>OY284479.1:46395977-48965044 GCA_958336345.1 Dorcus parallelipipedus
GCAGTGGCTTACGTTACATGAACTTACTTAAGAAGAGGGCGGTTGGTTCTTTATTACAACACGCAAGACTGTATTTCGCTCTTCAAAATGCATGCGCAAATTGGATACTTATAAAATAAACTTACGATTACGACCGAGCTGTCAAGTCACTGTGTCATCTGCGCTGTGAAGTTGGCGGTCATCACGCCACCTGGTGGTGCTGGCCAAGCCGACAACTAGTTTATACAGAACGATAAAGAACGATTGAAAACGGTGGTCGGTACGTCACGCGTAAAAATAGTCACGTGGTGCCCCAATGAGCCAATGAGCTTCGAGTTAGCGAAGGAGGGATACAAGATTGCCAACTGTATCGAAGGCGGCTCGAATGTCGTCTGAATTCTGAAAACCTACGATTACGACCGAGCTGTCAAGTCACTGTGTCATCTGCGCTGTGAAGTTGGCGGTCATCACGCCACCTGGTGGTGCTGGCCAAGCCGACAACTAGTTTATACAGAACGATAAAGAACGATTGAAAACGGTGGTCGGTACGTCACGCGTAAAAATGGTCACGTGGTGCCCCAATGAGCCAATGAACTTCGAGTTAGCGAAGGAGGGATACAAGATTGCCAACTGTATCGAAGGCGGCTCGAATGTCGTCTGAATTCTGAAAACTTACGATTACGACCGAGCTGTCAAGTCACTGAGTCATCTGCGCTGTGAAGTTGGCGGTCATCACGCCACCTGGTGGTGCTGGCCAAGCCGACA
Organism: Dorcus parallelipipedus; assembly: GCA_958336345.1. Lineage (NCBI taxonomy): Eukaryota > Metazoa > Arthropoda > Insecta > Coleoptera > Lucanidae > Dorcus > Dorcus parallelipipedus. The sequence goes on from OY284479.1 coordinate 46,396,722, forward strand.
ACTAGTTTATACAGAACGATAAAGAACGATTGAAAACGGTGGTCGGTAGGTCACGCGTAAAAATAGTCACGTGGTGCCCCAATGAGCCAATGAGCTTCGAGTTAGCGAAGGAGGGATACAAGATTGCCAACTGTATCGAAGGCGGCTCGAATGTCGTCTGAATTCTGAAAACTTACGATTACGACCGAGCTGTCAAGTCACTGTGTCATCTGCGCTGTGAAGTTGGCGGTCATCACGCCACCTGGTGGTGCTGGCCAAGCCGACAACTAGTTTATACAGAACGATAAAGAACGATTGAAAACGGTGGTCGGTAGGTCACGCGTAAAAATAGTCACGTGGTGCCCCAATGAGCCAATGAGCTTCGAGTTAGCGAAGGAGGGATACAAGATTGCCAACTGTATCGAAGGCGGCTCGAATGTCGTCTGAATTCTGAAAACCTACGATTACGACCGAGCTGTCAAGTCACTGTGTCATCTGCGCTGTGAAGTTGGCGGTCATCACGCCACCTGGTGGTGCTGGCCAAGCCGACAACTAGTTTATACAGAACGATAAAGAACGATTGAAAACGGTGGTCGGTACGTCACGCGTAAAAATGGTCACGTGGTGCCCCAATGAGCCAATGAACTTCGAGTTAGCGAAGGAGGGATACAAGATTGCCAATTGTATCGAAGGTGGCTCGAATGTCGTCTGAATTCTGAAAACTTACGATTACGACCGAGCTGTCAAGTCACTGTGTCATCTGCGCTGTGAAGTTGGCGGTCATCACGCCACCTGGTGGTGCTGGCCAAGCCGACAACTAGTTTATACAGAACGATTGAAAACGGTGGTCGGTACGTCACGCGTAAAAATAGTCACGTGGTGCCCCAATGAGCCAATGAGCTTCGAGTTAGCGAAGGAGGGATACAAGATTGCCAACTGTATCGAAGGCGGCTCGAATGTCGTCTGAATTCTGAAAACCTACGATTACGACCGAGCTGTCAAGTCACTGTGTCATCTGCGCTGTGAAGTTGGCGGTCATCACGCCACCTGGTGGTGCTGGCCAAGCCGACAACTAGTTTATACAGAACGATAAAGAACGATTGAAAACGGTGGTCGGTAGGTCACGCGTAAAAATGGTCACGTGGTGCCCCAATGAGCCAATGAACTTCGAGTTAGCGAAGGAGGGATACAAGATTGCCAACTGTATCGAAGGCGGCTCGAATGTCGTCTGAATTCTGAAAACTTACGATTACGACCGAGCTGTCAAGTCACTGTGTCATCTGCGCTGTGAAGTTGGCGGTCATCACGCCACCTGGTGGTGCTGGCCAAGCCGACAACTAGTTTATACAGAACGATTGAAAACGGTGGTCGGTACGTCACGCGTAAAAATAGTCACGTGGTGCCCCAATGAGCCAATGAGCTTCGAGTTAGCGAAGGAGGGATACAAGATTGCCAACTGTATCGAAGGCGGCTCGAATGTCGTCTGAATTCTGAAAACCTACGATTACGACCGAGCTGTCAAGTCACTGTGTCATCTGCGCTGTGAAGTTGGCGGTCATCACGCCACCTGGTGGTGCTGGCCAAGCCGACAACTAGTTTATACAGAACGATAAAGAACGATTGAAAACGGTGGTCGGTAGGTCACGCGTAAAAATGGTCACGTGGTGCCCCAATGAGCCAATGAACTTCGAGTTAGCGAAGGAGGGATACAAGATTGCCAACTGTATCGAAGGCGGCTCGAATGTCGTCTGAATTCTGAAAACTTACGATTACGACCGAGCTGTCAAGTCACTGTGTCATCTGCGCTGTGAAGTTGGCGGTCATCACGCCACCTGGTGGTGCTGGCCAAGCCGACAACTAGTTTATACAGAACGATAAAGAACGATTGAAAACGGTGGTCGGTAGGTCACGCGTAAAAATGGTCACGTGGTGCCCCAATGAGCCAATGAGCTTCGAGTTAGCGAAGGAGGGATACAAGATTGCCAACTGTATCGAAGGCGGCTCGAATGTCGTCTGAATTCTGAAAACTTACGATTACGACCGAGCTGTCAAGTCACTGTGTCATCTGCGCTGTGAAGTTGGCGGTCATCACGCCACCTGGTGGTGCTGGCCAAGCCGACAACTAGTTTATACAGAACGATAAAGAACGATTGAAAACGGTGGTCGGTACGTCACGCGTAAAAATAGTCACGTGGTGCCCCAATGAGCCAATGAGCTTCGAGTTAGCGAAGGAGGGATACAAGATTGCCAACTGTATCGAAGGCGGCTCGAATGTCGTCTGAATTCCGCGCTTTCTTGGCGGGAAATTTGAAACGTAACATAGAGTTAGTTTGACATTTGTAGGTTGACCTTGAAATTCCATTTGACCATCGCCTTTAACTTTTTACTTTCGTTTCTTGAATTCTCAATTTTTAAGCTAAATATCCTACTCGGTTACGGTTAGGTCGGCTGACCTTAACATTTTCGTGGTCGGGTTGAATTGTGTTGGGTTGACCTTGAAATTCAATTCGACCTCGAACTTCGACCTTTTTGAACCTCGTCCCTTGAAATTTCATTGTCTAAAATAAAAAAATTGGGTATGTTCGACCTTGATCATTTCCTTTTTGATATTCGTTCCTTGAAATTTTAATTTTTCTAAAGATTTTTCTTATTTGGGTTGGGTTGGCCTTGACCTTTGACCTTTTTCACGCTCGCCACTTAAAATTTCTTGAGATGTTTTTAAGATTTTTCCAATTTTTCCTCTTGGGTTGGTTCGACCTCGACTTTTGAATCTCGTCCCTTGGAATTTCAATTTTTTTAAAAATATATTTTCTAATTTTTTGGGTAGGCTTGGCCTTGACTTTTGACCTTTTTGACCCTCGCCCCATGAAATTTAAATTTTTTAAAGATTTTTCCAATTTTTTTGCTTGGGTTAGGTTGGCCTGATGTTATCGAGAATATTTATTTAATTGGTTGTTTCTTCGTCTCCTGAAATGTTCTTAAGATTACTTCCAATTTTTTTCCTCGGGTTGGTTTAAAATGTTTTCCCTTCTTTTGGGTAGGGTCGACCTTGACTTTCGACCTTTTCGACCTTCGTCCCTTGAAATTTTAATTTTTTGTAGATTTTTCTATTTTTATTTGTTTCCTAATCTAGCATTGAAGTCATTCAATGAATTTACCAAATTTACTTTAAACTTGACAGTCTCAGCCTTACCTTGACCGGGTGACAAATTCTACGTGGGTCGCTTTCCCCTCGGCTAGCAACGGTGAGAAGGGGGTGGGTCCAATATGATGTTAAATTATTATTAAGCGCGCCAGGACAGATGGAACCCAGCTGATAGACGAACAGCCTCGTCGGTATCCCCGAGCCGACTTGATCGTGCAGAAGGCCAAACGAAAATAGAGGCTGCACTTGACTCAGTGGTACGTGAGGGAAGGGAACGCAAACACGCACTTAAAGTTAACAAATTTAAGCTTTATTGATAATCAGGAGTTCAAGCAGTTCAAACATATGTAAACAGCGAACAATCTACGGCTGTCAGTTTATTTACTTAATACCATCTGCATTCAGCCGAAAATTCGCTCTCCAAAAAAAAAACATGCAATAGTTGAGCGACAATACGCACTTGATAATAAATTAAATAAACAAACTGACTGTCCGAGCCGGTAACTGGTTTGAACCGGTGGGCAGGACTGCGAATATGGCTGAGGCACGTTTCTCGTAGACTCGGAATCGGCATAGAAGGTGGAATCGACTCGGTCCGAGTCAGATCCAAACAGTACGGTAAAACCAAGCGGGAATTTGACGAAGCATTAAGGCCCTCACCTGAAAACAAACGGGTAAAATTAAACGTAAAAGCCTGAATAGAAAGAAAGAACAGATTCGTTAGCGTCCAAAATGGCGTCAGTCAATTCGCACAATTTTTGCCCGAGATTTGTAGTTTTCTCATTTGGAATGGGGCTAAAATACCCCGAAACTCAGTCGGTGGTGCACCAATGAAATGAAGGAACCTGGATTTGTACAAAAAAGAAGAAAAAAAAGAAGGAAAATGAGGGGAATTGTAAATATTTCAAAAATATTTTCAAATAATTCTTCAAAATAATAAAAATAATTTGAGAAATGCCTTTGATTAAAGACAATTACATACCAAAAGCAAAAGACGATCATCGAAGGAGCCCAACGTTTTCTTGTTTCGATAGTCTTTTGTTTTTTATGTATGTAAATTATTAGAAGATTCTCGAAATATGTTGGAACTTTTTTTTAATTTTTTGGAACGCCATCTACTGAGGAATAGCGGTAGTTTCTTATGCAGATTTGTTTAAATTTTAAAAACTAATAATTAAATAGAATTTTATTTTTTAAATAAACGATTAATTGCCATTGTAAGTTTTTTATTTTTATTTAAATTTACTTGCCTGGACTACTTCTAAAGGTGATTTTATTAAATAAAATGAATCAAGAGCGCCATCTATTAAGGAGCAGCGACAGCTTAAAATGTGTAAAATGAGAAGCATTCGAAATAAAAAAAGGAAGACACAAAAATATTACAGAAACTAAATTAAAAAATAAAATAAAAATATCGTAAATTAAAAAAAAAAATATATGTATATGATAGAAAAAAAAATAGAAAAAAGAGAAGACAATTGAAAGCGCTTATCTCCCAACTATTTTTTAAAGGAATATCGGAAAATTTCGTGATCTTTGAATTTTCCCACCCTCGTCACCTGAAATGTTCTTAAGATTACTTTTTTCTCGGATTGGTTTAAAATATTTTCCCTTCTTTTGGGTAGGGCTGACCTTGACTTTCGACCTTTTTGACCTTCGTCCCTTGAAATTTTAATTTTTTGTAGATTTTTCAATTTTTTTTTTGTTTGGATTGGGTTGACCTTGACCTTTAGCCTTTGTGAACATCGTCTACTAAAATATTAATTTTTAAAGATTTGGTTGAACTAATCAACATACATAATTATAATAGTCTTTCTTGGCATCATTATTATTATTACTACCATAACGATTAAAAAAAAATCTTTTGACGCACACTTAAAATTGCACAATCGCTCTCAGTGTTTCACTATCTTCGGTTGATAGCTTATTCACCGCCACTACATAAATTGGCGCCCAACAGAGAGTCTGTCCACCATCAGCACCCAACGTGGGGCTTATCCACTATCAGGAGACTTGACATAAATTGGCGCCCGATCAGGCGATAGTGAGCGATAGTTATCGTTATTATTTTAACTTTGCATTCTCAATTAGCAGAGATTTATCACGCATTATAGTTAGCAGAGATCAGGATGATTTTCAACACTTCAATAAAAACATCAGTGGGTTTCAAGCACGTTAGATTTGGCGCCCAACAAGATTCGGGCGCCAAACCAATACGGTTTCCAAATGTGAGGATATAATCACTTTGATGAAACTTTCCGACCGTGATTACTACGAACTAACCTAATATTGAAGAGTGGAAACGAAAACGCTTCAAAACCAACATTTTTTTATACACCTTTGGCTACCTGCAGTAGTTCTTTGATTCTACCAAGCGGACCTTTTAGGTTAGGTACCTTCATCTAAGATTCTTGCAACCGCTGCACGCAACGATCAAACCGCGTGATTTCAAAAAACAAAGGAGTACGTTGGGAATATACGCGGGCAAGAGAATTACCTCATCAGTGCCGTCTGCGGCCTCCTTGAAGGGCCAGTTTCTGAACTTGAACGAATTTAAACTAGCAACTCGAGCGATTGTAGGAAACATTCTTCGAATTTGCAAAGGTCAATCAAGACTCTCATCTCGGCCAAGGCTTTTGATAAAGCGAGCCGCTGTTATGCTTGTGCTTACACAATCCTGCATAATCTTTAGGTGGGCGAACTTCTCGCGCTCGCATTGCATCGAGTTTAACTTACGTAATGAGCTTAATGATTATAAAATCGCAAGTAAGTCTTTAAAAAATAACGTTGCACATACGCAATAGAATTAACTCGGCAGCGCCATCTACAGCCTTCTTTGTGGACCAATATTTGCAAAATCGAAATTGCGGTGTTCCCTGATTTTAAATCATTTTAAACCATAACGCCATGTGATTCCAGAAAACAAAAGAGTGCGTCAGGAACATACACAGACAATAGAATTAGCTCATCAGCGCCATCTATGGCCTTCTTGAAGCACCAGTTTCGTCACCAAATTTATTTTAAATTGACAGCCTCAACCAGGTGAAACATTCTGCGCTGCATTAACTATCAGCTATTCCCTCGGCTAGCAGCAGTGAGAAGGGAGTGGGTCGATTTGATGTTAAAATTCTTAAGGGCGCCAGAACGGCAGACCTCAGCCGATAGACAAACGACCCCGCCAGTATCCCCGAACTGACTTGATCGGACAAAAAGTCAAAAACAAAACAGAGGCTAACCTTGACTCACTGGTACGTGAACGTAGAAATCAAAAACAAATCTGAAATTAACTAATTCAAACTTTATCGTTGAACAAATAGAGGATACAACTTGCACGAGGTGTTTGTTCAAAACAAAATTTAATCAAAACGCAAGTTGCCAATAAATCTACATTTAGCCGAAATTCGCTCTTCGATAAGGCATGCAGTAACCGTTCACGTAAAAAATAAATAAAGTTGGACTTCAAAACTCACGACCTTGCTGTCAGGACGCGGCTACATTCATCTGTCAGTCAGGCCGAGGAGTGAAGTTGGCACTCACGACGCCACATGTGGGTTGTTTCCAACACAGGTGATCTGCGTCGCAGGGGACGCCTGAACTGGTTCCTTCACAGCGGAGGCGAATTGGTTCGATACGATAAATCGAAATAGTACTTCGACTTGTCCGAAATCTGATAATTGAAAGTCGAAGTCGAACTAGAAACCTATACTGAAAGCCTGAAGAGAAATGGAAACTGTTAGCGTCCCAAAGTGGCGTTAGCCAATTTGTTCGATATTTTACCTGAGATTTGCGCTGGGAATGGGGCTCGGTGGTATGAATAGTATGCCGGCAGGGCCGTCGTTAAATTCTCTTCACTTTAAGAGCAAGAATTTCGTTACCACAATAACGCGTAACTGTACACCAAGGGAGTAGAATCAACACTGAACGAAAGCGCCAACGTAAAGCGGAAGGACGCCCGAAATACTATTACGTCATAAGCGGTAACCGATTGCATGATTATGACGTCAAGAGTTTTGAATAAAAGAACCAATACGAAAGCGGGAATTCAAATAGATGTCTTCCGGCATAGGTTGACAGTGTTGTCAGATGTATATTCTCTGCGATTAAATTTGACTGTAACAAACCTTCACTTACTCAATGTGATAATAAAACTGATAATGTTCCAATCTTAAGAAGACCACAAAGAATTAGAATACCTGTTATTGGATTGAAATATTGAATTTGTAATTATTAAATTTTTCAGTTTTATATTACGTACTTTGCATTACTTTGTCACGCTTACATAAGCTCGCATTCCACTTTACGTAGAAACGAAAAGCTCTGCGAAATGTAAGCGTGTATGTTTACAAGTGCCGATGCAATTAGAATGTTTTGTAAGAAACAGATTTGGCAAGAGTTAATTGATGTTGACACCTTGAGAACTTTGAACCTTGGACCGAACCCCAGCCACCAGGACAAAAGAACCGTCACAATCGGTTCTTTTGTCCTGGTGGCTGGGGTTCGGTAGCATTAGAGATGTATAAAAAGTTAGGAGATAAGAGTCAGTCAGTAAGAAGATGTCAATGAGAAGTAGTCGGTAAGAGTCCACGGCCAAAAATAGAATAATTAATTAAGCATCAGTAGTAAGTGAGAAGTGCGCGGAAAAAGCCGAGCGAGTGACTCAACGAGGAAGGACCAATTTTTGTAAAATCGAATTTATTGATTTTAAATAATTTAAAAAACTTCATCGAACGTGTGATTTCAGAAAGCAAGAGAGTGCGTTAGGAAAAAAATACATTCTCTGTACACACACAGTAGAATTAGCTCGTCGGGTGACCACGCCATCTATGGCCTACTTGAAGAACCAGTTTTTGAACTTGAATGCATTTTGAAACTAGCAACTCGAGTGATTTCAGAAGAAGAAGAATGCTTTAGAAAATAATAGTTCTTTCCTTTTTAATTGAACTGATCTTTCATTTAATTTTTTCCATTGGCGGTCCTTGTTTTTTTTTCCTGCGTCACTGCACATTATTGAACTTCTACAGCAAGGAACAATAGATTACTCGATTAATAATTCTTGTTTCCTCCGTCAAATACATACAAAATTGGCGCCCAACACAAATTTTTTTATTAAAAATTCTTATAGTCTTTCTGACTCCCGTCAGATATACTTGGAGCGTTAAAAACTGATTGGCGCCCAATAGGAATTTCTCTATTAACAGTCTGGTATCCCCCTGATCTCGTCAATTACATTTGGCGCATTTAAAATTGGGGCCCGACGCGGATATCGTCTTTGACACGCGTCAAATACATTTGGCGCCCAACATGGATTTCCTCTATTGACGGTTCTGACCCGGTCAAATACATTTGGTGCACTTAAAATTGGCGCCCAACGCGGACTTTTCCGTTATCATCTTTGACGCCCCTCGAATACATTCGGCGCGTTAAAAAGTGGCGCCCAACGCGGAGCTCGTCGGTCGGCTTGCGAATTAACTTCCAACTTAGGTATATATTTTTTTTAATGAAGTCTTTAAGTTGATTGAAGTTCGTTTAACAAAACGAGGCAGGACACGTGGACGTTCGACGGGTTCCAAATTGGAACGCCCGACGCTCAATGAAAAAGTAAAGCTACCGGCAATGTGTTTTATTTTTAGAGAGAGGAAAAAAAATCAATAATTCGATCGCGCGCCCCTAAGTAATAATTCACTTTCGTCGTCCTTAGAACCGTGTCCCACGCCCCCCAGACATGAGACGTCACGAGTAAACGCGTCCCTGGAGCGCCAATTAGTAATGCAACCACCGTCCCTTCCGTACCCCCCCCCCGCCGCCCCCCGTTATCGACCAACACCCTTCCCAATTAGACGAGCGACTTGTTTACACAAACGACGACCGCACGATGACAGGACGAAAAAAATTGGCGGCGGCGGCGGCGGTTCCAACAGGTGTCCGAGTCCGTTACGGCTCATTAACGCAGGACGTGTTTATACGCAATGCGAGGGGCGGACACGGGGGTGTAACTCCCTTGGATTTATCGCTCCAGGTTTATTTTACGCCTTGTCGTAGGCGCGTAACAATAAATATCTTGATCGGAAAGACGTTATTTCGTCGTAAAATGCTTACGCCCGACGCGACGCGGCTCAAGGAGGAACCACCCCCTGAAAATCGTTCGCGGAAAGCGCAGAACGATCGGGGCGAAAGGAGCGTTGTTCAAATTTGAATTTCATCATCGGTTAAGCGGGTGGGGCTAATAAAAGGCGGGCGACTTTATTATTAAAATTTGCTTCGGCGGAATTAGGTGGGGTGGGTTTAATTACGTCGAAATATTTACGGGCGAATCCCCCCCCCGAACTCGCGAGGTTCCACGTTGGGCGCCAATTTTTAACGCGCCCGAACAAGCAAAGAATTACCAACACGGAATGAAGTTGGGCGCCAACTTCCGCTCTACATGTATTTATTGAACGACGCGGATTACCGTCTCTCAAATTATTTAGGATGACAAGTTCGAGATGGGGTTAATCCAGACCGTTATTCCGGGCGGCGTCGTAGGCGCGCTAGTAAAAGCTCTTTACCATTCAAAGCGGGGGATTATTGTTTCGCCCGCATTAATAAGGGATAACGTCCTGACACGCACATCTGATGTTCGAATTTAGTTACGCTTAGTTACTCCCGAGGCGAACGTTGGCGCACGCGGAGTACAAGTTCTGATTGCTCCCCCCCCCGCCTCCCCGTCTGTTTAACAGCGATTGTTTTCGTTCTCGGAAAGACGTTGGCGCCCGAGCTTCACAAGCATGGTTTTCTAGCAAAAAGTTGGCGCCCAACTTAAATTCGTATTCTCTCTTGTTGGGGGTGCGTTAAAAATTGGCGCCCAACGTGGGACCTTGCAAATTAGGAGCTTGCGCTCGCCCATAAATGCTTCCGATCGAAATCAAGAGCGTCAAGCTAGAGATTGAAAGACTGTCGACTGAAACACGACGGTTCATTAAAATCGGGACGTTGCTCTGACATAACCGGGTCAACAGCGCAAGGGCTAATTGTTTCTCCCCTTTACGAGCACGGATATTACCGGATGCTGGCCCAAGTTAACACATCACCTGTCAGCGCCGCCGCCACCGTATGGAAATCGATGGCGAAACAAACGAGGACGCGAGCACACGGGGACGTAAGCCGCCCCGAATTTTTCGGGGGAGAGGAACCGCGATTGATTCGTTGTTAACTCGATCGGGCGGAGCCCCCCGCCGCCCCCCCGTAATTTAAACGGAAAGTTTGCCTTCGTCCGTTGATTCTCCGCCGGGGCGATTGATTCGCGCGTCGAATTTATTTTGCGGCCTTAATTCCGACCGGCGCCCTCTCGTCGATTCAACGCGAAACTACTGGGCTCGCGAGGCGAACTCATTCACCCCCTGCCCTAAACGAACTTCGGCTCGTCGGTGCGTGGGACAGTAGTAAAAATTTTTGGCGCCCAACGAAACCCATTGATCGCACCGAGCGCTTTGCGGCGCACACATGAAAACAGATATCGTTTCGTAGATGCCATTTGGGGGCAAACATCGCGGCGCGCTTAATTGCCCTCGGGCTTTGATCCGGATGAAAGCTTTCAAGTACTGCAAATCGGCTTCAACTCGCAGACGTTTCGAACGACGACGCCCTCCCCCCCGAAACACTTCAAAGACGAAACGAGCGGGCCTAAAAAGGAGCGAGCTTAGATTCAAACGCGGCAAATCGTTTGTCCTACATAAACACGTACGCGTCAAGCCCGTCGTGCAAGAAAGACTATTTCGACGGTAAACAAAGCGAGGAATTTCGTTTCCTTGTGAACTCGGCGGAAGCGTGCGTGGAATGCTTCCTCGCTTGGTTCGCAAGGTTATCGAGCGACCTCCGCTTATTGAGTTAGCTCCGCTTATTGAGGGCGACTAGTAAGTAAAGCCCACTAGAATCGAATTAGGAGCAACGATGTAGAAGCCCCCGCCTGTGCGATTCATACGTAGTTTCATTTGACCGAAATTACTACTGGAAGGATCCGTACTACGATGGGGCCGAATTTAACGAGAGGCGACAGCGATTATACGAGAGGAATGGTCCGTCAGCCATTGAAAAAGCAAGAGGCCAACAGCTGTAAAGAAAAATGAAGGAAACTGCAAATTAAAATCTCGATACGAAGCAAAATTGCAATTTTTTAACGGCACACCCTGTATATTATTGCAGATTCGAATTCGCGAGTCAATTCTAGCGTGAAATGATGGGTCGCACCATGGGTCTGCGATGAGCCGTTTTCGAGTTGAGATTTTCTCGTGACGAGAAAACCGCTCGTCCTAGACCCATGGTGCGACCCATCATTTCACGCTAGAATTGACTCGCGAATTCAAATCTGCGATAATATTTAAGGCATTACATTACAGAAAGCCATGACTTCTTTTATTTTCGGAATTACAAAGAAAAAAAGACCGAGGGAAAAGAAGGAAGTCAAAAGAAGAAAGAAAGAAGCAGAAAGAACTTGAAAAAAATGAAAACGGGAGAATTTACGCTAGGTCTTGATGAAAAAAAAGACAAAAACAAACCAGAAACCTTAAAGACATGAAACTAAAGCGGTAATTAAAGAAGTTTATTTCAGAGGAACCTAAGGAATAGTTGACCTAAAAGAGGGTTTAGTAGAAACCGTAACTGTTAAAGATGAAGAAGTTGAGAAGGTCGAAGATGAAACGGCAAAGAGAAAAAGGAAGAAAAACCAAGCGTTAAAGAGAAAGCCGATGAGGAACCGGAAGTAAATGCAATTGCTGCGGAGAAACTTAAAGAAGAAATCGACCTGAAGCGTACTTTGGCAGAAGAAAGTAAAACACGATGCACATGAAGGCAAAGAACTTGAAAAGGTGGAACAAGAGAAAGATGAAGAAGAAAAAGTGAAATTCACAGACGATAAAAATGAAAGATTAATTAATTAATTTCTCCATCCGAAGTAAAATTGCAATTTTTAACGGCACACCCTGTATATTACTGCAGATTTGAATGCGTGAGTCAATTCTAGCCTGAAATGATGGGTCGCACCATGGGTCTAGCACGAGCGGTTTTCGAGTTGTGCGACGTCATGAGAAAATCTCGACTCGAAAACGGCTCATCCCACCATGAGGGGAGGAATAGTCCGTCAGCCAATGAAAAAGCAAAAGGCCAACGGCTGTAAAGAAAAATGAAGGAAACTGCAAATTAAAATCTCGATACGAAGCAAAATTGCAATTTTTTAACGGTACACCCTGTATATTATTGCAGATTCGAATTCGCGAGTCAATTCTAGCGTGAAATGATGGGTCGCACCATGGGTCTGCGATGAGCCGTTTTCGAGTTGAGATTTTCTCGTGACGAGAAAACCGCTCGTCCTAGACCCATGGTGCGACCCATCATTTCACGCTAGAATTGACTCGCGAATTCAAATCTGCGATAATATTTAAGGCATTCCATTACAGAAAGCCATGACTTCTTTTATTTTCGGAATTACAAAGAAAAAAAGACCGAGGGAAAAGAAGGAAGTCAAAAGAAGAAAGAAAGAAGCAGAAAGAACTTGAAAAAAATGAAAACGGGAGAATCTACGCTAGGTCTTGATGAAAAAAAAGACAAAAACAAACCAGAAACCTTAAAGACATGAAACTAAAGCGATAATTAAAGAAGTTTATTTCAGAGGAACCTAAGAAAGGAGTTGACCTAAAAAGGGTTTAGTGGAAACCGCAACTGTTAAAGGTGAAGAAGTTGAGAAGGTCGAAGATGAAACGGCAAAGAGGAAAAGGAAGAAAAACCAAGCGTTAAAGAGAAAGCCGATGAGGAACCGGAAGTAAATGCAATTGCTGCGGAGAAACTTAAAGAAGAAATCGACCTGAAGCGTACTTTGGCAGAAGAAAGTAAAACACGATGCACATGAAGGCAAAGAACTTGAAAAGGTGAAACAAGAGAAAGATGAAGAAGAAAAAGTGAAATTCACAGACGATAAAAATGAAAGATTAATTAATTAATTTCTCCATCCGAAGTAAAATTGCAATTTTTAACGGCACACCCTGTATATTACTGCAGATTTGAATGCGTGAGTCAATTCTAGCCTGAAATGATGGGTCGCACCATGGGTCTAGCACGAGCGGTTTTCGAGTTGTGCGACGTCATGAGAAAATCTCGACTCGAAAACGGCTCATCCCACCATGAGGAGAGGAATAGTCTGTCAGCCAATGAAAAAGCAAAAGGCCAATAGCTGTAAAGAAAAATGAAGGAAATTGTAAATTAAAACCTCGATACGAAGCAAAATTGCAATTTTTTAACGGCACACCCTATACATTATTGCAGATTCGAATTCGCGAGTCAATTCTAGCCTGAAATGATGGGTCGCACCATTGGTCTGGGATGAGCCGTTTTCGAGTTGAGATTTTCTCGTGACGTCACACAACTCGAAAACCGCTCGTCTTAGACCCATGGTGCGACCCATCATTTCAGGCTAGAATTGACTCGCGAATTCAAATCTGCAATAATATTTAAGGCATTCCATTACAAAAAGTCAAAACTTCTTTTATTTTCGGAATTTCAAGAACACGTAAACCTACGATTTATCGAGCACCTCCTTTGAGGACAGAAGCGCCTCTAACATACTGTAATCGGTAATGATAACGGCCGAGAGTAGACTAAACAAATTTTACTTCAGAATTTCAGCACAGTTTGCGACGTGCCTCAAAGCGAAAAACAAAGGAAAACACACGATACGAAAGTTGCAATTTCAGGGAGCTTCGAAAGCGCCTCAACAAAAAACAATTGAACGTCGCGTTTTCGCGATGCGAAGCAAAATTGCAATTTTTGAACGATACATCCTGTATATTATTGCAGATTCGAATTCGCGAGTCAATTCTAGCCTGAAATGATGGGTCGCACCATGGGTCTGGGATGAGCCGTTTTCGAGTTGGGACTTTCTCATGACGTCACACAACTCGAAAACCGCTCGTCTTAGACCCATGGTGCGACCCATCATTTCAGGCTAGAATTGACTCGCGAATTCAAATCTGCAGTAATATTTGAGGTATTCCATTACATTCAGCTCGAAAAGGCGATGTTCGGTTGTTTTTTTCGTAATAATCATTATTTAAATCAGTAAAAAAATGCTTTCAACTTTCACCCTGTCTATGTATACTTTCTTCTATTTTCTTGTTAGTCTTTCGATTTTAAATGCGTCGAATAATTTTTTGGAATAAAATTGATTTTAACTTATCCTTCATTTTTCATAACTTAGTCTTGTTCGGCCTTGCTTTGAGGGAGGCTTCGGACCCTAAAAAAAATCAGTAACAAAAAGCTTTCGTTTCTAGTGCGAGAGTTTTTGTCCGCGTCGCGTCGCGGTCTATATCCGGGTCGGCCCCACGTTGGACGCCAAAGTTTCCTGGCTCTCTCTTAATATACGCCTGAAATTACTACTGGGCGAATTCACGTTGGGCGCCAAATTTTGTTCATGTCAAGTAACTTCATTTTTTTTTTTTTAATAAATTTGCTCAGTATGAAACGGGTCGACTTCACGCGTTGGGCGCCAAAATTTTCTTGTTTTAAATAAATTCTGACTTTCCTTTCCTTCGTCGTGAGCCAACGAAATGTCCTCATCGCAGGCTTGCCAGTCTCATCAACCATAACAGATTCAAACTTTCGATTCGTCTGAAGCACTTCGCATTTAAAAGTACCGTTTGATTTAATAATTCGCCAATAGATGGCGCCGCGGGTTTCTTAGCCGACTAATTTGCTGTGGTGTACTTTCGGATTTTTAAACTTTAAAACTCGACTACTTTGTGCACGCGGACGAAGTAGATAATAATAATTAAAAAAAAGTCGAAACGACAAGATAAAATTTTAAAGCTCACTAGTTATTAGTTTGAGTGCTTCCCCCATAGATGGCGCTTCAAATCAAAATCTCCCATTGTGTTTGTGTCTTTATAACATCCAATTTTAGTCAAATTTTTGCATCGTTGACTTTATTTGACAGACGAGCCCGTCGTGTGAAGTCGGTTACATCGAACGATTAACTCCCCGATAGATGGCGCCGGTTGCCGATTGTCTGAATCTTGGCAACTTCCTCGACGCCGAGAAAAATTAACAAAGAGAGCCAAACTGCGTTAGTAAATTTTAAATCTATTATCTTTACCGTTTACTGCCCATAGATGACGCTTTACGCCTACCATGCGCTTGTCATCGTTTTTGAGTTTCAGTTCGTCCTACTGACTTTTAATTTCTATTTTTAAATTAATTGAATTTAATTAATCAATTAGTTTCCTGATGGTTTCTTGACGAATCAATTTCTTTCTGATTTTCTAAGGGTAGACAACTTCTACGCAGAAAAAAAAATAAACAAACGAAAGGACTTTATGGTACAGACTTCTGGCTTTCCTCTTCATGGCGTAGTGTGAATCTGGCCTACTCGAAAACGTTCGGCATCAGATTAGGAGCTTTCGTAATGATCCAAGAGTCACAACCTCTGGTCCTGATCGGCAGTAGGGTACGACGGTTCACCATGAATTTTATGCCAAAGACCCTTGGCTTTCCTGTACATGAATTTGGCAAAAAGAATTTTTGGATCATTGGATCATAATGACCCACCATCAAAAGTACGCAATGGTGTGCCCTCTGGATATAAACTGCGATATGGTTCGACGAACTACCACGATATGGCTTTAGCAATCCTCGAATCACCATGGCAGGGACCTCTGATCCTCGACGGGATAGAATCTACTTCCAAATTGCACGAAGCCATCAAAAATAAAAAAAATCATATCTCCAACATTGGTCAAATCGACCCCCACCCGTCGATGTTAGTGTCATGGTACCAACCATCCCAAAGTCGAAAATAACCCTCACGCTCGCTCACGACTAAGTTGGTAAGTAAATGGTAGGTCCTCCAGAGGATCGAAATAATCTGTGGAGGTTCGTACTAGGCAATAAAGGATGACGACACCAAAGTGTGTAGGAGGCGAAGTCCCTTCGTAACACTCGGATCAACACCTGAGCTTTACACCTCACTCTGCGCGTAGAAATTTGGAAAAGGAGGGATCCTAGTTCCTTCCGGATTTTGAAACTACGTCCACAAAAAACAAAATCCTGAAACCCCTACGAACATCTGGCTATTCTGAAGCCTGAAGGTGCATCGACTTTAAAAGCAAGCAAATTATAGATCTTTCAAAGGACCAGGACCATCTGGGGGTGGTCACACACCTCTTCACCAGAAAAAAAAATTCAAAGACCACCTCTGGCCATTGCCGACATTTCTTGTAATTTATTGGCACTGACGTCTTTGCAAGAACTAACGCTAGAACTGCGACTACCACTGGACATTGTCGACGGTTTCTTTCACCTCATTTACAAGAGCTAGCGCCAGAAAAAAATTCTTCTGTGACCACCTCTGGTCAAATTATGTCATTGTCGACAATTCTTCAGCTATAAGACTCAAAGGAGTTACTTCGTCTGCACAAGAACCATCCTTAAATACATCTTCAGCACAAGAGACAACTCCTAAACATGGGGACGACCTTCCACGGTGGTCACTTCGAATGGATAAGCCACTGAAGTGTCCCAGGATCCCGCCAGCTATACTACTAAAAATATTTAGAATCCAGTGAATAAAAAAAACTCATGTGAATTGCTCTTGGAGACAATGAAGTGCTCTCGTCTCTTAGGTCAAAAGATCTGCCCGTCTTCTGAGGTCGCCAAACGCCGGAAAAAGGGCCAGGTCGAAGGAAGGCCTTTCGAAAACTCCACTGGGCACACTTCGGAACGTGCCGATCTGAACCGTTCACGTCGTCCCTTCTCTTGGGCCAAAGATCACGTTACCGGTCTTCTGAAGTCGCCCGACGCTGAAAAACGATCAGGTCAAAGGAACACCTTTCGAAAACGACCTGAATCGACTTCACCAGGCGATTACCAACTCGGTCGTCGACTTTGCAGAGCGCTGTGGATCGGAACTAAAAAGATAAGATGCGCCCACAACTTCTGGATCATACGTAGAAGTGGTTGAGAGGGCGGGGAAAGCTCCTAGCTCCCCCTATGAAGGATTTGGTTAAGAAGAAGACGAACTGGAACTGGAAGCGAAACCTCTGAAGCGGAACCAAGAAGATAAGACGCGTCAATAATTCTAGAAGTGGTTGAGAGGAGGGGGAAAATCCCGAGCTCCCCCTACAAACGATCCGGAGAGACACTTTTGGTTAAGAGGAACTAACCCAAACTGAACTTAACCCCCATTGGACACTTCAAAAGGGACTTGACTGCTCCGTTCCATTGCCTTTATTAACAACTATCTTTTCTTGACCCAACTGAGTTGATCCTGTCGTTTCTCTTCCTTGTTCACTGACCATCCTTCTTTGGAGGAGAGAAGGAAGCTCCTCCAAGTTACTCTAAAGCATCCGATTAAGCGAACAACCCCAAGATGAACCCCAAAGCTTTCCTTCCGGGAACTAACACAAATTAAACTGAACCTTCATTTTTTTTTGACCCAAATGAGTTTCTCTTCCTCGTTCAGAAGCACTTCGCATTTAAAAGACCTCGCCATGGGTTTGTCCTACTGAAGGGCCTCTCTCTCTCTTTCTTCTCCTGACGGAAGACATTTTCAATACAATTTTCTTAGAATTATTTACGCCACCTAACACAAGACCCCATTGTTTCAAGTTGAGCTTTAAATTTACACAGGTATTTCTTACACGGTCTTACAATTTCCAAACAAATAGGTTATGTCGTCAGCATGTGCACCCCAATGTTTCTCAAGCTCTTTCGCGACAGTTCTCGTGATCGAACTCGTCGGCGTGGCAAATAACTTCGCCACCTTCCGTACCTTAACGCATAAAATAATTGCGATTATAAACAAATATATGGCGTCTGCGTCTCAAATTAAACCGGAAGTAAATTGCCTCCGTTGAAATAATATTTTACCCCAGCGTCGTGTAACGGCGCGGCGCGGCGATAAAGCCTTATCAAGCCGCGTGGAAATAAAAGTGGAAGCGACACGAAACACCGCGCGCCGTCCTCGGGATCCGCTGTCGTAAACAACGGGGAATTACACGTGGAGATATTTCCAGGGGGGTGGGCAGGTGACAGTCCTCCTACATTACGGAGTATCTCGCAGTTCGTTTCGCCTGGCGGCCGCTTTATATATTTCTCTGCTTTGCTCTCGGGTGCTCCATGTTGGGTGCCAACATTTCTTGGGGGGTTAAATTAGGCGCACTTTTCCATCAGCTCGGAACCTAAGAAATAACTTGGGGGATGAAATCGTGCATGACACCCTCTTACATTACGGAGTATCTCGTAGCTCGTTTCGTCCTGGTGGTTATTTTAAATATTCTCTGCTTTGCTCGGGTGCTCCACGTCGGACGCCATAGCATCTTTTTTATAACATCTGGGGGTGAAATCTGCGAAAAGAATTTCCAAGGCGAAGGGGTTTAATTGCATAACTTTCCCGCTGCTACAAACTTGCACTCCGGCGGGCAACTTCGACGTTCCTCGAAGGGGCGATTCAAAATTCGCCGGACGTGAAACTGCAAGAGTTACGATCCAAATCCCCCCCATCCCCCACGTTTACAGCTGTGGCAAATCTGCTGGATTTATCCGGAAGACAAAAATAACGACGATATTGCGCGCGATGAGCCCCTAATCTCCGCGGATTTCGTGTGCGTTTTACGGGTTGTCCGCGCGTCGGTTTTACTGCCGTTTTTATTGCCGCCGCCGTTACGCACGCTTCCGCCGTGACACGGGGCTGGCGCCTGTCGACTTCGGAAGTGAAAGTCGAAATCCTCGCGGACGTAATTATGATAAATTGCCTCCCGCCGGGCGAGCTGTTTTTTTCTTTGATTGACGTCGAACTGAGACTCCTTCCCGATTTAGATGAGCTCGGAGGGCCCCGAGGGTCGTAAACGGAGATACTTAAGTGAAAAGGATTCGTCCTGATAAAGATGGCAACACCGACGTGTACAAAACTCGAGTCGATTGCTGACAAGGTCAGAAAAAAATTCTCCAACCCAACATGGAGCTCGACCGTGCCAAGTGGTAACAACAAACCAGGAAAGCGAGCACCACCCTCACTACCCTTACGAGACTAAAACTAATTAAAAATTTAAGGAATTACCGCGACGCGTTTCGATGATCTTCACACCCTCTGATGTAGAGACATCTGTTCCAAATCTTTAGTACGTTTTCCGCTGAAGGTTTTGTCCTCACATGCTCAACATCCAGATCGTCAATCCTCTTATCTCATAATCACCTTCAACATCATATCCTCACATTCACGACGTCAAGATGAGGACATGACATGAATGTACAAAGAACCTTCTGAATAAAGTTAGACTTTGGTAGACCAATTTCACATTCACTTCAAGATCACTCACATCATCTTCATCGCATCTCAACATCCAGATCGTCAATCCTCTTATCCACATAATCACGTCCTCACATCCTCAACACCCGGATCATCAATCCTCTTATTCACATAATCACGTCCTCACATCCTTAACATCCAGATCGTCAATCCTCTCATCCTCATAATCACGTCCTCACACCTTCAACATCATATCCTCACATTTACGTCAAGATTAGGACATGACATTCATTTTGCATTCTTTATCATGATTTTAAATTTTTCTAAAGTCAGCGATAGTCCTTCATTTGGCTTGCTTCCTTCATTTCTTTCGTAAAACTCTTCTGGATTGTGTGTGATTTTTTTTGTAATATATCTTCCATATTTCTCTCGCTCTCTGTTCTTTTGTTTGCCATATCTGTTTTATAAAAATTACGTTTTCTTTCGATCTCTTTTTATATTTTTTCAACTTCCGTCAGACTTCCTTAAGTAATCTTTTTATTAAAATAACTTACTCTGTTTTATGCAAGAATATGTTTTATAAAGCAATTCTGTTCTCTACAAGCATTCGATATCGTATAACAATTCTGTTTAATATTACGTATTCATCTACTTTATATTAAATTCTATTTTGAATAAAAATTTCATTTTTGTGTATGAAGATTCTATGTTGTGAGCCTACTTTGTATACAAATTCTATTTTCTGTAACAATCCTACATATTTTGTATAATAATTCCATATCATATAACGATGTTTAACATGTAGCTATTTTGTATAATAATTGTATTTTGTATGTGAATTTTATTTTCTATATAAAAATTCTATTCCTCTGTGTGAAAATCGTATTTTATATAGATCTGTATATTTTGTATAGGTCTGTATACAAAATCTGTTTTATACAATAATTCCAGTTTGCATAACAGTTCTCTTCCTCCTTGCGAGAATTCTATTTTGCATAAATTTAATTGATTAGGTGTCTGTACATATTCTAACCTTTTTAAAAATTCTACTTTGTATAAAATTTTATTCTGCTGTGTGAGAATTCTATTTTGTATAGATCTATTTTCTGTATTTTATATACAAATTCTATTCATATAACAGTTCTATTCGGCTCTATGAGAATTCTATTTAGATCGATTTTCTACAGGTCTGTATATAAGATCTCTTCTGTATTTTAAAAAAATTGTATAGCAATTTCATTTTGTGTACCTAACAATTCTATTTTGTAAAATATTTCCATTTTATATAATAATTCTATTTTGTGTAAGAACTATGCATAAGAATTACATTTTTTATAAAAATTCCGTTCTTTTGCATGAGAATTCCATTTTGTATAGACCTATTTTGCATAGAAATTCTATTCTTCTTTGTAAGAATTCTATTTGGTACAGATCTGATTTATGAAGGCCTCCGCACATATTCTATTCTATGTAAAAAATCTATTTTGTATAAAATTTTATTTTACTATGTGAGAATTCTATTTTGTACAGATATATTTTCTGTAGAATTGTTATACAAATTCTGTTTGTATAACAATTCTATTCTGCTCTATGAGAATGCTATTTTGTATAGATCCATTTTCTGCATATAAAATCTATTATGTATTAAAAATATTCTGTGTAGCAATTTCATTTTGTGTAGCATTTCTATTTTGTATAGTAATTCCATTTTATATAACCATTCTATTTTGTTTAAAAACTATGCATACGAATTACATTTTTTATAAAAATCCTGTTCTTCAGTATCAGAATTCCATTTAATATGACCTATTTTCTATAACAATTCTATTCTTCTTTTTCTATTTTGTACAGATCTGATTTATACAGGCACATATTCTATTCTGTGTAAAAATTCTATTTTGCATAAAAATTTTATTCTTGAATGTGAGAATTCTATTTTGTATGGTTCTATTTTGTATAGGTCTGAATACAAAACTTGCTCTGTTTGCAAATTATTTTTTGTGCAGCAATTTTATTTTGTACAACAATACTATTTTATTTATCTATTTTGTATAAGAATTATATTACTAAATAGAGTTCGAATGTACAAAGAACCTTCTAAATAAAGTTAGACTTTGGTAGACCAATCTCACATTCACTTCAAGATCACTCACATCCTCTTCATCGCATCTCAACATCCAGATCGGCAATCCTCTTATTCACATAATCACGTCCTCACATCCTCAACACCCGGATCGTCAATCCTCTTATCCACATAATCGCGTCCTCACATCCTTAACATGCAGATCGTCAATCCTCTTATCCACATAATCACGTCCTCACATCCTCACATTCACTTCAAGATGAGGACATTACATGAATGTACAAAGAAATAAATCAACCCAACTCCGCCCTTCCGCACGTAGGGGCAATTCTAGATGAGTTGTTGGACTTAGTAGCGCCCGCGGTGATTGAAGAAGCACTCGTTGTTGGAGAAACGCGGAACGGTAAAAACTCGCGCAGTTCTTCCTAGAATTACCGGACGGTTAATTTTTCAGACGGTTAATTTTTCAGATTAAGCATATTTGACGAATTTTTACTGTCTGAATGAAGACGCACAAAATTCTATTCTATAGAATTAGATTATCACTAAAACAGATCCCTGTATTTTTCTTTCAAATTTTTCCTTTTGATTTGGTGTCTGTCAGCATTTTAATCAGTTTCTGAACATTACGTTTTCTGAGCTAATGAGGAGCTAATTTGCAGTTCTAATGGTTCGAAACTTTAATGAAAGTCTAATTTAGAACATTGTTTTCGGTCGGTAATGAAGGGATCAAAAAAAAAGAAAAGAGGTGATGATGATCATGTACGTACGTACGAGGTATGTGCGTCTGCTTGTGTAGAATTTTTTTTGTGAGAAAATTCGTTGTTAGAAGATTCCTTCTGTGTTGAATCTGTTAAGTAGCTAATCAAGTTTAAGAATACAAGAAGTTTGGTCAGATTGTTTTGGCTATTGGTCACTGATGGTGGTTATTCGATTGTGTGCTTATGTACCTTTTCCCGCCAAAAAGAAAAGAGGCGTCGTTACCCTTCTGAACGACATTGTTTTAAGCTACATGAGAATTATGAGCTGATTTACTCTGAGTCCGTACGAACAATTAAAGAAGAGTTATAAATGCGTCTGTTGTTATGTGAAGACTTTTCGTACGATGTTTTAAGAAAATAATTACTTTTGCGTGGTAATACTGCACATCCTTGTGTTATGTGTATGTTGGTTATGGATGTTTTATTTATTGTGCATCTATCGAATGGTGTACGACCCAAGAAATGAAGTTTTAGAATTTGTTTAACGACCTAAGAAGTCAGATTCATCCCGTCAGAACCAAGTAACGTGAGACCTGAACTGTAACTCAACCAAACGTGAGTTAAATTTTTTGAATTGTCTTTAGTTGTTGTCGAACAGTGTATATGAGGACAATTAGTCTTTGACAGCTGTACACTGTATTCAGACTGTGTTATACAGCAATTTTGTACATGTTCGTTTAGTCTGTCCTGTTTTGGTTACATTTGTTTACATTTTTTTGCGAATAATCGTTGATCTAGATCAATTTCAATCAAAGAGCTCCAGTTTCTTATGTTAATAATATTTAATTTCATATCTTATTTAACTGTTGCTATTTACATTAAAGTTTATTTATTTCATTCATAAGTTTGGATGTGTTTTATTTACGGTCATAAAACGATTCAATGTTGTCCTGTGTGCATTGCATAAATGAGACGGTTTTCTGAATTCTACGTCTCAACTAACATTAAACAGAATTTAGTGGCGCCCTCTATAAGTTCCAAATTTACTTCCCTTACATTCTCAAGATTCTATAATTTCCTGCGTCCTGAAATTTCAATTTGCTTAGATAAAGAGAATCGTATTGCTCGGCTGAAGCTATTTTATACGGTAAGTCGAAATTATTTGAGTTTTAATTTTTGTTGTAAGTTTAACAGAAAAGCTTTCGTTGCAGCGAATGGGGAGAGGCTTTAAAGGGTCGCGCTCAACAAATTTTAACCCCATTTTGTAGTGTTCGTTAATCAACGGAAGATCCGCTCGCATTCAGATCGTACCTCCTCATAACCACACATTCCCGGCGAGGTTACCTGAACCAGGATTTCGGTTCTAAAACGTACGTTTATTGAAATGGCCTTACACTTCGGCTGGGTCAAGAAATCTACTTGCCTACAACCTTAACACAAAGTAATTATCAACGGAAGATCTACTCAGATTCAAACCCAGATCGTACATCCTCTTATCCGCCTAATCACGTTCTCACATCCTCATCATCAAAGTTGCACACGACCAGACTACTAGCCGTCTGGTATCACTCGTGGAAAGCAGTCTCCTTTTACATGATTTCGTAACGAACATTCCGATTGCGCAACACTTTACGTGTGAGCCAGTTGCCTTTGGGTTTGAGAAGTCACCTGGCCTAACGCGAAGCTAAAGTTATAGTTTGGTGGGTCCACCTGCGAAAGCGTGATTTCGTTCTGAGCTAGTTTCGATCGTCAATTCTTACCTGCAACCAAATCCTCAGTGGACGAATAAAACTTTTAAACGACAAACTTTCGAAATCACCCCTTTTTCATAATTAATGCCGAAAAAACGTCATGAAAGAAGATTACAAGATAAATTACGGACGCCCCCTAAAAATCTCAAAAGTTGATTAAATCCCGGCGAGTTCCCCCCCCCCCCCCCCGAAATTACTTTACCCCCATTAGGAGCGTAAAACAAAAAAAAAGAAAAGCATAAAACAGAATTAAAGAGGAGAAAGTTTGCCTGCGTCGGAGATTACGCCGGGTTTACGAATTCCATTACCTCACGGGAGGGGGGCAGAGGAATTCCCGCTTTGTTTCGCCCCCATCCCGGTCGCGTCGCGCGCTAAATGGACGCCGTTCGTTCGTTCGTTGCGAGGCCCGGCGCGGAGAGTAAAGCAAACTTGTGAGTGACGGCGCTGACATATTTGTATTGTCATCCGGGGCGAATCTCTCGTAGACTTTAATCCGGAACGGCGGACGGGGTCGAGTTTGTTTGTTCCTTTGTGTCGGCCGGATTCCAGTTGAAGTTTTAATTGAGTTCGGTCGTCATTGTTGTTCCCTTTTCCGTTTATTATCCACCCCGAAAACAAAATTGAGGTTTTCTCTAAGATTATAAGTCTCTTACTTTTCGAATGGAAGGAAAACTTTAACCCTTAGATAATTTGGTCAATAATTTATAAAAAGGAGCATAATTGGGGGTACTTCAAGGTGGGCCTGAAGCCCTCTAGCTATGTCGTAGCAGTAATTGGGCGTACTTCAAGGTGGCCCTGAAGCCCTCCAGCTATGTCGGTAGCAGTTACCGGATTGTGTCGCGTTCGTTTGTACCACTCGTTCCGAAACCACCCTTAATAATCACCCGTGCGTCACGAATACAAACCACAATCGAATTTACCATCGTCGAATCGCATTGCGAACTCGAAATTACCTGTGTTATCCGGCGCCCTCCGCTAATTAATTGCAAGCCACGAAGCCGGCGGGAAAATCACCCGAATTCCAAGCGCGAATTATCCGCACATCATCCGGATTGGTTTTCTGTGTTCCGCTCTAATTCTATTAGCCCTTGATGGAAGCGTTCGATTCGGCGCGGTGCCCGGAAGACATCACGAAAAATTACGAAATTGAATTCGGCCATATTTAAATATGTGCATCGTCGTTGCGGGTTCTAGGCTCGGAGCCCTTGAGTTCGCCGAGCGCAAGAAATTTACAGCGAGGATTAAAATCCTCGGGTCGTAAAAGCGGCGACTTTGTGGTCACTTTCTGTAATTTAGAGGCGGCGTCCGGGCGCTCGTAAAGTTTCATTGCGGTCGTTATTCAATTCGAAACGCGGAACGGTAAAAACTAGCGCGCAGTTTTTCCTAGAATTACCGGACGGCGAACGGGGGGTGGGGAGGGGGTTTAAAGGGTCACGCTCGACAAACTGTAACTCCATTTTGTAGTGTTCATTAATCAACGGAAGATCCACTCGCACTCCGAACGTACTTCCTCTTAAGCTCATCATCACATCCTCACATTTACTTAAAGATTTTGTAGTGTTCTTTAATTAACGGAAGATCCACTCACACTCCGATCGTACTTCCCCTTATCCTCATCATCACATCCTCACATTTACTTAAAGATTTTGTAGTGTTCTTTAATTAATGGAAGATCCACTCACACTCCGATCGTACCTCCTCATATTCTCATTCTCACACCCTGCCGGAGCTACCGTGATAACTCAAAATCGAATGAACGTTTCGGCTCAAAAACTCGCAAACTTTAATTCAGGGCCTCGATAAACACCCCCACCAAATTTAATCAAAATCTAACGTGGGGGATCGGAGCTATCGACACGTTCCTGTCACTTACCTCTTGCCTATTGACGGGTCTGGTGGAGCTACCGTGATAACTCAAAGCCGAATGGACGTTTCGGCTCAAAAACTTGCAGACTTTAATTTAGGGCCCCAATGGACACCCCCACAAAGTTTCATCAAAATCTAAGATGGGGGATAGAAGCTAATCGACATGTCTCTGCTACTTACCTCTTGTTAACTGACGGGTCTGATGGACGTAGCGTGATAACTCAAGGTCGAGCGTGCGTTTCGGTTCAAAAATTTACCCCCTACAAAGTTTCATGAAAATCTAACGCGGAAGATTTGAACCATCGACATATTTCTATTGCCTCTCGCTTACTGACGGGTCTGACCGTGGTAGCTCAAGGTCGAATGAATGTTTACACTCAGAAACTCGCAGACTTTAACTTGGGGCCCCAATAACCATCCCCATAAAGTTTCATCAAGATCCAACGTGTGGGATTGGAGCTATCGACACGTTCCTCTTATCTCTTGCGTACTGACGGGGTCTGTGGAGGTATCGTGGATAGTTCAAGGTCGAATCGACGTTCCGACGCAAATACCTGCAGACCATAATTTAGGGGGCCAAGGAAGATGCCTGTCAAAATCTATTACCTCTTGATATTGATGGCTCTGGTGAAGGTACCTTGATAGTTCAAAGTCGCAACCTAAAAATGTGTGTTTTATTATTTAGGGCTTCAATCTTTTCACAAAATTTCATCACAATCTAAGGGGGTGGGAGAGATTGAAGCTATCGATACGTTTCTATCTGGTCCAGAAACGATTTGAAAAAGTACGTCTAGACAAGAACGCCAACAGAGAAAGGCAATTTAACCCCAGTTGTCTTTTTTTAATTTATAAATAAGTGAGCAGATTCTCTTGGCTTCCCATTTCCTCTTTTTGCTTCATTCGAAATCTTTTCCCTCGTTCGTGGAAATCACCCTGTCCCAGGACTCTCCTTTTTAAGTTATTTTGGCTTGCCGTATCCTTTCTTCGCTTAATTCCAAGACTTTCCATTTTCCCGTCAAAATTGCTTTGTTCTTTCTGCTTTTTCCGACGTTATTATGGATGGCTTCCAATATTCTTTCTTTTCCCTTTTCGTCAAAAGTACATTGTCCGAGATGGCTGTAGGTCTTGCTCTCTTCTCTGTCGAAGTCGTCTTGGCTTCTCATAGCCTTTCTTTGCTTCATTCCAAGTCTTTTTCCTCAAAACTACATTTCCCCAGGTCTCTCCAAGTCATCCCCTTTCCTTTTCCTAAGTTGCTTTGGCTTCGCATGTTCATTAATCAACGGAAGATCCACTCACACTCCGATCGTACTTCCTCTCATTCTTATTCTCACATCCTGGCATTCACTTTAAGATTTTGTAGTGTTCATTAATCGCACTCAGATCGTACCTCCTCTTATTCTCATCATCACATCCTTACATTCACTTTAAGATTTTGTAGTGTTCTTTAATCAACGGAAGATCCGCTCGCACTCAGATCGTACCTCCTCTTACCTCGTCATCACATCCTTACATTCACTTTAAGATTTTGTAGAGTTTTTTAATCAACGGAAGATCCACTCACACTCCGATCGTACCTCCTCTTATCCGCACATTCCCGGCGAGCTTACCTGAACCCGTATTTTGGTGAACGCAGCGGTTTCAAAACGTGCCCTTGTTTGAAATGACCTTACACTTCGACCGAGCCAAGAAATCTGCTTGCCTACAACCTCAGTACAAAGTAGTTATCAACGGAAGATCCACTCGAACCCCGTTATGTCATTCTGTAAGCACAGAGATACAGCTTATTACATTTATTAATAATAATAATAATAATGTTTTTATTGAAATCTATTATGCAAAAGGAAAACAAGATTAAATTAATATATTAAAGAAAGGCGAAAAAATATTTATCGTTTATAACAATTGCGAATGCTAATTATTTCATAAAATAAAATATAATGAATAGCCTCTATTTAAATAAATTTTATTTTTAAATTAATGCCTTTTCTGCGTTTATGGAGATATTTAAATAATAGCCTGAAACTTTGTGGGAATATTGATCTGAGCCCCCCCCCCCAGTTTTTACTGCTTTACGCAGTAATGCCAACATTATTTCACTAAAATCACTGAAAATCTGCGTCCACATCTGTTTGCGTAAATTTCTTCCGTTTGTTTTTATTTATTTATTTCTGAACTTATTCCCTACAGTATTTTTTGGACAAATTAATATTGCATTTCATTAAAAATTTACCTACATTGAAGAAATGCCAATAAACAAAAAAAAATCATATGAAATAGAGTTGGATTTTATTTAGGGGTCCTCAGAAGAGTTTACATCAATATTACCTATATTCCTCACCCCTAATATGCTTACATTTAAATTAATTTAATAATAATCGTTTATTTAAGTTGAAAGCCTAAATTACAGTTTAGGTTGAAAATTACTATTGTAAATTAATGGTTTCAGTAAAGTTTTTGGATGACCATCGTTCAAAAAAATATTGGCGACATCTAGCGGCCGATTGTGTGAAAATTGTTGTCCAATATGCCATCATACACGAAGCAGCCCAAATAAATCCATTACAGCATAAATGAAAATTTAAAAATTGAAAAATTTGCTGCAAGTCGATTTTAATTGCAATCGAATCTTCGAGCGGCCCCGTGGAGAGCTATTTCGATCCGATTTAAGGTCTCATCAGTTAAAGTTAGTAAAAACCTCATCAGCAGAAGAGGAGCCTCATCTTTTCCATTCAAAATAATTTCTCCTAATTCCAATATAACCAAGTCTTTAGTTGTTTCATTCTGCTGATTTAATTTTTTTTATATTAAAATGTTCGTTTCCTATTTCTATATTTTAAAAACTCTCCTTAAGCTAAAACATATTGAAAAAGTGAGTAAAAGCGAACTCTTAGATGCTCGTTTAAAATCCTGATAGTATGTATTTAAATTTTATTTTAATATTAATAATAATAACATTTATTTATTCCCTTATGACTTCATACACGTGTATTGGATGAGTTATGGATTTTGTTAAATAATTGCATTTCAGGGTCTCCCTTTTATAAGTGAAATCCTGAGCTAAGTAAAAAAGAACAACGAAATTGAAACTGAACCAAAGCACTTATTGACACTTCCAGAAGTTGTTCGCGAACAATAAGATCCCTAATAGCCTTTGGGTGGTCAAACTCAAGACACAGCCTCCAAAATGAGCTCCAACGAAAATGCGGCCACTGTTCGTGAAGTTGTTACAGTTAAATTTCATCGCAGCGAGTTCGCGACGCATTTGTAGCGAGCTTGCAACGTCGCTTGTATGTGTACCTTGTCTGAACATCTGACAACACTGTAACCACGCCGGAAGCGGTCGCTTTAAAAATCTGTCTTCATTAAAAAATTAATCGATTCCGCACTTACTTGATGGAAATTATTAGTGTTTTTGTTTACCTTCTGTCTTCATATTGGTTCTTTATTCGTATATATAGGTCACGCCATTTTATCTCGTTGGGGTTGCCGGAAGTGTTCCATGCATTCCGCAATCTGATCACTTTCGTGTCGGCCGTCTTGTGGGATATCACGTAGCGTCTCGCTCTCGTGAATTGTTGCTAATTTGGTGCAAAAACATCCTAATACAGTGTGACTGGAAGACCCAATTATCCCACACGGCTTTGTGAAACGTGTATCACGTTTTAAACCAACGACCTCGTTTTACAATTTTTAACAATCTTGTCTCTTCGCACATCAAACTGAGAAATTGGTTTTGCGGGACCTCTCTTCTTCTTTTGCTCGAAGGCAACATCTATGGCATCTGCAGACGATGGACGGCCACGTTTTTTTTGTAATTGAAGGTTTATCAATCATGCATAGGCCTTCAGCAACTTGACTTCGAAATGCTAAAAGATCGGGGATGTTTTTCTTGTTCAGTCCTTGTGCAATTAAATCTTCACGATATCTTATCCAAGCATTTACTAAACACATGTCGATAAAGTGAAAGAATATGCGAAGATACCATTTTTTAGATCGGATGTGGATCCTGTGGTAAGATATAAGTCCGTATAAGAGGTCAACTCCCCCCATGAATTGCTTTACAATATTGGGACGAGTAACATCAATTCGATCGTTATCTTTTTTTGAAAAACGATTTACTTCGTCTATAGGCTGAGCTCCACAAAAAGTACTGGCAAGTGTTACAGTCAAACCTCTTATCTCAACACCATCTATGTGACTACTGTATTCGACATAGCTTCCTCCCCCTTCCTTTTTCATCTCACTGTCACTAGGTAATTGTATTCCAGGAATTCTATTAGTTCGTATAGTGCCCAAAGATCCGATTCCATTTTTATGTAGTAATGTCATCAAAGGTAAAGAAGAGAACCAATTATCATAATACAATAAACAATTTTTATGGTCAGGAATTGTTTCACACAGTCTCAATGGATTTTGTTAAATAATTGCGTTTTCGGGTCTCCCTTTTATAAGTGAAATCCTGAGCTTTTACAATTGGAACTCTGCCGTACTGTCATTAACGAAAAGTGTTCGTTTTTCGTAGTGAAGCTTTTACGTAAATTTCATTTCAATATCAATCTTATTTCATTATATTCATAAATTGTTCAGAACGCACATCCTCTTATTCACGTAATCACGTCCTCATCATCAAATCATCACGTTCGCTTCAAGACGAGGGGATGTCATGAATGTACAAAGAAATATAGATCGTATTGGTGAGATCGTCTTAGTGTAGGCGTCTAACATCGGGAAAACAAACCTTACACTTCAGACATCCCGATCGCATTTCCTCCCACCCTCAATTTCGCTGCTTCGAGATTAAATCATCAATGCACAACAACACCTTGTATGTACTCACTTGTAAAGTACGGCGTTGTCGACTTGGACGCGAACCAAACAAACCTGAAACTCATCGAATTTTGATGGATGCTTCAGTTTCCGCCGACGACGACGTACGACCTACACGTTGAAGTTGAAGTGCGCCTAACGAGACGTCGAGACGTCCACTCGGAACGTCTTGTTCCCTCCCCCCCCGCCCCGAGGAGTGCCAGCTCGGGGGCCGACGACTTCAAAAGGGTAATCGGAAAATAGATCCCGTTCCTTGCAAAACTTTTAGCCACTCTATTTGCCGACCGTAACGTTTCCATTCCGCCGCAATGTTTGCCCTCGCGACTAACTAAAATAAATTCCCGAGAGAGAGAGAGACGGTGCGCCCTAAATTAGGTTATCGCACTCTACGTGACTTTCATGTCATGAAATTCCTCCGCAGTGACCGCGCGTTACGGTACTTATTTATGTTTTTTTTGTTTCAGGTGAGTACTCTCCCCCCTTGCTGGCCCCCAACGGCCATCAGGTAACACGTTTTTGATACCTGTGTATAATATCATATCAAATTTTTGCGTTTTCTGTCATGATGGTGGTGGCGGCAGTACGTGACGCACACGCGAGCGAGCACAGGTTTTCAAACACAGGTCAGTTTTTAATTTTTGAGCACAAATAGTTGATTAACAAGTGTTTGTATACTAATGACGCTGTTACCACACTGCCAACGTAATATGCAATTGCGGCATCATAAAGTGGGACAACTCAAATAATAGTTTATTAAAAAAAAAAAGTTTCATAAGAAATAGGCGCTTACCAGTTACACATATGAGCTACTCGTAGTTACTTTGAAGTTGTTCCGAGTGCAATTGCAATACACTGTAGCAGCTCAGTGTTCTAGAATGTCTTACAAACTTAAAAATTTGGGTTATTTTGTAATTTAAACATAAGAAAATTCTGTACTGTTAAGATGCGGTTAGTGACTTTTGTTAGCGTAAAAAATATCAAACAAATGTCCCTTGTGCTTCACATTTCATTTACGCCCTGTATAGACAAAAGAATGCATTTCTTTTCTTCTGTGTTAGGCCAAAAATTTCTGACGCTTACATCGTAGGTAGTCACTTTTGTCCTACCTCCGCCTTTTTTCAAGTTTGAATGAAACAGTCTATACACTATTATATACAGTGTGTTATTGAAAGTTGTACAGATATTTTAACTGACGATAGTACTGTTTAAATAGATGCTATATACCTAAACTTCCTTTATACAAAAGTTACTGGTTTCAGAGATATACAATTTATTGTCGCTCGACCCTTTTCCGGGAGTCCGGTGCTATAGCGGCGCTCCGGATGGTCAGATCTTCAAACGCGCGGCGGCATCGCGTTCCTCGTCATTTTCTGCTATACGATGACGTACAGTTCAATTCGATCCGAACCTCTCCAGATACCGTAAAAAATTCCGAAAAAAATGCTTACAAATTTCATAATTTTCAAAAAATCATATCTCGAAAAAACGCATTTTCCTGGGATACAGGTCCGATAGGTTGGTACACTTGCGTGTGAGAAAGTTTGGTTCGATTCAGTCAGTAAATAAGGGCCGTGGAATTTTTTGCTTACGATTTATTGAGACTCTCAAACGAAAACAATAAATTGTGTATCTCTGAAACCAGTAGCTTTTGTATAAAGGAAGTTTAGGTATTTAGCATCTATTTAAAGAGTACTATTGTTAGTTAAAATATCTGTACAACTTTCGATAGTACCCAGTATGTAAATGAAGCTCAAGTAGTGTGAAAAAGATAATAATTTAGCAGCAATGATAAATTAATTTTATTCTGCGGTTGACAATTGGCTGGTAGCAAAAAAATAACACGAGTGCGAGTGCGAGCCTCGTATCGCGTAAATCATGTTATCTTTTATTCAGTGGGAAAGCCGAAAGCAATTTCGTAAGTTCGGCGCTCGACAAGAAGGGCGGGGGAGTTTTAAAATTAAAAAGCGAAGGGGGCGATCGCCCTCTTTGAATTACGTTACGATTTGGAATTCGTTGTGTTACGCATTTCGTGTTAGGCAAAATAACGTTCGAAAGTCGTGCCGCTCGTATCCGGTTCGAAGGACCTTCCCTCAAAATGTCAGTTACTGTCGAGTGGCATCCATTGATTAGGTGGTTTTTAATCTGCAACGAATGATGTAAACAAAACCCTGCGCTCGATTTACAGAATTAAAAAAAGACAACTGGAGTTAAATTAGCCTCTCATTGCCTTTCTCTGTTGGCGTTCTTGTCTAGACGTACTTTTCCAGATCGTTTCTGGACCAGCTAGAAACGTATCTTGTCTAATGTACCCTTTACTTATACAAAAACCATTTTACATTTAATCAATTTAATATTATTAAAAATTTTCAGTCGTGCCAAACTTTTCAACCGTGCCACAAACAAGAATTAATACTTTTATTTTTTGAACAGACATAGAACTACATATACAGCATTTTGCATTTATAATTAAAAATTTTCAATCGTGCCAAATTTTTAAACCGTCCCACAAACAAAAAAGAATAGTTTAATTTTTTCCAACAGGGTATTTCGATTGACTAAAAGAAAGCTATAAAGCTATTACTTGTTTAATGCACTCTTTACTTGTATGTACAAGAATCATTTTACATCTAATCAAGTCAATATAATTAAAAAAATTCAATCGTGCCAAACTTTTCAACTGCGCCACAAATAAGAATGAACACTTTTGTTTTTTTGAACACTGTATTTTGATTGACTGAAAGAAAGCTAGATGGCATTTTACCGTTAATCAAGTATAATCAATATAATTAGATAATTTCAATCGCGCCAAACTTTTCAGCCGTGCCAAAAACAAGAATGAATACTTTTGTTTTTTGGACAGTGTATTTTGATTGACTGAAAAAGAGCTCTTTTATAGCATTTTACATTTAATCAAGTCAATGTGATTTAAAATTTTCAGTCGTGCCAAACTCTTCAACCGTGCCACAAACAAAAATTAATACTTTTATTTTTTGAACATTGAAAGTGAGCTGTAAAGCTATTAACTTTTACTTGAACAAAAATCAATTTACATTTAATTCAGTTAATATATTTAAAAATTTTCAACCGTGCTAAACTTTTCAACCTTGCACACACACACACAAGAATGAACACTTTTGTTTTTTGAACTTTGACTGAAAGAAAGCTAGATAGTATTTTACTTCTAATCAAGTCAATATAATTAGAAAATTTCAATCGCACCAAACTTTTCAACCGTGCCACAAACAAGAATGAATACTGTCATTTGTTGCAATTTGTGTATTTTGATTGATTGCAAGAGATCTATAAAGCTAGTAGCACTTGTTTAATTTTTTTTTTACTTGTATATATAAAAATCATTTTATATTTGATCAAGTTAATATATTTAAAAATTTTCAACTGTGCCAAACTTTTCAACCGTGCCACAAATGAAAATGAATACTTTTATTTTTTGAACATTTGATTGATTGAAGGTGAGCTATAAAGCCATTATTTTTTACTTATACAAAAGTCATTTTACATTTAATCCAGTAAATAAAATAATTCAATCAAGCCAAACTTTTCAACCGTGCCAGAATGAATACTATTACTGTTTGAACATTTGATTGATTCAAAGTGAGCTATAAAACTATTACCTTTCTTGTACAAAAATCATTTCACACTGAATCCAGTTGAAGTATGTATTTAAAAATTTTCAACTGTGCCAAACTTTTCAACCGTGCCACAAATGAGAATGAATACTTTTATTTTTTGAACATTTGATTGATTGAAGGTGAGCTATAAAGCCATTATTTTTTACTTATACAAAAGTCATTTTACATTTAATCCAGTAAATAAAATAATTCAATCAAGCCAAACTTTTCAACCGTGCCAGAATGAATACTATTACTGTTTGAACATTTGATTGATTCAAAGTGAGCTATAAAACTATTACCTTTCTTGTACAAAAATCATTTCACACTGAATCCAGTTGATGTATGTATTTAAAAATTTTCAACTGTGCCAAAGTTTTCAACCTTGTCACACGCAAGAATGAACATTGTTTTCTTGAACAGTGTACCTTGTCACAAACAAGAATTGTTTATTGAGCAGTGTATTTTAATCGAACGAAATGATTTTTTTAGCATACAGCTTCCGCCATAGTTTATACAAAAAATATATACATACAAAGTCATTGTAACACAGTGCAAATATTGAAAACAAAAAGAACTTTAGCCTAGTGAGTGAAGTAACTAGCTGATACGTTAAAAATAACTTAAACAATTCGACTGCGCTCCTCAATTAATTATTATTAAGAAGTTTTAAATGTTGTATAAGAAACGAATTTGAGTGTAGACGAGAATCGAATCATGACTTAAAATGCGTCGGTTAACACGTATTATGCGTTCAAGGTCACTCGTGGATTCTCGAAATAACTGTCAATGTCCATTTCACATGAAACTCGTCCGATTCATTAAAGATCCTCATTTCGTCTGGACCACAATCGGGTTAGGATCGCCCCGGGGGCGCCGATTAAATTACACGTGTGGACCGCGATTAAAACGTAATTAAATCAGCGTTTCCCGGTGCGCTCGCTCCACCTTGGGGCCGTAATTAAAGCGGGGGCGCGGGCGGAACGGAAGAACTTCGAGTGTGCGGAATATTAAATTGCGAAGTTTGCGGTAAACATCAGGCGGCGGGCGGCGCGATTTTAGACGTTGGCTTATGGGACAGTTCGCTAATTTGAATCTACCCCCCACCCACCCCCTCTCGCTTGCCAGGGGTTGCCAGCAATTTCACGCCGCGCTTTTAGGTCTTCACTAACAGCCACGAATGACAAGTTGGCGTGGGTTCGATCCGGTTCGAAGGACGTCCGATCAAATTGGTTTCATCGGCGATAGTTACGAGACGTCCCGGCGCAAAGCGAAACGAATCGACGCCGCGCCGTCGGAAGCCGAACGTGCACTTTACGACTCGCGCCCCGGAGCGCGAAAGGAAACAGTTCATCGCAGCCAACAACAGACGTTCAAATAAACCTGTCACGTAGCAGGCACCCTGTAATTTACGTGTCGGGGTAGACGCGCGCTCACGGATCGAACATGAACCCCCCCCCCCCCCCCCGTGTTGTTGCCGACGTTTCATCAATTGAATTCCAAATTGAGCAGCTGCTCCGCACAATTTTTTAAATTGGCCGTAGACGGGGGGCGAAGGGGTGGACACGCAAAATCGAGCGGGTGCACCCGTCGATCGATGACGAAATTAATCGAGTCGCGGGGGGAAAGTTTTGCATAATAAAACGGAGTTTATTTATAACTCCGTCAGTCGGCCGGATAACGTTGATTAATGGCGTTCGATTAACGCGGGCTTGTTTGGGGCGCGATTAATTCCGAATTTCCGCTTCGGATTCTCCGACGGACCGCTTCATTAGAGAGAGAAATTCGAAGCAAAACTTACCCCCGCTCCGTTGGCTCCCTCTCATGCGACGCCTGAACAAAGCCCTCACGTATTGCTGCGAAAATCTGCAATGAAATGAACGTAATGTATAGCGAGCAGCCCCTTCCCACAGGCGCCAAACCTGAGCGCCCACAATTGTTGGCCTACAACGCTTTTATGTTAGCCCAAACAGAAGAAGTCATTTTTTCCAAAGGAAATGCATGAGCTTGCTGACGTAGCCTTAGGAAACAGTGACCGAGCTCGTCATGCAGTCTAACTTTGTTCCCAAAAATTTGAGGACGAGTCATTGGGCGCCAAGGGTCCTATTGTCACGATGTCAAGAACGTAAGGGATGTATTCCGCCTCGTTACGTTATAGAAAACGTTGGTTCCCAAAAAGAAATAAATTGCCCTTTCTTAAGTGCGCCTCCATCACGTTACGTCATAAGGGAAATATAGTCAACGTAGTTATGTTATGAGGGGGTCGTCACCGCGTTACGTTTTCCCTCACATCGAGCACTCGCTTGCGGGGCAGGATGTTGGCGAACGAAACACAATAATTAATTTAAATTTTACATTACCTCGCCTCTTTGCACCACACTCGACCAAACGCCGCCCCCAAGGATCGATTCAGAAGTCACAAATACATTAAACTAATTATATTAATGAATACTCTGGGTGCGGGTTCAAAGACCGATGTTCCACTGACAATTGTCAGCGTCACATTTAATGAGCGCGCGCTTTAATTGTTTCGAATGAAACACGAACTGTCGTGTAGCATTCTTAAGCAAGTTCAAACAGCTTGGTTTTCATTTGTCGGCGTGGAATTCCCTCTGTTAAAACGTTAATTTTGCGTAAGTTCCGTCGACCGAAGAAGAATGTGACCTGCAAGCTAAGCAGACGTCGGTAATTCGTGCTAGACAACTTCCGCGGCGATTAAGCCCGTGTCGATGACCGTACTTGTGACATTTAGATAATAAATTTTCAAACGTGACACTATTTAAACGTATTAAACATAATGTCGAGTTTAGTATCAACATCGAACGCTCGCAAGTCCATAGTATAGGACGATGGGCGCCACCTACTTGCTTTCAATGACGAGAAGAAGAAGTTTGGTTATAAGTCGAAGCAGTTTAAGACGTCGAAGCAGTTCGCAGTTTGATACCAAACAGAGACTTTGGGCGCCACATATTGGCTTGCTCTCAGTGGAATAGTCGTAAAAGTTCCTGCAGTGATGTAACCTTAGCGAACCGTTAAGGCAATTTGCGGCCAGACGCGTCAAGCAGTCTCAAGTTTGGCCCCGAATTTGAGAGCAGGTCGTTGGACGCCAAATATTGACCAGTTTACAGATCTGCGGTCTTAACTATGGTTCTAGTATCAAATTAGTATCAAAATCGAACGCCCGCAGTCGATGTTATAGGGGCGATGGGCGCCACCTACTTGCTTTCAATGACACAGATCTAATTACGCCCCTGGAAGCATGGATCTAGGAAAAGTCTAAGCATTTTAGGACCGGACACCTTGTAACGTCGAAGTAGTTCCCGGCCTAACATCTAAGTACCTTGGGCGCCACATGTCGGCTTGCTCCCAGTGGAATAGTCCCAAAAGTGCCTCCAGTGACGTATCCTTAGGAAACAGTCAAGGCAATTTGCAGCCGGACGCGTCAGGTTTGGCCCCAAATTTGAGCGCAGGTCGTTGGGCGCCGAATCTTGACCAGTTTTCAGCGGCACGGACTTAATTGGGGTTCTAGTGACGTACCTACGACGAATAATTTATTTCCTAGCGTCTGGACTTATCGTGCGATGTCAAGTTTAGTATCAAAATCGAGAGTACGCAGTTTACAGTAAGGGGCGATGGACACCACCGACTCGCTTTCAAAGACACAGATCTAATTACGCCCCTAGAAGCATGGCTCTAGGAAAAGTCGAAGCGTTTTAGAACTGGGCACCTAGCGACGTGACTGTGAGGAACAATCGAAGCAGTTTGCGACCTAGCGCCTAGGTACATCGTACGTTCTTAAGTTTGAGACCAAACAGGGGAGTTGGGCGCCACATGATGGCTTGCTTTCATTGGAATAGTCTTAAATGTGTCCCTAGTGGCGTAACTGTAGGAAACAATCGAAGCAACTTGTGGTTGGACGCAACATACACGTTTAACTGTATCATCAAGTTTGAGAACAGAACGTAGGACGCCATGCACCGACGTAGACACCTCGTATAGTCTTAAGTTTGGCGCCAAACTGACGCACGAGACGTGGGGCGCCACATATTGACTTGTTTTCAGTGGAATAGCACTAAATGTGCCTCCAGTGACGTAACTGTAGGAAAAAATCGAAGCAATTTGCTTCCGTGGCCATCATATAGTCGTAATTTTGGCACTAAATTTGAGAACGTTGCCGTTGGGTGCCGTATGCTGACAACGACACCTCGTACAGTCTTAAGTTTGGCGCCAGACTCAAACGCGAGACACTGGGCGCCACATATTGGCTTGCTTTTAGTGGAATAGCTCTAAATGTGCCCCCAGTGACGTAACTGTAGGAAGAAATCGAAGCAATTTGCTTCCGTGGCCATCATATAGTCGTAATTTTGGCACTAAATTTGAGAACGTTGCCGTTGGGTGCCGTATGCTGACAACGACACCTCGTACAGTCTTAAGTTTGGCGCCCGACTCAAACGCGAGACATTGGGCGCCACATGTTGGCTTGCTTTTAGTGGAATAGCTCTAAATGTGCCCTCAGTTATGTAACTGCAGCTGCCGGGTCCGTCATATAGTCTTAATCTTTGAGAACGTCAACGTTGGGTGCCATATGCTGACGTAGACACCTCGTACAGCCAAGTTCTCTCCGGTGTAGGACACCCAGGCGTCAGCCCATCTCCCATGAGAGGGATCCCGTCCGGCACGGTCTTCCTACTGTCCACTAGCTGTGACACTGCCACTAGAAGGCCAACTCCACTGAGAGGGACCGGCAGCCGGGACCTCACCCCTAGAACTCATGTCAGCAAGGTTTCCCTAGCTACGTTTGATGAGTAACCGTCGAGAACCCTTACGCGAATCTCTACCACACATCTCATACTAACCCCAGCAACCATTACCCATACACGTATACCCGCCTACATGGGATAGGGCAGCTAGGCAGGTTAGTTTTAAGGGTAAACGGCGTGTGGTCTGCAACGGTTCTCGTCTCGGATACTAGGCTTCCACACACGGGGCCCGACATCTCAAACGATGGATACCTACAACTCATCTCGGATACTAGTGCCCCGTGCTTTCGGCCCGACGCGACTGAACCGCCGTCAAGTTCTGCCAAAAGCGACGTCCGTTTACCCGGAGACACCTCGTGCAGTCTTAGGTTTGGCGCCAGACTCAAACAGGAGACATTGGGCGCCACATGTTGACTTGCTTTCAGTGGGACAGCCCTAAATGTGCCCCCGGTGATGTAACTGTAGAGAAAAAATCAAAACAACTTGGCACCAAATTTCAGAAAGGAGCGTTTAAGACGAGGGCTAGGCGAACGTTATTATACCGAGGCTAGGCGGACATTAATTAATTTTTTTTTTTTAACTTTCCCCGTCCCTGGGCCATTGTTCACAAATTCGAAAACTTCCCCCTCTTTAATAATTCTCCCGGGAGATGCGGCTGCTCTCTGGCGGGATAATTGTTCAACTTTGTCCGATGAGCAAATTTTGGGCACCGAAGTGAATTAAGTTGCCTAACGTTAGGGACTTAGCGTTTTCGTTCGTCTGGGTCACCTCAGGTTCACGGTTCGCACTGAGAAAGGGATTTATTGTCGGCGTTTGTTTATTTGCGTGTATCTTAACGGGCCTTAATTTTGACAGAGGATAATGTTATGACTAAAGACTCCAAATCTTAGGTGCGTTTATCCGCCCAATTATGTATTACACAATTTGACGAAATCGTCGCAAATTAAAAATATCTTCTTGTCTACTTGTCGGGTAAGTTAGATTTTAATCAGTTTGATCCTTATGACATTTCTCGACAATTTCACAATGGAATACTTGGCCCTGACGACCAATTTTCTTTTTTGCTCGGATTGTACAAGATGCTAGCGTTCGCGTTCGTGCAAATAAACTGAAAGGATTGAAGGTGAAAGGAGTCGGCCGTTTCTTAACCAGCGCGAGGTATTAGTTTATTGATCGGCCCTCCTCCTATCTGATTGTAGGGAAATAAATTCCCGCACTGCAAGTCGGACCTGTCTGCTCTGCCGACCTTGCGCTCGACGACTTATCGTTTTAAGCGCGGAAGAGGATAAGGCCGAGCAAGAAAAAAGAAAAAGAAAGAACCGAGTTAAAAATGTTCCCCATTATTCTTTGTGGTCAAGTTGTCTTTTCGATTATTTTTTTTACCTTTTAATTTTACTAACTTTTCCTATTTTCGTTCTTGCCACCTTATGTTTCAGCCTTTTCAGATAATTTTTACTTAAAAACTCCAAATCATTTATTTTTTATTTATTCATGTCTTTTTTATCTTATTTGTTATTGTACTTATTTATGCCCAACTAGGCCTGAAACAGCTGTACAGAGCCTGCTCGAGGAATCCGCTGTAATCAAGACCGATTTGCAGAAAATTTTTTAAAGTACTTATGTCTATTTGATATTTCATTACTATTATTTCTTTTCTTTTTTTGTTTCCCTGTTAGTTCCTCGACTTTTGAAGAGTCCTCGGAATTTTTTCTTCATTTTATTTTTCGCATTTTGTTGTTGTTTTGTATACATATATATATATTTTTAAACGGCAAGAAACAACTGACGGAGAAACGGCGAAGAATGATTGAAAAGAAAAGGACCGAAGCATTTCACAGTGAAACAAAAATGAATGAAACTATTTAAATAGTCAAAATGAATGAAACGATAAAAAAGCGATAGAAAGAATTTAACAAGAAAAAAACCAAAAACAAAAATGACAATTGACAAGAAAAGAAAAATAGTGAGAAAGAATGAGGAAGAAAAAATGAAAAATAAAATAAAATTATCACAAAAAAATAAACGTCATTTTCTTGAACGGTTAAAAAAAAAACAAGCGCAAAATTGATGAAAGACGAATTGTTAAAAAATAAAAAACAGCGAGAAACAATTGACAGAGCGAAACGGTGAAGAATAATTGAGAAGAAAACAAAAAGAAATGAATTCGTCACCAACGAACGGCGCGACGCGGCGTTGGTCCAGAGTTTATGAAACTGCGGTCACAATCGAAATTAAAAAATGTCAAATTACCAGTTGCAATAAATAATTGATCAACAGCGCCATCTGTGAAGAGGCGGTTGAATTACACACTTTATCGGAATAATTAATTGTTTGCGCTGTGGAATTTCAAGTCGACTTTTAAGTTTCACGTTTCAATTTTTTTCTTCAAATTTAATTACTCAGCGTTTTATTTAGGAATTTTTTCGTTTCGGTAAGACAGAGCAGCGCCATCTGTGATGAAGTTGGGGAACGACTTCCATAAAATTCGTTTTCGTTTAATTTTCTCCTTCTCCTTCACTCGACGATTTAAGTTGAACTTAATTATTCATTGTTTCAATCTTATTACCATCATTCTTATTATTCTTATTTGAGTTGATCGTTCTTGTACCCTTTTTCTTCTTCTTCTTTGATAATTTATTTTGAAAGTTTCGTATTTTGCTGTCGCCCTTAGGTCAACAGCGCCATCTGTTAAGAGCCAGAATAATTAGCTTGCTTTTAATCGTTCGTATTTTCGTATTTCAAACCGACTTCCTAAGCTTACGCTTGCGTTATTTTTTTAAATAAATTGCATCAACGTTTTATTTTGTTAAGTTTTCCGGTCTTTTTTTTCTAACCTCAAAAGTTAGAGAGGGAAAGCGAAGAGGAAGCGTCGGTAGAAGTAGAACAGTAACCGATACCGTCAGTTTTAGTAAATTTGAATTTATTGTTGGCTACTATTATTATTTGATGTTGGCCTAATTTCTCCGAATTCATGAATCTAGGTTTGGAACGTCCATGACTCTAGATGTGTAACGTCTATGACTTGAAATTTGTAATGTCCATATGATTCTTGATTGCTTTTTTTTTCGTAGACGTCATTCGAAGCACCGCTTCGGCGTATAGCGTCCATGACTCTACTCTAGATGAGTAACGTCTACGACTTTAGATTTGTAATGTCCATGCAATTCTTTATTTTTTTTTGGTCGCGTTGTTGTCCTGGTGCGATTGGTTGCGAGCTACTGTTCTACTTCTGCCGCCGACGAAGAGAGAAGTCTCTCCTCGCTCTCTAACTTTTGAGGTTAGAAAAAAAGTTAAGTACAAAATTTCGATTGATTAATTATTTCTCATGCGGAAACGGTTAGGCACATAATTAATAACACACTTCCAACTTTATCGCTCGCAGCATCACGTTGCGATTACATTGTAATAATAAATAAATAGATAAATAATAAATAAATAGATAAAGGATAGGTTCCAGGCGTCAGCCAATCACCGCCCGCGCTTAATCAAGTTCGAATAACTTTTAATTGTGCCGTCAGATCGACTTGGAACTTTGTAAAAATATTCAGAGTTGTATCCCCGACAATCCTACCAAATTTCATCCCAATCGTACCGCTGAAAAAATTGTTACGCGACCGGAAGCGCTCCCGCGCGTCCGTCGCAATTTCAGGCGTTTCCGCCCGTTGGATTTCGCCGGGCGCGACATCAAATTAAAGCCCGCGAAAAACGCTATCCGATCACGTAAAGAAAACCCTGGGTCAGCGGGAAAACGAAAAAGTTTTCTTTGTTTAAACTTTTCAATCCCGAGTGACTCAGGGGATTGTGACGTCAGAAGCGGACCCCCGACCGAGCCGGTTCCAGGAAACATCCTCGGTCGGCCGAATAAAAGGGCCCGCATCCGTTCACTCGATCTCAGATCCTCCGGGATCATTGACGGGACGCTCCTTTGCCTACCTACCTTTATTGCTTGCAATTAACACGGATCGAAACTCTGCCCGACGGCGGAATCAATCTTGATATTAAATTGTGTTTTCTGTTTTAATTCAATATATCGTCGTTGTGCATGCAAATTGCGCTAAGTGCTAACATTTAAATTTTACAGTAGGAACAAACAACTGTATGAAATATTAAATCATATCTTTTTGTGGTAAAAAGGACGGTCCTCTACTTTTTCAAGATATTATCCAATTATTAAAAATACCCAATTAAATAGAAATGTCTTCAATAAATTATTTAATGGCCAAAAATATATTTTTGTTACATTTTGCATGCACAACGACGATGTCTTTTTTCTGCTTCCTGAAAAAAAAAAATTTACGATTTACAGTTTTATCTAAAAGCATTCCATTAATATTCAGGACCAACCAAATAAAATTATATATGTATTCATTTTAAATTAAAAGACAAAAAGAATCTTTTATCTTACGTTCCCTTTCGTATTAAGAAATTCGACTAACCTACAGAATGTCCCAAAAGCCAGTGTTAATTTTAAATAATCAAAAAAATTCATTTATCATAGATTCAGTTTTGCATATTTTAAAAAATTCTACTAATATACAGAGTGCCTCAAACTAAAGTACTCACTCCAAATATAAATAATTCATTAAAATATGTATCTTTCCTTGACATTCAGTTTTGTATGTATTTAAAAAAGTCTGCTGTAGCATACGACGCTGGCTCGACCCAGCTCGGCAGCTCCTTCAAAGGTTCCTAAACGACGAACGACGATTGTTAAAGTAGAGAAGGCTCTCGGACTGGTTCGGGGAAATCTAAACGGTTACGTCAAGGTCACGAAAAGTGACACGGATTTTTCAAAAATGTTCGATCCTCCGAAGTTGCTAATGGATGAAACACGAAAGTAAGTAAAAGAGTGTGACGAGATTGAAGTTGAACCAAAAGACTTACCCTTTCAAGATATGGGCCTAAAGAGAGGGTTTATCCCTAAACAATAAGCTCTTAAAAATTGTTAAAGTAGAGAAGGCTCTCGGACTGGTGACATCTACGTCAAAACTCGTTCGGAGAAATCCAAACGATTACGATAAGTGACAAGGATTTTTCAAACAATTTTGATCCTCCGAAGTTGCTAATGGAAGAAACACGAAAGTAAGTAAAAGAGTGTGACGAGATTGAAGTTGAACCAAAAGACTCA
The DNA here is from genome assembly GCA_958336345.1 of Dorcus parallelipipedus. NCBI lineage: Eukaryota > Metazoa > Arthropoda > Insecta > Coleoptera > Lucanidae > Dorcus > Dorcus parallelipipedus. The sequence continues at coordinate 46,440,855 of OY284479.1, forward strand.
CCCTTTCAAGATATGGGCCTAAAGAGAGGGTTTATCCCTAAACAATAAGCTCTTAAAAATTGTTAAAGTAGAGAAGGCTCTCGGACTGGTGACATCTACGTCAAAACTCGTTCGGAGAAATCCAAACGGTTACGATAAGTGACAAGGATTTTTCAAACAATTTTGATCCTCCGAAGTTGCTAATGGAAGAAACACGAAAGTAAGTAAAAGAGTGTGACGAGATTGAAGTTGAACCAAAAGACTCACCCTTTCAAGATATGGGCCTAAAGAGAGGGTTTATCCCTAAACAATAAGCTCTTAAAAATTGTTAAAGTAGAGAAGGCTCTCGGACTGGTGACATCTACGTCAAAACTCGTTCGGAGAAATCCAAACGGTTACGATAAGTGACAAGGATTTTTCAAACAATTTTGATCCTCCGAAGTTGCTAATGGAAGAAACACGAAAGTAAGTAAAAGAGTGTGACGAGATTGAAGTTGAACCAAAAGACTCACCCTTTCAAGATATGGGCCTAAAGAGAGGGTTTATCCCTAAACAATAAGCTCTTAAAAATTGTTAAAGTAGAGAAGGCTCTCGGACTGGTGACATCTACGTCAAAACTCGTTCGGAGAAATCCAAACGGTTACGATAAGTGACAAGGATTTTTCAAACAATTTTGATCCTCCGAAGTTGCTAATGGAAGAAACACGAAAGTAAGTAAAAGAGTGTGACGAGATTGAAGTTGAACCAAAAGACTTACCCTTTCAAGATATGGGCCTAAAGCGAGGGTTTATCCCTAAACAATAAGCTCTTAAAAATTGTTAAAGTAGAGAAGGCTCTCGAACTGGTGACATCTACGTCAAAACTCGTTCGGGGAAATCCAAACGGTTACGATAAGTGACAAGGATTTTTCAAACAATTTTGATCCTCCGAAGTTGCTAATGGAAGAAACACGAAAGTAAGTAAAAGAGTGTGACGGGATTGAAGTTGAACCAAAAGACTTACCCTTTCAAGATATGGGCCTAAAGAGAGGGTTTATCCCTAAACAATAAGCTCTTAAAAATTGTTAAAGTAGAGAAGGCTCTCGGACTGGTGACATCTACGTCAAAACTCGTTCGGAGAAATCCAAACGGTTACGATAAGTGACAAGGATTTTTCAAACAATTTTGATCCTCCGAAGTTGCTAATGGAAGAAACACGAAAGTAAGTAAAAGAGTGTGACGAGATTGAAGTTGAACCAAAAGACTTACCCTTTCAAGATATGGGCCTAAAGCGAGGGTTTATCCCTAAACAATAAGCTCTTAAAAATTGTTAAAGTAGAGAAGGCTCTCGAACTGGTGACATCTACGTCAAAACTCGTTCGGGGAAATCCAAACGGTTACGATAAGTGACAAGGATTTTTCAAACAATTTTGATCCTCCGAAGTTGCTAATGGAAGAAACACGAAAGTAAGTAAAAGAGTGTGACGAGATTGAAGTTGAACCAAAAGACTTACCCTTTCAAGATATGGGCCTAAAGCGAGGGTTTATCCCTAAACAATAAGCTCTTAAAAATTGTTAAAGTAGAGAAGGCTCTCGGACTGGTGACATCTACGTCAAAACTCGTTCGGAGAAATCCAAACGATTACGATAAGTGACAAGGATTTTTCAAACAATTTTGATCCTCCGAAGTTGCTAATGGAAGAAACACGAAAGTAAGTAAAAGAGTGTGACGAGATTGAAGTTGAACCAAAAGACTTACCCTTTCAAGATATGGGCCTAAAGAGAGGGTTTATCCCTAAACAATAAGCTCTTAAAAATTGTTAAAGTAGAGAAGGCTCTCGGACTGGTGACATCTACGTCAAAACTCGTTCGGAGAAATCCAAACGGTTACGATAAGTGACAAGGATTTTTCAAACAATTTTGATCCTCCGAAGTTGCTAATGGAAGAAACACGAAAGTAAGTAAAAGAGTGTGACGAGATTGAAGTTGAACCAAAAGACTCACCCTTTCAAGATATGGGCCTAAAGAGAGGGTTTATCCCTAAACAATAAGCTCTTAAAAATTGTTAAAGTAGAGAAGGCTCTCGGACTGGTGACATCTACGTCAAAACTCGTTCGGAGAAATCCAAACGGTTACGATAAGTGACAAGGATTTTTCAAACAATTTTGATCCTCCGAAGTTGCTAATGGAAGAAACACGAAAGTAAGTAAAAGAGTGTGACGAGATTGAAGTTGAACCAAAAGACTCACCCTTTCAAGATATGGGCCTAAAGAGAGGGTTTATCCCTAAACAATAAGCTCTTAAAAATTGTTAAAGTAGAGAAGGCTCTCGGACTGGTGACATCTACGTCAAAACTCGTTCGGAGAAATCCAAACGGTTACGATAAGTGACAAGGATTTTTCAAACAATTTTGATCCTCCGAAGTTGCTAATGGAAGAAACACGAAAGTAAGTAAAAGAGTGTGACGAGATTGAAGTTGAACCAAAAGACTCACCCTTTCAAGATATGGGCCTAAAGAGAGGGTTTATCCCTAAACAATAAGCTCTTAAAAATTGTTAAAGTAGAGAAGGCTCTCGGACTGGTGACATCTACGTCAAAACTCGTTCGGAGAAATCCAAACGATTACGATAAGTGACAAGGATTTTTCAAACAATTTTGATCCTCCGAAGTTGCTAATGGAAGAAACACGAAAGTAAGTAAAAGAGTGTGACGAGATTGAAGTTGAACCAAAAGACTTACCCTTTCAAGATATGGGCCTAAAGAGAGGGTTTATCCCTAAACAATAAGCTCTTAAAAATTGTTAAAGTAGAGAAGGCTCTCGAACTGGTGACATCTACGTCAAAACTCGTTCGGGGAAATCCAAACGGTTACGATAAGTGACAAGGATTTTTCAAACAATTTTGATCCTCCGAAGTTGCTAATGGAAGAAACACGAAAGTAAGTAAAAGAGTGTGACGAGATTGAAGTTGAACCAAAAGACTTACCCTTTCAAGATATGGGCCTAAAGCGAGGGTTTATCCCTAAACAATAAGCTCTTAAAAATTGTTAAAGTAGAGAAGGCTCTCGGACTGGTGACATCTACGTCAAAACTCGTTCGGAGAAATCCAAACGGTTACGATAAGTGACAAGGATTTTTCAAACAATTTTGATCCTCCGAAGTTGCTAATGGAAGAAACACGAAAGTAAGTAAAAGAGTGTGACGAGATTGAAGTTGAACCAAAAGACTTACCCTTTCAAGATATGGGCCTAAAGCGAGGGTTTATCCCTAAACAATAAGCTCTTAAAAATTGTTAAAGTAGAGAAGGCTCTCGAACTGGTGACATCTACGTCAAAACTCGTTCGGGGAAATCCAAACGGTTACGATAAGTGACAAGGATTTTTCAAACAATTTTGATCCTCCGAAGTTGCTAATGGAAGAAACACGAAAGTAAGTAAAAGAGTGTGACGGGATTGAAGTTGAACCAAAAGACTTACCCTTTCAAGATATGGGCCTAAAGAGAGGGTTTATCCCTAAACAATAAGCTCTTAAAAATTGTTAAAGTAGAGAAGGCTCTCGGACTGGTGACATCTACGTCAAAACTCGTTCGGAGAAATCCAAACGGTTACGATAAGTGACAAGGATTTTTCAAACAATTTTGATCCTCCGAAGTTGCTAATGGAAGAAACACGAAAGTAAGTAAAAGAGTGTGACGAGATTGAAGTTGAACCAAAAGACTTACCCTTTCAAGATATGGGCCTAAAGAGAGGGTTTATCCCTAAACAATAAGCTCTTAAAAATTGTTAAAGTAGAGAAGGCTCTCGGACTGGTGACATCTACGTCAAAACTCGTTCGGAGAAATCCAAACGGTTACGATAAGTGACAAGGATTTTTCAAACAATTTTGATCCTCCGAAGTTGCTAATGGAAGAAACACGAAAGTAAGTAAAAGAGTGTGACGAGATTGAAGTTGAACCAAAAGACTTACCCTTTCAAGATATGGGCCTAAAGAGAGGGTTTATCCCTAAACAATAAGCTCTTAAAAATTGTTAAAGTAGAGAAGGCTCTCGGACTGGTGACATCTACGTCAAAACTCGTTCGGAGAAATCCAAACGGTTACGATAAGTGACAAGGATTTTTCAAACAATTTTGATCCTCCGAAGTTGCTAATGGAAGAAACACGAAAGTAAGTAAAAGAGTGTGACGAGATTGAAGTTGAACCAAAAGACTCACCCTTTCAAGATATGGGCCTAAAGAGAGGGTTTATCCCTAAACAATAAGCTCTTAAAAATTGTTAAAGTAGAGAAGGCTCTCGGACTGGTGACATCTACGTCAAAACTCGTTCGGAGAAATCCAAACGGTTACGATAAGTGACAAGGATTTTTCAAACAATTTTGATCCTCCGAAGTTGCTAATGGAAGAAACACGAAAGTAAGTAAAAGAGTGTGACGAGATTGAAGTTGAACCAAAAGACTCACCCTTTCAAGATATGGGCCTAAAGAGAGGGTTTATCCCTAAACAATAAGCTCTTAAAAATTGTTAAAGTAGAGAAGGCTCTCGGACTGGTGACATCTACGTCAAAACTCGTTCGGAGAAATCCAAACGGTTACGATAAGTGACAAGGATTTTTCAAACAATTTTGATCCTCCGAAGTTGCTAATGGAAGAAACACGAAAGTAAGTAAAAGAGTGTGACGAGATTGAAGTTGAACCAAAAGACTTACCCTTTCAAGATATGGGCCTAAAGCGAGGGTTTATCCCTAAACAATAAGCTCTTAAAAATTGTTAAAGTAGAGAAGGCTCTCGAACTGGTGACATCTACGTCAAAACTCGTTCGGGGAAATCCAAACGGTTACGATAAGTGACAAGGATTTTTCAAACAATTTTGATCCTCCGAAGTTGCTAATGGAAGAAACACGAAAGTAAGTAAAAGAGTGTGACGGGATTGAAGTTGAACCAAAAGACTTACCCTTTCAAGATATGGGCCTAAAGAGAGGGTTTATCCCTAAACAATAAGCTCTTAAAAATTGTTAAAGTAGAGAAGGCTCTCGGACTGGTGACATCTACGTCAAAACTCGTTCGGAGAAATCCAAACGGTTACGATAAGTGACAAGGATTTTTCAAACAATTTTGATCCTCCGAAGTTGCTAATGGAAGAAACACGAAAGTAAGTAAAAGAGTGTGACGAGATTGAAGTTGAACCAAAAGACTCACCCTTTCAAGATATGGGCCTAAAGAGAGGGTTTATCCCTAAACAATAAGCTCTTAAAAATTGTTAAAGTAGAGAAGGCTCTCGGACTGGTGACATCTACGTCAAAACTCGTTCGGAGAAATCCAAACGGTTACGATAAGTGACAAGGATTTTTCAAACAATTTTGATCCTCCGAAGTTGCTAATGGAAGAAACACGAAAGTAAGTAAAAGAGTGTGACGAGATTGAAGTTGAACCAAAAGACTCACCCTTTCAAGATATGGGCCTAAAGAGAGGGTTTATCCCTAAACAATAAGCTCTTAAAAATTGTTAAAGTAGAGAAGGCTCTCGGACTGGTGACATCTACGTCAAAACTCGTTCGGAGAAATCCAAACGGTTACGATAAGTGACAAGGATTTTTCAAACAATTTTGATCCTCCGAAGTTGCTAATGGAAGAAACACGAAAGTAAGTAAAAGAGTGTGACGAGATTGAAGTTGAACCAAAAGACTCACCCTTTCAAGATATGGGCCTAAAGAGAGGGTTTATCCCTAAACAATAAGCTCTTAAAAATTGTTAAAGTAGAGAAGGCTCTCGGACTGGTGACATCTACGTCAAAACTCGTTCGGAGAAATCCAAACGGTTACGATAAGTGACAAGGATTTTTCAAACAATTTTGATCCTCCGAAGTTGCTAATGGAAGAAACACGAAAGTAAGTAAAAGAGTGTGACGAGATTGAAGTTGAACCAAAAGACTCACCCTTTCAAGATATGGGCCTAAAGAGAGGGTTTATCCCTAAACAATAAGCTCTTAAAAATTGTTAAAGTAGAGAAGGCTCTCGGACTGGTGACATCTACGTCAAAACTCGTTCGGAGAAATCCAAACGGTTACGATAAGTGACAAGGATTTTTCAAACAATTTTGATCCTCCGAAGTTGCTAATGGAAGAAACACGAAAGTAAGTAAAAGAGTGTGACGAGATTGAAGTTGAACCAAAAGACTTACCCTTTCAAGTTATGGGCCTAAAGCGAGGGTTTATCCCTAAACAATAAGCTCTTAAAAATTGTTAAAGTAGAGAAGGCTCTCGAACTGGTGACATCTACGTCAAAACTCGTTCGGGGAAATCCAAACGGTTACGATAAGTGACAAGGATTTTTCAAACAATTTTGATCCTCCGAAGTTGCTAATGGAAGAAACACGAAAGTAAGTAAAAGAGTGTGACGAGATTGAAGTTGAACCAAAAGACTTACCCTTTCAAGATATGGGCCTAAAGCGAGGGTTTATCCCTAAACAATAAGCTCTTAAAAATTGTTAAAGTAGAGAAGGCTCTCGAACTGGTGACATCTACGTCAAAACTCGTTCGGAGAAATCCAAACGGTTACGATAAGTGACAAGGATTTTTCAAACAATTTTGATCCTCCGAAGTTGCTAATGGAAGAAACACGAAAGTAAGTAAAAGAGTGTGACGAGATTGAAGTTGAACCAAAAGACTTACCCTTTCAAGATATGGGCCTAAAGCGAGGGTTTATCCCTAAACAATAAGCTCTTAAAAATTGTTAAAGTAGAGAAGGCTCTCGGACTGGTGACATCTACGTCAAAACTCGTTCGGAGAAATCCAAACGGTTACGATAAGTGACAAGGATTTTTCAAACAATTTTGATCCTCCGAAGTTGCTAATGGAAGAAACACGAAAGTAAGTAAAAGAGTGTGACGAGATTGAAGTTGAACCAAAAGACTTACCCTTTCAAGATATGGGCCTAAAGCGAGGGTTTATCCCTAAACAATAAGCTCTTAAAAATTGTTAAAGTAGAGAAGGCTCTCGGACTGGTGACATCTACGTCAAAACTCGTTCGGAGAAATCCAAACGGTTACGATAAGTGACAAGGATTTTTCAAACAATTTTGATCCTCCGAAGTTGCTAATGGAAGAAACACGAAAGTAAGTAAAAGAGTGTGACGAGATTGAAGTTGAACCAAAAGACTTACCCTTTCAAGATATGGGCCTAAAGCGAGGGTTTATCCCTAAACAATAAGCTCTTAAAAATTGTTAAAGTAGAGAAGGCTCTCGGACTGGTGACATCTACGTCAAAACTCGTTCGGAGAAATCCAAACGGTTACGATAAGTGACAAGGATTTTTCAAACAATTTTGATCCTCCGAAGTTGCTAATGGAAGAAACACGAAAGTAAGTAAAAGAGTGTGACGAGATTGAAGTTGAACCAAAAGACTCACCCTTTCAAGATATGGGCCTAAAGAGAGGGTTTATCCCTAAACAATAAGCTCTTAAAAATTGTTAAAGTAGAGAAGGCTCTCGGACTGGTGACATCTACGTCAAAACTCGTTCGGAGAAATCCAAACGGTTACGATAAGTGACAAGGATTTTTCAAACAATTTTGATCCTCCGAAGTTGCTAATGGAAGAAACACGAAAGTAAGTAAAAGAGTGTGACGAGATTGAAGTTGAACCAAAAGACTTACCCTTTCAAGATATGGGCCTAAAGCGAGGGTTTATCCCTAAACAATAAGCTCTTAAAAATTGTTAAAGTAGAGAAGGCTCTCGAACTGGTGACATCTACGTCAAAACTCGTTCGGAGAAATCCAAACGGTTACGATAAGTGACAAGGATTTTTCAAACAATTTTGATCCTCCGAAGTTGCTAATGGAAGAAACACGAAAGTAAGTAAAAGAGTGTGACGAGATTGAAGTTGAACCAAAAGACTTACCCTTTCAAGATATGGGCCTAAAGCGAGGGTTTATCCCTAAACAATAAGCTCTTAAAAATTGTTAAAGTAGAGAAGGCTCTCGAACTGGTGACATCTACGTCAAAACTCGTTCGGGGAAATCCAAACGGTTACGATAAGTGACAAGGATTTTTCAAACAATTTTGATCCTCCGAAGTTGCTAATGGAAGAAACACGAAAGTAAGTAAAAGAGTGTGACGAGAGTGAAGTTGAACCAAAAGACTTACCCTTTCAAGATATGGGCCTAAAGAGAGGGTTTATCCCTAAACAATAAGCTCTTAAAAATTGTTAAAGTAGAGAAGGCTCTCGGACTGGTGACATCTACGTCAAAACTCGTTCGGAGAAATCCAAACGGTTACGATAAGTGACAAGGATTTTTCAAACAATTTTGATCCTCCGAAGTTGCTAATGGAAGAAACACGAAAGTAAGTAAAAGAGTGTGACGAGATTGAAGTTGAACCAAAAGACTTACCCTTTCAAGATATGGGCCTAAAGAGAGGGTTTATCCCTAAACAATAAGCTCTTAAAAATTGTTAAAGTAGAGAAGGCTCTCGGACTGGTGACATCTACGTCAAAACTCGTTCGGAGAAATCCAAACGGTTACGATAAGTGACAAGGATTTTTCAAACAATTTTGATCCTCCGAAGTTGCTAATGGAAGAAACACGAAAGTAAGTAAAAGAGTGTGACGAGAGTGAAGTTGAACCAAAAGACTTACCCTTTCAAGATATGGGCCTAAAGAGAGGGTTTATCCCTAAACAATAAGCTCTTAAAAATTGTTAAAGTAGAGAAGGCTCTCGGACTGGTGACATCTACGTCAAAACTCGTTCGGGGAAATCCAAACGGTTACGTCAAGGTCACGAAGAGTGACACGGATTTTTCAAAAATTTTCGATCCTCCGAAGTTGCTAATGAAAGAAACACGAAAGTAAGTAAAAGAGGGTAACGAAATTGAAGTTGAACCAAAAGACTTACCCTTTCAAGATATGGGCCTAAAGCAAGGGATATAGGATGTCCCTTATAAAAAATCGTATTAACATGTAGCGTGCTAAGGTATAGAAATAACGAAAATAATAATTTATCACATATTCAGTTTTGCATATTTTAAAAAATTCTACATATATACAGGGTGCCTCAAACTAAAGTACTTAGTCTAAATATAAATAATTCATTAAAATATGTACATATACATATTTCTTTTACGTTCAGTTTCGTGTTTAAAATTATGGCTAACAAGCAGGATGTCCCAAAATAAAAACGCTTGTTTTAGGGTCGAGATATCCATCTCCTGTTAAAGTTATTGGACGAATAACTTGATTTTCCTGAATTGTTAATTGATGTTTTATGAATTGTTTCCATGGTAGTTAATTTTCGTTTAATAATTATTAGCCAATTTATTAAGAGGTAGATATTTCCGCCCTTAAACAAAGAAAGCATCATGTTTCATAGACACATTCAGTTTTGTATTTAAAAAGATTACGAATTTATAGGGTGTCCCAAACTAAAGTGCTCGTTTTAAATAACCAAAAAAACTAATTAATCCATACATTCAGTTCTGCAATTAAAAAAAAAATTCTACTAATATACAGAACGCCCTAAATTAAAGTATTCAATCTAATCAAATAAATAAAATTGTATAAAAAAATCTTGCCAATATGTATGTAGGTGTGGTCGGTCATTCGCTTCTAAAAAAAACCGTGAAACATTAAATACTTTCTTTATTTTTTAGCAGCGCCATCTATACAATTTTTAGCTAAACTTTTTTCGTTTGTATTTATTTGGAATGTCAAATAGATGGCCGATGAATCACTTGGTTTTTGAAACCAAAATTTAGGATTTACTTCTTATTTGTATATTGTTTTCTGCGGCGCCATCTATAAAATTCTTGCCGAACTATTTTCTTTTCTATGCGCATCTAACGGACGCGACGGCAGGGAAGTAATTTTTTAAATCATTTCATATTTCTTATTGGTGTTTATAGTTTAAATAGTTCGTACGAGAGAAATGTCCAAAACATCGATTTATTTTTAAGTCTTTCCGCAATTTACTTTTGTTTTAATTTCTCAAAGTTGCCCGGCGGAGAACCGTAGATTTGTTTTGTTTTGTCGATTCTTTCTTTATCGTTCTTCATTTGAATTTGTTGTTTTCTTTTGTGAAATTAATTTTTATATTATTTTTAGTTCCTTCTTTTGTTAATCTTATTGTTGGTGGTTCTAATTTTTATTTATTTAATTTTTCATTACTATTATTATTTATTATTTGGGGGGGGGAGGGGGGGGGGGGAGAATTTCAACTCACAGTATTGAGAAAATTTTAACTTTTAGTGAACGATTTATTTCACCAGGTTATTTATAACTAGTCCACCGAAGAAGCTGCCAAACGATAGCGAAACGTTGAAATTATAAAGTTTAGTTACATTAACAAAGTAATGCGACGCTAGGTGGCGCTAGCTTCATCATTTCTGTATGTACTTGATTACCGTTATTAATTAATTATTTAGAGTGCGGATTATTTTCGGCGCTCATAGTACTTGTAATTACAGGCCCGGACGCCTGGGCCCATTAACCAGTGTACAATGCGAGCGTGAAAGTTTCCGCGAAACTTAATGAAGAAACTCCCCCCCCCCCACCCCCCCAATAACATTAAAATAGAACCTGTAACATGCCGTGGCCCTTCTTGCGAAAGAACACTTTAAAGCATAAAGCCACTAAACGCCCAATCGCACGCCCGATAAACCGTTAAGTGCACTTCATACATCGCGCTCGTGCAAGACCGAGAAAAAGCGCACGAAACTCCTTCGTCCTTTTCAGCGCACGTCATCAATTCCGTTCCGCATTCGTCTTCCTTAAACCTCCAACTCGGCCAATCCGTTTCAGGTTTTTTTTTGTCGTCCGGAAAATAATTCGTTTTTTTTTTTTTTTCGTTCCCGTTCGGACGAGACACGGCGGCGCCATCTGCGCGGAGAAGGTGCAACGACTCGTCGCGGCGATGATACGTGCAGCGCGCACGCTTGTATCCCCTGGAAAATATAGTGTTTTGACAACCGGGCGCAAGGCGGCAGCGTAAGAATCGCAGCAACGGGCGGGCGGGCGTCGCGTCGCAGGCCATTCATTAATTAACGCCCGCGACGCTTAATTAATAGAGCGGGATGGCGGGGGGGGTGTTAATGAATTTTTATATTATACATTACGGGGGAACAAGAGACGAGGGGGGAAACTTGCACCGGAAAAATGATACAGGGTTTTTTATTGTGAACGAATCTTCTATTTAAAACAAAAAATGTATCACGCCGTTTAAAGCGGGAAAAAATTGAAGAAGAAACAATCGACGATCGATGTCGTACGACAACACGAGTTCAATCCCTTGATATACAAAACAAATTTTTATGCATTTACAATAATAATAATAATAATAATAAAGCTATTTAAAAAGAAGTCGTGTTACGTGTTACCCTGTATGTATAAACATATAAACAAAATAACACAAAACGGAATTAACAATTTAAAAAAAGTATGGTTTCACGTCCTTAACGTCTTAAGTTCCTTTGTTTTATTTCTAAAAAAAAAAAACCGTTTTTTTAAAGTCAAGTTACGCATCACACTGTATATAAATAAAAGTAAATTCGCGATTAAAAAATGAAAGTCGTGAACTTCAACGTCCGACGCGACTTTCCGAATTAAAATCGTGAATGAATTTTATTCGAACATACGAGGGTGATTTTGTAAGTAATCGACCTTAACATAAAGACGCCGCGCCGGTGGTGCGTCATTTTTAACGTGAGCAACTGGACAATGACGTTTGAAATTCAAAATTTTGTAATAATGTTTAAAAAAATTCAAAAAATTTGGTCCTTTCTTCACAGATATAAAAAAATAAATTAATTAATTAATTAATTAAAAAAAGCGACGTTTAAAAATTGTGATAAATATACAGAATTCATACGTCATATACATAGAGCCATTTATATGAGTATTTATTAATCCTGCATATACAGGGTGATATGAGGCTCTACATATTTAAATAACCTCCTTACTATTAGTAATAGTACAGTCATCGTTAAAATTAAATGCGCTGGAGTTTTTTTTTTCTTTTTAGTATAAGAAAGTTTCCTATATTCTAAAAAAAATATTTCAGTTATGTCATATTTTTGAATTTACCGCCAAAATACTTTTAAAATTCCGAGCGTACACCCACCCGGGGCTTCTTCTAATTGATTAAATCCAAAAAATTTCGAAGAAAAGTCGCCTCGAACTGTGGAGTTACGCATCACCCTGTATATAAATAAAATAAAATAACTTTATATTCTCAATTAAAAAAAAAAAAAAATCGAAGTCACATGATTTTACGAAATTATAGGCACTTCACGTCCAATGCATTTTTTAAAGATTTTTTTATTCGTCGACTTTCAATTGTTATTAAGTGGTCACGCCCCCTGCGAACAGAAAACAGAGAAGTATGAGACGCTCGCGTTACAGCGGTAACAAAAAGTTTTCTGCGATTTCTCTTTTGAAACTTTCAAACGTTTTTTTTAAAGGTTTTTTTATTCGTCGACTTTCAATTGTTTTTAAGTGGTCATGCCCCCTACGGACAGAAAACAGAGAAGTATGAGACGCTCGCGTTACAGCGGTAACAAAAAGTTTTCTGCGATTTCGCTTTTGAAACTAAGACGACGCGACGTAAGGGGAGAATAAAATGAAAGAGCACGAACGCTTCAAAACAGCTGAAGATCGACGTCAGTGTATTTCACAAGGCCACACGCCCTTGACGTCCGCAGAAATTTAAACAAAAAAAAAATGGTCGCGCTGTCTTTGAAGTAACGAGACAGTTGTTCAAAAAATGTCGAGTCTTGTGTCACCCTGTATGTATAAAAAAAATTATATAAAATAAATTTCATGCGAAAAAAATGTCGAGGCAGTTTATGTGGTGGCAAAATGCGAGGGTTGTTTTTTTGTTTTCATTCGCTTGAGGATGGAATTTCCACCAGAGTTGGCGCGAAATGAATAACAAAAATATACGGGGGAGATTTTATAAGTAATTGTTAATTGACGTCACAATGTCACAAGTTGCGTCAACTTCGAAAGCGAATAAACCTTGCAGACAATGCAATAATATACCAGTAAATGGATTAAAATGTATCATTTGTGGTAGATTAACTCATCGTGGATGTGTGAAGTACTTAAAAAATGTGTTTGTGTACAATGAAGATTCGATAAAATTTTTGGCAAGTCAAACGAGTGACAATTTGGCAGACGTGAGTCTAACAAGTGGACTTATAAATCAGTCTCCTAAACCGACAAGAAGTATTGCTCACGATGATGATCCTACAATAACTTCCTTTGGTTGTACTAAAGAGGAAATCTTTAATATGTTTCAAATAATAACTTCGCAAAATAAGGAAATCATCATTAAATTAGATAGCATTATATTGGAGAATAAATATCTAAAAGACGAAATTAAATATTTAAAATCAGAAATAAATTCACATGAATCAATTTCTAATAATACTAATGGAACAAGTAGACGACAAGATACATATGCGGATGTATTAAACAGAAATGTTAAAGATAAAGCACGGCAAGAGCCTATCACAGAGGTACTAAAAAATAAAATTAATGTTGTGGAAATGCAAGCAGGTGTATCTTTTGGAAAAAGCACTAGAAAAGGAGGGATTCTTTTACAAGTTGAAAGATCTGAAACGTCTAAAGTACAGAAGGTAATTTCTGAGAAACTTGGTAACGACTTTAAAATCTCTATACCAAATAAGTTACATCCTAAAATTAAAGTAGTTGGTATAAAGGTGGAAGATGCAAATGAGGATAATGAACAACTGTTAGAAAAAATTATAAGACAAAATAAGTTGAATTTAAATACGGATGATCAACATTTAAAAATTATTTATAAGTCGAAACCTTATAAAAATAAAATAAACATTATTATGCAAGCACGACCAGAAATATTTAATACTTTAATGTCCAAGGAATATATTTATGTTGGATGGAGTATCGGTAAAGTGTTTGAACATTTTGGCGTTGCTAGATGTTTCCACTGTGGAGAACTAGGACACTTTGCTAACCAAAATGGGAAAAAATGCAGTAATAAATATAGATGTGCGAAATGTTGTGGTGAACACAACAGCAATTCGTGTCAAAGTAATTATCAAAAATGCCCATCTTGTACAGACGCTAATGATAAGTTAGGATTAAGTTTAGATACGACACACTCAGGATGGGATAAAAGCTGCCCCAGCTATCAAAGAATAATTAACATTTTAAAAAGTAAAACTAATTATAATATGGACCCGAACGAAGAAAATAAAATATAGCAATTAAAAATTGTAAAAGATGATGACAAATTTATAGAGAAATATCCTTCAAATTCTAAATCGATTGATAAGTTGAGAATACTAAACGTAAATCTACGAAGTATACAAAATAAAAAAATAGAATTCAATTCGTTAATTGAGATGCATGAACCTGATATTATAGTGGGAACCGAATCCTGGCTAAATGATAACATTTCATCTAGTGAAATATTTGGATCTGATTTGGTATTTAGATATGACAGATTAGATAGAATTGGTGGCGGTGTCTTTATTTTGATAAAAGGAAATTTGTACTGTTACGAATTCTGGAGAGATGGTGAATGTGAAATATTAGCTGTAGTTGCTCAAATATGTACAGTCAAATTATTGATACTAGCAGTTTACTGTTCAAGTAATCATACCAATTACATAGATAAATTAGTTAGTTTTATAAACGATGTAGAGGATCAATTTGAAAGAATTGCTATTATTGGAGACCTTAATATGCCGCACATTGACTGGAGTGGGAATAAAATTGGTAATCAGCTACAATCTAAAATAAATGGTTTGATCATACAGCATTCTCTGACTCAAATTATAAATAAACCTACTAGATTTTTCGATAATAATACTAATGGTAATATTCTAGATGTAGCCATCATTAGACCAGCTGATATGGTGATAAATTGGGATGTTGAGGATGGAATAAGCGATCACCATGTAGTCATTATTGACTTGGATCTTCAATTACCTATGATTAACAACAAAATAATAAGAGTTCACCATTATCATAAAGCGGACACTGTATCATTTATTAATGAACTGGAGAGAAATTTTCCAATGTGGATAAGTTCCACCGGAGATATCAATCAATTATGGAAATCTTTTGTGAAATTAATTCAGAATTTGGTTTTAAAATATATTCCCTGCAAGGAAATTAAATCTACAACGGATCCCGTTTATTATACAAATCATGTGAAGCGTCTAAAGAAAATAGTGCGTCGAGCTTATCGTTTCAGAAAAATTTATAAATACTATTATAAACAATTATTATCTGAATTTAATGAAGCTAAGCGACATGCAAACGAAAATTATTTAATACACTTAGGTCAGGTATTATAAACATCAAATAAATTACTAAATAGTTAGTTGTCAAGTAAATTTACTTGATAAGTAAATTGCTGAATAAATAATATTGCGTATTATAAAAGTAATCTACCAAGTAAATAGTAAACCTACAATTAAATTAAAATTACCGACAGAGTTGTACCTTCTATGACTAGAGTGTAGATGGCGTTACCGTATTAGTCATTAATTTGACGTTTAACATTGAATTAGCGCGAAAGTTTATATTTAAAAATGAAAAAAGAAAAGAAAAGGGAACGAGGAAAAAATTACACGGAACATGAAAAAGAAACGTTACTTGATATTTTAAGTAACTTCAAAAATATAGTTGAATATAAACAAACTGATACCTAATTGAGTGTAAAAGTAAAAACAGAGACATGGGGAAAAATTATTGTAAAATATAATTAATTAGACTTAACACGTATTCAACAGATTCTTTAACTAATCTAAACCTGTTTTTAAATTTTTCTTCATCATAACATTCAAAGGGGTTTGCCGTGGTCTAAAAAATCTAGGACGCCGACATTTTTGGACCATCTGGAGAGGTTCTTCTTCAGTTGATATCGAAGACACGCTGATATATGACACAGGTTCCACGGGTGATATTGAGGACATAACTCGAATATTTTTACTAAATTACAAGAATTTAACTTAAGTAATGTTTTTCCACTGAACTTACCTAAAATATAATTTTTATTTCAAATTTATTTTAAGGATTTCAAAAGTTATTTAATTGATGCAGATGCTGCTTATCGGTCTCTGTTCAGGTGAAAAAAAATGTAAAGAAATTCGGTCTCTGACATTTAGATTGGTTACTATCAGTTTAAACTAACAACTAAACTTTACTTGTTTGAAAATCCAGGGCTTATTTTATTCTGTAGATTTATTATGCCAGTAAAGTTACTTGACGTTTATAATACGAAAATCTATCAAGTAAATTAATTTAGTTGTAGAATAAATTTTACTTGAAAAGTAAAAAGTTTTATAATACCGGGCCTTAATGGATAAGGATAATGGAAAACGCTTATATCGTTATATAAAACGTTTAAATAAATCTACTTCTCAAATTTTGATTAAAAAAAATGGACGTATTTTGGAAAACTTAACCGATACAGTGGAGGAATTTAACAGGTACTTTATCAGTGTTTTTAATGAAAAAATTGATACCGTTCTAAATTTTAATGAAAATCAAAGGTTAGAAGTTTCCGACATGTTTCATATTACTCGAGAAAATGTTGCAAATGTCATTAAGGAGCTTAAATCACATAAATCTCCGGGTATTGATAATATAACGGCTGAAGTTTTACAAATAGGAGGATACTATGTATCCAAATATTTAACTCATTTGTTTCAAATTAGCATTAATAACCATATTTTGCTCAATGATTGGAAGATATCAATAGTTCTCCCTGTTTATAAATCTGGTGTTAAATCTGATTGCAATAATTATCGTCCGATTAGTCTAACATGTATAGTATGCAAAATTTTAGAAAAACTTCTGACGAACTATCTTCAATATTTTTGTGATAAACATAATATTATTAAAAGAAATCAACATGGTTTTAGAAAACATTTTTCTTGTGTTACTCAACTGATAAATTTTCATACTGAATTGGCAGAAATAGTTGATGATAAGGGACAGGTAGACGCAATTTTCATCGATTTTACAAAAGCCTTTGATAAAGTTCCTCATGATATTATTATAAGAAAATTACAAAATTTGGGGTGTGATATGCGAGCTGTAAAATGGATAAACGAATATCTTAAGGACAGGAAACAGAGAGTTAGAATAGATAATATATATTCATCTGAGCTGACTGTCACTTCTGGAGTACCTCAAGGTAGTGTAATTGCACCAATATTATTCATTATATTTATAAATGATATTTCACAAAATTTAAGTTGCGAAACGAAATTATTTGCTGATGACTGCGTTATTTATAATAAGAGAAAAAATACAGAAGATTGGATTTTACTCCAGGAAGATTTAGACAAAATTCATATGTGGTGTGACGAAAATAAAATGGAAATTAATACAAAGAAATGTGTTGCAGTATCGTTTGGTATTACAAAATTATTTCAGACCCATCCATACAAATTAGGAAATGAATTACTAACATATAATGATACGTGTAAATATCTAGGAGTGACCTTTAGAAATGATTTAAATTGGAGTAGTCATATTCAGAATATCTTAAAAAAAGCTTATAAATCACTATGTTACATTAGAAGAAATCTTAAAGACTCTGGAAAACCTGTACTTAAAAAAGCTTATATGACATATATCCGTCCTAAAGTTGAGTACGCACACGAAGTTTGGGATCCGCACCAACAATATTTAATTGAAGATCTAGAAATGTTGCAGCATAAAGCAGCTCGGTATGTTATGAATGACCATAGAACAACTTCATCTGTTTCACGCATACTAAGGGAATTAAATTGGGAAACTTTATCTTCTAGAAGACAAGAAGCAAGATTAAAATTATTTTGTTATATTCATTTCAAAGTTGATTCGATGCACAATTTTCTAACTAAATTACAAATAAACGATTCGAGCACTAGAAAAAATCATAAATTCATCTATAAAATTCCATTTTCGAAAACTAACAATCATAAATTTTCTTTTTTTCCGAAAACAATTCAAGATTGGAATAATTTAAGTGGAACAAATTTGAAAAAATTAATTGAAAATTGTGCAAAGAAAATAAAAGTTAGGACGTAATTTTGATAATGCAAATTTTAAGTATTATTAATGTTATAAAACGTATTAGTTGTTTATTTAATGTTTAAGTTTGTATATTAGGCCACTGTGTACGATGTACTGTACGTCTAATTATATATATAAATAAGTAATTGACCTAAGCGTGAAGGTTTGATTTTTTTCGTTTTTATTCATGGGTGGAATCTCGACCATAGTTAACGCCAAAAAAAACCATTCGAATATACAGGGGAGATTTCATAAGTAACTGACCCGAACACAAAGGCAGATGATGTTTTATTGAAAACTTGCTTTCACTATTCGTATTAGGAGGTTTTAGGTCCACGTGCATTGATCTAGGTAAGTTGAAGGTTAATTTAACATTATACGTGATTGTCTGCATAAGTGCGCCGCATGATTGACTACAGAATTAGAGGTTTCGTTCAAAAAACGTATGAATGTACATAGTGAGACTTCTTTGCTCTTCGCAGCGACTTTCATTGGCTCAGGCACATCGATCTATATGAAAATTAAGTAACTCTTGTATGTGCAATGCTATAACTATTTTTTTTTTTATATTATACATCAAATGAGTATATTGATTCGGAAAATGTTGCAGTTCATTTATCTGCATTGCCGCGCCGTATGATTTGGTATATCAACACACGTCAGAGTCAATCATTTTGAAAAACGGAACGATCGATGATTAAGTTCGCACCGGCACGCAATTTGCAAGATTAATTCCCACGGCGGCGGCGAAGGAAACTTCTGGCGGAGTCCTGCGGAGGCACGTGAGGTTGGAAGTGCCGCAGCCGCAATGATGATGCGGAGGCCTCACCACGCCTCTCTCTTCGCCGGACTGACCGCAGTGTGTAAGTTGCAGCACGAACGGCTCCGGCGAGCAGATCTACCGCCGCCGCCGCCGCCGCTGCTTGCTCAGTACAGCCGCGCACCGCACTCACGGCCTTCCACTTGTTTGTCCCGGGATTTGCGCTAGTCCCGCGAAAACCTTTCGCACAAGCGAAGGGCCGCCGTTAACTTAACGTCGACCTCGACGTGCGCGTCTTTCCTTCGGCTTGAGTGAACGCGCCGCAACAAAAAAAAAATCAGCTTACTTTGTTGGTTTCCTCTTAAACAACCAAAAAGTTACTAGTTCTCAATAAGCAAAGTAAAGGTGAGGTGAGCTTTAACAATTAAGTTTCGAACTAAATAAGTATTAATTTATCCCGGCCATCCTTTGACGGTTCAAAGTTTTTAGCGCTTCAAGTTCCTCGGCAAGTATTTACGGTTCGTAATTGCAATGTATTTTTTTATCTTTTTCTTGACGAGTTAATGCACTCACAATTTTTCAATTCATTTGGTATTCAAGCCCCCACACTTCTTTAGTTAGTAATTGCGGTTCGTATTACTTTGTTTAACGAAAGTTACTCGCCCGCATTCGGTCGAACTTTAAATTGCCTCTAATTCGTTTGAAATTCTATACGAAAAGTTCCGAGCACGGCACGTAATTGCACGTCTTATTCCCAGTTGGAATCGCGCCGGAGGTTTGCGTCGCCTTTTCCTCCGAAACTGACACACCCCGTATACGGTAGTCAATCTGAGTGCTGAAGTGCCGGCAACGTCCAATTTTTTTTTGCTTTGCCCCTTATACAAGGTGTCTCAAGACTAACGTCGGGTTAACTGAAACCGAGTGAAGTTTGGCTTTAGATTCTTAGCACCCTGTATATCGAGGAACAAAACTTTGCGCGATCTAATACGATCAGGACACGGCTTGGGTTTAACGTGATAATAGAGAAGCCACAATTTACCGAAACTGGTTTCGTCGGGGACAATTTCGTTCGAAACTTTACCCCCCCCCCTCGCCCTCGTCGTTTACGTACGACATACATGTATACTACATAGCGCTCCGCGCCACTTTTAGTTGGATTAGAATTCGCCGAGTCCTTGAAGAAGCGGAAAAGTTAATGCAGTTCCTTCGTACGTGTCGGTTTTAAAACTCGGGACGGGAAACGCTTCGGTGTAATTTCGTGAAACGCCAAGGATTCTCTGCAGGAATCAAATCTCGATTTCGCGGTGCGCTTTTTCGATCTCGTTTCTACGTCCCTGGGCTCTAAGCCACTAAGCAAACGATCTAAGTATTGCATCGTCAGACCATATGATTAGCTCGTAAATTGCACGCATTATCAATTCTTCAGTCCAAACGGTCAATAGCTGGCGCTGTCTGTCTGCTTTTTTAACGCGAGAGAGCGGCGATTCATATTCGCCGTTGCTGTCAATTTAACATCAACAATAAGTATAACTTTTAACATTTTTAGTTTATTATTCTCTAAGGGTATTGCTTTAGCAACGAACAACAGTAGACGCACAGCACACAGCATTAAATTTTGGGCCGTGTATCAGAAATCTGCACTACAAAGAAAAGGGCGCCACATGTTGGCTTGTTTTGAACGACGCGGAGAGAGGCATTAACACCGGAAGCTTTTCTATTTGCTTGCATCGTCAGACCATATGATTGACCCGAAAATTGCACGCGTTATCACTTCTCTAATCCAAGCGAAGCCTCTTCGGTCAATAGCTGGCGCTGTTTGTCTGTTTTTGTACCCCGAGAGAGCGGCGATTCACGTTCGCCGTTGCTGTCAATTTAACATCGACAATAAGTATGACTTTTAACATTTTTAGTTTATTATCCTCTAAGGGTGTTGCTTTAGCAACGAACAACAGTAGGCACACAGCACACAGCATTAAATTTTGGGCTGTGTATCAGAAATCTGCATCACAAAGAAAAGGGCGCCACATGTTGGCTTGTTTTGAACGACGCGGAGAGAGGCATTAACACCGGAAGCTATTCTATTTGCTTGCATCGTCAGACCATATGATTGACCCGAAAATTGCACGCGTTATCACTTCTCTAATCCAAGCGAAGCCTCTTCGGTCAATAGCTGGCGCTGTTTGTCTGTTTTTGTACCCCGAGAGAGCGGCGATTCACGTTCGCCGTTGCTGTCAATTTAACATCGACAATAAGTATAACTTTTAACATTTTTAGTTTATTATCCTCTAAGGGTATTGCTTTAGCAACGAACAACAGTAGGCACACAGCACACAGCATTAAATTTTGGACTGTGTATCAGAAATCTGCACCACAAAGAAAAGGGCGCCACATGTTGGCTTGTTTTGAACGACGCGGAGAGAGGCATTAACACCGGAAGCTTTTCTATTTGCTTGCATCGTCAGACCATATGATTGACCCGAAAATTGCACGCGTTATCAATTCTCTAATCCAAGCGAAGCCTCTTCGGTCAATAGCTGGCGCTGTTTGTCTGTTTTTGTACCCCGAGAGAGCGGCGATTCACGTTCGCCGTTGCTGTCAATTTAACATCGACAATAAGTATAACTTTTAACGTTTTTAGTTTATTATTCTCTAAGGGTGTTGCTTTAGCAACGAACAACAGTAGGCACACAGCACACAGCATTAAATTTTGGGCTGTGTATCAGAAATCTGCACCACAAAGAAAAGGGCGCCACATGTTGGCTTGTTTTGAACGACGCGGAGAGAGGCATTAACACCGGAAGCTTTTCTATTTGCTTGCATCGTCAGACCATATGATTGACCCGAAAATTGCACGCGTTATCAATTCTCTAATCCAAGCGAAGCCTCTTCGGTCAATAGCTGGCGCTGTTTGTCTGTTTTTGTACCCCGAGAGAGCGGCGATTCACGTTCGCCGTTGCTGTCAATTTAACATCGACAATAAGTATAACTTTTAACGTTTTTAGTTTATTATTCTCTAAGGGTGTTGCTTTAGCAACGAACAACAGTAGGCACACAGCACACAGCATTAAATTTTGGGTCGTGTATCAGAAATCTGCACTACAAAGAAAAGGGCGCCACATGTTGGCTTGTTTTGAACGACACAGAGAAAGGCATTAGCAAAAGCATTAGAAAAAGTCGGGCCGGTGCGCGGTGAAAGATAAGGGGTAGTTTGTTCTGTATACCTAAATGGGGCGAGGAGATTTAGGAGGGCGCGACGTCGCGCTGCACCGCCCGCGCCCGACCGGAGAGAAATCACACGGAAAGAAGAACAAATAATGACCGGTTGAATAACGAGCGACGGAAATCGCGGCCGAAAACTCCGACGGAAGTTCGGGGGGACGTCCCGGAAGTTCAAAGCACGCGGCTTTTAAAAGTCGCGAGATGGAAGAGAGAGATTTTGTTTAACTTTTCGCGTGTAAAGTTGCGCAAGAAAAAATCGTTAAATACAGGGTGTCTTTAATTAAAACTGTGAGTTCCTCATTATAAAAGAGATTGATTCCCCAAATATGAACGGCATTGCTCAAAAATGAAAAACTGACCTACCACAGGCGCGTGCAGTTTTGAAACCTCTGCTTAGTTTGTGACTTGTCCACTTTCAATAAAAAGCGATAAACTACAATAAATTTTTTATTTACGTTTGAAAGAACTAGGCCAATGTCTCAGATAAGGCGCGCGCGTCTTCGGCAATTTTTTTATATCCATCTGTTTCACCGACACTGGCGCATAACGAAATGCATTTTTCGTTGCGTTTAGATAACTTTAGGGGGGGGGGGTCGTACATCATTGGATTGTAGCAGTCGGGCCCTTCTCTATTGTGAAAGACCTGCTGGGTGTCCCCACAGCTAACGGAAGATCCTGTGCCCAACTCTTCTCTTAGCCCCAGTCGTGTCTGAAGGAACCCTTTTGGATTTAGTCATTTTTCCTCTTGGTTTGGAAGATGTGTCATCCATTAAGCGTTATCGTTTTGTTCATAATTTCCGCTTGAGCTCGTTCGTTCGCAGCTAAATTTCCATTAAAACAAACTTATCCAAACAAAAAACGAACAGATTATAAAAAGGCGAAAATTTTTAGAAAAAAAAAACAATCCTAAGGTTAATTTTGAAGCGCCATCTATTGAGCGATGCTAAAATTTCCAAATTTAACAAAAAAAAACAATAAAAAACGAATGGTTTACAAAAAAGTAAAAAATTTTAGGGAAAAAGACAATTGTCGGGTGTTTTTGAAGCGCCATCTGTTGAGTAACTTCCATTTCCTTTATTTCCATTAAAACAAACTTATCCAAAAAAAAACGAACAGTTTATAAAAAAGCGAGAATTTTTAGAAAAAAATAAAATAACACTGAGGTTGATTTTGAAGCGCCATCTATCGAGCGATTGCTAAAATTTCCAAATTTAACAAAAAAAGCAATAAAATGCGAATGGTTTACAAAAAAGTAAAAAATTTTAGGGAAAAAGACAATTGCCGGGTGTTTTTGAAGCGCCATCTGTTGAGTAACTGGCAAAATTTCCATTAAAACAAACTTATCCAAAAAAAAACGAACAGATTATAAAAAAGCGAGAATTTTCAGAAAAAAATAAAACAATCCTGAGGTTAATTTTGAAGCGCCATCTATCGAGCGATTGCTAAAATTTCCAAATTTAACAAAAAAAAAACAATAAAAAACGAATGGTTTACAAAAAAGTAAAAAATTTTAGGGAAAAAGACAATTGTCGGGTGTTTTTGAAGCGCCATCTGTTGAGTAACTGGCAAAATTTCCATTAAAACAAACTTATCCAAAAAAAAACGAACAGATTATAAAAAAGCGAGAATTTTCAGAAAAAAATAAAACAATCCTGAGGTTAATTTTGAAGCGCCATCTATCGAGCGATTGCTAAAATTTCCAAATTTAACAAAAAAAAAACAATAAAAAACGAATGGTTTACAAAAAAGTAAAAAATTTTAGGGAAAAAGACAATTGTCGGGTGTTTTTGAAGCGCCATCTGTTGAGTAACTGGCAAAATTTCCATTAAAACAAACTTATCCAAAAAAAAACGAACAGATTATAAAAAAGCGAGAATTTTTAGAAAAAAATAAAACAATCCTGAGGTTAATTTTGAAGCGCCATCTATCGAGCGATTGCTAAAATTTCCAAATTTAACAAAAAAAAAAAAACAATAAAAAACGAATGGTTTACAAAAAAGTAAAAAATTTTAGGGAAAAAGACAATTGTCGGGTGTTTTTGAAGCGCCATCTGTTGAGTAACTTCCATTTCCTTTATTTCCATTAAAACAAACTTATCCAAAAAAAAAACGAACAGTTTATAAAAAAGCGAGAATTTTTAGAAAAAAATAAAATAACCTTGAGGTTGATTTTGAAGCGCCATCTATCGAGCGATTGCTAAAATTTCCAAATTTAACAAAAAAAGCAATAAAATGCGAATGGTTTACAAAAAAGTAAAAAATTTTAGGGAAAAAGACAATTGTCGGGTGTTTTTGAAGCGCCATCTGTTGAGTAACTTCCATTTCCTTTATTTCCATTAAAACAAACTTATCCAAAAAAAAAACGAACGGATTATAAAAAAGCGAAAATTTTTAGAAAAAAAAAACAATCCTAAGGTTAATTTTGAAGCGCCATCTATTGAGCGATTCCAAATTTAACAAAAAAACAAAAACAAAAAACAAATGGTTGACAAAACATTTTTTAAATTTCTCGAATCGAAACTAAATTCATATGAGTTTTTATACGATTTCAATTAGGCATTAAGAAATGAAATTGTGTTGCGTCAGCGCGCCATCTATGCAGATTTCGTCGCACTACGATTTTGCTCGGCGCGAAATTTGAAATTATTCTTCGTGATTAAAATCGTCGATTTTTTCTGAGTTTCTCTCTAAACTGAATTCAGATTAGGTTTTACACAGTTCGAATTAGGTATTTAAAAATGAAATAGCGCCATCTAGGTAAATTTCGTCGGATCGCGAATTTTTCGGCGCGAAATTTGAAATTGTTCTTCGCATTTAATATCGTCGACGTTCTCTTGTTTCTCGTTCGTTTGTTTCAGTTTTTTTTTTTTTGTTGCGCACTACTACTACTACGTACATGCTACGATTTCTTTAGGCGCGAAATTTGAAATATAAAAAATAAGAATTTTGAAGTTTCCAACTCCGTCAATAGTTTTTCATTTTCTTAAATCTAAATTTAATCTTGATAAGTTTTTATACAATTTTAATTCGGTAGCAAAACAAGGGAAATTGTGTTGTTACGCCAGCGCCATCTTTGTAGATTTTGACGCACTACGATTGATTTTTTGGCGCGAGATTTGATATTATACATTGTATTTCAAATCATCGATCTTCTATTGTTTTCTTTCGTTGTTTGGCGATTCTTGCCGCGTAATGTTGCGTTTTTTAGGCGCGAAATTTGAAATATCTAGAAATCATTAAAGTTACTAAAGAAAGTTGACATATTTTTTTTTTAATCTAAACTCACCCAAGTTTTTATACAACTGGAGTTAGGTATTAAAAAATGAAGTTGTGTTGCGTCGGCGCCACCTATGTAGATCTTGACGTAGTACGACTTTCTCGGCGCGAAATTTGTCTCCTGTTCAATGTGCTCCGTTGTTTGTTTCATTTTTCTTTTGTAATGCGCTTCTGCGATTTCCCAAATCTAAACTAAACCCAGGTAAGTTTCTATATACGATTTTAACTACATATTAAAAATGAAAGTGTGTTGCGCCAGCGCCATCTATGTAAATATTGTCGTACTACGAGTTTTTTTTTTTGGCGCGGAATTTGAAATTATTCTTCGTATTTAATGGCACCGACGACGCGACGTTTCTCGTTCGGCTTTTTCCGTGCTTCACCATCGTTCGTTTCAGTTTTCGTTTGTGGCATGCCACTACTACAC
This sequence comes from Dorcus parallelipipedus, assembly GCA_958336345.1. Taxonomy (NCBI): domain Eukaryota; kingdom Metazoa; phylum Arthropoda; class Insecta; order Coleoptera; family Lucanidae; genus Dorcus; species Dorcus parallelipipedus. The sequence continues at coordinate 46,466,529 of OY284479.1, forward strand.
ATACTACAATTTTTTCGGACGCGAAATTTGAAATATACAGAAATTATTAAAGTTGCTAAAAGAACGCCGATATTTTTTTAATCTTCTTACGTCTGCTCGTAAATTGAAGTTTTTTTATGCAATCTTAATTAAGTCTTAGAAAAATTGAACTGGGTCGCTCCAGCGCCATCTACGTAGGTTTTGTCACATTATTAGTTTTTTTTTTCGGCGCGAAATTTGAAATTATCCCTCGTGACTAAAGTCATCTATCTTCTCTTGTTTTCTCTCGTCGTTTCGTCTACTTGTATCTCCTACGATTCCCGTCGCGTAATTCCACATTATTTTCAGGCGCGAAATTTGAAATTAAAAATTAATTGAAAGTTGCTAAACGACATCGGTAATTTTTTTTTTATTTTCAAAATCTAAACTAAACCCAGACGTGTTTAATTACGTATTAAAAATGAAACAGTGTTGCACCAGCGCCATCTATGTAAATATTGTCGCACTACGATTTTTTTTTGTTTCTCGTTCATTGCACTCTGCCGTTTGTTTCAGTTTTCTTTTGTCTTGCGCTTCTAATACGTACCGCAATTTATTTGGGAGCGAAATTTGAAATGCATGAAAATTATTGAAGTTGTCACATAATCGCGTGTAGACGTCGGCGGTAAAGTGCCTGTTTTCCAGGTTGGGAGAAGATATGGACAGGCGAGGCGCAGCCGAGCCTGCCCTCTTCTTGAGGCCTGGAAAACCATTTTACCGCCATGGTTTACACATTATTTTTTTCCTACACAACATTATAATTAATTTTGTTAATATCACGCAAACGTTCTTTTTCTTGAAATAAAAATATTAAAATAGATTTACTATTAAAATTATTACTAATCTAGATGCTTTAAAAAACAATCTTGTATGTGCTAGCGTAGCCGAGCAGGTTAGCAACTGTCTTGCAAGTTATAGGTACAAGTAACTAACCCATTTGCTATACCAATGTAAACGCCGCTTAAGGCGTCAGTCTCTTCGGAGGCACGGGTTCGAATCCCATGCCATCGATCGTTTTTTACATTTTCCTGTCCTCATCGGGAGGACAAAATAAAAAACAAAAGAAGATCGACTTCGCCGTGAATGTCAACTGTTTTCTTCACTGAAGAAAAACAAAATCAAAGGCAAGAATAATCGAATGAAGGAAAGTGTTATTGTTTTCTTAATGAAAGTCGTTTGCCTTTTAAATTATTCCTTCCCTCGAGTTTCTGCAATACGTTCCGTTAAAGTTTACGTACGTTAAACGTTAAAACTCGATTTCTAAATTGATTGGCTAAATTCATAAGGTTGCTAAGCAAAATAGCCTTTAACGTAACGTTATTTTTATCCTAAGGTATTGCAAAGAACCCCTAATACCTCCCACGTTTTAACCCAGACGGCAAAAACACTGTTTTGCGTAACGTCAAACTGCAATAGGTAATAATAGCGAGTTATCGCAACCATCACGTTAACTTAAACGGTAAACGTTAAGATCATGTGATCCAATGGAAATTGAATGGGGCCACGTAATTTTAACGTTTACCGTAAGTTACCGATAACTCGCTAATAGGGAGTTTTTGGAACACATTACGATAAAAATATCGTTACGTTAAAGGCTATGTTGCTTAGCAACCTTATGTATCTAGCCAATCACAAACAGAGTTTTAACGTTTAACGTACGTAAATTTTAACGGAACCTATTGCCAAAAACTCCCTAATAACAAATATATGACGTAACAAATTACGGTAAATTAGGAACATGATTATTAACGTAAACGTTATTTGCGCGTACGTGTTTCTAACAGCGTTAATAATTAGCGTACTAAACGCTGATCGACAAAGCCAAACGTGAATTCGATATAACGTAAAATTGATTGGGCACGTCTTCGCTCAACTCACATAGTTGATAGTTGACGTTATTTACATTCGATCTAGTTTTTTGTGCGCTATTTTCTACTCACAGTAGAAGTAGAGTAGTAACAGCGGAGAAAATAATAATGTATAAAGTGGGGTTAGTTTAAACAAATCGCTAAGTGGGAGTGACGTTACGCTATTTGGTAGCACGCGTACCGTTATTTTTGCAGTATTTAGCGTACACGTTACCGTAATTGCCAGAACTCCTAGTTTCAAGCACTGCCATACTATCAACGCTGTTATTAACATAGACGTTATTTGCACGTGTTTTTGCAAAATGTTTCGTTAAAATTTGCGTACGTTAAATGCCAGAATCATGAGGTTGCTAAGCAAATTAGCCTTTAACGTAACGATATTTTTACCGCAAGATATTGCATAACGTGCGAAAAATATCCGTCAACGTTAACGTTACGACTTTAAAGACGGTCGTATGAAATAACGAATTTTCAAAATTTAGAGATTTCGAATAACGTTTTGGTTACGTAGTAGTTTACGACCGTCTGTCTATTGTTAAATGTCATTATGATCAACTATGTATACAAGTGTCTCTTTAATTAAGTAATGTTTGACGTTTGAAAATAAAACCTTTGGCCTAGGTGATGTAGACGTACGTTAAACCCATCCGTCTTTTAATCTAGCGGACGTATTACGTCTTTGAATTTTACATACGATACATTATACGTACGTAACGTACGTTACGGATAACGTTCACGCTAAGTACTACATAACTATTGATGCGCATGCTCGTAAGTATGTGAGCAAGCGCATTACCGTCATTATGGCATTTAGCGTAACCGTTATTCATAACGTACAAATTACGAAAACTTTCTAATGCTAAGCAACCCAGGGGTCTTTCAAAAAAACGTTGTGCATTAACTCGCTAGAGTCAAGTGTTAATACCGCCCACGTTCTGAAAACTGACATCCAGATGTGACACTGCAATATCTCCCTAATATTTAAGTGTCTGAATAACGGGGCAAATACCGTTACGTTAAGCGTGAGGCTATGGCAATGAAACATCCGCGTGATCGCATTAATGAGCTGATTACGGAAAGTGGAACTGCACCATTTAAGTGGCACCGGTTTACCGTATTTTATAACGTAATCTTAATTTTAGCGGTATTCAGCTTGATCTATGCGATTACTCTGTAACTCCGCACTAAATTAGAAACACACTCTCTTTCTTTTACGTTGTCAACATTTTTTTGGCCCCCTACCTTACCTTAACTTGTAATCCGATTCTCTGACATTGACATTTCCAGCGCTACTCAGACGATTTTTGGTAAAACTAAACATTGCGTAACAATTTTTTTTTATCACCGTGTGTATTTGACGACTTCAGTTCGGTAGTACCCTGTATAAGCAGATTTCTGTTTCCCGCTGTATCTTTGGCTTTTCACATTCGATTATAATTCCGTTTCGCAGTCTGTAACGGGGGGGGCGATAAAAAAAAAGTGTGAATCTGAACGATACGGTTATCGAAAGGATAATAAAGAAATCTCCCATAAAACGGGACGCGATATGTAAATCTATTTATTATTCCTTCCCTCGTCACCAAAGCGAAAATAAAAACAATCGACGTTGGACTTGACGGTGAATGTCAAGAATTTTCTTCGTCGAAAAATGGAAAAAACAGGCGAAGGTAGAAAAGATAAACTACATTTAATTAATTTTTTTTTTATGAAAGTCGATCGTGTTTTAAATATTTCTTTCCCTGCCTAGAGCAAAATGAAGACGAAAGAAGGTCGATATTGTTACGGTAATAATTTATGTAACATGAAATAAGGGTCAGTATAAGAAAACATTTATTAACAATTAGTTACAACTACAATTACTTACATCTTATTTTGGTCACTTACAGACAATTCAGACTACATGACACTCTGACTAGACGCCACGACATTTACCTTCAGATATGCACGCAGATGAGTCATACACCTAGACATTTAGATTTGCACACGGGTATTACATAAATGCAAGTGTATCATATTTATGTTTATGTTTCGCAGCTGCACAATTGTTGCTGGTCTTCTCGCCCTAGTTACAATATCACCGAGATTATCAACTGTTTTCTTCGTCTTTCACATTTGTTCTTTTAACATCGACAACATAAAACAAAAGATGACCGATTTAAAAGCAAAAATCTGATGCTTCCTTTAGCATAGAAGAAAACGAAAAGCAACTTTTTTCATATTATTTTCTTTTCCATTTTATTCAAAGAAAAGCCGATTGTCTCTTATATAAGTTGCATATTTTTTTCTTCTTTATCAAAAGCAAAACGAAAACAAATAGCGATCTGGCATCTACACGTATATAGGACCCCTTTGAAAGTGGGCCCTCCCTCTGCCATTCTAATCACAATGTAGTTCACCGTTCTGGCGTCCATGTGTAAGACCCCCATAACATTTCCATTCATCGACAAAGTATTTAAAATCTAAACAGCTCTGACTGATATCGCTTCAAAAATAGGTTTTGATAACAAGGGTCATCTAATGTCACATAAATAAATATGAGATTGAACACGCGACCGCAATGACCGCAAAAGATACTTAATTCCCGTAGAATCGTGAAATTTTCAAATTCTCCTTCGAAATTCACAAATCATCATTATTTCTGTTTAAATTCGTCGATTCTTATCGATGGTATGTGCACATGGAAAGCTATTTGGGTGCTTTTAAAAACGACAAAATAAGCAATTTTACGAAAAGGGGATAACGCAGGAACAATATGAAAAGGTTAGCATTAATTTTAGTCAATCATACGGCTCGGCGATGCTGATAAATGCGCCAGAAAGCGACTGTCAGTTATTACTTGAGCGAGTCATATTCATGTCGATTATAGAACGTGCTAGCCTCTACATGTCTTCTTGCGCAATACTTTATCCAATCATACGGTGCGGTTATGAAATTAAATGGACGGGGAAGAAAGAAAAACGAATTCCCGAGCGGAACAATGAAGTTACTGACTAGTAGGCTCGGACATATTTCCTCGTAAACTGTTGGAATTATTCTTGTCAATCATACGGCGCGGCGATGCAGATAAATTCGCCCACAACGCGACAATTATCATTTGAGCCAATCATATTCATGCTGGGTAGAGTGGTGGGCATTAAATGGACGGCGCGCATATTTTTCATAACTAATCACATAAAATCAACTTTTAATGCAACCATATGGCGCAGTTATACAAATTAACTGGTGGAAATTTCTTTCTGAAGGGTAAGTCTAATTAAGAGGCACAGAAACGCAGGTAAATGAAGCGCAATGCGAATAGCAACATCACTTGAGCCAATCATATTCATGCGTTGGCATTAAATTGTCAATTTCCGCATAAAATCGATTTTTGACGCAACCATATGGGGCGGTTACGCAAGTCAATTGGTCGAACTGAAAGAAAAACGACTTTCTGTACGGTGAGTCTAATTATGCGGGGCGAGAATGTAGCTAAATGAAGCGCAACATCATTTGAGCCAACCATATTCATGCGTTGGCATTAAGTTGACGATTTCCACACAAAATCAACTTTTTATGCAAGTATATGGTGCGGTAATGCAAATAAATTGGTGGAAATTAAAGAAGAACGACTTTCTGGACGGTGAGTCCAATTATGCGGCTCGGAAACGTAGGTAAATAAAGCACAATGCGAATAACAATATCACTTGAGCCAATCATATTCCTGCATTGGCATTAAATTGACGATTTCCACACATAATCGATTTTTCATCCAACCATATGGCTCGGTTATGCAAATAAATTGGTGGACACTAAAGACAAACGATTTTCTGGACGGTGAGTCAATTGTGAGGCGCGACAATGTAGGTAAATGAAGCGTTACGCGAAAGCAATATCATTTGAGCCAATCATATTCATGCGTTGGCATTAAATTAACTTTTTATGCAACCATATGGCGCGGTTATGTAAATAAATTGGTAGAAATCAAAGAAAAACGATTTTCTGGACGGCGAGCCAATCGTGAGGCGCGACAATGTGGGTAAATGAAGCGAAATGCGAATGACAACATCATTTGAGCCAATGATATTCATGCGATGGTATTAAGGTATTTCCACACAAAATCAAGTTTTCATGCAATCATATGGCGCGATTATGCAAATAAATTGGTGGAAACTAAAGGAAAACGATTTTCTGGACGGTGAATCCAATCATATTCATGCAATGGCATTAAATTGGTGGAAATTAAAGAAAAACAACTCTCTCGACGGAGAGAACGAATTAAATGAATAAGTACATTTAATTTTGGCGGTAGCTAAATATCCAACAGTTTTTCGGTTGAAGCGATAAGGCTCCAATCACTCGCGTCGGCATTCCAGTGAGCCCAGTAATTTTTTTAATTAAATCATACGACGCGGCTGTGCAGATAAATGGTTACAAAAGGAAAACGGTTTTTGTTTTTCGGCGGGGCGATAAGGTTAGAATCATTCGCGTCGGCATTCCAATGAACTCCGCGACTTTCTACCCAATCATATGGAGCAGTTATGCCGATAAATGGTCACAAAAGAAAAAAAAAATAGTTTTTTGAGCGAAGCGATAAGATTCATAAGATCATGCGCGTCGGCATACCAATTAACTCCGTAAGCTTTTTATAACGTAACGTCTTTTGTTCAAATTTCGATCGATTTTCGATCTTTCGATTGAATTCGATCAAGTTCGATTAGATTCGATTGTGTTTCGTTTAAATTTCGATCAGATTCTGACGTTCCCGTTCTCGATTAAATCGTCCCTCAAACTTTCGCATCGGTTTCGATCGTCTTTCGTTTAAAATACGATCGGATTAAGTTCCTTTCGAAACATTCCCGAATGATTTTGATCTTCTCAATTTTTTACGCCTTAAATTCGCGACCGCCTTTTGTTTAAATTGCTACCTACCTGAAGGACAGCAAATTGTGCGAGTATCTTCAAAGTTCTCTGGCACCGCCGGCTAGAGCTCCTGGAGAAGGGAGGGTTCGACGAAATCCCAAAAGTAGCAAAGGGGGGACAAGTTAAATAAAATAAAAATCATCAGCTGAGCACGCTTGTTTTTATTCGATTTTCTCAATTTTTTTCGTGCTAAATTCGATCGCCTTTTGTTTAAATTGCTACCTACCTAAGGGATGGCAAATCGTGCGAGTAACTTCAAAGTTCTCCGGCACCGCCGGCTAAACTCCTGGAGAAGGGAAACCCCAAAAGCAGCAAAGGGGGGACAAGTTAAATAAAATAAATGTCACCGGCTGAGCACGCTTGTTTTTATTTGAAGAGCTCGAAAATTGGCAAAAAGAAAATAGATAATTAAGTAACGAGTACGACCCAGAAGAGGTCTCGATGAGTTGAACAAGAAATAAATAAACTTGTTATCGATCTGTGATTAAATCAAAGCTTCGAACGAGAAACAGATCTGCTTATCGTTTACAGAGAAGCTGTAATGGAAATAATGTAACACCGTGCGGAGCTGAGTTAAGACGAATTCACTATTGACTGGTCGATTTACGTTCGTTCATGTTTCGGATCAATACTAATTGGCTGATTTAAACGACCGTCGTTTCCTCGCAACCAATCAGACATTAAAACAAATTGCTTCGCTCTTGATTGGCGGATGTAGGTTTATTGACTGCAATTGGCTCTCAGCCAATCAGCAATTAACAATAATTTAGTGATACTGGCTCACTTTATCAAAAAGTAGTTCGCGCAACGTCATTTGCTCGATTTAAATTTTCATTCTTAATAATAAAAATACTTGAGGGGTGGGACTAAGACGATTTCGTTGCTGATTGGTGGATCCACGTCGGCTCAATCAAACGCAGGCTTTCGGTCGGGGGGTTTCAACAATCGCCGGGAATTAAATCGAGTTACTTAACTAAATACACGGTACGCTTAAGGAGCCCGACAAATCAGCATTTGCCGGTGATTGGTGGACGGAGATCAGCGCAATCAAATCAAGACTTTTGACTGGTTGTTTTAAACAACTGCCACTCCCTCGCAACGAATCAGAAACGAACGCAACTAAAAACACAGTACACTTAAGAGGACCGACAGAGAAGCTTTTGCTGCTGATTGGTGGACGGAGATCGGCGCAATCAAATGAAGACTTTTGACTGGTTGTTTTAAACAACTGCCACTCCCTCGCAACGAATCAGAAACGAACGCAACTAAAAACACAGTACACTTAAGAGGACCGACAAAGAAGCTTTTGCTGCTGATTGGTGGACGGAGATCAGCGCAATCAAATCAAGACTTTTGACTAGTTGTTTTAAACAACTGCCACTCCCTCGCAACGAATCAGAAACGAACGCAACTAAAAACACAGTACACTTAAGAGGACCGACAAAGAAGCTTTTGCTGCTGATTGGTGGACGGAGATCAGCGCAATCAAATGAAGGCTTTAGACTGGTTGTTTTAAACAACTGCCACTCCCTCGCAACGAATCAGAAACGAACGCAACTAAAAACACAGTACACTTAAGAGGACCGACAAAGAAGCTTTTGCTGCTGATTGGTGGACGGAGATGAGCGCAATCAAATCAAGACTTTAGACTGGTTGTTTTAAACAACTGCCACTCCCTCGCAACGAATCAGAAACGAACGCAACTAAAAACACAGTACACTTAAGAGGACCGACAAAGAAGCTTTTGCTGCTGATTGGTGGACGGAGATCAGCGCAATCAAATGAAGACTTTTGACTGGTTGTTTTAAACAACTGCCACTCGCTCGCAACGAAACAGAAACGAATGCAACTAAAAACACAGTACACTTAAGAGGACCGACAGAGAAGCTTTTGCTGCTGATTGGTGGACGGAGATCAGCGCAATCCAAATGAAGACTTTTGACTGGTTGTTTTAAACAACTGCCACTCCCTCGCAACGAATCAGAAACGAACGTAACTAAAAACACAGTACACTTAAGAGAACCGACAAAGAAGCTGGTGATTGGTGGACGGAGATAAGCGCAATCAAATGAAGAGTTTTGACTGGTTGTTCTAGCATACACTGGGGGGTGGCACCGCCCACTTTAGGAGCCTACGGGTCAGATCGAGTTAAGACACGGTCGGGTTTAAACCAATCGGAAATAAGAGTTATTTCTGGCGTTATTAAGGAAACGAGCTGAGACGATTTTGATGATGATTGGTAGATTTAGGGGAGTGGCTTCAATAGAAACGATTTTAGGCAACATGTCTTGCTTTCGATTGGTCAGATCAAGACGTGACTCATCAACTCAATTTCTTTGCGCTTCGCGCGAAATGATTCATCTCTCGCCCGCGATTTTTCATCTGCGACATCGCGCGCCCGTTTATTTTAATCAAACACCGTCCGCGAAGTAACCGTGATAAATCGTCTTCGGCGACATAATTCATGCATTTCTCTCTCCTCGTCCTTTGCGAGGACGTGCGAGAATGAAAGACGAAGAGCAAGCGCTTCGCGTGAATAGGGGAGAAAAATTTTTGAAGGCGTCGTCTAATTAGGCACGAGCCGCCCGAATTAAAGTAAGTTCCTCGCCCGAAATATCGAGAGACAATGAGAGAGAGCTCGGGGCGCAATAAATCGGGCGATTGTTTCTCAAACAAAGAGGTCGAGTTTACGCGCCGTAAAACAAAGAGTCGAAATCTGAATTTATTTGGCGTTGCGAAGCATACACAAGTTTTTCTTTTTTTGTGTCCGATTCAAACTTAAAAATCAATCGATATTGTCACGGTTAGTAAGTAGTTGGCTTCTCGATAAAACGGACCAAATTTGTCAGAATTAAAGCGAGATTCGTGCGGACACAAAACGCTTTGCATATTTCAAGGTCACGCTCCTCAAGGAGCGAAACGGGAGAATTCTTTACGAATTAGAGCTCGCGAGGAGAAAGATGTTTCCCTAAATGAATTTTTTATGTTCGTCGCCGCACGTATATGAGATTTTTACGCCCCCGGGACCTCCCCCTCCCCCCTTAACGTGCGAGACCGCAGTGCGCTGAACAATATTAAGTTTTGACGGCTCGGCTCGCCCCGAACTGAATTAGCCGCGTTTCCCAACTGTGATTTTCGTTGGAGGGCGCAATTAACACGATCGCTGCCGCTACATCACGCCCTCTGCTGAGATTTTCCATTACCCCACCCGCCGGACTAATGGCATTTAGTAAAGAAGACCGTTCGCGTTCGCTCTTTCATCGGAAGTAAAATTACAACCGAAGCCGGAAGCTGAAGTTGGCAGAAAGTCACTTCGAAATCATCCGCGAAAGTAAAAAAAATGACAACCAAACATAGACGACCGAATCGAAAGAGACTCCTCCCCTTGGTCCCCTTGATCGTAATTGGTGACTTCACAAACTAATCAGAAGCGACATGGTCAGTTGGTGCCAATGACAGAACAGATAAGGCGACATAGAAAGTTGATTTGCGGCTTTAATTTACGCTGTTGATTTCTTCATAACCAATCGAAAGTAGCCAAGTCGAAGGAATTTTAAAACGTGTGGATTCGTTGCTGATTGATTTGCGAGTTACCACTTTGGACCAAAAACTACTGATAGTATGACTCCCTCCTGTTTATTCTTTATTTGTAGGAACTCGAACGGCCGTTCGAGCATTTATTTAACGTGCGATTTCTCAGCCAATCAAGTGTTCAATTAGGTAGGAAGTAGCATGTTAATCAAGCGCTCGAACGATTGTTCGAGTAACCTACGAGTAAAGAATGAATAGGAATAGGACAGTAGCTTCTTGTCTAAACTGGTAACTCACGGTGTTGTAACGGGCGCTTTCGTTTCTGAAATGATCCTGATCCGATCTGAACATGTCTAGAGAATCATGATTTGTTTGTTCTTGTTGTCTTTGAAACGTGTTTGGGACATGACTTCGTAAACTGTGAAACCGGAGTTAAATTTGAGGTTAGATTTCCCTTTAATCCTGACTCGAACAAGCGTTTTATGTTTACGAAACTCGAATCATGATCCTAAACTACTAGCGGAGGGGATGAATCGTTTACCCAAAAGAACACGATCCAAACGCGTTATGTTCCCATGATCCGTCAGAAACGAAAGCGCGCCTAAGGTTCGTTTGTTTGAGAGGCAAGGGGGGGAACGTACGGCATGGGTGAATGCGATTACATTTGACAGAAGTTACTACTTTGCACTTACTTTCAAAGTTTGAAAGCGCAAAGCTAAAACCTAAACTCGTTTCTTAGGCGTAAATAAAATGAAATAAGAATTATATTGGTGTGTGTGTGTATGTGTGCCGTGACTTAAGAGACGCCTGTGATTAAAGAAAAAACTTTGGTTACTACCTACGAGGAAAGAATTAACGGGAGGGACCCTACTCGATGGAAGTTACCACTTTGCGATAGGTCAGTTTCTGCAATATGGCGGTTTGTTGACATCCGTAGATGAAAAATAATCGCCGGATTTTGCGTTTGCTCCGAGTGTATACAAGCGACACATTGGCAAGTTGTTGGGCGCGTTCTTTATTTCATCGATGAGATAAAGGCTCATCGAGCCTTTATCTCATCGATAAGTCCACTTGGTGGCATCAGTTCCCTCACAGTCGTTCTTTTATTGTTTGGTGTATCACTCGGATTCACTGCGTCTGTTGTGTAACCAATCAGAAGTAACGGTAGTAAATTGTTGTTTGATGGCTTCCTGTTTACACCAGATTCCTCGTCGAATTTTAGAGCGTGAATTGATGGGTCACATCGTGAGTCTGGCGCGAGTCGTTTCCAAAATAGACACTTGTGCTCGAGTGACATGGCCCTCACTCTTTTGTTTTACGAGTTAGAGCGAAACTCTTCAGTTGAAAGCTACGGGCGCTTTTCTAGAGTTTCCAAATCCGTTCACGAAAAAACAATTGAACGTCGAATTTTCGAGATACGAAGCAGATATACAATTTTTTAAATGGAACACCCTGTATATTTTTTAATATTTGGATTCTGCGTCGAATTTTAGCCTGAATTGATGGGTCACATCGTGGGTCTAGCGCAAGTAGTTTTGGAGTTAGGTGCTTACACACAAATGGCAGACTCTCCTGGCCCTCATTCTTTTGTTTTTGAAATTAGAGCGAAATTTTTAATACGAAAGTTGCTGGGGTTTCTCTAAAGTTTCGGATGCCATCCATGAAAAAACAATTGAACGTAACATTTTTGACTTACGAAGCAAACTTACAGTTTTTTAAATGGAACACCCTGTACATTATTGCACTTTTGGATTCCCCGTCGGATTTTAGCGTGAATTGATGGGTCGCTTCGTGGGTCTAGCTCGAGTAGTTTTCGAGTTAGGCGTTTACACACGAATGACAGTCTCTTCTGGCCCTCGTTCTTTTGTTTTTGAAATTAGAGCGAAACTTTAAATACGAAAGTTGCTGGTATTTTCCTATAGTTTCGAATGCCATCCACGAAAAACAATTGAACGTCGTATTTTTGAGTTACGTACGAAACTTACAATTTTTTAAATGGAACGCCCTATATATTATTGCATTTTCGGATTCCTCGTCGGATTTTAGCGTGAATTGATGGGTCGCATCGTGGGTCTAGCGCGAGTAGTTTTCGAGTTAGGTGCTGACGTACAAATGACAGCTTCTCCTGGCCCTTGCTCTTTTGTTTTTGGAATTAGAGCGAAATTTTAAATATAAAAGTTGCTGGCGCTTTCCTAAAGTTTCGGATCCTATTCACGAAAAAACAATTGAACGTCGTATTTTTGAGTTACGTTCGAAACTTACAATTTTTTAAATGGAACGCCCTATATATTATTGTATTTTCGGATTCCTCGTCGGATTTTAGCGTGAATTGATGGGTCGCATCGTGGGTCTAGCGCGAGTAGTTTTCGAGTTAGGTGCTTACGTACAAATGACAGCTTCTCCTGGCCCTTGCTCTTTTGTTTTTGGAATTAGAGCGAAATTTTAAACACGAAAGTTGCTGGTATTTTCCTATAGTTTCGGATGCCATCCACGAAAAAACAATTGAACGTCGTATTTTTGAGTTACGTTCGAAACACTATTTTTTAAATGGAACGCCCTATATGTTATTGCATGTTCGGATTCCTCGTCGGATTTTAGCGTGAATTGATGGGTCGCATCGGTGGTCTAGCGCGAGTAGTTTTCGAGTTAGGCGTTTACACACGAATGACAGTCTCTCTTGGCTCTCGCTCTTTTGTTTTTGAAATTAGAGCGAAATCTTTAATACGAAAGTTGCTGGTGTTTCTCTAAAGTTTCGGATGCCATCCACGAAAAAGCAATTGAACGTAACATTCTTGACTTACGAAGCAAACTTACAGTTTTTTAAATGGAACACCCTGTATATTATTGCACTTTTGGATTCCCTGTCCGATTTTAGCGTGAATTGATGGGTCGCTTCGTGGGTCTAGCTCGAGTAGTTTTCGAGTTTGGGTGCTTACACACAAATTACAGTCTCTTCTGGCCCTCGTTCTTTTGTTTTTGAAATTAGAGCGAAACTTTAAATACGAAAGTTGCCGACGTTTTCCCAAACTTTCGGATGCCATCCGCGAAGAAACAATCGAACGTCGCATTCTCGAGTTACGGAGCAAACTTATAATTTTTTAAATGGAACGCCCTGTATATTATTGCATTTTCGGATTCCCCGTCGGATTTTAGCGTGAATTGATGGGTCGCATCGGTGGTCTAGCGCGAGTAGTTTTCGAGTTAGCCGTTTACACACGAATGACAGTCTCTCTTGGCCCTCGCTCTTTTGTTCTTGAAATTAGAGCGAAATTTTAAATATGAAAGTTGCTGACATTTTCGAGATTTCAAGATTTATAAGGGGTTTGCGTTTCAATTGTTTTAAGTAAAGGGGCTAAATCCAACATAAAAATTATAGGGGCTACTGATTGGTGCATCTACAAAGAAACTCACAACCAATCAGAAGTTAGATAGAGCTAACATAACCCCTAGCGAGGCTGCTTATTGGTGGATTTAAAAACTGCTACCTACACGTTTGTGGTCAATTAAAAGCGAGTTCAAGTTATAACGGTTCGGTGATTGGCGAGTTCGAATTCCCCACGCAGCCAATCAAAAATAATCGTGACGCCGCCGATAAAACAGTGGCTTTTTATGTTCCGTCCAATTACGAGAGTCCGCCGTAAATTGCGCGGCGCTTAATTGCCTCGAATCGCGAATCGATCCGAATGCGGTAAACCTTGCATACTATTCATACTTCTTTACATATTCATGAAGCCGAATCGCGCCGCGCCGCGCGCGAAAAACGGGCAACTTCCACCGGCTTCGTTTATTGCAGGGGCGCGAGAGAAATCGCAGGTTTCTTTTTTTTATCGCCCGCACCCTCCCAAACCCGAGCCTCTATCAATTAAACAGGAGTTCGCTCCCGTAATTAACTAACATCTACCGCGTAGTACACCTCCGAGATCCACCGAATCAAATTAGTGAAGGTCCAATACGAATTTCTGGGCGGGGGGGGGGAGGTTTATACGGTTTTAAAACGCGTTTCCCGTGAATGATTGAGCGAAACACGGCTCACCTCGCGCTCGGAACAAATCGAGACCGCCGCGCCGGTGGGACGAGAGTAGGGGGGGGGGGGATGGCTTCGATATTTCGCGATTATCGGCGCGAGAATGGAAATACATTTGTACAGCGGGGAAATTGAGTTTGAGTTGGGGTTTTTCTCCCTTTTGAATTTTCGGAGGGAGGAAGTTGCTGAAATCCGAAACGCGTTCGTTTCGCCCCCCCCCCCCCCCCGTTCTGTGTTAGTTCATCAAATATTGGGACCGCCTAACTTAAAATAAACGTGAACAGCGACTGACGCGCCATCGCACGACTTGTGTGCGGCGTTCGTAAACATCGGGGAGGGGGTTCGTTTGCGAGTATACGAAAATAATCCGGTGGAGTAGTCTGAGGCCTAAAAGATAACCGATAGTGACATCTATCGTCAACTGGAGCAACTGTTTGGTGACAGCCGTTGATGCGACGGTCTCCAAGTGGAGCGAGGAGAGATTTGCATACGTCGGGGAGGGGGTTCGTTTGCCAATAGAACTAAATATACGAAAATAATCCGCTAGGGTAATCTGAGTGCTAAAAAATCAGTAGTGATATCTACCTTCAACTAGGGCAACTGTATGGTGACAGTCATTGATGTAAGAGACTCTAAGTGGTGCGAGGTTCGGGGTTCGTTTGCCAGTAGAACCAAACATGCGAAATTAATCCGGCAGAGCACTGCGAGTGCTAAGAAATCACTAAATAGTGACATCTATCGTCGACTAGAGCAACTGTTTGGTGACATCCGTTGATGCGACGGTCTCCAAGTGGAGCGAGGAGAGGTTTGCATACATCGGGGAGGGGGTTCGTTTGCCAATAGAACTAAATATACGAAAATAATCCGCTAGGGTAATCTGAGTGCTAAAAAATCACCTGTAGTGACATCTACCTTCAACTAGGGCAACTGTATGGTGACAGTCATTGATGTAAGAGACTCTAAGTGGTACGAGGTTCGGGGTTCGTTTGCCAGTAGAACCAAACATGCGAAATTAATCCGGCAGAGCACTGCGAGTGCTAAGAAATCACTAAATAGTGACATCTATCGTCGACTAGAGCAACTGTTTGGTGACAGCCGTTGATGCGACGGTCTCCAAGTGGAGCGAGGAGAGATTTGCATACATCGGGGAGGGGGTTCGTTTGCCAATAGAACTAAATATACGAAAATAATCCGCTAGGGTAATCTGAGTGCTAAAAAATCACCTGTAGTGACATCTACCTTCAACTAGGGCAACTGTATGGTGACAGTCATTGATGTAAGAGACTCTAAGTGGTGCGAGGTTCGGGGTTCGTTTGCCAGTAGAACCAAACATGCGAAATTAATCCGGCAGAGCACTGCGAGTGCTAAGAAATCACTAAATAGTGACATCTATCGTCGACTAGAGCAACTGTTTGGTGACAGCCGTTGATGCGACGGTCTCCAAGTGGAGCGAGGAGAGATTTGCATACATCGGGGAGGGGGTTCGTTTGCCAATAGAACTAAATATACGAAAATAATCCGCTAGGGTAATCTGAGTGCTAAAAAATCACCTGTAGTGACATCTACCTTCAACTAGGGCAACTGTATGGTGACAGTCATTGATGTAAGAGACTCTAAGTGGTGCGAGGTTCGGGGTTCGTTTGCCAGTAGAACCAAACATGCGAAAATAATCCGGCAGAGCACTGCGAGTGCTAAAAAATCACTAAATAGTGACATCTATCGTCAACTGGAGCAACTGTATGGTGACAGCCATTGATGGAAGAGTAGAAGAGTTTCCAAGAAGAGTGTCACTCTTGCTCTTTGCCCAAGGCAAGATCAAAAATATGTCATGACCTTCGCCCTCTTGTCAGCAATGTGTTGCAAAGTTGTCTGGTTTAAACACCCCTCCCCCTTTTTGGGGAAAACTCAATTCTAGCTGTGTTTTTTTTTGGATGTTGAAGCATTCAAGTCTGAGAGTCTGCAGCTCTACGTCCCCTAACGAATTCAATAACGTCGGTGGCAAAAGTGCTATGCACCCTTCTAAGTGCTCGACGCGAGGGGTGACACCGAACTGTAACGCGCCCGCTTTCGCCGCATACACATTTCCTGGCAGAAAATCAACAACGGGAAAGCATCAAACGCACACACGTACATGATGCGATACACCAACTCAGCTGTAATCTGATTTGGGGCGTGCACGTTCGACTTTTAAAAAACGAACAGAAAAGATGGAGCTTTGTTCCTCGTTTTTTTTTTTTCGTTGGACTTCATTCGGGGCGGTCCCGCAATTTGCATCCCGTTGTTTAACAATGAAAATGAGGAGGCCTTTGTGAAGCAAGCGCGTCGGAAAATTGTCACTTCGCACTCAATTAAACCGTTCCGAATAATTTAGCACCGAATTGATGAGTCTGCTGATGAGTCGTTTTTTTTTTTTTTTTTCTAACCGAGCACGAATTAATTACCGTGTGAAATTAAATGTGGTCGAAACAAGTTGGAAGTTGGAGTGGACTAGAAGAGGGTTGAAGACCTAATTGGTTTAGTGATCAAAGCCGGAAGAGAAGCGAAGAGAACGAGGTGGCAGGATCGAAGGAGGATGAAAATGGGAAGTGTCAGCTTACAGTTCTGTCAAGTCATGTCCATGAGGTGGCTCCCTCACCTCATAAATCGTACCGTCTTCAACTTTTTAGGCAAAACAGTTACAGAACTTGCTTATTGCTTTGCTTATTACGAAAAAGATGGCGCTTTCGACCACTCGCTCTTACTAAATGTCGTTCCGCTGATAAGTCGCGAATGTGTCAGGCATTTCGGTCGTAAAACTTGGAAGACATGAAATAAGTTGGCAATACTTAAGCGAAGGATTTTCTTTATTGGCAGGTTAAGAATAAACACAGTTCGCCTGTTATGCAAAGAGATGGCGCTTTCGATCGTTTCCCTGACGAGTCACCGAAAGAAAACATTTTGAGTCAACAGATTTTGGAACATTTGCAATAAACATTTTTTGGTAGATAAAGATTAAACACAGTTCGCTTATTACGCAAGAGATGGCGCCTTCGGCGGTTCACTTTAATTAAAGATCATTTTGCTAATAGGTCACTGCTGAAAGTCAACACTTCGGCCGACAGATCTTGAAAGAACAGCAATGAACGAACGATTGTTTTCTTGGAAAATTAAAAGAAAAACACAGTTCGTTTATTATTCAAGAGATGGCGCTGCGCGTTCGACTGTTCATTCACTGTAACTACGAGAATCACTTCACTTGCTTATTGCAAGTGAATTCGGTCAACGAATTTCGAAAAGTTGCAATAACTTAGCAACGAGCGAACGATTTATTTTTATTTTGTAAATTAAAAAAATGAACATAGTTCGCTTTTTTATCGAGAGATGGCGCGTTCGACCGTTCACTCTTACTAATAACCGTCTCATTGATAAATAAGCAAGTGAAGGTAAACATATCGGTCGACAAATTTGGAAAAGTTTCCAGTAAGTTGGCAACGAGCGAATGATTTTTTGTTTGGCAAATTAAAATTAAATATAGTTCGTCTGTTTTTCAAGAGATGGCGCTTTACACCGTTCACAGTTACTAACAATCGTTTCGTAGATAAACAAGTCAAGGTAAAACATTTCGGTCGACAATAAGCGAATGGTTTCTTTTCTTATAAATTTAAATCAAACATAGTTCTCTTATTTTTCAAGAGATGGCGCTTTAGTCCGTTCACAGTTTCTAATAATCGATTCATTGATAAACAGGAGAAGCTAAACATTTCGGTCGACAAATTTGGAAAAACTGCAATAAACGAATGATTTCCTTCTTGTAAATCTATTAAATTAAACGTAGTTCTCTTATTTTTCAAGAGATGGCGCTTTCGACGGTTCACTGTAACTAAAAATCATATATTATACACGTACCGTTATTATAATAAGTTCAACCAGAAAAAGTCTCAAATAAAAATTCAATGCACAATGTGTTCTGCAAAGTGGCGTTTTTCATTTTTTTCTTATGACGTTACAATCACGTACTCTGATGACGTCATCCACAGTTCGCTTATTATTCGAGAGATGGCGCGGCGGTTTCGACCATTCACTATCACACTATCACTGATAAATAATCGTTTCAGTGATGAGTAAGTGAGGGTTAATATTTCGGTCGACAAGTTTGGAAAAGGCGAATGATTTTTTTCTAGTAAATTAAAATTAGACACAGTTCGCTTATTGTGCAGAAGATGGCGCGCTTCACTTCAACTGAAAATCGTTTCACTAACAGGTCACCGAAAGTAAACATTTTGGTCAACAGATTTTGAAAGATCAGCAAATTAAGATAAAAATATAGTTCGTTTAGTATGCAAGAGATGGCGCTCTCGATCGTTCACTGTAGCTAAAAGCCGTTTGATTGACAAGACGGTGAAAGCAAATATTACGGTCGAGGGACAGATTTTGGAGGATTTGCAAGAATCTTAAACTTTTTAAACTTAAAACGTAGTTCGCTTATTTTTCAAGAGATGGCGCTTTTGACGGTTCACCGTAACTAAAAATCGTTTCGTTGACGAGCCAGTACGATCGCTGCAAAGTAAATAAATAAATTCACTTTGGCGAAGAACTAAAAGGAAATAAAAATTGAACAAATAAGATTAATAGTTAGTTAGTTATCGTCAATGTCGTTTCCATCTAAGCTTATCTGAACTGTTTCTTTTTTTTTTCGTCCGTCCTCTTCATTTTTATTTTCATCCCATACTCGTGCTTTTAAATCATTTACGTTTAATAGTTATTAGTCGAATAACTATGTACCATGAAAACAATTCATAAAAAGTCAATTAACAATTCAGAAAAATCAAGTTATTCGTCGAATAACTTTAATAGGAGATGGATATCTCGATCCTTAGACGTATATCTTTCTACTATTTTGTTTGCCCTTCTTGAGATATCGTCCATGACCATGATAAACAGTAGAGGACTCAATACCCCTCCCTGGCGCACTCTCCGTGTGAAATTCTTTAGTGCTTTCCTTGCATACTCCGGTATTTCTCTACCTTCAAAGCTTTTCCAGACCCATTTCCTTGGAAGCGAATCAAAGGCTTTATCCAAGGCTGGTTCTTAGGCAAAGATGGTCCAGGACTTTTCTGATTTAGCCAAAACAAGTTTC
The DNA here is from genome assembly GCA_958336345.1 of Dorcus parallelipipedus. NCBI lineage: Eukaryota > Metazoa > Arthropoda > Insecta > Coleoptera > Lucanidae > Dorcus > Dorcus parallelipipedus. Next base: position 46,485,985 of record OY284479.1, read on the forward strand.
TTCAAGTCAACCAAGAAGTCTCAGCTTACAATTATACTAAGTCATGTCTAGTAGGTGGTTCCCTCACCTCATAAATCGTACCGTCTTCAACTTTTTAGGCAAAACAGTTACAGAACTTTCCTAATTTAACCAAAAACAAGTTTCTTCAAGTCATCCAAGAAGTGTTAGCTTACAGTCATGTCTAGTAGGTGGTTCCCTCACCTCATAAATCGTATCATCTTCAACTTCTTAAGCAAAGCAGGTCCAGGACTTTCCTGATTTAACCAAAACAAGTTTCTTCAAGTCAACCAAGAGGTATCAGCTTACAATTATTTCAAGTCTTGTCCATGAGGTGGCTCCCTCACCTCATAAATCGTACCGTCTTCAACTTCTTCGGCAAAACGGGTCCGGAACTTTTCAAATTTAGCCAAAACAAGTATCTTCAAGTCAACCAAGAAGTCTCAGCTTACAATTATACTAAGTCATGTCTAGTAGGTGGTTCCCTCACCTCATAAATCGTATCATCTTCAACTTCTTAGGCAAAGCAGGTCCAGGACTTTCCTGATTTAACCAGAACAAGTTTCTTCAAGTCATCCAAGAAGTGTTAGCTTACAGTCATGTCTAGTAGGTGGTTCCCTCACCTCATAAATCGTATCATCTTCAACTTCTTAAGCAAAGCAGGTCCAGGACTTTCCTGATTTAACTAAAACAAGTTTCTTCAAGTCAACCAAGAGGTATCAGCTTACAATTATATCAAGTCTTGTCCATGAGGTGGCTCCCTCACCTCATAAATCGTACCGTCTTCAACTTCTTCGGCAAAACGGGTCCGGAACTTTTCAAATTTAGCCAAAACAAGTATCTTCAAGTCAACCAAGAAGTCTCAGCTTACAATTATACTAAGTCATGTCTAGTAGGTGGTTCCCTCACCTCATAAATCGTATCATCTTCAACTTCTTAGGCAAAGCAGGTCCAGGACTTTCCTGATTTAACCAGAACAAGTTTCTTCAAGTCATCCAAGAAGTGTTAGCTTACAGTCATGTCTAGTAGGTGGTTCCCTCACCTCATAAATCGTATCATCTTCAACTTCTTAGGCAAAGCAGGTCCAGGACTTTCCTGATTTAACCAGAACAAGTTTCTTCAAGTCATCCAAGAAGTGTTAGCTTACAGTCATGTCTAGTAGGTGGTTCCCTCACCTCGTAAATCGTACCGTCTTCAACTTCTTCGGCAAAACAGGTCCGGAACTTTTCAAATTTAGCCAAAACAAGTATCTTCAAGTCAACCAAGAAGTCTCAGCTTACAATTATACTAAGTCATGTCTAGTAAGTGGTTCCCTCACCTCATAAATCGTATCATCTTCAACTTCTTAGGCAAAGCAGGTCCAGGACTTTCCTGATTTAACCAAAACAAGTTTCTTCAAGTCAACCAAGAGGTATCAGCTTACAATTATTTCAAGTCTTGTCCATGAGGTGGCTCCCTCACCTCATAAATCGTACCGTCTTCAACTTCTTCGGCAAAACAGGTCCGGAACTTTTCAAATTTAGCCAAAACAAGTATCTTCAAGTCAACCAAGAAGTCTCAGCTTACAATTATACTAAGTCATGTCTAGTAGGTGGTTCCCTCACCTCATAAATCGTATCATCTTCAACTTCTTAGGCAAAGCAGGTCCAGGACTTTCCTGATTTAACCAAAACAAGTTTCTTCAAGTCAACCAAGAGGTATCAGCTTACAATTATTTCAAGTCTTGTCCATGAGGTGGCTCCCTCACCTCATAAATCGTACCGTCTTCAACTTCTTCGGCAAAACAGGTCCGGAACTTTTCAAATTTAGCCAAAACAAGTATCTTCAAGTCAACCAAGAAGTCTCAGCTTACAATTATACTAAGTCATGTCTAGTAGGTGGTTCCCTCACCTCATAAATCGTATCATCTTCAACTTCTTAGGCAAAGCAGGTCCAGGACTTTCCTGATTTAACCAAAACAAGTATCTTCAAGTCAACCAAGAAGTCTCAGCTTACAATTATACTAAGTCATGTCTAGTAGGTGGTTCCCTCACCTCATAAATCGTATCATCTTCAACTTCTTAAGCAAAGCAGGTCCAGGACTTTCCTGATTTAACCAGAACAAGTTTCTTCAAGTCATCCAAGAAGTGTTAGCTTACAGTCATGTCTAGTAGGTGGTTCCCTCACCTCGTAAATCGTACCATCTTCAACTTTTTAGGCAAAAACAGGCCCAGGACTTCCCTAATTTAATCAAAACAAAGCGCGCATTGAGCTAGAGAGTATTTATACGAGTATATAAAATCGATCCCGATGTTAACACATGTAATGCAGTCAGGTTCATGCTTGAAGGCAATCGTACCACACGTAACCTGTTCCGGTGCACACGATAAATCCCGCTGACATTTAAATGCGCTTTAACGCAAATTTATAGCGCACTGCCGTGTTTCCTCCCGTCGGCGGACGTTTCACGAAGCATCGAGCGTCCACTTCGTCGGCGACGACAATTCGGACGTAATTGGAACTTGTCCGGATCAAAGTGGCGTTTTCGCTTGAGATTTTTCTCGAATTAAAGCCGTCGCTTGCAGACGGAATCGCCAATTGAATGCATCGACGTACAAGCGGGTGGCAGCTTGCCAGCGGGCAAACCGGAAGCGCCCTCCGCAGTAAATAAAGTGGATGGTTCTCGCGTGCATTCGAGGACGCAACGACTTGATTTATGCAAATTGGGACGGCTCCGCTAAGGCTTTGAATAGAATTTTCGATGGGCGGATGTTAACTGGGCGGAAACGACAAACGCAGATGTTACGTAGATGATCTGAAGACGAGGGAAATAGGGACGATAATGAGGATGTTATTGTTGTGTCATTGTGCCGATGTTAGTACAGGTAAACACTACAGGTAAGTAAGTAGTTATTTATTCACAAGTTTTACATACATACAGGTAGGTACATCTACAGGCATGAGTGACCCCCACTCAGTGTCGCCAACTTAACTTTATTCTATTCACAACATCTCCCTTTTCCAGGAATAAATACCTAACTAATACAATTCTAACATTTTAAACATACAGATGAAATGACGCTAATATGTTACATAATCGTTTAATCGCTTTGGTTTCTGAATTACACGACTCGACCGTTTGAAGGTGAAACTTTGAGTTTCCGTGTCTTGCTTGTCTTTGTTTGTATTTGTCATAATCGGTGGTTTAGGATTATTTCTAACATTTTCACTGGAATTTCCATTTCTGTCTCCGTTATTTATTTCTAGGTCGTCATCGTGCATTTCTAATGGAATCTGACTTTTTCTCAGATGAATTGTGTTTCTTCTCAATAACTGATTTCTTTCAGTTTTTACGACATACGATCTTGGAGTTAAATTGTGTTTTTCTATTACTACGGCTGGTTCCCAATATTTCCCTCTTTGTACATGAACAATTTGACCCACAACTAAATCTTCTCTCTTGTACGCCTTTTTGTTGTAATAGTTTTCTGTCTTTTTCCCGTAAGATTTCAATCTATCTTTATAATCATCAATAATTTTTGGTTTTAATTGATGTTCTGTCTGAGGTATTGCCGTTCTTAGATTTCTTCCCATCAAAATTTGTGCTGGAGAATACTGAGTACCGCAAACTGGAAGAGTTCTGTACTGCAACAAAGCCGCTTCAATGGAAGTGTTTTCCTCACTACACTTTTTCAGTATTCTTTTAGCAATTTGAACTGCTCTTTCGGCTTGTCCATTAGATTGTGCGTATCTTGGACTCGTAGTTATAAATTGACTTCCCCATTCCTTTGCAAATTTAGCACACTCTCGAGAAGCAAACGGTACGTTATCTGCAATTATTATTTTGGGTACTCCATGAACACTAAATATAGTTTTCAGTTTTGTTATGACCTCTTGAGAACTTTTATTTGATAACATTACTAACTCTAACCATTTTGACGTACAGTCAACTAAAACTAAATAGGACTTGGAGCCATAGTCTAAAATATCAATTCCAACTTTACTGAAAGGTAAATTCGGTATTTCGTGTTTAATAAAAGGTTCCCTCCTATTTGAGTTTTGATATTTTTGACAGAGATGACATTTTTCAACAAAGTTCTCTATGTCTCTAGACATTCCTAGCCAATATACAGTTTGTCTAGCTTTTGCCTTCAATTTAGCCATTCCAAAATGACCTCTGTGTAATAATTCTAATATGGTTTGTTTTAGTGCCGTCGGAACTATTAATCTGTTATCAAAAAATAACAATTCATCATCAAGGCTAATTCTTTCACTAATTTTCATATATGTTTTTGCAAAATCTGGTACTTTATTATTTTTTGGCCACCCATTTTGGCAATAATATTTTAATGTTCTTAAAACTACATCATTTTCTGTATAAAGCTTAAATTCTGTTCGTTTTTGTTCAGTTATTTGCAAATTTTTACTTAAACTAATTACATGGACTAAATCTACTTCATCGGATTCATCAGTTTCCTTTCTATCCAATCCTGTCCTTGACAATAGATCTGCTATATGCAAATTTTTTCCTGGTTCATATTTGAACTTGATATTATATTTTAACAGTATCAATTTAAATTTTTGTAATCTAGGTGAAATAACATTATGCACAGGCTTTTTAGTTATCACAGCTAATGGTTTATGGTCATTTATTATTAATACTCTTCTTCCATAAATTAAATTATGAAATTTCTTTGTTGCAAATACTATGCTTAACATTTCTTTTTCAATTTGTGAGAATTTTTTCTCATTTTCTCTTAAATTTCTCGAAGCATATAAAACTGGTTGGCCATTTTGCATTAAGCAAGCACCTAAACCCTTACTTGACGCATCACATTGAATTTCTATAGGTAAATTGCTATCAAAAATTTTTAACACTGGTGCTTCTGACGTTAATTTTTTAAGTTGCGTAAAAGCGTTTTCTTGATCTTTTGACCAATACCACTCTATGTCTTTTTTTAACATTTCATTTAATGGGGCTGCTATTTTGGACATATTCGGAATAAATTTTCTTAAATAGTTAAACATTCCGAGAACTTTCTGCAATTCTTTTTTATTTTTTGGTCTATCTATTTCTAAAATTGCGTTTATATATTCCGGACCAACTTCGCATCCATTTTTAGAGAAAATATGTCCAAAGTAACGAACCGTCTCTTGTTTAAATTGAACTTTATCCGCTTTAAATTTTACATTTAATTCTCGTGCTTTATCCATAACTTTTTTCAACGTTTCATCATGTTCTTTTTCAGTTGACGCACTAATTAGCAAGTCATCAAAATACACCATCACATTTTTTATATTTCCAAAATTTCTGTGATTAATCTTTTGAAAAATCTCAGGCGCACAACTTAACCCAAAAGGTAATCTTAAAAACTTATAATGTCCTACAGGAGTAGAAAACGTGCAATAATCACTAGTTTCAAATGATAAAATCCATCTTTGAGATCCAAAACTGTAAATACTGATTTACCACTTAAATTCTTTGTTATGTCCTCAATGTTAGGAATCAAATAGTGATCTCTATCAATGGCCTTATTTAAATCTTGAGGATCTAAACACAAACGTATTGTCCCATCTGGCTTTTCCACTATTACAATGTTGCTTACCCAATTTTGTGGACTGTCTACTTTGGTTATTATTTTTTGACTCTCCGGCTTGTTTAATTTATCAATTAGTTTATTTAGGATAGTCTGAGGGACGCGTCTTGGAGGTTTTGCAATTGCTTCTACATCAGATTTTAATTTGATGCAGCAATCCCCCTTGAACTCTCCAACCCCTTCAAACAAATCCTTATTTTGTCTGATAAACTCCTCGGCATTCCTTAAATTTATTAAATTTACATTTTTTCTTTCTACTAAGTTTAATTTTACACAGCTGTCTAGTCCAAGAATTGGATGTATTTCTTTCTTGTTAATATCATTTTTTACCACTACAAATTCAATTGATTGCTTATTATTATTAGCAATACAGTCAAGAATAACAGTTCCTATATATTCCACCTTAGATCCTCCAAATGCTTCCAATACAATTTTTTCTTTCTTAAGTTTCATCTGACCTTTAATTTTATCATTAAATTGATTTGTTTAATTGGCAGTATTAGAGAAATAGAATATCTTATAAATCACGTGAATTATTTCAGCCTGATTGGGCCTCATCAGAGATATGTACTAAAAAATTACTTTTTGAAAGGATAATAATTAAATTATACACTTACATATTTTTGAATTTCCAATAACCCAAAAACAAACCCTGAAAGAAAACTTTTTGAAAAACCGTCTATTATCTTGCAAAATTGAAAGGAACAGTTACGTTTCATCATTCAAAAGGCAAAATGTGACAGTAAAATAAATAACGTAAGTAACTATGGCAAGAACTTTAATTTTATCATAAATACTGAATGGCAAGATATTAACTTCAGCTCCGGTGTCTAATTTTACATCAAATTTAATCCCGTTACACTCTACCTTTTCAAACCACTGTTTACCTACACATACATTTCTATTACTTTTACAATGCAATATTTCAATTACAAAATCATTATCACTGTCAACCTGAACTTTGTTTACTGTTTTTGTTTCCTAATTTCTTTTTATTAACTTACAACCCTTTTCAAAATGATTTTTCTTACCACAATTGTTACAAATTTTTCCATACGCAGGACATTGTCCTTTTTTATGCTTATAACTACATTTCTTACAATGGTAACTACTAGTGTCCTTACCTTTTGACAAATTTTGTTCACCTTTCACTTTATTCTGTATTTCTTCTTTATTCCTTGACTGCTTCTTTAGTGGCTCAATCTTCATTGGCTTTGTGATGAATTCTGCTTGCTGCTTGCTCAGTTCCGATGCTCTGCACAACTCCAGTGTCCTGTTCAATTCCAACTTTTTCTCCCTAAGAAGTCTCTCTTGTGTTGGCTTATCTCTAATTCCTAATACGATGTGATCCCTAAGAATGCTCTCTTTCTGTTCACCATATTCATATTAGTTTCTTCAAGTCCGTTACAAATGTATCGAAAGGTTCCCTCGCTTCTTGTATTCGTAAGTTGAACTTGTATCGTTCTACAACCAGGTTAGCTTGTGGGACTGCGTATTCTTCAAATGCATTTACAACAGCTTCATAATGTATTAAATGTATTAAATACTTCCACTGCATCTTCCCCGATTACATTAAGTAATATAGCAACCTTACGTTCATCACTTTTATCTTGAAGGCCAGCAGCACAAAGAAACACTTGTAAATTGTTCTTAAATTTTTTCCAGTTATCACACAAATTTCCAGAAAGGTCCAATGGCGTTGGGTGTTTAAATATTCCCTCCATTTTCTAACAGTATTTTTCGACGCTTAACCTCAAAATCTTTTAACCAGAGTTTTTAATGTTGAAGGTAGGTTAATCAATCACAAACCCATTTTTGACTGCGCCATGTTGTGTCATTGTGCCGATGTTAGTACAGGTAAACACTACAGGTAAGTAAGTAGTTATTTATTCACAAGTTTTACATACATCTACAGCATAGGTGAGATAGTTAGAATAGATGCGCCTCTTCCAGCCTTTCTCTGTTATTCATTTCAGCGCCCTCTAACGAGATGAACTAACACTAATGTATTAAAGCGGGAAATTTTGAATAACCTCCCCATAGTATAATTAAAATGTTATTTTTATTTTATAAAAAAAGAAATTTGTTAAGCAGAAAAAGGCACTTAACAAATTTCGTTTTATCGTAAAATAAAATGTAACTTCGAAAAAAAATATTAACACAATTATTTCGTTTTATATTTTTTTATTAACTATAAAAAATATGAACAATCCATAATTTCAAACAGTAAACACACACAAAATAAGTAACAAAATTGTATTAATTAATTAATAAAAGGTATCTTATTGAGTACCTAATCTTGTAAGAGTCCTTCGTGATGGCAGATTGAAAAATTTACATAAGAACCTGTATCCAGGCTCAGAAGTTTTATATTATGTCAAGGACATTAGTTTTTCTTCAAGAGAATATCGCCTTCCCTTGGGCTTCGTTGCCCTCCTCAATAACTGCTGCATACAAAAATTAACAGCCTCAGTTCGAAGACCACATTTAGAATTGGAGAACATCTTCCTTGCACATTTCAAACGTCTTCTGAAAGATTTATTGCGGATCTTATACACAGAAGCAAAAACTATGTAGTGTTTAGCTTTCTTGTATAAAGCTTTAGCCTTTGGTGTTAATTCAGCCGAACGTGTGACCCCAAGGGAGTGAAGTAACCACTCTGGTAATTCTGGAAACTTGTAACAATTAATAAATGCACTTTCTGTTTGAGAAATATAGCTTAGTTGGATACAGTTTGTGAGCTAAGCAACATCATTTTAATTCTAAGCAATTTTTTGTTAAAAACTTTTGTTTAAAAAGCTTTCACTACATCAATAAAAACTGTAATGTTTCTTGATTGCCATACTTGAATTTTAAAGATAAAAGTAATTTAAGAATGTGTGAATACAATACACTTACCTCTTGTAGGAGTATAGCATAGCTGATCTCTGGAGGTAGGTTGATATTGTCGAACTGCAGTATGTATTTCAACTGAAAAAACAAAACAAATTGGTTAATACAAATGCAGCGATCACTTTAGGATACATAAATGAACTGAATAAAAGTGGACAAAAATATCAATTAAAAATGAAAGTATTCTTCAAAAAACATCAAAAATTCAAATTTTATATTTGTGGTTTCGGCAAAAATAAATGAATTATAGACTAAATTATTTTATTAGAAATATAAGTATTTTGGACCATTATATAAATAAGACACTAACCTTGTTCTGATGAACATTCAATTGCTGAGATTCTAGAACTAGTAGCAATAGCAACTGGATTAATAGGAGGTTTATCAACCAGAACCGATGAAGGTAAATTCAATGAAGGTAATGTTGTCTTCTTCAGATATATATTCGTTGATTTGTCTTCAGGACTAAAATGTTTATGACACACCCTATAAGAGTAATAAACATGCTGTGGATCCATGTCACGTAGCTTTGGATTAGCTATCAAAAGAATCCATGAATCATAATGATGCTTATCTTTCTCAGGGTTGGGAAAACGATGCCTCGTTGATATTTTATCCTCGCAGCCGGGCACAGCACAGGTATGGTAAACCATATTTGTACTAGGAAAAAAAATTGTGTAAATAATTTATTCATACTGATTATGAGTAACGTAAAAACATAGCAATAACATTAATTCAGCCTTTTACATAAGATGTTTCTATATGTTACAATCAATCAATCAATAATAGCTTATAGCTTACATGACAATGGATTTATCTAATTTTAGTATTTATTACAGCTGCTCCTAAATGTTAAATTATTCTAAATTGCTCGGACTGTTTATAAACTCACTTGTCGCTACTGGCTGTTGTAACTGAGTTTATAAATTATCCCAGCCATTCACAATAATTTAACATTTAGCGGTAGCTGCAACGACAGCTCAAAGTTTTTAAATCTACCTTGATTCATGGGCTGATTTTAATAAAAACATGTGGCCTAAAATGTTTCGTTTTTGATATCTGCATACATGTAGGTACTCTTTTTTATAATAGGTACTTGTTAGTTTTTAACTTTTCTTGTACTTAACAAGAAAATTTTTCAAAACTAGCACAAGAAACACATGTATAGTTAAGTCTGTTTTGCAGTTGTTTTATAAATTATAATTTGTTACGAAGGACATTTTAGTATATTGCTAAAGCTTAAACTATTTTCATCTAGTTATTAAACAGAAAATAACGAATTACATACCTTAAAAGTACAGTTTTCAATAATCACAATTTATAACAATAAACGAAAAACACGTAAACACAACAGATACCTACAAAAACGATTGCTAGTGATTCACACGCCGCGCCGCGTCGTTGTTCGTTAGGAGCGTGCGCTTGCGCACAAAGAAATAGTACACGTAGTGCCATCTGTTGTGATGTACTAAAATTAAGACTGGAATGTATTCGTGATAACTGCTTTTGTAAGAGAGTGCTCAGACCCTGATCTACAGGCATGAGTGACCCCCATCAGTGTCGCCAACTTAACTTTATTCTATTCACAACAGTTATGGATTAGCCCAAAGGATGGCGCCCTAGTGTTTGAGTTTGGCGTTGAGGTGATACGACCACAGATTAATATATCCAGATGCACACGAATCTCTCTATCAGAATCTTTTAATATTGTGAAATCAAATTTTTGTGTCGTTCGACCATTTTGTGAATGGTATTGCTTCAAGGTGAAACATTAACTCATTGTTGCCAATAGGCTCTCGCAAAAGTCTGAACATTTACCTTAAAATAATTATTAGAACTTAGACTGAATTCAACAAAAATTTTGCTGGAAATAAATGTCGGAAAAATCGAACTTTGTTGAATATTTATAGCGATTTCGATTCACCTTCACTGACTTGACAGCAAAGTAAGATTCAATGTAATAAAATAATGGAAACGCTTGGATGCTTGATTTAAAAGTTGTCCTAGTTTTTTATGATATCGATAGTACGCAGACATCAGTGCCAACTACTATATTCTTAAAGTGTAATAGCGTTTTCGATTGACCGCATTAGTGCGCACTCAGAATATCTTCATCTCCTGTTATTACATGAGGTTAAAAGAAGATGCAAATATACTGAGTGCAACGGGTGCAAGTGACTCGAAAACGCTATAAGTATTCTATTCAAGCGTACTTACTAGAGTTGGCAACACTAGTCTCAGGATACAAGATCATTAAAATTACAAGAGAAATTTGATGGGAAAAGTTGACGGTCTTTTTTTGTCAGAAAACAAACAAAAAGAGAAAAAATGGTCGATAATTTGAATATTAGAAAACATTTCAATTTGAATTTAAATAAAATAATAATAAATTTTATGCTTTAATTAATTAGTAGTATTATTTTAAGACAGATGCCACCACAAACTAACAGAATTAATTAAATAACTGGTTGAACCTTGCGTGGTTGAATTAAACTATTTTCAAATCATTTCAAATGAAATCACAACTAATAAAAGTTGTCCGAAATTTCGTCAGAAAGTCACCTGATCTAATGTCAAAATCACTAAACTGGCAATGTTGTACAGTACCACGTACATTACTGCCAGATGATTAAATTAATGGGCGGTAGATGGCAATACAAAAAAACGGTAGAAAGTAGTAAATAAGATTCAATCATCGAATCAAGACGAAAGTTGTGATTATTTGGAATTAAAAAATTAACACGATCAGCAATATGAAGATTTGCGCGGGAAGTACTGAAATTTAGTTGTCATTTTGTATAACAGTCTTTTACCTTTCAGAAAACTAAAAGAGAAAGCGGTTTCTTTTGGATTTGTTCTAGTTTGTTTCTGCAAATTAAATAAAAAAATATTTTAAAAATTAATTCCATATTGGTAACACCTTTTACAAAATGGCGACTTGTTTGGAATTCGAATCGGCTCCTATAATAGCTGCTTTCTTTCGCTGAAAAGTTTTAATCGTGATCCGAATAGTTTGAATCGTGATTCGAACAGTTTCTCGGTTGTCCGCTCTGAATCTGGATTGTTGCAACAAAACACTCCGGATTTGAATGCATTTGAATCTAAATGAATCGCGAAAATAGGTAGGAAGATTGAAAGAGGAAAGGAGATTACCGATCTGGATTGAAGTTTCACGAAGAGTGGGGGATTGATCCATTTGCAATCTCTGAATTGTAAAATACAGGATTTTCAACTAAGTCCGAGTCTCACGTGATCATCCAAATTAGGCAACCAAACTTACACTTGTGGTAATACTTGAAATATATAGGATAATCGGTGGCGTAACAGAATTAATTTTCATTTGACTTAACTCTATAAATTCAACATAAAAGTATCCTTAAATAATATTATAAACTTGAGTCCAATTCTCTGTGTAATTTATTAAAATAAATAAATCAAATTTACAAGACTGGGACGTCGTGATTACAAACCCACGAACCGCGCACGCACGCCTTTATTCAATTTGGTAACTTTTTCTAGTGACACAATGTCACCAATCTACGGGAAATAAGTTTCCCTAGAAAGTTAGTTAATTTGATCACGTGGGATTAAAACATTACAAAAATTTCAACTCTTTCTCTTTGAAAAATGGCAAACTGGCCGCGCAATAATAATTTAAGAAAAATCTAGGTCTATTTACTTGCGTAGGTATATAACATTCTCGCTCGTTCTATTAAACTCGAACAAAACGTTAGTTCTCCATATTGAACAGTAAAACGATACACTTACGAGAAACATTGATGCAAATCACTAAAACTTGTGTGCAAAATGAGGCTCCATAGGGCCAAAGTCTTCAATGTAAAAACCTTCTTTTGGCACTTCACTTAATTTACAGAGTCTTGGCTTTATCTAATAAATTTCTGAAACAAATATTTCAATTTAGTACACTTACACATAGTAAAAATGGAAAGAAAAACGAATTAATTTTTTTAAGTAACTAAACAGGAGTGTGGACCAAAATAACCACAGGAAGTCATTAAACGACTTATCTTACAGCTTAATTTGTCTAGTTAACCAAATTTTTTTCTTTAAATAAAAGCATGTTTTGCTGTGAAGATTTGTTAATAATTATTTACGTAACACTTTCATATTACAATAAAATATGGTAAAATTTTATCAAATGAGGCATTGTCAGTTGTATGAAAAAAGGTGAGTTGGTTCAATTAAATGAGTCTTCTTCAAACGTTAAAAATATTAAGTATTGCTTTTCCTTCTGTGTTGATATTATTTGAATTATACAAATATACAAGGTGATTCAAAAATGGCGTCTAAATTCCTCACAGTGTAGACAGTGATAGTAGAAGGGGGAAAAAATGTTAAATTGTAAATCTAATTTAATTCTAATTTTTTTTTGTTATGAGCAATTATTGTTAAGTTTAATTTTCTTTACTTAAGTTCATAATTTAATGAGTTTCTTCTTCAATTTGGAATGAAACAAATAATAAATGCAATAAACTTTATGTAGAAGCTTTTTTGTGAATTCTAAGATGTTAAAATAAAACTTTGACTTCTTATATTTTTTAAAATTTTGAGATACAATTTTAAGATACTCTTTTAAGTGTCTAGAATAATGTATTGGAGAGTTTAGGTGCCATTTTTTAATCACCTTGTATGTGTAGGTATATAATTGCCAGGCTTCGGACATTTCGGAGCGTAGCCATGCTTACGCAATGAATAGACACTTTTCATTGGTCCCTGTATTGCGTAACCATGGCAACGCTGAAGTCTGATAATATTGTATAAATGATTTGGTTGTTTGTAAAATATGTAAAATAAATATTTTTTTGAATTTGTTATTTTCAAGTTAAAATTCTCCATTCTTTTATAAAACAATTTTTCGTTTACGTGGTCAATTTGATACAAAATTTGTAATCAATAAATACTCTGTTCAATTCTTCCTCGAGTGCGACAATCACCGCATATTTTTTTAAAGCACTTTCCGACTTACTTTTACGTCATTTCGAGATTTCTTAGCATCTATGAGAAGAGCGTGCAACAAATAAAATTAGTTAGTTGTGCTGTAAATTTTCAGCAGAATTTTTATAAAACAAAATTTGTACTAGCAAGAAAAAGACACGAAATTATAGAAATTATAAGAAAAACATTGGCGTTAATCTTTTAAGATAAAACTATAGCAATTTACAATTAATGTGATAGTTAAGTAAAAATAGTAATCCTATACTTCAGCCACCGAACAAACGGAGGATGTTACTTACTTAAATTTATGAAAACCAGACAAAGAAACCCTTGCAGAAAGAATTTTATCTTCCCTACTGAATATAAATAAAACTAAGGAGAAAATTTATTTGTTTATCAAGAAACCGAACTGCAGAAAATCGTGACGAGATTTAAACACACCTATAGGCGCACCTATTACCCCCGCCCTTAGTAACGCAAATTTTTATTGGGGACGTTGTTGTTAGCGCAAGTCAAAATTTGGCGCCCAACCCCAGTGCTACGTGTTACGATGTTTGAGTTGGGACGTTCAACTTCACTACTTGTCTCGGGTGTTTCGGCAAAGATACATCTACTATCAGAGACGTCGTTTTTGGTGCGAGTCAAAGTTTGTGGCGCCCGACGCCCCTTTACGACAGGCCTTTAACAATGCATCCCCTGTTTCCCGCACTTACATCATTGTATATTACAGACACGTTGTTGGGACGTTAAGCTTCACTACTTGTCTCGGGTGTTTCGACAAAGACGCATCTACTATCAGAGACGGCGTTTTTGGTGCGAGTCAAAGTTTGTGGCGCCCGACGCCCCTTTACGACAGGCCTTTAACAATGCATCCCCTGTTTCCCGCACTTACATCATTGTATATTACAGACACGTTGTTGGGACGTTAAGCTTCACTACTTGTCTCGGGTGCTTCGACAAAGACGCATCTACTATCAGAGACTGTAACGTTCACATTTTTCGCTGTCCGTTACATTATTTTTTTTACGTATTTTCTCGTTATTTTGCTGTTGAAATCTAAGTAAAAACTGTTTCGTTCGTTTAATTAATTTTGTATTTACGACTTTCACGCCTCTATCTCTCAGGATTTGTGTTTTAATTTCAGATAGTAATGCGGACTTCTATTTTCTTCTTTAAAGCCATTTGTTTGTTTCGGAAATGAATCTGTAGATGTCGTACATGGTCTTTTGTTCGATTTTATTGATCGATATTTCTTGATGACGTATTGCGGAAATTGCGTAGAAAATTTTTGACGAGTTTCCGTCCTCTTCGATTATCGTACGAGTACTGTGTGGTGGTTTTGTGAAGCTGAACGGCTTTGAGATATTCCAGTTTGGCAAATATTTGCGTCTCTATCTCTCGTAAGCCCTACTGTTGTCAGTTTGCCGTTTGTTTTTTTTGCCACAAACGCTACCGTTCCGCCAAGCACGTATCCGAGCACGTGTTGCTTTAAGGTTCTCGCTCAGGAAAAAACTAACAGAAGATTGTAAGTACCCTAGTTGTTTAGGAGAATATTTTCTAAGATTCTTTTTCTCTTTATGTAGAGTTTTTTTTTTTTTGGACTTCCGAAATTGTGTTGAACATTTGAAGATTTGAGGCGTGAAAGTCATAAATACAAAATTAATTAAACGAACGAAACAGTTTTTACTTAGATTTCAACAGCAAAATAACGAGAAAATACGTAAAAAAAATAATGTAACGGACAGCGAAAAATGTGAACGTTACAGTCTCTGATAGTAGATGCGTCTTTGGATTCCCGAAATTGTGTTGAGTTACCGAGGCCGAAGCTTTCCTCCTACCGCACGAGTTTTTATGGGAAAATTCCTTGCTATTTACTGCGTTGTCGTTCTGAAGATATCACCGGAGTCGTTTGAAGATATAATTCAACGGTGTCGTTTAGATAGAATTTAGGTCAAGCTATCGTCAGGATTGCGTAAGAAACAACCATTTGTATTAATATCGTATCGTATCGACAAAACTGTCAGTATCGTTTCGTATGGACAAACTTACCGTATCGTATCGTATCGTTTAGAGAAAATTACCGTACCGTATCGTATTGAATTAACTATCGTACCGTATCGTATTGAAGAAACTACCGTATCGTGCCGTATCGTATTGGAAACATTATCGTACCGTATGGAAACAATCCATTAAATTTATTTTGATTGTCAGTGGACAATTATTATAGTATATTGGGTCACCTTCGTATTTATCTAGTGCTATATTACATTTATTTGTATGGGTCATTTATATATAGTTTGCATCATATTAATTTTTTTCTACTTTAAGTTTTTTTTGTACACATGTTAGTATATATGTATATATATTTTGTTTGGTCAAATTACCTTTTATGTTAAATCGTTACATAATTTATTAATTATATTATTTTTCATTTTCAAACATTCAGAGCAATTTCTTTAAAATAAATTTGCGTAATCTAAAAATCTGTTTCGAGTTCATTAGTTTGGTTCCGGACTGTTTTAGTAATTACAGTTTTAAAGAGATTACTTGGCGCTCAACAGCTTTCGTTTTGTCATCTAACGTTTACTATTTTTTTATGAATTACGCAAGTTATGTTTTTAAGAATATAGTTCGAAGAATTATCCTTCCGAATCCACCTCAGCCTCCGACTAAACTGAGCT
Organism: Dorcus parallelipipedus; assembly: GCA_958336345.1. NCBI lineage: Eukaryota > Metazoa > Arthropoda > Insecta > Coleoptera > Lucanidae > Dorcus > Dorcus parallelipipedus. The sequence continues at coordinate 46,502,087 of OY284479.1, forward strand.
ATGGCAACCAAACAGGTGAGAATCTACTTACAAAAAAAAAAGTATGTCACAAGACGTCGTTTTTGGTGCGAGTCAAAGTTTGGCGCCCGACGCCCCTTTACGACTGTTTCCCGCACTTACGTCATTGTATATTACAGACACGTTGGGTAATCCTCCTCCGTGTATCCACCACACAAAGCAAGTTAACTTTTTCTATCGCACGAAAAACGCCGTTCTCTCATCTCCGGAATTAGAAGGGAACAAAAAGGTACGCCCGCTGACGGGCCTAACGATGTTATACCAACACGCACAGATGTGGCTCACACGCCGGGATTAATGCTCGCGCAAAAAGCCTCGGCCCCCAAAGTTAATTTGCAGTAAAAAAAACACGGGCGCTCGGAACCGCTGTAAATATGAAACGCGGCCGAAACCCGCGGGCAACCGAACGTTTTAATTAAGTCGAGCTTGTCTCGTTTAGCGTACGCGGGCGTAATCGGGGGTATGTGGTGAGGTTTTATTCTTACTCTTGTGATTTATGTGTGTTCCAAGCCTCAATTAGGTTAAGTTTGGCGCCCAGCGCTACATGCGCTCTACAGCTACAGCGCCCCTTTAGTCACGAACACTGTTATCACAGGCGTCGTTTTTGGTGCAAGTCACAGTTTGACGCCCAACGTGGGGCAGATGATTCCTTTTCCTGGCCAAAACACTTTTTTATAAAGTTTCGTTAAATTTTGACTGAATTAATGTTAAGGGAGATCAAATAACGTTAAATAAATAACACATATATTAATCTTAATAGGAATAATTTTTTTTCTCTTCAAAATAAAGCAGGTAATTTTTCACATTATAAAGAAAAACGTAAAGGGCATAAAGGAATAGGTATTTCCGTTTTATGAAAATTAGTTGAATCCGTCTTCGTCAGAAGAAGAAAAAATTCATTAACACCTTCACGTCACCTTCCATCTTTTGGAAAAGCTAACGATTTTTTCACGGATAATTTTCTTGCCGAAGAAATAAGTGGATCAGATGTGATCAATAAATGATTCATTATGTCTTCATTTGTATCCTTTCTGGAAGTTTTGCGAGAAAATCCCTTTCTGAATGACTTGAAGTCTTTGCTCCGCGCTTCTTGAGCTTCTTCACTGAGTTGTCCAATAGGAAGAATAAAATTGGAAATTATTACGGGCCCATGAATAAGAAACTTGTGCACAGTTGTGGGCATTGGGTACCACGGATACAAATCAACGAAATATTCAGCAGTTTTCAAAGTAAAACCTTTGAACTTTTCGCAGTTGACATTAAATCCACTGAAAATGGTAATAAGAATTTTATGAAACATGCGTATGAGATCGATGTTAACACCTGTTATAGAAGATGATAATTCTACATTTTGAAAGAACCGCCTTGCGGTATTGCCATCATTAGAGCTGCCGAAACCTGGCTTGGGTTTGTCTACGATTAATCCCATTTGAGTTTTGAATGCCTCTTGGATTGATTTTTTGGTCTCAGCAACAACTCTCTTGTCCTGTTCTCCTCGCGCCTGCCACTTTTTTAATGGGAGTTTGTAACTGATATGGAGTAAACACTCAAAAAATCGAATCCACCCATGAAGAACAGAAAGTCCCAGATCGAGCGATGAAACTTTTATTTCAGTACGACTTACCAATGCCAAGTTATTGAAATCTTTGGATGACAACCCACAAATGTAGCATCTCTGTGTAGATTTGTTTTCAGTAACTGAATTACAAATCTTGCCATCAATCATTGTAAACAGCATTTCATGCTGAATTCGTAAGGTTGTGTCACCCACTTTGCATATCGATGGCTTTAATGCAGCTATCAGCTTTTCCATGTTGGCTTTTTCAGTGTTGATAAGAGCATCGGATTCAGCAACATACTGGAATTTAATCACGCGACAAAAACGAGTAGAAGAGCACCGTGGGTTCTGTCAGATGATTTTCTTTCGATTTCTATCAGTATTGCATCCAGCAGAGAGTAGTTGGATCGGTACTAGAGATGTCATAAATACGCTTGAGTCGGATGATTCACCTTCGAATTTCTGTTTGTATTCGGCATTTCCTGAAGATCCATCGAACGCCCACTTACTGACAAGCTTCAGGTGTTGTAAATCTTTGGACTGCAATGAATTAATGATATCCGACTGCACTTCAATGATTCGAGAAATCGTATGATCCAATAATGATTGCAATCCAACATCTGCAAAGAAATCTTTCACTGTGATGAACTCTCGACTGGGATAACATTTTCTTTTAGCCTCCTGTACCACTTCATAGGAAGGAAATTTAGACTTGTTGTATGATCTAACAACATTATATTGATATCTTGTTAGTTTTGCCTCGACCAGCATCGACAAAGCTTCTTCCCCTGTCAATTTATCAGCTTCTTTTTCGTGGCTTTTCGTAACCGTATAACATTAATTCGAGCTCGTAGGTGTCAACGCCACTATATCTTTGACCAATTTACTCGACTCTGCCTGGCCCGACAACCGCAAACTCATCCGCGTCGCATAGGCCAACTCATCTGCAGTGTGAGTACCCCTCAAAATCTCTGTTCTCCTTCTTTTCGTGCGTTCTGAGCACTCTTGAAAATGTTTGCGGTTTCTTTGAACAAATTTTTTTATAGAATCAGTCGTGCCAAAAAGCAAAAAAGTGTTCAACCAACTTTTATTCTGTTCCTTGAAACGGTCTTTTTTACCACAAAATCTTTTAACCGGACACTAAATCTCGCATATACACTTAACGTTTCACCGTCGTTCGACAGCTTCGTCAGAAGTGAAAAATATAACACGTCAAAATAAACAAGGTTGTCAGCGGAAACTGAAAAGGTCTTTTTTACGGTTACAAAGTGACCATTTTTTCTTAAACTGATAAATAAAGTGGGTTAAGTAATTGCGCCGCAGCACAATTATTTTCTGACTTATAATTCGTGTCGTGAAAGCAGATAACAACAATGCCGCTGCCTCAAAAGCTAACACGCACGAGATGGCAGTCGAAGCGGACAAAACGTGTCAACGCAAACATGTAAATGTTGGCTGCGAGTCGTCAGGATCGCAATGGGGCCCCCGAGCATATTCGGTATAGCTATTTCGGCCCTAATTGGGGCCTCATCAGCAGAACAGTAGCTCGAGAACTCCACCGCAACCCCGACGACCAACAGAATATACGCACGCTTAGCGCGTGAATGCAAACATGTGAAATAATTGCGCCGCAGCACAATTATTTTCCGACTTATAATTCGTGTCGTGAAAGCAGATAACAACAATGCCGCTGCCTCAAAAGCTAACACGCACGAGATGGCAGTCGAAGCGGACAAAACGTGTCAACGCAAACATGTAAATGTTGGCGGAGTTCTCGAGCTACTGTTCTGCTGATGAGGCCCCAATTAGGGCCGAAATAGCTATACAGAATATGCTCGGGGGCCCCATTGCGATCCTAACGACTCGCAGCCAATATTTACAAAGTGGGTTAAGGGTGGATAAACCTTTGGAGATTCATTCTCTACGCGGCCACTACGAGAAGCAATATACTTTTTTAAATCTAATAGTTTCCCTTCCAATGTGGACGAATGGGAATTCCAGGGAATTGAATATTATTTCACACAATTGGAGCCGTGTGACAGAAAAGTTCCTCATTTGACTTGGTCCTAAAATGAAATAAAAATAATAAAAATGCGCACTTTTTACAAGATTCGATATTTGAATGTGTTTGAGTAAAAAGTAATACGCCATTTTCATAATGTCAAAGATAAGAAATGTCAAAGATTTCAATGTTTTATTTTTATTTTTATATTACAAGGGGGAAAATTATGAAAATTATAACATGCGTCATTAATTTACTTACCTTTAGAAGCGAAATTCACGAAAACAGTCCAGGTTTCGACGCTTTTCTCACCGAGCAAACAGTTTTTCAATCAGGAAAAAAAAACAAGTACCTAAGACAGATTAACGGCTAGTGGCCTACTTACAATGAGACTGAAACTATCTAATAAGTTGATGTCTCTGGGCAAAGGTTTTGAATGACGTTTGTTCAAGAGCTCTAAACACGTCAGAGTTTATTTTATCTCAGTATAAGGTTTCTTGATTTTTGGTGGTTTGGCCACAAAAAGGGATAATTTGCCCCACTGTGCAACGCCTCAAGCACCCCCATCCTTCTCCACTGAGTGGTGCGGACCGCCGCAAATCTTCCGAGTAACTTCGGCATGAAATTTATTCCGGTTTTCCACCGCCGCAAGCGCAATAAATTCAAATGACATGCACGGGAGAGCTCAGAACGCGAACAATGACGTTTCACCTTTCTTTACCCGTCCGACTTTCCCGGCGGGGAAGCGCGCCGATACGTTTCGATTTGACGGGAGAGCATTGAGCACGCGAACGTGTATCGTGAATTTAATCTGACGGGTCGATACAACTTGCGTCCTCTTCAATACGGTTTGAACTCCGACATGAAGACGGATGACGTTAGAGTACAAGGGGCCGACGTTTATAATCCCAGGGGTGTGCCGAAGTTGAGCGTTAACAAGATTAAAGTATGCTTTAATTCGATCGAATCGTCGAAGAAAAACCTCTCTCACCCCTACCGCCCCCCACGATCAACAGGTACGAGCGGCTTGAGTTTCGGCGGGTGTCGTGACGCAAATTAAATTTATTCAAACGGCGACGCCGACGACGCTCAAAATAAACCGTCGCTCGCTGAATTATTAAGGCAGTAAAACAAAGCGGGCGCGTTTAATTATTTTAGGTGATGTAACTCTGAGGATGTTTGCTGTACGAGTTGCCGGGATCGTTCCTACAGACTGAGGAAAGGTGGCGGAGTTCAATTACTTACGAGCGAGCCAATAAAAATTGTAGTTATTTTGAGTGCCTAGTCTTTAATTTGATTGGCCATACTTACCTTGAAAGTAGTAGAGTTAGAATGAACTTCGACTATTATTTTTCATTTATTTTCTAACGATCGACAAAGAACAACCTCAAGTTGAATCTCATGTATCTCAACAGGTGGCGCTTTAGAAAATACTTACGACACATGATAGAGGGCACCACCAGCAATTAAACTTCAAAATTGTAAAAGGTGAAATTATAAGGAAAGATTTTTTATGATGAAACTAGAATAAACTTTTCCAATTTTGAATTTTGATTACTGGTGGCGTCATCTGTCGTAAATACATATTTCCAAATCACTTGTATCGCGCCATCTGTTGACTTATAAGTGAATCAAATTGAATTGCTATCAAAATTGAAAAAAAAATGCATTATAACAAAAAATATTTATTAGAAACAAACTGTTGAACTTCGACTATTATTTTTCATTTATTTTCTGTCAATCGACAAAGAACAACCTCAAGTTGGTTCTCATATGACTCAACAGGTGGCGTTTTAAAAATTATTTAGAAATATTTACAGTACATGACAGATGGCGCCACCGCTAATTAAAATTTAAAAATGGAAAAAATGAAATTATAAGAAAAGACGTTTATGATGAAATTAAAATAAACTTTTCCAATTTCGAATTTTGATTACTGGTGGCTCCATCCGTCATGTGCCGTAAATATTTCTAAATATTTAGAAGCTATTGTGTCGGAAGTTATTGAAAGGCAGACGAGAAAGAAAAACATCGTATGTGTCGGTATTGCGGAGCAAAGAGCAACGCTTAGTATTGATGATAAAAAAGTGGCCGACAAAGTTGTTATTGCTAATATTATCAGCACATTGATCCCTGAGTTTAATCCGGATGATAAAATTGCCGACGTGAAACGAATTGGTCGCTATTCTGATCAACGTCCACGTTTAATTAAAGTGGTATTTCATAATGATAAATCTGCTTCTCAGATTCTTCGTGAATCTAAAAAGCTGCGAAATTATGATGAATATAAGAAAATATACATTAATATGGACAAAACTCCAAGGGAAATTGATTATTATAAGAAAATCAAACAAGAATTGACTGAGCGAACTGCTAATGGTGAAGAAAATCTCAGGATAAAATTGCGTAACGGTGTCCCGGAAATTTCGTCTACTTCTTTAAACTAATTGCGTCCAACAGTACAGTACATGCTTCATATGATTTAACAATTTATTATCAAAATGTTAGAAGCTTAGTTAACAAAGTTGAAGAGTTTAATTCTGCTATTCTTGCCAGTGATTATGATGTTATTTGTTTGACTGAAACCTGGTTGAGGTCCGATATCAACAGTGCTGAAGTGCTTCCAGATGGTTACTGTACGTACAGATGTGATAGAAATTTGGAAATTTTGAATTGCTCGCGTGGTGGAGGCGTACTTGTTGCTGTTCGTGATGAATTTGTTGTATCGGAAATAAAATTTGCGGTGATAAATGAGAAATTAGCTTCTATTGATATTGTAGGTTGTAAAGTGGATTGCAAGAACTACAATTTTTATGTTATTGTTATTTATATACCACCAAATGTTTCAGTGTCCGATTTTGAGTATTTTTTTGATTTATTATTAACTTATGAATTTTTGTATAATAGTAAGGTAATTAATTATATTAGGAGATTTTAATGCGGCTGCGTTTGGTACTGAAATTCCTTGCGGTAAATCTAGAATATTGTATAACTATAAGTATCTTGTCAATTTAGAGCAATTTAATCATAATGTTAACAAAAATAGCAATTTATTAGATCTTATATTTAGTAATGTTAATTGTACAGTTGCCGAAGATAAGCATCCCATAGTTACGGTTGATAATTTTCATCCACCATTATTGATTAATTTAAACTTAAATGAGCCAAAATACACTAAATTTGATGTGAACACTAATAATACACAGTATGATTTTAAAAAAGCTGATTATTTATCAATGTATGATCATTTACTTAGAGTTGATTGGAGTGTTTTAGATAATTATTCAGATGTTGAGTTGGTATGTGCAAAATTTTATGATATCTTGATATCAATATTTGAAGCTTACGTTCCTGTTAAGATCGTTAATAGAGCTGAGAAAAAATATCCGCCGTGGTTCACTCGAAATATTATAAAAAATATTCGTACAAAAAATAAAATGCATAAATTTTATAAAAAATATAACTCATTGTACCATTATAATAAGTTTCAGTATTTCAGAAGACTTACCAAAAATCTGATTCTGGCTGCTTATCAGAAATATATAGCAAAGGTTGAGATGCGGTTAAATAGTGATCCTTCTTTATTTTGGTCTCATGTTCAACATAAACGGAACCTCACTCGAATTCCTGGTAGTGTTCAGCATAATGATGTTGAATATAACACTCCTGAATCTATTGTAAATGCGTTTATTAACTATTTCTCTAGTACTTATATTAATTCAGATGAGTCTAATTTAAATAATAATTTCCTATTCGGTAATGTTTCTTCACAATGTGTTACTCTTAAACAGATACAGGAAGATGATATTATTAAGGCTAGCAAAAAGTTAAAAAATAAAATAACTTGCAGTGTGGATGGAATATCAAGTTTTCTAGTGAAGGATTGCATTTATGTCTTAGCCAAACCTTTATCAACTATTTTTAACTTAATTCTCACTTTCTCGATTGTACCTGCAATCTGGAAAGTTGCAAGGCTATGTCCTGTTTTAAAGGCTGGTGATGTAACCGCGGTATCAAACTACAGGCCAATTTCAATTCTCTGTAATTTTGGAAAACTGTTCGAAATTGCGCTTTATAATCTCGTATCTTACCAGGTTATACCATTCATTTCTGAGTTTCAACATGGTTTCTTTAAAGGACGATCAACCACAACCAATTTAGCTGTTTTCACGCAATACGTTTCAGAAACATTGGATGGTTCTAGGCAGATGGATGTTATATACACTGATATTGCAAAAGCGTTTGATCAGATTGATCACTTCATTTTATTAAAAAAGCTAGATTTATTTGGTTTTAGTTACCCGCTTCTACTATTATTTAGAAACTACTTATCGGATAGACAGCAGTTTGTAGAATTAAATGGTTACAGATCTTCCTTGAAACGCGTTACATCCGGTGTGCCGCAAGGATCAAATCTTGGCCCCTTCTTTTTTTCAATTTTTATAAATGATTTACCAGAGTGTGTACGATGTAATAAGTTATTATTTGCGGATGACCTAAAAATTTTCAGCAACATTGCAACTGTAAATGATTGTTTTAATCTACAAAATGATCTTGAACTAATTAAAGCTTGGTCCATTCGAAACAGTCTCAATCTTAATGTCAGTAAATGTAAAACCATGACCTTTACTAAAAAACTTAATCCGATTATTTATGCGTACAAACTTGATGGTACTCTTCTGATACGTGTTAATCATATTACAGACCTGGGGGTTATATTTGATTCTTCGCTCACTTTTTCAAAGCACATTGATAGTATGGTACAGTCCGCATTTAGAATGTTGGGATTTATTATAAGAAACAGCAGAGATTTTTCTGATATTCGTACGCTCGTTACTTTATATTTTGGACTTTTTCAACAACAACACTCTTTATTACTCAACAGCAAGTCAGCCAGTTACAGAGCAATTCATTACATACAATACAACATTAAATTTTAAAATTGTACATAGAAAAATAAGTAAATGGTGGATAAGACAAGGTTATCGCGGCACGAACCACGCACGAAATAGGTAGAACATTAATTAACACGTCTAATTGAGATGACTCAGTGCCTTGGACACATCGTTTTTGAAATTCGGTAACTTTAAGTAAAATATGTCCAAGTCATTACAGTATTTATTATACGTATTGCACATCACAAACAGAGGTGAATTTTTCATATAATTAGTTCTAGGAATAGACCATATAGACCGGTATACCATCAGGTCCTGGAGAAAATTTAGTAAGCTTACTCAGCGCATCCTCAACGACAATATATGAGATTTGACTAATATCAGGTATGTTAAACCTCTCTACATTTATATTGTGATTATTATAGTCAGCAATAGTACTCTCTTCATAAACACTACCAAAATATTCGGCGAACGCATCTACAATTTCCTGCCCTGAGTCATAAACATACTCCTTCCATTTAATTGATGAAGGAATACCAGAATTATTTTTTTTTGACTTAATATACTGCCAAAAATATTTTGGATCATTAATAATATTATTTTCACAATTTAACAGATAGTTTGAATAAGCATTCTCAATCTCCCGCTTAATATCTGCTCTAAGTTCGCAAAATGCATTCTTTAACGCCGGAGAGTTTGTACGCAACATTTTTTTACGGATACTTTCTTTTCGTTTAATTTTCCAAATAATTGTCTTATTAAACCATAACGGATATTTATTACTCACGACTCTTTTAGGGGTGCAATTGTCAATGATTCTATTCAGCTTAACATAGAATATTTCTACCATTTCATCAATACAGAGGGCGGGATGAAAAAACCAATTTTCATCATTAATCATATTGTACAGTTTATGATAGTCTGTTTTCCTAAAATTATAATTAAGATATTTATTTGTACTTTCGTGACTGTTTTTTTCAACTGAGACCGAAAAATGTAGTGGCGGGTGATGTATGTCCTCTAATACTATACTATTTACAGCTTTTGATACCTCACAGGCCACATTAGTCAACACAAGATCTAAGACGTAACCATTATGGTTTTTAATGTGATTTAATTGTGATAAGTGAAAAAATGATGCAAAACTCTCTACCTCGCGCGCAATCCCGGATGCAGCGACAACCTTGTCGGGATAGAAATTTGTAATATTAAAGTCACCAATAACTATTACTTTACAATCATACAACACAGGTTTAGCCTCTAAAGCATTGAATATAGAAACATAAACGTCTAAATTCATATTCGGCGGAATATATAATAACAATACGCACATTATGGGAACATTTTCCCTAGTCATCTTAAAAAACACATAATCGACTCTACAATCAACACAATTTCAGTTACACCATATTTTTTTGTTACTGCTGCCAGGACACCTCCCCCTGATTTCTTACGCGTTAAGTTTAAATTTCTATCTTTCCTTAGAACATAATATTCCGCAAACAACTCATCGTTTAAGATTTGCGATTGCAACCAAGTTTCCGTGAACAAGACAATATCATATGTCTGGTCACAAGTATTTAAGTAAACATCATTAATTTTTGTATTGATCCCATTAACATTTTGATAGTAAATATTAACTGGGTTCACAGAAACCTGGGAGCTACCATCATTGCTAAACATACAAATCATCTTGTAGTACAGTTGAATTGATAGTCGTAGGCAAGGGACCATCATTTGCTGGTGTTGGTGTTGATGTTGTAAAGTTGTTATCTACCAACGGCACATATACAAGATTTCTAATCTGCGCAAAAGACACTCTACTCGTAACATCTATTATGCAGTCAAACACAGCTCTTAATAGTTTAAATTTTCCACTCCTACTCAGGTGCAGGCCATTTCTGGTAGAATTGTTATCGTCAGCAATCAAGTTAGTATCGATGTAATTAATTGTCCTGGAACCTTTCACTAATTTTTTATACACCGAATTATTTAGCTGATAGTGACTGTTCAAATAACGGACCGACATTATAATTACATTCGTTTTTTGCGAGCAATACTTAATATTTGCAGCTGTCGAAACATTCATATTAGATTTATTTAGCACATTATTTGTGCCAGCCATGATCACCAACGCATCTCGACGGGAGAACCCCTGGATCAATTGTCTAGCACTACTTACAACATCATCCAGAACGGCATTGGGCTTGAACACACAACAAACATTAAATTTATCTGATACGTCAAAACATTTTAAAATTTTACTAAAATCTCTGGCTTGACTATCACCTAATATTAAAATTTTATCCTTACAGTCATTTTTCTTGTTGATCTGTACAACGTTAGCACTTATCTTTAGTTCCGCTTTGTTAATTGACCTAGGATAGTCACAACTTTTATTATTTAATTTACTGGACTGCTTGCCAGTTTCGTCAGTTGATTTAATTTTAATTTTGGTATTATTTACATTGTTTACATTTTTTATGTTATCGTCAGGTTTAGAGTTTTTCTTTGGTTGGTGGTTCACGTTCCTCGTGACCAGCTTTTTAAGTCGGCCGCATTCCTTAGCAAGAAAATTCACTTGTTGTTCCAACACTTTTATCTTATTTATTAAAAGTAATGTACTTCTCGGCTTCCTGGCTTTAATAATATTAGTATTACATTTATTAATGTCACCACGACTTGTTTCATTTATGTCCGACTGGTTATCATTGTTTATTGCACTTTGAAGCCTGTCGACAAGCATATTTTTCTTGCCATTACACTTCAGATTACGACACTTCAGCTCCCGTTTTAGTTGCTGAAATGTAAGGTCTTCTACCTTCATAATAACTGGTAATTATTAAAACTGCTTTTTCCAAGATTTCTGAAGAAGAGGAGAGACCACAGCCAGTTTTTGTATATTTTAACACGTCCTAGTTTGCAGCGGCCATCTCCGCATATGATTAATCAATAATTACTTCGATAACAGTTAATATTTTAAGATTCCAATTGATCGTACTTATTAATAACACTTTCACCTTCTAGTTGATTCAACATTCACAAAAATTCCGTAGTTTTTACCACCGAAAATAATACTTTTGTACGGACCGACTATCACGTGCATACGTCTTCTGAAAGTTTCGTGGATATCTTGTCAGATCTAAATTAGAATATAGCACGTTAATATGGTATCCTATTTATGATTGCTATGTGAATATAATTGAAAGTGTACAACGTAAATTTTTAAAATATTTAGCTTTTCTTATTGATCGTAAATATCCCCCTCAAGGCATAAGCAATGAGTTATTGTTAAATAGATTTAGTTTTGAGTCGTTGCATGTTCGTCGCAAAATGAAGTCGGTATCCTTTTTGCATAACTTAGTTACATACCATACTGATTGTGCTTATTTACTTCAAAAATTGAATTTTGTTATACCTCGAAATGTATCCCGTCATGAAATGGTCTTTTATAATGTTCAGTGTCGCACAAATGTTTTAAAGAAGTCTCCTATTGTCGTTATGTGTAGTAATTTGAATAATATATGTACAAATTGTGATCTTCATTACACACATTTAGGACATATTTTGAATTTATTGTGGTAGGATGTTGTTTAAAATGATTTCTAAACTAATTTATTGTATAAGTAGATACGAATAATGTACGAATATATTTAATATTCTATTTATTACATTGTTTTTTTTTAATTGTAAATGTTATTACATATTTATTTGTCTCTATTTAAGATTTATCTGTCCTTTGTGGTATATATTATGTACTGTTGGACAATAAACTCATTATTATTATTATTATTATTAAATCACGCCTAGAGCGCCTTCTGTTGAGTTACATGTGAATCGAATTGAATTATTATCAGAATTGAAAAAAAAAAATTATTAAGCCAACTATTGAACTTTATTACTATTATTATTTTTCATTTATTTTCTGACAATCGACAAACAATAATCTCAAGTTGAATCTTGTGTAGCTCAACAGGTGGCGCTTTAGAAAATATTTACGGCACATGACAGATGGCGCTTTAGAAAATATTTAGGACACGACAGATGGCGCCACCAGTAATTAAAATTCAAAAATGCAAAAAATGAAATTATAAGAAAAGACGTTTATGATGAAATTAGAATAAACTTTTCGAATTTTGAATTTTGATTACAGGTGGCCCCATCTGTCATGTGATTATTTCTAAACCACTTCTGTGGCACCATCTGTTGAGTTATTATTGATTTATTATCAAAATTGAAAAAAAAAATTATAAGAAAAAAAATTATTAAGTCAAACTTCGATTAGTATTTTCGATTTCTTTTCTGACAATCGACAGAGAATAACCTCAAGTTGTTTCTCATATGACTCAACAGGTGGCGCTTTGGAAATTATTTATAAATATTTACGGCACACGACAGATGGCGCCAAAATTCAAAAATGAAAAAACTTTTACGCTGAAATTAGAATAAACTTTTTCAATTTTGAATTTTTATTACTGGTGGCGCCATCTGTTGTATGCCGTAAATATTTCTAAAGCACTTCTGTAGCACCATGTGTTGAGTTATATGTGAATCAAATTGGAAAAAAAAGAGGATTATAAGAAAGAAAATTTATTAAGTCAAATTTTGATTATTATTTTTTATCTATTTTCTGACAATCGACAGAGAATAATAACCTCAAGTTGATTCTCATATGACTCAATGGATGGCGCTTTAGAAATTATTTAGGAAAGATTTGCGGCACATAATTCAAAAACGGAAAAAATGAAATTGCAAGACAAGACTTCCATGATGAAATTAGAATAAACTTTTCCAATTTTGAATTTAGATTACTGGTGGCCCCATTTGTCATGTGCCGTAAATATTTCTAAACCACTTCTCTAGCGCCATCTGTTGAGTTATATGTGAATCGAATCGAACTATCAAAATTGAAAAAAGAAATGGATTTTAAGAAAAAAAAATATTTAGTCGGAAACAAACTATTGAACTTCGATTATTTTTCATTTATTTTCTGACAATCGACAAAAAACAACCTCAAGTTGATTTTTTTCATTTAACGCAACAGATGGCGCTTTGGATGAGCCCTTTATAGAGAAAGTAAACACATGAAGTGACAATTTGGAAGATCGATGGCGGAATAAACAGCTGACCAATCATACGTATGTAAATGGATTTAATTTCTTTGTTCGGCCGGCTGTTTATTCCACCATCGAACTTCCAAACTGCCACTTCCTGTCTTCACCGTATAAAGGATTCTAGATTGAAAGGTACTCTTTACTATTACAGTGTACATAATAGATGGCGTTGGCGGTTCTTAACATTTAAAGCTCAGTAAATGCCATTTTAGAATAATTGAAAAAAGCATAATGGTGTTTTTTTAATTAAAAACAAAAGCCGTTGAAGGTATTTACATGTGTGTATGTATAAGAAAATCCCTCAACTACGCTACGATAAAATCTTATAGTATTGCCATTTTCCTCGGTAATGATACAACTCCAAAATGTGTGTCCTATTCGGTTTTATCACGTGGTCACGTGAACAATTCCTCGAGGGGGTTGATTTGAAATGCCTATCTAAGAAACGATCTGGCTTGAGTACCCAAATTCTATAGTCCCTTTTCGGCGAAAATTTGTACGGATGCGCGATGAGCTAATCATAATTAGTATTCCAATAAAAAAAATATGAGATTTCTCGAGCAGATTTATTTGAAGTGCGATGAGCTGAAGCTCGTTCTGACCGTAATTAATATTCCATAATGGAATTAATGCACTTATTCGTAGCAAGCTTTGAAAAAAGAAGCAGATATTAAACTGTTATTTTTTAAGAATTTGATTCTGTATCTCATGATATAAAAATATACAGGGTATTTCATTTACGAAAATTGAATTTTGGGGACTTAAACATAATGACTTTCGACACCGTACTGTGACCACCCTATGAATTTTTCAGGGATAATTAGGATATGATTTGAAAGTCTGAACGTTATACTTTTAAACGACATGTCACTTCAATCTTTAAATTTGAAATTGGCGTAAATACATTGTCTTAAATGAAAGGTCAGCAAGACAATTTTTTAAATAAATCTGAAGGTATCTCAAAATCGGTTACATTTAGGTATAGGGAAGCCTTAACATTTCTTATTTAAAATAATATGTAGAATTAGAATTTGTAATAAAAAGTATAGCATTCCATTTAAAATAAGAAAACTAACGGCGACTTCCGGTGTAACCGGAAGTGATATAAAAGTAAAAATATTTTAATCTGAAAGATCGCTTTCGCTTAGGCCAGTGGACTAATTTTCAGAATTTTTGTATATTCCCTTCCCCGAAAACTTTTAATAGGCCACTCTATTTGGGAGACCCTGTATATAAATAATAAAGATGAATGAAAAATAACTTCCCCAAGATAAAATTAAATGACAAGTTTCTTAAAATATGATGAAGATGAAATGATAAACAACATTCTTGAGATTAAGCGATAAAAGAACTTTTTCAAAATCGAATAGTAAACAACTTTCTGAAGAGCTAGAGCGTAGTTTAAAACTTGTTTGGTATCACTGGAAAGCGCACGAGACGAGCTATGCGACCGAGGCCAGCTCGACACTCGGTAAGTCCACCCGGGAAACAAATGACGATCGGAATATGTGCGTGGTACCACGCAACACGTTTTTCGATTGCGCGTCGCATTCCCAAGATTTTAGCCAAAGTTACTTTTTTATGTTTGAATTTGCTTCCGGTTGGAACCGCGTCACGTTGACTTCTGAAGAAGAAGTCAATTCAAACATGGACGACGGCCGCGGAAGCCTTCAAGTTAAATTACTTTTTTTAATCATAATGCCCAATATATTATTGCATTTTTGAATTCCGCAGCAAATTCTAGCCTGAAATGATGTGTCGCATCGGGGGTCTAAAACAAACGGTAGTCGAGTTATACAGGGTGTCAACACTTTAGTAATCAAGCTCGTTATCTCTTTTGTTTTCAAAGTTAGAGGAAAATGTTGAAGGAGAAAGTTGTAGATATTTTTCGCGAGTTTAGATTGGCTCTCGCGGAAAAACAATTGCGCATCGAATTTCCGAGATTTTAACCAAAGTTACTTTTTTTAATTATAATGCCCAATATATGAATGCATCTTTGAATTCTGCGGCAAATTCTAGCCTGAAATGACGTGTCGCATGGGGGGTCTAAAACAAATGGTTGTCTAGTTATACGGGGTGTCAACATTTTAGTAATCAAACCCATTATCTCTTTTGTTTTCAAAGTTAGAGGGAAATGTTGAAGGAGAAAGGTGTAGATATTTTTCGCGAGTTTAGGTTGGCTCTCGCGGAAAAACAATTGCGCATCGCATTTTCAAGATTTTAACCAATGTTACTTTTTAAAAATTATAATGATCAATATATTATTGCAATTTTGAATTCCCCAGCAAATTCTAGCCTGAGATGATGTGTCGCATCGGGGGTCTAAAACAAACGGTAGTCGAGTTATACAGGGTGTCAACACTTTAGTAATCAAGCTCGTTATCTCTTTTGTTTTCAAAGTTAGAGGAAAATGTTGAAGGAGAAAGTTGTAGATATTTTTCGCGAGTTTAGGATGGTTCTCGCGGAAAAACAATTGCGCATCGAATTTCCGAGATTTTAACCAAAGTTACTTTTTTTAATTATAATGCCCAATATATTAATGCATTTTTGAAATCTAAAAAATAATAAAGCCTGTTTATATACTGGGTGACACAATTTTATACAACTCAACACAAGAGAGCACAGAGAAACCCAATCACTTTGTTTCCTCCCAATATTTTATTTCGCGTTTTTTAAATCGTCACCTTTAGCGTTCAATACGTTTTTCTTTGTACATAAATAATCGAAAGTAATTGCTCGAAACAAAAGAAAGTCGTTCGTTTTTTTTTTTTTAGTCAAAGAAAGAAAATAAAATCGTCGTTTTTCTTCTCCTTAGAAACGAAGTTCCGGAGGACAGATATCATCTGATTCTTGCAGTCGCTTTTAAAGCCTTCCAATGTCAACTTTCCAAATTCTTAAAAAACAATTTTCGTTGCGTAAAAAATTGATAGTCTTTGGGCGAAAACAAAGAGAAATAGTTCTTTTGAACGAGGCCCTGGAAGACAGGGATTTTTCTTTCTTTCTCTGCTTCTTTGAAAGACATCCAACTTTATCCACATAAGGAACAAAAATTGCTCAAAAACAAGAGACAGTTGTTCATTTGTTGAATCGAGAAAAACTAAGATCATCTTTCTTCTTCTTTTAAACCAGAATCTGGAAGACAGCAATGATCTGATTCTTCCAATCCCTTTCAAAGCGCTTCGACGTCGTCTTATAAGCAGTGAAATTCTTAAACCTTTGGACGAAAACAAAGGAAAATCGTTGTTCTTCTTCTTTTAAATGAGGTCTCGGAAGAGACAGTGATTTTTTCTCCGTTTCTTCCACAGATTTACAATTTTATCTACAGAAGGAGAACGATTTTCTTCATATAAGAACTCGTTGCTCGAAAAATGAAGGTCGTTGGACTAGAAACAAAACACAATCGTTTTTCTCCTTCTTTTTAAAGAGTAGTTTCTTCCACTTCTCTTTCAGAGACTTAATTTCGACTGCAGAAGAGAGAATGCCCATAAATAATCTGAAAGTCGTGATCGAAAACGAAAGACAGTTGTTCAGTTTCTAAAGTTGTTGCTGGAAAACAAAGAGAATAGTTTCCGAGAATGGAAAATGAAGAAATCTAATTTGTTCACTCTTGGCCCTCACTCTTTTGTTTTACGAGTTAGAGCGAAACTCTTCAGATGAAAGCTGCGGGCGCTTTTCTAGAGTTTCCAAATCCGTTCACGAAAAAAGAATTGAACATCGCATTTTCGAGATACGAAGCAAACATGCAATTTTTTAAATGGAACACCCTGTATATTTTTTAATATTTGGATTCTGCGTCGAATTTTAGCCTGAATTGATGGGTCACATCGTGGGTCTAGCGCAAGTAGTTTTGGAGTTAGGTGCTTACACACAAATGGCAGACTCTCCTGGCCCTCGCTCTTTTGTTTCTGAAATTAGAGCGAAATTTTTAATACGAAAGTTGCTGGTGTTTCTCTAAAGTTTCGGATGCCATCCACGAAAAAACAATTGAACGTAACATTTTTGACTTACGTAGCAAACTTACAGTTTTTTAAATGGAACACCCTGTATATTATTGCACTTTTGGATTCCCTGTCGGATTTTAGCGTGAATTGATGTGTCGCTTCGTGGGTATAGCTCGTGTAGTTTTCGAGTTAGGTGCTTACACACAAATGACAGTCTCTTCTGGCCCTCGTTCTTTTGTTTTTGAAATTAGAGCGAAACTTTAAACACGAAAGTTGCTGACGTTTTCCCAAACTTTCGGATGCCATCCACGAAGAAACAATTGAACGTCGCATTCTCGAGTTACGGAGCAAACTTATAATTTTTTAAATGGAACGCCCTGTATATTATTGCATTTTCGGATTCCCCGTCGGATTTTAGCGTGAATTGATGGGTCGCATCGTGGGTCTAGCGCGAGTAGTTTGGCAGTTAGGCGTTTACACACGAATGACAGACTCTCCTGGCCCTCGCTCTTTTGTTTTTGAAATTAGAGCGAAATTTTAAATATAAAAGTTGCTGGCGCTTTCCTAAAGTTTCGGATGCCATCCACGAAATAACAATTGAACGTCGCATTTTTGAATTACGTTCCAAACTTATAATTTTTTAAATGGAACGCCCTGTATATTATTGCATTTTCGGATTCCCCGTCGGATTTTAGCGTGAATTGATGGGTCGCATCGTGGGTCTAGCGCGAGTAGTTTGGCAGTTAGGCGTTTACACACGAATGACAGTCTCTCCTGGCCCTCGCTCTTTTGTTTTTGAAATTAGAGCGAAATGTTAAATATAAAAGTTGCTGGCGCTTTCCTAAAGTTTCGGATGCCATCCACGAAAAAACAATTGAACGTCGTATTTTTGAGTTACGTTCCAAACTTATAATTTTTTAAATGGAACGCCCTGTATATTATTGCATTTTCGGATTCCCCGTCGAATTTTAGCGTGAATTGATGGGTCGCATCGTGGGTCTAGCGCGAGTAGTTTGGCAGTTAGGCGTTTACACACGAATGACAGTCTCTCCTGGCCCTCGCTCTTTTGTTTTTGGAATTAGAGCGAAATTTTAAATACGAAAGTTGCTGGTATTTTCCTAAAGTTTCGGATGCCATCCACGAAAAAGTAATTGAACGTCGTACTTTTGAGTTACGTTCGAAACTTACAATTTTTTAAATGGAACGCCCTATATATTATTGCATTTTCTGATTCTTCGTCGGATTTTAGCGTGAATTGATGGGTCGCATCGGTGGTCTAGCGCGACTAGTTTTCGAGTTAGGTGCTTACGTACAAATAACAAAATTTGTACGGATGTGCGATGAGCTGGAGCTCGTTCTGACCGTAATTAATATTCCAATCGAAAAAAGATGAGATTTCTCTAGCAGATTTATTTGAAGTTCCGCTCTAAGAAACGGTTTCCAAACCCTCGAACCATAGAGTCCCTTTTCCGCGAAAATTTGTACGAATGTGCGATGAGCTCCAACCCATTGCAACCCCCCAATTAATATTTCATTAAAAAGTTACGCGGTTTTCTATCTAAGAAACGACCTAGCTCGAGTACTCAAACTCCCAAATCAGTTTGATTTTAAACAGAAAGACGATCGAACTTTCAAACACCGCAACGCCCTCTATACGCCCGAAGACTTACTCACGTCGTCTTATCGTCCCTGCTAAGTGCATCGGGCTTAAAGAAGTTTGAACTATAGCGAGTATTGTCATTGTTAAACATTGATTGATTGGCTGCCGCAAAAAAGTTGTTCTTATTTAAAGTCGCCAATCAGAAACGCGTTTCAATTTCTGATTGGTCGCGAAGTAACCTTTTTCCAAACGAAATATGCTTCCCCCACGACACGTAAACAAACGCGCCTCATTCCGGAAACCTGGGGGGGATTTGTCGCAGCACGTCCGCCGCAATTCCAGACCCGGAAGCTCCCGCCCCCTTCGGGTGGAATTCGCGCCCCCCGCAGTATTCGTTTCCGACCGTGTTCGGTCGCACTCGCGGGGCCATCCGGGGCAATTAGGGCGGTAATTGCCGACACAGTAACTTACGGATTACGACCGGATTTGTTCACGCCCGGAACGGCCGTCGAGCGATAAAAAAGCGCGTGATAATGGACTTAACAAGGGAGGGGGGGGGGGCAAACGAGGACCGGAATTGTGGGGGTTTATTGACCCTGGAATTTGTCAGAAGTACTAATCTTAGTGCTTAAATCTTTTTCTGTATCTAACAATAGCAGGTCCACAGCTAAACTCAACGAAAAAGGGCGCAGTTCCAAACGTTGAAAGCAATGGCTTTCAATCAGCTGTGCCTCGCGGCAATCAATTGTTTCATCAAAATGCAGAGGAAGTTATTAACCCGGGGGCGCTCTAAGCAACCTAAGGCATTCTTCTATGCTCATCGGAGCCTGATTTCTACACATAAATCAGGTATTTTATTACCAGCGAATGCCATCTTCCGCAGCGTTAACTCGATGATAAGCTCTAAGCTTTCTGGGAAAGCTTGGAGCCCTGTTACAGTTTACGTATAAAAGTTCGTTAGATCTAAAATGTCTGCAAGATGGCCGCCCAAAAGTCCAACCGCCCTTGGGTCGCCATTTCTGCTTACCGACGTTCTTCTCTGTCGAAATTATCATGTCGCCACGATTGGTGAATATGGATCAGGCGACCCTCCCCCCTTGCCTGTGTTTGAACTTCACCGGCGAATCCGATACGATCGCGCCAGTAATTTTGCTAACCGCAGAGTGCACGTCGTTTTGCCATATGGGCCCTCGAGTTATTTTTAAGAATTCATCAGACCGGAATGTCTGAATGTTGAACGGAAGTTGTTGACCCGTGATCTGACAGAGGCACTCTAAACGACTGTGCTCATCGAAGCCCGACTTCTACACATAAATCATCCGTGGACTGTGCTCTTATATTTAAAAATAAAAACACAAATAATTTCTTTGATTTGAATATGTATGTGAGTTATGTTGGGCGCCAAATTATTTTTAACTAGGTTCGAGAAGACCCAACATTATAATTGTCATCCTTGGGATGTACGTACGTTCGTGTTTCTCGATGGTATATGAGAACGGAAACTATAATGCAAATCAATTTCCGCCCTTTTTTTGCCGATCTATTTTCCGGCCCGTAACATCCAAGCATCGGATCAATCGATAATCAGGCGTAGTTGCGGTTGTTCCTTTCGTGATCGAATCAATCCGTCGCTGTTATCTCCGCGCGTAGAAATAGACGAGCCAATTACGTGACGTGCCAACGTCGTTGGCCGTTCATCTCGCGAAACGCAACTAAAAAGTAAGTAATCGATAATTCGATTATGTTTTGTTTATCATCATGTTTATCAAGACGAACGGCTAAGGCGCAGACATTATTATTAAAAAAAATTATAAAACCACGGCCCGTATTTTCTGTTGTATGCTATAGCTCCGCCCATTTCCAATGCAATTTACTTTCAACAGGCCACGCCTATTCTAGATTAGAGCCCCACCTCTTTACAAACAATTGTTGTAATTGTTACATCTCCCATTGGCAGGTCATTATTATAAAAAAAAATTATACCAAACCACGCCCTGTCCTTTTGTGTTAGGCTCCGCCCCGTTTACAACTTTGTTTCGACAAGCCACGCCCATTCTGGACTAGAGCCCCACCCTTATCCAATTTTGAAACATATCTAAGGGCCGCACCTACAGTCGTTAGTTCGCTCAATCTCAGTCTTCATTGTCCACAACCATTTGGATAAATTAGAAATTATTAAATAAGAATGGAAGTTTAGTTCTCATATGGAATTGGTTCTCTTCCACTTGACCTAACCTTAAACTTATTGTGATCAAGAGCACTAAGGAAGGAAGAAAAGTAACAGGAATCCAATCAGACGGGATTGTGCGAGTTAGTTCGTGAAAGCGTAAAGAGATGGCCCTGATGGTGAAAATAACCGCGAGATAACAAATTCGAGAACGAACGGACACTGACGTCAAAGACAATCGAAAAGAAAATCGCTAAATTCGTGTCAGATGAGAATTTGAGCTAGATTAGAGAATTGATGTACATTAACACCGACAGATGGCACTAGTTGAGAAAAAAAAATAATAATAACAACAGCTTTGAGGATGTAGTGTTGGAAGAAAGCCGAAAAGACAACGAGGAGCGAAAATTCGTATTCTTAAAGTGATTTCAAAGAAAATTAGACAGATGGCGCTTGTTATTTAACGCGACAACTTATCAAAGTCCCTACTTTCGATACAATTCCTGGTTTTGTGTCTTATAGCATCCTCACACCCAGATATATTCAAACAACTTGCTCGTTTCTCGTTAGGGCGGATTCTTCTCTTTCTATGCTCATCGAAGCCTGATTTCTATCTATACAAAAATCAGCGAATTCCATGAGCAGTTTAGGTCGTAACGTGTGTTTTCTTTTGCCATTTATCGGTGGTTTTGCTTGGGGACAACCTCCGGTGAGTTATTTTGATGCCGCTGTAGCAAATTCTTGTGGCACCGGCGAGCCCCATCGAACTTGACTTCGACAACGTAGACGAAAGAGGGACAGACTACTGCCCCCTCGACCCTGGAACCCGGACAATTTCGTCGACACCAGGTCAACTGGTGTGAAGACAGTTTAGATGTCTTAGGTCGGATTCATATTTTCTATTCTTTTATTTTACGTGTTTTCATTCGTAGCGTCGTAAACGGGCCCCCTTTCTTCGTAATTTAATTTTTGTCTAGCGAACGTCGTTCTCTTTGCGTTTATTTATCTTGATTTAGAAATAAAGACAAGTGGTGACTTTCGAATTCTGAAGCAAACTTGCCATTTTTTAAACGAAACGCTCTGTATATTATTGCATTTTTGGATTCCTCGTCGAATTTTAGAGCGTGAATTGATGGGTCACATCGTGAGTCTGGCGCTAGTCGTTTCCAAAATAGACACTTATGCTCGAGTGACAGTCTCTCCTGGCCCTCACTCTTTTGTTTTACGAGTTAGAGCGAAACTCTTCAGGTGAAAGCTGCGGGCGTTTTTCTAGAGTTTCCAAATCCGTTCACGAAAAAACAATTGAACGTCGCATTTTCGAGATACGAAGCAAATATACAATTTTTTAAATGGAACACCCTGTATATTATTGCATTTTCGGATTCCTCGTCGGATTTTAGCGTGAATTGATGGGTCGCATCGGTGGTCTAGCGCGAGTAGTTTACGAGTTAGGCGTTTACACACGAATGACAGTCTCTCTTGGCTCTCGCTCTTTTGTTTTTGAAATTAGAGCGAAATTTTTAATACGAAAGTTGCTGGTGTTTCTCCAAAGTTTCGGATGCCATCCACGAAAAAACAATTGAACGTAACATTTTTGACTTACGAAGCAAACTTACAGTTTTTTAAATGGAACACCCTATATATTATTGCACTTTTGGATTGCCCGTCGGATTTTAGCGTGAATTGATGGGTCGCTTCGTGGGTCTAGCTCGAGTAGTTTTCGAGTTAGGTGCTTACACACAAATGACAGTCTCTTCTTGCCCTCGTTCTTTTGTTTTTGAAATTAGAGCGAATCTTTAAATACGAAAGTTGCTGACGTTTTCCCAAACTTTCGGATGCCACGAAGAAACAATTCAACGTCGCATTCTCGAGTTACGGAGCAAACTTATAATTTTTTAAATGGAACGCCCTGTATATTATTGCATTTTCGGATTCCTCGTCGGATTTTAGCGTGAATTGATGGGTCGCATGGGTGGTGTAGCGCGAGTAGTTTGGGAGTTAGGCGTTTACACACGAATGACAGTCTCTCCTGGCCCTCGCTCTCTTGTTTTTGAGATTAGAGTGAAATTTTAAATATAATAGTTGCTGGCGCTTTCCTAAAGTTTCGGATGCCATCCACGAAAAAACAATTGAACGTCGTATTTTTGAGTTACGTTCGAAACTTACAATTTTTTAAATGGAACACCCTGTATATTATTGCATATTTGGATTCTGCGTCGAATTTTAGCCTCAATTCATGGGTCGCATCGTGGGTCTAGCGCGAGTAGTTTTGGTGTTAGGTGTTTACGCATGAGTGTAAGGCCTCTCCTGGCCCTCATTGTTTTGTTTTTGGAATTAGAGCAAAACTTTTCAGATGAAAGCTGCGGGTGCTTTTCTAGAGTTTCCAAATCCAATCGCGGAAAAACAATTGCACGTCGCATTTTCGAGTTACGATGCAAACTTACAATTTTTTTCATGGAACGTCCTGTATATTATTGCATTTTCGGATTCCTCGTCGGATTTTAGTGTGAATTGATGGGTCGCATCGTGGGTCTAGCGCGAGTAGTTTTCGAGTTAGGTGCTTACACACAAATGACAGTCTCTTCTGGCCCTCGCTCTTTTGTTTTTGAAATTAGAGCAAAATTTTGGATATAAAAGTTACTGGCGTTTTCCTAAAGATTCGGATGCCATCCACGAAGAAACAACTGAACGCCGCATTTTCGAGTTACGATGCAAACTTACCATTTTTTAAATGGAACACTCTGTATATTATTGCATTTTCGGATTCTGCGTCAAATTTTAGCCTGAATTGATGGGTCGCATCGTGGGTCTAGCGCGAGTAGTTTTCGAGTTAGCTGCTTACGTACAAATGTCAGCCTCTCTTGGCCCTTGCTCTTTTGTTTTTGGAATTAGAGCGAAATTTTAAATACGAAAGTTGCTGGCGTTTTCCCAAACTTTCGGATTCCATCCACGGAAAAACAATTGAACGTCGCATTTTCGAGTTACGATGCAAACTTACCATTTTTTAAATGGAACGCCCTGTATATTATTGCATTTTCGGATTCCTCGTCGGATTTTAGCGTGAATTGATGGGTCGCATCGTGGGTCTAGCGCGAGTAGTTTTCGAGTTAGACGTATTAGAGCGAAATTTTGGTATTAGAGCGAAACTTTAAATATGAAAGTTGGTGCGACCTGTTCAACGTCATCGAGCCTTCCATTCGTAACTTCCATTGGACTTTCCAAAATGGGGGTATCACGTGGATAACCTCAAGGAGTAAGATACCTGTTCTGAAAGGGATACAACTTTCCAATTTACGTATCCACCAGATCATGAGCATTTCAGACATTTCCCAGCAAAAACAGAACGTAAACCGACGATCCTTTTTGTAAGAGCGTAATCCTCGCAAGCGAGACGAGCTTTATCCTCTCGTCTACCGTTCGTTTCAGCGTGCGAAAGCGGAAACATCTCGAGGAAGGACGAGCAGACGTGAGCGCAAAGCGCGCGGAAGGAAACACTCGCGTCGCGACGGAAGCGTCCGGGGAAGTTCCGCCGCGCCGGTGGCACTGAAAGCAGTCGGCCTGAAATAGCAAAGGTCAGGGTTGCCACCGCCGCCGTCGCCTAAATTTAGATCGGCCTTAACAAACGTGCTCCGCTTAAGAAATCAGGGGGATGATTAAGTTTAAAACCCCGAACGCTTTTTGCTTTAACGTTCGACTGACTCGTTTGTAAAAAAAAAAATTAAAACACAAAGCTACTCGTCGAAGGACGATCTTGCGCTTATCATAACATCTGGAATCCACTGGAATATTCTTATTCGTAACTGTTATATTTTCTAAGACCTACACGATCAAAAGGACCTTTCATTTAAAGAATCGCCCTTCGTTTCAAGAATCTAGCTTCGAAAGCATTGATTCATTGCGATCCGCCCTCGCACCAAAACGGGGTTACCGTCCCTCGTCTAGCCCGCCGAACTATTCATCTTGGTAATGCGAAATCTATCCGATCCCGAAGAGGGCAACATCTGGACAAATTGATCCTCATGTATATGAGTAATAGCCCCTCACGTAGCCCCACACTTTTCGATCGAAACTCTCGCGTCTCGCTTTTTATTCGATGCGAAACCTAACGGCGAGATTAATCCGTTCGAAAACAATCCATTATTTATTTACTTGGGAGGGGGGGGGGCGAAAAAGAAAATAAAACTAAACAGGCCCATCCATCAAGACGACTGATGATTATCATAATTTCGTCGTATTTTGAACGCCGTCTACAACAACGCGGAAGCACTGGGGTCGTTAATCACAACTCGGGCACGCAAACTTACTCACCCCCCCCCTCCCCCCGCGCACACACACACACACTAAATTTGCGCGGTCGTTCGTGACCGTCCATGATAAATCATTCCCGCAAATCCGAGCGTTTATTTCTAAATAAAACCTAAAACAATTATTGCGTTTTTCGAACTTGCATGCACACTCTCGTTAGAGTGTATTCAAAGAATTGCAAAATTAAAGTCCGAAAAGGAATGCGCTAGGCACGCCGCACCACACCAACAAAGTAAGCCTCCGGTGCAAGCGGAAGAAGAAGTTGGGAGTTAGCCGCCGTACGAGCGTGGAGTTGTGTCGGCGGCTTTGATGTGTGTGTTCGAGGATGAACACTGTACAGAGCAGCGGTACGGGGCACGGAGTCAACAAGAAGGAACGTGAAGAGGTAATTAATTTTTCAATTTACTGGCCCCGGGGGATCCTTTGACGCGACAGCGCCGAGGATCCCTCCGTAACTAGGTTAGGAACTAAGTGAGGAACTTTAAACCCTTGTTTACGCTCACTGCTGCGCTCCTGTAATTTAATTAAGAAGAAAAAAAAACAGGTAATTTGGTTAATCAGTTTCAATATGCTGGGACCCACGTTTGGACGCCAAAGTAAATATTGCATGTGATTTGAATATATCAATTTCATGTTGGGCGACAAATTATTTTTAACTAGGCCTGAGAGGACCCAACATTACAATTGATCAAAACCAACGTGGGTCCTGGCGTCTTTCTTTTCTTTGACATCCTTGCGACGTCAGTCAGACGGAAGTTATTAACCCGTGATCTGACGGAGACAGTCTAAACAACTATGCTCATCGAAGCCTGATTTCTACGCCTAAATCATCCGTGGACTATGCTCTCGTATTTAAAAATAAAAACACAAACAATTTGAATACATCAGTTTTAAGTTGGGCGCCAAATTATTTTTAAATAGGTTTGAGAAGACCCAACATTACAATTGACGTCCTTGAGATGTACGTACGTTCGTGTTTCCCGAGTTTAATGCAATTCAATTTCTCTTTTTTTGCCGATCTGCTTGCTTTCTGGCTCGTAACATCAAAGCGTCGCGTCGGATCAATCGATAATCAGGCGTACGAAGTTGCGGTTGTTCCTTTCATGATCGAATCAATCCGTCGTCATTATCTCCGCGCGTGGAAATAGCCCCGACCCAATTTCGTGACGTGCGGACAATTGCGTCGTTGGTCGTTCATCTCGCGGAACGCACCTAAAAAGTAACTAATCGATAATTCGATTATGTTCTGTTTTTTTATCAATTTTCCAGTCGGAGGGTTATTATAAAAAAAATTATTAAACCACGCCCCGTATTTTTTGCTGTATGTTGTAGCTCCGCCCATTTCCAATGCAGAAGCTTACTTAGCAATGTACGATCAAGAAGCCACGCCCATTCTAGGTTAGAGCCCCACCTCTTTACAATGTCGGATCTTATCTAAACGATTGTTGTAATTGTTACATCCCCCATTGGCAGATCATTATTATTTAAAAAAAAATTAAACCACGCCCCGTAATTTTCTACTGTATGTTGTAGCTCCGCCCATTTCCAATGCAGAAGCTTACTTAGCAATGTACGATCAAGAAGACACGCCCATTCTAGGTTAGAGTCTCACGTCTTTACAATGTGGGATCTTATCCAACAATTGTTGTAATTGCTACATATCCCATTGGCAGGTCATTATTATAATTAAAGCAAGTTCTTGTCCGATGAAAATTTTATAACAAATTCTTTGAAACGGACACTGAATATACGCACTTAATGGTGGCGAAACATTAAGTGTTTAAGTGCGCAAATCCAGTGTCCGTTTCAAAGAATTTGTGATACGAAAAAATATATAAAGCCACGCCCCGTATTTCGTGTCGGGCTCCGCCCATTTGCAACACAGGAACTTACTTAACAATTCTGTTTCAACAAGCCACGCCCATTCCAGACTAGTGCCTTTTTTCCAACTTTGGAACTTATCTGAGCGTAAATCCATAAGCTACGCCCAAAGATTCTTCGTTCTAATAGACTCATCGAGGTATCATTAATGTGATGGTAGATCTCAATCTATTCAAACTCATTCATTTTCAGTTATACTCCCGCTTTTATTTAATGCGACAGAAAAGCACACTTGATACAATTCAACAAGCCACGCCCAAAATCAGGCCGAACTTCCTGGTTTTGTGTTTCATAGCGTCCTCGTCATTCAACGTAGAAGCTTCTCAAGGCGCTGCTGGTATGGATTCAATAAACCACGCCCACGATATATTCAAATTTGCTCATTCTACGTCACAGTATCGGCCTCTTTCCGCATGAAATCTTAGCGAAACGCCTTTAACATAAAATTTATGCGGCCACGCCCACATAGAATATTAATTCATCAAGCCACGCCCACATCGGCTATAAACTGAGCAAGCCACGCCCACAGCGAATATGAACTCGTCAAGCTATCAAAATTAAACCTTTTTGTAATTTAAGTAAAGAAAAATTCTTAACAATTAAAAATTTTTTATTTAACAATAGTTATTTTTCTTATTCTGTATTCTGTTCATTAAATTTTATATTTAAAAATTCAAGGCCGTTTTTCTTGAACTTTCTCTAATGTAATCAAGTCAAAATTTTATTCCGTTGATAACAGGTAAAAAAATCCCTAAAATCCAATAAACCACGCCCACGATATATTCAAATTTGCTCATTCTACGTCACAGTATCGGCCTCTTTCCGCATGAAATCTTAGCGAAACGCCTTTAACATAAAATTTATGCAGCCACGCCCACATAGAATATAAATTCATCAAGCCACGCCCACATCGGCTATAAACCGAGCAGGCCACGCCCACAGCGAATATGAACTCGTCAAGCTACGCCCACATTGAATATAAATTCATCAAACCACGCCTACTTCGGATATAAACTGGGCAAGCCACGCCCTCATCGAGTATAAACTGATTAAATCACGCCCATACAGAATATAAGTTGATCAAGCCACGCCTGCATCGGCTATAAACTGAGCAAGCCACGCCCACAGCGAATATGAACCCGTCAAGCTACGCCCACATTGAATATAAATTCATCAAGCCACGCCCACATCGGCTATAAACCGAGCAAGCCAAGCCCACAGCGAATATGAACTCGTCAAGCGACGCCCACATTGAATAGAGCCAACCCTGTGGGCGGAGCCTAGGCATGAACCAATAAGGCGGCAGCTTTGTTTTGTGAATGCAACTTTGCAAGTATAATACAAAGAAATGTAAATATTTGTAGCTAGAAAATAAAAAGAAGGAAATCAATAAAATTAAATAATTCTGTTCTCATTTAACACTGCCACACAATCATGCATTCCATCTCCGTTTCGGGAACTATGCAAATTCTCATTACCTATTTAAATCACGTCCGCGCACCGTCGGTAAAACAAATCGCAGCTACGTTCCTGTGTTTCGACTTTTTTAATATAAAACGAACAGCGAATTTCGTCGGGAATAAGCGTCGAATAATAAGCGAGAGAAAAGTGACTGTTATTGAAATTGAGGTGCCCACGTCTCTGCAATGGTTAAATCGCCAAGTTAGAAGGTTACGCATGAACAATTCGTTCGGGCGGATTTTAATGGCGGTGCGGAAATTAAAACGCTCGGAAGTAGTGCCCGCATTACCGGGGCCATAAATCATCGAGTCAAGTCCGTCCCTGTCCGCCCGCGCGTGTTCGCCTCGTGTGCGTTTCGAATTACGGAAATCGATTCGTTTCCGCGAGAAGCGGCGATAGCTCGAAGCTTAGGCTGTGAGCGTCGCCGGGTAGGTGGCGCATGAGCTGCAAAATCGAAAATATAAACGGCGTCTGCGACGTTTAACTACGCGACGCGGAAATAAATTAAATAATTGAATGATTAAATAAATAATCCGAAAATTAATCTAGAGTGAGATCGAGCGTCCGTTTGAGGTTGAAAGAAGACGACAGGAAAACGAAAGGAAAAATGAAATGCGAGGCAATCGTTCCTCCCCTCTTCAACAGATGGCGCTGCCGCTAACTTTTGTTGCCGCAAACCGAAATTTTTAGCCCACTCCATTCGAAACTGAAGCCGTCCGAAACCAAGCGGGAAAGATCCACTGTTTCGAACGAAACGGACGATCCTCAGTTGTGGTGATAAATTTACAACACCATCTAATGAGATACCCGAAAGCAGACTTTATTAGCACGTGACTTTTAGCAATAATGATAGATTTACAACGCCATCTAGTTTCACGTTTGCATGACAAAGAAAGATAAATTCATAAATAAGTTCGTTTCATTTTAAATATAACACTTACATCGTCGATTGGTCCTTCGAGCCGGATGTGAAGATGTTTTCTTTCAATAGTAACGCGAAAGCGTGAATTGATTAACAAGCGCCACTGTGACGCAGAAAACGGTGATCCGGCCAAAATCTGAATGCGCTGAAACTCGTAAATACAAATCACCCAAAAAAACCCAACCTTAAAACTAAAAAAAGAAATGCTACTTTCATGTTTGTAAAACAAAGAAAAATAAATCCACGGATGAAAATGTGGTTTCGCTTTACATCAAATATCGTCGATTGGTCCTTCGAGCCGGATATGAAGATGTTTTCTTTCAATAGTATAGGCGAAAGCGTGAATTGATTAACAAGCGCCACTGTGACGCAGAAAACGGCGATCCGGCCAAAATCTGAATGCGCTGAAACTCGTAAATACAAATCACCCAAAAAAACCCAACCTTAAAACTAAAAAAAGAAATGCTACTTTCATGTTTGTAAAAATAAAAAGAAAAATAAATCCACGGATGAAAATGTGGTTTCGCTTTACATCAAATATCGTCGATTGGTCCTTCGAGTCGGATGTAATGTCGCTTTCTCCGTCGCGAGTGCGCACAAATGAGTGAATTGATTAACAAGGTGTCACAAAAAAACAGATCCTTGCTCTAGAACTTTTAATTGAAATCGCTCGGTCCCAAGTGAACGAAGAAGAGGACAAGTCAATGTAATGAAATATATATAAAGCGAATGACATGATTGTGTAAGGCCCCGAAACTCAAGAAACGCAATCGTTTTATGTTTACACAAGAGCACATGTTTACACAATTGGTCCTTCGAGCCGGATATGATATGAATTTCTTCGGTTATCATGAATTGGTCAGCAAGCGTTCGCATGATAAGAAATGTGTATTGAAGACAATCCTTGTAGAAACTTTTAAACTCGTATCGCCCGATCTCAAGTTTATAAGTCAAAGTAAAAAATATACATGCAGCATTATATTACAAATATTACAAATTTCATTTGTAATATAAATCGCCGATTGGTCCTACGAGCAGGATATAATGACGCTTTCTTTGGCGAATGTTACAAGTGATAAATAAGGTGACGCAAAAAAAGTCCTTGCTCCAGAACTTTTAAATGATGCGGAAACGCAAATCACTCAATCCCAAATGAAAGAAGAAGAAGAAGAAGAAGACGAGTCACTGTAAAAACAATATAAGGCGAGCAACACGATTTCATAAGTCCTCAGAACTCGAAAAATGCAATCGTTTTGTGTCTTATTTTACGCAACAAGCAATAGGTCCTTCAAACCGGATACGGTGTGGCTTTCTTCGGTGAATATGAATTGGTCAACAAGCGCCAGCACGATCAGAAAAATGGACTAAACAAAGCCTTTTAAAAATACCACAATTTTACATATCGCCAATTGGTCCTTAGAGCCGGATATCTTCAACAAGCGTTAGATCGATCAGAAAAATGGATTGAAGAAAGTCCTCGTGGGAAATTTTCCATCGTCTGGAAACTCGTCTCTCCCAATCCCAAGTCAACTAAGAAAGGTACAAGTTAAAATTAAAAAAAATATATAGAAATTTTCAATACAAAAAAAAATGCCATAATTTTACGTTTGCGTAAGAACGAAAGGCAAATTCGTGAGTAGCAATTTCATTTCACGTAATAAATCGCCAATTGGTCCTTCGAACCGGATATCTTCAACAAGCGTTAGAATGATCAGAAAAATGAATCGAAGAAAATCCTCGCCGGAAATTTTCCATCGTCTGGAAACTCGTCTCTCCCTATCCCAAGTCGACAAAGAAAGGTACAAGTCAAAATTAAAAATATATATATATATAAGAATTTTCAATACTAAAAAAATTACCATAATTTTATGTTTGCGTGGGAACGAAAAACAAATTCGTGAGCGACAATTTCATTTTACCTAATAAATCGCCAATTGGTCCTTCGAACCGGATATGTTCAACAAGCGTTAGATCGATCAGAAAAATGGATTGAAGGAAGTCCTCGCAGGAAATTTTCCATCGTCTGGAAACTCGTCTCTCCTAATCCCAAGTTAACTAAGAAAGATACAAGTCAAAATTTAAAAAAAAAATACAAAAATTTTCAGTACTAAAAAACTTGCCGTAGTTTTATGTTTGCGTAAGAATGAAAGACAAATTCGTGAGTGGCAATTTCATTTCACGTAATAAATCGCCAATTGGTCCTTCGAACCGGATATCTTCAACAAGCGTTAGAATGATCAGAAAAATGAATCGAAGAAAATCCTCGCAGGAAATTTTCCATCGTCTGGAAACTCGTCTCTCCCGATCCCAAGTCAACTAAGAAAGATACAAGTCAAAATTAAAAAAAAAAATACAAAAATTTTCAGTACTAAAAAACTTGCCGTAGTTTTATGTTTGCGTAAGAATGAAAGACAAATTCGTGAGTGGCAATTTCATTTCACGTAATAAATCGCCAATTGGTCCTTCGAACCGGATATCTTCAACAAGCGTTAGAATGATCAGAAAAATGAATCGAAGAAAATCCTCGCAGGAAATTTTCCATCGTCTGGAAACTCGTCTCTCCCGATCCCAAGTCAACTAAGAAAGATACAAGTCAAAATTAAAAAAAAAAATACAAAAATTTTCAGTACTAAAAAACTTGCCGTAGTTTTATGTTTGCGTAAGAATGAAAGACAAATTCGTGAGTGGCAATTTCATTTCACGTAATAAATCGCCAATTGGTCCTTCGAACCGGATATCTTCAACAAGCGTTAGAATGATCAGAAAAATGAATCGAAGAAAATCCTCGCAGGAAATTTTCCATCGTCTGGAAACTCGTCTCTCCTAATCCCAAGTTAACTAAGAAAGATACAAGTCAAAATTAAAAAAAAAAATACAAAAATTTTCAGTACTAAAAAACTTGCCGTAGTTTTATGTTTGCGTAAGAATGAAAGACAAATTCGTGAGTGGCAATTTCATTTCACGTAATAAATCGCCAATTGGTCCTTCGAACCGGATATCTTCAACAAGCGTTAGAATGATCAGAAAAATGAATCGAAGAAAATCCTCGCAGGAAATTTTCCATCGTCTGGAAACTCGTCTCTACCAATCCCAAGTCAACAGAGAAAGGTACAAGTCAAAATTTAAAAAAATATATAGAAATTTTCAATACTAAAAAAAATGCTATAATTTTATGTTTGCGTAAGAACGAAAGGCAAATTCATGAGTAGCAATTTCATTTTACGTAATAAATCGCCAATCGGTCCTTCGAACCGGATGTAATGGCGCTTACTTTGCCGAGTGTGTACAAACGAGAGAATTGACTGACAAGATGCCGCAAAAAGTCAAATCACTCAATTCTAAACGATCAAAAATGGCAACGAGTCAAAGTAAAAAAATTGACTAAAAAATTTGCTCCAATTTTAAGTTAAATTTTACACAACATATCGAAAGTTGGTCCTTCGAGTCTGATTTGATGATGCTCTCTTTTGGTGAACGTGTCTGTGAATTGGTCAATAGACAAAGCACGATCAGGGACTCTTGAATCGTTCGGGAACCCGTATCGCCCAAACCCAAATTAACGAAGAAAATAACAAGGACTAAAAAAATTGCATTAATTTTAAAACATTAATTGGTCCTTCGAGCCTGATTTGATGATGCTCTCTTTTGGTGAACGTGTCCGTGAATTGGTCAATAGGCAAAGCACGATCAGGGACTCTTGAATCGTTCGGAAACTCGTATCACCCAAACCCAAATTAACGAAGAAAAGTACAAGCCAAGGCAAAACGATGCATATAAAGTATTAAAACAAAAAAAAGTCATAATTTTCTGTTTGCATAACAGAGAGAGAGATAAACCAATAAATAAGAACGTGGTTTACATATAGCCGATTGGTCCTTCGAGCCGGATATGTCTGTGATTTTCATGACGAGTTCTAGGCGGGTTCTTCAATCGAACGGAAGTCGTAGATCTTCCTAGATAACAGAGTCATCTGTTTCGAATAGAACAAGCCGCATTCGGTTATAACATAAAATTTATAACTCCAACTGGCGAGAAACTTCACAGGGCCATCAATTGAAAAGAAGCAGCAGACCTTGCCAGATTAAAGACAACGTCGATAATTTTTATCTTTATCAAAGGAGAGTGTCACGAAGAAAATCTGCGAATACTTCACCCGCGAATCGATAGAGGCGTTGGCGTACGCGTCGCAATTTATCATACCCCAAAAGTTCATCTGTCAACGCAGATTACCTTTCACCCCGAAACAGACCGCCGGGGTAGGTTTATCAACGCAGATGAAGTCATCGGTTTCTATATAACGAATCGTCCATGAATCATGGGCGACTCATTCCGGGGATCACCGTTAATCACAACTCGCAGCGGCGTTTGTAATTTAAAGTCAGATTTATTTCTTTGCAACGGATTAGCGCCTGACGCCGTTCATTGCCATACAAAACTGATACGTAGGGCGCCAGAAAAGTAATAGCGACGAATCAATCTGAGAGACTAAAATGTCAAGTTATTACTTGACAGATCAGCGCAATGCGTTTGCCTATCCTTAATCTATTCAGTAACTTACTGGCCACTCATTAAGAGATGAATAGGCCGGGCCTAAGTCTATAAATCTAAAAAAAAAACACCAAAAATAAAAATAAAAGGTCAAAACTAGTTTAATGCTTACCAAAAACAAATCAATGAAAAATGTATTAAAGATCAAGAAATGAAGATGGTATTCTTATCCACATTCCGGATGAAGAGGTCGAATTCCCATTCGAACAAATTTCTAATTGAGTAATTCCCATTAGAACAAATTTCTAAACGAGTAATTCCCGTTCGACCAATTTTCAATTGAGCAAATTCCCGCTCTAATAAATTTCCGTTTGTATAAATTTCTACTTGAGCATATATTCCCGTGTAAACAAATTCCCGCTGGAGTGTATTCCTGTTTGAAATAATCGAGTGATTTCCATCGTTCGAACGAATCTACTTTGTCAAATTTTCGTTCTATTGACCAAATTCCCGTTCGAATAAATTTCTATTCGAGTAAATTCCCGTTCATTTAAATTTCTAATCGAGCCAATTCCCGTAGAAACAATCCCGCTGAAGTAAACTGCTGTTCGAAAAACAAATTCTGGTTAAGAAATTCCCGTTCGAATCTACGGTTTTAATGTTGAGCAAATTCCCATTCAAATAAATTTCTATTTGACTTAATTTCCGTTCATTTGGGCATATTCCAACTGGAGTAAATTCTTGCTCGAACAAATTTCTATTTGACCAATTCCCGTTTGATCAAATCGACGTCATCAAATTTTGATTTGAACAAGTTTCGATTGAGCAAATTCCCGTTCGAATAAATTTCTATTCGAGTAAATTCCCGTTCATTTAAATTTCTAATCGAGCCAATTCCCGTAGAAACAATCCCGCTGAAGTAAACTGCTGTTCGAAAAACAAATTCTGGTTAAGAAATTCCCGTTCGAATCTACGGTTTTAATATTGAGCAAATTCCCATTCAAATAAATTTCTATTTGACTTAATTTCCGTTCATTTGGGCATATTCCAACTGGAGTAAATTCTTGCTCGAACAAATTTCTATTTGACCAATTCCCATTTGATCAAATCGACGTCATCAAATTTTGATTTGAACAAGTTTCGATTGAGCAAATTCCCGTTCGAATAAATTTCTATTCGAGTAAATTCCCGTTCATTTAAATTTCTAATCGAGCCAATTCCCGTAGAAACAATCCCGCTGAAGTAAACTGCTGTTCGAAAAACAAATTCTGGTTAAGAAATTCCCGTTCGAATCTACGGTTTTAATATTGAGCAAATTCCCATTCAAATAAATTTCTATTTGACTTAATTTCCGTTCATTTGAACATATTCCAACTGGAGTAAATTCCTGCTCGAACAAATTTCTATTTGACCAATTCCCGTTTGATCAAATCGACGTCATCAAATTTTGATTTGAACAAGTTTCGATTGAGCAAATTCCCGTTCGAATCAATTTATATTTGAGTAAATTTCCGGTCATTTGCAAGCAAGTTCCAACCGAAGTAAATTCCTTTTCGAACGAATTTATAATTGAGTAATTCCCGTTCGAACAGATTTCTAATTGGGCAACAAATAAATTCACTTCGTCGAATTTTCGTCGGGACAAATTTAGATTGAGTAAATTCCCGTCCGAACAAATTCCCGCTGAAGTAAATTCCTGTTCGAACAAGTTCCTAATTGAGTAATTCCCGTTCGAACAAATTCATCATAATTGAACGATTCCCGTTCGAACAGATTCACGTCAGCAGATTTTCATTCGGACAATCTTGGATTGAGCAAATTCCCGCTAGAGTAAATTTCTGTTTGAACAAATTTCTAATTGGGTAATTCCCGTTCGAACAAATTCAGAATTGAACAATTCCCGTTCGAACAAATCCACGTCAGCAAATTTTCGTTCTGACAAACTTGGATTGAGCAAATTCCCGTCCAAACAAATTCCCGCTAGAGTAAATTCCCGTTTGAATAATTCCCGTTTTAATTGAGTAAATTCCCACTCGAATAAATTTCTTCTGTTCGCACAGACAAACCTATTTCTGCAAATATCCGTTCGAAGAAACTTCGATCGAGTAAATTCCCATTCAACCAAATTTCTATTCGGAGTAAATTCCCGTTCGTATAAATTTCCATGCGAGCAGGCGTCGTTCGAACAGAGGTTGCCGATAATCTTCTTCTTCTTTTTTTTTCATTTATGAAACGGAAGGCTTTATGTATTCAGGGTGTATTAAGGGGGCAAATCGAATTATCCCCAACTAACAATGAGGAACGTCGGCGTCGTTACTACGCACATAAAAAGCGACGCCTGGCGTCGCCCTCGTCGGCCATCGAGAGGGCGGGCGGGCGCGCTCCCATCGCGTCGGTTCTCCGCGCGAGCTTTCGCACTAAGCTCAACAGTTCCAAGCGGGCCGGTGTTTGATGAGCGTCGCTGGTAAACGCGCATTTTTTTTTTAATTTAATCGGACGCTAAACATGACGTAACTGAACACGTTCCTAAGCGCGAACGTCGTCGTCGTTGTGGTGGTGGTGATGAAATGCACTCGCCGAAGAACCGCCCGCATTTAATTTATTTTTTTTTTGTAAGAATTTACCCGACAACATCAGGAATTAATTAGTCCATAAGAGTAACATATTTTTATAGACACGCTGTATAGCTTTAATTGAAACGCACAAACGACATGGTGGAATAATAAATAGGTCGACAATAATAAATAGGTTTAATCCAAAAAAAAAGTTTCTGTGCTTTCGTTGTTGTCTGTCGTCGTCATTCCCGCCCTAGTTCCGAAGGGATGGCCGCCGAAGCGAACAAAGTCAAGACGGAAGTGAACAACGTGAAGAACACCGCCAAGAGCACGGTCAATAGGGTTAAGATCGTCGCACCCTACACGTACGTTGAGGTAAATGTTTGCTTTCCGCTCGGACGAGAAAACAAAAGCGCCCCCCTCGTCAGCAGCAATTTTATTGCTGCTTGTCCGACGGTGTTTACGTTTCGGCAGATTTATGGAGAGAGCGCGCCCGCCGTTTCGAAGAAAAAAAAAACAGATGTAAGTGAGCACGCCTTAATTCGATCGAAAACAAACGACAACACTCCGGACAAATTTCTTGTTTATTTAGGCTCGAGGTCTTCCAAGAAAACCTCTAACGTAATAAAGCTAAAAAAAATTACACAAAGTAGACTTTTTTGCTGCGCAAACAATACTCGTGCTCATTAAGCCTGGGCCCATTACACACCGCAAGCTAGTCATTAAGAGCGATCTTTCCGTTCGAGGAGCGGCGGTTTTTGTATTCCCCTTAAAATCATTCCTCCCACTACAAAACTAATAGGGGAAGTGAGATTTTATAACACCTTAAGCCCCGCAACAAAAAACCTAAATAAGAAACAATTTAAAATAAAGATTAAAAAATATTTCTTATCTAAAGTATTCTATACGCTAAACGAAATCTTTATTGGCTTAAAGAACGTATAAACATAAGCCGCTAAATTGAATTGTCTGTACATACATATACATATATAAGCCCTACACTGATACTTATACATTAGAGACGTATTTGCACTATGCAAGTCTTGTACTGTTTGTTCATACTATGACTAGACATGTATTTATATAAGCAAGTTTTGTACTGTTACTCACATATACTTGAGACTAGATACGCATTTGTATATGCAAGTTCCATACTGTAACCAATACATATCTGTGATTAGACGTGTAATTATGTAAGCAGGTTTCTGTACTGTTACCTACACATATTGTGATTAGATACGCACTTAAATTTGCAAACTTTGTACTGATACTTATATGTTTGTAAGTTGATACCACAGTATAAAGAATACAGTAGCGCAACTCGCTTGTCGGCACTTTGATCTTTTTACTGGATTTTCATTGACCTTGAGTGGGCAGTGGGGATGTGTCGAATGCTGTGGTCCTGCTTTAAGTGCTTCAGTATTTCAATCTTCACTATTTGACCGTTTTGACAACTCGTTTCAAAGCGTTCGTAATAGCCTGTTGTCCGGGCAATCGTCCTGCCAGGATAAACACGCTTTGTCGGGTGTTTATTCTGAACGCGCCCAAGTATGTGGGACTATATAGGCGGCAATCGGCAACAGTACTGCCAACCGACCAAGCGGCAAGCGTACATTGCGGAAGACAGTTATGAAAAGTTTCGGTAGATGTCTCTGAATTTCGGTAGATTTATTAAAATGGTTTAAAATCGGGGTGGAGCTTATTTAAAATTTAAATCACTTGATTAAAAATATGCTTAAAATCACTGATTTTATTCAAGCGAATTTTATTTTTGAAAATCATTATTGAAAATTTTTTTTTTAATTCTCGTGAAATAAAGAAAACCGGGTCGAAATTATTTTACGACGTTTGACAGTTATTGTGCAACTTTTGACGCAAAAGAAAACAAAAGACGATCGATAGATAAATAAAGAAAATTTCTAAATTTAACAAAAATGATATAAATTTTTTTAAAAATAGCAAAAATTTAAAAAATCTCGTTAAACAAAACTTTTTAAAATTAAGAATTGACAGTTGCGTAACTCTTGTAAAATAAAACAAAAGACGATCGACAAATTTATAAAATTTAAAAAAAAAGCAACGAAAATTTAAAAGAATTCTCGTGAAATAAAGAAAACCGGGTTGAAATTATTTTAAGACGTTTGACAGTTATTGTGCAATTTTTGACGCAAAGTAAAACAAAAGACGATCGACAAATAAACAAAGAAAATTTATAAATTTAACAAAAATGACAGCAAGAATTGACAGTTGCGTAATTCTTGTAAAATAAAACAAAAAACGATCGACAAATTTATAAAATTTAAAAAATAAAAAAAATTCTGATTAAATAAAGAAAACTGGTTCGACTTTCTAAAATTCAGAAATAACAATTAAAATAAAACAAAAGACGATCGACAAATTTATAAAATTTAAAAAATAAAAATAAAAAAAATTCTGATTAAATAAAGAAAACTGGTTCGACTTTCCAAAATTCAGAATTAACAATTAAAATAAAACAAAAGACGATCGACAAATTATAAAATTTAAAAAATAAAAATAAAAAAAAAGTTCTGATTAAATAAAGAAAACTGGTTCGACTTTCTAAAATTCAGAATTAACAATTAAAATAAAACAAAAGGCGATCGACAAATTTATAAAATTTAAAAAAAAACAACGAAAATTTAAAAAAATTCTCAAATAAACAAAACCGAATCCAAATTATTTTAAAACGTTTGACAGTTATTGTGCAATTCTTGACGCAAAATAAAACAAAAGACGATCGACAAATAAATAAAGAAAAATTATCGATTTAACAAGAATAACAAAAAAATAAAAACAAATAACAAAAATTTAAAAAATCTCATTAAATTAACGAAACTTTCTAAAATTAAGATTTGACAATTGTGTAGAGTTGGCAGCGCTGATCGGCAACGTGGATTTGTCGCTTAGTCGGTTACTTTAGTTTCTGCCGGCTTCAAAAGTAACAAAGCATACACGCAAAGACCGATTTTGTTGAATAAAACAAAATTGTGTCAACTCAACTAAAGTATTCGTTTAAATAGCAGCAAATAAATCTTCATTTATGTCAAATAAATATTTCAGTTACAAGAATGCAGTCAAGTCAACAAAATTTGTATTTGTAAGTAAAAAAACTTTATTTGTGTTGATGTCCGTAATTAGGTATATTGTTGAATGTGAAGTTGAGAAATAATAATTCCTAATTTTATTTTATATATTTACTTGCTACCGGTTTCGACATTATAATGTCTTCATCAGGCCTAAAATCGTAAAGAAAATAATTTTTTAACAATTTTGTATGTAAACTTAAAGTTAACTTGTAATTCATTTATACGTGGTTTATGTATTATTGGGTATGTTAAAATTTACTAAATGAAAATGTAATATAATATGATAATTAACATGCTATAGTCAACGTAATGTTATAAATTTTTTTTTTTTTGTGAAAATGAAAATTGAACATGAAAATGAGAAAACTTGGTTGTAAATTGTGATTATTAAATTAGTAATTTATCTGGCCTAAAATCGTAACTAAAAGATTTTTAACAATTTTTGTATGTAACATTAAAGTTAAAATGCACTTAAATTTGATATGTATGTGATTTATGTATTATTGAATATGTAAAAACATTTTTCACTAAATTAAAATTGTAATAAATTATATAATATGATAATTAACATGCATTATTTATTTATTTATTATTTTTTTTTATTTATATATATAATTAGACGTACAGTACATCGTACACAGTGGCCTAATATACAAACTTAAACATTAAATAAAAAACTAATACGTTTTATAACATTAATAATACTTAAAATTTGCATTATCAAAATTACGTCCTAACTTTTATTTTCTTTGCACAATTTTTAATTAATTTTTTCAAATTTGTTCCACTTAAATTATTCCAATCTTGAATTGTTTTCGGAAAAAAAGAAAATTTATGAATGTTAGTTTTCGAAAATGGAATTTTATAGATGAATTTATGATTTTTTCTAGTGCTCGAATCATTTATTTGTAATTTAGTTAGAAAATTGTGCATCGAATCAACTTTGAAATGAATATAACAAAATAATTTTAATCTTGCTTCTTGTCTTCTAGAAGATAAAGTTTCCCAATTTAATTCCCTTAGTATGCGTGAAACAGATGAAGTTGTTCTATGGTCATTCATAACATACCGAGCTGCTTTATGCTGCAACATTTCTAGATCTTCAATTAAATATTGTTGGTGCGGATCCCAAACTTCGTGTGCGTACTCAACTTTAGGACGGATATATGTCATATAAGCTTTTTTAAGTACAGGTTTTCCAGAGTCTTTAAGATTTCTTCTAATGTAACATAGTGATTTATAAGCTTTTTTTAAGATATTCTGAATATGACTACTCCAATTTAAATCATTTCTAAAGGTCACTCCTAGATATTTACACGTATCATTATATGTTAGTAATTCATTTCCTAATTTGTATGGATGGGTCTGAAATAATTTTGTAATACCAAACGATACTGCAACACATTTCTTTGTATTAATTTCCATTTTATTTTCGTCACACCACATATGAATTTTGTCTAAATCTTCCTGAAGTAAAATCCAATCTTCTGTATTTTTTCTCTTATTATAAATAACGCAGTCATCAGCAAATAATTTCGTTTCGCAACTTAAATTTTGTGAAATATCATTTATAAATATAATGAATAATATTGGTCCGATCACACTACCTTGAGGTACTCCAGAAATGACAGTCAGCTCAGATGAATATATATTATCTATTCTAACTCTCTGTTTCCTGTCCTTAAGATATTCGTTTATCCATTTTACAGCTCGCATATCACACCCCAAATTTTGTAATTTTCTTATAATAATATCATGAGGAACTTTATCAAAGGCTTTTGTAAAATCGATGAAAATTGCGTCTACCTGTCCCTTATCATCAACTATTTCTGCCAATTCAGTATGAAAATTTATCACTTGAGTAACACAGGAAAAATGTTTTCTAAAACCATGTTGATTTCTTTTAATAATATTATGTTTATCACAAAAATATTGAAGATAGTTCGTCAGAAGTTTTTCTAAAATTTTGCATACTATACATGTTAGACTAATCGGACGATAATTATTGCAATCAGATTTAACACCAGATTTATAAACAGGGAGAACTATTGATATCTTCCAATCATTGGGCAAAATATGGTTATTAATGCTAATTTGAAACAAATGAGTTAAATATTTGGATACATAGTATCCTCCTATTTGTAAAACTTCAGCCGTTATATTATCAATACCCGGAGATTTATGTGATTTAAGCTCCTTAATGACATCTGCAACATTTTGTCGAGTAATATGAAACATGTCGGAAACTTCTAACCTTTGATTTTCATTAAAATTTAGAACGGTATCAATTTTTTCATTAAAAACACTGATAAAGTACCTGTTAAATTCCTCCACTGTATCGGTTAAGTTTTCCAAAATACGTCCATTTTTTTTAATCAAAATTTGAGAAGTAGATTTATTTAAACGTTTTATATAACGATATAAGCGTTTTCCATTATCCTTATCCATTAAGTGTATTAAATAATTTTCGTTTGCATGTCGCTTAGCTTCATTAAATTCAGATAATAATTGTTTATAATAGTATTTATAAATTTTTCTGAAACGATAAGCTCGACGCACTTTTTTCTTTAGACGCTTCACATGATTTGTATAATAAACGGGATCTGTTGTAGATTTAATTTCCTTGCAGGGAATATATTTTAAAACCAAATTCTGAATTAATTTCACAAAAGATTTCCATAATTGATTGATATCTCCGGTGGAACTTATCCACATTGGAAAATCTCTCTCCAGTTCATTAATAAATGATACAGTGTCCGCTTTATGATAATGGTGAACTCTTATTATTTTGTTGTTAATCATAGGTAATTGAAGATCCAAGTCAATAATGACTACATGGTGATCGCTTATTTCATCCGCAACATCCCAATTTATCACCATATCAGCTGGTCTAATGATGGCTACATCTAGAATATTACCATTAGTATTATTATCGAAAAATCTAGTAGGTTTATTTATAATTTGAGTCAGAGAATGCTGTATGATCAAACCATTTATTTTAGATTGTAGCTGATTACCAATTTTATTCCCACTCCAGTCAATGTGCGGCATATTAAGGTCTCCAATAATAGCAATTCTTTCAAATTGATCCTCTACATCGTTTATAAAAGATTTGTTTATAAAAGATTTACGTTTAGTATTCTCAACTTATCAATCGATTTAGAATTTGAAGGATATTTCTCTATAAATTTGTCATCATCTTTTACAATTTTTAATTGCTATATTTTATTTTCTTCGTTCGGGTCCATATTATAATTAGTTTTACTTTTTAAAATGTTAATTAGTCTTTGATAGCTGGGGCAGCTTTTATCCCATCCTGAGT
The DNA here is from genome assembly GCA_958336345.1 of Dorcus parallelipipedus. NCBI lineage: Eukaryota > Metazoa > Arthropoda > Insecta > Coleoptera > Lucanidae > Dorcus > Dorcus parallelipipedus. The sequence continues at coordinate 46,545,423 of OY284479.1, forward strand.
GTGTCGTATCTAAACTTAATCCTAACTTATCATTAGCGTCTGTACAAGATGGGCATTTTTGATAATTACTTTGACACGAATTGCTGTTGTGTTCACCACAACATTTCGCACATCTATATTTACTACTGCATTTTTTCCCATTTTGGTTAGCAAAGTGTCCTAGTTCTCCACAGTGGAAACATCTAACAACGCCAAAATGTTCAAACACTTTACCGATACTCCATCCAACATAAATATATTCCTTGGACATTAAAGTATTAAATATTTCTGGTCGTGCTTGCATAATAATGTTTATTTTATTTTTATAAGGTTTCGACTTATAAATAATTTTTAAATGTTGATCATCCGTATTTAAATTCAACTTATTTTGTCTTATAATTTTTTCTAACAGTTGTTCATTATCCTTATTTGCATCTTCCACCTTTATACCAACTACTTTAATTTTAGGATGTAACTTATTTGGTATAGAGATTTTAAAGTCGTTACCAAGTTTCTCAGAAATTACCTTCTGTACTTTAGACGTTTCAGATCTTTCAACTTGTAAAAGAATCCCTCCTTTTCTAGTGCTTTTTCCAAAAGATACACCTGCTTGCATTTCCACAACATTAATTTTATTTTTTAGTACCTCTGTGATAGGCTCTTGCCGTGCTTTATCTTTGGGTTCAACAATTATTACATTTCTGTTTAATACATCCGCATATGTATCTTGTCGTCTACTTGTTCCATTAGTATTATTAGAAATTGATTCATGTGATTTTAAATATTTAATTTCGTCTTTTAGATATTTATTCTCCAATATAATGCTATCTAATTTAATGATGATTTCCTTATTTTGCAAAGTTATTATTTGAAACATATTAAAGATTTCCTCTTTAGTACAACCAAAGGAAGTTATTGTAGGATCATCATCGTCAGCAATACTTCTTGTCGGTTTAGGAGACTGATTTATAAGTCCACTTGTTAGACTCACGTCTGCCAAATTGTCACTCGTTTGACTTGCCAAAATTTCGCAACAGTTTATCGAATCTTCATTGTACACAATCACATTTTTTAAGTACTTCACACTTCCACGATGAGTTAATCTACCACAAATGATACATTTTAATCCATTTACTGGTATATTATTGCATTGTCTGCAAGGTTTATTCGCTTTCGAAGTTGACGCAACTTGTGACATTGTGACGTCAATTAACAATTACTTATAAAATCTCCCCCGTATATTTTTGTTACTCATTTCGCGCCAACTCTGGTGGAAATTCCATCCTCAAGCGAATGAAAACAAAAAAAACAACCCTCGCATTTTGCCACCACATAAACTGCCTCGACATTTTTTTTGCATGAAATTTATTTTATACAATTTTTTTTATACATACAGGGTGACACAAGACTCGACATTTTTTGAACAACTGTCTCGTTACTTCAAAGACAGCGCGACCATTTTTTTTGTTTAAATTTCTGCGGACGTCAAGGGCGTGTGGCCTTGTGAAATACACTGACGTCGATCTTCAGCTGTTTTGACCTTTTATAAGTTTCAATAAAATTTTGATTTTAAAATTCAATAAAATTTTGACAATTAACTTTTACCGTTTAAAGTTATTCAAATTTTGTCGTATAAATAAAATTTTGACATTTTTATAATTTAGTCGTGTTTAGACACAAGATTCAATAATATTTTGACGTTTTTTAAGATTGAATAAAATTTTGACGTTTTTTAAAATTCAACAAAATTTAGACTTTTAAAATTCAATAAAATTTTGACGTTTTTTAAAATTCAATAAAATTTAGGCTTTTAAAATTCAATAAAATTTTGACGGTTTTTAAGATTCAAAAAAAATTTTCACAGTTAACTTTTACCGTTTAAAGTTATTCAAGTTTTGTCGTATACATTTTTGACATTTTTGTAATTCAGTCGTGTTTTGACACTAGAATTATTCAAATTTTGACATATTTAAGATTCAATAAAATTTTGACGTTTTTAAGATTCAATAAAATTTTGACGTTTGTTAAAATTCAATAAAATTTTGACGTTTTTAAGATTCAATAAAATTTTGACATTTGTTAAAATTCAATAAAATCTTGACTTTTTAAAATTCAATAAAATTTTGGTGTTTTCTAAGGAATCAATAAAATTTTGGCAATTAACTTTTATCGCTTAAAGTTATTCAAATTTTGTCGTATAAATAAAATTTTGACATTTTTATAATTCAATCATGTTTTGACATAATAAAAGTATTAAAATTTTGACATATTTAAAATTCAACAAAACTTTGACAGTCAAAATGTTATCTAAAAAGTTTATTCAAACCTTCGCATTTATAAAAATCTCTCAAATTTTGACATGCATAAAGTTTATTTAATTTTTGATGTATCTAAAAAACAATCAAATTTTTGTAGTTTTTAATTTTTGACATTTAGTCAATCATTAGCGTATTTGAAATTCAATCAAATCTTAGCCCCTTTAAAATTCAAACAAATACTGACTTTTTAAAAATTCAATCATATTTTGACATATCTGAATTTTATTCAAATCTTATCAAATTTAAAATCTACCTAAATCTTTACCTATTTCAAATTCAATCCAACACATTTAAAGACATTTAAAAATTTGTTTAAATTGCTATCAATACAGAAAAAGAGAAAGCTGATGAATCATAAAACTAGTTAATTCTAGTTACTATTCGACTCACAGCTCTTATTGCCCCTGAACATATAATACATCATCTCTCCTGTCACCTTATTGACGTATTTTCTCTGTATAGGCCAACGTAAACACTTCATCTTTCCTGCTACCTTATTTTCTCTATAGATACCATCACTATTGATAGCTGCACAAAAGGGAAAAGTAGCTGATTCTAACAGTTGTGAGCTTTCTATTCGACTCACGGCAGCTAAAATCTCACTCCTATTCGACTCAAATTGCTCGTGAACGCTTCATCTCTCCTGTTACCTTTTTTTTAAATCTATAGATGCCGTCACTATTGATAGCTACGGAAAGGGAAAAGTGTCGTTCCATTAAAGTATCTGATTCTAGCCGCTGTGAGCCTTCTATTCGACTCGCGACAGCTAAAGTCTCACTCCTACTCGACTCATATGGCTCGTGAACGCTTCATCTTGCTGTTATTTTATTTTCTCTATAGACGTCGTCACAAAGTAGCTGATTATAGCTGCTGCGATCCTTCTATTTGGTTCACGGTAGCTAGGTATAGCTCATATGGCTCGTAAACTCATAATCATTCCTGTTACTTTATTTTCTCTACAGATGCCGTCACTATCGATAGCTACAGAAAAGAGAAAAGTGACGATCCATAAAAGTAGTCGATTCTAACAGCTAGAATCTCCCTTCTATTCGGCTCGTGACTCAAATTGCGCCTAAACGCTTAAGACATCATATTTATTGCTCCCTTAATGACGACGTATTCCCTATTCGCAGGGATCGTCACTATTAATACCTACAGGAAAGAGAAAAATGACAATCCATGAAACTATGTAGCTGATTCTAGTTAGTATATGGCTCGCGGCAGCTAGAATATCTCTTCCATTCGGCTCGCGGCGCGCTTTCTTCAGAAAATTTATACACCGTCCCTTCATTCGCAAACCTATTCGCTCTGTATTAAAAAAAAAATATTTTACAAGACACTTCCCGCTCCCCCGCCACCAATGATGATGATAAAAATATGTTTTCCCGTTTCGCCGCCCGGCCCCCCGAGGTCTTTTTTCCACCGCGGACGAGCCGCCCCATAATGATCAATCAATCAGTGCTTAATGCCTGACGCAGAGCGCGACTCGGAAATGATTAATTACGGTTTTTTTTTTGTTTGGTCGGCCCGGCGCTTTCGCGCGCCTCTCCACACAAGAGAGCGTATAAACAGAGTCGGGAAACCAAAACAAATCGTTAAGGCCCGCGTTTACAAACAAAAAACAAAGAAGAGAATCCTCGAGAGCTTACGCGATCGTGTTGCGTCTAAAAATATACATATGGTAATTAATAATACTCGACGACGTATTAGGGGCTTTCATTCTGCACGACTTTTGTATCTACTAAGGTTCAAAATTGATCGAAACGTCCTTGGAGGACGTGGAAGCAGTTATAGAAATTGGACGTATTTGCAAAGGCCATCTTTAAACGAAACTCCCCCCCCCCCCATCTCATGGAGACTGAAGAAGTGACTTCTGAAGGAACGTCCTCTATGAATGAGGAAAGTGAAGATATTAAAGTTGACAAGCCTTTTGAAAAATTGTTTAACCGAAAGGTCTTCGTTTAAACTACGTCTTCCCGGTGCGTCGGACGTGTCATAGGCCCTTATTTTTAAACAAGGGGTAAGTCAACTTTGAATTTGTCAAACTTATCGTCACGTTTCTCCCTTTAGCACGTTGTACGGGGCAGTTTCACGTTGTACGGGGCAGTTTCACGTTGTACGAGGCAGTTTCACGTCACACGGAGCAATTTGAGTCGAGTAGGAGTGAGATTTTAGCTGCCGTCAGTCGAATAGAAAGCTCGCAACAGCTAGAATCAGCTACTTTTCCCTTTTGTGCAGCTATCAATAGTGATGGTATCTATAGAGAAAATAAGGTGGCAGGAAAGATGAAGTGTTTACGAGCGATATGAGCCGAGTAGAAGGAGGATCTAACCATCGTGAGCCAGCGGCTAGAATCAGCTACTTTGTGACGGCATTATTGAGAAAATAAAGTAACAGGAAAGATGAAGCGTTTACCAGCAATATGAGCCGAGTAGAAGGAGGGAGATTCTAGCTACGGTGAGCTAAATAGAAGGCTCACAGCCAGTATTGCCAACTCTATATTTAGATGAGAGCTTGGCATTAACCAAATAGAGTTACGTTTGTGTTGTCCAGCAGTACTGCCAACCGAGTTGTAAAATTTCTCTAAATCTCTCTCCAATCTAAGTTGCGCTGACGCTGGCGCGTTGCGTAGACCGTCAGTTGCCGCTATGCAATATCAGTCGAGCGGAGGTGTAGGAGGCGAGTTGGCTAGACTGCTCACAGTAGCTAGAATCAGCTACTTACATGGATCTTCACTTTTCCCTTTTCTGTAGCTATGAATAGTGACGGCATCTATAGTTAAAAAAAGGTAACACGAGCAATATGGGTCAAATGGGCCGCATGTCGAGCAGAAAGCTCACAGCGGCTAGAATCAGCTACTTTTACGGATCGCCAGTTTTCTCTTTTTAATAGTGACGCTCCCCACAAAGAAAGTACCGTCAGTATACTAACAGGAAAGATGATGTATTGAGAGGGTTTACGGGCAATACCAGCCGCGAACTGTATAGACGGCTCACAGCAGCTAGAATTAGCTGGTTTCAATTTTCTGTATCAATACTGGTAGCTTCCGCAGAGGAAATACGTGAATAAGGCAACTTTGAATTTGTCAAACTTATCGTCACGTTTCTACCTTTAGCACGTTGTACGGGGCAGTTTCACGTTGTACTGGGCAGTTTCACGTTGTACGTGGTAGTTTCACGTTATACGAGGCAGTTTCACGTCACACGTTAACAGGAAAGCCGTACGAGAGTCATCTAGTTCAAGTCTAGTCAAGTCTTTTGAAAGGGTCTTCTAATGCTAACGACATACGCGATCGCTTTCAACTTATAATCGGTACGACCGAGCGTCGTTTCCCGTGATGGCCTTGTGCGATTAATCGACTGTGTTTACACCAGAGGGCCATGTGTCTCCCCTGCCGGTAAATAAAGAAAGCCGAGCGTGCTTCCGGCTCTCGAACACACAATCTGTATTTGCTAACTTTCGAAAGTAAAGTCACTTTCTGCACTTGATTTGTTCGTAGACGTAAAAGAATCGAGCCTTTTGCCGTCGACGCGTTCGACTGCAAACGTTTCGGGAAAAAAACGTTTCGGAAAAAAACAACTCCCGTTTATTTTCCTTTCGTTGCCTCAACAAAAAAGCGGATGTTTAGAACGTAAACTCGCGCCTATTTTTATCCGGTCTATACTTGCGAGGCGTGCAAATCGGAAAAGTACTCTTATGAATTCGAACTCAAAACAGGCGACTCTTAATTAAAACTTGATTGAATTAATTGAAACTTCGGGCTCGCGTCTACTTTTACAAATCCGATCGAATTTTCGAGAGGCGAACCGGAACGCTGTTCTGGGAAAGCGGCGACATCTACACTCACGCTCGCTCAAAGAACGTAATCTTTCGTTTTCAGGAATTGGTGGTCAGTTCTCCGAGCGAACGGAACTGGAGAGGAATCTTCATCGCCCTTCTGGTGATCGTCGCCGTTCTGGGTCTCATCGTGTTCAGCATCGTGCTCGTCTCGCCGCCCGAAGAGGGCCCCCGGGTCAAAGGGAAGAAGCCCTCGCTGGAAGACCTACTCCTAAAGCTACCGCCACACGCCCAGTTCAATGGCACGTGGATCTCAGGTAGGTACCTTTTTTTTTTTTTTTTTTTTAATTTGAAAGCCTCCGCCTTCAATCTCGTCGCGGCTTTGAGTAAATCGAGTGAGACACGAGGGGGTAGGTACTACATAGAAACGAGGATTTGGGGATGAACGACTGCGCTCGCTCGCAATTAAAACCGCGGAAGCGACGGAGAGGGGGGAAGAGGGCTCGGTGCTTTAATCATGTTAATGTCTCCGATTATCCTCGCTTACGGGGCATGTTTTAAAGCTACTCGTTCGGGGTTGGATTTATGAGAGGGTGGGAACGTCACGCGATGATGAGCTTCAAATCAAAACTTGCGCGGATTTGACTGAACGTACGTACAAGTGCGGTTTTATAATAGAAACTATTACGTATTTATTTAGTTTTACATTCATCTTTATAGGGGTACATGCTATTGCTTCTACAGTTACCACATTCAGTGCTACCACACTTATATTGTTATATTGTTATAATTTGTCAAATTTATCGTCACGTTTCTTCCTTTAGCACGTTGTACGGGGCAGTTTCACGTCGTACTGGGCAGTTTCACGTTGTACGGGGCAGTTTCACGTTGTACGAGGCAGTTTTACGTCACACGGAGCAGTTTCACGTTAACAGGAAAGCCGTACGAGAGTGATCTAGTTCAAGTCTAGTCAAGTCACTTACAGACAATTCAGACTACATGACACTCTGACTGGATGGTACCCTAATGCCGCTAACGTTCGGCTTTATAGGGTATATTGTTCCGGGGTTGCCTTGACATTTGTCTTCGGATTTGCACACGGCACGACATTTACCTTCATGTGTACACGAATGAATCATACACCTTGGCATTTAGATTTGCACACGGGTATTACATGAATGCAAGTGAATCATACTTATGTTTATGTTTCGCAGCTGCGCATTTGTTGGTGGTCTTCACGTCCTAGTTACACTTTTCATGTTACAACATCTTCGGATGTAGGATTTCCAAGTGTTCTGGACGAGACGCCCACACCGAATGCCGGATCAGGGGTCTCGTACCGAACATTAAGTATATTCATGCTCCAACAGCTTCTCTATAGGGTAATTTCCGTTTTTCAAAGTGTTCTAGTTTTCAACGTTGGGGTAGATCCAGCCTTACGCTCCGAAAAATTGAAGCGCTTCAAGATTCTCCTTGCCTATAACTCTCCATGCATCTTGACACCACATGTTTTGTCCTGTTCGATTTGTCACCGTTGTGACCTTAAACTTTGCTCTCAATTGCTCAAGAAGCACCTTCGAGTCGCTCTGATTGTCAGCCGCCACCAATCCGTCGTCCACATGTAAAACTACCATTAGCTCTCTGACATTTTAATTCGTTCCGCACATACAGACATGGATCAGCTTGACCTACCTTGAAACCAAGATCAAGCATAAAGTTCCCAAAGCAGTTGTTCTTCCTTTAGTACGTTGTAGGGGGCAGTTTCACGTTGTACGGGGCAGTTTCACGTTGTACGGGGCAGTTTCACGTTATGCGAGGCAAATGATAGCAGGTGATAGGCAGTAAACAGAAAAGCCGTACGAGAGTTATCTAGTTATAGTTGTCATCTTTACAACTGGACTGAACGTTCTGTAATCAACACCTTCACGCTGATTGAAATCCTTGGCAACAAGTCTAGCTTTGTACTTGTCTGTGCTGCTGCCATCGGTCTTCAGCCGAAAAACCCATTTACATGGTATCACCCGACTTCTATTAAACAAACGCGGCGGCGCGGCGCGTCGTCTTATTGGAAGTGTTCGTAGCGGGCGCCATCTTTTGCCTCAAAACGAAAACTAATTTAATCGAGTGTGACTAATATGGCCTCGCTTTTACGTTCCCGGTAATTATTTAAAAAATTAAATCGAAATTACAAAGTCTACGCGTCGAAATAATAAGAGTCATTCGGGAGCGCCATACGTTCCCGGTAATTTTTTTTTTAATTAAATCGAAAATACAATGTCTACGCGTCGAAGTAATAAGAGTCATTCGGAGCGCCATCTCTCGTCCAAAAGCGAACGCAATTTCTCATGACGGCGGGCGTTTCCTGTTCTTGCCGACGAGCGACGTTCTCGACCTTCTACTAGCGTCGGAACGATTTTAATTTCGAAACTTAATTGAAAATGTAAAATCTGGCCGCGACGGGAATAATTCCGAGCGCCATCTCTCGGCCAAAAAAGGAAAAACTACCATTAGCTCTCTGTCATTTTAATTCGTTCCGCACATACAGACATGGATCAGCTTGACCTACCTTGAAACCAAGATCAAGCATAAAGTTCCCAAAGCAGTTGTTCTTCCTTTAGTACGTTGTAGGGGGCAGTTTCACGTTGTACGGGGCAGTTTCACTCTCGGCCAAAAAAGGAAAAACTGTTTCAATCGGGTTCTCGGCGAAACCTCACTTTCTATTAACTTCGAAACGATTTTAATTTCGAAGTGAAATTGATGATAATATTCAATAAATCGTGATGTGATTTGTTCGAAGCGCCATCTCTTGTCCAAAGATGAAAGCCGTCAAATGGCAGCAGTAACTTCGCCCTCTGCGCTGCAATTGTTTTAATTAAGGAAATCGAAAGTCAGAAATTAACGCGTCTGGTCGAATCATTTAGCGCGCCATCTCTTGTTCAAAAGTGAACACAATTTTGAATCGAGTTTCTTATAACGGCGGATTTCATTTCCTCGCCGACGAGAGACGTCTTCGGCCGTCTAACGTCGAAACGATTTTAATTTCGAAATTAAATTGAAAATCGAGGCGCTATGTGAATTTTTTGGAGCGCCATCTCTTGACCAAAAATGAAAACCGTTTCATTCTAATTTTAGATGGCAGGATGTTCTCAGCAATAACTTCGCCTTCTGCTTCTCGCAGTTCTATCAAGTAAATTGAAAGCGGAAATTAAAAGCGTCTTGGCGAATCATGTACAGCGCCATCTCTTATCCGAAAATGAAAGCCGTTCTATTCTAATTTCAAATGGCAGTATGTTCTCAGCAATAACTTCGCCTCCCGCCTCGCAATCGTTTTAAGGAAATTCAAAGTAAAAAAATAAACGCGTCTTGGCGAATCATTTAGGGCGCCATCTCTTGCCCGAAAATGAAAGTTCGAAGTCAATAACATACCGGTTTCAACTCTACGGTAAGAACTATGCGTTTTTCTAATTAAAGCGACAATAAAAAAAATCAATGCGTCGGCGTCGCAATGAATCATCCAGAGCGCCATCTCTCGGCCAAAACTGAAAACCATTTTGATCGAATTTTCGGGCGTCGAATTTCGTATCGCTTCTCGTCTCCTAACTTTGCAATCACTGGAGCGCAATCGCAACAGAAAGTGAACGCGGCGCGATGAACTATTTAGAGCGCCATCTCTTGCCCGAAAACGAAAACTGCTTCGTACGAATCTCGCGAATGACGCGGTTTCATCTTTGCATTCTCAGTAGAAACGATTTTCTTTTTTAAATTAAATCGAAAATAGAAAACCAACTCGCCGCGGGAACCATTCAGAGCGCGCGCCATCTGTTGGCCATTTTAATCTAATTTCAAGTACATATTCAAGTATCGAGTTTCGTTTTCTCTGCGATAACCTCTCGTCTTCTAACTTTGCAATCGCTTCAATACAATCGAAGATAAAAAAATGAACGCCACGCGATGCATTATTTAGAGCGCCATCTCTTGCCCGAAAACGAAACGTCAAGATGTTAAACGACCCCAAAACGCTAATACTCAACAGCATTACTCAGAGCGGTACTTTATCGTCAATTTGGCGAGTTTAAAAACGAAATATTCACAGCGCCATCTCTTACCCGAAAATGAAAGCTGCTTTGTTCAAATGACAAACAATTGTATGATAAAAACATTTTTTTTTCTAATTAAATCGAAAATATGAAATCAACGCGTCGCATCGCATCGAATTATTCGGAGCGCCATCTCTCGGCCAAAACTGGAAGCTATTTTGATCGACGTTTCGAGCATCAGATTTCGTTCCGCTCCTCGTCTCCTAACTTTGCAATTACTTAGTTAATGCATTCGAAAATAAAAAATAAACGCGACACGATGAATTATTTAGGGCGCCATCTGTTGCCCGCAAACAAAAGCTGCCTTGCGCGAATGTCAATTAACAACACGTTTCAACTCTACGGTAAAAATATATTTTTTTTCCAATTAAATCGAAAATATAAAATCGAAATATTCAGAGCGCCATCTCTTGCCCGAAAACGAAAGTTACTTTGTTCAAATGACAAACAACAACGCGATTTCAATTCCATATGATGAAAACGATTTTTTTTTCTAATTAAGTCGAAAATATAAAATCGTCGCGCGCGTCTTAATTAATTATCCAGAGCGCCATCTCTTGGCCAAAACTGAAAGCTATTTTAATCCGAAGTTTCGAGCATTCCGTTTCTCGTCCTCTAACTTTGCAATTGCTTTAATACGATGGAAAAATAAACGCCAAACGATTAATTATTTAGAGCGCCATCTCTTGTTCGAAAAGAAAAGCTGCCTTGTACGAATGTCAAAATGACCCCAAAACGCTAATACCTGTTACATAACGGCTTCACCTACACCGGTAGTGTATTAATTTGGGCACTTCGATAATAACGAATTGTTTGGAGCGCCATCTCTTGGGCGAGAGTGAAAGATACAATACGAATTATTCCTCGAGGCAATCGTGTGTAACGGGGACATCCCCAATCCCTCGTCCGCGACAGAGAAACCAAGAGCGTGACACCCATGATGGAGTGTCGAGAAACAGTCAATTTGGGTACATTGCGCAATAATTAATTAGATAGGTTTAGCCGACGAAGAAAGGGATTTTGAAAAAAGACGCACATAGTACCACCCTCTCGAGGCGATTGGACGTACCCATTCGACCTCAATTAATTATCAAGGCGACTGGAAGTAGCGAGAGAAGATCCTACTCATTCGACCTTAATTAATTGGTTTAGCTAGGGTTTCCCCATCACCTCCAAAAGGAGTCCCTGAAAAACTGGTGATTGCTATTGATTGTCCTCCAAATTGATCGTCGAGGGCGGCATATTGTGTCACATGCTTCTCCAGAACATTTATTGATTAATTGGTTAATGGATCCCATCCCAATCTAACTTCATATTTTATTTAAGAAGAACCAAGAAGAACTGAGTTATCACAACGTAGGTCCAGATTCACACCGGTCACGAGATTATAATTATTATCAATAATATTATGGTAAAGTTTCTCGCTGATTCCGAAGGGTCGTTCAACCGCAACGCAACATAGGTCAGTAATAGAATAACCCTTAGTGCGGCCGTTAAGTAATCAGGTAGCCCAGTAGCAGGTAGTTGTAGAATAGGGAAAGGATAGCGACTAATTGTCATAGTAAACCGTTGTTGTGTGACCTTTCGGAATTTCACCGCAGTAAACATTGTCGGTCCAGTTATTTAATTTGGCAATAAATTTCAGTTGTGTTTGTTTGGATATTTTTATTGAGTATTTAGTTGTTCGTAAAAGTAAACAAACAAGGATTTTAGTGGGCGCGTTATAGACCTGTGCCCTAACTTCACCCGTCTTTGATCGAAGTCCTGTAAAGTTCTAAGATTTAATGCGACAAACAAAAATTGGACAATAAGTTACGATTAAGGTTTAATAGGGTGGGCCAATTAAACCATTAACGTCAAAAGAAATCATTCCGATCCCTAATCACGACACCCGAATTAAAACCTAAGACAATAGAAGTTATTCCTCGAGGCAATCGTGTGTAACGGCAACATCCCCAAGCCCTCGTCCGCGACAGGGAAACCAAGAGCGTGACCGGAATCGTTTAAGTTTAATGCGATTCCGCCAGGCAAAAGTCGGCGCAAACTTTTCTCTCCTCGCTAATGCCATTACGTCCGTTCCGAAAACACATCTCCGGATTTAACGGGGCCGCGACATGAAACCCCCGCCGCGCCGATGACGTCCGATTATAACTTAATCCGGCGGCGGCACCGGCGCATTCGCAATTAGCGGTAATTCAATCCGAACGCGGAAAATTTCGTTTACGAGCCGTCAATTCCTTGTTACCACATGTAACTCGCGGTTACCGTGGAGACCATATCGATCGGGGGCGATAGGATTCGGCTGGGCATCTACATATCTCGCTTCGGCCGGGGGCGGGGGAGGCCTTCTTCCGTCCTTTCTTCTCTTCGAAGTCTCCGAAGTGCCTTCGTCAGGAGGGGGATTAACCCGACATCGTCTGAATTGTTTAGTTAGCTACCATTAAATGATCGGCATTCAAACAACACAACATTTTCCCCTTCCACGTACACGTTCATATAAGGTCGAAATTAAAGACAGCCGGACCTAAAGGGTGGCGTAGCCCTAACTAGTGCCAAACGTATCAAAATAACAAGAGTGTTTCTAACCTCGAACATCGACGTTGGCGCTGACAAGATGACCTCCTCACAACAACCAGGTTTGCAAAAGTGAATTCCTGGATCGCTTGCAAATCTATACTAACCCAGCAGATTTTCCAACATCTGGTAGAGTGATCTGCAACAGAAGAAGTCCAGGTGATTAAGACAACGATCGATTGATCGTCCCTGGAACGCACGGCCGGGCTCCGCTTCTGACGTCACGTGTGTAATGACGCGCCTCACCTTCTTTAATCAGTTGCCTTCCAGCAACGACTCTATTGATCAACCAATGGGAAACGAGATTTCCATGGCAAGGCTAACGGAAAAAAATGAAAGCCCGAAACTTCACGTTCACAACAAGGGCTGTTTTTCCGGGATGAGGTTTGTTTACGTTTAGCAGCATCTTGGTTAATCAACCTGGAAATCTTTTTCCCATTGCATTGGTTGATCGATAAAGTCGTCACTGGAAGGCGACCGATTAAAGAAGGTGATTAAAGGCGTGACGTCAGAAGCGGAGCCCGGCCGTGCGTTCCAGGAACACCGGGTAATTAAGCGTGCCAGGGCGGCACTGAACCAGAGCTCATCTAATGGATGAATGCTGAGCTAGCACCGCATCCACCACAAAGACATCGAAGAGGTTAAAGGAGGTGTCCAACCAATCAGCAAGCCGTCGCCTACCTTCTAACTGAATCTGTGAATCCCAAGACAAGTCTCGAAAGGTGCCTACGTCACATAGTCATCAAAATACGCGGAATGAAGAGGTCGATCATTTCAAAGATAAAATTACACAAGATATTTGTTGGAAGATACCAGTGCCAAAGAGGAAGAAAGGAAGTGACTCTGTCCTATCAAGGTAGTTAATGAATATGCTGCCGAAACCGTATTTTAAGTTGTCCAAGACCCCAGAAAAGGTGGCACCACTGTTAGAGCCCAACAATTCAACGGCCTTTTATTATGAATCTCAAGACAAGACAGCAAAGGTGCGTCACGTAGGTCATCAAAGCAAGCCGGTTGAAGAAGTTGGCCGTTTTGAAAGAGATACTGGTTTGGAAGGTACGACAGGGTGGCGAGTCAAGGTTCCTTTTGGTCCGCCTCCAATATGCCCTCTGGGCCATCTACAACGTCAGTTGGAAAAGTGATGCCTATCTGTCAAGCGGGAACACATCCAAAAAGAAAAAGAAGGTAAAAATATTGTTAGGAGAGACCAGGAAAAAGTTCAGTGAGGGAACGAAAATTGCAGTGTTGAGTGTCTGACCTAACCAATAAGTTATCAAAACAGACCGGAAATGGAGATACCAAAGTATTATCAATTGTAAATGATCGGCAATTTGTAAATCATTAAGCTCACGGCTCGTACGGCACATGCAGCCGATATAAACCATATAAAAGGCTACCAGGTTTCATGATTAGATACCAAACGGCCAGTAGTCGTACGGCCGACCGCATCACTCAGAATCCGAAGACGTAATAGCATTCGAAAGAATTTCCCAGTGTGTGAGCAAACTACGAAAGATGCGCGTCCGTCTCTCCGTATTCCGTACCATGGTTCGGGTGAGAAAACATTAATTTATTTGCCAGCTAGCTATGTTATTAGCAACTAACAAATGTTTTAATTGATTTACAAAATGCTGGTTTTTTTTTTTCGTTTATTTTGAATATCTTAAATTGAAATTCCTTAACTATATCCTTTTGGATATATACATTTATATGTATCTTCTCTCTACTTTTAACTAAATTTCATTTAAAAGGAATACTCTACATATAGTGACGAGAAAGGGGACGCTGAGATCAATCTCTGGCTTAAGGATTATTAAGAAATCCGATCTCGACAAGCTAACTCTTATTGTCCAATTTTTGTTTGTCGCATTAAATCTTAGTGACTCTGACGATTTATTACCACTAACTTTAGAGGACTTCGATCAAAGACGGGTGACGTTAGGGCACAGGTCTGTAACGCGCCCACTAAAATCCTTGTTTGTTTACTTTTACGAACAACTAAATACTCAATAAAAATATCCAAGCAAACACAACTGAAATTTATTGCTAAATTAAATAACTGACTTAATTGTTTCCAACTGTTTTGAATATATACATTTATATATATATTTTCTCTTTATTTTTGACTAAATTTCATTTAAAAGAAAGACTCTTCAAAGAGTAGTGGCGGGCAAGGGCTAAAATCTCATTCCATGTGAAAGGGACACTGAGAGCAATCTCTGGCCAAAAACTCAAACCGGACAAGTAGGTACAAACAAAGAAATTGCTGCTTGGGTCCTTTATGGTCTCATCAAAATTTTGGTAAAGGAGGAGGAGGAGAAGAAGTGGAAATTGTTGATTATTTTTGAGTAATTATATTTGTAAAGTGAACTTTCAAAAAGACTTCGGACTGCTCTAATTAGTGTCGGTTTGATTTTTAATTTTTTAAATAAATTAATGCGTATGTATAAGTAGGCACAGGGTGTCCCCGGAAAACATCGTAAAAGGCAACTAAAATAATATAACAGATAAATATTAAGTTAAAAAAAAACGCGAAAGAGAGCAGATTAAAAAATAAAAAAAATTACCGACGAGAAAGAAACTATGACTATCCTATTAACATACTTTCGATTGCTCGAAATAGTACTCGTTTTAATTTACGTACGTATTTATATGTATAGGGTGTCTCCGAGAAACATCGGAAACGTAATTGGAACAAAATGACAGAAAAACATTAAATTAAGAAAACGCTCGAAAAGAACTAAATACTGATGTGAAAGTAAGAAAGAGAGACAGAAAGATAAAGTAGGATTTTCAATTTTTTCCAAAAAAAGTTGAAGTAAATCATTTTCGTTTAGTGAAACCATACCCATAGTTCAATAAACGTTGGTTGGAAGCAAGAGGGCGGAGCTTTGGCATCCAATAAACGAACACCGTCAGCTAACAAATTAATAAAATTGACTGGCGAGTGTTTCGTTTACGCCAATAACACCTAGTCGCGAGCTATGCAGGGGTTGACCGGCAATAGTGCCAGTACTAGGTTTGATAAAGCCACGCCCACAATACTAAGCGATGATTAAAGTTAAGAAAGTCCAAGAAATCTTTTGATACTAAGTGCGACGAAGTCACGCCCACCACAGTAAGCGTAGGAGGGGAATGAAGTGGTTGAGACTGACGGGTGAACAGTGACTGACCAAGAAATTATGCTATTACACATTACATAATAACATAAAAGTTTCGAGTCTAACGAAGCCACGCCCACGATATTAAGCACCATTAAATTGAAAGCAGGGGAACCACGGTCATGATAGATGGAAAGCGTCTGGGGAAAAATATCGTTACATTTAAATGTAAGGAAGCCACGCCCACCATAATAAGCGTAGGAGAGAAGGAAAGTGGCTGACCGACGAATAGTCGGTGACCAATAAATGATGCTATCGCAAGTACAGTAATGTAATGAAGCCACGCCCAGATACTAAACGCTGATTAAAGTTAAGAAGAAATCTTTTGATGCCGTTTCATTTAAGCGTAATGAAGCTACGCCCACCACAATACAAGAGACGGATAATGGATGAAGTTGAGCGACGAAAAGTGAGCGACCGATAGATGACGTTATTACAACTAAATGTAATGAAGCCACGCCCATAATACTAAGCGCTGATTGAAGTTAAAAAGAAGCCTCTTAACACCAAAAAATAATACCGTTACATTTAAGTGCAATGAAGCCACGCCCAACATAAGTGGCTGAGAAAGACCGACGAATAGTGAATGACCAATAAATGATGCTATCGCACGTAAACGTAATGAAGCCACGCCCACGATACTAAGCGCTGATTCAAGTTAAGGAGAAATCTTTTAATACCACAGAACAATACTCTTACATTTAAGCGCAAAGAAGCCACGCCCATCATAATAAGCGTAGGAGAGAAGGAAAGTGGTTGATCGACGAATAGCGAGTGGCCAATAAATAATGCCATAACACGTAAATGTAATGAAGCCACGCCCACAAGGCTAAGCGCTGATTGAAGTTAAGAAGAAATCTTTTAATATCAAAAAAGAATACCGTAACATTTCAGCCATTGGACTTCTCTCCTACGCTTGTTATGGTGGGCGTGACGTCCATTGATGCCACGCCCACCAGAATAAGCGTAGGAGAGAAGGACAGGTGAATAGCGAGTGACCAATAAATGACGCTATCACAAGAAAATGTAATGAAGCCACGACCACTAAACTAAGCGCTGATTGAAGTTAAGAAGAAATCTTTTAATATTAAAAAGTAATACCGTCACATTTAAGCCCAATGAAGCCACGCCCACCGTAATAAGCGTAGGAGAGAAGGAAAGTGGCTGAGGTTGACTGACCAATAGCGAGTGACCAATAAATCATACCATCACACGTAAATGTAACGACGCCACGCCCATGATAACATCGATTTGGATGAGAAGAGGCGGAGCTAAGTATCTAATAAACGAACACCATCCGTTGAGTTTTGTGAGAAGCGAATAAAGTTGATTGGCGGACGCTTTTGTTTATTAATTTATCGACATGGTTAGGAAATGCGTAATACTGAATCCTGCGAGACACATTGCTAAGCCGTGTTGGTTTCTATCTAATAGGTACGGTTTGTTCAACGGCAACGACGTCCTTAAATCTCCGCTTCGCGCTATAAGGGCCGCTCGCCGTTGGGGCTCGCGGCACCTGGTGATTTGATGAATAATTTGCTCGGGTCGGTGACCTTGACCGTTAAACTTTAAAAAAATTCAATCTTCATTTCTTACTCAGGTTGAGCTTGAGTTGACCATTGAGTTAACTTTTAACCTTTGAAATTTCTTCCCAATCTGAAATTCTTGTTTGGGTTGAGCAGAGTGAGGTCGAACTGGCTTGAGTCGACCTTGAAATTTGATTTCGACTACGACCCTCAACTTTTCATTCTCTTTAATCTCAATATCTTGCCTGCGTTGAATAGACTTAGATTGACCTTGAAATTTCCTTCGACCTTGACCTTTTCGAGGCTCGTCCCTTGAAATTTCAATTTTTTTAAAGATTTTTCTCCAACTTCTTACCTCGGGTTGAGTTGATCTTGAACTTTGACCATTGATTTTGAATTGTTTTACAAAAAAAGACACTAGTATAAGGAAAATAAGGTACTTTTGATTTGAAATTAATTAATATTAATTAATATTTCGCTTGGGTTGAGAGTAGACTTAGATTGGCCTTGAAATTTCATTTAACCTTGACCTTTGATCTTTCTGAGGCTCATCCCTTGAAACATCAACAGTTCGAGAGAGTTCCACCAGGAAATAAAACAAGAAAGGTGAATCAATGAGTGAAGTGATGAGAACTTGGAGGACTTAAAAAGTTGAAGATGTCAGCAAGCTACAGGAAGGAAGTGGTCTCCGAACGCTTGATTGATGGCATAACAAACATGTGGGACGTAATTTTCTCAAACTATTCACGATTGCGCCGAAAGAGTGCCGGAGAGAAAGAGAAAGAAAGTCGGCTCAATGAAGAAATGAAGAGACACAACGTTAAAAAATAGAAGACTTCAAAACGGAATAACGATAATAATTTAAGTAACATGAAATAAGGGTCGTAGCTCAGTATAACAACTAATTACAACTACAATTACTTACATCTCTTATTTTGGTCACTTACAGACAATTCAGACTACATGACACTCTGACTAGATGTTCCTGTAATGCCTCTAACGTTCGGCTTGCCGCCCTGGTGGTCTTCTCGTCCTAGTTACAATATTAAAGATAAGGGACTTTCACAAATGTGCCAAAGTACAACCTCCAGAAGCCATAACTTTTCGGCTTTATCTACCGAAGGACCTGTCGCCTTTCGTTCAAATACTGTTTGTAGACGTTCCAAAAATGTTGTCGCAAACCATCTCTCTCGAACATATTGCTACGGAAATATTTTACGTAACTGAAATAAGGGTCGTAGCTCGATGAAATAATATATTGAATGCAAATACATGATTGTTCACAATTATAACAACAGGGAGTTCTACCCTTCTCACTAGCTATTACCCTAATGGTCTAATTATATCAGCTCGTCGACTCAGGTATACAACTAGTTGTGTCTCCGGCATTTACTACTCACGCCTCTGCAGTTGGCGGATAAGGTCAAATGCCGTGTGCAGGTGGAGTGATCCCCTACTCTCTCCGACTATCGGCGAATACAGAGCGACCATTTTATGATAGAATGCTCAATCTCTTGTCCTATGTGGGAGCCATCAGCGGACACCGCGAGATTGGCACCTTACTCTACCTCAGAGTATCATCTATGATGTTACTTCTTCAGCACAAGAAAAAACAATCCCTCTAGAAGGGTAATGACTAACGCTCGGCATGGAAATGTCACGCTTGCGCGATAGTCATTGTATTAAGGCGGCTAGCGGGTGCCAGCGGCGTCGTTGGAACAGCATTTATTATTTCGTTTCCGTCGTGCGTGGTATACACTTATCTTCCTGCAGAATTTTCTGTCACAGCCAAATTTAATCGCACAGAATTTGCGACTCATTTTATAGTGAGCTGGCAACGTCTCCTGTACCTATATGTTGTCTCAACATCTGACAACAGTGTTAACCCGTGCCGGAAATATCTATTTGAAATCCCGCTTTCGTATTGGTTCTCTTATTCAGAACTCTTGACGCCATTGGTTACCGCTTATGACGTAATAACATGTCGGCGTCCTTCCGCTTTACGTTGGTGTTTTGTTGAGTGTTGAAACTGCTCTCGTGGTGTATAGTTGCGTGTTTTATGTTAACGAAATTCTTGCTCTGAAAGTGAGAAGAATTTGACAACGGCCCTGCCGGAATAATATTCACACCACCGAACAAGTTTTGGAGTATTTTCAGCCCCATCTCAGGCTTGGGATTCCCACAAATCTCAGGTAAAATATCGAGCAAATTGTCTGACGCCATTTTGGGACGCAAACGGTTTTCCTTTCCTTCTATTCAGGCGAGGGCGCGGTGACCACCAACTTCGCCCGACGTTGCCAACTGTGTATGACAGAAACGATTCGTGAGTTCAGTTGTTTGTGTTTAAGCAGGAGCTAGGGTCGAATAACAAAATCAAATTTTGCTGCTGCGTTGAGACTTGGCAACTGTTTTACGAAGTTTCCTGCTTGCCGCGCAACATAATCGCAATCGTGAAGTGTCAAACTCGAAGTCGTCTGTTATTCACGTGTCAAACCTTTTTATGATGTCAAACTCGTTTATCTGTCACATGAAAAGAAGAAATTCGTTTAAGTCTTAAAATTTAAATGCGTTCTTTTGTGAAAAGCTCGGCAATTGTTTGATGGCATTTTCGGCTGTCACAACTGTCGTTTCAGCGAAGTGTCAGAATCTATGCCGGCTGTCATTTACTCGTCAAAATTAAATATTTTAAGTAATCATGTAAGTGTATTGTTTTAACTGTTGCGAACGGCGTTTAGAACAAGTGGAGTCCCTGCGTTGTTTTACCTGTCAAAACGTCACAAGAAATTTTATTTACGTCTTGAATTGAATGGCTTTCCGCCAGTGAAATGTCAAAATTTCGATGTGTCAACTCCGTAAACTGTCAAACTTGAGATGAATTATAACTGCATCGGTTTCTGCGAGTTCCAGTTAATATGTAATTGCTTAGAACGAATGCCGTTCTGCAGAAGAAAAGGATGCCAAGTGTCAATTTCCGCCCGTTAAATGTGTTAACTGTCAAACCTGGAATGAATTATAATTACATCAGTTCTTGCAAGTTCAGGTAATAGTTGCTTAGAACAAATGGCATTCTGAAAAAAAATTGATGCTAATGTCAATTTCCGCCAGTTAAATGTCAATTGCTTAAACTGTCAAACTCGGAATAAATTATAATTGCATCAGTTTTTGCGAATTCCAGTTAATACTTAGAACGAACGGCATTCTAGACAAAAAAAACTTGATGCCAAGTGTCAGTTTCCACCGGTTACATGTCAAAATATTGATGTGTCAACTGCTTGCTTAAACTGTCAAACTTGGTATGAATTATAATTACATCCGTTTTTGCGAGTTCCAGTTAATAATTGCTTAATACGAACGGCGTTCTGGATAAAAAAAACTTCGATGCCAGGTGTCGGTTTGCAGCAGTTAAATGTCAACATTTTTATGTGTCAACTGTCAAACTAGGAATGAATTTATTATAATTACATCAATTTTTTTGCGAGTTCCAATTAATAATTGCTTAGAACGAACGGCGTTCTGGTTAAAAAAAAAATGATGCCAAGTGTCAGTTTCCGCTAGTTAAATGTCAAATACAAACAAATCAAATTTTGCTGCTGCGTTGGAACGTTGAAACTTGGCAACTGTTTTACGACGTTTCCGCGCAACATAATCGCGCTTGTGAAGTGTCAAACTTGAGGTCGTCTTTCATTCACGTGTCAAACTTTTTTATTATGTCAAACTCGTTTATCTGTCACATTAAAAAAAGAAATTCGTTTACATCTTAAATTTAATTGCGTTTCTTGGTGCAAGTCTTCCAAAGATCCGGCAATTGTCTGTCACAACTGTCAAAATCTATGTCATCTGTCATTTACTTGTCAAAATAAAAAAAATTTAAGCAATTAAGTAGGTAAGTGTGTTGTTTCAACTGTTGCGAACTGAATGGCGTTTGGAACAAGTGGAGTTCGTGCATTGCCTTTACCTGTCAAAACGTCACAAGAAATTTTATTTACGTCTTGAATTTAATTACTTTTGTTTCGAAGGATTTTTAAAATTTGGCAACTTTAATGTCGCCTTCCGTCACAACCGTTGCTCCAACTGTCAAAATTATTAAGTATCAAGACGGTGTTTATCTGTCATTTACGTGTCAGACTTGAAAATTCTGAGTAATCAAAGGTGTAAGCAGGATGACATTTTTAACAAATTACAGTCCATTACATTTTTTGTTATGTCAACTCGGGTTCGTCTTTCGTTGACCTGTCAAAATGTCATGTAGAACTAAAACGTTCGTTAATCTCTTGAATTGGGCTGCAGTCGTTTTCAAAAAATCTGGGATTTGTCATTGAATTAATAACGTCCTTGCCTGAGACGCAATTGTTGTCAGAAATGTCACAATTGGGAAGTGTCAGAAATGAAATCATCTGTCATTTAAATGTCAAGCTTTTAAAGGAATAAACCTGTGACTTTAACTGGTCTAAATCGACTAACATTTTTGATAAATTTAAGCTGTCGTATTTCAACTGTCACATGTTTTATCATGTCAAATTCGTTTATCTGTCAAAACGTCACGAGAAATTTTATGTCTTGAATTGAATTGCTTTTGTTTTCGAAGGATTTTTAAAATTTGGCAACTTCACTGTCGCGTTCCGCAACAACCGTGCTTCAATTGTCAAAATTATTAAGCATCAAGACGGTGTTTATCTGTCATTTACGTGTCAGACTTGAAAATTCTGAGTAATCAAAAGTGTAACCTTGGCAGTTGTAAGCAGAATGACATTTTTAACAAATTACAGTCCATTACATTTTTTGTAATGTCAACTCGAGTTCGTCTTTCGTTGACCTGTCAAAGTGTCACGTAGAATTAAAACGTTCATTAAACACTTGAATTGGACTGCAGTCGTTTTCAAAAAATCTGGGATTTGTCATTGAATTAATGACGTCCTTGCCTGAGACGCAATTGTTGTCAGAAATGTCACAATTGGGAAGTGTCAGAAATGAAATCATCTGTCATTTAAAGGTCAAGCTTTTAAAGGAATAAACCTGTGACTTTAACTGGTCTAAATCGACTAACATTTTTGATAAATTTAAGCTGTCGTATTTCAACTGTCACATGTTTTATCATGTCAAATTCGTTTATCTGTCAAAACGTCACGAGAAATTTTATGTCTTGAATTGAATTGCTTTTGTTTTCGAAGGATTTTTAAAATTTGGCAACTTCACTGTCGCGTTCCGCAACAACCGTGCTTCAATTGTCAAAATTATTAAGCATCAAGACGGTGTTTATCTGTCATTTACGTGTCAGACTTGAAAATTCTGAGTAATCAAAGGTGTAAGCAGAATGACATTTTTAACAAATTACAGTCCATTACATTTTTTGTAATGTCAACTCGAGTTCGTCTTTCGTTGACCTGTCAAAGTGTCACGTAGAATTAAAACGTTCATTAAACACTTGAATTGGACTGCAGTCGTTTTCAAAAAATCTGGGATTTGTCATTGAATTAATGACGTCCTTGCCTGAGACGCAATTGTTGTCAGAAATGTCACAATTGGGAAGTGTCAGAAATGAAATCATCTGTCATTTAAAGGTCAAGCTTTTAAAGGAATAAACCTGTGACTTTAACTGGTCTAAATCGACTAACATTTTTGATAAATTTAAGCTGTCGTATTTCAACTGTCACATGTTTTATCATGTCAAATTCGTTTATCTGTCAAAACGTCACGAGAAATTTTATGTCTTGAATTGAATTGCTTTTGTTTTCGAAGGATTTTTAAAATTTGGCAACTTCACTGTCGCGTTCCGCAACAACCGTGCTTCAATTGTCAAAATTATTAAGCATCAAGACGGTGTTTATCTGTCATTTACGTGTCAGACTTGAAAATTCTGAGTAATTAAAAGTGTGACCTTGGCAGTTGTAAGCAGAATGACATTTTTAACAAATTACAGTCCATTACATTTTTTGTAATGTCAACTCGAGTTCGTCTTTCGTTGACCTGTCAAAGTGTCACGTAGAATTAAAACGTTCATTAAACACTTGAATTGGACTGCAGTCGTTTTCAAAAAATCTGGGATTTGTCATTGAATTAATGACGTCCTTGCCTGAGACGCAATTGTTGTCAGAAATGTCACAATTGGGAAGTGTCAGAAATGAAATCATCTGTCATTTAAAGGTCAAGCTTTTAAAGGAATAAACCTGTGACTTTAACTGGTCTAAATCGACTAACATTTTTGATAAATTTAAGCTGTCGTATTTCAACTGTCACATGTTTTATCATGTCAAATTCGTTTATCTGTCAAAACGTCACGAGAAATTTTATGTCTTGAATTGAATTGCTTTTGTTTTCGAAGGATTTTTAAAATTTGGCAACTTCACTGTCGCGTTCCGCAACAACCGTGCTTCAATTGTCAAAATTATTAAGCATCAAGACGGTGTTTATCTGTCATTTACGTGTCAGACTTGAAAATTCTGAGTAATTAAAAGTGTGACCTTGGCAGTTGTAAGCAGAATGACATTTTTAACAAATTACAGTCCATTACATTTTTTGTAATGTCAACTCGAGTTCGTCTTTCGTTGACCTGTCAAAGTGTCACGTAGAATTAAAACGTTCATTAAACACTTGAATTGGACTGCAGTCGTTTTCAAAAAATCTGGGATTTGTCATTGCATTAATGACGTTCTCGTCTGTGACGCAATTGTTGTCACAACTGTCACAATTGGAAGGTGTCAGAAACGAAATTATCTGTCATTTAAGTGTCAAACTGTAATATTCTAAAGAAATAAACATATGACCTTTAACTCGTCTCAATTGCGTTCTTCTTCGTCTGTCGTTCTTCTTCTTCTTCGTCTGTCACAACTGTCGTTTACCTATTTTTTTTAAATGGAACTTTCTGTTTCTTAACGTTGCCCTACATTTGGAATATCAAAACAGTGTTGCCAAATGGGAGGAATGATCCCTCAGTGGAGGGATTTTCATATATACTGCAAGAGTTAACTGCTTCTAAC
The DNA here is from genome assembly GCA_958336345.1 of Dorcus parallelipipedus. NCBI lineage: Eukaryota > Metazoa > Arthropoda > Insecta > Coleoptera > Lucanidae > Dorcus > Dorcus parallelipipedus. The sequence goes on from OY284479.1 coordinate 46,569,829, forward strand.
GGTGGGTTGCAGCGTTGCCAAGTCGTTAACGCTAAATTAACTTAAAAACGTCGCACTTTCTCAAAACAAGAAGGGGGGGGGGAGTCTCAGTTCGTGAGTAGGTTTTTCTTTCTTTAAAGGGGTTTCGTCAGAGGACGTTTTTCCCGGGGATTATAAAGTTATGCCTTGGCATGTGACTCATGCGGAACTGAAAGCGTGTTCCTGCTTTTTGCAGCTGCGAATTCTTGCGTCGATGGTGTTACATTATCCTTCTAAAGCCAAACTATTCTTCAGGAAAGTTGTTTCCGGAAATGCCTTTTGCAGATGTAACGAAATTTGCCGGATGTTCTAAAAAAGTTCTCGTAAACCGTCCCGATCGCTTTAATATTTTCGCATGACGCCGCGCGATTAAAATTAGTCTCTCCGGCGGATGTGACGCAACCACAGGATTAAACGGCCCCATCCAAAAAGAGTAATTCCGGCGCGCACTCACGACCAGCTCGTAAACGCATCGTCAATTCCCAAAAATTAAAATTACGGTGTTTACCCGCCGCAAATAAAACGGATGCGGATTTCCCCCCGGCCGGCTGGGGGGTGGGCGGGAATTTCAATTAATTTCCGGCGCTTCGTTCCGAGCGCGATCGGAAGTTAATTAAACGTCAATAATCATCGAAGGGCACCCACCACCTGTGATTAATCCGGCCGAGGTCGCGGCGAATTAACTCCGACCGATCGGTCGGAAGACGACGATAAGCGGAGAATCAAGTTAATTTTTTTTTTTCTTGCAGACGGTGAATTCGTGTACAGGGACATGCACGGCGGCATCAGCATCTACAACGCCGACAACCTGACGACGACCGTCTTAATGACGAACGTAACTTTCGTAAGTAAATTCCACAACCAACGCGAAGGTGAAAACCCCACAAAGAAATGTTTGTTCAGAGACAATACTACGCGGTCGACTTCAAGACCTCGAGGGACCTCAAGTTCGTCCTGTTGATCACCGACGTCATCCCTGTGTACGACTACACGAGGCTGGCTAGGTACTACATATTCGAAATAGCAACTGGGTGAGTAAAAGAAAGATGCGAATGTGGGGGAGGGGGTTAAGTACGTGACGTAGGCAAACTGAACCGTGTAAGTAGGGAGTTCGGGCTCACTTTCTTATGGAGAAGTAACGTTATGTGCCAAATGACACGTTTGATCAAACAGGGAAAGTTTGATGGAAATAATAGAAACTGCCCCTGTTTAATAAAGACCTGTCCGAGGGACGATAGGCAACCCTACATACTGTTACGGTAATAATTTATGTGACATGAAATAAGGGTCGTAGCTCAGCATAACAAAACATTTATTAACAACTACAATTACTTACATCTCTTGTTTTGGTCACTTACAGACAATTCAGACTACATGACACTCTGAATAGATGTTACTCTAATGCCGCTAACGTTCGTGTACACGAATGAGTTTATTGCGAATCGGACGAATTCATTTGGAAATCACGTTCAAGGTTCGAGTCGCTCGCTTCTAAAGTATCCACTTTCTTCTGCGCAGACACACGAAGACGCTTTCTCCCGTCGAACTGGACGAGAACGCGCCCCACCTTCAGTACGTGAGCTGGTCGACGAACGGCACCGCGCTGGCGTTCGTGCACGACAACGACATCTACTACAAGCCGAAGATGCACAAGGACCTGGTGTGCAGGATAACGGCGTCCGGCACGCCGGACGTCTACAACGGCGCGCCCGACTGGCTCTACGAGACCGAAATCTTGAGGACGGACCACACCCTGTGGTTCTCGCCGGACGGACAGTACCTGCTCTACGTCACCTTCAACGACACCAAGGTGGGCGAGTACCGGTACCCCTGGTACGACTCGCAGAACCCGAGGGTGCGCTATCCGGAGATCAAGAGCATCAAGGATCCTAAGGTAACTGCCTCGCGTCCGAGGTACCCTTGGAATTCCTTCCACCATCGAAATTTCTTTAACGAAGTAATACCCCGTAAGTGATGAGGTATCCACACCACACTTTTAATAACAATGGCCTTGTCCTAGCACGTTCAAGACACTCTTGGAATCTTTCGGCTGTTAACTTCACACCTAACCTTCCCTCTTTACTTTACTTGGGCTTAGGATCAAGCATCAAGGATCCTAAGTGGTATACCATCAAAATTTTGGAATTACCTCACGTCCGAGGTACCCTTGGAATTCGTGACAAGCACTTGCTAACTTCACGTCCAATCTTCCTTCGTACCATCAAAATTTCTTTGGCGAAGCAATACCCCATAAGCGATGAGGTAAACCTTTATATTCCACATCACGCTTTTAATAACTATGGCCTTGGCGTACCACGTTGAAAAAATCTTATCTCTCGGCTGTTTTTACTTTACTTGGGATTAGGATCAAGCAGGAAGAGGATTCGCTTTCCTTACCATCAAAGTATTTCTTTCACCAAAACTATTTAGAAAACAAGCACAAGCATTTCTCGGTTTCCAATTGGAACCGCACGGACCTTTCTTTTGCAGAATTAAGAAGACCAGGCGGAAGCATTGAGCGAAGTCACAGCTTTGTCTTTTCCCGTCTGAGGTATTAATAATTTAAGTAACATGAAATGAGGGTCGTAGCTCAGTTTAACAACTACAATTACTTACATCTTATTTTGGTCACTTACAGACAATTCAGACTACATGACACTCAGACTAGATGGTACTCTAATGCCCCTAACGTATTTATGAGGTACATTGTTCCGGGGTTGCCTTGACATTTATCTTCGGATGTGCACACGGCACATGTGTACACGAATGCGTCATACGCCTTGACGTTTAATCATACTTATGTTTGTGTTTCGCAGCTGCACATTTGTTGGTGGCCTTCTCGTCCTAGTTACGGTATCCCTCGTTGATCTCTTTTCTTAAGTCTGTGTTTTCTTCTTTTGACAAAAGAAACAAGGGCTGAGCGAAGTAATAACGAACTAGCAAATTAATGTTTTCTCACACAAACCATGGCACTGGATTACAAGAGAGACGGACGGATATTCGGAGTTTGATCACACCATGATACACTACTTTCGGCTTCAGACTTTCGGAGATGTTGACGACGACCGTGCGGCTTATTGCTGTGTGATTTACATGTATTTAACGGTATCTAGATAACAGTGAAAGTGTTTGGAATGACGTCTCTCAAAATCGGAAAAATTTGCACACCATCAACGCCAATTTAGAGTTTAAAAAATACGTACATGTGTAAATTCACGCGTAAATGCAGAAGAAATAGGACATTTAGTAAGCCGGTCACAGCCGCGGTGGAGTGTTTGAATAAAAGAAAAAATTTAAAAGATTATAATTTCTAGTTAAGCGAATGTGTAAATGAAAGAATTTTTTTCCTTAACAATTACGACTGCGCTTCTCGTTATTAATTGTTTGTCGATTCGATAGAATTCGGTAGGACAAAATTCAAGAGGGCGGCGCCGCGTCAATCGAAACGATAGAATTCCAAATTCGCCCGCTTTCGAAATTCAAATTTCGCGCCATTCGAAACCGGCGGGAAATTCAAAGATTCGGTCGTTGTGAACAAATGGCGATGTGCTTTTGTTATTTGTTCGTTTGTCAGTCTGCTGTCTCTTGTTTTATAACGTTCTAGTTGGAGTTGCGTCAGTTTCAAATTTCGCGCCAATTTAAAAACGGCGGGAAATTCAAGTATTTACTCATTATGAATAAAAGTCTAAATAATGGCGATGCGCTTTTGTTAATTGTACGTTTATTAGTCAGCTGTCTGTTGTTTCAAGAGGTTTTAGTTCGCGTCGCGTCGGTTTGAAACGAACAGAGTTCAAAATGCGCGCGCTTTCAAAATTCAAATTTCGCGCCGTTCAAAAACGGCGGGGAAATTAAAACATTCGGTTATTGGAACAAAAGAGTTTCTCGTCTGCGTGCATGATGGCGATGTGCTTTTGTTTGTTCGTTAGTTTGCAGTTTAGTAAAACAAGATTCGAAGCAAAATGTATCACATTTTTATTTGTTTTTATTTCGTCTTAAAAAAATCAATTTCGAGGACAGCAGAAGAGAAGCGAATGGAATTCAAAATTGGCGCGCTTTTAAAATTCAAATTTCGCGCCAATTTTGAAACGGCTGGGAAATTCAAACTGGTTCGAAACGTTCGGTCGTTCAAGCGAAAGAACTCGTTACCTCGATGATGGCGACGGCGCTTTTCGTTTCTTTTTGTTTTTTATTCATTTGTTAATTGTTGATGAGTGTAACGAGTTTCGAGTTTGCGTTGCGTAAAAACAAAAAAAATCAATGACTAGTAAATATAAAAATGAGGAAAAAAAGAAAAATAAAAAATCACAAACAAACAAACAAAAAAGAAACAAACGACAATCTTACGAAAGAAAACGGAGGAATTTAAAAATCTTAAAAAATCACGATTGCTCATAATGAGGTCGGTTAACAAAAAGTTAAATGTCGACGAAAACAAAGACAGGAACAAATGACGGTCGGCCGACAAAAACGAAAAAAGGAACAAATGACAATCGGGTTCGGAATTAAAAAAATATGAAACAAAAGTAGTTCGGGGTGGAAGTGACTCGCCAACTTTCAAACCTCAATTACTGGAAGACGATTCACCATATCGAAATGCAACAAGAGAGCATTTTTGTGCCACATAATCTAGAGAACATTTTCTTCGCAAGTTTTGTTGAAATATGTCAAGAACAAAAAAGTCACCCCCTTAAACTACCCTTTTAAAAGAAGGGAGGATCCAACAAATATGATGCGAATGCGCAACTAGGTGCCCCACACGTGCGTTTCAAATTTTGCGATGATAACTTAAAGGATCTAAAAGATATTGCCAAAAAACGATATTCCCCCCCCCCCCTTATAACTCCCTTATTATTCACTTTTGGAAAAAAGTTACATGAAAAGGTGGCCTTATTTTGTGATGTTCTATCCATCCTGAAAATATCCGGAGACAATTTTCAATCACCCTGTATAGATGACTTAAGCTTAGTAGCACCCTGTATAATTATAACTGCTGTATCTAGTACAACATTAGTACAACAATCATTTACTACAAAACGCTCGGTATAATTAATTCTATTTAAGAATTTCTAATCCCTTAAGTGCACGTCATTAAAATAAATATACAGGGTGCTACCGAATTTGAGCCATTTATAAAAGAGCCTACACATTAGCGTATAATAATTTAAATTAACCGAACTGTAATTTCTTATACAATGGTTGCCATTAATCAATTGCTACGTAACGCTCTGTATAATTAATTCAGTTTAAAAATTTCGAAGTGCACAAGTACGCGCTTTTAAAATGATGATACAGGGTGCTGCCGAATTTCAATCTTTTATAGAAGAGTGGGCCTACGCTTTCCATAAAACGGCTCATATTTGGTAGCACCCTGTATGATTATATAAATTTATCAAATTGCAATTTTTAAAGCAACATTTTACAGTTATTGAGTCACTACATAACCTCAACGTAAGAATTTTGAACTCTGCAAGTGAGCGTCGTGAAAATAATTATACAGGGTGCAACCGAATTTGAGTCATTTGTAAAAACAACGTGGGCAATGACTAACCTAACCTCGAGAATGTTTTTGGTAATAGCGTGCGTATGGTTTGATGTAATGAATGGAGACAACAATAGTGTGCGTATGGTTTGATGATTAAGACGAAGACAAAGCGACGGTAACCAATTAATTACGAACTAAATTAATTTAAAAGCTTTTCTTTAATTAAGGTGATGAATGCGTGACGTAATCAGAGTCAACTTAACGCAGCCAACGCTGAATCTAAACAACTCGCAGAAACTTCGGCCAAAACTGACCGAAGCTCCATGATCACGTGAGACATGCTCTTTAATACATAACTCAGGTCCGGTAGCACCCTGTACATTTATATAAACTTAAGGATCTCAAAATCCATAAGTATATCGAATCGACGCTTATAACAAACGACACGCAGCGCCCTGTATAATTATTCAAATTTATCCAAATACGCCTTTTGTTGCAAGAAAATACCGCGGAGGTTAGGGAGCAACAACAATCACGAATTTTGAAGAAAACAAATGACACCAATTCAACATGTGAAATCTCTACATGTTGGCTAAAGCTCATCAATAAACGACTCATGTTCTGTAGCACTCTGTATAATTACATTAATCTAAGACGTGATCTTGATTAAATGAGTCAAGTTCGATAGCACGCCGTATAATTAACAAACACTTCAAATGTGCACTACAATAAACGGCTTTAGTTCAGTAGCACCCTATATCATAAAGGAGTTTATAAACACGTTTGGCTCTTCAATCATAAACAAAACGGATGCGCTCTTCAATAAACGACCCAAGTTTTGTAGCTTTCTGTGTAATTGTGCGAATTTAAAATGTGACTTTCATCAAATGACTCGAGTTCGGTGGCACGGCTGTATAATTGATGAATTTCAGGGCATCTCGATCACTTCAAGCGGCTCAAGTTCAGTAGCACCCTATATCATAAAAAAGTTTATAAGCACGGTTGGCTGGTCAATCATAAACAAAACGGATACACTTCAATAAACGACTTAAGTTTTGTAGCTCTCTGTATAATTATGCGAATTTAAATTGTGACTTTCATTAAATGACTCGCTCACCCACTCAGGTTCAACGACTTTAAACGGCTCAAGTTCACTAGCGTTCTATATCATAGAAAAGTTTAGCTGTTCAATTATAAACTAAACGGATAATATGCTCTAAGACGACTCGAGTTTCGTAGCACGCGGTATAATCAATGAATTTCAGAACATGTCGATCGCTTCGAACTCGCAGTCGGCCGACAAAAACGAAAAAAGGAACAAATGACAATCGGGCTCGGAGTTAAAAAAATATGAAACAAAAGTAACTAAGAAATAAAGAAATCACAATTTCTTTTGGTTGGAAGTGAAATGTCAAACCTGCAAACAAAAAACCAAGAATAAATGACTCTCAAGTTAAAAAATTAACGCCGAAACAAACAAGAAATAACGAAACAAAAAAACGAAACGCGATTCCTTTTTAAAGGGATTGGCCAGTAATGAAATCTGTGCGTTTTCTTCAAATTTCTGTTCATTGCTAACAATGTAGTGCTTACACGGACCGAAAACAAAACGCGATTTCTTTTTAAAACGATTGGTCAGTAATGGAGGACCTAAATAGGGCCACCACGTTGGCTCTTGATTATCACGGACCGAATACGAAATGAAATTGCTCTTGGGACAATATTTGAGCTGTTTGGAATATTTCAGTGAAAATCAAAACTAATCGAAAACAGAATAGAATGAGGAGGGAGACGCCTCGATTCCAAATCTGTGCTGCGTTTTCTTCAAATTTCTTTCAATACATTGTCTACACGTACCGAATACAGAACGCGATTTCTCTTTAAAACGATTGGCCAGTAACAGAAGACCTAAGACCTCCACGTTCACTTGATCGGCACGGACCGAATACAAACTGAAATTGCTCTTGGGACAATAAATTTGAATTGTTTGGAATATTTCAGTAAAAATCAAAACTAATCGGTAAGTGTGGCCTGTGTGGCCACAGAATAAAATGATGTGGGAGACGACTCGATTCGAAATCTGTGCGTTTTCTTCAAATTTCTTTCAATACATTGCCCACACGTACCGAAGACAAAACGCGATTTCTCCTTAAAACGATTGGCCACTAACACGTTCACTTGATCAGCACGCACCGAAAACAGAATGAAATTTGAAACCAGCTTCTGGACCATAGTTTTAGTTTTTTTTTTTTTATATTTCCGTTTCCATTTAAACAAGAGTATTTGAAGTCTTAAGTAAATATAAGGCGTTGCACTTTGATGAAGGGCCAAGTTGCTGTTTGCCCTCTGCCAACTCGTGTCCGGCAGAGGACTCAAGTACGGCCCCAGCGAGTACGGCGACGTGTCGTGCTTTCTGTCCTGGGGCCTCTGAATGGGCCCTCCTTGAGTCCCCTCCCCCTTTACTCTCCCTATGACGATGACCTATAATATTTGAAACTTCCGGCTGGAACCGTTGTAGCCACTTTTTTGCGATAAATATTTACTCTACGATTCATGATCTATGGCGGAAAGCGGTCTCCTTTTATATGATTTTATGACGGAAATTCCGATTACGTAACACTTTACATGTGGGCCAGTTGCCCCATGATTCATCGCGCTCGTATGCTTTGCATAATGCCCGGTTTTTTTCGATGAGTCAGCTGAAATTCTTGCAATTTGCAAAAGGTCGGTCAAGACTCAAGGTAAAGCGAGGCGCTGTAGCGTTTGCTTACATACCGTTTAGGTGAACGTATTTTCCGCGGTCGCGTAGGCGACGTTGTATCGAATGATCTATGAAACTGCCGATTCCTTACAGTCGCTTCCATCTGAGGCATTCTCAGTTAAAGAGGACAGAAATTTATTTCTCGCAACTTGTTGATCTCTTCTTTGCCGTCTTTCTTCTTTTGGCAGAAAAAAGGACAGCAACTACGGAAACCTTTGAGTGAAGTCATCTACAGGCTGATGCTAAATAAAACCAACGAAGTAATTAAAGACTAAATTAACCGCGCGCACCAAAAAAAAAATGATTACACATACAAGCAACAGAGCGCCCATTGTCTCCCTCCTAGCAATAAAACTTTCCGAATTAAACACGCGCCGGGCCCCGATCGAATCGATAACGCGAACTTTACGACGCTACGCGTCGCGCGTGATCTCCCCCGCAGACGTAATCAATTGTTTTTCGCGAGTAAAATATGATGCACGACCGTCGACGTTTTGATTGGGCGTTCAAATAGGTCGTGTTGGATCACGGAACGCAGGAATAGAAACCAATTCGGACGCGATCGGATTTCTTTCTTGTATTTATGTTTGAACGAACGGAGACAACTGCGAGAGACAACGAGAAAATCCCAAAACCGAGAAGGTCCAAACGCAACGTCATCAAAATTCATGCTAATAATGATTCAGTTCAAAAACAGCCTTAAAGGAGCGTCGTGGGGGGGGGGGGAGACGAAGAGGGGCGAAGGGAGATTAATTTTGGGAGGGGGCGAGGACAACGCCTTAAAAAATGCGGTACTTCAAGGTCATCGAGTCGCCTACAGACTTGAAGTTCCTACTTGATTGGTCGATCAATCAAAATCTTGGGTTATGTTGGGCCTGGTCCAAATTCTCACTTGATTGGTTGATTAATCAAAAGCTCGGAGTCACCTAAAGACTTGCAAGGTCTAAACTCCTGCTTGATTGGTCGATCAATCAAAATCTTGGGTTGCATTGGGTCTGGTCCAAGTTCTGACTTGATTGGTTGATCAATCAAAAGCTTGGGTAGCATCGGATGTTGGTTGGAGAGCTAAGACAATTTGGCCACAACACCAAACCAAGTGGTCCACAAAAAATGGGTCTGTGAAGACCTTCATTGGCTACTATTGTTAAACCAAACGTTAAGGTTAAGGTTTCTAACACCAGCTAATCCTTGCAGGTGGGAACTCCGAATCCGGAAGTGACGGTGTGGATCGTGAACCTGAGCACGCCCAAGTACCTGTTCCCGGTCCAGCTGAAACCCACCAACAGCGTCGAGGAGGGAAGCTACTTGACCAGCGCGAGCTTCTACGGCGACCATCAGGTCGCCCTCGTCTGGTTGAACCGCCGCCAGAACGTCTCCGTCATCCTGAACTGCAGGTCACAGAACAACTTCAACTGCACCGACGTAAGTCCGAAGCAGCCGAGGATCCCCGGTCTTCTGAAGCGTTCCTCTTTTTATAGTTTCACATCGAGAAGGAGAGCTGCGGCTGGACGGAGCCCATCTTCCACCCGGTCTTTTCCGGCAACGGCACTCAAGCCCTGGCGCGACTTCCGGTGCGCGACGGTGAAAACGGCCATTACATGCACGCCTGTCAGATCTATGAGAACCACGTCCTTCCCCTCACCCACGGGGCCTTTGAAGTCACGAAGATTTTGGCGTGGGACGAGGAAAATCACATTATGTAAGTTCCACACCTCACAATTTATTCTTTTCACATGAGCTATGAGGGCTGAGCGCGCGACGCCCCACTTAGACCCTCCTTATATTATGTCAGTAACCAATGAGAGAGCGAGTGCGCTCGGACTATGCGCGCGGCCCCATTTTTATGGTTCCTATACTGTGGCAATGGCCAATCGCAGGTTCTTACATTATGGCAAGGCCAATCACAGTGCGATAGGATCGAGTGCGCTCGGACTATGCGCGCGGCCCCATCGAATGTGCTTCTCATATTTTGTCAACGGCAAATCAGAGTGCACTCAGATGTTCAGTTGACGAATCAGCTTAGGCATTATAAAATCTAGAATCTAGGCGAAGGTTCACGGTTAATCTGGCACGGAAACGAAGAAAATCGATTGATGTTGACGGAAGCAAAATCAGATCGATCAATGTCGACAGAAACTGCTACCTACCTGAATTACAGCAAACGGCCAGCGGTTGGGCAATTTAAGGTCTCTAGCACAGCCGGCCAACTCTTTAAAAAAGTGAAAAGAACAAGGACGGTAACGAAGAAGATCGATTGATGTTGACGGAAGCAAAATCAGATCGATCAATGTCGACAGAAACTGCTACCTACCTGAATTACAGCAAACGGCCAGCGGTTGGGCAATTTAAGGTCTCTAGCACAGCCGGCCAACTCTTTAAAAAAGTGAAAAGAACAAGGACGGTAACGAAGAAGATCGATTGATGATGACGGAAGCAAAATCAGATCGGTCAATGTTGACAGAAACTGCTACCTACCTGAATTACAGCAAACGGCCAGCGGTTGGGCAATTTAAGGTTTCTAGCACAGCCGGCCAACTCTTTAAACAAGTGAAAAGAACAAGGACGGTAACGAAGAAGATCGATTGATGTTGACGGAAGCAAAATCAGATCGATCAATGTTGACAGAAACTACTACCTACCTGAATTACAGCAAAGGGCCAGCGGTTGGGCAATTTAAGGTCTCTAGCACAGCCGGCCAACTCTTTAAAAAAGTGAAAAGAACAAGGACGGTAACGAAGAAGATCGATTGATGTTGACGGAAGCAAAATCAGATCGGTCAATGTTGACAGAAACTGCTACCTACCTGAATTACAGCAAACGGCCAGCGGTTGGGCAATTTAAGGTCTCTAGCACAGCCGGTTAACTCTTAAAAAAAGTGAAAAGAACAAGGACGGTAACGAAGAAGATCGATTGATGTTGACGGAAGCAAAATCAGATCGATGAATGTTGACAGAAACTGCTACCTACCTGAATTACAGCAAACGGCCAGCGGTTGGGCAATTTAAGGTCTCCAGCACAGCCGGCTAACTCTTAAAAAAAGTGAAAAGAACAAGGACGGTAACAAAGAAGATCGATTGATGTTGACGGAAGCAAAATCAGATCGATCAATGTTGACAGAAACTGCTACCTACCTGAATTACAGCAAACGGCCAGCGGTTGGGCAATTTCAGGTCTCTAGCACAGCCGGCTAACTCTTAAAAAAAGTGAAAAGAACAAGGACGGTAACAAAGAAGATCGATTGATGTTGACGGAAGCAAAATCAGATCGGTCAATGTTGACAGAAACTGCTCCCTACCTGAATTACAGCAAACGGCCAGCGGTTGGGCAATTTAAGGTCTCTAGCACAGCCGGCCAACTCTTTAAAAAAGTGAAAAGAACAAGGACGGTAACAAAGAAGATCGATTGATGATGACGGAAGCAAAATCAGATCGGTCAATGTTGACAGAAACTGCTACCTACCTGAATTACAGCAAACGGCCAGCGGTTGGGCAATTTAAGGTCTCTAGCACAGCCGGCTAACTCTTAAAAAAGGTGAGAAGAACAAGGACGGTAACAAAGAAAATCGATTGATGTTGACGGAAGCAAAATCAGATCGATCAACGTCGACAGAAACTGGTACCTACCTGAATTACAGCAAACGGCCAGCGGGTGGGCAATTTAAGGTCTCTAGCACAGCCGGCTAAAATCACATTATGTAAGTTCCACACCTCACAATTTATTCTTTTCACAGAACTATGAGGTAAGCTAGGGCTGAGCGCGCGAGGCCCCACTTAGACGCTCCTTATATTATGTCAGTAACCAATGAGAGAGTGAGTGCGCTCGGACTATGCGCGCGGCCCCATTTTTATGGTTCCTATACTGTGGCAATGGCCAATCACAGGTTCTTGCATTATGGCAAGGCCAATCACAGTGCCATAGGATCGAGTGCGCTCGGACAATGCGCGCGGCCCCATCGAATGTGCTTCTCATATTTTGTCAACGGCAAATCAGAGTGCACTCAGATGTTCAGTTGACGAATCAGCTTAAGCATTATAAAATTTAGAATCTAGGCGAAGGTTCACGGTTAATCTGGCACTGTTTTTTTTTTTTTGTAGATATGCTATGGCAACAAACGAAAAAGAACCAGCGGTTCGCCACCTGTTCAAAGTCGGTGATAACAATTCAATGCAACCGTGGACGTGCCTGACGTGTAAACCTCTCGTCGACTTGGACAAGTCGTCCTTCGACGTGGATAACGCGAACGAAACGCAATTCAACCAATCGATGCTGGTCCATTACGTATGTGAATACAACAATGTGATATTCAGTAGCTCGTATAAGTATTATGTTCAAGAATGCTTGGGACCAGACGTGCCGGTCGTGTTTTTAGTCGAAACCGCTACGAATTTTAGGCTAACCGTGCTCGCGTCCGGCGGCAACCTGCGCAACGAAATCCGCCAGTTTTCGGCGCCGCAGGTCAAGAAGATCGCGGTCATCATCGAGAACGGCTACGAGGCCCAGGTGAAGCTGCACCTCCCGCCCGTCCTGAGGGAGTACGAGGACGCCGTCTTCCCCACCATCCTGATCATGTAAGCAAACCCGGTCGAGACGTAGCCGCGATGATGTCATCAACTGAGGCAATTTCCAGCGATTCCAAGCCAGGATCGCAGTCGGTCACCGAAAAGTGGGACCTCTCCTGGCCGTGGTACCTGGCGAGCTCGAGGAACTACATCGTCGCCCAAATCGACGTCAGAGGCGCGGGGTTTCAAGGCGAAAAGATGCGCAGAGAAGTCCTCAACAAGTAATACATCCCCCCCCTCACCTCGCGCAATAACATCACCAAATTTAATCTTCAGAATCGGAGAGACGGACGTGCAGGACCTGCTGGCCGTCCTCACGTACCTAAGGGACGAACTCAAGTTCATCGACAGGACCAAGATCTGCGTGTTCGGGCGAGGTTACGGCGGCTACGCCTCTGCGATGATGATAATGCAGGACTTCCACCAGGTCATCAACTGCTCGATCAGCGTTTCGCCGATCACGAACTGGCATCATTACAGTAAGTTCGTTGTCGATCGTTCGTCGGCGATCGTTTAAATAAATTGTGCTGCTGCTGCTGCTTTAGATTCGTACTTCACCGAGAGGTACTTCGGCTATCCCGCGGAGCAGTTCCAGGTCTACGAGAAGGCGGACCTCACCAAGAGGGCGGGGAACATGAAGGGGAGGCGCTACCTCTTGGTGCACGGCACGGCCGACACGACGATTAAACCCCAACATTCCATGAAATTCGCGCGGGCCCTCATCGACCAAGAAGTTCTTTTTCAGCAGTTGGTAAGAACGAAAACTACGTTACACACCCCCCCCCCCCCCGGCCCCCAATGCACCAAAATAATCCCCAAATCATATCATCAATTGACGTACACATTCGCTTGCAGATTAACGCGTGGAGAGGGGTGTTTGCTTGGTACTTAGCAGTATTAACATAAAGATCGAGTTTTTTTTTCGTGCCGTGTTTGTGAGAGAAAGCGATTGTTTCTATTCACCTATATACATACCTGTTAGTTGCGCGGTAAAAATCTCGTAAAAAAAATCAAGAAACAATGCCAGTGCAGTACAGATAGATCTCTTTTCGATTTTTTGTTTCACTCCGACGTTTTTTTTTTAACTTTTAAGCTAAAAGTATCTAGTTGCCTTTACTCAACTGTTACTTTTAGCTTAAAAGTTCAAAAAAGGACGTCGGAGTGAAACAAGAACAAATAGAAAAGAAATAAGAAAGCCGAAGAAACTATTGTTTAAAAAAAATGACTTCACGTCTATGAGCTTCGACTATAAAAATCATTTACCAAACAAATGACGGTCGCATGATTATTTTTCGCATTTTCTGAGGATGACTTTTAAGAAAAGTGAAAAGAACAAGGACGGAAACGAAGAAGATGGATTGATGTTGACGGAAGCAAAATCAGATCGATCAATGTCGACAGAGACTGCTTCCTACCTGAATTACAGCAAAGGGGCAGCGGGTGGGCAATTTAAGATCTCCAGCACAGCCGGCTAACTCCTGGAGATTGGGGGGTCGCACGGAACCCCAAATTATTCCTTTTTCAAAGATAATAGAAAATTCAAAAGTAATTTAAAACAAATCAAAAATAAGCGAGTATAAAAATAATTTTCATTCAAGGATAACAGAAAATTTAAAAAATAGAAAATTTACATAAGTGAGATAATTAAAAAATAAAAATTTAAAAAAACCACGGAAAATATAAAATTAACTTATTTCTGAGATTGAATGAATTCCTAATCAATAAAATAGAAAATTCAAAAAATAATAAAAAAGAGTGCAAGAATATGTAACAGAAATTTCAAAAAATGACACAGAACTCAAAAATACATAAAGGAAAATATAACTGACACAGAATTCAAGAATAACAGAAAATTAAAAAAAATAATGGAGAATTTAACTTACAAAAAATTATAAAAATTACAAAAAATTATAAAAATTATAAAAATTACAAAAAATTATAAAAATTAAAAAAATCATTAAATAAACAAAACTTTCTAAAATTAAGATTTGACATTTGTACAATTTTTGGCCTAAAATAAAACAAAAGACAATCGACAAATTTATAAAATAAAAAAAATAAATATAAAAAAAATCTCATTGAATAAAAATAGAAAAAAATAAAAATAAAAAAAATCTCATTAAATAAAATTACAAAAAAATAAAAATTAAAAAATTCTCAATCAATAAACAATACTTTCTACTTTCTATAAAATCACAAAAAAACATAAAAATTACAAAAAATTATAAAAATTTAAAAAATCTCAAACAAAACTTTCTAAAATTAAGATTTGACATTTGTGCAATTTTTGGCGTAAAATAAAACAAAAGACGATCGACAAATTTATTTATAAAATTTTAAAAAAATAAATATAAAAAAAATCTCATTGAATAAAAATAGAAAAAAATAAAAATAAAAAAAATCTCATTAAATAAAATTACAAAAAAATAAAAATTAAAAAATTCTCAATCAATAAACAATACTTTCTACTTTCTATAAAATCACAAAAAAACATAAAAATTACAAAAAATTATAAAAATTTAAAAAATCTCAAACAAAACTTTCTAAAATTAAGATTTGACATTTGTGCAATTTTTGGCGTAAAATAAAACAAAAGACGATCGACAAATTTATTTATAAAATTTTAAAAAAATAAATATAAAAAAAATCTCATTGAATAAAAATAGAAAAAAATAAAAATAAAAAAAATCTCATTAAATAAAATTACAAAAAAATAAAAATTAAAAAATTCTCAATAAATAAACAATACTTTCTACTTTCTATAAAATGACAAAAAATATGAAAATTATAAAAAATTATAAAAATTAAAAAATCATTAAATAAACAACACTTTCTAAAATTAAGATTTGACATTTGTACAATTTTTGGCCTAAAATAAAACAAAAGACGATCGACAAATTTATAAAATAAAAAAAATAAATATAAAAAAAATCTCATTGAATAAAAATAGAAAAAAATAAAAATAAAAAAAATCTCATTAAATAAAATTACAAAAAAATAAAAATTAAAAAATTCTCAATCAATAAACAATACTTTCTACTTTCTATAAAATCACAAAAAAACATAAAAATTACAAAAAATTATAAAAATTTAAAAAATCTCATTAAACAAAACTTTCTAAAATTAAGATTTGACATTTGTGCAATTTTTGGCGTAAAATAAAACAAAAGACGATCGACAAATTTATTTATAAAATTTAAAAAAAATAAATATAAAAAAAATCTCATTGAATAAAAATAGAAAAAAATAAAAATAAAAAAATCTCATTAAATAAAATTACAAAAAAATAAAAATTAAAAAATTCTCAATAAATAAACAATACTTTCTACTTTCTATAAAATGACAAAAAATATGAAAATTATAAAAAAATATAAAAATTACAAAAAATTATAAAAATTACAAAAAATTATAAAAATTACAAAAAATTATAAAAATTACAAAAAATTATAAAAATTACAAAAAAATTATAAAAATTAAAAAAATCATTAAATAAACAAAACTTTCTAAAATTAAGATTTGACATTTGTGCAATTTTTGGCCTAAAATAAAACAAAAGACGATCGACAAATTTGTAAAATAAAAAAAATAAATATAAAAAAAAATCTCATTGAATAAAAATAGAAAAAAATAAAAATAAAAAAAATCATTAAATAAAATTACAAAAAAATAAAAATTAAAAAATTCTCAATCAATAAACAATACTTTCTACTTTCTATAAAATCACAAAAAAACATAAAAATTACAAAAAATTATAAAAATTAAAAAAATCTCATGAAACAAAACTTTCTAAAATTAAGATTTGACATTTGTGCAATTTTTGGCGTAAAATAAAACAAAAGACGATCGACAAATTTATTTATAAAATTTTAAAAAAATAAATATAAAAAATCTCATTAAATAGAATTACAAAAATATAAAAATTAAAAAATTCTCAATAAATAAACAATACTTTCTACTTTCTATAAAATGACAAAAAATATAAAAATTACAAAAAATTATAAAAATTACAAAAAATTATAAAAATTGCAAAAAATTATAATTACAAAAAATTATAAAAATTACAAAAAATTATAAAAATTACAAAAATCTCATTAAATAAACAAAACTTTCTAAAATTAAGATTTGACATTTGTGCAATTTTTGGCGTAAAATAAAACAAAAGACGATCGAGAAATTTATTTATAAAATTTTAAAAAATAAATATAAAAAATCTCATTAAATAAAATTACAAAAAAAATAAAAATTAAAAAATTCTCAATAAATAAACAATACTTTCTACTTTCTATAAAATGACAAAAAATATAAAAATTACAAAAAATTATAAAAATTACAAAAAATTATAAAAATTGCAAAAAATTATAAAAATTACAAAAAATTATAATTACAAAAATTATAAAAATTACAAAAATCTCATTAAATAAACAAAACTTTCTAAAATTAAGATTTGACATTTGTGCAATTTTTGGCCTAAAATAAAACAAAAGACGATCGACAAATTTATAAAATTAAAAGATAATGGAGAATTTAAAAGTAACGGAAAATTTAAAAATAAAATTGTGGGACCGACTAACTTATTTTTGAGAATTACTCATTACTCATTAATAACAAAAAAAAATCAAAAATAATTAAAACAAATAAAAAATAGAGTGCAAAAATAATTAAAAAAATCAGAAAATTAAAAAAAAAATAGAAAACTCAATAGTATTAGAAAATTTAAGTGACAAGAGAATTTAAAAAATAATAAAAATTAAAAATTAATTTAAAAAATGCAAATAAAGAAGACTCAAACTTTGAGAAAATTGTGTGAATAACCAACTTACTTATTTTTGAGAAATAACTGTTTTTCAAAAATAAAAAATTCTAAAATAATTAAAATAAATAAATCAAAAATAATAAACCACTAAATTTAAACAAGTCATTAAATTAGTTATTATTAAATAGTAAATATTACTAAAATCTATCTGAAATTTCAACAGAAAGTCACCAGATCTAGTGACAAAATCACTAAGTTGGCAACAGTGAACGCAACGTCGCCAATTTTAAAAACATATCGACGCGTGATTTCAAGCAAATATGTATTCAATCATTGCAAATCATAGCTGCCTTTTGTTGTTGCAAAATGTTATTGTGTTAATCTAAAGTCACTAAAAGAAAATTTTCGCTGCCATCTACCGGCAAGTGAGCGGAACTACCGCGAAACGCCGCGCTATTTAAAAAATGACTTAAGGCACTTCTTCAAATTTGAACTTGATTATGCATCGTAACGGTGATAATTTGATGCTCGCAGACTTGCCTCTCAAGCAAGCGCGAAGGCTTGCCTGACCGTGTGTACGCCCATTTATAGGCACAGGCAAACATATTTCTCCGCCCTCGCGCCAATCATCTTTGGTCTTGTGTTTTATTTGTTGGGTCATCTGCTGATCTTGCAAACGGCTTTTGTATCATCTATTCATTTATGAGCGAAATATTCGAAAGAAGCGAATTATTTTTATTTCGTTACCAGTTTTTTTTTTTTTTTGAGTCGCCATCGGCCGATTTGTTGAGTTCGCGAGAGATAACGAATCGGAGCGCGAGCCATTTTTTTCTCTTCATTACGCAAACGTTCTGCTCCGCCCTCGGGCCAATCAGCTTATCTCTCTCTCGCATTCCCATTGGTTCACTTATAAAACCGCGACTTCAAGTCGCACGCAGACGCAGGTTCCAGCCAATTGCTTTTCGTTTCTTCTAATTCGAGAAAAACATTGTTACGTCATAAAAGAATGTTATTCCAGCGATTGCTTTTGTTACCTCTTGTTTTTTATGAATTATTGTCTTTTATTGCACGGTTAATTTTCTTGGTTTGAATTCCAGGTGTACCCCGACGAAACGTTTAAATTTAGCAAGAAGACGCTTCTGCACTTGTACAAGGAGGTGGATCAATTCTTCAACGATTCGTTCGGGCCGAGCTACGACGACTGGGACGAGGGGACCGGTTTTTTTATACAATAGCTGTTTCCTAAACATTGTTGACACGTTTCTCGATGAACCAAAAAAAACAATCCGGCGACGTTTTATTTCCTCCGTTCTCCGATAATTTTGACGTTGGTTCCTATTTGTTTTTGTAAAGAAGATCCGAACGGAACTCTCTCCTTTTTTTTACATACATAGTCTCGTGCTTTAAGCTTATAAGAAGAATACGTCCAAATTCCCTTCGCAGGATACATTAGAATGTAAGCTTTTCGGAACTGTTCACAACGAAAGGTTTCATTTCCGAGTAAGTTTTGCGTTCGTCGTTGTTGTTGTATATAATATTGTTGTTGTTGTTACGGTTGGGTTCTCGTCCTGCGTTGAAAGCTTACATTCCAATTTTTTTACGTGTATATATGTGCCTGACCTAAGCTTTATGAAAATAAACACACACACACACACACGTTATTACAACATCCAAGACAAAAAAAAAATCAAATTGTATTCGTTCACGAATAAGATATTTTCCGTTGCCTAAGCATTTTTGAAAAATAATTATGTATTATTATTACCATACTCATTGTTAACGATGTTATATTTGTATGATATGTACTGATATTTAAATGTGACACCAAGCTAATAAATGTTAATTTATTCGTAAGGTATTGTCTTTTATTATTTTCATACGTTCCTGTATATGGGGTGACACAAAAATATGTATATCTAAAGAGAACGATTTTGTGTTCGACATTTTTCAAACTCGCTCGCAAATACCTCCCTATCAACGAGACAAGAATAGACAGGAGGGAGTCATACCGACAGTAGTTTCTCGTCCAAAGTGGTAACTAAACATGGGCGCTGTATGTCATAGGCGCAACGAGATAAGAATAAAGAGGAGGGAGTCATACCAACAGTAGTTTCTTCTCCAAAGTGGTAACTAAATATGGGGGCTGCATGTCATAAGCGCGCACAAGCGTCTTACCAAATAAAATTCAAATGTCAAGTTGATAGCTATTCGGTGAATAATTACCATGAAAACAATTCATAAAATCGAACAGCCATTCAGAAAAAATCAAATTATTCACTGAGTAACTTTATTGGGCAGATGGAAAGATCGGGCCTAAGACATGAAATTTTATTCCACAGCCGCCTGAGACCCGAAATTTACTGAATCACATGTTGCCTATTAGAGTAATGTAATACTCTTTAGTAGGTAGGTATATTCTTTGGTAATACTTTTGCATGAAAAATTTCGTACGAACGTCAAACGAAACTAATGTACAGTGGCGGACAGAAAATTTCGGATGTCAGTGTCACTATCTGACGTATACATATACGAATTTCTTAACTTTTACGTCAGTGGAATGACACTGACATCCGAAATTTTCTGTCCGCGACTGTACATTTTCAATGATTGAGGACGACACTTTGAATTTGGCGCCACAATTTTCAGTGTATCTCGCGTTCTAAATATGGCCAGGAGTTGGCACGTCATTTTGTTTATTGTGCAATTTTTGACACGCTAAATAAAACAAAAGACAATCGAGAAATAAGGAAAATTTATAAAATTATTATTATGTAATATAGAATTTAAAAAATAAAAATATAAAAATCTCAATGAATAAAATTAGAAAAAATAATAAAGTTTTAAAAAATCTCAAACAAAATTACAAAAAAATTAAAATTAAAAAATTCTCATTAAATAAACAATACTTTCTATCGAATTACAAAAAATTATAAAAATTAAAAAATTTTAATTAAATAAACAATACTTTCTAAAATTAAGATTTGACTGCAATTTTTGACGTAAAATGAAACAAAAGATGATCGACAAATTTATAAAATTAAAAAAAAATAAATATTAAAGAAAACTCATTGAATAAAATTAGAAAAAAATTACAAATATTAAAAAAATCGTTAAATAAAATTACAAAAAAATAAAAATTAAAAAATTTTCATTAAATAAACAGTACTCTCTACATTCTATAAAATTATAAAAAATTACAAAAATTAAAAAATCTCGTTAAATAAACAAAACTTTCTAAAATTAAGATTTGAACTTTAGGCAATTTTTCGCGTAAAATAAAAAAAAAGACGATCGACAAATTTATAAAATTAAAAAAATCTCTGAATAAAATTAGAAAAAATTACAAAAATTAAAAAAACCCATTAAATAAAATTACAAAAAATTATAAATATTAAAAAATTCTCATTAAATAAACAATGCTTTCTATAAAATTACAAAAAATTATAAAAATTAAAAGAATCTCATTAAATAAACAAAACTTTCTAAAATTAAGATTTGATATTTGCGCCTAAAATAAAACAAAAGACGATCGACAAATTTATCAAATTAAAAAAAATAAATAATAAAGAAAACTTATTGAAAAAAATTAGAAAAAAATAACAAATATTAAAAAAATCTCATTAAATAAAATTACAAAAAAATAAAAATAAAATTTTTTTTAATTAAATAAACAAAACTTTCTAAAATTAAGATTTGATATTTGCGCCTAAAATAAAACAAAAGACGATCGACAAATTTATAAAATTTAAAAAAATCTCTGAATAAAATTAGAAAAAATTACAAAAATTAGAAAAACCCATTAAATAAAATTACAAAAAATTATAAATATTAAAAAATTCTCATTAAATAAACAATGCTTTCTAAAATAAAGATTTGATGTTTGTGCAACTTTTGACAAAAAAAAAACAAAAAAATATCAAGTTTATAAAATTTAAAAAAAAAATAAATATGTATTAGAAAAAACTCATTGAATAAAATTAGAAAAAAATAACAAATATTAAAATAATCTCATTAAATAAAATTAAAAAAAAAATAAAAATTAGAAAATTCACATTAAATAAACAATACTTTCTATAAAATTACAAAAAATTATAAAAATTAAAAGAGTCTCATTAAATAAACAAAACTTTCTAAAATTAAGATTTGAACTTTAGGCAATTTTTGGCGTAAAATAAAACAAAAGACGATCGACAAATTTATAAAATTAAAAACATCTCATTGAATAAAATTAGAAAAAAAATACAAAAATAAAAAAAAAACATTAAATAAAATTACAAAAAATTAAAAACTTCTCATTAAATAAACAAAACTTTCTAAAATTAAGATTTGATGTTTGTGCAATTTTTGACAAAAAAAAACAAAAAAATATCGTTTATAAAATTTTTAAAAAAATAAATATGTATTAGAAAAAACTCATTGAATAAAATTAGAAAAAAATAACAAATATTAAAATAATCTCATTAAATAAAATTACAAAAAAATAAAAATTAGAAAATTCTCATTAAATAAACAATACTTTCTACTTTCTATAAAATTACAAAAAATAAAAATCAAAAAAAATCTCATTAAATAAACAAAACTTTCTAAAATTAAGATTTGAATTTTAGCCAATTTTTGGCGTAAAATAAAACAAAAGACGATCGACACGTTTATAAAATTAAAAAAATCTCATTGAACAAAATTTTTAAAAAAATACAAAAATTAAAAATCCCATTAAATAAAATTACAAGAAATTATAAAAATTAAAAATTCTCACTAAATAAACAAAACTTTCTAAAATTAAGATTTGATGTTTGTGCAATTTTTGACGAGAAAAAAAAAACAAAAGACGATCGACAAATTTATAATATTAAAAAAAAATAAATATAAAAAAAATCTCATTGAATAAAATTACAAAAAAATAACAAAAATAAAAAAATCTCATTATTTAATGAGATTTTTTTATTTTTGTTATTTTTTGTTATTTTTTATTTTTGTTATTTTGTAATTTCATTTGAAATTACAAAAAAATAAAAATTAAAAAATGCTCATTCTCGAAACTTTCTAAAATTAAGATTTGACAATTGCGCATTTTTTGACGAAAAACAAAACAAGAGACGATCGAGAAATAGAGAAAATTGATGAAATTACGAAAAATAACGAAAATTAAAAAATTCTCATCAAGTAAACAAGAAACTATAGCAACTTAAGACCTCTTTTTAGTATCACCATAAACGTGGATAACCCTACAAATCGAATCGATTTGAAAGTTAAAAACGCGCGCGCTCATTGGTCGATTTAAATTCGAATCGACCATTGAAAGACCCGGGGGCAAGCAGCGAGCGCTGAGCTCGATTGAACGCACCCGTCGACTTGAATTTTTGTTCAAATAAATTTTCAAATTTCTCAATTCTCCCGTCGCGTCGTGAGCTATCGCCTATGGCGTAATCGCAAATTTAAAATTTGCCGTTTATTTTTAATCGTAATCGCCGAGCGAAAGTTTCGGCGCGGCGAGCGAGTGCGTTCAGCCACCACCGACGGCGTTTACTCGTCGGTGTTTCAAGTGCAGAAATTTCGCTCGTTTCGCCACGTCCCGCGAGTGGAGAGAAAAAGTACGGCGGGCGAAAAAATCGCGAGCGAATTAGAAAGGATGTTGCGCGCGTTTTCACCGCCTTTGTGCCGCTATCCTACTTCACGGCTCTTACAACATCTGATTGCGTTCACCTTGATAAAAATTCAATATGGCCGCGCTGACAGTGACGTTTCTGTTTACATAATTGTGTGTGTGTGTGTGTATTCGAGAGTTCGCACGACGCACGGAAGAGCCCCACGTCGGACCGCGAAGGGACCCGCTGGACGAACGCAGGACACTCGGAACGGTGACCCGCGCGACGGACGAGAGGCCGCGAGCGTTATCAGCTGGTGGCAATCGCGGATTATCAGTACACACACGTGATAAGCACTACGAAAATGATACCGAGCAGATAAGTGCCCGGGATTTCGCAGAATATCGTGCCAGAGCTATGATTTCGCTTATTTGCATAGTGTTTGACTGTTAATCGCCCGTCATACACACCTTATTGTAAGTATCACTTCAGCTGTGGAGATTTTTTGGGGAATTTTAAGGTGACATTTACAAGTAGAAAGTAGACAGTTGTTTCAGATCCGTTTTTGCGACCTAAATACCATTCCCATAGATAACATTCCACTGAATTCATCCTACTATTGCTGCACCTAATTAAGATCCGAGGCCCGAGTTCAGATGCCTGAGAGAGTCTGTTCTCGTTTTAGATGATGTTGCCCGATTTGGTATCGCCATGGGAACACCAGGCGATAAAAGCAGAATCGGTAAGGTAGTTAGTGAGTCCGCGTCGCAGCTGAACCTGGAAAAAAGCGAAGAGCCCCCCTCGGAGCTACAACAACCTCCCGCAGAGGGCGAACTCGAACTCCAACAACCGGGACCATCGACCGCAGCAGACATGACCGTCCTAAGCAGACTCACTCACTTTCCACTCGTCGATTACCCCGCCACGCAGTTGCCCGCCGCCGTAAAGATCGAACACACCGGCGTACTGGAACAAGCGCACATCGAAGACTACTACAGCCAAACCAAGTATTACCAACCGGAGACTTACGCGAAAACCTACCCCCCCGTCTTACCATCATCCGAGAAACCGACCAAAACATTCCAAAGCTTAGACGAGCCCGGCCCCTCGGGCCTGCAAACGCCAAAAACCAAGCCGATCCCCGCCTCGAAGTTGCTCCCGAAACGAAGCAAAAAGGCGGCCCCCTCGACTTCGCAAGCCACGAAAAAATCCTTCGTCTGCCAATACTGCCAAAAGAGTTTCCAGAATCTGGCCAACCTGGTGAAACACCAGCAGGTCCACGCGGGCAGTTCACCGTTCAAGTGCGAGCACTGTAAGAAATCATTCACTTCCAAGTTCAAGCTCGTGCGGCACGTCCTGATCCACTCCGACCGGAAGCCCTTCAGCTGCACGGTCTGCGAGAGGACCTTCCACCGCAAGGACCACCTCAAGAACCACATCAAGGTGCACAGCCCCAGCAAGAAAGTGTACGTGTGCGAGAAGCCCGACTGCAAGAAGGAGTACACGTCGCTGATGAGCTACAAGAAGCACTCGGCGTTGCACGCGGCCGAAGAGGGCAGCCTCGAGTGTCTGATCTGCTCGAAGAAGTTCGAAACGAAAGAGGAGATCCTCTACCACCTCAAGATCCACGCGGGCAGTCGGACCGTGAAGAGCCCCCACGAAAAGAAATTCACCTGCGATCAGTGCGACCGAAAGTTCTTCACCCGCAAGGACGTCCGGCGGCACATGGTGGTGCACACGGGCATGCGCGACTTCCTGTGCCAGTTCTGCCCGCAGAGGTTCGGCCGGAAGGACCACCTCGTCAGGCACATAAAGAAGTCGCACTCGAAGAACTACCCCGCGACGGAAACCCGAGAGGAGAGCTCCGCCGAGCAAGAGGAGTTCGAGATGCCCAACCCCGAGTCGGGGGGCGACGATAACATCTTGGACATCGACATTTTTAAGTCCGAGCACCTTTCGCTGCTGCCCCAGGAATCCGTGCAGCAAGTCCTCGCTGATTTGGACACGGAAGGCCTGAGGGACATCGGCGAGAGCTCGACGTCCCTCCCCAGCGAACCCGTCGTGCCCGTCACGCCCGACATTAGCCCCATTCTGGAGGAGGGTGTTATGATTAACGAATCCGAAATAATCACCTTCGCCGAGGACCCGAGGGAGAACTTGCCACTGCCCGCCTTCAGCAAAACGTTTCAGTCGCCTCCGCAACAATGATTTTTAAACCGCCGCCGCCCTAGGAAATTTTATTTATATATTATAGGTATACGTACGAGAGAAATGTCAATAGTTGAAACGAAACAGGAAAGTCACTTAAGCTTAAAGTTTTCGTAGAACGATCCGAGTGCATTCCAAAACAGTGTGTGCGCGTCTTCTACGCTTATCATGAATACGTAATCTGGACGTGCGAGGGAAATTCTGTCGTCGATCGCAGAAGTGGTATTTATTTATTTTTCGTTTCGTTTCGGTTAACCGAGGTAAAGGGGGAGGTTATAACTTGTGAAAGTTAGAAAGATTGCTCGAGGTAAGGTTCTTTATATTATGCTTCTTAAAGGCCGTTTCACACTTGTTAAATTTCATGACAGTTTCGTTACACAAAGTGAATTCCGATCGGTTGATTTGGCACTTCATTTTACATAAAAAATATCCTAGTGTGATATGGCTTTAATACAGACTTGTACAAAAAAAGTACAAAAATATTTCACTTGGTAAACTACAGTGTCCTATTGGTTGCTGAATGTAACAACTTATGACCTCCTCTTGTAATAAGTGCTTCCCTCTGCGCACTACTACTAAAATTAATCAAACACGTAGAGAGAGATTCGGGCCTTTTTTCCTTTTAGAACCGTGTGGGGAAAGCGCATGAAACGATCTTGTGCAGGACCGGGCCCGTCCGGTTCGATATTATATTTAGAATTTCATTATTTCTTTGTGTATTCAAGCTTTAATTGTTTATATTTATCTATTTTTTATTATTGGCCTCATGAATTTTATATACTTTAGGAATATTTAATATAAAATTATGTCGTATCTTAAAGAAATTCCGGGGGAAGCGACAGCGATACACACACACACACACATAGACCAACGTGAAGTTAGCAATAGATTTCCAGCAATAAAAATTATAAAAATTTTATCACCGGACGACAGGGGGGGGGGCGTAATATATTCCTATATATTTGGGCAAATATTTCGTCATATTAATACAAAGGTAAAGTCCTTTGTGACGTTTTGTGACTTCTGTGAACAGTTGACGTGAAAATTCTTAGGAAATTTCTTCAGGATATTAATTCCCAATGCCTTTTACACAACATATAAAAAAATTACGATGTAACCCCCCTTAGTTTATCTTTAAAAAAAAATCATACATTGCATACATACGTGCATCATACGTGCATATATAAAGTAATGGTCTGGCATAAAAAACGTTATGGCCGGATATTTGTCGTGAAAATTGTTAGGAAATCTCTTCAGGATTTTAATTTCCAATGCCTTTAACACAACATATGAAAAAATTGCGATGTGACCCCCCTTAGTTTATCTTTAAAAAAATCATAAACTTGAGCGTGCACAGATAAAGTAACGGTATGGCATAAAAAACGTTATGGCCGGATATTTGTCGTGAAAATTGTTAGGAAATCTCTTCAGGATTTTAATTTCCAATGCCTTTTACACAACATATGAAAAAATTGCGATGTGACCCCCCTTAGTTTATCTTTAAAAAAATCATAAACTTGAGCGTGCACAGATAAAGTAACGGTATGGTATAAAATACGTTGTGGCCGGGTATTTGTCGTGAAAATTCTTAGCAAATTTCCTCAGGATATTAATTTTCAATGCCTTTTACACAATATATAAAAAAATTGCGATGTAACCCCCCTAGTTTACCTTTAAAAAAATCATAGACCTGAGCGTGCACAGATAAAGTAACGGTATGGCATAAAAAACGTTATGGCCGGATATTTGTCGTGAAAATTGTTAGGAAATCTCTTCAGTATTTTAATTTCCAATGCCTTTTACACAACATATGAAAAAATTGCGATGTGACCCCCCTTAGTTTATCTTTAAAAAAATCATAAACTTGAGCGTGCACAGATAAAGTAACGGTATGGTATAAAATACGTTGTGGCCGGGTATTTGTCGTGAAAATTCTTAGCAAATTTCCTCAGGATATTAATTTTCAATGCCTTTTACACAACATATGAAAAAATTGCGATGTAACCCCCCTAGTTTACCTTTAAAAAAATCATAGACCTGAGCGTGCACAGATAAAGTAACGGTATGGCATAAAAAACGTTATGGCCGGATATTTGTCGTGAAAATTGTTAGGAAATCTCTTCAGTATTTTAATTTCCAATGCCTTTTACACAACATATGAAAAAATTGCGATGTGACCCCCCTTAGTTTATCTTTAAAAAAATCATAAACTTGAGCGTGCACAGATAAAGTAACGGTATGGTATAAAATACGTTGTGGCCGGGTATTTGTCGTGAAAATTCTTAGCAAATTTCCTCAGGATATTAATTTTCAATGCCTTTTACACAACATATGAAAAAATTGCGATGTAACCCCCCTTAGTTTATCTCTAAAAAAAATCATAAACTTGAGCCTGCACAGATAAAGTAACAGTTTGGCATTGGCAGTTGAGTATTTGCCGTGAAAATTCTTAGGAAATTTCCTCAGGATATTAATTTCCAATGCCTTTTACACAATATATAAAAAAAATTGCGATGTAACCCCCCTAGTTTATCTTTTAAAAAATCATAGACCTGAGCGTGCACAGATAAAGTAACAGTTTGGCATTGGCAGTTGGGTATTTGCCGTGAAAATTCTTAGGAAATTTCGTCAGGATATTAATTTCTAATTCCTTTTACACAATATATTAAAAAAATTGCAATGTAACCCCCCCTAGTTTATCTTTAAAAAAATCATAGACCTGAGCGTGCACAGATAAAGTAACGGTCTGGCATTAAAAACGTTATGGCCGGGTATTTGACGTGAAAATTCTTAGGAAATTTCTTCAGGATAATAATTCCCAATGCCTTTTACACAACTTATAAAAAAATTGCGATGTAACTCCCCCTAGTTTATCTTTAAAAAAATCATAAACCTGAGCGTGCACAGATAAAGTAGCAGTTTGGCATTGGCAATTGGGTATTTGCCGTGAAAATTCTTAGGAAATTTCTTCAGGATATTAATTTCTAATGCCTTTTACACAACTTATAAAAAAATTGCGATGTAACTCCCCCTAGTTTATCTTATAAAAAAATCATAAACCTGAGCGTGCACAGATAAAGTAACAGTTTGGCATTGGCAGTTGGGTATTTGTCGTGAAAATTCTTAGGAAGTTTCCTCAGGATATTAATTTCCAATGCCTTTTACACAATATATAAAAAAAATTGCGATGTAACCCCCCCTAGTTTATCTTTTAAAAAATCATAGACCTGAGCGTGCACAGATAAAGTAACAGTTTGGCATTGGCAGTTGGGTATTTGCCGTGAAAATTCTTAGGAAATTTCTTCAGGATATTAATTTCCAATGCCTTTTACACAATATATAAAAAAATTGCGATGTAACTCCCCCTAGTTTATCTTTAAAAAAATCATAAACCTGAGCGTGCACAGATAAAGTAGCAGTTTGGCATTGGCAGTTGGGTATTTGCCGTGAAAATTCTTAGGAAATTTCTTCAGGATATTAATTTCCAATGCCTTTTACACAACTTATAAAAAAATTGCAATGTAACCCCCCCTAGTTTATCTTTAAAAAAATCATAAACCTGAGGGTGCACAGATAAAGTAACAGTTTGGCATTGGCAGTTGGGTATTTGTCGTGAAAATTCTTAGGAAATTTCCTCAGGATATTAATTTCCAATGCCTCTTACACAACATATAAAGAAATTGCGAGGTAACACCTCCTAGTTTATCTTTAAAAAAATAATAAACCTGAATGTGCACATATAGTGTATTCAGAACCTCCTAATGGAGCAAACTTAAAGTTTATGATTTTCATTGCTGGAAATCTATTGCTAACTTCTTCACATCGGTCACACATAGATCTGAAGGAAGAAGGCACGAAGGAGACAACAACGGAACGACGGAGGTGCTGCGTGCTTCCCCCGCCCCCGTATAAATTAATTATGTGAAAAAATGACGGCGCCCCCGCGCGGTCGATGAAACTATACACGTGGGGGAGGCCGTCGAAAAATATTGGTGCTAAAGTTTGTAAAGTAATTTAATACTTAAGCTACGGAAACTTGAAAGTCTTTTGCTATATGGAGATTATTACACAACTACACTGACTTCGGTTGGAGGTGATCCGATCGATTTCAAGTTTAGATTTACATTTAGGATGCGCTTCGACCGAATGAACATGATCTTGCAGCAGCTAATTCTATGTTTTCCGTTTTCGTTTCGTTGTTATTGACTAGTCGGAACTGTCGCAGATTCATCAATGTAAATACGTGCAACTCGTCGATTAACTCTTCTTGATCATTCGGTCGAAGGGATGAAACTCATTGTGGGGGGGAAGCGTGTCCCCCGGGATGTGTTTTTTTCAGTTTGTTGCTCGCCGGCAAGTCGTTCGTGTATAATGTTAAATCAAGAGAGAAACAATCTATTTATATATTATTAAGTAAACAAAGGAAATCACTTCACCAAATTGCAGTACAAAAAGAAGAAAAAAGCAAAATGAAAACAACTGAGCCGTTTTATGAGTATTCTGCTAGTTTTAGTAATAGGGCGTGATAATATTTATATTCTAACTGCAGAGTATTGATAAAATTCCATTCCCACATCGTGAATTAATAATAATAATAATAGTAATGTATTCCGTTATTAATTGATTATCTACCTCATGCAACAATCATTGCTGTACAATCAGCTAGTCATAGTTATAAGCAGTAATAATTTTTTTATCACACACGAAATAATATATGAAAGCAAATTATGTAAATAGTTTTTAATTATAGAATACAATGTACATTCAATATATTTTTATACAAAATATAGTATTATTTCTAAGCTTTGTTTGATTCATTGCGCTTTAATTGCCTCTCTCATGGATATGCTGAACGGGAATTAATTGACGCCTTATCAAGATGAACGCTATCAGATTAATCAAGAAGACAAATCGGCTTATCGAAGTGCACGTTATAAATAAACAATAGATCGGAGGCAGAGGAAGAAAATTAATTCAAGAAACCTTTAAAAAAATATATATTTTAAATAAACGTACGAGGGTTGGTTCAAAAGTTGGCCCGATTGTGAGGTTATGTAAATATATTATTTTTATGACGAGAAGAAATTACTTGCCTGATACTTTTGAAACCATCTCGTGAATGATTTCAACAATTAGCAACTGCACATCCGGTCATATTTTAACAAATATGTTAATCACATATGCATTGAGACCGAAAATGGCCGACGAATATAATCTAGTAGCTGTATCGTAAACGAATACGTCAGTGTTGAAGACGAACGGAGCAAACGGGGAAGAGGGGTCGTTTCCATCCACCACTCAGACCCTTTACATCAATCTGAATAGTTTTATTTTCGATCGCGTGGTATAAAAAAAAACTGGTATCTTAGTAGGCTTCAGTGTTGCCAATACACCCTAAGCCGATTACCCTTTTCAAATTAAAAAGAAAACCGCTCTTACCCACATCTGCCCACATTTAGTAATGAAGGAATGAAATGGTACAAAATTTATTTTATTTAAGTACTTTTGGACTTACCTTACATACATGGACGTTGCACGACAGATTTCTCAGGTTACAATGATCTTATGTGGGACTGTGGGCGGCAACAGTGCTGCCAACCGACCAAACGAAGCATTTCGGAAGATAGTTGTGAAAAATTCCGATAGATGTCCCTGAATTTCGGTTGAGCTAATTTAAATCACTTGATTAAAATCATGCATATTTAAAATCACTGATTTTATTCAAGCGATTTTTATTTTTGAAAATCATTAAAAAAATTGTCATGAAATAAACAAAACTAGGTCCAAATTTTTAAAATTTGACGCCAAATAAAACAAAAAACGAGCGAGAAATAAAGAAAATGTTCTTAGTAAACAAAATTTTTAAAATTAAGATTTGGCATTTGTGCAATTTTTGACGTACAATAAAACAAAAGACGAAGCTGTCGAACGACGCGACGGCGAAACGTTAAGTGTTTGTGCTCTACCTAGTGTCCGTGTTGTGATATAAAATTATTATTATTATTATTATAAAATTTAAAAAAATTAAATTGAAAAAAATTTCGTTGAATAAAATTAGAAAAAAATAATCAAAATAAAAGAAATCTCATTAAATAAAATGACAAAAAGATAAAAAATAAAAAAGTTCTTATTAAATAAACAATACTTTCTACTGTGTATAAAATTACAAAAAATTATAAAAATTACAAAAAATCTTAAAAACTTTAAAACTCTAAAATTAAAATTTGACATTTGTGCAATTTTTGACTTAAAATAAAACGATCGACAAATTTATAAAATTAAAAATAAATAAATATTAAAAAAATCTCATTGAATAAAATTAGAGGAAAATAAAAAGAACTCGTTAAATAAAATTACAAAAAAAATAAAAATTAAAAAATTCTCATTAAGTAAACAATACTTTCTATAAAATTACGAAAAATTAAAAAAATTTAAAAATGCTCATTAAATAAACAAAACTTTCTAAAGTTAAAATTTGACTTAAAGTAAAACGATCGACAAATTTATAAAATTAAAAATAAATAAATATTAAAAAAATCTCATTGAATAAAATTAGAGGAAAATAAAAAGAACTCGTTAAATAAAATTAGAAAAAAAATTACAAAAATAAAAAAACTAAATAAAATTACAAAAAATTATAAAAATTATAAAAATTACAAAAAATCATAAAAATTATAAAAATTACAAAAAATCATAAAAATTACAAAAAATCATAAAATTTTTAAAAAATAAAAATTACAAAAAATCAAAAATTTAAAAAAATTATAAAAATTAAATTTTTTTTAAATAGAACTTTCTAAAATTAAGATTTAACATTTGTGCAATTTTTGACGTAAAATAATACAAAGGACGATCGACAAATTTATAGAATTAAAAAAAATTAATATAAAAATAATTGAATAAAATTAGAAAAAAATAAAAAAAAATAATTAAATAAAATTACAAGAAAAAAAGAAAGATTCTCATTAAATAAATAATATTTTCTACTTTCTATAAAATTACGAAAAATTATAAAAACTTAAAAATTCTCATTAAATAAACAAAACTTTCTAAAGTTAAGATTTGAGCTTTAGGCATATTTTGGCGTAAAATAAAACAAAAGAGGATTGACGAATTTATAAAAATAAAAAAACTGAATAAAATTAGAAAAAAAATTACAAAAATTTAAAAAAATTCTCATTGAATAAACAAAACTTTCTAAAATTAATATTTGACAATTGTGCATTTTTTGATGAACAACAAATTATTATTATAAAATAAAAAAAATAAAATTGAAAAAAATTTCGTTGAATAAAATTAGAAAAAAATAATCAAAATAAAAGAAATCTCATTAAATAAAATGACAAAAAGATAAAAAATAAAAAAATTCTTATTAAATAAACAATACTTTCTACTTTGTATAAAAGTACAAAAAAATATAAAAATTACAAGAAATCATAAAAATTTTAAAAAAACTAAAAATTAAAAACTTTATTGAATGAACAAAACTTTCTAAAATTAAGATTTGACATTTGTGCAATTTTTGACTTAAAATAAAACGATCGACAAATTTATAAAATTAAAAATAAATAAATATTTAAAAAATCTCATTGAATAAAATTAGAGGAAAATAAAAAGAACTCGTTAAATAAAATTACAAAAAAAATAAAAATTAAAAAATTCTCATTAAGTAAACAATACTTTCTATAAAATTACGAAAAATTAAAAAAATTTAAAAATGCTCATTAAATAAACAAAACTTTCTAAAGTTAAAATTTGAGCTTTAGGCATATTTTGGCGTAAAATAAAACAAAAGAGGAGAATTTATAAAAAAAAAAAACTCGTTGAATAAAATTAGAAAAAAATTATAAAAACTTAAAAATTCTCATTAAATAAACAAAACTTTCTAAAATTAATATTTGACAATTGTGCATTTTTTGATGAAAAACAAATTATTATTATAAAATAAAAAAAATAAAATTGAAAAAAATTTCGTTGAATAAAATTAGAAAAAAATAATCAAAATAAAAGAAATCTCATTAAATAAAATGACAAAAAGATAAAAAATAAAAAAATTCTTATTAAATAAACAATACTTTCTACTTTGTATAAAATTACAAAAAATTATAAAAATTACAAAAAATCATAAAAACTTTAAAAAAACTATAAAAATTAAAAACTTTATTGAATGAACAAAACTTTCTAAAATTAAGATTTTACATTTGTGCAATTTTTGACTTAAAATAAAACGATCGACAAATTTATAAAATTAAAAAAAAATAAATATTAAAAAAATCTCATTGAATAAAATTAGAGAAACATAAAAATATTAAGTAACCAATACTTTCTACTTTCTATAAAATTACGAAAAATTATAAAAATTTAAAAATTCTCATTAAATAAACAAAACTTTCTAAAGTTAAGATTTGAACTTTAGGCATATTTTGGCGTAAAATAAAACAAAAGAGGATTGACGCATTTATAAAAATAAAAAAAACTCATTGAATAAAATTAGAAAAAGATTACAAAAATTTTAAAAAATTCTCATTAAATAAACAAAACTTTCAAAAATTAAGATTTGACATTTGTACAATTTTTGACGTAAAATAAAACAAAATACGATCGATAAATAAAGACAATTTATAAAATTACTAAAAAATTACGAAAATTAAAAAATTTTCATTAAATGTGTTGCCAATGAACAGTGTTGCCAATCCACTCTAAGCCGATTACAATTTTCAAATTTTAAAAAACCCGCTCTTACCCACATCTGCCCACATTGAGTAATGAAATTGAAATGAATGAATGAAGTGGTACAAAATTTATTTTATTTAAATACCTAATATTATTGGACTTACCTTACACACATGGACGTTGCACGACAGATTTTTCAGGTTCAAATCATCTTATGCGGGACTGTGGAGGGCAATCGGCAACAGTGCTGCCAACCGACCAAATGAAGCATTTCGGAAGATATGTAGTTGTTAAAAATTCCGATAGATGTCCCTGAATTTCGGTTGAGCTAATTTAAATCACTTGATTAAAATCATTGAATTTATTCAGGCGATTTTTATTTTTGAAAAAAATTTAAAAAATTGTCATGAAATAAACAAATCTGGGTCCAAGTTTTTGACAGTTATTGTGCAATTTTTGACGCTAAATGAAAACAAAAGACGATCGAGAAATAAAGAAAATTTATAAAATTAAAAAACTCTTAGTAAATAAACAAAAATTAATAAACTAAAATTAAGATTTGGAATTTGTACATTTTTTGACGTAAAATTTAAATCAAGAGATGGCAGCAGTTCCTAACAGAAAGTAGAGTGCCTTAAAAGGAGAGTGTGGCCAACCAGACGCCATATTTGTGCTAACTTAGGAGGCAAATTTGAAATTAGGTCGTCGTCCGTTGGTTTATCCTAATTTGCCATTTTCTTCCTTCGATTATTAGCACGACTGCATTTCAAGAAAGAAAATCATAAGGGCTTTACTTTTAAGTATATTTAATTATAATAATAATAATACTTTATTCATCATGTACATAAAATATACAAAGAATCGTCAGCTTATTTAAGTAAAGACATCATACATTCAAAAATTCTAGAACTGAATAGAAGCACTTCTCTACAAGATATTCCTTTAGTTTAGATTTGAAGGTAACAAATTTATAATTTTCAAATTCCTTGTTTATTACTATTAATTTATTATATAATTTTATACCTATATATTGTGGGTTTTGTTGTCCAATAGATAATCTTGAGAATGGTACCTCTAATTCTTGCCAGCCTCTTGTATTGTGTTGGTGTACGTCTGAGCGTTTTTTGAGGGCCCCATACTGTTGTTTTACGTAGATTAACAAGGCATATATGTAAAGCGATGGGCAAGTCATTAGTCCTAGGATTTTAAACAGTGGCTTACATGAATCTTTGGAATTTGCTCCCATGATACAGCGAACAGCTCGCTTTTGTGCTATAAATATTCTGTATGCACCGTGAGCAGATCCCCAATAGATTATACCGTATGAGATGATTGATTGTATCAATCCGTAATACAGAAGTTTTCGTATATCCACAGTGTAAAAGAGAATTACATAACTAAGAAAAGAAAATAAACAGATATTATAAAATAAAATTTACATTTATGCTAACATGTCGTGTGATGTAGATCTAAAACAATAACACATATAATAAATAAATAATAAATTTACAGCAAACATCATTTATATACAAATATAATAGCATTTACATTTTATTACAATTGTGATGCCATCATTGACTTGCTTGCGTGGGTTTTTTTCTTAATATTCTCTTGCCATCAACTCTGGGCTTTTCCCACGTTTCACGTGCAAAATGTACCTAAAAAATACACACTTTAGTTAGTTTGATACTTTTAATATGTTACTGTGCTTATCGTAAAGATTCAGTTATCACTTATTCCGCAGTGCAAAGGAGATAATTAAATTGTTGACGTTGCTACATTTACGCAAGTAAATAAGGACTGTTCATTTTACTAAACGGACACTAAATTAGTGTTCTAAGCTTTAATTTTTTTCCTGAATTTCACTTTATTTCATTTCTAAATTATAAAACAACTTATATCAGTTCATAGTAATTATATAAAAATCAAATATAATCAAGAACGATAGAAATTTCGAACTTTTACTGGAATACCAGCCATAAGCCTTTGCACAGTCTCCGCTGAAATTTTTCGGTTAGCTGCACCCCACATTTGTTTAAATTCTTCAATTGTTTTAGCTTCTCGGCCGTCTTTTCTCAAGTATCTTTTTATAATAGCCCAGTAACGCTCAATGGGGCGAAGCTCAGGACAGTTTGGTGGATTATCCAGTTTTTTTACAAAATCAACATTGTTAGAGTTCAACAGTTCCAACGTCGTACCAGAGTAGTGGGCAGATGCCAAATCGGGCCAAAATAATGGTGGAATGTTGTGCCTACGGTAAAGGGGTAGCAAACGTTTTTGTATGCATTCTTTCTTATAGACGTCGCTTCCAATTGTACCGGTCGTAAAAAATGTAGAACTCTTAAGCCCACAAGAACATATGGCTTGCCATAGAAGAATTTTCTTCCCAAATTTTTCTGTTTTA
This sequence comes from Dorcus parallelipipedus, assembly GCA_958336345.1. Lineage (NCBI taxonomy): Eukaryota > Metazoa > Arthropoda > Insecta > Coleoptera > Lucanidae > Dorcus > Dorcus parallelipipedus. Next base: position 46,606,272 of record OY284479.1, read on the forward strand.
ATTGTTCTCAAATTATCAGGTACATCTTCTCCCACAACTGCATTATAAAATTGAGGCCCTGGTAACGTACTGCTGTCCATTTTGACGTACGTTTCGTCATCCATAAGGACGCAACGAGTTTTGCTTTGAATCAAAATCCTGTACAACCTTCCGCAGCGTTTCTTCGATCGAATTTTTTGTTCTTCGCTTCTCTTCGGCATTTTTTGTTTTTTATAAGTTCGTATGTTATTCCTTTTTTTGATATTTTGTACAGTACCTACGCTAACACCTTCCTTTTTAGCTATTCCACGTACAGACATACATTTTTCTGATTTTAATAACTTCACAATGTTTTTCTCGGCTTTCGCATTTGCCGGACCTCTTCTGCGCCGCGATTTGGATAAATCATCAAGCGTGTGATGCTCCCCAAATTTTTTGATTATTTGAAAAACCGCCGACTTTGAACATTTTGCAATTTTGGCGAGTTTTCGTATAGATAACTTTTCTGAACACCACTTTTGCACAATTAGTTTTCTGACTTCGATATCAATTCGCTTCATTATTGCGAATCTTTGACAACTGTTGCAAACAAAAGTAACAATTGACAATCGTCACTTGGCTGAAGCTATCAAGGCCTACTACTAAAAAAATAATTGCAATTTGGAAATTCAGCGTAAGATTAAAAGTGTCCGTTTAGTAAAATGAACAGTCCTTAGGCACTTAGAACATCCTTGTTTTTGCTAAATACGTTATGTGTTTACGTTTACATCCAGGATTACTTTATTAATCTATTAATTAATTAATAATGTTCTTTATTTGCTGCACATGTATCATCACTTTTCTTTCATTACTTTTATTACATTGGCAAAAATCTTACCTCACACAGCCGTGAATAATTTGTGGGCTCCCAGTACCTTCGATTAACTCGGTCAGTCCATTGTTTCATTTCATTTCATCAAAAATCCCTGCGATGTGTGATTGGAACAACCAATTGCAGCACATCCAACCATAGTACTGCAAAGAATTGTTTTGTAAATAGCATAAGTGCATATTTCGATACCTTACTTCTAAAACCTCATCAGCGCTATTTTGCAGGATCAGAAAAAACTGTAATTTTTCTATAATAACTTTAATTCATTAATAAATGTATGTATTGTCCCAAAAAAAAACATGAGGTTATAAGAGTACGGCATCGAATAGTAATTCCTTTTTTTGTATTAGGTACACAACACTGTGTGTGTAGGATTTTTAAAAAATGTTTAAGGTCAATATTAAAAGAAATTCTTACCTGACTGCTCCTGCTAGAACAGGCAAAGATAAAAGCAGAAGAAGGGCTGTTAAAGCCTCAATAAATAACAAAAATTCTTGTCCACGAATCCTACAACTAATTTCTTAGTCACTAATAATAAAGTCAATAATAGTAAAGTCAACAACAATATGTACTATTAACTGATTAATCAACAGCACTGTTAAACAATCACAACCGTGACAAGTAGGTTAGGTTAATGAATAACATTTCTCTGGCCGCGCCAAAAACATATTTCGCAAAAATATGGCCTTGGAATATAAAGTCGAAAATCGCTCGCGACCAATAGAAATCGACTTCACGTTGGCCACACTCTTCTTTTCAGGCACTCTAACAGAAAGAAGCGGCTGCCAGCAGTGCTGCCAGGTCTAGGGAAATTTCCCTAGATCTAGGGATATATGTACCACAGCAGGGAAAAATTTATTAATTTGTTTCAAATCTAGGGAAATTCAATTTATTAATTAATATTATTATCCAACTTTCCAGTATTTTTGTCTTTAAAAATAAAAGTTTAATATAACATATCAGATAAATTTTGTTTAAAATTATCGTGTAATTGTGTATTCCCATTTGTTGCGCGCGAAAGTGTTTTGTACAGTTGATATTGATGATCGATTTTGCTGCCCTCTGGTAGTGACTAGGATAATTACACTTCTAGCTGCAAACCATTGAAATATTTGTGTAACAATTCTGGTAAGTACATAAACAATTTCACGTTTATAGTCAACATATTCCTATAAATTTCCGCTAAAACTGCACGTTAGGTTCGTAAATTTGCGCGTACTCAGAAATGTCAGATGCTCGTGCCTTTTTGCAGTTTAATATGTGGTTAAATACATATAACGTTAGATTTATTAATTTGTGTTTTATTTATTCCTTTCTGATAAAAAGTTTATTATTATTCAAAAATGGCAGTTCTGAGTACGCGCAAATTTAGGAACCTAACGTGCAGTTTTACCAAATTTTTCCATTTTCGTAATTAATTGGAAACTTAAACTTAGTATTTTTGTTTTTTTCACTAGTTCAGATTTATTAGTTTAGATTATTGCTCAATGGCTTTGTTAATACAAAATTGCAAAATTCGTATGTTTTTATTTACCTAAGAAGGGAAGGTAGTTTTCAACAAATTTAGTAGAGAGGAGAGAGAAGAACGTCTAGGGAAATCTAGGGAATTTTTCGTGAGAATTCTAGGGAAAAGGAACACGTCGCATCTGGCAGCACTGGCTGCCAGTCAGTGTTGAGGTATATTTTCGTGAGTAATGCGGTTCAATGCCTGGTTTAAAGATTACGTCATGGATTACATTGTCGCGAAAGCGTTTTGGTTGAAATATATCTGTGGTACGTGGAAAAAAAGGAAACATAAAGGACGACAGATGACAAATTTACTGCACACGCGTGCATTTAAAATATGTAAACCGGATTACAACGATTACCCGTCGAAAATAATCGAACCATGGATGCAAAAAATGTACACAGGTCGAAAGGTTCATCCATGTGTTACAGTAACCGCGTTCAAAAATTGTAACGATGACGTCACGAAAACGTTGTTGTTTAAAACACACCGTCTTTCATCCGTCACGAAAATATCCCTTTGTTCTTCGACTAAAAATTATTGTAACAGAATTTTACAGATTACTGTAACAGATTTTGTTTTGACGTAATAGATAGTGCTTTATATTTATTTCTTAATTATTTATCACTGACCATCTCTGGAACGACGGCACATTCTACTTTATACCATTGTTTATACTCGTGAACAACAAAAGCAGAACGAAAAGGTTTGAAACTATGCTAAATTCAAACTTATCTTCAATGCAGCACATAAAAATTATTTCAATTTCTATATTTTTAACGATAGCTACATATAAATTTAATAATAAACATCAGACTTAAGTTATTTAGAACATTAATTTAAATTCGTAACACATTTTAAACGTTATAATGAGTCATAATTAGGTGTAAAAAAAAATTTTATCAACTCTTCTTTAGGCCGAGACAAAGAAATTAACCTAATATATCTTAGTACCAAAATGCTCCATTAAAAAGATACAGAGTATTAATGAAAACATGTTTATTTATAATTTGGAAAGTAAACATTTGAATTTTTAAAATCTAGTATCCTTTGTGTTCATTATACCGAGTGATTTTTAATGATTGAAAATTATTTTATTAGATTGGCAAACTTTTCAATGTTTATGTTGGTGCTAGATTTTCAAATTCAAAAATTCAAAATTTAGGTTAGTGCACTAGATTGTCAAACTCAAATAAATTCACTTATTGTCGAATCAAGAAAACCAAATAAATCAGATATTTAATTATCTCAATTTATTACCAAAATGGTTTTGAGCATAGAATAAAATACATTTTTAGTAATGGCTTATTTTCGAAGCGGAGTACAAAATGAAAATGGGCACATTCAGCAGACCTGAAAGTTGTGTAACTGTTGACCAAATTTCTGCTGAATGCGACCTCTCATAAGTTGATGAGTTGAAGGGGTCGCCATTTTTTGTAGCGTAACTTCTCTGCTACCTGACTGGAACATGTTATGATGAGTGAACTTCATTCAGCAGGAATGAGTGCTCAGTCTCAACTGTTGGAGCAGGAACTGTTACTGATATATTCTTCTGAATCAGCCCAATAGAAATTGAATTTATTCACAGCAGCATGCCTATGACGATTTCATTGAAATATACCCTGAACAACAAATTGAGTTTTGCCTTTTTTCGCAACACTGTTTTAGAATAGCCGTCCTTTATTTACAACGAACACGAATCGATTCAAATTCACTTAAAAATCGTTGATTGCATTCTATTTACAGTTATTCAGTTGGCGACCAGTGATGAGGAAGTGATTGAATTTCCCCTCCCGCACACCGTACTGATCAAGCTGGTTTTCTAAGTCAGTTATCAGTTTCATCTGAATTCATACGTACTTTGAGGTTATGTTAATTTTAGTTCCAAAACATCATTCCTTTTATGAGTCTCTGTATTCACTTTAAAGTCAGTTCAGTTCAAAATCAGTTGCAGTTTCTTGCAAACCAGTAATGTAGAAAAAGGAAAATTCACTGGTCGCCCCACTATTGCTGGGTTCGGTAATTCCTCCATGCTTGCTCTATTCACTCCTCGAGCACTTTTGTCTCACTTTTACGTATATCAAAACAGCTGTGTTCTCACTCTACTTTTCACTCCGAGCTTGCACCGCGTGAATTTCCGAACTCAACATATAATAACACTTGATATTGTAGAAAATGTTAATGATACTGTACAACAGAATCCTCATGTTTCCTATACGAATCCACTCGGAAGATCTTGAAAAAACACTTTCATTTCCGATCATACAAATTTTCAATGGTTCGACAACTTCACCCACTCGATTTTCTTCAACAAATTCAGTTTTGTCAGTGGTATAACAATAATCTGCTAAATAATAGTGACCGACAAGATACAACTTTCTTTTCTGATAGAGCCTGGTTTCATCTCTCTGGGTTTATCAATTCACAAAATTGCAGGACTTGGTCAGAACATAATCCCTTTAATGTGATTGATGTAAAGGCACTACATCCACTTAAAATTGGCGTTTGGTTGGCAATGTCTTGGAGAAGAATTATTGGACCAATATTCTTCCGGGAAACAATTAATGCCTATAGATATCAGAGACTTATATTGAATCCATTTATAAACCAGTTAGACGACACTGAATTAGCAAATGGCTACTTTCACAGCACGAACCACAATAAATTATTTAGAGGAGTTTTTCCCAGGATGTTTAATCAGTGCTGGTTGGTGGCCGAGTTGCTCTAATATTCAATTAAATCCGGACTTCTTACTTCCTTATTTCAATAACTTGATGTTCAGAATACGTATTAAACAATTTGGAAGAATTGCAACAGGCAATTGCAAATATCGGACAACATAAAACGTTAATAATGTCTTCAATAACTTATCTCAAAGGATTCGGTGCTGCTTACGCAAAGGGGGTTAACATTTCCAGGTCTTGAATAATAATAATAATCTGTTAAACAGTTTTCATCATCAATGTAAACATCAACTCTAACCTATAGATACACATTCCCGCAAAATTAAGGAACTTTCAAGTAATGCCAATTCCTAAGAGTTCCCAACATACTAAATTTGCTTCAATCAAAAGTCACTCGGTATTAAAAGACTGATTATATGTACTTGTTTCTTGTATACATCATTATTATCAAACAAGTGCAGTGAATTTACTAAATTGTGAAAACAAAGTGTGTAAGGGTCCAACTTCTGCAGAGAAAATGACAAGAATGAAAATTAAAATAAAGTCCAAACTGCGATAATTTATTAATATTCTACCAAAACATACAAAAGTAATATGTACAGTAGCGGACAATAAAATCCGGGCAAGAATTTCACATGTCGTGCGTATTTCGACAAATTTGATAAAGCAGGCTCTTATTGAGGTTATATTTCTGTCAAAATAAATGAATGAATTTTATTATCCGCTACTGTACTTGCAAAAGAAATCGCGTGCACCTAATTTCTGTTGGGGCGTGTTCGAAAATACAGAGAGTAAGTATAAGGCTGTGCGTTCACTTGTCCGTATCGTACGCATCGCACGAATCGGATTTTATCCTGCCTATGCGTTCACATCGTAAAAGGCGATCCGTCCGATGGGAAGCAGTGAATGCAGATACATTTAAAATAACGAAAAGAATGAGTTTTTATGATCCGTTCGCTGCGAGCGATGCTAGCTTAAGAGTTATACCAACAGAGTGAATAAAATGAAAAGCAAAATATACAAAATGATTTATATGAGAGAGAAAGAATATTACCCAAGAGTAACGCTCTGAGTTTTCTAACACGCCCTTGTATTAGTCGACTTTAATTTATAATTTGTCAGTGTCAAACAATAAAAATGCCGAACCTTAAATTTCCTTTATTCATAAATTCTGTTTTATAAAATGCACCTCTGTTATGTTTGTTTCCTGATGCTTTAATAACAAATTTATGCTTAAATAAATCGTTGCTTAAAAGACAAATGAAGCAATAGTACATATATTGATTTACAAGTTTAGAAAAGTGACAGTTTTCCAGTGAGCGTAAATGTTTGAATTCACGAGTGGATCAAATTTACACGAACCATGGCCAGCTACATTAACATTCACTGACGTGTATGTATGGCCGTTTCAATTCAACTTTTAAAAATTTTGACGGTACTCCCCTCAGCGCCTCTTGTGAGTTTTTAACTAATTGCAGTTGTCACTACGTTACTGTCAGTAGTTTTGTAGTATCTTTAATAGGGAGCGCTGAGGCATGCTTTCTCGAAACCGAATTTTAGGCGAATTGAAACGGCCATACATACACGTCAGTGAATGTTAATGGAGCTGGCCATGCACGAACATGGAAATTCACTTTTCTAACGTGTAGATCATGCTATTTTTTCGTGTACGAAAATAACGCTAAAATTATGAGAGTGTCGACGAATAATAATAACACATCAAAGTATGTCAAGCATTTGTTGACAAGATTTTTTTTCTGTTTTCAAAAATATATACTTTGTTGGGTTTATTTCTTACAGTTAATAGAATAAAACGCCTTTTTTATTATTTTCGATGCATTATTTTTGAAACAGAAAAAAAACTCTACTATGATTTCCATAAAAAAAATATATGTTTATGTTATGACTAGAAAATTTAATTAAGTATCAAAAAACCAACTACACCACTGAATTGTATTCCAAAAAGTGTCCTAATAATGTCCAAACAGCTGTTTAATATCTGTAAAAATAAACGAGATATGCGCCATTAACGAAACGTCAATTTTTGCACTCGAAAACAAAAGAAGATGACCAATTTTGGTTTAGTCTATTGACTCTATCTCTAAAAAAGAGATCGAGACTTGGCCACTAGTTTTTTTCTATCTCTTAAGATGGATTTACATGGAGCGTTGAGCGCGTGGCGTACTATACTCTTATTGGCTACTGCTCTTTACGTAACGAGCACTAACCAATGGGAATACAATATGCGCGGCGTTTTGACGCGTTCAACGCTCCATGTAAATCCAGCTTTATGGTTACAGAGAGAGATCGAAATTGATTCACCCTGTACGTCGCACCGCTTTACAACTTTACCGCTATGCAGCTCTTATGGAAAACGGCCTTAAGGGCCAAATTCACAAATGTTACTCATACTCAACTCACAGTTTTGAAACTCAGAAACGCTTTCATTTTCATTTTAATGACTTTCTATCATAAATCACAGATGATCGAAATACCTATACCGGCCATAAACTTGATTATACGAGTAAACGTAAAAGCATTTCTGAATTTAAAATAATGTCAAACGTCAAATTTGAGTGTGAGTTGAGTATGAGTGAATTTGGCCCTTAGTTTGACAGTGCGGATGTCAAGTAAACGAACAATAAGTAGTACGACTTAGAAAAAATTAATTATTTATTCTTTACAAAATAATAACAATCATTACATTAGATTGCTTTGGGATGAAAAGAAATATCCCAACTGTAACATTTAGGCTTAGTGGTCTGTTTGTGAATCATCGCTGGTGACACTTTCCAGAGCTACAATAATAATAATAAGTATGATATATTTTTACACTCGTCAATTTCTCAATTACCTGAATTATTTACCGTGTAACATAGACTAACTTTCTTCTGTTCATCCATGTGTAAGCCCACACAGATTTTCTTCGTGATGGCCCTGTTTCCTGTTCTATCAAAGACAGTGTAATATCCATGCGTATTAATTTGAGTATGGGCCTGCTGTGTATGAGTTAGACAAGATAGGTTGGGAACACTGAACAAGATGTCGTACAAGCATGTAGGTAGAAGCTTTGGTAAAAATTTTTACACCTAATTATGACTCATCTTGTATACATATTTCTAACATAAAAAATAAACTTTACAAATTCGACTTTGGAAGTTGTAGATAAAACGAAATGTAATAGATTTTATCGTCGAGTAATAGCGTAACAAACAACATAAAAAGTAATAAATCTATTACGCCCGTAATGACAAGAACAACGCTGCTGCCAGCTCATTCATTTACGTTGCCGTTCTAGAGTAGGTTTAAACCACCGATCACATCAACACACTTTGATCTATTCACTGGATTTTCATTGACCTCGAGTAGATTAAAGGGGATGTGTCGAACTGTTTGTTCTGCTTTAAGTGTGAGCGATTTTGTTGTAAATTGTAAATTTGCACGTGCTCACACATCAAGGCCGGATTGTAGTGTTTAGTGGTCGTGGTATAAAAAAAAAACAAGGCATAAATAATGTGTATTAACATAATTATAAAGATCCATTCGGCACCAGAGCCGTGAATGAATGAGCTCTGCATCCGGAGATTGTGACTCAGACCTTGCGCGGGATGTTATGCGCGAATTTAATATTTTCATGAGAGTCGCGCTACTGTGTAATCTTTATACTGTGGTTTAAATTCAATGATTACTCAATGTGGGCAGATGTGGGTAAGAGCGGGTTTTTTAAAATTTGAAAAAGGGTAATCGGCTTAGAGTGGATTGGCAACACTGCGCACTAGTGTCACACGTGCGCTCTCGATGACGCGCGACGTAGCGCACAAAAAAAAAGAACCTTGAAAAATCTTAACAAAGAGATAACATCGAATTAATAGCGTCCGAGTGACGTATGAGGAAGACCAACGCGTATTTATCGCGCATCAAATCCAAAATATTTGGCCGAAAAGTTTGCGAGCTCTGACTTGCGTGTCAAGGCCATTTCCTCAACGGCAACCCCGATTCGAAAACAAACCCCAAGCGCAAAATTATAGTCAATTTTGAGCGTTTCCATTCATTTAGGCTTAACCTTCGCTTGATATTTTAATTTACAAAACCAAACCTGCCAGTCATTGTTTAAAATAAATGTAAAGAGCAGTGAGTCATAAACTATAATAATTACGAAGCAGAATTCGCGGTGATAATTCATTTCGCGTTTGAATTCGAAACCGTCCAGGTGCGTCCGCGTCCCTTTTTTCCCCTCCGTGAAATGGCACACAGCGCGCAAGAAATTTCCTCGTCCGGCAACAAGTGCTCCAAATCAAGGTAGTATCATAGAAAAAAAAAAAAAAAAGAATAAATAACTGCCTAGTATGCCGCGCTCGGTTTTGAAGTTTTTGGCATCCAAGTTGTTGGGGGGAATCATCAGTTTTCTTTTGTTTATTTTTAGGTAGGTATCGAAGAAGGCCAGGGCCGCTTTTGTTTTCGCATTCGTCGTTTACGTTCACGTCGAACTCGCTCGCTTGTTATTGCCGTTATGTAACATAACCTATACAATCTTGATTATTCAAAAATTTTTTTTTGTTACTGACGTTTGTGCTTATGGTGCTTCTTGCCGACAGCTGGTTCACCACCGAATGGATTTCCTGGAGTAAATACTCCGAAGGTATGTTGCGGAGCATCGAAAAGAAAATACTGCAGCGTGAGTACCCGTTCGTTTTGCAAAATAATAATAAGAAGCCAAGGTGATCGTTTCGAGCGTTTATTTACAGCCCCTTTTGTTTGCAGATGTTAAGACTGCATACCGTGGATGGTACGTCGACGTTGGCCCCGTGGTCGGCTCCAACGATAAAATATGGACGATTTCGATGAACATCGAGTCACAGAGTACGCCCCTCCTGCTTCTGCACGGCCTCGGGGCCGGGGTGGCACTCTGGTGTTTGAACCTCGACAGTTTAGCTGCAACGAGACCCGTCTATGCCATCGATGTATTAGGTAACTACGTTATATTAACTTTCGGCACAGATAATAGAACTACGGCTCATGAAATGTTCTAAATTTGGCGCCCCAGTTTGCAGACAAATTCGGTTTAGTTTGGAGACAGCTCGCTAAATATGTGGTGGCGCTACTGTTACAGTAATAGCAGTGTTGCCACACATGGACGTTGCGCGACAAATTCTTCAGGTTAAAATCATCTACATATATGTGGAACTTTGGGCGGCAATCGGCAACAGTGCTGCCAACCGACCAAGCGAAGCATTTCGGAAGATGTGAAAAACTCCGATAGATGTCTCTGAATTTCGGTTGAGCTAATTTAAATCACTTGATTAAAATCATGCTTAAAATCGCTAATTTTATTCAGGCGATTTTCAAAATTAAAAATTTTTGAAAATCATTTAAAATTTTTTTTTTAAAGTCTCGAAATAAACAAAACTGGGTCCAAATTTTCTAAAATTAAGACATTTGACAGTTATTGTGCAATTTTTGACGCTAAATAAAACAAAAGACGATAGAGAAATAAAGAAAATTTACAAAATTAAAAAATTCGTAGCCTAAATAAACAAAACTTTCTAAAATTAAGATTTGACACTTGTGGAATTTTTGACGTAAAACGAAACAAAAGACGATCGAGAAATAAAGAAAATTTATGAAATTATTATAAAATTAAAAAAAATAAAAATAAAAAAATCTCATTGAATAAAATTAAAAAAAAATAATGTCTCATTACATAAATCAAATCACAAAAAAATACGAATCAAAAAATTCTCATTAAATAAACAATACTTTCTACTTTCTATAAAATTACAAAAAATTATAAAACTTACAAAAAAATCATAAAATTTAAAAAAATATATAAAAATTAAAAAACTTTTATTAAATAAAACTCTCTAAAATTAAGATTTGACATTTGTGCAATTTTTGACGTAAAAATAAAACCAGAAAATTTATAAAATTAAAAAATTCTTAGTAAATAAACAAAACTTTCTAAAATTAAGATTTGACATTTATGCAATTTTTGACGTAAAGTGAAACAAAAGACGATCGAGAAATAAAGAAAATTTATGAAATCATTATTATAAAATTTTAAAAAATAAAAATAAAAAAAATCTCTTGGAATAAATTTAGAAAAAAATTAAAAAATTAAATTAAAAAAATTCTCATTAAATAAACAATACTTTCTATAAAATTACAAAAAATTATGAAACAAAAAAAATCATAAAAATTTAAAAAATTATAAAAATTAAAAATTTTTATAAATAAAACTTTCTAAAATTAAGATTTGACATTTGTGCAATTTTTGACGTAAAATAAAACAAAAAACGATCGACAAATTTATAAAATTTAAAAAAATAAATAAGAAATTCTCATTAAATAAAATTAGAAAAAAATAATAAGTCTCATTACATAAATAAAATTACAAAAAAAATACAAATTAAAAAATTCTCATTAAATAAACAATACTTTCTACTTTCTATAAGATTACAAAAAAAAATATAAAACTTACAAAAAAATCATAGAAATTAAAAGAAATTAATTTTTTTTTATTAAACAAAACTTTCTAAAATTAAGATTTGACATTTGTGCAATTTTTGACGTAAAATGAAACACAAGACGATTGAGAAATAAAGAAAATTTATAAAATTATTATAAAATTTAAAAAAATTAAAATAAAAAAATTCTCATTGAATAAATTTACAAAAAAAATAAAAAATTAAATTAAGAAAAATTCTCATTAAATAAACAATACTTTTTATAAAATTACAGAAAATTATGAAAGTTACAAAAAATCATAAAAATTTAAAAAATTATAAAAATTAAAATTTTTTATTAAATAAAACTTTCTAAAATTAAGATTTGACATTTGTGCAATTTTTGACGTAAAATGAAACAAAAGACGATCGACAAATTTATAAAATAAAAAAAAATAAATAAATATAAAAAAATCTCATTGAATAAAATTACAAAAAATAAAAATAAAAAAAATCTCGGGTAAAATTACAAAAAAATAAAAATTAAAAAATTCTCATTAAATAAAAAATACTTTCTACTTTCGATAAAATTAGAAAAAATTACGAGATTCTCATTAAATAAACAAAACTTTCTAAAATTAAGATTTGAACTTTGGGCAATTTTTGGCGTAAAATAAAACAAAAGACAATCGATGAATTTATGAAATTAAAAAAATCTCGTTGAATAAAATTAGAAAAAAAAATTACAAAAATAGAAATAAACTCATTAAATAAAATTACATAAAATTATAAAAAATTTAAAATTTTTCATTAAATAAACAAGACTTTCCAAAATTGCGACAATTGTATTTGTTATCTCTGTTTTTCAATCGTCTCCCGAGAGGAATGGGATTGCGTTTACCTGTACGGAGTGTTGATTTAGTACCTTAATTCTCTGTTACTTCAAAGCGACATCTGGCGGTAAATGAGCCAATTGAGCTTCAGAATTAGCAAATGGTTTGTGACAAACGTAGAGTTTTCGAATTTGTGCATACAGGTGACACCTATTGAGTATTTAACAAACTATTTTCCATTCATTCCTATTTCGTTGACTATCACGAGAGATTTATTTTCTGTGGTTCGGGTTCAATTTTTTTGGCGTTGACCTTGACCTTTGACTTTTACGACGCCTCGTTCTCGAAAATCAATTTTTTTTTACTTAAGGTCGTGACCTTTGATCTTCGCGATACTTAGTGACTGTAATTTTCTGTTACTTAAAAGCGACATCTGGCGGTAGATGGGCCAATTGAGCTTCGGCATTAGCAAATGGTTTGCGACGATGTTCCGTTTTCGAATCCGCGCATACAAGTGACATCTATTGAGTGTTTAACAAACTACTTTCCTATCTCGTTGGCATCTGGAGAGATTTATTATCTGTGCTTTCGGGTTAACAATTGTATAATACAAGCGGGAATTAAGTGAAGGCTTAAATAAAAAAGAACGCGATTGCAGGTTTTGGGAGGAGTTCGCGCCCGAAATTCAGCTGCGACGCCGTCGAAGCCGAGAACCAACTGGTCAGGTCCATCGAAGAGTGGAGGCGTGAGATGAACCTGGAGCACTTCGTCTTGCTGGGGCACAGCATGGGCGGTTTCCTCGCGACCTCCTACGCCATGCAACACCCGCACAGGGTCAAGCACCTAATTCTAGCCGACCCCTGGGGATTCCCCGAGAGGCCGGCCGAGTACACGTTTCCGGCCCCGTTGTGGGCGAGGATGCTCGCCTACAGCCTCCAACCTTTGAACCCCCTGTGGGCGGTGCGCGTAGCCGGGCCATTCGGTACTGACCCCCCCCCCCCTCGTCTTTTAAAACCCAACCCAGAATTTCGCTGCTCTCGTTTCAGGACACTGGTTGATAAAGAAAGTCAGGCCGGATATATCGAGGAAGTACACGGTCCACCTGCAAGACGAGAACTTAATCAGTCATTACATATACCAGTGTAACTCGCAGAGCCCTTCGTAAGTCCGGAAAGCACCGATCGTGTTAAGTCTTGAAGGCACAGGAATTTCTTGCAGGGGGGAGAGCGCGTTTCACTCCATGATGTCGGGGATCGGTTGGGCGAAGCACCCGATGGTGAAGCGCATAGACCAGATGCACAAGGACGTGCCGATCACTTTGATGTACGGGTCGAAGTCGTGGGTGGACAACGTGGCGGCCGAAATTATCAAAGAGAAGCGGGTTGGCTCGTACGTCCAGTCGCATGTGAGTCGAAGCGCGACGCTTTCGCCCCCCCGAAATAACGCAATGATTTCAGACTATAATGGGGGCCGGCCATCACGTGTACGCCGACAAACCGGACATGTTCAACAAACACGTCCTGGACGCGTGCGCCTTGGCCGACAAGAACTTCGCCGGTTACCTGAGGATGCCCGCGACGGACGCAACAGAGTCAGACCGTGACAGTCGTAGCGATGACACGAAAAACGTGACCACTTCAAGCACATAATGACGAATGCCTTTTTTACGGACGCAGTGAGAGCAATAAATACTCAAGTCAAAGTTACCACCCGTTGTCTTTGTTAACTTCATACATTTTATGTACTATTTAAGTCAAAAACTTTATTTAATTGAAGACTATGACTTGGGTTTTCATTGCTTTCACGGTACTATTAATTATATAACAATTATTCCATTGTTAATTTAATTTTAAATCATCGGGTGCTTTTCAGGAGAGTACAGTATTAGAATCTGTTGCTGTATGTTATTTATGTTTGTAAAGTAAGACTTTTTATTTAAACTAGTTGCCAGTGATGTTCTGTTTCTTCTTCTTCTTCTTCTTCTTCTTGTTAAGCTCGGGATTCGAGACGCATTAATTTATGTACCTGTGAACCGTTAAATTTTAGCCTAAAGTGAGAGAAAGATCCTTATTTATAAATACAAAATGTTTAACTAGAATTGATTGTTTTTTTCAAAGACGGGCTTTCGAAACGCTGTTTGACGAACTCGAACGTCTTTCGACGTACAAATCTCGGAGTAATTCCGGTTCCGTCTTTCTTCACAGAATCACGTGAAAGGGAGCACACAAAAATCGTAGATACAAATAAACAAGGCGTACGCTAAGAGCTCTGTAGGCAAACTGAATGCGGACGGAACGCCGCGTTCTCCCCAACCATAAGTCGAGGCGGGGGTTGTTACGACTGAGATCAGTTTTTAATCGGGCGACAGAGTGATGAAATGGAGAGATACTGTAGGATTAAATAACAGCGAATGGTCTGGTGGTGAAATATTGAGAAATGTGACGACCGACACATAGGCACCTCTACCTCTTCCCTTGTATTGCATTTAACAATTATACTACCACTACTTAAAGATTTTGCACTTGCTATGCCTACATGAATATCTGATGGTTTTATGAGTTTAACCACATCTGCTTTTGTTTTATTTACATCTTGCTTCTTCTTTGGTTTAATTATTACTTTGGGTGCGTTTACTATATGCGTTAGATTCTGCTTTAAATTCATATTACCAGCTGTTACATTTGCATATGTAACGTTCATTTGGTCGCTTTGAAGGTTTTTTATCTTTTCTTCCAATAATTTATTTTTATCTATCATTTCTTCTTTTAATTGCTGTAGCAGAAGAATTTCCCTTTTTTTGGCTTCAATAACCTTGGCTAATATCGTAAAAATATGTATATTTGAAATGCTGTTGTCCTCGTGGCAACATAACCCCACTTCTTGAGTAAGTATTTTTATATTTTTGACTCTGCTAACACAACTTTTATGGTAAGTTTTATCACATTTAAGGCACTTAATACTGTCTATTACTTTCTTTTTACAATATGCACAATATTTTTCTAATTTATAACTTTCCTTTTTAATATCTTCATCTGCTGCTTCATCATCTGCACCTCCATCAGGCGCCATATTTGGTATTATGTACATATTGAGGCAAGAATTTTTTTTTCTTAATATTTTATGTTGCTTAATAAAGCTGTTTATACACTGATTTTATTAATTTGTAGTGATATACATAGAATCAAATTTATCATCATCAACTGAAGCTGTGAATACATACAATTTTGAAAGTGGTGATTTTAGAGTGGTATAACTTGGTGACAATGCAATTTTCAGTCTGGCAACACTGGTTGCAAGATGGCTGACTTACGCTACTCGTCGCTACAGGGTCGACACGGTCGAAGCCTACCTCGAACGGCACGGTGAACCACAGAGGGAGTTCGATGTGGCACCAAAACCCAAAAAATTAAAGCCGTTTTTTGTTGTTGAACCTGGTTACTAACGGTTCAAACTCTTACATTTTTGTGTTAGACCTATGACGTCAGCATGCATTTGTAGTCAAACCTAAAGCGTGTGGTTCGAACATACTCCGCGCGTATGTTCTATTGTAATTCAACATGACGCAGAAGATCAGCTGTCAAGAGCTGTTGCTTTGTCTTACTTTGTTCTTTCTTCCGGAAATAATACAAAATGCGTAGGTAACTGACGATTGTAAATTGTAAGGTGTTCGTTTAATACATGTAATAAAATCAGCTTCCGTCTGAAAAACATTATATTTGTTGAGCAATCCTACTAATTTATTTGCTTAGTACTTATTATTCATTACATACACTATTAGGACGCTTTTCATTTTTTAATTGTTTACTAACAGAAGTGTGACATAACCTCCTTTATTAACGCTTGAACTAGTGGTTTAAATTCTTTCGTTTTCTTGACGAATGAATTAATGACGTCAGCTTTGGATAAGGTTTGAACCAGTCCAAAATAGTGCAACAACAAAAAACGGCTTAAATCAAACGGAAAACTTCGCGGGGTTAAGGAAGAACCTGAGTATAAAAGGAAACGGTTTCGTTAGCGACCATTATGGCGTCCGCCATTAGACTCAATATACATTACCCGAGAGCAGGGTTGCCAATCCACTCTAAGCCAATTACCCTTTTCAAATTTTAAAAAACCCGCTCTTACCCACATTGAGTAATGAACTTGAAATGAATGAATGAAATGGTACAAAATTTATTTTATTTAAATACCTAATATTATTGGACTTACCTTACACACATGGACGTTGCACGACAGATTTTTCAGGTTCAAATCATCTATATGTGGGACTGTGGGCGACAATCGGCAACAGTCCTGCCAACCGACCAAGCGAAGCATTTCGGAAGATACTTGTGAAAAATTTCAATAGGTGTCTCTGAATTTCGGTTAAGCTAATTTAAATCACTTGATTAAAATCATTGATTCATTTAAAAATGTGGTAAAAAGATTATTCTTGCGCCAAGGATACTATACTGTTACGGAGTTCCTCAATGAGGATGTGCGCAACATGTTTTAGTTTTTTAGTGGATGTAAGTTTACTCTATTTCATGTTATATGTATCTTTATATGTACTTCAACTTTTGACATGTACATCCATTTTTATAATGGCTAAGTACGAAAATAAATATGAATATGAATATGAATATTCAGGCGATTTTTATTTTTGAATCATTAAAAAAAAAAATTAAAAAATTCTCATGAAATAAACAAAACTGGGTCCAAATTTCTAAAATTAAGACATTTGATAGTTATTGTGCAATTTTTGACGCTAAAACAAAAGACGATCGAGAAATAAAGTAAATTTATAAATTATCATTATTATAAAATTTAAAAAATAAAAATAAAAAAAGCTCGTTGAATAAAATTAGAAAAAATAAAAATAAAAGAAATTTCATCAAATAAAATTACAAAAAAATAAAAATTAAAAAATTCTCATTAAATAAACAATTCTTTTCTACTTTCTACAAAATTACAAAAAATATATAAAAATTACAAAAAGACAAAAATTTAAAATTTTTTTTAATAAAAAAAAATTCTAAAATTAAGATTTGACATTTGTGCAATTTTTTTATGTAAAATAAAACAAAAGACTATCGACAAATTTATAAAATTAAAAAAATAAATATAAAAAAAAATCTCATTGAATAAAATTAGAAAAAAATAAAAATTAAAAAATTTCATTAAATAAAATTACAATAAATTAAAATAAACAATACCTTCTACTTTCTATAAAATTACAAAAAATTGTAAAAATTACAAAAAATTATAAAAATTAAGATTCTCATTAAATAAACAAACTTTCTAAAATTAAGATTTGACTTTAGGCAATTTTTGGCGTGAAATAAAACAAAAGACGATCGACAAATTTATAAAATAGAAAAAATAAATATAAAAAAAATCTCTGAATAAAATTAGAAAAAAATAACAAAAAATAAGAAATCTCATTAAATAAACAAATCTTTCTACTTTCTACAAAATTACAAAAAATATAAAAATTACAAAAAAACAAAAATTTAAAAAAATTAAGATTTGACATTTGTGCAATTTTGTAATTGCAAATTATGTAAAATAAAACAAAAGACTATCGACAAATTTATAAAATAAAAAAAATAAATATAAAAAAAATCTCATTGAATAAAATTAGAAAAAAATAAAAATTAAAAAATTTCATTAAATAAAATTACAAAAAAATTAAAATTAAAAAATTCTCATTAAATAAACAAGACTTTCTACTTTCTATAAAATTACAAAAAATTGTAAAAATTACAAAAAAATATAAAAATTAAAAGATTCTCATTAAATAAACTTTCTAAAATTAAGATTTGAACTTTAGGCAATTTTTGGCATGAAATAAAACAAAAGACGATCGACAAATTTATAAAATAGAAAAAATAACAAAAATTACAAAACTCGAGTCGAATTACAAAAAAATAAAAATAAAATATCTCATTAAATAAACAAAACTTTCTAAAATTAAGATTTGACATTTGTGCAATTTTTGACGTAAAACGAAACAAAAGACTATCGACAAATTTATAAAATTTAAAAAAATAAATATAAAAAAATTTCATTAAAATTAGAAAAAAATAACAAAAAATAAGAAATCTCATTAAATAAAATAACATACAAAGAAATTAAAATTAAAAAATTCTCATTAAATAAACAATTCTTTCTACTTTCTACAAAATTACAAAAAATATAAAAATTACAAAAAAACAAAAATTTAAAAAAAATAAGATTTGACATTTGTGCAATTTTTTATGTAAAATAAAACAAAAGACTATCGACAAATTTATAAAATAAAAAAAAATAAATATAAAAAAAATCTCGTTGAATAAAATTAGAAAAAAAAAAAATTAAAAAATTTCATTAAATAAAATTACAAAAAAATTAAAATTAAAAAATTCTCATTAATAAACAATACTTTCTACTTTCTATAAAATTACAAAAGATTGTAAAAATTACAAAAAATTATAAAAATTAAAAGATTCTCATTAAATAAACAAACTTTCTAAAATTAAGATTTGTACTTTAGGCAATTTTTGGAGTGAAATAAAACAAACGACGATCGACAAATTTATAAAATAGAAAAAATAAAAAACTCAAGTCAAATTACAAAAAAAATTAAATTAAAAAAATTCTCATTGAGTAAACAAAACTTTCTAAAATAAGATTAGACATTTGTGCAATTTTTGACATAAAATAAAACAAAAGACGATCGACAAACAAAGAAAATTTATAGAATTACGAAAAAATAACGAAAATTAAAAAATTCTCATTAAATAAACAAAACTTTCTAAAATTAAGATTTGAAATTTGTGCAATTTTTGACGTAAAACAAAAGACGATCTAGAAATAAAGAAAATTGATAAAATTACAAGAAAATAAAAATTAAGTTCAAAATCGCTAGATCTACCGAATCATCGGTAGAGTTGGCAGTACTGATCGACAATGTGGATTTGGTTGATTTCTTTGTTGCCAATAGTAAAGCTGAAACATCACTAACTAGTCGTCAATAAAAAATTTAAAAATTAATGTTTTTTTTTCTTCCTTGAAAATACCCATTTTTACCCACGTATTTTTTTTACCCGCAAGGTTGCTTATATTACCCGTAATTCGGGTAATTGCTCGCACATTAGCAACCCTGCCCGAGAGCTAATGAGTTCCCAGGCTCGGAATTGGATTTAAAATCATCCCCAAATGTGTTCGATGGTGTCACTAAACGTTCCGGCACGGCCGCAAATGAATTACTTCTCCCAAAGAGCAAGAATTCCGATAATTTACAATGCACGTAAAACACGTCGGGCTTGCAACACACCTTGAACAAGAGAGAGAGAGCCTCATCGAGGCGAAATTGTGGATGGTGATACGATACGGATCCGAAGACGGTCACCCAGCAATAAACTTCGAGGAAGCAAAGAAGGGGTACAACAGGCTTGCCAACTATATCGAAAGCGGGTCAAATATCGTCTCGATTCCGCGCTTTCATTGGCGGGAAAATTGAAACGTAACAAGTGGCTCGCCTCCGTTCGAATCAATTCCCATTTAAAATGTTTTGTTCTCATTTTATATTTCCTTTTTTGTTTATTTCGATTACGCTTATGTTCACTTTAGGTCATTGCTTGTTATCACGTTAATAAAGGAATGTTGAATTATTTTAAATCACGTGCTTCATCTAGGTTAAAGTTCAGGGATGATAAACGCGAACGTTTTGAAAAATTGTGCGCAGTAGTTAGATCTACAGCTTTGTCATATTATGTCATTTAACAGAGTAAATATTTATCTTTTAAATATATTCTCACTACCTTCTACTTCAAAATAGAATGAAGGGCAATTTTTCTTAATTTTTTGATTATTTATCCATTTCTTTTCATGCCATAATAATTTTTTAATTATTCTACTTAAATAGGTTCAAAGAAAAAGTAAAGGAAAATGTTTCTACAATGTCAAACAATTTTATTGAATTACTTTATTTCATTTGGCAAAGTCGCAAAGCAAGCTGCGAAACGTCGAGTTTAAAAAGTGTTCGCTTTGCTTATTTTAAAAGATCAGTTATTTATTTAGTTTTTTTTTTTATTTTTCATTAGAAACGTGATAAAAAATTTAGCCGACTTTTCTCAATGAACAATTTCAGGGAAAACTGACAGCAAGAGAACGGATCAATTTATTCTGCGATTCGGACAGTTTCGTCGAGTACGACATGTTCATGGAGCACACCTGCACCGATTTCGGAATGGAGAAGCAAAAAGTACGGTCCTGACCACATCGTAAATTCTCAACAAAAAAAAAAAAAAGGTTTTTTAGTATTTAGGTGACTCAGTTGTGACGAGCCACGGTTTGGTCAACGGCCGCCCCGTCTACCTCTTCAGCCAAGACTTTACGGTTTACGGCGGCAGCCGCTCCAGCGTCCACGCCCAAAAAATTTGCAAAGTCATGGACCAAGCGATTTTGACTGGCGCCCCCATCGTTGGGATATGCGATTCCGGAGGGGCACGCATCCAAGAAGGCATCGATTCCTTGGTCGGCTACGCCGATATTTTCCAGAGGAACGTCCTGGCTTCGGGGGTGGTACCTCAAGTAGGTCAAATTTAATTTTCCACGAAAAAAAATTTGGGTTGTATTTTCCCCCCGTAGATTTCTATGATAATGGGGCCATGTGCTGGTGGTTCCGTTTATTCACCGGCCATCACGGATTTCGTCTTTATGGTGGAAGATTCTTCGTATTTATTTACAACTGGACCAGACGTTGTTAAGGTTTGTACTGTTAGAATCTTACCACTTCAAAACTTACACAATCCATTACCTCTTCCTTCATAAATCCAAATGCTATTGCCTTCTCCTTCTTCTGGTCTTCATTTTCTTCTTTTGTTCCATTTGGTTTAATTATTTTTCTTGCTTCTTTTACAATCATGATCCTGCCTCACTTACAGTTCTTAATTTTCTCTTTCTTCTTTAAATTAAATCATTGTTCTGATTAACACAAATCCAAATGTCACAGGCCTTTTCCATTTCCTATTCCTTCTCTCACCCCATTATTTCCTGCTTTTGCCTAGTGATGATTTCTTTGGAACGCTAACTTCCACTTACACAAATCCAATTTCCTACGTCAACTTCCTGTTCCTGTTGTTATTCCACTTTGGTTCCGTTTCACCTTAACTTCCTGTTTCTATACATTTTTTTAATGATATTGGAGATCTTCAATTTCATCTTCTGTTCTTGATTCATTATAAATTCTTTCAGGTTTTACGGACTTATTCCCTTTCCTGTTTCTTCGCTCATCCATTTAAGATTCTCTATGATATTCACAAAATCAAAGTGTCTTTCAAAATTCTGTTCCTATTCTTATTCATTTATGACTTCTCTAGAATACATTCATCCAATTCTTCTTCTTCGACCTCTGTCGGTCCCGTCTTCTTTAAATTTCTAGATCCTGTTACTCTTTTTTTCGGATGTCTATCTTTGCTTTTGTTCTTCTTCCGTTATGAATCCTTAGAGCTCTTCATTCGCACAAATCCAAACGACTCAGGTCTTTTCAACCTTCTGTTCCTCCTATCACCCCACACCCCACCCTTATTCTTTTACGCTTATATTTCCTGTTTCATGCTCCTTCATGATTTCACTGGAATTTTAATCTTCCCTTACATCCTTAAATCTAAATTCCCTCCTTCTGATGTTGCTCTGTTGATCAGTCACAGCCAGCCGTAGCGGGCAATATTAGAACAGCCAGCTTAACGCATCCCTGACAAGCTCAAAAACAGCTTGGGGCATGTACATGTAAGTACAAAAAAAAAACGTATATTTGTTTAAAGGAGTCACGTGCTTGAACTAACTAAGATTTGTACGTTATTGCCAATTGAAAATTAATTATTAAAGTCAACAGCTTCAATTGTTTGCCGCCTTAGACAATAATTAGTTCTAAAAGAAATAATCCAAATAGAATTCTCAAATTTATAAGCAAACAAGTACCTCGACTAAAACCTGAGCGACTGAAAGAAGCGCAGCTTCGTCTCGACGATCCTAAAAAGCCACTCCTCCTTAAAATCGTGCTTGAAAGGAACGTGCTTGTAGGAACACCCCTCGAACTGGTACGTAACCTTGAAATGACCCGGTGTTCAAATTGAAACGACCGAAATTCAAACCGCCTACGTCGATTTGGCATTCGGGAGGTTTCACTCGGGAAACGTCGAGGGTAAAAAAGACGCTCGCAGAAGCCTGGGGTATCGGATACGACTTGGTCGGCAGGCCCCATTTCACCTGCGCACGTGTAAAACGAAAGGGCCCACTTGAAAACGGAAATTATCCACCCCGTACCTCGTACCTCGTAAGTGTAGTAATCACTGCAGGCATCGCTCTGCACGAGTGCCAACTCGATGTCGTAGATCCAATCTTCTTCGTAATACCAGTTGGACATGTAATCGACGATGGCCTCGAGGCCCGCCTCGATTGTAAAACCTTGTATGCTCGGCCATATACTGATGTAATCGATGTATTCGGTGAAGGTTCGCGTGCTCGCCGAGGCCACCGTCGCCGCGTCCTCCTCGCTTTGCTTCACCTTGGGCCAACTGGTTGCGCTCATGAAGCTCTTCGTTTGCTCTAAGAACGACGATTTTTCGACTGCAACCTGAGCATAATCGTATCTTACCGGTTGCCTCGTTGATTATGTTCTCGACGAATGTCTCGGCGATCACGTCGACGCCATCGTAGGGCCTGCAAACCTCCTCCCGGTTGTCGGTGATCTGTTCCTCGGCGCTTAGTTGGACGGATTCGGTTTCGCTCCGGTCGAATTTCACCTCTGTAAATAAGAATCACATTCACAACATGTGGAACGTAACCTCACTCGATTCGGTGGGGGGCCCGCACGCACCGAATGTTAGTTTCTTCTTGCGCTCGGTTTCCGGCGGGCTTTCGCCACTGACGCTTGATTTGGACATGTCGTGAAAGTAAAGTAAAAAAAATAAATAAATAAATAAATAAGAAAAAATTAAACGAAAACGCGAGGAAATAATTCGCGAAGTTAAAAAAAAAAAAATTGACAAGTAAACAAAAACAAAGACGGTGACGCAGGTGCGCCAACTGAACCTGACTAATGCCAATCATGCTCATCAATCCCAAACAGTGTTGCCAAATTTTTATTGGTCAGAGTCGCCAACATTTTCAGAAAAAGTAGCCCAATGTAGCGCTGCCACTATTGCCACTCCTATGAATAATTATTATCGACGAGAAACACAAAACGATCAATCACAAGTTAACTCTAACTTCAGTTTGTTCCCTTAGTAAGTACTACGAAGACAATACCATAACAATAGGTAATTTAACTTTAAATTAAAATTAAATTGTCTTTAATAAACCAGGCCTAAGTAGAATATTTGAAACGAGTAGTAAAAACACAATCAAATCTTAACCTGTGTCTTAATTATCCTATCCTATCCTAGACTATAAAATGTGTGCCAAATAACGTTTTTTTTATGTATTATGTTATATAATTTAATTTGAAATTGAAAATATCTACATTAAATGCAGGTAGCCCAAATTTATAGCCAGGAGCCATAGTTAATTTTCTTTCGCCAAATCGTAAACTTTGGTAGCCCAATTGGCTACAAGTAGCCACATCTGGCAACACTGATCCCAAATGGCAAACATGTAGCCAACAGGAACAGACCGCCAAAATCAAGAGATGGCGCAAATTCGCGCGCCTTTTGTGATACGATAATGTAGATTCCTTGAATAAACTGAAACATTAAACATCATACATTCATATACCGTCAAATCCAAGAGATGGCGTAAATTCATGTGAATTACTCATAAATTTCGTTGACAATTGTGCGCACAATGTTTATATTATTAACTGTTCTTGTTAATAAATCAAAGGATGTGATAAAGTGCCTCTTCAGATTTTATTAAAAATCGCAAGTTATTATAATACAGTATAATTTATTATTTTACAAGTTAAAAAATATTTTTAGATGAGTCGAAGAAAATGTGCAATTTTAAACTGTGACGACATAATATTACCTATGCATGGTTTTCCAGAACCTATTAAAAATTTTGAGAAATTCAAATTATGGTTGTCAGCAACAGGAGATATTAATTTAAAATTAAAAGGAACTAAAAAAAGTGTAGTGTGTCGAATAGAATTTGTCATAAACACTTTGAACCCAAATACTATGTAGCAAATAACAAATTATCGAAAGATGCATATCCCACCTTAAATTTACCTGGTAAGTTAATAGGTATTCTTATCCACATGAAAGCATAATAAAATAGTTTTAAATGCAGAGCCTCTAAATGTTGAAGACATGATTCAATCTGTGCAATTAGCTGAACAAACTATTCCAGAAACACTTGATTATGATGAAACCACCAGATCGACTGTAGTGCCAATTAATATTACGTTGCCATTTGAAATACTTTCTACCCTTATAGATACAGGAGAATCCCCAAGGAAGCGAGTATCACCTAAAAAGAAAGGTATTTCTATAAATAAAAATTATCAGCCGTATTCATAGAAATCCGATAATAGAGTATTAACAGCCAATTAATTAATACATACTAAGAAGCTATTAAAGTATTCACATTAATAGACATATTTTAGTATCTACTAGTTAATAGCAAATTAAGTAAAAGTAGCGTTTGGCAACTGAGCATTTTATGTTCATTTGATCTACTTACAAGTTTATTAACATCATCTGACACTTGTGTAGAATAATTGTAACCTCAAATTTGTAAGGATTTACGTATGTTGTGTAGCAAAAGTATTTAGTTAGTTTATAAATGAAAAAAAGTATGGAATGGCTATGGACTATGCTGTGGAGGATTTGGAATTAATTGACATAAATGAGGAATTAGTTGAAGCACAAGAAGGCGAAATAGTTTACAGGGCTCCAAAAGTATATTTAAAACGCCAAAATCCGTTTGATATTTTTGACGATTTAAATTTCAAAAGAAGATATAGAATGCGAAAGGACACTGCTCATTTTTTAATTGGGCTAGTTGAGAATCAAATAGCAAATTTTGAAAATAATCGAGGATCTCCTATAACAGCTGACATACAACTATTGGCAACTGTAAGATACTTGGCAAAAGGTGCATATGGACTGGATATAGGTGACAAACAGATATTTATTGCATATTGTTCATTGACTTACTGGTATTGTTATTTTTATAGGTGATCACCATGGAATTTCACAGCCGGCATTAAGTAAAATAGTGAAACGTGTAGTTGAAGCTATAGCGAGTCATCGAGATGAGTTCATTACATTTCCAACTAACAATGAAGACTTGAACACTGTAAAAACTGACTTTTACCGTGTGGCAGGTTGTCCAGGAATTGTTGGTGCAATCGACGGAACCCATGTCAAAATTAAATGTCCAGGCGGTGAGAATCTAGTATTATTTATCAACCGAAAAGGATATTATTCTATCAACGTTCAAGTTATTTATATAATTAACTCACAATGCTGCTTGATAAAATCTATTGTTATTGTTATAGGTTGTAAGTGATGCAAAATGTCGAATTACAGACATTGTTGCACGTTGGAGGGGTAGTAGTCATGACTCTAGAATTTGGAATGAATCGACATTAAAAAGAAGATTTGAAGTAAGATATAAGAATTTGTATTGTAAAGCTTTACGTTTTTTTTTTTACTTTTACAGACTGGTGAAATTCAAGGTATTTTACTGGGAGATAATGGTTACCCCTCATCACGATTTTTATTAACACCTTTAATAAACCCTGTGACTGATAGTGAAGTTCGTTACAACAGAGCCCACTGTTCAACCAGAAATATTATTGAACGACTGTTTGGTATTTGGAAAAATAAGTTTAGATGTTTTTTCAATGGGCTGAATTTAAAATTAGAAACTACGAAAGCAGCCATAGTAGCTCTTGCAATCATTCACAATATTGTTATAAATGATAGACTGCAGCAAGAAAGTAACTATTATAATAATCATAAAGGTAAATGTTTGATTTTTTGTATTTCCAGCTGCATCAGATGAAGATTCAGATGATGAGCCATTAGAGGAAGGAGTGGAAATGGCTGTAGAGGAAAATATTCAAGGAAATGTATTCAGAACACAATACATTCAACGTTATTTTAATCGTGTTCGTTAATTTATTCAAAATATATTAAATACATAGTAAATGTATATATGTACATGTAAAATATTAAAATTTAATGCATTTGCAGTTTTCTCATTCGTTCTCTCTGATATTCTTTTTCATTTTCTAGTTTTAGCTTGTGCATTTCTTCAGATTGTTGCATGACTTGTAAAATTCTCATCTTATTCAGTTCGTATAATTTCTGTTCATATTCTGTCATTGATTTTATTTTCCTTCTTCGTTTATTTACTGCATCTGTTCTTTCTTCTGCCTCTGTTTCTGGTGTATTTACTGCATCTGTTCTTTCTTTTGCCTCTGTTTCTGTTTGCCCTTCTGGACCTTCTTCATACATAACTGTAATGTCTTCCTCACCCACTATAGATTCCAAAATGCCTGTATGAGGATTTAGTTGCATTTCTATCCCAGCAGTTCCTCGACTTTCAACAATGTGCTGTGGCTACAATCATCTAGATATTAGTAGTCATAGTCTTGCTTGCATTTCAACTTACTTTAAGTGAAAAGTCACAATCAAATGATGAATAGTCTTCAATAAATTCATGTGGCAGAAGGTCTTTAATACGCCATTCAATTTCTGTTGGCTCTAGTTGCGGAGGACCCCCACCAGTTTGTTTTAAATTTTTCTTATGTTGTGAGATTGCTTTTTTTGCTTGAACCTTCATTCTCTGCCACTGTTCTTTAATACGTTGAACATCTCGGTTGTAACCTATGAAAATAACAATACCATCTATACAATTATCTTATTATTCTACTAATAGTACTGCAACACATTGCCAACGAAAAAGTATGACTTTTACATACTGCTTTTATTATTGGCTGCATACGGCAAAGTTTCTCGATACACTTGCAGTTGATTTAGCATGTAGTTAAAGATCAGGATTGTGTTTTGCTGATTGCAAATAATAGACGAAATAGAAAAACTAAAACATTAATTGGTAACACATACCCTGAATTTCCATTTTATTTTTAATGCGCCTCCATGCTGCACTTCTGTCATTATTGTAGAGTTAATTTTTTTTTGTTTTCCACAATCTTTATTTCTTCAACTAAACAATCCAAAAGCATTGCCTTTTCCACTTCATCCCAGTTCACGGCTCGTTGCCGTTTTTTCTGCAATTGTAATGAAATTTTACTTGCCATGAAATTTATTGAAATAACACGCTGCCAGTGTGAGAACAGCCCCGTTTAATAGAAGCAGCAAATGACATTATGCACTGCCATATGAGAATTTGGCCTTAGTAGAAGTAGACTTACTATTCGTGAGGAACTGATGTCCATAGTTGAATCATATATTTTAGAAACTCCACGAGTACAGTTGCAGACAGAAAATTTCACTGTCATTCCAATAACGTAAAAGTTAAGAAATTCCTATATGTATACATCCGATAAGTGACAGTAACATCCGAAATTTTCTGTCCGCAACTGTACACAAAATGCAACAGCAGTATTTCTGCATTACATGGATAGATCTCTTCTTGTACTTCAAAAAACCTTCATAATTACAATTTGTGAAAATGTCACTTATGGGGTTTCTGAAATATATGATTCATTTATACTACTTCCTTGAGGCTTCCTTCAATGAGGGACCCCTCAGAATGGGATTGTAAAACTGGAAACTTTAGAATAATCTTTATATCAAACAATAAATTTATCAAGTGCAGAATATTCTACTTACCTGCATATCCAAATTCATTGTACGAATTCCTATTTAACAATTTTTACAATATATATCAATATAAAACAAACCTGCTAGCAAACGCAATACAATTATTAGGTTATGTTCAATCTATTAGTCGCTTAAACATACCCCTCTACCCTACTAAGAATTTGGTTGGCTAGGTTGGCTATTAGCGTTAATAGACTGCTAACTTCATTTATGAATACGAATTTTCTATTTTGCAGTTAATAGAACTATAATAGTCAGTATTATCTTTTATGAATACGGCCGTATTTGTTTACTGTCTTAAGTCCGCATGTGACATTATATTGATCATTATACTCAATTTGATCAAATTTGACTGCCAAACTAAATCAAAGACATCACAATAGGTCTGTTCGTTTCTTCTTTGTACTTTTTGTACCTGTTTTAAATCAAGTGCAAGTTTAGTTTCGTCTAACAAAGCTGATCAAAAAATAGGTGAACCAATGAACATATGTATTTAAGTGCTGAATTTGCAAAAAATCCAAAACTAATGCAACAAATGTTAAATAGGTATTTGATGTGTAAAACGAATAGGTACTTCACATAATTGCACACTCAGCCTGTAGTCAAGTTTGATCAAACTGATTAATGATGTAACACGGACTTTAGTAATTATAACGAAAGAAATTCTGTTTTAGAAATACCAGGAAAAGAAAGAAGTTTGCCATCTACATCTACTTTTATTTGTGAGGATGTAATGGAAAATGCTCAGCTCTGCTTCATTAAGAAAATTATTACGTAATGTCCCTATTACACCTGGTGTATCAACTACAATTTTTAAAAATTCAGGGTACACTCTAACAGATTAACTGAAAAGAATACATGTTGTATATTAACATTTGACGAAATGTCACTTCAGCCACATTTATTTTATTCAAAACATAAAGATGTTATAGAAGGTTTTGAAGATGATGGTTTGCAAAGAACATCTGCAATAGCTGATCATGTTATGGTGTGGATGTTACGAGGCATCTACAAAAAGTGGAAACAACCTACTGCGTATTCTTTTTGTAAGTCTTCTACGTCAGCACCTAATATTGTGCGCACGTTTAAGGACATCATACAACGAGCAATCACAGCTGGTCTTAATGTTATAGCTTGTGTGTGTGACCAAGGAGCAACAAATTCACGAGCTATAAGAATGCTTTTAGAAGAGACTAAAGCAAATGCTTTAAGAAGAGGAGATGAACACAGAAGTGATATTATAAAAGTACATGAAGTTACAATAATACCGTTATTTGACCCTCCCCATCTTTTAAAATGTATCTGAAATAATTTACTTACAAAAGATTTAAAGTTTACTATTGAAGGTAATACTAAAATAGCAAAATGGTCACATATCATTGATACCTACCATATAGATGTAGCTTCTGGTGACCTACGGCTGATGCCAAAACTAACAGAATTTCACGTAGTTCCAAATAGGATTAAAAAAATGAAAGTTTCAGTTTGCACACAAACATTTAGCAGATCAGTTGCCGCTGGTATTAATGAATTCACAATCGCCAGAAGATCTACACCTGATCATAATGTAATAATGTCACCGGATGGTACAAACACTGCTGAATTACTTAAATTTTTTGATGATTTAATGGATAGCGTAAATGGAGGTTTGGGATAATATAAAAAAGCAGGAAAACCTTTGAGAAATTTAACTAAAATAACAGGTTATTCACGACAAAAAGAAATATGGGACCGTGCTATTCCATTTATCAGTAATATGGAATTTATACCTCGAAAACGTTCTGACAAAACCAAACCAGAAGTATTAAAAAATTGGATCTTAACACTTCAAGGATTCAAGTTAATTTGTGAACGTTTACGCGACCTTGGATTTAAACACTTTGCCACAAGAGTTTTTAACCAAGATCCATTGGAAAATTTTTTTGGACAAGTCGACAGCATGGAATCCGAAACGTCAATCCAACTTGTACTGCCTTTGCATCATATTTTAAAACTTTGTTAGTCAGTAACTTTGCTAAAGCTCACTCCACTGGATCAAACTGTGAAAATGACAGTTCCATCCCATTACTTACTCTGAAACATTTAGTTCTAGACGACATATCATCAGAATCACAGCATGTTTCACATTCTTCTCCACCACCAACTTTGCCTTTAGACATCGACATGGACCAATCTTTACAAATTGTTGCTTTACCTTACGTAAATGGTTTCATTGCGAAAAACATTAGGACTGAATATAAAAACTGTAAAGTTTGTGAATTTAATATAATAAGCACAGGAGAAAGATCTGATTTATATCAATTTCTTGCTTTAAAGCAGTATGATGCAAGCAACTTAATTTATTGTAAAGAAACATTTATACAAACATTGCTAAGAATTTTTATTTACATTTCATGGTATTTGCCACAAATTATATATAAAAATAACGTTAGCATCAAAATAAAAGAGTTTGTGCAAGCCAATGTAAATTTTCAATTTCAACATTGTGAACATCGCCAACAGTTGGAAAACAATATTATGACTAAATTTTGTAATTTAATCATTTACAATTATTGCAATATAATTAATAAGATTTTAAATGGGAAAGAAAAACCTCGTGCTAATTCTGATTTTTTTCAAAAATCAGCATATCAATATTATGTGAAACGTATGAAAAAATAATATTTATTTTTATAGAATTACCTTTATATCATTTATTTTGTACACAATTTAATTATTAGTTTGTTATAAATATAAGTACATGTTTTAAATAAATACTTGTTTCTAAAATGTAATGTTTAATTATACGACTATCAGTACCTAATATAATGGCATCCACATTGTCAAATTAGAAATTTATACTATTCTGGGCACAGATTCTGGGATTCAGTGACAATTAAGAGTGTCACATTTAACAGTATGTATAAACTTCTAATTTGATAGTACGGATGTCATTGGCACAAAAACGTAATAGAAGAATTACATTCTAAAAAGGAATTAATTTAAATCGCGCGCTTTGTAACTATTAGTACCCGCCAAATATAAGAGATGGTAACATAATCTAAAGTTTCAGTTAACTTCATTATGATTGGTGTTCTTATTATTGTAATGTTCTGTGACGCCAATTCCGACGTCGTTCTTGCATTTTATTCATCGCCTAATTCAAGAGCATGCCCCACGTTATACGTTTTAATTTTAAAGTCGAGATTCATTAGTGAAAACCAAATTTCACAATGAGTTATAAATTCTATGATTTTAGCATCAGCGATTGGTTCATCGCTGAGAACGCAAACGTCTCGTGGAAGCTGATTGCTTCGTGTTATTAATAAAAGATAAGTTATTTCAACTCACAAGCAACACTAATGTATTTATTTATATAAATATGTAATTTAGGTACAAGTAAAAGCCAAATTTCACATTGAATTACTTACTTACTAACTAACGCATCAACGATAGCTTCATCGCTGAGAATACGAACGTCCCGTAGAGGCGTAATAATAAAAGATAAGTTATTTCAACTCACAAACAACAATAATGTATTTATTTATACAAATATGTAATTTAGGTACAAATAAAAGCCAAGTTTCACATTGAATTACTTACTTACTAACTAACGCAACAACGATAGCTTCACCGCTGAGAATACGAACGTCCCGTAGAGGCTGATCGTTTCATTAAAGATGAAAATTATTATTATTTTTATTTATGTCTGTATACTGTATGTAATTAAAATGAATGTAAAAGCCAAACCCTCTTACTTTATGATTTAACGTCAGCGATAGGTTCACCGCTGAGAATACGAACGCCCCGTAGTGACCTCCTTGCTTCGTTGCGTTAATGAAAAAGAAGTTATTTTAACTCGCAAACAACGTAAACGCATTTATTTATGTTTGTTTGTAATTTAATTGAATGTAAGAGCCAAATTTCACCTCGAGTTACAAATTTTATGATCTAGCGTCAGCGATAGGTTCGCCGATGAGAACATAGACGTCCCGTAAAAATTGATTATTGATTTATTCCATTTTATTTATTAATGAGCGTGAACATCTAATGTAGTTTCATTTTAGACTTTTCTCAAATTTTAAAGAAGTAGATGATCAAACAAAAGATAATAATAAGCTGAGTATACAATATCTTTGACTTTGAGGCCAAGTTTTACAATCGTGGATTAAGGACGGAATAACTGTTCGCCGAATGTCCTTCAATGTTCCTCCGTATCTACGTCACACCTACGTCACGTTATTCTAAGAATAATGCTTATCCGACGATTGTAAAGGCTGTTTTACGTTATAACATTTTTTGGTACAGTGAGAGAGATAAGCTGCCACAGTGAATTCTGATTGGTTGAATTGGCACTTCTCACTCACTTTGTATCAAATTTTAGCATAGTGTAAAACGGCCATAAAATCAGGCTTGAGTCATTTAACCTGGAATTGTCAAATATCTGCAGAAAAAAGCATTTTACGGAAAAATGTCCGAATTAAAAAGTCAATTATTTCGCGGGGGAAATTGATTGGTGCTAAAATTAGTCCCACTCTTCGACCCGTGGGCGTGCGGCGGGGGGGTACCTTTCAAATCTTAAATAGGAACCCCCATGTTTTATTCCAGATTCGGATAGTACGTCAAAAAGTATGAAACTTTTATGGGAAACATTTTTTTCGATTCACGATAGATGGCGCTGCAATCGACGAAATTTCATTTTTCTGATTTCTTCTATTGAAAACCAATACGTTCGATTCTGCAGCGCATTTTCACTTGAAACTTAAAAAAGAAGGAAACATTTATTACGTAAACTTGAAATTGCTGGAAAAGTTTTAACTTTTGGAAACCTAGATGACCAGTATAATAATGAACTACAACGACGTGAACATAGTAGTGTTCTGCTCCCTTCGAGGTGCTTGATTTCTGTCCCCTCGCATCTCATTTTGCAATTAAATTAAGTGCTCGAAATGATGTCCTTCAACTACGATACATTTATTAATCCGCATTTCAAAAAATTGTACACAATTCCAAAATCTGCTTAAATTTTGGTGCGAGCATTTCTAATTCGCTCCAAGAGTTGTGACACTATACATACATACTTCATATGCTACTGCCGAATAACTGCTGGACAACCGTCATGTTGAAACCACATGATTTTGATCATATTTCACAATGTTGCATCAGCTAGACCACACGCTGTTATTTAGTCCCGTTTCACTCTGTCGCCCGGCTAAATCTGAGTTCATTCGTAACAACTTCCGTCGCCGTAGCTTGTCGTCCGGTCATTCTTTCAATAGCGCTCGTCGCGTGCAGTCCCTTTACTTGCGTTGGTTGATTAAAAACCTTTGTGTTTCTCTCGTGGAGTCTTGTGATTGAAACCTGAAACGGAATCGTCTCCGAGATTTGCTAGAGCACGCCGAGTGACTTTCAAGCTCGTTAAACAGCTTTTCGGAAGCATGTCTTGTGGCCATTTTGATTTTGTGCGTATTTCTCTTCTATTGGGCTTCTAGCTTCCAGTCGTAGTTTCACCTACCTACTAAAACCCTAATAATTCTTGGGGGCGTAAGAAAAGGCTGGTTTTCGGCTTTTGAAACGATCTAAGCCCCGCAACTCAGCCTTCCCCCGCCCGTGAAAATGGTCTCGACTTGCAAGACGACGACGCTACTTTGGTGACGTAAACGCTTCACCGATTTACAATTTAATAACATGTTATTTTAATGGCGTGGATGACGTCATAACAAAGAACGAGTTACTTGACGACGTTACCTCGTGGGAGGGCCTTGTAATAATGCCTTTCCGTAACGCCAGTGGGTGTCAACAAATTAAGGGAGGAGTTATTTAATGGTGCCGTATTTTGGGGGAAGAAGTTTTTTAATGATGTCATAATAGTGAGAAGAATCGTCTAATTACGTCTATTTCCAAAAGGGTTACGTAATTGTAAAGGGAAAACCCTTTAATGGGGAGTGATTTTATTCGATGACGTAATCTACTTAGTAACCCCGCCCTTAACCGGCGTTATTCAACGAACGACACTATTTGTAGGAGGAGGGTCGCCATTTTTTACAGTGTATGAAATCGTTAAATTGACTGGCATCTGATTTTATGTGACAGTTGTGACAGCTGTCAAACTTTTAATGATGTTTTCTAATCGTGATTAATCAAATTAACTGAAAAAAATCTTTTATTTTAGTAGTGTAACGATAAACTGACACCGACAGCTATTTTTGACAATTATGATGACTGTCAAAAAATTTTTGTTAATTAATTTATGACGTGATTCTAATTAATCGTATTGTTAAAAAGAAATTGTTAAACTGACAGTTCTATGTAGACTATGGATTGTCATTCTAATTAATCGCGTTAATGAAAAAATTAGTATAATTGTCAAACTGACTAACGATGATTTCTTGACAATTGTGACAGTTGTCAAAGTTTTAATGAAATTTTCTTTTAGACCGCTAGTGACGTCTCATTGTGATTAATAATTACATTAATTTATATTCTAATAGTCGAACTGACTGACAGCTACTTTTGACAGTTACGAAAACTGTCAAAGTTTTTTTTTTGCATTGTGGTTAATTACGTTAATAAAAAAACAAAATTATATTTTAATAGTCGAGCTAACTGACAGCTATTTTTGGCAATTACTGTAACTGTCAAAGTTTTTTTTGTACATCATTAATGACGTAATTCTAGTTGGTCAAATTATTAAAAAGAAAACTTTGTCAAGAATCAGTTGATTTTCGTGACGATTATCACAGCTGTCAAGTATTCCATATATCTGTAGACTATTGATGACTTTATTCGGAATAATTGCGTTAATAAAAATAATCTTATATTTTAATTGTCAATCTGACTGACGCTTGATTTGTTTTGACAATCATGACAACTGTCAAAGTTCTGTATAGACTATTAATTATGTCGTTCTAATTGATTGCGTTAATTAAAAAAAAAAACTTATATTTTAATTGTCAAAGTGACTAACAATGTTTTCTTGACAATTGTATTTTCTATTAGACCGCTGATGGCGTTTCATTAATTACGTTAATGGAAAACAAAATTTACATTTTAATATTCGAACAGACTGACAGCTGGTTTTGACAGTTACGATAACTGTCAAAGTTTTTTTGTACATTATTAATGACGTAATTCTAATTAACCACATTTCATTCTCAAACTATCTGGCGGTTCATTTTCTTGACAATTCTCACAGCTGTCAAAGTTTTAATAAAATATTCTATTGATGACGTCATTCTAATTAATCACTTTAATAAAAAAAAATCTTATGTTTTAATTGTCAAAATGACCGACGTCTATTTTTTTGAAAATCGTGCCAACTGTCAAAGTTTCAATAAAGTATTCCTTAAAAGTCAAACTGACTGACGCTTGTTTTTTTTGACAATCTAACAACTGTCAAAGTTTCAATAAAGTATTCAGATAACCTATCAATGACGTCATTCTACTTAATCGCATTAAAAAAAATTATGTTTTAATTGTCAAAATGACTTTATTTTTGACAATAACGTTATCCAGTAAACTATTGATGACTGAGTGATCATTGATCAATCACAATTGTTAAACAGACCGACAGTTGATTTTTTATTGCAGTTATGTCAGATGTCAAAGTTTTAATAATCTTTTTTTGACACTGACAACTATGAGAACTGTCAAAGTTTTTTGCAAATTAATTTCTGACATGATTCTAATTAATCGCATTATTAAAAAGAATACTTATATTTTAATTGTCACACTGACTAACAATGTTTCCCTGGCAATTATGACAGTTGTCAAAGTTTTAGTGAAATTTTCTATTAGACCGCTGAAGACGTCTCATTGTGATTAATTACGTTAATAAAAAACAAAATTTAGATTTTAATAGTCGAGCTGACCGACGGCTAGTTTTGACAATTACGATAACTGTCAAAGTTTTCTTGTACATCTTTAATGATATAATCCTAATTGATCACATGGTCAAACTGCCTGACAGTTGGTTTTCTTGACGATTATCACAGCTGTCAAAGTTTTAATAAAGTATTCTATATATAGACTATTCATAACGTCAATCTAATTAATCGAATTAATAAAAAAATCTTATATTTTAATTGTCAAACTGACTGACGCCTGATTTTTTTGACAGTCATGACAACTGTCAAAGTTCTGTATAGACTATCGAATATGTCATTCTAATTAATCGCGTTAATAAAAATACTTACAGATATTTTAGTTGTCAAACTGACTGACAATGTTTTCTTGACAATTATGACGCTTGTCAAAGTTATAATGAAATTTTCTATTAGGCTGCTGACGACGTCTCTCTGTGATTAATTACATTAATGAAAAACAACATATATATTTTAATAGTCGAATTAATTGGCAGCTAGTTCTGATAAATACTATAACTGTCAAAGTTTTTTTGCACATCATTAATGACGTAATTCCAATTGACCGCATTATTAAAAAGAAAACTTTGTCAAGCTGTTTGACAGTTGATTTTCTTGACGATTACCACAGCTGTCAAAGTTTTGATAAAGTATTCTATTTATAGTCTATTGATGACGTCATTCTAATTAATCGCACATTGTAAAAATGATATTTTAATTGTCAAAAAAACCGACACTTGATTTTATTTTTGACAGTTACGATGACTGTGAAAGTTTTAATAAACTTTTCTAGTAAACTATTGGTGACGTCATTAAACTGAATAAATCTTCATTGACAACCGAATTTTTTGCAAATGTGACAGATGTCAAAGTTTTGATGTATTTTTGTAGTAGACTGTTGATGACGTCACTTTAATTAAAAACATTAATGAACATTTTATTGTTGAACAGACTGACAGTTGATTTTTTCTTTGCAATTATAACAGACGTCAAAGTTTTATTGTATTTTTGTAGGAGACGGTTGATGACGTCATTTTAATTAGTAATAACATTAATAAAAAAATTATTGTTAAACAGACTAGCAGTTGATTTTTTCTTTGCAATTATGACAGATGTCAAAGTTTTAATATATTTAATAACATTGTTTTATTGTTAAACAGACTGGCAGCTGATTTCCTTCTGCACTTATGACAGATGTCAGTGTTTTAATACATTTTTGTAGTAGACTGTCAAACTCGAAAACTCAACGCCAGGTGCGACCGCGTTAAGAAAGTTGCGAATTCGTTTCTAATAGTCATTTCGTTTACACATCAAAGGTGCCGGCCGGATTTGTTCACATCCATAGCAACGTGATTTTAATCAAAACGTCAGTTTAACTTTTTTACTACATTTACAAGTCACAGCAAGAAGATGAGTTCCGAACCGGAAAATCCGCCCGGTAAGTCCCGAGACGCACCTAGATCCTCTCCCGAAGCCGTACTCACTTTGTTTAGATGACGCGTCTGCGTCCGAACGGGAGGAAAAGCACGAGGAGCCGACCCCGCAAGCGGAAGAAGAAAAACCGAAAGAGGAGGCGCCGGAAGCCCCAGAGCAGCCGCCCAAGAGAGAGTCCAAGGTTTTAGAAGCCAAGAAAAGCGCCGAGCCCGTCGCTCCCGAACCGACCCCCGAGGAGGAAAAGAAGAGGGAGTCGAAGGCCTTGGAGGCTAAAAGGAGCGCCGAACCGGTGGCCCCCACGTCGACGCCCGAGGAGGAAAAGAAGAGGGAGTCAAAGGCCGAACCGGTGGCAGTGGTCTCTGAACCGACTCCCGAGGGAGAAAAGAAGAGAGAGTCGAAGGCCTTGGAGGACAGAAAGAGCATCAAGTCGGAGGTCGCCGAAGCGGCGCCCGAGGGGGAAAAGAAAAGGGAGTCGCAGGTCTTGGAGGCTAGGAAGAGCGTCGAAGCGACGCCCGAGGGGGAGAAGAAGAGGGAGTCGAAGGCCTTAGAGGGGAGAAAGAGCACCGAACCAACGTCCGAGGAGGAGAAGCGAAGGGAGTCGAGGGCTTCCGAGGACAAGAGGCGCGAGTCTAAAATGGGTGCGAAGGAGTCGATCAAGTCTTTACAGAGCTTGGGGTAAGTTTTCGTTGGGGCTGAAGGGCGCCCTTTAACTTTTTTGAAGGAGGGGGGCGGGAATGAAGGCTATTTGGTGTTTGAGATGAACGGGGGCGTGTCTGGCACCCCAATCTATCTACGAAAGATTAATTTCATTAGTAAAGAAATGAAAATTAGGCACTCCCGTACCGACTATCCGACTATAGATAGTGGGTAGAGGGCCCAGGCTCGATTTAGTTCTATTCATCATAATTTGCAAATAAATTTCGAAATAGATTGGTTATGGGTGCGCAATGAAGTCGTTGCACGAGTCTTTCTCTATTGAAGGAGTGAGGGCATCATCTCTATGGAGTTTTTCCGAGACGAATCGAATGGTGAAAACCGGAAGTCTCTATTTCCAACGGTTTCCAAGAAATACGGTCGTGCTGGATGGTTCGTTCGTTTCTAAGACGATTTAACCTTGAGCAAACGGCGCTTTTTGCTCATGACGGACTATCCGAGGCGGTGAATGTATTTTGGGTGCTTGAATCGAAGGGCCAGGGCCAGGGCCCAGTACCCACAATCAGAAGTCTTGCTTTTGTCAAGTGTAGGAAGGAATTTTTTTGAATAAACCTTGAGCCTGGTCACTAGCAGTTTGTATTGGAGGTGCTCGGGTGCTGGGCCCAGGCGCTCACTTCACAATCTATAGCGTGGGGGCGTTTCACGGCTTATTAGGGGATTCCGCCAAAGTCGCATGAAACTTTCAAGTTAGATTTAAGGGCGCTTTACATCTTGGTGATACTGACGGTGACCTATTTGTTATAGAAAGCGTCCAAGCAAGGAAAGCGACAAGGCAAGTACCTAACGCCCAAGGCGTCCGACCCCCTTCTCACCTTTCACCCCTTGCTTTCAGGACTATTTCGCCCGAAAGAAATCGCAGAGATCGATAAGGGGCGCGGTGGGGAGCATCATATCGTTCCGAAGAGGCAGCATAGCCGAATACTACGACAGACAAAGGGTATACAATTCACTTGTTATTCGGGGCGGAACACCTTTCACGACATCCGAGCATAGTATCGGTTCGCGGCGTTTATTGATGGGGCGCGTGCCAAGTGGTGCAACCCTCCCCCGAAAATCTAGGCCAAGCCGAACCAGTTCATTAACAAACCGACAGTAAAAGTCGTTCGGGTGCACAACACTGAAAACGTTGGAGCGTGGCGATGGGCGTCGCATCTCCCACGGTCGAGGTGGTGGTGGTACGTACGTGAGGATTAACGCAGGAAAAATTTTGGGGGTTGTTCGCAGGCGGCCAAGTTCATGAACACGTACAAGTTGGACTCGGACAAGCCGTTCAACGTCGATCGGGTCACGAAGATCCTGGAGGAGGTCCTCACCGAGGCCCTCGACAACCTCACCTACGACGCGGAGAAAGTGCCCAAGCAGGCCAAGTGGGCCTCCAGCGCGATCAGGGCGAAGGTCAAGGAGCAAGAGTACGACAGGTATTTACTTTCGCTTGCGCAACATTAAAACCATCGATCGGTCCGGCCGACCTTGAACTACCTCATTCCAGGTACAAGATACTCTGCATCGTCACGATCGGGGAGAAGCGTTCTCAGGACGTCTACTCCATGTACCGGTTCCTGTGGGACGCCGATAGGGACAAGCACGCGTCCTTCGTCCACGAGAACATGTCGGTGTTCGCCGTCGCCATGTGCTTCGGTTTATACTATGAATAATAAAAATACGATGTAGCGGTTTTATTTTTTAATAAAATATTTACCTCCCCCCTCCCGCGCCTCTCTTTTTGGAAGTCGTGAAAACACCAGGAAAAAAGTAGTTTTTTTTATTGTTGTAGATTAAATACCTCGATGGCCACCGGCGAAGGTCCGGGGAGTCACACGGAAGAGAAGGAGCGCGCGAGACGGAAGAGCGCATGCGGGGCGGACCTGATGATAGAACTCGAACACCTGAAACGCAAGCAAAGGTTCACAATCTCGTCAGATCTAAGTTAAACGAGCTACTTGACGTTTCGCCCCGGGTAATCGCTTTAAAGGGCGTTAGGTTCGAAGTTGAGTCATTGAGTTCGAGGTGAACTCAACTATGAGTATAATTTATGTATATTAAAAACGCCGCGGGCTTCGACCGCGCACCTTTCGAACCCGTTTAATCGGGAACGTTCGAATTTGAATCGATTTTTTCGCCGGAAAGGGGGGAAAACGCCATCTTATGGGGTTTTGACGAGACGAATCGATTGGTGAAAACCGGAGGTCTCTATCTCGAACCGTTTCCGAGTAAGCAGGGATGCTGGTCGTCTTTATCCGCAACCGAAAAAGCAAAGTTCGAATTTCGTTCGATTTTTCGATGGTGACGCGTGACACCATTTGACAATTCCAAGTTAAATGAGTCACCCAGTATATTACGCTAGGAACGCGCATATGTAAAGAGTGCACCATTAGCTTGTTTAATAGTTATTACGTTTATTCGTTACGAATAACCTTAAATAAAAGGTTACAAAAAGGAACCAAATTACTCTAAAAACCCTTGGCAATAAGATAAGTCACCGTTTTCATTGTTATTTACTCGCAGTGTACTTGAACGTTTTAATTTATTTAATTTACTGCGTATTAACAGATATACAGCGTGACTAATAATTGTTCCGACAAAAGTCACGATAAGAAGCGATGTCTGAGAATATGACAAAAATTAGCTCCGAACCGACCCTGGTTAAAAAATAGAGGCGCAGATGAAGGAAATAAATGACCTCATAATGGTAGGCACGGCAGGGTAGCATCGTTCGTGAACTTGACCTTTAAGTGGAATTTCACGTCAACTCCGTTTTTAGGCAAACGCTCGACGCCGTCAAATACGAACTACCAAATATTTACTTCACGAATGCATGCAAATCACCTGAAGCAAATTATTCCGACCCCACTTTTATCATCTGCTTTGACGGGTTACCAAACAAATCACTAAAACGAAAACAATTTATTTTACTCTGCCTGTTAGGAATTTCTAATATTTTTCTTTCATTTCAATTTAAATTTTATTGTAAATAAAGTTTATTTCCACTTTCATCACCACAATTTAAAGCAATATGTTTATGTATAATCAGTGAACTCATTCGTAATCTGTTTCGATTGTTAATTATTATAAATTAGTTTTGTGTGTGACGAATTATTAAAAACAAATCTATTAAAAGTTTAACAAATTCAAGACGCGGTTACAACTCCATATCTTGAGTTTTTAGCGCAGTTATTCGCATTATTTCATCAGCTGGTTAAAGCTGTGTACAGACGGGAATTCACTAGTCGCGTTCTAGTTAGAAGTCCAGTCGTTAGAAGTCGTCAGTAAACAAATTTGCATAAAAAATATACGTCTACTCTGAGCACCGACAGCATTCGGATCAACCCGAGGTCGTACGCCGCGCATCCCGAGGCAATTTAACACGTCTGCTATGGAAGGTCAAGTTTTACAAGCTTTATTCCGAGTAAATATCGTAAGACGTTTATGATATACGGACGCTCTGAATTTGACATTTCAATCTAAACATACCTCCTTTTTTTGGATAAATTTAAATCACAAACTGTTCTACAGAATTTTTTATACATTTTCTCGTAATCTGTGACATGCATTCACGTACGCGATTTGCTCACAAATTGTACGCATAATACTAGCGACGTTTAAAATAACTGCATCCTAATAGTTTTATTGTCTCCGTGCGATAACGAGACGAAAGATTTTACTATCAGCTGCCTGTCGGGCCGTGCATTAACCCCTGCGATCACCAGATTTAAATCCTTACGATTATTATTTTGAGACGGTAGCAGCTGGTACATCCCGCTCTATAGTCAATTTTTTTAAAGAATACAGTAGTTAGTGTTGCGAGCTCACCCGAAGTATGTGTTATAATAAGTGGGAAATTCAAATTCACTTATTATTTCAATTGACTTGCACATTTGTTAGTTGAATGTGACCTTATATTAAGTAAATTCCTCTTATCTCAAAACAAGAACGCTGTGTGTCAAATACATTTTACATAAAATGGTAGAATGTCGAAGATTAAGGCTTATTGTTAAAATTAATAATGAAGTTCAAAGCTTGAAAATCATTTATAACAAATAGTTCCATTCCCTCTACAAGGGCTTTCTACATTATTATCTAAATTGTATCTTCACTTCTTCATTTATAGAATGGTCAATGCAGTCAAGTCAGAAGTTGTGCACGGTACGACGAATTGTTTTTTTTTTGTATCATCATGGGCATTCAACAAACAAATCGTATTATTACAATCAGATTAAATCGATTTAGATCGATTCATGAAAAGACCGGACTTGAACGGTGGCGTGACCGGTATAACCCTATTTTCTATGTTTGGTATTTAACTTTTCAACAATAGCAATATTACAATATATTAGCGGTGTGGTTAAGTTATTTCTGAAATAAATCGCAAATTTAATCGCAATTGAATCGTAAAATTCTTACGATGGACAATTTCATGATCGATGTTGAATCGATTCAGATGCGTTGAACGCTAAACTGTATGCAATCATAAATCGATCGCGTCCCTTGAATGCCCCTATCATCTAACAATAAGATGTTAATAGATGGCGCCACGTCTTTACCTGAAAAAGACCGTTTGAGGTGCGATCATTAATGATGACGGTGATTGCTTAAAATTTCGGTAAGATGGCGCTGAGTAGAGGACCTTGTTAAATGCATTTAGTCGATTTAATTTGGAGAGAAACTCACAGATTTCGGTGGTTATTTTTTTTTCTCATCTATTCGGATTCGGTGATGTTTAACCAAAATCTGTAAAAATAGATCCCGTTCTTAATAATTGTAAAGTACACACACTTTTAACTTGTTAACGCCTGTCATTGTAATTTTTAATTAATTTCGGCTCATTATCGTCGCCTTCGCGGAAATTTTAAATCAAGTTTCTAAACAGAAATTCGTTTGAAACTCGCTAGATGGCTCTGAAGTATTTTATAATAAAAACCAAACTACCCACGTACTTTGGAATAGTCTCATATTTGTTTGGAACTCCTCGCGTACTTGCAGTTTATTAAAGTGGCTCCACCTGTGATATTTTTGACGCGTTAATCTGTATGGCTCCACTTTTGACGCATAAAGTGAAAAAAATTCTAAAGTTTATTTCTATTAATGTTGAATCAAAAGCAGAAGTCCGTTTGATTTTTGTGGCGCCATCTCTGCGATGTTTTCCAAACTGATAACTTTGAGCGCCAAGTTTAAACATCTTAGGTAGATTTTACAATATGAATAAAATAAATAAATGTTACTATAAGTAGTGACTTAAGGCACGTCATTCAATATTTATTTATTTGTTTAGTCACTAATATCATCGATATTAATAAAATATTTAAATCTGGCCCCATCTATGTGCACGCCTTCGAACTACACATTTCAGGCTCCAAGTTTAAACTTATCAAGAAATAGAAAACGTCCTGCACGGCAGCTAAACAAAACCGTTTCATTTTCGCCTTCAAATCTCTAATTGAATTCCACTGCTTTTATAATCCTCATGAAAAATGTAATCCTAGTGGCGCCATTTACGCGATTGTTTTCGAACTGTTCGTTTTACGCGCCAAATATAAGAATGTCCTCGCGTACTTGTGGTTTGTTTGGGTGGCTCCATCTCTGGTATTTTTTGCACGTTAAATGTAAAAGTAATAATTGAATTCCTTACTTGCGACGACTTTGAATTCAACAGAGAAAAGAAGTCTGTTTATTTTTTGACTGCATATATTTCATTTAACTGGAGTGTTTACTGAAATACGAAAAATAAGCTCAGTGACGCCATCTCTGCGAGTTTTTCCCGAACTGATCTTCGTGAGGACCAAGGTTAAAAAGAACTTAAGTAGTTCTTAAAATATATAAATCTGACGCCATCTATGTGCACGTTTTCGAACTACATATTTCAGGCGCCAAGTCTAAACTTATCAAGAAATAGAAGATCTCTAATTCAATCCCACTGCTATTATGATCAAAGCAGGTTGTTCTTTA
Organism: Dorcus parallelipipedus; assembly: GCA_958336345.1. Classification (NCBI taxonomy): domain Eukaryota; kingdom Metazoa; phylum Arthropoda; class Insecta; order Coleoptera; family Lucanidae; genus Dorcus; species Dorcus parallelipipedus. The sequence goes on from OY284479.1 coordinate 46,650,285, forward strand.
AAACGGACACTGAAAATGCGCACTACCGCTTAACGTTGCGCTATATTATAATCCTCACGATAAATGTAATTTTAGTGGCGCCATCTATTGCCAGCGATTGTTTTAGAACTGATCGTTTTAGGCGCCAAATATAAAATATCCTTGCGTACTTGTGGTTTGTTTGGGTGGCTCCATCTCTGATATTTTTGGAGCGTTAAATACAAAAATAATTAAAGTCCTTACTTGTGACGACCTTGAATTCGACAGAGAAACGAAGTCGGTTTAATTCTCGCGGCGTTATCTTTGGGATTTTTTCGAAACTAAATACAAAATACGTTGGAAAAGGGAAACTGTTACTTGCAGTTTGTTAGGGTGGCTCCATCTGTGATATTTTTGACGCGTTAAGTAAATTAAATTTAAATTCAATAGAGAGAAAAATCTGTTTGATTGTACAGTTCATATCAGGTAACTGCAGTGCACTCACTTGAATTTCGCAAACATCAACGACAAATAAATTTGTTAGCGCCATCTAGGGGATTCTTTCCAAACCGATCCTTTTAAGCGCCAAATATGAAAACATCCGTCGGAAAGAAGAGTCTGCCAATGCTGCGATTCCGCGCGTACTTTCGATTTGTTAGGGGGGGTGGGGGCTTCATCTCTGATGATTTTGTCGCGTTAAGTAAACAAATTTCAAAACTTTATTTGTATTGATTTTGAAGACAGAAGAGAAAAATCTGTTTGATTTTTGACCTCATATTGCGGTGTTTATAAGCAGAACGAAATATTTTTTAAATTTTCAAGGAAAACCAAACTATCCATGTACTTTGGAATAGTCTCAGCAGATGTTTGTTTGGAACTCGCTAGATGGCTCTCAAGTATTTTATAAGGAAAACCAAACTATCCATGTACTTTGGAATAGTCTCAGCAGATATTTGTTTGAAACTCGCCAGATGGCTCTCAAGTATTTTATAAGAAGAACCTAACTACCTATACATTTTGGAATAGTCTCAGCAGATATTCGTTTGAAACTCCCTAGATGGCTCTGACGTATTTTATAATCAAAACTAAACGAAATATCTACTTTGGAATAGCCCCAGCAGATATTCCTTTAAAACTCGCTAGATGGCTCTGAAGTATTTTACAATAAAAATTACTTTGGAATAGTTTCAGGCAGACATTCATTTAAAGCTCGCTAGATGGCTCTGAAGTATTTTATAATAAAAATGTGACATCTTATCGTGGATTTTTTTTTTTTTGAAATGCTCATGTGAAAATGCATGATTTTTTGCTTCGGATTTTCCATCTACATACTTCGGGATACGGTGACGTTTCACTGGGGCGAGAGGGAGGGGGGAGGGGCAATCAATTTTTATTTAGCGCTCCCGTTTGTCTATACAATGTATATTGAAGCACAATCAGGTTGTGTTACGACTTTCAGAAGTTACCTGTATGACTTAGTAATTAATAAAAGTGACCTAACTACTGCGCCACAGCTGCGACGTGACAAAGTTCACTTTCGTCATATATATATATAATATAAATAAATCGCGCATTGTCCACCTCTCCTATAAGCTGAACGCGTGGACAACAGAGCGAGTCAGAAAACGCAATCTTCATACACAGGGTGAAAGTTGAAAGCATTTTTTTACGGATTTAAATAATGATTATTACGAAAAAACAACCGAACATCGCCTTTTCGAACTGAATGTAATGGAATACCTTAAATATTATTGCAGATTTGAATTCGCGAGTCAATTCTAGCCTGAAATGATGGGTCGCACCATGGGTCTAAGACGAGCGGTTTTCGAGTTGTGTGACGTCATGATAAAATCTCAACTCGAAAACGGCTCATCCTAGACCCATGGTGCGACCCATCATTTCAGACTAGAATTGACTCACGAATTCGAATATGCAATAATATATAGGATGTATCGTTCAAAAATTGCAATTTTGCTTCGCATCGCGAAAACGCGACGTTCAATTGTTTCTTGTTGAGGCGCTTTCGAAGCTCCCTGAAATTGCAACTTTCGTATCGTGTGTTTTCCTTTGTTTTTCGCTTTGAGGCACGTCGCAACACTGTGGTGAAATTGTGAAGTAAAATTTGTTTAGTCTACTCTCGGCCGTTATCATTACCGATTAGAGTATGTTGGAGGCGCTTCTGTCCTCAAAGGAGGTGCTCGATAAATCGTAGGTTTATGTGTTCTTGAAATTCCGAAAATAAAAGAAGTTTTGACTTTTTGTAATGGAATGCCTTCAATATTATTGCAGATTTGAATTCGCGAGTCAATTCTAGCCTGAAATGATGGGTCGCACCATGGGTTTAGGAGGAGCGGTTTTCGAGTTGCGTGACGTCACGAGAAAATCTCAACTCGAAAACGGCTCATCGCAGACCCATGGTGCGACCCATCATTTCAGGCTAGAATTGACTCGCGAATTCGAATCTGCAATAATGTACAGGGTGTGCCGTTAAAAAATTGCAATTTTGCTTCGTATCGAGATTTTAATTTACAGTTTCCTTCATTTTTCTTTACAGCTATTGGCCTTTTGCTTTTTCAATGGTTGACGGACTATTCTTCTCGTACAATCGCTAATATAATAATAAAAATTCGGCCCCATCGCAGTACGGATCCTTCCAGTAGTAATTTCGGTCAAATAAAACTACGTATGAATCGCACAGGCGGGGGCTTCTAATTCGATTCTAGTGGGCTTTACTTACTAGTCGCCCTCAATAAGCGGAGCTAACTCAATAAGCGGAAGTCGCTCGATAACCTTGCGAACCAACCAAGTCCTTTCTATGCTGCGAATCCTTTTCGGAAGCAGTTACCTTAAGAATGCCCTCACTGCCGAATTCAAAGGTGACGTCAAGTTTGACTTCCCCTCTCTGTGCTCTTCTTTTTAAGTTAGATATTAAATTTCTGTCAAAAACATAACCACAAGACGATCGACTTCTTAAACAAACGCAAGAAAGGAAAAACGGTCGACGATTTTTCATTATTACTTTTTCGTCGGAAAGGGGGGCGGGAAAATGGCACCCTATGGGTTTTTATCGAGACGAATCGACCGGTGAAAACCGGAAGTCTCTATCTCGAACCGTTTCCGAGTAAGCAGGGATGCTCTGAACGGTTGGTCGTCTTTATCCGCAACCGAAAAAGGAAAGTTCGAATTTCGTGAGTTACCACAACGTAAGTCCAGATTTGCAGCGACGACACGGTGCGGTTGGCACCTAATCCATTCGCGAAACGTCACGTACCTCCATCTCTCGCTCACTTCGCGGGGTATTTTCAACCTTGCCGTTTTCCTTCAGCGCAAGCGCGTGCGAAGAGGAGGAGGAGGAAGATGAAGAACTTGCAATTCGACTTGCAGGAGATATAATGCTCGCGTTTGACCAGAACGTACCAGCTCCGTCCATCACCGCCGACGAATTCAGCTTCAACTTGCTGAGTTACTTGGGCAAGGTGGCCATCAGCGAGCAATCCCTAGAAGTATCGTAAGTACCACCCTCCGAGGTACCCCTCCCCCCCATGCTCAAGAAACTCACGACGATTTCTCGCAGGGGAGACTTGTGGGTGAGCGAAGAGCACATTCCTTCGGAACTGGCGTCCACGGTGTCGCACAAGTCCTTCCAGCTCATCAACCAGAAACCCGAAGGCAAGTTCTTCTCGATTGTGCCGATGGGCGAAGAGGCTCCGCAGGCTTGCTTCGCGGAGGAGTTGAGTTGGCCTTTCGTTTTGTAAGCTCCCCAGCAACACGCTCGCTTTTTTTAGGGGCGAGGAATCGCCGCCCAAAAACGAATGTTTTTGCCAGGCGAACCTGAGGGCGTACGCCGAGCACGTCGAAACTGAAGAGTCTTCGACGGAATCCGACGAAGACGAATCGTAAGTAAGCAACGGCTTGATGCGTACGCGTGGTTTAAGGGGGGATGTTGCAGGAAACTGGAAGAAGTCGTGTCGATTGCCTCCAGCATCACCGACAAGCAGAAATTTAAAGTCGGTTTCATACAGGCGGCTGTGCCCATGAAGCAAGAAGCCAAGGACGCCGATTTCTGCTACGAATTCGATTCTATAGACGCCATCGCGGATAAATTCGTTGGATGGTTACTGAAATCGGCAGGTGTGTGGGCGTGACTTGCGCGAAACCTAGTCCTCGCAATTCTCTCTTGTTTTAAAGTTGCCGCCGTCTCTTTCAACGGGAAGCGAAGGGACGAAAGCGAAGCCGAACTCAAGGAGGCCGTGTGCAGCATCATGACGTTCGTGGAAAGCTGCAGCTTCTCCTGGCCCATGATAAAGGACTTCACCGAGCAGGTCGGAATCGTCACAGTTCGAGAGTACATCGCCACTTGGTACTACACCGAGAACTGGATGTTCGACGTAAACCTTGTGCTGAGGCAGAGCGACGAAAGCAGCGACTATTTTACTTACGAGGTAAATAAGTCACCATAGTTGGGGCGGGGGGGGGGAACCCCGAGAATGTCGTTAAGCTGCCAGGTTTAATCAAACGAAAGTACCAATCAGCGTAACTTATGCGCTGTGACCACTCGAATTTGATAGTGATTTTCTTCGTCGGAAAGCGGGGAGACGTCAACTCTATGGGGTTTTTCCGAGACGAATCGAATGGTGAAAACCGGAAGTCTCTATCTCGAACCGTTTCCGAGATTTAAGGTCGGAGCGGTTATCCCATGCTGAGTTTGGTACTTCTGCCTCAGTAGGTGATAAGAAACTAATTGTTTTCTTTTCCAAACAATTTCTACTTAGACTATCTGGGGGATACCCAGCAAACAGTATCCGGTTCCCCAGGTGACCGCCAGCATATTCTTCGTCTTCGAAGTGTCGAGGATCAAGCCGGTCAACTGTCTCGTCGACGTGAGCGTTTCGGATCGTCGGGTTTCGTCCTCGTTCAAACGTCGTTTCTTACAGATAACGTACTACTACGAGGGCTGTTCCTATGCGCAGGCGCCCCTCATCAACTTCTTCAATGAGAAACAACTTTCCGACATCGTCGACGCAAAATTGAAGTTCTACAAGCAGCTGAGATTTTAGTGTACGCGTAGACGCCTCAGTTCAAATAAAAAGCTAAGTTTACAACAGTTTTTTTTTGTTTGTTTGGACGACTTCTTGATTCGGAAACATAAATATCCACAATCGTCATTATTTTTTTCGTTGTTTGGTCAAAATGAGAATCTCGAAGTCATTCACATTAATTAAATTTATTTCCAAGTTTGAGTTTTGCAGCGCAGATGAGACGGCTGTGAGTGAAGGTCGGCCGTATTTCCGTCTAGCGCCATCTCATCAATTGTAATTTTAAGTAATCATCGCAATAGTGAAAGCAATTATTATTTGAACGTTAAAGAGATGGCTCTGAATGAAGAACGTCCATGGAGATGTTATCTGGCTAGCCACTTGACATTGGGCGCGTTCGCCAGAACCAAGCGCTCACGCAGCATTCGTCTGTGATTGGCTTATTTCAAAAAAATTCAAAAAATCTACCAATCGCAGATGAATGCTGCTTGAGCGATTGTTCTGATGAACGCGGCCATTGCTAGTTCGCTTACGATTGCGACACGTGAATGATGACACTTGAAACCAATCATTTCAGATCTTGTCGAACGATTGCCTTTTTATTAAGCGATTAGATGACGCTGAGTAGATGACGACAATGAAATGAGATAGTTAGTGGATGTTATATACCCAGCCAGCTATTTGACGTTACTAGTTTGTCTATTAACACATAGATGGCGACACCGGTAATTGCAATGTATTTCTCCTGAACAATAATTGCAGTTTGAAATAAATCAGATAGTGTAGAATAGATGTCGGACATTCAGAGACGTTAACGGATGTTATGCAGTCCGCCGTCTGACGTTTTTAATTCTCTTTTGTCCCGTAGATGGAGGCACCGGCCGCTACATTAACTAAAATCAATTTAAGTGATGGGATGCCGCTGAATAGAGAACGGCAAAAAACTTCAACAATAACAAAACTCAAAAATAATTGAAAGTTTAAGTGACGTAGAATGAAAAAATAATAAAAATTAAAAAAAAAACAATTGAAAATCTAATATTAACAAACAGATTGCAAATAAAGAAGAACCGTATTTTCAAAAACTAATAGAAAATTCGAGATTAATAGAGAAAATTCGAAAATAATTTTTATTTTTATAAATGCGTCAATCCTCTTTTGTTTTATTTAAAATATGTCTAAAGCTCAAATCTTAACTTTAGAAAGTTTTGTTTATTTAATGAGAATTTTTAAATTTTTATAATTTTTCGTAATTTTATAGAAAGTAGAAAGTATTGTTTACTTTATGAGAATTTTTTAATTTTTATTCTTTTTGTAATTTTATTTAATGAGATCTTTTTTTATTTTTCTCTAATTTTATTCAATGGTATTTTTTTTAATATTTATTTTTTTTAATTTTATAAATTTGTCGAGCGTTTTATTTTAAGTCAAAAATTGCACAAATGTCAAATCTTCATTTTAGAAAGTTTTGCTTATTTAATGAGAATTTTTTTTTAATTTTTGTAATTTTTTTCTAATTTTATTCAATGAGTTTTTTTATTTTTATAAATTCGTCAATCCTCTTTTGTTTTATCAAAAACAAGAAAAAATTTAAGATTAACGGAAAATTTATAAAAAGTAATAGAGAACTCAAAAGTAATAAAAAATTTGAAAGTGACAGAGAATTCGAAAATAATAGAATATTAAAAAAAAAAAAACAATATTGAAAATCTAAAATTATCCTAAAATTCGCAAATAAAAAAAATTATGCGAATGAATACTTTTGAGAAGTTATTCTTATTCAAAAGTAACAGAAAATTCAAAAATAATTAAAACAAATATGGAGAGGATTAAGAGAATAATTTTACGAAAATGATATGAGAAATACTCCTCATTCAATAATAAAAAAAAACTCGAAAATAAAAACGAAATAAAAAATGAGAGAAAGAGTTCAAGAACAATAAAATAAAAAATCGAAGGATAACAGAAAATTTAAAAACAAGAATTCAAAAGTATGTAATAAAAATAATTTAAAAAAAAATAAAATTGGGAATTAGTCTTCATCCAATAATAATAATTATTAGAAAATTCGGAAATAAAAGAAAAATATAAAAAAATCGAGCCTACTTTTTAATGTCCTGCTGGTGTAAAACATTTATTAAAATTTAATTCGACCCAACTCTACTCAACCCAAGCAAGAAACTGAGACTGAAAAAAAATAAAACTTTAAAAACAAAAGTCAAGAAGGTTCAAGGTCAAGCTTTCAAAAATAAGAAAGGTATTGACGCAAGAAGTTTAGGTCAACGTACTCTAGAAACTCGAAAACTAATCACACTAGACCCATGTTGTGACCCATCAAATCAGGCTACAATTTGACGTAGAATTCAAAAATGTAATAATATACAGGGCATTCCGTTACATTAGAGTATTATGATTAATTTGTAAATAATAATCTCCCTTCTCATTATGAATGAAATGGCCGTTATTATCAATTACACACTCGTATCGGAGCAGGACGATACGCCGCCGGACGATTCCATAGTAAAAATTATAAAAACAGTTATTCTCAAGGAAATAAAGTGAAGTTTAAAGTTAAACTGTAACTGAAATACGGATCTATGGCTGGGTTGCACAAAACATTTAAGCCAAAACATTTGAGCCAGGTTCAAATTTAAGCTGAACTTAGACTGTGATAAGTTATGACGTACAGCATTCTATGTGTCACATTCTAAGATAGGTTTAAATTTAATCCTGGCTTAAAACTTTTATGCAACCCGGCCTATGTGTCTGACTCAATGTAGACCTAATACAGTAATATTCAGCATTATCATATTCAAAGCCATTTTTTGCTAAAATATTGATATAAAAAAATTATCTTTGAAAGGCCATAACTTTTTAATGAAGATAAATTGATCTAAATCGATTTATTTTGATCCAAAGCCACTCTTGAAGTATGACCCATTCTTTACCGGACACCCAGTATATCTACTTCTGGCGGTGAATCGTCCTGGCGGCAAATCGTCCCGGCGACGAATCGTCCCGGCGACGAATCGTCTCGGCAACCAGTCGTCTTGGCGGTAAATCGCCCGGCGACGAATCGTCTTGGCGGCGAATCGGCGGCGGCAAATAGTCACTTACCTAGGTACTGTTCCTGAACGCACTCCTTCCGCCTTCGGTTTTTGATCAGTTTTTGTTTTTAAGCAAATTTTTGCGAGATACCGGTAAGATACGGTATAGTTAAACGTGGTTTCATTAGTTATCTTTTATTTGCAGCTTTGGTCACTTCACTTTAACTAGAAGTGAACTGATCTAACTGATCCGCTTTACTTACAAATAAAACGTTCCAAAGTTAGTAGTCGTCAATTTTTTCATTTTTTTTTTAATGATGGTCTGGATATTTTCATTCCACGGTTGTTGGCAACACTGCAAAACTTCCTGCCATCTTGTGAAATTTCACCAGATCTGGTGATTTTAGGTCCGATCTGGTGATTTGGTGAAAACTTTTCCAACAAACTCAGAATCTGGTGATTTTTTATAGTCTACGTTTTTATTGTTTTTGTATCAGCGCATTTGAATATTTTACTCTTACCTCAAAGTGATTTTTTTCTAAGTATCTTAAAAAAATCTATTTTTTTTGTTTGCGCCATCTAGTGTCTAGTGGAAATAATATAATTGATGCTTTGCTGCGTAGAATAGGTAGCTCTTTGCATAGAGATTACTTACAGCGTTGACCACACTAATGCGCACTCAGAGTATCTTCATCTTGTGTTATTACATGAGGTTAAAAGAAGATGCAAATACACTGAGTGCAACCGGTGCTGGTGAATCGAAAATGCCATTACTGTCTAAATTAAATAATAAGAAGTAAATGTTAAATTTTTTATTTAGAAACTGGCAAAATGAAAAGGTTTTTAATCTTATTTTTATTCAGGTTAGTTTTAAGAAAAATAAAATATGTCATTTAATTATTCAATTAGTTATTGTTAATTTTTTGATGCTACATGATTGTAATAAACAGTTTTCATTTACTTCATAATAAATTGCTCAAATTTCTTTTTTCTGTATAGTTGATTTTTGATTTTATCGCGCGCGTGCACGATCGATACGTCTGGTGAAAAACTGGCAACTTTTTTGCCATGAATCTGGTGAATTTAAAATTTTTCATGTGGCAACACTGCTGCTCGTTCCATTTCCATGTGGTTCCAAGCAGAAATGGTGGTCTTGCATCGAGCTCGTTGAATTTGGTGAGATGAAATGCATAATTAATAATTAATTAGTTTATTGAACAAAATGCTTGCCTGAGCGAAGTACAGCTGCACAACACACTGTTAATAAACATACTTATTATCTGTTTACTCCGTTTCTTCGTTAGAATAGGCGAGTTAGGGATGACATTTTGTTTACACAGACAATTAAAGGGTGCGTTTAGGGAATCCAACCTGCTTCTGTTCTGATGTGGTCCTGACAACGTGCTGATAACTACCAACAGCTGTTAATTCCCTGAACGCTATTTATGCTAGCGTACGAATTTCAAGGATGTTATATTTGTTATTTATTTATAAATTTTATAAGCAACGGGTTCTCCTTTATCTCCTGCTTTAGCTGAAGTTGTTGTGCAGGAACTAGTTAGAAAAAACTGTCATTAACTCTTTACTTTTCAATTTAATTTTGTATTTTCGTTGCGTGGATGATATTTTATTGATTCTACCTTCAGATAAAGTAGATTTTGTTTTAGGTACAATTAACTCTTTCCGTACCGTAGAAAAAGAAATTAAAATGAGCCGGTCCAAGAAACGGAATTTACATTACGTGTCAAAATCTAATTATTTAATAATTATAATGCTGTTATTATTACTTTGTATATATTTACTGTATGAATGCTTGCTACTAAAATTCTACTGCTTCATACTTAACGTGTAATTTTGTTAGAGATTTTTGTTTAACAAAATATGTACAGTAAGTCTAGAGTTTATACAACGTTTCTATAAATGATTCTAACATCAAAGTAGGCATTGAATATTGAATGTGTATTCTACTATCTGAGAAATGTCAGTGTCAACGCTGTCATAAACTTGAAACTTTTAAATACAGTAAAACTCGGATATAACGAGGGCTCAAGGGACCACGCTTATTGCTCGTTATATGCAAGTGCTCGTTATAAATGAAAAAATTAAATGCATATGTGATATGTATTATGAACAGCAAAAGAATCTGGGACAACTATACTCCTGCATTTTTTTGTTTATTTAATAAACCAATAAGTTTGAATACAATTTTAAACAATTTATTTTGCTTGTTTTATGGTAACGTAAAAAATACGCAAAAGAACAAACGAACAGTTTTTTTAACAATTAATTCGTCGTATTTAGATTTTTTGTCGGGCATACTACGTACTTCTACAACTAACAAAAAAATATTTTAAAATTTTTTGAAATTAAAACAAAGAAAAAATTACAAAATTGGCCGCTATAAGCAAGTTCTCGTAATAAACGAGCTCGTTTTAAACAAATATTTTTATATGTAATTGACCACATCGAGAAACGGGACTTTTCAATTTCCTCGTTATGACCGAGTTCTCGTTATAACCAGTGCTCGTTATAAGCAAGTTTCAATGTAAACCATTATTGCTAAAACACAATACCAGTATCAAATGTTTCAATTTGAGTTTACAATTTATTCCTTAAATTGATGATGTTGCACCGAATAAGCTTCTGAAAAAGATGTTTGATTATTTAAGAATTAAAAATGATGACTGTGTTCAGTATCGGTGGTTAGTGGCACATGATCATTTATTTATCAGAGGTAATGCGATGTTAGAATCATTTATAGAAACCTTGTACATACAGTTCTTTCGCTCGATCTTTGCAGTCACGTCACACTTTACCGATTCGAGAAACGAAATCAACATATTCTTTTATCCTTATCTATATTTTGTTGCATTTGTTATAGATTATGAGCAGCCCAGTCACAAAACGACTAAAAATGGAAGGAGAAAGTGAAAGTGCTGCCCTAAGAGAAGTAAGTTTAGCCTTAATATGGGGATCATGCACATGCGAAGCCAGCGCCACCAATGACCATATTCTGCATTAGTGGTATGAAAATACGAGTTGTTTCAAATTATTAGTGTACATTTGAACTTGAATATTGTAATGTATTTCAATACCAGGAAGCTCAAGTATTATGTACTACAATCGTAAATTGTTATAAGAGTGATATTATTCCCATGCAAGAAATATTTTCATATCACTAATTCACAAATCACCACGCCAGGCGGCGCTGAATGCAGAGATGTGCATGGCGCCTATAATATTCATATAAATGTATATTTATGTGATGTCCTTTTTTTCTTTTGTAGGGCACATCCTCAAAACCGAAAAAATTTCGTATGGCTCATACGTCCAAGTTTGAAGAGGTCATCAAAAATCCCGGATTTGTCGACAAGACGTTATACATTAAGGATTTTCTTGAGATGGGAGAAGCTGTGATAATTGTAACGGCACCCAGAAGGTCTTTTAAATCGACTAATTTAGACATGGTTAAACAATTCTTATCAGGAAACAAAACACCTTTTAAAGAAAACAATTTAAAAATATATCGAGAGGAAAGGCAATTTTTCGAAGAAAATTGTAAAGTAAATCCTGTGCTCTTTGTAGACATGAAGTCGGTTAGTGGCGACACTCATGAAGACGTTCTTGAATCTCTACAGGGTGTGATTCAAAGTCTATACCGTTTTCATAGTCAGGTTCTAATAAAATGTAACGGAGAAAAGTATGCTTGGTCAAGTGACAAATTAAAACATATGGATATCACAAAATTTGTAATGTATTGGAGAGGTACTGAAAGGCTTGATGAAAATGATGTAATATGGGCACTTAAGTACTTATCTCAATGTTTGCGTATGCATCATAACAAACTTGTCTATGTACTCATAGACGAGTATGATGCGCCAATAATGAGGATGTTACTGACGGAGCCAAACGTAAATGAAGATGTTGTAGATTATACCATTAATCTAATAAGTAGAATTATGTCTAATTTGTTGAAATCTAATGAACATCTGCAGAGTGGGCTAATTCATGCGTGTACCCAATTAGGATCGGTGTTATCTCCAAACAATATTAAATCGTATGAATTCCTGAAAACATCGAAATTTGTGCCATATTTTGGATTAACTGCTGCTGAAGTGGAAGATCTGTTTGCCCGAGATGACTGTGCAGTTTATAGAGATGATGAACAAATACGAGAATGGTATAACGGGTTTCAAGTTCCAAACGCAAATGAGCCCACTCTCATTTATTCTGGCTGGTCTATTCTACGTTACTTGGAAAGAAGCTCTGAAAACTGTAGAAAAGAGTTCGATAGTTACTGGATTGATACGGGAGGCATAACAAATTTGCAAAATCTCTTTGCATCATCTAAAATTCGACAACGAATTGAAGAACTTATAAATGGTGAAGAGGTTGAAATAGAGACGGTCAGAAAAATGTCGATAGAGAATGTGAAGACATTAAAATCATTACTTAAAAATGACTTTAATTATATAACACCTGAAGACGGTGATCTGTTTCTCCAGTTTTTAGCAGAAAACGGGTATTTAAATGTGATCAAGTACGAGTCAGGAAAAAGCACTCTAAAGGTACCGAATTTAGAATTGAGAAAATTTTTGATATCCGACTGTTATAATGAATCTTTTTTTGAAGAAAAATATAATCTCCAATTTCTAAATATTGAACAATATTTACAAGCATTAGAAGATGTACTAATTCAGCTAAATAAGGATGCATTTATTAAGTTTGCAAAAAGTGTGTCTAATTTGTTTGGAGCGAAAATGCCTACTAATGAAGCTGAACTTGATGCCATTTTATTCACTTTGGCATATAAAGTCAAATATTATTCTGTGTACAGTTGCCGACGAATAAAACGTCTTGGAAGGCCACCTCATTTTGACATGTTTGTGATGTTCAAGAATGTGGGTATGATTCTTGAGTTGAAATTTAAATCAGAATCTGCACAGCGGGCCCATACTGAAATTAATACGCATGGATATTACACTGTCTTTGATGAAACGGAATACAGGGCCATCACGAAGAAAATCTATGTGGGCTTACACATGGATGAACAGAAGAAAGTTAGTCTATGTTACACAGTAAATAATTCAGGTAATTGAGAAATTGTTGAGAGTAAAAATATATTATTATTACTATTATTGTAGCTCTGGAAAGTGTCACCAGCGATGATTCACAAACAGACTACTAAGCCTAAATGTTACAGTTGGGATATTTCTTTTCATCCGAGAGCAATCTAATGTAATGATTGTTATTATTTTGTAAAGAATAAATAATTAATTTTTTCTAAGTCGTACTACTTATTGTTCGTTTACTTGACATCCGCACTGTCAAACTAAGGGCGGACTATATGGCGGATTTGATCATATATGATCTTGTTTACGTCCCAGATGTATTTCGTGTTTTGTAATTGTAACAGGTGATTAGGTGATTACAAGTGTGGTTTAAATTTTTTGTATATTTTATGAGGAAGTTTGCAATTTTTTTTTTAATTTTATTGTATATATGTGTATAGTGTAGATAGGTACTGTAGATCATAGGATTATTAATAAGTGTAGTACGTGGGGTAAAAGAGGAGGTACAGTTTGTGCAGTGAAAACCTGTTCAAATAAGACTAGTAATAAAAGTATAAAATGGCATAGATTCCCGAGAGACATCACAAGGTAAGTGATAGTGGTGCTTTTCCTTTTGCATTCATATGCAAATTATGTATCTGCATTTTAGAGCAAGCATTTGGATTACAGCATGCGATCGTGAAAATTTACGTCACAGGAGTGCAGATGAACTGTATAATAATTACAGAGTATGTGCTTTACATTTTGAAGCAAGGATGTACGCAAATCCGCTTGATTTAAAGAATCGTTTACTACCAACAGCAGTACCCACTGTTTTCCCTCAAATGGAAGGTAGTTGTGGCTGTAAACGGAAAGCAACAGAAGATGAATGCACGAATGTGATAAAAATACACAAACCATCAGGTACATATTTGGCATTTTTTGATAAATTATACTACAGGCACAGTACAAGTTTGATTTTTAGATTCTAGAACTATCCCTGAAGACACATGCACTGGTGTTGCTGTTGAAAATGTTGAAAAATTGTTTGCAACATCCTCAATAATTTGCAGCGTTATTGTGGATCCTTCAAGTGTTACGTTATCAAGTAATATTTCTACAATAGCATTTTCTAATGGTTCCACTGGGGCGCATTGAGTGTATTCTTATCTCTTTTTAGCTTCATATATTAATACAAGCTAGAGTATACTGAGTGTACACTAGTGCAACCAAAGTAAAATGCTATAAGAAACAAATGAGTTTGACAACAAAGAAAAAATTCGTTATAGGTTCATCAATTTTATTCTTGTTAAGTAAATTCAGTTAAACCATTAAAACTTTGCCAGAAATTAATGGGTCAATTCTGTTTGTATGTGTATCTTTATAATGCTAATGTTAATTAATGTGGCTCAAGCAGAAGAATAAGAATGTGCAAAAATAGTTATGAATTCTGTTTTTTTCAGAGACATGTGTTCCGGCTTATGAACCTTTACGCATTGACGTAGATGACTATGGAGCATCTATATCGCCTGCATTGACATCACCTGTTTCCACTCAAACTCCAATGTCACTGACAGCTCACAGTCCACGGAAAAATAAGCTAAGACAAACAGTAACAGAGTTACGAAAAGAAAAAGAAGAGTTACGAAGAGAAAACATAATGGCAAGAACAACAACGCGTTCTTTACACCGTATTATGGAAGCAGTGATTGTACAAGCAGGTCCGCAAAATGATGTATTCTATGATACATTAAAAATCAAAGCAAATGCATTGCCACAAGATGATAAATACTGTTTACACTCTGCATAGATGAGATGTCAATTAAGGCAAACTTATTTTATGTGATAAATAGAGACGAAATCATAGGATTCCAAGACCATGGCCAGGGAAAGTTTTTTCAAGCTGCAAGACATGCTCTTGTCATAATGGTACGCGGTTTGTACAGCAATTGGAAACAGCCCGTCTCATATTTCTTTTCATTTTCATCAGTGCCTGCACTTGAATTAAGAACAATATTACAGGAATGTGTAGGAAAATTTTCTTCGATAGGATTAACAGTAGTGGGTATAGTGGGATCAAATTTCATACAGTTAGCAAATATTTTGGGTGTTACAGCAGACAATCCACAATTTTCTGTAGGCCACAGCAAACTTGTTTATTTGTTTGATACACCCCACTTGATAAAAGCTACGAGAAATAATATGCAGCAACATCACTTTTTATTTAATTCTGGAAAGACTTCATGGAAATACATAGAGCAATTTTATGAAAAAGACAAAACTTTACGTGCTCCAAAATTAACATCCTCCCATATATATCCCACTAATTTCAACAAAATGAAGGTTAAATGTGCTACACAAGTGTTAAGCCATGTGGCATGAGCATTTTTATTGCGTTCGGACAGTTACCTAATGAAGCGATGCACACCGTGGACGCCATAGAAAGTTTTAACAAACTATTTGATATGCTGCGACGAATTTCAAATGGACTTTCTTTCAAGTGTGTCAAACTTCATTAGAGGAATTAAAATCATTAATAACAAAGGAAGTGACCTGACAAATAGTATGAGATTCTTAAATTGCTGGTTAGTGACCATAAAAAGCACTCAACTTTTATGGTCTCAATTGCAAGAAGTTTGCGGCTACCAATTTTTAATGACTCGACATGTCAACACAGCCTGCCTGGAGAATTTCTTTGGAAGGGTTCGTCAGCAAGGAGGAAATTGTGTTAATCCAACACCTATACAGTTCGAGAGAAGTTATTTTGCCAAAACTATTTCCACACGGGAAGTACTAACTGTGCCGATGATTCTGCTGTCCTTTTATCTTCATTAAGCAAAAGTTCCTGATGATATTACATCCCAGTCAACATTATCATTTGACTTTGCTGATTGTGATTATAGAAATGAGGAAATACTAAATCAAAATTCTTTTACGTATGTATTTTGTCAAGAAATTATTGTCTGTCCATAATTGTACTGTATGCCACCAACAATTAACTCAATGCATGAACTTCGATAATCATAGCACGTTGACATATTTGAAAACATTCTCCTCCTGTCCATGGCGGTCTAAAATTACCCAGTGAAAATTTTCTCAATTTTATTTATAAATTAGAGAACATTTTTTTCTTCACATTTTGAAGAATTTGCTTTGCAAACTGGCATTAGAAATAAGTATTATAATATTATGAAAGTTACACCATTTCAATGTGAATGCTCTGAATTTCCTGTGGACTATGTCATCAAGCTCTTCATAAGACTAAGAATATTTTACGCATTAAAATTTACCAGCAGAGAATTTATCACTTGTAAAAATAAGAAAAATCTGAAAGTAATGAAAATGTTACGGTAATATTTGAAGTAACATGAAATTAGGGACGTGGCTTAATATAATAAAACATTTATTATTAACTAATTAACTAACAATCATTACAAGAGTTACAAGTTACTTACATCGTATATTGGGGCACTAAAAGACTACTAGACTACATGACACTCTGAAGAGATTTGTTCTAATACTTTTTTTGCGTTCGCTCTATCGGCTTTTTATAGGGGTTTTGTTTCCAGGGTGTGATGTCAATTGTTGCCTTGACATTTTTGTATAAGCGATTTTGCACTGATCTGTGCTTGCAAATGAATCATAGTTTTTGCACACGACCCGCTGTACAGGTGGTCTGTCTTCTGCAACTCGGGTAAGTCATACGTTACATAATTTCGACGGAGGCAGCTTTTGTTTATGTTATCGCTCCATGTTTACGTTATGCTTGACTTAATCAGCTGTACATCTTTGCTGGTTCTCTTATCCTAGTTACAATACTGTCACATTTATGGTAAGTGAATGAAGTTGAAAATATGCGTCAATAAATAGTTTATCTTTTTAATTCAATTTCCCCATGCATTTTAACTAAATCCATCTTGTTTGTCTTACAATTTATTAATCAAATTTCAAACGGCAAATTAAAAAAAATTATTCAAGTCCTATTGCTTTCAAGTGTTTGCAATTACCAGTTACAAGAAGAAATATGTATTTCACATTATTACGAAGAAAAAAGAAATACGAAAATAAAATTGTTTTTATTTATTAGTTGTTACGGTAAAATAAGTCGGTTTTATTGTTAGAATTGTTGTAATTGTATAATATTAATTAATGTGGAAATTGCACTACATATTTACTCTAGTTAGGTTTTCCTAACTCTTGCAGTAAATACTGGAGTATCTGTTAAGACGGGCCTGGCTGCATCAGTAATATTAATAGTTGTTTTCCTTTTCATGTTTCTAGTTCTTTTGAATTTAACGAGTGAAACACATTATTACTAATAATTTTTTGAACTCAAAAAAACTCAAAATTTAGTAAACTAATGTTTATTATGTCGTGAAGTTTTGAAAAAGTGAATATGCCATTTAACTAAACGTAATGTTATATAATTTAAATATACTTTTGCTCAACAGAAATTTGTTTTTTTTTTCCATATTATTTTGTAGTAAGTATTTCGCGTTACTTATTACTTTTTTATATTTTGGTTCCTAACTGCTTTATAGGTAGATACACACAAAGCATAATACCTATTTAAAATTATGTTTCGTAATTAATTCTTATAGTTCAATAACTATCATGAATTAATATATTTCAAAATAATTCAAATACCATGAAAATATTGGATATACTTAATACGTTAATTTCTATATCTATCTTCTCCAAGTTATTTTAAAATACCCGCTCGTGGGTCCCACCTAAAACATGGCGAAGGTCACCGGTTAATGTTTAAAAAGATCAAAGTGCCGACAACAAGTGTCACTTCTGCGTTATTCGGTGAAGACATCATCATTATGACCTAAAGGAATTAGACTGCATTAATAATAAGATAATCGAAGACGACATTAACATTTTTTATATTAGTGTTTGTGTTTCAAGCTTGCATGTACTGTTGGTAAAGAAGAACTTCCGATCATCGTTACGCTTTCAGTATACAAATAAAGGACAAGCGGCGGTCGTCGATTATTTTGTTCTTCGTTTCCTCCTCTCTCCAAATTTCTAAAAGCGATGTTCTAAAGCTTGCACGTATTGTTGGTGAAAAAGAACGCGCGAGGATCGACGGTAAAAAAGAAAACTTCCGACGTCTGTTATTTAATATGTTCAAGAAAAGGCACTTCTGCGTTATTCTGTGAAGATATCATTATTATGACATAAAGGACTGCACTAATAATAAGATAATCGAAGACGACATTAACAGTTTTTTATACACCGTGATTCAAAAGGACCGCACCATCACTTAGGTGGTTTTTAGACCCACTTATTTGTTCTCAAAAGTGTTATTAAAAATTTTCTAGATGATTTCTTTATGAAGATATAGGCCTTCAAAGTTACGAAACTGATGTTGATTTTATAGTAATTAGATAATGTAACTTTATGTTTTTATTAATGAAAGGTGTAGATAAAGGTCTGTAAAATTATCCTTGCTAATAAAACATAATATTTATTAAGTAATAAAGCAGGAAAAGTCTTTGAAAATGTTAACATTATTTTAGAAATAAAGCCGGCAACGGTGCACCGAAAATTCGGTTTTACTATGGTTACCATAGTGTGACCCGACAAATAAAATTTATCAATGATGTTCACATTTTGAATAGCTGAAGAAAGTAGCGTATTAAGAACCACAGTTAAGAATTGACATTAATTATTATGTCAAATTTTATTTCCAAAGGTGACAAACCAGCGCATATGCACTTGTCAACAAAAAAGAGGGTACCTATGATCTATGATTTCAAATTTGTAAGTGCATCTACAAGGTGCAGCGTTGCCTATTTGCGTTATTTTCAAACATTCATATCTTAAAAACTATTCATGGCAAAAAAATTCTAAAAACATATTTGTACTCCTGTTAATGGTCTGTATTTACACCAAAGCGATGGTGCGACCCTTTTGAATCACGCTGTATTAGTGTTTGTGTTTCAAGCTTGCATGTATTGTTGGTAAAGAAGAACTTCCGATTGTAAGCAGGGACTCGGGGTTGAAGAATAATAACTATTCCCCGTAATTATCCCTCCTTACTGGTAGCGCAATTTTTACAATTCAAGTAAATGGGTGGTTAACAAATGAAATGAAAATAGAATTATTCGATTTATCGCTGCCACCACCGGATTTAGGCAAAAAGGGGTCCGGTCCCTCATTAAATTTAGATTAATTAATTACATTTACTTTGAAATTCGGAGGAGGGCTCTTGAGCTTAGAACTGTGCAAGCGCGTTTCCGTGAACTACCCTAATGGAAATCAAAGACATGATCTAGCTTAATATAGGGTATATTGATAGAAAAGAAGGAAGTTTGATTTCCCTGGGAAAGGGGTTACATTATTACGACAATTGCAACTTCTTCATAACAATAAAATTAACAGTTCACCTACCGTTTGTTTGGTGAAGGAGAGATAGAACCCAGCAGCAGATATTGCCTCGGTGTCGGTTCTTCCTCTAGGGAACCGGGGGACCTGACCGTATCCCTATGGGGGGAAGGGCAACCAGGTCGGAAAGCTTGGGCCGACGCACTCACCCACACACGATAGTTTTACAAGTTCAATTCAAATAAAAAATAAGAAAAAATTAAACTTTATATTATTCAAGGGTAATAATACATCACTTGGATAAAAATTAAAAGATTCACCGTAATCTAGGAAGACACGCGACTCTCTTTTTGATTACCTGACCAAAGAATGAATTCCCTTTTTAAATCCTTCCTTTCGAGGCGTCGTTATCTCATTTTGAATATAAACAAATTCTCTTAAGGAAGTGCTGGCCTCTCTTGGCCAATCGAGCAAGCTCTCACTAAAACGCAAATTTTTGCATCGAGGTGACCAAAGTTGCCTAACGTTAGAGCATAATTTTAAGCGATTCCGTCGCCCTTATCTAAATTTCGAGGTCGACCGATCTTTTCCCATACGTGTAATTTGAGCCGACGTTAATTTTGTTTATTTTAAACGTTATCTTATGGCACTTATGAGGGTTGTTTTGACTCTCGCGCCTGGGAACCTGTTTACATTATGATTAGGTTAACATTCCTTTCGTTCGGTTCGTTGGCGAATTAAATTTTGTTAATTGAATTTTAGGGCGAAATTTTTCGGCCGTTTACATCCCTTCCCCCTTAGAAAAAGTGTTGACCCGATGGTCGACACCTTTTAAGGTTCACTTGGGTGATCTGCTGCCGAGTCCTTTACAATAGTGTGAAATTAACCTATTACAAAATGATTAAATTATTATGACAATAATTTGAGAACGTCATAAAGCACAACATTATTATTCATAGTATCATATTTAGAGTCAAGCATTTATAATGAGCGTAAAATAGCTTTTGCTAATATAAGACAAAGATAATAAACACAATATTAGTCTATCGTGACATGAGACTGTTTGACAGATGTAGTTCGAGGCACAACATTGGTATTCACAGCACGGCTTCCTCGATTAATGAAGCCCAGTGTGCTTCATCCGGCTAGCCGCATTCTTAGTTCAAAGCTTTTTTTCTGTGCATAGAGGGAGCTACAGTACAGTAAAACATCATTTGACATTTCTTATTTGTCAAGTCACGATTTCAAAGTTGATTTTGGATGATCATAAGTTTATTAGTGCTCTTAAATAAATTGTGTAATGGCAGCAGTATCAACACGATCAGCAATGATCGTTTATTAAGCTTTGGTCCGGCTGGCTTTGGCAATGGTTATTGTGATGGGTGTTTGCATAACGATGAAATCTTCAATTCTGACTATGAATTTTGATGTGATTGAAGCATAAAATTTAATGCTAAGTGGAAGACACCTTTAAGCATTGCAAGTTATGTGTATTTTGTACATTTGAAAATAATTTATTATTAGTTTGCAACTTCAGATCTGACACATTGGAACTGTTGCTTCAACTAAATCAATAGGGCCTGTTCAGGTGACCGTAGCAGTTGAGTTGCTGAGTTATTGTATAATATGTTTTCATTCTGAAAATGGAGTGGTTTATTGTCAAGAAATGATTTATTTTGGACTTATCAATCCGTAGCTGTTATTAACAGGCTAAAATTAGACACGGTAAGTAAAGTTGTAAAGTTTAATTTAATTTTAAAAGTTTTCGTTTTTTTGTATAAATATTATTACTTTTTTTTCTTATGTTTTGTGTTTGCAGATTACAAAAATTTGTTAACAGTGGAGGTATTAATTTCGATATAATAATGTTACAAATATTGGCGTTGTGCAGTTCACATGAGAACATGGGATTACCACTGAGATATGAGACAATTACTCTTTTTAAAATTATTTCCAGTTCTTATTTAGGTAAGCTTGATAATATCTCTAGGATAACTTGTATTACATAATGAATTAAGCCAACAAACTTTTCAGAGGGATAATTCAGTTTTCCTCTGTCCTGGTTATAGATCAAGTCAAGGAGAGGACTGGTTTTCTTGCAAGAATCATCATGCAGAGTAAACAAACATGAATTACATTCCACAGACTCTTCAACTTTCATGATTAAATATCCACATAAAAATGCAATTGCTGCAGATTCAATCGAAAGAGAACCTAAATAACTGCCTTCAAACTTCCTCATCATCTCCAATTTCTTAATTGTTATCTCGCTTAAGGTAATGCTAATTTCATTATCTTCTAAATTTTCCTGAATATTTCCAAGTTTTGCAGTGCTGGCATAATGAACTTTACTCATCGTGTTACTGGTGTTTACATTTTCAATCAAACCACTTTTTAAAATTTGCCGGAGTGCATATTCAGCTGCTCTACAATCAGTCAAGTCATTTGAACCACCACGAAGTCGAATATTTGCAAAATTGGATTCGACAGCATCAGAACTAAAACACCTGGTTAACACATAATGAAAATTTAAATCACGAATCAAATATGGGATGCAGAGAAATGTGCTTCTGGCTGTGAAAATTAAAGCTTCTGCTGTTTCGTTAGTTAATCCAGCCATACCTGCTTGTCTTGATGTAAACTGTATGTCAGCAATAAAATAGGTAAATTCATTAAGCAGCCATGAAAGACGTGCATCTTGAATATCTGTGTATGGAGCAGTGTTAGGTTCTCTTTGATGGATGTATTGAGTTTTATTGCTGACATCGTGAATTTGAAAGTATTTGCCATATATTTTACTGTTGCAATGCAGTCTTTGAAGTGAGAATATTCTGCACCACCATGATGAATAAGATAGTTCAAAGCTGCTGTTACTTGAGGAGAAAACAGATTAACAGCCAAATTAACTTTCATTTTCTCTAAATTAGAAGGGTAAAGATGTTTCTTTGTTAAGTATCTAACTGGTTTAATCACAAGGTGTTCTTGAATATCAGCCAAATCAAAGAGGTATTTAGCTGAAATTATACCATCGGATGATGTCATGTCATGAGCCAGCATTAAATTTCTTGCATTTTTTATTGCATGGCAATAGTCAAAACTGAAGAATAGCTCAAGTCCTGGATTGTAAGGATGCGAACATACTCTCTCTGAGGCACGTAATATTTTAATTTCTGATGTTAAGCGATCCTTGATTAAATTTTTGTTGTCAGTTCCCATATATTTCTTTAGAGTGGTATGACTTGGTAACTTAAGAATTGAATTACTTGGAAATTTATATCCTTTCGGTGAACAAAATCTCCAAGCAATACAATGTCGAATTGTAATCTCAGACCATCTGGGAAGCTTTTTTTTATAATTTCGAATTTGATCTAATATGAATGTTGCACGAGGATTCATTTGATTGGCATCTTCTGTAATTTGTTCTAAATGTTTCCAATATACATTTTGTGTTTTCTGCTTTTGTGTTTGTAATTCTTCTTTCATTTTATTATACTGTATTTGTAAACGTCTTAATTTTTGTGTGACACATTTATTAGTATATATTAGATCTTTTATTTCAATGGTTGGTGCTGATGTTTGAGTTGCACCAGATATTTTATATGGTACTTCAGGCGTTAAATTTTCCAAACAAGTTAGATTTTCATCGACAAACTAAAATTATTATTTAATGTAATTGATATGTATGTGTATATTTTAATAAATAAACCTCAAATATAGAAGGCACAGCTTCTGCAGTTAATAATTTACGTTTCTGCGTAACTAAAAAACTGTCGTGGGAGAAATGTTTACTGCAAACTACCGCATACTCCGATAAAGGTGCAAAATCTAAAGAAACGTAACGACTTTTAACATAAAGTAATTTTACAGCATTAATGTTGTATCTATATGATTTAACAAAATCTCCTTTCACTTTAAATTTACTTCCATATTTGCTGGTATGCAATGGAAAGAAACATTGTCTTCTGAATTGCAATTGCTTACGCAACATCTCCGCCGTAAAGGCATTTTTTTTATAACGAAATCAAATTTAAAATGAATTATTTGAATTATCCGTCAAATCGTACAAATATTTCAAATTGACGTGTACACATAGTTACTTGAAAATTGTCCAGAGGGCGATACAGTACAGTGCGTCAAGGTCATTTTTCCAGGAACAACTTTTTTTGAAATGCGGCTAGCCGGGTAAAGCACACTGGGCTTTACTAATCTAGGAAGCCGTGATTCACAGGATCACAGTTATTGCAATACTTAACAGAGGGACACAGTTCCTTTCGGTTGAGAGGGCCCATTCCTTGAGAATGAAACAGCCATTACTTTCCAGAATTCCTTGGTTGGTTGGTTTCCTTTTTCGCTGACCATACCATCCTTGTCCAATTACATTGTTTGGCTCAGGTTTCTTTGCGGTAGGTTGGTTGCGTTTGTGGCTCCACACCGAACGTCATATCCCGATGGCCTACCGAGTTTAGTAGTTGACCCAATGTTGGTCTCAAGGGTGCCTCGTCTCGGGGGTCTCCATGTCAATGGTTACATATAACAAAAAACGAGTATCGGATTCTTACATTACTCGGTAACATTACAACAAGAGAAAATTTTCAAAATTTAATACATAATTATATGAGGAGAAAGAATAGGGGTTGTTACAACTCATTTGTACGGTTAATCTAATTACTGTAAACATTAAAACAAACAAAAAAAAGAAAAACATCTGAAATTTTCTTTCGGCATGCATTAGGTAAACTGGGTTTTAATCTCTGGTGGTTTTTTTTTTTTTTTTCTTTATGCATCCAAGGATGTTGTCATCAATGTCCTGGCTCATCTTGACACTACATCCATCTTCTTGATGTTTATTTGGCATTTCCACCTTCTTCGGTTTACCCTCTGGGCTTCTTCCTCAGTATTGCCCAAAGTAATTATAACTGTGTTGAGGGTAGTTCGTTAGGGCACATACCTTCGAGTTCACTGTTTAGATTGTACTGACAGGACTGGAACGATTTTTCGAGTTCTTCAAATGTAGTGACGAAACGTGTCCATCTTCTCGAAACGACGACTTCTTGTTCGTTCGATCAGAGTTCTCCAAGTTCTTCAAAGAGAAGTATCCTTAAGGACACAGCGTTGCGGAATCAGGCTCTCTGCTCGTCCATCTTGTATTTGACATACCCACGTAGAACGGTAGTCCATTACACGCACTATTCGCTGCATAGTTTGGCACACTTGAGTGTTGTGCGTAAACTTGTTGAATTGAAGACCTTCAGCTAACTCTGGTTGGTGGAGTCTGTAGACTCGTCACTTTCTCGATGCCACTAACATTCCTTCTTTTGGTATGTAAGCTGAACACGAACGCAAGTTCTCTCTTGGGAATCGATTATGAGTTCCGGAATCTTCTTGACTACGGATTATCATCTTTCCAATCCAGTTACTTTATGCGTGCTAATAATTTTCAAAAAAAATAATTTTTTTTTTCGCGATATGTGAATTTATAACCCTGTTCTTTCTTTTCCTCTTTTAATTTTATTTTTACCAAGGGTAACACAACCAATAAGAATCTTTACAAAAAACACAACATTTTAAAATAAGATAACAAATTACCCAACATTATGCTTGATTCTTAATTAATTTTACACAAAACTACCTCTCTCTCTTTCCTACTTCTTCGACATTCTTCCTTACTTTAGTGCTACGATTACATCTCTTTTAAACTCAAAAAAGTTGGGTTATTATTCATTAATCATAATTCATTCATTCGCTAACATTTAGTTTTTCAGACTGCGCAGCTTCAATAACAATTAACTCTTTATTTTACACATTACAATTTCAAGTAGGTAACACAATCTTTGCTGCGTGTACGTAGCCTAAGAACGGAAGAATGTTGAGCTTCACCTGCTCCTCGGGGTCAAGAATCGATACCGTCAGTTATTGACCCTTCCTTAGTATTTCATTGCATAAATACAAAGCACAACGCGAAAAAGAAAGGAAATATAAATGAATAATAAAGTAGATATCCCCTACTAAATTTTGAATTATATGCATATATATATAAAAAAAAACTTTAGTACTTGAAATAAATCTGGTTTCCCCTGATGCTTATTTACACTGTCGTGGATCATGCCAAGGAAAATAAAAACACATATAAGGTATATTACATTTGTGGTATTGAAAACCTTTCGCTTTGTTCTAGGCGTCTCATCGCAATGCTCTCCTTCAACTACTAACGTCTTTGGCATGACCCATGGCTGTGATTCTGCGGGTCCTTTACTCCTGGTCCCATAATGATGTCCACTATTAATAATTTGCTCATGTGGTTCTACCTGTTCTTCATTCATTGGAATCTGTTCTGGAACTTCTGCAGACTCGTCGGCTTCCGTTTCAATATCCTCGGAACTACCTTCACTTACCAAGTCCGGTGGTTCTTCGTCTTGTATCTGTGTCGTCTTCCTGCACTTTATTTAGTGCATTGAAGTTTACCACTCGTCGTCTCGCTGGTTCTTCGTTTAATGATACCGGTGTCCCTATCCAGGGTTCTATTTCTTCTGGAGGATTCACGGGATTTCCCTGTGGCAGTTGTTCTGGCACTCCGCCGAAATACGCTCTTTCCAGTTCTTCCATATCTCCTACATTTCCGGTGTCATCGTAATAATCCGAGTCTGGATCTTCTGGTTCTGGGTGTCCTTCCTCTTCGTACTGATTCTGTTCCCGTTCTTGATCATCTTCGCTTCTCTGGGCTCTTCCTTCGTTCTTTTCCTCGTCACCTTTTTCGTAACGTTTCAATCGGTTGACATGGACTACGTGCTCCTCATTACTTCCTATCCTCACGATCCTATACGTGACCGGGCTCAATCTTTCCATAACTCGGTATGGTCCTTCCCACTTCTTCGTCAATTTCTTCGACAGGCCAGGTTTCGTTGCGGGATTATACAAGTAAACCTTATCACCCAGCTGGATGTCTGTTGGTTTGGTTCTTTTGTTGTATTGTTTTCCTCGCTGCTCTGCCGATTTCTTTAATTTCTGACGAACGATCTGGAACGCAGAGTTCAGCCTTTCGACCAACTCTGAGGCATAATTCTCCGAGTAGTCGTACCGCTGTCTTGTGGGGGTGAAACTATCATCTCCCGGTAGCCTCATGTCTCTCCCATGGAGCAAGAAGTACGGAGTTTCGCCAGTGGTCGAGTGAATAGTGGCTCTATAGGCCATCAGCACGTATGGTATCCACTTGTCCCAATCTCGCTGCGACTGTGAAACGTAATGAGATAACATATCTTTTAGGACTCTGTGTGTCCTCTCGATCATCCCGTTACTCTGTGGATGGTAAGGAGTTGTTTGGATTTTCTTGATACCTAAGAGCTTACAGGTATTTTTCATTAGTTCAGACACGAAGTTCGCTCCCTGATCTGTTAATAATTTCCTGGGTGCTCCGTGTCTCGCAACGATGTTTTCTACGAACGCTCGCGCTATTGTATCCGCTTTCTGATTAGGTAACGGTATTGCTTCCGGATATTTGGTGAAGTAGTCCTGGAAGGTCAATATGTATTTGTTACCATCATTTGAGGTAACTAATGGCCCCACTATGTCCATGGCCGTAAGTTCAAACGGATAAGTGACACTGCAGAAGGGTTGTAGTGGTGCTGGCTTCCTATTGGTAGGAGTTTTCCTAGTGTTGCAGGGATGGCATCTACTGACATAGTTCTTCACGTCCGTTTCCATCCCTCTCCAGTACATTCGTTCTTGGAGTAGGCCTAATGTTTTTGGTACACCTTGATGTCCAGCGTACGGCAAATCATGATGGTCGTGAATGCATTGTTGCACTAGGCTCCTTGGAACGACGACTCTATCGCTTCTTTCGTCTCCACGCTTCACTCGAAAAATAACACCATCTCCGTCGAGATAATATGGGTCTTCCATTTCTTCGTCTTTAATTTGCCGACGAAGTTTCTGCAGGTCATTGTCTTTCAGTTGTTCGTTTTTTATCGACTCCTTGTTTAAGTATGGGACGGGCACATCTCCTGGTCCAATCCTATCTGTCTTGTTGATTGGGTGTATCTCAATTTCTTGATGTAGTTCTTCTGCTATGTTATCACTTTTACTGTCTTCTGCTCTTTTGTTCTTAGCCCATTCCTGGAACTCTTCGTAACCTTTTCTCTTTTCTCGATCCTGTTGTGAGAACGTTCTTTCGTATTTTCTATCTTCGGGTTCACTATCACTGAAGTCCTCCTCGATTCGGTTTATTTTCACACTTATATCCAGTGGTTCGTAATTCCTCTTTTTCCTACCTTCGCTCATGTTTACCTTACTCTTAACATTCTCTTGACATCTACTTTGGTAACTATTATTAGAATTCCTTTTCTCTCCATTAGATGAGATCGGCTTCTTCATGCCTTCGTCTCTTTCCTTTGTTGAAACTATTTTATCCATGTCTTCAACTTCCTTCCGAACCTTTTCGAGTTTATCCCAGCTGATTTTTTTGTTGACTACCTGGACTTCCTTGGTTTCCTTTAGAATTTTTCGAACCTTCTGTGGGATCTCTATCGCATCTTCTTCGCATTTCCTTTCATCTTTCTTCGGCAACCGACTCATGGCATCAGCATTGTTGTTTTTCCTGCCGGGCTTATACTCTATATTAAAGTCATATTCTGACAAAAGCAACGCCCATCGGGCTAACCTTGATGTAGGATCCTTAAGTGAAAATAACCACTTTAACGGCCTGTGGTCCGTGTAAATGGTAAACTTAGTCCCGTAAAGGTAGCACCTAAAATGCTTAATGGCCCAAACAACTGCTAAGCACTCTTGCTGAGTCACGTCATAATTTCTCTCAGCTTTGTTGAGTTGTCGGCTGGCATACGCTATAGGTCTTTCATATTTACCTTCTTTCTGACTTAGTACAGCGCCGATAGCTGTTCCAGAAGCATCAGTAGCCAATATGAACGGTTCCTTGAAATTAGGGTACTTCAGGACTGGTGGACTGCATAGCCTTTCTTTAAGGTATTCAAACGCGTCCTCTTGTTCCTGTGTCCATACCAACTCAACGTCCTTTTTCGTGAGCGACGTCAAGGGAATTGCCTTGTGTGAAAACTCTGGGATAAACTTCCTGTAAAATCCTACCAATCCTAGGAAAGCTCTAATATCTTTCACATTTCTAGGCCGAGGATAACTTTTCACAACACTTAACTTTTCCGGGTCCGGTTTCACTCCTTCTTCGGATATAACATGACCCAAATATTTAGCTTCTCTGGCTAAGAACTTACACTTTGACGGCTTCAACTTTAAATTGGCTTTCCTTAACCTTTCGAACACTTCAGTCAACCTTTCCAAATGCTCCTTCAGCGTCTTGCTAAACACGATGATGTCGTCGAGGTATACCAAACATTTGTCCCCTGTCAGTCCCGACATCACTGAATACATCAGTCTTTGAAAGGTGCTTGGCGCATTCGCTAGTCCAAACGGCATTCTTAGGCATTCATAGTGGCCATCAGGAGTCGAAAATCCTGTCTTCTCCCTATCCTTCGGGTCAACTTCCACTTGCCAGTATCCACTTGCCAAATCCAACGTGGAAAAGAACTTTGCGTTTCCTAGTTGGTCGAGAGTTTCCTGAAGATTTGGTAATGGGAAGTAGTCTCGCTTAGTGATGGTATTCAGCGCCCTGTAATCTATACAGACGCGAATTTTATTTTCACCTTCCGCGGCTTTCTTCTTCACCATTATTACCGGTGCACTCCAGGGCGAGGAGGATTCTTTGATCACTCCTTGCTCTAACATCTCTCCGATCTGGTGTTGGAGTTCCTTTCTCTGACTGAACGGCACTCTATACGGCGCTTTGGTGATAGGTGGCACGTCTTCTGTGATAATCCTATGTTTCACCTCATGGGTGCATCCTAATTTTACATCTTTTCCCATGAATATGTCACCGTAGGTTTGTATTAAATTGAGCAGCTTATCTTTCTCTTCTCTTCTCAAATGTTGGAGTTCTAATTTTTCTATAATTCCTGTTTTCTTCAAATCTACTTTGTTTATGGCGACTCGTGTCTTCTTTCTCCCTTCAAATCGTTGATTCACTTCAACTCTTTCGCTATAGGCAACTACGGTGTTTTTCGGGATTCTCACCTTCTCGTTGGTAACATTCATGATGCAAACGGGTACTTCACGTTCGGCTTTAGAAACGGTTCGTGCCACTACAATTCCGTGGATGAGTAGATGAGCGGGTTCTAGCATTATATCCTGTTCAGGGTTGATCATTCCCTGTACAGCTGTACACACCATTTGACATCTGGAAGGAATTTCTATCGCGTTCTTAATTCGGACTTGGCAGCGGCCAACTGCTTTGTCCCGGTCATCAGTCATCATTGGCCGTGAGAACGACAACCTGCGATTTTCCTCCGGTGTCTCTTTCATTGTATCCTTATCGACTTTTCTCCCGTTTTTCATTGACTTTTCCACTTCCTTGCGTTCCAGCATTCTTTGGTTTCTTTCGGTATTTCCTTCTAGTACATCACTTGCATCTTCTTTTCTTTGCCTATTTTCTTTGAACACATAGACTAAGATGTTTATCTTTGTTCCCACGAATACTTTTTCTATCATCTTGCTAACCACGATCCAGTTTAATCTGTCTAATCCGCACCCTATCCTAGGCATTGCTAACTTCCGGACCCTGTTCTGTAGACAATGATCCCGTAGATTGATTAGCGCCTGTTCTAAGGATTCATAGGTGGGTTTCTCGTGACTTCGACTCTTGGTTACAAGGTAATAAATAAACCTGTGTCTTCCATATGCCAGGTGGTCTTGCAAGACTGCTATCTCGCCGACTTGCGCATTTTGTCTCCTCAGAACTCCTACCTGTCCAAATCTTTGTTTGAACTCTACTGCGATACCCTTACTCATGTGGAGATCTCTTGCTACACAATGCACTAAGGAGTATTCCTTTGGAGCTGAGAATAACTCACCATAAACTTCACTTAATTTAACACTTTTCTGCTCAAACTTTCTGCCGTTTTTACGCACTTTCCTATCACTTTGTTCTTCGTTCTTGAAATCACTCTTATTCTTATGCTCTGGTTCTAACTTCGCTTTTGCCGTCGATTTTCGTTTTCCTTGTTTCACTATCTCACTATAACTGGGCTTTTTCATTTCTTTTTCCATTTCCGGAATTATCTTTCTTCTATTGTTTACCCTTTCCTGTTCTTGATTATTTCTTAGCCGTTTAACTTCTCCGTTGCTTGGCTGCATTCTTCGATTCTGGCATTGAGATTCTGTAGATCCCTCAGATTCTGTAGATCTGTTTCCCGAATTTCGAAGATTACGTTTTCCTTTTGCCGTTTCCCACTTTTCTCCTTGATGAAGAGGGTAAGCGCTGTCAAATCTTAGATTACTAAGATCATTATGGCTCAGCAGCTCAATCCTTTCTCTTCCGAGCCAGAGAGCATTCTCTCCATAGTCGGCTATTGCGGCATTGGCTCTGAGAAAATCTCTTCCGAGAAGACCATCTACTGCCAGGTGGATGGAGTCTGAGCAGATCATGCATTTGGTGGGGTAATACTTCTTTCCTACTCTGAGTGGCAGTATTATCGACATTTGGTTCCGGTTCCATTCGGGCCCCGATCCTCCGAACGAACTCTTCTTTTAAAATGGTCAAAGAGGCTCCTGTATCCACTAGCATAGCAGCTACATGTCCCCATACTGTTGGCAGGACAATGCACTGATTTCCTTCCTCTTCGACTGTGTATACTAGGGGTAGCGTTATTTCTAATTTTTTCGTTGTCCTGGTCCTTTGACTTCGGGGTTCTGCAAAGGACCTTTGAAGTTTAAAGGCTTCCGGAAGTTATTTTGTGGGGTCCTCGGTTGGTTAACGCGTTCCTTACATTCAGGTGCATAGTGCCCCATTTTCGAACATCTGAAGCACCTCACCTGCTTCTTATATTCCATATTTCCTTGTCCATTGGGTCTTGGACTGTAGTCCGGTCTTCTCTCCCAATAATTTCGCGCGTAGTTCTCCCCATGATTCGCTGCAAAATTCATCTGGTAATTTGAGGTTGGATTACCGTGTTGCGGAAAACTTTGTTTCTTTATCGCTCCCCTTGAATGTTCATTCCTAACTGTCGTCCCTCTGGGTTGTCCACTTCTGAATGTTACCCCTCTTGAACGTTCATCTGTATATTTTGCCCCTCTCGGATAGTTATTTCCGCATGCTTCATCTTTTCGTTGCTCATTTCTTCCGTATGTTTCTCTTGGATACTCGCACGCTGGAAATTTCTTTTCTTCGACGAACCCTCTTCCAGTAGGAAATCTATTGTTCCTGTTTTCTGGAGGGTAATGTGGTTCATTTACCCAACGAGCCCTTTCGTTACGTTCCGATTGGCATTCCTTTCTTTCACGATTATCTTCTTCACATTTGTAAATTTGTTCATCCGTATCCTCTTCCCAATTTTCTACTTCTTGGTTGGCGATGTAC
Source organism: Dorcus parallelipipedus (assembly GCA_958336345.1). Classification (NCBI taxonomy): domain Eukaryota; kingdom Metazoa; phylum Arthropoda; class Insecta; order Coleoptera; family Lucanidae; genus Dorcus; species Dorcus parallelipipedus. The sequence continues at coordinate 46,682,146 of OY284479.1, forward strand.
AAGTTGTTCAGTCTCCTCATTTGTTTCAACATTCTCCCACTCGTTTCGGCTTGTCGGGCTAGTTCGATTATTTCCTCGAAGGTCATTCTCGGATTCCTGTTTAAATCGAGGATAATCATCTTCATAAGTTCCTGATCTAGACCCCGTTTAAATTGCTCCGCGAGGTCCCGTTGATGGCGTCGGTTAATTGTGTCCTTTTCCGCTTGTTCACTGGTGCTGGCCAGGGCTAAATTTTCTTCTAGCAATTTTTTCCCTGCGCGTTTTATTCGGACGGCGAAATCTTCTACTCTTTCTTTCATCGCTTGGGTGCACCGTTGGAGTATTAAGTATGCTTCTCCCGGTAGAATTTTCCTATCATATCGTTCAATTAATTTTGCTTTAAAATCAGCATAGGTGATGGTGGCGGACAACAGGTGTGCTTCCAATTCTAAGTATCGGAAAGCTTCTCCCTTCAGCTGATAACGCGCAACTGCGAGGGTTTGTTGCGCCGTCCACGCGTCAATGTCGGCTCGTTGGCGTAATTTCAGGAAAAATTCCTTAATATTTTCTCCCGGTTTTCCCGAAAATTCTGGGAGGCCAACAAGGGTTTGCCCAATAGTTCGAAGATTCGATGGATTCATGGCGGGTGGTTGTTCTGCGCCGTTTACGGGGAGGGTATCAACTTCTTGGGTGTTATTCGTTGCTGCTGTTGTAGCACTTGTTTCACCTTCCATTTTTTTTGAAATTATTTCCTTTAACCTTTTATCGCACAACTTAGCACTTATCCTCTGAACTCACTTAAATTCACTTACAAGAAAAATTTTTTTTAATTATCACTCAACTTAAGTTTGGTTAAATAAATTTAGAAAAGTACCGAATAGGGTTGAAAGGTTGATTGGCATTGAGCGAGTAAGTTATGTCTACTTTCGAACAGCTGCGCCGCATTAAAAATAATTCAGGGTGTCCGTTTCTTTTTATTATTAATCACCATAGAAAACAACAAAAAATAATTAAAATAAAAAAAAAAATTATTATTATTATTTAAGATTACAAGGGAAGACAACTTTACGTTACGCTATTAATATGGAGAAGAAAGAGAAAAAAAAAAATTAGTTCGAGAGAGAAAAGAAAGAAAAATAATTTTCTAAAATAAGAAAAGAATTGAAATTTCGACTAATATGATCGAGTTCAATAATTTAACTGCTTCCCCTTTTAATGGTGATAATAAAATAACAATAATAGTTATGGTAAATATATGAATTATAGGTAATCAGTCGTTTAATTTTTCGGCGCACCCTGTAATTACCGCGCGCGACCGTACATCCTCCGGCGCTCGAGATTTCTTGGCGCACCCTCGTAACTGCATCGACGCTTATCGTTTGAGCGATCGTAACTTATGCATGCGCGCGTCACGTCGTCGCGATGCCAATTTAAATATGGCGCGGACTGAATTTTCTTGGCGCTGTCCTCTTATTTATTAAAAATTTATTCTCATTACAGCTTTTGAACTAGGACATGAAATGTTATTTAATTTAAGCAACTAAACTGAAAACGGACGCCGAATAAAATTGTCACAAATTAATTAATTAAGCGCAACCGAACGTATACCTGAAAACATAAAGATACAAAATACTTGCAGTTGCATTTCTTTCACTTTCCACGCGCTTCTGGTCCTTGTCCAAGATAAAGTATTTTCAAAATCCCACCGTGCTGCCAACATTTATGTAAGCGGGGTTTTGGGGGAGAAGAAAGCTGAAGACTTTCTTCGTTTTTCAACCCTTCTTACTTGGGTAGCGTGATTTTGGCGATAAAGATAAAAAGGTTACTTCTACCAATTTCCTAGGACGTCCAGCGATGAGGAATCATCCTCCAGAGATATTACTATTTTATAGATCTGGTCTTACTTTGATTAAACGAGGATTTTCCTTTAGTTTTAAATGAAATAAAAGAAAAGAAATTTCTGTACTAGAATTTGAATGGTTTGCGCTGCCACCACCGGAGTATTCAAGGGACGCCGGACCCTAATACTTGTTCTTACGCAAATCCTCATTTATTTACTCATTCTGATTTCGAAGGCGCGTTTTCTTGGACTCAGAAGTTGTTTAAAGTGAATTTAAAAATGTAAACTCTACTAAAATAAAAGAAGCTAACCAGAAACAAGATTGAGTATATTGATCATTAGCGTCTTGTTCTAATTACATTGCTTAACAAAGGGTAACAAGTTGCGAGCACCTACCGGTTAAGGGGTGAGGAGCTCTAGGAGGATCCCAGCAGCAGATATAGCCTCGGTGTCGGTTCTTTCTCTAGGAAACCGGGGACCTGACCATGTTCCTATGGGAGAAGGGCAACCAGGCCGGAAAGCTTGGGCCGACGCACTCACCCACACACGATAGTTTTACAAGTTCAATTTAAATAAAAATACGGCATTTCAAAATAAGAAAAAATTAAACTTTATATTATTCAAGGGTGGAAATTCATCACTTGGATAAAAAAAAATTAGAAGATTCACCGTGATCTAGGAAGACACGCGACTCTCTTTTAGATTACTTCACCAAAGAATGAAATCCCTTTTTAAATCCTCCCTTTCGAGCCGTCGTTATCTCATTTTGAACATAAACAAATTCTCTTAAGGAAGTGCTGGCCTCTCTTGGCCAATCGAGCAAGCTCTCACTAAAACGCAAATTTTTGCATCGAGGTGACCAAAGTTGCCTAACGTTAGAGCATAATTTTAAGCGATTCCGTCGCCCTTATCTAAATTTCGAGGTCGACCGATCTTTTCCCATACGTGTAATTTGAGCCGACGTTAATTTTGTTTATTTTAAACGTTATCTTATGGCACTTATGAGGGTTGTTTTGACTCTCGCGCCTGGGAACCTGTTTACATTATGATTAGGTTAACATTCCTTTCGCTCGGTTCGTTGGCGAATTAAATTTTGTTAATTGAATTTTAGGGCGAAATTTTTCGGCCGTTTACAGCATTATCATATTCAAAGCCATTTTTCTCAAAACTTTTTTGCTAAAATATTGATATAAAATAATTATCTTTGAAAGGCCATAACTTTTTAATGAAGATAAATTGATCTAAATCGATTTATTTTGATCCAAAGAAGCCACTCTTGAAGTATGACCCATTCTTTACCGGACACCCAGTATATCTACTTCTGGCGGTGAATCGTCCTGGCGGCAAATCGTCCCGGCGACGAATCGTCCCGGCGACGAATCGTCTCGGCGACCAGTCGTCTTGGCGGTAAATCGCCCGGCGACGAATCGTCCTGGCGGCGAATAGTCACTTACCTAGGTACTGTTCCTGAACGCACTCCTTCCGCCTTCGGTTTTTGATCAGTTTTTGTTTTTAAGCAAATTTTTGCGAGATACCGGTAAGATACGGTATAGTTAAATATGGTTACATTAGTTATCTTTTATTTGCAGCTTTGGTCACTTCACTCTAACTTCAGTTCACTTCTAGAACTGATCTAACTGATCCGCTTTACTTACAAATAAAACGTTCCAAAGTTAGTAGTCGTCAATTTTTTCATTTTTTTTTAATGATGGTCTGGATATTTTCATTCCACGGTTGTTGGCAACACTGCAAAACTTCCTGCCATCTTGTGAAATTTCACCAGATCTGGTGATTTTAGGTCCGATCTGGTGATTTGGTGAAAACTTTTCCAACAAACTCAGAATCTGGTGATTTTTTATAGTCTACGTTTTTATTGTTTTTGTATCAGCGCATTTGAATATTGTACTCTTACCTCAAAGTGATTTTTTTCTAAGTATCTTAAAAAAATCTATTTTTTTTTGTTTGCGCCATCTAGTGTCTAGTGGAAATAATATAATTGATGCTTTGCTGCGTAGAATAGGTAGCTCTTTGCATAGAGATTACTTACAGCGTTATCGATTGACCACACTAATGCGCACTCAGAGTATCTTCATCTTGTGTTATTACATGAGGTTAAAAGAAGATGCAAATACACTGAGTGCAACCGGTGCTGGTGAATCGAAAATGCCATTACTGTCTAAATTAAATAATAAGAAGTAAATGTTAAATTTTTGATTTAGAAACTGGCAAAATGAAAAGGTTTTTAATCTTATTTTTATTCAGGTTAGTTTTAAGAAAAATAAAATATGTCATTTAATTATTCAATTAGTTATTGTTAATTTTTTGATGCTACATGATTGTAATAAACAGTTTTCATTTACTTCATAATAAATTGCTCAAATTTCTTTTTTCTGTATAGTTGATTTTTGATTTTATCGCGCGCGTGCACGATCGATACGTCTGGTGAAAAACTGGCAACTTTTTTGCCATGAATCTGGTGAATTTAAAATTTTTCATGTGGCAACACTGCTGCTCGTTCCATTTCCATGTGGTTCCAAGCAGAAATGGTGGTCTTGCATCGAGCTCGTTGAATTTGGTGAGATGAAATGCATAATTAATAATTAATTAGTTTATTGAACAAAATGCTTGCCTGAGCTAAGTACAGCTGCACAACACACTGTTAATAAACATACTTATTATCTGTTTACTCCGTTTCTTCGTTAGAATAGGCGAGTTAGGGGTGACATTTTGTTTACACAGACAATTAAAGGGTGCGTTTAGGGAATCCAACCTGCTTCTGTTCTGATGTGGTCCTGACAACGTGCTGATAACTACCAACAGCTGTTAATTCCCTGAACGCTATTTATGCTAGCGTACGAATTTCAAGGATGTTATATTTGTTGTTTATTTATAAATTTTATAAGCAACGGGTTCTCCTTTATCTCCTGCTTTAGCTGAAGTTGTTGTGCAGGAACTAGTTAGAAAAAACTGTCATTAACTCTTTACTTTTCAATTTAATTTTGTATTTTCGTTGCGTGGATGATATTTTATTGATTCTACCTTCAGATAAAGTAGATTTTGTTTTAGGTACAATTAACTCTTTCCGTACCGTAGAAAAAGAAATTAACAATTCATTTAGTTTCCTTGACAAAGTACAAATGAGCCGGTCCAAGAAACGGAATTTACATTACGTGTCAAAATCTAATTATTTAATAATTATAATGCTGTTATTATTACTTTGTATATATTTACTGTATGAATGCTTGCTACTAAAATTCTACTGCTTCATACTTAACGTGTAATTTTGTTAGAGATTTTTGTTTAACAAAATATGTACAGTAAGTCTACAGTTTATACAACGTTTCTATAAATGATTCTAACATCAAAGTAGGCATTGAATATTGAATGTGTATTCTACTATCTAAGAAATGTCAGTGTCAACGCTGTCATAAACTTGAAACTTTTAAATACAGTAAAACTCGGATATAACGAGGGCTCAAGGGACCACGCTTATTGCTCGTTATATGCAAGTGCTCGTTATAAATGAAAAAATTAAATGCATATGTGATATGTATTATGAACAGCAAAAGAATCTGGGACAACTATACTCCTGCATTTTTTTGTTTATTTTTTTTTTTTTTTTTTTCTTGGTGGTAGTATTTGGCTTTTGGATTAACCCATTCCAGCCAGTTACTTGATTGTATAAAGCTACTCTTCTTTTTCTCACTGGACACTTATCACTTACTGGTAGTGTAGGACCATTGCCTGGGGCGTATAATAAAAACAATGGAGTGAAAACAGGATTGTAGGATTACACTCTTCTAGCTACAGGGCTCATTGTAGCAGCCACAGAAACGAGCCACGGAAAGGCAACATAATGATTTAACAGAGAAGAGAAGCAGAATTTTTTGGGATCATTTAAAGGAGTATTGCAACTATTTTCTAAAGTTTAGTTTTAATTTTGTTTAGAAATTCAAGAAGCAAGTTAACAGCTTTAGCATTAGGTTTGGCAAGAATATGGCTCAAATTAAGCGGAACATGGTAATTACATTTTACAAGATTTATATATAGATTTTGTGATTCGTTGTGATGAAGGGGGCATTCTAGAAATATATGATTGGCGTTCCCAATTTCCCCACATTCGCAATTAGGGGAGTCTAAGATTCCAATTTTAAATAAATGTGCCGGAGTAAGACAATGGTTTAGTCTTAATCTCGTGATAGTTGTGATCGTCTTTCTTGACAGTGCGAATTTTTTAAACCAAGGTATTTTTGAAATGTTAGGATTGATGTTGTAGTAAAACTTGCCCTTTGTATTTGAATATACATCCCATTCCCTCTGCCATTCTTCAGTAAGATTTTTTCTCAAGCCGTTTAGAAAATCAGACGGTACGGTGACTTCAATATCTATGGTTGCATTGGAGGTGGCAGCTTGGACTGCCAGTTGATCTGCAATTTCATTGCCTTGAATTCCCCGGTGTCCAGGTATCCATAGAAAAGTGATGCTATAGTCAAGGTTTTGAAGTGTCAAGTATCTTTGCTTGAGTTCTGCCAAGGTTGGGTCTTGTTTTGCGGTTAATGTAGAATTCTGAATGGCCATTAAAACACTACGTGAGTCTGTACAGATTATAACTTGTTTGATTCTAAATGATTCTACTAAAGTTAAAGCCTGGAAAATTCCAACGAGTTCGGCTCTAAAAATGTTTGTCTCCATTATAAGTTTCAATTTAAATCTATGGTCGATGGAGGGAATGTAAATGCCTACGCCGACTCCACCATGATTACTTTGTTTAGATCCATCCGTAAAAATTAACTTATGGAAAGGCCATTTTGACTTGATGACATTTTGAAACACGATTTCGGTTGTTGATGTGGGCAAACAAGTAAGATTATATTTGTATGAAAATTGCAGATCCACCCGGATTGGTTTAATTTGGCTTTGCAAGCTATAAAGAAAACAGGGAAGAAGTGGTGTAGTCTGGATTTTATGATTTAAACTATATATGGTGTTGTAAGCTTGGACTACAAGAGGGAACTCTGAGTGTTTCCATAATTTTAAATTATGCGACCTCGTAATTTTTCTTAAACATTCCAATTTCTCTGAAATCTGATCATCGGTAATTTTCTTATGGTTCAGGGTGTATTTGTAAGCTAACCATTTGCATCGATCCAGTACAGGAGCCTCCGCAGCTTCAACCAGCAAGGCCAGACATGGGGTAGAACGCATAGCCCCCAGGCATAGACGAAGGGCCTGGTATTGGATCCTGTTAAGGCGCATTTGGTTTTTCCTAGAAGTTGGAAGGATTAATGGTCCAGAGTAATCTATATGAGATCTGATAACCGCTCGGTATATTGTGAGCAATACAGTTGGGTCTGCGCCCCACCATGTTCTTCTTAATGATTTAATTACATTAATTCCCTGGGAACATTTTTTGACGATATTTGCAATTTCAGAGTTAAATTTTAATTTGCAATCCAAAATGATTCCAAGAAATTTGACTTCTTTTTTGATCTGAATGGTTGATTGGTTAATTAGTATATTTGGTAAATTATCCACCTTCCTTTTTCGCGTAAAGATGATTGTCCGAGATTTTTCTGGTGATAAATCTAAATCGTTCTGTCCCATCCAGTCACAGATTTTTACTAAAGATTCATTTATCTTTCCAATCGATTCTTGAGGTGAATTCGAAATATTATAAATCACAATGTCATCGGCGTATTGAATAATCGAAGTATGCGGTGGTATATGCTCATCTATGTTAGCAGTATATAAAGAGTACAATAATGGACTTAAAACAGATCCTTGGGGAAGACCTTTGGTTGAGTTTCTTGGGCCATATAATTTTCCATTATATTGGACGTATAGGGGTCTATTACTGATTACATCCATTATTAAATAACAAAGGTCCTTTGGTATTCCTATTTTTTGTAGGAGGTTGAACAAGATTGGCCAATTGACGTTATCATATGCACCTTTAATATCTAGAAAACACGCGGTGAGAACCATTTTATTTTCAAACGTTACGTATATATCTGATATCAGGCGGAAAATGCAGTCTCTGGTACTTCTTCCTTTCCTGAATCCATTTTGATTTGGAGACAGAATGCCATTTTTCTCCGCCCACCACTCTACTCGTAATTTTAATATGTGTTCAAGAGTTTTTAACAGACAGGATGATAGAGCAATTGGACGATATGACGTAGGCTCTGCTGGAGGTTTGTTTTCTTTAAGTAGGGGAATTATATATGTTTTTTTCCATGAGTCTGGGATATTTCGTCCTTCTAAAAATTTATTAAAAGTGTACACTAAAAGACCTTTTGCATTGTAGGGAAGTTCCTTAATCATTTTATAGTGAATGTTATCTGGACCTGGAGTGGAGTTTTTCATAGTGCCGCAAATACTTAATAGATCATTTAAAGTGAAATATGAATTCAGTTCATCATTTACTGTAAAAGTCTCCTCGGAAGGGAATTCCATAAGAACAGCTGAATCAGGAGAAAGATTCTTTAAAAATACGTCTATCCAGTCCAGCGCAATAGGTTTCTGAATAATCGGCTTAAAACAACCCCGAAATCTTCTAAGTTTTTTCCAGATTTCCCCCATTGGAGATTCATTATTTAAAGATTCACAATATTTTATAAAGCTTGTTTTCTTTTTCAACTTTAAAAGTTTCTTAGTCTCTGCCATTTTTTCTCTGGCCAGTACGAAGTTTTCTAGGGTCGGACAACTTTTGTATTTTAAAATGAGGGCTCTTCTTTGTCGAGTTTTCCGTGTACAATCCGCATCCCACCAAACTGGGGATGATCTGGTGAGAGGCCTATGGTGCTTTTTTTGTAAAAAGTTGTCTGCAGATTCTGTAATAATCCTTTGAAGTGTAGATGCTGTGTTGTCGCTTCCTATGTTGGTGACATTCTGGTGAATTTCTTTTTTGTATTCACCCCATGAAAGACTATTTAAATTATATTTTGGACCATATGTTTGTTGTTGAATGTTTACATTAGTACGAAATTTCATCAATATTGGGAAATGATCGCTTCCATGTGAGTCGTTCATAATGTTCCAGTCGATATTTAATTGGATATTCGATGAGCACAGCGACAGATCAATTATGTTTGCCGATTCATGTGGGGCAGATACTCTGGAAGGGGAATTATCATTTAATATTGTCATGTCGTAGTTTTCTATTATAGAGGCAAGAATTTTACCTCTGGCGTTTGTTCCATTGCATCCCCAGCTTTGATGAAGTCCATTGAAGTCTCCACAAATTAGAACGGGACCATTTAAAGAATCTAGTATGCCCGAAATTTCCTCGTATGTTATGGTGCATCTTGGAGACATGTATATACATATTATATACAGTTCTTTGGTTTTTATTCCTGTAACTTGGAGGAGTTCATTGTCGGGAGTTATATCTACATGTTCAAAAGCAATATTTTTCTTAACCAAAATAGCAGTTCCTCCTTTGCCATCGTTTCTATCATTTCTTATTGTGTGGAAGTTATTAATTCTGATATGTTGGTCTTGTTTAAGCCAAGTTTCTTGAAGACAAATGATTTGGATCTTTTTGTCAGTAATTATTTTTAGTAGGTCTTCTTTGTTACTTTTAAATGAACGAACATTCCATTGGAGAATGTTAAGATCCATTGGAAAAAGGTATGGATTCTTCTGGGGAGTTATTAATAGCTGTGTCAAAAAGATTGATTACTGATTGAAGCATTTGCATTATCGGAGATAGGAATGGATTATTTTTTAGAGATATTTCGAGACTGGATTTAATTGAATTTAGTTGCGACATTATGTCGGCAGAATGTGTGGATTTCTGAAAGATCGAAGTACCTGGGTTTGCAGATTTGTGTTTGAATACAGGGTTAGATTGTGATGTACTAGGGTTTCCATTCAGGAAGAGAAGGTTATTATTATGCTCCTCTTGATTGAAATTCTTCTGGGCAATCACTTTTTTCCTTTTGTTGGGAGATACTACTTGTGAAAAAGTTCTACGTTCCTGGGAACCAGAAACCATATTGTATCTTATTGAATTATATGTTGGACTTTGATTATCATTACTTGTTGAGTCTAATGCTGGGAACTCTTGTGGTTTGGATGAAAATTTGTTTGGATCCTCCCTCTTGACCAGATCTACGGCATCATAAAATGATATATTTTGGAATGCCATAATTTCTTTTATTTTTTTCTGGCGAAGATATTGCGGGCATACTCTATCGGTTGCAGTATGATCTCCTTTACAGTTGGAACATGCGATTTTGCAACTATTGCAAGTGGTGGCTGTGTGATTTCCTCCACATTTGTTACATTTAGGTCTGCCCTTGCATTGTTTGGCAGTGTGGCCAAAATTTAGGCAATGGAAGCATTGTATCACTGGAAACTGATACACTTCAACATCTACAGGGGTATAAAATAAATAAACTTTTTTTGGAAGAACTTTGCCTTCGAATGTAATGGCTATAGATTGTGTTGGAACATAATCGGCAGACTGTTGGCCATCGGTTTCATTATCATCGTCCTCGTATTCATTCCTGACCACCCGACGTTTTAAGCGACGCACACTTAAAACTTTGGATGGAGACTGAACATTTTCTAAAATCAAATTTTCAGATAATGATGAGTGAACTCCTCGGATAATCCCTTGACATGATATTAGATGTTTTGGAATAAAGGCAACCAGGTTATGTTTGTTAAGAATCTTGTTTTCCAAGAAGTTATTAGCACTTTTGGGACAAGTGAAAGAAATAGCTAGGCGATTTTTTCCTTTGCTAACAATAGTTTTTATGCCAGTTACTTTACCTTCAAATAATATCTTACCTATAGTCATTGGATGTATTTTACTAATGCCCCCTCCGTTATCTGGATTCTTAAACTGTACATATACAGTAAATGGACCAGATGACTTTAGATTAAACGTGACAGGTTTGACAATTTGAGGAAGAATCGATTCTTCCGTCATCATTTGTACTTCATTATCTTGTGAAGATCTATGAATCAGTTCATTGACTTTAGAAGCAGTGTTAGGCGTTAAGACAATGGGAGTGATGTAGGAGATATTTGTAGGATTGTTGCCGTGGGTGTTAGCCCCCGGCTCTACAGCAGACATTTTTCAGGAGCCAGGCACATGCAACAGTATAGGTTATGCTTAAGCGAAAAGCAACTCAACTACGTAAGCGTCAGTAATTAATTAAATAACTTACTCCGATTAAGCACTTTTACGGTATTAATTAATATCTCAAAAATAATTACCGCACTCAGAAAAATCAGCACCTTCTAAAGTTCTGACTGCTTTTCAGTGCCTGCACTAACCTAAATCTCAACCTCTTTTTTGTTTATTTAATAAACCAATAAGTTTGAATACAATTTTAAACAATTTATTTTGCTTGTTTTATGGTAACGTAAAAAATACGCAAAAGAACAAACGAACAGTTTTTTTAACAATTAATTCGTCGTATTTAGATTTTTTGTCGGGCATACTACGTACTTCTACATCTAACAAAAAAATATTTTAAAATTTTTTGAAATTAAAACAAAGAAAAAATTACAAAATTGGCCGCTATAAGCAAGTTCTCGTAATAAACGAGCTCGTTTTAAACAAATATTTTTATATGTAATTGACCACATCGAGAAACGGGACTTTTCAATTTCCTCGTTATAACCGAGTTCTCGTTATAACCAGTGCTCGTTATAAGCAACCATTATTGCTAAAACACAATACCAGTATCAAATGTTTCAATTTGAGTTTACAATTTATTCCTTAAATTGATGATGTTGCACCAAATAAGCTTCTGAAAAAGATGTTTGATTATTTAAGAATTAAAACTGATGACTGTGTTCAGTATCGGTGGTTAGTGGCACATGATCATTTATTTATCAGAGGTAATGCGATGTTAGAATCATTTATAGAAACCTTGTACATACAGTTCTTTCGCTCGATCTTTGCAGTCACGTCACACTTTACCGATTCGAGAAACGAAATCAACATATTCTTTTATCCTTATCTATATTTTGTTGCATTTGTTATAGATTATGAGCAGCCCAGTCACAAAACGACTAAAAATGGAAGGAGAAAGTGAAAGTGCTGCCCTAAGAGAAGTAAGTTTAGCCTTAATATGGGGATCATGCACATGCGAAGCCAGCGCCACCAATGACCATATTCTGCATTAGTAGTATGAAAATACGAGTTGTTTCAAATTATTAGTGTACATTTGAACTTGAATATTGTAATGTATTTCAATACCAGGAAGCTCAAGTATTATGTACTACAATCGTAAATTGTTATAAGAGTGATATTATTCCCATGCAAGAAATATTTTCATATCACTAATTCACAAATCACCACGCCAGGCGGCGCTGAATGCAGAGATGTGCATGGCGCCTATAATATTCATATAAATGACAGCTGTAACTCTTGCCAAATGAAATTGTAATTAAATTGATTTGTTTAATTGGTAGTATTAGAGAAATAGAATATCTTATAAGTCACGTGAATTATTATGAAGCCCAAAAAGGCTGAAATAATTCACGTGACTTATAAGATATTCTATTTCTCTAATACTGCCAATTAAACAAATCAATTTAATTCATATAAATGTATATTTATGTGATGTCCTTTTTTTCTTTTGTAGGGCACATCCTCAAAACCGAAAAAATTTCGTATGGCTCATACGTCCAAGTTTGAAGAGGTCATCAAAAATCCCGGATTTGTCGACAAGACGTTATACATTAAGGATTTTCTTGAGATGGGAGAAGCTGTGATAATTGTAACGGCACCCAGAAGGTCTTTTAAATCGACTAATTTAGACATGGTTAAACAATTCTTATCAGGAAACAAAACACCTTTTAAAGAAAACAATTTAAAAATATATCGAGAGGAAAGGCAATTTTTCGAAGAAAATTGTAAAGTAAATCCTGTGCTCTTTGTAGACATGAAGTCGGTTAGTGGCTACACTCGTGAAGGCGTTCTTAAATCTCTACAGAGTGTGATTCAAAGTCTATACCGTTTTCATAGTCAGGTTCTAATAAAATGTAACGGAGAAAAGTATGCTTGGTCAAGTGACAAATTAAAACATATGGATATCACAAAATTTGTAATGTATAGGAAAGGTACTGAAAGGTTTGATGGAAGTGATGTAATAGATGCACTTAAGTACTTATGTGAATGTTTGCGTGTGCACCATAACAAACTTGTCTATGTACTCATAGACGAGTATGATGCACCAATAATGAGGATGTTACTGACGGAGCCAAACGTAAATGAAGATGTTGTAGATTATACCATTAATCTAATAAGTAGAATTATGTCTAATTTGTTGAAATCTAATGAACATCTGCAGAGTGGGCTAATTCATGCGTGTACCCAATTAGGATCGGTGTTATCTCCAAACAATATTAAATCGTATGAATTCCTGAAAACATCGAAATTTGTGCCATATTTTGGATTAACTGCTGCTGAAGTGGAAGATCTGTTTGCCCGAGATGACTGTGCAGTTTATAGAGATGATGAACAAATACGAGAATGGTATAACGGGTTTCAAGTTCCAAACGCAAATGAGCCCACTCTCATTTATTCTGGCTGGTCTATTCTACGTTACTTGGAAAGAAGCTCTGAAAACTGTAGAAAAGAGTTCGATAGTTACTGGATTGATACGGGAGGCATAACAAATTTGAAAAACCTCTTTGCATCATCTAAAATTCGACAACGAATTGAAGAACTTATAAATGGTGAAGAGGTTGAAATAGAGACGGTCAGAAAAATGTCGATAGAGAATGTGAAGACATTAAAATCATTACTTAAAAATGACTTTAATTATATAACACCTGAAGACGGTGATCTGTTTCTCCAGTTTTTAGCAGAAAACGGGTATTTAAATGTGATCAAGTACGAGTCAGGAAAAAGCACTCTAAAGGTACCGAATTTAGAATTGAGAAAATTTTTGATATCCGACTGTTATAATGAATCTTTTTTTCAAGAAAAATATAATCTCCAATTTCTAAATATTGAACAATATTTACAAGCATTAGAAGATGTACTAATTCAGCTAAATAAGGATGCATTTATTAAGTTTGCAAAAAGTGTGTCTAATTTGTTTGGAGCGAAAATGCCTACTAATGAAGCTGAACTTGATGCCATTTTATTCACTTTGGCATATAAAGTCAAATATTATTCTGTGTACAGTTGCCGACGAATAAAACGTCTTGGAAGGCCACCTCATTTTGACATGTTTGTGATGTTCAAGAATGTGGGTATGATTCTTGAGTTGAAATTTAAATCAGAATCTGCACAGCGGGCCCATACTGAAATTAATACGCATGGATATTACACTGTCTTTGATGAAACGGAATACAGGGCCATCACGAAGAAAATCTATGTGGGCTTACACATGGATGAACAGAAGAAAGTTAGTCTATGTTACACAGTAAATAATTCAGGTAATTGAGAAATTGTTGAGAGTAAAAATATATTATTATTACTATTATTGTAGCTCTGGAAAGTGTCACCAGCGATGATTCACAAACAGACTACTAAGCCTAAATGTTACAGTTGGGATATTTCTTTTCATCCGAGAGCAATCTAATGTAATGATTGTTATTATTTTGTAAAGAATAAATAATTAATTTTTTCCAAGTCGTACTACTTATTGTTCGTTTACTTGACATCCGCACTGTCAAACTAAGGGCGGACTATATGGCGGATTTGATCATATATGATCTTGTTTACGTCCCAGATGTATTTCGTGTTTTGTAATTGTAACAGGTGATTAGGTGATTACAAGTGTGGTTTAAATTTTTTGTATATTTTATGAGGAAGTTTGCAATTTTTTTTTTAATTTTATTGTATATATGTGTATAGTGTAGATAGGTACTGTAGATCATAGGATTATTAATAAGTGTAGTACGTGGGGTAAAAGAGGAGGTACAGTTTGTGCAGTGAAAACCTGTTCAAATAAGACTAGTAATAAAAGTATAAAATGGCATAGATTCCCGAGAGACATCACAAGGTAAGTGATAGTGGTGCTTTTCCTTTTGCATTCATATGCAAATTATGTATCTGCATTTTAGAGCAAGCATTTGGATTACAGCATGCGATCGTGAAAATTTACGTCACAGGAGTGCAAATGAACTGTATAATAATTACAGAGTATGTGCTTTACATTTTGAAGCAAGGATGTACGCAAATCCGCTTGATTTAAAGAATCGTTTACTACCAACAGCAGTACCCACTGTTTTCCCTCAAATGGAAGGTAGTTGTGGCTGTAAACGGAAAGCAACAGAAGATGAATGCACGAATGTGATAAAAATACACAAACCATCAGGTACATATTTGGCATTTTTTGATAAATTATACTACAGGCACAGTACAAGTTTGATTTTTAGATTCTAGAACTATCCCTGAAGACACATGCACTGGTGTTGCTGTTGAAAATGTTGAAAAATTGTTTGCAACATCCTCAATAATTTGCAGCGTTATTGTGGATCCTTCAAGTGTTACGTTATCAAGTAATATTTCTACAATAGCATTTTCTAATGGTTCCACTGGGGCGCATTGAGTGTATTCTTATCTCTTTTTAGCTTCATATATTAATACAAGCTAGAGTATACTGAGTGTACACTAGTGCAACCAAAGTAAAATGCTATAAGAAACAAATGAGTTTGACAACAAAGAAAAAATTCGTTATAGGTTCATCAATTTTATTCTTGTTAAGTAAATTCAGTTAAACCATTAAAACTTTGCCAGAAATTAATGGGTCAATTCTGTTTGTATGTGTATCTTTATAATGCTAATGTTAATTAATGTGGCTCAAGCAGAAGAATAAGAATGTGCAAAAATAGTTATGAATTCTGTTTTTTTCAGAGACATGTGTTCCGGCTTATGAACCTTTACGCATTGACGTAGATGACTATGGAGCATCTATATCGCCTGCATTGACATCACCTGTTTCCACTCAAACTCCAATGTCACTGACAGCTCACAGTCCACGGAAAAATAAGCTAAGACAAACAGTAACAGGGTTACAAAAAGAAAAAGAAGAGTTACGAAGAGAAAACATAATGGCAAGAACAACAACGCGTTCTTTACACCGTATTATGGAAGCAGTGATTGTAATAATAATAATAATAATAATAATAGGTCTTTATTAGGGCGGGATTTCAGCCAAAGGCTGTTTTCATCCTACCTACAAGAGGAAATAACAATATTCAAAACTACAAAATAAGCAAGAGATGTGTACAATGACAATAAAGAAAAACGATAAAATAACAAAAAATAAATACATAAGTAAGTGATACGTCTGACAAGCTCAGAGACTAAAATGTCCGATGCAGTTAATTGCTAATAGAAATTAATAATTTTACTTTAGATTTGAAATTGGAATATTTTAATGTTTTGAAGGTATCAGGCACACCGTTATAAGCGCGAGCAGCAGCATAAGAGAAAGAACCTCTAAAAAATGAAGATTTGTGGATTGGTATATTTAAAGTATATTCTTGACGAGTTTTAAAATTGCATAGATCTCGGAGAAAAACTAATTTATGAACTAAATAGCTCGGATCCTGTACTTCCAAAATATTATGGACAAAGCAACATAGATGTAGCTGCCTACGTACCGCCATTTTTAATATTTTATGTTTCTCATAAAAAGGCGTCATATGAGATTTCCTATTAATATTACCAACGAAACGCATGCAAGAATTTTGACATTTTTGAACCTTATAAACATTCTCAGATGATAAACATGGTCCGTATACAATATCACAGTAATTAAATGCAGATAGTATAAGACATTCTACTAATAATAGTTTTATTCTGAATGGTAAAATATGTTTATATCTGTGAATGGAACGCAACTTACCATAAGCAGATTGAATAAGTTTATTTATGTGCAATGAGAAAGTGAGATGAGAGTCAAAAATGACTCCCAAGTTTTTAATTTGTTTAACTAAAGCCAAAGGTTCATTATCTAAGAAAAGTGCATTATGAAGAAGATAATCAATTTTACTACATTGCCAATTTGTACCAATCAGCATGGCAACACATTTTTTAGAATTTAACATTAAGGCGTTATTTTTAGACCACAAACTGAGTGACTCTAAATCCTGATTAACTTTATTTACGGCTGTCATATAATTGGAGGGAAAAAACGAATAAAACATCTGATTATCATCAGCATAAGCGTGAATTTTGCAATTTTTTATATTCTCATATAGATCTGCCATATATAAATTAAATAGTAAGGGTCCTAAGATAGAACCTTGTGCCACTCCAGAGTTAACATTGCAGACGGTGGAAAATTTGAAACCTACATCAGAATTTATACGTGTCA
Organism: Dorcus parallelipipedus; assembly: GCA_958336345.1. Taxonomy (NCBI): domain Eukaryota; kingdom Metazoa; phylum Arthropoda; class Insecta; order Coleoptera; family Lucanidae; genus Dorcus; species Dorcus parallelipipedus. Next base: position 46,699,270 of record OY284479.1, read on the forward strand.
GTTGAGACCGATCAGAAAAATAGCTGGCAAACCACTCAACCGCCGAGGATGACAAGCCGTAATGTAAAAGCTTAGCTAAAAGGAGCCTATGGTCCAGCATATCGAAAGCTTTAGAATAATCTAGTAATATTAAAATAGAAACTTTAGAATTATCAGAAGCAGAAAGAAGCTCATCAACTATATCCGCAAGAGCTGTAGTTGTACTGTGACGTTGTCTAAATCCAGATTGACATGTAGGAATAAAATGAAATTCATGTAAGTAACTATTCAACTGATTATATACTATTCTTTCCAAAATTTTGGAGACAACGGGAAGAACACTAATAGGCCGCAAATCAGTCAAAGCATTTGGCTTGTCACACTTCGGCAATGGGGTGATCAGAGCTCGCTTCCAAATGTCAGGAAAAACACATTGCTCAAGCGAAAAATTTATGATGTGTATTAACGCAAATTTGCAGAATGGCAAGCACATTTTTAACATATCTATAGATATACCATCCACACCTAAAGCACTAGTAGATATACGAGAAATTATTTCAATGATCTCCTCACAAGTTGCTAGGCGAAAATCAAACCTCGCATTCACTTTAGAGTTAACATTATTACAGAAATACGATATAGTATCGGGATTTGCTTTTTGAACATTACCATGCGAAAAAGAAGCATTAATTAAATCAGGGCAACACAAATGTGCAGGTAAATCTATAGAATTGTTTTTGTTGTGTACTCCGAGAACACCCAATTGTTTCCACACATCAGCAGAATTTTTAGAGCGCTTAATGACACTTTCCACATATGATTTCTTCTCCCGTCTGATGCAATCCGTTACACTGTTACGTAATTTTTTGTAAGTTTCCCATTTCACACAATCTGTTGCTCTCGGAGCATTTAAGTTACGTTGAGATCTTCTAAACTCACTGAGCGCCTTGTTTTTCTCACGTATAAGCTGCTTGATATTATAAGTTATCCACGGTGAAAAAGGTTTCGTCACTCTTTTTGTTTGCGTAGGAGCAAATTCATCAAACAGAGAAAGTATAGCAGAGTTAAAATACTCGACTTTACTATTAATATCATTAATATAATAAACGTTATCCCAATTAATGGAAGCAGCCATAGCATGAAAATTAGTTAGATTAATACTTTTTATATCACGATAAGTTATAAACTTGTGAGTACGTGTTTTAGGAAGATTGTAGACACAAAATATTAATCTATGATCACTAACAGAAGCAAGTGGCGTTACACCTGTTCTAATTAAACATTCAACTTTGCTTACAAAAAGTAAGTCGATGCAAGATTCCGATGATTGTGTCACTCGCGTAAAATCAGTAACTAATTGATGCATGTTGTACGTAGTCATGAGAGATTCTAAATAATTTTTACTAAAAGAATTTACTGCATAATTAATATTAAAATCTCCCATGCAAACAATTTCGTCAGAAATAGTAAGTAGTTCTGAAAAGACATCATGAAGATACGAAAACGAAGTATAACTTACCGAAGGAGGTTTATATAGAATGCCAAAACATACAGTTCGTTTTCCAAATTTAATTGCCAACCAAAGTTGTTCGATATTATTAATTTCGTAACCGCTACATATTACCTGGTAATTTAGTAACCTGTACAAGCAGGTCCGCAAAATGATGTATTCTATGATACATTAAAAATCAAAGCAAATGCATTGCCACAAGATGATAAATACTGTTTACACTCTGCATAGATGAGATGTCAATTAAGGCAAACTTATTTTATGTGATAAATAGAGACGAAATCATAGGATTCCAAGACCATGGCCAGGGAAAGTGTTTTCAAGCTGCAAGAAATGCTCTTGTCATAATGGTACGCGGTTTGTACAGCAATTGGAAACAGCCCGTCTCATATTTCTTTTCATTTTCATCAGTGCCTGCACTTGAATTAAGAACAATATTACAGGAATGTGTAGGAAAATTTTCTTCGATAGGATTAACAGTAGTGGGTATAGTGGGATCAAATTTCATACAGTTAGCAAATATTTTGGGTGTTACAGCAGACAATCCACAATTTTCTGTAGGCCACAGCAAACTTGTTTATTTGTTTGATACACCCCACTTGATAAAAGCTACGAGAAATAATATGCAGCAACATCACTTTTTATTTAATTCTGGAAAGACTTCATGGAAATACATAGAGAAAAAGACAAAACTTTACGTGCTCCAAAATTAACATCCTCCCATATATATCCCACTAATTTCAACAAAATGAAGGTTAAATATGCTACACAAGTGTTAAGCCATGTGGCATGAGCACTTTTATTGCGTTCGGACAGTTACCTAATGAAGCGATGCACACCGTGGACGCCATAGAAAGTTTTAACAAGCTATTTGATATGCTGCGACGAATTTCAAATGGACTTTCTTTCAAGTGTGTCAAACTTTATTAGAGGAATTAAAATCATTAATAACAAAGGAAGTGACCTGACAAATAGTATGAGATTCTTAAATTGCTGGTTAGTGACCATAAAAAGCACTCAACTTTTATGGTCTCAATTGCAAGAAGTTTGCGGCTACCAATTTTTAATGACTCGACATGTCAACACAGCCTGCCTGGAGAATTTCTTTGGAAGGGTTCGTCAGCAAGGAGGAAATTGTGTTGATCCAACACCTATACAATTCGAGAGAAGTTATTATGCCAAAACTATTTCCACACGGGAAGTACTAAGTACTGCTGTCCTTTTATCTTCATTAAGCAAAAGTTCCTGATGATATTACATCCCAGTCAACATTATCATTTGACTTTGCTGATTGTGATTATAGAAATGAGGAAATACTAAATCAAAATTCTTTTACGTATGTATTTTGTCAAGAAATTATTGTCTGTCCATAATTGTACTGTATGCCACCAACAATTAACTCAATGCATGAACTTCGATAATCATAGCACGTTGACATATTTGAAAACATTCTCCTCCTGTCCATGGCGGTCTAAAATTACCCAGTGAAAATTTTCTCAATTTTATTTATAAATTAGAGAACATTTTTTTCTTCACATTTTGAAGAATTTGCTTTGCAAACTGGCATTAGAAATAAGTATTATAATATTATGAAAGTTACACCATTTCAATGTGAATGCTCTGAATTTCCTGTGGACTATGTCATCAAGCTCTTCATAAGACTAAGGATATTTTACGCATTAAAATTTACCAGCAGAGAATTTATCAGAAATTAGGGACGTAGCTTAATATAATAAAACATTTATTATTAACTAATTAACTAACAATCATTACAAGAGTTACAAGTTACTTACATCGTATATTGGGGCACTAAAAGACTACTAGACTACATGACACTCTGAAGAGATTTGTTCTAATACTTTTTTTGCGTTCGCTCTATCGGCTTTTTATAGGGATTTTGTTTCCGGGGTGTGACGTCAATTGTTGCCTTGACATTTTTGTATAAGCGATTTTGCACTGATCTGTGCTTGCAAATGAATCATAGTTTTTGCACACGACCCGCTGTACAGGTGGTCTGTCTTCTGCAACTCGGGTGAGTCATACGTTACATAATTTCGACGGAGGCAGCTTTTGTTTATGTTATCGCTCCATGTTTACGTTATGCTTGACTTAATCAGCTGTACATCTTTGCTGTTTCTCTTATCCTAGTTACAATACTGTCACATTTATGGTAAGTGAATGAAGTTGAAAATATGCGTCAATAAATAGTTTATCTTTTTAATTCAATTTCCCCATGCATTTTAACTAAATCCATCTTGTTTGTCTTACAATTTATTAATCAAATTTCAAACGGCAAATTAAAAAAAATTATTCAAGTCCTATTGCTTTCAAGTGTTTGCAATTACCAGTTACAAGAAGAAATATGTATTTCACATTATTACGAAGAAAAAAGAAATACGAAAATAAAATTGTTTTTATTTATTAGTTGTTACGGTAAAATAAGTCGGTTTTATTGTTAGAATTGTTGTAATTGTATAATATTAATTAATGTGGAAATTGCACTACATATTTACTCTAGTTAGGTTTTCCTAACTCTTGCAGTAAATACTGGAGTATCTGTTAAGACGGGCCTGGCCGCATCAGTAATATTAATAGTTGTTTTCCTTTTCAAGTTTCTAGTTCTTTTGAATTTAACGAGTGAAACACATTATTACTAATAATTTTTTGAACTCAAAAAAACTCAAAATTTAGTAAACTAATGTTTATTATGTCGTGAAGTTTTGAAAAAGTGAATATGCCATTTAACTAAACGTAATGTTATATAATTTAAATATACTTTTGCTCAACAGGAATTTGTTTTTTTTCCATATTATTTTGTAGTAAGTATTTCAGTTTACTTATTACTTTTTTATATCTTGGTTCCTAACTGCTTTATAGGTAGATACACACAAAGCATAATACCTATTTAAAATTATGTTTCGTAATTAATTCTTATAATTCAATAACTATCATGAATTAATATATTTCAAAATAATTCAAATCCCATGAAAATATTGGAAATACTTAATACGTTAATTTCTATATCTATCTTCTCCAAGTTATTTTAAAATACCCGCTCGTGGGTCCCACCTAAAACATGGCGAAGGTCACCGGTTAATGTTTAAAAAGATCAAAGTGCCGACAAGTGACAAGTGTCACTTCTGCGTTATTCTGTGAAGATATCATCATTATGACATAAAGGAATTAGACTGCATTAATAATAAGATAATCGAAGACGACATTAACATTTTTCTATATTAGTGTTTGTGTTTCAAGCTTGCATGTATTGTTGGTAAAGAAGAACTTCCGATCATCGTTACGCTTTCAGTATACAAATAAAGGACAAGCGGCGGTCGTCGATTATTTTGTTCTTCGTTTCCTCCTCTCTCCAAATTTCTAAAAGCGATGTTCTAAAGCTTGCACGTACTGTTGGTAAAAAAGAACGCGCGAGGATCGACGGTAAAAAAGAAAACTTCCGACGTCTGTTATTTAATATGTTCAAGAAAAGGCACTTCTGCGTTATTCTGTGAAGACATCATCATTATGACATAAAGGAATTAGACTGCATTAATAATAAGATAATCGAAGACGATATTAACATTTTTTTATATTAGTGTTTGTGGAACGCGCGAGGATCGACGGTAAAAAAGAAAACTTCCAACGTCTGTCATTTTTATGTTCAAGAAAAGGCAGGAAACGATCGTAGTTTGTTTTTTCTTGAATTCCCTTCTCTCTCCAAACTGCTACAAATGACGTTTCAAGCTTGCACTCATTGTCGGCAAAAAAGACCTCGCGAGCATTGAAAAGTAAAAAAGGAAACTTTGGACTTCTGTTATTTTCATGTTCGAAAATGGGCAGATAGCAATCGTCGTTTGTTTCTTCTTGTATTCCCTTCTCTCTCCGAATTGCTAGAAAAGACGTTTCAAGCTTGCGCTCATTGTCAGCAAAGAAGACCTCGCGAGCATTGAAAAGTAAAAAAGGAAACTTTGGACTTCTGTTATTTTCATGTTCGAAAATGGACAGAGGGTAATCGTCGTTTGTTTCTTCTTGTATTCCCTTCTCTCTCGAAATTGCTAGAAATGACGTTTCAAGCTTTCGCTCATTGTCGGCAAAGAAGACCTCGCGAGCATTGAAAAGTAAAAAAGGAAACTTTGGACTTCTGTTATTTTCATGTTCGAAAATGGGCAGAGAGCAATCGTCGTTTGTTTCTTCTTGCATTCCCTTCTCTCTCCAAATTGCTAGAAACGACATTTCAAGCTTGTACGTATTGTTGGCAAAGAAGAACTCGTTATGATAGAGATAAATGCGGTGGAAAAGGAAACTTCCGATTATTGTTTTTTTTTCTTTCGATAAAGCGTACTGTAGATGATGAAGCCTGCCTGGAACTATTTATAGTTTTAATTAATTCTTCGGTGAAGCAAAAAAGTTACAATTTTATAAGTGCAGGTACAGAGGACGCGAGCGTCGCGTCGTGACACGAAATCGTACCGGAGAGTGCGCGTCGCCCGCCATGTTTAAGACAATCGATACGGCTTGCGCGTTTTTGGAGAAATTCCACTTTCCCGTCGAGGATTAAGGCACTGGCCGGACAAATGATTACAATTCGCGTTGGCAATCGCGATTTATTGCAAGACAACTTTCGGTGACGTTCGGGGCGGCGCGCGATTCCACGCGCAACAATTGATGGACCGACGCGCTGCGAATTCTAAACTTTCAACCAATCAAATCGCTGATAACATTATATTGTTGCCCAGTTCGCCGCCAACAGTGATTAGGTGTGGAAGTTTAGCGCGAGGGGCGGTTTTTTCACGCGGTGCGCTCGAAAAGGCGAATTTCCGCGCGCGCGAAATTAAAGCGGCGCGAAAAATGTAGACGAATTAAATTGAAAAAAAAAGAAAAATCCCGCTCGAGCCGGGGGGATTTCGCGACGGCAAAAAAAAGTAAGTTATGTGATCGCCGCGCGAATCAAGTGGTGGCCGAGTGAGCAAAAAAAAATGTGAACCGAACTGTAAAATGAAGTGCTCGACTTTTTCGCTCTTCCTGCTGCTTTTCCTCCAAAGTGAGTATTTAATTTCGCGCAAAAGTTCATAATTACGCGCATGCTGTCTGTTATAATTGAGCGTTTCGCCCCCGGGCCATGCATACAGATTAATGACTTAAATTTTATGAATGCGCGCCCCCAGCTTTCGAAGCACGTATTATTATAATATTCATGCGATGTTATTGAATTTTATATAACGCGGGGATGGCTTTTGTGGGGCTCAACGGTTTATGCAAAATTCATTTCGAGTTACACTCGCAAATTCCCCGACAAACATCGACTTGCACATCAAATTTTAACAACCCACCCACCCCACATACACGCTTAAAACTCTTATTACCCGGCTGCAGGTATCGATTAAGTTGTAAAATTGCCTTGGGAAGAAACAACACCTGACACTTTTCAATTTGCTCCAAAATTAGCCAGAAAAATGCACATCGTAGAGATTGTATTCAGCAGAGGAACACTCTGTATATCATTACATTTTTAAATTCGTGTCGCATCGCCGGTTCATTTTCCTTTAATGTGTTGTACACGCTTGGTCCATAATAATTTCATATAAACGACCGTACCAAGATATTTATTTACATTGCGTGATGACGGGAGATTCCATTGAGTAGTGTAGTAAGGGGGACAAACTGAAACCATGATCGTTAAGCCACGTCCACACTGAATGAACTACATTTTCTAAATAAGGTTTCAATTCATACGTCATATTAATTATGAGTGACATAAATGTGTACGTAAATCGTCAGCATATTGAATGACTTTAATGTTTTCATTAAATTTACTGTGAATACCCGTTGTTTAGATGTTAAAAAGTATCGAGCTCAATATTAAACCTTGAGGTAAACCATTAGAAACAACTCTAGCCCCCTATCTTTTTTTTACTTTGAAACAAGGGGTAAGTCTTCCAATTCAACTTAGAATTTGGTCGCGTTTCTTCCTTTAGCACGTCGTACGGGGCAGTTTCACGTTGTACGGGGCAGTTTCACGTCATACGGAGCAGTTTTACGTTATGCGAGGCAAATTCACATTATGCGAGGCAAATTCACATTATGCGAGGCAAATTGTAGCAGGTGATAGGATAAGGTTTCAATTCATACGAAAATATTAATTATGAGTGACATAAATCGTCAGCATATTGAATGACTCTAATGTTTCCATTAAATTCACTGTGAATACCTGTTGTTTAGATGTTGAAAAGTATCGGGCTCAATATTAAACCTCAAGGTAAACCATTCGAAACAACTCTAGGCCCGTATTTTCTTTTACTTTGAAACAAGGGGTGAGTCTTCCGATTGAACTTAGAATTTGGTCACGTTTCTTCCTTTAGCACGTCGTACGGGGCAGTTTCACGTTGTACGGGGCAGTTTCACGTCATACGGAGCAGTTTTACGTTATGCGAGGCAAATTCACATTATGCGAGGCAAATTCACATTATGCGAGGCAAATTGTAGCAGGTGATAGGATAAGGTTTCAATTCATACGAAAATATTAATTATGAGTGACATAAATCGTCAGCATATTGAATGACTCTAATGTTTCCATTAAATTCACTGTGAATACCTGTTGTTTAGATGTTGAAAAGTATCGGGCTCAATATTAAACCTCAAGGTAAACCATTCGAAACAACTCTAGGCCCGTATTTTCTTTTACTTTGAAACAAGGGGTGAGTCTTCCGATTGAACTTAGAATTTGGTCGCGTTTCTTCCTTTAGCACGTCGTACGGGGCAGTTTCACGTTGTACGGGGCAGTTTCACGTCATACGGAGCAGTTTCACGTCGTACGGAGCAGTTTTACGTTATGCGAGGCAAATTCACATTATGCGAGGCAAATTGTAGCAGGTGATAGGATAAGGTTTCAATTCATACGAAAATATTAATTATGAGTGACATAAATCGTCAGCATATTGAATGACTCTAATGTTTCCATTAAATTCACTGTGAATACCTGTTGTTTAGATGTTGAAAAGTATCGGGCTCAATATTAAACCTCAAGGTAAACCATTCGAAACAACTCTAGGCCCGTATTTTCTTTTACTTTGAAACAAGGGGTGAGTCTTCCGATTGAACTTAGAATTTGGTCACGTTTCTTCCTTTAGTACGTCGTACGGGGCAGTTTCACGTTGTACGGGGCAGTTTCACGTCGTACGGAGCAGTTTTACGTTATGCGAGGCAAATTCACATTATGCGAGGCAAATTGTAGCAGGTGATAGGATAAGGTTTCAATTCATACGAAAATATTAATTATGAGTGACATAAATCGTCAGCATATTGAATGAATCTAATGTTTTCATTAAATTTACTGTGAATACCTGTTGTTTAGATGTTAAAAAGTGTCGGGCTCAATATTAAACCTCGAGGTAAACCATTCGAAACAACTCTAGGCCCGTATCTTTTTTTATTTACTTTGAAACAAGGGGTGAGTCTTCCAATTCAACTTAGAACTTGGTCACGTTTCTTCCTTTAGTACGTCGTACGGGGCAGTTTCACGTTGTACGGGGCAGTTTCACGTCGTACGGAGCAGTTTTACGTTATGCGAGGCAAATTCACATTATGCGAGGCAAATTGTAGCAGGTGATAGGATAAGGTTTCAATTCATACGAAAATATTAATTATGAGTGACATAAATCGTCAGCATATTGAATGACTCTAATGTTTTCATTAAATTTACTGTGAATACCTGTTGTTTAGATGTTAAAAAGTGTCGGGCTCAATATTAAACCTCGAGGTAAACCATTCGAAACAACTCTAGGCCCGTATTTCTTTTTACTTTGAAACAACGGGTAAGCCTTCCAATTCAACTTAGAATTTGGTCGCGTTTTTTCCTTTAGCACGTCGTACGGGGCAGTTTCACGTTGTACGGGGCAGTTTCACGTCGTACGGAGCAGTTTTACGTTATACGAGGCAAATTCACATTATGCGAGGCAAATTGTAGCAGGTGATAGGATAAGGTTTCAATTCATACGAAAATATTAATTATGAGTGACATAAATCGTCAGCATATTGAATGACTCTAATGTTTTCATTAAATTTACTGTGAATACCTGTTGTTTAGATGTTAAAAAGTATCGGGCTCAATATTAAACCTCGAGGTAAACCATTAGAAACAACTCTAGGCCCTATCTTTTTTTTTACTTTGAAACAAGGGGTAAGTCTTCCAATTCAACTTAGAATTTGGTCGCGTTTCTTCATTTAGCACGTCGTACGGGGCAGTTTCACGTTGTACGGGGCAGTTTCACGTCGTACGGAGCAGTTTTACGTTATACGAGGCAAATTCACATTATGCGAGGCAAATTGTAGCAGGTGATAGGCAAAGCCTATCGAGAGTCATCCAGTTCTACTACCATCAAACACCGCCGCGAAAGTTCGGACGTGCATGTAGGATCAAAGCCCTCTCTCGAGACTTCGATGTAAACGTCGTGATTTACGGCATCAGACGACCGAACTTAACGTCGAGCGGAATCGTACGCTTTTCATTCCTTACTTCGGTTAATCATCGATTAATCATCGCTGCATAATGAGTAGTTAAGGGCTTGGAAATTTTGTAATTGTATATTTCAAGTCATTTCGCGTCAACTCGCGAAAATCGTCTCTTTAACTTAAACTGCGGCACCTACGGTTGATTTGTTAAAATTGAGCGTCCCGGAGCGCCATCTCTTGCCAAGAACTTGTAGTTCGAGATGAGGAGATATAGCTAAGGTTCGCAGGCTTCTCCTAAACATTAGTTTTGCAGAACGAAACGAAAGCCGCCGAAAAACATAGAAACAAATATGACTACTCTGATTGATTCTGTGCGGTTACCTTCTGGAGCGTCATCTCTTGTCCAAAACTCGTAGTTGCCGACGTAAAAATATAGCTAAAGTTCCGCGGGCTTCTCCTAAATTAATTTTGACCGAACAAAACAAAAGAAAGCCGACGAGAAAGCGGATGTTTTAAGCGAAATTTCGACAGTTCCGGTTGATTCTGTAAAATTGTCTTCTAGAGTGTCATCTCTCGTTCAAAATCGGTAGCTGAGGATACCCGAGGTTCCAAAGACTTCTCCTGAATATTAACTTCGCCGGACGAAACAAAAGAAAGTCGACGGGAAGACGAGAAATACCCAAATCGCGACGTCTGCGATTGTTTTGTGAAATTGTCTTCTAGAACGCCATCTCTCGTTCAAAATCGGTAGCTGAGGATACCCGAGGTTCCAAAGACTTCTCCTGAACATTAACTTCGCCGGACGAAACAAAAGAAAGTCGACGGGAAGACGAGAAATACCCAAATCGCGACGTCTGCGATTGTTTTGTGAAATTGTCTTCTAGAACGCCATCTCTCGTTCAAAATCGGTAGCTGAGGATACCCGAGGTTTCAAAGACTTCTCCTACATATTAACTTCGCCGGACGAAACAAAAGAAAGTCGACGGGAAGACGAGAAATACCCAAATCGCGACGTCTGCGATTGTTTTGTGAAATTGTCTTCTAGAACGCCATCTCTCGTTCAAAATCGGTAGCTGAGGATACCCGAGGTTCCAAAGACTTCTCCTGAACATTAACTTCGCCGGACGAAACAAAAGAAAGTCGACGGGAAGACGAAAAATACCCAAATCGCGACGTCTGCGATTGTTTTGTGAAATTGTCTTCTAGAACGCCATCTCTCGTTCAAAATCGGTAGCTGAGGATACCCGAAGTTCCAAAGACTTCTCCTGAACATTAACATCGCCGGACAAAACAAAAGAAAGTCGACGGGAAGACGAAAAATACCCAAATTGCGACGTCTGCGATTGTTTTGTGAAATTGTCTTCTAGAACGCCATCTCTCGTTCAAAATCGGTAGCTGAGGATACCCGAGGTTTCAAAGACTTCTCCTACATATTAACTTCGCCGGACGAAACAAAAGAAAGTCGACGGGAAGACGAAAAATGCCCAAATCGCGACGTCTGCGATTGTTTTGTGAAATTGTCTTCTAGAGCGCCATCTCTTGCCAGAAACTGATGAGTTTCTGATGCGAGGGCACAGCTAAGGTTTTTAGGTTCTCTTAAATATTAATCTTACAGAGCGAAACAAAAGAAAGTCACTGGAAGAAACAAAAACGGACGGATTAACTTAAATTGTGACATCTCTGATGGATTTTGTAAAATCGTTTCGTGGAGCGCCATCTCTTGCTAAAAGCTAGTAGTTTCTGAAACGGTGGTATAGTTAAGGTTTCTCCTGGATATTGATTTTTCGAAGCAAGACAAAAAGACCCATGCCCTAACCTAAATTGTAACGTCCCTGTTGGTTTTTGTAAAATTGTCTGCAAGAGCGTCATCTCTTGCCAGAAACTGATAGTTTCTGATACGAGGGCACAGCTAAGGTTTTCAGGTTCTCCTAAATATTAATTTTATAGAGCGAAACAATTGAAAGCTGACTGGAAGACGCGAAAACGGACGCATTAACTTAAATTGCGACATCTCTGATGGATTTTGTAAAATCGTTTTCCGGAGCGCCATCTTTTGCTAAAAACTAGTAGTTTCTGAAACGGTGGTATATAGTTAAGGTTTTTTGGCTTCTCCTAGATATTGATTTTTCGAAACAAGTCAAAAAGACCCATGCCTTAACCTAAATTGTAACGTCTCTGTTGGTTTTTATAAAATCATCTGCTACAGCGACATCTCTTGCCAGGGTACGGATATATAGTTAGAAGCTTTTCAGACTTCTTCCCAGACATTAACTGTGCAGAACAAAACAGAAGAAAGTCGACGAGAAAATACGAAAACCGTCGTTTCAACCTGAAATGAGACAACTCTGATTGAGGTTGGAAAATTATCTTCTGGAGCGCCATCTCTTGCTCAAAACTGGCAGTTCTCGACACGCAAACATACCACAGGGTTTTCCTCAATTCATTTTGTAGAACAAAACAAAAGAAAGTCGACGGGAAACTCATGTCTTGACCTAAATGGTGTCCACCTCTGATTAATTTTGTAAAGCTATCTTCTAGAGCGCCATCTCTTGCTCAGAACCGACAGTTTCTGATACCTGAGGTTCCATAGGCTTCTCTTAAATTCATTTCGTAGAACAAAACAAAAGAAAGTCGACGGGAAAATTCGGAAACCCTTGTCTTGACCTAAATGGTGTCCATCTCCGATTAATTTCGTAAAGCTATCTTCTAGAGCGCCATCTCTTGCTCAGAAGCGATAGTTTCTGATACCTGAGGTTCCACAAGCTTCTCTTAAATTCATTTCGTAGATCAAAACAAAAGAAAGTCGACGGGAAAATACGAAAACCCTTGTCTTGACCTAAATGGTGTCCATCTCCGATTAATTTCGTAAAATTATCTTCTAGAGCGCCATCTCTTGCTCAGAAGCGATAGTTTCTGATACCTGAGGTTCCACAAGCTTCTCTTAAATTCATTTCGTAGATCAAAACAAAAGAAAGTCGACGGGAAAATACGAAAACCCTTGTCTTGACCTAAATGGTGTCCATCTCCGATTAATTTCGTAAAATTATCTCCTAGAGCGCCATCTCTTGCTCAGAAGCGATAGTTTCTGATACCTGAGGTTCCATAGGCTTCTCTTAAATTCATTTCGTAGAACACAACAAAAGAAAGTCGACGGGAAAATACGGAAACCCTTGTCTTGACCTAAATGGTGTCCATCTCCGATTAATTTCGTAAAATTATCTTCTAGAGCGCCATCTCTTGCTAAGAGCCGATAGTTTCTGATACCTGAGGTTCCATAGGCTTCTCTTAAATTCATTTCGTAGAACGAAACAAAAGAAATCGACGGGAAAATACGGAAACTCTTGTCTTGACCTAAATGGTGTCCATCTCCGATTAATTTCGTAAAATTATCTTCTAGAGCGCCATCTCTTGCTCAGAAGCGATAGTTTCTGATACCTGAGGTTCCACAAGCTTCTCTTAAATTCATTTCGTAGATCAAAACAAAAGAAAGTCGACGGGAAAATACGAAAACCCTTGTCTTGACCTAAATGGTGTCCATCTCCGATTAATTTCGTAAAATTATCTTCTAGAGCGCCATCTCTTGCTAAGAGCCGATAGTTTCTGATACCTGAGGTTCCATAGGCTTCTCTTAAATTCATTTCGTAGAACGAAACAAAAGAAATCGACGGGAAAATACGGAAACTCTTGTCTTGACCTAAATGGTGTCCATCTCCGATTAATTTCGTAAAATTATCTTCTAGAGCGCCATCTCTTGCTCAGAAGCGATAGTTTCTGATACCTAAGGCTTCTCTTAAATTTATCTGGCAGAACGAAACAAAAGAAATCGACGGGAAAATACGAAACCTCTCGCCTCGACCTAAACTGTGGCCATCTCTGATTGATTTTGTGAAAGTGTCTCCTAGAGCGTCATCTCTTGTCCAAAGCTGGTGGTTTCTGGTTCGGAAATATGGTGCAGGGTTTTAGGCTTCCCCTACACGTTGATTTCGCAGTAGAAAACGAAAGAAAGTCGTTGCGAAGACACGAAAGACATAAATTGCGGAAGTTTCAGTTTAAAATGCGCGCCAAAATCGACGAGTCTTCATCGGGTGGAAATTACGGCTTCGACGAGTTCAGGGCGACATCTGTCGACCGGCTCGCTTCTACTTTCTCGTAAAGCACACGAGTTTCACCACGAAACGATTATGTACGACAGTTTTTCAACAGGAGCACCATCTATGGGATGACGGTGAAACCATTGTTTCTGCGGTTGCCAAAATCGTAATAAAGTAAAATTTTAAAGCGAAACAAGCGAAGTTAACTTGAGCGTCTCTTTTCTTGAGAATGAGATGGATTATATTTATATTAACGGCGACGCGACGCGACGCGTAAAGACGAATTTATTATTTGAAGCGCCATCTACGTAACGACGCTGATGTGACAGTTTCTAAACATTTTAACAAAGAGTTTTTTTTATCATCCGAAGACCTACAGCGCCATCTCTTGGACAAGAGGATCACCTCCTTGGCCGGTTACTCGTTTCAAAAAAAAAAAACGTTATAGCAGAAAATAATCGACGCTCACTCGTGAGTGATTGATTGACCGAGAGTGCCATCTCTTGGACACTGAACGAACGAAATCGTTTGGAATAAATCGCAATTACGGTGAATCATCGAAAGCGCACCCCGGCGTTATCGAAGCGACTCACAAATCACGATCCAATTCAACGAGATCTGATACTTCGGTGAGGCGATTTGTGAGGAGCGCCATCTTTCGGCCGTTGAGGGAATCTTTTTCTTTTTTTGGTATTAATTTTCGTCGTGCGTCTTTCATTTAGATCAGATAAGTAGTGTGAACTAGACGTTGAAGAAATAGGTCGACAAGATGAAGGAAGATGACGGAAAGCTCGCGCCCCGCGTGCTTCAAATTCTGATGCACCCTGTATATGTGTTTCTTGTTTTACAGAGTGAAACTAAATATTTAAAGAAAGTTTGAAATTCGTTCCGTGCCCGACGTGGACGTCTAACTAATGCCGTGCACTTCGCGTCGCACGAACGCCCGCCCGCTCTATTTATTAACGACGTCGTCGCGACGCTCCGCCCCCCCGCCCCCCGGACGTTATTAACTCGGCGACCGCGTCCAGCGCATTTTTCGCCCGTATATCAATTTGCGGGAATTAAGCGCGTTAAGTTTAATTACGCCGGAAACGATAAATGTGTGAACGTAGTGAACGACGTCGGCCTCGATTTGTCCGGCGTCGTCGCCGCCGCCGCGTGGCGACGCTGAAATATGCAAATCGACGGCGGCGTTGTTTCAGAGTAAAATTTGTTTTATGTTTTTCATCGAAACAAAAGAAAAACACTACTCTTATATTATTCGATGTACAACCGCGGTAATCGGCAGTTAATTTGTCCGTAATCGTCATTTATCTGCGTCGCCGCGCCGTATGATTGATTAGAATTTTTTTAACCGCGCAATTTGTTCTTTCTCATCGCGGCTGTTTCCCATCATTTATAACAATCGCCTAAAAAAATTATTATCGTTTAGAAATGTATGTAGAAAATTTTACGCACTTTCAGCTTTTGACAGCTGTCAACAATGTCTGTATTCACTTGTTAGGCTTTGTTTAAAACAGGGACATTTTCGCTGCGGTCAATTTCGCTTCATAGTTCCACCCACCAACATAGTTATTTAAGTATGTTCGGACGTTGTTTGCAGGCTATTTATCTGCATCGCCACGCCGCATGATTGGCTACAAAAAAAAATCATGCGCAATTTGACGTGAACATGTTAGGTGTATATTCTCTGTCGTTCATACCATCAGCACGCCATATGATTGGCTACGAAACTAATTTGTTATTTACTCACTTGCGTAGTCGCTCCATATGATTGGCTTGATTTAAAAACTGACGTGAATGTCACGAATAAAAACATTTCTTGGTTTTTGTTGGAAAGTTGTAATTGTGTTGTCTTTCTTCTAGAACTTCTAGAAACACTTGTGTAAGCGAAACTTCCTGGTCATTAAAATCAGTTCTTTCCAATTTCACCAATTCTTCGGATTTTAATACTTCTGCTTCATTTTTTATCTTTTCTTTTTCTTCTTCTAACGAGTTTGTTTCATCTTTGAAAAAATTTGAATCATCTTCAATTTCTGGCACTTCGTTTGTAAACGCTTTGATTGTATTTTCCTCTTTTTCTGTTCTGCTTTTCATTGTTACCTCTCCCTCATCTACATTCAAGGTTAGTCCATTGTCGAAAAGGTTCGAATCGTCTTCAGTTTTCTTCACATCAACCATAATCACGTGGGCCATTTCGTTTGTATTTGCCTCTTTCACTGTTCCTGCTTTTGTTGTTTCCTGTTGCAAAACATTTAAGTCTTTTTTCTCCAATGTGCTCAAGATTAGTTCATCTTGGATAAAGTTTGAATCACCTTCAATTTCTGCCACTTCATTTGTAGATGTTTTGTTTGTATTTTCCTCTTTTTCTGTTTTGCTTTTCATTGTTCCCTCTCCCTCATCTACAATCAAAATTAGGCCAACGTCAAAAAGGTTCGAATTATCTTCAGTTTTTTCTACATCAACCGCCATCAGTTCATTTGTACTTGTCTCTTTCACTGTTTGTGCTTTTGTTGTTTCCTGTTGCAAAACATTTAAGTCTTTTTCCTCTGTTGTGGTCAAGATTGACTTGTCTTTCACGAAGCTTGAATCACCTTCAATTTCCTGTACTTCATTTATAGTCATTTTGTTTGCATTTTCCTCTTTTTCTATCCTACTTTTCGTTGTTTCCTCTCCCTCATTCGCATTCAGGGTCAGTCCTTCATCAAAAAGATTTGAATTATCTTCAGTTTTCTTCAAATCGATCGCCATTTCAGTTATATTTATCTTCTTCGCTGTTCCTGCTTTTGTCGTTTCCTGTTGCAAAACGTTTTCTTCTGTTGTGCTCAAGATTAGTTCATCTTTGGAGAAGTTTGAATCACCTTCAATTACTTTCGCTTCATTTGTAGTATTTAAAATCATCTTGCTTGTGTTTTCCTCTTTTTCTGTCTTGCTTTTTGTCGTCCCCTTTTCCTCATCCGCATTCAAGGTTCGTTCATCGTCAAAAAGGTTTGAATCATCTTCAGTTTCAATCTTCAATGTCGTGTTCGCCTCCTTCGCTGTTCCTATTTTTGCTGTTTCGTTTTGTGACTCTTCTCCTTCAGCTGTAGGTTCATCATTGGGTTCTGTTTGATTTCTTCCTTTTTCTGTTTCAACTTCTTGGGTTGTCTCATAAGACTCCTTCAACTCTGAAGGTTTCATGAAGTTTGAATCAGTCACTTTCTCTCCTTTTCGTTCTTCTTTAATAAATGAATCGCTTATTTCAATCATTTTCTCCAGATGAGTAACATCGTTTTCCTCTTCCCTCAGACGCTCATAGTTTATTTCGTTTATTAATTTTAGTTCCCCTGAGGTTTGATTGGCTCTTTCAAGTTGCCATCAATTACTAGACGTTTCACCCAATACGAATGCCCCCGAAGACATTTGTTTGTATTCATCTGCATCACTGCGCCGTATGATTGGCTAGATCATTGCAAGTTTGAGTCGAATCCCAACGCGCTAGCTATGAGCTTTCTTTTTAGAATCGCTCCGATCAGTGTTTGTGTGATTGGCCCCAAAAGTACCATGAATCAGTACATTTTATTTATCTGCAAGATCACACCGCATGATTAGCTCAGAAAACTGCAAGTTTGAAGGCCTAACAGAATCACGTCGTTAATTACAGGACCTTAAAGGGGTGTTGCTCCAAGTTGCTCCGCCCAAAAATATTACTGATCATTGTTTTTTTGTTTTCCGTCATCACCGCTCCGCATGATTAACTGGAAAATTGCAAGTCGACGCACTTTTCAGTCGTGAATATAGTCGTGAGTGCGTTCTGTTATTAATGACAAGAATTTAGGGGTGTGTTTAACATTATCTCGTGTTATGGCCGCCCATTTAACTCCACCCCAAGTCGCCTAAAATCGCTCCGCCCAGAAACATCAATGGTACTTACTTTTTCTGTTTTCCTGCATCACCGCTCGGCGTGATTAGCTTAGAAAACTGCCAACAGTATCGCGTCGTTGATTACAAGACCTTAGGAGGCGTGTTTAGTTCTATCGCTCGTCCCTTTCGCTCATTTAGCTCCGCCCCCAAGTCGTCTAGTCGTCTATAGTGGCTCCGCCCAAAAATGTTAATGGTCATTGCTTCTTTTGTTTTCCTGCATTATCGCTCCGCGTGATTAGCTTAGAAAACTGCCAACAGTATCGCGTCGTTGATTACAAGACCTTAGGAGGCGTGTTTAGTTCTATCGCTCGTCCCTTTCGCTCATTTAGCTCCGCCCCCAAGTCGTCTAGTCGTCTATAGTGGCTCCGCCCAAAAATGTTAATGGTCATTGCTTCTTTTGTTTTCCTGCATTATCGCTCCGCGTGATTAGCTAGAAAATCGCAAGTTTGATTTAATCGACGCACTTTGCGGCCTTGGTATAGTCGTCGTTATTGAAGGCAAGGGTGTAGGGGCGTGCTTAAAATGATCACGTGCTTTTGCCGCCCGCTTGACTCCACCCCAAGTCATCTACAGTCGCTCCGCCTAGTAAAATCACTAGTGCTTTCGCTCTCGCTCAATTAGCTCCGCCCCCAAGTCGTCTACAGTGACTCCGCCCAAAAATGTTACTGGTCATTGCTTTCTTTTGCTTCCCTGCATTTTCGCTGCGCGTGGTTAGCTCCAAAATTGCAAGGTTGATTTAATCGACGCACTTTGCGGCCCTGGTATAGTCGTCGTTATTGAAGGCAAGGGTTTAGGGGCGTGTTTAAAATGATCACGTGCTTTTGCCGCCCGCTTGACTCCACCCCAAGTCATCTACAGTCGCTCCGCCTAGTAACATTACTGGTGCTTTCGCTTTCGCTCATTTAGCTCCGCCCCCAAGCCGTCTACAGGGGCTCCGCCCGAAAATGTTACTGGTCATTGCTTCTTTTGTTCCCCTGCATTATCGCTGCGCGTCATTAGCTAGAAAATCGCAAGTTTGATTTAATCGACGCACTTTGCGGCCTTGGTATAGTCGTCGTTATTAAAGGCAAGGGTTTAGGGGCGTGTTTAAAATGATCACGTGCTTTTGCCGCCCGCTTGACTCCACCCCAAGTCATCTACAGTAGCTCCGCCTAGTTTTCTTTTCTTTGTTTTCCTGCATTACCGCTCCGACCTTCTACGTCGACGCAATAGTGAGCGTGTTCTTTTATTGATGGCAAGTATTTAGAGGCGTGTGCAAGGTCATTACTCGCTAAACTCCGCCCAGAGTAAGCACGATTGGCCCAAAAATAAACATAAGTCAGTATTTTGCTCCAAATCATAGAATGTCGTGTTTTTTTTTTTGGTGTTGCAAGAGCGTGACGTGCGCCCCGGATTCGTTATTGATCTTTTTACGCATCTGCATGACCGCGCCGCGCCACGCCGTAAGATTAGCTGAAAAACAACAATTTCATCGAATTTCTAGCTTCGACGTTATCCCAACCGTGTTCCTTTGTTAATGACTAATGACGAGAGTATATAGGGGCGTGTTTAAGGCTCTCGTCTTCTATTAAGCCCCGCCCAGAGTAGTATGATTGGTCCAAAAGGTCAGCATTTGGGCCCAAGTTATAAAACGTGCTTTTTTTTTGGTGGTGTAAGACCTGGACGTGCGCCCCGGATTCGTTATTGATCTTTTCAAGTATCTGCATGATCGCCCCGTAAGATTAGCCGAAAAGCGGCAATTCATTGCATTTCTAGCCTCGACGTAATCGCAAGCGCGTTCCTTTGCAAATGACGAGTGTCTAGGGGCGTGTCTAAGGTTACTACTCGCTCTAGTCTTCCACTAAGCTCCGTCCAGCGTGAGTAGGATTGGCCCAAAAGGTCAGAATTTCGCTTCAAGTCATAAAACGTCGTTTTATTTGGTGGTGTAAGAACGTGACGTGCGCCCCGGATTCGTTATTGATCTTTCCAAGTATCTGCATGACCGCCCCGTAAGATTAGCCGAAAAATGGCAATTCATTGCATTTCTAGCCTCGACGTAATCGCAAGCGTGTTCCTTTGTTAATGACGAGTGTCTAGGGGCGTGTCTATGGTTATTACTTGCTCTCGTCTTCCACTAAGCTCCGCCCAGCGTAAGTAGGATTGGCCTAAAAACTCAGTATTTCGCTCCAAGTCATAGAACGTCGCTTTATTTGCTGAAGAACGTGACGTGCGTCCCGGATTCGTTATTGATCTTTTCAAGTATCTGCATGACCGCCCCGTAAGATTAGCCGAAAAATGGCAATTCATTGCATTTCTAGCCTCGACGTAATCGCAAGCGTGTTCCTTTGTTAATGACGAGTGTCTAGGGGCGTGTCTAAGGTTATTACTCGCTCTCGTCTTCCACTAAGCTCCGCCCAGCGTAAGTAGGATTGGCCCAAAAACTCAGTATTTTGCTCCAAGTCATAGAACGTCGTTTTATTTGGTGGTGTAAGAGCGTGACGTGCGCCCCGGATTCGTTAAGATTTGCAAGGTCGATTCTATCGATGCACTTTCTGCATCGACGTGATCATATGCGCGTTCCCTTATTAATGACAAGTGTTTAGGGGCGTATTTACTCGCCCTCGTCTTCCTTTAGTCTCCGTCCATTAGGGTAATTTTTGTAAAGGAAAGTCTCGAGGTTTCACAGTGAAATGTGGCGCCCGTTTTTTAAAAAAAGGTGGCGCCCATTTGCTTTTAGCGAAAAGGTGGCGCCCAATTGTAAAATGTGGGGCCCGCTTCACCATGTCGCGCTAAGCCTCCACTATGTCGCGACGGTGCGTCCTTAGCTTTCGGGATTGATTCGGGTGCGTAGGTTTATCAGAGGGTAGAGCTTGAAGACAATTAAATAATTAATTTAGTGGTTTAAAGGGTGGTTTGTCCGTTAAAATTGGGGGTGCGGTCCTGGGTCGTTCGCGGCGGCTGGGGTTGTTGATTCATCTAAGACGAAACAGCGGGCGACGTTCCCTTAGCCGGGGGAGACTAGCGGATCTCGAGGCCGGTCCGTGACTGGAGTGGTTGGTTAAGGTTGAACAACGTTCCTTGGCTGGAGTGGAGCACGATACGTCCTTGCTCAGCCTATGGGTGATTGGGTTGGAACAGCGTGGCCAGGGCAGGCTCGGGTGGTGTCTTCTCGTGGACAGCTGGCGAGGGAGATGATCCTCGTTCTCTTAGGACGGGTTTCGGCAATGTTGTCGGCGGCAGTGGCAGATGATGTGGCGGCAGCGACGCTGATGCTGGGGTGTCGACGACTGGGGGTCCCCTCGTGAGTCGGCACTAGTGCCTACCGAGTCGGTCTGGTGGCAACGACTGGCTTCCCAATTTTGGGCCGCACTTTAAATACACGATTGGACCAAAAAGAAACACAAGTCAGTATTTTGCTCCGCCGTTCGGTTATTTATGATGCAATCGGAACGAGACCGGTGGCGTTGCTTAGAGGAAGATGTGGGCTATGCTCCGGTTGGAACATAAGTCTTCGTCGCGTAAGAGTGCGACGTGCGCCCCCGGCGCTCTTGTTTACAACCCCGAATTGCCTTCCGGCTAATTCGATGTGACTTCGATTGCCGTCCTGCTTTGCACATGTCGAAGCCGGAGTTTGATTGACGTGCGCAGCGCAAAAGTCGACAGTTTAGTTCGGAGCGGCCGGCGCGCGCGGCGCTTCTAAACAAATCTCTCCTGATGGCACGCGAATCGTTAAGGGCGCGATCTAATCGGCGGGGCGGCTGTTCCGAATTGCCGCAGTTGCAACAGTCTGCGTTCCGTTACATTACGATAATGGGCGGTTTAAATCGGGGCGATTTCGTTGATTAGCGTCGAGGGCGCAGTCATGCCGACGGGTGATTTAACAAAGCCTCGCTTTTCAGAAGTCGACGTCCTTTTTTTTTTTTTTGGTTGTAACGTAATCGGTGCGATGAAACTATTTGATTTGATCCGCACGCGAGCAGATGCCGCCCGTCTATTTATCTGCATTGGCGCGCCGTAAGTTCGGATAATTTCAGCGCCGTTAACTCTTATACGCTCTTTACGATTCGCATTTATGTTTCCATATTTTCTTCCGGTTCGTTAAACGAGACGCTAATGCGTCTTTTACGGCCGGTTTTAAATCGCGTTTTTTTCCTCCGCAGTTATTTTCGTCGTCCCGGGGGGGGCGGGCGGCGGCGAATAAAAAAAGAAAATGTTCTTAATGCCCACTCGTAAATAAATAAAATCATGGACGAATCAAACATCAAAGGAATCCAATAAGGCGAGTAACGTTCGCGGGGCGGGCGGGCGGGGGCGCGGGCGAAATTTAACCGCCTGCCTTCGGTAGCAGCGAGCGGCAAATTAAATAAAAGTAATGCAATTATTATTTCGTGGGGCTCCGGCGAATCCCTCGCCTCTTTGATCCGAATCCGTCGTTCTCCGCGCTCTCGCACGCACTATTTAATCATTCGGCGGTAATTTTTATTTTATTGTTGTTGTTTCTCTGTGTAGGCCTCTCCGGAGAGGACTTTTATTGGGCTTTATGAAGTTCGCGCACGATTTCGCCCGTCGACGTGGGAGTAACGCGATTATTGTTTCCGCTTATGGCGCGCACGTCATATTCGAGGCCGGCGAAGAAGTAATGAATTTCCTCTACGCTTTTGAAAAACGACGCCCTTCTGAGCACGTTACGTTCGATTAGAATCCCAATAATTCGGTCCGGAAGTCCGAAAAACGATAATTTTCTTTAATTTACGCCCGGTTTCGGGTTCTCTTTTTTTGTGTGAAACAATGAAATAAGAAAAGAGAAACAATAATAAATTTTAAAGCTTTTGCAAAGGAAGACGAACAAAAGCAAACGCCAATGGAGGCGAACAGGTAATTAGTTTATAAAGTCGGCCGATGGGTGGCGCTACTGACGCGTCGTTGAAATTTCGCTAATAGTTCTTGGAAATCGCATCGGTGATCCAATTGAACTGAGATTTGTAATCTTGTAAAGAAAGACGAGCCAAAAAAGAAATTACCGGAAGTAAACAGGCAATTAATTTACAAAGTCGGACGATAGGTGGCGTTAATTTCGCGTCGTTGAAATTTCATGAGAAGTTCTTAGATACCACTTCAGTGATCCATCCAATCAAGGAAAGAAAAACGAACAACAAGATAATCCTTGGAAACTAGAATACAATTAATTTAGAAAGTTGGCCAATAGGTGGCGTTGATTTCATGTCATGGAACCCATGCAAGTAGATCACTGGAAATCTCTTCAGTGATCTAATAGAATTTTGTAACTTTGTAAGGTGAACGAAGGTAGGAGGTAAACAGACAATTGATTTGGAATGTTGGCCGATAGGTGGCGCCAGTTTTACGTTAAAAAAACGAAATTAAAAAAAAAAACAAAAGAAAAAGCCAAAGAGGAACGACTGAACACCTGAAGCTTTTGGAATGGAAGACGGACAAAAGGAAACATCGCAGAAAGCGAAGGGACAGTTAATTCACAAAGTCGACCGATAGGTGGCGCTAATAACGTGTTGTTCAAATTTCGCTTGGGAATCACTTCAGTGATCCGATCGAGCAGAGATGTTTTCAAACTTGCAAGGAAAGACGAACCAAAAAATAATAATTCCAAGCGAACAGACAACTAATTTAGAAAGTTGGCCAATAGATGGCGCTAATTTCGTGTCACTGAAATTTGCAAGGTTTAGTGATCCAATCAATCTGAACAAAAAATCATTAGAAGCGAAAAGGCAATTAATTTACAAAGTCGACGAATAGGTGGCGCTGATTACGTGTTGTCGGAACTGTTCTTGGTGATCACTTCAGTGATCCAATCGAGCGGGAAGTTTTGCAAACTTGCAAGAAAAGACGAACCAAAAGATAATAATAATAGGAAGTAAACAGTCAATTAATTTAGAAAGTTGGCCAATAGGTGGCGCTAACTTCCTGTCGCTGAAACTTCGGAAGTTTTTGTAAATCATTTCAGTGATCGAATGAAGCTGAGATTTTTGTAAGAACAAAAGGAACATTGGAAGTGAAGAGGCAATTAGTTTACAAACCGACGGCTAGGTGGCGCTGATTACGTGCTACTGAAACTGTTCATGGAGATCATTACAGTGATCCAATGGCGCAGACATTTTTGCAAACTTGTAAGGAAAGACGAACCAAAAATAATAATGATAATAATTGGGAGCAAGCGATCAATTAATTTAGAAAGTTGGCCAATAGGTGGCGCTAACTTCCTGTCGCTGAAACTTCGGAAGTTTTTGTAAATCATTTCAGTGATCGAATCAAGCTGAGATTTTTGTAAGAACAAAAGGAACATTGGAAGTGAAGAGGCAATTAGTTCACAAACCGACGGCTAGGTGGCGCTAATTACGTGCTACTGAAACTGTTCATGGAGATCATCACAGTGATCCAATGGCGCAGACATTTTTGCAAACTTGTAAGGAAAGACGAACCAAAAATAATAATAATAATAATTGGGAGCAAGCAAATTTAGAAAGTTGGTCGATAGGTGGCGCTAATTTCGTGACGCTGCAACTTCGGCAAGTTCTTAGAAATAACTTCAGTGATACAGTCGAGCTGAGATGTTTGCAAACTTGCGCGAGGAAAGACGAACGAAAAAATGACAGTCAATTAATTTAGAAAGTTGGCCAGTAGATGGCGCTAATTGTCGCTAAATCTTCGGAAGTTTTTGCAAATCATTTCAATCAATGATCGAATCAAGCTGATATTTTTATACAAAAAAAGGAAGTAAAGAGGCAATTAATTTACAAGGCCGGCGGATAGGTGGCGCTAGTTTTAGCAAGAGTTGTTGAAACTATTCTTGGAGATCACTACAGTGTTCCAAACGAGCAGAGATTGTTGTAAACTTGTAAGAAAAGTCGAACCAAATAATAATATGTAATGGGGGAGCAAACGGTGAATTGATTTAGGAAGTTGGCCAATAGGTGGCGCTAATTTCTTGACACTGAAACTTCACTTCGCTTCAGTGATGCAGTCGAGCTGAGATTTTCGTAAGAACAAAAATAAATCGACGAAAGTGAAAAGGCAATTAATTTACAAAGTCGGAGGTAGGTGGCGCTAATCGCGTGTTGTTGAAATTGCGCAAGCGCTTCTTGGAAGTCGCCTCTTAGATTCCATCGAGTTGAAAAGGCCCCGTCTCACTTAATTCATAGCCATCTTCAGGGATGTATAATAAACTGCATTGCCGTGGTATATGATTGGCTAAAAAAAAAAGTATTCATGACAGGGACGAAAATCGCGACGGAAATAACATATTTAGTCCCTAGGGAATAAAAGTGATGACATACTCCCTAGGGGGTTTTCATTACATTGACACTTACCCTTAGCGTAGACTTTTCTTGATGGCGTTGTTATTACTATGAATTCGATGTAAAAATATTAGTATAACGTCGTCATTACACATTACACAAAGTTTCATTTCATTCCGCCTTCGAGCCAGTCGTTACCGCCTCTGAGCCAGTCCGCTGTCGCCTACGAGCAAGTCGCTGCTGCCTTCGAGCCAGTCGCTGCCGCCTCCGAGCCAGGCCGCTGCCGCCTTCGAGAGAGCTGCTTCACCGGCAGGTGTTGCACCACAAAATTGTACATACAAATATACCTTGTAAATATATCATAGTTCCACAGTCTGCATCTGAATACCAATCCTCCAGTCGTTACCAGACGTGCGAGTCCTAACGGTAACATATCGTAAGTTTAGATTTCGGTCGGTGTAGTATAGCTGACGAATATCATGGGCGTTGATGTTATCGTCGGTAGGCGTAGTATAACTGGCGAGTTCCGGGGGCCCTGACGTCATAGTGAGTTTAGATTTCGGTCGGTGTAGTACAGCTGGCGAATGCTAGGGGCCCTGGTGTTATAGAGAGTTTATATTTCGGTCGGCGTAGTATAACTGGCGAGTTCCGGGCACCCTGACGTCATAGCTAGTTTAGATTTCGGTCGGTGTAGTACAGCCGACGAATACCACGACTGTGACGTTATCGTGAGTTTAGATTTCGATCGGCGTAGTATCATTGGCGAGTTTCTTTTAATTTTTGCATATTTTATTATGTGTTATGTTAATTAGATTGGTTTAAGTCTTACTATTTTTTACTGCTGTCCATTTATCTGCATCGGCGCACCGCATGATTGATTCGCTGCCACCAAACTGCGAATTGGTTGCTAGAAAAATGGTTTGCTTCAGTAACTACGAGTGATCGATTAAAAAATGACACACAGACCTTTTGTTTATTTATCTGCATGACCGCGCCCGTATGGTTAGCTAGGAAACTTGTACTTTTGATTATTTAAACGCTCCCGTTTCTGGTCCTTTCGTTCGGTAAAGGCAAACAAGAAGTTTCTGATTTAATCTTATATGTAATTGTCGATGACGTTCATTCAAGTTTGTTTCAATCGATTTTAAAACGATTCTTGCAAATACCGGGTGATCAGAAGCGCAATGTTCTTCACTTAGGGTAAGCATTTTATTTATTTCGCCGAAGTCGAGTGAGCGGGGGCAAGCAAACCCTTCCTCACCTTGTATTTACATTGTGATTTTATTTTGACAGTATTTATGATCGTCTTTTTTTATATGCATGTTCAGGGTGTCCCGTGACGTAATGTCACCACTTCACCTACGTGAAGTGGTACATTTTAAGCTAAGTAAAAAATTCTAATAAAGTTTTGTTCTAAGGTAAACCGTTTCAAAAATACTAAGTCTTTGAGGTTTGATTTTTTATTATTTTCATTTTTTATTTTAAAGTTCATCTGATCGCTTCTTCGTTCACCTAATAATCAGTTCAAACAAAAAAAAGATTAATGAAGCAAACCGTTTCTCAAGGTGAGTTTTACATTCACTCGCAATCAGTAGGTCTTAATTGGTTAAAAAAAAAACGACGGAATAGCCATCATAAGACATGTTTTGGTCTTACACGAACCGAGCTCTAAATGCATCAGCTAGGAACTAGACTATTTTAAGAGCCAATGTATGGGTTTTTCTAAACACACGGACCGAGGTCGAAATAAATCGTTCCATAACTGATTGGATCGTTTTTATTTTTCTGTGTAGATATTTTTTTCAAACCGAATTTTTAAAAATGTCACCCGACAAACAATTGTTTTTTAAAGGCATATTTTTCATAATTTTTTAAAATTTGCTGTGGATTTCGCAGTAGTTGACGTCGTACACGAAGCGAGGTCTAAATAAATCAGCTCGAAGCCGGATTATGCATTAGTTGATATCGTACACGGACCGAGGTCGAAATAAATCATTCCATAACTGATTGGATCGCTTTCATTTTTTACGTGTAGATATTTTTTCCAAACCGAATTTAAAAAAATGTTGCCCGACAAACAATGATTTTTTAAAGCGTATTTTTCACCATTTTTTAAAATTTGCTTTGGATTACGCAGTAGTTGACGTCGTACACGAACCGAGGTCTAAATAAATCAGTTCGAAGCCAGACTATTTTAAGAGCCAATTAATGAGTTTTTCTCAGCACACGGACCGAAGTCGAAATAAATCAGTCCATAAATTCCATAACTGATCGAATTAAAAAAAAAAATGTTGCCCGGCATACAATTGTTTTTTAAAAGTGCATATATTTTTCACAATTTTTTAAAATTCATACGGATTATGCATTAGTTGAAATCGTACACGTACCGAGGTCTAAATAAATTAGCTCGAAGCAAGACTATTTTAAGAGCCAATTAATGAGTCTCTCAACACACGGACCGAGGTCGAAATAAATCATTCTATAACCGATTGGATCGTTTTCATTTTTTACGTGTAGATATTTTTTCCAAACCGAATTTAAAAAAATGTTGCCCGACAAACAATGATTTTTTAAAAGCATATTTTTCACCATTTTTTAAAATTTACTGTGCATTACGCAGTAGTTGAAGTCGTACACGAACCGAGGTCTAAATAAATCAGGTCGAAGCCAGACTATTTTAAGAGCCAATTAATGAGTTTTTCTCAACACATTAAGATTTGAACATCCCTCGGTATGAAGTGAAAACAAGAAACCTTAGAGCCGACAGCTCAGACTTACAAAATCAAAAGAAAAAATCGACGCACTACAAACGGATTTTATTAAGGAATTATTAATTAACGTTTCCGTCCACTAGAGGGCACCGCATTAAGAGTACGCATTACTTCGATTTCTTCTTGGCTCGATCGTCTTTTGTTTTCTTCTTCGCTTTTCTTCTTCTTCTTCTTCTTCTTCTTCAGAATACACAAGTTCGAAAAGATTTATCTTCATTTGAAATTCGAACTTCGACCTTGGTCTTCGTTTTTCTTCCTTGGCTCGATCGTCTTTTGTTTTTTTTTTCGCCTTTTTTCTTCTTCAGAATTCATGAACTCGCGCCAATTAGTAGGAGATCTTTTTAAAACCAAAAATAATTAAAATCGTAAAAAGAAGAAGACGTTGGCGAAAAAACAAAACAACGAATAAATTACAAATAAACAAATCAAGAACAAAAGAACAGAAAGAAAAGAAAACTGTAAGAATTTAAAAACAAATAAGCAGCGTAAAATAACAAAAAGAAAATGAAACGATAATAGAACAATAAAAAAATAATAATTACAGCAAGATAGGAAAACAAAGACAAAATAATAATAATAATAAAGGAGGAAACTGTGGCTAGAAAAACAAACAAGTGCACAAGTTGGAAAAGAAGAAAGCAATTCAGAATAATAAAAGGCAAAAACAAAAAGACCTAAATAATGTCAGATGACCAAAAAAAGAAAGTTATGACAACAAAAAAAAAGCAATAGAAGAAAACAACCACAAAAAGTGATTAAAAAGAAAAAACAGACGAAGTTAACTAAAAAAGAAGACGATGACAAAAAACAAAGAGAACTAAACAACAAAATTACAAAAAATAAATTAGAAGATAAAACTACAAAAAGACCTAAATAATGTCAAATAAGCAAAAAATAAAACAATAAGAAAAAAAAGTAAATCAAATGACGTCAGAAAAGTAAAACGACAACAAAAACCAAAGGAAGAAAACAACCGCAGAAGAACAAAGAGTAATTAAAAACAGACGAAGCTGTCTTTTGTTTTTTTTTGTTGTTTTGCTACTTTTTCTTCAGAATTTATGAATTCGAGTACATAACCATCAGGAGACTTTTTTATTTTGATTTTCGAATTTCGGCCTTCGTTTTAAAATAAATCTTTGTTTTCTTCTTGCTCGATCGTCTTTTGTTTTTGTTTTTTTTTCGCTTGTTTCTTCGAAATTTATGAATTCGACCGAACCATCTAATTAATCATCAGGAGATTTCTTTTAATTTGATATTCGAATTTCGGTCCTTGTTTTAAACTTAATCTTCGTTTTCTTCTTGGCTCGATCGTCTTTTGTTTTTCTTTTTTTTTCACTTTTTTCTTCAGGATTTATGAAGTCGAATCAATTGGGAATTTTTTTTAAAATTTGAAATTCGAATCTCGCTCTTCGTTTTAGAATTAGTCTTCCTTTTCTTCTTGCTCTCACCTTGCTAATCGTCTTTTGTTTTTTTTTGTTTCGCTTTTTTCTCCTCAGAGTTTATGAATTCGCATTAACCACATAATCATCAGGCGGCTTTTTTTATTTTGATTTTCGATTTTCGGTCTTCGTTTCCTTCTTCACTCGATCGTCTTTTGTTTCTTGTTTTGCCAGAATTTGCTTTCTTTCTTTGGAATTTATAAAAACCGTTATTAGTGGGAATTTCGAAAAAACACCGCGAACATCCGACGGGATTTTTTGATACGCAACTTTTCCGCGTCACCGATTTTTCGATCGAAACGGGGGGGAACCCCGTTTTCGAACGCCCCCCAAAAAACACCTTATTTCGGGGTTTTTACGTGTTTTTTTGATATTGCGGCCGAAAGAAATTTTTCTATAAAAATCCGTAAATGCGCCTTCTAGAAAAATCCTTCGGACGATTTTTGCTGGCGATCGCGAAGCGACCGCCTGTCGCTATGGGGAGCCAGGGGGCGAAACGTCAGCTTATGTCCCTGCGTAAGGTATTTTTTCGGGAATTTTTTTCGACCCTTAAACGTGATCGAATCGAGACGACACTTTCGGCATCGTAGGGTAAAAATACCGAAAATTTCGACTCCGGTGTCCGTTTCGCGATCTGATGAGGGGGGGAAAAGGTTTTGTATGGGCGTTTCCGAAAAATACCATTTTTGAGGTTTCAAAAAATTCCACGGCCCTTATTTACCGACCAAATAGGACCAAACTCGGAACGTGTATGTAGGACCAACAGCGGCTTCTACCTTCGACCCCGAGTCCGGCCCTGGATTTTAACGAGGGCCCGAAAACCGACGTTTTTTCAGATCGACGAAAATTTCTCGAAAACTAGACGCAGCGATTTTAAAAAACTCCACCACCAGGTACCTAACCTATTGGGTTTCCAATTAATGTAGTGAAATTAGAACGTCTCCTTGTAATGTTTTTAGTCGAATACTGTTTCAGCGGAAAATGTGACAGAAAACGGTGGCTTTCCGGAGTAACTTTGAACAGACGGAAATTATTTGATCGCACACAGTCGTGAAATTAACGACACATTGCGGCGCTGCCTTGTGGGACGTTACTCCTGTAGAATGATCGTGGGAGGATGGTGACTTTCGGGAGCAAAATTGCTCCAGCTATCATCCGAGCAGGGTTACTTAACTAAAGGCCTGATTACCACCCTAGGGGGTAGGAAGGCGACTTAAATCCGGTGATCGGGACCTCTCGGAAGATGGTGAAGCCCCAAGGAGCTCCTCGGGGAGGCATTATGATAGTTGTCTCCTGCGGCTGCGACCGATTAACTAACTAGGTCACTCTTTGATTTAAATAGTTTCCATCCAAGTCACTTTTCCGTTTAGAACCCCATCCCCAAACTTAAATTTCGAATTCTTTTTACACCATAGATGTTCCAAGGTCCCTAGGAACTCGTCGGGAAGGCGGCTACGACCGACTAACTAGATGATTCTTTAATGTAAATAGTTTCCATCCAAGTCACTTTTCTGTTTAGGACCCCATCCCCAACCTGAACGTCTTGCAGTAAACTGTCCCGGGCCCGAACATTTTTTTTCCTTTAAACTTCTTCCGCCTCCCTTTACTTCTTCTGTTTTCTTGCTCTTCCACCTCATCTCCTTTCATTAATTTTTCTCTTCTTATCTTCTACTTTTTTCTCTTCCCCTCCTTGCATCCCGCACGTGACAGAATTTTACAGGTTCACTTTTCCTTTCGTGAGTTAACTTACTTGGTTTGACGTCGTGAGGAAGTCCTAAGTCCCCCCCCCACCCCGCAAAAAAAAGGTATGGTTTAGTGGCAACTCACGCCTGTAAATCTTATTTGAATCGTTCCGCCTTCTTCGGCGAAGCGAGGGCAATTTTCATAAAAGCGCGTGTTTACGGAACCTCAACTCATAACGTATGCGCCGGCATCTGAATCATTCATAACCGGCAGTTCGGCGTGGCCCCGGGGGAGCCCCGACTGGCGATAAAAATGAGTCGGGCCGGCCGGGATTAAGATAACTGCAGCTTATTAGCTCCTCGACGGTGTCGTGTAATGCACGGATGGCGTGCGAGCGCAGCCAACTTTTCGGGCGTCGGGGAGGGGGGCGGGGGGACGGGACTTGGCCCGTTCGCGGGCGATAGATAAATGCGTTTTTAATTGGACTGGTTTTTTTTTCTGTTTTGTTTTTAACTACGGAGTTAGGTTTGTGTGGTGCCAGCGCTTGAAAGTAAGAGTCGGTTTCGTTTCATTCATTTAATTCACTTTCTACCCTTTGTGTTTTCCCTTACATTACGTTGTGCGGTGAAAAGACAAAAGCATTCATCATAACAACATAATTGATGCAATAGCAAAAATAAATGCGCATGCGCGCAAGACCTTGACTTGTTGACGCCAGAATATGTCATTCCGATCACTGACAGTAAGTTTCGCCGTTTCTAGAGACAGTTTGTCCTCGCTCCCAGTCTTTACTTCTTTTTAGCTTTCTTTATCACCATCGGCGATTTCAGTACGTTTTCTCCCTTTCTTGTTGACCCACTTTGTTTAATTTGGGAAGCACAAGGGCACGTCAGAAAAGTGATTTCCTTGCAACCTATTTCAAAACAAATTCAAAATCAGCTTAAAACGAGAGGCAACGGCACTTTGTAAATCAAATGAAGCAATCACACAGTTAGTTAATTGTCAAAAAAAGCTAATGTTTTCTCACCCAAACCATGGTACTGGATACCGAGAGAGACTGGCTGGTTTTCGGAGTTTGATCACGTCATGACACTCGGTGAGAACTACTTTCGGCTTCGGACTCTGGGTGATGTTCACACTACTTGTAGTCATGTGTTATCTAATCATGAAACCCAGTCGCGTTTCACATTGTTTATACCGGAAATTCCGATTACACGTGGGACAATTCCCTAAGAGACATCGCGGTTTCCCTAAACCGTCGCTCTTAGTCGTGTTTCATTATGCTTCTTGTATAATGCAGAATCACTTCGTCGACTGTTTGATGACGTAATATGCAGAGCTGAAATTCCCCGAATACAGTTTTATTGCATTGACGTCACCCCTCGCCCGATCTCATTTGTTTTTGAAGCTAGAAAAAAATGTTTTGTATGAAAATCGTTGCGGATTTCCTTCAGAATCAAACGTCGCTTAGAAAGAGACAATCGAGCATCGCGTTCCAGAGATACAACCCAAAGCAATATTTTTTTTACGGAACACCCTGTATGTTATTGCATCTTTGGATTGTACGTGCAATTCTAGCCCGAACTGATGGGTCGCGCCGGGGGTCTCACGTGAACGGTTCCCGAGATATTCAGCGTAAAAAATTTGAAACGTCATGACTCATGATGGCAAAGACTTTGATCGTTCGTTTACACCTCGACGATATCTCTTCCGGTTCCGGAGAAACGAATTTTTTTTCCGGAGTGCTATTTAATCGTAGCCGAACTCCAAGCCCTCCCGAGCCGGCCCTGAGCGTCTCATCGGAACGGGCGGGGCCTCAAAAGGCCCAGGAGAAACTAATCCAACGGCCGTCGGCGGACAGGGTCGGCAAGAGGAAGGACGGGGCTAAGCGGAAACGTCGGGGGCAACCCCCGAAAGTCACCCAACCATTTTCCGGGAGTCCGGTGCCGTAGCGGCGCTCCGGGTGGTCAGATCTTCAAGCGCGCAGCGGCATCGCGTTCCTCGTCATTTTCTGCCATGCGATGACGTGCGGATCGATTCGATCCGAGCCCCCCGAAGTACCGTAAGAAATTCCGACGAAAAACCTTACAAACTTGATAAGTTTAAAAAAATCATATCTCCCCATCCGTGATGTAGGGCCGGGCCTGGCCCGGAGGGCCACATACATGGAGTGCTGTAGTTAGCTCTGAGAGAGTACTGGCGTTGAATTTTTGAGAAAAATTCGAAAACGTGTGAGAACGTCGATTTTCGGGCCCTCATTAAAATCCAGGGCCGGGCTCGGGGCCGAGCGTCCGACGATAGAAACTGCCACCGGTATTACGTCTACGTTCCGGGTTTGGTCCGATCCTGTGCGTAAATAAGGGCCGTGGAATTTTTTATACCGTCGAAAACGGCAATCTTTGGAAACCCCTATACAAAATCTTCCCCCCCCCGGCGTCCGAACGCGAAGCGAACGCCAGAGTCGGTTTTTTTGGCCTTTTTTGTCTACGATGCCGAAAGGCTCGTCGCGATTCGACCACGTTTAACGGTCGAAAAAAATTCCCGAAAAGTACTCTGCAAAGTCGCACAGTCTGACGTTGCGCCCCCTGGCTTCCCACAGCGACGGGCGATCGCTTCGCGATCGCCACCAAAAATCATCAGAAGGACTATTCTAGAAGTCGTATATACGGATTTCTATAGAAAAATTTCTACCGGCCGCAATACCAAGGAAACACGTAAAAACCGGGGAAAAAAGGGGTGCATTCGTAAACGGGGGCGAAATCGAAAAATCGGTGGCGATGGAAAGTTGCCCCCCCAAAATTCAGAGTCGAAATTCCTACGGATAACTTCCGGAAAATTCGGCGAACGCACTTTTGGGCGTATTTTCCCGCGGTCGCGTAGGCGACGTCTTATCGACTTTAACTTTCGTAATGAGATCTTCGAATTAGTTCAATTATTACACATTTTAAACGATGTGCCACTCAACACTGTCGCATTCTAAAATATAAACAAATCCCATCGAAATCCCCATCGCCCAATCATGATCATCATAAATGTGTTTCAAATTTGTGAAATCTTGATGATGACGCGTTAATTCGACATTTCTTCCTTTAATTTAAATAGAGAGATTCTAGGGATATCCCTTTCATGTTCACAACCCCACCGCCCAATCATGATCATCATAAATGTGTTTCAAATTTGTGAAATCTTGATGATGTCACTTTTGGGCGTATTTTCCCGCGGTAGCGTAGGCGACGTCTTATCGACTTTAACTTTCGTAAAGAGCTTAACGATTTACTAAAGGCCGATTTCTTACAAACAAGCAAACGGGCATCTGCGGAATATGTTTAAATTAAAAAAGGATTTCAGAAATTATGTAATAATCGATAAGATAATCGATAAATGAACGATACTTATTGATGCACAGGGTCACCACGATCTCCTAATTTTCAAGGGTGACCGCCCACCCCGAAACTCAGCTGAGTGATGGCGATTAAAGCTAGTAGTTCGGCTTGAGTACTTAAAAAAAAAATTAGAAGTTATCGTTATCGAAGCTATCTTTCTCTATCTAATCATGAAACCCAGTCGCCTTTTATATAGTTTGTACCGGAAATTCCGATTTGGAAGACGCACAGGAAACAATTGCGCGTGCGCCGTCGCGCCGGCTTGATGAAGTTAAAATATATCGTTCCGATTGTTGACGAGTTTCGAAGTTTCCAGTTTTTAAATAGTAAACGTCAGCCTGCAGAAACTGTGTGGTATATTAAAAAGTCATAACGTTCTGGAACCGGTCTGATTAAATTTGCGACGACGGCGAAGAAAATAAGTTCCTCTCTCGCCTCGCCTCGACACAATAAAAACTTTACGCCCTCGGCCATAGGATTCTTCGGTCGGGGCGCAAGGCGACGTTTCTATACGTTCGAGGGGTCGCGTTTATTCCACGTAAATTGAGTCCTTGTTACCCGCTTATTTACGTGTGGCCCGGATGAAATTGCCGGATACACTTTGCACGTAAGAGGTGTTGCGCGGAGTTTTACGTCCGCATTCGAAGTGGAACAATTGCAGCGCGCCAGCATTCAATATGCCCCGGGGGGGGGGAGCACCCGGGAAAATCCTCGCATCCTCATCCATTGTGGGCACGATTCATTCGAATTTTTACGACGTCAAACCATGAATGCCGAGGCTCTACGCCGTACTTTGGACGTCGAGCATTTGCTTAAGCCGGCGCGGAATTATACGGATTCTCTCTCTCTCTTTGCCATTATTATTATAATTCACACTCTCACATCCAATATCCACTTTATGCTGTCATATGTGCGCGAGTTACGACCTCCGCGCGCCGTTGCCGTTTTAATATCGCAACACGCGCAATTTGTATGGAAAACACTTTTATGCGTCTTCACCTCGCGTTTAAATCTCCGCCCCCCCCTCCCCCTCATTTCACCGTCGAGCTCGGGGCGAAATATTAAGAATGTTTACGACAACCGTACTTATTTATTAACTTTTTTAAACGAAATCCCTTTCAAGTTCACGACCCCATCCCGAATCTGATCTTCGAATTAGTTCTATTATTATAAAATGTAAACGATGTGTCGCTCAATACTGTCGCATTCTAAAATATAAACAGGTCCCATCGAAATCCCTTTCTTGTTCACAACCTCATCGCCCAATCGTGATCGTGATCGTCATAGATGTGTTTCAAATTTGTGGAATCTTGGTGATGACGCGTTAATTCGACATTTCTTTCTTTAATTTAAATAGAGAGGTCCCAGCGAAGTCCCTTTCATGTTCACAACCCCATCGCCCGATTATGATCGTCATAAATGTGTTTCGAATTTGTGAAATCTTGGTGATGACGCGTTAATTCGACGTTACTTTCTTTAATTTAAATAAAGAGATCCCAGCGAAGTCCCTTTCATGTTCACAACTCCATCGCCCAATCGTGATCGTCATAAATGTGTTTCAAATTTGTGAAATCTTGGTGATGACGCGTTAATTCGACATTTCTTTCTTTAATTTAAATAGAGAGATCCCAGCGAAGTCCCTTTCAAGTTCACAACCCCATCGCCCCATCATGATCGTCATAAATGTGTTTCAAATTTGTGAAATCTTGATGATGACGCGTTAATTCGACATTTATTTCTTTAATTTAAATAGAGAGATCCCAGCGAAGTCCCTTTCATGTTCACAACCCCATCGCCCGATCATGATCGTCATAAATGTGTTTCAAATTTGTGAAATCTTGGTGATGACGCGTTAATTCGACGTTTCTTTCTTTAATTTAAATAAAGAGATCCCAGCGAAGTCCCTTTCATGTTCACAACTCCATCGCCCAATCGTGATCGTCATAAATGTGTTTCAAATTTGTGAAATCTTGATGATGACGCGTTAATTCGACATTTCTTTCTTTAATTTAAATAGAGAGATCCCAGCGAAGTCCCTTTCATGTTCACAACCCCATCGCCCAATCATGATCGTCATAAATGTGTTTCAAATTCGTGAAATCTTGATGATGACGCGTTAATTCGACGTTTCTTTTTTTAATTTAAATAAAGAGATCCCGGCGAAGTCCCTTTCATGTTCACAACCCCATCGCCCGATCATGATCGTCATAAATGTGTTTCAAATTTGTGGAATCTTGGTGATGACGCGTTAATTTCTTTAATTTAAAGACTTTCCAGCGAAATCCCTTTCACGTTCACAACCCCATCCCCAATCTGAACCGCGAATTGCTACAGTCGTCACAAATTTTGGGGCGACGTGTCCCGCATTAACCGCCCGAACTTTTTTCATTTTTTATTTAAATAGATTCCATCGGAACTCGTCCTTTGTTTCATCTCCCCCGAAGATAACCCCGACTTGGAATTACACTCCATTCGGTTCTTAACCAAAACGTCGAATGAAAGGTATGACGCGAGCGTCGGAGTCGCCTTTGAAACGGAACGCCGCCGGACGCCCTCCTTGTTCGTAATACAAAGCTTCAGTTTTCTTTTCTCACCTTTCACGGCCCTGGGGATTTTATTAAGCACCCTAACAAGATAAAGGGCGGTGATACTGATAATCAAATCTTAGATAAGTCGAGCGAGATAGTTAGATGTAGGTTTGGTTGCCTAATTCAATGGTAATAGTGTTAGTTAGGCAACCTCTTGGGTTAGAACGGGCGCGGCGCGGTGGCGCCGTGGTAAAGTTCGCGAAGCCGAAAATAATCTTCGAAACGCTGATGCTCATTAATTCCGAAACGTCTTTTGACCTGTCCGAGTCGCTTCGGCTCGACGTCGATCGACGGGCTCGGTGCATGGCACCCATTAATTATTTTGCGCAAAACGAAGTACGCTAAATAATAAATAAATTTCGGATCTCTGCTGCGAGAGCGCCGCCGCCCGCCCCTCTTAATGCGGGGGATGATTACTCCTCGTCGGGGCGCTCTAATTAAATAATTCATTTGTTCGTTGCGCGAGCCAAAGGCGGAGGTGAAAGTTGGGCCCTTTCTGTTTCCTTTTTGTAAGAGTCCTAAGGGAGTACCAGTAAACCATCGTCTAACGGCAACCCCTCGCGACTCGCCCCCACGACTTTAATGTTCCAAATCCGATCACGTAATGACGTAAGATGGATGCAAGTGCTTCTGGACCGTGGAGGTAGCGCTGAAAATTTTATGGAATTCTTATGGCGGGGGAGTGGGGGTTGAAACTGCGACGACGATAATTTTCCCTTTCTGACGGTTCAACGGTTAGATGCGTGCGTATGCGGCCGAGGGGATGATTGATTCGGCGCGTTATTGACGCTCGTATTTTCCGGTCTCGTCCGCCCGGTTTAATAT
Source organism: Dorcus parallelipipedus (assembly GCA_958336345.1). NCBI lineage: Eukaryota > Metazoa > Arthropoda > Insecta > Coleoptera > Lucanidae > Dorcus > Dorcus parallelipipedus. Next base: position 46,737,134 of record OY284479.1, read on the forward strand.
TTAACATTCTCCGCTACATCATTTTTAAAATATTATTCCGCAGCTTATTGGAAATCTTTTGAAATATGGACGTTTGAGGACCGGGGGCGGGGGTGGGGTGGCTCGAGCGTTTGTTGCGCCTTGTTTAAAGAAAGTAATAATAAATCGTGCGGCGTGGCGAGAGGAACGTCTCGTTACTACTATACCAGAGCGGACCGGCGGAGCGCTTAGTTACAGCGACTCGTAGCGAAAGAAAGTTGGATGAACGCGTTCATGTTTAACAGTACGCGAGACTATAAACGTCGCGGCGCGCTCGAAAATTAAGTTTCTGTGGCGCCATCTATGCGAGATAAAGCGAAACTTTCGACGGAACATTTGAAACTAAGCTCTCGATTTAGAAGAATCAAAAATCAACAATTTCTAATGAATAATTAATTCCGATTTGTTCCGATTTTTGCAAGTATATGAAAGACTGCGTTCAGCTGGAGCTAGCGATCGCTTTCCGCTGCGTAGCGAATCAAACTTGGTTGATTCTCTACCACCAATCCACTCTTCCGCCAGGTGGTTGACATCTCGCCACGGCGACTCATTTCACCTCCACCTGACACGTAGGGGTTGTGACAATTAACAACCTTGGGGCTCCCTATCCGTTACATCGGGCCCTAAGGGGCCACTCTTTAATTTTTCGTTTTCGTTTCTGCTCTCACTCTGCGCGGTTTTTTTCGTCAAATTAATTTTTCACATTATTTTCTCACATTCTCAACGAAGCGATAAATAAACGAGTAAATAAAATATTCAATTACAATATAATTTAGAGTTGTTTTTTACCTAAAACTTTTCGGTTTCTTTTCAATTCTGATTTCTAATGAACTAACGTTTAACAATACGTATGGGTTCGCTCTAAAATTAAATTTCAGTGGCGCCATCTATGCGAGATCGAGCGAAACTTTCGACGGAACATTTGAAACTAAGCTCTCGATTTAGAAGAATCAAAAAATCAACAGAAAATATCTTCAATTTCTTACGAATAATAATTAACTCCGATTTTTGCAAGTATATGAAAGACTGCGTTCAGCCGGAGCTAGTGAATCAAAGTTGGTTGGATTAACTACTACATTTTTTACTATTTTTATTTGAGCTGATTCTCCCAAGATTGAAATTCTCAAAAACGAAAAATCAACGTCAGATCAGCTGTCTGAATAAAAAAATAAGAAAAAGTACCGGTCTTTTTTTTTGCACGTGACAGACAAAGAAATAAATAAAATAAAAAAGTTTTGAAACCGAAAAGCGAAAGCGGTTCAGTTTTATCCAAGTTCACAATCAAATCAGTTTTAGTTCGGATCAGAACCAAATCTATTTCAGTTCAGATCAAAACTAAATCTTTTTTTTAGTTGAGATGAACGCCAAATTAATGACCGATCGGCTACCTGAATAAAAAAATAAGAAAAACACAGGATTTTAAATTTGTTGCTCGTGAGATACACAAAAGAAAAACAAAGAAAAAATCGTAAGAATCTTTTGATTCTTTGATTTCGTTTTCAACTCGAGGAAAATCAGAGAAAAGTAAAGGGCGAGGCATTTTTTTTTTAGATGATAACGGTGAAGTTTTGAAGCACTTGAATGGGGCTCAGTTTTATCTTAGTTCAAAACCTAATCGACTTTAGTTCAGATCAAAATCAAATCTGTTTTAGTTCAGATCAAAACCAAATTTATTTTAGTTCAGATAAAAGCAGAAGTAATGACATAATAATTAAAAAATAAGATATTTTTATGGAACATGACGTACACAAGTAAATTTAAAAAAGAAAATTCAAAGCCGAACCAAGAATCGGAAGCCGTTCAGTTTTATTTAAGTTCACAACCAAATCAACTTTAGTTCGGATCGAAACCAATTTCCTTTAGTCCGAATCAAAACCGAATTAACATCGGATCATTTGGAATAAGAAATAAAACAAGAACGCTGAATTAACAATGTTTTGAACAGAGAATACCCCAAGTAAAAAGAATAAAGAGGGAGGGGGGAGGCTCGAGGGTTTGTTGCGCGTTGTTTAAAGAAAGTAATAATAAATCGTGCGGCGTGGCGAGAGGAACGTTTCGGTGGAGGCGGCGGCGCGCCGGCTTGAATTCACGTGTCGCCTTAATCACGACATGATCCGGTACAATGCGTTCCTGTGTAAACACGTGACCTCGTTTCGGATGGGACGGTCGGACTATCACCGGTTCAATGTCCCAAGGCATTATGGTACGGGCATCATCGGAATTAACGTCGTTGTCATATTGATTTGACGTCCATTAGCGCTTGTCCGTGCACGAGGACACAGAGGAATTGCGCGCAAGCTCATGTTCAAGTTTAATTTTGATCGCAACATCTCCATAATTAGCCGGAAAACTGCCATGGCGCTAAGTTTTTTTTTTGAGTATTGCTTTTATGTATAGGTACACGTCAGTGTCAATGAGAAAATGCGAAAGAATTTCAAAAATTAACTAACTCTATTTTTTCAGTACACACGCCGCTGTTTCTTTCAGGTTTATCGTTTTTATGTAGGCGACTGACGGAACGATGTGTCAAATTTAGATTCAGTAATCTCTCTCTACATGAGGTGAAGAAACGTATAACAATTCGGTTTGATTTGTATTTATCGTTAGACTTTTGTCGTGTGCCCACATTTGAAAATTTATTCGAATTAATTGCGTTAATAAAAATAATCATATATTTTAATTGTCAAGCTGACTGACGCCTGATTTGTTTTGACAATCATGACAACTGTCAAAGTTCTGTATAGACTATTAATTATGTCGTTGTAATTGATTGCGTTAATTAAAAAAAAAACCTTATATATTAATTGTCAAAGTGACTAACAATGTTTTCTTGACAATTGTATTTTCTATTAGACCGCTGATGGCGTTTCATTAATTACGTTAATGGAAAACAAAATTTACATCTTAAAATTCGAACAGACTGACAGCTGGTTTTGACAGTTACGATAACTGTCAAAATTTTTTTGTACATTATTAATGACGTAATTCTAATTAACCACATTTCATTCTCAAACTGTCTGACGGTTCATTTTCTTGACAATTCTCACAGCTGTCAAAGTTTTAATAAAATATTCTATTGATGACGTCATTCTTATTAATCACTTTAATAAAAAAAATCTTATGTTTTAATTGTCAAAATGACTGACGTCTATTTTTTTGAAAATCATACCAACTGTCAAAGTTTCAATAAAGTATTCCTTAAAAGTCAAACTGACTGACGCTTGTTTTTTTTGACAATCTAACAACTGTCAAAGTTTCAATAAAGTATTCAGATAACCTATCAATGACGTCATTCTACTTAATAGCATTAAAAAAAAATTATGTTTTAATTGTCAAAATGACTTTATTTTTGACAGTAACGTTATCCAGTAAACTATTGATGACTGAGTGATCATTGATCAATCACAATTGTTAAACAGACCGACAGTTGATTTTTTATTGCAGTTATGTCAGATGTCAAAGTTTTAATAATCTTTTTTGACACTGACAACTATGAGAACTGTCAAAGTTTTTTGCAAATTAATTTCTGACATGATTCTAATTAATCGCATTATTAAAAAGAATACTTATATTTTAATTGTCAAACTGACTAACAATGTTTCCCTGGCAATTATGACAGTTGTCAAAGTTTTAGTGAAATTTTCTATTAGACCGCTGAAGACGTCTCATTGTGATTAATTACGTTAATAAAAAACAAAATTTAGATTTTAATAGTCGAGCTGACTGACGGCTAGTTTTGACAATTACGATAACTGTCAAAGTTCTCTTGTACATCATTAATGATATAATCCTAGTTGATCACATTGTCAAACTGCCTGACAGTTGGCTCTCTTGACTATTATCACAGCTGTCAAAGTTTTAATAAAGTATTCTATATATAGGCTATTCAGAACGTCTTTCTAATTAATCGAATTAATAAAAAAGTCTTATATTTTAATTGTCAAACTGACTGACGCCTGATTTTTTTGACAGTCATGACAACTGTCAAAGTTCTGTATAGACTATTGAATATGTCATTCTAATTAATCGCGTTAATAAAAATACTTACAGATATTTTAATTGTCAAACTGACTGACAATGTTTTCTTGACAATTATGACGCTTGTCAAAGTTATAATGACATTTTCTATTAGGCTGCTGACGACGTGATTAATTACATTAATGAAAAACATCATTTATATTTTAATAGTCGAATTAATTGACAGCTAGTTCTGATAAATACTATAACTGTCAAAGTTTTTTTGCACATCATTAATGACGTAATTCCAATTGACCGCATTATTAAAAAGAAAACTTTGTCAAGCTGTCTGACAGTTGATTTTCTTGACGATTACCACAGCTGTCAAAGGTTTGATAAAGTATTCTATTTATAGTCTATTGATGACGTCATTCTAATTAATCGCACATTGAAAAAATTACATTTTAATTGTCAAAAAACCGACACTTGATTTTATTTTTGACAGTTACGATGACTGTGAAAGTTTTGATAAACTTTTCTAGTAAACTATTGGTGACGTCATTAAACTGAATAAATCTTCATTGACAATCGAATTTCTTGCAAATGTGACAGATGTCAAAGTTTTGATGTATTTTTGTAGTAGACTGTTGATGACGTCACTTTAATTAAAAACATTAATGAACATTTTATTGTTGAGCAGACTGACAGTTGATTTTTTTTGCAATTATGACAGATGTCAAAGTTTTAATATGTTTTTATAGTGCCTATACTCCTGATGACGTCATTTTAATTAATAACAATAATAAAAATTCTGTTGTAAAATAGACTGACAGTTGATTTTTTCATTACAATTATGACAGATGTCAAAGTTTTAATATATTTAATAACATTGTTTTATTGTTAAACAGACTGGCAGCTGATTTCCTTCTGCAATTATGACAGATGTCAGTGTTTTAATATACAGCGTGATTCATAATAAGTGTCCGACCCGTTAGGGACGTATTCACTAAAGCCATGCAAGTACGAAACTGCAAAGAATAAATTTATTGGAGACATTTGAAAAATCAGCCTCTTATGAATCCTAAATTGAAACCGATTAAGTACCGCTGATGATTATTAGCATGTGATTCATGATGTGTTTATAAAATTACGTAAGAAAATCGTTTGTTACCGTCGAGAAATCTTTTTATAACGACAAAACACTTTATTGGCAGTCAGCAGCTGTAGCAATAAACGCGTAGTAAAAACGAAGATTTCGAATGCGAATTATTCTAATCGACAATGAACTTGGCAGTGCGGTGGGGTGGCATATTAATAATATCGATAATTAGAAACAAAAAAAATGCGCTTTGTTACCTAGTATTGTAAAATGTAAATTTTTGTTTTAGGAACGGTATGACTTCCGACAACGTAAAAATACGTGAATCTTATGTGAAGCATAGAAATTTCAATTTATCTGAAATCAATAATTAATAATTTTTATCAAATTATTATCAAATGCGAAGTAGTTTAATTGAAATTTAATTAGCTTAAAAGTAAAGTATGTAAAGTAACTTACACTAATTTATAACAGATGCTCAACGTGACCTCCTTGTTGTTCTATGATGATGGTTGCACGAGTGGTGAATGATGCACGTACACGAGGAAATACTTCATTTGCATTATTTCGAATGAATTGTGCGGCGGCAAAAATACGATTATGAAGTTCCTCAACTGTGTCAATGGGATCTTTGTAAACTAAGCTTTTCATGTGTCCCCACAAATAAAAATCTAAAGGGTTCATATCGGGAGACCGGGGAGGCCAAGCTACTGGCCCACCGCGCCCGATCCACCGATTCCCAAAGCGAATTGTTAAAAAATCCCGCACATTACGTTGAAAATGGGGAGGTGCTCCATCGTGTAACCACCACATGTCCCGTCGTATCTGCAGAGGAACTTCTTCAAGCAGTTCTGGCACCGTGTTGCGGATAAATTCCAAATACACTTCTCCGGTCAATCGTTGAGGTAGTACATAAGGTCCAATTAAAAAATTGTTGACTATTCCCGCCCATAGGTTGACGGAAAACTGTCTTTGAAAATGTGTACTACGACGCGCATGTGGATTTTCTGTTGACCAGACGTGACTATTGCGTGAATTGAAGATTCCCGCTCGCGTAAAGCACGCTTCATCTGTAAAAAGAATGTAACCGGGAAATAGCGGTTCTTGGTTTATTTTTTGTAATAACCATCTACTAAAAATCAGTCTTTGAGGGTAATCTGCTGGTTCAAGAGAATGCACGCGTTGATAATGGAAAGGATGAAAGGAATTTTCGTGAAGAATTCGCCACACGGTTGTTTGTGGCACATTCAATTGTCGGGCTAGAGTACGAGTGCTTACTGTTGGGTCTTCTTCGATACGTTGGAGTATCTCCTCAGTCACTTCTAATCTGTTGTCACCTCTGATACGTCCGCGTTGTCGATAGCGCGGCAAGAATGAACCCGTTTCGCGGAGTCTGTACGTCGTGCGTAAAAATATCCTAGCAGACGGGTGTCTTCTTTCGGGAAAACGCACTGCATAAAGCATTGCAGCAGCATTCGCATTTAAATGACATTCACCATAAATTAAAATCATATCCGTCAATTCTTGATTGCTGTATGCAGCCATGATGGAATAGTAAATATCCAATTAATTTCACTAATTAAATTAAAAAGTTAAACGCACAATTTAATGAAGTCTTTCGCATCTTACCATGAACTAACATGCACTGATAAAATAAAACTGGGCTTAAAAATTTTGTGAATCACTTTGTCTGCATTCCCAAACACGTGTCTGCAATAATTGAATTGCCCTCATAAATTTCTCGGAGAAGTTGTAAACACAGGCGTTTTAAAATTTTATTCAAGGGTAAATGATTTTGTGACTTAGGTCAGTTATTCCAGTGCCAACGAACCTTTTTACATGTGCATCTTCAATTAATTTTATCCTGAAAACTATGCACTTAAGACCCCCTATTCATATAAACTTTTCGCTTTGTTTGTTCATGTACTACGTGGGGTTAACGGGTCGGACACTTATTATGAATCACGGTGTATTTTTGTAGTAGACGGTTGATGACGTCATTTTAATTCCTAATTAAAATGTCAAAGTTTTAAATTATTTTTATAGTGGACTGTCGATGACGTTATTTTAATTAATAATATTAATGAAATTTTTATTGTTAAACAGACTGACGCTTGATTTTTTTTTGCAATTATGACAGATGTCAAAGTTTTAATATATTTTCTTAGAAAACTGTTGATGACGCCATTTTAATTGATAACATTAATAATTTTTTTTATTGTTAAACAACTGGCAGCTGATTTCTTCTTGCAATTATGACAGATGTCAAAGTTTTATAATATTTTATAGTAAACTGTTGATGACGTCACTTTAATTAAAAACATTAATGAACATTTTATTGTTGAACAGGCTGACAGTTGATTTTTTTGCAATTATGACAGATGTCAAAGTTTTAATATGTTTTTATAGTACCTATACTCCTGATGACGTCATTTTAATTAATAACATTAATAAAAATTCTATTGTAAAACATACTGACAGTTGATTTTTTCATTGCAATTATGACAGATGTCAAAGTTTTATTATATCTTTGCAGGAGACGGTTGATGACGTCATTTTAATTAGTAATAACATTAATAAAAAAATTATTGTTAAACGGACTAGCAGTTGATTTTTTCTTTGCAATTATGACAGATGTCAAAGTTTTAATATAATTTTGTAGTAGACGGTTGATGACGTCATTTTAGTTCCTAATTAGAATGTCAAAGTTTTGTAGTAAACTATTGGTGACGTCATTAAACTGAATAAATCTTCATTGACAACCGAATTTCTTGCAAATGTGACAGCTGTCAAAGTTTTATAATATTTTATAGTAAACTGTTGATGACGTCACTTTAATTAAAAACATTAATGAACATTTTATTGTTGAACAGGCTGACAGTTGATTTTTTTGCAATTATGACAGATGTCAAAGTTTTAATATGTTTTTATAGTACCTATACTCCTGATGACGTCATTTTAATTAATAACATTAATAAAAATTCTATTGTAAAACATACTGACAGTTGATTTTTTCATTGCAATTATGACAGATGTCAAAGTTTTATTATATCTTTGCAGGAGACGGTTGATGACGTCATTTTAATTAGTAATAACATTAATAAAATAATTATTGTTAAACAGACTAGCAGTTGATTTTTTCTTTGCAATTATGACAGATGTCAAAGTTTTAATATAATTTTGTAGTAGACGGTTGATGACGTCATTTTAGTTCCTAATTAAAATGTCAAAGTTTTGTAGTAAACTATTGGTGACGTCATTAAACTGAATAAATCTTCATTGACAACCGAATTTCTTGCAAATGTGACAGCTGTCAAAGTTTTATAATATTTTATAGTAAACTGTTGATGACGTCACTTTAATTAAAAACATTAATGAACATTTTATTGTTGAACAGACTGACAGTTGATTTTTTTGCAATTATGACAGATGTCAAAGTTTTAATATGTTTTTATAGTACCTATACTCCTAATGATGTCATTTTAATTAATAACATTAATAAAAATTCTATTGTAAAACATACTGACAGTTGATTTTTTCATTGCAATTATGACAAATGTCAAAGTTTTATTATATCTTTGCAGGAGACGGTTGATGACGTCATTTTAATTAGTAATAACATTAATAAAATAATTATTGTTAAACAGACTAGCAGTTGATTTTTTCTTTGCAATTATGACAGATGTCAAAGTTTTAATATAATTTTGTAGTAGACGGTTGATGACGTCATTTTAGTTCCTAATTAAAATGTCAAAGTTTTGTAGTAAACTATTGGTGACTGAAAACTGTTGATGACGTCATTTTAATTGATAACATTAATAAATTTTTTTATTGTTAAACAACTGGCAGCTGATTTCTTTTTGCAATTATGACAGATGTCAAAGTTTTATAATATTTTATAGTAAACGGTTGATGACGTCATTTTAATTAATAATAATAATAATAAAATTTTTATTGTCAAACAGACTGGCAGCTGATTGATTTTTCTTTGCAATTATGACAGATGTCAAAGTTTTAATATATTTTTGTAGTAGACTGTTCATGACGTCATTTTAATTAATAAAAATTCTATTGTTAAACAGACTGACAATTGATTTTTTCTTTGCAATTATGACAGATGTCAAAGTTTTATTTTATTTCTGTAGTAGACGATTGATGACGTCATTTTAATTATACCATGTATTTATGTGCAACATGTAATTGTTTGTGTGTAGCAATAAAACGCGCCTTCGACCTTTAACTCGGGGACTATGTGCGCCGGGTAAATCGTAGATGGCTGCAATCAAATCGCAGCTGTAGTGAAAGCTGAAAGGAAAGAAGGACTGGGGGCAAGCTCACAGTCCTTCTTTTCGTCAAGCTTTCATCATTAGCTGCAAGTCCATTAAACTATTTTGAAGATCAAAACTATCTGAGAAAGATCTTGGCACACGAACGTGCAGCCGGAATAATTCGGCGTAAAACCGTCCGGACCGTAACTCTTGCTCCGGGGAAGTCCTAAATAAAACTCGGAACACTAAACACGTAAACTAACTCGCCGCATTAAATTTCCTGCCGATGTAACAAGGTTACCATAAACTGAACTACACGGCGCGCCGGTGACGAACGGACCCTCGTAAATAAGTTCTGCAAGTCCGGCGGTGGCGCGTCTGTTCGGTATTCCGCAAAATAGTTTCGCAGGCGATAAATCAGATATATTAAATACCGGCCGAACAAAATCGAATTGAAAAATCGCGCGCGTAATTAAAACGTCGCGTCGATGATGTAATAATTAATCCGCGCGGCCAATTATCATTCGATATAATTCGCCGACTGTATTATAAATTGATTAATAATCAACGTAATTTCCGTGATTTACGCTTTAACCGTGCGAACGCGCCGGCGATTTACGGCTTTAATTAGTGATTCAGCGTGATTCTTAAAGTTCGATTTGGCGCGCACGTGCGCCCCCTCCCCACCCGTTTCCATCATCATTATTTCCCGAAAGAAAATATAATGGTGGGAATGAAGTGGACAGTTGTTGTGTCGAGATTATTTGGCGACGTGGGGTTAAAGAAGATTTATGACTTAAACAACCCGCCGAGTATTTCTTTTTACCTTCGCGCTAATAAGTTGCGCCATATTTCTTTCCGCACGACACCGCCGCCGTGACGTGCCCCCCCCCCCTCTTTATGTGTGTGTGTTTTTCTTTTCCCGCTAACAATTTGTAATCTATCCGCCCCGATTGAAAAGGACGGCTGAACTTTAACGGTTAATTGCAATCAATATTTCCGGCGGGCGGCTTTGTTAAAACCGGTTCACCCTTAATAACATCCTTGACGACTTGATTCTTAATTTTATTGATTCGGGGAAGCGAGGGCGCTTTGTGCTTCGAGTGGCAAACGAAACGATAGAAAACTTGTCGACACGTGCTGTTAGGTAGATGATCTCGTCACTTCACCTACTTAGGGACAAGCCATAATGAACCTCGTCATAACCTTATTGAATTAATAAGGTTATGATGACATCTTCATTGAATTAATGAGGTTATGATGACATCCGCATTGAATTAATGAGCTTAGGAGAACATTCTCATTGGATTAATGAGGTTATGATGACGTCCTCATTGAATTAATGAGGCTATGATGACTCTGACTGAATTAATGAGGTAATTATGACGTCAGTCCTGAATTAACAAGGTTAAGATGGCATCCGCAATGAATTAATGAGCTTATGATAACATTCTCATTGGATTAATGAGGTTATGATGACGTCCTCATTGAATTAATGAGGCTATGATGACGACTGACTGAGTTAATGAGGTTATGATGACGTCCGTCCTGAATTAACAAGGTTAAGATGACATCCGCTATGAACTAATGAGGTTAAGATGACTTCCGCTTTGAACTAATGAGGTTACGACGACGTGGGCAATGAATTAATAAGATTAAGATGACATCCTTATTGGATTAATGAAGTTATGATGACGTCCGCATTGAATAAGTGAGGTAGTGATGACATCCGCATTCAATTAATGAGGTCATGATGACATCCGCATTGAATTAATGAGCTTAGGATAACATTCTCATTGGATTAATGAGGTTATGATGACGTCCTCATTGAATTAATGAGGCTATGATGACGACTGACTGAATTAATGAGGTTATGATGACGTCCGTCCTGAATTAACAAGGTTAAGATGATATCCGCAATGAACTAATGAGGTTAAGATTACATCGGCTTTGAACTAATGAGGTTACGACGACGTGGGCAATGAATTAATAAGATTAAAATGACATCCTTATTGGATTAATGAAGTTAATCTTTGGAACGACGCAAATACTTCTAAATTCATATCAGGTATGTATAAGACTAGGGGTATGAAACATTTCTGAAGGGAAGCAAATATTTTTTTACTTAAACGTTTTCGCGTACAAACGCCTTGCAGCCAACGTATTTTGCCGGCCTTCGCCATAAATTAAAATTTCACTATTTGAAAATGCCATATTTGTATGTGCAACCGTATCACAGCATACGTGCGGGTTAAAACTGATCGGGTGAACGCTCGATTACATAACAACTTGTGACGATTGCGGTCCCAGCCTGTCTGATGCGTCAACACCGACGCGCCTTAGACGAGAAGCTTCGACATCACGGGGCGATGATCCGAGACTTTCCGTCGAACGAGCGAGAATGTTCGCGAGAAACAACCACGGCATATAAAAATGCACGCAGCCAAACGGGGGACAGTTCGAAATTAATTAAGCAAGTGGACAGTTCGAAATTGAAGTCGCGTTATAAATATTCGCTCGGCTGTTAACATAAATTACTTATTAAGTTTATAAATAAATTATTGTCTAAGTTAGTGTTAATTAGTGTTACTTTTAAATAAATTAGATTATTAACTATTTCGTGTTTTGATTAAAATAAAAATAATAGAACCTTTAAAAACGTTACAAACTGACTAATCGCTAACGAAACATTGTTCCATAGACGTTGTAAAAAAGGCAAGGATCATCAAACTGTTTACCCTTACGCAAAAAAAGCATTTAATATCTTATAATAATAATATTTTATATCCTTGCGCTATGGGTTGAAACTGTAACAATCAAAGCCCTGTGGTTAGAACAAACAAACAATTTGAAGAAATCTTGAAGAAAATCTGATTTGCTGATATCAGCAAATGGACATAAGTGTGTGCACACCTGCATCAAGTTAAGAAGTAGTAAGAAAAAACAATGGATGAGTCATCACCTCCAAACGTTGATTACCAAACAACCGACATTTGTATGGATGTTCGCCTCGAGGACGGAACGCGCACGTAAAGTAGCAAGTCCATGAGCGCCGGGTAGGAGCCGGGTCAATATATTAATACATATATTACTTTCAAAAAAGTGATTAATATGCTATAATAAAGATAAAGTTATAATCCGTAAATTATAATTTCTTATTTTGAAAGGATTACTATATTTATTTACAATTTAAACTATAGTGATGCCAACACCAAATTTTACGCTCGGGATATTAAGAGGACCAGCTACAATTCTATTGCCGCGCAGAGCGTGCCGCTCATGCGAATGACATTGAATTCCACCTTTCCGTCCGTTATTTGATGATGACACACCCTCTACCGGTAAATTAATTTTCATTCGGAAACTATGTAGGGCATGGAAATATTTTGAATTTGCCTCTTACGGGTGATGTCATTTTACCCCTCTTACAGATGCCGGACCGTGATCTCTTGTTAGGCGACTTTCCCTCCTCTCTCGTCGTGATTTTTCTACAGTTCGGTTTCTTGATAAATCAATTAATTTTCTACTTAGTTTTATTTATATTCGGTAGGAAAGATAAAGTTCTTTCCGCGAGTGTGTTTGTTTTGGCACATAGTCCCAATACCGCACGACTGTTTTCTGACCTAAAATCGTGCCGTGAATAGCAAAATCGCTGCGATACTGCAGCCTCATAGGCTACCATGCACGAGATGATCAGTACAGTTTTACTAAATTTAAGTAAGTCGTAAAGGAAACGTTGTAGAAATTAAAATTAAAGTGTCTCAAATTTTACATTACTGGAAGGATTCAGACATGTTCCATAAGCCGAAAAACAATTCATTTGGATAAAGAAAAATCAGAAACTAACAAAAGCTTTAAATGTACAGAATACCATTTCTTCTCTCGTCGAATTAATTTTGATTGTATTGTTTGTATTTTTATTATTGTTATTATTATTATTTATTATGAATTAATTCCATATAAAAAGATAAGGCAAATCAACATTCTGTTGTAACTGAAATTACCATTAAGTGAAAAGTTATACAATGAGAAGTTTGTAGTCTTTATTGATCGCATTATACACATATATTTATATAATCTACTAACTTTACATGTGATATAGTATGGTGAGTATAAGCTTCCAGCGTCCATACGTATACAATTTATAAAAAATAAAAGGTTGCAAATACGGATGCAATAAAAATAAATAATTTACCGCATACTCATTGGACTAATGAGGTTACGATGACGTCCTCATCGAATTAATGAGATTTTGATGATGTCTGCACTGAATGAATGAGGTTATGATGACATCCGCATTGAATAAGTGACGTCCGTTCTGAATTAATAAGGTTAAGATGACATCCGCAATGAATTAATGAGGTTAAGGTGACATCCGCATTGAATAAATGAGGTTATGATGACGTCGCCTTTGAATTAATGAGGATGTGATAGGGTTATGATGACGTCGCGTGGAAAATGAGGTTAAGATGACATCCTTATAGAAGTAATGAGGTCATGATGACATTCACATTGAATTAATGGGGTTAAGATGACATCCGCGTTGAACTAATGAGGTTATGATGACGTCCGTCACTCTCGCTGATGAATTGTCCGTTTTTTTTTTTCTATAAATTTTGGACACATGCACTTACAAGGATGGCTTCGCCGATCGTAAACGAATTTATTTTATTGCTTCCGTTATAGCCCGAAACTGATCTCCGAGGATCTTTGAATCTTAACCAAAAAAAAAAGGATTAATGAAAGTCCGTCTCTAAAACGCGTCCCGGAAATGGAGTGTCGATCCGTCGGGCGCTGAATTTTCGATTCCGACGAGGAAATGAAGTAAAACGACGTCGAGACGCGTTTAATTGAGACGTGACGGAAGCTCGGACTACTCCATCGAGTCTGAATTACGGCCCCGATTATAACGCCGAAGGAAAAAAAGAAACACACCGGTAGTTTTCGGCCAATCGAATTAATTAAATTCGGTTGCGCAACGCCCGTTGCTCGCGCGCGTTCGCAATTAGGTTAAATCGGCGTTAATTTTTGCCGCGCCCCTTTCGTCCGGAATCCAATTATTTCGGTTCATTGTGTATCGCGTTACGCGACACCGACACGCTTATCGAATGTCACGCGTGTGTGTTTACCGCCTCGGCTAATCCGGCTCGCTTCGATCAAAAATGCTGTTGTACGAGACCGCCGACAAAGCGACGCGATAAATTCCAGTACTGAACGTCGGTTTGGAAAGCTGCGGCAATTTTTACTTTCCATTAGAGCACAGAAATGGTAATCAATAACTCACTTGGCAAAAAAAATGTATTCCTTCAAATTATAGTCAATAATAATGAAAGCCTAAACGAAAGAAGGACTGGGAGGGAGTGCGGATGTCGTCATAATCCCATTAATCAAGACTCGGACGTCATCAAAACCTCATTAATTCAATAAGGATGTCAAATGAAGATTACACGTAGAGTGCTCCTTCTCAGATCACGGATTAAATCTCCGTTCGGCTTCCCTCACAGGTGCTACACACCACTTAAGGCAAGAGCAACAAAATAGCCACGAGCTTAAAACCAAACTCCAACGCGTCTGCTTGTATTCCACGTAGAGTGCTTCTTCCCAGATCACGGATTAAATCTACGTTCGGCTTCCCTCACAGGTGCTGCACACCACTTAGGGGAACTGCAACGAAATGGTCACGAGCCAAAACCAAACTCCAATGCGTCTGCTTGTATTCCACGTAGAGTGCTTCTTCCCAGATCACGGATTAAATCTCCGTTCGGCTTCCCTCACAGGTGCTACACACCACTTAAGGCAAGAGCAACAAAATAGCCACGAGCTTAAAACCAAACTCCAACGCGTCTGCTTGTATTCCACGTAGAGTGCTTCTTCCCAGATCACGGATTAAATCTACGTTCGGCTTCCCTCACAGGTGCTGCACACCACTTAGGGGAACTGCAACGAAATGGTCACGAGCCAAAACCAAACTCCAACGCGTCTGCTTGTATTACACGTAGAGTGCTTCTTCCCAGATCACGGATTAAATCTACGTTCGACTTCCCTCACAGGTGCTGCCCACCACTTAAGGCAACTGCAACGAAATGGTCACGAGCCAAAACCAAACTCCAACGCGTCTGCTTGTATTACACGTAGAGTGCTTCTTCCCAGATCACGGATTAAATTTACGTTCGGCTTCCCTCACAGGTGCTGCACACCACTTAGGGGAACTGCAACGAAATGGTCACGAGCCAAAACCAAACTCCAATGCGTCTGCTTGTATTCCACGTAGAGTGCTTCTTCCCAGATCACGGATTAAATCTACGTTCGGCTTCCCTCACAGGTGCTGCACACCACTTAGGGGAACTGTAACGAAATAGCCACGGGTCAAGTACAAAGCACAGCACTCTAACGCGCCTAACAAAGTACCAGCTCGATCCGCGTGCACTTCCGTTAATCTCTCATCTGTTGCTTATCTGAAACTAGCGAAATTAAAATGAGCGCTTAATGGATGCTTGGCCGCATAAATTCCGTTTTTATTACAGAACTATGATAAAAATGAGAGAGGGAGAGGGGGAGAGTTAAAAACTTTTAAAACCCCGAGCAGGAATCGTTTCTAAGTGCGGCGAGGAGGAGGAGGACCAGGGGGGGCCCGAAGAACTTTTCATTAAAGAACCTTTTAAAAGATTAACATTTAGATACCGTAAAAATTAAAACTTGGGAGTTTTTCCGTCTGCGAGATTAGGTGGGCCGGGCGAGCAAATTACGTTTAGTTTATCCGGATCGGGCCCGGAGGATCTACGGCCCTAATCAGAGTCTAATTAACGTTAAATAGATTTCCGGCCGGAGCACCTGGGAGAGGGCAAAGTTTGCTGCGGGCGCGGGCCCCCGAAAGAACCGCCGAACTTGCCGGGCTTACGCCGTTAATTTATGGTGGTGGTGGGTGGCGGCCAAGTTACACACTAAATAATATTTGTCGGCGGTAAATCTTCGGGAATTAACGATTTCCTAATTCGTGTCGCTGGAATTTGATCGCATAAATTATGGTTTACAAGCAAGGAGCCAACTGAATTTCCTTTCGGAAGAAAACGGTGGAAGTTTAGAAGGAAAGAGTCAATTCTAGCCCGAACAGAAACTGTTGAGATAGCCACGCACCTGATGTAAAATTGAAATGCGAAGCACGGATCCGTTTTTCCCTTACAAACGACAAAGTTAAACTGAACACCGCAATGTCAACATAATTCGAATTAGAGCGACGCAAACATTTGGTTAAAATTAAATAAAAAAGCCGCGACCTTCGGTCGTCCGAAGGTGCAAGTGCATCGGCTGCACCGACGCGACGTCCTTCGAGTATCGAATGTCCGGGAGGTACAAATCTACAATATTGTCAATGCCTTGCAGGTGTCAAGTACCTAATATTAGTTTTCTAGATGTAAACTCAATTTTAAATCGTAACACGGCCTACATTTAAAAGCAAAAGGCAAACTTAAAATATGTAAAACTCTTATTAACAAACTTAAAGATAGTTTCACGCAACATAGTGTTGTAATGAACATTTTCCTAAAGGACTCAGTCGTTGAGGGAACCTCAACTATTTCTGAAAATCAAAATTCTTTTTTAAGCCAATATTCTTTGACAAAAAAGACATAACATGCGGATCTGTACTACTAATCTCATTAAATATTAGAAGTTTAAGACAAAAGGTTTCTCACCTTGAATCCTTATTGTTGGATATTGATTGTGATGTTTTATGTCTAAATGAGACATGGCTGGGAAAGTCCGAGATAGATGTTTGCAATATTGTTACGGTATAAATCGAAACAAGGGGCATAGCGTAGCTTAAATATTATATTGAACATAAATAAATACAGACAAACATAATTGTACAAAGTTCAACTTACCCTAACAGCACACTTTAACAAAATAGAGCCTACATCATGCTCTGATAGCAACTAGTTTAAGATCTTATCTCTTTATGCAGATCGTGGGGTTTTTATACAAAGTGCAACTCGAGCAATTCCGAGTTCTAACGAAACCGGAAAGATTCGACGGAACACGAGATAATTTAAATCCGTTCCAACGTGTTCAACGGTTTTTTCATGCAGGTGCCAAGGTTCCGTTGTTTACGTTGACGAGTTACATTTCCTCTTATCTTAAGTTTGCTAAATAAATCCAATGCATGAATTTACTTGCATCTTGTCACAATATAAATGGTTTCAGTTTACTTAGCTACTACTGCCGTTCTAAATTTGAAGGTGGGGGCACTGCTATATGGACTAAGATTGGTGTCCCTTCGAAGCCCATTGATCTATCAGTATATAGTACGGAAAAGGATTTTGAAGCTGCAGGAATTTTTGCTGTCAGTAATACTACTTTTTTTACTATCATAAATATCTACCGCTCTCCCAGTGGAAATTTTACTAATTTCCTGTCAGCACTTACCAACGTTCTAGACGAGTTCTGTACACTTGATAGCAACTTGATAATTGTAGGGAATTTCAACGTAAATTTTTTAGAAGAATCGTCCAGAAAAACAGAACTAAGGGACTTACTGCACTCTTATAATTTAAGTGGTATTGTGGAAGGTTGTACCAGATTTGCGGACAACCATGGCTCTATAATCGACAATGTTTTTACTAACTTTAATCATCTTCTTGCCAAACCATATTGTCACGTTATAAGTATTACCAGTTTTGTTTAAATTAAATGGAACACTATTTTATGTTAGAACTAAAATGTCTTTATTAAACGCTATGTTATAAAATAAACCGTCTTTAACCTTCTACTTAATTTAACTATTACGGGTTTATATTTACTGATGTCGGAACTTATGTTTATTCGGAATTATCTATTACTTATTCATGCTAATTTAATAAATCTAATCTTACTTAATTATAACATCTAAGCTTGGAGTGGGTCTGGCCTCCGAAGCCAGCCCTTGACTCGTAGAGTCTCGCTTCGTGCACTTATTCACTTGATCACTCGCTTTCGACTATCACTGCTTTACGGCTACTGTTATTTTTTCTGAAGACGACCAGGTAACTGATGAAATATTATAACAAATGTGTGTCTTATATACTAAAGATGTACATGACGTCATGACCAAAAGTCCACTAAATTCGGTGGATACGCGTAGTTACTAATCCGGAAAAGGTGGTGTCAGGATTTCTTATGCGGTTACCAATTTATTTGGAACGCAAGCTAATTGTTTTTTCTTTAAACCAATTACACATTGCTCCAGTTATTTTACTACGTCGGCAACTCCGATGAACCTGTAAGTTCAACGACAAAGCGTTGGAAGTCCGGTTCGCGGAGTGTGGAGATTCAGTAAATAACTCAGGATTACGAAAACATTTTCATAATTTCTAAATTTCTCGTAATCGTGACAATATGATAATAATTTATCCGATCACAGATTTTTACTGGTTTCTAATACTCTCAGTCAGGAAGTCTTGTCTGATATATATATGATATATAAGATATTAAGAACACATTCTTGCTCTATCGACCTCTCACAAATTCCGGATTAACTGGGATGTACAATTTGTTATCAAATATTGACTGGAGCTTTGTACATGCTACCGGCGATGTAAACGTTGCTTTTAATCAGTTTTTCTCTATTTTACTCGATGCACGTAAACAATTTTTTCCCTTAAAGAAAATAAAGAGATCGGGCAGCGGAAGACCATTAGTGAACTGGTTTACTAATGATTTACGCAAAATGAGGGATCATTTAAATTTTTTATTTGATGTAAAAAAAGGTATCCTACTTCACAACACTTAGTAATATATAAGAACTACAAGTTACTTTACAACAAACAACTAGAATTATCAAAAAAAGTTGCATACGAGAAATACATCAAAAAATTCACGTAACAGTGCACGAGCAATGTGGGATATAATTAACATGCAAAAAAACTGTTCATCTGACGATTTGCCTGTTGAACATAAAATTTCAGTCAACTGCAACGAAATGGTCACGAGCCAAAACCAAACTCCAACGCGTCTGCTTGTATTACACGTAGAGTGCTTCTTCCCAGATCACGGATTAAATCTATGTTCGACTTTCCTCACAGGTACTGCACACCACTTAGGGCAACTGTAACGAAATAGCCACATTTCAATAATTTTTTCACTAACATAGCAAAGGATACTATTTCCAAAATGGATCCACCACCAACTTCATTCGATTCGTTTCTTCTCGATACCGAGAAACCTGCTCAAGTTTTCCAGTTCAAAAATGCAACTTTCATAGAGGTTCGTGATATCATTGTACAAATGAAGTGTTCCAAAAGCTTAGATGTATATATGGATTTAACGTTTTACTTATAAAAAAATTTGTTAACTTATTGTATATTCCTCTCACTAACCTCATAAATAAAATATTTGAAACCGGCATATATCCTGATGCTTTAAAGTTATCTTGTGTTGTACCTATATTGAAGAAGGGCAATCCTGATGAATCTAGTAACCATCGACCTATTTCCTTAGTTCCAGTGCTATCTAAAGTTATAGAGACTGTAATGAAAAATAGAATGAAACGCATAACTTATTTAGTAGACATCAGTATGGATTCCGTAAAAGTCAATCCACTGTAACAGCTGTAAACTCGCTTGTCGATTATATCACGAATGTTTTTGAAAGGAATGAACACGCTTTTTCTGTATTTTTTGACCTGACTAAGGCATTCGATTGTATCTCTCATGATATCCTAATATCCAAGCTAAAATATTATAATTTTGATTTAATGAGCATAAAGCTAATAGCATCGTACCTAAGCGATAGGAGGCAGGTCGTTCGATGCGCGGGATAAACTTTCCGAATCAATAGACATTTCAGTCGGTATCCCCCAAGGTTCTGTTCTAGGCCCAATTTTATTCTTGTTGTATATTAATGATATTGATCGATGTGTTCCTAATTTTAAGATAACTCTATTCGCTGATGATACAACACTACTAAACAGTGATATTAATTTTATTAATGGATCCCAGAACTTTGCGTTCCAAATAAATTGGTAACCGCATAAGAAATCCTGACACCACCTTTTCCGGATTAGTAACTACGCGTATCCACCGAATTTAGTGGACTTTTGGTCATGACGTCATGTACATCTTTAGTATATAAGACACACATTTGTTATAATATTTAACCTGGTCGTCTTCAGAAAGAATAACAGTAGCCGTAAAGCAGTGATAGTCGAAAGCGAGTGATCAAGTGAATAAGCGCACGAAGCGAGACTCTACGAGCCAAGGGCTGGCTTCGGAGGCCAGACCCACTCCAAGCTTAGATGCTATAATTAAGTAAGATTAGATTTATTAAATTAGCATGAATAAGTAATAGATAATTCCGAATAAACATAAGTTCCGACATCAGTAAATATAAACCCGTAATAGTTAAATTAAGTAGAAGGTTAAAGACGGTTTATTTTATAACATAGCGTTTAATAAAGACATTTTAGTTCTAACATAAAATAGTGTTCCATTTAATTTAAACAAAACTGGTAATACTTTTAACGTGACAATATCTTATAAGACAATTAAAAACTTCTGTTCCCTGGAATACTCTATTATCTGCTTACTACGGTCTGTTTCAGTCAGTAATGTCTTATGCAATTTTAGTCTGGGGCCATTGTTCTGAGGCCAAACGAATTTTTATACTTCAGAAAAGAATAATACGTATTATGGGTGGCTTAGGATATAGAGATAGCTGCAGGGAAACCTTCAAAAAGCTTTTCCGTTACTTTACATTTTAGAATGTTTACTCTTTATAAAGTCTAATATTAATAATTTCATTGACCACCAGTATAACCACGAATATGACACCAGGTTTAAATCGGATATAGTGGTGCCTCAACACAGATTGAATAGATTTCGTTATGGCAGCAATTATTATGCAGTCAATAAACTACCACCTGATATACGTAAGAAGCCATTACCACAATTTAAATCTATCATCAAACAGTATTTGACAACGCATTCCTTTTTTCGCCATTCTCATGTCTCTTAAACTATCTACATGTATTTTCTATTATGTGATTGCACCTTCTTGTATAACTTACTATATGTTTTACATTGTTTTTATACGTATGCCCTATATGACGTGTGAAATACTTTTGTATTTATCACAAATAAATTATTATTATTATTATAGCATCACCCCGAGATTCCGACAATTTTGCCAAGCAAGGGGGTGTCCGTCGCTAATTCGGCTGGCCGAAGGTGTAGGCAACGAAAGGCACCGACATTTTCTACCACGGCCCAAGTATAACACTGCCAGTCGGGGCTTCAGTTAACTTCGGTAGACTACTCTGTTAGAAAGCTTACGGTAAAACGTCCGGAACATGAACGACCTGAACTGCGCACGAAGTTACTTGTATAAATCCTACCTGATTGTCTGCGCGGAAATCAGGCTTCGAAAGGCCTTGTTGATTATGACGCACTTATCAAAAGTCGAAGTAAGATCCTCCGTTCAAACTTCACATTCAACATTAAACATTTGGTGAATTTCTCAACAGGGCGGAAGAGCCCAAAAACACGACGCGCACATCTGAAGCGTTTGCGTTTGGTCCCAGTCTTTTCTTTACTTCGGCTTTCATTATTACCGACCTTCTTCAAATAGCTGACCAAGTGAGATCTACTTCGTATAATTTCGGAAATCTATTCGCGTGTTCTGCTGAAGAAGCGGTGAACGCGAGCTCAACGAATGCAAGTCGTAAATATATCACGGGCGGGGGGGCGGGGGGGTTGGAGGCGACTTTGTTTCACCGCCGTGTGATTAATTATGCCTTTGTTTGCGCAAATTGAAAGTTAGTCTGCGCGCAGGCGGCGAAACTACCCGTTGTTTTATTTAAAGCGCCGCGAGGTGATTCCCCGGGCGTCGCCGGCCGAAACGAAGCGGACTTACTCGCTTACCTGGTGGGGGGGGGGGCGGCGGGGGCGAGGCACACAACAGGCGGAATAATATTATTTTACAATCTGCTCTGTGTGTTCTGCAAACATGAGCGACGATATCGTCGGCCCCTTTTTTTCCTGTCTGTGGGGGCCGAAGATATCTGCGCGTCGTAAAACGTTTTACGTCGCTAATAGAATTCGCATTCGCGAATGGAAATAATTATTGCTCCGGGTTTAGTGGCCGTACGGCACGTAATGCATTTTATTTTGTTTATTTTTGGTGGCGGCCGCGCTGACTGATATGGAAATTTCATTGTCTTTTTATGCGAGCAATTAAACTTGGAGGGGGGCGGGGGGGGGTGGAACGACGAACGACGCAGATTTTACCGAATAAGCGAGAGCCCAAAAAAAAGAGAATTTATATTAACCGAAGAATTTAATAACGTGTGGTGAAAAAAAAAGAATATCGTGAGACCCACATTTCCGCGTTTTAATCGAAAGTATTTCAATCTCGACTTGCGTTAGATTATAACGTTGAAAGCGTATTTCCAAATTGCAAGCTGAAAGAGGCGTTTGCCGCACTCGGCCTGATAGATATGAGCATCCACCTTTCTCTGATTGGTCAGTTTTGTACATGGGGGCGTGGATTCCGTCGATGTATTCACGACAACCTCTACACTTGCATGTTCCGTGTTCTGCTCCAACGCAAGCGGGCGCTCAGTTCAAGAATAAGCTCTCTGATTGGTCATTTCTAGGCGCGAAAGCGGGCGGCGCTAGTTGATTGGCTACTTTCGGTTTCGCGAAATCAAAAGTGGGCGGAGCTTTCCGAACACGGTGTTACAGTGTATTCTTCCGTTTCCCAAGGTGGCGACGTTTTCGTATTTGCAATGCCATCGGGTAGGTCGTCCGTTGTTATCAATTTTCGGAGGAATTTTGCTATTGGCCAGTTCGGAGCACGTGACTACCCTTCCGCTTTGATTTCTCGCTGCGCGCAAGCCTGGGTTAGTATTCTGAAAGGCGATAAAGTTGGTCCTGATCCGGAACAATTTTGTGTTTGGTCTCTTAAGTGCGTGCGCTTGTGAAAGGGAAAACGGGTGTCCGTGATTTGAAAGGAAGCACTCCACGTGTTACACAAGCATTCTGCTTTTGCTCATCGAAGCCTGATTTCGACGCTTTAAACAAACGGGTTCTGTGCGCAGCTCACGGTCAAATGTTCAAACGTGTAAATTAAGTTCATCTCACAACCGACTAACTCGTGGAGATGGGCCGAATCTGATACAAAGGTTGGAATTTACGCGAGATGAAATGAAAATCACCAGTGACGCACGCGTGTTTTTATTTACGTCTTAAAAAAGAGGTTCCACATGAAAATTTGTTGAATAAACGAAAACAAAATGGATTCAAAGCGCAGTCTGTTAATCTGACAGTGCAGAACGTCATCAAAAAAAGTTAACATTTTTAATTCGGCAGCAAAAATATGATGGATTTTATCGTATGTAACTCACCAACAATTAATGATTTTTAGAAAGTTATTTAATTTGAAATTAAAAAATATGTTTAGCGTTTTTCTGAACATTTCAGCGCGCACTTTTACCAAGTATGTACAGTCTCAATCAAAAGTAATGAAACGTTCAAAACCGAGTCAGAGAAAGCGCAGCGTGTTGAGGGGTTCCGAAGGACTTCGGAAACATTCGGTCTCTATAAGGCTTCATCTCACTCGCATCTTCTCTTTCTGACCACAGCGTTTCGGTTTTGAACGTTTCATTAGTTTTGATTGAGGCTGTACATAACAAGAAAAGATATATATAAAGTTTCAAATTTGACGCTAAAATATGCCTGTGAGGGCAAGGATGCGTTCAGAAACTAACGAGTGTTCAATTAAAAAAAACGGTCTAGATGGCTATGAAATTAATCATTAAACATTTCTAACGTTACTTTGACTCAAAGAAAACATTTCAAAAGTAAACACCGCGAGTGTGATCAGCATGAGCATTATCTGGAACTTACCCAATATGTTTTGGGTTTCAAAGAGTGAGGGGGTTGTTTTACAATTGAATTTCCCGCACTCAACTTTAACAGCCTAAAATATCGATAGGTGGCGTTTTTTTTCTTTCTGACATAAATTGTGACGTGACAATGACACCCCTCGCGTAAATCGAAACTAAAAATCGAAATGTATCTCGCATTGGCGATTGTCGGGTGAGTTTTCAAAATTAGATTAAAATTAAAAAGTAAAATTAAAAATTGGGGCGGAGGGCGAGGGAATATTTAAGTTTCTGAAGCGTGTGAAGTTTGAATGTGAAAAAAAATTGGCCGTCTAATTGCGTTTTGTTTTGAATTTCAAATCTGTAACGACAGGGAGGAGGGGGAGGGGGTTGCTCTGCCATTGGACGAAATGAATTACCAATACCCAGTCAAGATTATTAAAGATGATGATAGGAGTATGAAGAAATACCCACGCGTTTGTTTATCGCATACGTATTTCTATTCGAATTCGATCGTCATCAATTTATTACTTTTGTACATGTTTTCATAATTTCATGGCAAATTTAAAACAAATTTTTTTTTGTATAAACTTTCCCCCTTGGATTAGCGTTTTTTAAACATATTCCTGGAAGACATTCAGCCTGTTTCCTTTTCGGTGGCCCACTCGGTATGTATAATCATCATTTTGATCGTGTAACTATAATAATTTTAATTTTTGAAAGAGAGAGAGAGAGAAGAAAAATAGTACAGTTCTTGAAGTACACGTCTTAAAATTATTTGATTGAAAAAAAAAATTCTATGAGGATGGGATTCGAACCCACGCGGGCAGAGCCCATTGGATTAGCAGTCCAAAGCCTTAACCACTCGGCCACCTCGTCTGTTATTTTCTCATCCCTAACTTTTGCTGGCAAACGCCTGTGGTAACGACAATTTTTTTATTTTGTGAAGTATTTGCGCCGAGCCTTTTTGTTTTATCCTTTTTTCATAGAAAATATACCACTTATCATAAAATGTGATGAAATCAGCTGAGTCAAAGGCGAATTCAGTTATCTACATTTTTTTATCCAGGGCGCTTAATTAATTTCATTAAAAAAAAAAATTACACCCCATGTAATTTTGAAAAATACCGCTTTTTTAATTATTTGATTCCTATTTTCGATGACTAAGTAAATGAACAGCATATGAAAAGAATTTTTTTACAGTAATACAGAATGCGTATATATTGTTAGTAGTCAGTAGTTAGTAGTTGTAGTCACCGTTAATTAATCAAAAAAGAGAAAAATAAAAGATGTCCTGGCAATGACGAACAATACACAACAAATCATGCTTCACAAACTCTATCTTCGAGTGCGTGTAGTCCCTTCTTTCTCACTCATGATTTCTAATGTATTTTGCGTCTCGCTCATTCGTCTTGTGTTTACATTATTTCCATGGTAACAGGCAAACTTCTCACATCCCACTTTTAAGTAGGGCGCTTAAAAAAATTGGTATTTACGGATTTCCTCTGACTAATAAAATACGTCCGACATTCCTTGGATTATTAAACTTATTAAATTGACCCACTTGCATGCGTGCGCATTAAGTTTTTAGCGACTTTACGAAAACTACGAGTAACTAGTGAATTTCTGTCAACCTAAATTGGCAACGCTGCCGCCGCGCCGAGCCGCCAGATTCGGGCGGACATAATTTACTAGCACTCTTATGATTCGACACCGTCACATCGTTTCGATACTTACTTGCATCGAAACAAAGAAGTATCGATACTAATTTTACTCGTATCGAAAGGAAAGTATCGAGTAAGTACTCGTGTTTACTTGGATCAAATCATCCCTAGATCAGGATGTGCGAAACGCCCGCACCGGGTAAGAAAGAGTGAAACCCCCACTCTAGGATCAGGATGTGCGAAACGCCTGCACCAGGTTAGAAAGAGTCAGACGCCCACTCAGGATCGAGATAAGAACAGGAGGAGCGGTTGCAGGTAACGCGAATGTAGCACAGGTTGTTGAACGCGTTTGAGTCAAAACATCGACGAACGAATGACGAATGACTCCACGTCCGGTGGCTCCATAGCGCGGCGGATGACTCCTTTGGAGTCACGACCGGCGGCTCAATGAGCCGGCGGATGACTGACTAAAGCGTGCTCTCAGCGCGCGTGGTGGGCAGCCCTACTCTTTTGGAACTCCCACTTAAATTATGCTCTATAAGTCTGCGCAAACACATCCTAAATATGCAGGCTAATTAACATATACAACTCCTAACTAAATATGTACAAAAAGTAGTGGTCAGTGGAGTGGTCACTTCGTTACAACTTCTTCGACTTTAGTACAGCTGGTGCGAAGATACTTGAGGAGACTTCATGTGTTGTATCGAAACGCGCGGACTTAGATTTGATACAATATATTTTCTTTGTGAGCAAGAAGCGGATCCGTGCTTCGTGTTTTAACTTCACCTAACGTGTCACGTCGTTTATCGTTCATTTAATTTAGTCCTGCGGTGGATTTGTTTTGTTACGAGCTCAATCGTCGCGCAAATAAAGACGAGTGCGTGACTATTTATTTATTCTTATTTACTGTCCCCTTTCACTTTGAGGTTACGCACTATCTGTCCCATTGAGTTAGCCTGCAATCGGGACGACTTTTATAACTTGCAGCCTTCAGGTAGGCAGCTCTCTGATTGGTCATTTCCTAGACGCGAAAGTGGGCGGAGCTTCGGATTCGTGGCACCGAAAGTGGGCGGAGCTTCGTGATTGGTATTTCCGGATACGCGTTCCTCTCCCAACAAAAGTGTTTTGCGAATTACTTCGATCATCAACAATTAATTAATTAATTGTACTTGATTAAAACAAACGAGGCGCTTATACTAATTGAAAATTAGAAAAAGTATGAATTCCTTAATTTTAATTAGCCCCGGGCGGTCGCCATGGGGACGTTTCAGATTCAAGCGAAACGCAACTTCGAAATACAATTTTGATTTCGTAATGTGGGTAATACGGGTCAGGTCGAATAGGTCGGTCCTTTTTTTTTTTATTTAAACACCTCGACCTCTGACTAATCAACGCGCAATTATTTTTATGTTAGCTCTCACGTTTCGACACACGTGCGGTCATATCATATTTTGGAAGTCGTTTATTGCAAGCGGCACTAACACAGCACGGAATTGCGAACTTCAATAATTACATATCGGCGCTGGCAATGAAAAAAAACATGGCCGCGGAACAAAGCGCGCGGCCCCACCCCGGGCGCCAACTACAAAATCAAACCGCCGTTGTTTTCGCAATGAAAAAACTGCCACCAATAAAACGCTGAGTGCGGCGAGTTTGTGCATCGAATTTTTTTTTGTACGTAGGTATTCGGTCGGGGTCATAGATCAAGCGGGCGGGTGAGGTCGCAAACGGGCAGTCATTAATAAAAGCGAAAGTTGCGGCGTTAACGAAACGACTCGAAATAAAGTCGCGAGTAAACAGTATTTTTTCTCTGCCCGCCCGTGTCTCTTTCGTTTCAACGCAAACTAATTTTTTGGCGGCGCCATGGACCTAAACCTTTGATCCGAGCGTTCCGCCATCTTGTTGCTGCGACCGAAACCTTTCGTTTGCTTTCCTTGAGGAGTCGAATAATAATAATAATAAATGGACTTTATTTAACGTATACGGTTAGAATAGTACACTTATAAAAAGACTTTCATAGGCGAAGTTCAGTTCAGTGCCTGTTCTTCCACTTAACCTATAGTATAATATAGAATTAGCAACTTACAGCCGAAAACTTATACATAATTTATAACAAACGTAACGAAAGAAAAATAATGAAAGTAAACACAGTTAACAAATAGTTGAGTAATAATTAATAATAGGTCGAGCAATGATCAATGAGGCAGATTCGTCTGAAATTGACGATTTACTAGAAACTGCTTAAATTTAGTTCTAAATTTATACTTTGGCAATGACTTTAGATCCGGCGGCAACATATTATACACGGATGCAACATTATAAGAATAGGATCGTTCAAATAGACTTGGTTTTGTGCAAAGGTGGGGTAATCACATTTTTGTTTCTAATGTTTATATCGTGTATATCAGATCTAAATCGTATTTTGTTATACAAGTATGCAGGTGTTTTCGTACGCACAATGTTCATAAACAAACAAGCGGAATGTAATAGGCGACGATTCGTCATGTTCAACCATCGAATTTCTTGTAACACGTGGGATACATGTTCTCGTTTTCGTACACCTGAAATCAATCTTAAACAAGAGTTCTGCATTCTTTGTATACGCTTAGCTGAAGCTGCATCTAAACAAAGGCCATATACAGAATCGGCAAACGAGCAATGAGATAACACTAGTAAATCACATAGGTGTATTTTTAATTTTTTACTTAACATTGATCTGTTGGAGTATATTAGTTTTAAATTCGTAAATGCTCTAGCAACACACACATTTATATGTTTGTAAAATCGCAGATTTAGATCCAAATGCAAACCAAGATTTCTGGAAGACGTTACACAGGCTATATGTACATTATCAATTGTAATTCTCAACTTAGAAAGAAGAAGAGAACATTGCAAAGGTTTACCTAGTAACATAACTACAGTTTTTTGGGAGTTTAAGACCAAGTTGCGATTTCTGGAGGCAATAACAAGTTCATTAATGTCACGGTTAATATAATAATTAGCTACATCTATCTTATTAGGTGCAAACGAATAATATAGCTGGGTATCATCAGCATAATAATGTGCAGAAAGATGTTTCAGACAGGATGCTAATCTACACGTGTATATTGTAAACAGAAGGGGTCCCAAAATAGAGCCTTGCGGCACTCCAGAATGCAAACTTCTAGGCGAAGAATACGTGTTGTTTAATGTTACTACTTGGGACCTGCCAGAGAGATAATGACGCATCAATGAACATGCTCTTGATGAAAAACCAATATAGTGCAAAATGCTTAAAAGTAATGTATGATTCAAAGTATCAAAGGCTCTAGAATAATCCAAGAGTATAAGAGCTGTTACACAATTTTGATCTGCCTGAGCCAGAATATCATCAAGTATTTGTAATAATGCAGTTGCGCAGCTATGATTCGAACGAAATCCCGATTGATTATATGGAAGAATATTGTACGCGTTTAAATGATTTGTAATTTGGTTAAACATAATTCTTTCTAAAACTTTAGACAAAGTAGGAAGTATACTGATCGGTCTCAAATCTTTTAATTCGGCAGGATTAGCTTTCTTAGGTACGGGAGTAACAATTAGGAAACACACAATTATTTAAACAAAAATTGATAATATATGTAATATACGGAATTACGTATGGACAGCAGTAAACTAACATTTTCAAATTAATGGAATCTGCACCCATAGCACCGGTCGTAATTGACAGTAATATTTTGCTGACTTCATTTTCATCAGTTGCTGAAAAATTAAAGTTTATAGGAAAGTTAATAAATGAATTTCTGTTATAAAAATCAAGTGTAGCAGGATCAACAGGTACAGTGTACATATTGTCATGTTCACAAGGACACACAATCTTCGGATTCTTCAAATAAGCAGAGATTTACTTCCAATCTTCACATACAAAGGAAATTCTTCACCTAAAACAATAAAACAAAGATCTAAATATTTATTTTACAAATAAAATGTAACATACCTTAATTTTATGTGTATTCTTTAAACCATGCAGAAGTTTCTTAAGAATACCAGTTTTCTTACTTCCAACACGAACATTAGATGAAAAACGTAAACTAAAACAGAAACACAGGGCCAATTTGGGTATATATTAAAAATTATACTAATTAAATTATATCTTACAGTGTCCGATCAAGAGTCTTCAATTTTGTTATTGAATTCACCTGACATCCACCAAGGAGTGATTAACTCTAACCATCAAACTCTCATTCACTTGACAACCCTCACGGAGTGATTAACTCTTACCACCAAACTTCCTCCACACAAAAGTAATTAACATTGAGTGATTAACTCATTACATTTATTATATAATACACTTATCATTGGGCGATTAGTTTATTACTTAAATACTCATCTATCTGACATTTATCACAGAGTGATTAACTCTAGACAATTTAATTTTCTACATATATAAAAAAAGGAATTAACATTGAATGATTAACTCAGCACATTTATTATATGAACACGTATCATTGAGCGATTAGCTTATTACAGTTAATACACTTATCATTGAGCGATTAGCTTATTACAGTTAATACACTTATCATTGGGCGATTAGCTTATTACAGTTAATACACTTATCATTGGGCGATTAGCTTATTACAGTTAACACTTATTATTGATTGACTGATTTAAATAACTTATAATAAATTAATTATCGTTATCGATATTATTGTTTTTAACATCATTGTTTTTATAAAACATTTAAAAAATTTGAATAAAATAAAAGGTTTGAACATAAATCTAGCATTTTTATTTATCTCTACTGCTGCTCTTTCTACATAGTCCCACTTTATTTACGTACAAAAGATAATTATAAAAAGAAAAATTGCTACTAAGTAAACCACAAGACTAATGAAGAAGTAAAAGATAAACTTTTGACACATCAAAAGTCTGGTAATAACCAGTGGTTATATGTCATAGCAATATGTAGAATATCAGTGCGAAAATACTTGAATACAGCGTTTAATTCGTAATTAATATAGATTATTTATTAATAAAAGCAAATATGATTCACAAAAAGTCTTCCAAACCTTCTTACGTTTTATCCGCAACGTGTAGACCTTCAACCTGATACACAAATATTTTACAGCTCCGCAAGTGTGACAACTTTTTTAACTGCATTATTTACTTTTACACAGATATTACCATTACTGGTCCAAACATTTTTATAATTATACAAATTAATTGCAGCATTTAAAACATCAACTCTTAACCGAGTAAGATCTTCTTTCACTACTATATTAGTGCCTTTTAGTTTTGTTTTAGTTCCGAAAATTTTATTTTTAATTAAACGGCTACTAAATTTCACCAAAATCGGCGGCGATTTATTTTTATTAAGCGATTTTGGTGCTACTGATGTCGATTGCATAGGGAGGCAGTTCCCATCTGTTTAACAATGTCAATAATCACACGATTAGTATCCTCTCCGTTTTTTAGAGCTACTCCGTAGAAGCGCAGATTGTAGTTACGTGAATACTGCTCTAAAGTATCGGCAGCTTTATTTACTTCAGTTAATTTAGACGTTGCTTCAGCCAACATGGTTTCAGTTTCCAGGAGTTTAATCTCAGTTGCAGTTAATTTATTTTCCGTTGAAGTTAACTTTTTCTCCAACATTTCCACTTTGTTGTTAATAACATTAATTAACTGAATAAGATTGTCAGAAACAACCTTAGAAATCTTTCCAGAGAGCACTTCAATGAATTCATCCGACGAAACAACTTTTTCTATGAGACGTTGCACTGTTCCTTCGTCCTTATCACACTTATCAGCCTCAGTTTCTTGTCTGGTACAACGATCACCACCCATTTCTTCAAAGATATTAATAAAACTTGCTATTGAAAATTGCAACTAATTATCAATTTATTATTACACTGCGAATAATATTTAAACACACGCAGCGGATTTACGTGTTACAGTTCATTTTTCCTTTCTGTTTCGAATACACCCTGTATAAGCGTTGTCGCGACCCCGTTTTCATTACTGTTTCAAACACGCCCTGTATAAGGCGAAATTAATTGTGCCGGAAAGTTGCTTGGAAACCACGACACTGTACACATTGAGCTGATTGGTTCCCCCCAACCGCTGAGATGAATTCTGCCAATGGTAAATCGGAGCGTGTCTCTCTCTCTCTCTCTTTGGAAATTGTTCCTTTTCGATCGAACGGAAAACATTGCGCCTTCTTCAAAAGGAATCCGTCGTCTCCCGGGTTATATCTTATTTCGTTGAACAAATTTATTTTGTGCGAATCATTACATCAAGAGGATGATAGTGAATTTTACGGTAAATTGCCGCTTCTGACCAGGCCCTCGTGGAGACAGAAAAACGCGTGTTCGTGTTTGTTTCAGCTTCGATAAAGAATCGAGGTGAGTTTTGCACGGCGCAAAGTTTTCAAAATTGACCCTTACGTTCGATTTCTTTTATTGATAGGCTTCTTATTACGGATTCTTCTTACTACGAATTTTATTACGGAAGACGCACTTTCGCATCGTGCAGGTGTTCATAGACTTGCGACGCTGAGATTCTCCCTCCCCCCCCTTCCGACTGGCGGCATGATTGGCGGCATACATCAAAGAGATTAGCGGCGACTTTGATACATAGAGGCCGACAAGTAAACAAGACACCGACGTAATAGAGGTTGGAACATTACTTGTTATCTTTTCGCAGTTTTGAGCGTTAATTCTCGTTTTTGACTTTGCGTTATTCTTGCTTTGATTTCACCGCCGTTCGACATGCACTTTATTGCGTACACTCCGGTGTAAAATTAAAATTATTTTTTTTTTTTAACTTTAATGTAGAATAGTTCTATTTTATGTTTGATTTATTTCGCTGACTGGTTGTATAATAAACTAACGTGTTCTGGAGGTAATTGGGTTTCTTAATTTCTCCCTTTTCAAAAATTAAGTGGCGCCTATTTTTGGTTTGGCCTCGCGTTTCGGATTCGAACCCCCCGTCTCACTGCAGTTGGCTCGGCCACATCGGAGAAGTACAACCCGATGTGAAAACTACTACCTATCGACACAGGTGGGTAGCATACGCACGACTAGTCTGCTCGGCTGCTCATGATCAATGTAGATGAATATTTTTGAAAAAACGGAAACGCAGGGGTGCCGGTATCTAAAAGCCGCAACTATTCCGCCTCAAATACCGGGCAAGAATGCCGCCGCCGCCGCGAAAGGGCCAAAAATTCGAAACAGCCGAAAGTTAAACAACGAACGCAATCGTTCCAGACGCGCGCGACGTGTTTGACGAGCGCCTCCATGCGTGCTCGCAATTTCCGTCTCGGATGGAGGAGAGACGGCTCGCCCGCGGTGCCTCGTCTGGATGAGTTTAATTAAAAAAAAAGGAGATGCTAATTCCGCGCGCGTTATTTCCCCGCGGAACGCATTAGCTATTAACAAACATCGTCCGATGTTTATTTTACGAGATTGTGTCCTAAGGAAGATGCGTCTCGTTTCCTTTTAGCTTTCATTATTATCGGCTACGATCACATTCGCTTTAAGTTGGCTGAGAGACAATTTGGGAAGTTCGTGCTCCTCACGCATACCACGACAGCGAAGAAAAGAGGTCTTCGTGATGGCGCGCATCCGAAGAAGAGAGAACCCCGATGGGTCGTCGTAATGGTGGATCGGCGGTATGATTGTGAGTGAAACTCTCACTCAGGATCAGAACTAGCGAAACGCCCGCGCCAGGTAAGAAAGAGTGAAACTCCCGCTCTAGTATCAGGATGTGCGAAACGCCCGCACCAGGTGAGAAAGGATGAAGCTACCAATCGATCCCGTCCGATAGGTCGTCGTGATGGTGGGCATCCGCGATTTGAAATGGACACAGCATGTTGACGAAGTGACTGTGAAGCGAATGTTGATAAACGACGCTTTCTATACCATAGAAGAATATTTGTGTAAAGACTCTCTTTTTTTTGTAGTTCAACACGACTTTGTTTACAAACTTAGTCCATATTTACAGGTGTTTACAGAATGGAACGTTTATATTCCGGCAAACGAAAATCACAGGACGCTAAACGAAAGTTAAACTTCCGGACGTCCGGTAGTTTCGGGAACGGTAATATACGGTGTGTCTTACGGACACTAATGTCAAACAAACGACAACGCACTGTGCATACGTTCCGGTTCAGGGGATCGGATCGGTGGTATGGTTGCGAGTGAAACTCTCACTCAGGATCGGAATGTGCGAAACGCCCGCACCAGGTAAGAAGGAGTGAAACTCCCACTCTAATATCAGGATGTGCGCCCGCACCAGGTAAGAAAGGGTGAAGCTCCCACTCTAGGATCAGGATGTGCGAAACGCCCGCACCAGGTAAGAAAGAGTGAAACTCCCACTCTAGGATCAGGATAGGGTTGCTGTGATACCAACAAAGTATCGAGACCAGTACTTATTAGAGTACTCAAATCGGAGTATCGATAACAGTAGAAAATCGAATCAAAAGTATCGATATCTACTCATATTGAATCATGTGAGTAACTTTTTTAATTATACGGGAATTAAATAAAACAATTTTATGTTTGCGGGAATTAAATAAATTTTATTACAAATGCTAACATACAAATACAAATTACATGCAACGTGTTTATTGTCTTTTCTTTGTGAAATAACTCCATACTTTTGAAATTGGAGGAGCCATAACGACAAATTATTCACTCAGTCACCGTTAATTAATCAGAAAAGAGAAAAATAAAAGATGTGCTGGCAATGACGAACAATACACAACAAATCATGCTTCACAAACTCTATCTTCGAGTGCGTGTAGTCCCATCTTCGTGACTATTCGGAGATGTACTCCACAAGATGGACACTAGCAATCTTTACGATCAAACTGCTAGAAGCTGTCTTATTTTGTGTTTGTCACGCTACCTTTTCATTTAGTTTTTCTAAGGTCAGTCCCGATTACGTAGCATTTCATATGTGTGTGCTTTAGCACGAGGTCGGCTATCAATGTCACTGCAGATCTTAGAATCGGCTACGATCACATTCGCTTTAAGTTGTCTGAGAGACAATTTGGGAAGTTCATGCGACTCACGCATACCACGACACCGAAGAAAAGAGGTCGTCGTGATGGCGGGCTTCCGAAGAAGAGAGAAACCCGATAAGTCGTCGTAATGGTGGATCGGCGGTATGATTGTGAGTGAAACTCTCACACAGGATCAGAATGAGCGAAACGCCCGCGCCAGGTAAGAAAGAGTGAAACTCCCACTCTAGTATCAGGATGTGCGAAACGCCCGCACCAGGTGAGAAATGATGAAGCTCCCAATCGATCCCGTCCGTTAGGTCGTCGTGATGGTGGGCATCTGCGTTTTTTTTTTCAACGAGTTAGTATGGTTCGTTTGGGAAACTCGTACGTCTCCGTTTTAGCTTTCATTATTACCAACGGCGGCACAAAACTCCTCTGCAACGCCCGACCGAATTCACAAGGGCTGAGGATTAGGTATAGAAAAGAGGCTTAATTGTAGGATATCTTTGCTAGGGGGGGGGGTTGATGCGCCCCCCTAAGTCAATTTGATCAGACGCGCTCGCTCCGGACGTTGTTTAACCGTGCCGAGTCAATAAAGCCGGCCGAAACTAACTGGAATAATTAAAAGCGCCGCCCGCCACACGTATGGAACGAAGGGCTTAACGAGTTCTGCTTTATTAGAGAAGTTCCGCCCGAAACTATGTACATACGCGCTCTCAGGTGAGCGGGGCGCGAGCTCGTGCTTAACGCGTTACGCAGGGCGTGGGGCGGGCGGGCGGTAATAATTAATGAAAGCGCTTTTATGAGGTGGAATCTCTGATTTCAACTCTAAGCTCCCTAAGCGATTATCATAACTGTAGGTAGACCTGGAGCGTGAGGGTTTTCGTTAAGCAAACGAATTGATTTGCTTAGGCAAAAGGATTGAAAACTTTACAAGTTTACAAACTGCACGGGTCAATTGATGGCGCAGCCAGTAGTATGGTGAACTTCCGGGTTTCAAGGGGTCGGAAAAAAAAGTGAGGGTCTTTTGGTCCTTGATGAATTCGCAAGCATATCCCTTTCATTGTTCCTGAAACCGAGTGGGTGGCTCTATGTCGGCGGGGTTGACGACGACGCGTCGCTTATACATATAACAATATAAACCAGGCAAACAGTGGCCGCCGCCGCCGCCGCAAAGTTAACCACATGTGCGCGAGTTTAATATGCGGGGTTGAATTATTAAGGGCGCCGCATATTAAGTTATGGTGGAAGTGCCGGCGGGCATTCTAACATTAATTACCGGCCGGTCCACCTACAATTTGCCGGGCGCACGTAATCTCGGATTATCCCGCAGAGCTAAAGGTCGGAAGCGCGTTCGAAAGTCCCGCGCCTCTGGAAGCCGAGTGGAAACAATTAGGAAATTATGAGGGTGCGCTTTCGCCCTTTCGCATTACGTCTTGTAGCCGGGCTAATGCGGTTGCGGATCGTTCGTTTTGCGTCGATGCGTTTACGGCCTTGTTTTCGCTCACCCCCTCGCTCTCCCCTTAACGAGTCCTCTCTAAAACGTAGATTACGAAATGCATCGGAAAGTATTGTTGTTAAGAAAATGTCTATGCCCTTGCTCCCAGTCCTCTTTTCTTTTGAGCTTTCATTATCAGCGTGTTACAGTTTAATTTCCGTTGGGCGCAATTGTTCCCAAATATGGCCGCCCGGTCAATTGTGTTGATTTTCGAAAGGATTTCTGTGAGCGGTCAGTTTGGATCATGTGACCATGTTTTGGGTACGCGCGCAGAATCGCATTAATATTTGGCTGGTCACGCTAAGGTGCACGTTGTCTTGCGCGGAATTATTTAATGCGTGATCTGCAACGAAGCACTCTGCGTCTAACAGAAGCAGTTTTATCTGCTTTACATGTTACTGGTTATTATGAGTGCGTTCGACTTGGGCGCTTTCGTGCTGACAGCGTTAGTGCTGGCAGTAAACTTTTTTTTTTCGTTCGAGAAGGTCGCTACTCTGCAAATGCTATCAATAAGCCGAACACTTTTTCTGTGGTGTTGATACTTGACAGTTGATATTTGAAATTTGAAAATGGCAAACGAGCAACAAAGTTTGATCATTTCAGCAGCACTGCACGAATTTTATAATATCATGTTTATAAATTCTTCATCAGACGAAAGTGAAGAAGAAAATGAAGAAATTATATTAATGCATCGTCTATAACTTGATGTACAATGCATACAGTAAGCCTCAAAAGCCTGGAATAAAATTCATAATTTCTTTACTCGTAAACGTAAAAAAAAAAAATAAAGAAATTATGAATTTTATTCCAGACTTTTGATACTCACTATAATAAAGTTTGTTTTTAGATCCATTTGTGAAAAATTCAATGTAGCCCGAGCAACAGCTTTAAACTCTGTTCGTAGGGTTACGAAAGCTTTATCAGAACTGGCACAAGTCTTTATTACATGGCCAAAATGAAGAAAGAACAGCTGAAATTTCAAATGGGTTCTTTGATGCAAGTGGTTTTCCAAACATAATGGGTGCTATTGATGGCACACACATTAATATTCCCGCACCAAAACAAAATCCTGAGTGCTATATTAACAGAAAGGGGCCTTCATTCAGTACAAATGCAGGTGAAACAAATTAATTCTGATCATTTTGAAAAAAAAAAAAAATTGTTTAGGCTGTTTAGGCGATCACCAGTGTCGCTTCATTCATTGTTACATAGGAAATGTTGGGTCTTTACATGACCAGCGGGTTTTTCGACTCTCAGAAATTTATGACTACCTTAACGATCCATCAAAGTTCCCAAGAAACTGTCATTTGATTGGTGATTCAGCTTATATGCTTAACGAGCATCTACTTACACCATACCGAGATAATGGACGATTAACTAACCGGCAAAGAAATTACAATTATTGCCTAGCTTCAGCTAGAATGGTTATAGAGAGAACATTTGGTCTCTTAAAAGGAAGGTTTCGGAGTCTGTTAACAGTGCTTGATATTGTTACGGTAATATTTGAAGTAACATGAAATGAGGGACGTAGCTTAATATAACAAAACATTTATTATCAACTAATTACACTTACATTATGTTTTTGGGGCACTAACGGACAACTAGACTACATGACACTCTGAAGAGATTTGTTCTAACTCTCCTCTAGCTTTGGCTTTGTGGCCTCTTTATAGGGGTTTCGCTTCCGGGGTGTGACGTCAATTATTGCCTTGACATTTGTGTATGCGATTCCGCGCTAGATCTGTGCCCATAGATGAGTCATTAGATTTTGCGCACGGCCCGCTGTGCAGGTGGTCTGTCGTCTGCATCGCGGGTGAGTCATACGTTACATAATTGCGACAGAGTCATTCTTATGTTTATATTATCTTTTTATGTTTATGTTACGCTCGACTTATTCTCAGCTGTACACCTTTGCTGGTTCTCTTATCCTAGTTACAATATGGAACGCATTGATCTAATTCCAGAATTTGTTTTGGCATGTTGTGTTTTACATAACATATGTTTGATGAAGGGTGAAGAAGTAGAAGCTGTTAACATAGATAATACACATGCTCCTTTGGAAGAAGTTGTACATGTAGGACGAGCTGCAGAGGCAAGAAATATAATAGCAGAGGCCAAAAGAAATGATATTTGTCAAGCACTTGAAATTTGAAATGTATAAAATTTTATTAAGTTATAGAATTGGTAGATTAGTTATTTCAATTCAAATATGATATACGTTATTGAACATTTTTTTTATTTAAAACAACATAACTGATAAAATACAGGTTTCTTTAACAAACTTATTATAACTTCATTTACCTATCCCTTACATTAATTCACTGCTCGTGTACCTATACACTCAACTAAACATTACACAAAATAGTTAAATTATTGGTGATTACTAAATTATAAACTTTACTATTACTAAATTATAAAGTTACTATTCTAAAGAAACTGCTTCATTATAATAAGTTGTTATTTTTTAAGTGATGCTACTAGTTCTTTAAAAACAGTAATGGCTTCACTCCTTTGCTTCATTGTTTCTTGATGCCTGCGTTCACGATTTTGCTTAGCTTTCTTTATTGACGTGAATAAGTCCTGAGTTGATAAATGACCGGACTGCATTTTTTTTGATGATTTAATATTAGATTCTTCAGCTTCTCTAGCTCTTTTCCCAGTAGAACTTATTGTTGCTACTGGTTCTATATTTGGTTTCGAGCATAAAAGCTCCTGCATAATGTCATAGTATGTCCAACTCTTTGCACAATTGCCTGATTTGCCATTGTGGTCCTTTACCGCCTTATATGTCCTTTTCAAACTTTGAAATTTTGACATACACTGTGGGCCACTGACATCATAACCAATATCATTTAATTGCTTGCTAATAGCTTGCCAAACTTTTTTTCTGTGCTATTTTTCCAGAATGAAATTCATTCTCTTTTTTTTTGATATGGTTCTATTAAAAATGGTATTGCGTTGTGTGGTCATTTAAAAGTAACACTGTGCGGCGATTTTATTACATTTTACTTTCTTTATTTAGATTGTCTTCTTTATTAGTGAGATCCACTTTATTTAATTCTGAAAGTTTGTGTGTAACCCGATAGTTTTCATTCGGCCCAGTCCTTCTTTCTTTTTGGCTTTCACTATTATCGGCGGCGATTCTGACTTTATTTTCTTGGAGCGAGTTACTGTTGACTATGTGACGTCCATTTCATTTAATTTCGGAAGTTCGCTCATCTCAACCAGTTTTCACTCGCCCCCAGGCCTTCTTTCTTTTTAGCTTTCATTATCATCGGCGTTTCTTTTTTTTTTTTTGACCAAGTGAGATCCGCTGTATTTAATTTGGCAAGCTCAACCGTTTCACTTGCTCCCGGTCCTAATTTCTTCTCAGCTTCCGTTATTGTCGGCGGCGATTCGATTGCATTTTCTTTAAGCAAAGATCAAATGAGGTATACTTTATCGAATTTGGGTTCGCGCGTCTCAACAGTTCGCCTTCACTCCCAATCCTTCTCTCTATTCATCTTTCATTATCGTCGGTATCATCGTCAGGACCATAGTGGGAGGGGCGGTGATGTCTGCATCTACATTAAAATATTAAACAGATCTGGTTATGTATTAAATTTAATAATAATTTGTCACCGGCGGTCGGGGCTGTATACTATAGACCTCCTACGTATCCGTATAATTTCTTTTTTGATGAGCTTGAGCTTTACGACAAATTAATCCTTCTGGGGGATATAAATAATATTGATATGCCTAAGCCTTCTAATCCTGACACTAGATACAGAGACGGATGGACTTTTCGGAGATGTACTCCACAAGCAATCTTTACGATCAAACTGCTAGAAGCTGTCTGATTTTGTTCAAACTGCTAGAAGCTGTCTGATTTTGTGTTTGCCACGCTACCTTTTCATTTAGTTTTTCTAAGGTCAGTCCCGATTACGTAGCATTTCATATGTGTGTGATTTAGCACGAGTTCCGATTACGAAAAATCTTGCATGTGGGCCTACTTACTCTATGAGTCATCATGATTTTCCTAAATCGTTCGCTCTTATGCTTCCATAACGCCGCGCCGGCTTTTTTGATGAGTTTTATTGCAAAGGATAGTCATGACTCGTGACGGCAGAGCAAGTCGTTTGTTTACGTTATTTTTAGGTGGGCAAGTTTTCCGCGGTCACGTAGGCGACGTTGCACCGAATTTAACTCGCGCAATGAATTTAATGATGGTTTCTTACACAGCGATGGTCTGTCGCGATTCAGATCAGGCATGCTTTTGCTACGTGGACGAGAAATCTAACGAAATTTTATTCTGACGAGACTTTAAGAAAAAAAATTAGAAATCGTACGGCACTTCGAACGAGAGGTCTCAAGGGAGGAGGAAAATTTTACTGCCAGAGCCACGTCATCTTAGAACTGAAGATTCGTTTATCGAAACGGTTTGCGTAAACTGTAAACCCGTCGCGTCGTGTCGCAAGTCAAACGAAAGCTCTCGACGAGACGAACTCGACTTTCATATGGGCACCATCTTTAAATCCAAGATGGCGGCGCTATACTCTAAAATGTTCGCGTGACAGATGAACACGTTATGTCGCATATGAAATGGAAGGCCTCGACCAAATTCAGACAAAAAATTGAGACAATTTTTTTTTTATTAACTTAAGCAAGGCAAACCAAACTCAACCTAACTCGACCCAAGCCGAGCAACAAATTAAGATTTAAAAAAAATAAGAAAATCAGAGCTCAAAAATAAGTTCAAACTTCAAGAAACAAAGTTCAAAAGTTTAAAGTCAAGGTCAACTCAACCCAAGACAAGAGAAATGGGGAAAATCTTTAAGGAATTAGAATTTCAAGGAACGAGGTTCAAGAAAAGTTAAAGGTGAAGCCCAACCTAAGACAAGAAACTGGAAGTGATTCTTTTAATTCATGGTCAGCTTGTAAAGCAGGTTTAAGAGTTTTCCTAAACCTGAAGCCTCACCCTGTATTTCGGTCATCCTTACTTCTCATTTTCTTACGAGTTTATTTCTTGCTTATTTTTGTTTCACATGTAATGGTAAGTAAGTTAAACGACTAAAGACTATTATATTATTAAAACAATCTTTAAAAAATTCAAATTTCAAGAGGCGAGGTTCAAAAAGACGAAAGGTCAAGCTCAACGCGACGCAAGGCAAAAAATTGGAAAAAGAATTAAAAAATAAATAAATTTCAAAAATGAGGCTTCAGGAGGTTAAGGGTCAAGGTCAATCGAACATAAGCAAAAAAATTTTTAATTCAAAAACTAAACTCAAAAACTGAAAGCTGAAGGTCAAACCTTACCTAACTCTATTCAACTCAAGCAAAAAGTTAAGATTAAAAAAAATTAAAGGTTAATGAAAATTTCAATGTCAACGCAACCTAACTCTATCTAGCTCAAGCAAACAATTTTAAAAATGTAAGAATTGAACATTTTAAAAATTTAAACTCAAAATTCCCAACCAACTCAAGGTCATAGATAAAAGCACGTCATGTGACAACTCAAATGAAATCGCTCAGCAGGTAGAGAACGAACAACACAAATTACTAGCTGCCGCGAGCCCCCAACTGTGAGCGGTCCTTAAGAAGCTGTCTGATTTTGTGTTTGCCACGCTATACCTTTTCATTTAGTTTTTCTAAGGTCAGTCCTGATTACGTAGCATTTCATATGGGTGTGATTTAGCACGAGGTCGGCTATCAATGTCACTGCAGTTCTTAGAATTGCAAGTGTCGATCATGTCTCATCTAGGGCGAGGTTCTTGATAAACGAGCCGCCACCACGGTCACTTACATAACTTTTTTTTGTGTGGGCGGATTTATCTCGTGGTCGCGTTGCGTTGAATTCCACTTCCGTACTTTGCTTTTGATAATTATGATAATTATAAGATGTAGGACCTTGAAATTTTGAAAGTCGCTTCACCCTTTTCCTGGAGTATGGCCCTATAGTGGCCCTCCCGGTCAGTCCCGATTACGTAGCATTTCATATGTGTGTGATTTAGCACGAGGTCGGCTATCAATGTCACTGCAGTTCTTAGAATTGCAAGTGTCGATCATGTTTCATCTAGGGCGAGGTTCTTGATAAACGAGCCGCCACCACGGTCACTTACATAACTTTTTTTTGTGTGGGCGGATTTATCTCGTGGTCGCGTTGCGTTGAATTCCACTTCCGTACTTTGCTTTTGATAATTATGATAATTATAAGATGTAGGACTTTGAAATTTTGAAAGTCGCTCCACCTTTTTCCGGGAGTATGGCCCTGTAGTGGCCATCCCGGTCAGTCCCGATTACGTAGCATTTCATATGTGTGTGATTTAGCACGAGGTCGGCTATCAATGTCACTGCAGTTCTTAGAATTGCAAGTGTCGATCATGTCTCATCTAGGACAAGGTTCTTGATAAAAGAGCCTCCACCACGGTCACTTACATAACTTTTTTTTGTGTGGGCGGATTTATCTCGTGGTCGCGTTGCGTTGAATTCCACTTCCGTACTTTGCTTTTGATAATTATGATAATTATAAGATGTAGGACTTTGAAATTTTGATAGTCGCTTCACCCTTTTCCGGGAGTATGGCCCTGTAGTGGCCCTCCCGGCCAGTCCCGATTACGTAGCATTTCATATGTGTGTGATTTAGCACGAGGTCGGCTATCAATGTCACTGCAGTTCTTAGAATTGCAAGTGTCGATCATGTCTCATCTAGGGCGAGGTTCTTGATAAACGAGCCGCCACCACGGTCACTTACATACTTACGTACTTTGCTTTTGATAATTATGATAATTATAAGATGCCTGGGTTCTTACAACACTCGACTTTAATAATATGCTTGACTAATTGCAGCTTTGTCAGATAATCGATAAACCTACTCGCTATTCTGAATATTCAGCGACCTTGGTTGATG
Source organism: Dorcus parallelipipedus (assembly GCA_958336345.1). NCBI lineage: Eukaryota > Metazoa > Arthropoda > Insecta > Coleoptera > Lucanidae > Dorcus > Dorcus parallelipipedus. The sequence continues at coordinate 46,780,361 of OY284479.1, forward strand.
TGATTTGTATATCAGATGGCAACCGTGTCAGAAAAGTAGGTGTGGACGGTCTGGAGTTATCGGATCACGAATAAGTTTTTTGCCATCTCTGCATCGATGTCCCTAAAAAAATACTTCTACCTTTCAGAAATATATCGAAACCTGTAACGTACATTATGCGGTGTTCATTATTATTTTTTAAAGATTAGGCAATTTAAAATTAATTGTTTGTTATAAATAAATTATTTAGAACTAAGCTTAAAATTGTAAATATTAGGATAACTTATTTAACGTCGTGATAAAAGGAAACCATAGGTGATAGTAAGGAGTTCGGAAAATAAACGAGTGAGGCGGTGTGTTAGCTGCCGCGTTAGAAGCAACCGGTCACTCTTTAAAACCGCGACGCGCGGAACACGAGTCAGTCAAGCAACCGTTACGGAAGCATTAAATGCATAGGTAATAGGGGCGGGTTTTGCGAAAAACCCGACCAAATAAAATAAATTTCTTTTAAAAGCTCCAAACGTCCGAACTTCCTCACGCGAAATAATAGTGATGATCCAGTGTGATAAAAGGAAACTGTAGGTAATAGTAAGGAGTTAAAAACCGCGACGCGCGGAACACCAGTCAGTCAAGCGACCGTTACGAAAGCATTAAATACATAGGTAATAAGAGCGATGTCATTATCTGAGGAAATAAGTAAATTTAAATTCATTTCGTAATCATGTGCATTTCAAAATTATGCGGAGTCAGCACCCATTGAAGTAGATCAAAGCCGCGTTACACACGCTCGCATAAATGCAAGCTTTGCGGAATGCGAGCGTGTTGTTTACATGTGCCCATTAAGATCGATGCAATTAGAACGCGTTAAGAAATACAAATTTGGCAAGGATCAATCGATGCTGACGCCTTTTAGAACTTTGTGCTTTGGATCGAACCCCGGCCACCAGAGCAAAGGAACCAATTGTGACGTAGATATAGGGATGTATAAAAGATCGACCCGCAGGTAGAATCGAGAGTATTAAGAGTAGTTAGTTAGCAGTATTAGTATCATTATTATTATTATTATAAGTGTTTAGTCAGAAAGTAATTGTGAACGAGTGCGCGTAAAACCGGAGCCAAGCGAGTGAACTCCCCACGAGCCCCGGGCCAGGCCCTTTTCCTCCCCCTAAAAATAATGTAGAGTTTAATTAAAGTTTAAAGTTAAGGTTAGGCAAATTAACGTCGGTGCTTTAGTTTAAAGTTAGAAGATTTGATTAATTTGTTTAAAAAGTAGAGAAAATAAATAAGTTTAAGTAAAAGGACTAAGTTAAGATTAAACGAAAATATAATTTAAAGGGACATAATAATTGTGGTATAAAATAATTGTGATTATTAAATTAAAATAACAAAATTCGACGAAAACGACGTAGATGGCGCCAGATAAAAGAGGTTGTCCAGCTGTTAGAATGCAGGGGGGGGGGGTAGTATCCTGCGTGAACAGAACGTGATAATAGTCTTCGCCCGCCGATTCCTCAATAAGGCACATCGTACATTCGTAAGTGAGTAATAGCGAAAGTAGTTTGGGAATCCCCGGGGTGAAATAAGCGCGCGCCCTCGTCGTCGTCGGGGTGGTTCGCAGCGAGATACACGCGGATAAAAGATTCAAGGCCGGCGGGCGGCGGCTAATTTTATTTCACGTGCGACCGGAACGCACGCGAATTTACGAGCGGTACGGCCGTCGAATGAATATCGCAAGATTCGTACGTTCATAAATAAGCAGACTTCAAGGTCATTGTAGTTTGTTTCGTTTCTCGAAAGATTAATTTATTAAAAAGAAGTAGTAGACATTGTCTGGGGGTGAAGCGCGCTTGAATGTTTAACCGTGTTGTTTCCGAACGGGGCGGGGCGGCGTTCGGGGCGCGCGCTCGCGCGCTAATGAAGCGCGAACCTAACGCGATAATCTCCTCCGACAAGGCCGGAAGATAAATTATAAAATGTGTAACTGAAATAAGGCGAGTAAGTAATTCGCTTAGCGGCGTCGTGTTATTAAAATTTAATCAATCAAACGCGTTAATCTCATGGGGCGTACGTGGGGTTCGCTGTGAAATTTAAACCGATGCGACGAGGGGTTGAACAAAGTTATCTATTTGTAAAACGATGCTGCTTCGCCAAGCTCTATAAGAGTACTAATGTTTATTTTACTTTCCTAATGTGTACCCTACGGGTGGGTACTGATATTGTAACAAGGAGATTAGAACGTCGCCAAGGCGTGACCTCGAATGTATCAAACAGGCCGCGCCTACGCTTGGCGAAAGTCTACACGACGAATAATCCATAGATTACAAAAGCTCTCCTGTTTGGGCTTTCTAAAAACCGAACCCCATAAATACTCGGGAAATTCGTTTGTAATTCATTCAAGCGTAGACACAGTTCGTCAGACAGAAGTTTCCTCTTCTTATTTGATCATTTTACTTGAGAGTGATCGCTATTTATGGCTGAACGCGGGTGGTCGTTGGGCTGAACGCAGCCATCGTCTTTAGAACTCGTTTGATAAGTAGATTCAGGTTCAGTCAAGTTTTATTCGCTGGGAGTCGCTGCGATCGAGCGCTTCGCTTGAGCTGGGCGCAGCCGGCGTCGTTAGACGTCATTATCAGCTACCGCTTGACTTGAGGTTTCAACGTGATGTTGGCAGTTGTTTCATATTAAAAATGCGAAAGTAAAAGACTGTTTCGACACCAAAAATTTGATCGCGGTAGAATAATTGGGGTTTATTATAAAGACCAGCATTAAAAATAAATAAATCTTATTTGCCGTTCGATTTTGCAGGGAGAGCCGAACATAATCGCGTTGTCTGGGGCTGAACGCGCGCAAAGTCAAGTATGAAAGGGCGCTGGCGGTTGGTCATTTGACGTGAACGTTCAGTTTCGTTGCTATTCGACACGATCGTGTGCTCCTCAACTCTGTGGCGATAGCTGAAAGTAGTCGCTGTTTTGGGTTGAACGCAGCTGATGCCAAATGAACGTCACTAATAGTTTCGGAGATTCAGTTAGACAAATGGAAATAATGCACGAACAGCTAAGCTAACCTTTTTTTTTTTTTAATTAATTGTCATTTTAAATGCCATGATAATTTTTTTTTTGTCGACTGCGTCGAGTTTGTGGTTGAACTCAGCCCAGCATCAAAGTGGCTGTCGTTATCAGCTCTCGTACTTGACTTGAGTGTAATCGCTATCCATGGCTGAATGCAGCCAGTCGTTAGCAGTTATTATTTGATAATTTGAGAATTATAATCGCCATTTGCGGTCCCGTAAACGTCATTCGACATGGCGTTGAATGGAGCCAGTCGTTGGTAGTTATGCAGGTGGTGTCGTTAACGGCAATTATTTGACTATCTCTCTGTGGCTGAATGCAGGCAGTCGTTGGCAGTTATTATTTTACGTCTACGTCTAAACGCAGCCCATTGTCTCAGCAGCTATTATTTGACTAGAGAATATTCGCTCCCTATGGCTGAACGCAGCCAGTCGCTAGCTGTTATCATTTGACGTGAGAGTAGTCTGCGGATGAATGCACCCAATGTCACGTAGATGTCGTCAGCACTTATCATTTGACGTGAGAGTAATCGCTGAACCCAACTGGTGTCAAATAGGATGCGTTTAGAGCTATTATTCGACTATGTGCGCTATGTGCGGCTGCACGCAGCTTTCATTAGGCGTGAGAATACTCAACAACTCTTTACAAGGTGAATGACGCACAAATTGCATGAGCTCTCCTGCGTCAACTTTCTAAACTGAACCCTATAAATATTCGGCAATTTCATTTGCCGATATTCACGTCTGCGCATAGAGTCTAGATATTGCCCGATCGCCTATAAATTATATTTTGCTAAATAAGTGATGAGAGAGCGTGAGTTAACCTCAAAATAGCGGGAAGCTTTGACTACCGTCTAGTAGGGGGCATATCGATTGTTTCTTCAATTCATTTCCCAACTAAACAAGCGACACATTCAGCAAGCAAACAAACAAACCACAAAATATGCCGGAAACATTGATTGTCGTCTATAGTGACCTGTAAGGGTACCAATGTTCATCAGTTCCCTAAATGACCTAAACGGTCACTGATGTTTATTAATTTCCTAAGTGAGCCGTCAACCACTTTCCTAAAAAAGATTAATATCTAAAGAAAAAAGTGACCTCTAAGGTCGCTAATGTTTTCCACTTCACTAAGTAACCCGTAAGGATATTAATGTTTTCCACCCGCCTGAAAAAAAGGAACCCTGGTGAGTGCAGGTTCTATGTGAGAGATAAAATTGTCATGTGTTCGATTCATGCCGACTCATGCCGGTTCCTTCGAACTTCCCTGAGTGACTTATAAGGGGTATTAATGTTTTCCACTTGCCTAAGTGACCTTTGGAGATGTAGGACTTTGAAATTTTGAAAGTCGCTTCACCCTTTTCCGGGACTATGGCCCTGTAGTGGCCCTCCCGGTCGTCCGATCTTCAAACGCGTGGCGGCATCGCGTTCCTCGTCATTTTCTGCCATGCAAAGGCGTGCAGCCCGATTCGATGCGAGCCCTCTAAGGTACCTTAAAAAATTCCGGAAGAAAAGCTTGCAAATTCTAAACAAATTTCTAAACATCATATCGCCAGGGACATAGGTCCCATAGGTTAGGTACCCGGGGAGGTCCTCTTGCGTGTGAGAGAGTTTTAAAAACAATTTAAGATCACCTTTTTGGAGAAATTTTCGAAAATGTGTAAAAATGGCGGTTTTCGGGCCACACCTAAAATTCAGGACCGGACTGGGGGCCGAGCGTCCGCGGATATAAAGTTATTACTGCCCCATACCTACGTTCCGAGTTTCGTTCGATTCGGTACGTAAATAAGGGCGGTAAAATATTTTGAACGGTCAATTTTTTGAAACCCCCATACAAATCCTTTCCCCCCGTGTCCGATTGTAAAATCGACCCCGCCGTCGGGGTACACGAAGCGCCCGTGTCAGGTAAGTCCCACTCAGGTACGGAGTACACGAAACGCTCGCGCCAGGTAAGTATGAGCGAGACACCCACTCAGGTGCGGAGTACGCGAAACGCCCGTGCCAGGTAAATACGCGTGAGAGACCCACTCAAGATCAGGTACGGAAAGGAGGGCGGACGACTGGTTCTGGCTGCGCTCTCATGCGTCGAAATATGCAATCGCATATTTTAAAGAAGGTCGTTTGATGTGCTGCGCCAGCGCAGGTGCTCGGCAAGTAAATTTTCCACGAATGGAGGCGGGAAAAAAATCCTAATCCATAATCTCGGCTATTAAAGACTCGATTTCCAATTACTCAGCGTAATTTAATTACGAGGGTTCGCTCTTAATTCATTAAGCGAGAGGACCTCGTAAATCAGTCCGCCGGGAGGGGGGGAGGGGGGGGGGCGAGCGAGGCCCGAAAAATTATGAATCGGAATAAATCGCCGCGATAACCTCGACTTGTTTTCGAAGAATTACTGGCGCATTATGTAATTCGACAGGACGTCTGCTGTACATAAAGGATCGGGGGCGGATTGAAGAGCGCATTTGTTGTCGAGCGGGGGAGGGGGGGCAGGGCGTCACAAAGGAGTCGGCCGGATCGCTTATGCGGGGAGATATCGATAACAGGCTTTTTACGGTTATGCCGCCGCGGAAATACACGCACAAGGGCCGATCCTCGAGGCGAATTGTGATTTCTGGCTGTTATATATCGCCCCCCCCCCTCCCGCCCCGAATATATTCGGCGTGAATTCGATTTTGATTCGGGCGAGTTTTTTGAGTGGCTGATTGACCTGAAACGTTTGAGTTATGTCGTGAAAGTTCGATTCACATTTACGGATTTAGATTAATGTCACTTTTATCTGGTTAAGAATCGTCATTGCTTCTTCTTTTAAACCTCGGTCCGTGTATCGAGAGAAACTCGTTCATTGGTTTTCAAAATCGTGCGGCTTCGGGCAGTGTTAGCGGGTGGAAATTAAATGGATATTTAGTTTCGGTACGTGCATTGCTCTAACTGCCGACTTTCGCCAATAAGAATCGTTCATTCTGATTCTCCGCAACCGAAGTGGTAATTGGCCCGCAGAAGTCCGCGGAAAGAATAAAAGGAAACGCAACAAACCGCAGCGGCGGCGTTGTCGGTCGCTGAAGAAGTCGGGAAAGTGAACACGCGGACTTTGTAAGCCCCACCCCTTTTCGGATTCGCGTTTATACGGACTCTGATACGCGTTCTCATTGGCTGCCTCGTATTTATATTAATAAGCACACTTTGTAACCATTTAACTTTGTCTTGAAATAAATGTTCTTATTTCTGCGTATTGTTTATCGTTCTCTTAGTTAAATAAACAGACGAGTATAAAAGTTATCCCGGACTTAGGAAACGAACTTTACACCAAGTTAACTTCTTGCTGTACCGCTGATTTTGAATTGTTGCCGCGCAAACCGTCGACCAATCGCGGCGCGAGGACAAAAACCTTACAAACACTCGTGCAGGGTACGCCGTGGTAACAGAAGATCTATTTAGACCTCGGTTCGTGTAGTACTAAAACGATTTCATTGAGCCAAGATTGCAACGGCCATCTGGTTTTTAATAGAACCACAGCGTAATTTATTTTAGGTACTAATTGCTTTTTTTTTATAGCAACTCGATCGTGTGATCGTGTTTGGCCTTCATAACCGTTTGCCTTAACCCATTTAGGACCACTATTTGAAATATCAAGAAAAATGTGATTTTTTTAATCAATAAATATTTATTTAGATCTAGATAAGTAACTCTTAATGTATAAAATATAACACAAAAATAATTCATATTTTTTTTTGTAGTTGCATTAACGCAACATTGGGACAATGCATTAAATGTGGTACTCTTGGATGCAGTGCGAATGCAATGGGATTCCATATTTACAACACATAAATACCGTCGTGCTTTTACAGACTCTGCAACGTCTCCTTCAATTTTCATTGTTTCTTTGAATTATATGACCCACATTATCCAATCTTGCGGTGCTTGGCAGAGACATAGCAGATCCACGTCCTCGAAATGATTGTGTTTTGACTTTATTAGTACTAAGAAGGCTTCGTACAAGTTCAGATCTGAAGTCCAACTGCGAAATTGGTTTATCTTGATATACAAGTCTGTGAAGTTTCCAAGAATTTACCACTGCAGAATCTACCATATTTATAAATAATGGCCACCACCATTTCTTCCCGCGAATATATATTCGGTAATTTGCAACTGCATTATCGTGTAAATCAACACCCCCCATGTATTTATTATATTTGGAAATCATATTTGGTTGTGGTATAGATATATCTTTTTTTTTCTTACGATTGTACCGTTTTACAAATACATTAGGGTGGGCAGTCTCGCAGTTGCTTCCAACAGTAACTACCGAATTGTCGTACCACGCTTATTTCATTTTCATGATCATAACGTGCATCCATGGTCCCACGCGCTTTCTTTCCTATAGACTTACTACTTTCTAGAGGACACTTCAGCATTCTGTTTTCACGCACAGTACCGGTGGCAAAAGATCCTTCATTTTTCAAGTGAACCAACAGCTTGTAACTAGTGAAAAAGTTATCAAAATATACTTTATGTTGCGACCTATTTTCTAATGTCTTCAGAAGATTAATTACAACTTCTTCGCCTAGACCATATTCTTTTTTGACATTCCCAGCAATTTTGCCACCATACGGTATACATTGATATAAGTACCCATCGCTAGATGTCAAGCACCACATTTTAAATCCAAAACGTACAGGTTTCCCCTTCAAAAACATTTTTGCAGAACGACGACCAAAGTAGGGCACCATTTATTTGTTCGTCAATAGACAAATGATGTCTAAAAATACCATACTTTAAAAAATTCTTGTTGAAAAGGTCAACCAGTGGTCGTACTTTGGCAAATTTGTCATTCCGGTCTAATTGATTATTATCAGCAAAATGAATGTTCTGTTTGATAGTAAGAAATCTATTTCGAGATATTGCATTTTTAACAAATTGAATACCTTTATCTTCTTCGGATGACCAATAAAGTTTTGTTTAAGGAAGAGTGTGATAGCCGCTTAAAATTAATATTCCCAAAAAAATTTCTAAATCATTTTGATCTAAGTCAAACTGTGGACGATTATTTTCTCTTGAATATTTTATCGAATTCGAAATAATATATAACATTTTCATCAAACATTTCTTTAAAAAATTCAAGAACAGATTTCCCATGTAGAACTTCAGAAATATTCTTTACATTTTCATCTTCATTTGACACGGCATCTTTCTCATAGTCAACAGGTGTTCTACACCAAGTAATATCTTCAATTCTTATCTTTTTACCCGGTAAAGATGCAGGTAATTCATAATTATTATCATCCTCTATGTCAACTTTATCATCAGGATGTAATATTTCAAAAGTTCCCAGCTACATCTGATGGCAAATTTTCTACCGCACCTATAACATCATCGTCAATGTCTTCCTCATCTGTTAAATTATCAACGTCTGGTGGTAAATAGCAAACGTCAATTTCTTCATGTATATCAAGGTCTGCAATAATTGCCTCAAGTTCGTTCATACTTAAAGCTCTTCTTGGGTCATCGTGATATTTAACTTTACTCTAAAATGATCAAACACAAAAATCCATACATCTTTATCTCTTCATTTATACTTGTACTTACCATTATTTCTGTAATCTTCAAGATTAAATATAGTGTGCTTGTTCAACCCTATCACATAAATATCAACTGCCAGTTCACAATCACAACGTAGAATGAGAAATGTACAAATAAGTAAGTTTATGTAGGAGTTTTCATTATTACAATAGACTTGTTCGGGTTCCCGTGAGGACAGGTTCAGAACAGTTAGGAGCATGCGCATAACAAAAACCGCACGTTGTTTTGTTCTGCGCATGCTCCTGGGCGTTCTAGGACTGTTCTGACGAGAACCCGAACAAGCCTAATGGTTTGTCCCAATGTTGCGTTTTCGCAACGTTCCATTTCAAAATGGTTTGTAAATAATCCTTTCACAAAATGATTAATTTTTTTACAAAATGTTGGTAGTATGAAGTGTGTTCTGTGTGAAAATTCAAACGAATATAGAGAAAAGCATATCAAAACGACTGTAGTGAATTTTTAGAAGTATACATTTTTATGCCGGAAAATCAATCATTCTTTTACTTTTTCAAACAGAATTTAAAATGTGATTCTCTATCTAGAAAAATTATGTAGTAATCTTCAAATATTTACTAACTGAATATTATTTATTGCGCAACCAAAATAATTACTTTTGAAATAAAAAAAAAAATCATGTCGATGTTGCGTTAACGCAACGATGGGAATAAATGGGTTAATTAAGAATAATAAGAAGAACGTGAAGCAAACAAAAAAAATAATGAAAAAACTCGATTATTTTTTGTTTTCATAACCTTGTCAATCTTGACAATTTCTGCAACAATCTGTAACAATCAGTCATTCTTTAATTTTATTTTATTCTTTTTCTTTTCGACCTCCGTCCGTGTATTGAGAGAAACTCTGACTCTGAAAACTGTGCGACTTGAAGCAGATCTATTCAGACCTCGGTTCGTGTAATGCATAAACGATTTCATTGCACCGAGATCGCTGCGACCGTCAGGTTTTTAAGAGAACCGACGCGTAATGAAAGGGCACGAATATTTATAAAGAAAGGCACTTTCCTTTCTTCTACACTAGATGGCGCTTAACTATAATAATATATTGTCTGAATGCCACTATTTTCTTGTCTTCCATCTGGTTCTCAACGCGCGCATCTTTTTTTCTTTAAGTAGGTAAACAGATGACTTTAAAGTCTCGTACAGGGTCCGCCGTGGTAACAGCAGATCTATTTAGACCTCGGTTCGTTTAGTACTAAAACGATTTCATTGAGCCAAGATTGCAACAGCCATCTGGTTTTTAATAGAACCACCGCGTAATTTATTTTAGGAACTAATTGCCTTTTTTTTATAGCAACTCGATCATGTGATCGTGTTTGGCCTTCATAACCGTTTGCCTTAATTAAGGTTAATAAAAAGAAGGCGAAGCAAAAAAAAAATAATGAAAAAACTCGATTATTTTTTGTTTTCATAACCTTGTCAATCTTGACAATTTCTGCAACAATCTGTAACAATCAATCATTCTTTATTTTTATTTTATTCTTTTTCTTTTCGACCTCCGTCCGTGTATTGAGAGAAACTCTGACTCTGAAAACTGTCCGACTTGAAGCAGATCTATTCAGACCTCGGTTCGTGTAATGCATAAACGATTTCATTGCACCGAGATCGCTGCGACCGTCAGGTTTCTAAGAGAACCGACGCGTAATGAAAGGGCGCGGATATTTATAAAGAAAGTCGCCCTTTATATTTGGCACTTTCCTTTATTCTACACTAGATGGCGCTTAACTATAATAACATATTGTGTGAATGCCACTATTTTCTTGTCTTCCATCTGGTTTTCAACGCGCGCATCTTTTTTTTCTTTAAGTAGGTAAACAGATGACTTTAAAGTTAGCGTTTCCAAATCAGGGCCGTAATCTCTTGCTTTGCCCCCCCCCCCCCCCGTCAAACAATAATGTTCTTTCATTGCGACGTCGTTTCTCTTATTTTTTTTTTACACGACGCTATTCGATTGGCTATACGCTATACGCTATACGCGACTGATTTTGCAGCAACCTCGAAAGATGGCGCTGCAAATGTTTGCGACAACCATAATTTTTTTGGTTCCTATAACAAGCAGTGCGGCAGCACTTGAAGGACGTTGCAGAGATGGATTAATTAAAGCCTGAATTTCCGTCGGCAAACATGAGAGCTATACAGGGTGGTCCCAAAAAGGAATCAGTCATAGGAGATGATGAACATTTTTTCTAATAAAAGTCTTTTCGTTTTTGAGATAAAAATAATTGAAAATTTGCTGTATGTTAACGAGTTTAGATGTTACAGGTACCGTTGCTAAAAAAAAAATGCAAATATTGTTGCCATACAACCAGAATTACCTTTTCAATCCGATTAACGTTCAATTATTTTTATCTTAAAAACGAAGACTTTTATTAGAATTTTTGTATGTGAGTTTTACTCATCATCTTCTACAACTGATTTCTTTTTGACACCTTATTTCGGGACTACCCTGTATAACTAATATTCACTCGCGCGTGTGTGTGAACTCTTCAGTTTGATTAACAAAGATGGCGCCGAGTGGTCGACGTAAGTAAACCGGTCAGCCGTGCAGCAGATGCCAATAGAAATTATTTCGCTCTCGTTCCTTAACCCGTCCCAAAAATAATTTAAAGTGATTCGGTTTGATTACGATCCGATTAGTTACAAAAGTGGACTCTCATTGGCCTCTTGTAGATTGATTTCGTTTCGACCTCAGTCCGTGTATTGAGGAAAACTCGTTGATTGGCTTTCAAAACCATGTGGCTTCAAGCAGATTTATTTGGACCTCGGTTCGTGCGGTGCTAAAACGATTTCATTGGACCACGATTGCTGCGGCTTCTTGCATTTCGGATAAAAACTGTTAGAATTGAAACAAGTAAGTTGCTTCTTTTTCTGGGTCAATCGTCTTTGTTTTTTTTTTTGGTTGTCCTTGCTTTCTTTTCTTACCTCGGTCCGTGCATTGAAAGAAACTCGTTTATGGGCTCTTTCAAAGCCGTATTTCAATCTCGGTTCGTGTAGTTTTAGCGTTTCAGTAGCGTACCCATCCCCCATCTCCCATTTACATTATAGTATCTGGCGTATAACGTCGTTAATGCCAAATAATGAGTTATAAGCTCTTATTACCCTTGTTCGGTATGAGATCGTTCCACGTCGAAGCAGGTGCGGAACAGATTGTACCTAAGCGCCGACGATCAGCCACGGAAAGATCCACGTCGAATTAACCATCGGCTCTAATTGCTTTTATAATTGAATACGGCACGCTACATTAACGGCTTTCGGATGATCCCTCGCCGCAATTTGCATGCGCGTAATTACGCCTATCTCCGACAAGTCTCACCTCCGCCCGACGAGCTAATTTCGTTTTTATTGCCGCCCGTCCGCTTTTATCTCGCGTCCCGTCGTCGTCGCGTATGCCCGCGTCCCGCAGAACCGAACGCGTCTTATCTTCGACGATAATCTACATATATAGGTCTCGTTACGAGCGCAATTGGACGAGGTAATAAGGGCGAGGAGTTTATTGGGACGGTCGTAAAGCGAGCGAGCGAACGTCGTGGTCGTGTGCGAAATTAAACTGTTGTCGTCGTAAGGAGGAGATGTAAAACCGTTGAAGCGTTAATAATCAAAAGGGATGCGACCTAACCTAACTTTTCTCTACGATCCGCGGACGAGGCATACGAGCGAAAGAGATTCGAAGCGTGTAAACGGGAGAAGTGCTTAAAATAAAATTCGTCCTGAAACAATGAGCGCTTTATATTCATCGTAAATAATTCTATAAGTACCACGAGTCCACTCCCCCCCCCCCCTCTCTTCGTCATCACCATCGCAATACCTCTCGCCGGTATACTTAAGCTGCGTTCGTTTATTCAACTCCGTTCACTCTATTTACTCTTTCCGCACTTTTCTCTCACTCTTACTTGTATTAAAACTTATTCGCTCTCACTCTTTAGAGTGCGAAAAGAGTAAATAGAGTGAACGGAGTTGAATAAACGAACGCAGCTTTAATGCAAGAAACCAGAATTCTGTGCGGGAGATTTGTTTGTGGAAATGCCGAACGGAATTATTTAATCCGTGATCTGGAACGAGGCACTCTCTGCTTTACATGCCATTGGTTATTATTTGTAACGTATGTTACGGGCCCCTTTCTTTGTAATTTAAGTTTTGAATTTCATTTGTTTATTGAATTGACGAAAGACTTAAGTATCTCATCGGTAGAGATAAAGACAGGTGTGTGGCAAATGGTGATATTATTTTTATTTAATTGTGCCCTTTTGTATTCGTTCGGGTAAACCCTGGTCGTCGCTTTGATCTAGCCGATAGCGACAGTGGGACGTTTGTTCATATTGTCACGTTAAAAGTATTACCAGTTTTGTGAAATAATTGTGCCGCGGCGCAATTATTTCACATGTTTGCATTCACGTGCTAAGCGTGCGTATATGCTGTTGGTCGTCGGGGTTGCAGTGGAGTTCTCGAGCTACTGTTCTGCTGATGAGGCCCCAATTAGGGCCGAAATAGCTATACAGAATATGCTCGGGGGCGCCATTGCGATCCTGACGACTCGCAGCCAACATTTACATATTACCAGTTTTGTTTAAATTAAATGGAACGCTATTTTATGTTAGAACTAAAATGTCTTTATTAAACGCTATGTTATAAAATAAACTGTCTTTAGCCTTAAACTTAATTTAACTATCACGGATTTATATTTACTGATGTCGGAACTCATTCATGCTACTTTAATAAACCTAATCTTACTTAATTATAGCATCTAAGCTTGGAGTGGGTCTGACCTCCGAAGCCAGCCCTTGGCTCGTAGAGTCTCGCTTCGTGCACTTATTCACTTGATCACTTGCTTTCGACTATCACTGCTTTGCGGCTACTGTTATTTCTCTGAAGACGACCAGATAACTGATAATATATTATAACAAATGTGTGTCTTATATACTAAAGATGTACATGACGTCATGACCAAAAGTCCACTAAATTCGGTGGATACGCGTAGTTGCTAATCCGGAAAAGGTGGTGTCAGGATTTCTTATGCGGTTACCAATTTATTTGGAACGCAAGCTAATTGTTTTTTCGTTAAACCAGTTACACATTGCTCCAGTTATTTTACTACGTCGGCAACTTCGATGAACCTGTAAGTTCAACGACAAAGCGTTGGAAGTCCGGTTCGCGGAGTGTACAGGTTCAGTAAATAACTCAGGATTACGAAAACATTTTAAATCAATTAATAATTTCTAAATTTCTCGTAATCGTGACAATATCCCCTCCCACAATCTTGCTGCTGCTGCCAGGTAGGTAGCAAGCGGCGATTTTATTACATTTTCTTCTTTATTTGTTGACCAAGTGAGATCCACTTTATTTTATAATTCTGAAAGCTTGTGTGCAACCCAACAGTTTTCATTCGCCCCCTGTCCTCCTTTCTGTTTAACTTTCATTATTACCGGCGGCGATTTTATTACATTTCCTTTAAGCGAATTGTTTATGATCAAGTGAGGTTTAGTATTATTATTTAACTTGGGAAGTTCCCGCATCTCAACAGTTTGCCTTCGCTCCCAGTCCTTCTCTCTATTTAGCTTTCATTAGCATCGACAACGATTTGATTACATTTTCTTCGTTTCTCGTCGTCCAAGTCAAGTCCAATTGATTTAATTTGGGGAGCTTGAACCACCCAACAGTTTTCACTGGCTCCTAGCCCTCCTTTCTTTTTAGCTTTCATTATTATCGGCGGAGATTTCGACTCCATTTTCTTTAAGTGAGTTACTGTTGACTCTGTGACGTCCAATTTGTTTAACTTTGGAAGTTCGCTCATCTCAACAGTTTTCAGTTGCCCCCAGTCCTTCCTTCTTTTTAGCTTCCGTTATCACTGGCGTCTTTTTTTTTGACCAAGTGAGGTCCACTTTATTTAAGCTCATGCAACTCGCTCCCGGTCCTAATTTCTTTTCAGCTTCCGTTATTGTCGGCGGCGATTTGATTACATTTTCTTTAAGTAAAGACCAAATGTGGTCTACTTTATTTAATTTGGCAACGCGCATCTCAACAGTTCGCTTTCACTCCCAGTCCTTCTCTCCATTTAGCTTTCATTATAATCGTGGCCCATTTTATTATATTTTTTTCTTTACCTGTTGACCAAGAGAGGTCCATTTTATTTAATTCGGCGAGTTTATGCAACCTGGTCTTCTCGTCCTAGTTACAATATTAACAAACGTAACTTTATATTAACGTTTATCGGATCATATTGTAAACTGTTAGGCTTGAGGGGAGACGAATAGAAATAGAAAAGTAACTAAATAATTCAAAAATTTGCCTTGAGGGCTATTTTACAATTTGAAGAAAAGGGCTAAATCTAGCCCCAAAAGAGCCAAGCTGGCAACACTGGATGAAGGATAATATAGCTCTGTTACAACCACGCTTTGTGACGGTCTCGAAACCGTCATAATCAGTTGCCTACCGAAATATGGAAATAATGATCGATTTTGACAACTTTGTCAAGTGTAAAACTTTGATGAGTGCATGCTTGGAACAGAGCTTACATTATGAAAATATGAAGTTATTTTTGATTATTATTGATGGCTTGCCTTTCTAAAACCTTCAGGGATCACCCTGCATAATACGAATACGCTACGCTCCGCACAGTGTGTGTCTATTAAAATGACCCTTGTGTATGTTTTTAAAACTATTTATTGCGTTATTGTAACGCCATCTGTTGAAACTTACCGGTATCTTCTTTTCATTTGTTTCTGCTATGAGGATGATCCACTGATTTTATTGGCCGGTTATATTTTGAAAAACCACTATTTATTGAGCATTGGATTTCAAGTGACAGTCGTTTCTGGATTGAGAAGAAATTGACGCCTTGTTATAAGACGGTGAACAGAGCCATCTTTTGAAACATGCCGAAAGTTTTTCTTCCGTTTATTTTAATTTATGAATCTACTAAATTGGGCTTTGTTGGGTCTCTTGTGTTTTTTAAGCTACAATTTTTTAAAAGTTTTGCTCATTTGTTTTCTTTGTGTCGTCACCTTTCCTTTCAAACAGTTTTTTTTTTATTTATTAATCTACTGAATCGTGCTGTAAAATCGATAGTTTTTTATTTTTTTTAATCTATTGTGTACTTAATTTTCTTTGCTTTCTCGTCGTTCTTTTCATTTATTTATTTTTTTAAGTAATCTATTAAATTCTGTTGTAAAATCGTTTGTATTTGATATTTGACATATTCATTACAAAAAATGAAAGGAGAAGAAAAAAAATTAAAACGTCAGTTTGTGCAAATTTTTTTATATAACTCAACATCGGCTCAACAACACTTTTCAATTGCTTCCGGCCCTTCTTTCATTTTAGCTTTCATCATAGTCCTCATCATTGTTGACCTATTAAGGTCCACAAGTTGGTAACTACTACTTATGATCGACCTTGTGCGAAATTCCTGTAGCTAATTGCTACAATTTTATTGAGCTCCTGATTTCGGCCACTGATTAAAAAAAAAATATGCGAAAAGTGGTCTTGAATTCTCATTGACTTTGAGGCTTCGTTTGAATGGCAGTTAGAACCCCGAATGTAGAAAGCTGAGAGCGAGGTCTATTTTTTTTTACTTTGGGAAGTCCGTGCGTCTCAACAGTTTGTCCCAGTTTGATCCCAGTCCTTCTCTCTTTTAAACTTATCTATTTAAAATTAATCTATGTTAATGTCGAAAGACATCAAAGATCTCAAAGCCAACTCTGGCCTCTTTTCAAAAAATCGCACGGTGTTGTTACGTAATTATTTACATAACTAAAATGAGGGATGTAGCTGGATTAAATAATGCATTTATTGTAAATAATAACAAGCAAGGAACTCGTATGGTTTACACTATACTACATGAGGAGGAAACTTTCCTCTGACTAGAACGACACTTTAAAATGAATTACGAGTGAGTTTCCCGAGTACTTATAGGGTTATTTTTTAGAAGGTTTTTCTAGGAGAGCCTTGTGCAGTCCTGTCGTGACATAATGTGAATCATCGGAAGATCGTTCTAAAAGATTAATCGTGCTGGTGATTCCGCCGAGGGTGAAACCGCGTGATGTAATTGTTCATGTTTTTCCTGGAAGCATGTAGCAGTGAGTACCTGACGGCGCTCTAATTTCCTTATTACAGTATTTTATTCGGGAAGCTCTTGACACTTTGCATTCGCTCCAAGTCCTTCTTTCGTTTCAGCTTTTATTATCGTCGGGGGCGATTGCGTTACATTTCAAAGTTAGTTAAGTGTTATATTTTTTCTTTTCTTTTTGACCAAGGGAGGTCCGGTTCCAACTTAAGATCAGTCCTCTACGAAATCCAGTACCAATAGATTTGCAGGTGAAATGAAGCGTTTTGCATATTCGGTCGGAAGAAATCGATGTGTCGATGTGAGCGATTCCTTGTGAACGTGATCGTCACGTCCTGCGCCGACTTACAAATGTCGAAGTAGATCACGATCATTCTTGTACACGCGGTAGCTCTGATTAGAAAATAAACAAATGACGATCGAACTATTTCTTATGGAAAATTGGGGTGAAAAAATTTTTCGATTCGATACCATAATAGTTATCAAAGGGCATAGTTACGAGATAAATTAATTAATAATTAAGGCTATAATCTACAATTGTGCCCGTGGTACATACAACGTTTTATTTATTTATGACACTGCCGATTACAAACAATAAGAAACGCTTTGAGGAAAAAAGAGAAAAGACGAAATATTAAAGATATGGCGAAGGAAAGCAAGTAATGCATGAATTTTGAAATAAATTCACCTCACGTGCCATCTGTTGTTCAATAGCTGAAGTATACCACATTTTCAAACAATGAAGATTTGAGGAAAAGAAGTTAAAAATAGTTTTATAAATTGATGGGAAGGTGCACTGAAAACGGGTGTAACGAAGTGACCATTCCGTTACCAAGAATATTTTTATTTATTTTGTAAAATACTTTTCATTTGCAGTTTTTGCGTATATTAATTAGTTTGTATATTTAGGGTGTCTTTGCGCAGAATTAAATTTATATTTTGAGTGGGAGTTCCAGCTGAGTGGGGCTCCCTTCCACTCGCAAGCCTTTATAAGCGCGCCAAGAGCACGCAACTTAGAACTTCCCGTGTATTATTTTAAGCGCCGTCTGTTGACCAATGAACGAATTAAACGGAAGAAAGGCGTTACCGATTATGAAAAATAAAAGGATACGTTTGAAAAAGGCGAGAATAAAGCGAAACATTAAGGAAGTGCCGAAGGAAAATAATAAATTCTTGAATAAAAAAAAAAAATACAACTCACGCGCCATTTATTGTTCAATAGCCGAAGTAGACCACGTTTGCGAAGAGCAAAGAGAATTTAAAAATCCTGAGAAAAGCTGCCTCGTAGATAGAACGACAATAAAGAAACTGAAGAGTTCCTGTGTATTAGTTCAAGCGTCATCTGTTGACCGACGAATTCATTAAACACGAGAAAAGTAAATTCCGATTGTAAAGGATAAGAAGACAATGAGAAAGCCAAAAGCATTAAAGTACTGACGCAGGAAAATAACAAATTTATGGAATTTGAAAAAAATATAACTCATGCGCCATCTGTTGTTTCAATAGATGAAGTATATCACACTTCTAAACGATAAAGATTTTGAGAAATAGCAGTTAATTATTGTTGATTATTCTGTACGAAGCTATAAAAAGTTACTGTCCGCCTGGGTCCTTAACCCTGTAGAGAATGCGTCAGATCAGAGATAGAAGCGGCGTTCATATTTAGGAGGTTCTGATAACCTCACTGTCATGCCGAATTTTTTATATTTTATATTGCCGCTTGTATTTCGTCTTGAATTTGTTCAAGCGACAGCGTTAGTTGTTTATGTGCAGAGCGGACGGTCATATTGGCGAACAAATTTAAACCGCCGCTCTGTATTCGACGTAAATAACTCTAAGAAGAACATGTCGACTAACTTAGTTGGCGAAATACCATGAAAAAAATGCTAAGGTCGATTTGTTTGAGGGGCGGACACCGTCCGCCCTTTCGGGAGAAGCTTAAAAGCGGAATGAAAACGAATTCTAAAGCTAAAGTTAAGCGACTGCACCTCGCCCGCAAACAATAAACAATTTAAGGGGGAAGGGATGTAAAAGTGGAGCGTAACTGCAGCGATGCATCTAAAGCGTCGTCGGAACAACAAACAGTAGCTCGCTAGCGAACTGTCAACAGCACCGAAATCTAATCCCCGGTTCGCTCGGTCGCGTTTAAACATCGAAGTAAGTTTGTGTCGCAAACATGGCGTCGAGAAGTGCACGCAGACAAAGTGCAGACAAGTTCTGTTACAATCGCGAGTGCAGCGACGGTGAATGCGTGGAATTGCGGCTACAATTAATTCAACCGAGTCGGATGGAGTGGGTGTGGGCACGTTGTGGTGCGGTATTGGCAAGCGTGCGGTTTTTAGTGGCCGGGTAGATGAACCCAACCACTATCGCACGTGAGTGCGATAACAATTCATTCCGGCCATGAATAGTTAACTCCCCCCGTCCACCACCCTTATATTTTTAGCCAATCTTACAGATTTTTGAGATTTAATGAAAACGTAGGAAATTAGTAAGCGCCGGAATACAAGCGGGACCCCATAAATACATCCGGGCGAGAGTTATAGTTCCCCGCTGTGTTCCTGACAACAAAGGTCGTGAGTTATTGAAAAGTTTAAGCGGAAACTTGCGCAAACCGGTTGAAAAATGTCTGGTCGTCGCCGACTTGTGTGCGCGTAATATTTTTTGCGCGCGGTTGACAAGGTAAATCCGGCGTAGCTTGTTGTGGCCCGCGAGGTCGCCCCGTAACAACCGCCGTCGCGTCCTCGAGATATGACAGTAATCTGACGTCGGCTTCCGCGCGTGTGCCCCGGAATACGTCCGGAAACTTAGAAAAAACTCCGCCCGGGATTCTTCCGAATTTGTGTGGAAGTCTGTTTACGGCGAGATTACTTCGAAAATTGGAAACGGGCCCATAAATACTCATGAGGCGCGTACGTTTCTGGATGCCTTTTATCGCGTTACCCGTTTCCCCCCTAGCACTATTACGTCGCCATCGTCGTAAATCAGAAAACCACTTGCGGCTTACATTTGTTTCTTAATTCCGAATCAGATTTTCATCTCGTTCGTCTCACCCCAATCGATCTTTATGGATATGCGATGTGCCATTGCATCTAGTACTTTAGCGCAGCAATAAGAGAGCACTTCAGGGACACCAACAGCCTCCATTGAATGAAGGCGAGCCCCCCTGGATACTCTCCGGCAATCTGTACGGATATGCGATGTGCTAGTTCAACGCACCCCCATGAACATCGCTTTACAGTAAGCCGCACCAATCTTCGCCAATCTTTATGGAAATGCGAAGTGTCATTTCATCGTGTACTTCAGTTAAGGGAGTACCCCAGGGTCACCGACAGCCTCATTGAATGTAAGCGAGGCCCCCAGACACTCTCCGCCAATCTGTACGGATATGCGATGTGCTAGTTCAACGGCTCTTTAGCGCAGGATCTTCTTGGTTACCCGCACACTAATGAGGGGCGCTCCGGAATCACTAACAGTCCGCTATGAACATCATCTGAGAGTACGCCGAGACTCTCCTACAATCTTTATGGATATGCGATGTCCTTCCATCGAGTACTTTAGTGCATGGTGTTTTCGGTTGTGCACACACACTTCACACCAATAAGAGAGCACTTCAGGGACACCGACAGCCTCCATTGAATGAAGGCGAGCCCCCCTGGATACTCTCCGGCAATCTGTACGGATATGCGATGTGCTGGTTCAACGCACCCCATGAACATCGCTTTACAGTAAGCCGCACTAATCTTCGCCAATCTTTACGGAAATGCGATGTGTCATTTCATCGTGTACTTCAGTTCCAATCACTACATATACAACGATTGCGATCTCTTCAGCTAAAATATTTTCAGATGTCTAGCACTTCCGGTTATATCGTAAGTCGCCATCTACTTTGTTATTTTAAATGGAACACCCTATTTATTTTTGCATTTTTAGATGGGAATAATAATTTTGAATCTTTTTTATTCAAACCATACCATGCCCATCTATTACAGTTTTTGAGATAAAAATTATTTTCCGAAATCATGGCAGATGGTTGACGTTTTCAAAACGGGCTGTAACTCTTATTTGAAACGAGATAGAAAATTGAAATCTAATTAAGTTTGTAGTTTAAAGATCCCTTTATCGTAGGTATTCTTTAAAATAAACATCTTTGCCTGAGAATAATTCTTAAATTTATACTTTTCATCAAGAGTTAAAAATGTAAAAAGATCGATTTTTTCAAATGGAATGCCAGATTTTTTCGTTGCGTAATCAAATTGATGATAAAATTTGGCACAAAGTGGTATTACATGTTCCTATGTTTCAAAATATTGTACAACCGGACAACAAAAACCATAACTTGCGCTACACGGAAATGTTCTATTTTACTCATTACCCTGCGTAATTCGACTGCCATCTCTTAACAATCCTTTTTGCTTGTGTTTGCATTTCAGCAATCCTTTAAGATCGCGCGAGTCTTTCTGCTCAACGCCTAGGGTGCACGTGATCGTTAGGCCCTCTGGCCATCTTGTGTGTTCATCAGACTGGAACCTTTGATTGAGTAGTGAACGGAAGATATAATAAACGTGTGATTTGACAGAGTCATCTAGGCAGTTCAAGGAATTCCTTTATGCTTTTCGAAGCATGATTTCTGCACTTAAATCAGGCTTTTATCTGAGGTTTCATTCCGGACGGTTTATCGAAGCTGGTTTATCTTGATGCCGGTGTAGAAAACTCTTATGGCACCGGTGAGACCCGTCTTTAGTTGGTCGATTTCGACTCCGACTTGTCCTGTTTCTTGGCACCGTCGACGTAAGAGGGAGCCTATTCTTGAGGACGTATTGACGTCACATCCCTCCGCCAGACGTTGATATTTGGTTGACCTCCTCGACATTCTAATAGCTGACGCGAAGACAGAGTGAATGTCTTAAGTTCCGATCTATTTAGATTATTTCTAATAATATGATTGCGTTGAATTAAAACAAGCAACGTTTGTTGCGCGGAGTTAACTACGAGGGAGATTCACGCCAAAACCGGAATTTATTGTTTTAAAGGATGCAATTCAAAACTATGTATGTATAGATTAAACCAATTTTATTTTTCAATATAATCTCCATTAAGAACTACACATTTATTCCACCTTTGTACCAAAGCTTGAAATCCTGCAAAATAGAAACTTTCTTCCTGCTGTCTAAACCAATTTAGAACACACTTTTTAAGTGCGTCTCTTTCTTGAAATCGTTTGCCTCCTAGATGACTTTTAAGCGGTCCGAACAAATGAAAATCTGAGGGAGCCAAGTCAGGCCTACACGCAGGATGCGGTAGAGTTTCCCATCCCAATTTGTACAAAAAATCCCGAATAATCGTAGCCGTATGTGGCCTCGCATTGTCTTGTTGAATGATAACTCCTTTTGATAACAGTCCCTTTCGTCCCTTTTAGAATTGCTTGACGAACTTTGTCAAGGACGCTACAGTGATATTCACTGTTTATTGTCTGACCTGGTTGTAGAAAAGCCCCCCTAGATGCTCTCCTGCAATCTGTACGGATATGCGATGTGCTAGTTCAACGCACCCCATGAACATCACTTTACAGTAAGCCGCACCAATCTTCGCCAATCTTTATGGAAATGCGATGTGTCATTTCATCGTGTACTACTTCAGTTTAGGGATCAATAAGGGAGTACCCCAGGGTCACCGACAGCCTCATTGAATGTAAGCGAGGCCCCCAGACACTCTCCGGCAATCTGTACGGATATGCGATGTGCTAGTTCAACGGCTCTTCAGCGCAGGATCTTCTTGGTTACTCACACACTAATGAGGGGGCGCTCCGGAATCACTAACAGTCCCCTATGAACATCATCTGAGAGTACACCGAGACTGTCCTACTATCTTTATGGATATGCGATGTCATTCCATCGAGTACTTTAGCGCATGGTGTTTTCGGTTATGCACACACACTTCACACCATTAAGAGAGCACTTCAGGGACACCGACAGCCTCCATTGAATGAAGGCGAGCCCCCCCAGATACTCTCCGCCAATCTGTACGGATATGCGATGTGCTAGTTCAACGGCTTTTTAGCGCAGGATCTTCTTGGTTACCCGCACACTAATGAGGGGGCGCTCCGGAATCACTAACAGTCCTCCCTATGAACATCATCTGAGAGTACGCCGAGATTCTCCTACAATCTTTATGGATATGCGATGTGCCATTGCATCGAGTACTTTAGTGCATGGTGTTTTCGGTTATGTAAATACTCACTTCACAACAATAAGAGAGCACCCCAGCAACCCCCATTGAATGTACGCGAGGCCTCCCTCCGCTAATCTCTACGGATATGCGATGTCCTAGCGTAGGTGGTTGAACTAGATTTTTCTCTTTCGTCCCACTTCAGTGGTGGATTAAATCCCTCGCTTTATACCTCCCCCTCCCACCGCCCCCTTGCAAATTTTACTACCGCCGTTGAGTAATTGGACATCGCACTTTAACGCGCTCCGCCGGCTCGGTTACACTTTTAACGGCGCAACGACGCGACGTTCGCGCGGTCGTAAACAGTTTAATTAGGTCGTCGGTTTTTAAAGCGAAAAAAGGCTGCGATTTGTGTTTGCCGTTCGTGAGCGGTGTTTGCTCTCGCACGCCGCGTTAAGCGCCGAAGATCCGACGTCCCCCGTCTTTCATCCTCGCGTCTGTTTGCAGACGGCTCCGCAAGCTCCCGAATTAGCTTGCGGCTTTAATAAACGCAAAGGAAGTTAAATCTCAGGTGAGGGTTCTGATTTTATCGATGTCGTTAGCGCCCTTCATCTTTTTGAAGCTCTTTTTATAAAGATTGTTTAGTTTCAGATTTTACTGGGTTCGTCCACCATCCAGCTCCATTAAATCATAGCTTAATTATCATTTCGACGTTGGAACCGAATCGTTAGGGCATGTGCGCCGGCTCGGTTTGCATAATGTGCGAGATGTGGTCGCAGCGGCATTTCCATATTAATGCGGAATAATAACGGGGCCGCACATCGGGGCCATTATCACAATTCAATGGTACGCGGTGCGTAACGCCTGCCATTTGGGGGGTGGCCTAAGGGCGGCTCTGATTGTAAAGTCGTCTTTGAAGCAGCGTCGCAGTGAAATACTGTTACGGTATAAATCGAAATAAGGGGCATAGCGTTATATTAAACATAAATAAATACAGACAAACATAATTGTACAAAGTTCAACTTACCCTAACAGCACACTTTAACAAAATAGAGCCTACATCATGCTCTGATAGCAACTAGTTTAAGACC
This sequence comes from Dorcus parallelipipedus, assembly GCA_958336345.1. NCBI lineage: Eukaryota > Metazoa > Arthropoda > Insecta > Coleoptera > Lucanidae > Dorcus > Dorcus parallelipipedus. The sequence goes on from OY284479.1 coordinate 46,804,319, forward strand.
TTCCTCTTTATGCAGATCGTGGGTTTTTATACGAAGTGCAACTCGAGCAATTCCGAGTTGTTACGAGACCGGAAAGGTACGATAGATTACGAGATACTTGTTCAAGGTTCTGCACTTGCAGAGGGCACATGTCGAGGTCGCGCTAGATGCAATTCTCTTATCTCAAATTCGCTAAATGAATCTAAGTTTTTAATTTACTTTCGCCTTGTCACAATACGACCTTAACGATCGCGCCGCGCCGCGCAGTTCGATGTCTGCTTTCAGCTCGCGCTCGAATTTCGCGAAATCAGATATTACCGAGCATTTGTTAAGCGCGAGACGCGAGGAAAAGTGACGGCCCTGATGGCCGCACATTAGTTGAGGCGCGGCGCGGGAAATAAATACGCCCGGCGAGGACGAGACGGATCTCTCCGGCGCGCGAGCAGCGACGAGAGCCATCCGTTCTAATGGACTTGATGTAATATTTCTTTTACCCCCCCCCCGAAGCTTCTTCTTCTTCTCCTTTTAAAAGCGACGCCATAAAGGTGACGACTTATCAAGGCTGACGTTTAGGGTTTTTTCGGGCTCCTCCTCGACAAAAAATCTTGAAATTTAATAATCGACTCAATTTGGATGATGCAAATGATAAAAGACGCGGACGCAAGAAGTCGACTTCTTTTTTAAATCATCCTGACAGTTCTCTTTCGGTTCTGTCGTTAGCAAGACGAGTATGAAAGTGTGTACTTGATCAAATGTTACGAATAAAGTTGCGTTGCTAAGTGACCGACGTTGGACCGACGAGCAAACCCGAACCGCTAGACCAACGTCGAGCAGAGCAAATGAAAATGGGGGGATTTAAGAAGTTCAAGGTCAACGAAGGTGTTGGCACATTTTCCAGAGCGAACCGAGCAAGACACTTTCGCATCGAAGCTTCGGCGTGTGACGCAAAAGAGGCAAACGAGACGCTTCTTTTTATCACGCCGACGAGGACGCCATTTTCGTATATGTGGGTAATTATACTCCCTCGCGCTCCTCCTCTCCCTCAACCCCCCTCGCCCACCGGTGGTTACCATAAAGCCGCCGACAGCCGACGTAATTATTTTATAATGCGCTCGTTATCGTGTGCGACGTGTGTGGCGTTTTTCATTCTGCATCCTTTTGAGTTCCGCGACGAGACAAAGGCCGACGCGGATGAAAATTTAACGTGTCCGCAGCAGATAAAGAGTTTCCAAGTTATCTCTCGACCGTCGCCGTCGTGCACTCTGTTGTGTTCGTGACGCACGTCCCGTCAACCGGTTAATGAATGAAGTACGTAAAAATCGCCTCGCCTCCTCCCCCCGCGAAACGTCGTCGAAATACAAAAAGCAAATCGAGGCCACCTATCCAAATTCAATTTGATTCAGCAGGTAATGGACACCATAAGCGATAACGTCAAAATTTTTCCAAACAGCAACGGTTGCTAGAGTAAACAGTAAACACTGGAACTTGGACTGTTCCGCTTTAGAACTCTAAACAAGCCCGGGCACCCCAATTCTTTGCTAATGAAACTGTCCCTTGTCGAAAGTGGGATATATTAAGGGCCACGAACCGTTCACGTTGAACGCGTTGAGCGCGTCTAAGCCTCCTTCGAGGCTTCTCCAAGCTTGTTCCGTTGCATCTACGGCAGGTACGTTTTTAGCGTTACATCGCGCGACGGTCGGGTCGTAATTCGTGTTCTCTTTCATCTAGGTTTTTTCCTTGAATATATTCTTATTTGGGCACCCCAATTCTTTGCTAATGAAACTGTCCCATGTCGAAAATGGGACATATTAAAGGCCTGTCATTGGCCACGAACCCTTCGCGTTGAACCTCACCCACCCCGACGTAAATTTCTTTCAGTCGTGTGGCTACCCGTCTGCCGTCCAAACCGCATCGAGATCTATTCTCGCTTTGTGTAAATTGTACATTAAACGGTGTTCGTTACGAAGTGTAAAGTAAACGAATATACTGCCCGGTTGTGAAATTGGTTGCGGCGCGTCTAAGCCTCCTTCGAGGCTTCTCCAAGCTTGTTCCGTCGTATCTACGGCAGGTACGTTTTTAGCGTTACATCGTGCGACGGTCGGGTCGGGTAATTCGTGTTCTCTTTCATCTAGTTTTTTTTTAAGTATATACTTATTTGGTTCAATCCATTTATTCCGAACGTTTCACCACAGTTGCACAAGTTGCACCAAGTGTGCCCTTGCTGAAAGGTTAGTAGTGTAGCAAGCGGTATGCTATGACATTTTGGCTTTAAAAAAAATTGGGGATGGCACGCGTTCATCTGCAGTGACCTTCGTTTAAGGTCATTAACCTCCTAGGGGGGTTGCTTCTTGTGCTGAACCCTTTAGTTTTTTTTTTTGTAATTTAAGAATTGTTGATAATGTGTAGGCCTTAAGCATGGGGTGTGTGCGTAGTTCAAGTTCATCCCCTTTAGTTCTTGCATCTGAAGATTCGTCGACAATGACGTCATCTTACCAGACGGCGGTTGTTGGAGGAATCATTTCGGTTAGTGCATGAGGTTAATGACTTTTCAAAGCATGATTCGACTTGTCTGAGCAGAGCTAACCAAAAGAATTCCATCCCCTGGTAAGGTCGACAATTCTTCAGGTGCAACAAGAACTAAAGGGGATGACCTTGAATGACACATATACACCATAGGCTTAAGGCCTACATATTATCAACGTTACTCCGAGAGGGCATTTCGAGATTCGTAATTGTTGTTGAAAAGAGCCGGGCTCTTAACGACCCAATAAAACCCTCCGGCCCGAAGGTGAAAGAGGGCGAGACCGGCGGGCGAATGAAAGCCCGCGCGAAATGGAATTCGATTCTAAGCGATACCTTTTATTGTCGCGTGGCGCGAAGACGCTCATTTAACGGGGGCCGGGGGAGGGCGGCGAAATGATGACGATGACAATCGAAGATGTCGCAGGAGGGCCGGATAATCACCTAGTTGTGTAATTCCGCGAGGTACTTTATCCGATTGGACCACCGGATATTGAATTCGAAACGCCAGAGAATTTACTTTTTGTATTTGTATTTGTATCTCATTGCCAGCGGCGCGGGCCGGAAATCGAATGACCAAGGCCGAGCTCGCTCGGGTCGGCGCGGCGACGTCTCGCCGTTATTTAACTAACTTGGAAGATCGGATGAATCGCATCGGGGCCGAGAGCGTACGTCCCGAGGGACGAGCGCCGGCCCTCCTGGTTTTTCATGATTTCGCGTGACGTCATCAATCTTCCTCACCTTAATTATAAAGTTTCGCGGCGAGATTCTCTCCCGGCGACGTGTTCGGGGGGGAAGGCGACGTAACACTAATACGACGGCGGGCGGTGACGTACGTGCATCGATCGAATCGATAAGGTTCATTACCGCGTGAACTATGTAATTTCGGGAGGAAGAAGAACCAAATAATAATATCAAAATGAATTTACGAGCCGTCCGCCGCCCAATTTGACTCTCTAAAACATACCGGCCTCGTCGTTACCCTTTGTTTGGATTCACGACCGCGCATTTACAAGTCGATGATTCCGCCTGTATTGTTGTCGGCACGCCGTTTTATTTCGGCGAAATTTTCGCCACATGACGGAACACCGACTGGCTCCGCGACATAGCGCATCGCATCTCCATACAAGTTGACGACGGAGGGTGTGAATCGCTTTCAACTATAGTTCATTGAGGACTATCAGTGTTTTGATGGGTGCCCTTATCAACGCAAGCTATGTTTACCTAATATATAATCAAATAAACTCTGCCCCCTGAACTGGCACATCGCGTGTCCTTAGAGATTGGAGAAGAGTCTCCGGTAGTCTCTGGTAGTAGGTGCACTCAGAGTGCCCCCTTATTGCTATACATAATCAGACATCTTCACTGGCACATTGCACATCCATAAAGGTTGTCGAATATCTCTTGATATTGGGGTGTATTTTTAAATGTCTTTTAAATGGCGTCCCCTTTATTGCTACGAAGTATGTATGTAACCAAGATCAGCCTGCGCTAAAGTACTTGACGAACTGGCACATTGCAAATCCATAAAGATTGTCGGAAAGTCTCTGATGGTGCGGCGAATTTTTAAATGAGTTCACAGGGTGCTCCCTTATTAACGTGAAGTACATGTGAGTACCAGGAACATCCTGCAGTAAAGCCTCCGTTGAATTAACGCATTGCGTGACCGTACAAGTTGGCGGAAACTCTCTGGGGGGGCCTCGCGTACATTCATTGGGGGCTGTGAAGTGTGAAGTATGTATAAACAACCAAAAACACCCTGCACGATGAACTACTACATCGCATATCCATAAAGATTGACGGGGAGTATCTGATGATGCAGAGTATTTTTAATTGACGTTAATTGGGGGGCTGCTGGTGTCTCTAGAGTGCTCTCTTATTAATGCTAAGTATGTGCGTATTAATGCGAAGTATATAGTAGACTGACACATCGCGTGTCCTTAGAGATTGGAGAAGAGTCTCCGGTAGTCTCTGGTAGTAGGTGCACTCAGAGTGCCCCCTTATTGCTATACATAATCAGACATCTTCACAACTTGGAAAGTATAAAATCAAATAGAAATTACTAGAGTTATTTATTGTAACCAATGCCAATTACAGGCTACAAAAATGAATGTACCGCCAACCTTTGGTTATCCAAAGAGTAAACGTCAAATTGTCGTCCGTCGAGGTTAGGCGTAACAGGAGCGCCGCATCATTCCAATTGACAGCATGGCTTCAGCCCAACGAGATAGGAATACGCTGGGAGAAATGCTTACGTCAACTTAAGTGACCACTTTCGTCCCCAGGAGCGCGCCCTCTCGCGATGTGCGGCGTGATGAACCGTCGTGTTACCAGACAACAAAATGGAAGGCAAGGGATTTAAAACGATGCCTTCCAAGATCGCCAGGCAGCTCCCAATTAACGGAACTGCGGTGAAGGTCCGGAATTAACGGGCGGAAGAAGAACCAAATAATAATATCAAAATAAATTTATGAGCCGACCGCCGCCCAGTTTGACTCTAAAACATACCTTCCGTTTAATACGACGGAACAAGCTTGGAGAAGCCTCGAAGAAGGCCTAGACTCACACCCATAAAGGTTGTCGAATATCTTTGACATTGGGGTGTATTTTTAAATGTCGTTCTTAGGGGGCTCTTGGCGTCCCCTAAAGTGTATGTATGTAAACAAGATCAGCCTGCGTTTAAGTACTTGACGAACTGGCACATCGCATATCCATAAAGATTGTCGGAAAGTCTCTGATGGTGCGGCGAATTGGAGAAGCCTCGAAGAAGGCCTAGACTCGCCGCAACTAAATTAAGATCCGGGTTTCATAGCCGTTTCCTGTTTCACTCCAAAACAATCACCGTTTGATGAAAAATTTAAACCTTAACGAGAATAACTCTCAGTGCGGTTTGAATGCCAGCAAGTAGCCACAACGACTAACGGAATTTCGCATCGGAGCGATGTTCAACCCGAACGGTTCGCGGGCCAATGACAGGCCTTTAATATATCCCACTTTCGACATATGACGGTCTCATTAAATTCACGTCGGATATTTATTAATAGAGAGAGTTTCCTAAACCCTGACACCAGAGAACCCCGTGTAAAAAAAATGTCGCAGTAAGTTTCTTATACTTAAAAAAAGCTTCCCTGACATTAGAGATGAAACAAAGGAATATATTGACAAGGACGTAATTTTATTTGAATATGACAGATATGTCGACACGATCAAGGCAATCTTAATTCAGATAATGAACGTATTAAGGACGATTTGCTAGGATCATAATTAATGCATTTAAATCTACTGACGCAAGACTTGCACAAACATAAAGATTTTATAGAATTTTGTTGCAAGTTAGGTCAGAAAGTGATCACAGGACGTCGTGATCTAAACTTTTCGTAAAGATTTTAATTCAGATAATGAATGTTTTTAGGGACGATCTGCTAGGATGCATACCGGCGCAAACATAAAGATTTTCATTCAGTTAATGAATGTTTTTAAGGACGATTTGCTAGGATCGTAATTAATGCGTTTAAACTCGCTAAAGATAAAGAATTTTATATTTTAATGAAGGAATGTGTTGAAGACGATTTGCTAGGATCGTAACCACTTCATTTAAAATTATTGATCAACTTCTGAAATAACACCTACACAAATAAAGGAAGGAGGAAAGGACTATCTTAATTAAAAGAAAAAAAAGAATCCAATGCCATGTAACAAAAACTAAACAAACCTCAGAATTACAGCATATTAGAATTAGAAGCAAACGTCAAATATGAAACTTGTAGCCGGTTTGTTGTAGCTTCGATTGCCGTTCACGAAAAAACAATTGAGCATCGCGTTGTCAAAATATGAGCCAAAGTCGGGCTTTCTTCAATGGAACACCGTGTATATTATTACGTTTTTGAATTCGCGAGACAATTCTACCCTGAATTCATGTGTCGCATGTGGGGTCTCACGCGAGCGGTTTTCGAGTTGTGATTTTCGGACGACTGCGGGTAACTTGAGAACCGCTCGTCGTAGACCCACGGTGCGACCCATCAAGTCAGTTTAGAATTCGATTTGGAATCGAAATATGCAATAATATACAGGGCCTTCCGTTAAAAAAAGAGCAATTTTGGATTATATCTGGGAAACGCGACCCTCAATTGTTTTTCTGTGAACGGCAAACAAAAATTTAGGCAATTACCTGTAACTTTTGTATTCAATATTTCTATGGAACTCCGAAAATAAAGGAGTCTAAGCGCGGAGGAAAAGAGTTCGCTAATTAAGCGAAGCAAAAAGCGCCACCTCTCCTTTATTATCGGAATTAGAAGCAAACGTCAAATATGAAACTTGTAGCCGGTTTGTCGTAGCTTCGATTGCCGTTCACGAAAAAACAATTGAGCATCGCGTTGTCAAAATATGAGCCAAAGTTGGGTTTTCTTCAATGGAACACCGTGTATATTATTGCGTTTTTGAATTCGCGAGACAATTCTACCCTGAATTCATGTGTCGCATGTGGGGTCTCACGCGAGCGGTTTTCGAGTTGTGATTTTCGGACGACTGCGGGTAACTTGAGAACCGCTCGTCCTAGACCCACGGTGCGACCCATCAGGTCAGTTTAGAATTCGATTTGGAATCGAAATGTGCAATAATATACAGGGCCTTCCATTAAGAAAAGAGCAATTTTGGATTATATCTGGGAAACGCGACCCTCAATTGTTTTTCTGCGAACGGCAAACAAAAATTTAGGCAATTACCTGTAACTTTTGTATTTAATACTTTTATGCAACTCCGAAACTAAAGGGATCAAAGCGCGGAGGAAACGAGTTCGCTAATTAAACGAAGCAAAAAGCGCCACCTCTCCTTTATTATCGGAATTAGAAGCAAACGTCAAATATGAAACTTGTAGCCGGTTTGTTGTAGCTTCGATTGCCGTTCACGATAAAACAATAGAGCATCGCGTTGTCATAATACGTGCCAAAGTTGAGTTTTCTTCAATGGAACACCGTGTATATTATTGCGTTTTTGAATTCGCGAGACAATTCTACCCTGAATTCATGTGTCGCATGTGGGGTCTCACGCGAGCGGTTTTCGAGTTGTGATTTTCGGACGACTGCGGGTAACTTGAGAACCGCTCGTCCTAGACCCACGGTGCGACCCATAAAGTCAGTTTAGAATTCGATTTGGAATCGAAATGTGCAATAATATACAGGGCCTTCCATTAAAAAAAGAACAATTTTGGATTATATCTGGGAAACGCGACCCTCAATTGTTTTTCTGTGAACGGCAAACAAAAATTTAGGCAATTACCTGTAACTTTTGTACTTAATATTTCTATGGAACTCCGAAAATAAAGGAGTCTAAGCGCGGAGGAAACGAGTTCGCTAATTAAGCGAAGCAAAAAGCGCCACCTCTCCTTTATTATCGGAATTAGAAGCAAACGTCAAATACGAAACTTGTAGCCGGTTTGTCGTAGCTTCGATTGCCGTTCACGAAAAAACAATTGAGCATCGCGTTGCCAAAATATGAGCCAAAGTTGGGCTTTCTTCAATGGAACGCCGTGTATATTATTGCGTTTTTGAATTCGCGAGACAATTCTACCCTGAATTCATGTGTCGCATGTGGGGTCTCACTCGAGCGGTTTTCGAGTTGTGATTTTCGGACGACTGCGGGTAACTTGAGAACCGCTCGTCCTAGACCCACGGTGCGACCCATCAAGTCAGTTTAGAATTCGATTTGGAATAGAAATATGCAATAATATACAGGGCCTTTCATTAAAAAAAGAGCAATTTTGGATTATATCTGGGAAACGCGACCCTCAATTGTTTTTCTGTGAACGGCAAACAAAAATTTAGGCAATTACCTGTAACTTTTGTATTTAATATTTCTATGGAAGTCCGAAAATAAAGGAGACTAAGCGCGGAGGAAAAGAGTTCGCTAATTAAGCGAAACAAAAAGCGCCACCTCTCCTTTATTATCGGAATTAGAAGCAAACGTCAAATACGAAACTTGTAGCCGGTTTGTCGTAGCTTCGATTGCCGTTCACGAAAAAACAATTGAGCATCGCGTTGCCAAAATATGAGCCAAAGTTGGGCTTTCTTCAATGGAACGCCGTGTATATTATTGCGTTTTTGAATTCGCGAGACAATTCTACCCTGAATTCATGTGTCGCATGTGGGGTCTCACTCGAGCGGTTTTCGAGTTGTGATTTTCGGACGACTGCGGGTAACTTGAGAACCGCTCGTCCTAGACCCACGGTGCGACCCATCAAGTCAGTTTAGAATTCGATTTGGAATAGAAATATGCAATAATATACAGGGCCTTTCATTAAAAAAAGAGCAATTTTGGATTATATCTGGGAAACGCGACCCTCAATTGTTTTTCTGTGAACGGCAAACAAAAATTTAGGCAATTACCTGTAACTTTTGTATTTAATATTTCTATGGAAGTCCGAAAATAAAGGAGACTAAGCGCGGAGGAAAAGAGTTCGCTAATTAAGCGAAACAAAAAGCGCCACCTCTCCTTTATTATCGGAATTAGAAGCAAACGTCAAATACGAAACTTGTAGCCGGTTTGTCGTAGCTTCGATTGCCGTTCACGAAAAAACAATTGAGCATCGCGTTGCCAAAATATGAGCCAAAGTTGGGCTTTCTTCAATGGAACGCCGTGTATATTATTGCGTTTTTGAATTCGCGAGACAATTCTACCCTGAATTCATGTGTCGCATGTGGGGTCTCACTCGAGCGGTTTTCGAGTTGTGATTTTCGGACGACTGCGGGTAACTTGAGAACCGCTCGTCCTAGACCCACGGTGCGACCCATCAAGTCAGTTTAGAATTCGATTTGGAATAGAAATATGCAATAATATACAGGGCCTTTCATTAAAAAAAGAGCAATTTTGGATTATATCTGGGAAACGCGACCCTCAATTGTTTTTCTGTGAACGGCAAACAAAAATTTAGGCAATTACCTGTAACTTTTGTATTTAATATTTCTATGGAAGTCCGAAAATAAAGGAGACTAAGCGCGGAGGAAAAGAGTTCGCTAATTAAGCGAAACAAAAAGCGCCACCTCTCCTTTATTATCGGAATTAGAAGCAAACGTCAAATACGAAACTTGTAGCCGGTTTGTCGTAGCTTCGATTGCCGTTCACGAAAAAACAATTGAGCATCGCGTTGCCAAAATATGAGCCAAAGTTGGGCTTTCTTCAATGGAACGCCGTGTATATTATTGCGTTTTTGAATTCGCGAGACAATTCTACCCTGAATTCATGTGTCGCATGTGGGGTCTCACTCGAGCGGTTTTCGAGTTGTGATTTTCGGACGACTGCGGGTAACTTGAGAACCGCTCGTCCTAGACCCACGGTGCGACCCATCAGGTCAGTTTAGAATTCGATTTGGAATCGAAATGTGCAATAATATACAGGGCCTTCCATTAAAAAAAGAGCAATTTTGGATTATATCTGGGAAACGCGACCCTCAATTGTTTTTCTGTGAACGGCAAACAAAAATTTAGGCAATTACCTGTAACTTTTGTATTTAATACTTTTATGCAACTCCGAAACTAAAGGGATCAAAGCGCGGAGGAAACGAGTTCGCTAATTAAACGAAGCAGAAAGCGCCACCTCTCCTTTATTATCGGAATTGGAAGCAAATGTCAAATACGTAACCTGTAGCCGGTTTGTTGTAGCTTCAATTGCCGTTCACGAAAACACGATTGAGCAACGCGTTGTCGAAGTATGAGCCAAAGTTAGGCTTTTGTATGTTTTTAATTGCTAATCAACTTGAATTAGCCTGATATACAAAAAAAAAATGCGCATTGCATTGTGAACATACCTTTAGTGATATGTGGCGGCAAAGAACTCGGTATATAAGTAAGGTTAAAATTAAATTATAAGAATAAAAAGCTAACATCAATGGCACTGAAAGACGGCACCGCCATCATGGTTCCGAGATTAACCTTGCAACTAAGTTGCATCAAAGGATGCCGAAAAGGACATCCGCACGCTGCATCATCCATCCTGTTCGAACTTACCCGGGAACTCAAACCTATGAATACTTGTCGGTTTTATTCGTATGACATTCAAGTGTTCTTTTTGCCAGACGGATGCTCCAGTGTAGTGTTAACCACGTAAGTTTATTACTATTATTTATTTATTATTCAAAAACTACCTTAACAATATTGTTACGGTAATATTTGAAGTAACATGAAATTAGGGACATAGCTTAATATAACAACAGATTTATTATTAACTGATTACAATTATTACAAGTGCGATTACTTACATTGTGTTTTTGGGGCACTAACGGACAACTAGTCTACATGACACTCTGAAGAGATTTGTTCTAATTCTCTGCTAGCGTTGGCTTTGTTGCCTTTTTATAGGGGTTTCGTTTCCGGGGTGTGACGTTGCCTTGACATTTGGCAGCACTGATCGGCAATGTGGATTTGGCTCTTAGTTAGTTACTTTAGTTTTTGTCGCTTCCGGCTTTAGTGATTTCTTTGTTGCCAATAGTAAAGCTGAAACATCACTAACAAGTCGTCAATCAAAAATTTAAAAATTAATCTGTTTTCTTTTTCTTCCTTGAAAATACCCATTTTTACCCACGTATCATTTTTACCCGCAAGGTTGCTTAAATTACACGTAATTCGGGTAATTGCCCGCACATTGGCAACCCTGCTCCAGACAACCAACGAGATAGGCACGAATGGACTCTCTAAAAATAGTTTGTTAAATACTCAATAGATGTTATTAGAATGCACAAATTCGTACGCGCGTTAGACGTTTAAATTTCCCGCCAATATTTTGCACAAAAATGGCGGCTGATTGCGGTACTGTAGTTATTTAGTTACGGTACAAATTGGTACAAATTACGAGAAAAAAAAATAATGAAAAGAACATTTAAAAATTAAAAATTGAAACCAGACAGAGATTTAACAAAATTTAAACAAAAGACGATCGACAGAAATCGATAAAAATGTGAAACTGTTGAATCAAACAGAACAAAACACCATCGACCGTAAAATTACCAAAAAAAAAAATGATGAAAAAGAACATTAAAAAAAATTAAAAATGAAAGGTAGACGCAGATGAGAAGACAAAAGCCAAACAGACAAACGAAGACCGACAGAGAAATCAGGAAAAGAAAACGGAGAAAGAAATTAATTTACTAAGAATTAAAGAAAAATAAAAATCATATAAAACCAGAAGGCGACTGATCATGAAACTACAAACAGAATAAGATTTTTAAAATATTTTTTAATTTAGTTATTTTTATTTCTTATTTACAATTCTAAAAAGTTGCTGAAACGTAAAAATTTTAATTAAAGACCAGAGAAATGTTTTAAATTTTTAAAGCGGAAAACGAAAAAGCAAGACATGAGAAGAAACTACATCCGAACAGAACAAGGACAAAAAATAGACAAAAGACGAACGACCGTAAACCGCCAACACAAAAATAATAAAAACGAAAAATATATTTAAAAAATGAAACCCAGAGAGAAGGGAACAAAATAGTTACGAAGTCTTAGAAAATTAAAATAAAAGACGACTGATCCTGAAATTTCAAACGGAACAAGAAAAAAATATACAGAGTGTCCCAATAGTGTGTTCTCGAGCTGTATCTCGATGACTACTGAAGATACAAAAAAGTTTTCAAGACAGTTTTGTTTTTGGTTTTATAGTTCTACAACATAAAATTAGTTTCATCTATACAGAGTGAATCAAAACAGTGGTGCCGGATAAAACTTTCTTATTTCAAATAGAACACCCTATATACGAAACCAAATTTGTATTTCCCATCAAATCCATTACTATACAGAAAATGTGTAGAATTTTATGAGCAATCCAAATTTGGTTTCATATATGGGGTATGGTTGACAGTATAGATAAAAATTATTTTATGCTGCAGACCTCTAAAATTAAAAAAGAAATTGTGTTGAAAATGTTTTTGTTTCTTCAGCAGTTAACGAGGTATTGCCCGAGAATACACTGTTGGGACACCCTGTATATCCTAAAATGTTAATAAAACAAAAGACGATCGAGAAATACAGAAAATTTATAAAATTATTATTATTATTATACAATAAAATAAAAATAAAAATATGAAAAAATTCATTGAATAAAATTAGAAAAAAATAATAAAAATAAAAGAAATCTCATTAACAAAATTACAAAAAATAAAAATTTTCATTAAGTAAACAATACTTTCTATAAAATTACAAAAAATTATAAAAATTACAAAAAATCATTAAAAAAAAATTATAAAAATTATAAAATTTTTATTAAATAACCAAAATTTTCTAAAATTAAGATTTGACATTTGTGCAATAAAATTACAAAAAATTATAAAAATTACAAAAATCATAAAAATTTTAAAAAATTAAAATTAAAACATTTTTATTAAATAAACAAAACTTTCTAAAATTAAGATTTGATATTTAGGCAACAAATCGATCGACAAATTTATAAAATTCAAAAAAATAAATATAAAAAAAATCTCATTCAATTAAATTAGAAAAAAATAAAAATTAAAAAATCCTTAAATAAAATTACAGAAAAATAAAAATTAAAAAATTCTCATTAAATAAACAATACTTTCTACTTTCTATAAAATTACAAAAAATTATAAAATTTACAAAAATCATAAAAATTTAAAAAGATAAAAATTAAAACATTTTTATTAAATAAACGAAACTTTCTAAAATTAAGATTTGACATTATGCAATTTTTAGGTAAAATAAAACAAAAGACGATCGACAAATTTATAAAATTCAAAAAAATAAATATAAAAAAAATCTCATTCAATTAAATTAGAAAAAAATAAAAATTAAAAAATCCTTAAATAAAATTACAGAAAAATAAAAATTAAAAAATCCTTAAATAAAATTACAGAAAAATAAAAATTAAAAAATCCTTAAATAAAATTACAGAAAAATAAAAATTAAAATATTCTCATTAAATAAACAATACTTTCTATTTTCTATAAAATTACAAAAAAATTAAATCATTAAATTAAAATAAAATATAGTAATATAATATAACATAATAAAAATTCAAAAAATAAATAATAAAATTTTTAAAAAATTCTAATAATAAAGAAAAGTTTAAATCGCGACATCTTGTGATCCTTGTTTGACCTAACATTGCATTAGAATAATAATAAAAACAAAAGACTTAGACTGTAAGATTTTACAACACGATTTAATGGGTTCATAATTAAATTTAAAAAAAATGAAAGAAACTAAAGAAAATGAAATAATAGAATTAAAAAAAATAAGAAATATGTAGTATAATATAAAAAATAATAAAAACAAAAGACAGTCGATTTTGCAACAAAATTAATAATAATAATAATAATAATAATTAATTTGTCAATACGCCACAAAGATCATATTATAATGGTCAAAAATCAAAAGATCAAAATAATAAATAAAACGTAAAAATAAATAATATAAAGTTAAAACATAAACATTAAAATTAAAACACAAAAAATTAAAGAAGACCTTCGATTTTACAACACAGTTTAATAGATTAATAATAATAATAATAATAAAACGCGGGTGAGTCATACGTTACGTAATTGCGAAGGAGTCATTCTTATTTTTATGTTATCATCTTGTGTTTATGTTACGCTCGACTGATTCCCAGCCGTACATCTTTGCTGGTTCTCTTATCCTAGTTACAATATTGCATCTACAATTTGATGGGAGCCTTGTACTTCGATGTAAATAATTCTAAGAAAATCTTGCTCTCATCGCGACTAACATCATTTAAGAAGCACGTTACGTCTGCTGCAAACCTTGAGGAAAAAGGCTGACGTCAGTGGGTGCTTCGTTTTCATCAATTTAAATAAATCGTCAAGGAAATTAGAATTTCGTTAATCCCGAAATTACATGCAGCGGCAAGGAGAGGACCGAATTTCACTCCAGGCAAAAGGACACCGACTTTTTTGATCTTAAACCGAAAACCTACAGACCAAGGAATTTAAAATCGAGTTCGACTAAAAAGCAACATCAGCAAAGTGCAGCAGCGGGTTTGAAGGAATCGACGCTCGACGTTAATTTATCGCAACGCCGCGGCGCGATAAGAGAAAGACAAATTGTATATTATATGCTGATTCGACGTCCATTTCCATATGAAAGTGCCCCGGTCGGTGAATTTATTTCGGATGTTATCGCGTGTTAATATAATTCCGAAGATTTATCGCGTCGCATAAAGCAAAGTCGCGAAATTTTATTAAAAAGTCACGTTACCTGCCCGACCCCCGCCCCCCCCCGCCCCTCGATTCCGGGGACATCGAATTAAGCAGCCGGATTGTGCGCGCGTAATTGCCTGCCTTGAAGCCAACTTTCGTCAAGTTTTCTTCTTCCGCCCGCGAAGACCGAGCTTAACGAAAGCCGCCGCTGCACAATGCTGCCAACCGCTGGGCCCGACTTCCGCTCCAACTCTCTCTCCAGTAGTTAAAGCTCGCCGAGCTTAAGTACGGAATCGAGTTTTAACTTTTGCATCCGATTATTTCAGCCGAGGTTTCGCGTTGCACGTTAATAACGATGATGTTTGTCGATCTGTTGAAGTTAGGGGGCGAGGAGGGGGGGGGGGTTAACGAACGACTTTTCAGTGCCAGTCAATAGAGCCAACCAACGCACGCTTACTTATGCATGCAACGTCGCGTCGGCGGCGGTGCAGCGTTCCGGCGTCATCAAACACACACACACACGCGTTCATGCAAAGTTTACAACCGGTTCGAGGCGGCGGGCGGGGGGCGGAATAAAATCACGTAACGAGGATCCGCACATAAATTTCGTAAATTCTAAAAGAGGGCTTTACGACTGCCGACTGCGTCCGCGCTTTAATTGATACGGCCTCGTCGTTACTCTTTGTTTGGATTCACGAGCGCGCATTTACAAGTCGATGATTCCGCCCTGTATTGTTGTCGGCACACTGTTTTATTTTCACCACATGACGGAACACCGACTGGCTCCGCGACATAGCGCATCGCATCTCCATACAAGTTGACGACGGAGGGTGTGAATCGCTTTCAACTAATATAGTTCATTGAGGACTGTCACTGTTTTGATGGGTGCCCTTATCAACGTTGTCAAGCTATGTTTACCTAATATATAATCAAATAGACTCTGCCCCCTGAACTGGCACATCGCGTGTCCTTAGAGATTGGAGAAGAGTCTCTGGTAGTCTCTGGTAGTAGGTGCACTCAGAGTGCCCCCTTATTGCTACACGTAATCAGACATCTTGACTGGCACATTGCACATCCATAAAGGTTGTCGAATATCTCTTGACGTTGGGGTGTATTTTTAAATGTCGTTCTTAGGGGGCTCTTGGCGTCCCCTAAAGTGTACCTTTATTGCTACGAAGTATATATGTAACCACCAAGATCAGCCTGCGTTAAAGTACTTGACAAACTGGCACATCGCATATCCATAAAGATTGTCGGAAAGTCTCTGATGGCGCGGCGAATTTTTAAATGAGTTCACAGGGTGCTCCCTTATTAACGTGAAGTACATGTGAGTACCAAGAACATCCTGCACTAAAGCCTCCGTTGAATTAACGCATTGCGTGACCGTACAAGTTGGCGGAAACTCTCTGGGGGGCGTCGCATACATTCATTGGGGGCTGTGAAGTGTGAAGTATGTATAAACAACCAAAAACACCCTGCACTACAGTGCACGATGAACTGCTACATCGCATATCCACAAAGATTGACGGGGAGTATCTGATGATGCGGAGTATTTTTAATTGACGTTAACAGGGGGCTGCTGGTGTTTCTAGAGTGCTCTCTTATTGATGCTAAGTATGTGCGTATTAATGCGAAGTATGTAGTAGACTGGAGGGGCTGTTGGTGTCTCTGGAGGGCGTGTACATATTTACATTCGTATAACTTGGAAAGTATAAAATCAAATCAAAATTACTAGAGTTATTTATTTATTTATTTATTGTAACCAATGCCAATTACAGGCTACAAAAATGAATGTACCCCCAGCCTTTGGTCATCCAAAGAGCAAACGTCAAATTGTCGTCCGTCGAGGTTAGGCGTAACAGGAGCGCCGCATCTTTCCAATTGACAGCATGGCTTCAGCCCAACGAGATAGGAATATGCTGGGAGAAATGTTTACGTCAACTTCACTGACCACTTTCGTCCCCAGGAGCGCGCCCTCTCGCGATGTGCGGCGTGATGAACCATCGTGTTACCAGACAACAAAATGGAAGGCAAGGGATTTAAAACGATGCCTTCCAAGATCGCCAGGCAGCTCCCATTTAACGGGACTGCGGTGATATCAAATAATATCAAAATAAATTTACGAGCCGACCGCCGCCCAGTCGACATGGAAAGTTAATTTGGTTAAATTTCATAATCCGTACTTTAAGATGTTTGATTTATTCCCGCACCTTTATTTTTAAAGGATAAAATCCGTTTTTAACGAGATTAAGAAATTTTTGTTGTTTACCCATCAGCAGTTTAATGATTAATTTGCCTAAAATCAAGGAGGCTTCTTTGCATTGTTTTTAAAATGGAGTGTGACAGTTAAAGAGCTACGCAATTGAAAAAAAAATGCCGTTAACTGTTGAGATTGTTGCTCGTATTGTTGGTTTAATTGAAGATGGTCGTAGCCAACGTTACGTGTCTCGTGCACTGGGAATACCCCGTACCACCGTACAGGATGCCTGGAATCGGTATTTGGAGACTGCCAGCTGCATTAGGAGAGTAGGATCTGCAAGAGGAAGAGCAACAACTGCAGTTGATGACAGTTTTGTTGTGCTCAACGCACTAAGGGATCGGAGATCAACGACTGTTCAACTTCAACATCGCCTCCAAACAGCTCGTGGAGTTGAAGTAAGTGAGAGGACAATAAGGAGAAGGCTCGTTGAAGGAGGTCTAAAGTCACGGAGACCTGCAACAGGCCCAGAATTGTTACCAAGACGTCGTCGAGCACGGTTGGAATTTGCACGACTTCATTCAAACTGGACTCCTCACCAATGGAGTAAAGTTCTCTTCACTGATGAATCGCGCTTTTGTCTACGCTCGCCTGACGGTCGCGAAAGGGTGTGGAGAAGATCAAATGAACGGTACACAGACTGCGCAATTTCCGAAAGGCGATCTTTTAATGGTGGCTCTGTTATGGTGTGGGCAGGTATTTCGTCTGAGGCACGTACCGAACTTCTTTTTGTGGAAAATGGGGCTTTAAATTCCCACCGATACGTGGAAGACATTCTGCAAGAAGCTGTCGTGCCCTACTCTCACTTTATTGGTGATGGATTCATTCTAATGCACGACAATGCCAGATCACACGTGGCACGAGTAGTGACTGACTTCTTAGACGAGGTCGGAATTCAGAGACTTAACTGGCCCTGATCTCAATCCCATTGAGCACTTATGGGATCAACTTCAAAGAGGCATTAGTCGTCGCCCAGCTTCGCCAGACACACTGCAAGATTTAAGAGCAGTGCTTTACGAAGAATTTGAGGCAATACCTCAATTTATTGATTCGATGCCTCGACGTTTAAATGATGTCATTCGAGCACGAGGAGGTCATACGCGTTATTAACCGTCACCAGTAACTTAACTGAAGACATTCCTTTTCAGTTTTCGAACTGCCGTTTTTGTTATTTTTTTCATATTAAACTTAATTTTGTTTAATCTCGTCTTTTTCTTGAGTAATTTTTATGTTTTTTTTGTTAATAATGAATGGTCCTTTCATATAAAGTACATCTCAAATTAAATAAACCAGAATATCAATGGTTTTGTTATATATTTTAGGGTAGCCGGTTTTTTTTTTGCCGGTCAGTGTATAAACACCCTGCACTACAGTGCATGATGAACTGTTACATCGCATATCCATAAAGATTGACGGGGAGTATCTGATGATGCGGATTATTTTTAATTGACGCTAATAGGGGGCTGCTGGTGTTTCTAGAGTGCTCTCTTATTAGTGCGAAGTATGCGCGAGTAGTGGCCTGGCGTATATTAGTAGACATGAAACGGAGGGGCTGTTGGTGTCTCTGGAGGGCGTGTACACATTTACATTCGTATAACTTGGACAGTATAAAATCGAGGCCGATTTAAGTTTGACTAAAACTCGCTACTTAACGGTTTACGATTCAAGCTTCAGGAATCGAGCGGTATACACGAGACATCCGTATCTGGAAGGTAAGAGCGAGACGCCCACTCAAAAGGGACGGTAAATACGAGACACCCGTATCTGATAGGCATGAGCGAGACACCCACTCAAAAGGGATGGTAAAGACGAAACACCCATATCTGGTAGGTAAAGAACTGGAGCCAGGTCGCTTAGCGCGCCTTAATCAATCAATCAATCAATCAATCATTTTATTTCGTCAAACCAATGGCATGAAAACATCGATAAGCATATTCATATATATGTACATACATACCAAAAGTTCAAAATTTAAGAAACTTAACTACAAATTACATGATTACATAATTACACATAAAACAACAGTCACAGAAAGAAAGCGGAATCGCTCTTATCATACTACACCATGTTACGGCTCCCAGGTCACGGTGCGCGTTGTGTGCTGGCATCAGCAACAAATTATTCTACACTATAGTAACAAGTTTATAAGAAAAAACTCTTAGACATACGTTTAAAAGACTTTTTGCTAGTGCATTGTCTTATTTTATCTGGCAAATGATTGAAGAATTTTATTGAAGAAGTTAAATAAGATTTATAATAGAAAGAACATTTAGATTGATTAGGTCTAATATTGTTTAGTTGTCGAGTATTGTAGGAGTGAAAATCTGAGTTTGAATTGAAATTATTTAAGGTATTAAACAGAACACTGTGATAAACAAACAAATTAACTATCGTCATTATATTCAGGGTTAAAAAAGCGTTTCTACATGTATCCCTATGCCCCAGTCCAGCCAAGATTCTAATGGCTTTCTTTTGTACTTTTAAAATGTCTGAAAGATGAGTGGAATTTCCCCAGAATATTATACAATATGAAATAAGAGATTCAAAGTACGCAAAATATATTGTTCTTAAAGTTTGTTGATTACAAATATTTTTACATCGCCTTAAGCAAAACAATGCTTTACTAAGTTTAGTTTTCAGATTATCAAAATGGGTATTCCAGCTAAAGTTTTGATCTATATGTAAACCTAATAATTTAAAAGAATTTTTTATAGGTATGGTGTCAATTATTAGCAGATCACTGACACTATTTTTATTACTAAATATGGTAACGTTAGTTTTTTCTGCATTAATGATAAGTTTATTTTGAATACACCACAAAGCAACCTCTCAATAACATCCCTGATACTATCCAAAAGATCGTCATGATTCTTATGACTTACAGTTATACTTATATCATCAGCATATAGTATTAGATTTTTATTTACGGCTCGCGGTAGATCATTTATAAAAATCACGAACAATATGGGACCCAGTATCGACCCTTGTGGTACACCATGTGTTATGATTTGTTTTTCACAAAGGTGGCGCTTTATTTCACCTGTATTTGACGTATTTACAATTTCAACTGTTTGATACCTGTTTTTTAAGTACGATGTGAATAGTTTCAGAGGAATCGATCGGATTCCGTACTGTGCCAGCTTAGACAATAGAAAATCGTGATCATTAATACATGCACTCGGCGCGCTTAAGGGCGGGAACTTTCTTCCGCGCGTGGTAATAAACTTACTAAACTACTTTATATAACATGTACAGAAATTAACTAAAGTCGTAACCAAAAATCACTCTGTTACAAATTTCTGTGTGCACAAACGACGCCAATAAAAAAAAACGTAAGAATAAATCAGGCAATACTAGCGCGTACGGCGACCACGTGATTCCGAACTCGCACGTCGTTCCCGTTCCGGCGAGTCCGGTTCGAAGTACCAATTTTTTAATGAGGTACTTGCTTGTTTATGTCTTCTAGATTGTTTGGGCAGAGCGATTTTAAAGGGGGTGGAACCTAACTAACGGTCTAAATAATTCGGTAATTTTTCACGGCCGTTGACGAATGACCGCCGGTTGAAGGGGGCCCCCAAACTCGAGTGCATTAACGGCGCCCGCGCTTAAGCGGCGGATAACGCGGCGATGATGGGCGCGCATAACTCACCCGGCAACTTTTCGGCGGGCGGGCGGGGGGGCGGGCGCGGCGGAAGAACCGGATGCGAGACGACGCAATTACAAATTAGCGCATTAATCCGTGTCGGCGGACAAACGACAGTTTGGGACCGTAGGTGCCCCGACGGAGATTGCCGGGAATTTATCACGGGCATCGTCGGGGCATTTGTTGCCGCAATATGTATATTACTTGGCCGAAACGTCGTGATTTACCGACGGAGAGGTACTCCCCGCTACTCTCCATAATTTGGGTATTTGTACGTCCGACGTTATTACATATACATGAGTGAGTTTTCTTGAACCTTGGCACTATACACACTATTGCGGCCTCGTATGTATGGTTGGTTGCCTATCATGACTTCTACTAGGCGCTGGCATGGCTCGGAGATGGCAAGTGCTAGAGAGAGGGATGATGAATTGATCTGGAGTCGCGTCCTCTTTTTGTTCGGCGTTTAATTGAAAACAACGCAAAAAGCGAAACGGGGGGAGAACGTTATTAAGCCCCTGTTAACACACGCGCTAATTCGGTTGATTTATCCCCCGCACCCCATCACACTTTATCAGCGGTTCTGCCGGCCGGCTAATTACCACAGGTGGATGATTTTTATTAACCCGGGGCGGGCGAATTACAACACACACAGAAGTGAAGTTCGCCTTTTACGCGCGCGAAAGGGCCGTTCGTCGTTTTCTGTTGTTCCAGTTTCGCGTTTCGCGCGAGTTATTACGACTTGCCTTGGGAATGCACGGCGTTGATGCATAACTTCAGATAAAGCTCGCCCAGACGTCGTCCTTAAATTGTGATATGCATAAGTTTGAAACTGTCGTCATTACGAATTCGAACAAAACACGATATATATACAATGGAACTAAAAGTCGACGTCGTTACTAAATAGCTGAGGAAAGCATGTAATGGACTAAATAAAATCCAATCTTACTTCGGCTAACCTAACTTATCCAAAAATTAACTTAAATTCTCTTGTTCTAAGTTGCACACTGGTTAGTATTACGGCAGGAAAATTTAGGTTGTTAATTTTGGGTATCGAAAAATACTGAAACAAAGAAAACTTCTTTACCAACTATAAGAAGGCGTCCATTACGTCACACCTAAGTCAAACAACTTGCGTAATCGGCAAATCACTGCCACTTTCCAACAGATGGCGCTTTCTTCTTCTTCTTCTTATTCAAAAGACTATGTTTCAACTTCTTTTCAGACATGAACGAGTTTAACGTCATGATTTCAAGAAGAAAAATGAAATATAAAGAAAAATTTTAAACAAGTAGAAAGAGAGAAACGAATACTTTTTTTTTAGTTGTAAATAAATTTAAAAGTTCAAGTTACAACTTCCATTCAGAAGCGAACTTCTAATGATATGATTTGAAGCGAAAAAATAAATTACAATAGAGAATTAAATAGGAGCAAATTTTTTTCGAACAGATGGCGCTTTAAATAATTCGCTTTCTCCTTCTGTTTCATTTAAAAGTCCTTCTATTCAAAAACGAACGACTTCTAATGCCATAATTTGAAGAACAAGAACGAAAGGCAAAGGAAAACAAAACGGAAACAAAAACTAAATATAAATAGAGTAGCAAAAATCAAATATAAACAGAGGAAACAAGTGAGTCATCACCTCATTCATTACCAGCTTACTTCAGCCAAACAAAACGAAAGATGAATCAACGTAGATGAGAAAGTAACTTCATAAACGCTTAAATTCAAATTTCCCGCCTTAATTCAGCGATGCATGATAGCACATGAATCAGATAGGCAACCCAAGTTACACGATTCTAAGGCCCTCGATACCAACTCATCGGTGAGTCAACCGATAAGCAGGCAACTCATACTAACAAACGTGCAACAATTTTCAATCTTTACGAACCAAACAAGCGATAAAATAAGTTAAAGCGTTTATGAAACAAAGGAAGGAGCAAGGAGGAGCTAATTAATTAATTAAGCAGGTAATCCAACAGCGCCAATGCAAAGAACGCTCGTTCCAGGTAGGCAACCCAATTCGCAAATTATGCAACGTTCTGTCGTTAAGTGGATGTCTCTCTACTAAAAAGAGACAAGTGAAGTCTTCAGGTGTTACGTACAGTACGATTGCACACGTGTGCTTTCGAACGACGCCATTGGAAAAACAATTGAACCTTGCGTTTTGCACTCGCGAAACAAAATTGCATTTCTTCAACGGGACGCCCCGTATATTATTGCATTTTTGAATTCGCGAGACGATTCTAGCCTGAAGTCGTGTGTCGCATGGTGGGTCTGACGCGATTGGTTTCGGACTTATACAGGGTGTTCGAAACTAAAAGCGATACACGAAAAGCGATGCGATACATGAATTCGGGCTAGAATTTGTCGTACTGCACGAAAAATGCATCGATATAGAGGGTGTTTCATTAAAACAAATGCGGAACTCGAGATTGCGATTGTTCTCGGACAGACGACGTTCGAAAATTCATCGAAATTTCAAGCACTCGCGCGTTGTATAAAAACAATCGAGCGTCGCGTTTACGAGTCACAAGCCACAGTTGCGCTTTTTATCAAATACGTCACCCCGTACGTCATTGCATTTTTGGACCTGCGAGTAAATTCTAGCCCGAAATTAAAGTCAAAACCGATCATCGCAGCCCCACGATGCGTTTTAGAGATTTTTGTCTTGCTCACTCGTACTTCAATTGGGAGAGAAGTAACGCCGTGCAACAAAACGAAACATTAATAACCGAATTACTAAAAATTTCTCATTGTTTTGTATTCTTCACGACCAAACTGCTAGAAGATGTCTGACTTTGTGCTTTGCCACGACCTCTTTATACATATGTAGTTTTTCTAAGTCCAGTCCCGATTAGGTAACATTTCAGATGTGTGCGATTTAGCACGAGGTCGGCTATCAATGTCACTGTAGTTCTTAGAATTTGCAAATGTCAATGGTGTCTCATCTAAGGCAGGTTGACGCGGCGTAATCGCAAATGAGATCAGCGCCGACCAAATGCCCGTGTAAGGAGTCGACGGATCGAATCTGGTGTTCGATAATTCAAGCTCGCGCTCTAGTGTTTGTTTGGGAAGACAGTGTTACTATGATGAGCTTTAAGTTGACCGAAATTCTCAAGTGTTACCAACTTATTTCGTGCGAGATTTTGAAACGTAACATGATTTTAAGTCGCATTACAAATTTTGTCCGTCGCTGTACGTTCAAATTTCCGAATTGTATGCGTGCAGCATGTACGTACACGTCCGCATACTCAGACGAATTAATGCACGTGAATGCACGTCAAATAGGCTTCGAAAGTTAGGTTGACCGAAGTAAGATTTGATTTTACGAAACTCACCCACTAAATCTAGCAAAGAAATGCTGTATAGAAGAATTTCCAAGTTACGACTGCGGCTGGGCTTGCTTCACGTGTTGGGGCAGCGGCGGCGCGCAAAACAAACGGCGGATTCAATTGTTTTTCCGTATAAATACCGGCGCAAAGCGCGACCGCGATGCTTCGGCTTCAAACGCTTCAAATGCTCTGTGCTTCTTAATTGAAACGTTAAAGCCTCAAACGGTCAGACGATCAACATTTTTTTTTGCTTTCAAAATAAAAATAGTTTGTTTACGATATCGTTATGCAAAAGGATGTGCGTCGAAGTTTGTAATCCTCTCCCTCCTCCTATTAGGTAGTGATGAAAGCGCGCGTACGAATTAAATCGCGAAAGATGTAACCACCCTTCCAGTCACACATCCGCCTCCCCCCCGGATGCAGCGCACAAAGCTACGGAGGATTTCGTAATTCGAATTTAAATTGCGCTACATAATTGCTTCATTAAATTGGAATCACCGGCGTAGACTCAATCCGGAAGGCTTTGAACGTAATAACTGTTTTGCGGCAACGGTCGCTTCCTTTTAATCGATTTTCTTTTCGCCCGCGTGTAGTGACACGACCGTGCGCCCCCCCTCCCCCCCCGTCCTCTTCGACTTTTTACTTTTGCTCACGCGCGAACTTCATCGAAGTTGAAACCGCCGCGTCGCCGTTACACAACTTTGCGCACATTGCGGGCGGCGGTCACGTTTAAGTTTCAATTAAGACAGTTAACACGGGGAGGGGGGCGTGAATTACGCCCGCGTTCGACGTTCGATGAAAAGGAAACGTTTCGATTTATTCGCGAGCGCCCGTTATTTTTGTATTTCAAGCGGCGCGGAACGACTGTCATCTTGTTTATTCGGCGGAAATCGTCTCATCGCGTGCGAAAATTGGGAAGGCCTCGCCGAAAGTTGCAAACTGCGAATCGACGTGCGGGGGAAAGATAAACGAGGTGATCGGCTGCCGAATAAATCGCATTCGAGAAGTCAAGCTCAATTTAATAATATAGCTTCATGATTGACTCTCAGGTTGCTTAAATTAAGTTGCTCCCCGAGACACCCCCGATCGTTTCATTAACCATGCAAAATGAAAATGAAATTCTCATTGGCGCAGCTAAGAGGATCTCGCTTCACAACGTCTCCTCATTTACGTTTTTATTAACCGCTTCGTTCGTTATTATAAGGATTAAGCTCCAACGGATTTTTGCCCTTCATCCCATTCTCGTCAGTGTTTTAAATAATAACGGTAAGTGTAATAATCTAAAAGTAAACAGCTTCAATGTTAAACGCAGAACACTTCAAAGTAACCGAGTACCTAGGCACAGCGAGGTTTCTTAATAGCACCCCGATCGTACTTCATCTCAACCGCATTAGTGTTTCAAATTAGCAACGACATTTGTAATATTCTAAAAGTAAGCTGTTTCAATGGCAAACGTCCCTAAACCTCGAAAATGGCCAAGTTCCTAGGTCCGAGCGTCCTTTACAGCAGCCTGAACGTACATCATCCCTAGGCACAGCGAGCTTTCTTAATAGCATCCCGATCGTACTTCATCTCACCGCATTAGTGTTTCAAATTAGCAACCACATTTGTAATATTCTATAAGTAAGCTGTTTCAATGGCGAACGTCCCTAAAACTTGAAAATGGCCGAGTTCCTAGGCATCGCGAGCTTTCTAAACGGCGAGTGTCCTTTACAGTACTCCGAACGTACAACATCCCAACCCATTCTTGCTCTAAATAACAGCTCGGCATTCGTAATGTTCTAAAAGTAAGCGGTTTCAATGGCAAACGCCCCGAAAACTTCCTAGGTCCGAGCGTCCTTTACAGCAGCCTGAACGTACATCATCCCATTCCCATTGTTGCTCCAAATAACAGCGGCGTTTGTACTGTTCTAAAAGTGAGCTGCTTCAATGGCAAACGCCCCTAAAACTTCAAAGTGGCCAAGTTCCTAGGCACCACGAGCCCTTCTAAAAGCCGAGAGGCCTTTGTTACGGTTGAAAAATCCATTCAAGTTATTCATAATAATTTTCCGTACACCCTGTATCAGCGTAGGAAATACGGCGTACGTGATGATCGTCGCATTGCACCATATTTCACAATATTGCGTGAGATGAACTATCCGCTGTTAC
This sequence comes from Dorcus parallelipipedus, assembly GCA_958336345.1. Classification (NCBI taxonomy): domain Eukaryota; kingdom Metazoa; phylum Arthropoda; class Insecta; order Coleoptera; family Lucanidae; genus Dorcus; species Dorcus parallelipipedus. Next base: position 46,830,361 of record OY284479.1, read on the forward strand.
TTCAGGCAGACTACATATCTCCGTCTCACTCATTTCCCCGTTTAAACTGTGCCTCGTTAGTAACGACTCCTGTCTGAAACGGTGCTGGGGGGAAGAACGCGACATGTATCCGCGGCCAGTCTTATATCGCAAGCTCTCCCGTTCGCTTCGTTTATTTTGTGTGTGTGAGTGTAGCGCCTTTGTGCCCCTTTTCACTGGCTTTTGTGAAGGAGGCGGAACCGAATTGTTCCGAGATCTGTTGTTATCGTACGTGGAGAGAATTTTAAGCTTGTGAAACAGCTTTCCAAAGCCTGTCGAAATACGAAACAGGTATGTCTTGCGGCTTTGTTCTGACTGCGATGAAACGTAACACATATTTTCTTCCATTAGGCTTTTAGTCCGAGTTGTCGTACGAGTTTTAGTACGAGTTGCCGTGCGAGTTGTCGTACGAGTTTTAGTACGAGTAGAGGCTTTCAGTTGAAGCTTAATTTTGAGATTTAGCCCCAGTTCAAGACAGCTTGCTGAGGTAGATTTATTTGGGTGAGAAATATCGTCGTCCCCTTGGGTGCAAGAGAAGTCAGGAGTTGGTTTGTGTCAACGAAGTGAGCCCCTTCACCTGGCTTTCCCCGTCGTTGAGAATAGGCTCGCCCTGCAAGACGACGCCATTTCTGGCGGTTTTCCCGCTTACCGCAACATTGGCCCACTCCGTTAACCGCCGCGGGAGGACGCTCCGACCTGTTGACTAGTGACAGCTGATCGACACCGACGCTGGATCTTTAGATTGTACCAAGGTCCGATTAACCCTATTTCTTTTGTACTCGCGGTGTTGTTTCTTTACAACTTATAACTATTGCGGGGTTTGTTACCCATCGCTATCGGATGTCGATAAGCTTTATGCCCGTTAATTTCTTTGATCGTTTTAAATCGTATGTGTGACCGAAGCACAGATCTGTGGTACGGATGTAACTTAACGTGTTAGTTGTCCATTGAGTTTTATTGCTTGTATTTGAGTTATAGTTATTTAAATTTTGAGCAAGCGAAATATAAACAAGTGTGCTCGGCTGGTGCATTTTATTTTAAATCTTTTGCCCACCTTTTGTATTGCGGTTTCGTCGAACCCTCCCTTCTGCAAGAGCTTAGCCGAGCGGTGTGGAGATACTTAAGTCACTTCGCACAAAATTGGCAAGCCTGCAGGTAGGTGGCACCTTTACAGCACTCCGAACGTACATCATCCCATTCCCTCCAACAGTCACAGTTTGGTGAATTCCGCAAGCAAGGCCGAGAAACCGAAAACGCGAGGTGTACGACAAGCGACCAGCAACTAGACTAAGTCTGCGCTTAAAGAAATCAGAACGAAAATTCGGAAAAGGTACATTTTATAAAAGCGAGACACATCATCCCAAGCTCATTCATGTTTTAAACAACGACGTCATATTGGCGCAGCTAAGAGGACCTCGCTAGCTTGACAACGTCTTCTCATCCATGTTTTTATCGACTGTTTCATTCGTTATTATGAGGATTAGGCGAGTCTTAGATCGCCCATCATCACAGCCTCATTAGTGTTCTATTTGAGTTGACGAATGTATTAGGGACGATTTGCTAGGATCGTAATTAATGCATTTAAATCTACCGACGCAAAATTTATGCAAACGTGAAACTTTTATTTCGGTTAAGGAACGCATTAAGGACGATTTGCCAGGATTGTCGTAATGAACGAACCTACCGACGCGAGATTTATGCACACACCGGATTTTTAAGTCAATTAATAAATGCGTTGAAGACGACTTGCGAGGATCGTAGATCTAAAGAACGGAGGTATTAGGTATTTTGAAGAAGAATTAATTGACTAAGGTCGAAACCGCCAGCCAACGATACAAAATTAACTTCTTCCCCCCTTTTTCAAGGACCGTCGACTGCGAATGTGACACGGTCTCAAATGTGCAAACTCGGCGCGGTCCCGTTCCGAATCGATTCCTCCAAACTACACCGCCGAGAACTACGTGGCCGTGGCCGAAACAAATCAAGTTACGTCCTGCTCGACGGTGCCACTCGGCGACGGTCTCTCTCGCCCGTCCTTACGCGCACCCTTTCCTCACGGCTCGAATTTAAAAGGTGTAATTAAATTCCGAGTCTAATGTAATTAAAATATAAGAATCGAATTTGAGTTCGTGCCGCGGGCTGAACGAGTAAATTAATTAAAACTAGAGGAGGAAGTGTAGTGTCGTTCGGGGAGGCGTAATTTACTTGCTGTCGGGTGATTAAAAATGACAGAAAGGGGAGGGGGTTACAAGAAAAATACGTCGTTTCATATTACGACTACCCACTGCGCCACTTTTAACGCGCGCGAAGCGCTTTTTAAAATCGTTCCGGCCAGAAGTTTCGTGTTGTGTTCCCGTCCTATAAGAGCGAGCGTAAACAAGAAAAAAAAACACAAACAAGATTGAAATATTGTTTTCGAAAGATTCTTTATTATGTCGGAATCTTTTCAGGCGAAGTTCGGGTGTTTGTCTTTCCCCCCCGCAAACGAAACAAACAAGGTACAAAGTCGACGGGCATTAAAAGCCGTCGGGGGATGAATACGTGGGATATTCCGCTTCGCTCCGCCCCGCCCACCCGAATTCCGCCCGAACAATGTCTCATCGAGTAGGCGCGGCGCGTCTCCACAACTTTAAACTTTAATATCGCCGGCTTCGGTCGTTACGTAGTAACAAGCCGCAGCTATCTGTAATCGGCTCTCTGTATCTGGCGCAGTCATTGATCTATTGTGGAAGTTATGAGGGTAGTTTGTAAAGACGGGGCGCCGCGCTCCTCGGTTTTGTTTCGCCCCCCCGCCCCCCAGTTTTTATTAACGAGGACGCCGAATGCCTCGATCCTTTTAATTCCTCTTTTTATTCTTCTCTCTAAAGTGACACTAATCTTTGGAGAGAAAGGAAGAAGTTGTCGTCGTCGGAATAGAACGTGGAGGTCGCCACGAGGAATTCACCGGGCGAATTCCACCCCGATAATTCGCATACCGGGCGCGCACGGATTAACCGGCGGAGCATTACGTTTACGTTTTTATTTGTGCATCGACGAATGAAATATGAAACAGACGAACCGTACGATTTGGACGTATGTATGTACTGTACTGTAAAGAAATCGTTAGCACTACAGATCTCGAAAGCCCTTGGCTTGCGCCACCATCCCTTCTTTATCTAGTTCGAATAGTTAACGCGACGCCGGATCTCTAGTTTGCTATAAGATCTAATTTACCGACCTCGTGACGTCATGTGGATAAGATGAACGTCGCTCTGGGTTTAAACTCGATTTATAAAAAGTCCCACTGCGTCACTTAGGCTTTTAACAACTTCATTTTGTTATAATCAGGCTACGTCCTAGATTAGCCTGTTACTGCCCAGCCTAAATTTCCACTCAGCATTCAATTCATAATTTTAAGAGGTCGAACCGGCACTATAAACTCGTTGGAAAATGAACCTTATTTGCTACAGGTAGCACTACAGATCTCAAAAGCCCTTGGCTTGCGCCCCCCATCCCTTCTTTAACTAGTTCGAATAGTTAACGCGACGCCGGATCTCTAGTTTGCTGTAAGATCTAATGTACCGACCTCGTGACGTCATGTGGCTAAGATGAACGTCGCTCTGGGTTTAAACTCGATTTATAAAAAGTCCCACTGCGTCACTTAGGCTTTTAACAACTTCATTTTGTTATAATCAGGCTACGTTCTAGATTACCTTGTTACTGCCCAGCCCAAATTTCCACTCAGCATTCATAATTTTAAGAGGTCGAAGACCGGCACTATAAACTCGTTGGAAAATGAACCTTATTTACTACAGATAGTACTACAGATATCAAAAGCCCTTGGCTTGCGCCCCCATCCCTTCTTTAACTAGTTCGAATAGTTAACGCGACGCTCGATCTCTAGTTTGCTGTAAGATCTAATTTACCGACCTCGTGACGTCATGTGAATAAGATGAACGTCGCTCTGGGTTTAAACTTGATTTATAAAAAGTCCCACTGCGTCACTTAGGCTTTTAACAACTTCATTTTCTTATAATCAGGCTACGTTCTAGATTACCTTGTTACTGCCCAGCCCAAATTTCCACTCAGCATTCATAATTTTAAGAGGTCGAACCGGCACTATAAACTCGTTGGAAAATGAACCTTATTTGCTACAGATAGCACTATAGATCTCAAAAGCCCTTGGCTTGCGCCCCCATCCCTTCTTTAACTAGTTCGAATAGTTAACGCGACGCCGGATCTCTAGTTTGCTGTAAGATCTAATTTACCGACCTCGTGACGTCATGTGGTAAGATGAACGTCGCTCTGGGTTTAAACTCGATTTATAAAAAGTCTCACTGCGTCACTTAGGCTTTTAACAACTTCATTTTGTTATAATCAGGCTACGTTCTAGATTAGCCTGTTACTGCCCAGCCCAAATTTCCACTCAGCATTCATAATTTTAAGAGGTCGAACCGGCACTATAAACCCGTTGGAAAATGAACTTTATTTACTACAGATAGCACTACAGATCTCAAAAGCCCTTGGCTTGCGCCCCCATCCCTTCTTTATCTAGTTCGAATAGTTAACGCGACGCCGGATCTCTAGTTTGCTGTAAGATCTAATTCACCGACCTCGTGACGTCATGTGAGTAAGATGAACGTCGCTCTGGATTTAAACTCGATTTATAAAAAGTCCCACTGCGTCACTTAGGCTTTTAACAACTTCATTTTGTTATAATCAGGCTACGTTCTAGATTAGCCTGTTACTGCCCAGCCCAAATTTCCACTCGGCATTCATAATTTTAAGAGGTCGAAGACCGGCACTATAAACTCGTTGGAAAATGAACCTTATTTGCTACGTATTTTCGGCTGTGTCCTTGGTACGACGTTTCGTTTTGTAGTGCCGGCGATGGTACGTTCTCTGCTACCTGTAAATGCGACCAGAGATTTTCTTGGTAAGGCTGAAGAATGATCCAATCTTGATCCTCAAAAACACCTCTTCAAATCTCATATATCTATGATCCAAGGGACAAATTCGATATCTGCCACACCGGCTTGGCCTTAACAGGTCGAATTTTTCCGTTCTCTAACGACTGACAAGCCTGGATAAGGTTCCTGATTTTAGATCAACCAGACCTGACCTTCAGAGCTCCCATAGTTATGACCTAGGTGGCCAATTCAATATCTACCACACCGGCAAGGCCTTAACAGATCGAATCGGGGCAATTTTTCAGTTTTCTAACGACTGAGAAGCCTGGATAAGGTTGCTGATGTTCAGATCAACTAGACCTGACCTTCAGAGCTCCCATAGTTATGACCAATCCAATACCTACCACACCGGCATGGCCTTAACAGGTCGAATCGGGGCAGTTTCTCCGTCTTCTAACGACTGATAAGTCTGGATAAGGTTCCTGATGTTTAAGATCAATCAGACCTGACCTTCAGAGCTCCCATAGTTATGACCTAGGTGACCAAACCAATATCTACCACACCGGCACGGCCTTAACAGGTCGAATCGGGGCAGTTTCTCCGTCTTCTAAAGACTGATAAGTCTGGATAAGGTTCCTGATGTTTAGATTAACCAGACCTCTCCTTCAGAGCTTTCATAGTTATGACCTAGGTGACCAAGCCAATATCTACCACACCGACATGGCCTTAGCAGGTCGAATCGGGTCGGTGTCTCCGTTTTCTAACGACTGATAAGTCTGGATAAGGTTTCTGATGTTTAGATCAACTAGACCTGACCTTCAGAGCTCCCATAGTTATGACCTAGGTGACCAATCCAATATCTACCACGCCGGCATGTCCTTAACAAGACAAAACGGGGCAATTTTTTCGTTTTCTAAAGATTGATAAGCCTGGATAAGGTTCCTGATGTTCAGATCAACCAGACCTGACCTTCAGAGCTCCCCTAGTTATGACCTAGGTGACCAAGCCAATATCTACCACACCGGCAAGGCCTTAGCAGGTCGAATCGGGGCGGTTTCTCCGTTTTCTAACGACTGATAAGTCTGGATAAGGTTCCTGATGTTCAGATCAACCAGGCCTGACCTTCAGAGCTTCCCTAGTTGTGACCTAGGTGACCAATCCAATATCTACCACACCGGCATGTCCTTAACAGGACAAAACGGGGCAATTTTTTCGCTTTCTAAAGATTGATAAGCCTGGATAAGGTTCCTCATGTTTAGATCAACCAGACCTCACCTCTAGAGTTCCAGTAGTTATGACCTAGGCATCACATCATAACCCATACGACGCCATCACGGCTTTACGAGGTCTAGCACGTACATTTTCTCACTTTTCAGGTAATGATAAGTCTGAATGGGATTCTTGATATTCAAACCAACTAAATCTGACCTTCAAACTTCACGTAGCCGTGACCTGGGTATTATTTCCTAACCCAATTCAATATCTACTACATCATTATGACTTTAGAAGTTCGAGTGCGTAGATTTTCTCGCGTTTCAGGGAATCGACGTCTGAACTGGGTCGATTTGTTTGGTTTAACTAAACCTTGACCTTCACACCCCACGTAGCTATAACCTAGGTGTTACAGCACGACCCAATTCTGAGCCTACCGCACCAATTCGATCTGAAAAGCTCAAGAAAATACATCTTCTCCCTTTCGCAGGAATCGATGGGTCTGAATAAGGTTCCTTGAGTTTAGATCGACCAAACCGGGCCTTCAAACCCCACGTAGCCATGACCTAGGTATTACTTCCTTACCCAATCCAACATCTACTACACCATTTTGACTTTAGAAGGTCGAGCACGTACATTTTCTCCCGTTTCCAGGAACTGACGTCTGAACTGGGTTAACGACGTTTGGTTTAACCAAATTTGACCTTCAAACCCCACGTAGCTATAACCTAGACGTTACAGCGTGACCCAATTCTGTGTGTAACGCACCAACATGACCTGAAGAGGTCCGGAAAATACATCTTCTCCCTTCCTCAGGAATTTTTAGGTCAGAATAAGGTTCCTTGAGTTTAGATCGACCAAGCCGGGCCTTCAAACCCCACGTAGCCATGACCTAGGTATTACTTTCTTACCCAATCCAACATCTACTACACCATTTTGACTTTAGAAAGTCGAGCAAGTACATTTTCTCCCGTTTCCAGGAATTTACGTCTGAACTGGGTTAACGACGTTTGATTTAACCAAACTTGACCGTTAAACCCAACGTAGCTATAACCTAGACGTTACAGCGTGACCCAATTCTGTGTGTAACGCACCAACATGACCTGAAGAGGTCAGGAAAATACATCTTCTCCCTTTCTCGGGAATTTTTAGGTCTGAATAAGGTTCCTTGAGTTTAGATCGACAAAACCGGGCCTTCAAACCCCACGTAGCCATGACCTAGGTATTACTTCCTTACCCAATCCAACATCTATTGCACCATTTTGACTTTAGAAGGTCGAGCACGTACATTTTCTCCCGTTTCCAGGAATTGACGTCTGAACTGGGTTAACGACGTTTGGTTTAACCAAACTTGACCTTCAAACCCCACGTAGCTATAACCTAGACGTTACAGCGTGACCCAATTCTGTGTGTAACGCACCAACATGACCTGAAGAGGTCAGGAAAGTACATCTTCTCCCTTTCTCAGGAATTGTTAGGTCAGAATAAGGTTCCTTGAGTTTAGATCGACAAAACCGGGCCTTCAAACCCCACGTAGCCATGACCTAGGTATTACTTCCTTACCCAATCCAACATCTATTGCACCATTTTGACTTTAGAAGGTCGAGCACGTACATTTTCTCCCGTTTCCAGGAATTGACGTCTGAACTGGGTTAACGACGTTTGGTTTAACCAAACTTGACCTTCAAACCCCGCGTAGCTATAACCTAGACGTTACAGCGTGACCCAATTCTGTGTGTAACGCACCAACATGACCTGAAGAGGTCAGGAAAGTACATCTTCTCCCTTTCTCAGGAATTGTTAGGTCAGAATAAGGTTCCTTGAGTTTAGATCGACAAAACCGGGCCTTCAAACCCCACGTAGCCATGACCTAGGTATTACTTCCTTACCCAATCCAACATCTATTGCACCATTTTGACTTTAGAAGGTCGAGCACGTACATTTTCTCCCGTTTCCAGGAATTGACGTCTGAACTGGGTTAACGACGTTTGGTTTAACCAAACTTGACCTTCAAACCCCGCGTAGCTATAACCTAGACGTTACAGCGTGACCCAATTCTGTGTGTAACGCATCAACATGACCTGAAGAGGTCAGGAAAATACATCTTCTCCCCTTTTCAGGATTCTATAAGCCTGATGTGACCTTCAAACCTCACGTAGCTACGATTTAGGTATTACGTTGATTACCAACACGGTCTTATGAGTCGGAATATTAGAGTTTTTTTGTGGACAGGTGTTCGTGATCATTTCCAAATAAATCCGAGCGGGTTTCCCGATGTTTAATCCAATCAAATCCTCGCGCGGGCGAGTTTATTACGGGCGATTCGATTCGTCCGCGTCCTTTTGTGTGTCGCGGTGAACACCTGGTCCCCTGCGCTTCCGCCGATTCCGTCCGTCGGTCCGTAACAAACAGCACAGTCCGGACGAAGCCTCGCATAATTCGCGTCCGAAATACGGGTCGCGTGAAACGAATGAAATACGGCCGGCGCAATAAAACGGACAGATCAATTCGATATCGCCCCCCGGCCCGAGTTTCGGACGAGCACAGGACTAATATCCGCACTTTAATCCGCGCGATTCTAATAACCTAGTGATTTACGCCCCGGCGCGGCGCGGCGGCGGCGTAATGGACCCGAGATTATTTTTATGCTTTCGGGTAGTAACACGTTCGTCATAGTTACCATTTCGGTATTGAAAATCCTAAGCCCCCCCGCCCCCCCTCCACATGAATCGGGCACGTGAGGTAAAAGATTGCGTCGACGTGTGGACGTGCTTTAAGATCATGAAGCCGCGCGAGAGTTAAGTAGACCTCGTAACTTACGCGCCCGATGCGTTTAATACTGGGGAGGGCGGCGGAAGGGTGGGGGGGGGGACGAATTAATTTCGATGGTCTTAACCTGCTGGAAATTTTGGACGCGAGTCAATTTAAGAAATTTACGAACCGAGTCCGACGGCGCGGCGTACGATTAGGGGAACACGTGCTCTTAATGCGGGGGTGCTTAGCTCATATTAAAGCGCACATGCTGAGCGCGAGCCAATTAGGGCTGCGAACTCCTTTTTTGTAGGCCTATATATATATATAGAAACACAGAACACCGTAGCGTAACCGGATTGGCAAAGCACAAGTCGGATGTTAAGCAAACCCCACGACTTCATTATAAAATAAATTAAGAGCTTACGCCGTCGTCTTATTTTATCTATTATCGTGCCCTACAAGCTGCGCCACATGTATATTTTAGCAGAATAGAAACGTCTCGGTTTTATTAAGAGCTTGCGCCGTCGTTCTATTTTAATCTACTATTGTGGCCTAGTCTATTTTACCGAAATAGAAACCTCACGGTTCTTCACCAATCAACCAATCGCGATCAAAAGCATTATTAAATCATGTAACTCCGTGTACGGAATTTAATAATGTATTATTCGCCGCTAAAACAGTAATACATGCTCTATTCAGCCGCACGTACGTAAATAATTATCCATTTGAAGTCGAGCTTCACCGGGGCAATACGTTTCACGGGCTTCGCAGTGCCGGCGCGCAGTCGATAATTAGCTTCCATAACGACGCTCATTTCCCCGTTAATTATTAATACATTTACTTAGCGTTTCCAGGTTAATTAAATTATTGTGTTCGCCGGCGATGATAAAAGCTCCATAAAAGCTCGTCGGTAGCTCGTTTAACTGCATTGATGAATTCAACACGCCGCCGCGACGCGTTCGTTTTAATACCCGGCTGTTTTGGATATTTTGTTGGGATCACAGAGGTTCAAGGTTCTATTTTGGATACACCTGGAGAGCTACGTAGGTCAGATGGTTAGCCCCAGCGTTTTTCGGGCATCAAGTGCTCAAACGCCCATTCCGATTTCTTAAGTGAGTGCCTCTGGAGTACTAACTGATTTTGCTTAGCTCGACTGTAAGCTCAGAGCTTCTTGGGTAACCTTGCAGCCCCTCTTATTAAAGTTGGAGGTGCCAAGTGCCCATGAGCTGACTCCTCCGGAGCTACCGCACTCATTTCTCCCTTTAGCTGACTGCCTATCGCACAAACGCCATTTCCGTTTTCTTAGCGATTGTGTCTGGAGTGTTAACTGACTTTGTGGAGCTCGAAAGTAAGCTCGGAGCTTTTTGGGAAAGCTTGGAACCAATTTTATCAAACCTGGAGGTATCAAGTTATCGCCTATCGCACAAACGTCTGCTCCGCTCTCTTAGCGATTGTGTCTGGAGTGTTAACTGACTCTGTGGAGCTCGAAAGTAAGCTCGGAGCTTTTTGGGTAACCTTGCAGCCCCTTTTATTAAAGTTGGAGGTGCCAAGTGCCCATGAGCTGACTCCTCCGGAGCTACCGCACTCATTTCTCTCTTTAGCTGACTGCCTATCGCACAAACGCCATTTCCGTTTTCTTAGCGATTGTGTCTGGAGTGTTAACTGACTTTGTGGAGCTCTAAAGTGAGCTCGGAGCTTTTTGGGGAAGCTTGGAACTCATTTTATCAAACCTGGAGGCATCAAGTGATCGCCTATCGCACAAACGCCTGCTCCGCTATCTCAGCGATTGTGTCTGGAGTGTTAACTGACTCTGTGGAGCTCGAAAGTAAGCTCGGAGCTTCTTGGGAAAGCTTGGAACCCATTTTATCAAACCTGGAGGCATCAAGTGATCGTGAGCTGACTGCCTATCGCACAAACGCCTGCTCCGCTCTCTTAGCGATTGTGTCTGGAGTGTTAACTGACTCTGTGGAGCTCGAAAGTAAGCTCGGAGCTTTTTGGGAAAGCTTGGAACTCATTTGATCAAACCTGGAGGCAGCAAGTGATCGTGAGCTGACTGCCTATCGCATAAACGCCTACTCCGCTATCTCAGCGATTGTGTCTGATGCGTTAGCTACGCTTGTCTAGCTAGACGGTAAGCTCGGAGCTTTTTGGCAAAGCTTGGAGCGCATTTTATCAAGTCCGGAGGTATCAAGTGATCGTAAGCTGACTCCTCCGGAGCTACCGCCCTCATTTCTCTCTTTCTCTCTCTCAATAGTTACGTACGAAGTAGTAGATGGCTTTGTTTAGCTTGACACTAAGCTACTCAGGTGAGTTTACTACTTATTCGATCAAACCGGAGGTATCACGTGATCTGGCACAAGCGACTACTTCGTTTTCTTAGCGGTTGTATGTGGAGCGTTGCTGACCTTGTCTAGCTCGATAGTAAGCTCTAAGCTTTTCGGCAAAGCTACAGTATAAAAGTCCGTTAAATACTAAAACGTCAGCAGCAAGATGGCCGCCGAAAAGTCCAACCGCCTTTGGGTCGCCATTTCTACTTCATCTCAGTCGAAATTAACGTGTTGCCGCAGAATTTTACGATTGGTCCAATATGGATCAGTGAAACTCCCCCCTCCCCCTCTCTCCCCTTGCCTGTGTTTGCACTTCAGCGTTGAGTCGAATCCAGTCCGATCGCGCCAGTAATTTTGCTCGCCACAGAGAGTGTAACAGAGGGCGTGACAGGGCAACAAAGTCGGAATAGAGTGGAGGAATTGCCACTTTCGTTCCCACGGAGTTCTGCCCTCCTGCGGTTCTTGCCTCGATGACACAACAATCCGCAATGGCCGACCAAAATCCGTTTACAACGTCGCCGTCACACTTTTCAACAAGGGCATACCCTGAGGACGATCGTCGAGCCGCTCTTATTCGCCGGTATTCCGTGAAAGGTTCGGTACAAATTGGGGGAACTGACGAAACGGGGAGAGTATATTAAACCGGGAATAAAAGCCTAGATAAAAGAGAACACGAATCACGAACCGATCGTTGCATGAGTGACGCTAAAAACAAAAATCATACCTGCCGTAGATACAACGGAACAGGCTTAGAAAAGCCTCCTCCTTTTTGTCGCAAGCAATGTCACACTTTTCGCTTTCAAAACAACCCCGTTTAATGAAAAGCTTGCACAAATCGAGCGGAGCTCTCCGTACGGTCTGCCAACAACCGAGTAGCCACGTGGACTCAAAGGAATCTCGAGGCGTCGCGTCGCGTCGGTCAAAGCCAATGACAGGCTCTTAATGTTTCCTACTCTCGACATGGGCCAGCCTCATTTTAAAAGAATAGGGTCGTCCAGACTCGTATAACGTTTTAATGCGAGATTTTAGGACTAGTCCAAGTTATGAGGTTAAACTTACGGCGTAGTTACACTACCGTCCTCATTTCTCTCTCTCTCTCAATAATTGCCTACGAGGTAGTGGATGGTTTTGTTTAGTTCGACAGCAAGCTCAGGTAAGCTTGATCAAATCCGGAGGCATCTTGAGCTGATTGAATTCGGTGCCCATCGCACTAACGACTCCCCGCGTTGTTTCTGCACACATCCAACCAAATTATTCAATGTGTAAAGGTTTGTGGGTGTCATTAGCGAGGCGCAGAATTTGAATGATGTCGTTAGTCTGCTCTCAGATTTATCGGGTCGTCCGTCTTAGCCGTAACGTGGCGGTAACGAAATCTTTTCCTTACATAAATTCCCGCCGAGCGAGGGGTGTATAAACGACTTATAAATCAGCCTAATGCGTAATTTATATTATTAAGACTGATCTACGGCCCTCGGGAAGCCCCGCCGCCTTATCGCGGGCGTTTCCGTTCTCCTCCTCCGCCCCCCCAAAAACATGTTTAGACAGATAATTACGTGTCACGACGCCGCCGGCTGCGGCAATAAGTAAATCCCTGATTTATCGCTCGGAACATGCACCCCACACGGGCGGCGACTGACATCATCGCCTAATCGCCCGCCGAGGGGCGGGGTTGAGTCCAATTAACTTCACCGCCGAATCGCCCCGTCGAATTAAAAAAAAAAAAACAAAAAAGAAAGGAAGGGAAATAATTCCGGGGGTCCCACGACGGATTCGGCATTGTTTCGCATTCACACCTAATCACGTCGTCCGGGACGTGAGCACTCCGCCGCGCCGCCCCGAGTCGTCAGGAATTCATTGCCGGCCAGAGCAGCAATTTTTATTTATGGAATCTTTGATTTGAAGCTCGAGCTTTCGCGGGGGATGGGGGGTGGCAAACCCGGTTATGATTTAGCGGGAGCAGTTTAGATTTTATCCGGGGGCGATCGAGTGGAAGTATTTTTACAGCTCGCGCTAACGGGGTTCAAAAGTTGCTTGCGGTTAGGTCGGGATTTGTTGGGGGGGTGAAATTGGTGGATTGTTTGTAGGCGGGGGTCTGCGGTAGTAGTGAAAGGATAAAACGTAAGCAAACTCCCTCACCTTGTTCTTCACAGGATCTCGCCCCTTTCGTCGAGAAATTTTTTATGAACATCACACTCAGACGTTATCAGCTCATCTGCGACATTGTGGAACCATAGAGGTTTTGAATGTCGTTGAGGAATTGAAAGGATAAAAGATAGATAAACAAACTCCCTCACCTTATATTTCACATGATCTCACCGCTTTTGTCAAGAAATTTCTTATGTACATCACATTCAGACGTTATCAGCTCATCTGCGACATTGTAGCGCCGTTGAGGTTTTGAATGTCGTTGAGGAATTGAAAGGATAAAAGATAGATAAACAAACTCCCTCACCTTATATTTCACATGATCTCACCGCTTTTGTCAAGAAATTTCTTATGTACATCACATTCAGACGTTATCAGCTCACCTGCGACATTGTGGAACCATAGAGGTTTTGAATGTCTTTGAGGAATTGATGCTCCTAGCAGCTGCGCCAGTTTACTCGCGTATTAAGTAACGTCACAATGGCTCGTATTCATCGACTGTATAATACCGGCGAGTACGTACAACAAACAATCAATTCGCCTGTCGCAGTTAATATATGCGTATTTGCATCCCATTGTCGTAAATCACCAAATAAAACAGAGTTATCATTGCGATTCAGGCCGGCGGTGCACCTGCACCATGCGACCACCACTAATGCAAATTAGAAACGTCGTTTATTTACAGCTTCGCGTTCCAAACGGGCCCGGACGCGCATTTATTATTTAATCCGTCTCTATTAGGTGAACGTGAGCGCTGCTTCGTTCTCGTACACCGTCATTTCAGAGGGAATAATATTAGTTGAATTATTTTTACATAAAAACGATAATTTATGCGGCAACCTCTCCGGCCGGTCGTCGTCGCGCATGAATAATTCATCCAATTCGAGTTTACGTCTCGAAACGCAGCCCGTACTACATCTAAAGCACAAATCATAAAGCCCTAACGAGATCGTAAAAATTTGTTAAATCGATTAACCGCGGTATGAATTACCGCACGCTTGTTTTATGTTTCGCTTCGCGACCCGACTCCGGAGTCGTTATTGCCGTCCTGAATATAAAATTTAATGTGTCGGAATGATCCGGGAGCGCGGCGGGCGAGGGCAGGGCGGCGGCGGCGCGCACGTCGATTGTTTACCGGCTTCGTTTCGCCCCCTGATGGGACCCGCTTGATTATCCGCGCCGAGTGTTTGCCTACCTGCTAGTAGTCATTGTCGTGAATACTTTGCAATTGAGGCCGACACATTCGACTTTATTTCCTTTTTTGTTTTACCATTGAATTTGATTAGGTCTGCCTCGTTTCGTTCCCATCTGTTTTGCTACAATCAGTATTCAAGTGCTCTCACTACTGGCTGCGCCATTTGCTCGAAATACATTTAGTAATAACTATAAAAATAGTATTTCATTGATTACTTTGTTGCTTACAAGGAATATCATCATTAAAATTTATAGATCTTTGATCACCGCCCTCTAGAATATTCGTATCAACAAAAAAATGACCCAAACAAACCCTATAAAAGTAACTCGTTCGTTAATTTGTATGGCCGACACATAGCTTGACCATACAAATTCTGTGTACATAGCCCAACCGTACAAATTCTGTATACATAGCCCAGCCGTACAAATTAAAGCAGTTACATGCTCAACCAACACACTTCTAGAATCCTCAGGAAGCTCCTAGTTATGAAAAGGTGCGCCGACTTTAAATATTGCTTCAGAAGACCTTTTCGTCCGAAGGATTTACACCTGAAAAACAAGAAAGCATCAGAGGCCGTTGCCGCGCACGCCCTTACCAAATGAAACGAAACCCAAAACCAAAACAAAGTCATGCGAAGCACGACTAACCGCAAACTAGTCCCACGGTCGAGTGCGTACGTCAGGTTACCTGCTAGCGAATAAAAGAAACGGATACAAACGAACCTACCTGGATCGCGCGAGATGCTGAGACCAAAATCCCGAGTCAGCGGAGAAGGCCGTGGGCAAACAGATTCGCACAGGTAACTGTAGATCTAAAGGAAAGGGGCGTCACCTGTTGACGATCGCAACAACTTGCAACCAAGGATTCACACCTGAAAAACAAACAATCATCAGAGGCTGTTGTCGCGCGCACTCCTACCACATGAAACGAAACCCAAAATCAAAACAAAGTAATACGAAACTGATCATTCCGATCCTGATCCTCTACTGATATATTTTCATTTCAGGTGTAACACTGATTCGATGATGATTCATTCAGATGTAGTTATCTTGATCCAACTATACAGATTCATGATTTCGATCTTTATATCCCTGACACCTGGCAGTGTTCCTAAGATCTCGATCCTCATCACAATCGTGTTGGTCACATTGTCATGTTGATCCACTCATACAGATCACGTTCGACTTTTCATGATTTTGATTATCTGGTAGCGCTTCTAAGGTCCTAATCCTCATTACGAACACGATTCCAAATTGGATTGTCAAAATCCCGGTCACAGTCAAGGGTTCGATGATCTCAATCAAGGTTTCAATAATCTCATTTGATGGTTCCTGATTATTCTGATTCTCTCTCATTCATTCGTAGCTCAGACAGCACTTCTAAGGCCCTGATGATACCTAATGATGTTCAAGAGACTGATTTGTGTAGACTTATCAGAGATCGGAATGCCATTATCGAGCAAAGTAATTCGTCGATCTGTTTATATTTTTGTCCAGTCGATAGGCGTAAAACTCTGTTTCGACCATATTAAACAAATGGCAGGAAGAAAATGGATAAAATTATTTCTTAACCGACATCCTCAGATAGCGCGTGGAAGAGCTCAAATACTTAATACACCAAGGGCGCAGAAAGTAAATAAGGACATTGTTCATGATTACTTCTTGAAGCTTAAGCTGATGTTAACTGAAAAAAAAAAAAAACGTTTTTGACAAGCTACACATGATCTATAAATATGGACGAGAAAGGTTGTAGGCTTACACTACACCATCAGCAACAGGTATTAGCTCAAAAGGGCTCACGAAGAGTGCACATTATTACTCCTGAGCACGTAGAAAATGTCACCATAGTTGGGTGCAGAAATGCAATAGGGCAGGCCATTCTTCCTATGGTGTTATTTAAAGTAAAAAGAACGAATGATAATTGAATGGAGAACTTGCCTCCTGGAACCAAAATTCTTATGACACCCAAAGGAAGCGTGACAACTAATGTCAAATTCTTTGTAAGGTTTTATCAAAAGCGATGTCTCCACAAAACTTACAGTTCGTTTTCAAATCAACTGGAATTTTTCCCTATGACCCTACTCTTAAGTATTCCCAATGCTGCTTTTGCTCCTAGCACAGAAACTTATAAGAAAAGAAAAAAAAAACTTAACGGAAATATCTGTAGAATCTTCCAGTGAATCGGACAACAGCTACGACGATTTTCTCGTTTCAGATGTACATACATCTATCTAGATATCTTAGTGAATATTTCCCAAGTACGTAAACAAGCCGACTACCTTGAAGAACAAAGTAAGAAAAAAAAAACAGCAAAATTAACATTCAGTAAGAACGAGAAAAATCTGAGACAAAAAATAAAAAAGGAAAATAAAGAAAATTCAAAAGAATTTAATGCGAAAGAACGGAAACTCAGGGAGAAGCCGACCAATGAGAGCGTAACTAAAAAAGCTGACAAACGAAGGACACTGCCAAAACTTGAACGAACTGTTTCCCAGTCCTAAAATGAAAACACCAAATATGAAAAGACGCAAAGCAATAAACTGTACGGCGCAGGTGATTATTAAGGATTTATTTTATTTTATTTATTTATTTATTTCATTTTAGTTCCGCGCAAAATATGATAGAGAACACTCAAATAAATCGGTCTATGGCGCTCCTGAGTTTTGGCCAGGCGATTTTGCTTGATTAATTTACAATCGAAAGCGGCCGCAGCGTCAACTATAAAACTTTTTATCCGAACGTTGCATAAACGAATTTCTCGCAAAATATGAAAGAGAACCGGTGGCGTTGATTAGAGGAAGGTGTGGGCTATTCTTCGGTTGAAATATCTCGACAATATCTGCGGCAGTTTCGGAGAAATAATTTTTTTTAGGAGCATCAATGATAAAGCGAGTCGCTGTAATGTTTGCTTACGTAATGTTTAGGTGAGCACATTTTCCGCGGTCGCGTAGGCGACGTTGTATCGAACATTCATTGTGTTTGCACGATTCTTCCATGATCGCTGCTTTGCTACGTACCTGATGGCTCGCAAATGGTGAGATGCGCAAATCCCATTGACCGGCTAACTCGATGGGATGGGTCGGGCTCGTAGGTAACCCCGCGAACAGGAGGCAGAATTTAAAAATGAAATATTGCGCACTTGTCTTTATCGATGTGTTGATTGATCACGCCAAATAAATATTTAATTTAAATTAAGCCAAACGGGTTTAAATGTACGTATGTAAATAAACGAAGCACGGATCCGTTTTTCGCTCACAAATGAAAACAATATCGATTCAAAGTTGAACTAAACACCGCGACGTCAACGTAATTCGGACTTAAACAACGCAAACATTTAATTAGAGTTGAATGAAAAAGAAACTGCGACCTTGAGTCGTCCAAAGGTGCAAGTGCGTCAGCTGCACCGACGACATCCTTCGAGTATCAAACGTCCGAGGAGATAGCGTCACCCCGAGATTCCGGGGGTTGGCAAGCAACGGTGCGCAATCGTTCGCTCGTTCGGCTGATCGGAGTTGGGCGCAACGAAAGCCACCGAAATTTTCTACCACGGCCCAAGGGTAATCCCAAGTCAAAGCTCCAGTGAACTTAGGTAAAAATCTCGGAGCGAACCCCCGGTAAAACGCCCGCAGAAATCAGGCTTTGAAAGGCCTAGAAGGAAGCCTCTTGTTGCTCCGTTCAAACTTCACTTTAAACAAAACAGTTTTGTGAAATTCTCAGCGTGGCAGAAGAGTCCAAAAACACGAGACGTACGCCAAGCGAGGAGCAACAAGGCCGAGCGGAAATAGCGCGGTCGTTCACGAGCGGGGGTTGAGGGATAAACACTGCGAGGGAGTTGTTAAGAGACAAGAGCGAGTGAAATAGAACAATACAGTAATGGATTCGTCTTGTGCAATATTTTACAATCTCCTGAAGTTAGGAGAGTCTCAGTACTTGTTTTAAAACTAACTTTTTTTTTTTTAAATTTCACCACGCCGGCGTGATTGATACACTTACATTGAAACGACGCGCTTAATACTTTGTCGGTAGACGAACTCAATCGACTTTGGCAGGGGTGCCGTGCTCAGCATTATATTTCTCGCAGCAGCGATCGTCCCCGCCCTCTATCGATTAATAATTAAGCAACAGATTGAAAATCAGGGGCCGGCGAGGTGCGGCGTAATTTATGACACGCTCGCGAAACTTTCCGACGTATGCCCACGCGTAAAAACTTTCCTAATAAATGTTGATTGGATGTTTTATTGGATTAGTTTGCGGCTCAAGTGTTACAATATCCCCGCCGGCCGTTCAGGATCGAACTCGCAATCGTCCGACTGAGAAATTAAGGAGAATCCGACCCTGCTCAAGCCCCCCCGCCCCCCGGTGAAAGTCGAGCGAGGTAATAGAATGAGTTTTATCAAAATGTGGATCTCGGCCGGCTCATTTACATCGCTTCGGTTTTGTAACGGGGGGGACACAGGTCGACCCATGTCCTGTCATCGCCAGATGTAGGAGTCATGTTGTCGGCGACCGGACAGCTTAAAACCGTGCCGCCAAATTGCCGCTTAACACGATCCTGAATCGTGTCGTCGGCCACTCGTGTCGCGGAGCGTCGAGAGGAAATAATTTGCAAGGTGGACGACACTTAAAAATTGAAACAATGGCCGTCCGCTATTATATTTTGATGTACGTGGGATTTTTTAACAATGGGCTTGTGGGAAGACCGCACGACACATGTTTGTTGGCTTTACACTCGGTTCCATCAAGTGTTAATTTTTTTGAACGATCTCGAAAGTGTCGCAATAATTTAATAATTTTTTTTTTTTTTTTTAAATTTTCACCACCAGTATACATTAGTACAAGAAAAGTACATAAAAAAAAATGTTGTTTAACTAAAGACCAACACTAAATTACAAAAGCTAGGTGCAAAAGCTCAAAAGAAAAGCTAAAACACAAGCAATACAACAAATCAATGGGAAGTTACACTATTGAATAAGTCAATAAATCATTACGTACTATAACTGAAAAACTAAAGCCAGGTGTAAAAGCTTAAAATAAAATAATAATAATAATAATAATAATAATAATAATAATGTCTTTATTAATTAATACAGAAACATTACTCAATAACATTAACAAAAAAAAAACAGGGCGAATTTCAGTTTCCTCGCTGAAGTAGGAAGCTGCTCTTCCAACTAACCCTGTTGGAACATCTTCTTAAGGAATAGATAAGACAGATATGGCGGCAAATTAAAATAAATACATTGCTTTTAATAATGGGTAAGCATCAATATATTTACGCTGCAATATAAGAAAGGAAACATATACATATTTACATCAAAAGAGATATATAGTCTTTTACCCTAAAACACACGATCCTGCTCTGACTGCAATTTTTTAAAATAATTTTGCTTAAAATTATAATAATTTTTAATAAGAAATGGGAAGTATTACTGTTATAACAGTTAGTAATTATATAACTGAACGTGTTTTTAAATTGTTCCGTTTTATGTGAAGGTGGTGTAAGTAGGCCGCGAAACCTTAGATTTAAGGTATGAACATCTGTCCGAAAAATAATTTTATTATATAGGTAAATTGGCTGCTTCCTATTCAATATTTTGTAAAATAGGCAACATGAATGTAACATTCTTCGTCGTTCCATGTTCAACCAATTTGAATCTTTAAGTTTGTGACTAATCTTTTCATATTTTCTAATACCATGTATCAGTCTCAAACATGAATTTTGCACTTTTTGTATTCTATTTTTGTCTACTACAGTAAGAAACGGTCCGTATACGGAACAGCAAAAATTAAATTTACTTAAAACAAGAGAATTACAGAGTAAAGTTTTAGTTTGTTTAGTAAATAGATGGCGATTGTTATAAATTATTCTTAGATTAGAATAGCATTGTTGAATAATGCGAGATATGTGTTCCCTGAAATGTAGAGAAGAGTCTAATATTACTCCTAAATTTTTAATAGTTTCCTGAGGTTTTAATGATTGAGAATTAATTTTAATGTCAAGCTTAGATAGAACTCTCTGACGATTATTTTTACTTCCAAAAATAATCACCGCACTTTTGTTTGGATTTAGAAAAAGTGAATGTTGTTGTGATTTTATGAAAAGGTTTTGCAAATCAAAATTTATCTTATTACAAGCATCGATTACGTCAGAAGGTTGAAAAGAGAAATAAATTTGTGAATCGTCAGCATAAAAGTGTGACGAACAATATTTAATAAAATTAGGAAAGTAAGATGTATAAATAGAGAACAACATAGGGCCCAATATGGAACCTTGTGGAACTCCGCATTCAACATTTATTGCCGATGATGAATTAGAAAAAAATTTTATCGATTGTTTTCGATTTTGTATGAAACTAGTTAGAAGTTTGCAAGCTGAATTGCCAAGACCAATGTAATGTAATACTGACAATAATATTTTATGATCGATGGTATCAAATGCTTTGGAATAGTCCAAAGCAACAACCATACCTGCGTCATTCACACGAACAATGTCATCCGTTATTTTTAGTAAAGCGGTCTCGCAGCTAAATCCCTTCCTAAATCCGGATTGGGTGTCCGGTAATATATTATTATCAGTCAAGTGCTTTCGGAGCTGAAATTCAAGAATTTTTTCCAAAACTTTTGATAAAGTTGGCAGAATGCTAACTGGACGTAAATCACTAAATGACAACGGATTTTTAATCTTTGGCAGCGGTGTCACATAGGCATGTTTCCAAGCATCAGGAAATACAGAATTTTTAATACAATAATTAATGATGTGCGTGAAAATATATGACAATTGAGGCACACAGATTTTTAACATTTCTGCATTTATACCATCGGAACCAATTGCATTCGATTTAAGAGACAAAATAATTTTGCTTATTACCGATTCTGTCACTTCTGAAAAAGTAAAAACTGACGTAACATTAGAATTAATTAATGTTATAAAAATTTGTCATTGTATTACTGTTTGTTGCCGATTTAGGAATACTACCAATAAAAAATGTATTAATTAAATCTAAGTTTTTAAATAGTTCAGATGCATTAAATGACTTTTTCTTAAAAATATTTAAAACTTTTAAATCTTTCCACAAAGAATTTACACCTTTAACTGAAATATTGTTTTGAATATACGCTCTTTTCTCACGTCTCACAGCAGCAGTGGTAAAATTTCTTAAATTTTTATAATTTTCCCAATCGTGCAAATTTCGTGTTTGTTTAAATTTAAGAAACGCCTTATCTCTGCATTTCATCATAATTTCTACATTATCTGTTAACCACGGACTGGAGGTTTTGGTTAGACGAACAGTTACCAAAGGGGCATACATATTAAAAAGTAAATGCAAATTTTCATTAAGAAAATTAATTTTATCATTAATATATTGCAAATCATATATATTGCGCCAGGGAATTGACAGAAGACTGCTACAAAATGATTCATATTCTATACTATACGCCGTACCTCCCAAACAACAAAATATCATTTCATGATCCGATATATTCGGAACATTTAACGTTCCTGAATTACTAATGGCCTCCTCTTTATTAGTCAGAGCTAAATCTATTAAACATGAGGACGACAGAGTAGTACGTGTAGATACATTAATAATTTGTTTAAGTCCAACACTGTTGATGAGGTTAAAAAATTCTTTCGTAGATTTATTATGAACTTTAAAGAGGTCAATATTAAAATCACCCAGGCAAAGGATGTTATCGTAATGGGACTAAGAACAATAATGTTGTTTCGAAGTGGTTGAGAAATGTTAAAACATTAAAATCTGGAGGTTTATAAATGGAACCTAAGCACCATCTTTCCTCACCAATTTTCAACGAAATCCACAATTGTTCAATGTCTTTTGGAACCTTTAATAAAGTATATCTATATTTACACTTAATGTAAAGGCCAACACCACCACCACGAGACGGTCTATCTAATCGCAAAAAATTATAACCATCAAAACTTACATGTTCTGTATTAATCTTTTCATTTAACCAAGTTTCTGTTACTGCAATAATATCAAAATTATTTATTATTACCACATCTCTGAATTCATTGAAAGTCGAGAGGAGGGACCGTGTATTTAGGTGTGCAACTTTTATATTGCTATTCATGTACCTTAGTTGGCTATAACTACAACATAAAATACAATATACATATATTTAATACACATCCATATTAAGTAATAAACATTTTTTCCCCGAAATTAACAGATATATATTTTATATTTATTGCAGTGTAAAATAGAATATAACGTGAATTTAATTAAATTAATTCGAAACACAATAGCTGAAATAAATGTAATTTTTATTTTATTTAATTTTTTTTCCTTTTTTTATGAATTTGGTTGGAGTTACTTTTCCGTTTGACGTGCCTCTGCTGACCATAACTTCTTAAGTATTTTTTTCTCAATCATCCAGTGTGCGTAATCGACGAATGTTGTTCTGAGACTCGCAGCAAATGACTCCATCATATACACAAACATGACGTTGTCCAAACTTATTTTTTGCAGCATTCAAAACTTCGAATCTTACTTTGGTCAAATCATCAGAAATGAATATTCCAGATCCCTTCAGGAGACTTCGTTTTTGCGATACGGTTTGTTTGTTCGAATAAGAAACAAATTTAACGATTATCGGCCTTGCTTTTTTACTGTTACTCATTTTTTTCCCAATACGATGACAGCGATCCAGTACAATGTCCGATTCCATTAATTGCATCTTGTTGAGAAAAATTTCATTTACCACGTTATTAATATTTTCGTTTGGAGTTTCCTGAACACCGTAAATGCGTACACAGTTTCTTCTAGAGTACTGTTCCAGGTCATCCAGTTTTTCGTGCAAGTTTTTGTTATCATTCTCCAGTCTTTTTAGATTTTCCTCCACTGTTTTAAATTTCTCATTAAAACTGTCACTAATTTGTATGGCCAGGCTATGTGCCAGTCAAACAAATTAACGTATGAGCTGTTACGGCCCCAACATTGTCTGTCAAAAGTGGTGTTACGCAAAGGGCCAATACCTTTCCTCGTTTCCGAATCTAAACTTCATCGTTATTTTTTTTATACAGTATAGTACCGTGAATTCTGGACGAAAACAATTAGTTACGCCCAGATGTGCGATAATTTGTATGGTTGAGCTATGTATAATAATTTGTACGGTTGAGCTATGTGTCACAATTTGAGATATGTATCAAATCATATCATACAAGGTAAGCAAGTTCCTTAAACTCTTCGACATCGCACAGTAAACGCAACAGCAATCATCGTAAATACTTACAAGGTCTGGGCGTGCAACCAGTGCAACCGTGATACTGTTTGGGGGCAAAACATGTCATCACCTTCGATGAGGAAGGGGTAAGCTCAGCTGAGGGGGTTGGATTTAATTGAAGCTAAAGCCGAATCAGAAAAAAAAATCGTCAAGATCGAACGGGTCCGCTGTTTAGTTTAGACCTCAGGCGAGATTAGGTCGCCAGTTAAATAACTAATAGCATCACTTTCACTTGAGCCAACCCGTAAATTCGTGAGCCGTAGTAAACATCATCCTTCCCCTGGAAGGGGGGGCGAATGGGGGGCGGTCGGACGTAAAACGCCCGAAATTAATTTGGCCATGTTCGTTTCACTTAGCACGCAGTTCAGATAAGACGAATTTAATTCGGATTTCGACGCGCGTATATCAGGGGCATCACTCGATTATTTAAGCGAACGGGCGGGGGGTGGGGGGCGGTGAGAACCGAGGAGGACGCTGTAATTAATTATTTATTCGTTTGAATGGCGCGCGCGCGAATCGAACGCGTATTGTTTTAGTACCGCCGGGTCATTTTTTTTTCTTGCACTCGCAGTCACCCCCCCCCCTCGAAAAAGACGTAATTCAATTACCGGCGGCTCCTTGTCCAATTAAATTAAATTAAAAACAGCCCTGTCTCGCCCGACGACGAGAGATCATTTTGGACCTGGACCTGGTAATGCTCGACGCGGCGGCGTTTGCTTCTGGTTCTTTGAGGACCGTCAGGCTATAATTAAATAAATTAACAAGCGCGTACTTCTTTTGTCTGTACGGCGCGGTGTTTGTTGACGACGCGCTTCGCGTCTTTTTTTAGGCGTCTGCTCTTTTTCGCGCGTCAGGCGAAAACAACCCTTCGAATGGGGGCGCGTCGATTCGGGTGGAAACCTCGGCGATAAATCACCTGGAAAATCCGTTAACAGGTGTTTCGTGTATCCGGCGTCATCTTGTCGCCGTTCGAAGTTCAACGATCACGTGATGTGTTCATCAAAAGAGCACTCGCTCTGTAGTTAATTATTTAGCCCCAGAGAGACTGAGCTAGCCACTACACTATACTAACGGCTGCGCCACCGCATGCATATTAGCTCGAGCGAGTCAGTTCGCCTGACCTCTCAGTGATTGAAAACAGCCGCATCCGTTTTGGAACACGTGCGCGATACAAAAGTGGTTAGCAAAAGTTCCGCCATGTAAAATAAGGGTGGCTGCGTCTTCCTGTAACGAAACAGACGCATCACGTCACGCGGACAAACGACGTTGCTCCCCCGGAAGAAGAAAAATGGGACGCGCCGCCGCGACCCGTGACGAAACTAATAAATAACGGCGCGGCGCGTTAAGTTCTGTGTGTCGTCGATGGACGACGACTTCGGCGATGAAAAGACGATTAATTTGCCTCGGCCCCCCCGCTCCTCCGTGCAGGATAAATAAAGGGTTAATTGTGTCGCCTAAACGGCGACTACCTCCGAAGCTTTTCGGTGTAAGAACGGGGTGCGCTTTGTGCGCGAAAGGGTTTTGTTCGCGCGCGGAGAAATTTCCGGTAGTTTCAGTTGGCGCTGAATGCTAAGCGACGTGTCAGGAAATATGCCAAAAATAATTACGCCCGCGCATCAAGTTTCGTGTTGCCCCGAGGAACGTCTTTATTAAAACTAGTTGGGTTGGGGATCGGAATTTCATAGATCTTTGATCACCGCCCCCTGGAACATTCGTATTAACAAAAAAATCATGCCCCGAACAAACCCCATAAAAGTAGCTCGTATGGCCGACACATAGCTTGACCATACAAATTCTGAGCACATAGCCCAACCGTACAGATTCTGCACACATAGCCCAACCGTACAAATTAAAAAAAAAACTTAGCAGTACATGCTTAAGCAACACAGACTCCCCCTTCTTCTAGAATCCTCAGGAAGCTCCTAATTATGATGAAAAGATGCGTCGATGACAAAATCACTGATTAAGATTGACATTGGGGGGACTTGTGTGCTGATTAAATTCGAGAAAACCCTGCAATATAATTGGCACGATCGGGGGAGGGGAGGGTGGGAAACAAAACCATAAATAACTTTTAATACGGACGAGGTAAAACAACGTAATTGAGGTGATCGATACGTCCGGTGATATCGCAGGGGAAAAACTTACTAATCAAGTAATGGAAACAAACAACCGGGAAGTTCGAAACGGGGCGATAAATTCCGCTTTATTTTTCAAATTTTCGGCCTTCGCCACGTGGAACTTTCCGGGTCGGGAACGCAGCTATTGACTTTCCCGATCGTTCTTACTTCAGCAAGTCTTTATTGGGAGATCACGTCGAGGGGAAAACAGTAATTAGGGCAAAAACTGGCACACTCACGTAAACACACACACATATTAATTTGAGACGTTATTTTCTACTTGAGTAAAATGTCATTTTGAGTCCAAACTCCCAAAATGTTTGTCAGGGGGTCTCCTTGGGTCTTAGTCAACTCAGTTCCATCCAATCTCAAGGAAATCAACTAGTTTATTTAATTAGAAATCAATAGTTTAACTTACGTACCAGCTGGGATATGTAAACGGAATTCGCAATAATTTGTACGGCCAGGCTATGTGCCAGCCACACAAATTAATGTAAGAGCTGTTAGCGGCCTCAACATTTTATGTAAAAGTTGTGTTACGCAAAGATCAAACCTTTTCTCGTTTCCGAATCTTTCTCTATCGTTCTTTTTTTTATATAGGAAACCTTGGACGATAACAGCTTATTACGTCCAGATGTGGCATAATTTTTACGGTTGAGCTATGTATCACAATTTGTACGGTTGAGCTATGTATCACAATTTGTACGGTTGAGCTATGTATCACGATTTGTACGGTTGTGATATGTATCAAATCATATCAACCAATCCTTCCTTTACAAGGTGAATAAGTTTCTTAAACTCTTCGATATCGTACAATACTTACACGGTCTGGCCGTGCAACCAATGCAAGGCTGTAGGCGATCTCCACATACTAAGTTTCAACAGGCAACGGGAGTGACATCTGCAAGAGAAGGCGTAGGAGGTGGTGTTCAAGTCTGTCCTGGATTTAATGCGGCCGGGGGGAGGGGCAGATGGTTCCTTGCCATTAGCCATGCGAGATGGGATGAATAGATGACGGCCACAGTCGAAAAAGTAATGCCCAGCTAAAGTTAAAGCTAAAAGCAGCGGAGTTAACGTAAAGGTGCTATGGAAAAAATATAAAAAACCTATAAGGAGAAAGACACAGAGAGAGAGGCTTTCAGTTTGCCCGAGGAGAGACTCTGCCACCTACCTGAAGGCTGCAAGGTTATGGGAGGGCAAATTAACTTCGTCCCAAAGCCGGCTAGTTCAGTGGAACCGGCAGGTCCATACGAATGTGCACAAAAGGGGGCAGCAAATTAAAAAAAAAAAACGTTTTACGATTATTACAGTTTACACGAGTAAGGCCCGATTTTACAATCGTCGGATAAGCACTATTATTGGTATAACCTTTAGAGGATAAAGGATATTTGGCGCACAGTTATTTCGTTCTTATTCCACGATTGTAAAATAGGGCTTAAGTGGGCCAAAAATTATAATTTTTGGAGAATATGCTCAATAAATAATATCTCTGATTCAAAAGCACTAAGAAATAATTTGCACAAGTAGGTAAGCCGTTTTTAATTAATAAAAAAAAAAAATTAAAATATTCTCTGAAGACTGCAAGTTTTCTGTCTCTCCTCTAACCAATGGTTATAAATTTTGCAAGTCTTCTCTCTTTCTTTAACCAATGGTTATAGATTTTTGTGAATCTTTCTCTAAACAATGAACAATGACGCGTGAAACGTCATTTTAAATTTTTTTTTCTATTACACTAGGAATTAACTTGTTACGCTTACGCCCGATTTCTCAGTTGCAGTTTAACTTTAATCTCCTGTTTATTCCCATAATAAAAATTATAAGAACAATTGTTCCTACAGGGATAAAGTGAAGTTTAAAGTTAAACTGTGTCTGAGAAACCGGGCCTTAAATAATTAACCCAGATTTGTGTATAGGTTATTTTTTTTTACTTGTAAGATTAGTCGTTACCAAAATTTGATTCGTTCGGACATTTTAAGCTTCAAAGGGGAATTTTTTCACATCGTGGTGGGAACTCTTGTCTTAAAAAATATCAAAATTGTTATTATTTTTTTCTTATTAGGTTAGATTAGAAATCATTTTTCGCAAGTAAGTAATAAGCGACCAATCGTGAATGAGACTTTTTTCTGCGTGATCGAAAACAGCAAGAAATCACAACAACAAGAGAAAACAAAAAATAGACGATCGATTTCACGAAGAATCTCGAAAAAGAGAAAAAAAAAAACAAAAGACGATCGAGTGCGCAATGCATTTCGTAACCAAAAACAATTAAGAAAGGGTCGAAATTATTTGTAGGATAGTTTTTTCTTTTTTTTTGTTAAACATCCTCTACTGATGACAATGTCAGAGGACGGAGTTACAATAAACATTCACTCACTCTTCGGTTAGATATCTCTTTCGCTGCTTTCTTTCTCTCTTTCTCGCTTTCTCGACCATTGCGGCGCTGAGGGTAAAACGAACCCCAGGTGAATATTAGCGTAGCTTGCCTTCTCAGCGTACGTTCTCAGAATCAATGGTGCTACTGTCTCCTACAGTGTTAGCTACACTGGCCCGAGCCCAGTCAACACCAAATCATGACCGTTCTTGGGAAGCACGAGGCAATTCATCAGGTCAGGTATTACAGTTAGCTGTTTTCCGACATCACCGGCCCCCTGCACTGCGACCGTTCTCCGGCGACGTCGTACTGCTGGTGACAGTACAACACGTCAACCAGTGAGTGTGCCGGATCCGCCATCCCGACCGCGCGTCAAGGTCGAAGTACTACGAAACTACCTCTGCCAAAATATCGCCATCTCCAGGTCGATACTATCTCTGTCAAATTACCGCCTTCCCAAGGCCGATATTCCACAGAAAACCCTTATCAAACGTCCACTACATTTTATTAACAACACTCGCGAGCCCGTCTGCCTAATTTGCACGTCTTACCAACACGTATCATATTACCGAACCGAACCATAAGATAAATGCATTTCGTCACCAAAGCAATTAAAGGGTTAGGTCCTTGTCGCTAAAAATTTCGATGCGTTTTATGAATGATATAATTTGTACGGTTGAGATGTGTGCGATAATCTGTACGGTTGTGCTATGTGTCATAATTTGTACGGTCGAGCCATGTGCTACGTTCGCGTGTTAAATATTAGAGGCATGCTCCAAGCAGAAATGAATCTCCCCGACGGCTTTGCTCAAGGTCTTTTCCTTCGAAGCGGCAAACGAATTCGCATTCGACAGCGGAGCGTACTTTTTGTCGTCCATAAAGTCGTTGTTTGTGTTTCGTTTCCATTTCGGTTCTTTCCTCGCGATCTTTAATAGGCTTTAGGGGTGAACCGCCTCCTCCCGGTTTCGAACGAAAGAAACTCCGAGCGTAAACTTTTACGCGGTCGTCCTCCTCGAAATCTCCGGCTCCGGACGAACGCTCCGATAGATCTCCGGGACGTTTAAACTCGCGGGAAAGTCGGCATCGAGCACGTGAAAAAGGACGGAACAAAGTTTGTTTGGAGTGGCCGAGTGCGCTGGATATGTCAATTAAGGAGGAGGTAATTGCATTTTGTCCGTCCGGTCGCGAAGAAGCGGTTGGAAAGATCGATCCGGTCCGCCGCGTCCGTTGCTGCTTGACATTAAGATAAAGATAAAGGGGCGAGCGTTTCTTTTATTATTCTCTCCCCCTATTGTTTGGTTCCCGATTATCTGATTTGCTGCGGGTAATGAAGGTCCATCAAACAAAAGGTATCGCAATGGGACATTCTAGGGGGGCGGGGGGTGTTTTTTTCTTTCAACTCGAAGGTAGGTACTCTTTTGTTTTCTTTTCGTCACCTTCGAGAGTTTCGCTTTCATTCGTTTTACTTTTTTTTAAAAAAAATACGAGATGCCTTTGTTTGTTATTATTTAAAAAAAACCTTCTCCGTTTTATCATTTTTTGGTTTTCTGTTCGTCAATTAATTTTTTTAATTAACACTCATTGTCAGATTCTGTTTTCTTTTCTTTTTGCGTCCCTGAATATCTCATTTTATTTTTATGCTCTATTTTACTTCTATTTTCTTACTGATTTTAAGTAAGTAGAAATATTGTTTCTTTCGTGTAATTTTTGTACTTTTCCATATTTCTATCAGCATTTTATTGTTTATGATTTCCAGCTTTTTTCGTTAAAAAAAAACAAAAACAAAAATCGTCTCTGATTTTCTGTTCAAAATTTAGTTTTGCCAAAAATACGTATTATGTTAAAAACGATGTTACGATAAAAATAACGTTACGCTACAAATAACGTTATGTTAAAAAATAGGGAGTTTTTGCAAAATGTTCCGTTAAAATTTGCGTACGTTAAACGTTAAAATTCGATTTCTGATTGGGTAAATTCATATGGTAGCTAAGCAAAATAGGCTTTAACGTAACGATATTTTTATCGTAAGGTATTGCAAAAACTCCCTAATAACGTTATGTTAAAAATAACGTTACGTTAAAAATAACGTTACGTTAAAAATAACGTTACGTTAAAAATAACGTTACTTAAAAAATAACATTACGTTAAAAATAATTAATTTTTAGTTGAACATTTTTAAATTTATTCTCGATATTTTCCGTACGATCGTCATTTGTTTCTCGCCAATTTTTTAAAAGAAAAACAAAACAAAATAGTCTTTTTGTTAAAAATAACGTTATGATAAAAATAAAGTGACTTTAAAAATAACGTTACGTTAAAAATAATATAAAACTATATTACATAAAATATCATATTATATAAAACTATATATTATTTTTTATTTGGACATTTATAAATTTATTTTCGATTTTTTCAATTCGATCGTCATTTGTTTTTCGCCGAATTAAAAAAAAAAAGAAAACAAAAATCGCCCCTTCTGATTTTCCGTTCAAAATTTAATTTTGCCAAAAAAACTTTTTATGTCAAAAATAACGTCAAAAATAACGTTACGATAAAAATAGCGACACTTAACAATAACGTTGCTTTGAAAATAACGTTACGTTAAAATTTTTTTTTAAATTTATTCGCGATTTTTTCAGTTTAGTGATCGTCGATCGTCATTTGTTTTTCGCCAAATTTTTAAAAAGAAAAACTACAAAAATCATCTCTTCTAATTTTCGATTCAAAGTTTTATTTTGCCAAAAAAATACGTTTCATGTTAAAAATAACGTTACTTAAAAAATAACATTACGTTAAAAATAACATAAAATAATTAATTTTTAGTTGAACATTTTTAAATTTATTCTCGATATTTTCCGTACGATCGTCATTTGTTTCTCGCCAATTTTTTAAAAGAAAAACAAAACAAAATACTCTTTTTGTTAAAAATAACGCTATGATAAAAATAAAGTGACTTTAAAAATAACGTTACGTTAAAAATAATATAAAACTATATTATATAAAATATTATATCATATAAAACTATATTATTTTTTATTTGGACATTTATAAATTTATTTTCGATTTTTTCAATTCGATCGTCATTTGTTTTTCGCCGAATTGAAAAAAAAAAGAAAACAAAAATCGCCCCTTCTGATTTTCCGTTCAAAATTTAATTTTGCCAAAAAAACTTTTTATGTCAAAAATAACGTCAAAAATAACGTTACGATAAAAATAGCGACACTTAACAATAACGTTGCTTTGAAAATAACGTTACGTTAAAATTTTTTTTAAAATTTATTCGCGATTTTTTCAGTTTAGTGATCGTCGATCGTCATTTGTTTTTCGCCAAATTTTTAAAAAGAAAAACTACAAAAATCATCTCTTCTAATTTTCGATTCAAAGTTTTATTTTGCCAAAAAAATACGTTTCATGTTAAAAATAACGTTACTTAAAAAATAACATTACGTTAAAAATAACATAAAATAATTAATTTTTAGTTGAACATTTTTAAATTTATTCTCGATATTTTCCGTACGATCGTCATTTGTTTCTCGCCAATTTTTTAAAAGAAAAACAAAACAAAATACTCTTTTTGTTAAAAATAACGCTATGATAAAAATAAAGTGACTTTAAAAATAACGTTACGTTAAAAATAATATAAAACTATATTATATAAAATATTATATCATATAAAACTATATTATTTTTTATTTGGACATTTATAAATTTATTTTCGATTTTTTCAATTCGATCGTCATTTGTTTTTCGCCGAATTGAAAAAAAAAAGAAAACAAAAATCGCCCCTTCTGATTTTCCGTTCAAAATTTAATTTTGCCAAAAAAACTTTTTATGTCAAAAATAACGTCAAAAATAACGTTACGATAAAAATAGCGACACTTAACAATAACGTTGCTTTGAAAATAACGTTACGTTAAAATTTTTTTTAAAATTTATTCGCGATTTTTTCAGTTTAGTGATCGTCGATCGTCATTTGTTTTTCGCCAAATTTTTAAAAAGAAAAACTACAAAAATCATCTCTTCTAATTTTCGATTCAAAGTTTTATTTTGCCAAAAAAATACGTTTCATGTTAAAAATAACGTTACTTAAAAAATAACATTACGTTAAAAATAACATAAAATAATTAATTTTTAGTTGAACATTTTTAAATTTATTCTCGATATTTTCCGTACGATCGTCATTTGTTTCTCGCCAATTTTTTAAAAGAAAAACAAAACAAAATACTCTTTTTGTTAAAAATAACGCTATGATAAAAATAAAGTGACTTTAAAAATAACGTTACGTTAAAAATAATATAAAACTATATTATATAAAATATTATATCATATAAAACTATATTATTTTTTATTTGGACATTTATAAATTTATTTTCGATTTTTTCAATTCGATCGTCATTTGTTTTTCGCCGAATTGAAAAAAAAAAGAAAACAAAAATCGCCCCTTCTGATTTTCCGTTCAAAATTTAATTTTGCCAAAAAAACTTTTTATGTCAAAAATAACGTCAAAAATAACGTTACGATAAAAATAGCGACACTTAACAATAACGTTGCTTTGAAAATAACGTTACGTTAAAATTTTTTTTAAAATTTATTCGCGATTTTTTCAGTTTAGTGATCGTCGATCGTCATTTGTTTTTCGCCAAATTTTTAAAAAGAAAAACTACAAAAATCATCTCTTCTAATTTTCGATTCAAAGTTTTATTTTGCCAAAAAAATACGTTTCATGTTAAAAATAACGTTACTTAAAAAATAACATTACGTTAAAAATAACATAAAATAATTAATTTTTAGTTGAACATTTTTAAATTTATTCACGATATTTTCCGTACGATCGTCATTTGTTTCTCGCCAATTTTTTAAAAGAAAAACAAAACAAAATACTCTTTTTGTTAAAAATAACGCTATGATAAAAATAAAGTGACTTTAAAAATAACGTTACGTTAAAAATAATATAAAACTATATTATATAAAATATTATATCATATAAAACTATATTATTTTTTATTTGGACATTTATAAATTTATTTTCGATTTTTTCAATTCGATCGTCATTTGTTTTTCGCCGAATTAAAAAAAAGAAAAACAAAAATCGCCTCTTCTGATTTTCCGTTCAAAATTTAATTTTGCCAAAAAAACTTTTTATGTCAAAAATAACGTCAAAAATAACGTTACGATAAAAATAACGACACTTAACAATAACGTCGCTTTGAAAATAACGTTACGTTAAAATTTTTTTTAAAATTTATTCGCGATTTTTTCTGTTTAGTGATCGTCGATCGTCATTTGTTTTTCGCCAAATTTTTAAAAAGAAAAACTACAAAAATCGTCTCTTCTAATTTTCGATTCAAAGTTTTATTTTGCCAAAAAAATACGTTTCATGTTAAAAATAACGTTACTTAAAAAATAACATTACGTTAAAAATAACATAAAATAATTAATTTTTAGTTGAACATTTTTAAATTTATTCACGATATTTTCCGTACGATCGTCATTTGTTTCTCGCCAATTTTTTAAAAGAAAAACAAAACAAAATACTCTTTTTGTTAAAAATAACGTTATGATAAAAATAAAGTGACTTTAAAAATAACGTTACGTTAAAAACAATATAAAACTATATTATATAAAATATTATATTATATAAAACTATATTATTTTTTATTTGGACATTTATAAATTTATTTTCGATTTTTTCAATTCGATCGTCATTTGTTTTTCGCCGAATTAAAAAAAAAAAAACAAAAATCGCCCCTTCTGATTTTCCGTTCAAAATTTAATTTTGCCAAAAAAACTTTTTATGTCAAAAATAACGTCAAAAATAACGTTACGATAAAAATAGCGACACTTAACAATAACGTTGCTTTGAAAATAACGTTACGTTAAAATTTTTTTTAAAATTTATTCGCGATTTTTTCAGTTTAGTGATCGTCGATCGTCATTTGTTTTTCGCCAAATTTTTAAAAAGAAAAACTACAAAAATCGTCTCTTCTAATTTTCGATTCAAAGTTTTATTTTGCCAAAAAAATACGTTTCATGTTAAAAATAACGTTACTTAAAAAATAACATTACGTTAAAAATAACATAAAATAATTAATTTTTAGTTGAACATTTTTAAATTTATTCACGATATTTTCCGTACGATCGTCATTTGTTTCTCGCCAATTTTTTAAAAGAAAAACAAAACAAAATACTCTTTTTGTTAAAAATAACGTTATGATAAAAATAAAGTGACTTTAAAAATAACGTTACGTTAAAAATAATATAAAACTATATAAAACTATATAAAATATCATATCATATAAAACTATATTATTTTTTATTTGGACATTTATAAATTTATTTTCGACTTTTTCAATTCGATCGTCATTTGTTTTTCGCCGAATTAAAAAAAAAAACAAAAATCGCCTCTTCTGATTTTCCGTTCAAAATTTAATTTTGCCAAAAAAACTTCTTATGTCAAAAATAACGTCAAAAATAACGTTACGATAAAAATAGCGATACTTAACAATAACGTCGCTTTGAAAATAACGTTACGTTAAAATTTTTTTTTAAATTTATTCGCGATTTTTTCAGTTTAGTGATCGTCGATCGTCATTTGTTTTTCGCCAAATTTTTAAAAAGAAAAACTACAAAAATCGTCTCTTCTAATTTTCGATTCAAAGTTTTATTTTGCCAGAAAAATACGTTTCATGTTAAAAATAACGTTACTAAAAAAGTAACGTTACGCTAAAAATAATATAAAACTAGTATCTATTTTATTTATACATATAAAATTAGACGTACAGTACATCGTACATAGTATTTTTTATTTGGACGTCTTTTTTATTTATTCTCGATTTTTTCAGTTCAGTTATCGTCGATCGTCAGTTGTTTTTCGCCCAATTTGTAAAAGAAGAAACGAAACAGAAATCGTCTCTTTCCTAATTTTCTGTTCAGAATTTTTTTTTTTTGACAAAAAAGAAATACGTTTTACGTTAAAAATAACGTTACGGTAAAAACACCGTTCCTACATTTAAAATAACGTTACTTTAAAAACAACGTTACGTTCAAAATAACATAAAACTCCCGTAATCTATTCTCGATTATTTTCATTTCAGTTATCGTCGATCGTCATTTGTTTTTCGCCAATTTTTCTTTTTTTTTTTTGTAGAAACGAAACAAAAATCTGATTTTCTGTGCAAAATTTCATTTTGCCAAAAAAAAGTTTTATGTTAAAAATTACGTTATGATGAAAACGACGATACGTCAAAAATAACGAAACAATTTGTTTTTATTTGGGCATTATTTAATTTATTCTCAATTTTTTTAAATTCGGTTATGGTCGATCGTCATTTATTTTTTGCCAAATTCGTAAAAGAGAAAACTAAACAGAAATCTGTTCAGATTTTATATTGACACTGACATTGATATATTGATAAAAATAGTGTTACTGCATTAAAAATAACATTAGGGAGTTACATTACGATAAAAATATCGTTACGTTAAAGGCTATGTTGCTTAGCAACCTTATGGATCTAATCAATCACAAACAGAGTTTTAACTTTTAACGTACGTAAATTTTAACGGGCCTATTGCCAAAAACTCCCTATTACTTTAAAAACATCGTTACGTTAAAAATAACGTAAAAACTATTTTAATGTATTCTCGTTTTTCAGTTCAGTTATCGTCGATCGTCGATTTATTTTCCGCCAAATTATGTAAAAGAGAAACAAAGCCAAAAATCGGCTCTTTTCTGTTCGAATTTTTATTTTGCCAAAGAAAGTTTTATGTTATAAATATCGTTACGATAAAGATAACGTTGCATTAAAAATAATAGGGAGTTTTCGTAATACCTTACGATAAAAATATAGTTACGTTAAAGGCTATTTTGCTTAGCAATCTTATGAATTTAGCCAATCAGAAGTCGAATTTTAACGATTAACGTGCGCAAATTTTAAGAGAACGTTAAGTTAAAAATAAGGTTACGTTAAAATTAATTTCACTTTAATAACAAAGTTATGCTAAAAATAATGTAAAATCGATTCCGAGAATCTATGTCGCGTATTGATTCGTGCGACCGGTACCCTGTGGGTGTCAGGTGGTGTGTCTTTTGTAAACTTTTAATTACAGTAATAACGGAAGTCGAGAAAAAAGATGAGGAGGTTTTGTGAGGAAACCAAATTCGGCGGCGAGAGCAATCTCGGCCCCCGTCGAAATAAAGAAGTCATCTCGGGAGCGTTTCTGGCGCGCTTTTATTCTCACTCCGTCACTTTAATCCGTATAAATCCTTTTATCCCTTTGTCAAACCGTCAACGATTCTCGTTAATGCGATATTTTCGACGGGCGGCGCGCGGGAACGCTATTGATTTATGTGTTTTCGCCGGCCCTTTCTTTCACCTTCGTCGTTTATGCGCCGCCGAGACGACAATGAGCGCAACAGCGCAAATGAGCGTCGACAAAGCGTCACCATTAACACTCGGGAAATATATATTCTTGACTGCCGTTCGCACGCGGAGATGAAGTTTTCATATTTCCGGCGGGGCTCTCCCGTAATGGGCGGAGGTGAGGGAGTTCGGGACGGGATAGTTTCAACTTTAAATCAAATCACGACTTTAACGCCGAATCCGGCGACTTGATAAGGCCATTATCGCTTTCATGCACGATTTGAGACTAGTATATTCCGTTTTTGTTTCCCATCGACTGCAACGTCAGCGCAAAAATACGGGCTTCGCTACAACGGCCCAGTTACCGTAACAATATCAATTTTTTTTTTTGGTGGGGGAGGGGACGTCATCATCATTCAGTTCAGAGTCGGAGTTTATTCTATAGAAAAGACCGGGGGGATGTTAATTTAGCTACCGCCGGGTAATCCGAGCCGACGAGAGATGGCACTTAATAAGGCAATCGCGCGGATTTCCAAAACTTGCATTAGACGCTAATGGGATTAGGAAATCCGGCTGTTCGGAAACTCCGCCGTAACAATAATTAAATCGACCTCCCCACGAGGGGGGCGCAAATTGAAAAAGTTCATCGCCGGACGGACGTGACGCCCATTTTTAATAACGTCATCATAATCCGCCCTTTGAATATGCGCGGCTTCTCGACGAACCCCGCGCCTGATTGTCTTGTGATTGTGGTTTTAAGTGAACGGGGTAGCGTTAATTATTTGGAATTTTGTGGGGGCGCGAGTGGAAGCTCCGATGGAACTGATGAGATGAGATGAGATGAGACAACGTCTACTTCAAGGTGCAGGCCCGCTTGTTTAGTTGAGACCCTGAGATACCACAATAAATCAGGCCTGTACAAAGTAGGCGTTGGATGAGACATCTCCAGGGGTCAATCAGTGACGTCATTTTACATGGAACTATCGGAGCGTTCGTCAGGAGTTTTCCAGTAAGTTTCGAGGAGGACCGTAAAAGTAGTTTACACTCGACGTTTCTTTCGTTTGAAGCTGGAGCCTATTAAAGATTGCGAGGAAAGAACCGAAATGGAAATGAAACACAAACATCAACTTTATGTACAAGAAGTTCCGGGATGTCGGCCAGGAAATTACGCCTCACTGTTGAATGCGACTTCGTTTGCCGCTTCGAAGAGAAAGATCTTCGTCGGGGAAATTTGTTCTTGTTCTGTTTTGAAGTAACCCGGCGTTTAAATGCCTTTAATAGTTAACACGATTTATATGGCCGACACATAGCTCAACCGTACAAATTATAGCACATGGCTCAACCGTACAAATGACGACACATAGCACAACCGTACAAATTATCACACGCATCCCAACCGTACAAATTATGACACACATCTGAACCATAAACGTTAATCTAAATGAGCCCATTTGAAAGTTCAATGGCCTTACTTTAATGAGGTACACAAATTTTTATTGTCAATAAGCCCAGGTCGTAAAAATGAGACAAAAGCACTAAATTGGCAACACTGTTTGTCCTAGATAATCTCAAATTGAGAACACCTACTGACAACAGATTAAATCATAAAATGGCTGCGCGATGTCGCGACCTTAGTTGTTGTACAAATAACAGTAATAAGCACAAAATATTGTTCCTTAAAAGTGTTGTAGGAGAAAGTCAGCGCCATCTGTTGTACAGTAGAGGAACAATTTCATCACAATCACATTTTTTACGTCCACTCTTACTGCCGATTGAACTTAAAAAAGTGTTCAATTGAAAAAAGTAGTCTTTGCGTTTTTCATAACATTGTGAATTAGACAAAAGCAAAAAGTCAATTGACGTTTAGCGATTGTGTTTGCTGCACTCAAAGTATTCGTATCTTGTTTTTAACCTCATGCATTAATACGAGATGAAGATATTCTGCACCAATACAACAAAGGAAAGCGCCAATCAGTCCACTATAAGCAAAACACTACAACAGTTTGACAACTGTCATCCATTGAACGTCAATCGATTTAAGAAGTCATTCCTTTTTCCTTCTTTCTTCAACAAATCAAAACCTACTTGATGAATTTTTCTTTAATTAGAGTCGTGATGACGCTTCCTGATTGAAAATGACATTTACTTTTTTAAATTTCTTGAAAACATGTAGGTATATACCCTGTAACATCGATTTTTTTTATTAATTTGATTTTTGCTGAAACGATTAAGAATCACCCTGTACATTCTATTAACAATAAACATTAAAAATGACCCTGTAGATATACTCTATTAGCAAAAGATATTAAGAATTACATTGTACTTAAAAAAAAACATTTAAAATGACCTTGTATATTCCATTAACAAAAAAAAAACATTAAGAATGTCCCCGTACATTCCATTAACGACAAACAATTAAGAAACTCAAACAAGATGGGGAGATCGTCTGAAAAACGGCTTGGAACCTGTCAAAGTGACACCTGTGTTAATCAAAATTGAAAACATTTTCTCTATACCAAAAAAAGAGTTTCTCTGTATAGCATTAACAGAAAATATTGATGATGACCATGTATATTCTATTAAGAAAAAAACGTTAAAAGCAACCTTGTTTATTGTATTAACAAAACAAAAAACATTACGAATAACCGTGTATATTTCTCGATTTTTTTAAAATTAATTTCAACTTACGGAATATGACTGAATTACACTTACATAATTGCAAACAGAAATAAAATAAAATTTCGCGCCGAAAAAAGTAGTCCGACAAAATTTTCATAGATGGCGCCACACGATCTCAACTTTTTTAAAAATTAACTTCAACTTGCGGAACATGGATGAAATACAATTAATTGCAAATAGAAAAAAATCAAAATTTCGCAACGAAAAAAGGAGGACGATAAAATTTGCATAGATGGCGCGATCTCGATTTTTAAAAAATTAATTTCAATCTGCGGAAGATGACTGAAATATATGTACTTAATTATAAATAGAAAAAATTGAAATTTCGACCCGAAAGTTTTCTTCGTAGTTTAAGTCTATAAAATTGTCTTGTCCACAAGAAACAAAAGAAAACAACAACGAAATACAGAAATAGATGATTCGATTTTTTTAAATTTCATCCGGCAGATAATGAATAAAGTATACTTGAATAACCATGGAAAAGAAAATTTAATTTCAAATTTCGCGCCAATAAAATTCGTAGTCGGACAAAATTGACATAGATGGCCCAAAGAAAAAGCCAAATAGTTTCATTGGCCGCAAGTAAATGTTGGCCAAAATAATTGACCTTGAGTGTACGAACTTTTCTACTTATCTTCGCTCATCTCCTCTCGACATATTGCTAGTTATCCTCAATCTATGTCTGTATACCTGAAGGGTTGGGAAAACTTCACCTAAGAGGTAGAGATATTGCTTTGCACGTCGGCGTTCGATCCGAACCCTCAAATTCTTCTGACTTTTTCCGTTGAGTTGAAAGAAGTGATACTCAGAAAGGGAGGGGTTTGGATTTTAGAGCGAAATCTGCTGTAAGAAGCGAAACCTGACGCACCTGTAGGGTCCAGACCCCCCTCGAGCAATGGCGCATGGAGAAATGGAGAAGTACGATTGTTTAAGGAAGAAGAATCGATTTAATTAAAAGAAAAATGCAAGAAAACAAAAGGCGATCGATCAGTGAACCACGGCGATTAAAAAACAATCGAAAGGCGAACTTATAATAATATATAATATAATAAAGAAATCAAAAGGAAAACGAGACATGCGTAGTCGACTGAATTTTTTTAATGTTTATTTCGTGATTTTTGTGCATAGTTAATTAGCATTGTGTATTATAGTTAAGAATCAGTTTAGTTCCGAAAGAGTAGGACACTCTACCACATGCAAGCCTCTATAAGCGCGCCGAGAGGACGCTTTAGTCAGTCATCCGCCGAGTCACCGAGCCGCCGGTCGTGACTCGGAGGCAGTGATCCGCCGGGCCATCGAGCCACCGCCGGTCGTGGCTTGAAGGCAGTCTTTAGCGGAGTCATTCGCCCGTTGGAATTTTGACTCAAACGCGCTAAACGACCTGTGCTACGTTCGCGTTACCTGCAACCGATCCAGCTGTTTATCCTGATCCAGAATGGGCGACTCACTCTTGTTTACCAACGTTTTCTATAACGTAACAAGGCGGAGTACATCCCTTTCGCTCTTGACATGGCGTAAGCGCCAAAATTATAACTTTTCTATAACAGTCTTTTCGTATCTTGATATGGTAAAGGCTTGAGAGTATCTTATCCGTGACAATATGTTTAATTAAAAGACACCAAGATAGGCCACGGAACATTTTTACATTAAGAAAGTAATGTTTTCAAATATTCAAAATGAGGTAAGTTAAAGCTTTCTATTCCACTGAGGAATTCCTGGTATACGAATTTTAATGAATGACGTATCTGCTTTTAATCTTATATATTTTTTTTCTTTCCCCATCTAACGATGTGATATAAATCAATTTATATACTCCTGTACCTAATCCCTACCATCTGTGATGGGTTAGTAAAATATGATTGCGATTTTTATTCATAGCTTTTTATTTTGAAGAAGAAGAAGAAGAAAAGAATTCTTTTGACAGATACATACATCTATCAAATCAATCTTTATAATGAAACAAAGTTATACAAGAGTCTAGTACATCTTCGTTGTGTCGTTATTTTCTACTTAACTCTGAACACTCTGTATAACAACTTATCCATTCAGTGATTTGACTTTTGAATGGAACTAAGTCATAGCAGCTGTGCTGTCGTTATCTTCTGTTATTTAAAAAAATGTTCAGAATCAATTCACATTTCATTCTAATTAGTAATTTTTAGTGCACTACTTATTTTGGGAGACCCTGTATAACATCTCATCTGCACAGTGTCTTTTTTTATTGATGTCAATAGTTTAAAATTGCAAAGTAACTGCATACAGGTTAATAAATAATGATATTATGAGAAATCACGTTGAAATAAATAATTTTTTCACGTTCTTAGCTATAATTGTACCCAAAATATTTAAAAACTTTTTTGTTGCGTAAATAAACATACAGCGTTTCCGATTCACTGCTCTAGAGCCAGCGATTCTTAACTTCTTTTAACCACGAACCACCCTTTCAATGTTTTTTTTTTGTCGTCGCAGACCTCGAGGACTTTATTTTGAATTATAGTTAACTTATACTTTTCACTATTAACTATTATTGTAGGTACCTACTTTAAAAGATAATTGTAAAACTATGGCTTCAATCAGTGGTATAGTTATGGGGTATTGAGCAAATAAGGATTGTTTTAAAGTTTTATCGTTTTTTTTTTTAATATATAATGACAATGGATAATGACAATTAATTTTGTTTAAATCTTTGCGGACCCTCTGAGGGGAGATGACTGATCCGCTGAAGTAATTGAACTTTGCCTCAAGTCAACAGGTAAAGACATGATAAAAATCAAGATTCAAGTCAAGGAAACTTGAGCTTAATCGACTTCAAGGTCCAATTCCTCGATTGAAGTCAAGATTCTTTGATTTGATGCAACTTGATCGACGATAAAATCAAATTAGTTTGAGGAAGTCAGGTGTAAAGCTTCAAGATGACGTAATTGAACGCCTTTCCAAGTCTAGAGGTAAAGAAATTGTAAAAATCAAGATTCAAGTCAACGAAACTTGAGCTTAATCGATGCATTATAAAAATCAAGATTCAAGTCACCAAGACTTGATCTTAATCGACTTCAAGATCCAGTTGATTGATTAAAATCAAGATTCTCCGATCTGACGGATTTTCACCTACGACAAATTAGTTTAAGGAAATCAAGATCTTAAGTTAGGTCAAGAAATAGACATTATGAGGTCATTAGAATCTTAAACAATGATTTCTTTAAAGATCACCATCCGGTTTCTTTGAAACAAACTGATGTGATGACCCATACAAGTCTAATCTTAAAAAAAATTAACCTTGACTGATCTTGAAAGGATTAAGATCAAGTTATGGTGGATTAAAGCCCCGATTATTTTCTATAACGTCCATGCATCTTGATTTAAACAAAATATTTATTACATCCAAGCAATAGACCTTCGTCTCTTTGATCTTGGCTTGATCGAGACACAATTGTTACACCAAGGCATTGATTTCTTCGCACTGCAATTTGAATTGGATCTTCAAGTCTAAAATCCAGTTTTGTTGGCTCGAAGCTTTGAATCTTGACTTTTATAATGTCTTTGGTCTTGACTCGGTATGAAACTTTTAATCTTGATTAATTTAATCTAGTCGTAAATCAAGATTCATCGAACCAATGAAACGATTTTAATGACGGACTTCGACCTTGAAGTCGATTCAGATCGAAACTTGAAATTTTGATTGTCATAATGCCTACACGTCTTAACTTCAAGTTACCGATTTAAATCATAATTTTCTCAAGCTACTATGAATTCGACGTAAATCAAGTTATTCTTGATTTCTATAAAGAAATGGATCTTGACGTCTATTCCGATCAGGTTTTGTTGAATTAAAGCTTGAGCCATGGTTGTCGCAACGTCTTGACTTGGACTTAATTGCGCAATTTTGTCAGCCTGAAGCTTTAGGTTTTAAGTTTCTCAAGCTAATATGATCTCGATGTAGACAAACAAATAAGTGATTCTTGATTTTCTGTGAAGAATTGCATCTTGACATCTATTCAGACAAGTTTTGTTGCATTATAGCTTTGAATATTGATTGACACAACGTCTTGACTTGGAGATGATACCAACTAAGGTCCACGGACAGGTTAAGAACTATTGCTATAGAGCATTCTCAGAGTTTTTTTTTACAATGATAATCTTTGTGTAACTTGTGTAACTAGAACTCAAATCTTTCCCGAGCAATTAAAAGTTGCTACTTTCCACCCCTCCTCACAATGACTAATCAAAATCATGTTTTACAATCAAGTGCCCCAATTTATGTAAAGCCACCCTTATTTTCTTATGGATGTAAGGCAACTTGCTCGACTTATGTTTAGGCCGCCTTCGCCTGCGATGCGGCTTACGTTTGTAACCATGACTAGACCCCCCCCCGCCTTCACCTTCACATTCGCCCCATAATTATGATTATCATTGAAGTTATTAATCACGATCACCTTCTCCTGCTTATCCGAGTCTTTCAACACTATTTTATGACCACCACTTAAATCAAGGTGTTCACGATCAGACCCCCAAATTTCAATACGGACGTCGTGTATCCCAATCCTGAGTGATCCTCTCACTCTTGTTTACCTGACACGGACGTTTCGTGTATCCCGATCCTGAGTGGGCCACTCTTGTTAACCTGAGACGCACGTCTCGTGTATCCCGATCCTGAGTGGGTGTCTCACTCTTGCTTACCTGACACAGATGTTTCGTGTATCCCGATCCCGAGTGGGCGTCTCACTGTAACATATTAAAGACACTTTTACTTCGAAATAGAGCGATTTACGTTCGTAACAAATTTTACTGACGTTTTTGCGCAAACATAGCCATTATAGCCAATCATCACCGTACTTATCATCATACCCAACTTACACCGAGCTGATAGATGCGTACCATTCTTGGATGGAAAATGAATTAGGAGCTAACCATTCAATGACGTCACTGGACAAGATCCAGGATCTCTTGTTCTGTAGTCTAGTAACGTTACTAGATTACAGGATCCAGTATCTCTTAGGGTCAAAGACCCAGGATCTCTTGTTTTGTAGTCTAGGGACGTCACTAGACTACAAGATCCAGTATCTCTTAGGGTGTCGGACACACGATCTCTTGTTCTGTAGTCTAGGGGCGTCATTAGACTACAAGACACGGATCTCCTAGAATCTAGAACACAGGATCTCATGTTCTGTAGTCTAGTGGCGTCACTAGACTACAAGATCCAGGATTTCTTAGGGTGTAGGACACAGGATCTCTTGTTCTGTAGTCTAGTGGCGTCATTAGACTACAAGACACGGATCTCCTAGGATCTAGAACACTGGACCTCATGTTCTGTAGTCTAGTGGCGTCACTAGACTACAAGATCCAGGATTTCTTAGGGTGTAGAACACAGGATCTCTTGTTCTGTAGTTTAGTGGCGTCATTAGACTACAAGACACGGATCTCCTAGGATCTAGAACACAGGACCTCATGTTCTGTAGTCTAGTGGCGTCACTAGACTACAAGATCCAGGATTTCTTAGGGTGTAGGACACAGGATCTCTTGTTCTGTAG
Source organism: Dorcus parallelipipedus (assembly GCA_958336345.1). Lineage (NCBI taxonomy): Eukaryota > Metazoa > Arthropoda > Insecta > Coleoptera > Lucanidae > Dorcus > Dorcus parallelipipedus. Next base: position 46,875,201 of record OY284479.1, read on the forward strand.
TCTAGTGGCGTCATTAGACTACAAGTCACGGATCTCTTAAGGTCTAGGGCACAGGATCTCATGTTCTGTAGTCTAGTGGCGTCACTGGACTACAAGATCCAGGATCTCTTAGGATCTAGGGCGCAGGATCTTTTGTTCTGTAGTCTGATAACGTCACTGGACTATAGAATAAGAGATCCTAGATTCGATCCCACGGTTGCCTTGCCCATTGAGAGCAATTTTCCTGCCCCAAGTGGCAGCATTTCATTTGGAGGAGAGAATATTTCGAGATGGGAGGGAACAAGACATTCTGGGTTTGATCCCAATGCCAAATCTATGATAGCCTAGTGAGTAGGTCAGTAGACTACAAAACAAGAGAACCCGATTGTCTCGATTTTCGAGCCCAGCTCGATTCAGGCTGTTAAAAATGAGGAGGTAAAAGTTTGGGGTAGTAATAAACGGTCGATGTGTAAGGTTAGCTTCGTTATGGTTTTAATATCCTGTATGCAATGAGAACCATAGATTGCTCAAGGTGCGTGCGGTCATGGTGTCCCACTGGATCATAGGTTGAAGACTGCTCTATTACTCCCTATAGACCTTCAGACCTCTTACAGAAGCTCCATGGTACAGACCGGACCAGATCCCCTATGCAAACCGTACGCTCATTAAGCGGTTCCCATATCTCCTCCCCCTAGTCCTGGAACCGCTCATAGCATATCATCGGGATTGAGGGGTTGCCTATTTACATATTGGGAACTCCTGCCTTCTCATCACTTTCTCGGGTTCTCATGATCTTGTAGACCAGCCGCTTAATCGCTTCTCAGTTTTCGCTCGATTCCAGCATCTTGTCTGCGATCCGCTCGGGGGTCAACCTGCATCCGAATAGAGTCTCCAATTCTAGCCTTTCTCTATTCCACCTGTTGCACTGTAGCACAGCATGCTCAGCGTCGTCGGAATCCGTGCCGCAGTAGACACACCGTGGGTCTTCAACTTTCCTTATAGTGGTAAGGTACGTTCTGAAGCAGCCGTGTCCGCTAAGAAATTGGGTAAGAAGATAGTCGATCTCCCCGTGGCGTCTTTCGCTCCATCTTCTGACGTCTGGAATCAGCATTCTGGTCCACTTGCCCTTCTCTGCCTTGCTCCAGGCTTCCTGCTATCTCCTGTAGGTTTCCTCGTTCCCGTAGTTGTTCTTCGGGTTGGTCAACCTGTCATTTCTGTATTTCCGCCTTCTCTCCTCGGCCAGTTCCTTGATCGGGATCATGCCTGCGATGACTAAGACCGCATCTCTAGATACTGTGCGATAAGCACTGGACACCCAGATGGCCATTTTCCTTTGGACCTTCTCCAATTTCTCCCGGTAGCTTTGACACTCCAGCGCACCAGCCCACGACGGTACCGCATACAGCATTGCCAGTATCCTCCTTTTACTCGCCCTAGGTCCACCGACGCTTGACATAATCCTCGATAGAGCTGCTGCCGCTTTCTCAGCTTTTTCAGCGGTCTTCTGCAAATGATGGCCGAAGGTTAGGCTCCGGTCAAACCAAACTCATAGATATTTAACCAACTTCCCAGATTCAACAACCACCTCTCCCAACTGGACGTTAATCGTGCGCAGTTTTCTCTTACCACTTAATAGAATGGCTTCAGTCTTGTCCGCCACCAGGCTAAGTGCCATGATCTTCGTCCACTTCATTACGTTGGCGATAGCTCTATTCATTATTTCCTCTAGGGCTTCGATGGTCTTCGCCTATCACCGCCAGGTCGTCGGCGAAACCAACTGTTATTATCCCACTCGGCTGGGCTAGGTTCAGAACTCCGTCGTACACTAGATTCCACAACAGTGATCCCGGGACTGAACGCCTCTGGTCATCTTCATGTTTTCCCGTGCACCTCCATCATCCAATATGATGTTCCTATCGCTTAAGCAACTACCGATGATATTAAACAGGTAGCCATGGGCTCGTCACACCCATAGGGACTCTATCAAACGTCCACAATGGTCACCTGCGGCCGAAGCCGTTGGATCCACGCTTTGGTTAGCAGGGTACCCCCCCTGCCGGGTGATAGGAGCTGATTTTCCAGAGCATTGATAATTTCTTCGTCAAGAGAAGAAGTGATGGTAAAGCCAAATGTCCTGAACCATGGTCTGTCGGGGGGTCGGGGCAAGATTTCACCTTCGGATTAGAATCTGTAGAATTGCCGTTGCGTCTGCTTCGTCTTCGAGGATGTGCGAGCTTGAGATCGGCTTCTACGTTGATTGTAGTCGCATGATCTTCACTAATTTGGCTAATTTAGTCGTTTCGAAGGTAGTCGTAAACTGCAGAACTTCTACCAACTCTACCAGCTCTACGAGCTTGTTCGTGGGGTGTATGTAATACGAGTATGTCTCGAATAGGTTCGTCTACCGAGGAGAAATGATCACACTCTTCTTTAGGACGTGCAAATCTCGAGCTAAACCACGTAAGTCGGCAACCCATTGGGCATGTGATTGTCCTGGCTTCATCAAACATGTACAACAGCACAAACTATAACACCATACAAATTATGATACATCGCCCAACCGTACAAATTATAACACATATCTCAACCATACAAATTATAACACATAGCTCAACCATACAGATTATAACACATAGCTCAACCGTACAAATTATGGCACATGTCTGAGCCATAAGAATTAATGGCAAAACGATGAGTGTTCTTGATAAGGTGAAGCGAATGCATTAAGGGACGTACGTACAGGATGCGAAGGTGAGTTTCCGGGTTTACTTTGACCTTGAAGTTCCACAACTTCCCCGTAATTAATTGCGAGATGAAAGCGCCTAAGAATTTCAGTTTGTGCGTCGATCGACGAACCCACGACCCCCGTCTCGATGATGTCTAGGCGGAGGCGGTGAATTACACGCTGCATTTCCTCCCCGTTTAACGGGAATATCACAGGCACAAGGATGCTGCCGACGACATCAAAGCAACAATAAATTATTCCGCGATAGTAAGCGAAGCACTTTGCGCCGCACGAAACCGGGCCCTCGTTTGCGCGACTCCGTGACTCCACACCCGCCGGCAAACTTAGTTAATGGGCGTTTTTGAAAATCCCACTTGATTGCCCCCTCCAATTACGTCCGCATTAAATTTGATAATAAAGTCGCGCGCTCGCCGGAAACGGAATTATTATTTGTATTGAATTATTGCGGGAAAATGACCGGATGAGTCGTGAAGCCTCGACGGTCCATTTAGTTCGCGTTTTAGTTTCCGTTCGCATTCAAACGGCGATTTATCTCGACCCAAACAGACACGGAAACGAACAGAACAAATTATTTTTTTTTTATGAAATTGGCTCAGGTAATTAACGTGTTTAATAGCCGAATTAATCACGCCAGAATAATCAGGGCGAAGTGCGCTCCGAGGTAACATAACGAGTTAATAAACCGCGCGAGAGGGGGGGGGGGGCGGCTCCCTTAATGGCTTTTTCTCGGGGCGTTAATTTTTTAATTATTTTTTTTTGTTCCTCCGCCCGCCGACGTCTCCCCGGGCGAGCCGAGGCCGGTGTTTATGAAAATTCTTAGCCGGAGGAAGGCCCGAATTCCGTATTAATGAAATTCCATTTGTGTGTGTGTGGGGGGGGGGGTGATTAACTTTATTTTGGACGGACGTCCGCTTGCCGTTGTCCTTTCCGGAGAATTTACTCTAAATAAATTAGCGGTCTATCTCATCTCCCCCTCCTAGATTGTCAGCTTCTAGATTATCAGCGCGCCTGACCTTGAAGCACCTGATTCCATTTGTCCAGACTTGTCCAGACTTGCACACCTTATCGTAACCAATCGGGGCTCTTCGGCTGCAAGGACTGCAGGAGGTCGATTTCTACGCTTGAAAAGTGCAAGTGTCAAACGGATGACCTTGCCCTGACCTCTATCCGCTCGCGCTATCATCAACCGAACACATTCACGCCGCCGGAATCATCGAAACGAAACAATGCGCCGCGGACTCATCTTGCGTATCGAATCGGGAACGTATATCACCCCCCCTCGCGGGCATTATCGTCCGTTCGGCGACAAAAAAAAGGAAAGGGGACGGCCGGGCATAAATCACGACGAGATATTTATTCAAATGGCCCCCGCGGTTCCGTCCGTGGAACAGGTAAATAAAAAACGGGGGTCGATTTTAATTTATATAAATACGGACGTGTATCTGTGGCGGCGGCGGGCTCATTTATGAATTATTCATTTTTAGGGGGGGTGGGACGTGTACGTGATTGATACCACTCAATTATGGGACGTCGACGCGGTGGTTTATATTATTTTTGAGCGCTCAAACCGTGTCGATGAAAAACAGAGGAGTGTGGTACGTTGTATATGAATCAGCGACATCCTGCGGCCGATTTCTGACCTAACTTGCAACAAACTTCCATGTATATGAAGTTGAAGAGAATTTGTACGGTCGAGATATGTGTGATAACTTGTACGGTTCAGCTATGTATCAAAATTTGTATTGTTGAGGTATGTGTTATGATTTGTACGGTTGAGCTATGTGTCGCTCATATAAATTGTGACCTTTACTGGCAGGTTACTTCAGAATGTACTCATTAATCCACTTATAATTGTGGGTGATTTCAACGCACCCCATTACGTCAATAATATATCCGGTAACTCTAAACGAGAAATTCTAAACAATTTTTCTGCTATACTTGATTTACATCAGTACAATAATGTCCTAAATAATCATGGTGTATTACTGGATTTGATTTTCTCTAATGCTTGCTCAAATGTACTTGTTCAGTCGCCTATAGTCCCTGAAGACGTGTATCATCCAGCTCTTGCTATACATGTAAGTGTATGAAATTCTGATGGTAAAGTGCAGTTTCCATCTAATAATAACATACGCTATAATTTTAGAACGGCAAATTACGCATTATTATATGATGAATTATGTTCAACCGACTTACGACACCATGAAAATATTGATGAATGCGTTTCTACATTTTATGAAATCCTGTACTTCTTACTAAATAGAGCTGTTCCAATATACAGTAACTCATCCTTATCACACACCATGTTTCCGCCTTGGTTTACTCCCGAGATAAAGCGAAACCTTAAGCTTAAGCAATACTACCATTGTAAGCAGACTGAGACGCATTATAAAAAAACAAATTAATGCTGCTTATAAAACATACATTTCACAAACTGAATCGCAATTGAAGTCCGACCCCAAGTCCTTTTGGCGATACGTGCAATGTAAGAAAGGTTCTTCTCGCATTCCCTCAATTATGCATGATGGTAATCGTCATTACAATGATCCCAATGATATTGTGAATGCCTTTGCTGACGCATTCTCGAACGTCTATTTGCCGATTGCGAGTTCGGCAACTAATAACAATACTCTGGTCAATGATTATAATGAGTTGTTATCTATTTCTAGCATTACCAACGAAGATATTTTGTTACAGTTCATTTTCCATTTCTGTTCTGAATACACCATGTATATGTATTGCTCCCGTTCATATTTCATTTCTGTTCTAAACACACCCTGTATACGCGTAATTCGACGTTCCGGATTGTTTCTTGGAACGCGTCGTTGCGCGCTTTGCATTCGGTGTAGGAATACACCGTATTTCGCCGACGTAATTTTCTCAAAATTTCGTTCTAGCATATTTCCATTAACGGGACCTTCATTTAATTAAACAAATTCATTTTATATAAGTAATCCATCCTTATTTAGGGGCAAAATCGCGCGCATGTGAGTAGTCGGATAAAGTTTAACGAAGTTCTACTTCGCGACGCGTATTATTCGTGATCTTTGCCCTTTCCGCCGATTGGTTCCCACTGTTACTAAGAAAGTTCCCCGGTGGTAAAACTAGAAGGTGTCTCGCTTGTTGATAATCGTTCCTTTTCTGTCAAACGAGAAATGTTGCGCCATTTTCAGAACGAAACTCGCAGTCTCCTGGGTCGCACGTTCTTTTCGTCAAATATTTTGTTTGTGTGAGCCATTACATCGAAGGGATGTTAGTGCATATTTACGGCTAATTGCCGACTCTGAATAGACCCACTTGTGAGACAGGAAAAGCCGCGTGTTCCGTGGTTTGTCCCAGCTTCGGTGAAATACCGGGGTAAGTTCTATACGAAGCAATTCTCGATTTGACCCTTACGTTCGTTTTATTTCATTGCTTATAGGCTTTTATCAAGAGTGATTTTTACTGGGAGTTATATTTATCAGGAATTCTTTTATCAGACGCTAATCTAACGTAGATTGTTCTGCGGGAGTTTACGGAAGTTGGCCCTGATCCGGTTTTGCGATTGCGTTGTAAACTACGACGTTGGAAGTTCCCCCCTCGCCCCTCTACGCGGAGGCCGGCACATCACCGAGTGACGTCCCTGCGAAGATACCGACAAACGAATCGGACATCGGAGGAAAAACAGGTCGGAGCGTTACAATTTTATTTTCGAGCGTTAACACGCGAATTTAGTTTCCGATTCATTTCTTTGAAGTTGCCGCAATTAAACATGTAACTTATTGCGTACACTCCTCCGTTAACCAACGATGATTGTTCGTTCTTTCGCAAATAGGATATAAGTAGACGAACGTGCACTTAACTAGAGATACTTTTCTTTACGTGTTCGGTTAATTTTAATATAGATTAATGCGAAGTTCGGATCCGACAAAGCACTCGTATTTTGTAAAGTAATTTTGTTCTTTTGTTGTCAATTTATTATTTATTTGTCTGTGTTTCTTGTGTTGACTGATTGATTAAAATCAACCTGTTTTGGACGTAACGTGTTTTCTTAATTTTTCACCGTTCCCTGTACAAAAAAAATTAAGTGGCGCCTATTTTGAAATGGCCTTCGCGGTTTGATTTTGAACCCCCCCCCACCCCCGTCCCACTGAAGTTGGCTGGCAACACCGGAATATTCCGCTTCGGTGTTAAAACTTCTGCCTATTCGCTCAGGTGGTTAGCAATTTTAAAAAGCATATCAAGATTAAAAAACGTACAAACAGATGGTAATGACCAAATCCCCTCGTTCTTAATAAAAGACTGCCGTTACGTTCTGGTCGAGCCCTTAAATATACTGTTTAATTTGATCCTAAGATCTAATACATTCCCGTCTATCTGGAAAACTGCATCCATCGCTCCTGTCTTCAAGAAAGGAGACTGCTGTGAAATTCGTAACTATAGGCCCATTTCCATCCTATGCAACTTTTCAAAATCGTTTGAACAAATTATTTATGACAAAATTTATAATGGCATTTGCTCAAAATTATCGCCGTTGCAGCATGGTTTCGTAAAAGGCCGGTCAACAGTTACAAATTTATCGTGCATCACACAAGATATTAGCTCTGCATTGGATTCCTCCACACAATTGGATGTCATATATACGGACTTCTCTAAGGATCGATCACAGTATTCTCTTAAGTCCTTCGGACTTAGTCCTAACTTGTTACAACTTATGAAATCTTATCTGTCGGGTAGGAAAAACTATGTTCAATACAATGGATTTAGATCTACTGAATTTATTTTTACATCTGGTATTCCACAAGGGTCAAATTTGGGACCATTGTTATTTTTAATATTCTTAAACGATTTACTTGATAGATTCACGTGTTCAGCTTTAGCGTACGCTGATGATTTGAAGGTTTATTGTCAAGTGCATAATCTCAATGATGCGTTACATTTACAATCTAATATAAACATGATCGAACAGTGGTGTCAGGTAAACAAATTACAATTAAACGTTGATAAATGCGTTGTGATGCGATTTAGTAGAAGAAAACAATCGATTATAACATTCTCCACCAACAACTATTATCGGTTTCTTCTTTCAAGGACCTGAGAGTTACATTCGATAGTCGTCTTAATTTTATTGATCACGTTTCATCAATTTGTCAGTCTTCAAACTTCAAAAACTTTAGGCTTCGTCATACGCAATACCAAACATTTTTGCGACGTTAACACTGCTTATTTTGCACTTGTTCGTAGTAAATTAGAATATGCTTCTCTTGTTTGGCAGCCTATGTATATTTGTCATCAGCTGCAAATAGAACGGATTTAAAGACGCTTTTTGAAATATGCCAGCTTCAAGAAAATAGGCTTTTATCCAGAAAGGAATATTGACTATCATCATTTGTTAAGCTGTCATAATATGCAATCCTTACAATCTCGGAGAGATATAAATAGTGCTAGTTTTCTGTGTAAATTAATCCATAATGAAATTGAATGCTCTTATTTGTTGGAGCACATCTTCTTTAATGTACCGCGTATGTCTTCAAGAAGTAGTTGTACTTTTTACCTCGCTAGGAGTAGAACAAATGTAATGGTACGTAGCCCTATATATCAAATGTGCAAAAATGCTAATAAATATTATCAAGATTTCTTTATTAAGCGTAAATTAGATTAATTTTTTTTGTATTACTTTGTAGTAGTTATATATTTATATATTTCTTTAGTTACTAGCGTAGAGAGTACTTTATTAGTCTTGGTTACCTTATTAACACAATCTCTATTAGATAGTTATCGCTTAAGTTTGTTTGTTTATATACTTTCGGCACACACTTGATTTTATTGCTTGTGTCCTTTTTGGTATGTACTGTTGGGCATGAAATAAAGATTATTATTTGACAGTAAACTCAGATTCTGAAGAAGTTTTGGTTTTTATTTCGACAGTACAAAATTCTCTTTTTACATACACATACAACTTGTTTTTTATATTTATTACATAGCAACTACTCTCTAGCTTACTTCGTGATTAATGAGCGCGTATCGATTATCATTTTCTCACATTATTAATATTTACGAATCTAATACAAGTGACCATCAGAGGCCGTTTCGAAAAAATAAAAAATACGGTCCTTTTACGCGCCAATAATAACTAACTAAAAATATCGGACGGGGCTTTTGCATAACGCGGTTGATTTATGCGAGCTCGTTATTTAATACTCGGAAAAACAAACAATCGGGGAGGGGGAAAAAAACGCGGCGCGTTATAAATAATATCGATATTGAATGTAATCGAGCGTAAAATATTTTATAGAGCTGCAGAGGTATGGCGTTTTGTATGGCTCGCTTTCAAACCGAGCGCCCGACTAATTTCACTAATTCACGGACGGATTAAGCGCCCGATTTATAATTTGCCACCGGTGTTGTGTATAAATTAAATCCGCCGTTATTACGATAGTTCCGACGATTTCTTTCGTCCGCCAACATCGCATCGTCCCATCGCTGTTGATTCTGCTAATGCCCCGGCGCGAGATTATTTCGTGTTGCCTCTCCAAACAAGCAACTAATTTAACTTTAACGGCGGCTCCCGGCGTGAATTCACGAGACGATTATTGCCGCCGGCATCGAAAACTAAACTGCAAGTAAATACTGCAACGCTGTGCAAATATTGTGCGACATTCGAAAAAGACTCGCAGTAAATCTCCGCGCGCCCCCTCCCCCCCTAATTGAGTTATTAACTCGCCTCCCTAATTTATATTGTCGGTGGTGGTAAGGAGGCGATTTAAATTCTTTGGGAATAACGCCCTTTAAGTCGGCGGGCCTGCTGTTGTTCGTCGCTTCTTCTGCCGTTTGAATATTTATGAGCCAGTGTTTTGAGCTCCCGACGGGCGGCGGCGCGTCGCCTTTGTTTTTGATCGCCTCCATAACTTATCGTTAACCTAAGCTCACTACTTTCTCCATCTCAGTTTGTTTTGCCTTAAATGGTACGGGCGATGTCGTTTTTCCCCTCTTGGAGACGCCGGACAGATTTCTTTTTTAATCATGGACACTGACTGGCCGTGGAAGTATTTCGGGGAACCCCATACGTCGGTGTAATGGATTAATAATAACCATTTTGCGACTTCCATTACAATTTATCACCGAACAGAATTAATTTCACAAATGCATCGCGGTTTTAACGCAACCGTCATAAATAATGCGTATTAAGTTGATGCGCGTGCGATAATGCTGATTTATTCAAGCGCGGGCCGCATTAAACGTGTGAATTAAAGCCGCAATGCGATCGCGTTCCCTCGCCCCAAACCTAAAAAAAGAAACATCAGACGAAACACCCGCAACTCAACATAAATCCGGCAACAACGGCCGTTCCGGACGTGCCTTATAAACTCGTTACCGTCTAAGTGCGCGCAAGTGATGCATCGGAAAACTTTCGGAAAGCCTTTGAGGGTTTATTGCACCGGCGCCGCCGATGAATCGGGTGCTCCAGGAGTGCCTGATCGACTCGGGCATAAATTCGGGCACGAATGCAGGTGAGCCGGGCCGGGTAAACTAAGTGCTGCAGGTTCAGCCGACTGATTAATTCGATTCTCGAGCTGCGGAATTTATATTTCCTGTTTTGGGTCGGGCACGAACTTTTCGAATACACGGAAATAGATCCTCGACGTCGAAACACTTTGTTCCTCGAAAGTTCGGAGTTACTCCGAACAACGCTCTTGAAGTTTCCGCAGGATCGAGCTTAAACACCAACGGAAATTCATTTTTGATTGAGTTGAGGGAGGAATTGCTTAATGTTTTTCCAGTTTGAACCGACCGAACACACCCTGTACGTTTACGGCAACAGATTTCAAGCATCACGCTCCGTCCGTCCATAGCTCAACCGTACAAATTATGAAACATTGCCCAACCGTACCAATGATCGCACATAGCTCAACCGTATAGATTTGTGGCACATAGCTCAACCATATAAATTATAACACATATCTCAACTGTACAAATTGTGGTACATATAATACATATAATACATACAATCTGAAATGTCTGGTCGCTGTGAGTAGACGTGTGTGGTGTTGTCCGCTAAAAATTCAAGTTTTCTGTGTACAAAGCATTAAATAAAGATCGATAATGTCTGCTCCAACAACGAGAATCTTAAGAAGTGATATTGATCCCACCGATATTGCACAGAAGGTAACAGAACGGCTAATTTCATCAGATTTACTGCTTGAAAAAATTGGTGAAACGCTGAAAGAACTGGTGCGCGAAGAATTGGAAACAATCATCAAGAAATATGGCGAAAAGGTGAGCCAGTTGGAGACGAAACTGGCAGAAACTAGAGCAGAATTAACTACTGCTCTGGATGATCTCGAACAATATTCAAGGTGCAATAATTTACGCATCTTTGGGATACCTGAATCTCCTAATGAATGCACCGATGAAATTGTCATTAAATTGTGTAATGAAAAACTCAATGTCGGCTTGTCGAAGGAATCAATTGATGTTAGTCACAGACTTCCAGCTAACAAAGACCTGCCTCGACCGATAATTGTAAAATTTACGAACCGAAACGTTAAAAATTTAATTTTTAATAACAAGAGCAAGCTGAAGGGTTCAAGAATGGTAATTCGAGAAGATCTAACAAGAAACAGAGCTGGTGTGTTAAAAGAAGCAATAAAGAGATTCGGAAATAAAGTTGTTTGGACAAACAACGGGAAAATATTTATAAAGGGAAACAATAAGGTACATAAAGTTACTAGTTTTCTCGAACTAAACCGTGTTAAATTTTGATATGATGATATGTAATCGTAGCGGCAGCACTCAAGTGGACCCACTTAATACTTATATTTACTTGGAATCGAAATCGTTTACTGATAAGAAATTAACGCATACTTCTTTTTCTGCGAGATTATTTCTCTTGTAAATACTTATTTTAATATACCTATTTTGTTCGTTTAATAAAAAATTAAAAAGTAATTAATGCTAATAATATAACGTTGCTTTGTTGTTGTTAATTATTATTTTGATTTAATTGTGTAATAATTATGGCGCAATTTAAATTTTGATTTTCATTTAATTTATAATCTAAAATTATATATGATACAAAATGTCTTCTAAGCAACTGAGGGTGGCACATGTTAATGTTCGATCATTAATTCCTAAAATTAATTTAGTAAGAAACTTTATTTTGGAAAAAAAATATGATATTTTGACTATCGGAGAAACTTGGCTGTCTGATTATTATGAAAATAATCTTATTAATATAAAGGGATATAAATTACTTAGGAAAGACAGAAATGGTAGAGGAGGTGGTGTATGTTTATATATAAAAAACAATTTGAAATTCTCTGTAATTGATTCAAGTAATGTAATTGAGCAAATATGGCTTGCAATAAAATTTAAAACTTTCTCTGTCGGAGTTGGTGTAGTTTATAGACCGCCGAACATAAATTATAAACTATTTTGTGATGAATTAGAGGTTGCATGCACTGCTGTATCCAACGTATCTGATAACCTTATTTGTTTGGGGGATATAAATATCAATTTGTTAAATAAAAATAGCCCTGATACATTCTACTTCAATAATATGATAGAATCAATTGATGTAAAACAGATTATAACAGAGCCCACACGTACTGAAGGCAATGCAGTAGCATTACTTGACCTTATTTTAGTATCCGATACTGCTTTGGTGACTGATTCTGGATTGGATAATTTCAAGTTTGCTGATCACGATACAATATATTGTATTTTGAATGTCGAAATACCTAGCAAAGAACCTGTTTTTAAAATAATACGTGATTTCAATAATTTCGATGCTAAATTATTTGAACAAGACCTACAGCTTATTCCGTGGCAGAGAATATTTCTAATGCAGGACGTAAATGACCAAGTTAATTTCATACATAAGAATATTTTATCATTATACGATTATCATGCTCCATTGAGAAGTATCAAAATTACAAAAAGAAAAAATCCGTGGTTGACAGACAACGTCCTACTGATGATGCGTTTGAGAGATGCCGCTTATAATAGGTATAAAACTAGTCGATTACCGGCCCATTGGGATTACTATAAATCATTGCGAAACTTAACTAATACTGCTGTGAAGAATGAAAAACGTGCTTATTTTAATTATGTATTTCAAAATAAAAATAAAAAAACATTATGGAAAGAATTACATAAGTTAGATATTAAGCCTAAGAAATCGAATGAGATTCCTGAACATTTAAAATCTCCAGATAAAATTAATAATTTCTTTATTGAATGTATACCAAATGTTCAAACTAGTAATGCGCAAACGCTATTGTTTTATAATAATAACAAGATTATGGATAACATACCTAGTTTTTCTTTTGAAACTGTTGACACTTTTACTGTAATGAAACTTATTATAGAAATTAATACAAATGCTACTGGGTATGATGATTTAAATATTCATTTAATTAGACTGTGTTGTCCTATTATTCTCCCATACTTAACATACAGGGATTTTTTCTTTTTTGTATACATATCCCCTATGTATACTTAAAAAAAAAACGAGTCAACGCGTTGTGTAATTTTTGGTAAGAATAGTCAGCTGTGGAAAATCAAGTTATGAATGTCAGTTAATGTCAAATTAGTAGCAATTAATTTTTAATTTTTTGAATCAAGACTTTTTCTTGAAACCGATATGTACAGTAAAGACGGAAGAAAGGAATGAAGGACCTGCAACAACAAGAAGCGGTTAGCTCCATTTTTGGTATTTTTGTGTTAAGTCCATTTTCTTGTTAAAAATATTTTTTGTTTGGTGCAAGATTTCCTAAAAGTGCCACAAATGCAGCTAACCTCTACTTACTACATGTCTTTGTTTTGTTATTAAGGTCCACCTTCTACTTGCAAACAGTAAGCTAAATGATCTTGAAAAGCACGCACAGTATTTCTGAGAAAATCAGGGTTCAAGTCATTGCATTTTCTACTTATCCTTTCTTTTAATTCGTTTAAATTTTGCATTGAATATTGTTGTAAATTTTTGACTTCAGATAGCCCCAGAAAAAGAAATCGTTAGGCGATAAGTCTGCAGAACGCGGTGCCCAGAGTATGGGGCCGTACCTTCCTATCCATCGTTCTGGAAATCTAACGTTTAGAAAGTTTCTAACAGCATTTGTGGAATGTGGAGGGGCTCCGTCCATTTGAAACCATGGCTCATCGATGGCCAAATTTTCAATTTCCGGAATGATTCTGTTTCTTAATAGCTCTAAAAATTTGTTTAAAGTAAGATAAAATATGGACCGATAAGCCTAGTATTAACTATTAACTCTGATTTAAATTTCTTAATAATGGTTTGAATAGTTCTAATACAAGGAATAGGCCTTTCTGGATATTTTGTAGAAAATAAGTGTCTAACAGTTCTTAAGCTATTCCCATTCTGGTACCACATTAATACTTCTATTTTCTCGTCTTTGCTATACATTTTGAAAATCACTTTTACCTACATTTAATTGAAGAAATTGGTCTAAACTGATATCTGTCAGTTTGTCAATAATAATTTGATATTTCCAAAAAATAAAGCTTAAAATCAAAGTTAACACAGCTGATGTTTCTAGGCTGCAACGATTACAGTAAAGCAATGCGTTGACCTGTTTTTTTATAAAAGTATACATAGGTACTATGTATACTGAAAAGAAAAAATCCCTGTATGTAATAAATTCCTGTCTAGTTAAAAATGTATTTCCGGAATCTTGGAAAAGAGCTGTGGTCATGCCTATCGCTAAAACTAGTAATGTGTCAGAACTCAAAGAACTGCGCCCTATAAGCATTTTACCCGTGCTCTCTAAAATTTTAGAAAGAATTATGAATAACCAATTACGAAAATTCATGAATACTTACAAAATATTCCCGGAAGAACAATCTGGATTTCGACGGAATCATAGTTGTACAACGGCTCTGTTGAATATCACTGATGACATAATAACTGCAAGAGACCAGAATAGAGTCACTGCGCTAACGCTTCTGGATTTCAGTAAAGCGTTTGATACAATAGATCATGAAATGCTAATTGCGATACTTCACTACATCGGACTATCTGATTCGGCCATAACCTTGATTAAAAATTATACTACTAATCGGATGCAATGTGTAAAGCTATGCAATACGTATTCAAGTTGGAGGATACTTACCAGAGGCGTTCCGCAGGGCTCTATTTTGGGACCACTTCTATTTTCAATATACACCATTCAGCTGCCTAAATGCCTTAAAACTTGCAAAGTACATATGTATGCAGACGATACCCAAATCTATCACTCGTTTGCGATAGAAGACCATAAAACAGCTTTACAAGATATCAATGATGACTTATCTCGTATAAACCAATATTCCGTGAAGCACTCCTTAATAATAAATCCGGACAAGTCCGTTGCCTTGCTATTTGGAGCTACTGCTAAGGTGGCCTCAATCAAAAATAATATAAAATTACATATATCAGATAAAATAATACAAGTTAAAAATGAAGCAAAAAACCTTGGTTTAGTAATGGATAATACCTTTCGTTATAATACACAAATTGTAAAATACTTAAAGCAGGCGTTTTGCAATCTAAAATTGATATATTCTCATCGACAATGTTTATCTACTAAGATTAAAACACTATTGTGTGAAACACTTGTGTTGTCTCAATTCTTGTATTGCGTCCCAGTATATGGGCCATGCTTAACCGTGGAAATGAGTAATCGGATACAGCGGGTACAAAATGCTTGCTTACGCTTGATTTTCGGTATTAGAAAGTACGATAAAGTATCTTACAAATTGCAAGAATTAAATTGGTTAAACATGTATAATCGAAGACAATTACAATACGCTTCCTTATACCATTTCATTATCTTAAATAAACAACCCCCTTATTTATATAACCGTATTACGTTTAGAACAGATATACACAAATTAAATCTAAGGTTTAAAGGAACAATTACTCCACCGGTTCACAAAAGTGCTTTATTTGAACGAAGCTTCTCTTATCATATTTCCAAGATCTATAATTCAATCCCTCCAAATATAAAAATTTCTTCAGATTTTACTTTCAAATTCAAATTTCGTAAATACCTCCTGGATTCACAATATTAATAACTTGCCACCTTCGGTAAGCCGTAAATGTATGTATGTGCAGAGACATGTATGTATTATTACTTTCTTCTTCTCCTTTCTAGTTGTAGATCGTAAGAAGTGCATTTCAGTCATTAACTTTAAGAAATAGTTGCATAATATTAATTGTAAGTATACTTGGGGGACAGTGGTAGACCAGTTGAAAACATGTTTTTAGCTGAACTATCTCCCAGAGATTTTGTTTTTCTTGTTTTTTTACTGAGTTATTGTTTATTTATTAATTTTGTATGAGAAAGAGAAAACAAAATAAAATTATTATTATTATTATTATTATTATATACCTTGATAAGGTGACCAAACGTCTTTGGGGACAGAAAAATCTACGAATGCATTAAGCGGCGTATGTACAGGATTTCAATCGCACCGCTGCCACCAACTTGTAACGGACGGCGGAGGTTAAACGAAACAAAGCGAAAGTGAAGTAACTCTTTACATTTTGCACGCGAGGTGAACTCTTATAAATAAGAAGCGTCCTTGAGACTTCTCGTAATTGATAACGAACATGATGCCGTCATGTCGGATCACGCAAACTTGATTCTAATTGTGACACTCCAGCAAATTAATTTCGTCATTACACACATACACGCCGAGTATTGATCGGCACGTCGTCGGGGTGTAATTGTGTTTCCGCGGCGCTTGCCAACTGACGCCCGCCGCCCGTCGTCGTCGATGCGATTCCGCAAGTTTCGGCGATTCCGATCGTAAATAATTCACGCCGATGCTGCTAACTTATCGGCCGTAAATCCGGGCGAGGGCGGCGCGCAATTACGAAATTAAATACTTAATACTGCGGACACACTTAATCGAATTCCGCGCGCTCGGGGGGGACAAATCGAGCGTGAATCTTGCCGGCAATTTGTTCGCCTGCAAAAACCCAACTACGTATTAAATGCACACGAGTGTGAGTCGACTGGCCTTATCGGGGGGGGAGGGGGCGAATATTGCATTTTCATGTTTACAAAGTGGAACTCGCCCTGGAGGACCGGCCGTGAAAAACGAGTTGAACGCAACACCGCACGCTTCCGGTCCGTCCGAATTTGCCCCACGCGTGTTTCGAGCCTCCCCTCCCAGCCCCCGCTAGGACCGTACGCAAAATCTTCGCGCTCAGCGATAAGGTCCGAAACGTTCGGCTATAATTAGGCGCGCCGCGCCTGTTTCGAGTTTTAATGCGGCGTAAAAAGTCGAGTTTACGGCCGATCGTGCTTCGACCGGCGGAAATTTGTTTTCGGGCGTTGCGACGCCTGTCCTGATAAGGCGTCGATTTTTTGCGCGCTTTATTAACACTTATCGCGGGACCTGTCCGGGCCCAGTAAATTACTGCGCCCGTCGCTCGCCCGTAAAAACTGAGGAGAAATCCGATACTGATGAGTTTAAGGGTTGCTATATATAGAAGCTGATCACGACGCGACGTCCGAGTCAATCAACGCCCTCATTAAAGCGCCTCCTCAAACAAAAAAAGTTAAGTAATGCGGAAGAATAAAATTAGATAAATTGTCTGCAATGCTCAACCATATGATTTACTTTTGAAAGGATTGTACGCAGCAGTACTTGTTTATCGCACTTGCGTTCAGTTGCAGTCTCCGCAATTTTTGTTCAAAATTCCGGTCTCTTACACAACCGTAAAGATTTGTCCACATTGCAAAGCCGTACAAATTATGGCAAATTATGTCTTGGGATGGGTCTCCATACGTAAGGCGAAAGTGATGATGTCCAATTTACAACGGCATTAAAACTTTCTTTGAGGAAAATTAAAAAAAAGGCCTTCACATCTTCACCCAATTTCGATAGATCTTAGACGATCTCTTTTCCAACAAAAGACTCTAAACAACCTCTTCAGATTACTTTATAACCTTTTTCGGTGGACCTTAGATGTCGTAGCCTTAATGAAGAGTATAAGACATCTACACAAGTTTGGACCAAATCTTGGATGTCGTAACATCCATCAAAACTTCTCACACCTTCTTCGAATTCCTCCAAGTTTTTTATAGACCCTAATAATAAACAGTTCTTTCTTCAACAAGACGTCTTCACGTGTTCTTTGGGCCCAATTTTAATCGATCTTGGCTGGACTGCTTTCCATTAAGACGTCTTCAAAACCTTTCTTTTTTGTAAACTTTGGATATAGTACACATCTTCTTTGGGCCAAATCTTACCATCAAGCCTCCTCACCTCTTCTTTGGATTACTTCAAAATCCTGATGGACAATTTTTTTCCTAAACAAGACGTCACGTCGGATCCAATTTTAGATGACCTAAGTTCTGATGAACAACAAAACTTCTTCACGCCTTCTTTGGGCCCAGTTTTGATAGATCTTGGATGTCGCAAAATCCGATGAACAATCGTTTATTCATCAAGTCTTATCTTAACAACTCCAAATCCCATTTTGAAAGACTTTGGATGCCATATCAAACTAAATTCTCCTTTTCATCTTTTTCCTTCTGCATAGCAAGCTCGTGTTCGTGTACCTAGCTTGCTCATGTCAGTACCTACTGATTTTTTTGGGTGGAACAATCCTCTACGTTCACTGACCCAATTCTTGGATGACACAAGATCCGATGAACAATCAAACCTAATTCTGGTAGACCTTGGATGTCATACCTCCCTCTCGTCTCATTTCTTCTTCGTAATTGGCTCGCTCATTACAGTATTTACTGAGAAAGCGAATTGTTTATATACTGTTTTTTTTTTTCTGGAACGATACAATCTTCTACGCGGAGGTTAGATCATTCGAGAACCCAACTGGTGCGGCCTGTTTGTAAGATTCATTAGATTTAGCTCCAGAGTGTCATCCAATCCAAAATTCCGCCTTCCCTTTGGTTTTTGTACCAATTTGATAGATCTTGGACGCCGTAAGGTCTGACGAGTAATCAAATCTTCTTTCGAACCCAATTTTTGTAGACCATGGAGGTGTTATTTCTTCTTCCTCTCGTCGAGGCTTCAGATTGCCATCCAATCCAAAATTCCACTTTCTCTTTTGTCCTTTAACAAAGTTTTGGATGTCACACCTCCTTTTCGTCTTATTTCTTCTTCGTAATTGGCTCGCTCTTGACAGTAACTGCAGAGCAGCGCTGATGTCTTGCTTTTCTTGGATTGATCAATCTTCGATGTCGAGATTAGACTAATCCAAACCCAACTGGGTTTCATTAGGTTTGACTCTGGATTACCTTCAAATTCAAAATCCCAGTCTTTGATTCAATTTTGATAGGTCTTGTTGTCGCACAATCTTATTCAAACCCAATTTTGCTAGACTTTGGATGGTCATACTTCCTTATCGTCTTATTTCTTCTTCCTCTCGTCGAGATTAGATCACTTCAAACCCAACTGATGAGACCTACTTGTAGGATTCATTAGATTTGGTCTCAGATTGCCATCCAATCAAAAATTTCACTTTCTCCTTTGTGATTCATGATTCAATACACATCTGACGAAGACACTGTGTGTCGAAACAATTGTCATGTTTTAAACTAATAAAATTTGTGAAAATTCGCTATTTTAGTGTTTTCATTAAGTGTTCTCCTTTGTCCTTTAACCCAGTTTTGGTAGATCTTGGATGTCATACCTCCATTTCTTCTTCGCAACTGGCTCGCTCTTGACAATAACTGCGGAGAAGCGCTGATGTCGAGCTCTTCTTGGATTGGATAATCTTTTATGTCGAGACTAGATTAATCTAAAGCCAACCGGTTGGGTTCGATTGAGGAATTCATTGGATTTGACGCCGACCCAATTTTGATAGGCCTTGGATGTCGTAAGGTCCGAGGAACAAACATTAGTTCATCAAATCCAACTTTGGTAGAGCTCGGAGGTCGTACCAAACTGAAACCTCCTTTTCGTCTAATTTCTTCTTGGCAATTGGCTCGCTCGCTTTGACACAAACGATCTGATGATCTGCTTTGGATCATTTCAAACTTTAAAACACCCATTGCGCCTCCTTCCCTTTTTTTTTTGTAACTAGCCTCTTATCTTATCTTATTGCGTTCAGTTGCAGTCTCCGCAATTTTGTGCAAAATTCCGGTCTCTTACACAACCGTATAGATTTGTGCACATTGCAAAGCCGTACAAATTGTGGCAAATTATGTCTTGGGATGGGTCTCCACACGTAAGGCGGAAGTGATGAAGTCCAATTTACAACGGCATTAAAACTTTCTTTGAGGAAAATTAAAAAAAAAAGGCCAAAGAAGATCAAATCGGATGATTCATGCGCATTGCCCAACCGTAAAGGTTCTTCTGGACAACTGCTTCCAAATTTTCGACAGGATGCAAGATGGTGGCTACTAGAGAATTAAAAACAAATTAAACACACAAATTCACATGTCCTGATTACACGTACATTGCCCAACCGTAAAGATTCTTCTGATTTTACATTTTTTCAAGTACCTACGAGTTAACAACGTGCAAATAAAGATGGTGTGACTGCATGCATCCTCTGGACAGTTGTTTCGGTCGTATTTGGCTCTGTTTGAGCAGAAGAGTAAAAAATGATTTGCGAGGATTAAGTCGAGATTTTAAAACACCCCCAGTAAGCTCACCCCCGCAGCACAAAAAAACGGATAATTCGAGGCGATCAGTTACAGCGGCGCCGGCTTAGCTCGAATCCGCGCGTCTTAGGCCTCATCATTAAACCGGAAGAGAAATAATCGCGCCGCCTTATCCGCTTATATTTACAGCAACAACCGAGGATGAAGAAAAAGAAACGCAAATGCTCGGGAGGTGATGCGGCTCACGCAACACCCTCAGGCGATGTACCGGACCATAAATAATGCGCACGTCGGGCAGGTTGAGCTCTTAGTAGCGAATTTATCGCGGAGTTTTGAAAGAAGCGACGTTATTTGGGGGACGGGTGGAAACGCGGGCGAGTTTGCTTGTCGTATACATGAGATTGCTTTCCTCTGCAGGACAATAATGCCAACTTTTTCATTGCGGAACTTTGTTCGTGCGACGCTGAAGAGACAGGATGTACCGCGTACTGCTTGAACGTAGGAAGTATGTTCGATTAAGAAGGAGGGAGACACCAGGGGGTGGATGCTTCCCGACGTCAATTTTTAAGGCACTTGAATCACCTCAATTCGAGTAGCGCGTAGTCATCTCACGTCAGTTAATCATATTTATCTATGCGATTGTGAATCATGTTTGTTACGTCACGTTGTGTTATTTGAAGCCGTTTCCATAATTAGAAGCGTCATGTTCCGTCGTTAGACAACTTATTGATAGGTACTGATTGGCGTCGTCTTCGCTGAAATAATACCGCTACACAACTCGCGTAGCTAAATTTATTCCATTGTGTTCGTTCCCTTCCGCAACTAACGGCGATTTCGAAGATACGCCGCCCCGATCGAACCGAGCCGGAACCGGCGCGGACGGCGCAACAACGAAACAGCCCAGCGGAGAATTATAAATTTACGACGTGTACCTGCGGGTGGATCCACGAAAATATAATCCGCTCGACTTTTATTTTCTCTCGTACGAACAACTCCCCGGGGAGCACGTGGGCGCACGAAGAATTCGGCTTGCCGGAGTTAAGATTCGGTCGACTTGACAGTCGACGGTGAATTTGGATGCTCTTAACTTGCGACCTAAAATCGATACAATCAAAACAACCATCTGTTGTTTTTTTTGCTTCGACTTAAAGCTTCATCGTGGTGCAGAGATACACGATTTATATGGGCGACACATATCTCAACCGTACAAATCATTACACATAGCCCAACCGTATAAATTGTCACATATCTGAGCCATAACGACTAATCTAAATAAGTCCATTTGAGAGTGCAATGGCCTTACTTTAACGTTCCGTTCAAAGCGCGACGTGTTCAGTTTTAAACGCGGTGACTTTCGCAAGCTTAAACATCACGGAGCAGGAATTTTCCACCAGGTACAGAGGAAGACCGTAAAAGTTTACGCTTGACGTTTCTTTTGTTTAAAACTGGAGCGAGCCAGTTCACCCTTTAAGCCTGTTAAAGATTGCGACGAGATTTCCAAAATGGAAATGAAACACAAACAACAACTTTACGGGCAAGAAGTTCCAGGACGTTAGCCAAGAAATTACGCTTCACTGTTGAATGTGAATTCGTTTGCCGATTCAAAGAAAAATAAATCGTTCTATTTTGAAACAACCTGGCCTTAAATGTTTAGCACAATTGCCATGGCTAATACATAGCTCAACCGTACAAATTATTACACATATCTCAACCATACAAACTGTGGCACATATCTCACCCATACAAATTCACATACATACCTCAACCGTACAAATTATGACACGTATCTCAACCGTACAAATTAATCTAAACAAGTAGCTTTAATTTTAATAAGCGGGAGATCTTCCAAGTATTGGTTTGGGTTAGATGACACCATGTTTCCCCCCGCGTCGTTTCCGACGACCTTTAACTTCGATGTTAGGTTAGGTTGTGTTGACTTTTAAGTCGAAAATTTAGCTCCTAGCATATTAATAGTGTTCTTCAAGCAACTAACGGAAGTGGCTCAGCGGATAGGTCCTTCGTTTACGTCACGCTCTGCGGTTCGTTGCGGCGAAACTAATCACCGTCGATTCCATCGACGCGAGCGATGGCCAACCACACCTTAACGCGTGGGAATTTCGAAAAGACGTAAATACAACTTCGACTATGAATTATTTTGAGGCGCAACTTTCCTGCGCCACCGATTTTTCGATTTCCCCCCCGTTTCCGCGTGAATTTCTAAAAACTCGAAATTTTACTGTTTTCGGGCGTATTTTTGATATTGCGGGCGCCAGAAATTTTTCCGTGGAAAGCCGTTTATACCACTTCTAGATGGATCCTTCGGACGATTTCTGGGGGCGGTCGCTGTGGAGAGCCAGGGGGCGCAACGTCGGACTCTGCACGGATGTAAAGTAATTTTCGGGAATTTTTTTCGACCCTTAAACGTGATCGAATCGAGACGAGACTTTCGCCATCGTAGGGGAAGTTACCGAAAAATCCGAATCCGTAGTCCGTTTCGCGATCTGACGTGGGGGGGGGGTTTTGTATGGGCGTTTCCGAAAAATACCATTTTTGACGTTTCAAAAAATTCCACGGGCCTTATTTACGGACCGAATCGGACCAAACTCGGAACGTATATGTAGGACCGACGGCGACTTCTACCTCTGGACGCACGGCGCACGGCCCAGAGGCCGGTCCTGGATTTGAGTTGGGGCCCGAGAGGTGACCCCGTCAGACATTGACGAAAATTTCTCGAAAACTAGACGCAGCGATTTTACAGAACTCTCTCACACGCTGCAGCGTCCCCCCAGGTACCTAACCTATGGGGCCTATACCCTGGGATTTTTTGAAAATCGCCCATTTTTCACGAATTTTTTTCGGAATTTTTTTGGGAGGTCAGAGCGAATCGAGCCCAACGTAAAAGCATCGCAGAAAATCACGAGGAACGCGACGCCGCCGCGCGCTTTAAGCTCCGGTCACCCGGAAAAGGGTGGGAGAAGTTTCGGGGGCCGCCCCCGCCACAGTTACCGACCGCTTAACTCCGTTCTTCCTGTTGGCGCCCCCGTACGCAACTTCCCCCTCGGACCTACCCTATAAGCCGGCGAAATGCGCTTCGAGCGATGCACCCAACGCATTTTAAATGGAGAAACCTTATCTGCATTGTACTTTCCTGATTCTTTTCCGTCTGGACGGCGTCCTATTAATCGCAGGCGGATGCGCTTTTGATGACGGTTAGATTAGTCCTTCGGGAGTCTTTTGAGGCCTCGCCCGTTCAGGTGGCACGCCCAGGACCGGCTCCGACTCCGGTTAGATAGCGCACCAGAAAAAAAAATTTTTCTACGCAACCGGAAGTGATATTGTTGACCAATTAATTATCTTACCAAACTGCTAACTACCTACTTTTAATACTCTTCACTACTTTAATACTGCTCTTCACTAATACCACTATTACTGCCCTACTACTCTCGATTCTACCTACGTCACAATTGGTTCCTTTGCTCTGGTGGCTGGGGGTTCGGTTCAAAGTACAAAGTGCATCAGCATCAAATTGATCCTTGCCAAATTTGTTTTTCCTAAAGCGTTCTAATTGCCTCAATCTTAATTGGCACATGTAAACAACACGCTCGCATTCCGCAGAGCTTGCATTCATGCGAGTAAGTGTAACGCGACTTCAATGGTTGCTGATTCGGCATAATTTTGAAATGCACATGATTGCAATAATTACGAAATGAATTTAAATTTACTTATTTTCCCAGATGATGACATCGTGGCAATAGTAATTAAATATATCACGCCTTCCGAGCTCGCACCCGTGCATGCAATCTACGACGTATCTATGAATTTGACAGCGTAAGTCGTGTATTTACTGTTTCTATTACGAAGTCGTCTTAGGCTGGATTTGGATGCTTAATCGGGTTTCTTAAACCCGATGATTCTCGGACCTATGACGACTTTTCCTTCCCCCTCGGTCCTACAACTTTTTCAGTAGATTTTGCGGAGTGGTTTAAACTATTTACTCGTTTAATGGCGCCCTTGTCCCGAAGGGGGCGTTGTTATAAATTTTCACATGAATGGAATGTTTAATTCTGGCAATCAGATCGCTTGAAGAAAGACGCATCAGTGAAGCCCGTTAATTCTGGCGATTTTCGTGCAAATTTCGGGCGACTAATGTTTTGACTTTTACTCTCTGACTTACATGGTAATTAATTACATTACACTTTCCGAGTTCTATAAATTTGACTGCGTAAATTGTGTATTTATTATTATTACTATTACGAAGTCATCGTGGGCTGGATTGTGATGCTTAATCGGGGTTCTTAAGCCCGATGATTCTCAGACCTAAGACGACTTTCCCTTTCCCTTACCCCTTCGGTAGATTTTGTAAAGTGATTTAAACTATTCTCTCGTTTAATAGCGTCCTTGTCCCGCAGTGGGCGTTGTTAAACGTTTAATTCTGGCGATCAGATCGCTTGAAAACCGATGCATCAGTGAAACTCGTTGATTTTCGTGCAATTTTCGGGCGATCACGTCACAGCGACCAGTCATTTGACTTTTACTCTTCGAGTTACATAGTAATTAAATATATCACATCTTCCGAGCTCCCACCCGTGCGTGCTGTCTACAAGGAATCTACGAATTTCACTGCGTACAAAAATGTGAACATGTTCTTTTATGCACACAAGCAACTTTTGTTATTGTGTTTGCATATCAACACAAATCATAGGTACAGTCCAGACTCGTAAACTTCCTAGATTTTAAATGTTCTTACACGAAGTCGTCTTAGGCTGGATTTATGATGCCTAATGGGGTTCTTAAGCCCGATGATTCTCGGACCTAAGACGACTTTTCCTTCCCCTTGCCCCTACGGTCTTTCAGTAGATTTGAACTATTTTCTCGTTTAATAGCGTCATTATTATAAATTTTCACGTGAATGGATTGTTTAGTTCCGGCGAACAAATCGCTTGAAACCCGTCACTTCTGGCGATTTTCGCGCAGTTTTCGGGCGATGACGTCGCCGCGTCAGTGGTCTCCTTTACGTCTTAACGGATCACGCCTTACATAAAAACTTCAAGGCAGCGCGGCGGACTTGACTTAAAATTAAATTTTGACGAGAATGTAAAAGTATATGATCGCAGGCAGCAATAAGTCTCGGTCGATCTTAAAAATTAAGTTAACAGAGTTTCTCTTGCGGCATGCACCTTCGTGGGCGTTTATTATTTTTTTTTTTAAACTTTTTAACGCTATTTAAGGTCGACTTGCAGGTACACGTGCAAAGATATTTCGTAGAGATCTACTTTAGTCCGTTGGCGATTAAAGGGAAGTAGAAGTGCTTGTTTTTAATTAGAGGGTCGTTTCCTTATCTCTCGATTTAATTATGAATTTACTATTGAATTTAAACTGCAAATTAACGTTAACATTAATTTCTTGAAACTTATATCTACCAGCTATTTCATGAGAAGTTAAGACGCAACATTAAGAGCTAATGTATATGCAAATGAACGTGGTCGTTATCGCGACAACACCGGTCTCGAATCGATGGCACGATCAATAACGGAACGGCGAATTTCTTTTTAAATTCGCCTCCGGGAAGGTGGCGCTCGGAAAGAAAATTTATTTCTACGAAACCGCCGCAGATACTGTCGAGGTGTTTCGACCGGAGGATAGCCAGCACCTTCCTCTAACCAACGCCGCCGGTCTCGAACCGAAAGGACTATAAATAACCGAACGGCGAATTTTTGAAATCGGTGCAGTGTTTCGACCGGAGGAAAAGCGAATAAAAAACTTGAAAATCGAAGATGTCAAAGAAAAAAGCTGAGAAGGAAAACAATTGTCACCTGATACCTGACACTTCACGAAAAACAATGGAAAATCGCCAATGGAATTTCAATTTCTAACTTGGAAGGCGAAGCAAATAAAAACATTCTAAAATCTAAGATGTCAAAAACAATAAAAGAAAAACTTTTGGACAAAAACAATTGCACACGCCTGGAGCTTCACAAGAAACAATGGAAGCACCCTTTCTAATCTCGCAGGAAAAGTCAACACAAAACGCAATGATTTGGTTTGGTTTTGGATTTTTTGACGCCGCTGATTGGCTACGAATATCACGTGGGAGGAGCTACGCGTTACGTTGTCCAATCAGAACAACTGAATTTATTTTAGTTAACATCTGCAATGCTTTATCAGCCAATTGGTTACAAATGACACTCTTTTGGTGTCCTCATTTTCTCTTCTTTTGTTCTTGTCTCTTTTGTGAATTTATAACAACTAACAAAGTCTTTGGCGTTTCAGTTGATACCTTCCTAGTCCCGACGTTGACGCGCTTCATGCATTACTCGTTTATTTCGTCGACTACATCGGCCAATCAAATTGAGACGCACCGATGATTTTAATTGAAAACAAGTGAAAATTTTTTCCTCCCACGTGGGAGGAGCTATTTGTTCACTTTCCCTTTAGTTTGGATTTTTTAACCCTTCTGATTCGCTGTTAATATCAAGTGGGAGGAGCTACCCGTTTTAATGTCAAATCAGATCAGTCGATTTCTTTCTTTTCACTTAATTGTATGACCAGTTACATCCGCCAATCGGATGCGAGATTTTGTAGTCAGCCCTTTTTAGTTTCACTTTCATTTATATTTTGATTTCTTCTTCTTCGGTTTACAAATGTACATGTGATTAATTAAATCAACCAATCAAATAAGGCGCTCTGGTAATCTTGTACATAAGCAGAAAGTCGATTGGATTATTTTTTGTTTATTGGCGAATCGGACGTGGGAGGAGCCTACCTACTGACATGACGTTGCTCCACTTTTTCTTTTTTTATTTGGTTTCCGACTTTATGGCATTTCTAATTCGTTACATATATCAATTGGGAGGAGCTACGTGTTATGTTGCCCAATCAGGTCAGTTGGTTTCCTTTCAATCAATTTCACAAAAAGTTACATCAGCCAATCGGTTCCTTTTAAATTTCTCTTTCATTTATACTTTGGTTTACAAATGTATTTAATTCAGTTGGATGAGCCGCGCTAGTAATTTTCGAGTGGGAGGAGCTTCGCCTTTACTTGGTTTGGTTTTTGACTGTGTGGCATTTCTGATTGGACTGCAAATATCAATTTTATTGGGAGGAGCTACATGTTATGTTGTCCAATCAGGTCAGTTGATTTCCTCTCAATTAATTTTAGGAACAGTTACATGAGCCAATCGGCTCCTTTTAAGTTTCTCTTTCATTTACACTTTGTTTCTTCTTTGGTTTGCAAATGTATAATTAATGAGCCGCGCTAGTAATTTTCACATGTGGGAGGAGCTCCACCTTTTCTTGGTTTGGTTTTCGACTGTGTGGCATTTCTGATTGGCTGCGAATAACGCATGGGAGGAGCTACGCGTTGTATCGTCCAATCAGATCAGTTGAGCTAATTACATGAACCGATCGGCTACTAAGATGAGATGACCTTGTACAAAGTACACAAGAACATGTCGCTTCGCGTCTGTGTTGTTTGCAAGCATGTCTGTCTGCATCAGGTTTAAAACAGCAGAAAGCACCTAACTTTTTTTTTGGTAGTTATACGCATGGAATGAGCACTTTTTTTGGGGAGGGGGGGAGAGGCCAAAAGTTGAGTGAGGATTATAATGATAATACACAGGGTGTTACTTTCGTTTAAGCTTAAAATGCCGATTTAACGTGATTGAAGTTAGTTGCGAATTAATGTACGCTCGACGACGTCGCGTCGTCCTTGATTTTTCAGGGAGGACGTCGATAAAAGTGAAAACGTTCCGACTCCTAACCTAAATATTAACGTTTCTTCTTCTGTAACATTGAAACGCCTCGCGATGACTATAAATAACCGAACGGCGAATTTTTGAAATCGGTGGAGTGTTTCGACCGGAGGATAGCCAACACCTTCCTCTAACCAACGCCAACGGTCTCGATCCGAAAGGACCATAAATAACCGAACGGCGAATTTTTGAAATCGGGTGCATTTTAGGGGCGTTCGTTTGAAATTTGACCCCGACGACGGAGCCCTTCGAAATTGCATGCAACTTTTTCGGTAAAATTAAGCCGTCCACAAACTTGCTTATCCGCGTTCCGGCTTTCCCGCCGTGCTCGAGGAAACGAACGAATCTTTCGTGTCGCACATCAAGTGAAATGTCTCGACGAGAGGCACTCGCACGTCACGTCATACAAATGGCTCACATATCTTCATGAAAATAATAGAAGTGGTTCGGTGGGTAGGTTCTTCGTTTACGTCACGCTCTGCGGTTCGTTGCGGCGAAACTAATCAACGTCGATCCTATCGACGCGAGCAGCTCAGGCGAGTACCGTAATTTTAAACACCGACAGGTCGAAACCGAGTTAGTTTCGCAGCGAGCTTAACGGGTGATGGGAACGGCGGACGCCAGATGCACCTCGCGCGTTTTTCAGCGCCGCCTCAGCTCCCGGCACAAATAGATTTATCATACTTAGTTTCGGCTCGCGTGATTCTTTGCGCGGACGTAAACAAAACGGCTGCGCCGCGCGCTTTTAATTTCACCCCTTTCAGACGTCCTCCCCCAGATTACGGAACGCCGACGTATATGAAATTTCGCGAAATTAATGAAGTGCCGGAGTGACGGACGGTTCTCCGCTCGCTTCGAACCGCTCGATTTTGAAATCTGATGACGTAATTGTATTGCACAACGCGGTGGGGTGGGGGGGGCTCAGGTGTAACGTGAATTTCATGCACATTCAAAAACTACAATTGCCGCCGTCGCGGCCGACTGGGAGGTATTCGCTTAATTGAAATGATTGAGATAGACCCGGCGCGTGAATTGAATTGGATCGGACGAAACTATCAATTACGTCATCGCATTGAATTTATTCTTGAGGGTTGCTTGAATAATTGACGAAAGACGGGCGGGCGTATTGACGTTTCCATCAGGCGACTACGTCTCAAAGTTGTATTTATTATGGGTGAGCTAGGAACGCCGCGCCGGAAACAAATGGAACGCGCCGAGTAAATTACTCATCGCGGAAGAAGAAGAAATCGAAGGGGGCCCGGCGATCACGTTCGCCGCCGGATGGATACATATCGCCGCATACATCACGCGTAAGTAATGCCGGAAACTCCTGACTCAATTACCTGCATGCGATCGCTTGAAAAATTGCAGGACGCTCGTTTCCCGACGGGGCTTCGCCTTACAGTTACAGACGAGCGAAGATAGTTGGGTTGGTAGAAATATGACGACGCGCTAGATTAAAAGAGCTTTTGGGATTCAAAGGAGATGTCTTTACTTTCCTTGTAAAAGAAGGATCAGTTGACATATCTCAACCGTATAAATTATGACACATAGCCCAACCGTACAAATTATTTTGTACACATCTCAACCATAAAAATCAATCTAAATAAGTCCATTTGAAAGTGCAATGGCCTTACTTTAATGAGGTGCTGAAACTTTAATGACAATAAACCGGAGACATCGAAATGATCGCAAGCAAATGTCCTCCAAAATTGTTGACTATGAGTGTAGGTGCCTTCATATTTAATTCCCCTCATCTCTTCTCGATATAATGCCAATTATCCTCAAACTAGGCCTGTATACTTCAAGGTCTTACATATTGTTCCATGTTACAGACCTGGAAGATCTAAGTCTCACCTCAAGTCTTTGGTCATACGTCAACCTCCAGGTGATTTGGTCTAAATTGATTGATTGGAGAATAAGAGATGTGGGTTCGATGTCACGGTTACCTTAACCACCGAGTGTAATTTTCCAGGTGCCAAGCGCCAGGTGGCAGCATTTCATTTGGCAGAGAGAATACATCGAGGTACGAGGAAACTGTCAAATGTTTGAGTGGATGAAACACACCTTTGTCTATCTGTCGTTAAGATTGAAGATACGTACATCAATTTGGTTTCATCACAGCTTGGTTATTTGATTGTGCCAGCCAATGCAATGGCAAAAGTTAGTTTATTAGTTTTCCGGGCTTGATAAGTGTACGGTGCGAATAGGGGAACTGGTCTGTTACTCCTATCAACTGTAAAAGCAAAATCGATGACGTCTGTCAAAAAGGACTGAGCACGTGCACAATCAATAAAGCCAAACTGTATTTGAAATCGAAAGTTTTTTAAACCACGGCGAATTCCTTTTACTTCACAAGACAAAGTCAAAGCCGAGATTGAACGACTGCGGTCTGCTGGGATTATCAAGCTCAACGCTTAGAGCGATTGGGCTGCGCCGTGGGCAGCGATTGGGCAGCGTGCATAAATCAAATGGTTCCGGCAGAATATGTGGAGACTTCAAGGTTACCATTAATCCGCAGCTCAACGTCGAACAATTTCCGATACCTCGTTCAAAAGAAATCATTCGTTGATGTTGTTGCGGGTGAAAAATTCATTTAAATTATTTACAACATTGCCAGTCGCCCTGTATTTGTGCGGGAATCGAAAGGTTAGTTTGGGTCGTCACATTTCATCATGTCGCATCAGAAAACCATACGCCGCTACCTAAAACCCCCCTACTCTATTTCACTCTTTCGCCCGGTTAAAAGAGAGGTCATCTCGAAACGACCCCCGTCCCGGGATAGTTCTTTCCGCGACGAACTTATTGTCGTGGAAGACTTCTCGGCGTGCGCATCCACAGTTAGTGTGTGTCCACGATCTTTGTGCTTCGTTTCATGCGAATCTTTTGATTGAAGCCTGAAACGGAATTTATTTACTCCGAGATCTGCTTAAGTGCGCGTCAAGCAAAATCAAGCTCCTTGTAAGCTCCTCTAAGCCTGTTTCTGGAATAAGAGAAGAGGTAGGTAACGGTCTGTAACGCGTATCTTTCCTTTACTATGTAAGCTTCCAGTGGTAGTCGTACCCCCTTCTGACATTTAACAATGACCTTTGTGTGGAAGGAAAGCCGTAAGCTGCTAAAAGTCCTGCCATCGCCGTCCACCCCTCTTCATGTAACTGTTGGACCCGACCTTAGACGTGACGAACCAACAGGAGAATAACTTAATGCCGTCTTGCGTGGTGACGTAATTGGCAGCATCGTCCTCCTCCGCTGAATTGTATCACGCTTGGATTTCCCCACCTCACCTCGACAGCCGAGTGTCCAAGTGTATATTTGTTTACAAGGTCGAAATTATTTTATTTAATTGTCTCGTTCGCGTCGCATAAACGCTGCGCTTCTGAGCTTTTACCTTTATGCATTTTCTGTTAACGAAAAGCAGATCTGTTTCTCGCCCAAAGTGAGCGATAGCCATTGCTCAACTTATTGTGATCCCTTCTGGGTCGTCCTAGTTATTTTTATTAAACTGGGGAGCGTTCTCAAGTAAAAACAAGCTCAGCTGGTGACTTTTATTTTATGTAAAACTCTTTCCCCCTTTGCTCTTGGGGTTCCGTTGACCCTCCCCTGTCTGCAGGAGTTAGCCGGCTGTGCTGGGGATCTTAGATTGTACTCGCACAATTTGCTGTCCTTCAGTTAGGTGGCAATGTTTTAAAAAGAGATGGATGGTGTCATCGAAGTTGTAAAAAGAGAATGGGTTGAGATTGAAATGAGCGGTGTCTTACGACCACGCCCCTTTCTCAATAAAAAATTCATCCGTCGTCGATGTTACGGATATGAAATGATTGAGACGAGTGATGTCGTAAGACCGCGCCCCGTTTTGAATAAAAAATTCAGCCGTTGATAATGTGAAAAGGAAATGATTGAGACGAGTTGTAACTTAAGGCCACGCCCCTTTTTAAATAAAATAGAGGAGAAGGGCTTCGCCGGCAGTAAACTTCCCCAATCAGTAAAGGCTGGTTTATACAACAAGAATAAGAAATAAGGTTTAAGGCGTAACGCTTAAGATAAAAGTTAATCTTACGGGTCTGTGTGTTTGCGTTTATAAACCGAATAAGGAATAAGGTATACCGCGTAAGATAACAAAAGTTGGCCAACATTGAACTTTTAGGCCTTATTCTTAAGGCGATATGTTATGTGCGCATGCGTACAAAGCATTGCTAATCGTTCACATATGCAGTTTTGTGTTTTACAGAAGTGTCAACGTTTGTACACATATAAACATGAGTGAATTTGATAAGAATCTCATAGAATTAGTGGAAGAATTTCCTTTTCTTTATAATAAGAAAAATTTACATTACAAAAATAACCACATGAAATCAAATGCCTGGAAAACGATTTCAGAGAGGTTAGGAAAAACCGGTAAGTAATGTATTGCATTCTTTTTAAATCTAGCACATGTAACGTTATTTTCACTGTTTAGAAGAAGAAATTGTAAAAAGGTGGACTGCTCTGCGAAAGAAGTACATTGAGGTACGGAAGAGGAGGCATCTGGCGCAAGTGCTGCTGATGGAAAAATCACTTGGAGTTTATTCGATTCCATGCAGTTCTTAAATGAACATGTTGCTATGAGACTGTAAGTTGTATTTGCACACAAATTAGAATCATGCAAAAATAATGAATATTTGCAGTACCTCCAGTAATATTAAAAGTGAAGAAATGACCGTAGATACACTGGACACACAAAATATTGACGATAAGGAGTTTGCTGATTTTTCCGATATTTTATTGAGTCAAGATAAACAAGCAAGTCAAGACAGTCAACCAACTCCCAGCACATCAGCGGAGTCATCAACATTGCCGAAATCACAGCAATACAGTAATATAGCACCACGAGGAACGAAGAGGAAAGTGTCTTGTATCGACGCCATGTCCGATAGTATTGATAAGGTGATGATGTCTCTAGGAAGTATGCTAGAGAAAAGGAGTCAACCACGTCCTTCAAATGAAGACAATGCAATGAGTGTATTCGGGAAATCAATTTCCATGCAATTAAATGTTATAAAGAGCCCTGTAACGAGGCTGCAAGTGCAGTCTGAAATTTGTTTGTTAATTGTTGTATAACAAATCAATAATTGTTGTATAGATATATAACAAATC
Source organism: Dorcus parallelipipedus (assembly GCA_958336345.1). NCBI lineage: Eukaryota > Metazoa > Arthropoda > Insecta > Coleoptera > Lucanidae > Dorcus > Dorcus parallelipipedus. The sequence continues at coordinate 46,908,374 of OY284479.1, forward strand.
AATAATTACATATCTTCTTCCTCTCCAATTAACAAACAAATTTTAGACTGCAATATTATTTTGCAATAAAAGAAATAGAAATATATTTTCAGATTTTGTATTATTTGAATCAAAATATTATTTTAAATGGGGTCGTCAGGTGTTCAGGATACAAAAGATAACATTGGTAAAAATTTATTTATTGAAAATATATTCAGTAATAATAAATAGTAGTTGGAAACATAAAAAAATGCCTTTGCAATTCAAGTTGTGTTTAAAAAAATCAGAGAGGATATTAAACTTACACTTTTTTATAATGAGATATTGTCTACAAATACTTTTAATTTTAAAAATAATCTAAACATTGCATAATACACTTCTATATATTTAAAACTTAAACTGAAAGTAACTTAAAAGTTGGCCATATCGAAAAAGAATAATTTGAGTAGGTACATATAAATAAGATTAAGAACAAGAATTTATTTAAAAAAAAAAGTTCTCTTTAAAAGAGCCCTGTTCGCAATCCATCAGTTCAATTTAATGTACCACTGGAACCAAGTTTTATGTGCTTATATTGCCAAGGAACAGCCCCTTCATCCGACACAAAGTATTTTGAGAGGGTGTCTCTTACTGCTTGAATTTTCGTAGTAGAAATATTTGAGGCCAATCTACGCACTGAATTTAAACTTGAACCTTCATCCCTCCAACCTCCCATATGTAATGCACCACCTTCGTCATAATAATCTACATAACCTGTTGGGCAATACCGTCTTTGTGATAAAGGTAAGTCAGCTTCTACTTTTTGTACAAAATTATGTAATACCACAGAAGCTTTTACAATACCCTCACAAGTTGTAATATCTCCACATAAGGGTCTTCGTAAAATCCGCCATCTTTGGACTAAAATGCCAAAAGTATTTTCTATTACCCTTCTAGCTCTTGAAAGTCTATAATTAAAAATTTGTTTTAGATCAGGCAAATTTTCTTCAGGGTACGGTCTCATAATTCTGCTGTTCAGTGGAAATGCCTGATCAGCAACCAAAAAACAAGGTAACGGAGTATGTGTCAATGGTAACATTTTTTCCTCGGGTATATTCAAATAATTCGCATTTTCCATTATAGCTCTTCCAAAAACTGATTCTCTAAAAATGCTGCTGTCATGATTTGATCCTGCTCCTCCTATGTCCATCATATGAAAACGATAGTATGCATCACATGTTGCCATCAAAATTAAGCTATAAAATATTGTTTAATTAAATATGTATGATAAAATAACGGGAACTTGAACCTAAATTCCTTCTTATATAAAAAGAATTCTGTGCCAGTGTGTTTCGGAGCTTGAATTCTGACATGTTTTCCATCAAGTGCTCCTATACAATTTGGCTTGTTCCATCGTCTATAAAATCCTTTTATTATTTCATTCCAATTCTCTTTAGTTGGTAGAGAAAACACCTTTGTATGTAAAATGTCCCATAAAACTTGACAAGTCTCTTTAATAACGCAATGCACTGTAGTCTTGCCCACATGAAAAGACCATGCAATTTCTTGCATTGATGAACCTTGAGCCAAATAGCTACAACAATATTCAGATAATTTGAAAATAAGAATTAGTGAACTTTTCTTACTGTAACGTCATGACTAAACGATGACCTGGCAAAAGGGGATATCTGTTCTCGTTTCTCTGCAATTGGGGGGTGACCAGTTTTAAGAGATTTTCAAATTGTGACACGGTTAGCCTTGTATATTTAAAAAATTGCTCATGATCATTTACTTTCATAAATCTGACCAAGGAAGCATATTGACCAGTTACATGTCTTTTGCGATTCATGGGTCTCACTTTAAACCGTCTGTTTCTTCTTTGTTTCTTTGAAATTAGCAAACATAACCGCAGACAAAGAAGGATTCCACAAATGCCAATTACTTCTTCATCTGCTAAGTCCATTGCTATTGAGGAAATAAAATTTTCTAAAATTATTTATAAAAAATATTACTTAGTTTTACTTGCTATTTGCATCGTCTTTTGCACTATTTTGTACGTTTATTTTTCACTGTATACCCAACTCACGATTTTGACGATTGACAACAACAAACCTAACCACGCATGCGTGCTTTGGAGGAACACTAAATTTTATTGGTCAGTTTTAAGACGTATCTTAATCTTATTCTGTTGAATTAACACGTACATTCTTATTCCTTAAGCTTTATCTATTAGGCGTTAGTCCTTATTTCTTATTCTTGTTGTATAAATCAGCCTTAAGTGTTTGCAAAGCTAGATTCTTAATGCGAAAGTTGCTCAACCGAAGCGAATTCGCCTCCGGTAAGGTGTATTGGTAACAAATGTGATCTTCGCTTCACCTTATCAAGAACATTCATCATTTTGCCATTAATTTTTGTGGTTCAGGTATGTGTCATAATTTGTACGGTTGAGCTATGTATAATAATTTGTACGGTTGAGGTATGTGTTGTAATTTTTATGGTTGGGTAATGTATCATAATCTGTATGGTTGAGATATGTGTGCAGGGCTATATTCTTAATGTGAAAGTAGCTCATCCAAAGGATGTCAAGGAAGTGAAAACCACGCCCCATCCGAGCGAATTACTTAAACAAGTGATTCCCATTGGTTACATTGTTAATTTAAGAATACCTATGGCTATTGTTCTTTTCTTTTTTTTTTAATATGTAATGAGGTTCTAGGAGAGCATTGGAATGGTCTGCTCTACTTTCTCCATCTTGCTCGGTTTTCGATAGCGCATCCGCGGGCGTAAAATATTCAATTCCCCGCCGGCAACGTGGGCGTATAATTCCGTTTAAATAAAACACCGGCGGTTCTCGCGTTCATTATTTATTAATCACCGGATGCGCCCGAACAAGTCCAAACGAGCCTCTCGTCCAAGTGCACGTACATACCACCTGTACGATGCGATGCGCTCTCCCTCGGAGGCGATTAAAATAAAACGCGCCCCCGCGCCCCCGTTTTATTTGCGCGTGTTCGTTTCGCCCCCGTGTCGCCCTGTTTGTCCGCAAACATTAATTCATCGAACGGCAAAAATATTAATTTGTAGCATCTATTGACGGATATTAAAATTCGGGCCGGCTTTGTTTACGGTGTAATTCGTTCTATTTATTTTCGTCCGGGAGGGCGGGAGGACCTAACGGAAAATTGAAGCGACACGTAAAACAAACAAGGACGGGAATTAGTTTTTTTTTTCGTGTGTTATTTTCGTGACGTAAATAAAGGGGTTTTACAATTTATTTTGATCGACACAGTTTTCAAATCTGTACGGCTGAGCCTCCACCAACGAAGATGGTTGTTAGCATCTAAGTCAACCGCTGGTTCTGGGTGTGCAATTTTAATCCCTAGTGAAAGAATCACTTATCAATACAAACTAAACAAAAATACCTCGGTGTATACTGCTGAAGCAGTAGCTGTCTTTGAGGCTGTTAAGATTGTTGAACAGATGAAATTACCTACTGACTCTTTGTCAGTATTAACATCCTTAAAAAAAAATACGTCTTTGATTACAACATTAACCCTGTTATCACGGAAATTAGGAATAAAATATTAAGACTTCAAAATAATGGACAAACAGTTGAATTGGTTTGGATCGAGGCTCACTGTGGACTTAAATTTAATGAAATGGTCGATAATCTCGCTAAAAGAAGTTTACAATATGGACAACCGCTTAACAATGAACTTCATATAGCTGATTATGTATTACTTTATAGAGCTAAATTATTCACACATTGGCGATATATATGGAAGGAATATTGTTTTACGAATCCCACTAGATATACTTTAATTAATCCTGAAATTAAATCTACATTTTGACATGATAACTGTCCTAATTTCCCAAGGAAAATAATTTCTATCATCAATAGATTAAGATTTGGACATGGTCGCTTCCCTCAACATTTGTTTAAATTAGGTATCATTGAATCTGAAATTTGCGAATCTTGTGGAATTGTTGGTGACCTTGATCATATGTTTTTTGGCTGTAATAAATATATACTAGCATGCAATAAATTCTACAACGATTTAATTGGTACAGGAGTGCAGGCCCCAATGAATCTTTTACATTTATTAACAATATTGGAAAGTAAACATTATCAAATACTGTTTAACTTCATAACCAGGGCTCAAATTAACATTTGAATTACTGGAGTATAAGACAAACTTAAAGTAAAATTAAAACCTTTTTGATTTTAAAACTTTTGAGACTGGCTGCATGATATTACATCGAGGCCAAAAAAAAAAATCTATTAAAAGCTATTAAAAATAGCTCAGATTATCCTTCTTTTAGTTCTGGCGATTCTAGTTAATTCCTGAGTAGAGTGGTTTAAAACAAAGAGCATAAAACTGCTCAGAGCAACTTAGTATAATGTAAAGTCAGTCTTAATGGCTCACAACTGCACAGAGGAGCAGAGATCATTAGAAGGAAGCCTGAAACGGAAAGTAACAGCTTACCGCAACATTGAACAGTGCACAGGTAACAAGGAAAGTTCTCAAAACACTTCTGAGTAATGCAAAATTTTATAAATCACATATACATATAACTACTGAAGGTAACTCAAAACAGCTCGGCTCAAATGCGTACCATTATTTTAGCTTAGTTGATTCTAATTCATTCCTAAGCAGAGTGGATTTAAACAAATGGCATAAAAGTGCTCAGAGTAACTCAGAATAATCTAAGCAAGACCCCAACAGTATAGAGAAGTATATAGTAGTACAAAGAAAACTTAATCGAAAAACAACGTCGGAATTCTCAAAGTAAATCAGCTCAGGACATTCCTGAGTAACACAGAATACATAATAAATCACCCGGACGACTTTAATTAATCTCTCATCAAAGTGACTATAAACAAGTAGTTTAGAACTGCTCAGTGTAACTCAGAACAATGTAAAACAAATGGTACAGTTCCCCGCGCAAATGCAGCAGAAGAAAGCTGAAATCAGCAGCGTGATGTATAAAATCGGAAGTAAGCAGTTCAATCGAAGTAATTTCGGATGTTGCTGAGTTACATATAATAACATAGCGCAACTTGAAATACCAAAATCCTACTACTCAGAAGTTCAAGAAATTTTGCTGCGCCATTGAGCAAATTAGCAATAAGTAAATAGCGCGAAATCACACAAACTACCCAGAGTAGCTCAGAATAATACCAAACAGCTAGAAATGAAAGAGCCTTAAAATCTGAACCAGAATAGAACTCAGATAATCTTGAGTAAAACAGAACCGTGTATATTCGACTCGGATTAGCTTGGGTGTACAAGGTCGACTCATGGTATTCCAGCTCCGACAACACGAATAACACTGCTCAGAACAGCTCAGAATATTTCAAAGTTCAAAATAACGCGGAGTAATATAAGGGCAGATGAGCACAAAACAGAGGCGATCTCAGTAAAGAACAATTCTGAGAATTATTAAATATCAAGCAAAATAAAAACCAACGCAGAGCAGCTCAGAAGGATCGAAGGGGAAATTAGGTCAACAGGAAAACCAGTGTAGCATTAAGTGAACAGAATCACTCAGAATGATTCAAGAAAAGTAGAGAATATCACAGCTGTAAATGAGTACAATGAAGATTAATGTTTGTAGAAAAGAAATCAGAGGACAACAAAATCGAACAGCCTGAGAATCATTAATGAGGAGCATTAGAGGTGTCAGTCCGACACCTCTAATGGATAAGAATAAGGACGAAGACTCTGAGCTATTCCGACACTGTTGGAGTAGCTCAGAGTCTTCGTCCTTATTCTAGAGTGCTAGAATTGTTAGAAGAGCAACTCAGAGTAGCTCAGAGTGACCTCCCAGAGTCTTACAGTTCCAGTGTAACCTTACGTAGAATATCATGCAAAGTAAAAATGTGAACTAAAACCAACTCAGAGTAGTTCAGAATGATCGAAGGGGGAATTAAGTCAGTATAGCATTAAGTGAGGAGAACTACTCCGAATATCTCAGAATAATGCAAATTGTAAATGTATAGTCGTTTAAGTCGTCGGCGCTCTATTTTAAAGCGAGCGACGATCACGTAGATCGGGCCCCACAATTGGGCGCCGCGCCACCTTGTTGCTGGTAATAATCGGGCGCCACCTTTTTTAACAAAACGGGCGCTAGATTTCACTGTGAAACCTCGAGCCTTTCCCTTGTAACGGGGTGGCTCTCCCTCGGTTGTGTATGGCACACGCCGACATCCGGTCTGGTGTCCGGGATTCAGCTCGCCGATGTCCAGTTTCATAAATAAAAGACTGGTTACCACGACGGAACTTTATTTACAATCAAAGTTTAGTTACGTAACAGCTGTAACGAAGCGACTCCTTCGGAACGGGCGGTTACGAGAAAAACTAATATTCGAGACGAATAATGGCGAGACGCTCGTGTGGGGCAGAGTGGACAAGACACTTGTCCCAGGAACAGGCGCATGAGACGCCCGTGCAGAGTAGAATGAGCAAGATGCTTGTCCCAGGAACTAGGGGCACGAGACGCCTGTGTGGGGTAGAACGGACTAGACGCTTGTCCCAGGAATAAGGGGCACGAGACACCCGTGCCGGGTAGAATGGACAAGACGCTTGTCTCAGGAACAGGGGGCACGAGACACCCGTGCGGGGTAGATTGGACAAGACGCGTGTCCTAGGAGTGAAAGCACGAGGGTGTTAGCCAGGAACTGGGAACTGGTGGTTAGAGCATTAAGACGGGCGAGTACGCTTGCTTTTATATAGTTGTTAATGGAGGGAAGAACCACCACTTAAAGATCCCTAATTCCTAATTCTCGGGCTCTTTACATATTTACAGGTTCTCAAATCTAACATCTATTTACATATTTACAAATCAAAGGGAGCTACAAAAATTACCCGAAATTACATCACAAAACAAAGGAAACAATAGCCGAGCATAACCTCTTGATACTTAAATAAGATTTGGGCGAAATTAAATAAAATTATTCTTTCCGGGGTAGACCTGCAGGTATCAGACAACCCATAAGGCGTCGCACCCCTCGGTGGGATTGGAATCCCGTGCATACGCGGCTTAATGCATTCGTAGATTTTTCTGTCCTTAAAGACGTTCGGTGGATTGATAAGATATGTGATCTTCGCCTCACCTCATCAAGAACATTCATCATTTTTCCGTTAATTTTTATGGCTCGGATATGTGTCGATAATTTGTACGGTTGAGATATGAGTTGTAATTTCTACGGTCGGGCAATGTGCTACAAGTTGTATGGTTGAGGTATGTCATAATTTGTACGGTTGAGCTAAGGACGGACAAGACGAGATGCTTAAAATCCGTTACAAATTGGTGGCAGCGGTGGAATTGAAATAGACTTAATTGAAACGGGTTTTAGTTTCGTCGATCGACATACTAACTAAAGTTCTTAGTAGAAGCTTTCATTTCACAACGTGGACAATTAAGAGGAGACCCAAAACCTACCTCTGTCCGACTAGGTCGTGCTAGGACTTGACCTTCTGGTTCTCTCAGTGAAGACGGGGTGAATTCCCGATGTTAGGGATTTGTTTTCAATACACCGAACGTCTTTGGGGACAGAAACATCTACGAATGCACTCGTTTTATTTGAAAGATAATTTTGGGACCGCCACCTCTCTTCTAAAAACTATTTTTGCACCAGTACTTGTACTTGACAGCTGCCAGTTTGGATTCCGAGAATAACTCTACACGCGGTCTGTTTGCAAAGCGGGCGGTCACAAAACTGAAGGAATCTCAATCGGGTCGGCGTGCGATCCTAACGGTTCGTGGGCGGGGGAGAGGTCCATAAGCCGATTACAAGCCTTAATATATCCCACTTTCAACATGGAACAGTTTCATTACGTCCGGGGTTGTTTAACCGTCCTGAGAGTCGTTTGTGGAACAGTCCAAGTTCTAGAGATCACACTGCGACGCAATTACACTTTAGCCAAGATACACGGTGACCCGAATAAGCATACAAGTGAGTGAGATAGAATCTCCTGGTTGTCGCGAATGATTACCTGCAAAACGGAGACGATTTGGGAACACTGTCAAGGTTATTACGAATCACGTGGGTACCTTGTTCACCCTGGCGCCTTTTTTACATCAAATTACCCACTCCGTTCTTCACTGTTGCCAGTCAACGGAAAAGCTGTTGTAAGGAGCAAGTATACTGGGATATTTCATTTCAGGGTTTTGTGGCAACAGGGAGATTGCTAGGGAGGTCCGAAAGGGTCCGAAAACTGCTAGAGATTAAGGTTAGGGTCTTCTGGGAGGTGAGGGGGCATTAAGACCCAAACTGTTTCGACTACGCCATTGTGCCCGTTGGGGTCGTATCAGGGTTTTAAAATTTATTATAGTTATTATTAGTTTTCTGGGTCATCCTGTACATTGTGGGAATCGAAAATACGTTACTGATTTCACAAGATTACAAAATATTGTCAACGCTTGTTCGTCTATTAGCGCGGCTATAAGCTTAGCGTGTGTTTTGATCATGAAATTTGTTTAAGCACCAAAAAGGGTGTCTTCTAGGCCTTTCGAAGCCTGATTTCCGGCAGTCAATCGGGTAGGATTTGTGCCAGTAACTAAGTGCGCAGTTCAGGCTGTAACGGTGTTTTCATTCTTTTAGCAGGCTTCTTGTTTCACTCTATATTTGAAGCTCGTTCATTGTTCTGGACCATCGTTACAGTTTTTTCCTGAACATACGCACTAGAGACCGACACCCCGTTGCTTGGCTTCGTTGCAGTTGGCTCTCCGGGACGCTGGGTGACACAATTGACGCCACCCTGCCGGTTGTTTGTAACTCGGACGACTTTCGTACAGCTGATGAGCATGTATCTTTGGACGACGGATTATTATACTCGCATTACTTTTAATAACATTTTTGGCGTTGAATTAAGCCAAGAGATGCTGACACTGTGGAGTTAATTTAATTTTTCTTTTGTCTGTGAACGTGAACGAAAAGCGGATCCGTGCTTCGTGGTTCATTTTTACTAAACTTGGCGTTATTCACTCACCGCCCAACCAGTTCGGGAGATGTACGCTTTCTTTGCTGTATGGGTGTCCCAGAGTTTGTCGCCGAAAATTTTCGATGAGACCCCAACCAGGCTCTCGCTTGAAACCAGCTGAATTTCGAACCTAAGTGATCGTCCACTGAAACCCTCAACGTCGACGTGATCGCGTAAGCGCGAACGTTCTTGGCGCCATAAATCAATGCGGTTGTTTGCCGCCGTGTTGCGTGCGTGTCAACAAGCAAAGCAATCGCCGGAATGAAAAATTCTAATCCGCGTCGCCCCCCGCTTGTTTGCGTATCGGCCGTTTCGTGTCGAAAAAGCTGATTACCATCGCCGTCCCCCCTTCATTCATTATCATATTCGGCCATTGCGAGCCCATTCCGGAAGTGATTTTTACTTTCATCATCGAGGCGCGAGCATTTGCACATGCGAGTTGATGAATTCCTAGATACGAGCGGAGTTGGGCCCCCCCAAATTATTTCTAATTTGTTGATTTGTCGTAAGGTCTTGATAAGATCCAGACTCATCGACGGGTCGTAAGCAAGTTTGCAGAAACAGATGTGCAGGGGGGGTGGGGAGGGGAAACACATTCGATATCCCTTGCGGAGTAGATGGGGCGCGTTAATAATGTATGTGGATGTGTCAGGCGAGATTAGAAGTGTCAAAACGTAACTAACTGCGGCCCCGGGGGACGAGGTCGAGTGTTAAGACCGTATTAGCATGCGAATAAATTTAAGTTCGGATTACTAAGTGATATAAATTCTGCACGTGTATAATTGGACGGTGGAACTTTAATAGACTTCGGGAGCGACGGCCCGACGCGACGTCATCTACGACGTCCGAATGGTCTCGACGAGGTGCAGGCTTTTTGGTTCGCGTTTAAAATGCGGAAAGTGCACGTTTGAAATTAAAGTCTCGAGAGCGCACGATGATCTGAGTAGATAGGCTTTTGCTCTTACATACCATATCTATAAACTGCTACCTGTTTTATAAACTGGTACCTGTTATTTTATAAACTGCTACCTGCTTTACCTGTTATTTTATAAACTGCTCAGAAACTGCTATCTGTTTCCGGCTTGCCCGCGTCTCGCTTCTGCTGCCGCTTGCGCGCGACCTCCCTCTCCCTTCTTACCTCACCCCCCCCCCCTGACCACCATCCGCGCAAAAATTGCAATTTCGAGGCCCATGTTAAATCTTATGGAAAATTGGCGCAGAACGCACATAGCCTATCTACTGATCTGCTTATCTAGTAGGCTTGCCTACCTACCTGAAGGCCGCAAATATTGGACGGGCAAATTAAGTTCGCCCCAAATTGCCGGCAAGAGATATCGAATGCATTTCCCCCCTGCACATCTGTTTCTGCAAACTTGCTTACGACCTGTCGATGCTACCTTATCAAGACCTTACGACAAATCAACAAATTGGAAATAATTTGCGGGTGGCAACCACTACCCCCCCCCCCCTGGTAATTCGTCAACTCGCATGTGCGAATGCTCGCGCCCCGATGATGAAAGTAATAATCACTTCCGGGTTGGGCTCGCAATGGCCGAATATGATAATGAAGGGGGGACGGCGATGATAATCACGAAACGGCCGAAACGTAAACAAACGGGGGGCGACGCGGATTACGATTTTTCATTCCGGCGATTGCTTTGTTTGTTGACACGCACGCAACACGGCGGCCAACAACCGCATTTATTTATGGCGCTAAGAACGCTCGCGGTTACGCGACCACGTCGACGTTGAGGGTTTTAGTGGACGATCACTTTCTTACACTTAGGATTGAGGAAGCGCCTGACTATCGCAATGGGGGTGCCAATGGGGGTCTCGTCGGAAATTTTCGGCGACGAACTCCGAGACACACAACTACACCAGCACAACTAGGCGAAAAGTAACGCCGTGCAACAAAACGAAACCGGTTGACACACGAGGAGGCTCGCACGCCGACCCCATTAAGATTCCGTCAGTTTTATGACCGCCCGCTTTGCAAATAGACCGCATGGAGAGTTATTCTCGCTTCGCTGTAAATTTTCATTAAACGGTATTCGTTTTGGAGTGAGAAAGTAAACGGATATAACGTCCGGTCGTTAATTGTTTGCAGCGAGTCTATTAGGCCTTTCCAAGCTTGTCCGTCGAATTTACGGCAGGTATGTTTTTAGAGTCACGTTGTGCGTCGGTCGGTTCGTAATCCGTGTTTTCCTTTTATCTAGGTTTTCTTTTTACTCCGTCTTCTGTCTGCTCCTCCTTCATTCCGGACGCTTTAATGGAGTTTTGGTAAGCGCTATGGACGGATCTTTATGGAGTCGTTGTAAGCCGATTTCGATTGTTGGTTACCCGAACTCTCATTAATCCCGCCACTAGAGAACACCACCTCTAGCGCCTCGAAGTTTTAACTGGGAACATCTCTCCTACATTTCTGTCTCGTATCGTCCGTCGAAGTTAGACGTAACAGGAGCGCCGCGTTACTTCTAACTTCGACGGACGACACTTTGACGTTTGCTCGCTGGACAACCGATCTAACATTTCTTTTTCATTTACTTCATTTTGTTACATTTTAATATTAAGTGTTTAAAACGACAGACGGCGTTGATGCGCGCTTTTATTTTCGTATCGTCATGTTCACTTTAATGCGCTTTGTAAACGGATCCGTAATTAAACACCTTAGTTTAATTTTGAACGTTTACTTGACGTGTTGTTAATTTGAATTTTTCATTTGGGCCACTTATATTACAAGCGAAAATACATTGGTTAATTAAGCGCAAGATCAGTCGAAATTCGCTCTTTGGTAAAATGCGACACGTCGAAGCAGTAAAATAAAATTAGAACTCACCGCACGCAAAGCGTGTTCAGAGGGTTGAAGGTCGCTTGCCAGTTTCCGATTAACTTAGGGAAGCTGTGGCAGCGCCTCTTCCTGGTCCGTCCTCGCAACTTCTTCCGGGGACTGACTAAATAATTAACCAAGGGCGAAAAGAGTATTTCACATGTGAGGATACCAAATCGTACAGGAAGATGTACACTACGACACTAAAAGTCTGAATTATAGAAGAAACAACGTAATTAGAAATCAAGATGGCATCAGCCGTTTGCGTAAGATCAGTCGAAATTCACTCTTTGGTAAAATGCGACACGTCGAAGCAGTAAAATAAAATTAGAACTCACTGCACGCAAAGTGTATTCAGAAGGTTGAAGGTCGCTTGCCAGTTTCCGGTTTGCCTGTGAACCGTTGACTCAGCGAAACTGTGGAAGCACCTCTTCCTGGCCGGTCCTCGCAACTACTTCCGGGGGTTGATTAATAACCAAGGGCGAAAAGGATGTTTCACATATGAGGATACCAAATCTTATAGGAAGATGTTCACTTTAGGGTACCCGAGCAGCGTGCACGACAATAAAAGTCTAAATTATAGAAGAGGGGTTTTAATGAAAAGCCAAGCTTGGAAGTTCCGACCACGTCGATATAAGTTTTCCGCAACGACCTCGATAATTCACATACACGACATACACTCCAGTACAACTAGGCGAAAGGTAACGCCCTGCAACAAAACCAAACTGCTTGACGCGGGATAATCGCGCTGAGGAGGGTCCAAACAACTTTACAACCGCAAACCCATAAGAACGGAAGGGTAATGTCCCCGAAATGGTTATGCAAAAACCCTCTATAATTCACTTACACGATATACACACCAGCGCAACTAGGCGAAGAGTAACGCCGTGCAACAAAACGAAACCGGTTGACGCGGGCTAATCGCACCGAGGCGGGTCCAAACAAATTCGCAACCGTGAACCTATAAGAACGAAAGCGTAATTTCCCCGAAATGGTTCGGCAGCTAGTTGTGAGGGGTTGTGAGGGGGGGTGAGGTTAGCGCTTGGCTGAGTCGATAGACCCGGCGTCGCTCGAACTTTATGGAATCAGCACCTACCCTTATCGACTGTATCAATTCGACCAAACGCGTTCAGCTTCTAACTGGAAATATTATAACTACGATGAGGAAGACCACCAACGAATGTGCAGCTGCGAAAAATCAGTCGAGCGAAACGTTATTATAAACATAAGTATGATTCACTTGCATATATGTAATACCCGTGTGCAAATCTAAATGTCAAGGCGAATGACATTGTAGTTGTAGTTAGTTGTTAATAAATGTTTTGTTATACTGAGCTACGACCCTTATTTCATGTTACATAAATTATTACCGTAACAATATGCCCAACAGACGTAATGGCAAGGCGTAGCCCAACCAGTGTTTGGGTCGTAACGCTCTCTCACCCCCCGGGAGACCCCACCTCGATCTCTAGTAGGTACCTTGCGCGAGCTAAATGAATTCATCACCCCTTCTGACCTCATCTGATCACGTCGGGTTCACCAACTAGTCTCGGGTAGGCGAAAATTGTCAAAAAGGTGGGGACGTCGCCTCAATTATAAAAATTGACGCCCAATGACCCAGCAAAGTCTACGTGATCGCTTAATATTTGAACTCGCGAGTCAATTCCAGCCTGAAATGATGTGTCGCATCGTGGGTCGTCTAGGGCGAGCGGTCTTCGACCTGCGTGACGTCACTGAAAATTTTCAACTCGAAAACCGCTCATCCTAGACCCACGATGCGACACATCATTTCAGGCTAGAATCGCCCGGCGAAACCAAATCTGCAATCGCATACAGGGTGTTCCTTTAAAAAATTACAATTTCGCTTCGTTTACCCGAAAACGCGTTGCTCAGTCGTTTGCTCGATCCATTTCGGGCGGTATCTTCTCCTTTTAGAGTACGTGAGGTGGTTTATTTTGGATTTAATAAATTGAGGAGGGGGGGTGGGAAGCGCTTACGCTACTTTTTGTGGTAAAGACAGGTTAAGGTAGGCAAAGAGAAAAGAAAAAAGTAATGCGTGACCTCATATTGATCAGCGCCGCGTCGTAAAACTTTAATTCTTAACGTCATACACGTCGATAATGTAAAGGTCGCGACGACAGTGTTTCTTTCAGAACAGACAGACCCTCGGATTTAATCACGGCGTAACAATTACGTCGTCCAATTACACGGTCCGCGCGTTAATAATTAAGCGGTGCGGGAAGAAAAAACAAGGGACGGGCGCGAACAAAAGCGCCATCAACTCCGGCGGCGGCGGCGGCGACAGATGGAACAGGAACGGAGAGGAAGGTCCCGGCGGACCGCGGCGACGTCGTTTCTTCGACGTCCTGCATATTCATGAGCTTCTTAGCCGGGCACCTAATGGGACTGAGTGCCATCCTTGCGGAACGTTCGGTGCCCCCGAGACGCCTCCGTCTTCGTCTCTCGTCACCCAACCCGCCCCCCGGCCCCCGCAACGCCAACGAGATTAACTCGCCCTCGTGCGGGCGGAAATTCCGGCGGGCGGCAGTTTTTTTTTGCGCTGAAAATTTTATACGTTCTTAAGTTCATCTTGAATAATTTCGGCGCTTTGTTATACCCTTGCCTGACAAGCGCGGCGATGATTTATTTATTGTCTACGACCCGTCCGCGTTCGTTCGTTAGACCGTGGATTATTTACAAGAAGTGCCTGCTCGTGAAAGCCGACTTGCCGGAGAGATCCTTTGTATTTATGAGAGGCCGCCTAAATATATACATAAACGCTGATCGTTTGTGAAAAGTTACGAGGTTGGCTAGCTCCTGTCACGTTCTTTTTGTTTCTTTCCGGTTACTCCTCTTGGGATCTCCCTTTACCCGGAGGCGGTTGTCTTATCTAACATCTGCATGTCTGGTGTGTGTTTGTGAAAACTTACGAGGTTGTATGGTTATATTTATTTCAAATTAAAAAAATATAATCTTATCATCATTCTATGTATACAAAAATAAAAAACAAAAACATCGCAAGTTTGTCCTAGCATGCGGCGAATTGGGCTCATTTCGCACCCGTTCTTGGATAAAGCGTGAAGATGTTTGTTAATGTATTAATTAATGTTTTAGTAATTTTAAAAACAGTATAAAATCCTAATCAAAATCAGATAAGGGATCCAATATCTCTTGTGCGGCGGCACCTTCGCGTTGTTCTCTAACATCGGGAATTCATCCCGTCTTCACTGAGCTTAGTTGAGAGCACCAGAAAGTCAAGTCCTTGCACGACCGAGTTGGACAGAGGTAGGTTTTGGGTCTCCTGTACGTACGTCGCTTAATGCTTAACTAAATCACTACCAGAAAATTATTAAATAAATCACCAATTTGACACCTGTCAAGTGTTGGCGTAAAAACAAGTTTTAGACGTCGCGACTCTGGGCAGCTCCAAATTAATCTTTCAAACGAAAGAAGATCGCGGGATCCCTACCCAAAAAAATCGGTGAATTAGTTATTAGTTTGACAGCTGTCAGGTGGTGGCGCGGTAATCATTTTTAAAAGAAACACGCCACGAACGGCTTCGAAGCTTTAGAAGCGTATTAAACAATACGGAACTGAGTTTTAAAATAAGAGAAAGTTTTTAATTATTACCTGTCAAATAAACTGTCAAAATTGCAATTTTCGAACGATACATCCTGTATATTATTGCAGATGTGAATTCGCGAGTCAATTCTAGCCTGAAATGATGGGTCGCACCATGGGTCTAGGAGGAGCGGTTTTGGAGTTGTGTGACGTCACGAGAAAATCTCAACTCGAAAACGGCTCATCCCAGACCCATGGTGCGACCCATCATTTCAGGCTAGAATTGACTCGCGAATTCGAATATGCAATAATATACAGGGTGTACCGTTAAAAAATTGCAATTTTGCTTCGGATCGAGAAATTAATTAATTAATCTTTGATTTTTATCGTCTGTGAATTTCACTTTTTCTTCTCCATCTTTCTCTTGTTCCACCTTTTCAAGTTCTTTGCCTTCATCTCGTGTTTTACTTTCTTCTGCCAGAATTCGCTTCAGGTCGATTTCTTCTTTAAGTTTCTCCGCAGCAATTGCATTTACTTCCGGTTCCTCATCGGCTTTCTCTTTAACGCTTGGTTTTTCTTCCTTTTCCTCTTTGCCGTTTCATCTTCGACCTTCTCAACTTCTTCATCTTTAACAGTTACGGTTTCTACTAAACCCTCTTTTAGGCCAACTCTTCCTTAGGTTCCTCTGAAATAAACTTCTTTAATTATCGCTTTCGTTTCATGTCTTTAAGGTTTCTGGTTTGTTCTTGTCCTTTTTTTTCATCAAGACCTAGCGTAGATTCTCCCGTTTTCACTTTCTTCAAGTTCTTTTTGCTTCTTTCTTTCTTCTTTCTTCTCTCTCGGTTTTTTTTTCCTTGTAATTCCGAAAATAAAAGAAGTCATGGCTTTCTGTAATGGAATGCCTTAAATATTATCGCAGATTTGAATTCGCGAGTCAATTCTAGCCTGAAATGATGGGTCGCACCATGGGTCTAGGACGAGCGGTTTTCGAGTTGTGTGATGTCACGAGAAAATCTCAACTCGAAAACGGCTCATCGCAGACCCATGGTGCGACCCGTCATTTCACGGTAGAATTGACTCGCGAATTCGAATCTGCAATAATATACAGGGTGTACCGTTAAAAAATTGCAATTTTGCTTCGTATCGAGATTTTAATTTACAGTTTCCTTCATTTCTCTTTACAGCTATTGGCCTTTTGCTTTTTCAATGGTTGACGGACTATTCTTCTCGTACAATCGCTAATATAATAATAATTCGGCCCCATCGTAGTACGGATCCTTCCAGTAGTAATTTCGGTCAAATAAAACTACGCATGAATCGCACAGGCGGGGGCTTCTACATCGTTGCTTCTAATTCGATTCTAGTGGGCTTTACTTACAAGTCGCCCTCAATAAGCTAACTCAATAAAATTTTTTTTTTTTTGAAGGTATTGTGACGCTGAGCAGCTTCAAGCTGATCTTTCAAATCAAAGAGAAGCGCTTAAGCTTTACCAAAAATTACACGTTAAATAAACTGTCGGTTTGACAGCTGTCAAGTGTCGAAGAAATATTAGTTTTACAGGGGGCTTAATGGGCAGCCCCAAATTGATTTTTTAAACAAAAGGAGAGCACGCGATCATCATAAAAAATAATATAATTGTTGAATTTATTAAGTTTGACAGCTATCAAGATATCATCGCCGTTTTTAGGGATTAACACGACCATGAATTTAGCTTTAAAACAAAACCAAAGTCGTTTAATTATTACCAAAAGACTGTTAAGTAAATCGCCAGTTTGACAGTTGTCACGTATTGGTGTCAAACTAATTTCTCTTCGACACTCGACGGCCGCCAAACCGACAATTTACTTAACAAATAATTTTTAGTAAAGTCTGAGCGCTTTTCTTTGATTTAAAAGATCAGTTTGATTTGTTTAAAAAAAATTCTTGATGGGAAACTTGACAGCTGTCAAATTGGCAACGTTTTGGTAAGGATTGCTTTCCCCTGAAAGATCAGTTTGTAGCTGTCTACGGTCGTGACGCCTTTTAATGAAAACGAAACGCCCAATTTCTGCTAAAAAAAAAACTTAAATAAATTGTCAGTGTGACAGCTGTCAACGGTCGATTCAAAACGCTTTTCGGAAAGCGTCGTGGCTCCGGGCAGCTCCAAATTGATGTTTCGAGCACAAGAAAAGCGCTTAGTCAACTATCAAAAAATTGTTAAATAAGTCGTCGTCAATTTGACAGCTGTCAGGTATCAGGAAGTCTTGAAAATCAAGAAGAATCAATCACATAAATAAATCAACTCATTTAAAATTCAGGCTTGTCGTATTTTTGCCTCAATTTGACCTTGAAGATAGAAGAAAAGAGATCGTTTCGATCTTGAAGGCCAGGCGAGAAGTGATTGTCTTGACCTTGAAGATCAGAAGAGAAGAGTCCCACGCATACAGGTCCTGTTTATCGATCGACTGATTTTAAATTCAACCCATTACTAGTTTTTCTCCTCCGATCTGATCTTGAAGAGACAAGAGATTGTCTTGACCTTGAAGACTGCGTAATATAAATTTTCATTGAACGAAATTTTCATTTCGTAGTGAAAAAGTAAACGGATATGACGTCCGGTTGTTAATTGTTTGCTGCGAGTCCTTCCTTGAGGTCTTTCCAAGCTCGTCCGTCGAATTTACGGCAGGTACGTTTTTAGAGTAACATTGTGCGCCGGTCCGTGTTTCCGTTTTATCTTCTGTCCATTCCTACTTCATATCGGACGCCTTACCGGAGTTTTGGTAACCGGAGGCGACCTGACGATTCGCCTCAGTGGCACCGCCGTGGAGGGACCTTTATGGCTTGTCATCTTGATGTTGGTTACCCATCTCGCCCCTGGGGGACACCATCTTTAGCGCCGCAAAGTGGTAACTGGGGGCATGTCTCTCATGTTCCTGTCTCGTTGAGCAAGGGGGTGGTGTTAAGAGATGACAGCCGATTTGATGACGTCATTATGTCATTACACGTCTCCCTCTCGACGACAAGTCTTCAACATAGTACCAAAACGTACCAACGAAGATTGTCCCCAAATAAAAGCTCCAGTAAAGCGTCCCATGAAAATTCCGGAGTGAATCTCCGATGGGAGCCCAATTAAAGTGACAAGAAACAACATCATAGCCCGAGTTACGCACAGAATTTACTCGCACAAATACCCGGCCTGTTTGCTGAGGTCGGGCTTCGGAAAGCACAAACAAATACTTCGGTTTTCGCCTGGCTTTGCAATATTTTGAAATTTGATGAAGCGATACGAAAGCAGGTGACGTATTTTGGTTTCCACACAATACATGGTGACCCGAGTTTCTTTTTAAACCGTAACAGGATCCACCCACTCTGCGACTACTAACTTAACTCCAATACTACGTGCTTTTCTTACTTTTTTAAAAATTTCTTTACGTTCCTCTTCTCATTATCATCAGATTTGCTTCGTGCGGGCGGGCGCGACGAAATGAAACACAAGCCGAAGCGAGTTATGTTTCGCATAATTTATTAACGGTTTTAAAATCACGCGTGAGCCCCGCGGGGCCCCGGCATAAATCGCGCCCCGCCCGACGTTTCCCATTAAGTTTCTTTCGGCTCTCGCCGGGGTTAATTTAAAAATCGCGCGGCTTCACCCTTATCGGGAATCCGCGATCGTTATGAGCGAAGCGTTTTAATTTCGCCGCCTGATTTATACCAGCGCCTTGGCGCTAAATGAAACAAGCTCGCGTTAAGGTATTTAAAAACCTAAATGCTTTTGCCTAGTATGTAACTTGATTGGCCGGAAACAAGGGGGCCACTAACCTAGCAAGATATTTTTAACTGTGGCTATTCAAATTAGACACTTAAAGCGATAGCGTCTCGTTCAGAGCCAATATTTCTCTGCGGATCTAATGGCAACACTCGAGGAGGCAACTTACTCAGCACTAATTAATAGTTCTCGCCGATTGTCACCGCCGAAGTCAAATTCGTGCCAGAACTTTAATTAATGACGGCGATATAGCCGAGCTAAGACGAGACACTTAAACTGCTGAATCTAAATCGGCGCAATTTCGCCGCCGCCGGCGATAAATCCGAGCGTGGCGCTCTCGACGTTGCTCGGCCCAATCAGGCCGAAGACCAAAATCGAAAGGACGACCGCAGCTCTAACTAACCCCGGCTCAGTTTGATGTGCGGATGATATTAACCGTAGCATAGTGTCATGTCCTGGTCCTTCAACTACGAGATGGCTCTCTTCAGATGGAGCGAGAGGAATCTGTATTAAGTGGTCGTAGGTGTGTTGTGACCATTCGGGCGGAAGGAAGGAAGGAAGGAAGGAAAAAGCAGTATTTTATAAGTCAAACACCCTCAACGTTAATAACTTGGCGAGTTTGATACATGAGAAACATCGTTATGCACCAGGCACATTGCAGCACCATACAAATTAATGAGCATTTGTCGCATGGGTACTATTATCGTTGTACAAGTTAAGATGTGGGAAAGACTTGCTCTTCTTGGTACTGTCCTCGGTGGTTGCAGAGATAGCAATTCTTCCGTATCCCTTCTCCAAGTGCCGATTGGTCTTTAGATCTCCTTAAAAAATTGGGTAATAAAGAAATTGACGCTCACAATTTGTACGTCAGCGATCTTTGAATCTGACTCATCCCTCCCTCGCAACCGAAGCCAACTTAAGGCGTAGTGATGATTAACAACTAAAAAGTCATCTTAAGACCCATCGCCAGCCCTACGAGTCTACCTAAGGAGGTCTTCTTAACATCTTTTGGCGATTAATAACTAAAAAGGTCACTTTAAGACTTTCTGGTTATTGAAATAATACAGTTGAAGAAGCCAGCTTAAGACCATCTGACCTTTCGGGACTGAAATTAAACAAAATTCTTGGAAAAACAATCCTCTATTAATTGAAGGCATTTTCTTTCATAATACATTTCTTAATGATTCCGAATCCCGAATCCGCCTGTTAAAACATTCCGTCCCGAGCAGAAATAAAAATAAAGTTCTTGGAAAACCAATCCTCTGTTAATTGAGAGCAGTAGTAAGAACCGACTTTATTTAATAATGCAGTCTTAATGCTTTCTTTCGTAATCTATTACTTAAAACATTTCGTCCCGAGTAAGAAAATAAAAGGCCGAGCTGAAAACAAAATTTTCTTCTATTTGAAAACAGTAGAAATTGACGTTTCTTTAACAAGACATTTCCTGACGATCCTAATCGGTCTGAATCCGCCCATTAAAACATTCCGTCCCGAGTAGGGATAAAGATAAACGACCCTTCGTTAATTAAAAACCGTAACGGCACAGTAAGAACCGACTTTCTTTAATGATGCATTTCTTAGTGATTCGGATAGATCTGAATCCCGGAATCCGTCTGTTAAAACATTCCGTCCCGAGTAGGGAAAAACGGCTAAAATGAAAATCAAACTCTCCGTTACTTGAAAGCAATAAGAACTGATCGAACAATTTGAATTTGATCGCAATCCCGAATCCGCCTGTTAAAACATTCCGTCCCGAATAGAAATAAAACAAAATTCTTGGAGAAACTATCCTCTGTTAATTGAAGGCAGTAAGAGCCGACTTTGTTTAATAATGCATTTCCTAATGATTCGAGCTTATCTGAATCCAGTTAAAACATTCCATCCCGAGTAGATAAAAGCGGTTAAAATGAAAGTAGTTAATTGAACGCAAATAAGAATTGAATAAAACACTTCCTAAAGATTTACTCTGATCGCAGTCCCGAATCCCGTGCGTTATAACATTCTGTCCCGAGTAGAAATTAAAATACATTTCTTGGTAATTGAAACGCATTTCTTTATAATTCGAATTTATCCGAATCCAGTTAAAACATTAGATCCCGAGTAAAATGAAATCCCGAGTCCGTCTGTTAAAACATTCCGTCCCGAGTAGAAATAAAAATAAATTTCTTGAAAAAACAATAAGAACTGACTTCCTTTAATAAAGCATTTCTTAATGATCCGTATTGTGACGCGCCCAATAATAAAGCCCTTGTTTGTTGACTGTTACTTGCACGTAAACAAGCAATGAAAATGTACAACAAACCCAGCTTAAAATTTACGGCCAATTTAAATAACTGTCTCGTGGCTTTCGAATGGTCGCACAGCTGGTTATTAATATTATCTACACTACGGGTCTGCTTGCTACCTGCTATTGTCTATTGCAGCCGCCTAAGGGTCATTTCTACTGCCCTAGATTTTCTGTGTACAGTTGAAGGACCCTCAGGAGAAACCGCTATAAAGAATAATACCCTTAATTATGGCTCTTGATCTTTGTTAATAGGAAACTACGTCGTGATAACCTGGTTCTTTCGGTGAAGCAGTGAAACTCTTGAATGAACAAGGAGCGGATAATTTAAAAATGAAGCGCAAAATTAAATTCAGTTAATTATTTATTGAGAAAAAAAATGGGAAAAACTCCTCTGTGGGATCGGAGATCTTGAGCGAAAAACCCTTGCGTTTGAAATCAATACAAATAAACAAAAATTACGACTTTCAGAAAGCGCGGTATAACTCGTTTAACAGATTTCACCTTCGAATATCACCAGGCTATCAATTCGTCTCTTCCTCGCAACCATCACCAGGCTATCAACAACCCTGCCAGTCACGAGCCTCACTTGCTTCAGAACAAACCTGAGACGACCGGCAAAACTTTGACGAATCCGAATTTTGAAATTATTTAACAAACAAGTGTGTAAATAAAAACCTGGTCAAGTGGGTTGTGATCGAGAATTTATCCAATGCATTTACATAGCAGAATAATTACTAAATGTAGCCTACTTGACCAGGTTTTTATTTAGACACGAGTTGGTTCTTTTTCACCTTTTATTTTCTTTAATGTGTTCCTATATTTTTAACTGAATAAATGAAAAGTATTTATTACAGCTTACTTTTGTTTCATCTGACAATACCTTGCATCAAGGCTCTGCAAACATCATCGACGCATCCCGAAACTGTTTGCAATGACACTTCAAAAAGATAACTAAGGCTCCAGTGGCCAGATACCTAAGTGCAATTGCAAATCGTTCCTGAACGGGAATACACTGTCGCATGTTGGTATCACTCTTTGATATATATGTACGTGGACTAATCTTATTCAGTCTTATTCAGGACATTCCACAGAAATTTCTAAATTTATTACTCGTAACGCGTAAGCTCATTGCCAATCCATACAGATTAACGGTCATTTGTCTCATGACCGCCGCGTAGTGTTTGGTTATCGTTGCGCAAGCTAAACTTTTGTAAATAATCTCGAACCCCTGGTTAGTTCGATGCGCGGATAACATTAACCGTCGGCGTCGTGTCGTCCTGGGCCTTCAAGTACGAGATGGGGCGATTCAGTTTACGCGGGTATTTGCGGACATATCCGAAGCCACCCCACCCCCTTATGCGTTTGAATGTGCGCCGAAACAGATTGCGGATTAGAAAAAAAAACCGTAGGGGATGTGGATGGGGGCCAAAAGAGGCGCGCGCGCCTTCCCGCGCCCGTTGCGGAAGTAGTTTAAGATTTAAGGGCGCAGTCGATAACCGTGTTACTGAATTTGGTTAGTCGGGGGTGGCACAGATGTTCGTCGCCGAAGTTTACTCCGACAAATAACTGTAAACTTCTTACGGACGTCGAGATACGACCGCGCGAGTTTTATTAACCGTCGGTTTACTTGCGGCGCGCGCCACTTTTTAAAACGCTTCGCGGAAATCGGTTCGTGTCTGATGGAAGGACGAACGATCGGAGCGTTTAGTTGTTAGCGTGAAAAAGTTGGCGCCCAACTTGACGTTCGCTGCCAACATTTCCGCTCTTACCTGGCTTACGTCTCAATGCACCCTCGCTTAAGATGTTTATAATAATACAAGACGTCAACTACCCCAAATTATTATTTTGGGAAGTCTTATTCAACAAGTTAATAAATTAAAAATTATTACTTTTATTCTTATATGTATTATGGTAATTGTTATTATTGTTTTCTTAATTTATTACTTCAACACTAATAAAAAATAACGATTTATTCAACAATTTCCAGAAACTAATACGTGTCCATAAGCTAATGTATCTGTAGAATTAGGTAAAAGGTATCTTTTATCATCTTTCCAACTTAGAGACTTTTTCTTTACTTCTTCAGTAAATATATCATGTTTATGACTCCTGATCACTTTCTGTCTATGGAAGTATTCTTTTTCATTAAACAAGCAATTTTTGTAATCTTCAAAACTTATTTCTTTCTTCAATACTGCTTTCTTGATACCTTTTAATTTTTTCGAAACAGACGTTTCAGTTCTGTAACTGTACATTTTTTACGTTAAACCTATGCATTCTAATATCTTAATACCATTCAATTCATCTTTGAATTTCCCTATTACTTCCTTATTTTTATCAGAATATAATGGATGATCCTTTGGATAATCAGATGTATCAGAATAGTCGGGATTGTTTTTCATAAATTCATAGAAATCGGCATTTTTAATCTCATATATAAAGCTATCAGTATCTCCATAAAGAAGTTTTACGTTTTCATTAAATTCTTTTTTAATTACATTGTAATGGAAGTTATACATTAACACTTTTGATAAATCTAATACAGCTTGCCCAATGTAAATTGGTTTATTAAACAATACTTTGGTTTTATAATTATGAACTGCTGCCAGGTGTTTGCTAAATATAGTTCTGTGTTTAAAATTAGGTTTGTTTATCGCTTTTTGTAATTTTTCTTCATCACAATATAATTTAATATTTTGTTGGTTTCTAACAGATTGCATAGACTTACCATTAATTTCCAGAAATCTTTTTCAAAATCATTTTTCGCCTTTTGTCTTTGTTCAGTATTAAATTTTACATATGGTGCTATGAAATTTGACTGAGTAAATTTTATACGTCTGTGAACCTTTGTTATTCTAATACCTAAACTTTTGTAAAGTTTTAATGTTTTGTAATGAATTATATAATTTTTCTTATCATAGAAATGACAAAGCAGTTTTTCTACTTTTCCGCCCGGAGGAATTCTATTTTCCGGAGCCAAAGGCAAGTCATTGAATTTGTTATGAATAGCCAAATCTACAGGGAATGCTAAATCAACTTCTAAAACATAACCCGTATCACTATCTGATAACAATATACCGTCAACATTTTTAATTTCATCACAAGTCAACCATTTTAAGTCTTTTTCTGGTAATCTCTGAGATAAAGCCCATCCATATAGATTATTAGCATCTATATAGATAATCTGAGTATTTTCATCTGCCTGCGAATCCCTGTTACTACACTGTGAAATACCTCCTCTAATTCCGTTTTCAAAAACCATATACATTTCATAATCAGTTAATAATTCCAACTCCACTGAAGTATATTTGAGCATACAGTCGCAAGCTAACCCCGGAGTTGTATAATACCAAACAGGATCCGGTCCATAACTCTTTCCCAAACATAAGTCTCTAAAATTTTCAAATACATCAGTTAAAAGCAAAACATCTAGTTTTAAGTATAAATCATGCCATTCACCCAAGTTTTTAATTTTAAAATGTTTCCATACTTTCACTGCATGTTTGAATTCTTCTTGAGAAATTCCTTCTTTTGTGAGCGAAGAATAAAATTTATTTATTGATGGAAGCTTTGTTTCAGAAAATTTCTCAAAATAATCCATGTATATATCCATAGGGATATATTCCTTTTCTAATTATCTTGCTTTTTTCTTTCCTAAATAACACATCTAATTCATGATTTGAAAAGTATTTAATTTATTTCTCTCAACTGACTTGATTCTAGATTAGATGACAAATTGTCTAGGCTACTTGCAAAAAATATAAATGAATCGATAAATCTCAATTCGATATATCCATTATCATCCATTCTTAAAATTCTACTGAAGGAAATATATTTCTCTTCGTTATTAGGTATTAATTTCAATTGACTTTTATCTTCCCCTAGATTTTTTATAAACAAATGGCAATCGTAAGAACTTAAATTATGAAACAAAATTGGAATAAACAATGGTTGTTTATATTTCAAATTGCAGTTTCTACAAGCAGCTCCTCTATATTTTCCAGTGTAATGATCATGATCTCTTACTTTTGGGTTTTCTATAGAAAACACATTTTCACAAAGATAACATATTTTTGTTTTCTTATATTCTTCTAGTTCGATATCTTTTATGGGTTTATTTTCTTTTAATAACTTAGATATTGTTCTGGCATGTTAGTTATTCTTTTTATAAAACATTTATCACTTTCCTCTCCTTTGTAAATTTCCAATGGGTTATCAATATTATTATAAGCACTCTTAACGTATAATCCATAACCACATGGAATATGAAATTGTGTTTTATGAGTATATGATGATTCAGGATTTGGTTTGCATGTATGAATAGGTTTCAGAATAGATTCAAAATCAGAATAAATTACATACGGATGTCTTAACATTCTTTGAATATTTTTAAATTTTAATACATTATCTTCAGGCACGTTCGGAACGCATGGTTCATTACTAAAGCAGACCCCATGTCAACTACCCCAAATTATTATTTTGGGAAGCCTGAGGCTAGGTCGCTGCGAATAAATTAAAAAAAAAAATTGATGGCAATGAGTCTCTTCATCGAACGTGATAAATCGGAATCAGCTCGTGTTGTGGGGGCTCACGATCGGGCCGTGCTTCCGAACAACGCAACGACGCGAATGTACCTTCGGCGCTCCCCGCCCCCCCGTTTGTTTGTTTATTTTTATTTCGAGTACCTCTGCGAGAGCTCTCTTCCTCCCTTCTTCCGAGGAGACGAGAATGCGATTGTTTTTTCAAGTTGCTCGGACGAAATGGGATTTTTAATTCAATATTTTCCGTTCGCTACGGCTTTATTTATTAACTCGTTCAGTTTTCGTCGTCGAGCGGAGGCCGGAGGAGTCCGTCTCAGATTCGCGATTGCGCTGCACCGAACCATATGATTGGGCCTTAGAGTACTTTCATTGTTTACATTAAAAAAAAAAATCAAGGGTTTCGATACTACAGGCTGCGCCAATAACGTTCCGTTGCGTGTTTCGACTTTTCAAGCTGCGACGAGTTCGCGGAAGTAAGAAAACGAAAGTGTCTCGAAAGGCCCGGAACACCTCGATTAATCCGGCGCCCTTGGCCCGCCCTCTCGAACAAACTGGATTCCGTATAATTTCCCAGCCCTTCCGCGCCATTAGCTTTTATTTTTCCCGGCGGGCTCGCGCGATTACTCACCGAGGAAAATAAATAACGCCGTCTGCGTTCGATCCGCGCCCAGAAACACCTAGACCTCGGCGAGCCGGCCGAGAGGAATCTATATTAAGTGGTCGCATGTGTGCCGTGACCATTCGGGCGGAAAAAGTTCGGTCGGTCGGAAGGAAGAAACAGTATTTTATAAACCAATCACCATCAACGTTAATAACTTGGTGAGCTTGATCGTCAGTACTACCATTCATCATCGATGGTGTTCAATATGACCATTCTCAAGAATGTGACCGCTCAAGAAACTCGAAATCAATTTGAAAGACAAATGGCTCTATATCTCGATATAAGTTGCCATCTTAGATCTGTATACACCTCAAATTGCAGTGACGTTGACCCCTGTGGCGATATACTTTACAAGAATCACCAATTTGTACCTCAAAATTATCACACATCATGTTTTAGTTCAAAAAATTCATCGTAAATCAATTTGAGGAGCGAACGACACCACTGCAGTACCGTATCGTCATGAGAGTCATCGTTTTTAATCTGTTTACACTTCAGATCCTCATGATACTCTCCTCAGCGACGATGTACGACGCAAAAAGCACCAATTTGTACCTCAAAATTATCACACATCATGCTTTAGTTTAAAAAATTCATCGTAAATCAATTTGAGGAACGAACGACACCACTACAGTACTGTGTCGTCATGAGAGTCATCGTTTTTAATCTGTTTACACTTTAGATCCTCATGATACTCTCCTCAGCGACGATGTACGACGCAAAAAGCACCAATTTGTACCTCAAAATTATCACACATCATGCTTTAGTTTAAAAAATTCATCGTAAATCAATTTGAGGAACGAACGACACCACTACAGTACTGTATCGTCATGAGAGTCATCGTTTTTAATCTGTTTACGCTTCAGATCCTCATGATACTCTCCTCAGCGACGATGTACGACGCAAGAAGCACCAATTTGTACCTCAAAATTATCACACATCATGTTTTAGTTCAAAAAATTCATCGTAAATCAATTTGAGGAGCGAACGACACCACTACAGTACTGTATCGTCATGAGAGTCATCGTTTTTAATCTGTTTACGCTTCAGATCCTCATGATACTCTCCTCAGCGACGATGTACGACGCAAGAAGCACCAATTTGTACCTCAAAATTATCACACATCATGTTTTAGTTTAAAAAATTCATCGTAAATCAATTTGAGGAACGAACGACACCACTACAGTACTGTATCGTCATGAGAGTCATCGTTTTTAATCTGTTTACGCTTCAGATCCTCATGATACTCTCCTCAGCGACGATGTACGACGCAAGAAGCACCAATTTGTACCTCAAAATTATCACACATCATGTTTTAGTTTAAAAAATTCATCGTAAATCAATTTGAGGAACGAACGACACCACTACAGTACTGTATCGTCATGAGAGTCATCGTTTTTAATCTGTTTACGCTTCAGATCCTCATGATACTCTCCTCAGCGACGATGTACGACGCAAGAAGCACCAATTTATATCGTATACCATCTTCTAGTTCAACAAGTTGCAGTGCAGTGCTGTATCTGCACGCAAGTCACCGTTTTAAATCTGTATATATTTCAAATCGTTATGGTGTTGCCTTCGGTGATGATACACATTGCAAGAAACGCCAATTTCTACCTTAAAAGCAGCATGTGTCACATTTTAGTTCGTTGGTGTACGATATATTGATGCTAGTAAAAGTGACCTTTCAGAAAAATCATCGTGCATCAATTCGAGGGATGAATAACACCATTGCGGTGTTGTACGTTCATGCAAGTCACCATTTTAAATCTGTATACGCCCCAAATCCTCGTGCCATAGTCTTCAGTGATGGTGTACGTTCCAAAAAGCAACAATCTTTACCTTAAGCTGCCACGCATCATATTCTAGTTCGATAGATGCAAGATAATAATAATAATTTATTTCGACTTTTGCCATTAACATGGATGTCTTCGTTAAAATTATAATATAATATATAAATATTAATATAAAATATAAATTCTGTCATAGGATTATCTATGGCGTTAAATAAATGCACATATAAATATAAAAGGCACAAAATTTGCAATATAATTTTAACAGAATTCTTTGATGTTATAGAAACAGCAATTAATTAGGTATTTTTTTAGTTTTGTTTTAAATATGGTTGGTGTTCTTGGTTCTTTTAAAACTTTAGGTAGCTTATTGTAATAAAACATTCCAGCATAGAACGGCGATTTCTGGTATTGAGATGTATTCGGATGCTCAGGACGCAGACTTTTTTTGAGGCGGGTGTTGTATGCAGGAACATTTTCAGCTTTATGAAATTTATGGGAGTTAATATGTATATATGTCAGTAGTTTATGTAAATAAATTGAAGGGACAGTTAAAATATTATATTGTTTAAAAGTTTCTTTACAGGATGTTCGTGGACAGAGATTAAATATAAGTCTTACAATTCTTTTTTAAATGATAAAAATTTTATTCAAATCTGTAGCTTGACCACAAACACATATCATGTAATTTATGTGGGGATATACAGTGCTAAAATATATGTTGAGAAGATCATCAGTAATGATGATGTTTTTCAAATTCAGGATCAAATAATAACTTCTGTTTAATTTTGATGCTACGAAGTCAATATGATTGGCCCAGCATAAGTGCCTGTCAATTGTAAGCCCTAAAAATCTAGTGTGACTTTTTATTTCGATTTTATTATAGCTAAGTTTATTGGTAGGGTTCATTAATTTATAGTAGAAATCAATGCAGACTGTTTTGTTATAGCTAATAATTAATCTGTTCTTTCTACACCATATGTTGATAATATTTAATTTTTCTTCCAATATATAGTAGTTAGGTGCTGCAACCAAAATTGTAGTATCATCAGCAAACATAAATACTTGCCCTTCCGTTATATAGTTAGGTAAATCATTGATAAATAATATGAAAATTAATGGACCCAGAACACTTCCTTGAGGTACACCCATAGTAAGATCAAAATTGTCGGAAATTTGTTCATTAATTTTTACAGAAAGTTGACGTTTTGAGAGATAAGATTCGAACCAGTTTCCAACTGTACCTCGAAGACCTAGGTTATTTAGTTTATTTAATATTAAATTAAAATTTAGACTGTCAAAAGCTTTTGTTAAATCATAGAAAACGCCGGCTACTTTAAGCTTAGAATTGAGACCGTTTCGAATGGACTAGACAAAATCAATGGAAGCAGTTTCTGTAGAAAAACCCTCACGAAATCCATATTGATTATGAGATAATAAGTTATACTTGTTTAAATAAGCTGTTATTCTATTATAAGCTGCTTTTTCAATGATCTTAGAGAATGAGTTTAGTAGTGATATGGGTCTATAATTTTCAATGTCGGTTGGGTCAAGTTTTTTGAAGACAGGAATTATTGTTGAAAATTTTAATGAATCTGGAAATTGACCTAAAGAGAAAGAGAGATTGATTATTTCACTTAGAATTGGAGAAATGTACGAGCTACATTTTTTCAAGATAGAAACTGAGATGCCAATTGAATTTTTCAAGTTAAGTATTAATCTATTTATTTCTATTTCTGTTGTAGGCATAAAAAACATAGTTGAATTATTATGCGAAGATGTAAAATTGTCGTTTACATTATTTTTAAAATGATCATTAATTTGAGTAGGTATTGTTTTAGTAAAGTATTCTCCAAACAAGTTTGCAACTTCCTTGGGGTTAGTGTATTTAATATTATTGCGTTCCAGGACAATATTTAAGGGTACTTTAGATTGATTAGTCTGCCTTTTCGCTATGTTCCATAAAGTTTTATTTTTATTCTTAGCATTACTTATTTTATTTGAAAAGAAATTTTTCTTTTTCAAATTTATTAGGTCTCGGTATTTCTTTTTTTGAGTTTTATAATTAGACTCAACGTTGACATTTGAGATAAATTTTCTCAACCAGTTTAAATGTTTTAACTCATTTTTAAAAATTTTTAAGTCATTATCAAACCATGGTAATCTATTATTATTTGTAATTTTAATTTTCCTTTTAATCGGAAAACATAGTTCGTAATAATACGTAAATTCAGACCAAAATTGATCAAAAATAATATTAATATCAGTAGTACTACAGATTAAACGTGTATTTGAAAGGTAGTTAGTGAAATTATTTATATTATCTTCATTAAATTGTTGCCTGAAAGTATACTCATGGTTTAGGTTTGGTTGTATTTGATATGTACAGTAACTATCTACGCAGTGTGATCAGCTATATTAGGTTCAACGATTTTATAGTTTAAAACATTACTGTTTGTTATGATGTAATCTATACTACTTTTGTTCCTGTTTGTTATGCGCGTTGGCTCATTTATCAATGATCGAAGTTGAAAAGATTCAAATAGATCAAACAATAATTTTTTGTCTGTAGTTTCCATTAGACAATCAATATTAAGATCTCCTAAAATTAAAACGTTATTTATTAAGCTATTAAGTGAATTAGAGAGCTGTTTAAGAAATACTGGAAAGTCGGAATGTGGTGATCTATATATTGTGAGTATGCACAAAGATTTGTTAATTTCAATTGCTGAGCATTCGAATGACAATTCAATAGGATCTGCTAATAGTTTCACAATATCTTTGTATTTAAACTTAAGAGAGATAGAATCTTTGATAAAGATTGCGGTGCCGCCGTTTTTATGCTTCTCACGACAAAAATAAGAGACTAGTGTGTAGTTATTTATCTTCAGAAGTTTAATACTTACATCATTCTGCCAGTGTTCACTTAAACATAAGATCGTTGGATGATATTCAAGTAGGAACGTTTCAAGAACACCAACCTTATTACGTAGACATTGTATGTTTATATGTATTGCTGTGATGATGTCATCGGCGTTTTTTAGTGGTTCATCCTTTCCCGTGAAACATCGCGAAAATTTCTTCTAGGAGAAGTGTGTGATTGACCATCAGCATCGACTTCGTTGGCCGCATGATATTGTTGGAGATGTTTAGTTGAATTTCGATTAAGTTGCTACGGTGTATATATGGATTTAAGATTGGTTTTGAAGCATATGTGCAGACTATGCTAGATATGTGTTTGGTTATCAAAAACTTTCCAGAGGAATTCAGATGTAATCCAATTTTTGTGAAGTGACGGTTCAATAGTGCATTGATTTCGATGAAATTCGCTTTGTTGAAAGCTAATGATTCTGCGTGTAATATTGTATTGTTTTTGCCAACAAATTTATTAATCACTGGTCTATTTTCCCAAGAGATGTCATAATAACATTCGTTGCTTTCAAATTCTCCAGAGTAGTCTTTATTAATAAGATGTATCGATGGTTTTGCAGTTTATTGCATCATTTGATCCAGCCATAATTACAACATAATCATGTTTGTCAAGTGTCTTTGACAAGTTGGCACAATCAGAAGCCACATCCGCAAATCTACCATTTGGCTTCAATATAGAGGTTACATTGAATTTACTATTGGGAAAAGTATCGATAAACTTTTTTGCTAATCCTCTGCCATGACTATCAGCTAATATTAGGATATTAGATTTCTTTTCTTCATATGGTTTATTGTTTAGTTCAAACCATGCATCAAAAGTATTTATTTCGTATTTCGGATCCTCAGTAGTACTTTTTTGGTTAGTATCTTCTTGGGCGGTATGGTCGTTTGGTTGCACTTGTTTATTTGGATCATTTTCCTTATTTTCGGATGTTTTCTTTTTATTATTTAGATTCTTTGTAAATCCTTTTTTAATTTTAGTGACAGTAGTTTCTAAGAATTTTATTTTGTTCTTTAAAGTCGTGATTTCGCGTAGGAGTGAAAAGTAAATCTTCTTTTGATTCGGCGTATTTTTAGGGTCCCTAGTAATTACAGTATCTACGCTACGAAAAGAGTCCTCACTTTCAGAGTCACTGACATCACTGTTTATAAAACTGAAGTTTTTAGCTACCTTCAGTTCGTTAATGAGTTGTTTTTTGTTTCCAGTTGCGGATTTACCTAACTTCGATAGTTCCTTTTTTAATTCGGTCACTTTTAAGTCACTGATTTTCTTTTTTTCTGCCATTTGTAGGGTAAAATGATTTGACAGTTTAACAATATTTCTAAATAATCAAGAATTCAGCTGGTGTAAAACACAAAAACTGGACACTACAAGTTCGTACTGTGTTCGTACGGAGTGGAATATCAAGCGCGTATCAATCGATCACCAATTTGCCCGATATTGCTTTAATACATTTATTAATTAGAATCTTTGGTTCGTTTTTTATGGATTTATTTAATAATATATCCGGATTTTATTAGCACATATGAGTTTGTCTAAGTATTAGCATCTATTACATCTATGTTAACTTAGGTAAGGATCACTTTTAACACAGAAATAGTACTTTAAAGTAAGAGATAAAATACATGCTCGACCACCTCATGGCTAGAACTGTGATCATGCGATCACTCAAACAATTCATGGTGAATCAATTCGAGGGGCAAGTAATCACAATTTTAAATCTGTTTGCACTTCAAATCCTAAAGATATTGTCTTCAGTGATGAGATACGCTACGAAAAGCGCCAATCTGTACCTTAAGCTGCCATACGTCATGTTCTGGTTCGATGGGTACAAGATACTCGCGCCGAAGAATGTGACCACTCAAAGAAATCATCGTAAATCAATTTGAGGGGCAAGAAAAACCGTTGCGGTGCTATACCTTCACGTGAGGCACCTCTCCAATTATGTATATACCCCAAATTCTCGTGGTATTGGCCCCCAGTGATGATATACTTAAGAAAAACGCTGTTTTATTCCGTTTGGTGCATATATACCTCACGATTAGCAATGCGATCGCTCTTGTTTAACCTTCGGAAATTTCTTTGGGATAACAAAGTGAAGATGTGCTTTGCCCCGGGGCGTTGGGGGCTGTAGGTTGCAAGAGTTCCATTTTAGGTCCAAATTTGGCACCGCGTACTGGGCCCAGGCTTCCACCGATGTGTGTGATGAGTCCCGAAGTCATCGATGACTTCAGCTTCGATCGTCGGCGACCGTTTTGTCCGTACGAGTTAGTTTAGCGTTAAACGGCTTCGTAAATCACATTACGACTTAAGCGCGGAGATGATCTCTTAAGTCCATCTCGAGAGTTATTTAAACGAACGATCATTTAAAGTGCTGCGCTCGCCCCGGTTACGAACAACCTTATTAAAAATTTCGTCGTCGCGTCCTAGCTCGTTCATAATGGCACTTTAATGCCCGCGCGCCTCGGATTTAATAACGCCAGCACGCGCGCGCCTCCACCACATCTACGAGAATTATTCCGAGAAATAGTGCGCGAGCAAAAAGCGAATGCATTCGTAATCTCTTTTATTATTCATGTCTTTTGTGCAACGGAGGAGAACGTAGATCGCATAACCGATAGCGATGTTATTTAGTAGCGCGCCCGGGGTGGGTCGCGACCTGTCCCCTCACCCACAGCTACGAGGAAACCTATCACCAGTGCGCTAACTTTTTAACTCCCCACCCCCCCCCACCCCAAACTTCTAGGTGAACTTTATTGCCGATACGACAATGAAATTTTTATGCAGCCCTCGGACCTAACGACCCACAAACGGGCGCGAGATGTTTAAGGCCGGGGCGCGCATCACGAGCGGATAAAAGTCGTACTTCTGGATTTTATGGGGCGGGCGCCTCCCCGAGGTAAGCCCGTATGTGGAATCTGCGGCGCGAAGCGAATTCGAATGTAATGATGAAGCGCCCCGACAAAAACGTGTCTGCCGTCGCGTCGGTCGCTCGGCTTGAGGTAAACAGGATTCCGAAGATTCGGCTCGGAACTTAGCGCCGCTTAATATTCAAACACTTCGACGTCGGACGTGTAAATCACCCCCCCCCGCCCCCCGCCCGTCGTTATTTGGCACGGCGAGAAGTTTTTAATTCATTAAGTTCGCCGGGCAAGCGGCGGGGACTTAATAAATTGTCGGCGAATTGGTCAGCAAACTTTCGAAGTGACACCCGCCCCCTCACCCAACCACGAGAGTTTTCACGCATCTGTTCGCAGACGGACTGGGGGGAAAGAAACTTTCGCTCGCGCCGCGCCGCGCCGCTTGCTAACGGCCGTCCCTCACGTGACAAACACGCAAGGTCAAATTTGTATTATCAGGGCACTGGACGAAAGATACGAACGTCAAGTTTGTTTCGACGCGAAGCGTCGCGCGCCCCCGCCGCCCCTCACCCCGAGAGGCCGTAAGCGCAAGCAGTCGAACAAAGATTGCATTCTCCCATATCGCATCAATTAACGCGCAGAAATGGGGGAGGGGGGCGGTTTCGCCTAACAGGATAAATAAATTAACGAACGTATTGATATCTCTTGCTTACTTGCTTGTCTCACGCCCTGCGCCCGCCCCCCACCCGTCGCCTCTTCGCGCGAGCGAGCGAAGTGCTAATGAAAACGATGAAAGGGAGAGGAGGCGATCTCTATGCTACTCTTTTGTATCGCGCGAGTTATAACAATAATTAATTCGCTTTAGTCACTCGTATTTATTACGTAACGAAACAAAAAATTCATAGTGCGCTCCGCACGTGATCTGGCAAACATTGCTCCTTGATCGAACTGGTCGTGCTAGGCTATTTGCCTTGTGTCCGTTGTTTTTCTTGCAAGTATTTTTAATGTGAATGTTTATTTTATTTGAACAGACCAATGCTGAATAATTTGGGATAATTTGTGTTTATAAATAATCTCCGTACACGTGTTATGTTAATTTCAGTGAGTTTTTTCCTTTTATGCGAAAAATTCTTTTCGTTTTTATTTTCAATACGTTAAATTTAGGATATTAATTGGTTGTGTTCAATTCCTAGAATACTGTACATTTTGCCATACGAAACCAGCTCCGATGTTTCAGAAAATGTTGATTTCAAATTGTTTGTTTGGACTAGATTTTCGTTTTATTTTCGCATACTGATTAATGATTCCTTTACTGAATGCGTGCTTAAAAATAAGCGTTTTGAATTTTTTTTTATTTTAAATTACGTTAAGTTCTACCACCCCTGTAGTCATAGGCGTAATTTATCGACCACCGAACTCCCAATATGCCATATTCCGAAATTTATTTGAAGAAATTTTATCCAGTATTTTTACGGTTGCAGCAGAGTTAATTCGTTTGGGTGATTTTAATATAGACGGTTCCATGGAAAATCCGACATATACAAATTTCTTAAACTGTATTGAAATCTATGGTTTAAAACGGTTAATAAACACACCCGCCAGAATAACAGAATTTTCTACTTCTTTAATAGATTATTTAATTTTAGCAGATGATATGGCAGTTGATAATTTGGATGTCGTAGATGTTCATGGAATCTCTGACCACGCAGCTATAATTTGTACCATTCTGATACATGTACCCTCAACGCTTAGGGAAAGACGTACCTACTTTTCGAACTTTTTCAAGTTTTAATTACAATAACTTTCATAAAGATCTAGCTTTGCTCCCGTGGTTCTTCATAACAGAATTAGATGACATTAATCTGAAGGTACAATTTTTTAATTAAACTATGCTACCTACCTGTGTCGATAGGTAGTAGTTTCACATCGGGTTGTACTTCTCCGATGTGGCCAGCCAGCTGCAGTGAGACGGGGAGGTTCGATTCCGAAACGCGAGGCCACACCAAAAATAGGCGCCACTTAATTTTTGAAAAAGGGGGAAATTAAGAAACCCAATTACCTCCAGAACACGTTAGTTTATTATACAACCAGTCAACGAAATAAATCAAACATAAAATAGATAAACATTAAATCGACGCAAAAAAAGAAAATATAAAAAAAAATAAATAAATAGAACTATTCTACATTAAAGTTAAAATGTGTCTTTAATTTTACACCGGAGTGTACGCAATAAAGTGCATGTCGAACGGCGGTAAAATCAAAGAGAGAATTCCGCAAAATCAAAACGCGAATTAACGCTCAAAACTGCGTAAAAGATAACAAGTAACGCTCCCACCTCTATTCCGTCGGCGTCTTATTTACTTGTCGGCCTCTATGTATCAAAGTCGCCGCTAATCCTTTTGATGTACGCCGCCAAACACGCCGTGAGTCGGGGAGGGGGATCTCAGCGTCGCAAATCTATGAACACCTGCACGATGCGAAAGTGCGTCATCCCAGGAGGAGTCCGCAACGAAAAGGATAGCTCTAATCAGAAATCCGTAATAAAATTCGTAGCAAAGAATCCGTAGTAAAAAAAAAATCTGTAGTAAAAAGCCTATAAATAAAAAGAAATCGAACGTAAGGGTCAGTTTTGAAAACTTTGCGCCGTGCAAAACTTACCTTGACACTTTGCCGAAGCTGAAACAAACACGAACACGCGTTTTTCTGTCTCCACGAGGGCCTGGTCAGAAGCGGCAATTTACCGTAAAATTCACTATCATCCTCTTGATGTAATGATCCGCACAAAATAAATTTGTTCAACGAAAGTAAGATATAGCCCGGGAGACGACGGACTTCGTTCTGAAGAATGGCGCAATGTTTTCCGTTCGATCGAGAAGGAACAATTTCCAAAGAGGGAGAGAGAGACACGTTCCGATTTACCATTGGCAGAATTCATCTCAGCGACTGGGGGGAACCAATCAGCTCAATGTGTACAGTGTCGTGGTTTCCAAGCAACCTTTCGACACAATTTATTTCGCCTTATACAGGGCGTGTTCGGAACAGTAATGAAAACGGAGTCGTGACAACGCTTATACAGGGTGTATTCGAAACAGAAAGGAAAAATGAACTGTAACAACTATTCTGGACTTATTTGATGTTCATGCGCCTATAGTCACGCGTAATTTCACTAAACCTTACAGGCCATGGATTACGCAATTTGTCAAATTGCTAATGTCTCTGCGTGATAAAGCCTTAAAAAAGTATAAATCTACTGCAAGAGATGCTGATTATCGCTACTATAAACAATTGCGTAACTACACAAATTTGATTATCGGGCAAGAAAAGAAGGCTTATCTCGATTTTAAAACACGCACAAGTAGTGCTAAAGAACTTTGGAAGGACTTGAAGAAAATGGATATATATAGTAGTAAAAAACGTGAAAAAAACAGTATACCGGAAGGCATCTGCAACCCTAATGATATAAATAGTTACTTTATTACCTCATTTAGTACTGGTAAGGTAGATCCTATACTTTTAACTGACTACAAAAGCAATCGCTGTGCACAGCATATTGGTACCTTATGTTTTAAAGAGGTAGCTGAATCGGATGTAGATGCAATTATGTCAACGATTACCTCCAAAGCAGTTGGCTCAGACAGTACCTCTATTAGCATGCTGAAATTGTGCTGCCCTTTTATACTACCTATTATCACTCACATTATAAATTTTTGTATTTGTACCAGCACCTTTCCTTCGGTTTGGAAGCAATCCATAATCATTCCTGTGCCGACAACATATGGTGATCTAAGACCAATTAGCTTACTAGCTACGATTTCTAAAATCTTAGAAAAAATTTTAGTAAAACAGCTAAAGGATCATTTGTACACTTATAATCTCTTGCCTGCTAACCAGTCCGGTTTCCGCTCTACGTACAGTTGTGCTACAGCTCTGCTTAACATTACCGATGATATAATAAAAGCCGCTGATCGTAATCAGATTACTATCCTTATTTTGCTAGACTACAGCAAAAGGCGTTTGATACCATCGACCATGAGTTAATGTTAGCCATTTTGCACTCTATTGGATTGGAGCACAGTGCTATATCTCTACTTCGAGAATATTTGTATGGTAGGAGTCAAAGCGTAAAAATCGGCAGCGTAATGTCAGACCCGCAGGCAGTTAGTTCCGGTGTACCTCAGGCCTCTATTCTAAGTCCTATATTATTCACTATTTATTCTAGAAACGTTACTTCCGTCTTGAGGTACGGCCGGGCTCATTTGTATGCGGATGACACGCAACTAATTTATTCTTTCCTTCCACAAGACTTTAACGACGCTATTCATAAAATTAACTCCGACTTGAAGTCTTTGTCAGATTTTTCTGAGAAGCATTGTCTTAAATTGAACCCTGCCAAATCTGTTTGCGAACAAAAATAAACGTTTGCTTTTCAAAGATCTCATCCACCTTAAAATTAAAGGAGAAAACATTCCTATTGTTGATCAAGCAAAGAATTTAGGTGTAGTCATTGATAATAATTTACGTTTTAAAGGGCGTGTTACAAAAATACTCCAGCAAGCTTATTCGGGCTTAAAGATCTTGTACGACAACAGGAAAAATTTAAATCAACGCTTAAAGTTGCAGCTCTGTGACTCCTTAGTACTATCCAAGTTTAACTATTGCGATACTCTATATCATTTCTGCTTAGATAATGAGGATGTACGTAGAGTGCAGAGATTGCAAAATTGCTGTCTACGTTTTATATATGGGATCAGAAAATATGATCACATTTCTCATACTCTTAAAAGGGCCTCGTGGTTAAACATCTTCGTCTGACGAAGCTGTCGAACGACGGTGAAACGTTAAGTGCATAGTGCGAGATTTAGTGTCCGGTTAAAAGATTTTGTGATATAATTGTTTACGCAAAAGCTTTGGCTGACTGATTTTTGCAGCTGCGAATTCTACAATATTACAATATTGACGTTCTTCAAAGGGTGGGATTATCTAGGTGACTTCGAATAAAAAGCAGAGGAAACAACGACGAAACCACGAAAAGAAACATTCATTTCCTTTCGGATATAAAGAGCCGCCGAGTCGTCGACGACGCAAAACGAAAAGAAAAACGACCGAATGCAAAACGGGCCCGGTTAAGAACTTAATGCGCGCGATTACTTATTCTTATACGGCGAGAAACTCGACTCCATTGTGTTGTGCGTTGTATGCAGCGGCATGAATGGGACGCCGATAACACAGCGCGCGCGTGGGGAGTCTTTCTTTTACAGTTTCCGTCAAGTACACCTTTGAAGAGACACAACAAATCGAGGCAGAAAGAGTCGATAAGGACCCTTTTCAAAAATGGCACGGTTTTTATTCCATTGTGGCAGTCAAGCGGAGCCATGGCGCAGTGGTTAGGTCATGGGGTTCATAAGAGCACAGACCAATAATTGCATTCCTCTCTTGCAAAGTTTTTTTTTTTTTTGCAAAGGTTTTGGACATTCCGAAAATCTGGAAGCATATAATCCTGGATGTCAATCGACATAGTTACCTTTCACTAGCAGACGATCAATTGCGGAAGCAAGATTTGTTTCACCTAACTGAGGAAGGACGTTGAGTTAAGTTCTCCTGCAAAGACTGCAAATTTTGGGCAGGCAGATTAAGTTCGTCCCAAATTTCCGGCTAAACTCAATGGGACGGGTCGAGCTCACACGCAACTCCAAAGTAAAAGGAAAAAATGCCTGCTATTAAACATTTTTTTCATTTCTGTATGGGCGATAGTCCATGGAAATATTATCGACATTAGATATTGAAGTCCACGGACCTAATTAATAGCAACGCAGATGAAAAACTGCAGAGAATTCTTAATCGTTTCAGTAATAATTGAATAACGAAGATTATCGGAAGCCCAGTAATTAGTTCGCTAGGACGTTTGACGCAGTAAATAAATTATATTAAACTTAATAAATTATAGCCAACTCTCACAATTGAAGAGCAAGTTACTATCGAATGATTATTTTTGTTTTAATTTCACATGTAGAGTGCTGTCAACATTTTGTCAACAATGGACGTACGACGCAGATTGAACGCGCGCTACACATCTTGACAATTGACAGTTCCAAACATAACCTTGCTTTTGATCGATTGCAGTGTGCGGGCAATTACTCGAATTACGGGTAATTTAAGCAACCTTGCGGACGTGGATATTTTCAAGGAAGAATTTTTTTTTTTAATTTTTGATTGACGACTTGTTAGTGATGTTTCAGCTTTACTATTGGCAACAAAGAAATCATTCAAATCCACATTGTTGATCATTGCTGCCAACTCTACCGATAATTTCAACTTTCTTTTTAATTTTTATTTTTTTGTAATTTTATCAATTTTCTTTATTTCTAGATCGTCTTTTGTTTTATTTTACGTCAAAAATTGCGCAAATGTAAAATCTTAATTTTAGAAAGCTTTGCTTATTTAATGAGATTTTTTTAAGTATAGTTATTTTTCGTAATTTTATAAATTTTGTTGATATCTCGATCGTCTCTTGTTTTATTTTTCATAAAAAAATGCACGATTGTCAAATCTTAATTTTAGAAGGTTTTGTTTATTTATTAATAAATTTGAATTTGAATAAATTTGAATTTGAATTATTTAATGAGAATTTTTTAATTTTTATGTTTTTGTAATTTTATTTAATGATTTTTTAATTTTTGTTATTTTTTTTGTAATTCAATGAGATTTTTTAAATACATATTTACCATTTTTTTTTAATTTTATAAATTTGTCGATCGTCTTTTGTTTTATTTTTCGTCAAAAAACTGCACAAATATCAAATCTTAATGAGAATTGTTTAATTTTTATAATTTTTTGCAATTTTATTTAAAGAGTTTTGTTTATTTTTGTAATTTTATTCAATGAGATTTTTTAAATTTTATAAATTCGTCGATTGTCTTTTGTTTTATTTTACGCCAAAAATTGCCTAAAGTTCAAATTTTAATTTTTAGAAAGTTTTGTCCATTTAATGAGAATATTGTAATTTTTATTTTTTTGTAATTTTATAGAAAGTAGAAAGTATTGTTTACTTAATGAGAATTGTTTGATTTTTATTTTATTTTAATTTTATTCAGAGATTTTTTTTATACATATATTTTTTTTTTAATTTTATAAATTTGTCGATCGTCTTTTGTTTTATTTTACGTCAAAAATTGCACAAATGTCAAATCTTAATTTTAGAAAGTTTTGTTCATTTAATAAAAAATTGTTTAAAAAATTAACAATTTTCTAAATTTTTATGATTTTTTAAATTTCTATGATTTTTTAAATTTTTATGATTTTTTGTAATTTTTATAATTTTTAATAATTTTATAGAAAGTAGAAAGTATTGTTTATTTAATGAGAATTTTTTAATTTTTATTTTTTGTAATTTTATTTATTTGAGATTTATTTTTATTATTTTTTTCTAATTTTATTCAATGACGCTTTTTTATTTTTATGTTTTTTAAATTTATAATAATAATAATATGTAATAATTTTATAAATTTTCTTTATTTCTCGATCGTCTGTTGTTTTATTGTACGTCAAAAATTGCACAAATGTAAAATCTTAATTTTTTTCTTAATTCTTAAGTTTTGTTTATTTAATGAGAATTTTTTAATTTTTAATAGTAAATGAAATTAAATAAAAGTCGCCAGTTATTCACGGCGTCACTTACTCGTTCAACGTTTGCTGGTGTTTC
Source organism: Dorcus parallelipipedus (assembly GCA_958336345.1). NCBI lineage: Eukaryota > Metazoa > Arthropoda > Insecta > Coleoptera > Lucanidae > Dorcus > Dorcus parallelipipedus. The sequence goes on from OY284479.1 coordinate 46,950,226, forward strand.
GTTTTGCCTCAAGGCGTCGCTTACTCGTTCAACGTTGGTGATGCTGTGTCGCGTGTTCCAATTCATCGCTGACTACATCAGCGATTACTCCGCCTCAAACTGTTTCGTTTTGCTTCGCGGCGTCATTTACTCGTTCAGCGTTGGCGGTTACTGCGTCGTGTGTTCCAATTTATTGGGGTTTTTGGATTATCCTGCCAAGCTTGGATTTTATTACAATACAGATTCGTTCTACGGGGGAAATAAGAACGAAGACTTACGACGTAAGTACTGCGCAACGTTTCAAACTGACGAGGAAAAAGCTCGCGCTGAGTTCTACAAACGGGAATGATTAATCTATGGTTTACCTACGCTATGACCTAACTACTGCGCCATGATTCAAAATGCGAGGGAAACCAATTACGAACCGGTACGCAAAAGATGGTAATTAATCAGCCGTTTGTTTAGGCACCTTGCCGCGCATGCGCATTACCATACCAAATGTAATTCAAGTAGCCAAAATACTGACTCTCCTTAAGATAAGTGACCCATTTACATACACTAAAATGAATAATTCCTGACGAGTGAGGACGAACAATTTGTGAGAAATTTTTAAAGGTGAAGGAATCGGTCCCCCTTAACTTACCTACTACGCCACGGCTCGACGTAAATTCCTATGTCGACTAACGAACTAAATATTATAAACTGCAACGATTATGACAGATAATTTGTCTCGACTGACTTGATCAGTCTCTGTTCGGAACTTTTCTGAAGACGATGTCACCGAGATGCTCGCGTTCCGCGCGGATCCGTAAGCGACGCCGTCTCTCTCGCTTACTATTACTTTAACGAACCTTCAAAAGAAGTGTTAACTCAATTTCAATTTCCTAGGCTCCTGTCCGTCTCCGACGCCTTATAAATAATGAGCTCGACGCCCTCCGGCTTCTCGCCCCGGAAACTAATAACGACGCGCAGCGCACGGAAAAAAATCGACGTTATGCAAAACAGGAGCGAATCAAAGTTCCCCTGTAACTACTTCCTGAATATAAGTTTCCTGGGGGGCCTTCTCCCACCCCCCCGCCTTCGCGTAATTGAAAAGCCGAAGGCGACGAGTTTAACGCGGCATCGCCGTCTCCAAATTGACGTTTGTTATTTTAATTCGCGTCTCCGAATCGATCACTCTTACCCCCCGGGAGGAGGGGGGCTAAGTGATTAAACAGAGTCTCGGGCTCTCCCGTTTCGAATCATAAATATTTTATGCCGCCGAATATTAAGACGTTTTATTTAGGAAATGGACGAGCGGCGACGAGGGAGTTTCAATTTCCGTGCGGTCGCAGGTCAACTGTCGTCTAAGTAAATCTCTTCGAGACGCGTTTAAGTCATCGGGCGAAAGAGTTTCGCTTCGTTCAGCCAAATTAACTCGGCGAGTCTCCCCCCCCCTCCACCCCGTCGCCGTTTGATCTCGTCGTCGTCGTCGTCGTCGCTCGCCTCCTCCGAAATAAGGCCGTCGTAACTGATACACCGCTTAAGATAACCTTAACCAGGTCGTCCGCTTCGGTAATCAGCTTTGCATGTAATCAAAATTCAAGAGTGAGAGGGAAGTTTGATCGCGCGCGCGGCCCCGAGGAATTCGCCTAACCTTAGGATCATCTCCGAAATAAAATAACTTACCCGAGACCCACTCTCTCTCACTTAACGGGTCCTTCGCACCCGCTCGCCCCCGCCGGATCGATGCAACTTTAAAGCTTCGACGTATTACATATTGATTAATGGTTCGGCCGCTCGCCGAAGATTTCTGGAAGTTGCCGAAAGCAAAACGCGAACTCCGGCCCGTTTCAGTTTGAAAGTCGGAATTTAATTAGCGCGGTGTAGGTGCTTCCATTTTTACACTCATCAGTTTTAATTACGTCATATTAGCGTCGTTTATGAGCGGACGAGATGGAAAAGGTAAATCTCGCGTTTTCGAAACGTTTAATTAAAGAAAAAAAGCGACCGCGCGGTGTGAAGCCTTTGCGTGCTCGGGGGCCTTCCGGGACGGATCAATTTTGATCTGCCCTCGGAATTCGTTCCTTTCTTGCTCCTCCGGGCTTTCTTAATTATGGACGGATGAGGGGAGTAACGCGGGGGAGGACACTTTCAAAACAGCAACACCGTTGCGGATTTCAAAACAGCAACACCGTTGCGGCTATGAGGATATACGGTCGTAGTGTTACCACTACGCATCTGACTTCGTTGAGGTTAAGAGGATATACGGTCGTAGTGTTAGCACTACGCATCTAAAACGTTGTTTGTAAACGAAACGCAATGACCGTGAAATTCGCTACGTTGTCCTGCAACCCACCCCGTCACGATGGGGAAACACACCTGTGCGAGCAGGTAACAGAATACAAATACCCTCACCCTGAGGGTAGATAAGAGATAACTTGTAGATGCAGCCGCCGGAGTCGAGTTCGTTCCCAAATATTTTAATCCTTCTTAATTAGGCCCGAATTCGTTCCCAAGGATAGGACCGAATTCGTTCCCTACATTTAACCAGTAATTCCAGTAATTAGTATGACGCGGTCATTACGAAACTATTATGTTTTCCCTATTTCTAAGTATATCTAATATTTCTGCAAAATCCCTGTTACCTCTGCCTTATAAAATATCGAAAACTTTGTTGGGGGTTAGTTTCAATTTGAAAGTGTTTGATATCAGTCTCCTTCGATATAATTCGGTAATCGTATCTGTTGGAAAATGAGTGCTTTGAATGTCATAAAAAGTGAAAAAGGAAAAGATCTGCTGCTAATAGAGGGTCATAAGTTCGGTTTTCAGAAAATGTTGGCCAACGGTATAAAAAAATGGATATGCACGCATCGAGGGACTGCTGCCTGCAAAGCATTTGTCAACGGAAGGTAAAGAAGATATTCCGATTGAAACCTCTTTGGAACACTGTCATGAGAAATTGGCGGACAATTTACTAAATAGACAGATATTGAGCAATAAATTGAAGTGGAAGGCAGTAGACGATGTTTGCGAGAAACCGTCAAAGATTATTTACTCGGAATTGAGAACAAATCACGTAGATACCCTTACAGTGGAGTAAATGAATTCGAAAAAATATGTATAGTGCCAGAAGAACATTGATGCCGAAGCTCCCACGTGAAGTACACGAATATTTAGAAATGAACCCTCCCATAACTAACCGTGGCGAGAAGTTTGTTTTGGTTAACGACATTGCAGAAAATATTATATTGTTTTCAAGTGAAACAAATTTAAAATTTCTGCCAAATGTCCAGCATATATACATGGATGGAACGTTTGAATATTGTACGAAATTCTTCAAACAACTTTTTGGTATTCACGCATTAAAGAATGGACACTATGTTCCACTTTGCTTTTTTTACTGCCAGATAAACTTGCGAGAACCTATTCACGTGCACTAAAACTCTTGAAAGATGAGTGTTTCAAATGAAAGATTTCATTTTCACCTGTTACTGCTACTATTGATTTCGAGGTGGCAATTCATAAAAGTGTAGGAGAAATGTTACCACATACTATTATATTTACAAGGATGTAGATTTCATCTAGGCCAAGCATGGTAAGTTATTAAAAAAATAGAAAATTACGTAATAAATCGTATTATATTATACCCACAGGTACAGAAAGATTCAAAAACTTGGTCTTGCTGCAGAATACAGCAGGAGAAACTCGGAAATATCCCAGTTCTTGAGACATCTATTTGGGTTGCAATATTTAAGTCCTGAGGAAGTTGGGGACTGTCTCGCCATTGACTTTGCAGCAATTCAACCAGAAAATGAAGATGTCACTAAATTTGTAGATTATTTAGTGGAAAACTATATTTCAGAAGAGAGTCTATTTCCTCCTTCTATGTGGGCTGAGAAATCCATTTCAAGGCACAAAACAACCAATTGTTGTGAATCATTTCATTCCAAATTTAATTCATGTTTTTAAAGTCCTCACCCTAGCATTTTTAGTTTTGTATCTGTATTACTTAATTTCCAAATAGATTCTTATATTAAGCAAAGAAGTGTGCTTGCTATTCCTGCAGTTTATGACAGACATCTTCTACGTAAACAGGAATTATTGACTAAAAAACTGGAAGAAGTTAAGTTAGGTAAAATAACTAATTTTGAATTTGTTAAAGCGCTGTCGTATTACACCGCACAAACAAGCCTCATAGAGTAGTCATAGTAAGTAAGTTAGTTAAGTATACGTATTGTGACGATTGCGGTTCCAGCCCGTCTGTTGCGTCATCGCCGTCTAGTCGACGCGCCTTAGACGACTGGAGAATTCTGACGGCGGAGTAAACTAGAACAGACAGCCCATCGGTTCCAGGCGATTCGCGAAGAGAGAGCCGGTTTATAAATGCACGCGGCCGGGGGTGGAGTTTAGTTCGAAATTGGTTAAGCAAGTGGACAGTTCGGAATCGAAGTCGTCTGGAGGAGAAAGTAGCCACGACTGCAAGGACGGCCGTTATAGACGACAAATGGCAAGGTGAAGAATTGCGACGAGACCAGGAGAACGATCAGGATTTGAAATTGGTGCTGGAATGGAAAAGTAGGGAGGCAAGGCCTACTTGGGAAGAGATAGCACCATGTGCACCATCCGTAAAATCGTACTGGGCGCAGTGGGACTCCATAGTGCTGGATCATGGTCTTCTGAAACGAACCATCGAGAACCAGGAAGGCACGGAACAGAAGACACAGGTGCTGATCCCCAAGAATAGGGTGCCGGAAGTTCTGAGGGAGCTTCACGATGGAATTTCGGGAGGGCATCTGGAAATCAAGAAGACTATGGAAAAGGTGCGCGAACGGTTCTACTGGGTGAACTGCAAGGAAGACATAAAGGACTGGTGTAGGAAGTGCGTAGTCTGCGCAGCTAGTAACGGCCCCCACCGACGAGGCAAGGCTCCCATGAAACAGTATAACGTGGGACGTCCTTTCGAAAGAATTGCCATAGATGTAGCCGGCCCATTTCCACAAACGAATAGTGGAAATAAGTACATCGTCGTGGTGATGGACTACTTTAGCAAGTGGGTTGAAGCATACGCCCTACCAAACCAAGAGGCGATGACTATTGCTGAAGCCCTTGTCCGTGAATGGATCAGTCGATATGGCGCGCCCATGGAGATCCATTCAGATCAAGGAAGGAACTTCGAATCGGCTTTGTTTAAGAACGTGTGTACTTTGCTCGGCATCCGGAAAACTAGAACCACTGCACTTCACCCGCAGTCGGACGGAATGGTGGAAAGATTCAACAGAACCATCAACCGACATTTGTCCAAAGTCGTCTCCGATCATCAGAGGGACACGTACATTCCCCTTTTTCTACTGGCATACCGTTCGTCCGTTCATGAGACAACAGGAGAGACACCAGCGAAAGTGGTATTTGGGCGAGAGCCAAGGCTGCCCTGCGACTTGAAGTTCGGCGTGAAGCCCGGTGAGGTCCCTGCCGACGAGAACTACGTTAGCGGCCTACGCAGGAAAATGGACGACATTCACAATCAAGTGCGTCGCAATATACAGACGGCCAGCGACCGAATGAAGGAGCATTATGACATCAATGCTCAGAATGGGGGATACCAACCTGGAGCACTGGTTTGGCTTTACAATCCTCAAAGACGTAGAGGTCTGTCCCCAAAATTGCAGACATCTTGGGAAGGTCCTTATAGAGTGATGAAACGGATTAACGATGTCATCTACCGCATCAGGAAGGTTCCGCATGGCAAACCCAAAGTTATCCACTTCAACCGAATGGCTCCTTACAACGGAGAAGAAAATGAGGGGACAGTACAACGGACGCAAGGTTCCGAAGTAAACTTCGAAACCTTCATGTTTCATCACGCCACAGGAAGTAAGGCGCGATTCGGAGTGACCACAGAGAGACAGCAAGACCTTTTTCAAGTGTCACCAGAGTACAGTCTGGCCCACTGTGTGGCAGAAGACCTAAGGATGTCCAAGGGGATAGCCCAAGTCTTCCAGAAGAAATTTGGTCAGGTCGAGAGGAACTCCTAAGACAGCACCCCATGGTGGGCAAGAGCCTGCAGATCATCCACACGGAGGCGGAACGAAGACGACACGTGTACTACTTAGTCACCAAGAAGACATCAAGCGGTAAGCCTGACTATCGCAGTATTTGGAGAGCTTTATGGAGCCTGAAGAGACAGCTGGTGGAAGGCAAGGAGACGAAATTAGCCATTCCCAAGATAGGCTGCGGACTAGATGGGCTGGACTGGAGGGTCGTTCGCAGCATGATAGAAGTCATCTTCAACGGAACGGGAATAGAAGTTCTAGTCTGCAGTCACCACCCACAGGCAGCTGTTGGCAGTAGGAAAACCGTAGACTGCTATTTTTTCCAGACCGGATGTTGTAAAGAGGGACCAGCATGCCGATTTCGACATTCTCCTTCAAGGCTATCACGAGGAACGTTCCGAGACGAAACGTTTTTAAGAAGGGGGCAGTGTGACGATTGCGGTTCCAGCCCGTCTGTTGCGTCATCGCCGTCTAGTCGACGCGCCTTAGACGACTGGAGAATTCTGACGGCGGAGTAAACTAGAACAGACAGCCCGTCGGTTCCAGGCGATTCGCGAAGAGAGAGCCGGTTTATAAATGCACGCGTCCGGGGGTGGAGTTTAGTTCGAAATTGGTTAAGCAAGTGGACAGTTCGGAATCGAAGTCGCGTTATAAATTTTCGCTCGGCTGTTAACATAAATTACTTATTAGTTTATAAATAAATTATTGTTTAAGTTAGTGTTAATTAGTGTTACTTTTAAATAAATTAGATTATTAACTATTTCTTGTTTTGATTAAAATAAAAATAATAGAACCTTTAAAAACGTTACAGTATGATAGTAGTTTAAGCGCAACTTTATAAAATTATGAATGTTCTTCATATGTATTTATACGAAAAAAATAAATTAAATTGATTTGTTTAATTGGCAGTATTAGAATTAGAATATCTTATAAATCACGTGAATTATTTCAGCCTGATTGGGCCTCATCAGAGATATGTACTAAAAAATTACTTTTTGAAAGGATAATAATTAAATTATACACTTACATATTTTTTGAATTTCCAATAACCCAAAAACAAACCCTGAAAGAAAACTTTTTGAAAACCGTCTAGTATTTCGCAAAATTGAAAGGTAACAGTTATATTTCATCATTCAAAAGGCAAAATGTGACGTGACAGTAAATTAAATAACGTAAGTAACTATAGAAACATTGAGTGAAATTAATGACAGCTGTAGTTCTTGCCAAATGAAATTGTAATTAAATTGATTTGTTTAATTGGCAGTATTAGAATTAGAATATCTTATAAATCACGTGAATTATTTCAGCCTGATTGGGCCTCATCAGAGATATGTACTAAAAAATTACTTTTTGAAAGGATAATAATTAAATTATACACTTACATATTTTTTGAATTTCCAATAACCCAAAAACAAACCCTGAAAGAAAACTTTTTGAAAACCGTCTAGTATTTCGCAAAATTGAAAGGAAACAGTTATATTTCATCATTCAAAAGGCAAAATGTGACGTGACAGTAAATTAAATAACGTAAGTAACTCAATGTTTCCATAGTTACTTACGTTATTTATTTTACTGTCACATTTTGCCTTTTGAATGATGAAACATAACTGTTCCTTTCAATTTTGCAAAATACTAGACGGTTTTTCAAAAAGTTTTCTTTCAGGGTTTGTTTTTGGGTTATTGGAAATTCAAAAAATATGTAAGTGTATAATTTAATTATTATCCTTTCAAAAAGTAATTTTTTAGTACATATCTCTGATGAGGCCCAATCAGGCTGAAATAATTCACGTGATTTATAAGATATTCTAATTCTAATACTGCCAATTAAACAAATCAATTTAATTACAATTTCATTTGGCAAGAACTACAGCTGTCAGAAAAAAATAAAGTTAACTTGGTATAGATATTGTACATTCTGATTTTAATATTGAATTTAATTAACACATTTTCTACTCAGTAGATATTATTTTAATAGACATGCCTAATGACCTGGGAACGAACTCGACCCTGTACCCGGAACGAATCCGGCCCTCAAATTTTTCGTCTAGGGATTAGTGGAGATTAGCGGGAACGCATTCGACCCCGGCCGATGCAGCAAAGGCGGCGTCGCGGAGATCGAGATCACATTCGGTCGCAATGATAATGAGGATAAGAGGACTCCCCATTCAACTAATATATGCAACAAATGCGGCATTGATAGGATTGAGGTCACATTCGATCGCAATGATACACCGTTGAGGATAAGAGGACCGCCCGTTCAACTCGTATATGCAGCAAATGCACATCTGAGACACCACTGAGAATAAGAAGACATACAACATTGAGGATAAGAGTTTATAAAAACAGTGTAAACAATAACTGTTGTGAGTGGATCACAAAAGGGATAAAAATATCATCAAATAGACTTAAAGAACTGCATAACTTATGCTCAACGCGCCAAAATTCAATTAAAAAATATTATAAACGCTACAAAACTGTTTACAAGAAAGTAGTAGCTCTGGCTAAAAGACAATATAATGACTCTCTTATGTTACATTCCACTCAAAAGTCGAAAACTGCTTGGAATATTATTAAATCTAACAAAAATCTAAATCCAGCTGATAATATAAAACTTACAATTAGTGATAAATTAGTTGACGATCCGAACTTAATAGCTTCACACTTTAATAAATATTTCAGTAATGTAGCTGAGAGAAATATTCATACAATAAATCACGAATCTTTTAGTATACCTAAAAATACTTCTTCATTTTTCTTAGTCCAGTTATTGAAGCAGACATTCTTAAAGTTGTATCTTCACTTAAGTCAACTTTTAGTGCAGGATATGATAACATCAGTTCCTTTATATTAAAGCATTGTATATCGGAAATTGTAACACCATTTACTACGATAGTAAATAACTCATTTAGACAGGGAACATTTCCAGAAAAACTTAAGATGGCAGAAATTAAACCTATACATAAAAAAGGTTCTAAATTATTAATTGAGAACTATAGACCGATTTCTTTACTAAGTTCATTTTCTAAAATAATCGAGAAACTTGTTAGCAATAAATTAATTCTCTTTTTTGAAAAGCATAAATTAATGAACGTCAACCAATTTGGCTTTCGTAAAGGACGCTCTACTACATCTGCAATTTTAACATTTTTGGAAGAGTTGTATTTGTACATGGATAAAGGTGAGATTTGCCTAGGCCTCTTTTTGGATCTCAGCAAAGCATTTGATCTGGTGAATCATCACATACTACTAGAAAAATTACATGCATATGGCATTAGAGGCACAGCTTGGGACTGGTTTTACAGTTACCTTCATAATAGAACTCACTGTGTTGCATTCAAAAGCTCTAAATCAGAAACGTCGAAATTAAACCAAGGTATTCCCCTATTTTTAATAATAATTTTAAATTTAGTTATGTGGAGGAGCACGAAATTTGGGAAATAATAAAACATATTAAATCTAACGCTGCGGGTAATGACAACATTACAATATCAATGATAAAAATCTGTTGCCCTTTTGTGATTCCATACATAACACATATAATAAATGTTTCTATACAGGAAAATATGCTACCTTCCGTGTGGAAACATGCTTTAGTAAAACCTATTCCTAAAATTAAAGAACCTTTGCAATTTAAAGACTTGCGACCCATAAGCATACTTCCCGTTTTGTCAAAAGTGTTTGAAAAAGTAACTGGAAGCCAGCTTATGAAATATATCAACATGTATAATTTACTTCCCGAGACACAGTCTGGTTTTAGGCCTAATTATAGCTGCACTACCGCTTTGTTAAAAGTGACACATGACATTTTGTCAGCCACTGACAATGGAAATATAACGATTTTGGCATTGTTGGATTACAGCAAAGCATTTGATATGGTTAATCATAATGTGTTGTGTAAGGTATTACGATATATTGGGCTAAGTCCTTGTGCTGTATCACTTTTTGAGAATTATTTAACCAATCGTTTGCAAACTGTACATATTAATGATGCATATTCGCAGCCAATAACAGTTATTCATGGGGTACCGCAAGGATCTATTCTTGGCCCCATATTATTTACATTATATACCTCGAGTATCCTAAAAAATGTTAAATTTTGTAGTACGCACACATATGCTGATGACACACAATTATATCATTCATTTAAACCAAATGAATGGCGGCGGGCTGAAGAGCAAATTAATGCTGATTTAGCTCATATTTACAATGTCTCAATTCATCACTCACTTGTTCTAAATCCTGATAAATCAAAAATTATTTTATTCGGCAAGAAAAAGATATGCGGTGACTTACAACATTCCCTAAAAATACGTATTAATAATGTTGATGTGCCTATAGTTGACAAAGTGAAAAGTTTGGGGGTTACTTTAGATAACACTTTCCGTTACCGTGAACAGATTTCCAAATACATATTGTGTGCTTATAATGCTTTGAAAAAATTATGTCCGTTTAAATCTGTTTTTAATATTCACACAAAAAAAATGCTCTGTGAATCTTTCGTACTTTCGCAGTTCTCTTACTGTGTACCCCTTTATCATTCATCAATTGATCAAAATACTGCATATCGCATCCAAAAAGTTCAGAACTGTTGTATGCGTTACATCTATGGAATTCGGAAGTATGACCACGTATCTTACAAGTTAAATGAATTAGGATGGTTAAATATGGAGAAACGTAGAAAATTATACAGTTCCTGTTGCTTCTATAAAATTGTAATAACTAAAACACCTCCATATTTATATAATAAAATAAGATTTAGAAGTGATATACATAACATCAATACCGTGGTCGTATTTCACCACCAAAGCATATTTGAGAGGTCTTTTACATTCCAAATGTATTTATTTTATAATTTTATGTTATTGCAATACAAGGATTTCAGTTTGAAAAATTTTAAAATAGCAATGTGTCAGGAACTTTTTCTAAATCAAATTTAATTGTTTTTTTTGTAGCAGTTTATTGTATCACCACGGAATGTGGTCCCGGCTTGCCGCCGTCATGAGTCATGGTTGCATCATACGGGCTGGCAGGCGATTGCATGTTTGGTTGATTCATTCACTATTGTCTGCTTAAGGCGTGCGCTTGTGCTACCTGCACTGTAGTTGTTTAATTTCGTTTATTATACAGTTCGTTCCTAAAGTCCTTAACTAATCTTATTTCTAACATTTTTTTTTTCTCTTTTCTTAATACATAATTCATAATTACTTAAATAACATGCAGCATGCACATCACAGAGTGATTATGATTATTATTATTATTAGTTATAATTGGTAGTTTGTTTCTTTTCATTTATTTTCTTTTTTTTCTTAAAAATTTTTTTTTCCTTTTGTAAGTTTATATTAGGCATCTGATGCATATATTTCTCTTTTAATATCAAGGCTAGATGTAAGAACAGAAGTAGTACTACTACAACTGAATCTCGCTTTGCGATTGTGTTTATTTTTCTCCTTTTAATTTTTAGTTTCTCTTTTGTAATGCAGAATAACACAATAAAGACTATTATTATTATTATTATTATTATTATTATTATTATCCCACAGGGATCTGTTTTAGGACCTCTGTTGTATATATTATATATAAATGATTTCCCTCTTACTAACGCTACAATTTTTGCTGATGATACGTCTTTATTGATTCATGACATTGACACTAACCATACTTCTTCAAATGCAAAATCAGATTTAATGCTAACTGGAATATATTACGCTACGAATGATTTAATTCTTAATACTAATAAATCTACTTACGTTAACTTTACTGTAACAAAAGAACCTGATCACAGTTTACTCGTTCGTTATCAAAATAATACAATTAAACAAAGTGACGATACAAAATTTTTGGGTGTTGTTATTGATAGTAAATGCAGGTGGGTAAAACATATTGATACTTTATGTAATAAGTTAGCCCCAATTTGTTTTACACTGAAGCATCTCAAGAGATCTGTAAATTCCGATGTATTGAGAATGTATTATTTTTCAAATTTTCATTCGTTGATTTCATATGCCACAATAGTGTGGGGATCAAGTAGTGAACTTGAGCGCGTTTTAATATTACAAAAGAGAGCGCTACGTTTCATGGAAGAAGTAAACTCTCGAACAAGTTGTCGAGATATTTTCAGAAAATGGAAAATAATGACAGTAACAGGAATTTTCATTTTTCAGTTGCTAAATTATGCGAAAGAAAATGCACCTCGGTGGAATACACTAAATTCATACCATAGTTATAATACTCGAAATGGCTTTTCACTGGAAATCCCTCGCCACAAATTGTCATTTTATAAAAGATCACCTAAGTACCTAGCAGTTATTAGCTATAATAAAATTCCACAAAATTTTAAGGTCTTGAATGATAAGACATTTAGAACTAACTTATTAATTCAGAAGTGTTATTACACTTTCAGTGAGTTCTTGGATGACAATTCGTTTCCTGAGTAACTTTCATTTCTGTGATATTTTGTTCTTTACACCTAACTAATAATGTTCTAATGTTCCATGTTGAGTAACTTGTATTTCTGTGATATTTTGTCCCTATACCTAACTAATAATGTGCAATATTCAATGTTTAATGTTCAAATCTGACAAATTTTTATGCAAATTTTTCTTTTTATTTAATGTGTTGTACTATTACGCCATTTAAATGTATTTTGACGTGTCCAATATCATGTTACATAATCTACTGGATATAAATAAATATTATTATTATTATTATTATTAATACGTTCGTACTGTTAACACTCCGCGTCTAAAACTTTGCTTGTAAACGGAACGCATGACGTTTGTTAATGCCGCATTGTGTTTTCACGGTCATACCGCGCAAGCTTTATCCTCATAATCGCTTAAAGTCGTTCCTTCCACTTCACTTCGGATCTGCTCCTTACCTCTTCCAACATCCCCAAAACTTGGGCGGTGGAATCATGCAAGTAGAACATTATCTGCCGAACGTCCTAGACGTAGCAATATCATCGCACCAGCAATGTTACGCCATTGAAATAAGATAAAATACGCTCTAGTCTAAAACGTTGCTTGTAAACGGAACGGCGTTTCTTCACATCATATTGTATCTTCACGGTCATACCGCGCGTATCGCTTAAAGCCGTTCCTTCCACTTCACTTCGGATTTGCTCCTTACCTCTTCCGACGTCCCCCAAAACGTTCGGCGGTGTAATCATGCAAATAGGACGTTATCTGCCGAGCGTCGTAAACGTAGCAATATCACCGCGGTACCAGTTTAGGCACTGATTGATTTCCTGCAGTTTTACGGCCGTTCCGGGTTTAACGACCGCCAACGACGACGGCGAAGACGTGCAGCTAGTGAATTTATCGGCAATCCGGAGGCGAAGTTAAGCGGACCTATAAGGGTTGAAAATCGCATTTCACGCGGGTAACTTTTCATTCTTGTAACTATCGAGTGGCGTGCGAACGCGAGAGGGCACGCGGTCGGTCACACGTCGAACTTGATGAAGTTCGCGTGCGAGACGAAGTTAAGCAGCTCGCGCGCGTTTTACATGGAAATAAGTGTTCGCCTTGCAGGTTGACTGCATCGAATCGATTCCACTGTTCTTTTTCTTTAACCCCCTCTTGAATAGGATTTTTTTTTTAATTTGATGACGCTTTTTTCGCTTTGTCGCCCCGAAACAAACGTTGTCACGAGAAAATTCAATAATTCAAACATTACAGGAAACTCCACTTTGGATTGCGGTCCGGTGGTCGACAGGTGGACGTCGCATATTTGAAATTTGCCACGGCGGCGTCGCTTTTTGATTGATAACGCGACGTCGCCGTATATTTCGACGTGAAAAGCGCCGCGGCAATATTTTACCGGCGCAACAAAACGCGTCCGCCCCGGCTTTATGGAAATGCGTGCGCGTCGAGACGCCCGACGGTGATTTAAGGTGGGCCATAAAGCGCTCCCGCGGGACGGGATCGCTCAAGGAGCGGAATTTTTCGCTGATTTGATTTTACTGCCTCTTTAGTCACCCTGTTTTCGATAGGGAATAAAAAAAAGTCGAAACTTTGGCGGTTAGACAACGTACCTACTAAAGTGAGCTCCAAAAATCCATCAGAATTTACTACCTCACGTAAGTGTCACTTCAGTTCTGCGCAGGATAGGCGTAGTGGTTCAATCGCATGAACTTCCGGTCGAGCATGGTTAGAGGGGTGGTTCTTAGACCTCTTGGACTTGAGGACTTGGCGTGAGGTTAATTTGACTTACGGAAATATCACTTAGATTGTCTTTTCTTCGCGGGGAATCTAGAGCGGTCAGAAACCAAGCGAAGCGGTCCGATCTCCTTAACTTCCGGTCGTGAATAGTTGGAAGAGTGGTTCTTAGATCCGACGGTTAGCTGCGTGGGGTTGATTCGACTTATGTAAATGTCACTTTAGTTGGCTTTTCTCCGCGGTAAAGATCCGATACCACTAAGCCATTCCCAAGCGAACTTCTGGTCAAGTATGGTTAGAAGAGTGCTTCTCAGATCATTGGACCAGTCGACGTGAGGTTAATTTGACTTATATAAGTGCCACTTTAGTTGGCTTTTCTCCGCGGTAAAGATCCGATACCACTAAGCCATGCCCAAGCGAAAAGGTCCAATCACTTTGACTTCCGGTCGAGCACTGCTAGGTAGGTTGTTTTCAGATCTTACAGTTAGTTGACGCGAGCGTTGATTTGACCTACGTTGATGGCTCTTCAGGTGTCTTATCTTCGCGGGAAAGATGGGGCAGTCGGATACCACCAAATCAATCACCTTAACTTATGGTCAAGTATGGTTAGAAGGGTGGTTCTTAGATCATTGGACCAGTCGACGTGAGGTTAATTTGACTTATATAAGTGTCACTTTAGTTGGCTTTTCTCCGCGGTAAAGACCCTTTTTTTTTATTTGAGGCCGGGGAAATCTTCAAAAGACGGCTTCCCGGCTCTAGTGCAATGCCGGGGCCAGTGCTGGCTTCGCTAGAGAAGATAGCTCTAACGCCTACCAGCTAAAAACCCGTTTCCTCATTTCTTGCCCATTTTCCTCTACGGCATCACATGCAGTATTTCTTCATAGTGGGAGCATTTCCTAATATCGCTTTGATTTTCTTGTTTCTTCTTGGTCTTCCTCGTTTCTACGTTACTATTCTTTGAAGTAATTTCCTAATCTTTTCTCATCAGTTTCTTCTTTCATCATTTTCCTTATCTTTCAAAATTGTCGACACCATTTTCTCCACTGTCAGCCAGTTTTCCTCGTTTTCCAACATTTTTACAACTATGTTGTCAGGACTTATCATCACTTTCATTTCCCTCTCAACCAACCATCTCTGTTCCTTCCACGTGGGGCATTCAAAAAGGGTGTGCTCCGCCGTATCTGTGGCCCATCTACAGTATCGGCAATTCGCAGAGTCTGTTTTCTTTATTTCCTTCTTGTACGCTTCGAAGCAGCCGTGTCCACTGAAAAATTGTGTCATATAATATCCTAACTCCCCATGATTTCTCTTGTACCATGGGTTTATTGTAGGTATCAATCTCCTAGTCCATCTTCCAGTCAAGCATTTATCCCATCTCTCTTGCCACTTATCTATTGTGTCTATTGCATTTGTCTCATTTCTGTTATTTGTTTTTTCGGCTCGTTCTTTCGCTAAAAGGTCCAGGGGGTATAACTTTGGCTAGTACAAGGGATGCTTCCATCGATATGGTTCTATACCCTCTGATAATTCCTATTGCCATAATCCTCTGGCAACTGAGTAGTTTGTTGCAATATTTATTTATCTCACAGGCTTTAACCTATATTGGGGCTGCATACATTATTATTGAGGCTGCGGCCGAGCACAGGATCCTCCTTTTCGCTTCTTCTGGTCCGTGTCTTTTAGGCATTATTTCGGCCAGGACACTTGTGGCCCTCTGAGCCTTTGCCGTGGCGTATTCCATATGGCTTCCGAATTTTAGGTTCCCATCTAGGATTACGCCCAGATACTTTATGTTTCGGTTTGGTCGAATTTCTATCCCCATCAGTTTAAAGTAGTTTTTCTTGATAACTTTCTAGTGAGATATTTGGTGACAGATAGCATCCAACGAGCTTCACCCCTTCCAGCTCGATCCATGCATAGCCTTCCCCTTCTCCATGCTTTATGACCTTGTGCCTGTTTGTGTCTATCCAGATAGCTACATTCCCTTGTCTGTCCATATACCACCTGCTATTTTGAGTCCGTTTTTTACAAGGCTCCTGAGAAATAACCACGTCTATTTTGTGTTGTCTTATAGTTTGATATAGTACATCGAGAGCCTTTCCGCTTCTATTTGTATTTATCTGTAACACTCTGATTTCTCTCCATGTTTTTTATCTGCCATTATTTAGTAGTGGGAACATGCTTTGGTCATCTACTCCGACTTCATTACTTGTTTCTTCAACTTCCGCTTCTATTTTCTTATTCATGTCTTGCTTTCTTCTTTTTTCCGCTCTTATCCTACTAATTTCTCGTCTAATAGCTTCGCAGTTATTGCTTCCTGTTTTATGTTCATTTGCATCCTTGCAGAAAAAGCACGCGGTAAACACCCGATACCACTAAGCCATCCCCAAGCGAAGAGGTCCAATCGCTTTGACTTCCGGTCGAGCACTGCTAGGTAGGTTGTTTTCAGATCTTACAGTTAGTTGACGCGAGCGTTGATTTGACCTACGTTGATGACTCTTCTGGTGTCTTAACTTCGCGCGAAAGATGGGGCAGTCGGATACCACCAAATCAATCAATCACCTTAACTTCTGGTCAAGTATGGTTAGAAGGGTGGTTCTCAGATCATCGGACCAGTCGACGTGAGGTTAATTTGATTTATATAAGTGTCACTTTAGTTGGCTTTTCTCCGCGGTAAAGATCCGATACCACTAAGCCAACCCCAGCGAGGAGGTCCAAGCGCTTTGACTTCAGATCGAGCACTGCTGGTTAGGTTGTTTTCAGATCTTACAGTTAGTTGACGCGAGCGTTGATTTGACCTACGTTGATGGCTCTTCAGGTGTCTTAACTTCGCGGGAAAGATGGGGTAGTCCGATACCACCAAATCAATCACTTTAACTTCTGGTCAAGTATGGTTAGAAGGGTGGTTCTCAGATCATCGGACCAGTCGACGAGAGGTCAATTTGACTTATATAAGTGTGACTTTAGTTGGCTTTTCTCCGCGGTAAAGATCCGATACCACTAAGCCATCCCCAAGCGAAGAGGTCCAATCCGGTCGAGCACTGTTAGACAGATCGTTCTCAAATCTTACAATTAGTTGACGTGAGCGTTAATTTGACCTACGTCCGGTAGTCTCTTCAGTTGTCCTTACTTCGCGGGAAAGATGGGGCAGTCCGATACCACCAAAGCAATTCCTTAACTTCCGATCGAGGAGGGCTAGAGGATGGTTCTTTTGACTTGCGTAATTGTCACTTTAGTTGTTCTTTCTTCATGGGAATGACGTTGTGATCGGACAGAGTTCCTGTATACTATCAAACCAAGCGAATCCTGACGTCAACATAGAATGTCGCAAACGCATGGTCCCTCTCTCCAATGTTGGTTGATTCCATTTTCGTTTGTACTTTGACACTAGCAGCCCGCACTGCATGACAGCAACAACAGACTGGCTCAGGCGGTAGGACTCGGAGATGGATCAGGCCATGAAAGCCTAAACGGATTAAACACGGCGAAACTTAAAAATAAACAGAAAGAAATTTAGTAATTAGCTTCCTCTTTTTTTAAACGGTAATTCTCGCGGCGTCAGCGAATTAAATTACACGGCGGACATAAACGCTCTGCGAAAAATAACTCGGGCAGAGTTTACGGCCGCAATTTACGTTTCGCACCGGCATAAAACACGCCTTAAACGACGACGAGCGCCGTCGACGCGCCGCGTCGTTTTAATTACAATCCACGAAACGGATACGTCACACGCGGATGATGAAAATTTCGCGAAATTACATTACGCCGCCGGAGCTAAATTGCCGGCGACGCAGTTTCTTGCGTGACGCTCCCGCGCATTTACATTTATATTCGAGAGGGGGCGGGTGGGCGGGCGGAAAAATGCAAACTTTGATAGAGATAAATGCCCGCCCGCATTATAGTGTTGTACCCTCGCAACCCTTTCGGCTAATATATTAAAACATATTATCCCTTCGTTCCTTTTAAATGCGCGCCGGGAAAGGTTAAGTAGGGCCGTCCGCGTCCCCGCGTTTTACAACTCTCATTAGCTTCTTAACTTGAAGCGCGCATGTTATTAGTCGAAACCTTTAGGATTGACGTGCGCGCCGTTTTGAGAACGCGGTCAGGGGATGAGGTGGGCGGGTGGTGAGGCTCGAGCTTCGAATATTTCGCTCTCGTTTAGGATATCGAACGAAAACATCGGTAATCGGACGTGCGAGATGATTTGCGAGGGTCCGTCCGCCGAAGGAGATAGACGCGCGGAAATATGGAAAGAAAACAGCTCGAGTGCTGAAACAACAGCGGCGCCCTTTCTCGCGCGACCGAACGATAAATCGTTCCGCCGGAGTGCGTTAATGCTAAGTGACAGACCGACGGACGTACACAGATGTTCGTCTTTATTCCGAAACGCACGCCTCTCGCCATCGATTTTATTTCTTATGTCTTTCCTTCGCACACAACCTGGAGGCCTTAATAGGGTTCGAGATTATCAGCGCGAGTCCAATCATGAACAGAAAGTCGACGAGATAATCACAAACAATACGGAGCGGCGATGCGGCAAAAGCCGATTAATTTGTATGGAGCTGCAATGAGCTTGCATCATCTTATCCTCATTATACGTGTGAGGTTCGAGCTTATACCTTCAAAAGTGTAACGTATTTGATTCACAATAAGTTTTGAGCATGAGTATCTTGAACACCATCGAAATTGAAGATGATGTATGGCAGCTTAAGGTAGAAATTGGTGCTTTTTACAAAGTATATCGCCGCTGAAGTCCATAACACTAGAATTTGAGGTACATAGAGATCTAAAGCGTCAACTTACATCGAGATGTAGCACTGCAATGGTGTCATTTGTTCGTCAAATTGATTTACGATGATTTTTTTAAGTGGTTACGTTCTTGAGCATGAGTATATTGTATACCATCGAACTAAGATATGTTGTATGGTAGCTTAAGGTAGAAATTGGTGCTTCTTGCAAAGTATATCGCCGCCGAAGTCCATAACACTAGAATTTGAGGTACATACAGATCTAAAGCGTCAACTTACATCGAGATGTAGCACTACAATGGTGTCATTTGTTCGTCAAATTGATTTACGATGATTTTTTTAAGTGGTCACATTCTTGAGCATTAGTATACTGTATACCATCGAACTAAGATATGTTGTATGGCAGCTTAAGGTAGAAATTGGTGCTTTTTGCAAAGTATATCGCCGCTGAAGTCCATAACACTAGAATTTGAGGTACGTACAGATCTAAAGCGTCAACTTACATCGAGATATAGCACTGCAATGTTGTCATTTGTTCGTAAAATTGATTTACGATGATTTTTTTAAGTGGTCACATTCTTGAGCGTGAGTATATTGTATACCATCGAACTAAGATATGTTGTATGGTAGCTTAAGGTAGAAATTGGTGCTTTTTGCAAAGTACATCGCCGTTGAAGTCCATAACACTAGAATTTGAAGTACATACAGATCTAAAGCGTCAACTTATATCGAGATATAGCACTGCAATGGTGTCATTTGTTCGTCAAATTGATTTACGATGATTTTTTTAAGTGGTCACATTCTTGAGCGTGAGTATATTGTATACCATCGAACTAAGATTTGTTGTATGGTAGCTTAAGGTAGAAATTGGTGCTTTTTACAAAATATATCACCGCTGAAGTCCGTAACACTAGAATTTGAGGTACATACAGATCTAAAGCGTCAACTTACATCGAGATGTAGCACTACAATGGTGTCATTTGTTCGTCAAATTGATTTACGATGATTTTTTTAAGTGGTGACATTTTTGAGCATGAGTATATTGTATACCATCGAACTAAGATATGTTGTATGGTAGTTTAAGGTAGAAATTGGTGCTTTTTGAAAAGTATATCGCCGCTGAAGTCCATAACACTAGAATTTGAGGTACATACAGATCTAAAGTCTCAACTTACATCGAGATATAGCACTACAATGGTGTCATTTGTTCCTCAAATTGATTTACGATGATTTTTTTAAGTGGTCACATTCTTGAGCATGAGTATCTTGTATACCATCGAACTAAGATATGTTGTACGGTAGCTTAAGGTAGAAACTGGTGCTTTTTGCAAAGTATATCGCCGCTGAAGTCCATAACACTAGAATTTGAGGTACGTACAGATCTAAAGCGTCAACTTACATCGAGATGTAGCACTGCAATGTTGTCATTTGTTCGTAAAATTGATTTACGATGATTTTTTTAAGTGGTTACATTCTTGAGCATGAGTATATTGTATACCATCGAACTAAGATATGTTGTATGGTAGCTTAAGGTAGAAATTGGTGCTTTTTGCAAAGTACATCGCCGTTGAAGTCCATAACACTAGAATTTGAAGTACATACAGATCTAAAGCGTCAACTTATATCGAGATATAGCACTGCAATGGTGTCATTTGTTCGTCAAATTGATTTACGATGTTTTTTTTAAGTGGTCACATTCTTGAGCATGAGTATATTGCATACCATCGAACTAAGATATGTTGTATGGTAGCTCAAGGTAGAAATTGGTGTTTTTTGCAAAGTATATTACCGCCGAAGTCCATAACACTAGAATTTGAGGTACATACACATCTAAAGCGTCAACTTACGTCGAGATATAGCACTGCAATGGTGTCATTTGTTCGTCAAATTGATTTACGATGATTTTTTTAAGTGGTCACATTCTTGAGAATGAGTATATTGTATACCATCGAACTAAGATATGTTGTGTGGTAGCTTAAGGTAGAAATTGGTGCTTTTTACAAAGTATATCGCCACCGAAGTCCATAACACTAGAATTTGAGGTACATACAGATCTAAAGTGTCAACTCACATCGAGATATAGCACTGCAATGGTGTCATTTGTTCGTCAAATTGATTTACGATGTTTTTTTTAAGTGGTCACATTCTTGAGCATGAGTATATTGTATACCATCGAACTAAGATATGTTGTATGGTAGCTTAAGGTAGAAATTGGTGCTTTTTGCAAAGTATATCGCCGCCGAAGTCCAAAACACTAGAATTTGAGGTACATACAGATCTAAAGCGTCAACTTACATCGAGATATAGCACTGCAATGGTGTCATTCGTTCGTCAAATTGATTTACGATGATCTTTTTAAGTGGTCACATTCTTGAGCATGAGTATATTGTATACCATCGAACTAAGATATGTTGTATGGTAGCTTAAGGTAGAAATTGGTGCTTTTTGCAAAGTATATCGCCGCTAAAGTCCATAACACTAGAATTTGAGGTACGTACAGATCTAAAGCGTCAACTTACATCGAGATATAGCACTGCAATGGTGTCATTCGTCCGTCAAATTGATTTACGATGATTTTTTTAAGTGGTCACATTCTTGAGCATGAGTATCTTGAACACCATCGAACTTAAAGAGGATGTATGGTAGTTTAAGGTAGAAATTGGTGCTTTTTGCAAGGTACATCATCACTGAAAACAATATGGCGATGATTTGATGTATATACAGATCTAAAATGGCAATTTACATCGAGGTATGGCACTGCAATGGTTTCATCTGTTGCTCAAATTGATTTGCGATGAACTTCTTGAGTGGTCACGTTCTTGAGCACGAGTACCTTCACACCCCTTAACTAACAGATCATATATATGACAGTTTAAAGCGTGGAGTTATGTTTTTTGTAAAGTTCATCATCACCGAGGGTGGTTATATGTTATGTGAAAACAGCCGAGTTGAATACGAATCCCTATGTACCTCCTAACTAACGAACGATCAATTTATTGTCCATCCGAATGTACTCCCCCTTGTTTCGATAAGCGAACGGCATCACCGTCAGACTCGAGAAAGAAAAAGATAATCCTGAAACTTTCGGATTTCGTTTACCCGAGCAATAAGATCCCCGGTGCGCGTCCCCGGAAGTCAACATTCAAACATCATTAAGTTAGATTGAAATGTGCTTGCATTTGATTTGCGCCGGGCGAAGCCCGCGCCCGATTAAAATAATGAGATTTGCAGAGGGCCGCGTTGCACTCCGGGCTGATCGGGGGGCGAGGGGGCGGGCCTGATCGATCAGCTCGTTCATCAAGGCCCGACACGCACTCGGTCTCGTCCTCCGCGTCAAACGCCGGAAGTGGCGCGTCAGGTAACTCAATTCGGTAGGCACCTGCGAGGCGGCGGAAGTTCCTCGGACCCGTTTCCGAGCTCGTCGAAAATGAGATCGCAGTTATTAATATTTCGACGTGCTGACGTCTTCGAGCTCGAGGTCGACTTCCGACGTTCCGCGTTTCTTAATTACAATCAAATTTCGCGAGAGATTCGAGTCCCCTAACGCAGTAAATATTTGCAGGCGGGTTTGCTTGAGTTTGTTTAATCGGTGCGCTCTTGTTTTCCGTCCAAAATCGAATTCCGGATTGTACGACGCCCTCAGGACATGTCCTAATAGCGATTTGATGTACAGTGCGCAACACTTTCGACCCCCTGTCAGCAAATCGTCAAGATCCTCCCGGCTGCGCCAATTTTTATTTCCCGCGTTAATTGGGAGTACCTGATTACAACGTTGCCCTAACTGCAACTAAGGGGTGACTTATTTCTTACGAATGTAACGTCGTTGCTTCTATTTATGTGTGTGTAGCCTCGCGGCGACGTGAGCTTCGAGTCTGGCGATATTTCATCGGCGGAAAGCCTTTTACGATCGAGGAGCTGCCACTATTTATTTACGTTTCGCCCCGCTAATGACACTGACACATCAAACGAAAGCCCGCGGCCTTTGCCGTTGGCGCGATAGTTTCGAAAATAAATAAAAATTACGCCTGACAGGCGCCCTTATCCGTGCCGCCTGAGATATTGCGCGCCCCCCACCCCCCATAACTCGGAAACGTTCTCGAGTTATGTCTATAAATTTATTTGCCGGCGTCCGCTTCGTTTTCGTTTCCAAATTGAGCAGCGACGTACGCGGCCGGCGGCCGTTGATCGAAATGAATTACTTCCGCTAACATGGTAAACGAGACTTTTATTGCGCGCGCGGGGAAATAAAACGGCCGACAGCGGCGTATGACAATATAAGAAGTTATAAAGGGGTCTCGTTCCGTCGAAGAAGAAGATGCTATCACGAGGAGAGGTCTTCACGTCGATTCCAAAAGAGGCCCGCTTGATATATTGTTACGCGACTTTATTCCTGCGGAGATAACGCGAGGCGGAGAGGATCCTTATCGGTCCGGGCCGTTCGAGTTATGAGAGTCCATTTCACGGCCTAGTTTATTCCGGGCACCCCCCCGGACAGTTATATAAACGAAAACACACAGATAATCGAAACCACCTCGATTTATGTTCGTCGTCAAATCGAAATGAGCACGTGACGTAAACGTGTGACGAAATTCGACCCGACTGAAGTTACGAGATCATTTATTTCCGATCAACGCGACGCCATCCGATCGGCCGTCTCAAATCAATGTGGTTTACATTCAAGGTCATCTGGGCACTTCGATGTCAGCCCTGTGAGTAACCCGAAGAAGAATTTGGGTCACAGCCAACGTTAATCCACTAACAACTGGCTGTTGGTTCGACCAACACGATCTCTGTCAATCTACAAGTGTGTTCGACCATGGAAGGGGTGCAGCCCTCGGAGCGTGCCCTATTAGATTCGGCAGCTGCCAGCAAGAGCAAAACTCGTCCGGGGAGGCGGTGCTATTCTGGCCCCAGGAACTCGAATAGGGGGGTGATCCTCACCCACAAAGCGTGCTAAAGGAAGAAACGCAAATATAAGAGAAACTCGAAAACTTTTCTTTCATTTTTTTACGGCAGCTACAAACGGGGATCCCCCTCTCTCCGAACACGATGTCAAAGTAGACGGCTTCTCAAGATACGATGGCTGAACAGGGAGGGGGGGGGGGTGATCCTCATTCTCTGGCAATATTGAAGCAATCCGGTCGCCGGCAATCAGATTCCGGCAACCAGATTACCCGTGAGTGGACTTCTCAACGTCCATGGATTAATTAACTTAATTCACAAAAGCGATATGTCACCGCACAAAGCTTATGACAATTATTTCACAATCACAGTCATTTTTTTTTACTAGCAGCTGCATATATACATCTATGACTCTAGACATGTAACGTCCGTGATAGTCATTGCGCGAAGCGAAGGTGAGAGTAGTGTTCCGCGATTCTGCGACGGCTTTCAAATTGGTAAATTTCAAATTACCACGCTACCTTTTGATTTGGTTTCTCTAAGATCAAGTCCGATTACGTAGCATTCTATACGTGTGTGATTCAGGACGAGGTCGGCTATCAATGTCACTGCAGTTCTTAGAATTTGCAAATGTCAATCGTGTCTCATCTAGTGCAAGGTTCTTGATAAACGAGCCGCCGCCACGGTCACTTTACATTTAATTTTTCTATGTGGGTGGATTTATCTCGCGGTCGGCGTTGCGTTGAATTCATTTCCGTACAATAATTTTTATTCACTAGCAACTGTATAACATCTAGTATAACTCTAGACATGTAACGTCCGCGATTGTCATTGCGCGAAGGTGAGAGTAGTGTTCCGCGATACTGCGACGACTTTCAAATTGGTAAATTTCAAATTACCACGCTACCTTTTGATTTGGTTTCTCTAAGATCAAGTCCGATTACGTAGCATTCTATACGTGTGTGATTCAGGACGAGGTCGGCTATCAATGTCACTGCAGTTCTTAGAATTTGCAAATCATCAATCATGTCTCATCTAGTGCAAGGTTCTTGATAAACGAGCCGCCGCCACGGTCACTTTACATTTAATTTTGCTATGTGGGTGGATTTATCTCGCGGTCGGCGTTGCGTTGAATTCATTTCCGTACAATAATTTTTTTTTCACTAGCAACTGTATAACATCTAGTATAACTCTAGACATGTAACGTCCGCGATTGTCATTGCGCGAAGGTGAGAGTAGTGCTCCGCGATTTTGCGACGACTTTCAAATTGATAAATTTCAAATTGTTTCACATCGAACACCAATAAAATTGCGGCATCGCAAGTTGCACTAAACCCAGCTTTACATTTGTGAGTCTGAATGCAAGACTCCACGGTTCTAGATGCGTAACGTCCTTGGATTAATTAACTCAATTCAGAAGAGTGACACATCAAAGTACGAAGCTTACGACAATCACTTCACCATCACGACTGTACAACATCTATGACTCTAGACGTGTAACGTCTGTGATTTCCGTTGCGTAAAATTCTCGAGTCTGAATGCGAGACGTCCATGATTCTAGATTTATAACGTCCATGGATGGATTAATGGTGTGCTAATAAATTTAAAAAAATAAAAATAAAAATCGGCATCGCAAGTTGCACTAAACCCAGCTTTACATTTGTGAGTCTGAATGTAAGACTGCACGGTTCTGGATACGTAACGTCCTTGGATTAATTAACTCAATTCAGAAGAGTGACACATCAAAGTGCAAAGCTTACGACAATCACTTCACCATCACGACTGCCCAACATCTATGACTCTAGACGTGTAACGTCTGTGATTTTCGTCGCGTAACATTCTCGAGTCTGAATGTGAGACGTCCGTGATTCTAGATTTATAACGTCCATGGATTAACGGTGTGCTTCTATTCAGAAGAGTATTGACTTGTCACTCTTGTAAATGTCAAATTAAACGGAAGATTCCTTCCTTAGGGATTAAGAGATTTTTTTTTTGGAAGAAAGGAGTTTTCAAATTTCATTTCGTATAACAAGCTGGAAGCTAGCAGTCCCAGGACAGTTCAAAGTTGTTCTTTTATGTAGAAGGAAACCCACTTGAGCATCTATTGAGCAAAATTTCAACTGACAGTCATTCCTGGATAGTAACAAGAAACACCGCCGCCATCTACTGGAGTTTTTCTTTTATAATCTGTTGACCCTGTGGAAGGAAAGCTCTTGAAAGCGTATCAGTAGATATACACTATGGGCGTTCTGCGCGAATTTTCCATAAGCTTTAACATGGGGCAAACAGTGTTCCCAAAACTGTTGATAAAAAACTAATAATAGTAATCAACAGAATCCGCAAACTTAAAGCGACCGAGAGAAAGATTCCATTTCGTCGAGAGCCTTGATTAACGGGTCATGGGCCCATCATACGTGCTGTAATGAAATCGGGCCCCTTAAGCGTAAACTCGACGCGACGTCCTCAACTTAATTTTATCGATCCACCTTTCGCTTAGGAAAAATTTAAATTCGTTCGAATTTCAAAATACGTAGTAGTTTCGCGAGCGACAAGACCGAACCGGCCTGCTCGAGTGGCGTATCGCGCTAACGATCAAGTGTCTCTGATTATGATCGTGCACGTTACGCCGTCCTCTGTGAAGTGCTTGCTTGCAAAATCAACGCTGCGGAAGCGGATCCGTGCAAATCTCGTTATTTTAATAGCGCAGAATTCGAGCGTAAGTCGAACGCGAGCGCTGCACTTCTCCGCCCCCCCCCCCCGCCGCGCGCCATCCGTCGGAATTAGAGCCGCTCGCAGCAGAATGCAGCAGGCGAAATTTATTATCGACGCAAATGAGCACCGAGAAGGAGGCAGTTTATTAATTGTTGTGGAAGCGAATTGCAGTCGGGAATCGAATATAAGGCGCCTTCTTAATGGCGAAGTGTTTTGTTGTTGCCGTAATTGTAAGAGCGGAGGGTCCTGAAACATCCCCTGAGTCGTACTTCCGAGTAGACCGAATTCTCTGCGCTTCCAATTCTTCTTCCCTTCACTTTTTACAGCGTGTATAAAGGGCCCATAACTCGTCAACGCGACGTATCGGAAACCGTAGAAGACCGGAACGGTAGAGCAGACTTTATTTTAGATCTCTCCCAAGTCTTTTTATAGCTGAGTGTAATGGGCCTTTAACCCGTTAACATAGGAAACTGGCAGCCTTAGCATAATTGGGGGCGGGTTATGCTATAATTAGTAAGTATTATAAGTAATATTTACTTACAATATGTTAATTGTTTATTCTCACGGTATGTACTCAAAATTTAACATCAACTACGCCATACATATTATTAAAACATTGGAAATTTCAATAACAGTAATCCCAGGGGGGAGGGGTTAGATTTAGCACAGTCAGTCTGTTAGTGGTTGATGACTACATGCTCCTCCTCCCAACGGGCGTGTCCTCTAGGAAACCCACGCCATTGGCGCCGCCCAAATCTCATAACCTCGTCCCTTTCACAACGAGCGTCTTCAACGGATTTACGTACCTCCTCCCCTATTCTCAAAAGACCCGCGCAATTGGCTGTTTTGTGACGAATCAAAATCCGCGTTCGAAAGTTCAGACCTCAAAGTAGACCTCACAAAAGCAAGAAGACTTTTTTCAAACAAACGGCGCCCTCATCGGATTTAACGTGAACAAGCGATTTCAGCAGTTTCGTTCCATGGAACTACCCCTAAGAGAGATGGTTTGTTTAGGTATATCGAATTCGTTGTGCCTTTTCGATTTTACCAGCCGTAGCTTGATGTAGTGCGCCGTTTTCTAAATGCCATGTTGACTCTAGAAACTTCCGAACGAGTTACGTTTGTCATCTTCTCTCTGTTAGTGGTTGATGACTCCTCCTCCTCCCGGTGGGTTTGCTTTTTAAGCGAGCGTTCTATTGGTGCTCTTCAAACCTGCTCGCCCCGCCTCCGTTGCAACGAACCAGTCCAACCTAAATTTCTACGACTTCTCTTTACAGTGACTTCGCTTCCCAGTACCCAAAGGAATTTTGTAAGTGGTGACGAGCACCCGCACCCCTGCATGTAAGATTTTAGATAATACTTTTTCAAGCGTGACAATGTACTGGCGAATTAATATGGTTATGCAATGTATTGGCGAATTAATATGGATATGCAATGTACTCGTGAACCTATATGGTTGTGCAATGTATTGGCGAATTAATATGGATATGCAATGTACTCGTGAACCTATATGGTTGTGCAATGTACTGGCGAATTAATATGGATATGCAATGTACTCGTGAACCTATACGGTTGTGCAATGTACTGGCGAATTAATATGGTCGTGCAATGTACCGGCGAATCAATATGGTCATGCAATGTACCGGAGAGTTAATTTTGCCAGCCGTAGCTTGATGTAGTGTGCCGTTTTCTAAATGCCATGTTGACTCTAGAAACTTCCGAACGTTTCCTTACGTTTGTCATCTTCTCTCTGTTAGTGGTTGATGACTCCTCCTCCTCTTCAAACCATGTCGATATCCATTTGGGCAAGGACACAACATAGCTTTCTTCCTCACATCAATGAGATGGCACGTGCACTCGAAATTCATAAAATCAATCAATTATCTTTAGCCTTTTCAGAGTAGCTTCGCACCTTTTCTTTGTAAGACTTAATTGATTAAGGCAACGAAGATTAAGATAAGGATCGAGATAGGAATCAAGATAAGGATTAAGATACGGTCATAATGGGGATCAAGACCAAGGTAGACTCAAAATAGGGATCAAGATAGAGTCAAAATAGGAATCAAGATCAAAATGGGGATCAAGGTCAAGACAGGAATCAAGGTCAAGACAGGGATCAAGATCAAGGCAGGGATGGCGATCAAGATAATGATCGTAATAGGGATCAAAATCAAGACAGCGTCAAAATAGAAATCAAGATCAAGATAGAGGTCAAGGTCAAGACAAGGATCGAGATCTAGATAGGACTAATGTAGGAATAAAGATAAAAATAGAGATCAAAATAGAGTTAACCGACAGTTTGTTCTCTATCATCTACAATAGCATTTCACTATCAATATTTCACTATCAAGATACGGTCAAAGCAGAGATCAATACCAAGGTTTGTGATTAAGATAAAGATAGGAATCGATTTCCTTACTTAAATTAACTAACAGATAATAATAACTCCAATTAAATTTAAAGTAACTCATCTTGGGATATAACGTGAAGAAATCGGTCATAAGGCAATCATGATTGAGATTAAGCTGGAGATAGGGATCAAGATCAAGATAGGGATCAAGATAGGTATCAAGACCAAGGTAGATTCAACATAGGAATCAAGCTTAGGACAGGGATCAAGTAAGGGTTCATGATAGAGATCAGGATTGAGAGAGGATTACAACAAGAATCAGTATCAAGATTAAAATATAGATCACGATACGATCTCTATCCTTTTCAATAGCATCTCACTACCATTTTTTTTTTGTAAAATTTAATTGTGTTTAATTGATCAAAATTAAGATATAGACCAATAAAGATTAAGATGGGGGGTCAAGATCAAGATAGGGATCAACACCAAGGTAGATTCAAGTTAGGCATCAAGATCAAGATAAGGATCAAAGTTAAGGCAGGAATCAAGATCAAATTAGCGTCCATGAAAAAGAGTGAGATAAGATTATGACACGGATCAATATCAAGATCAAAATACAGATCACGATAGAGAGCAAACTATCAGTTATCTCCATCCTTTTCAAGAGCATCTTGCTGTAATTTTTTTGTAAATTTAATTGCGTATAATTGATTAAGGCAATCAAGATTAAAAGTAAGATATAGATCGAGATAAAGATCGAAACTTCATTAACGT
This sequence comes from Dorcus parallelipipedus, assembly GCA_958336345.1. Lineage (NCBI taxonomy): Eukaryota > Metazoa > Arthropoda > Insecta > Coleoptera > Lucanidae > Dorcus > Dorcus parallelipipedus. Next base: position 46,979,879 of record OY284479.1, read on the forward strand.
CGAGGGTCGAAGTCGACGCAAAACAAAATTGTAAAAATCGGGGAAACTTTTAAAAAAACTTTTGAATTTCGACGACGAATCGTCTTAAAGGTCAAGGTCACGGCCAAAAATTTGGGAAAAAGGAGAACATTTTTTGGAAAACTTAAATTTCGAGAACGAGTCGTCTTAAAGGTCAAGGTGAACGTAAAAAATTTTGGAATAGGAGTAAATTTTTTTAAAAATCTTGAATTTTTCGACAGTGATTCGTCTCAAGGATCAAAGGTCAAGGTCACGACTAATAAGTTGGAAAAAATAGGCGAAAATTTCTAAAAAAAAATAAATTTCGAAAATGAGTCGTCTTAAAGGTCAGAGGTCAAGGTCAAAAAAATTGGGAACAGGAAATTTTAAAAAAAATTTTGAATTTCGACGACGAATCGTCTTAAAGGTCGAAGGTCAAAAAATTTGGGAAAAATAGGGGCAAGTTTCCAAAAAAAATTAAATTTCGAGAACGAGTCGTCCTAAAGGTCATAGGTCAAGGTCAACGTCAAAAAATCGGGGGGGAATTTTTAAAAAGTTTTGAATTTCGAGAACGAGGCTTAGTAAAGGTCAAAGTCACGACAAAAAATTTGAAAAAAATAGGGGAAACTTTCTAAAAAAAATTTCGACAGCGAATCATCTTAAGATCAAAGTTCAAGGTCACGACCAAAAATTTGGGAAAAATAGGTCAAAGGTCAAGGTTCCGACCAAAAATTTGGAATAGGAGAAATTTTTTAAAAAAATTAACGAGTCGTCTTAAATTGCAAAGGTCAAGGTCAACGTAAAAAATCGGGGAAAATGGAGAACTTTTAAAGAAATTTCAATTTCGACAACGAATCGTCGTAAAGGACAAAGGCCATTGTCACGACCAACAATTTGGAAAAAATAGGGTAAATTTTCTAAAAAAATTTTCTTTTGAATTTCGCCGACGAATCGTCTTAAAAGTCAAAGGTCAAAAAATTTAGGAAAAATAGGGGCAAGTTTCTAAAAAAAAATTAAATTTGGAGTCGTCCTAAAGGTCATAGGTCAAGGTATCAAATTTCGAATTTCGACGAGTCGGCTTGAAGATCAAAAGTCAAGGTCAACACCAAAAAATCGGGGGAAATTTTCTAAAAAAAATTGAATTTCGACAACAATTGCGTTCTTAAGGTCAAAGGTCAAGGCCACGATAAAAAATCGCCAAAAAATCGGGGGAAATTTAAAAAAAATTGAATTTCGAGAACGAGGCGCAGTAAAAATCACTCAAGGTCATAAAAAAATTTGAAAAAAAATAGGGGAAATTTTCTAAAAAAAAATTAAAATTTCGACGACGAATCATCGTAAGGTCAAAGGTCAAGGTCACGACAACAAATTTGGGAAAAATAGAGGAAAATTTCTAAAAAGAATTAAATTTCAAGAACGAGTCGTCTTAAAGGTCAAGGTCAAAGTCAAAAAATTTGGGAGTAGGAGACAATTTTTAAAAAATCTTGAATTTCGACAGTGAATCGCCTTAAAGGTCAAGGTCACGAATAAAAATTTGGGAAAAATAGGTGAAATTTTTTTAAAAATTTCGACAGCGAATCATCTTAAAGGTCGTTACGACCATAAATTTGGGAAAAATATGAGAAATTAAAAAAAAAATTCGAGGACGAGTCACTTTAAATGTCAAAGGTCAAGGTCAACGTAAAAAATCGGGAAAAATTGAGAACTTTTAAAGAAATTTGAATTTCGATAACGAATCGTCGTAATCTTAAAGGTCAAGGTCACGACCAACAATTTGGAGGAGATCGGGGTAAATTTTTTAAATAATTTGAATTTCGACAACGAGACTTCCCAATGGTCAAATGTCAAGGTCACGATCAAGAATTTGGATGAAATCGGGGAAATTTTTTTAAAAAATTTGAATATCGACAGCGAGACGTCCCAAAGGTCAAGGTCACGACCAAAAATTTGCGAAAAATAGGAGACATTTTTTTAAAAATTTAGAATCTCGACGAGTCGGCTAATCATCTTGGAGGTCAAAGGTCAAGGTCGCGATAAAGAATTTGGGAAAATTTTCTAAAAAATTGCGAATTTCAACGAGTCGGCTTGAAGATCAAGTCAAGGTCAACACCAAAAAATCGGGGGGAAATTTTCTAAAAAATTGGACTTTCGACAACAATTGCGTTGTAAAGGTCAAAGATCAAGGTCACGACTAAAAAGTTGGGAAAAATAGGCTAGAATTTCTAAAAAAAAAATAAATTTCGAAAACGAGTCGTCTTAAAGGTCAAAGGTCAAGGTCAACGTAAAAAATTGGGAACAGGAGGAAACTTTTTTAAAAATTTTGAATTTCGACGACGAATCGTCTTAAAGATTAAGATAACGTTCAAGATCAAGATATGGATCAAGATACGAGCAAGATAGTGATCAAGATCGAGGTAGGGTAAGGTTAGTGATTAAAATAAAGATAAGGTCAAGGTAGGAATCAAGCTCAAGAAACAGATCAAGATGTATTAAAAATAGGGATCAAGATCGAGGTAGGATTAAGATAAAGATCAAGATCAAGTTATTTTCAATAGCGTCTCACTATCATTATCTTTGCGCAATTTAGTTGTTTTAATTGATTAAGGCAGATAAGATGAAGTTAAGGATCAAGATGGAAGTAGTGAAGATGATCGTGACGAAGACAGTGGAAGATATGAAGAAATTAAAGAACCATATCGAGAAAATTAACTCGAAGATGAAGACGCTAGTGATTCGTCTAAGTACGATTCAAGCGATTTTAACCTGGACCAATAAAAAAGAAATCTCGTCAAGATTACCGAACGAGTTACGTTTGTCATCTTCTCTGTGTTAGTGGTTGATGACTCCTCCTCCTCCTCCTCCCCTTCCCGGTGGGTTTGCTTTTTAAGCAAGCGTTCTATTGGTGCTCTTCAAACCTGCCCGCCCCGCCCCCGTTGCAACGAACCAGTCCAACCTAAACTTCTACGACTTCTCTTTACAGTGACTTCGCTTTCCAGTACTCAAAGGAATTTTGTAAGTGGTGACGTTCAAACTCGCACCCCCCCCCCCCCTCTCCCCCAAGGAAACTGTGTCGCTGTTTCTTTGCTCTCTCGAATTCCCGCGCTAAACAAATTGCTTTTATCAGCAAAATATGACCGCCATTGTGTCTTACTTGAAACGAGTCCCCGGAGTCGCGCACCACCACACAGAAACAAAGAACGCTTTGCTCTCGAGTCAGGTTTCTCGGGGGCAAAAAAAAGTGGCATGTGATGTTTGTACGGGCCGGAGCGAGTCGCAAAGTAAACCGCCGACCGTTTCGTCTTCCTCTTTGAGAGCTCCCGCGTAATTAACCGGGCTGGGACGCGCGACGTGTCGCACGGTGCGCTCGTGTTTGTTTATGGAAACGGAAGTATTGATCCCGGATATTTAATAAAATGTTACTAAATTAATGGGGAGATTTGTTTAATTACGCGCGGATTTAAAATGAATGCGCCCGAATAAATTGGACGGTTCGAAATTGGTTTCCAGAAAATGAAATACGCGTTGCAACTTGATGCGATTTTTTTACAACTGTATAATGGGCCCATAACTCGTTAACGTGGCGTCGCGACGACGTCGGCTCACCAAGAGACGGGGTGAGACTTCGGGGCGAGTTTCTTCCGGCGAACTTCGCCAGTAGCATTTCGTTTCGACGCGGTCGACGTGGCACGCCGTTAATTAAGTTATGCCCTCGTCGGAGACCGTGAACTTCGCGAAATTCGATTTGCTTTCCCTGGCCGGGGCTTCGGCAAGTAACGACTTTTCGAGTGCAGCAGGAAACGCTGATTTCGTGAAGTTTGTTTCCGATTTTCGGTAATTGCCGTTGCGGAGGCGCTTCTAAATTATTTATTGTTGCCGTTCTGCGCTCGCACAATCGAAACTTTCTGTTAGAGACAATTTTTTTAATGTCGACGTAAGAAATCCGCAATTTCGTAAATCGTTATGCTCGGTACGTTCTTTATTACATTCGGTGTAGCTCGGTGGAAGTATTGAATAAGTCCAGGTTCAAATAATCACCTATATTTAATATACTGTACAATGTAAAATAAATAAACGCTTAAATAACATCGCCACCCCAGCATCAGCATCGCTGCACCCACATCATCTGCCACTGCCGCCGACAACATTGCCGAACCCGCCCTAATAATAATAATAATAATAATTTTTATTGATGCCAGGAAACAGAAGTTTGTTGCACAAGTCAAAAACACTAAGGATAAGTGTTAGTATCATTAAAAATACATACATAAATAATACACAAAGATACATAACATAGGACATCAGCACATTTGCTTGTCATCACTCAACATTTTATCGTTTAAAAATTCTTCATACGAGTAGTAAGCTTTATTGCATAAAAAGTTCTTAATTGTTCTTTTAAAGCATCTTAATGTTAGCTTAGTTACACTCGAAGGCAATTTATTAAACAGTTTTATTTCTAAGTTTCCTGTGCCGCCATCAGTACCTTTCAGACGCCTGTTGTTGAGGCAAATTTTATCATTATGGCGAGTATTGTGCTCGTGAATAACGTTATGACATTTGTAATCTTCAAAATTAGCTTTAACATAAATCAAACTCACAAAAATAAAGATCGACGGAACAGTAAGAATATTAAGTTTCCTGAAAGCCTCTCTACAGTCTTGTCTACATTGTAAACCAGCTACTATTCTGATAGCGCGTCTTTGCAAACGGGAGCTAGAATGACCCCATAAAATTATACCATAGGTAATATGACAGTGACACAATGAAAAATAGGCCGTTCTCAAAGAATCTGCTGCAATGCAATGTTTAAGCCCACGAAGTGCAAAAATACCGCTGCTTAATTTTTTAGCAATCATTTCAGTATGAGCATTAAAACGTAGAGGAGTCAACTTTCACCCCCAGAAATTTTAAAGATCCTTCTTCAAAATATTCTTTTCTTTTTAAAGAGAAGATAAGTTTTTCTGACTTCTGTAAATTTAAAGTAACCCTATTGTTGACAAACCATGCATGCGCTATGGATTGTGCCTCCTTGGCAAGTTTTAAGGCAGTTTCTAAAGAATCACTTTTTACCATCAGTGTGGTGTCATCCGCAAAATGAACGGTTTTCACCTGCAGGTAGTTAGAAAAATCATTAATAAAAATAATGAAAAGAAGGGGACCAAGGCAAGAGCCTTGCGGGACACCCTGAAGGACAGGAACTTTTTTCGAGTCAAGTCCCTGGAACCTGACCAGTTGATATCTACAGCTTAAAAAAGAAGATAACATGTTACAGCTTGAAGGTTCTAAGTTATAAAAATAAAGCTTTCTTAATAAAATATCGTGTGGACACAATCGAATGCCTTGGAAAGATCTAGAAAGGATCCAATACCATATCTCCCTTCCTCAAAACAATCAGCCATGAAAGATACAAGTTCTAGCACAGCACTAGTTGTGTCACGACCTTTTCTGAACCCGTATTGACAATTAGTAAGCAAGTTGTGGCCTTCAAAGTACTTTACCAGTTGGGAATACAAGATTTTTTCAAGAATCTTAGAAAATATTGGAAGTAAGGAGATGGGTCGATAGTTGTTCACCTCATTTAAGTCACCCGATTTGTGCAGAGGAATAACAACCGCAATTTTTAAACAAAGAGGAAAAATAGACTTTCTAATGCATTCGTTGATTAAGTGCGTCAAAGGAAGAATAATTAAGTTCTTTATATACTTGATCACAGAGACATTTAAATCATAGAAATCTAAAGAGTTATTATTCTTTAAGTTATCAATTACATCCCGTACGACTACACAGGAAACCTCGGAAAATCTGAAAGTAATATTATTGTCTAAGTTACAGCCTTTTGACATCAGCAGTATAGGATCAACATCAGCTTTAGGTAAATTATCAGCAAGTTCAGAAGCGATTTTCGAAAAAAATTCATTAAAGTTATTGGAACTGATACTACAGTTATTTTCAGTTTTATTGCTGGTTTTCCGTATGCTAGACATGTCTCTAATAATCTTCCACAAAGCTTTTGTTTTATTGTCCGCAGCGTCAATGAATTTTTTGAAATAACTCTCTTGTTTGAAGTTGATTAATCTTCTATAAGAATTACGCAGAGTGTTTCTTTCCTCTCTGGAAGCATCAGACTGTGAGATTTTATAAATATTGTCAGCAGCACGCAACTTATCACGCATTTTACGTAAATCATCGTCATACCACTTTACAGTATTGTTTCCAAGCTTAACCTTCAGAGTGTTGACCGGAAAGGCTTGTTCAAAAGACTCTTTAATGACTGATATGAATAATTTAAATTTATGGTCAATATCTAAAGAATTGTCATAGGTAAAACCCCAATTAACTGCTTCCAGCATAGAAAAGAAAAGACATTTACCTTTAAGGGTTATGGGTCTAATAATTTTCGCCTGAGGCTGCTTATTCGTGACACCAGCAACTAAGCTAGTAGTAAATACTATACCGACATGGTCAGACAATAAAGTGTTAACAGGTTCAACATTACATTCTGAGCTGATAATATTAGTAAAAATATTGTCAATACAGTTCACTCCTCTGGTGGGGAAATCGACTAAAGGTGTTAACCCATATTCAGTAAGCAGATTATCTAGCCGAGCTACAAGTGAATTGCAGTTATTAAACTGAATATTAAAATCACCCGACAAAATAACATTAAAATTAACAACCTTTATGCTATCTAACACTTCATCCAACGTATCAATAAATAATTCAAAATTACCTGCGGGGGTCTATAAATATTGATAAAAATACAATTACACTTTTTAACTACCACTGCCGAAATTTCACAGTGATTCTCTGATGATAGCTCCTTTATGTGATGTAGTTCCTCGCATGCAATGTTGTTTCTTGCTAAAAATAATGAACCACCGTGTGCACTAGATTTTCTGCAAAATGCCGACATCACACAAAAATTTGTTATGTTTAGCCTGACCACTTCTTCCGAACGTAACCAGTGTTCAGAAATAGCTAACATATTATAGTCATCTTCATTGCAAAACAATTCAAACAGAGGAATTTTGAGAACGAGGACCATTTCCCTCGCCAGCTGTCCGAGAGAAGACACCACCGTAATCCTGCCCTGGGCACGCTGTTCCAACCCGATCACCCATAGACTGAGCAAGGACGTGTCGTGCTCCAGCCAAGGAACATTGTCACTGAGACCGACATTGACCCACCACGCCAGTCACGGACCGGCCTCGAACTTCGCCAGTCTTCCCCGACTAAGGAAACGCCGCTCGCTGTTCCGCGAATGACCCAATTTTAACGGACAAACCACCCTCAACTAAATTAATTATTTAACGTAATAAAAAGGTATTAATTTTTTTAAATCATTGTCTTAAAGATCTACCCTCTGATAAACCTACGCACCCCAATCAACCCGAAGGCTAAGGACGCACCGTCGCTACATAGTGGAGGTTTAGCGCGACATGGTGGAGGCAGCCGTCCTTCATCGCGACAATAAGTTCCAACAGGAGAGAACAGCGGGCTTGACCACGCTAGGTAACGGATCGGTACTTGGTAATATTCCGCGGAAGACCGGCACAATAATTCCCAACAGGAGAGAATAACGGGTTGACCACGCTGTATCGGTACTTGGTAATATTCCGCGGAAGACCGGCAGAATAGTTCCCAACAGAAGAGAATAGCTAGGGTAGGTTTGGGTTGGCACTCCGCGAATGACCGGCAGAGCACCGCTTGAGTCTTGTAGCGCTTGGTCTTTTATAGTGGGTAGCGCCTCCCATCTGGTGACGTATTCTGAGGTAGGACAGCGCGAACAAACAGCGCGTTCGATGCAGCAGTTGACCGAACCGGTCCAAGCGGCCGATGAAGGATCACGGTAAAATCCACTTCATTACAACGTCTACGCGATCACAGAAAAATTCACCCTCATAAAAATGATGTAAGCAAACGTTACAGCGACTCGTTTTATCATGAGTCCATGACTGGTCTTTGCAAATTACATAGACGACTCATCGAAAAAGCACATGAGCAGACGGTCTCGGAAAATCACTATGAATCATAGGGCAACTGGCTGACACGTAAAGTGTTACCTAATCGGAATTTCCGTTATGAAACCATATAAAAGGAGACTACTTTCCACGACAGATATCAGACAGCTTCAAGTCGTTTGGTCGTGAACACCTCCCCGAGTCCGGAGGTGTAATTAACACTGGAAGAATGTCAAAGTGATGACATCCTTCCGTCTCTCTGTATCTAGTACCATGGTTTGGGTGAGAAGACATTAGTTTCTGTTATCATTTTCAACCACCCGTCCCTCACGTGATTACACAGTGTCCGGGGGTGTGCGTGCTCATGAACAAAACCAATCCAGTTTATAGAATCGATTTCGAAGCACGTAAAAGGAACGAGTTTATCTCCCCGCCCGTATCAATCAAATTCCAGGCTGCCGCGCGCGAGTGCGAGAAAAAAAAAATAACGTTCGTGCAATAAATTTCGAGCCGCGAATGTTGTCAATCAGATCGTAATCTGCTTTCACCCCATAATTTACATGCGGAATATCGCGCGGGACGATTTAATTTGCATGATTGCTGCCAAAACATTCAGGGCGGGCTTTTCGCAGCGGCGCGGCAGTCGATTCACAACAAACGCCGCGCGCGCGAGCACAAAAGCAGCCGAATAATAATAACGCCGTGACTTAATTTCTGGCGATTACCTTGTGCGCCACCCCGCCCGTCCGCCACCGGCGAGGGGGATGATTTGTCAACGAGCTGCTGCGAGCAAAGTTCGTTTTGTTTGCGAGCTGCTCTTGTTGATCCGCAATGCTGGCTGGATTCGAGGCTATTGTCATGCAAAGTTCCGTCGCTCGTATGATTTCGTCGTAATTTTACGGCGGAGGGTTGAAGGGTATCGAGAGGGTATGATGTCGCACGTTTATCTAAATTGTAAACACTTCGGAAACCGTTGTTGAAATATGACGAAGTAAACTCACACACTCGCGAGACAATTACTTTATTATTATTTAAGCAAATTCTCACTTTAGCGCCCGCACCCCTGCATGTACGATTTTAGATAATACTTTTTCAAACGTGACAATGTACTGGCGAATTAATATGGTTGTGCAATGTACTGACGAATTAATATGGATATGCAATGTACTCGTGAAACTATATGGTTGTGCAATGTACTGACGAATTAATATGGATATGCATTGTACTCGTGAACCTATATGGCTGTGCAATGTACTGGCGAATTAATATGGATATGCAATGTACTCGTGAACCTATATGGTTGTGCTATGTACTGACGAATTAATATGGATATGCAATGTACTCGTGAACCTATATGGTTGTGCTATGTACTGACGAATTAATATGGATATGCAATGTACTCGTGAATCTATATGGTTATGCTATGTACTGACGAATTAATATGGATATGCAATGTACTCGTGAACCTTTATGGTTGTGCTATGTACTGACGAATTAATATGGCCGTGCAATGTACTGGCGAATCTATATGTTCATGCAATGTACCGGAGAGTTAATACGGTTATGTAATGTACCATCAGGTGCATTGTTCGCTTGTTTTAGCTTTATGTACGTCAATTTTCTACGACGGTATTTGAACGAAAATTCAGTTCTTTAACTCCACTGAGATCCAGACTTGCAAATTCAAATCGTCGATTAAAAAAATGTTTCTTGTGTCTTTACATTGCAGGTTGCTCTCACAATAGAATTAAGAATGGAAGTCCTAGGGCTTGCGCGAACATAATGACAACGAAAACTTTGAAGGCGATTCAATTGGGAATCTCGGAAGCCCGTGAAGAGAATACGCGAACGGATTTTTTCTCGGTGCTCCTTTGAAGGGCGCCAACGTTTACGAAGATGAAAGGAAAACGTCGTAATTCTTGAGTGCGCGCCACGCTAATGTAATGAACCAATAAGAAACCGCACTTACGTCCTCCGGGATTAAAAAACACGCCCATGCCTCATTAAATCTCGCATTAATAAAGCAGGCGAGAGAGAGAGAAGGCGCGCGCGCTCTTTATATTAATAAATCGACTTCCGTAATTTTTTGAGTGCTCGCTTTCCGCCCGAGGTGGTGGCCGCGTTTTATGCCCTTACAACTTTCTCTGCATACGATTCGACCGCGCGCTGGCACGACGAGATATCCCTCACTCGCTTATTTATTGGACGCGATAAGCGAATCCATTAACTTTTATTGAGTCAATCAATTTAAACTTTACGTCGGAGCTTCATAAAATATCCGCCCGGGTTTTTCAAATTACTTCGCTAATTAAAGCGACGGGGGGCGCGGGGGGAGGAAGAGGAGGACACTCACTTCATTAGTCGGCTCTTCTTTTCACGATCGCTCTTACTTCATAATAGTTTCACGATCGCAATAAAATCATCTCTCTCCCCCCTCCCCCCCGAACGAATCATTTGTATTATGTTCAGATAAAGTATTACATGGCCGGATTAAATTCCTACATCTGGAAATGATGAATGGCTTGCAAATCAAGTCTCAGAACGTAGACGGGGTGGGAAGTGAAATGGATAAAGTCGGTCGACGGGAAGGGAAACCTTTTTCTGAATCGAACAGTGTCTGGCGCGCGGAAAGAGAAATCCTCGCTTAACTCGTTTATCCGGCGAATGATGTCGCGGTGTTCGCGAGGTAATACGTAGATCATCGTCGCACGCACGCCTCAATTCCGGAAATGGTTTCAATAGTTAACATGAATTTTTGTATACGACAGTCATCCTCCCCCCCCCCTAACCATGCCGATGTATCAATAATCTGTATGGATGTGCAATGTACCTCGTTAATAAAAATATAAGTCTAACGTTTCGCTCTCTTTCTAAAGCTTACGCGCGGCAAGCATGTCCCAACCATACCGATACGTTAAGAATCAGCATGTGCTTGCATCTCGTAAACAAAAATGTTTTCTAAAATTTCCATACTCCAAACATATTCCAACCATATTGATTAGATGAAAACCAACATGGTTTTGCAATGTGCCTCGCAGCTCGCAGCCATACCGACAGATTAATAATAATCGGTATGGCTTGGCAATGTACGTGGTAAATAAAAGTATAAATTGGGTTCGGCTTCGACCGGTTGGAAAAATTAATTGTCGTTTCTCCATTTCAGGGGTGTGCAGTAGCAAGAGCTTGAAAGGGATGACGCTGACGGTGCCGCGGGCCGTACGGGTCGGCCACTCGGTTACTTTAGGCTGCGATTACGACCTGGAGGGCGCCCCGCTCTATTCGGTCAAGTGGTACCGCGGCTCCGACGAGTTCTACAGGTACGTTCCGAAGGAGGAACCTCCGACGAGGGTGTTTTCCCTGCCAGGATTGCACATCGACGTAAGTTATTTTCACATACTATCGTCCTTTTTATTACCGTCCGCAGGGTGTAGATGTCGCGTGGTACGACCGTCGAAGGTGAAGCCCTCGATTTTAAAATCATTGCGTACCTGGCTCCTTCGGACTGTATCTCCTTCGTGACGCCCAATGGGTGGGGGGATCGATGATCGTGACTTGACCCTACCGAATTTGGATTGGTTTACCAAAACTGGCCGGATTTAAAAGGTTTAAACCTGAGCGACATACCGGTTGCTCGGAGGGGGCTTATGGCTTAGGCTGAACGTCCTTTTCGGTCGAATGGACGTGTCCCACCTTACCCGAGTTGGTCCAGCGAAGCTTGGACTTTATTTGGTAGGCTTTAAGTGTCATGGTGGTTTGGTTTCCGGCCAAATCGTTGGTCAGGACGTGTCCTTCGTTTACTAATCTTATCCTATCGGAGTTGGTTTATCAAACCCTGGACCTTATTTTAAATCGGATGTCCCACCGACTCCCCTGGGCTGCCTGTCGCCTAACCTGGACGTCCTTTCCCGTCGAATCGACGTGTCCTACTGTGCCTGAGTTGGTTTACCGAAGCCTGGATTTATGTGGTAGGCTTTAAGGCTTTACGGTTCGGTTGTCGGCCAAATCGATGGTCGACAAGTGCCCTCAATGAGCTAACCTATGTTGGCAGTTCAAAGCCTGGGTCTTATTTGGAAGGTTTTGAAATCGAATATCCTACCGGGCCCTCCGGAAGGCCTATGGTTTAGGTCGGACATCCTTTTCAGTCCTTCGCAACCTGCTCCTATCAAACCCGAGTTGGTCTACCAAAGCCTACACCTTATTTGGACGGAATGTCCCGGGTTGGCCTATGATTTGGGTTACACAACATTTTTGGCCAAATCAACGGTGGTAACGTGTCCTGTCTAAGAAAGCCTAGGCCCAATTTAGAAGGTTTTAAAGTCGAATGTCCCACCGGGTCCCCTGGAAAGCCTGTGGCTTAGGTCGGACATCCATTTCAGTCGAAATGACAGTAGGGACGTCTGCTTCGTGAACTGCTCCTTCCAAATCTGTCCTGCCTAGGCCTTATTTGTTAGGTTTTAAATCTGAATGTCCCAACGGGTCCCCTGGGAGCCCTGTGGATTATGCTAGACGTCCTTTTCAGTCGAAATGACGTCCTTTGCAACCTGCTCCTATCAAACCCGAGTTGGTCTACCAAAGCCTTGACCTTATTTGGACGGAATGTCCCGGGTTGGCCTATGATTTGGGTTACACAACATTTTTGGCCAAATCAACGGTGGTAACGTGTCCTGTCTAAGAAAGCCTAGGCCCAATTTAGAAGGTTTTAAAGTCGAATGTCCCACCGGGTCCCCTGGAAAGCCTGTGGCTTAGGTCGGACATCCATTTCAGTCGAAATGACAGTAGGGACGTGCGCTTCGTGGACTGCTCCTTCCAAATCTGTCCTGCCTAGGCCTTATTTGTTGGGTTTTAAATCTGAATGTCCCAACGGGTCCCCTGGGAGGCCTGTGGATTATGATAGACTTCCTTTTCAAACGAAAAGACGGTCGGGACGTGTCCTTCGTAACCTGGTCGTACCGAACCTGAGTTGGTCTACCAAAGCGCGGACGTTATTTGGATGGCATGTTCCCAGGGGGCCTATAGGAGGCCTGTGGATTATGCTAGACGTCCTTTTCAGTCGAAATGATGCTGAGGACGTGTCCATCGTAACCTGATAGTACCGAAACTCAGTTGGTCTACCAAAGCGCCGACGTTATTTGGATGGAACGTCCCCAGGGGGGCCTGTGGTTTGGGTTAGACCTCTTTTTCGGTCGAATCAACGGTCGGGACATGTCCTGCTTAACGAAGCCTAGGCCTTATTTGTTAGGTTTTAAATCTGAATGTCCCAACGGGTCCCCTAGGACCCTGCGGCTTATGCTAGACATCCTTTTCAATCGAAATGACGCTGGGGACGTGTCCATCGTAACTTGGCAGTACCGAACCTCAGTTGGTCTACCAAAGCGCCGACGTTATTTGGATGGAACGTCCCCAGGGGGCCTGTAGTTTGGGTTAGACCTCTTTTTCGGTCGAATTAACGGTCGGGACATGTCCTGCTTAACGAAGTCTAGGCCTTATTTGTTAAGTTTTAAATCTGAATGTCCCAACGGGTCCTCTAGGACCCTGCGGCTTATGCTAGACATCCGTTTCAATCGAAATGACGCTGGGGACTTGTCCATCGTAACTTGGTAGTACCGAACCTCAGTAGGTCTGTCAAAGCGCGGACGCTGTTTGGATGGAACGTCCCCAGGGGGGCTGTAGTTTGAGTTCGCCCAAATCAACGGTCGAGACGTGTTTCGCCTATCAAAGCCTGGACCTTATTTGGATGGTTTTGAAGCTAAATATCCTACCAGCTCTCCTGGGGGGCCTGTGGCTTATGCTAGACTTCCTTTTCAAACGAAATGACGGTCGGGACGTGTCCTTCGTAACCTGGTCGTACCGAACCTGAGTTGGTCTACCAAAGCGCGGACGTTATTTGGATGGCATGTTCCCAGGGGGCCTACAGACATCTTTTTGGGCCAAACCAACCGTCGGGACGTGTCCTGTCTATCAAGACCTGGGCCTTATTTGGCAGGTTTTAAATCCGAAGGTGCCAGGAGACCTATGCGTCCCTTTCTGCCAATTGGGTTGGACTCTTAGGGGCAGTAGTTGAAAGCCAGCATGCTAGGCTTGCCCAGGGGTAAATTACCACCCGGTTGAGTGAGCTACGGTGTATTGTCGTCAAAATGAGCATTTTTCGAAAGGGTATGGCTCATCTTGGAGCCGAATATTTTCGTCAGAGCCTAAAGGGGGATAGGTGTGGCTTGTAGCGGGATTGTAGGTGTGGCTCGAAAATACCTCCTCCCCCCCGTTGGTTATTTGGTAAGGCTGTGCCTTTGTCTGAAGTGCGGCGTTAATTCCCTCTTTTCCTATTTTAAAACCATTAGCACTTTCGAATGGCGCTGGCGCAATTTTCCATTCAATTTTTCTAAAATTTAATTAACTCGGTACACACTTGCATTCTCTTTAACGACGACCCCCGATCCTATTATTCTTAATCGTTATGATTATTATTAAAACTTGCGGAAATGCACGTGCGGAGGCTAAAAGTACGTTCCCGCGGTGTTTGCAAATTAATACGAAACGTATGCATCAAAACGCGCGCCAGTTTTGCTACGCAAGCGGATCGTATCAGTATGCATGTTCGGTGGTTAGTTAGCGAGTTGACAATGCCACACGCCGAGTGCATACGGTATTCGTGAGCCAGCCGCCGAATAGTTTGGGACGGGAGCCGTGCATTCCTCGACGGGAAAACTCCCAGCTGGCGCGCCCGTCGCATTCGAATTACCAAAATCGGATATCCCAGACAGCCAGCGTCTTGAAGATATTCATCACCGCTTGACCTCGCCCGTTTCACATCCGGCAATTCCGAGTTGATGTAATAAGCCAACTTGCCGCGATAACTGACATGTTATCACGGGGGGCGTATGGGAGATGTGAATTTCAATGCAGACTCGAGCCAGACTCACTTCTCTAATGGCAAACTGACTGCCTCTTCAGATCTTACTGTTTTGAGGGAATCATATGGGACGCGTAACTCTGTATAATACGTATGTACATGTTCTGGGGCGTTGTTGTGTTATCTCCGCCGTAAACTTGGCGTTTGAATGCTACCGAGAAGTTCGGGTTATCGCAGCCGTTGTGGACTACTTGAAGAAAAAGGAAAGGCAAGCGCGCAAGTAAGGAACGGCCATTTTTTGCAAAGAGGCGCTAAACCGAGTGAAATTTTTGTGCACGACGAACATCGCCCAGCCGTACCGATTTATCAATAATTAATACGGATTGGCAATGTGCCTCGTAAATAAAAAATGAAGGTTTTGGTCTTACGATGTGTTTTTTAAAGCTGTTAGCGTCCGGCGTCTCTAAGAGGGGGAAAATGACATCACCCGTAACGCTCAAAACCAAAATATTGAGTGTGCTGCTAACCGACATGTAATACGATAATTTTTTCGATACGCAACCTTAATTGTGTCGTCCGAGTCCTTCAACCGAACGCCTTTCGTGCACGCACGCAATTTCCGCGTCAGCCGATCTCGTTTCGTTTTACGTGCGACGAGTTATCGCGCGCGAAGGAAATTTAATTATGCACGGCGATTGTTAACAACTGGCGCGCGACGTGCGTTAATGTTATGCGGCGCGGCGGGGCGTAATGGACTTGTTTTTCGTTGTAACAGTAATGTCCATCCGATCGCATTTAACGTCGAGTTAGTTAGTACATACCAACAGGGCGACTGTAATAACATCGGACAGAATAAAATCACTATCATAGATTAATAGGAACAACATCGAAATGAGGGCGTCTGTCCACCAATAAGCTAACGCCGACGAAGTAGGGGTAGCTGGTGTAAGGTGTGTGCCGGACTATAACAGCACCAGTGAGTGAGTACTGCCAGACTATTCAGCACCTCTGCCTCTGCCTTTTATTGCAAAGATTTTGTCGCTCTGGATCACTGGTTTGTTTGCTTGCTCTAATCAGTGTTGAGCGCTCTGTATAATTTAAGTTAACCTCATTATGCTAATGCCTTAGCGTCACTGGGACGTTTCACGTGACTTGCGTGCTTCATCCACTTCATCGGCGGTCACTCAATGCGATATTAACCTCCCTTAGTTCGTTCGTGTCGTGCAAAGCTTAGCTTGTTGCTGGAAGCTCATGTCGGGGGCTTGGGGGACATCCTGTACACTTGTAAATGCAACGGGGGTCTTTGAAAATCAGACTGTGAGGGGGGAGTATCCGACTTTCCGAGTATCGACGTCATTTTTGTTTCGTTCGGCTTCAAGGTCACGAAACAAAGTTAGTCGTCAATTAAAAGCCAAGTACCCAACAGCGAACTCCACGACACTCGGGGCTTAAGCCGCCGCCGCCGCCGCGCAAAGTGATAAAAGTAGTTACTCCGACGTGCGCTGCAACCAACATCCGGCGGGTGAAACCCATCGACATCTCGAAGGCCGGTTTAAATCCGTTAGGTGGCGCCTCCGCCGTGACAGTTACATTCGCACGTGACACCCGCCCCGCTTCGTTATGAATCTCAGCGGAAGTAATTACCCGAGGAACACGGCGGCGATGGGGCGGGTGGAATGGGGGGGGGGGCTGCGTCTTCTTACTTCGTGCTAAACGACGTGTCAAGTAGAACCTCATCGTTACGGTTTTGATCCTTTTTGTTTCCGTTGCTGCGCTTCTCGAGTGCACGAGATGCAAAATTAGTGATGACGTAGCAGCTTGCGTAGAGCGCCCCCTTAAGTCGTGCGGGATTTCACCAGTTTGTTTGGTGATAAGTTTTCTAACCATCAATAAAAAAGGAGATAACGACAGATGTCGTTGTTACACAAAGGAGGAAGACAAATGTTTTAATCTCAGACCTTCATAAGTTTTTGGAAAAAAGACCAATAGATGGCACTGGTTTTTTTTTATTTTTTTTATGTTTCCTGTATCTTTTAATCGGTTTTTTAACCATCAATAAAAAATCACCTTAATAAAAAATGGGTTAACGATAGATAACGCAGACACAAAAAACAACTGGTTACAACCTTATGTCTTTAGAAAAAAAAAGACATCAATAGATGGCACTGTTCTAAACCTTTATTATGTTTCTGTATCTTTTAATCCGCCAGGTAATCATTAACAAAAAAGGAGATAACAATAGATGACATTCTTATACAAAAAGACAAATGGGACCTTCATAAATTCTTTAGAAAAAAAGACACCAATAGATGGTTTTCAATTTAAAATTTTTTTTAAATGTTTTCTATATCTTTTAACAGGTATCTTAACCATAAAAAATGAGATAGGTGGCGCTGTTACACAAAAAGAAAAAAAAACAATTAGCTACCTTTATAAAAGTCATTAGAGAAAAAGACATTTATAGATGGCAGTGGTTTTCAGTTTTTTTTTAAATTATTTTATATTTCACGTATCCTTTAATCGGGTTTTAAACCATCAATAAAAAATGAGTTAACGATAGATGGCGCTGTCTCACAAAAAGAAAAACAACTGATTACAATCTCAGGCAGAAAAAAGACACCAATAGATGGTGCTGGTTTTCAATTTTTTTGTTTGCTGTCTCTTAATCGATTTCATAACCATAAAAAAAAAATTGAGAATATTCTAATGTGAAGATTTTCAACGATCTGTAAGGCGTAGTTTCCAATATTTTCTAATAACGATAGATGGCGCTGTTACACGAAAAGGAAAAGCAATCTCAGAGCTTCACAAGTCTTTAGAAAGACAACAATAGGTGGCGCTGATACACCAGGTTCGTCGAATTTCCGGAAACTTTTGTTCCTTTCTCGCTTTTTTTTATTGGCTTCGAAATCTGAACTGTTTTTTATTTACTTTTTTTTGAAAACTCATTC
The DNA here is from genome assembly GCA_958336345.1 of Dorcus parallelipipedus. Lineage (NCBI taxonomy): Eukaryota > Metazoa > Arthropoda > Insecta > Coleoptera > Lucanidae > Dorcus > Dorcus parallelipipedus. The sequence continues at coordinate 46,997,635 of OY284479.1, forward strand.
GATTTTTCAATGTTTCCTGTATTTTTTGAACGATTAATCGAAAGGAACAACAGTAGATGGCGTTACTAGACAACGCTATCGAATTTCTGGTCTTTTCTTTGTAAATCTTCTAAATATTTTCTAATAACGATAGATGGCGCTGTTACACGAAAAGGAAAAGCAATCTCAGAGCTTCACAAGTCTTTAGAAAGACAACAATAGGTGGCGCTGATACACCAGGTTCGTCGAATTTCCGGAAACTTTTCTTCCTTTCTCGCTTTTTCTTATTGGCTTCTAAATCTGAACTGTTTTTTATTTACTTTTTTTTGAAAACTCATTCGATTTTTCAATGTTTCCTGTATTTTTTGAACGATTAATCAAAAGGAACGACAATAGATGGCGTTACTAGACAACGCTATCGCATTTCTGGTCTTTTCTTTGTAAATCTTCTAAAGGAAAAAGAAACGGCTGACTATGAACCAAGAGGAAATCGAATTCATTCGACTTTTTAATGTTTCCGTATTTTTTGAACGATCAATTGAAAGGAACAACAATAGATGGCGTTACTAGACAACGTTATCGAATTTCTGGTCTTTTCTTTGTAAATCTTCTAAAGGAAAAAGAAACGGCTGACTATGAACCAAGAGGAAATCGAATTCATTCGACTTTTTGTCTGTATTTTTTGAACGATCAATTGAAAGGAACAACAATAGATGTCGTTACTAGACAACGTTTATCGACTTTCTGGCCTTTTTTAATATCTCGGTTTTGTTTGTAAATCTTCCAGAGAAAAAAGAAATGGCTGGCGACGCACCAAGAGAAAATCGAATTCATTCGACATTTTAATGTATTTTAGTGTTTTTAATGGACAACAACAGATGTCGTTATTACACAACGTCATCGAATTTCTGGTCTTTTTTTTAATATCTCGCTTTTGTTTGTAAATTTTTCAGAGAAAAAAGAAACGGCTGAAAATCGAAGTGTATAGAAAAAACACTATGTCCAATATCTTTATCAAACATCTTAATAAACTGTTTCTGGCATTCCAAGTGCTTAAATATTGTATAAAATAAGTAACTTTATCATTCAAATTTTTCTTGCACCTTTTAATTTTCCCTCTTTTGTTTCACAGGAACCTCATCTGCATTGAATTATTACGACTTTGACCTTTCTTTGCGTTGGAGTCATCATCTTACTCCCTAGTTTCGTTTTTGATGCTTTCGGTGTTTGTTTTTTCCATAGAATGATACTCTCGGGAGGATCATGCTTCCAACTGTTTCTTTCGTCTCCTTCTCTGTCTTCTTCAGGTGATCATTTCTGTACATTTGTTTTACCTACGTTTGTCTTCCTATCGACTTTTTTGATTTACAAATATTTTGTCATCATCTACAAACTTGGGCTTTGTTTTATTTTCTTTTCACACTTGTCATGCCTTCATTTTTTGCCTTACGCCCTTTTTTTATTTTTTCATCCACCGTCATCGAAAAATGCGTACAGCTCCTCATCTATTCCGTTCTCAAGGTGTTTCCATCGTCTTTGCTTTCGGCTCTCTCGAACGTGTTTCGTAAATCTATGAAACGGGTTTTAGATTTTGCCTTCGATTGTTATTTATACTTTTCTTTTCTGGTTACTTATGTTATTATGAAAATTGGATCTTGTGTGTGGGCTCCTTTCCTTTCTGAAACTTTGTTTTGCTTCTGCCTATTCACTTTGATTATCCTTAGTAATTTTTTCCTGGTAAAGTTATATCACTATAGTTGTACAATCCCTTTTGTCCCGGCAGAGAACGAAATTGCACATAAATTTGCTGCGAGTTGTTCGGGTCTCAAAGCGCACGTCGGATTGCGTTAGTCATTGCGGCGCCACACGATGTGCTCCTAATACCACAAGCGCTGAGATGGCTTGATGGATTTCAAGGTCAAGGACCTACGGTGACACCTTCACTCTAAGTTGGTTGTCCATTAGTACTGTTTAGCTTCCGAACTGGGGTCCACCCCTATATAATTTGTCGGTCATTTGTAGATCATCATCGGTTTACTATGTGACGGGGGGGGGGGGGGGTTAGAAAGCAGAACGTTCATATTTTTATTTACTAAATTCGTTGCAGAGCCAAACTGATTACTAATTTATCGGCATGGTTACGAAGTACGCAGCGAGACACATAGCAAAGCCGTATTGGTTTCTACCTTGTCGGTATGGGTATGGTTGGAACAAGTTGGCTTATATAGGGGGGGGGGGGGTTAGAAAGCAGAATGTGAGACTTGAGATTTGATACATTGCAGAGCCATACTGATTATGCTTGCCGATAGTGTTGCTGTTTCGATTTAAGGACGTCGTTGCCGTTGAACAAACGTGTTCCAACCGTACCGACTAGATAGAAACCAATACGGCTTAGCAATGTGTCTCGCAGGATTCGGTATTACGCATTTCCTAACCATGTCGATAAATTAATAAACAAAAGCGTCCGCCAATCAACTTTATTCGCTTCTCATAAAACTCAACGGATGGCGTTCGTTTACTAGATACTTAGCTCCGCCTCTTCTCATCCAAATCGATTCTAATGTTATCATGGGCGTGGCGTCATTACATTTACGTGTGACGGTATGATTTATTGGTCACTCGCTATTGGTCAGTCAACCTCAGCCCACTTTCCTTCTCTCCTACGCTTATTACGGTGGGCGTGGCTTCATTGGGCTTAAATGTTATTACTTTTTAATATTAAAAGATTTCTTCTTAACTTCAATCAACGCTTAGTCTAGTGGTCGTGACTTCATTACATTTTCTTGTGATAGCGTTATTTATTGGTCACTCTCTATTCACTTGTCCTTCTGTCCTACGCTTATTCTGGTGGGCGTGGCATCAATGGACGTCACGCCCACCATAACAAGCGTAGGAGAGAAGTTCAGTGGCTGAAATGTTACGGGATTTCTTCTTAACTTCAATCAGCGCTTAGCATTGCGGGCGTGGCTTCATTACATTTACGTGTTATGGCATTATTTACTGGCCACTCGCTATTCGTCGATCAACCTCAACCACTTTCCTTCTCTCCTACGCTTATTATGATGGGCGTGGCTTCTTTGCGCTTAAATGTAACAGTATTGTTCTGTGGTATTAAAAGATTTCTCCTTAACTTGAATCAGCGCTTAGTATCCTGGGCGTGGCTTTATTACGTTTACGTGCGATAGCATCATTTATTGGTCATTCACTATTCGTCGGTCTTTCTCAGCCACTTTTTTTTGGTGTTGAAAGGCTTCTTTTTAACTTCAATCAGCGCTTAGTATTATGGGCGTGGCTTCATTACATTTAATTGTAATAACGTCATCTATTGGTCACTCACTTTTCGTCGCTCAACTTCATCCACTATCCGTCTCTTGTATTGTGGTGGGCGTAGCCTCATTACGCTTAAATGTAACGGTATTAAAAAATTTCTTCTTAACTTTAATCAGCTCTTAGTATCTGGGCGTGGCTTCATTACATTACTGTGCTTGCGATAGCATCATTTATTGGTCACTCGGTCACTTTCCTTCTCTCCTACGCTTATTATGGTGGGCGTGGCTTCCTTACATTTAAATGTAACGGTATTTTTTTTGGCCACGCCATACTTTCGTGCTTTACCTTCGTATTATGGTCGTGGTTTAATTGAACTTAGCAGTAATAGTACCCCTCAATAATCCTCTATGACGTAAGCAAAATCGTCCGCCAATCAACTTCATTCAGTTATTATAAGATTTAACGGAAGATGTTCATTTCTTATATGTTGTAGCTCCGCCCCTTCTCTTCCAAATCAACAGTTATATTATTATGGGCGTGGCTTCGTTGCATTTACGTGTAACAGCATAATTTCTTGGTCAGTCAACTTCAACCGCTTCATTCTCCTCCTAAGTTTACTGTTATGGTGGGCGTGGCTTCGTTGCCTTTGGTATTAACAGATTCTTTGGACTTCCTAGCGTCCCTTAACTTTAATAAGCGCTCGGTATTGTGGGCGTGGCTTTATTCAACTTACTACTGGCAGTATTGCCGGTCATCCCCCTTGTTATTAGCGTAAACGAAAACACTCGCCGCGCAATTTTATTAATTCGTTACCAGAGCGTGTTTGTTTATTGGATACCAAAACTCCAAAGTGTCTCTGACGCAAACAAAAGTCGTCCGCCAATCAAACTATATTCGTTTAGCATAAAACTCAACAGATGGTATTCGTTTATTAGGCACCTAGCTCCACCTCTTCTCTTTCAAATCAACTTTTATGTTATCATGGGCGTGGCTTCTTTACGTTTAAGCGTAATAGCATAGCTTCTTGGTCGGTCATTGTTCATCCGTCAACCTCAACCACTTCATTCGCCTCCTACGCTTACTGTGGTGGGCGTGACTTCGTCGCACTTAGTATTAAAAGGTTTCTTGGACTTTCTTAACTTTAATCAGCGGTTAGTATTGTGGGCGTGGCTCATACCCCACATAGCTTCGCGGCTAAGTGTTATTGGCGTAAACAAAATCGATCGCCAGTCAATTTGTGTTCGTTTATTGGATACCAAAGCTCCGCCCTCTTACTTCCAACCGACATTTATTGAACTGTGGGCGTGGTTTCAGGCAGCTTACATTAAGTAACCCCAGACGCTTTCCATCTATCATGACCGTGGTTCCCCTACTTTCAATTTAATGGTGCTTAATGTCGTGGGCGTGGCTTCATTACACTCGGAACTTTTACGTTATTATGTACATGACTTCTTTACATTTATGTGTAATAGTCAGTCTCAACCACTTCATTCCTCTCCTGCGCTTACTGTGGTGGGCGTGACTTCGTCGCGCTTAGTATTAAAAGATTTCTTGAACTTTCTTAACTTTAATCATCGCTTAGTATTGTGGGCGTGGCTTTATCAAACTTAGTACTGGCACTATTGCCGGTCAACCCCCACATAGCTCGCGACTAGGTGTCATTGGCGTAAACGAAACACTCGCCGGTCAATTTTATTAATTTGTTAGCTGACGGTGTTCGTTTATTGGATACCAAAGCTCCGCCCTCTTGCTTCCAACCAACGTTTATTAAACTGTGGGCATGGTTTCACCAAACTTACATAAATTAGCCCAGCTACGCCCAATTAGCATGACCGTGGTTGCGACCTACTTTCAATTGGCGCTTAGTATCGTGGGCGTGGCTTCGTTACACTCGAGACGAGATAAAACTTAAATTTAAAAGCTTCTCGTAGTGTATCATTGGGAAATTAGGACGTCGCCAACGCGCGAGCTCGAATATAACATTTGTTGTCAAAACAGGTCAAGACTGCGCTTGGCAAAAACCCAGGAAAAATATGTATAAACAAAAGAAGGAGGGCGGTTTAAACCGCCGAAGGCGACCTAATGCTAATGAGACGCGAAAACAATTTTGTGCACGATGAATCATCGAGCTCTCCTGTCGGGCTTTCTAAACCGAACTCTATAAATACTCGGGAAATTCATTTGTAATTCGTGCAAGCGTCCAGAGGGAAGTTTCTTCTCCTCGTTAAAGCCCAGTTAATAAATGTATTGCTTGACCTAGCTAAGTCCCTTATTTTAAATTATGACGTAACGGTAGCTCCACGTGAAACAATTCGCTAGGCTAAGATAATTGCCAAGTCTGAAAGAATAGATGCAACGTATGAAAGGCTTTATGTCCGGCGCTGAAGGATTGCTTTAATCCGTTTGCTTCGTCGGGGCGAAACTGCAGTAGCGTGCCTCGATTTCAATTAGGGACAACAAAACGACTCGCGGCAGCAACGACCCAACAATGCCACAAAGAACCCCCCCCCCCCCAGCGCGCCGTTTTCGGTAACACAAACAATTTTCATTACGTCCGAATCGAAAGTATCCGAGCCAAGCTCGGCGCGCGAATAATTCCTCGGGACTTCTTCTTTAAGCGGCGCGGAGCGAATCTGCATGAATTAATTACGCGGAATTACACTTACAAATCGGGCGGGTGCATTTTTGTAAGGGACGGTTTTGATTTAGCGCTGTCTTCTCGGCGCTGGCGAATCCTTTGTTTTAGATTCCTAGGCGCGCGCGCGCGCGGCCCCATAAATCACCGAGCGAAACGCAAAAATTACTTCCGCGCGAGTTTATTTCGCCCAGCAGGCGAGAAAATCTAACGCTCCTTTTTTATTAACGACGTAATGTACTCACACACCATACTATACAATACAGGCTACGCGCTTGCTGTAAACATCGCTGCAAGTATTGACATAACGATCGAAATCTATTATGTTGAGCAGGTCAGTTTTACTATCGTCTTACGTCGCATCTGCCTATCTGCGACGCACAGAATTTATAAGCGAACCGTTCGCAATTAATTTTCTACTTAATTAATTCTCCTTCTTCTCACTCTTTCTGTATAGCTTCCAGTTTTCGTTGAGTCTGTTGTCTTAGTCCTAGTCAGTTCTTTTAGATCTACTTATCAACGACATTATGGTCTGCATTATGGTCTCTCTTTCTGTATGGCTTTAAACTTTCAGTTATAACGGTGTTTATAGGCAAGTGGCAACTTTATAAAAGTGAAATCATTATCACAGCTTTCTCTGGCTTTTACAAGAAAACTGACAAAATAGAGTCCCAAATCTTCGGTACGGTAAAGACTTTATCTATCCTCACCTTCGGCATCATCCTACTAACATTGTTGTTATGGTCTGCCGGTACTCCTCCACATATTATAGCTATAAGGGTTTATATCTACATAATTGCCTTTCTGCTTCAGTTATAGTAGGTATCAATATCCTAGATGCTTGCTTCATCCTTACCCGCTCTTTAGATCATGTCTTGAATGATCTTTCAATGTTATCCTGCATTTTTGCATTTATTTGGCCTATCTCTAAGTTGGAAGTCTTGGGAGAAGCAATTTCATAGTTTTGTGTCCTTCTAAAAACAGTAAACAAATAAACGGATGCGTCCATCACGTAGTTTTAGGACACAGAGGCCGACGAGTGTGTGCTTGAGTGCTTTAGTTGTGTAAGTTCAATGCTGATTCAATTTTATTGAATACATCTCGTGGTGGTGCATCATCTTCTCAATTTTAGACGATTTTAGACAATCTTAGACACGCGATGTCTTCTTCACTGATACTTTGATTCGTTTTTCCTTGGATTCTTGATACCATCTTGTACGCCTCTGAGTACAAGTAGAATACGACATCCACGTCTCTCACTTCTTTCGTGAAGAGCGTAGCTTGCTTGTTGGCCCTGGGAAAACCGTTCAAGCCTTCCTCAGCTTTTCTTCTTTTATTAAATCCACAGTTTGGGGTTGCTTTCGTGATGCTTTTCCAAAAGTCGCCCTTTCTTGACTTCAAGTTGCTATTTACCTACCAACTTTGCTTACTCCAAGACTCTCTTTGATCTGTTTCTAAGTTATTCTTACCTTTCTCAATCTTGGTACCGTTGTAGGGAGGAGACACCCTTTGCTTCTGCGTCTCGAAGGGAGTTTATGGCTGTCGTGTTTACCCAAAAGCCGCCCTTTTCTGAGTTCGGTTCTCGAAGATCTTATCTCACAATCAGATCCATTTGTTTTAGGTAAGCGTGATGATGTGAACAAAGAATTTGTATTATTGAGTTCCTCTCTCGATTTATTCATCTCTGTGGAAATCCTTAAATGCTATGACGATTTACGATAGGCAACCATCGCGTGTGGCACATTTTTAATCAAAAGTTTAAGATCATGGCAAGGTTTCGTAGGTAGAATGGGTTGCCAAGATTTAAAGCGTCAGGGCAGGTCCTATCTTCTAAGGATCTTAAGCCAATATTGAAAACATTTTTTATTTTATCCAATGTTAAGTTTTAGGTTCGATAAAATGCGAACACGTTAAAATAACACAAATTCGTGTTGAACGGAGCTTTTGCGATGTTCAGTGAAACAAAATTTTCGATGATTCATTGTCTTATGTGTCGCAGTACAGAACAAGTTGTTACATGCACGCTTCCACGGTGTTTTGTCCCGCGCTTTCCTTGCTCTACTCAACTTGTGTGTATCCTGCCAAAAAATTGGTGATGATGAATTTGTAAAAAATGTTTTACGTGAGTGGAATTTTGATGATTTAATTCCTACGTTCGAAGGTAAGTTAATTACTTTATTACTTCGTCGCATTGTCGTATACGCGTTTTATGCATGCTGCAGTATGCTACAATTTGCATGAAAATAATCAGTATAAAACTTAACCTTTTTGCTAAATTGAGATCTTATTTGCCTCGGCTAATTGCGTGGGTTATAATTTAGGCTCAACAAAAAAAATATTGCTTTCTAGTCAGTAGCGTAGCAAAGTTCATGGGGCCCAATACAGATTATTCGTTAGGGCACACTACTGTTTCAATATTTAATATAAATATCTACCTATTTGTTTTTTTTTCTAGAACAATTAATTGATCAGGAAGCATTTTCAAATTTATCAGAACAAAACATTAAAGAGATAATTCCACTCTTAGGAACAAGAATAAAATAAAATAAAATAAAAAGGGAATCAACACATGGTTTGTAAATTAGGCACAACATTTACATTTTTCAAGCAAATCAATTTTTTTGTGTACAGCTGAACAAGTCAGATACATAATCATCAACACCGGAAAATACTCAATTGGACATAAATAATATAGACGATTTCATATATTTACCACCAAATGAACTTGAAACTTGTAACCCTTTAACAATCAACTTACCTTCTACAAGTATATTGTAACTAGGATAAGAGAACCAGCAAAGATGTACAGCTGATTAAGTCAAGCATAACGTAAACATAAAAACGATAACATAAACAAAAGATGCCTCCGTCGTATGACTCACCCGCGATGCAGCTGCAATGACTCATCTGCAAGCACAGATCTAGCGCGGAATCGTATACAAAATGTCAAGGCGACAATTGACGTCACACCCCGGAAACAAAATCCCTATAAAAAGCCGATAGAGCGAACGCTAGTAGAGAATTAGAACAAATCTCTTCAGAGTGTCATGTAGTCTAGTTAGTGCCCCAATACACGATGTAACTAAATTGTAACTCTTGTAATTATTAGTTCATAATAAATCTGTTGTTTATATTAAGCTATGCCCCTAATGTCATGTTACTTCAAAGATTACCGTAACAATATCTCCATTAAAACAAGCAACAAGTCGTATGGAGAGCGTATGATAAAAGGAGCATGCCGCAAAACGTACAGTTTTGAATTGAATACATTTTTAGAGGGTAGCTGTACAGGAAAATATATTTTAGCATATTACGAAAAAGAAAGAAAGCTAAATAAAAAATTAAGAAATCTTTTGGTGGAATTGATAACAAATGACCTCTTCGGAGAATCTTACAAGTAAGTTTATATTTTAATATCTATCGTCATGTTTATTAGAAATTTAGAATATATCAAAATTCATGAAGATTTTCTAATATTATCTGAGAAAATTTGCTTAACATTTCCTACGGAGGATCCTGGAACATATTACATCCCTTACATAAGTGCTCAAGAATCTAGTTCTCATGAGCCCATTAATGCTAAAGGCAAATTGGTGGATAAATACAGAAATCTAAAGAGATTATTTAAGATTATTGATAAAAAGGATAATCCATCAGACTCCAGTTCTGTAATACCGGGTATGTTATTATTCATTAAAAAGCCTATTGATATAGTTCTAAATCATTTATAATTATGATTTTGTTTTCCTTTTTCTAGATGCTCGTGTAGCTATTCAGTTAAGTCTACTGCCATCGTTACTGCCTCCCACATGTCGAATTAAGACAAACCGGCATTGGAAGCCAACCATAGCCGAATGCCACAATAGTATTTTAATGCATGCAAAGGTACCTACTTATTTGGACGTAACTATTTGTTTCTTTTAATTTATGTGATTTCCATTGTTCTATTTAGACATCAGATGACATACAAGATGTAATGCAAAAGAGAAAAGCCACATTGGATCATATAGGCATACCTGCACGACCGTATGTAATAATCGAAGGACCTTCAATCACTCAAGTAAAAGAATTTTATATAACAGTTGAAGATATTGTCACGTTAAAAGTATTACCAGTTTTGTTTAAATTAAATGGAACGCTATTTTATATCAGAACTAAAATGTCTTTATTAAACGCTATGTTATAAAATAAACTGTCTTTAGCCTTAAACTTAATTTAACTATATTTACTGATGTCGGAACTTATATTTATTCGGAATTATCTATTACTCATTCATGCTACTTTAATAAATCTAATCTTACTTAATTATAGCATCTAAGCTTGGAGTGGGTCTGGCCTCCGAAGCCAGCCCTTGGCTCGTAGAGTCTCACTTCGTGCACTTATTCATTTGATCACTTGCTTTCGACTATCACTGCTTTGCGGCTACTGTTATTTCTCTGAAGACGACCAGTTAACTGATGATCTATTATAACAAATGTGTGTCTTATATACTAAAGATGTACATGACGTCATGACCAAAAGTCCACTCAATTCGGTGGATACGCGTAGTTGCTAATCCGGAAAAGGTGGTGTCAGGATTTCTTATGCGGTTACCAATTTATTTGGAACGCAAGCTAATTGTTTTTTCGTTAAACCAATCACATTGCTCCAGTTATTTTACTACGTCGGCAACTCTGATGAACCTGTAAGTTCGACGACAAAGCGTTGGAAGTCCGGCTCGCGGAGTGTGCAGATTCAGTAAATAACTCAGGATTACGAAAACATTTTAAATCGATTAATAGTTTCTAAATTTCTCGTAATCGTGACAATATTTTATATAAGGCTAAATCAATGCTACGTGCTTTTGATTTATGTTTTAAAATTTTCCACGTTTTGAATGTAGCGTAGCCAAAAGAAAGTGCTCATATATATTTGATCATTCAGAATGTATTATATCAGTTTCGAACAAAAAACGAAGAAAAAGTTCCTATAGTTAATACGATCATATCTGAATTAAAGTCTGTTGAAAACGTTTAACTTGATAATATATTTATGTTTGAAATTAAAGTCGAAAAAGAATACTCAATTTGTTGGAGTTAAATTGCTAGCACAAATAGTTGAGTAAATTAAGGAAAGAATTATTTATTTTAAATAAGTTGTTAATATTGCATTTAAAAAATTTCATTGTCCCAGGTAAAAAAAAGTACATTGTTTATTCAGCATCAGAAATGAAATTTTTTATAACAAATTATTCCGTTATGGTTGGAGATCTTATACCTGTAGATGATCCTGTATGGGAATTGTATTTATTATTGAGACAGATTTGTGCTCTGACATCATTAAGAACAGTTTGCAAGAAAGATAGTGAATTATTAAGTACATTAATATCAGAACATCATTCTCTTTATATAGAAATTTTTGGAGAGTTAAAACCGAAACATCATTTTATTACTGCAAAGAATTGGACCATTGATTAATGTTTCCAGTATACGATTTGAAAGTAAACATAAAAATTTTAAAGCTCTGGCTAATGCGGTTCGTTCAAGAGTGAATATAAAACTGGAAAACGGTATTGTTTTATTCATACAAAGTTCAGAGGCGTAAGAATATTCATTCAAACTAAGGCTGGATTCACATGGGCGTTGAGTGCATCAAAACGTAAAGCTATCTACTGCGTCTAGCCTACGAAAAAACTGTAGATGGCAGTGTCTTTCGACGTAACCTTAAAGGAGGGTGCTCGGTTCTTCAGCTAGATGTCGACAATGACCAGAAGGTGATCTATCGGCAATGACAAGAAACTCTTAAGTGGATTTCTTCAGTAGATGTATCGACGATGGCCGGAAGGTCTTTAATTTAAATAAAGAGAAATGGTCTTCGAGAATGCATCCCATCCAATTGAATTGAATTATAGTTGCAAATTCTATGAGTTCAAATTATTGTGATTCAGAAATTTTTGTCAGTTATACCTTCAGGAATGTACCGTTATATAACATAAGCACAATACAATTTCAACTTATATATTTACACTAATAAATTTATATGTGAACGCGTTCAAATATAAAAAGTTTTAAGAAAATCTGAATTTACGTAGAGATTTAAAAAAAGCCCAGTGTTATCCGTCTTTCGTTTATTGGCTTAAATTGAAGCCAAAACGATATACATTTACTCTTTAAATTAACTTTTGCCCATCTTTGTCCATAGTAAAGAAAATCGAAAAAGTTTATCAAACTGCAGAGTAGCGCAATTTCAGCAAAATCGCGTATTAATTCGAAAGTAATTAAATTCCTTGTAAATTAAACAAAATATTGTTAAATTGAAGTTAAATGTCATTAATTTATTAAAGGGCAGCACATTATGGCTAAAAGCATGTCAGTAAGACAAATGTTTGACATCCTTTTCGAGAAGAAAGGTGATCATGTCAAATCACTCACCTGATAGAAACTTTGAGTGATTTATATGAGTTAAAAGAAGATGAAGAGGCTCTGCAGGAACTGAAAAGAAAAGTCTGTAATAGAATTTTTGAAAAATTTGAGAGATTTTCGAGGACAAAAATTGGTTGCAATCAGAAGTGGAATTAATACCTTTTATTTTCAACGACTCCATCCTCATCTGGGCCCTCTTTAACAACATCATTACCAGGCCCATCATCAATGAAAGGCCGTCCACCTCAACGTTTCCATGAAAGCAGTGAAAGGACTAAAAGAAGGAAAACAGGATATTCGGAAACTAAAATCTGCCTCCGAAATGAGTTTTGCGACTCAAATGAGTTTGCGTTCCGAAGGTAATATTGATCTTGCCAAATTAATTCAGGAAGCAACACAAACGACTCCTACACGAGCTTGGTTATTATCCGATCCACTGATTGGCAAAACAGAAAGCTAGGAAGAAAACTGATTTTCATTTAGAACTTTTAGAACTTCTTGAAATAGAACAAGAAACAGAAAACGAAGAAGAAAAAGTAGCAGAAGAAGCGAGAGAAGAGGAAGAAGAAGAAGACGAAGAAAAAGAAGAAGAGGAGGACGAAGAACAAGACACCGAATAACATTTTCTAAGACTTTGCTCTACTTATTTATTGTGAAATACTCTAGTTTTTAAAATTTTTGTTTAGTGCGTAATTATTTCTATGTGAAACATGATGTATGTACATGTATGTATGTAATAATGATATAGAAATAAGTCATTATACTGGGTGTTATTGAAAGTTGTACAGATATTTTAAATAATACTCTTTAAATAAATGCTAAATACCTAAACTTCCTTTATACGAAAGTTACTGGTTTCAGAGATACACAATTTATTGTTTTTGTATGAGAGCCACAATAAATCGTAAGCAAAAAATTCCACGGCCCTTATTTACTGACCGAATCGAACCAAACTTCCTCACATGCAAGTTAGGCCCCCCCTAGATACCTAACCTATGGGGCCTATATCGCAGGAAAATGAATTTTCTCGAGATATGATTTTTTCGGAAATTTCGGAATTTTTTATGGTACCTAGGGGGTTAGGATCGAATTGAGCTGCACATCATCATATGGCAGAAAATGACGAGGAACGCGATGCCGCCGCGCACTTGAAGATCCGAAGCGCCGCACAGTGGTCAATGAGCGGAAAAAATGCGTTTCTCGAAGTTTAATTTCTGCCAGATGTAAGAATTAAAACATTGAGGATACTTATGTAACAGAAATAATCGTATACAGTGTGTCCCAGATTGAGTAGGCTACCATGGGTAACTTTCTTATTAGTGAAGATAGAGATTTGGTTAAATGGGCAATATTTTGCAGTTTTATGTGCTGATTCAGATTCCGTTGAGAACATTTGAAAATTCCGAATAGTTCAGATATTATCGCAGAAAAACTGAAAATCGCTATTTTCTTTAATGTCCAATAACTTCGCAATTATAAAAATATGAAAAAATGTTTCATATAAAAGTTACTATGTTTGATAAAATACAGCTGAAAATACAGTCAAAATAAAATTCAAGATGGCGGCTGTCAAGATATTGATAGCAACTTTCTTATTTTAAATGGACGCCATATTGAATTTTTGTACGATTAAATAGCATTTTTTTTTCTCGTTTCAATCGTGTATCACAACCCATATCTAAAAAAAAATTATTTAAAAAATTTAATATATTTTTTTTTAATCAAGTAAGCGGGTTGCCTTTACTTATTACTAATCAAGTAAAGGCAACCCGCTTACTTGATTAGTAATAAGTAAAGGCAACCCGCTTACTCAGAATGTATTATATCAGTTTCAAACAAAAAATGAAGAAAAAGTTCCTATAGTTAATACGATCATATCTGAATTAAAGTCTGTTGAAAACGTTTAACTTGATAATATATTTGTGTTTGAAATTAAAGTTGAGAAAGAATACTCAATTTGTTGGAGTTAAATTGCTAGCACAAATAGTTGAGTAAATTAAGGAAAGAATTATTTATTTTAAATAAGTTGTTAATATTGCATTTAAAAAATTTCATTGTCCCAGGTAAAAAAAAGTACATTGTTTATTCAGCATCAGAAATGAAATTTTTTATAACAAATTATTCCGTTATGGTTGGAGATCTTATACCTGTAGATGATCCTGTATGGGAATTGTATTTATTATTGAGACAGATTTGTGCTCTGACATCATTAAGAACAGTTTGCAAGAAAGATAGTGAATTATTAAGTACATTAATATCAGAACATCATTCTCTTTATATAGAAATTTTTGGAGAGTTAAAACCGAAACATCATTTTATTACTGCAAAGAATTGGACCATTGATTAATGTTTCCAGTATACGATTTGAAAGTAAACATAAAAATTTTAAAGCTCTGGCTAATGCGGTTCGTTCAAGAGTGAATATCAAATCAAATCAAATCAAATTTTATTATCACTTCAGCCATTTACAAAAACGGGTGTGATGAGTCACAATAAAAATAAAAAGTAAGACAAAAACCTTCGTCAAAAAGAAACAACATTGAAAAAGCCTAGTAATAGCATTAGTCTAACCTATTGTCTAAGAAAATCTAATACGCTATAGTACCCTTTCTCGCACAGGAAATCTTTTAAATTATGGCCAAAAGATGCATCACTTTTCTCCTTCAGAGCAGCAGGAATGGCATTATATATTTTTGTACAAGCGTACATGGGACCCTTCTCGTACAAAGAGGAGACATGCCTATCATACTTGAGGACTGATGAATGCCGTGTGTAGTAATCATGGTTTTCAGATAGCGTTTTGAAGCTGCTAACGTTTTTTCTCACATACATTGCTGCTTTATAAATATAGATACATGGAACTGTCAAAATTTTGTTACGTTTAAAAAGCGGCTTACAAGAGTCATAAGGTTTTAAGTCGAAAATAAGTCTTACTACACGTTTCTGTAATAAAAGGATACGGTTAACATGAGAGGTCATTCCCCAATATAGAATACTGTACTGCAAATGTGGGAAAAATATACTGTAATATATATTTAACAAATTAGAAGTTGACATATATGGCTTAAGTTTAAGGAGTGCGAAATAAGACTTACTAAGACTTTTACATATAAGTTCAGTGTTATTGAGCCAATTTAAGTTTTTATCGATTATTGTTCCCAGATACTTGATGTGGTCACTTGTAATCAATTTCGTGTCGTTAAATTTAAGTTCACATGTAGTTAAAACAGACTTTCTATTATAGAAATTTATTGAGACAGTTTTGTTGGTATTTAAAATGAGGCGGTTTGAATTACACCAACGTTGGAGTTCTTTGAATGTTAGTGATATTTTGTCTTGAATTTCCTTTAGAGAATCGCCTAGTATCACAACCGAGATATCATCAGCGTACAAAATTACATTTCTTTCAGTGAGCGATTGTGGAAGGTCATTAATGAACAGCGTGAAAATAAGTGGCCCTAGAACAGAGCCTTGTGGTACACCCATAGTAACATCAAAAACTTTAGAAGACGTATTTTGTAATTTTACCTGTAACTTCCGACCCGTCAAGAAACTGTGTAACCAGTCCAACGCTGGGCCCCTTATTCCCACGCCCTCCAATTTCTGATGTATAATACGAAAATTTAAACTGTCAAAGGCCTTTGACAGGTCAAAAAATAGGCCAACTACGAATTTATCTTGATCGATACCTTTATTTACTACATCAAGTAGTGCAATTGTCGCGTCCTGAGTTGACTTGCCCTGTCTAAAGCCATATTGACCATTATATAACAATTCATTCACAGTTAAGAAATTGATTAATTTATCGTAAAATAATTTTTCAAAAATTTTAGAAATACTGTTTACAATTGTTATCGGTCTGTAGCTAGTTACATCTGATGAATCCAGCTTATCACATTTTTTTATCGGCACAACTTTGGCATTTTTTAATGCTCTTGGAAATATGCCATCTTTAATGGACATATTGAACACATAAGTTAGAGGGGCAACAATGTACTCCTTAACACATTTCAACACATCGACACAAACCTCATCCATACCCGGAGCAGACTTGTTTCGTAGTTTGTTTATAGCAGAAGCAACCTCTTGTGGGTGAACTGGCGTAATAAACATTGATTCTCGATGTAGTGCAGCATGTTTCTGTTTCGGAACCAAAGCATGACGTAATGTCTCCAGCAACTTTTTTTGTAAAATAATTGGCGAATTCGTTGGTAACATCCACTTCGTCCGCAATTTCATAGTCTTCCTTTCTTAAGACAATTGAGGTCTGTTTTTCATCTCTTCCCAATATATTATTTACTGTTTTCCACACTGATTTAATTATATTTGGAGAGTCTTTCAGGGTTTGGTTGAAGTAAAAACTTTTGGCATCGTTCACAATCCCCCTATGTTCACGTTTCAAATCACGATATTGCAATCTCAAAGCTTCATCGTTCGAAATTTTTAACAGACAATGTAGGTTTTTTAATCGTTCGCTAGAACGAATTACATCATATGTTATCCAATTTTTACCTGAACCTCCAGGGGCAATTTTTTTTGTTATCTTAGGACAAGCCATATTGAAATAGTGGAGAAGTGTGTCCATGAAACTATCATAGCATTCGTTCACGAATGTCTTGCCAAGATTCATGCTGTAAATAAAATTCTAGTGTTTGGAAATTTGGTTCGTTTAGTTGTCTTGTGTTTACAATTTGCTTTTTTGGGAGACCTACTATTGAACCCGGAACACGAATATTTAGACTCTGAGTAAAATGATCTCCGAAATTACAATCAAGGACTTCGTAACCCGATATAGCATTTATACAATTTGTTGCGACGTAATCAATTGCTGTTAAGGACGTTTGTCCGTTCTTATTAGTACATATTCGGGTAGGAAATTGGACTAAAGCTGCCATTTGATAACAATTAAATATATCCTCCAGTAATTTTCTATTTTGGGAGTGAGTAAGCGCATCTACGTTGAAATCACCACATAACACAAAGCACTCACATTGTTTACTGATTAAGTCAAGTACTGATGATAATTTCTTTAAAAATATCGTGTAGTTACTTGTTGGACATCTGTAGACAGTCACAATGCATAACTTGAAAGTTTCCAATTTTACCGTCAAGCCACAGCTTTCGAAATGGTAAGCTTCTGAAAAGATGTCTTCTTTGGAAATTAATTTATACTTTATAGTATTCTTAATGAGGATCGCAGATCCTCCATGTTGCGATTCATTGCGGCAAAAATAAGTTGCAATTTTATAGTTGGAAAGTTTTATAGCAGTCAGCTGCTCTTCACTGCACCAGTGTTCAGTTAAGCAGATCACATCAGGTTTTCTTTCATCCAGCATGATTTCAAGGTCATCAATCTTATTCCTAATTGACTGCATATTTGTATGAACCAAATTAATTACGTTTGATACGTCTCCCAGGTATTCCTGATTCACGAAAAAACTGGAATCTTTTTATAACCAATCTTTCAGGCCAAAAGGTAGGAGAATACATTTCAGTAATGAGATCGAAATCGGCCCCCACTTTAAAAGAGGTTGTCTCACTTGAACTGTCAAGCTTTTCGACAATAAAGGATTTACCGGGACACTTATTTCTGAGATAACTATCAACCGCCTCTGAAGTAAGTTCCTGCTTACCATTACTTAGGTGTATCCATACTCTTTTTACTTTCTTAGTCACAGCAGCAAAATGTGAAACATCATCCATCATCCCATCAACATATGAAGAACATTGAAGAACACACAAATGAAATATTATGTAAATCACATTCAGAAATACTTTCAGATTATAAATGCACTTTGCATGTCCTCACAACTGGTAAACTGTATGCTTCTGATAATCACTGTAGTACTTACATGAAGAACATTTTCAAAATTACGAAGTACATTTTCAAAATTACGAAGTACATTTAATAAATCAAATATTACATAAATCATTCAGAAATAATTCAGACACCTTGCATACCTTCCCCCAACTGGTAAACTGTACGTCAACATTTGCTTCTGTTAAACTTATTTTTTGTTAATTCTTTCTTCAATATATTCAATTGAATTTTGTGCAAATATCTGAAAGAAATTGTAATGTTTTATTTATATATTGTTTAAGAAGAATTTAGTTTTATTATTTTTATGATGACGCTTTTTTGTACTATTACACTTATTATATTAATGAAATATTAGAAATAGATTTATTAGTTTTGATATTTGACTTTTTATTTATGGAAAAATGACTTATATATAATATTATATAAATCACGGTAAGGAAGATTTTAATCAGCTTCGCTGATCTCGGGTAATAACTCTGCTCAGCTGAAAAAAAAATACCTTTCCTACCTTGGTTCATAATTACTATAAACATTAATTTAATGAAATGAAATTGTTAACTGTAAATCATATATATTTACTTGTACATTCTTATCTTATTCGTTCAAATTGTATACAATTCGTTCAAATTGTATACGTAATCATATACTCAAAACCATTAAAATAATATTATTCGGTTGAGGAGAATATTTTATTGTTTCAAAATGTATTTCATAAGCTTTAATTTCGTTTAATTGAAGCAAGTAATATAACCGAATTTTACCCATTTTATATAAAATGCTGATTATACTTTTTTGTTTATATAAATAGTCAAGCACGCCTAGCGCGCGGCACTCTATGATTCTATTTCACGTAACGCTTGTACGTACGTAACCAATGTAACTGTTTGCTTTATTTGACGGAATAAATTTTTTAAAAACAAATTGTTATAAATCGACAACATAACTAGCACAAAACTGCGTTGACTGTATTCAAACATACACCGTTGTTAAGTCAACCAAAATTATTTTTGGTTCAACAATATCGTTCTCTCTGTGTACGCAGACGTGATGTAAAACGATAATAAAACTGACCTGCTCAACATAGACATGTACTGCTGGAGTCTTTGGACTTGGTCAATACATACCGCGATGTTTACAGCAAGTGTTCGAAACGCCCGTCCATACGGCGACGAAAATTTGCTTGCGCTAAAGTTTGCTGCTGCCGGTTCTTGCGTACCCGCTGGTCTCTGCTGGTAAATCTCTTCTAACAAGTGTTGCGCCCATTACACATGATAAGGATGTAATAACGGTACGTGGCGCGCCAATTTCACAAGCACCACTCGCTTATTAATATTATTATTATAGACATTTAAGTAGCGACATCTTTCGATCGCTTGTTGACCTGATATTGCAGTAGGATTGACAAATTGAAGCCAGTTCGCTACATAATAAGTCATCCCAATGCAAGGTTCTGCTGATGAAGGCCCAACCAGGCCTGAAACAGCTGTACAGAGCCTGCTCGGCGAATCCGCTGCAATCAGAACCGATTTGCACAAAAACTTTCATTATTATTATACATGAGAAACACATCGACATATTCTACAGTCGGAAACATGCTGCGGTAAGTGCGAATCACTGAAAGCTTTCGCCTTGCGTCACAATAGGGGGCCGGGTTGCGCAGGTTAGGGAAGGACTTTAGCATATTTCGCTTCCTTGGACTTTAACCTTTAACTATAACTAAGCGACCTTGAAATTCATAACTTCGCATTCGAAAGGCGATTTACTCCGCCGCGATTTTCTGCGTTTCTTAAATTTGATGTTGGATGGCTAACGCAGAGAGTTGGATGACCAAGTTGGAAGGTTGGCTACATCTTCAAACTTCTACGAACTACAAACAGCGAAAGCCTACATGAAATGTTACAAATCGGGTTCAAAGGCCCCTTCCATGCGACGAGAGGGTAAACTCCCGACCTGCCCCCTCCCCCTTCTCGCCCCAGCCGAGCGGAATAATAAAAAACCGTAATTATTTCCTCGGGTCCGGAGAAAAACGTTAATGAGCATTGTTTAAACCTACAATTTAGTCGTCCGCCGGCCACAGCGGGCCGCGAATATTAATGAGTTCATCAAAGCGCCCCCTTTGTCCGTTTTAATTCTCTCTTCCTTTTCGGGGCCGGCGTTCGTTTCGATAAGTTGCGACAATTAGTGACGGCGTTAACCGCGCGGAGTTATTGAATCGGAGCTTCATTTGGCTCTCGACGTTTTGAAAAGAATAAGAACACCCGCGGGACGCACAAAAAGGGTTGCATTAAAATAATTGAAAAGATGAGAACACCTTTGGTATGGAATCGACCTCCACCCACCTCTGGAGGCTGTCGCCCTACCGGTTTCTGTGCAGAAGGAAGGCCAAGGGGATGGTCACACACTTCTTCACAAAAAAAAAACAACGAACACCTCAGGTCATTGTCGATACTTCTCTCATCTCCGGTAAAATGACGTCAACTAGCGGGAGAAAAAAACTCTTCATGTCATTGCTGACGGATACAAGAACAACAAACATTTTTTTTCTTTCAACGACCGTCTCCGGTAAAATTACGTCATTGTCGACACTTCTTCCGTTGTAAGAACTAAGGGGGATACCTCTTCAGCACAAGAAACAACCCCCTAGTCATGGCGTTGGCGTTCGAAGGTGGTCAGACCATCGAAGTGTTCCGGGGTCCCGCCAGTGTTACTGCTCCTATAAAACGGCAGAACAGATTTGACTTTACACTTAGTACACCCACCCCCGAGGTCGGGGGAGCATTGCCAAGGGTCGCAACGCAACTCTCTCACTCCACTTTGAGTCACGGCCTTGCATTTGCGCGTCTAAGAGTCTAAGAATATTTTGGAAGCAAGAAATAACACTGTTACATTTAGGTACGATGAAGCCACGCCCACCTCAACGAAGCAAAGGGGCTAAGGTGGGCGGGTACATCCAGACTAACCAAGAAATAATCCTGTTATACATAAATATAAGACGCCACGCCCACCACAATGAAGTGAAGGGGCTAAGGTAAGCGGATACATCGAGAGTGAGCAAGAAATATTCCTATTATACACACGTAATGAAGCCACGCCCACGCCCAGGGTCGTAACGGAATTCTCTCACTCCACTTTGAGTAACGGTCTTGCATTTGCACCTTTAAGAGTCTAAGGATCTTTTGGGAGCAAGAAATAACACTGTTACATTTAAGTACGATGAAGCTACGCCCACTTCAAGGAAGCAAAGGGACTAAGGTAGGCGGGTACATCCAGTTAACCAAGAAATAATCCTGTTATACGTACATATAAGACGCCACGCCCACCACAATGAAGTGATGGGGCTAAGGTAAGCGGATACATCGAGAGTGAGCAAGAAATATTCCTATTATACACACGTAATGAAGCCACGCCCACGCCCAGGGTCGTAACGGAATTCTCCCACTCCACTTTGAGTAACGGTCTTGCATTTGCACCTTTAAGAGTCTAAGGATCTTTTGGGAGCAAGAAATAACACTGTTACATTTAGGTACGATGAAGCCACGCCCACCTCAACGAAGCAAAGGGGCTAAGGTGGGCGGGTACATCCAGACTAACCAAGAAATAATCCTGTTATACATAAATATAAGACGCCACACCCACCACAATGAAGTGAAGGGGCTAAGGTAAGCGGATACATCGAGAGTGAGCAAGAAATATTCCTATTATACACACGTAATGAAGCCACGCCCACGCCCAGGGTCGTAAAGGAATTCTCTCACTCCACTTTGAGTAACGGTCTTGCACTTGCACCTTTAAGAGTCTAAGAATCTTTTGGGAGCAAGAAATAACACTGTTACATTTAAGTACGATGAAGCCACGCCCACCTCAATGAAGCAAAGGGGCTAAGGTAGGCGGGTACAATCAGATTAACCAAGAAATAATCCTGTTATACGTACATATAAGACGCCACGCCCACCACAATGAAGTGAAGGGGCTAAGGTAAGCGGATACATCGAGAGTGAGCAAGAAATATTCCTATTATACACACGTAATGAAGCCACGCCCACGCCCAGGGTCGTAACGGAATTCTCCCACTCCACTTTGAGTAACGGTCTTGCATTTGCACCTTTAAGAGTCTAAGGATCTTTTGGGAGCAAGAAATAACACTGTTACATTTAGGTACGATGAAGCCACGTCCACCTCAACGAAGCAAAGGGGCTAAGGTGGGCGGGTACATCCAGACTAACCAAGAAATAATCCTGTTATACATAAATATAAGACGCCACGCCCACCACAATGAAGTGAAGGGGCTAAGGTAAGCGGATACATCGAGAGTGAGCAAGAAATATTCCTATTATACACACGTAATGAAGCCACGCCCACGCCCAGGGTCGTAACGGAATTCTCCCACTCCACTTTGAGTAACGGTCTTGCATTTGCACCTTTAAGAGTCTAAGAATCTTTTGGGAGCAAGAAATAACACTGTTATATTTAAGTACGATGAAGCCACGCCCACCTCAATGAAGCGAATTGGCTAAGGTAGGCGGATACATCGAGAATGACCAAGAAGTAATCGCATTGTACATACATAGTGAAGCCACGCCCTCCACAATGAAGGGAAGGAGCTAAGGTAGGCGGTTACATCGAGAGTGAGCATGTACATACGTAAGTTTGACTTTACAAACACCCCCGAGGTCGAGGGAACATTACAAGGGTTGTTTCACTCCACTTTGAGTCACTGCCTTGCATTTGCGCGTCTAAGAGTCTAAGAATATTTTGGAAACAAGAAATGACACTGTTACATTTAAGTGCGATGAAGCCACGCCCACCTCAATGAAGCGAATTGGCTAAGGTAGGCGGATACATCGAGAATGACCAAGAAGTAATCGCATTGTACATACATAGTGAAGCCACGCCCTCCACAATGAAGGGAAGGAGCTAAGGTAGGCGGTTACATCGAGAGTGAGCATGTACATACGTAAGTTTGACTTTACACACACCCCCGAGGTCGAGGGAACATTACAAGGGTTGTTTCACTCCACTTTGAGTCACTGCCTTGCATTTGCGCGTCTAAGAGTCTAAGAATATTTTGGAAGCAAGAAATGACACTGTTACATTTAAGTGCGATGAAGCCACGCCCACCTCAATGAAGCGAATTGGCTAAGGTAGGCGGATACATCGAGAATGACCAAGAAGTAATCGCATTGTACATACATAGTGAAGCCACGCCCTCCACAATGAAGGGAAGGAGCTAAGGTAGGCGGTTACATCCAGAGTGAGCATGTACATACGTAAGTTTGACTTTACACACACCCCCGAGGTCGAGGGAACATTACAAGGGTTGTTTCACTCCACTTTGAGTCACTGCCTTGCATTTGCGCGTCTAAGAGTCTAAGAATATTTTGGAAGCAAGACATGACACTGTTACATTTAAGTGCGATGAAGCCACGCCCACCTCAATGAAGCGAATGGGCTAAGGTAGGCGGATACATCGAAAATGATCAAGAAGTAATCCCATTGTACATACATAGTGTAGCCACGCCCTCCACAATGAAGCGAAGGAGCTAAGGTAGGCGGTTACATCGAGAGTGAGCATGTACATACGTAAGTTTGACTTTACACACACCCCCGAGGTCGAGGGAACATTACAAGGGTTGTTTCACTCCACTTTGAGTCACTGCCTTGCATTTGCGCGTCTAAGAGTCTAAGAATATTTTGGAAGCAAGACATGACACTGTTACATTTAAGTACGATGAAGCCACGCCCACCTCAATGAAGCGAATGAGCTAAGGTAGGCCGATACATCGAAAAAGACCAAGAAATAATCCCATTGTACATACATAGTGAAGCCACGCCCTCCACCATGAAGCGAAGGAGCTAAGGTAGGCGGTTACATCGAGAGTGAGCATGTACATACGTAAGTTTGACTTTACACACACCCCCGAGGTCGAGGGAACATTACAAGGGTTGTTTCACTCCACTTTGAGTCACTGCCTTGCATTTGCGCGTCTAAGAGTCTAAGAATATTTTGGAAGCAAGAAATGACACTGTTACATTTAAGTACGATGAAGTCACGCCCACCTCAATGAAGCGAATTGGCTAAGGTAGGCGGATACATCGAGAATGACCAAGAAGTAATCGCATTGTACATACATAGTGAAGCCACGCCCTCCACAATGAAGGGAAGGAGCTAAGGTAGGCGGTTACATCGAGAGTGAGCATGTACATACGTAAGTTTGACTTTACACACACCCCCGAGGTCGAGGGAACATTACAAGGGTTGTTTCACTCCACTTTGAGTCACTGCCTTGCATTTGCGCGTCTAAGAGTCTAAGAATATTTTGGAAGCAAGAAATGACACTGTTACATTTAAGTGCGATGAAGCCACGCCCACCTCAATGAAGCGAATTGGCTAAGGTAGGCGGATACATCGAGAATGACCAAGAAGTAATCCCATTGTACATACATAGTGAAGCCACGCCCTCCACAATGAAGCGAAGGAGCTAAGGTAGGCGGTTACATCGAGAATGAGCATGTACATACGTAAGTTTGACTTTACACACACCCCCGAGGTCGAGGGAACATTACAAGGGTTGTTTCACTCCACTTTGAGTCACGGCCTTGCATTTACGTCTCTAAGAGTCTAAGAATCTTTTGGGAGCAAGAAATAACACGTTATACTTAAGCGCGATGAAGCCACGCCCACCTCAGTGAAGCGAAAGGGCTAAGGTAGGCGGATACATCAAGAGTGAGCATACGTTATACATACGTAATGAAGCCACGCCCACTTCAGTGTGAAGTGAAAGGGCTAAGGTAGGCGGATACATGAAGAGTTAGCAAGAAATGACCCTGTTATACAGCGTAATGAAGCCACGCCCACGGCAATGAAGTTAAGGGGCGGGCACATCGATAGTGACCAAGAAATAATCCTGTTATATATACATACGCGAAGCCACGCCCATAATAAAAGATAAGTATTGATTTGGGGGGTGGAGCTACGGCATTCAATAGCTGAACACCGTTTACTAGGTTTTCTTTTACAAATGAAATGAAAATCTGCCGTCCACGCCCATTTTCTTACACCGCCCGTCTTAAACAACACAATTCAAGGTCAGAATCCATTATTATTTTAACAACCGCCCGCCCATTTAACTTCCAATCTGATCGTGAATGTAAAATAGTTTGATTGGTGAGTGCTTCACTCATCGAACGCTCATGTTACTTGGCCACGCCTACTCAATTGCTGGTGATTGCCCTGTTATTTATTTTTAAATGTATAGTATACGTTTTCCTTGGCCACGCCCATTCTATTTAAAAATCTCGGTATCTTTGTTATTACTATTATTATTAATTACTATGCTACCGATTTTTTACTTATTTAAATGTAATGATTTCATCGGCAAGTGCTTCTATACGCCACGCCCATGTTTGATGGCCTCGCCTGCTCAATTATGTAACCTCAAGGTCCCTGTTATTGCTGTTGCCATAAGGCGGTGGCCTTTTTTTATTTTAAATGAAAGGATTTCATTGGTGCGTGCTTCTATTCGTCATGCCCTTGTTTTATGATGACTCCGCCCACTCAATTTATTAATCTCACTGTTCCGGTTTTTGATATTACGCCGCTCTTTAGTTTTAATGCAATGAATCTCACTGGTGAGTGCATCTCCTAGCCACGCCTATATTATGTGACAACGCCTACTTAATTGTAAGATCTGTAAGTCTCCTTTTAACGCAATGAATTTTATTGGTGAGTGCAACTACTGGCCACGCCCATATTATTTGACCCCTCCTACTTAATTGTAATTCTCCTGTAATCTTCTCGATTGTTGAAAACTTTCGATTCCCCGCGTGTTTATTTCAATCGGCGGCGCGCACAAACAATAATAATTTGTCCAGAAAAAAAAAATCGTCCGCCATTTCGAATATTAACAGCGAGTAATTTATTGCTGCGTCGAAGTTGGAATCGCCGCGTTGACCGATGGATGATACGCGTCGCCGGGGATGATTTACGGCGTTGCGTCAGCCCACGCGCGCTCGTAAAAAAAAACGTTTATCAGGTCGAAACGATCGCGATTTATCAAACACTTCCCCATCATTCCTTAAACAAGAGGCCTCACCTCCGCCAGATTAAGAGGCCAGCGCGGATGGATCGGTGAAATTAATTTCGCTTCGACTTTAAGCCTGATTAAGGGCGCGCGGTCGTTAATTGCACCCGCCCCCCTTTTTGGACCCTTCACCCTTCGCCGGAAAAATCGGTTCGTTAAAACGAATTAAGAGAAAGTTGAACCTACACCATCATTTATACGATCGTATCCGTTTTTAATCTATGAAGGTGACCTTGAGCACTCGCCGTAACTACGCGTGAATCACTAATTAATTCAAAATCGTTTGGTATAGTTCGTTCGCTTCCGTTTCTTCTAACGACGGCGACGTGTCGAACGTATTAAAGGAGATGAAGGGAAAGGGGGAGGAGGAAGAGAAGTAGGCTCCGCCCATTGCAATTCAATTGGTGGAAGTCTTAAACAATGTAAACAATACACGATGTATGAAACAAATGTACAGGATGTACCCTAAGATTGCTGGTTTGCCGGTGGTACTCACGAGTGTGCTTGCTTTCAGGTGTCAGTGTCTAACGCCCGCAAGGTGACGCTTCTGTCGGTGGGACGAGCCCTCTCCGGACTGTTTCAGTGCGAAGTGTCGGCGGATGCCCCTCTTTTTCACACCGAGATGAAATCTGCACCGATGACCGTAGCCGGTAAGAGTCACGTCACTTTTCCTTAGTTAATTATTAACCAATGGCGCAGTCATTAGGGCGAGGTTAAACTTTTTTCGACGAAATGCCCCAAATTTTATTACATTTTTGAATTCTACGGTAAATTCTAGCCTGAAATGATGGGTCGCATGATAGGTCTACGACGAGCGGTTTTCGAGTTACAATTTTTTTGTGACGTCACGCAGCTCGAAAACCGCTCGTCGTAGACCCATCATGCGACCCATCATTTCAGGCTAGAATTTACCGCAGAATCCGAAAATGTAATAATATACCGGGTGTTCCATTAAAAAATGGTAATTTCGATCCGAAACTCGCGAATGCGTCGCTCGATTGTCTTTTTAGTAAACTGCGTTCGAAAGTACGGAACATTATGCGCAACTTTCACATCGTGGCGTTTCCTCTGCTTCCAAAAACAAAAGAGAAAACGGGGTGCGTTTAATCACTCCAGGTTTTTCTTGTGAAGGACAGTAACTCATTTACTTTTACAACCAAAAAAAGATGTGGGCCGGAACCTGTAGTTGTTTTCCCGAACATCGCCTACCAAAAAAACAATCGAACGTCGCGCCTTCGAGTGACGCAACGGAATTTCAACGGAATACACCAAATTTTATAACAGTTTTGAATTCTACGGTAAATTCTAGCCTGAAACGATGGGTCGCATGATGGGTCTAGGACGAGCGGTTTTCGAGCTGCGTGACGTCACAAGAAATTGCAACTCGGCAACCGCTCGTCGTAGACCCACGATGCGACTCATCATTTCAGGCTAGAATTTACCGTAGAATCCGAAAATGTAATAATATACCGGGTGTTCCATAAAAAATTGTGATTTCGATCCGAAACTCGCGAGTGCGTCGCTCGATTGTCTTTTTCGTAAACTGCGTTCGAAAGTACGGAAAATTGTACGCAATTTTCACACCTTGGCGTCTCCGCTGATTTCTAAAACAAAAGAGAAAACGGGGTAAATTTAATCATTCCAACGTTTTTTGTGAAGGACGGCAACTCATTTATTTTTACAACAAAAAGAGATGTGGGCCGGAACCTGTAGTTGTTTTCCCGAACATCGCCTACCAGAAAAACAATCGAGCGTCGCGCCTTCGAGTTACACACCGGAATTTCAACGGAATGCCCCAAATTTTAGTACATTTTTGGATTCTACGGTAAATTCTAGCCTGAAACGATGGGTCGCATGATGGGTCTAGGACGAGCGGTTTTCGAGCTGCGTGACGTCACAAAAAAATACAACTCGAAAACCGCTCGTCGTAGACCCACGATGCGACCCATCATTTCAGGCTAGAATTTGCCGTAGAATCCGAAAATGTAATAATATACCGGGTGTTCCATAAAAAATTGTGATTTCGATCCGAAACTCGCGAGTGCGTCGCTCGATTGTCTTTTTCGTAAACTGCGTTCGAAAGTACGGAAAATTGTACGCAATTTTCACACCGTGGCGTCTCCGCTGATTCCTAAAACAAAAGAGAAAACGGGGTAAATTTAATCATTCCAACTTTTTTTGTGAAGGACGGCAACTCATTTATTTTTACAACAAAAAGAAATGTGGGCCGGAACCTGTAGATGTTTTCCTTAGCATCGCCTACCAGAAAAACAATCGAGCGTCGCGCCTTCGAGTTACACACCGGAATTTCAACGGAATGCCCCAAATTTTAGTACATTTTTGGATTCTACGGTAAATTCTAGCCTGAAACGATGGGTCGCATGATGGGTCTAGGACGAGCGGTTTTCGAGCTGCGTGACGTCACAAAAAATACAACTCGAAAACCGCTCGTCCTAGACCCACGATGCGACCCATCATTTCAGGCTAGAATTTACCGTAGAATCCGAAAATGTAATAATATACCGGGTGTTCCATAAAAAAATTGTGATTTCGATCCGAAACTCGCGAATGCGTCGCTCGTTTGTCTTTCTCGTAAACTGCGTTCGAAAGTACGGAAAATTATGCGCAATTTTCACACCGTGGCGTCTCCGCTGATTCCTAAAACAAAAGAGAAAACGGGGTACATTTAATCATTCCAACTTTTTTTGTGTTCGGTTTTAAAACTGAATAAACGGGAGGAATCTCACGTCCTGATGATGATGATGATAACGATGATGTGTTCAGCTCTCTCGTTTCCAGGGCCATCTTCATCTTACGCTTCATCTACGACGTCAAACCTCATTCGCAAACATAATTTTTTCTGCCGGATGAAATCCCTGAAAATGAATGCGGTAATCACGGCGGGCGATAAGACGTCTCCGCGGCATAGCCAACGGTGCACTAAATTATTTATTCGGGCGGCGAGGCGGGGGGTGAGGGGGTGCACCGCCCCGTCGAGTCCTAAACAATATATAACGTGGCGGCATTTTTCGCGAATTTGAGGCGCGAAATTGTTATGCAGATGTATACACGAAATAAATTCCGCGGAAACTAAGAAGGCGCTGTTCGATTTGACTTGCAAATTCGGGCGCCGCTGCCGGGATTCATCCTGACGGCGGCGGCGGGTAAAAAATTAAGGTGCTTCGGAGGGACGGCGGCGTCGCGAAACGCTCCCGACACTCGTCGCATCACTCATTTCGCTTGTTTAAGACCGCGCCGGATTTTCATCTAGATTCTCGAGGGCGCGTAGATCGCCCGCTAAGGAGGGAACAGGGGGGGAGGGGGAGGTATGCAAATTTGATGCGCAAGGAACGATTAAGTGTTGGCCATTTTTATTCGTTTAGATGAGATTTTGAGAAAAATTAGTCTCGGGGAAAATGGGGTCGGGGCAGGATTTATGAGCAATGAATTCGATTGCCCCGGGGCCCCTGCGGCCATCAAGGAGTTTTCAGGTAGGTACTCGATCGCGTCGTGTAATGCAACGTAACACATTACAGTAATTAATTTAACACGGTAATTCAGACACTGATTAGGGAGGTGATTTATTTGTTCCAGATAATTACGTCACGTCGATGAGTATTGTCTAGGGGTGAAATACGAATTTCTGCACGCTCAGGTGGGCTACCAGCAATCCCCATGAAAATCCTACCGTCTGCGCCAGTTGACTTTTTTTAAATAAATCTTGTAAGTAACGGTGTCACTCAAGTCGCTCTGAAACAACCGGCGGGCGGCCGTATGAAACGTTTCGCTCGTAAACGCCAAGGCGACGACCAAAAACAATTTAAAGAGAACGCAATAAATCAACGTTTATAGAACAAATACAGCCATTAGTTCCGTCGGCGGACGGTGACCGTTGAAATTGATTACTTCAGGATATTAACAGGATATTTCTTCTTAATAAATGACGGCAGCTTCCCTCCGTGTCCGCACCTCATGCATTGCAAATTAGAGACGATAATGCAATAGAAACAGCCAACCGACACAGATCAGGACTCCACCGCCCCGCCGCCCCCCGCGGGAGACCCATTTCGATCTGGTTTAGAGACAA
This sequence comes from Dorcus parallelipipedus, assembly GCA_958336345.1. Lineage (NCBI taxonomy): Eukaryota > Metazoa > Arthropoda > Insecta > Coleoptera > Lucanidae > Dorcus > Dorcus parallelipipedus. Next base: position 47,027,909 of record OY284479.1, read on the forward strand.
AGTAAACAAATTCATTAATTAGGGCGGTGGCGAGGGGGGTTGGCCCGTCCGCGTCGGGTTCGGGGGATCGAACGGGTGTGCTTTCGCTTCCGGGCGAAAAAAAAACGCCATCGCCACAAACTTGAAGATGTGATAATTGCTTCGCGAGCTACAGGTTGCCCCGCTCGGGCGCGTTTTCCCTATTTTTATTGTGCGGTAATTCGGCCGACTTTCGGCGAGACATCTGGCGCTCGTTTGTTGCTGCCCCGCTTGGGCCGCCCGCCCCGGCGAGATCTATCGCGAAAGTATGAACCGGAAACTTTCCCAATTTATCCTCGCCCCCATCCCTCCCGCCTCCCATTTGGGGTAAACACAAATTACCGTTGACGTTTGTGAAACGTCGGCGACAGTTATTTACTTTGCAGTTTTTTTTTCATTTACCTTGTACGTTGGACACGTCGCATTTAGCCACCGCTCGGTTTGTTGTGCGGGTTCATGAAGGCGAAAACTTTTTTTTTTAATCTAAAAACGTGCCGAATCCATGAATCATCTTTGTGGTCTTGAAGGCACGGAGCATCAAGTACATTTCGTCAGTCAAACGGTTAGTTAAATACTTACTCTTCTTAAGTGGCCTTTGTATTCGTTATGTCATTTTATCTATTTCGAAAGTATGAACCGAAAACTTTCCCAATTTATCCTCGCCCCCCTCCCTCCCGCCTCCCATTTGGGGTAAACACAAATTACCGTTGACGTTTGTGAAACGTCGGCGACAGTTATTTACTTTGCAGTTTTTTTTTCATTTACCTTGTACGTTGGACACGTCGCATTTAGTCACCGCTCGGTTTGTTGTGCGGGTTCATGAAGGCGAAAACTTTTAGCAAGGGCCGAGTCACTTTTACCTGGATACCCGAAATAGAAACCTGGATTACAGCAAAGTTCCTGAATTTCAATTATGAACTTACCACCTTCCTCACGGGACATGGAACCTTTGCCAGTAAACTGCAGACCTTCGGACTGTCGGATGTGGCAACCTGCACTTGCGGCGAACTGGAGGACTGGTACTGCTCCACTGCCCAGAATATAATGAAGAAAGATCCACATTGTTCCCCGATGGTCTGGTGATTTCCGTCGAGAGCTTGCCGTGTAGGACCAAGCCCATCATGCAGCTGACCAAAGGCTCTCTACAACAAGAAGAGGGAAGTAAGAAGATAGTGAAATAAGAGAAGAAAGTTCAAGCCAGGAAGATTAGCCAAGAGATAGAACTAAAGCTAGGAATATGAACAGAGACAATAGAGACCTGAGAAAAAGGAGGTAGGGAGGGAGAGGATAGGGGACTAGAACAACGAGGCTGTGCACATAAGAACATTAACGTTCCGGTTCAGGAAAAAACTAGCAGAGAAGACGCTCCGAAGCAGAGAACTCCGGTGAAACCTCAGGAATAAATGGGGGGAGGGGGCGTGATAAGAACCAAATAAAAATAAAGTCTAAATAGAAGGAAAACACGGATTACGAACCGACTGACGCACAACCTGACTCTAAAAACATACCTGCCGTAAATTCGACGGACAAGCTTGGAAAGGCCTACGACTCGCCGCAAACAAAGAGCTGTCGTATTATCAAATACCAAGAAGGACGGCTAAGGTCGATTTACAACGACGCCATCAAATTTTTCAGCGAGGACACCACGAAAAAGATCGCCAGGCAGCTCCCAATTAGAGGAACTCCGGTGAAACCTCAGGAATAAATGGGGGGGCGTGATAAGAACCAAATAAATAAAGTCTAAATACCTGCCGTAAATTTAACGGACAAGCTTGGAAAGGCCTACGACTCGCCTCAAACAATTGAGGCGTTGATTTCAAAAACAGCATACGTCCAAAATGGACAAAATCGAGATGTTACTGGTGGATTTTTTTGCAAGTCATTTTCTCTTTTTGGCCCCACTTTGGCAAGCCAATTTTATGCCGTGCTATTTTCTTACTTATTTCGTTGTTTTTCTTGCGACGACTCCTGCTACGATGATGTATTTTGCAGCGTATCTCCTAGACTGATTCTTGCTTGTAGAGTGTATTTGCTGCGTGATAAATTTTGAATGTAGATGACACTCGCCAGCTTTCACATTCAAAATTATCTGTGTCAGTGTGTGTGGGTGTGCGTGAATAAATAAGAAGATATTTCGTAGAATGGAACGGAAAAAACGACAATTTATTAGTTCAATTTCAAAGAGTTGCACAAATAAATTCATCCTACATAGAAGTCCGGAGTTTTAAAGAGAAGTTTAAAACGTTTAGACGGTTTTTCACAAAACCTTACGTCAGGTTCCGAACCACGTGTTTGACTTCTCATACTGCGGACCTTGCGAGTTAATAAAGCGCGACCGGGAACTTTTGCTTACGGTAGCTACACGGCGCCCTCTTGTTCATTTTCCGAACTCCTTACTACCTACAGTTGTTCGTTTAAAAACCTCACATGTACAGATTTACAGCGCTTGCAAGTTTGTAAACTACAGGGCTTCCATAAATGACTCATTGATGATTCAGCAGGCATTGAATATTGCGTTGGGTGTCCCACCTCCTTTTGAATGTGTATTCTACTGTCTGAGAAATGTGTCAACACTGGTATAAAATGTTCCAATTTTTAAGTTTACAACGTATTCCTTAAATTAAAGATATTGCATTAGATACATTTCTGAAAAAAGCTGTTTGATTATTTAAGACCGATGAAAACCGATACATGAAGAGAATAAATAAAAATAACGAAGCTTGTTTGAATAGTGATTAAAAGTGAGGTTATGTTATTAGTAACTCTGTTCAGTATATGTGGTTAGTTGCACATGTCCATTTGTTTATCAGAGGTAACGCGATGTTAGAATTATTTATGAAAGGGCTGTGTAAGTTTAACGGTTACTAAGATAAGGAGTTTTCTCAAAACTTATGATGTTTTTGATATCAGCGCCTCAATTAACAACCGGACAATATATCCGTTTACTTTTTCACTCCAAAACAAACACTGTTTAATGAAAATTTACACGGAAGCGAGACTAACTCTCCATGCGGTCTGTTTGCAAAGCGGGCGGTCACAAGACTGGCGAGATCTCGATCGCGAACGAATCGCCGGTCATTATAAAACTATAAAACTGTAAGTACCTAGGTTGTTTAGGAGAATATTTTCTAAGATTCCTTTACTATTTACGTAGAGTTTCTTCCCGACTCCCGAAGTTGTGTTGGATTACCGAAGTCTTTCTACTATCGCAAGTGTTTCCTACTGGATTTTTCCACGACCAAGTGTACCGTAGTACGTTTCTAATCCCTAGTGTTTGAGACGAAGATTTTTTTTGCGTGGTCGTTGAAGAAATCAAGGAGCAGTTAAGACTCTTTGCGTGGTCGTTGAAGAAATCAAGGAGCAGTTAAGATTCTTTGCGTGGTCGTTTTGCGTGTACGTCACAACGTTGGAAATGTCGCATTTAACGACCGCTCGAGTTGTTGTGCGGGTTCATGAAGGCGAAAACTTTTTTTTAATCCAAAAACGCGTCAAATCCGTCGATCAACTTTGTGGTCTTGAAGGCTTGGAGCATCAAATATATTTTGCGTGGTCGTTGAAGAAATCAAGGAGCAGTTAAGATTCTTTGCGTGGTCGTTTTGCGTGTACGTCACAACGTTGGAAATGTCACATTTAACGACCGCTCGATTTGTTGTGCGGGTTCATGAAGGCGAAAACTTTTTTTTAATCCAAAAACGCGTAGAATCCATCGATCAACTTTGTGGTCTTGAAGGCTTGGAGCATCAAATATATTTTGCGTGGTCGTTGAAGAAATCAAGGAGCAGTTAAGATTCTTTGCGCGGTCGTTTTGCGTGCACGTCACAACGTTGGAAATGGCGCATTTAACGACCGCTCGAGTTGTTGTGCGGGTTCATGAAGGCGAAAACTTTTTTTTAATCCAAGAACGCGTCGAATCCATCGATCAACTTTGTGGTCTTGAAGGCTCGGAGCATCAAATACATTTCGTCAGTCGAATAGTTAGTCAACTACTTTCTTAAGCGACCTTGGCATTCATTTTATCGAGTCTGAAGCGCTGGAGAAACGTTTAGACGCACTAGCGACTGCGCCAAGTGTCCGTCATCACAAACACAAGTTGACGATAGAGCATTTGAAGAGCTTGGATTGACACATCCATCTCAGCGGCGTAGAGTTTGGATTTGAAGTAATCGAGTTCCTTGTCTCGCTCGAAGAATCATCCGAGGTGACCTTGCAATTCATTTTGTTGACCTTGGAAGTGTGACCACGGCGCCAGTCAACAGTCCTCGATTAATAACCAGATTAATCCAGATCCAATCACAATCGCTGTGTCCGTCTGAACTATTTTTTTTTGCTAATGTAAAGTAGACGTCTCGACAAAAATTTATCTAATTCGGCCTTGCGTTGTCCTTGAGCACTTTCTCGATGCATTAAAACTTAAATCTTATCTTTCGCTGGATGAGTTATTAGACCGCAAGTCGTTGCCTTCAAATGACTTATTTTTTTCGTTTCAGTGAATTTATTTGACTTCTGTTCTAGTTCGATTAGGGATCTCCTTTGGAATGAAAAACTTTGATGCAAGTGCAAAAAATTAAATTCTTGAGAGCGGTTTTCTGTAGCTTTTTCTTTCTCTCTACCTCAAGCACCTCCAATCTCCATCCATCTCGCCAGGGAAATATTTTCCCAAGAGATCTTACGCATTTCTGTATCACTCTTTATATTATTTTTAATCCAAGTGCAAAAAGCTTTGGCGTTTGTAAACTTCGTTTAGTAATTAATGTTGCGCTTCTACTTCATGAAGAGTTACTATTACTTTTGAGACTATTGCAATTTATGATGTTTTGCAACTCCCCAAATTTCTTGATGAACCCAAAATCGTCAAATTGAAAAAAATATAAAAGAGTATCCAAACAAAAACAGAAATATACTGAAATAGATTTTCAGAGAGTGTTTTAGAGCGGCGGACGATTCGAAAACGCCACAAGTTTTGAAACTCGCAAAGTTCTCGAATCAAACAATTTTCAAACATTTTCTTCTTCTTCACGATTCACTCAGATTTCTTTTTCAAATTTCGTGGAGGAAGACAACCTCTGGCATTGATTTAGGAGTTCATCAGACTTCGATTTGCTATTGACTAAAATTCTTTACCGAAGAGAAGTTGTAAAGAAAAGTTGAGAAAAGCACTGAAAACTCAAAACAAAGAGTGTAAGGAAGAAGAAGGGGAAGAAAAGAGGAAGGAGTGAGAACCATCAAGACACCAATGAAAGAAAAAAGACAGCAATGATTTTCACATAGAGTATAAGTGAAAGAAGACCAAGAAAAGGGGATGAGGACATTTAAACAAAAAAACAATATAGTAATAAAGAAGGAACCAAAGACACTTCCTAACTATCCTTCTTCGGTTGAGATTCGTTCTTCCTTAAGAACTTCTTCAGAGTCGCTGCTGCCTGTTATTCTTGTCGCTGATCTTTTCGTTGCTGCTTCTTCGTAGAAACTGAAATGGATTATTCTGATGTTGGGATAGTTAGCCACTTTCTAGAGCTCACAGTGGGCTCAAACAGATAATTAAGGGAACTTTATTCAAAAAATCATGTATTTTATTGATATCAAAAAATAACACATTTAGTTTAAGCGCGACCTCGACATGTGCCCTCTGCAAGTGCAGAACCTTGAACAAGTTAAAACGGATTTCAAGTACCTCGTAATCTATCGTACCTTTCCGGTCTCGTAACAACTCGGAATTGCTCGAGTTGCACTTCGTATAAAAACCCACGATCTGCATAAAGAGGAAGATCTTAAACTAGTTGCTATCAGAGCATGATGTAGGCTCTATTTTGTTAAAGTGTGCTGTTAGGGTAAGTTGAACTTTGTACAATTATGTTTGTCTGTATTCATTTATGTTTAATATAATATTTAAGCTACGCTATGCCCCTTGTTTCGATTTATACCGTAACAATATACAATAAACAATGTACAGTGAGAAGTGTTAGTACGAATATGAGGAGGCCGAGCCCAAGACGATTGCCACTTAGGGTAAAGAGCGCCCCCATATTTTTTTAAAAGCAACAACCCCAATAAGCGTCTCCCCGAAACATACAACCTCGATACGTAACGGCAATTCTAATTCGCCGCAGCGAATTTTCGAGAGTCCCATTCGCCCCGCCGCCGCGCCGTTAAATTTTATTACCAGCGGTTGAGGGCTCAACGTTGTAAATACGTGGGGGTCGTTAAAAGAAAATGCGGGGCGACGGAAAACTGCGATGCTAATTGCCGCCGGGCGGTGCGGCGTTACGTCCAAACAAAGAAGAGGGCGCGGGCGTTCACCCCTCAATTCGGAAGGCGAGCGCCAACCGATTACACCTTATTATTGAGTTTACGCGGGGGCGGGAGTGACCGGCATTAATAACCTTTGCTCTCGGTAAGCCGATTAGAATGTTCGCCGACGGCTAACAGCGGCGCTGTTGGGAAACTTTACGCGCGAAGCCTACCGTAAACGAAAGAGCTCTCCGAACTAACGCAACGAGTTTAACAGAACTTGCACGCTCGATCTAATCCCTTACTATAATGGAAATTGGATGAAAACTCCGTTAAAATGCTTGTAAGTTTTTCGAGTCACCCTGCATTGCGTGGGAACATGAAAAGACCATTGTTTGCAGTGCGAAGAGCCCTCCGAATTAACGCAACGAGTTTAATAGAACTTGCACGCTCGATCTAATCCCTTACTATAATGGAAATTGGGTGAAAATCCCGTTAAAATGCTTCAGTCAGTTTTTCGAGTCACCCTGTATTGCGTGGGAACGTGAAAAGACCATTGTTTGCCAGGCACGTTTAATTTGTGCGCAGTTTTCGTCTTCCTCATTTCCAATGCGATCCAACTGTCTTCTTATATCTACTTCCTGCTTCGTCCATTTTTCATACCTTTTGTTGTCTAGATGACGTTCGGGTTTGAACGCCATCGACGCCATTAATTCATTCCATTCGTTCCGTCCATAAAACATCGCGTACCCTCAAAGGTTCCCGCTGTTTCCGGGTCAAAAGAAAGAAAAAAAAGGGACGGCGCGCTTCGCTCACCGTCCGTAATTAATGGACGGCGGCGAGCTGCGGACGTACAACAATTGAGGCGTCGTCGGCTTTTTTCCTTTCGCGGCGGCAATAAAACACGGCGGAATTAAATAAACTCGTCTGCGAGCGGCGGTAGTTAGGCGATCGCGCTCCTTTATGCTTCCGGTCAGCGGCGGAACAAAGGCGGTACATATTTCACGCGTCGCGAGGTCCTGCGCTGCGCCTGGCGTCGAGATAATTTACGCGGAGGTCATTCGTTGGAGGTTATCGGGGGGGTTGTTTGACAGAAATAACACGGCTCGTCCTAAAACAATAACCGGAAGTCAGAGCGAGCGAATAGCTCCCGTTCCTTTTGAAGTTTTCTTTAATCCAAGAGAGCTAATTAACGGGTTCAAGGTCACCGAGACGCTTTGTCAATCGCGCGCGGTGAAAGCGAACGGACGCGTGACGCCATCGGATCATAAAACGAGCGAGCTTTTTCCTCCGCACTTCATTTACGCCGCGAAATCCCGGGGATATCGGGAAAATATACTTTTACTTTCGCTCCCTTTAAAGCGGTCGCCACATTCGATGCCGCGCCGGGGCATTTAATTGATTTTCCGTGGACTTCGGGGGAGCTTTACGTTAAAAAAAAAAACGCAAGCGACGAGTTTAATATATTTCGTGCACGACCGCATTTTTTTCGGATCAATTTGGTAGCAACCTTCAATGATCCTCTTTGACCCACGCTCAAGGTTAGGTTTTACGAAGATTAAAAAGATCACGGTTGACCGTTTTGGCAACATACTAACTCTCTACCAAGCCACGCGAGTAATGACTTATGATGTAGCCTCATGACCTTTTAAATCAATTTAAACAAGTCTGAGGCTAATCTGCGCTAAAATGACAGACAGCTTCAAGCAGAAAATGCACTTTGATTATTTCACGGGGAACTTCGGATATTGTGGTGGCCATTGCCCCATTACTTGCCTATGACCTAGAGGATCCTGGGGCTACGCTAATTCGCACTAAATTGACAACTTTAAAGCGAAACTGCACTTTGACCTTATAAACTACTGAATTCTTTCACGGGGAACGTCGAATATATGATGATCATTGCCTCATTACTTGCCCGTGACCTAAAAGGTCCTGGGGCTACGCTAGTTCGCACTAAACCGACTGACTTAAGCAGAGAATGTGCTTTGGTCCTATGACCTACTTGATTCTTTCGCAGGGGACGTCGAATGTTGCGGCAATCATTGCCCCGTTACTTACCTATCATCTAAAGGATCCTGGGGCTACGCTAATTCGCACTAAATTGACAACTTTAAAGCGAAGCTGCACTTTGACCTTATAAACTACTGAATTCTTTCACAGGGAACGTCGAATCTATTATGATCATTGCCTCATTACTTGCCCATGACCTAAAAGGTCCTGGGGCTACGCTAGTTCGCACTAAACCGACTGACTTAAGCAGAGAATGTGCTTTGGTCCCATGACCTACTTGATTCTTTCACAGGGGACGTCGAATGTTGCGGCAATCATTGCCCCGTTACTTACCTATGACCTAGAGGATCCTGGGGCCACGCTAATTCGCACTAAATTGACAACTTTAAAGCGAAACTGCACTTTGACCTTACAAACTACTGAATTCTTTCACAGGGAACGTCGAATCTATGATGATCATTGCCTCATTACTTGCCCATGACCTAAAAGGTCCTGGGGCTACGCTAGTTCGCACTAAACCGACTGACTTAAGCAGAGAATGTGCTTTGGTCCCATGACCTACTTGATTCTTTCACAGGGGACGTCGAATGTTGCGGCAATCATTGCCCCGTTACTTACCTATGACCTAGAGGATCCTGGGGCCACGCTAATTCGCACTAAATTGACAACTTTAAAGCGAAACTGCACTTTGACCTTATAAACAACTGAATTCTTTGACAGGGAACGTCGAATATATGATGATCATTGCCTCATTACTTGCCCATGACCTAAAAGGTCCTGGGGCTACGCTAGTTCGCACTAAAGCGACCGACTTAAGCAGAGAATGTGCTTTGGTCCTACGACCTACTTGATTCTTTCACAGGGGACGTCGAATGTTGCGGCAATCATTGCCCCGTTACTTACCTATGACCTAGAGGATCCTGGGGCCACGCTAATTCGCACTAAATTGACAACTTTAAAGCGAAACTGCACTTTGACCTTATAAACAACTGAATTCTTTCACAGGGAACGTCGAATGTATGATGATCATTGCCTCATTACTTGCCCATGACCTAAAAGGTCCTGGGGCTACGCTAGTTCGCACTAAACCGACCGACTTAAGCAGAGAATGTGCTTCGGTCCTATGACCTACTTGACTCTTTCACAGGGGACGTCGAATGTTGCGGCAATCATTGCCCCGTTACTTGCCTATGACCTAGAGGATCCTGGGGCTACGCTAATTCGCACTAAATTGACAACTTTAAAGCGAAACTGCACTTTGACCTTATAAACTACTGAATTCTTTCACAGGGAACGTCGAATATACGATGATCATTGCCTCATTACTTGCCCATGACCTAAAAGGTCCTGGGGTTACGCTAGTTCGCACTAAACCGACTGACTTAAGCAGAGAATGTGCTTTGGTCCTATGACCTACTTGATTCTTTCACAGGGGACGTCGAATGTTGCGGCAATCATTGCCCCGTTACTTACCTATGACCTAGAGGATCCTGGGGCTACGCTAATTCGCACTAAATTGACAACTTTAAAGCGAAACTGCACTTTGACCTTATAAACTACTGAATTCTTTCACAGGCAACGTCGAATATATGACGATCATTGCCTCATTACTTGCCCATGACCTAAAAGGTCCTGGGGCTACGCCAGTTCGCACTAAACCGACCGACTTAAGCAGAGAATGTGCTTTGGTCCTATGACCTACTTGATTCTTTCACAGGGGACGTCGAATGTTGCGGCAATCATTGCCCCGTTACTTACCTATGACCTAGAGGATCCTGGGGCTACGCTAATTCGCACTAAATTGACAACTTTAAAGCGAAACTGCACTTTGACCTTATAAACTACTGAATTCTTTCACAGGGAACGTCGAATATATGATGATCATTGCCTCATTACTTGCCCATGACCTAAAAGGTCCTGGGGCTACGCTAGTTCGCACTAAACCGACCGACTTAAGCAGAGAATGTGCTTTGGTCCTACGACCTACTTGATTCTTTCACAGGGGACGTCGAATGTTGCGGCAATCATTGCTCCGTTACTTACCTATGACCTAGAGGATCCTGGGGCCACGCTAATTCGCACTAAATTGACAACTTTAAAGCGAAACTGCACTTTGACCTTATAAACAACTGAATTCTTTGACAGGGAACGTCGAATATATGATGATCATTGCCTCATTACTTGCCCATGACCTAAAAGGTCCTGGGGCTACGCCAGTTCGCACTAAACCGACAGACTTAAGCAGAGAATGTGCTTTGGTCCTATGACCTACTCGATTCTTTCACAGGGGACGTCGAATGTTGTGGCAATCATTGCCCCGTTACTTACCTATGACCTAGAGGATCCTGGGGCTACGCTAATTCGCACTAAATTGACAACTTTATAGCGAAACTGCACTTTGACCTTATAAACTACTGAATTCTTTCACAGGGAACGTCGAATATATGATGGTCATTGCCTCATTACTTGCCAATGACCTAAAAGGTCCTGGGGCTACGCTAGTTCGCACTAAACCGACCGACTTAAGCAGAGAATGTGCTTTGGTCCTACGACCTACTTGATTCTTTCACAGGGGACGTCGAATGTTGCGGCAATCATTGCCCCGTTACTTACCTACGACCTAGAGGATCCTGGGGCTACGCTAATTCGCACTAAATTGACAACTTTAAAGCGAAACTGCACTTTGACCTTATAAACTACTGAATTCTTTCACAGGGAACGTCGAATATATGATGATCATTGCCTCATTACTTGCCCGTGACCTAAAAGGTCCTGGGGCTACGCTAGTTCGCACTAAACCGACTGACTTAAGCAGAGAATGTGCTTTGGCCCTATGACCTACTTGATTCTTTCACAGGGGACGTCGAATGTTGCGGCAATCATTGCTCCGTTACTTGCCTATGACCTAGAGGATCCTGGGGCTACGCTAATTCGCACTAAATTGACAACTTTATAGCGAAACTGCACTTTGACCTTATAAACTACTGAATTCTTTCACAGGGAACGTCGAATATATGATGGTCATTGCCTCATTACTTGCCCATGACCTAAAAGGTTCTGGGGCTACGCTAGTTCGCACTAAACCGACCGACTTAAGCAGAGAATGTGCTTTGGTCCTCCGACCTACTTGATTCTTTCACAGGGGACGTCGAATGTTGCGGCAATCATTGCCCCGTTACTTACCTATGACCTAGAGGATCCTGGGGCCACGCTAATTCGCACTAAATTGACAACTTTAAAGCGAAACTGCACTTTGACCTTATAAACTACTGAATTCTTTCACAGGGAACGTCGAATATACGATGATCATTGCCTCATTACTTGCCCATGACCTAAAAGGTCCTGGGGCTACGCTAGTTCGCACTAAACCGACCGACTTAAGCAGAGAATGTGCTTTGGTCCTACGACCTACTTGATTTTTTCACAGGGGACGTCGAATGTTGCGGCAATCATTGCCCCGTTACTTACCTATGACCTGGAGGATCCTGGGGCTACGCTAATTCGCACTAAATTGACAACTTTATAGCGAAACTGCACTTTGACCTTATAAACTACTGAATTCTTTCACAGGGAACGTCGAATATACGATGATCATTGCCTCATTACTTGCTCATGACCTGAGAGGTCCTGAGGCTACGCTAATTCGCGTAAACCGATTGATTTAAGCAGAGAATGTGTTTCGGTCCTATGATCTATGAAGCTTGAATGTTGTGGTAATCATTGCCTCATGACTTGCTTTTGACCTAAAGAATCCTGGGGCAATCATCCTGGGGCTACGCTAATTCGCAGAGTAAATCGATAGATTTAAGCAGAAAATGTACTTTGATCTCATGAGCTGCTCGATTCTTTTACGGAAAACGTCGAGCGTTGCGGTAATCATTGCCCCATTACTTGCCTATGACCTAAATGGTCCTGGGGCTACGCTAGTCAACCCTAAACCGACCGCTTTAAGCAGAAAGTGTACTTTGACCTTACGAGCCACTTGACTCCTTCACAGCTAGTGTTTTGGTAGTCATTGCCCCATTGCCTATGACCTGAAGGATCCTGAGGCTATGCTAATTTGCTGTAAACCGACATATTTAAGCCTCATCAGATACTTGATTGTTTCACGGCGGTAGCCGTTGTTTCAACCTCATCACGTGGTTATGACTCAAACCATCTTGGGGCAATGTTGTGGTAGACGTTGCCTCATTACCTTAAATGAATTTGAACGATGTGAGGCTGCTACGCTAATCCGTATTACCAGAACGTGTACTTTGATTTTGTCGTCCACTCAATTCTTTCACAAGAAACTGCGACTGTTGCCCCCGTTTCTTGGCTATAACCTCAGATCTATCTTTGGGCGGTTTTGGGCGTGTGCTAATCCACAGTAGGTCAGCGATTGATTCTTTCGCAAAAAAACCACGAAGCTGTGGTGAGCGTTGCCCCATTACTCGGTCATTATCTTAAATCTACGCAAACTGATCTGGAGCCACGTTTATTTGCAGTAAGTCGACGGTTGTAACGCGAAAGTGTAGTTTCAACTTTTCGACTACTTGATCTTTTCACAACAAACTACGAATGTTGCTGTAGACGTTGCCTCATGTAAGGCTACATTATTTCTTAGTGGCCTGAAGACTTCGATGGTTACAATAGGCGTTGCCTCAATACCTCAGATCCATCTGGACGATGTGAGGCTAGGCTACTTCGCAGTGAACTTTAAATTGGATTCGATCCTTTCATGGAAAACTGTGAATGTTGCCTCATTATGACCTCAGATCTACTTAAATAATTCTGAGGCTGCGCTCACCTGTGATCAACTGTTAGGTTTTAAGCTGAAAGTAGAGTCTAACCTCATCAATTTAACTTTTTTCCATTAAGTAAGCGAGTTGGCCCCAGAATGCCGCGGGAAGTAGCCCCAGAGTGCCACAAAGTTGGCACGTTTTACCGGCTCCCTTCTGGTTCGTCGGAATTCACTTATGACATCAGTTTGCCGTTGGCTATTGCTGTAGATTTGACAAACACAAGAGGTAAACTCTGGGGCCATATTGTGCCGCGTTTATTTGACGCCTCATGTTTTGATTGAATCTCTTTTGAATCGACTTATAGAAATCGGCGTGAAAATTGTAACAGTCGTCGATTTTTATGGTCTCCGTTGCCTCAGTACTTAGTTGTGGCCTCAATGACTCTGGGGCTACGACAATCTAATATAAATAAGGACTTTTATTTGAATTAACTTATAGAATTTGGTATGAATATTATAATCGTCGACTTTCTACGATGTGCGTTGCGTCAGTACTTAGTTATGACCTCAGCGTTTGCCTAAATCACTCTGGGGCTACGCCAATCTAATATAAACACACACTTTTATTTGAATTGACTTGCAGAATTCAATGTGAAATTTCTAACGATCGAATTTTATGACGTGCGTTGCCTCAGTACTTCGTTATGACCTCAGTGTTTCCCTAAATGACTCTGGGGCTACGCCAACCTATCTCGAATACATTGTTTCAAGCCGGGGGTGTTCAAACCCGCCAAGTGCTTGCTCTCCTTCTTGAATAAACCGCAGAATTTATGGAAACTGTCCTCACAGTATCATAGATTGACCTCAGTACTTAGTTATAGCCTCAGTGTTTCCCTAAATGACTCTGGGGCTACGCCAACCTATCATTAATACATAGTTTCAAGCCGGGGGTGTTCAAATCCGCCAAATTCTTGCATAAACCTCAGAATTTATGGAAACTGTCCTCACAGTATCATAGATTGGCCTCAGTACTCAGTTATGGCCTCAGTGTTTGCCTAAACGACTCTGGGGCTACGCCAACCTATCATGAATACATAGTTTCAAGCCGGGGGTGTTCAAATCCGCCAAGTTCTTGTTTTCTTTCTTGAATAAACCTCAGAATTTATGGAAACTATCCTCACAGTATCATAGATTGGCCTTAGTACTTAGTTATGGCCTCAGTGTTTCCCTAAATGACTCTGGGGCTACGCCAACCTATCATGAATACATAGTTTCAAGCCGGGAGTGTTTAAATCCGCCAAGTGCTTGCTTTCTTTCTTGAATAAGCCGCAGAATTTATGGAAATTGTCCTCACAGTATCATAGATTGGCCTCAGTACTCAGTTATGGCCTCGGTGTTTGCCTAAACGACTCAGGGACTACGCCAACCTATCGTGAAGACATAGTTTCAAGCCGGGGGTGTTCAAATCCGCCAAGTTCTTGCTTTCTTCCTTGAATAAACCTCAGAATTTATGGAAACTGTCCTCACAGTATCATAGATTGGCCTCAGTACTCAGTTATGGCCTCAGTGTTTGCCTAAACGACTCTGGGGCTACGCCAACTTATCATGAATACATAGTTTCAAGCCGGGGGTGCTCAAATCCGCCAAGTTCTTGCTTTCTTTCTTGAATAAACCTCAGAATTTATGGAAATTGTCCTCACAGTATCATAGATTGGTCTCAGTACTCAGTTATGGCCTCAACGTTTGCCTGAATGACTCTAGGACTTTGCTAATCTGCTGTTAACATACGAAGCTTCAAGCTGGAGGTGCCACAACCCCACGGACCCTACTTCCTATGCTTGAAACTTCGCAGAAATTAGCCTCAGAGTGAGTTAGCGTAATCCGTAGCCCTTTAATCGATACTAACCGAGGACCAAGTTAGTCTGCAATTAGCTAGTTAAAAGATTGCCCTTAAGTCATCACTAGATTAACCAATTTACTTAAGAAAGTGAACTTGCTGCAGAATCTCGCAGGAGGTAGCCTCAGCCTAATCAAGTTCCGGGTCACATTAAATGTCTTGATATACTTTGAGGCCACCAACGGTACGTAGCACTCTTCGCCTCAGAGATTAGCCCCAGAGTATCTATTATTTCCCACGAACCATACTTCTTTTGCTTGAAACTTCACAGAAATTAGCCTCAGAGTAAATTCGTGTAATCTGTAACCCCTTTCATTTACATGTTAATCTGCATTTAGTTAAAAGATTGCCCTTAAATCATCAGCAGATTAACAAATTTAGCCTCAGAGGGTCTACCAAATTCGCCTAATCAAGATCCGAGTTACATTAAATGTCTTGGTATACTTTGAGGCCACCAACGGCACATAGCACTTCTTTGCCTCAGAGATTAGCCTCAGAGTATCTATTATTTCCCACGAACCCTACTTCCTTTGCTTGAAACTTCACAAAAATTAGCCTCAGAGTAAATTCACTTTACCTGTAGCCCCTTTCATTGATACTAACCGGAGAACATGTTAACATGTTCTTTGGAGTTTTACTTTTAAAGTGCGCTGGAGCTATATTAAACATACACTTTGAGGCCATCGACTCTGAGGCCAGCAACTCTGAGTTCATCAACTCTGAGGCCACCAACTCTGAGGCCTCCATTATTTTCTTTCTCATTAAGCAAGTGCCTCAGAGTGTCTATTAGTTTTCTTTAAAAAAAAATTAACGTATTTTTTAATTATCTGGTTTGCAAGGTCTATGACCTTGTAACTTTCGATGTTTATCATTGCGAAACGTCGACGGTGACTTTCGAGCTGCGTTCGTGAATGCATCACGGCGTAATATCTCCGGCGTTAATCCAGTGTGGAAGCCACAGCCGGTCGGCAGCCAATTTATCAAAGCGGCCTTGTCTACACTTGTGCAGTTTGCGTCGTAAACGCCGGGCGTAATATATTGGTTGCGTTGTTGCAGTTGTTCCTGACGGCGTGCCGGCTGTTTCCGTCGACAGGGCCGGCCTGGAGCGAGGAGGACCCCTCATCGCCGAATGCAGGGCCCCGCCGGCCTACCCCGCGCCCAACCTGACGTGGTATGTTAACGACCAGAGGGTAAGTGGAGTAATTAATAGTTTGTACACTCGCCATGGCGCGGCCGAAAGGAAAATAGAGAGAGAGAGGGCGAGGGAGGGTTCATAAAATCACGTCCGCTCCACCGCCAGATAAAAACGTCACAAGGACGCGCGGCGCGTCCAACAAAAGGGACGGCTGACACGACCGTATTTGTAAAGTTTCCAATCAGTATCTCAAACAGACTGGACGTGTCGTGTTAACAAGAAACGTGGCCCGGGTGAACATGAATAGATCAAATCAATTATCGTTTCTATAGGAGTCCGCACTTTTACGTCGAGCGGGCTCTATTTTTAGAGTCTCGCTTCGCGCCATCTGAGCACGTCGGATAACTGATCTTTCACGTGCATTTCACGTGATTTGTTTTCCGCGCCCCTATTGTCGAATCTTACGATACCCTTACTATACTCGAGCTTCGCAGGAAACTTTGGACTTGACGCACGACACGAGTAGAGCTCATTGTCATAGTACGGGTAATAACTTCCTCGTACGTAGATAGCGGATGATGTAACGAGGCCGTCCTAGCTAGCAGATGTTAAACGTAAATTTAACAAAGAGGTTTTGAAGCGTCGCGTCGGTTTTATTTCCTGAGCAAGAAAATCTACGTAGGCCCGATTTTTTCCCCTCGAGCCGCAGTGATCCACGTCGATACGTCGAACACTTTTAATTTAAAGTTCGATGGGGGCGAACTTCGAACGCGAAGATTTGTAACAATTAAGAAGTAATAAAAGTTTTCGGAGACGGATACCGCGGGCCGCCCGGAATTTTGATTAAGTCGCCCGGACTCGAATTCCTCGTCGGTGTGGAGATTTATTTTATTTAAAAATAGTTTCGCCCCCTCCGATTGTAAAATTCAATCGGCGTTGGATCCGACGCCTTGGCCTCCGGCTGTGCCGTCTTTAGATGTCCTATTCGGCCGTCACTCAACGCTCAGCTCAGAACTGGCACGGACTAGGACGATTCGACTGTCTAATTAAAATCCCGTTGACCCCCCCCCCCCCGAGACTTGCCGCAACGCAATTTCTGCCCAGGCCGTCAATGAGAACGCATTGAAACAAGCGCGGGAAACGGCGGGAGTAACTGCGGCGCTCTTTTTTGATAGTCTTGCAAATATTTCGCACAGTGATAGTACACATTAAAAAGTTGCAAAATACTTCCCGTACAAATGTTTGTGGTTTTCGAAAAGTCACAGGATTGCGAGTTCACAAGGAGTACGTACGACTGGTGCGCCATCTGTTTGCCAACAAAACTGCGAAGAAAAATCAGAGAACTTTAAAATCCCGAGAGAAGCTGCCCGGTAGACGGACAGATACATCATAGGCCTGATTGTGTAAGAAGTGTTTATTCAAGGAGAAAAAAGTTGAACTGAGGAAAAAATGTCAACCAGGAAGAAATCGAATTAATAAATGGATTACGAAAGAAATAAATAAGGAAAAGAAAAACGATTCGAGGAAGAAATAAATGAATTTACGAAGAAAAATATGAACGAAGAAGTATAAAGAAAATGAATCAACAAAATACGACTCGACGCAAAAAAGTGAATCGAGCAATAAATAAATGAACTGTGCAAGAAATAGGTAATTATCGAAGGAAAAGAAAAGTTGAAACAAGAAAGAAAAAGTGAATCCAGTTAAAGTTAGTTGAAGTTAATTGGGGTATCAAGAAAAAAATGTGAATCAAGGAAGCAAGCCAATTGGGTAAGAGAAGAAATGAATCCATGAAAGAAAATCAACTGAGATTGAAAAGAAAATGAGCGAACAAAAAAAAAGAATCGACGCAGAGATAGAGAATCGAGGAGTAAAAAATGAATAAGAAGTAAATAGCGAAAGAAAAAAGTTGAATTGTGGAGGAAAACAAAACAATAAATGAATTAAGTGAAACAAGTGAATTAAGATATCAATAAGTAGCAAAAATAAATAAAGAAATTCACGAAGTAAAATGCAAGCAAACTGTTTAATGTAAACAAATAAATCATTACAACACGAAAACAGTCTCCATGTTTAAGAATTCCGAAAACATAAATAAATAAAATAAAAAATAAGTAAAATAATAAATAAAAGCAGGCAATAATTGACCAAAAATTCATTAAAACAAATACAAAAGAAACCCAAAGGAAACAAAATTGTTCGTGCTCCTTGTTGACTTCTTTAATCAATGAAAGTGGGAGAAATAAATGAATTCAAGAAAAAAAATTGAATCAATGAAGCCAGTCAATTGAGAAACTTAAAAAATGATTCATGAAGAAAAATGAAATCAGAATATAGAAAAAAAAATGAGTCGAGAGAGAAACGATAAATTGACGCAGCAAAGAGAATCGAGGAATAAATAAATAAATCGTATAAGAAGTAAGTAATGAAGGAAATAAGTTGAATTGAGGTAAAAGGAAATTACGAAACAAGTAAATGATGAAAGATTCGAGGAAAAAATGAATCGACGTAGAAAAGAAAATCGAGGAATTAATTAATTGATTATGTAAGAAGGAGAAAAAGGTTGAATTGAGGAAGAGAAAGTCAACCAGGAAAAAGTCAAATTAATAAATGAATTACGAAAGAACTAAATGATGGACGAAAAGAAAAACGAAACGAGGAAAAAACAAACGCAATGAGGTATCGAGAAAAAGAAAAGAATTCGAGAATTGAAAGAGAAGAAAAACGATTCGACGCAGGAAAAAGAATAAGGCAATAAATAAGTGAACTGTGCAAGAAATAATTATGGCAAGAAAAAAACTTGAAATGAGGAAGAGAAGTCAATCAAGAAAGAAACAATTTAACTGAGATTTAACAAAGGATCGGAGAAGACATGTATGAATTTGGAAGAAAACTATGAATCAGGTCTGAACAATAGAGACAAAATGAATCCAGTAGAAAAATGAATCAACAATCAAAATAAGTGAGTCAAGAGAGAAAAAATGAATCGACGCTAGGGCCGTGCAAAAATATCGATAATTCTCGATAATCAAATCGATTATCGAATATCGATATGTAAAAGAAAAATCGATAAATATCGGTACATCGATATATAATAATAATAATAATATCGATAAAATTTATCAGTAAATACGACATTTATCGATATATCGAAACGATAAATTATCGATATATCGATACGTCGAATAATGAAGAAACTTAAGAGTTCCTGTGTATCAGTAAAAACGCCATCCGTCGACCAATGAATGAATTAAACGCAAGGAAGGCAACGCCATCTGTTGACCGATGAATGAATTAAACGCAAGGAAGGCAATTTCTTCCGGTCATGAAGAGTAAAAGGACGAAGAGAAAGCCGAAAGAAATTCCGAAGGAAAATAACAAATTTTAGAATTCTAAAAACATGTATGTAACTCCTGCGCCATCTGTTGTTCAATAGCCGAAATAGGTAGCGTTTCCAAACAATATAGATTTGCATAATTAAAGCTGGTTCTTGTCCGATGAAAATTGTATCACAAACTCTTTTAAACGGACACTGAATGGCGCACAAACACTTAACGTTTCGCAGTCGTTCGACAGCTTCGTCAGAAGAGTTTGTGATATAATAAAGATTTGAGTAAAAGACGTTGAAATATTTGGCTGAAAAAGGAAGACGTTAAGAAAACGAAACATTGAAAATACGGCGAGGAAAAGTCACAGTATTGAGAGTACGACTGACGCGCCATCTGTTGACCAACAGCTAAACAAAGTTAGAAACATCAGAGAATTTTAAATCCCGCCCCGTAGACAGATTGACGATAAAGAAACTTAACAATTCCTGTGGGTTAGTGGGTTAGTTGCAGCGCCATCTGTTGTCCGTTGAATGCATTAAATGCAAGAAAGGCAAATTCCGATTGTGAAGGATAAGAAAACAAAGAGAAAGCGAAACGTTAAAGAAGAAGTGGCACAGATGAATAACAAATTCTTGAATTCTCAAAACAATACGAATCACGCGCCATCTGTTGTTCGACAGCTGAAGCAGACACAGTAAAGGTTTGCGAAAAAGGCGTTAAAATATTTTCGTTAAAAAAGTCGAACACTGGAAAGGCAACCAAAACGAAACATTGAAAGTATGAGGAAGAAAAGTCACACATTGCGAATTCACAAGGAGTACGACTGATGCGCCATCTGTTGACCATCAGCTGAACAAAGGCAGAGAGAAAACTGCAAAGATAAATTCTGAGAAAAGCTGCCCTTTAGACAGACTGTTGATAAAGAGACTTAAGAGTTCCTGAGTATCAGTAGAAACGCCATCTGTTGATCGATGAATGAATTAAACGCAAGAAAGGCAATTTCTTCCGGTCATGAAGAGTAAAAGGATAAGGAGAAAACGAAACGTTAAAGGAATGCCGAGGGAAAATAACAAATTTTAGAATTCTAAAACTATGTATGTGACTCATGCGCCATCTGTTGTTCAATAGCTGAAGTAGGCAGCATTTCCAAACGATAAAAATTTGAGTAAAAGACGTTCAAATATTTTGGCAGACATTAAGAAAGGCCAACAAAACAAAACATTGAAAATATGGCGAGGAAAAGTCACAGCATCGCAAGTACGACTAATGCGCCATCTGTTGACCAACAACAGCTAAACAAAGGCAGAAAAATCAGAGAATTTTAAAATCCGCCCCGTAAGCAGATTGACGATAAAGAAACTTAATACTCGTAATTCCTGTGGGTTAGTTGCAGCGCCATCTGTTAACCGACGAACGAATTAAATGCAAGAAAGGCGAATTCCGATTGTGAAGAATGAGAAAACAAAAAGAAAGAGGAACGTTAAAGAAGCGGCACAGAAAAATAACAAATTTTTGAATTCTAAAAACAATACGAACCGTGCGCCATCTGTTGTTCAATAGCTGAAGTAGACCTTTCCAAACAATGAAGATTTGAGAAAAAGGCGTTAAAATATTTTCGTTGGAAAAGTCGAACACTGGCAAGGCAACCGAAACGAAACATTGAAAACGTGGCGAAAAAAAGTCACGGGATTGCAGATTCACAATTCACGAGTCCGACTAATGCGCCATCTGTTGACCAATAGCTGAACAAAGACAGAGGGAATACGCCAGCACGGAAAATTCAGAGGATTCGTGGACAGATTGATGACCAAGAAACTTAAAAGTTCCTCTGGGTTAGCTAGGGCGCCATCTGTTGACCAATGAATGAATTAAACGCAAGAAAGGCAATTTCCGATTGTGACGAATGAAAAGACAAAGAGGAGGCGGAACGCTGAAGAAGTGGCGTAGGAAGATAACAAACTTTTAATTTCTAAAAAAAAAAAAAAAAATTCAACTCGTGCGCCGCCTGTTGTTCAATAGCTGAAGCAGACCACATTTCCAAACAGTAAAGGTTTGAGAAAAAGACGGGATTGTGCCTTTCAATGAGACCAATTAGACTAAGAAAACAACATCCTTCTATCTCTTTCTGTTCCTGGTGGGGTCCTTGGTAGGGTCACCACAACACACGTTAATATCTCGAGAACGGTAAGAGATAGGAAGATGTGGTTTTCACCATCGCCTTCCTCTCGACGGATTTCCATTAGATCAATGCAATTATGTTATTTCCTTTTAAAATCGGGGTACTTACAGGTACCAATAAATTTTAGACGTGTCCGAACTGTTTACCTGAAATTCGGGGCTTCCCCTGCTCGTCGAGCTAGTTTCTTTTGGGATGTTGATAAGTTATAGTTACTAGTCAAAATTATCTGTTCTAGTTGCCCATACCTACTCGAAACAACTGAGAAAAAGAGGCTCTGAGTGAGGCAGGGCAGTGTGATATATTTTCGCTACGCCATCTCTGTTGTTGTACTTATGACGCAAGCGCGCAAGCAAAATAGAAAAAAATAGGATTGATGATTTGTTTGATTGCGTTTGTTTTCGACTTGTCGAGATTCGGCCTCCGGCGTTATGTGGATGGCTTGAACGCGTCCAATTTTTGCCCGGGGGATTTTTGAATTTTTGCTCGGGGGCGGTTTCCCCCCTGAAAAACCCCTGAGAACGGCGTTTTTTGAGGTTTTTTCGATAATGTGGGAATCGTAGGGGGTTGATCGAAAATCCGTAAAAACGCTTTCTGCAGAAATCCTTCAGACGAATTTTGGCGCTGGTCGCGAAGCGATCGCCCGTCGCACGGCGGCGGCGGAAGCGAATACCTAAAGGGGTTGCACATTTCGAATTGACTTATCGAGGTTCGGCTTCCGGTGTTCGGTGGCTGAATTTGACGCGCCCGATTTGTGCTCTATTGATCTTTGAATTTTGCTCGGGAGCGATCCTCCCCCTGAAAAAACCCTGAAAACGTCGTTTTCCTGAGGTTTTTTCGTTATTATGGGAAACGTAGGGGGTTTATCGAAAAACTGTAAAAACGCTTTCTGAAGAGATCCTTCAGACGAATTTTGGCGGTGGCCATGAAGCGATCAGCCGTCGCGCGGCGGCGGCGGAAGTGAATACCTGCGGGAGTTGCACATTTCCAATTAACTTATCGAGGTTCGGCTTCCGGCGATCGGTGGCTGAATTTGACGCGTAGAATTTGCGCTCCAGCGATCTTAGAATTTTGCTCGTGAGCGGTTCTCACCCTGAGAAACCCCTAAAGCCGGCATTTTTCTAAGATTTCTTCAATAATGTGGGAAACGGCGGAGGCGGAGGGAGCCCAGAACCGGTTCAGGAGGACGTCGAAGTTGCCGACGGATAGGTAGTTGAAGGAAAAAAATCCGGAAGCGATATCATCGTGGTGGTTGAATCGGAGGATACCCCCGTCCTTCCCCTTCACGACGGAGGTCGTCCCGTGCAGCTCGCTCTTCCTACGAAGAAACCGCGATTTTTTAAACTCGGATGTTCGAAGTCTTGCTAACTTCCTATGTTCCGCATTGAAAATGCACACTCGGTATATAAGTTGGTTTTAACTAACGTCAACTGGAATGGTTATTTTCCGGGCAGCTTGACTAGCGGCACACGAATATTTATTTTCCGGACGGTTCGACTAGCGGCGACATTGAGCTAACGATTTCGGTTCGGGCTTCAGGTATCGGACGTGCTGGACGGTGACGGAACGATATACACGACGCAGTCGTGTTAGGTACTCAACGGATGGTATATGCGAAACACCCGTTTTAGGTAAGCACGAGTGAGACACCCACTCGGAGACGGAATACACGAAGCACCCGTGTCAGGTAAACATGAGTGAGACACCCACTCAAGGACTGGATACACTAAACACCCGTGTCAGATAAGTACGAGTGAAACACCCACTCAGGGTCTGGGTACACGAAACGCTCGTTTGTAATTAAATAATTTTCCAGTCTAATTTTGAAAATTATTTCTTTCATTTCGAAGCATAATTAATTAATTAAGTTCAGTGAAGCGAATTATTCTGATTCAGCTGCAGTACTGCAATCCGTTGCACTCGACGTCCGGCACTATTAAGGTCAGTAGGGTGTTCCAACTAAGTACAGAATTAGATCAATGGAAAACAAAAGAAGATCGCCGATTTTCATCCGCCAATACTCCGTGATAGAACAGTTTCGTTCCTTTTGCGAGGGACGGTATACGCGAAACGCCCGTGTTAGGTAAATACGAGTGAAACACTCACTCAGAGATTGGGTGCTTACACGAAACACCCTCGTCAGATAGGCATGAGTGAAACACCCACTTAGGGATTGGATACTTAGACGAAACACCCGCGTCAGATAAGTATGGGCGAAACACCCACTCAGGGGCCGGGTACGCACATTTCGAATTAACTTATCGATGTTCGGCTTCCGGTGTTCGGTCGCTGAAATTGACGCTCACAATTTGTATACGCCAGCGATCTTTGAATCTGGCTCGGGGGCGGAACCCCTCCTGAGAAACCCCTGAAAACGGCGTTTTTTTGAGGTTTTTCCTATATTGTGGAAACCGCAGGGGGTTTAACGAAAATCCGTGAAAACGCCTTATGCGGAAATCCTCCAGACGAATTCAGCCGGTGGTCGCGCAGCGATCGTCCGTCGCGAGGCGGCAGCGGAGACGAATACCTGAGTGGGTTGCACATTCCGAATTAATTCTTAACTTATCGAAATTCGGCTTCCGGCGTTCGGCGGCTGAATTTGACGCGTGCTGGAGCGACTTTTCGTTCAGGGGCGGTTCCCTTCCCGGGAAAAACCCCATAAAACGATGTTTTTTTTTAGGTTTTTTCGATATTGTGGCAACCGCAGCGGATTTATCGAAAATCCGTAAAAACGCTTTCTAGATAAACCCCTCGGACGATATTTGGAGGTGGTCGCGCAGCGCCGGCGGAAGCCAATACCTGAGGGGGTTGCACTTTGCAGGCCTCATTTCGCCGCGAATTTTTTTCGGCATCTAAACTTCGTCGGGGCGCCCGAGTTACCCCGACGTTATAGGTGAAAAGGACCGGGGAATCCGACGGTGATGGCCGTTTTCAGCTACAATGCCGACTTTTCGTTCAGGGGCGGTCCTCTTCCCGGAAAAACGCCCAGAAAACGACGTTTTTTTTAGGTTTTTTCGATATTGTGGCAACCGCAGCGGGTTTATCGAAAATCCGTAAAAACGATTTCTAGATGAACCCCTCGGACGATATTTGGAGGTGGTCGCGAAGGGATCGACGGTCGCGCAGCGACGGCGGAAGCCAATACCCGAGGGGGTTGCACTTTGCAGGCCTCATTTCGCCGCGAATTTTTTTCGGCATCTAAACTTCGTCGGGGCGCCCGAGTTACCCCGACGTTGTAGGTGAAAAGGATCGGGGAATCCGACGGTGATGGCCGTTTTCAGCTACAATGCCGCTTTTCGTTCAGGGGCGGTCCTCTTCCCGGAAGAACCCCAGAAAACGATGTTTTTTTGAGGTTTTTTCGATATTGTGGCAGCCGCTGCGGGTTTATCGAAAATCCGTAAAAGCGCTTCCTAGATGAACCCCTCGGACGATATTTGGAGGTGGTCGCGAAGGAATCGACGGTCGCGCGGCGACGCCGGAAGCCAATACCTGAGGGGGTTGCACTTTGCAGGCCTCATTTATTTCGGCATCTAAACTTCGTCGGGGCGCCCAAGTTACCCCGACGTTATAGGTGAAAAGGACCGGGGAATCCGACGGTGATGGCCGTTTTCAGCTACAATGCCGACTTTTCGTTCAGGGGCGGTCCTCTTCCCGGAAAAACCCCAGAAAACGACGTTTTTTTTAGGTTTTTTCGATATTGTGGCAACCGCAGCGGGTTTATCGAAAATCCGTAAAAACGATTTCTAGATGAACCCCTCGGACGATATTTGGAGGTGGTCGCGAAGGGATCGACGGTCGCGCAGCGACGGCGGAAGCCAATACCTGAGGGGGTTGCACTTTGCAGGCCTCATTTCGCCGCGAATTTTTTTCGGCATCTAAACTTCGTCGGGGCGCCCGAGTTACCCCGACGTTATAGGTGAAAAGGACCGGGGAATCCGACGGTGATGGCCGTTTTCAGCTGCAATGCCGGGGGAAGCGCGTGCAGATCCGTATTCGAAAAAAAAACCACCGTTTTTAGCTCTCTTACCCGTGCCCAAAGATCTGCAACGATTGAAAAGTAATAAAGAGACCGCGGATAGCCCGGAATATTGATTAAGTCGCCGGAGGTGGAGATTTATTCTGTTTACAAATAGTGTCGCCCCCACCTATTGCGAAATCCAATTGGAAATTTGTCCGGGCCGGCGAAAGTCACCGAAGTGTTTTCAGACGAACAACTTCGGGCCGTGGTGGCATTTATTGCGTCGGATATTGCGGATTATCGTGCGGAGCTCATCAGGGTCTGACGAACGTGTGCACTTTGAAATATTCAGAATGTATATTTGATCTCGAGATGCTCCGCCGGGTGGGTAAACACTGCAATTCCGCGGGGCCCCCGGGCTATTAATTTGCGCCTTGCAAGCAAGTGCAACATCCGAAATAACAACAACAACAAAAACGGCTGCGGACGTCTACGAGAGCATCCCCGCGCTCTACGTTGGCTCTTCAAATTCGATTGCTAATCTATAATATGAAAATCGTCTGCTCCGGAACAGATTAATGTTTGACGTTCATTATGCACCTGCACTAACGCGCCCACGAGCCGACGTCGACTACGTGCCGGATTAGCTTTCGAGTCCCGACGTGAAATATGGCCGGTCTGGCGACCTGTGACCTCGAAAGGCACAACACAGCAGTTTTAGTTTCCGCTCCCGAAAACGTCTGCCCCATTTTTTGATATACGAAAGAAGGAACCTTGTGTTTGCTTTATAAAGATTGTCAGCCGTATATCTGAGAGTAAGGGCGCGGGGAATGTTCCGATACTCTGTTGGGTATCTGTCCGAGTCGGTGGATGATTTCCGCCGATGATTCAAGAAAGCGCGGGTAAACGGCGGGAGTAACTGTGCTTTCCTTATATAGTTTCCTGAAATAGTTTCCGTTTGTGAATCTTGACTACGATTACACGTCAAGTGACATCTTATTTAATTCTCGTAGAAGGTGTTCGCCGAAGTGGAAGATAAAAAAAAATAGTCAGAAATACATAATTACGTCGCGTCGCTCTTGAAGTGTAGAGACGATAACAGACGTAGGGAACGCTCCTTACAAATTCATACGCGGAGTTATTTTCTCGTCACACACACACACATATAAATGCAAATGGCGTGTCCCGCTCGGAGAAGCGGAAAAGCGAAGATTATATCAACGCGGCGCGCCTTTCGCCTGCTTAATAAAACAGCGAACGCCGAGCTCGGAATCAAATGACATTTATATAGACGTCTGAAAGGCGACGGATCGTTCGATTTCAATTTTTACCTCGCCCGCCTGAATATTAAGAAACCAGGAAATCATTACCGCCGTCATCCTCCCCGCCCGGGAATTTTTTCCTTTCGCCCGTGCATGTAATCTCATTCCGCGCACGAACCGGTAATCTCGGGTAGTAGTAGCTGTGTGCTTTCCGCCGGCAAACGGAATAACAATTTCCTTCCGGACTCGCGGCGGCGGCCGGTCAATTTCGCAGAGTCGTCATTAAAAAGAAATCCGAACGCGCGCGGCGCATTAGTTTTTAATCCGAGCCGGAGCGCCGGGCAAAAAGCCCCCCTTCCACGCCGATAAAAACGATAAGTCCTAGAGGGATGCGATGACTATTCGGGAGCGGAATGGTATTCACGGAACGCGCTTACATACATGCACGGTCGGACCTTTTTGCGCGGAATTAAACGCTTACAGCTTTCGAAACGGAGTGCCTCGCTCGCTTCAAAGATGTATTCACTTAATCCTATCATAGCCGTTTAATTAAAAAAATGGGTTAAATTTGTTTGGTCTCACCTGTGCGCAGTCTCACCGACCAGTTAGTTACGCAAAAGTTGGGAAACGCCAAAGGACTAAGTGGAAAGCCCTTACACCCCCAAGATTGATCTAAAAGTCGCTGGTTAGTACCAGCACACTTTCAATTCAGCTCATTAGAAGGTGCTCAAGGCGTCCGTCTCATATGTGATTTCCGCCTAAGCCGTCAAATTAGGAAATTGAAACAAGCGCGGGTAAACGGCGGGAGTAACCGCGGCTTAAGTAACAAAATATAAATTCGTCGTTCTCGAAGGAGGATCAAAGTTTGCTCCTCATCCGCATTCGAAATTCAGCCAAACTTCCTGTATAACGAGAAAAACGGGGGGGCTTTCAAATTGGATCAGCGTTAAAGATACAAGACCGGGTTCCTCCCTCGCGGGCGCGTTTGATTTTATTAAATCGACATCGGTGACGTTAATGCGGACCGAATTGACAATTTACATTAGCTGACTTAATCCTCAAACATGTTAAATTGTGCACGTGCACGTAATTGCCACCCTGAACAAAGATTATTGTGAGTTATTCACAATGCATGATGTGCTGCTTTTGAATATCCCCCAAACATCTCGAAACAGTTCCAAATCCATTCGCTAGATGGCTCTGAATTACTGGACGAAACGTCCCGCCTCGAATTCCATCATTCGTCGACTCTAAAACATTTTTACTTGCCCCCTCAAAGATTCTGAGATGGTCTTAAGTCAAGCGGCTAGATGGCTCTGATTTTCTGTAACTCGCAACGTCGAGTTAGTCCGAGTAAAGCCGCCAGATGGCTCTGACTTTTTGTATGTTCTAAAGTCCCTAGGACCACAATTTTGATTCAAAATAAACGTCCACATTTAGAAGTGAACGTAAACGGGTAAGGTAAGTTCAAATTTGCCGCGCTAGTTTCGACTCAAAATGGCGGTGACTGCGGTGCTTTATCCATCCAGGGACTTTGGTGTGTTCCAAAGTTCGTCGTCTTATGTTTTGCTTTTCGTTTCGTATCGTCAAACGTCAAGTTTCCACCTTTCAGAATCTAAATTATTTCTAAGCGAGGCCGCTAGATGGCTCTGATTTCCTGAACGCAGGGGTTAGTCCGGATAAAGTCACGTGGTGATTTTTTTTGTATGTTCCAAAGTCCGTCGTTTGATCATTCGTTTTTCCTTTTGTATCGTCAAAAATATCGAACAGATACTTTTTGTTTTTCGGGGTTATTTGAAGCTCTTCAAGCTTTAGTTCTCCGTCTCCGTAGGTTATTGAGTTTACCGACAACTGATGGACTCCTTAGTCTTATTTTTTCTATCAATAATAAGCACATTGTGTACGGACTTGGCTGCCAGCTAATAGAATTGGTTTTTTTTTTTGCTTTTCGACCAACTAATAGACTTTTCGGTTTCCTGTGCAATTTACTACTGATCAACTAATAGGTTTATTAATCAACTAATAGAACTAGTTGACTTATGACCGATTTCTTCAATGTATTTATCCTAAGGTTAATTTATCTATCGGCTAGAATGTGACACAGAGTCTGTGTACGGTCAACTGTACGACACTGTATTTATCCTAGGGTTAATTTATCTGTCAATTGGTTTATTAATCAACTAATAGAACTAGTTGACTTATGGCCGATTTCTTCAATGTATTTATCCTAAGGTTAATTTATCTATCAGCTAGAATGTGACACATAGTCTGTGTACGGTCAACTGTACGACACTGTATTTATCCTAAGGTTAATTTATCTGTCAATTGGAATGTGACGTACAGTTGACTGTACACAAAACTGAGTGTCACATTCTAACCGACAGATAAATCAACCTTAGGATAAACACGATGCAGAAATCGGCCATTATTGGACTTATCTACAAACGGATAGGTCTACTGGTTGACTTGTTTACAAGCAAATTATTTGCCAACTAATTAATCTCTTACTTGTCTTTCCAAGTAACTTATAGACCTGTCAGTTTGCTTTGTGAATGATCTACTAACCAACTAAAGATCCGTTAATTAACAGTTAATAACCAGCTGGCTTAGTTATGAGCAAATTATTTACTAACTTGACTGCCAGCTAATAAATTTGTTACTCGTATTACTAAATAACTAATAGACCTACTAGTTTTTTGTGTGAATTATTAACCGCTTAATAGACCCTACTAGTTAACGAACGAGAAGGCCTCTCGGTTGATTTATTTATAAGAAAATTATTGACTGACTTGAATATTGTCTAACAATAGTTTTTCCAACTAACTAATAGACCTATTGGTTTGTTCTGTGATTTACTGTCCAAGTAATAGATCGATTAGTTGACATGTCTACAAGCGTACCACATTACTTATTTACAAGCAAATTATTAACTAACTCGACTATAAGTTCCAATTAACTAACAATTAACTAACAAACCTATTATTTGTTCTGTAAATTACTGACCAACTAATAGATCCATAATTTGACTTGCCTACGAAGGAAAAGACCTTTCGGCTGGCTTATTCGTGAGCAAGTACTTACTAACTTTACTGCCAGCTAATTTGTCTTTCCAAATAGTTAATAGACCCATTCGATTCTTCTGGAAATTATTAACTGCTTAATAGATCTATTACTTGACTTGTTTACGAACGAGAAAGTCTATTAGTCGGCTTAGTTATAAGAAAATTATCTACTAACTTGACAGAGAAGATAGGCAGTAGTTTTTACATCGGATTGGGATATTCCGATGTTGCCAGCCAACTGCAGCGGGACGGGGGGGTTCAATTCCAAAACGCGAAGGCCAAAACAACAAATAGGCGCCACTTAATTTTTGCTGTACGAGGTACGGTGAGAAATCAAGAAAACACGTTACGCCCAACACACTTACAATCTATTTCGGTATAAAGTTCTTCTTCAGTTACAAAACATCTATATCTAACGATTATTCAATGAATATACAACACCACAACCGACACAAAAGGAAAAGATAAGATCAAACGAGACAATTTCTACATCCGCGAGTTCGAACTCCGCATAACGCTAATTGATCTAATATAAAAACAAGTTACTCTACATATATTAAAGCCATTGGCGACCTTAACATGAGTTTGCACAAAATCTCGTGCACCATCGCGGCTATTTTAAATTCACCGTGTGCGTATTATTAATAATAATAATAATTAAATGGATCCGACCTGTGATTCCAACATCAATCGTCAGTCGTCGATAGTCAAGGTGGTCGTCAAACAAGCACTCCCGTGTATGGCCAGCATTACCTACATCGTAGCAAGGTTACGGCACAATCGCGGTGGTGGAGGGGAGACGCCTACTTGACTACATCGAAGGAAATAACTTCGACCAAGAGTATCTTCTGATAAAATATCGTTCCCAACAAAAAGCAACTCCCAACGAAAAAATAGCTCTTGCTAAAAGCCTATAACAATGAAATAAAACGACCGTAAGGGTCAAATCGAAAATTGCGTCGTACAGAACTTACCCCGGCACTTTACCGAAGCTTGGGACAAACCACGAAGCACGCGGCTTTTCCTGTCTCACACGTGGGCCTATTCAGAGTCGACAATCAGCCGTAAAAATGCATTACCATCCCTTTGATGTAATGACACACACAAACAAAATATTTAACAATATTTAAACAAGCACTCCCGTGTATGGTCAGCATTACCTACATCGTAGCAAGGTTACGGCGCAATCGCGGTGGTGGAGGGGAGACGCCTACTTGACTGCGTGCATCCAAGGAAATAACTTCGACCAAGAGTATCTTCTGATAAAATATCGTTCCCAACAGAAAGCAACTCCCAACGAGAAATAGCTCTTGCTAAAAATAGCTTCCAACGAAAACTAACTCTTGCCAAAAGCCTATAAACAATGAAATAAAACGACCGTAAGGGTCAAATCGAAAATTGCGTCGTACCCCGGCACTTTACCGAAGCTTGGGACAAACCACTAAGCACGCGGCTTTTCCTGTCTCACACGTGGGCCTAATCAGAGTCGGCAATCAGCCGTAAAAATGCATTACCATCCCTTTGATGTAATGACACACACAAACAAAATATTTAACGAAAGAACGTGCGACCCAGGAGACTGCGAGTTTCGCTCTGAAAATGGCGCAATATTTCTCGTTTGGCAGAAAAGGAACGATTATCAACAAGAGAGACACCTACAAGTTTTACCGGCGGGGAACTTCTTAGTAACAGCGGGAGCCAATGGCCAAAAAGGACACGTCCGGACCCTTCTGCCTCGTTAGCCGCGTCGAACCGGCAACAACCCCCCAATATTTTTGCCCACACGCCGCCGCCGTGGCAAATTGCTTAGTCGCCCGCTAGCGTGCGTCCGATTGAAACATAATCGAAACGCGAGTTTTCATTTTTCTTTTTAAAATCTCCTGCGCGGCGGATGGAACCAACCGTCCGTGTTATTACCGGAGGTGATCCGACGGCGAGTAAATAATGCCTCTTTCATCTGTTCCGTGCGCATTACGGATTCAACCGACGCTGCACCCTGCGCCCCCGGACGCCGTGAGAAAAATCGCAGGAGGTTTCCTCCAATGTTTATTCAAATGCGTCTTTTTTGCATTTACGGCATCATCGAGCTTTTAATTTCGACCGCTGCTTTAGGGGGCGGGGCGTGGGGGGCGATTGATGTGCCCACCTACATAATTCGTTTAGTCGACTCGCTCCGAACGCATGCAATTCGGGCGCGCTAATTCATACACATGGAAGGAATTACGCGTAATAGCGTTTGCGGCGCGTAATCCGGGCGGCGCTGCGGTCGGGCAAGGATAAAGGACGAATTACGACAATTACTGTCAATTATGCGCTGTAATATACGCGACTTTGCTTCGGGGTTAATTAATTGATTAGTTCAATCTGGTAATTATAATGGGACCGGCGGCGCGTTGTGTAATCAGAGCTCAAAAAATTTATGGCGTCCACCCTTTGGGGTCTATTATAATACACGCCGGCGGACCTGATCGTTACACAAACGCAACAATGTTAACGAGTAAACGAGTGAAAAAGAAAGTTGAGTGAAGTATTATTGGGGATGCAGTCAGTAAAGGTTTAATAAAACTTCTTTAATTTGTGTCGAGCTTTCGAGAATGGTTATTCCCTTCATCAGGACGCTGTAATATATTTTTTTCTTTAATACCAAAAGGGGTCACAAACTCGGTTTAGAGGAATACTTACAAATGTGAAGTTACAAGTAAGACATATGCATTTCTGGCAAATGGCAGAACAAATCCAACCAATAATTTTTGTCACACGTGATAAACAAGTTGTAAACGGGACTTAACACGAGTAATTATTGTAGAACACATTAAAATAAACATTGAACTAAGTAAGTACGTGGTTGATTTACATTGATGACATAGATTTAAGTCGAAAAATTAACAAAACCACCGCAAGTGGTGAGATGTGTAATTACCGCGACATTTTGATTTGAACTTTGTAACTAAAGGACGTTGCCAACCTAATGCCTGTATAAAACTTAAGATAAAGGAAATCACTAAATAAGTATAAAAATTAAAAATTATGAAAGATGTACGGTTTTAAAAAGGCAAGAAACGAGCAATCAGTTATTGATGATGTTATTGCAAATGTCTAATAAATTAGCATAAGCTGAGTTTGTGCAGTTTTGACGTTTATAGTATTGTGTGTGATGTTAATAAATATGTTTTCTATAAAGAGCCTTTTATTTAAGTTTGTTTCAAGAGTTAAAATGCTTGTGTTTTCATAGTCCATGGTGTGTTGTGTAGTTATTACGTGGTCAGCAAGGGCGCAACGATTGGGTTTGTTAATATTTCTACTGTCACAGCGATCTTTCAAAAGTCTTTTAGTTTGGCCGATGTACACAAGAGGGCAATGAGAGCACGGTATTTTATAAATTAAATTTGATTGGTGGAATTTTCCAATAGACGCTTTAGTTTTTGTGAAGATGTTTCCTATTGTTAAAATGTGTTTGTTCGCAATTTTCAGATTTGGCCTGTATTTGATAATGATTTTTCGTAATTTTGGGGTAAGAGATTCAATGTAAGGAAGTGATTTATAAGCTGTGAGTTGTAATTCGTTTGTATTGTGGGGTAAGTCAGGTGACTCGTCCTGGAGAGAAGTCAAGGGTGTGCTAAACAGTAATTTATTGATAAGTTTAAGTGGGTAATCATTTTGAACGAAAAGATCACGTAAATTAAAAAGATCTTGTTTTTTGCGGGAATTGTGTGAAATTCTGAGAATTCTGTCTTTCAGGGCCAGAAGCACGTTAATTTTGGTTTTTTGGTTGTGATGAGACAGATAGTGTATGTACCTCCCTGATGCCATGCTTTTTTTGCACCAACTGGTGATGATCGTACAATTGTTTCGATGAAGTTTCATGTCCAGGAAAGGGATGGTCCCGTTGTGTTCATTTTCTATGGTCAATTGTATATGAGGATTATAATTATTAACAATGCGTAGAACGTGTTCTTGAGTTCCAGAAGGAATGGCACAAATAATATCATCTACAAATTTCTTTATGAAAGGAATGTTAAAAGGTAGATTTGGTAAGCAAGTGTTCAGTAATTTGTCAACAACATATTGAGCTAAAATTGGAGAAAGACTGCTGCCCATGGGTGTACCAAGGGTTTGTTTATAAAATTTGTCCTCAAACTGGAAATAGGTGCTGTCAAAAATAAAATTGATTGCTTGTTGAAAATTTGACTTAGATAAAGAGCAGTGAATTTGAATTTGCTCCCAATTATCACTGATGATGTCCAGAACAAGTTCGCGGGTAATATTGCTGAATAAAGAAACCACGTCAAGGCTAATCAACACATAGTTTTCAGGTAATTGAAATTCATTTATGAAGTCTGCAAAATGAAAGGAGTCTTTCGTGTAATATGGATTGTTAGTATCATAAGAAGCTTTCAAAATTTGACTAATGTATAAGGCTAATTTACTATTGGGGGCATCAATTGAAGAAATAATTGGTCTGAGACTGAGTGTGGGTTTGTGAATGTTGGGCAAACCGTAATATCTAGGTGGTTTAGAGTTGTAAATCATTAGTTTCTTAGCTTCAGTTTCTTCAATTTGGCCTTCATTTTTGAACTTGGAAATTAATTTATTTGATTTTTGTGTAAGAGTGGAAGTTGGGTTTCTGTTTAGTAAAGTGTAACTACTGTTATTATTTAAAAGTTCATGAGATAAATTGTTGTAGTCAGTCTTGGACATAGCCACAGTGACATTGCCCTTGTCAGACGGGGTTATTATTACGTCAGGATGTTGTTTTAGAAAACGTTTGCTTGCATTCAGCTGGTTATGTAAGAAATGGTTTTGTGGTTTATGATTATTGTTGGTGTGATTTGTGATGGCATTTTTCATCTTGGTTCTACATAATCTTTTGTTATGTGAGTCAAGTGGGTCGATAGCATCTTCACAATCAGCAAGTAATTTGGGTAAAGAAATGTCGTTTAAAGTGGGTGAAATACTGAATTTGGGGCCTAAGGCTAGAAATTTTGAAACATCTTGGGGGATTTCAGTGTGGCTGATGTTCTTGAACCATTTGTCTTGGATGTGTAATTGTTTTTCTTGTGTGGTTTGTAAATTTTGAAATTTGGTGATGTTAGTTAATTTAGCTTTACGAAACATTTTATTATAAGTAGAAGTTTGTTTAAGTTTGAAAAGTTCAAAGACATGCTGAGGAATCACGTTAATTATTTGCTCAGTTAATACCTGTTTGAAGCCCGTGCATCTGTGTAGCTCGATGATAGTAGATTTAATTTCAAGATTCAAAATTTTGTTTCTTAATTGATTTTGTAGTTTTCTTGTTTGATGTCCGGTTTCCGCATAATTTATGTTGATAGAGGAAGTGATGAATTTTGTGTGATGATCGATATGTGCAGGAGTCAGTCCTTTGCTTCGGCATTTAAGTAGGAAAATTCTTGTATTTGTTAGCGATGCTGTCTTGTTATTTAATTTGACCCAATTTAAAAGTGTCAAAACTGCACAAACTGAAATAAACTCAGCTTATGCTAATTTATTAGACATTTGTAATAACATCATCAATAACTGATTGCTCGTTTCTTGCCTTTTTGAAACCGTACATCTTTCATAATTTTTAATTTTTATACTTATTTAGTGATTTCCTTTATCTTAAGTTTTATACAGGCATTAGGTTGGCAACGTCCTTTAGTTACAAAGTTCAAATCAAAATGTCGCGGTAATTACACATCTCACCACTTGCGGTGGTTTTATTAATTTTTCGACTTAAATCTATGTCATCAATGTAAATCAACCACGTACTTACTTAGTTCAATGTTTATTTTAATGTGTTCTACAATAATTACTCGTGTTAAGTCCCGTTTACAACTTGTTTATCACGTGTGACAAAAATTATTGGTTGGATTTGTTCTGCCATTTGCCAGAAATGCATATGTCTTACTTGTAACTTCACATTTGTAAGTATTCCTCTAAACCGAGTTTGTGACCCCTTTTGGTATTAAAGAAAAAAATATATTACAGCGTCCTGATGAAGGGAATAACCATTCTCGAAAGCTCGACATAAATTAAAGAAGTTTTATTAAACCTTTACTGACTGCATCCCCAATAATACTTCACTCATAATACTACCAGTCAAGACATCAAAATTTCAAAAAGAAAGTTAATTGGAATATCGCCAAGGCTTAACAAGGCTTCAACAACTTTGAATTTGTCAAACTTATCGTCGCGTTTCTTCCTTCAGCACGTTGTACGGGACAGTTTCACGTTGTACGGGGCAGTTTCACGTTGCACGAGACAGTTTCACGTCGTACGGGGCAGTTTCATGTTAGAGGTAGTGGAGGTCAATCAATTAGTTGCCAAAGGCTATCACCTTCCATTCACCTAAACCCAAAGATGGCAAGCCAGAGTTCCTGACCCCACGAGGTGACGGGATTCGCTTTTCTATGTTGTTGAGGTCACCGGAGCGGAAGCCGACGATTTTAACGTCTTTAGAGATGCAGTTTTTACGTCACGTCCATGTTAGAGGTAGTGGAGGTCGATCAACTGGTTGCGGGAGGCTCTTCCCTATAGGTTAAAGGCCATTGCCTCTTAGAGAAAAGATGGCAAGGCAAAGATCGTTGCCCAGCGAGGTGCCGGGATTCACTTTTCTGTGTTGTTGAGGTCGCCGGAGCGGAAGCCGACGACTTTAAGGTCTTTATAGATATAGTGTGTTACGCCATGTTCATGAAAAGAGATGTGGGGGTTAATCAACTGGTTGCGAGAGGCCATCGCTTTCCATTTCCTACAGATTAAAGAGCGTCGCCTCTTAGAACGAAGATGGCAAGCCCGGAGTTCCCCGGCGGGATTGCTTTTTTATGTTGCCGCCCTCACGTGACGTGGCGGCGTTACGCCGGAGTTGAAGTCGGTGAAGAGACGCAGTCTGTCCATGTTAGGGGCCGAGAAGGTAAGTTACAAGCCAAGGGTCACCCGAAACTGAAACCCTTAAGGTGTTATTCTTAGGGGTTTCACAGGGCAAAGCGTGATAATCAAGAACCCCCCCCCCCCGTTTATCTCAACCGTACAGGCGGGATGAGTTGGACGGTGAATGATGGTACTTGTGAACTGTCCCGGTTGGAATTCGATTATTGAATCTGACGGATCCGATTGTGAAATATTAAGCCGACCGGACGAGTTCGCACGTGGTCGTGTTCATCACGTCATCCCGGTCGCCATATAAATTCGAAATTACAGAATCGAAGCGCGAACAAACAATCGGTGTCTCTCGCACATTCGAAGTCCGGCAATCGGAAATTCGATATCGCCGTCATTGTGCATGCAAAGGGGAGAGGGCGAATTCGAAATCACCCTCTTCGTTAGCGCGGAGCCGCGGCCGCGGGCTTTAGTGTTGAGGTCGGGCGGGCCGGCCTCATATCCATAATGTATTTCGCCCGCCGCCGGAGGATGGCCGTAGACCAACTTTGCTAATTATTGATTCAATTATTGTCCAACTTCACAATTGAACTTCACCTTTATCGCATGCGGGGGCCGCCCTTAAAGAGAGCGCGCGCGTGTAATTACCGGATTCGCTTGCCGGAACCGTCGCCCCGTTAATAACTCCTCTTGAAGCCGCATCTCGTATTCCGCTCATCCGGCCATCTCGTTTTCATTTTAATTCGCATTCGCGCAGGACGAAGGGCTTTTAAGTATTAACGGGACCGCATGAGCGTCTCCCGGATGGAACTAATTAGGTCAAAGTATGCAAAACACACACGTCGAGAAACCAAGATACACACACACACACACACCACTCGGAGGTACGTACGAAAAAGTTCCGCGAGGGTAATAAATGGCGCGTCGACGACCCGGTGCAGTTTAAAGTTTTTACTTCGGCCGTAATTAATGATCGCAACGGCGAGCTGAAATATGAGGGAGGACATAAGAAGGTAGCGCGGAGGGGCGTTTTTGCCCTCGTGAGGATGAAGCGCCTACACGCCGAGAAAAACTGTTCACTTAAACATCGCGATGGTTTGAGTTGAAAATATTGAACGAAGAGGAAACAGTTTATCAAAGAGAGCCACCTCCGACTACTTAGGGGCGCGTAGGTGATGGCCACCAACTTACAAAGGTCTTTAAGAAAAAAGCAACTGCCTTTAACCTATAGAGAATAGCCTCTCGCAACCAGTTGATCGACCTCCACTATCTCCAACATGGACGTGACGTAAAAACTGTATTTCTAAAAACGTTAAAGTCGTCAGCTTCTGCTCGCTAGCACACCATGTGACGTCCGCTACGTAGGAGAGCGAATCCCGCCACACCGCCTGACTTGCCGCCTTTTTCCTAAGAGATGTCGGCCTTTAATCTATGTGGAATGGAAGTCAGTAGCCTCTCTCAAGCAGTTGATCGACCTCCACTACCGCTAACGTGAACATGAGAGGTAACAAACTGCTCCTGTAAAAACCTTAAAGTCATCGGCTCCCGCTCCGACGACCTCAGCAACATAGAAAACCGAATCCCGTCACCTCCTAGGGCCAGGAACTTTGGCTTGCCAACTTTGGCTTTAGGAAAATGGCCTCTGGCAGCTAATTGATTTACCTCCACTACCTCTAACCTGGAATTCACGTAACTAGCTGCATCTCTATATATATATATATAGTGGCTAAACGCCCCATGTGGGGCAGCGCCGCTTCTTTAAGAAGCTCTCTAGATCCTTTTTCCGGGGTGGATCGGTCCCCATTTGTTTTCTTAGATCGTCTTGCCTATTTCGCTCCATTGCTTTCTATTTTGCACCTTTTGACGCCACCTGCTAACTCCTGCACTTCTCAAGTCCTCTTCTACTTCTTCTATCCACGTTGTTCTGGGCCTCCCTCTTTTCCTTCTCCCGCTAGGTTCCCATGTCAGCATTAGTTTGGTTGTTTCTTCTGGTTTCGCTCTCCAAACATGTCCAAGCCATTGTATTCTCTGTTTCTTAATCTTTGTTATTATGTCCTCTTCTATCTCTTCGTAAAGCTCATTGTTCATTCTTCTTTTTACCTCATTCTCCGACACTTTTCCTGGTCCTGCTATTGCTCTTAATATCTTCCTTTCGGCTATTTTTATTTCTTCCTCATATTTCTTTGTTATGCTTATGGTTTCGGCTGCATATAACATTACTGGTCTTATTAAAGTCTCATATATGTTTATCTTTGTCCTTCGTGATAGATTCTTGTTAGTCAGGAGCTTCTTATTAGCATAGAAAGCTCTGTTTATTGCCATAATTTTTTCTTTAATTTCGATCTCCCTGCATCCATCACTAGCTATCATGACGCCCAAGTATCTAATTCTATCAACTTGCTGAAATGTATATTCCCCCACTTTGACGTTATTATTTCCTACAACTTTCTCACCGAATTTCATTATTTTTGTTTTGTTTTCATTTATCTTTAAACCAAGTTTCTTCCCTTCTGCGCTTATTGTTTCTAGCATTTTGACCAGTATTTCTCTTTTTTTTGTTATAATGACTATGTCATCAGCATATGCTATCAGCTGACTCCCCCTTGATCTTAGTGTCCCTTTGTTAATGTCTCTTGTTACGTATTCAAGCACTAAGTTAAATAACGTTGCAGATAGCGCATCCCCCTGCCTTACACCTTTATTTGCCTTGAACTCTTCCGTTTCTCCTTTTATTGTTTTAATACTCATTACCGTTAGTCTTCTTATTTTTGCCGGTATTCCAAGTTCTTTCATTGCCAACATAAGAGACTTCCGGTCTACAGTGTCGAATGCTTGCTGAAAATCAATAAAAAGTAGCTCTAATTCCATTTTGTGTTCGTATGCTTTTTCCATTATCTGCTTTAAGTTATGAATAGCATCTGTTGTAGACTTTCCCTTCGTAAATCCGCACTGATATTGGCCTATAACATATCTTGCTTTATCTGTGAGTCTTCGTTGGATAATCGAGGATAAGATTTTATAGAGAGTGCATAATAAGGTGATTCCTCTGTAGTTTCTGCAGTCTTGTTGGTCTCCTTTTTTGTGTATTGTTATTATTTGCCCAGACTCCCATTCCGTTGGCATTATTTCCTCTTTCCATATTTTTAATATTAGTTTATATATGTGTTGTTGTAATGCCTCACCTCCATATTTTATTAATTCATTATTTATTCCTGGTGCTTTCCCGTTTTTCAGTCCTCTTATTATTTCTCTCACTTCATTTTCTGTTGGCTCGTCTACTAAATCTTCCTCCATTATTAGGTCGTTCGTTATTTGGTTATCATTTAACAATTTTTTAAAGTAGTTCTTCCACACCTCCTTATACTCCTCCACATTTTCTATCACTCGTCCTCTGTCATTCTTTACACCAGTCATTTTACGTTTGTACGTTTTTTTCTGCTCATAGATTTTGTGATAATAAAGCTTAGTATTCTTTTTCTTCCTTTCATTTTCAATGTGTCTTATTTTTTCCTCTTGCCACTTTCTCTTACATTTTCTTAGTTCTTTTTTACATAGCTTCCTTATTAATTCATATTGCTCCCTATCTTCATTTGTTTCTGTTCTAATCCATTTTATTCTTTCTTTCTTCTTCTTCATTACCAACTCTTTGCATTTTTCGTTGTACCAATCTTTCTCTACTTTTCTTATTTCTTTTCCAATACAATTTTCCGCTGCTTGTTGTATACATGTTTTAATTCTACTCCATTCTTCTTCTATTGTGTTTTCCCTATTATTTTGTTCTACATTGAGTTTTTCTACTTCCATAGTATATTTTCTTCTTTTGTCTTCGTTGAGTAACTCTTGTACAATCCATTTATTTTGCACATTTTTTACCTTACTAACTCTCTTTATTTTTTGTGTTAGCGTTGCGGTTACCATAAAGTGGTCCGTACCGGCACATGCTCCTCTAAATGTTCGTACATCTGTTATAGATGACTGCTTTCGTTTCGAAATTAATATATGATCGATTTGTGTCTGCCACTTGAAACCTGGTGATGTCCACGTTACTTTATGTCTTGTCGGGTGCTCATAACGAGTACTACTAATTATTAAGTTTGCACTGGCAGCAAGATTACACAACCTTTGTCCGTTGTTGTTTGTCTTTTCTTACTGTGTGTTTTCCAGCAACCTGCTTCACATGCTCTTCCCTTCCTATCTGTGCGTTGAAGTCTCCCAACACAATTATTGTATCTTCTTTTGGTATTAGCTCTATTTGTTCTTCCAATTTTTCATAAAATTCTTCTTTCATCTCCTTCGCAGCACTTTCGGTGGGTGCGTATACGTTTAATAAAGATAATTTGAATGGAATTGTTTCTATTCTGACATATACTAATACCTTATCTCTTAATTTATGTAGTACCATAAATGCCACCCCTTGTTGCCCTTGCTTCTCAGCCCCTGAGTATAGTATTACAAAATCTTTTTTGTCTATTCTTCCACTACCTTTCCACCGTGTCTCTTGTATAGCCACTATGTCTATTTTATATTTTTTTAACTCTAGTCCAATTTCCCGCATTTTTCCTATCTCTAACATTGATCTTACATTCCACGTGCTAATTCGGATTTTATCTTTATCTTTTTTGCCTTTTCTCTGTTTTCTTAGTACGTTACTACTTACACTCCTTTTTTTATTTTTATTAATTAGTTCATGTCCTTTTCTTTGCCAGGTCTTCTCCGCCAATTCCCGTCCATCTATTTCAGTTGCTAGTTTTTTGTTTTCTTTTCCTCTAATTTGTCCATTGCATCGCTCCATATCATCACAGTTCCATTTACGATCAACTTCATATGCCCGATTTTAACTGCTTTTCCTTCTTCTTTCAATTTATTTGCCATTCCTCTTAATCTTTTTTGAATCTCTCTTTCGTGGTACGTTAAGTCATTGTCAATATAAACCTTCTTGCCTTTTAACTTGCTCTTATTTTTCAGTATTTCCATTTTATCTTCAAAAGTTTCCATCATAACCAATGTTCTGTTCTGTGTAATTTCCTTTATTTCTTGAACTTTTTTAGAAACGCCTAATTCTTTCCTAATCCACTCCTCCACATGTTCCTTTCTTTCTTCTGCCACCATTCCAGTGATTACTATATTATTTTTGCGTTTTTCTTTTTCCACCTTTTTTTTCTACCTTTTCTTCCAGTTTCTTAAACTTGTTCTCCAGCTCTTCATGTTTTTGCATCCATTGATAATTTGTTTTTTTTATTTCATCCCTGAGTGCTTTTATCTCATTGTTATTTTCTTGCATCCTTTCCTTCATTTCATCTTGGTCCTTTCTAATATGTTTTATTTCTTCCAGCATTTGTTTACAGATTTCATTGATTTCCGATCCACCTGATTTCGATGGTTTTACTTCTCGGAAAATCTCCATTATCTATACCTTTTCTCTTTTTAGATTCCGATGATGTATCTTCTGATTCGGACATTTTATCTTTACTAGCTCAGTTGCGTGTATTTCTCGTTTATGTTGTATCGGTTTTTATTTGCCGAGATTCTCTTTCTTTTCCCGCGTGCCTGTGCAAGGCCGCCCGGTCGACCCGTCGGAGC
Organism: Dorcus parallelipipedus; assembly: GCA_958336345.1. Lineage (NCBI taxonomy): Eukaryota > Metazoa > Arthropoda > Insecta > Coleoptera > Lucanidae > Dorcus > Dorcus parallelipipedus. The sequence continues at coordinate 47,070,166 of OY284479.1, forward strand.
TACCTCGCACGTGAGCTTATTTCGACTGTACGGCTTTTGGGTTACGGTCTATCACCTGTCGGTTGATTACTTACTAATTTGACTGCCGTATTACTATTACCGCCTTTGCTTTAACTAGTTTTATAACCCTTATTATTTTTACTATAGTTAGCTCTTGTCTTACCACCGTTTAAACAGCAAAATGCAGAGCTTCAATAAAGCGCAACCTCTCACTGTGAATACTCACTCCACAATCCCTGCATCTCTAAAGACCTCAACAACATAGAAAAGCGAATCCCGTCACTTCATGCGGACAGGAACTTTAGCTCACTATCTTTGGGTTTAGGAGAATTGAAGGTGATAGCCTCTGGCAACTAATTGATTGACCACCACTATCTCTAACCTGGAAATCACGTAACTAGCTGCATCTCTACAGACCTTAAAGTCGTCGGCTTCCGCTCCGGCGACCTCAACAATATAGAAAAGCGAATCCCTTTACCTCATGGGGCCAGGAACTTTGGCTTGCCAACTTTGGCTTTAGGAGAATGGAAGGTGATAGCCTCTGGCAACTAATTGATTGACCACCACTATCTCTAACCTGGAAATCACGTAACTAGTTGCATCTCTAAAGACCTTAAAGTCGTCGGCTTCCGCTCCGGCAACTTCAGCAACATAGAAAAGCGAATCCCGTTACCTCATGCGGCCAGAAACTTTGGCTTGCCATCTTTGGCTTTAGGAGAATTGAAGGTGATAGCCTCTGGCAACTAATTGATTGACCACCACTATCTCTAACCTGGAAATCACGTAACTAGCTGCATCTCTACAGACCTTAAAGTCGTCGGCTTCCGCTCCGGCGACCTCAACAATATAGAAAAGCGAATCCCTTTACCTCATGGGGCCAGGAACTTTGGCTTGCCAACTTTGGCTTTAGGAGAATGGAAGGTGATAGCCTCTGGCAACTAATTGATTGACCACCACTATCTCTAACCTGGAAATCACGTAACTAGTTGCATCTCTAAAGACCTTAAAGTCGTCGGCTTCCGCTCCGGCAACTTCAGCAACATAGAAAAGCGAATCCCGTTACCTCATGCGGCCAGAAACTTTGGCTTGCCATCTTTGGCTTTAGGAGAATTGAAGGTGATAGCCTCGCGCAACTAATTGATTGACCACCACTACCTCTAACCTGGAATTCACGTAACTAGCTGTATCTCTACAGACCTTAAAGTCGTCGGCTTCCGCTCCGGCGACCTCAACAACATAGAAAAGCGAATCCCGTCACCTTGTGGGGCCAGAAACTTTGTCTTGCCATCTTTGGCTTTAAGATAATGGAAGGTGATACCCTCTGGCAACTAATTGATTGACCACCACTACCTCTAACCAGGAATTCACGTAACTAGCTGCATCTCTAAAGACCTTACAGTCGTGGGCTTCCGCTCCCCCGGCGACCTCAACAACATGGAAAAGCGAATCCCGTCACCGCGTGAGGCCAGGATATTTGGCTTGCCAACTTTGGCTTTAGGAAAATGGAAGGTGATAGCCTCTGACAACTAATTGATTGACCACCACTATCTCTAACCTGGAATTCACGTAACTAGCTGCATCTCTAAAGACCTTAAAGTCGTCGGCTTCCGCTCCGCCGGCGACCTCAACAACTTAGAAAAGCGAATCCCGTGACCTCATGTGGCCAGGAACTTTGGCTTGCCATCTTTGGCTTTAGGAAAATGGAAGGTGATAGCCTCTGGCAGCTAATTGATTGACCACCACTATCTCTAACCTGGAATTCACGTAACTAGCTGCATCTCTAATGACCTTATAGTCGTCGGCTTCCAATCCGGCGACCTCAACAACATAGTAAAGCGAATGCCGTTACCTCATGGGGCCAGAAACTTTGGCTCACTATCTTTGGGTTTAGGAGAATTGAAGGTGGTATATCTTGACCGCATGAAATCTAAAAACGGGAAGAAGAAGCGTAAAAGCTTTCCAAAAAAATAATTCCGTGCAAACTGAATTGAAAATGCACACTAATAATAAAAAATAATAACTATTAAAGCATGCAAACAAGTGACGTGACACGATAAATTAAAAAAAAATTAAATAAAAAGCACATCATAATTAGTTTGCAAATAAATTTAAAAGAAAAAAGGATTTTTAACAAATCACTTAGTTTAAAAGATAATTGTATTATTAATTAAAACAATTAAGTAAAACAATTGAATCGAATTTTAAGTTCTAGATAAATATTTGCTTCAGCTTAAAGACCTTGTTACTTCGCGAGAATCAACACCGTACTTGATTTGATATAATCAAACTCTTGTATAATAATAAAACATGTTTTTAAAATTTCTCCTCGTAGTTGACCGTAAATTGTTAGTCGTGAACCAGCCTTGCTAGAAACTTAAAATAAATTGACGTATATCATAACCTCACTTTTCTTATTTAAGGTAATGTCATAAAGTTCTTTATTAACAAATTTTATTCAAATTTCAATATTATAACAGGTGATCAAAGTTTCCACCAGTTTCATTAAGACAGGCTTGGATTTCACGTTAAGTTTATATTTCATACGTCAGGTCGTTTGAGGCTGGTTCACAACTAACAATTCACGGCCAACTACGAGGAGAAATTAAAAAAAGGCACTATTTTCAATCTGGAGTCTAAGTTGGCTTGAAAATTTCATTGTGAACTATCATTGCCATGACAGTCGTTAATTTGACGTTTGAACTTTCAATTCCTAACCTTGTTTTCGAGGATTCGAACTCAATGGCACGATAGGACAACACAAGACTGTAATCTATTGTAATAATCGAAAAACGATAATAATGGGAATGAGATCTATTGTAATAACGAACAGACAATAAGAAAATAAGATTTACAACAAATAATCAAAATTGTGGTGCGTTCACAATAAGCACCTTGTCACGGCCAACTTCGACACCAAATTTACTTAAGAGCTCTATACTTAAAAAAAAAAACTTCTAAAACGCATCACCAGGGCTGCCAGATGTCTTGCACTGCCCCCCCCTCCCCAAAAGTTGAAATCGATAATACATAAATTAATTTTACTGCATTTAACTTTTAACTACGTTACAAAATATATAGTCGATTTAATTGACAATATTTTAGGCTACATTTGAGCAAAAAGCTTAAAACTGTAAAATTTGTTAAGAAAAAAATGAAATCGCGGTACTTATTATTTAAATAAAAAAATGCAATACTGCTCTCGACAATGACTGCATAGAAGGCTTGTGTATGCTTCTGATAATGGTTGCACAGAAGGCTTGTGTGTGTTTCTGACAATGGCTGCACAGGAGGCTTGTGTATTTCTGACGAGTGCTGCACAGAAGGCTTTCAACAAATCATCGGTAAGACTTCCTGCGAGATATATAACGTACATGAAGATATTTTGAGTATATTTAAAAATAACTTTCCAATTGTTTTTCCCTACAGTCAATTCCTTTCTTTCGATTGTTTTCTAATCGACGTTTTGCTATTTAGTTAGATAGAGGGAAGCGTCGATTAGAAAACGTTCTAAAATCTGTCCGCATTGGTTACATAATATTTACAACTGTTTAGGTCGCGAGCCTCTGGCAACTAATTGATTGACCTCCACTACCTCTAACCTGGAATTCACGTAACTAGCTGCATCTCTACAGACCTTAAAGTCGTCAACAACATAGAATAGCGAATCCCGTCACCTCGTGGGACCAGGATATTTGGCTTGCCATCTTTGGCTTTAGGAGAATGGAAGGTGATAGCCTCTGGCAGCTAATTGATTGACCACCACTACCTCTAGCATGGACTTGACGTAACTAGCTGCATCTCTAAAGACCTTACAGTCGTCAGCTCTCGCTCCGGCGTAACCCGCCGGGCTAACGCTTATGAAAAATAAAGCAGATGCAAAGCGTACGGACGGATAAAGACTATAGACTATAGACACTATAGACACCGCTTTGAAGTTATGACTTTATTAAATTAAGTTTCTCCCGAGAGCGTCCCCGTTATTAGCCGTAGTTGTAGTCGCGAGTTTCCCGTTCCAACTCGCATCGATTTCCGCTATTATATACAAGGAGAGTATTCATTTCGCAAACTTCCCGCGCAAGTTTTAAGTGATGTAGAAGCTCCGGCGAGAAAAGTTCGATGGATTTCGAGCGGATCCAGTTACTGCCCTGCAATCGTCGTGCAATTGCCATCAACGTTCTTCGGTTGGGACATCCCGATTACTTGACGTAACCGATATTTGAATTCCCCTTTTGTTTGAGCAACACGACGCGGCGCAGCGCGGTCATGTTCACCTGCAGTTCGCCCATTCTAGAATCGATTGCGGCGGGCACAATTCCACTCCGCCGAGCGAAAGCTCTCGAACTAGGTCCAATTCCGTCTACGCAAATATTACTCTCGCGCGCTCTGGAAAGCGGGGGGTAGGGGACGTCTTGAAAAGCGTGAATTCGCGAACTGCATGTCGCCGCCGCCGCCGTCGCGTAGTCGTCGTCGTCGTCGTCCTCGTAAAATTAAACGAAATTCACCGCGCGCTAAGCTGTTGGTATTGGGTTTAGCGCCACGCAAGGATAAGTAGTTGCTCACTCCTCATCCGAAAACTGAAGATAAAGGAACTTGTACCGCAGGGAGCCGGAGGGGGGTGGATCAAAGCTAATCCGGATTGTTCTTATCGCTAAGCCGGCGAGTTCTGCTAATCCTACGTGTATGAGGCTTAAAATAAATGAACGCAAAGTTACGCAAACATAATGGCTTCTGCGTGAGACGTCCTAAATTAACAATGATTAATTAGGCGGTGCGGTTTCGCGTATGCGCCGTCCCCGTCGCGTCGTCTGATAACACAATGACGCCGGTTCCCTGCACAAGGCTGGATTTTACGCAAATTTTTGGCGGCCGACACCTCACCCCCTTCACTTCTTCAACCCGATACTACAGGAGGAAACGCCTTGGTGCTTAACAACGAGCACCTATGAGTATGTTGGCGCCCGACATGAATCCCGTTGCAACTCTTCGCATGATGAATCACCGCGCGCGCCTGCACAATCACTTAACGAAATGTGGCGGCCGTACCTGACGTTAAGCTACAAATTACATTGAAACTCGTTCGCGGCGGCGGCATTGCGGTCGTCGGCGTTTGTAATTTCGTAATGCGGACGACGACGACGGCGGCGCGACGTCCCCCGATCTTTCCTATGATTTATTTTGCGGCGGCGAAGAAGAGGATCGCAGATTGATGAATGGCCCCGCAACAACATCCTGCAGTTTGCGAAACTGTTTCGAACTCGGACGAGATTTTGACGGGGGATGAACAGGGGAAACAATCGACGCAGAAACAATTTACGGACACTGATGAGGGACGGTCGACCCAAACGTGAGAGCGGTTTACAGGTGCTTGACGGGGGGATGGTCACAGATCCTAACGGCTGGAAGCGGCGGAAGTTGTTTAAATTGGCGCCCAACAGGTGCGGACGTAAAAATAATTTGCTCACCTTAACTGCTGACGTACTCGAGCGAAGAAAGGAATCGAGTAAATTAGTTGGAAGCTATAGCACAACGCCGAAGCAAATTGCCCATTAAACGGTTACGTATTCGGCTCGAACGTTTGACTTTCGTATGATAGACAGCGGCTGGGCTTCGGAAAAATAAAACTTGCGTCCAACCCAACCCAACGCAGAAACAATTTGCGGACGCTGATGAGGGACAGTCGACCTAAACGTGAAGGCGGTTTACAGGTGCTTGACGGGGGGTAGTCACGGATCCTAACGGCTGGAAGCGGGAGTTGTTTAAACTGGCGTGCAGACGTAAAAATAATTTGCTGACCTTAACTGCTGACGTACTCAAGCGATGAAAGGAATCGAGTAAATTAGTTGGAAGCTATATGTAGAAAGGGTACAGCACAACGCCGAAGCAAATTGCCCATAAAACGGTTACGTAAGGTGTGTGTAATAAGTAGCTGCACAATGTGCAAATATTATTTTTAATAAGAAAAAATATTTATATTTCAAATTACTAAAATATTTTAAAACTACATGACACTTACAAGAAATAGAGCAATTAATATATCGATAATGGACCATGAACTTCAATTTGTCTTAGCTTAGTTTTAACACCTAACATCATTTTCTGGATAACTTGTAAATCGTCTTTTTTAACTGAACTTTTAATTCTCTTAACCAGTTCCTCTTCAGAATTTGTTTCCCATCCATTGGCATGGACTATGCGTGACAAAAGTGCCCAAAAATGTTCAATTGGCCTTGCAGCAGGTATGTTAGGTGGGTTTGCAAATTTTGGAACAAAATGCGGTGAAGCTAATTCGGGCCAGAACAAAACCCTGTCTTCAGAATGATGCTTGTTTAAAAACTGATATAATTTTGACAAGCATTTATCAATATAAACATCAGCACTGATGGCCAATCCTTTCGATGATTGAATGTGAAGGTTTGAAACTTCCTTGCTTATTTGAGGTTGTTTCTGAATCTTGCAAAAGTGCAGCCGAAAATGGAGCAGAGCGTGTCTCTCCTGAGCTTTTAAAATCATAATCATTCTGGTAATTCTCTTTCAAATCAGTATAGTTTTCTTTTATATCGCCTGCATGGTCACGTCCATTTGCGTAAACAATATATGTAACCGGACTTTTTTGCATAATTACTTTTCCCGGCCACCATTTAACATTTTTGTCGCCAAACGCTTTGACAAACACTGATTGGTTGGGTTGATACACATTGATTCTTTTACTTGCTACAGTACAATTGCCTTTTCTCTGAGCATAATCAGGTTTAAGCATTGAGAGTTTTGTGCGTGGTTTTAAAACTAATTCGGCTGGAGCAAAGCCCGAATTAACGCAAGGTGTATTCCTAGCATAAAGTAAAAATTTTGCCAATTTATTTTCAATGCTTGAACTTGACTTACATTCAAGTAATTGCTTTTTAATGTTTTTCTTAATCGTTTGAACACATTTTTCCGCAGATCCGTTACTTTTCGGGTGATAGGGAGGGCTATGAGTAAGCTTAATTCCATTGTTCTTACAAAAACTAGAAAATTCACTAGAATTGAAAGGTGGACCATTGTCCGAAACTAGTTCTTGAGGAAAACCTAAAATACTAAATGTTATGAGTAATTTATCTAATGTTTTGTCGCAATTTGTACCATTCATGATATGAGCAGCTATCCATTTCGAGTATGCGTCAATTGTAACAAGGATTTTGTATTCGTTTAAGTCTAAAAAATCTATGTGGACACGTTCCCATACGCGCGATGTACCATTCCAACTTAATAAGTCTTTACTTCTTGGAACGTTTTGTACAGTTTCTTCGATGTCCTCATTGATATGCGACCAAAATACGTAAGACCTCGCAAGCATTTTCATTTTTACAATCCCAGGATGACCCTCATGTAATAATTGTTTCACACGGCATTGCAATTTGTGTGGAATGACTACTCCGCTTCCATAACAAACGCATCCGTTACTTATTGATAAAGTATGTCTTTTCGCAAAGTATGGTTTCAATTCGGTATCGTTTAGGTGATTTGGCCATCCTCTTTTTAGAAGATATAAACTTTACTAAGAATTGGATCTTTTTGTGTTTCATTGGCAATGTCTAAACTCGAAAGGGGCTCATCAATTGACACTTGTAATACTTCGTCGTGTACGTTCGATCATTGAGAGGCAATCGTGAAAGCATATCCGCGCATTTAAGATTGGGTTTTAGAATAATGTCATAATCGTAATTACTAAGCAATACAGCCCATCGTTGTAATCGACTTGCTGCAAGGGGTGGAATGCCTGTTTTAGTACCCAATATTTTTTTTAATGGTTGATTATTAGTCACTAAAGTATATGAACTTATGGAATCGTTTTACTGCAAATATCAATCCTAATGCCTCGCGTTCAATTTGGCTGTAATTTTGCTCTGCTGTCGAAAGAGTAGCTGATACACATTGTTCGCCATTAATGCAGTGGTACAACACCGCTCCTACCCCGTACGGACTCGCATCGGATTCAACAAAAATAGGTAATTTTGAATCGAAATGGGTTAATAATGTATTTCCCTGTAAGAGTTTTTTACTTTCTTCAAAGCTTCGTTGGCATTCATCTGATGAACTAGGACAAGAGAACCAGCATAGATGTACAGTTGAGATTAAGTCAAGCATAACGTAAACATGGAGCGATAACATAAACAAAAGCTGCCTCCGTCGAAATTATGTAACGTATGACTCACCCGAGTTGCAGAAGACAGACCACCTGCACAGCGGGTCGTGTGCAAAAACTATGAATCATCTGCAGACACAGATCGGCGCTGATACAAAATGTCAAGGCAACAATTGACGTCACACCCCGGAAACAAAACCCCTATAAAAAGCCGATAGAGCGAACGCTAGTAAAGTATTAGAACAAATCTCTTCAGAGTGTCATGTAGTCTAGTAGTCTTTTAGTGCCCCAATACACGATGTAAGTAACTTGTAACTCTTGTAATGATTGTTAGTTAATTAGTTAATAATAAATGTTTTATTATATTAAGCTACGTCCCTAATTTTATGTTACTTCAAATATTACCGTAACAATATAAACCGCGTATCATTTCGGAACAGCTTATACAAAGGGTGTAAGATTTGGTAAAAATTTACCGTAAAAGTTAAGCATGCCTAAGTAAGACTTTAACTTGGCTAGGTTTGTAGGGGGTGGACAATTTATTATAGCAGACATTTTGTCCTTGGTCGGCTTAATACCATTTGCATCAATGATATGACCTAAATACTGCACCTCGCTTTTAAAAAATTCACATTTGTTCAAGTTGACCTTTACATTGAATTCTGCAAGTTTTGTAAGTACCTTTTGTAGATTATTTTGATAAATTATTAAATCGTCAAGATAACAGCATACGCCTTCTATATTACCCACAATGGCGTCCATTACCGACTGAAATATACCCGGAGCACTAGAAATTCCGAACGGTAATCTACCAATTGAAAATAATCCGCCTTGTGTATTAACAGTAAGAATCTTTTTGGACTCTTCGGACAATTCTAATTGAGTAAAAGCTGATGACAAATCCAGCGTACAAAAGACTTTACCGCCTGCTAGAGATACTAGAATATCATTTAAATTTGGAATAGGGTACATATCTCTTTCAATATTTGGGTTTACGGTACTCTTATAGTCTACACATAGGGTAAAGGTACCCTTTGTGGCCACTTTAAGAAATCTTCTGATTAAATAATATTGTGGTTCTTGTACAAAATAATATCTTTTCACATGATGTTATGAATTCGCTAATATGTAATTTTGTAAAGCGAATAGTTTAAAAAAACGCGCATTAAACTCTATCACGTTTGAAAAATTAAATAAAATAATAGGAAACTCAAAAATCACCACTTGTGGCCACCTTTGCACCGGATTTGGTCGTGTTTTGCTCCTTTTGTGGCCATTATGTATAAAATAATTTATACAGAGAAGCGGATAGTCAAAAGTATTTATTAAATATATTTTTACATGTATGCACATTTTTTTTCTAAACTCTTACAAATTCTTATAGTAGGTACTGTATTAGATAATAAGATTTTTTGCATAGCGTTTTTACTTCTGGCACCAAAAAAGCACCTCTTGTGTTAATTGTTACTGGTTCCTTGATTTTCTTTATTACATCCTCTGAAGGATACCACAGCAAATCTGGCTGCTCTGGCCATTTCCAATGACACTGACCACTTTTTTTCATGGTACAACAATAAAAATCTTTTGATAATTCATTTCTTTTTATAAAAACTTTGGCTGGATAAACTGCGCCTTCATATGTTACTATCACGTACGAGCCTATTGTAATTGATTCTCCGATTTGTTCGTTATTAGTAGAACTACCAGAAGAATCAATATTTCTGTTAGTACTTGAGCAGCTTACCTTTTTCGCGCTCGTCTTTTCTGCTATTTTGCCGCTTTTCTTTGATGTAGCTTTATTATTAATCTCTGATTTACTCTTTGATTTTGTTTTCTTTCTTAACTTTTCTTCTTCCTTTGCCACCATTATTTCAATCCACTTATCCGAAGTAATTACTGAAGGTAAATGACGTCTTTGTTTCTTATTTTTGTTTTCTGAAGTATCTACATTCGTCTCAGAAGGCCAAGTCAAAATATCAGAAAGAACTTCCGAAACACTTCTTTTTTTTAGAAATCGCAAATCAGATACTTTCTCTGTATTTGCTACAGTCGGTCCGTCATTTTCTTTATGGCATTCATTATGAATTATTTTTTTCAATTTTCTGTTCATTACTAATTTTTTCCGTCTGTTGGTTGTCCGAATTTTCTGTAGCTATGCTTTCTTCTTTCTCACTATTCATTTCATCCTGCAATTCATTTATCATATCGCTTTTGTGAACATCCATAAGCTCGATTTCTTCAATATTTTCGACAATACGGTTGTTTGGTTTTACTTCGTCCTCTTTCGCTTCCGGTGTTAATCGTATACCTAGTAAGTCATCACTTTCAGTATCCTCTCCTGGGTAAATCAGTATATTTTCCAAAATATTTATACTCGAATTTGACTGATAAATGTTTTCTACTTTGGCTGAATTTTGAATTGAATCGTTGTCTGTAAATTCTGGAAAATCGAAAATAAGAAAATCTTCTGATAAAATATTTGTTTCTAAATTAGATGGATCACCATCAGTTTTATCATAGTTTGAATTCGTCACATCATCTTTTACTTTCTTCCATAAGTTATACAGTTCTAAATATTCTAAACTTCCTAGCCACAAATTAGTAATTTATTTTAAAGTTTATTAGTAATTTATTTTAAATTCTGTAAGTTTTTCATCATCAATCATACTTTCAATGAAGGAAAGATTTGACTCAACATTAAAAGTATTTTCTGGATTCAAATTGTCAGTTTCAGTTTTGGAAGACTTAGTATTACTCAAACATTTTGTGTAATCAGGGGCATTTACGTCGAACGGATATAATCCACATTTTCTGAAACCTGATTTTATCGCAGATGTAAAGTCCCTGTTTTTAATTATGTAACTTAAAGCCGGTGAATATCTTTCTTTTTTATGGAATCTCTATTATGTTCACACCGCCACTTACGGGTTAATCCTCGCCATTGCCGTTTCAAGGGAAAAAAAAATGCTACATCTAGAGGTTGTAATAGATGAGTCGTGTTAGGTGGTAAACATATCAGTATGATTTTATTTAATTTGCAAAAATGTGCTTAAATTTAGGGACAGATGTGAAGAGTGATCATCCATGAACACGATAACAGGAAGCGGAATTTTTTTATATTTCTTTTATAATTATGAAAGACATTGGTTTTGTATGCGCATTTTTCCCGTCTGATACATTTACAGTTGCCTGACCAATGACATTCAAAAACTGACCTGAAGCTGCTTTTAAAGAAACCTTGGAAGGAATTATTTCTAAACCGTGTTTAAAATTAGTTTCAAAATCTTTCTTGCTCATTAATGTGACGGCGCTCCCGTGTCAACTTCGATTTTCATCTCTTTACCTTGCAAGTACAATATTTTTTCTAAACCAACATTTGTAAAATTTACCTCATTTACATAATTTACTTGCGTACTACACGTAGCACTCTGTAGGCGTATTTTGAGTAGTATCCTCTTCCTCCTGAAGATGGTTGACTCGGTGCTTCCCCGCTTTCTTGCATACCTTCGCGTAATGTACCTTGGTGTTGCACTTGTGACACGTCGCGTCTCTCGCTCTGCATTTCTTCAAATGACTCTGATTCGAAATTTCTCCACAGCGAATGCACGTACCTTTTGTATTTGGTCTTGGTTTGCTATTTTTATCCTCGAATTTTCTTCAACATTTTGTAGTTATTTTATGTACGTCTAAGTTATCACCTTTTTTTCATTTTCGATATCATTTACTAACAGATATTGCTCAAATCTCTCGATGTATGATGAGAAAGGTTCACTATCATTGTATTCTGCGATAGAACCGATGTAATTTGTACGTTGTGTATTTCGTCCAGTATCTTGATTCGCCATTTTGCACTTGTTTTTTGTATGTAACGTAAGTAGAGTATGTAACGTAAATCACTATTATTTTCACGTGGACCCGAACTTGCTCGTCGCCAGATTGCTCTATATTTGAGGTAGATGTATAATATCACACTGAACAACTTGTAACTGTTTTTATTTAATAATAATTAGAGCATACAGCAAATCACGTCTACGTGCGAGACATACGTATAAAAAGTTATTGGGTTATCCATGATATTTGTGACTAATAATCAAAATAATTTGGAAAAGAAGTGCCAGTGGTCACAAAAAACACTACGTCGAAAAACGTTGTATATTACGTTAGTTGGTACAAAAGATGATCTTATGTTTCGGTTTAACAAAAACCATTTTCAAATCTACAAACAATGAAATTGCGCTACAAAACGAAGTTAAAACAAAAATTGTAAAACAAACCTGTGAGTTGATTCACACTAGCGTGCGGCCATTATTACTTAAAATGGATGACATGAACGCAAGAGCCTAAACATGTGGCACACAAAATCCCTAACTCGTACCAACTTAAAGGTAAAAATCATGTTCAAAGCTGATGGCAAAATTTTACAATTAATTATTGAATATACAAATTAGTAGTAGCAAATGAAAGCTGAAGGCAGAGTAATAACAAGTTAAAGGCTGAAGGTCAGTAAATAACTAACATACTACTTAAGGGTAACAATCGAGTAAACCTAAATATCGAAGTGAATGAAATTGAAATTGAGGAGAGTCGATATTAGGATTGGCAAGTTCGAAAAAGCTTTGGGGACTTACTTCGCAAAACGAAGGCTCCAGGTGTAAGGCTTCCGGGTCCCAAAAAGACCAACTTCGGGAAGTAAGAGTCTGGGCTTTTAAGCTTAGACGGTGGAGCTTCTTTTGCAGCATCAGGAACTTCTTGTTTCCATAAATGAAAGTGACTTCTCTAGTCTTCTCCTGGAGGGTGTCCCATTCCAAAGAGTGTAGTCTGCTTGTTAGTTCCGATTGGATAAAAAATAGAGATCTAGACAAAGTCTGCAGGCGAGCATAAGCTTCCCTGATTTCTAGTTTCAACCAAAAATATCTAGCCTTGGTGACAGATTTGAAAGCAGCACCGGTCGTTAAATTAGTTTTTAACTTATACGTATACTTCTTTTAACTTATACGTATACTTCTTTTTTACTTAGTACGAACGCGCATGCGCAACACTACAGCTAGGATGCATTTACACTTAACGGAACATAAGGCGCATTCATACATTGCAGCTCCAAGACGAGTTTCTGCTAATGATTTTAATTTTTCAGCTGATTAGCATTTAACGCTCTTGGTCGACCCGGTTTTTTACATTTTCGTAATGCAGGTTTTTATCAAAACGCGAAAATACACTACAAATAATTCTACGGCTAAGATTTTCTGCCATAAAATGATGTAAGGTTTCTTTTCTTGTATGCTGTCCAAGATAGTCATAAATTCTTTTTCTTAATTCGTTTTGTTCTGACACTTTCATTTTGGCTGTCAATGACGAACTGACATTTGTTTTCTTGGACTCCTTGATTACAAAACAACAGCATATAAAAGTAAACTATGATTTTAAGATAGCTTTAAGTTTTGTGCAGCTATTTATTACACACACCTTATTCGGCTCGAACGTTTGACTTTCGTATGATAAACAGCGGCTGGGCTTCGGAAAAATAAAATTTGCACCCAACCCAACCTAACGCAGAAACAATTTGCGAACGCTGATGAGGGACAGTCGACCTAAACGTGAAGGTGGTTTACAGGTGCTTGACGGGGGGTAGTCACGGATCCTAACGGCTGGAAGCGGGAGTTGTTTAAATTGGCGTGCAGACGTAAAAATAATTTGCTGACCTTAACCACTGACGTACTCAAGCGATGAAAGGAATCGAGTAAATTAGTCGGAACCTATAAAAAAGGTACAGCACAACGCCGAAGCAAATCGCCCATAAAACGGTTACGTATTCGGGACTTTCGTATGATAAACAGCGGCTGGGCTTCGGAAAAATAAAACTTGCGCCCTTCGCGAAACACAATCGCTTATTCGGGACGTCAATGCGAAAGAAGTATGGCGGAAATTTGCATGCGAAAGGAACTGCTCGCGTACGCTGTTTATAAAGCGCGTCCGAAAATTTCGCTCACGAGGTGGACGCAAGAACGAGCGGGCGGGGGGGCGGGGGGGCAGTTCGATGACCGGGGCGCAGCGAACTTTAAATTCAAAACGCAGATGCGGCGGGGCCGGCGGCGCTCCGGAAGAAAAACGGTGCGGCGCGGCGGACCGTTTATCTCGAGCTTATAAATTGCGACCAAATTGTTTCCATAATTCATTTCTGCGCGAATTTTTCATACGTAATCTGTATCGTGCTCGACCGGAAGGGATAATACGGTTTCAACTGCCGCCGGCCCGCCGGCCGGAAACCAAACGACCGGTGAAAATCTTTCCAGGAAATGGATTCCTTACGCCGCGATCCAGTTAGTCGTGTTTTACGACCTCCGCCATCAAACCTTTATAAGACCTAAGATGCAGGTCAAGGTTACTGACTTTCTTTCACTCGATTTTCTTGGCATCCGACTGGTGCCGCGCCGTCTTTTAAATAATGAATGAACTTGAACACATTCGGAGCGCCATCTCTTGATTAATCACGAAAGTTTCTCGACTGATTTTTAAGGCGATTTTCATCAATCGGCAAATTACAAATCTTTTAGAGCAATCTTTAAAGAAAATCAAGAACGGTTTTACGTTGCAACGAAACGCCATCTTTTAAATAATAAATGAACTCGAATACGCATCAATTGAACACACATTCGGAGCGACATCTCTCGGTTAATGACGGAAGTTTCTCAACTGACTTGAAAAACAATTTTCATCAATCGACAAATTACAAATCTTTTAGCTGATTTTTAAAGAAAATTGAGTACAGTTTTGCGTTGCAACGGAACGCCATCTTTTAAATAATAAATGAACTCGAATACGCATCAATTGAACACACATTCGGAGCGCCATCTCTTGGTTAATTGATGAAAGTATCTTAACTGGTTTTGAAGACGATTTTCATCAATCAGCAAATTACCTACAAATCTTTAAGCCAATCTTTAAAGACAATTAAGAACAGTTTTGCGTAGCAACAGAACGTCAACATTTAAATAATTCATGACCTTGAACAAGCATTCGAAGCGCCATCTCTTGGTTAAATGGTGAAAGTTTTTTGAGTGATTTTGAAGACGACTTTCATTAATCAACAAATTACAAATTTTTTGCCAATTTTTAAAGAAAATTCAGTACAGTTTTGCGTTGCAACGGAACGCCGTTTTTTAAATAATTCATTAACTTGAACACGCATCAATTGAACACACACTCGGAGCGCCATCTCTTGGTTAAATGACGAACGTTTCTTGACTGATTTTGAACACGACTTTCATCAATCACCAAGTTATAAATATTTCAGCTAATTTAAAAGAAAATTGACTACAGTTTTGAGTCGCAATGCAACGCCATCTTTTGGGCGACAATTGAAATCCAGAACACACATTCGAAACACCATCTCCTGGTTAAATGACGAACGTTTCCTGACTGATTTTGAAGAAGACTTTCATCAATCACCAAGTTACAAATCTTTTGGCCAATTTAAGAGAAAATTGACAAGCGTTTTGAGTCGCAATGCAACGCCATCTTTTGGGCGACAATTGAAATCCAGAACACACATTCGAAACACCATCTCCTGGTTAAATGACGAACGTTTCCTGACTGATTTTGAAGAAGACTTTCATCAATCACCAAGTTACAAATCTTTTGGCCAATTTAAGAGAAAATTGACAAGCGTTTTGAGTCGCAATGCAACGCCATCTTTTGGGCGACAATTGAAATCCAGAACACACATTCGAAACACCATCTCCTGGTTAAATGACGAACGTTTCCTGACTGATTTTGAAGAAGACTTTCATCAATCACCAAGTTACAAATCTTTTGGCCAATTTAAGAGAAAATTGACAAGCGTTTTGAGTCGCAATGCAACGCCATCTTTTGGGCGACAATTGAAATCCAGAACACACATTCGAAACACCATCTCCTGGTTAAATGACGAACGTTTCCTGACTGATTTTGAAGAAGACTTTCATCAATCACCAAGTTACAAATCTTTTGGCCAATTTAAGAGAAAATTGACAAGCGTTTTGAGTCGCAATGCAACGCCATCTTTTGGGCGACAATTGAAATCCAGAACACACATTCGAAACACCATCTCCTGGTTAAATGACGAACGTTTCCTGACTGATTTTGAAGAAGACTTTCATCAATCACCAAGTTACAAATCTTTTGGCCAATTTAAGAGAAAATTGACAAGCGTTTTGAGTCGCAATGCAACGCCATCTTTTGGACGACAATTGAAATCCAGAACACACATTCGAAACACCATCTCCTGGTTAAATGACGAACGTTTCCTGACTGATTTTGAAGAGCACTTTCATCAATCACCAAGTTACAAACCTTTTGGCTAATTTAAGAGAAAATTGACAAGCGTTTTGAGTCGCAATGCAACGCCATCTTTTGGACGACAATTGAAATCCAGAACACACATTCGAAACACCATCTCCTGGTTAAATGACGAACGTTTCCTGACTGATTTTGAAGAGCACTTTCATCAATCACCAAGTTACAAACCTTTTGGCCAATTTAAGAGAAAATTGACAAGCGTTTTGAGTCGCAATGCAACGCCATCTTTTGGACGACAATTGAAATCCAGAACACACATTCGAAACACCATCTCCTGGTTAAATGACGAACGTTTCCTGACTGGTTTTGAAGAGGACTTTCATCAATCACCAAGTTACAAACCTTTTGGCCAATTTAAGAGAAAATTGACAAGCGTTTTGAGTCGCAATGCAACGCCATCTTTTGGACGACAATTGAAATCCAGAACACACATTCGAAACACCATCTCCTGGTTAAATGACGAACGTTTCCTGACTGGTTTTGAAGAGGACTTTCATCAATCACCAAGTTACAAACCTTTTGGCCAATTTAAGAGAAAATTGACAAGCGTTTTGAGTCGCAATGCAACGCCATCTTTTGGACGACAATTGAAATCCAGAACACACATTCGAAACACCATCTCCTGGTTAAATGACGAACGTTTCCTGACTGGTTTTGAAGAGGACTTTCATCAATCACCAAGTTACAAACCTTTTGGCCAATTTAAGAGAAAATTGACAAGCGTTTTGAGTCGCAATGCAACGCCATCTTTTGGACGACAATTGAAATCCAGAACACACATTCGAAACACCATCTCCTGGTTAAATGACGAACGTTTCCTGACTGGTTTTGAAGAGGACTTTCATCAATCACCAAGTTACAAACCTTTTGGCCAATTTAAGAGAAAATTGACAAGCGTTTTGAGTCGCAATGCAACGCCATCTTTTGGACGACAATTGAAATCCAGAACACACATTCGAAACACCATCTCCTGGTTAAATGACGAACGTTTCCTGACTGATTTTGAAGAGCACTTTCATCAATCACCAAGTTACAAACCTTTTGGCTAATTTAAGAGAAAATTGACAAGCGTTTTGAGTCGCAATGCAACGCCATCTTTTGGACGACAATTGAAATCCAGAACACACATTCGAAACACCATCTCCTGGTTAAATGACGAACGTTTCCTGACTGATTTTGAAGAGCACTTTCATCAATCACCAAGTTACAAACCTTTTGGCCAATTTAAAAGAAAATTGACAAGCGTTTTGAGTCGCAGTGCAACGCCATCTTTTGGACGACAATTGAAATCCGAAACAGACATTCGAAACACCATCTCCTGGTTAAATGACGAACGTTTCCTGACTGGTTTTGAAGAGGACTTTCCGGCCGGAAACCAAACGACCGGTGAAAATCTTTCCGGAAATGGATTCCTTACACCGCGATCCAGTTAGTCGACCAGTTTTACGACCTCCGCCATCAAACCTTTATAAGACCTAAGATGCAGGTCAAGGTTACTGACTTTCTTTTGCTTGGCATCCGACTGGTAACAGCGGCAACAAAATTGGTTAGATCCGAGCGTTTCAATTAAATCCAAAAATCGCACTGCTCACGTCCGCGCGAACGAAATAACTCACGTCGCCAGCGCCGCTACAAATTTATAACACCGGTCTGCGCTTATACAACTTGTTCCTTGTGAGCGGAAGCTCAAACTTTTGTCCGCCCGTCATAAACTTGCCCTCACGTACGCCCGATAAAATTCGCCGGAGCGGAAAACATCCGCTCTGAAGTTTGCGCCCGCGTTACCGAACTCTCCCTCGGCCTTACGGTGATCGGAACGTGTCTTGTTGCAGGTCCCCGGCGCGACTTCTTCGTCGGTCAGCACGGACAGCGACCAGATGGAGACCGCCACCAGCAAGCTCGAGCTGACCGGCGTCGGCGGGAGTTGGGGCGCGATTCGATTGCGTTGCGAGGGCACCCTCTTCAGACTGTACAGGGCCAACAGCTTGGAGGTCGAGGTCAAACCGGACACGCCGCAGCCCGCCTCTGTACTCCTCATGGGTCCCAGTTTAAATGGTACGTTCGAATCGTTTTCAACAATCTTAACGAATACTTCTGGCGACCACCAGGATGTACATTCGGAAACCGGGTGGTCGCCCCTAGGATTCCATCAAACTCAATGGTTATGAAAACTTCTATCTGTTATTTGTAAACTGCGCTTTACCTGTTATTTGTAAACTGCTGTCTGCCTTCGTACTTGTCTACAGGTAGTGCTTGATGTGCATTCAGTCACCGCCTTGGCAACCTTTGTGTGTTTTCTTACATCTATTGCATTCGCTACACCTGCGCCATCTAAGGGTACATGTCAATACTACTCTAATACATTACATCCCTTCCCCCTAGATTACAAATTTAACCGATCTGGCGGTTTAATTTTAGAAAGTTTTGTTTATTTAATAAAAATGTTTCAATTTTAATTTTTATAATTTTTGTAATTTTTATAAGTTTTTGTAATTTTATAGAAAGTAGAAAGTATTGTTTATTTAATGAGAATTTTTTAGTTTTTATTTTTTTGTAATTTTATCTAATGAAATTTTTTATTCTTATTTTTTTCTAATTTTATTCGAGATTTTTTATATTTATTTTTTTTTGAATTTTATAAATTTGTCGATCGTCTTTTGTTTTATTTTACGTCAAAAATTGCACAAATATCAAATCTTAATTTTAGAAAGTTTTGTTTATTTAATAAAAATGTTTCAATTTTTTTTTTTTAATTTTTATTTTTGTAATTTTTTGTAATTTTATAGAAAGTAGAAAGTATTGTTTATTTAATGAGAATTTTTTAATTTTAATTTTTGTGTAATTTTATTTAGTGATTTATTTATTTTTATTTTTTTCTAATTTAATTGAATGAGATTTTTTATTTTTATTTTTTTGAATTTTATAAATTTGTCGATCGTCTTTTGTTTTATTTTACGTCAAAAATTGCACAAATGTCAAATCTTAATTTTAGAAAGTTTTGTTTATTTAATAAAAACGTTTTAATTTTTATTTTTTTAATTTTTGATTTTTGTAATTTTTATAATTTTTTGTAATTTTATAGAAAGTAGAAAGTATTGTTTATTTAATGAGAATTTTTTAATTTTAATTATTCTGTAATTTTATTTAATGATTTACTTATTTTTATTTTTTTCTAATTTAATTGAATGAGATTTTTTTATATTTATTTTTTTGAATTTTATAAATTTGTCGATCGTCTTTCGTTATATTTTACCTAAAAAATTGCACAAATGTCCAATCTTAATTTTAGAAGTTTATTTAATGGGAATTTTTTTAATTTCTATGTGTAATATTTTGTAATTTTATTTAGTTTTTTATTTTTGTAATTTTTCTAATTTTATTCAAGGATTATAAATTCGTCGATCGTCTTTTGTTCTATTTTACGCCAAAAATTGCCTAAAATTCAAATCTTAATTTTAGACAGTTTTGTTTATTTAATGAATTTTTTAATTTTTATAATTTTTTGTAACTTTATAGAAAGTAGAAAGTATTGTTTATTTAATGAGAATTTTTTAGAATTTTTTAGTTTTTATTTTTTTTGTAATTTTATCTAATGAAATTTTTTATTTTTATTTTTTTCTAATTTTATTCAACGAGATTTTTTTATATTTATTTTTTTCTGAATTTTATGAATTTGTCGATCGTCTTTTGTTTTATTTTACCTAAAAAATTGCACAAATGTCAAATCTTAATTTTAGAAAGTTTTGTTTATTTAATAAAAATGTTTTAATTTAATTTTTTTAATTTTTATGATTTTTGTAATTTTTATAATTTTTTTGTAATTTTATAGAAAGTAGAAAGTATTGTTTATTTAATGAGAATTTTTTAATTTTAATTTTCCTGTAATTTTATTTAATGATTTTTTTATTTTTATTTTTTTATAATTTAATTGAATGAGATTTTTTTTATATTTATTTTTTTGAATTTTATAAATTTGTCGATCGTCTTTTGTTTTATTTTACCTAAAAAATTGCACAAATGTCAAATCTTAATTTTAGAAAGTTTTGTTTATTTAATAAAAATGTTTTAATTTTTATTTTTTTGTAATTTTTATGATTTTTGTAATTTTTATAATTTTTTTGTAATTTTATAGAAAGTAGAAAGTATTGTTTATTTAATGAGAATTTTTTATTTTTAATTTTTCTGTAATTTTATTTAATGATTTATTTATTTATTTTTATTTTTTTCTAATTTAATTGAATGAGATTTTTTTTATATTCTTTTGAATTTTATAAATTTGTCGATCGTCTTTTGTTTTATTTTACCTAAAGATTGCACAAATGTCAAATTTTAATTTTAGAAAATTTTGGTTATTTAACAAAAATTTTATAATTTTTATAATTTTTTTTAATGATTTTTTTGTAATTTTTATAATTTTTTGTAATTCTATAGAAAGTATTGTTTATTTAATGAAAATTTTTATTTTTTGTAATTTAGTTAATGAGATTTCTTTTATTTTTATTATTTTTTTCTAATTTTATTCAATGAATTTTTTCTTATTTTTATTTTTTTTTAATTTTATAATAATAACAATAAATTTTCTTTATTTCTCGATCGTCTTTTGTTTTATTTTACGTCAAGAGTTGCACAAATGCCAAGTCTTAATTTTAGAAATTTTTGTTTATTTACCAAGAATTTTTTAATTTTATAAATTTTCTTTATTTTTCGATCGTCTTTTGTTTCGTTTAGTGTCAAAAATTGCACAATAACTGTCAAATGTCTTAATTTTAGAAAATTTGGACCCAGTTTTGTTTATTTCACGACAATTTTTTCAATTTCTTTTTAAAATGATTTTCAAAATGGATTCAAGTGGATTGGCAACACTGATCTGGAGAGATCTATTATTATCGGTGGCCATAGTCACGTGTGCCATAATAATTTTAGTACGATTAAAATGGTTTCAATCGCAACCCTGGTTGTGATTTAGTGAACTAAATGCCCCCCCCCCCACCTCTTTGCATTTGCACACCTTCGAGCTACATACGAAATATGAGATTAGTAAACGAGGCCAAGGTTGCGCAGCTACACTCTTTACATACAGGGGGATTCTTTGTTGTTGTAGACATAAGTCACACAAGCTTAATAATTAAAACAAAAAAAAAACCTGTGGAAATTTACTGAAATTTATGTTAACACGAAATGATTTTCCGGTACACAGAGGGCGTCCCAACTTTCCCGATATTTTGTGACGAGACGAAGTTAAGAGTTGCATTAAATCACCGCCAGGGAGCGTCGTCGCCCAGCTGCGATTCTTTCGGAGTTCAAGCGTCCCTAAACGCTCTCTCGAAGAGTTGGCGAAAGTACATTACAAAAACGGTACACGGCGAATGTACCTTGTCATCTGCAGGTTCCACCCCCCCCCCCGCCCCCCGCCGCCCCGTCCGCCCTCCAACTTGACGGACGAGTTTTCCTTGCTGGCAGGGGCGCGCCCCTCATTTGAAAGTAAAATTCTTGCGCGAGTTTGTTTCTTAACGCCTCGCGTCATCAAGCAGTAAAGAAATAAGGCGGGGGGGAGGTGGGGGGGGGGAGGGCGCAGATGTGACCTGGACTCGGACGCTTTGAGTAAACACGAGATGTACGTTATTGCAGGGGGCGCTATTGTTTCGCGATCGCGCGCAAAAACAAACGAGATATTCGAGACGCTCTCGCGCGAGCGGCCATCGGAAATTTGCGTCCGCCTTTGAAATCGCGCTCTCGCTCGAGAAATATTGTTTCGCTTCCTTTTCCTAGAGAGAACCTAATGCACTGAGAACATGTGTGTAATAGAAGTAATAGTGACAACATAAAATGGTTTGACAAAGAACTAATTGAAATGCGCAAAATCCTGCAAAACAAAACTGATATAGACAATGCACTTAAAACTGAGGAAACTAGAAAAGCAAAAAAACTCATATATAGAAAATTGTATAGAGAAAAAATTCAAACAAAAAAATTAGCTTACAATGAAAGAACCATAACAACTGCTGTTAACAAACCGAAAGCCATGTGGAAGGTCATAAATCAACATCGCAAAAAATCTCTTCCAAATAACGACGAACTTGACTGTGATATACAAATACTAATCAATAAGAATTGTAATTTAACTAATAATATTAATGACAGAGACGGTGATAGTGATTCTTTGCGATGCATCCGTAAGAATATTTCAAAAGATCATCAAATAGTTAGGGAAAATTTTAGGTTTAACCAAGTGTCCTGTGTAAAAGTAAGAGACGCCGTAGACTCTCTAAAAAATAGTAATTCTTTTGACATATACGATACGAATGCTAACATAATTAAATATATTAAAGATATCATTGTGTCACCCTTAACAAAATTAATTAATTTATGCATAGTAAATCATGTCTTTCCGGACTGCTTAAAGATTGCAATAGTAATACGAATTTACAAAAAAGGCAACAAAAATGATCCGTCAAACTATCGGTCCTATTGCGCTCTTACCTATTTTTGCCAAAGTTTACGAAAAAATATTATTCAATCAACTAAACAGCTTTTTAGAATCTAACGGACTGCTACATGACTCTCAGTACGGTTATAGAAAGGGTCGATCAACAACTTCTGCGATTCATAACTTTGTAAATTTTATAAATACCTGTTGGGAAGAAGGAGAAATGGCTGTTGCGTCGTTTCTAGACCTCTCCAAGGCCTTTGACTGTGTTTCGCATAAAATACTACTAGAAAAATTGAATTCATATTATTTGGAACTCTCAAGTCAAGATCTTTTAAAATCCTACTTATCATCAAACAGATTTCAACTTGTTAAATTTAATGGCAAAACATCACGGTCTTTGGGGGTTGAGAGGGGGGTGCCACAAGGATCCGTCCTCGGACCCTTGTTATTTTTAATATTTGTTAACGATCTGCCTTCGTTTTTAAAATCGCATACAACACTTTTTGCAGATGACACCACCCTGGCAAATAAAACAAACTCTGTGGACGGTGCGATTGAAATTAACGAACGTGCACAGTTGGAGTCTTTGGATTGGTTTGAAACGAACGAGCTAAGCTTGAATGCGAACAAATCTGTTACGTTAAAAAAAATTATTCAACCTGAAAATTTTAAATCATCCTGCAAATTCCTGGGACTCCATCTCGACAATAAGTTAAGCTGGAGTGCCCAAGGAGACGCGATTGCTCAGAAAATTTCTAAAAACATCTTTCTCTTAAGAAACCTTCGTAGCTACGTTTCACCGGAAGTTACGCGTGCAGCTTACTTTGCTCTATGTGAGTCACAGATTTCATACGGCATACTGATTTGGGGACATTCGGCTATCCGCCATCGAATATTTAGGTTGCAAAGGAGAGCGGTTAGGGTTGTAGCTGGAGTCAGGTATAGGGAAGAGTGCAAAACCTGTTTTATTAACCTAAACATTCTTACATTGCCTTGCTTATACGTTCTTCATTGCTTAATGTATATAAGAGAAAATATAAACAAATACACAAAAACCAAAGATGTACACGAGTACGACACAAGACATAATTCTAACGTCTATACTAACAAAATGAAACTCAAAAAGTCACAAACAGGAGTAGATTACTATGCAATAAAATTATATAATAAACTTCATTCATCGGTCAGAAACCTTCCGTTAGAAATCTACAAAAGAAAAATTAAAGACTTCCTTTTAAAAAAAGCTTACTTTGACCTCAATGATTTCTTGGTTGACACGGATGTATCAAAAATGTAATTGTTATTACCGATACC
This sequence comes from Dorcus parallelipipedus, assembly GCA_958336345.1. Classification (NCBI taxonomy): domain Eukaryota; kingdom Metazoa; phylum Arthropoda; class Insecta; order Coleoptera; family Lucanidae; genus Dorcus; species Dorcus parallelipipedus. The sequence continues at coordinate 47,094,366 of OY284479.1, forward strand.
TGTTTCACAACAGTAGTTTTTAAAATGTCAAGTTGTAACGTTCACATTTTTCGCTGTCCGTTGCATTATTTTTTTTACGTATTTTCTCGTTATTTTGCTGCTGAAATTTAAGTAAAAACTGTTTCGTTCGTTTAATTAATTTCGTATTTATGACTCTCACGCCTCTATCTCTCAGGATTTGTGTTTTAATTTCAGATAGTAATGCGGACTTTTATTTCTTCTTAAAGCCATTTGTTTGTTTCGGAAATGTCGTACATGGTCTTTTGGTCGATTTTATTGATCGATATTTCTTGATGACGTATTGCGGAAATTGCGTAGAAAATCTTTGACGAGTTTCCGTCCTCTTCGATGATCGTGTACAGATTTGGGTGTGTGCGAGTACGCCATTAAGACGCGTGGCGTGCGTCTCCAAATTTTTGTGGTTTTGTGAAGCTGAACGGCTTTGAGATATTCCAGTTTGGCAAATATTCACGTCTCTATTCTCGTAAGCCCAACTGTGTCAGTTTGCCGTTTGTTTTTTGTCACAACGCTACCGTTTCCGCTACCGTATCCGAGCACGTGTTGCTTTAAGGTTCTCGCTCAGAAAAACTAACAGAAGATTGTAAGTACTCTAGTTGTTTAGGAGAATATTTTCTAAGATTCTTTTTCTCTTTATGTAGAGTTTTTTTTTGGACTTCCGAAATTGTGTTGAACATTTGAAGATTAGTTTTTTTTGACTCCCGAAGTTGTATTGAGTCACCGAAGTTTTTCTACTACTGCACGAGTTTTATGGGAAAATTCCTTGCTATTTACTGCGTTGTCGTTCTGAAGATATCACCGGAGTCGTTTGAAGATATAATTCAACGGTGTCGTTTACATAGAACTCAGGTCAAGCTATCGTCAGGATTGCGTAAGAAACAACCATTATTCTTAGTATCGTATCGTATTGAAGAAACTATCGTATCGTATTGAATTAACTATCGTACCGTACCGTATCGTATCGTATCGAGAAAATTACCGTATCGTATCGTATTGAATTAACTATCGTACCGTATCGTATCGTATTGAATTAACTATCGTACCGTATCGTATTGGAAACATTATCGTACCGTATGGAAACAATCCATTAAATTTATTTTGATTGTCAGTGGACAATAATTATAGTATATTGGGTCACCTTCCATTTTATTTAGCGTTATATTACATTTATTTGTATGGGTCATTTATCTATAGTTTGCATCATATTAATTTTTTCTACTTTAAGTTTTTTTTGTACACATGTTAGTATATATGTATATATATTTTGTTTGATCGAATTACTATTTATGTTAAATCGTTACATAATTTATCAATTATATTATTTTTCATTTTCAAACATTCTTTTTCATTTTTTGATACGATTAAAGAGCAATTTCTTTAAAATAAATTTGCGTAATAAAAAAATCCGTTTCGAGTTCATTAGTTTGGTTCCGGACTGTTTTAGTAATTACAGTTTAAAGAGATTACTTGGCGCTCAACAGCTTTCGTTTTGTCATCTAACGTTTATTATTTTTTTTTATGAATTACGCAAGTTATGTTTCTAAGAATATAGTTCGAAGAATTATCCTTCCGAATCCACCTCAGCCTCCGACTAAACTGAGCTATGGCAACCAAACAGGTGAGAATCTACTTACAAAAAAAGTATGTCACAAAGTAATGTTGAAATGTTTTAACTTGTAAGTGTTTGTGTATTATACAATACGTCATGACTTGTACAAAACTAATTAGTGAGATGTACCAATAAACATTATTATTATTATTATTATTAATAGTTGCGCTTTGAGCGGCTCCCTTTCTCATGATGCGGAATTGATTTTTTTGTTGCAGGAAACACGACGGCGATAGCCTCGAGGTACCTCCTCCTGTTCGCCGTCACCTCAGTATTAACGCTCGTGATCGTACGCTGTCGCTCGACGACGAGTTAACCAGCTCAATTGACTGACGATGTGCGGCGATGAGAACACAGTGCGTGCTGTCTTTTCTTTCAAGGACACATTCTCCCGAGCGACGCGACGTATCGGGAGGTGCCCGTCATGCGTGTCGTACATCATAGATAGGCTGTAAGGCGAGGGGACGTTCCGGAAGTCACACCCGAAAGCTTTAAACAGGCGGAACTTCCCCTCGGGCGACTTTAAAAAACTCATTTTGTTAAGGCAAGGCGGAAGGTGTTCGCGATCCTCCACCAAGATGTCACGTCGAGCTCAATGGAGGGCTGCGAGTGATCTACCGCCCCCGCGTGGGAGGTGATCGCAATTCCGGAGCACCCTCCACCTCTAGGTTACATCAAATGATTACGGTGGTTTAATTGGGGGAAAGGTTCCAAATGGGGGGGTGAGAAGAAGATTTCGTAGCACACACGCCATCTCTCCCAAATCACCTCCACCCGGTGGCCATATCAAGTTAAAAAAAGTAACTAACAACCCCTAGTAGTTATGTGACTGGAGTAACTGCGATTTATCTACTTGCTCAAGGTCGTAGGTGATCACACCACCACCAACCCTTGCTAATTTCAGCACACACGCCATCTCTCCCAAATCACCACCACCCGGTGGCCATGTCAAGTTAAAAAAAGTAACTAACAACCCCTAGTAGTCATATGACTGGAGTAACTGCGATTTATCTACTTTCTCAAGGTCGTAGGTGATCACACCACCACCGACCCTTGCTAATTTCCTCCACCGAGTGGCTATGTCAAGTGAAAACTGACGTTAATAAGTTAGATGAAGCTGCGTGTTCGAATTGGGGAGGTGGGAGGAAGGTGATCTTAGTTTTCGGAGCTCCGCCACCTCTCTTCCTCAATTTCCTCAACCGAGGGGTCGGGTCAGTTAAGAACTGCGGTTAGTTTCCATCACCAAGCCAGATGGTGCTGCCTGGTTCCATTCGGTGTCGAGTTGGGGAGTAGGAGGAACGTGATCCTCGAGATATTCGATTTATTTATTGTATCCAAAAAAAAATCACACCGCTAAAGTAGTTGGGTTTTACGACGCCAGGTGGCGCTATGTTATTTTCATAAACTGACGTTAATTCACAATTGGTAAACCAGTGAAAGGGAAATGAAGAGATTTCATTTATGCGAGAGTGTTAACCAATAAAAAAATATTCAATTGATTTTTGCGACGCTAGATGGCGCCGTGTTTTTTCTTTAAATGACTAGATGGCGCTGTGTTATTTTTTGAATTAGCATCAATTCACTACGAAGAGAAAAGCACTAATTGATAAACTAGTGAAAGAAACGAAGAGATCTGATTTAACTGACAGTATTAACAAATGAAAAAAATATTTACACGTTTAAATTAGTTGGTTCTTACGACGCTAGATGTACCTTGTGGTGTCTTTTTAAGCGCTACCGTCAATTCACAATTAACAGGAAAACAATAATCGATAAACTTGGGAAAGGAAAGAAGATATTAATTTAATCCATTGTACTGACAAAAAAAATCACACGATTAAAGTAGTTGACTTTTGCGACACCAGGTGGCGCTATGTTATTTTCATAAGCTGACATTAATTCACAATTGGTAAACCAGTGAAAGAAATGAAGAGATTTGATTTATGCGAGGGTGTTAACCAATTAAAAAAAATGATGCACTTGCTTAAATTAGTTGTTTTTTGCGCCATTAGATGTCGCTGCGTTTTTTTTAAACTGCATCAAATCACAAAGAACCAGAAAACAGTAACTGATGAACTATTAAAGGAAATGCCGATATTAGAATTAACTGATAACATTAACCAATAAAAAAATTGTCTATATTGCTAAGTTAGTGGGGCTCTACGGCGATAGATGGTGCTGTTATTATTATTATTATTTTTTTTTTGAAAACTGGTGTCAATTTGCAATTAACGTCGACTTGTTTTCATTGGAGCTGATTTATGTATATATAGGTTTTGATATAGCTTCTTTCATGAAATGTAACCTTGACATAACGTGAACAAAAAATCATAACCAATAATTACGATTTATTACGTATTTGAAACCAAACAAAATAAAACATTGAAACGTTTTTCTTTTGTCGGCTTTTGTTTTTTGGTGAAATAAATTTAAAAACAATAAATCATTAAGGATTTTCTTGTATTTGTCAATTTTCATTTAATATTCTTCGCTGTATGAGGAAGCAATGGTCACTCTTACTAATTCAGGTGAATTTTGTATAAATTCCAATCAAAATTCGGTGCTGCCATCTATTGACAGTACTTCGAAAAATTCAGCAGGTATTAAATTTATTATTCGTAATAAAAGCAACCAGAAGAATGACGATGATATTAACTACTTAACGCCAATTAATAATTAATTGTTATACAGAATTCAACATTGACCTGAACGTTCCTCCACCGAGGAGTCTGATCATATAAAAACTATAGTTAATTTCCGTTAACAAACTAGGTGGCGATGTGTAACGGGGGTGACTGTGATTTATCTGCCACGTGGGAGTTGAATTGGGGAGGTGGGAGGAAGGTGATCGCAGTTATCGGAACTTTTGCCCATCGAGGGGTCTGATCATTCAAAAACTGTAGTTAATTTCCGTTAATAAGCTAGATGGAGCTGCGTGTTTGAAAACGTACCATCCGTGCGTCGAATTAGGGGAGGTGGGAGGAAGGTGTGCTTAGTTTTCGGAGCTCCGCCACCGCTCTTCCTCAATTTCCTCAGCCGAGGGGTCAGGTCAGTTAAGAACTGCGGTTAGTTTCCATTACCAAGCTAGATGGTGCTGTGTGGTTGGCGAAACTGCGATTTCTCTACCATCTCGGAGTCGAGTTGGGGAAGTGGGAGGAGCAAGGTGATCGCAGTTTCCTCCACCGAAGAGTCCGTTCAATCAAAAACTGCAGTTGATTTCCATTACCAAACTAGATGGCGCTGTAGATGTAATGGGGGTAACTTAAAGTCCCTAGGGGTAACTGTGATGTATCTGCCACGTCAGAGTTGAACTGGGGAGGTGGGCGGAAGGTGATCGCAGTTATCGGAACCCCACCGCAACTTTCCTCCACCGAGGGGTCTGATCAATCAAAATCTATGTCAAAGCATGATTGAATTATAAAAATGTCAAAATTTTATTTATACGACAAAATTTGAATAACTAACGGCAAAAGTTAATTGTCAAGATTTTATTGAATTTAAAAAAACGGCAAAATTTTATTGAATTTTAAAAAACAGCAAAATTTTATTGAATTTTTAAAACGTCAAAATTTTATTGCGTTTTGAATTTTAAAAAGCGTCAACATTTTATTGATTTTTAAAAAACGTCAAAATTTTATTGATTTTTTAAAAAACAGCAAAATTTTATTGAATCTTAAAAAAACATCAAAATTTTATTGAATCTTAAAAAAAACGTCAAAATTTTATTGAATCTTAAAAAACGTCATTTTTTTTAATTTTAAAAAACGTCAAAATTTTATTGAATTTTAAAACGTCAAAATTTTTTTGAATTTTAAAAAAACGTCAAAATTTTATTGAATTTTAAAAAGCGTCAAAATTTTATTGAATTTTAAAAAACGTCAAAATTTTATTGAATCTTAAAAAAACCTCAAAATTTTATTGAATTTTAAAAAAACGTCAAAATTTTATTGAATTTTAAAAAGCGTCAAAATTTTATTGAATTTTAAAAAACGTCAAAATTTTATTGAATCTTAAAAAAACCTCAAAATTTTATTGAATTTTAAAAAACGTCAAAATTTTATTGAATCTCAAAAACGTCAAAATTTTATTGAATTTTAAATAACGTCAAAATTTTATTGAATTTTAAAAAGCGTCAAAATTTTATTGAATTTTAAAAAACGTCAAAATTTTATTGAATTTCAAAAACAGCAAAATTTTATTGAATCTTCAAAAACGTCAAAATTTCATTCAATTTTAAAGTCAAAATTTTATTGAATTTTAAAAAAACAGCAGTTTTATTGAATCTTAAAAAAAGTCAAAATTTTATTGAATCTTAAAAACATAAAAATTTTGAATTTTGAAAAACGCCAAAATTTTATGGAATCTCAAAAAACGTTAAAATTTTATTGAATCCTAAAAAACGTCACAATTTTATTGAATCTTCAAAAACTTCAAAATTTCATTGAATTTTAAAGTCAAAATTTTATTGAATTTTAAAAAACAGCAGTTTTAAAAAACGTCAAAATTTTATTGAATTTAAAAAAACGTCAAAATTTTATTGAATTTTAAAAAACAGCAAAATTTTATTGAATCTTAAAAACGTCAAAATTTTATTGCGTTTTGAATTTTAAAAAGCGTCAACATTTTATTGATTTTTAAAAAACGCCAGTTTTATTGATTTTTAAAAAACAGCAAAATTTTATTGAATCTTCAAAAACGTCAAAATTTCATTGAATTTTAAAGTCAAAATTTTATTGAATTTTAAAAAACAGCTGTTTTAAAAAACGTCAAAATTTTATTGAATTTTAAAAAACAGCAAAATTTTATTGAATCTTAAAAAAACGTCAACATTTTATTGAATTTCAAAAACGTCAGAATTTTATTGAATCTTAAAAAACGTCAAAATTTTCTTGAATTTTAAAAAACGTCAAAATTTTCTTGAATTTTAAAAAACGTCAAAATTTTATTGAATTTTAAAAAGCGTCAAAGTTTTATTGAATTTAAAAGTTTGAATTTTAAAAAACGCCAAAATTTTATGGAATCTCAAAAAACGTCAATATTTTATTGAATCTTAAAAAACGTCACAATTTTATTGAATCTTAAAAAACGTCAAAATTAAAGTACATATTAAATACATCAAAACTTGAATTTAAAAAATGTCAATATTTGATCAAATTTTAAATACGCCAAAATTCGATTGCATTTTAAATACGTCAAAATTTTAATTAACTTTTAAATGTCTATATATAAGTTAATTGTCAAGATTTTATTGAATTTAAAAAAACAGCAATATTTTATTGAATCTCAAAAACGTCAAAATTTTATTGAATTTCAAAATCAGCAAAATTTTATTGAATCTCAAAAAACGTCAAAATTTTATTGAATTTTAAAAAGTCAACATTTTATTGAATTTTAAAAAACAGCAAAGTTTTATTGAATCTTAAAAAAAGTCAAAATTTTATTGAATCTTAAAAACGTCAAAATTAAAGTACATATTAAATACATCAAAACTTAAGAATGTGAATATTTGATCAAATTTTATACGCCAAAATTCGATTGCATTTTTAATACGTCAAAATTTTAATTAACTTTTAAATGTCTATATCCAATTGAATTAAAATTAAAAAATGTCAAAACTGAAAGTGTCGATTTTTGAAATACGTCAAACTTTAAATAAATCCTTAAATGTCAAAAATCCGATTGAATTTTAAGTGTCAAAACTTGATTGATTTTTAAATACGTAAATGAAAATTTACATGAACTTTAAGTACGTCGAAATATGATTGAATTTTAGAAACGTCAACTTTTGATTGATTTTTTTAAATATATCAAAACTTCAAATGTGTCAAGCATGATCGAAATTTAAAGAATCAAAAAATTTGTATAGGCTTTAAAAATAAAAGCTCGATTTTCAAAACTTTGCTGAAGTTTAAATGCTTCAAAATTTAAGTAAGCATTAGACACGTCAAAACTTTTGTTGTTGAGCGTTAAATGTGTAAAAACTCGATCCAATTTTGAATGCGACAGTATTTGAATGAACTTCAATTATGTCAAAATACAATTGAATTTAAAATACGTAAAAATTTGAATAGATCAAGGCTTTAAATATATGAATTGACTGAATTTTAAAACGGTCAAAATTTGACTCAATTTTAAATGCCACAAATTCCAAGACGGAAATCACGCAGTTAATTTCTAATAAACTAGATGGCGCTGTGTAATGGAGGTAACTGCGATTCATCTGCCACGTCGGAGGTGAATTGGGGAGGTGGGAGTGGGAGGAAGGTAAGAAAGACAATTTTCGGGGCTCCACCTCAACTCTTGCAAGTTTCCCCCCACCGATCGGTCAGATCAGTTAAAAACTAGATGGCTAGATGGCGCTGTGTGCTTCGGAAACGTGCGACTCGTCCGCCGCCCCTCGAGGTCGAGTCGAGCAAAAAAACAAAACAAAACGTTAAGTTAAAACCGACTCAAGAATTAATTCGTATTAAGCGTTGACTGTGTTCACGTTCCCGATTGTTTCGACTATTTTTTTATAGATTTGATATGTAAATATCTACCTACCTACCTACCTACCTACCTACCTACCTTCGGTGTAAGGTGTACTTACCGTTATTCGTGCAGGACTAAACCGGACCTAGGTTTTGAGGAATAAAAATAAATGAATTTACTCTCAGAGGAGCGCGTTTTATTGACCTTCCGTCATCCTGCCCAAACCCCAACTCTCCCAGCTGCAAACCTTGAAGAAAGATTGCCGAGACTGCAACCGAACGCAAGCGCGATTGAGGAGAGGAAAATTACTGAGACTGCAACTGAACGCAAGCGCGATTGTGAAGAAAAATTGCTGAGACTGCAACTGAGCACAAATACGATTGAGTAAGTACAAGTGCGAGTGTGGAAATTGGAAATGTTATAATCTATTTATTTATATTCGTGGGGATTGTGAAATTTAGTTAGAAATCGTCTAAGATCTCGAGAACAAGAAAAAGAAACAAAAGCAAATTACAAAAAAACAAACCCTATTCGCTTATAAACTCTAATTACAGTTCACCTCAACGGAGTACAGGTAGGTAGAGGGCGCCACCACCTCGACGGAGTCCAAGTAGAGGGCGCCACTTGACGTCCGCGACGACACTTTTTCCACGTTAATCAGCTAATGCAATTTCGTTTTCAATTGACTTGCACTGTCAAGACAACTTCCAAGTGGCATAAGTTTTTTTCAAGCAACTTAATAAACTTGAGAACATTCAAAAAACTGTAACTCTCTTTTTTTTTTAATGGAAGCCCCATATGTTTTCTACCACTATTGGATGTGCTATTTAATTCTCTTTCCAATAATATAGGGTTGTCTATATCTATCCTTATCGTTAATAGTTTTTTCAATGTTTATGTTTTTCTTTGTGCGAAATATTGTGTCATTTCCTAGTTGCTAAGGTGACAGAATAAACAAAGGAAAAGTTACTACGAAAAGTCGTGCAAATAACACCCCCTGTATAAACTTCTTGACTTGTAATAACCCACTCTAAACCCCCACGTATTGACCTTTCCTCCCGAGACCTTCCCGTAACTAGGTACTCCGTATTGTATAATACCTGTCAAACCTGTCAAACAGTGTTGCCAACTCGGTGATTTTTTCACCAGATCTGGTGATTTCTTTCAAGTGGTTGCGACTTTCTGACGTGTCTTGCGACTTGTCTCAAATCTGGTGAGTTTTAAAGTGTAACTTTTCAACTTCCTGTTGTTGACGGCTTGACAGTGACAGCCTTCACTTTGCAAGCGTCATTTGACATTTCAAATTCGAAGACGCCAACAAAACGTACAATATCCGGTTGCAGAGTTGCAAATAGCCGAATAAAAAAATGCTGTAAGTCATATTGCCAACTCAAACAGTTATTCTTGGCCGTTCTGTAGAAAATTAAAACTCAAAAAAATGATTAATAAACATAATATGGTAATTAAAAAAAAAAGAGAGAATGGAAAACAAATCACAATCGCAACATCTAAGGAAGGGGAAAAATGAAAAAAATTTGAAATAAATTTTTGTTTATGTATTTAATTTCTGAAAAATGGTAAACAATTAAAAATGAAGAAAGCCAAGAATCTTTTTGACAATTGTGAAATCTAATCGAAATAAAAAAAATTCTGAAGTGAGAAAAACAAATGGCGATCGTAATATTCCGAAAGGACAAGGAACGCAGAAAATTTCTGATCTTATAATTTCAGATAACATAAATAGGTAACAAACACAAAACAAAAAAAAAACATTTTTCATTATTGCAAAAATGTTATCGAAACTTCAGAAGAAAAACAAATGACGATCGCAAATTTTCGAATGAAAAAAGACAGAAAAGCAAATGACTATCGTAATTGTTTATAAGAAATTTCATTTTCCATTTGCTTTATTTTCTATTCTAAATTTTGTTTGCTTTTTTCCATTTCATTTTCATTTTTGCATTTTCGTTTGTCTTTGGACTTTCATTTTAACTTCTCTTTTCATATAATATTTGCTTTTCGGTTTTTCGTTTCATTTTCTGTTTTTCATTTTTTTTTTTAATTTATCCTTTACTTTTAGTTTTTCATTTCCCTTTGGGTCTTTCATTTCATGCTTTTTTTTTTCATTTAAATTTTTTCCATTAACGTTTTTCACTTGTCTCGTTTCACTCCTTATTTGCTTTCTGTTATGGTTTTTTATTTCTTTTCTTCAAATTTGTTTTTCCTTTCAGTTTGTCTTCATTTTTAATTACGTCATTGATATCTTTTATTTCCTTTTGATTTTCATTTTTGACTTTTGTTTTTCATTTGTTATTATTATTATTGTTAAGGTTGGCAGTCATCAAGATCAAACTTCCCTCTTCTCCTTCTTACTTGTTTTGAATGTGTACAGTCGCGGCCAAAAAAAAAGTGGTCACTTGACCGCGATATATTGGTTAACTTGGATCACAAATGATTCCTGATATTCAATATAAAACTTCGGAGATTTTTCGTAATACGCTGATTTTTAAAATAGGAAATTGAGATTTTCCGTTTTATTCTGTTGGCAAGACTGCTGTCAAACGTTTTTGATGTTGGCACCTGTTAGCTGAATGTTACGAAATTCTAAAAATTTCTGTTCTAGATTTAGTGTTAAAAAGCAGGGTTCCAACAGAAACCCAGAAACATTTTTGACAATGACTGGTATCAGAAAGAAAATTACAACAACAAAAAAAAACTACAACAACAAAAAAACTATAACAATAAAAAAAACTACAACAACAAAAAAAACTCTAAATTGATGAAAGTTTGAAAATATCTCTATTTGTAGACATCTCAAATACCTCCAAATTGACATTTGTCAATACATAACCTCCAAATTGACATTTTTTTGAAATTATTTTAAGTGCCAACCAATGTCACCAACCGCCACGCAACAAACAGAATGTTCCTATCTATAAAGTACAAAGTAACTCCGATTTTTAAGCTTCTTTAACATTTAAGAACAAAAATAGAATTTAAAAAAAAAGGTTATAAAATACGTTTCATAAGATATTTTATCACCACGTCTTATACTTTAATACACAATTAAAAAGTTCATCAAGTTGGTTTTGTTTCTTTGATGAAAGAAGAAGATCCGGTTGACAGTTGCTGACGGATGACAGTTGTCAAACAACTGCAGTATTTTGCTCAGTGTTGCCAATAGAATAAAATAGAAAATCTCAATTTCCTAATTTAAAATTGAGACAACGTTATACGAAAAATCTCCCAACTTTTATATTGAATACCGGAAAGCGTTTGTGATCTAAATTAAACAATATTGTCCCGACTGAGTGACAACTTTTTTTTTGGCCGCGACTGTACATATTCAAACAAGTGAAAAGGAGAACAGGGAAGTTTGATCATGTTGATTACTATTAGAAAAATTACGACATATATGTATGTACCCGGACCTTTTTTTTTCTTTTTACTTATCTATGAAGTCAATTCTGATTTTTCAAAGTGCAGTCTTTTCAAAAAAAAAAAAAAGTAATTTCCCATGTATTCAAGACGGACACACAAAAATTAGGAAAAAAAACAATTAAAAACAAACAGTAATAGCAAAAGGAAATAAAAATTGTCAATGACGTAACTAAAAATGAAAGCAAACTGAAAGGGAAAATAAATTTGAAGAAAAGAAATCAAAAACCACAACAGAAAAAGCAAATAAAAAATGAAACGAGACAAGTGAAAAACATCAATGGATAAAAAATTTAAATGAAAAAAAATGAAAGACCAAGGGGAAATGAAAAACCAAAAGTAAAGGAAAAATTAGGAAAAGAAATGAAAAACGGAAACAAAAAAAATTAAATGAAAAACCAAAAGCAAATATTAAATGAAAAGAGAAATTAAAATGAAAGCCTAATGCCAATGGAAAACGGAAAAAATTGAGAAAAAAACACAAAGAAAACAAAAATGAAATGAAAAAAAAGCTAACAAGGACCTAGGTTTCAGGAATAAAAATAAATGAATTTACTCTCAGCGGAGCGCGTTTTATTGACCTTCCGCAATCCTGCCCAACCCCAACTCTCCCAGCTGCAAACCTTGAAGGAAGTTTGCCGAGACTGCAACTGAACGCAAGCGCGATTGAGGAGAGGGAAATTGCTGAGACTGCAACTGAGCACAAGCACGATTGTGAAAAAAAAATCGCTGAGACTGCAATTGAGCACAAGTACAATTAAACACCTGCCTCACTGTGCGAGTGCGGAAATTAGAAATATTATAATCCATTTATTTATATTCGTTGGGATTGTGAGATTTAGTTAGAAATCGTGTAAGATCTGGAGAACAAGAAAAAGAAACAAAAGCAAATTACAAAAAACAAACCCTATTCGCTTATAAACTCTAATTACAGTTCACCTCAACGGAGTACAGGTAGAGGGCGCCACTACCTCGACGGAGTCCAAGTAGAGGGCGCCACTTGACGTCCGCGACGAAACTTTTTCCACGTTAATCAGCTAATGCAATTTCGTTTTCAATTACGTTTAATTTTCGATTAGATTTAGTGTCCGGTTAAAAGATTTTGTGATACAAAAAAGAGGAATGAAAACTTAAGACGAAAAGTTAAATATTTCTTGCGAGTCAAAAATTGACCGCAAGATGTCGCCACCTAAACTGCGCAAAGAATGAAACGTTGAGACCAAAAAAATTTGAATTAACTAATATCGCAATTTGTTTCTTAGATTTACTTCAAACGGGTAGGTACAGTAGAGGGCGCCACCTGTTCTAAGTTCTGCTTCGCAACGTAATACATAAATTGACAAAGTTACCAAAACTATCTTGCACGTCAATCAGCTGACGTGATTTTACTTTTAATTATTCTGCCTCTCAACAGATGGCGCTGTTAACCGAAGTAGAACTGCGAAATTCTAAACTTTTAAAATAAATTATTAAAACAAGAAGAGAAAGGATAACGTTCGACTTGAATCGTAATAAGAATAAGAATGTATTCATAATATTTTTTTTGACATAAATCAGTGTCACTTGTCACTCTTTTCATTTTTTTTTGTTTCCGATTTGTTTCTTTTTCAATTGCTTTCAATTGTCTCTCTTTTCATTTCGTAATTGCTTTTTGTTTTTCATTTTGTTTATTATTTGTTCTTTTTCTTTTTCAAATTTTTTCATTTTCCTTTGATTTTTCATTTGTTTTCTAATTTTTCCTTTACTTTCAGTTCTTCATTTTTTTCCCGGCCTTTTCACTTTGCCTCGTTTCATTCTTTATTTGCTCTTTGTTTTGGTTTTTGATTTCTGTTCTTCACTTTTGTTTTTCGTTTCATTTTTAATTTCCCTTCTTTTTTTCACAACTTACGATGTGCAAGCACACTACCTTCCGAATGTATTAAAGCACTAAAATGTCAAAATATAAAATTTAGGTTATGCGAGGAAATTTAATACTGTTTTACCGACGAAGAGAGAAGTCTCTCCTCGCTCTCTAATCTTCGAGATTAGAAAAAATGTTGACTAGAAATTTTGCGGCGCTTCGAATGACGTCTACTAAAAAAAAAAACCAATCAAGAATTGCATGGACATTACAAATCTAAAATCATAGACGTTACACATCTAGAGTCGTGGACGTTATACGCCTAGAGCCATGGACATTCCAAACCTAGACTCACGAATTCTTTATTTGCTCTCTCTTTTGGTTTTTGATTTCTGTTCTTCAATTTTGCTTTTCTTTTCAATCTGCTTTCATTTTTAATTACATTCTTTTTATTTGGCTTTTGTTTCATATTTGTTTTTTTGTTTGAAAGTTGCAATTTTGAGCTTTCTCTTCTTTTTTTTCCCACAACTTTCGATATGTACACTACCTTCCAAATTTATTAAAGCTCTAAAATGTCAAAGTATAAAATTTAGGTTATGCGAGGGAACTAACCTAAACTTTGTATTTTGACAGTTCTCGTTAAACTGTTTTTTTTTTTTCATTTTTCCTTTACTTTCAGTTTTTCATTTGCCTCTGATGAGAGAGGTCTCTCTTCGCTCTCTAATTTTCGAGATTAGAAAAAAAATGTTGATTAGAAATTTTGCGGCGCTTCGAATGACGCCTACAAAAAAAAACAATCACGAATTGCATGGACATTACAAATCTAAAATCATAGACGTTACGCATCTAGAGTCGTGGACGTTATGCACCTAGAGCCATGGACATTCCTAACCTACATTCACGAATTCTTTATTTGCTCTTTGTTTTGCTTTTCGATTTCTGTTCTTCAATTTTGTTTTCCTTTCAGTTTGCTTTTACTTTTAATCACTTCCTTTTCATTTTTTTATTTACGTTCTGCTTTTAATTTTTAATTTTATATTTGACTTTTTTTTTCATTTCCCAATTTTGGTGTAAAATACATTGGGAATTTTTTTTACTCGTTTCATTTTTTTTTTCTAATTTTTCCTTTACCTCTAGTTTTTCATATCCTTTGATTTTTCATTTTAGTTTTTTCCTTGTTTTTCACTTGTCTCGTTTGCGATATCGTTTGCAGAGGAAAGAACGGAAAGTTCGAAACAAAAAAAAACAAAATTTGTCGTCTATTCACGTTTGTTTAAAGAATTAACACAATCAACAAAATAGTTTGACGGCAGGGTTGACAGTTAAAGGCCATCTGTTAAGAAGTTAAAGAATTGACGGGATCAAAAAGATGTTGTTCACACGAGTGCTAACGGTTGTAGGATTAACTATCAATCATAGAAAAATGCTGCCAGAATTTAATGAATTAACAAAATTGATAGTGATAGGGATTAACTGTCAATCAGAGACGAGAACGCAACGCCATTTATTTATAGACGTTAGATAAAGAATTAACAAAATAAAAAATTAGTTTGACAGGAGTGTTGACAGTTGTAGGATTAACCGTCAATCAGAGACGAGAAAGTGCCGCCATCTATTAAGAATTTAACGAATCAGAAACGGGAATACACCGCCATCTGTTGTGCAAGGAATTAACAAAATTTAAAAAATATTTTGATAGCAACGTTGAAGGCTTTAGGACTAATTGTCAACCAGAGACGAGAAGGTACCGCCATCTATTAAGAATTTAACGAATTAACAAATGAAAAACTCGTTTAGACAAGAATGTCGACAGTTACATGATTAACTTGTCAATCAAGGACGCGCTGTCATCTATTGAATGTGCAAGGAATTAACAAAATCGAAAGAAATATATTGACACGAGTGTTGACAACTTCAGGAATAATTGTCCATCAGAGACGAGAAAGTGTCGCCATCTACTAAGAATTTAAGGAATTAACAAATGCG
The DNA here is from genome assembly GCA_958336345.1 of Dorcus parallelipipedus. Lineage (NCBI taxonomy): Eukaryota > Metazoa > Arthropoda > Insecta > Coleoptera > Lucanidae > Dorcus > Dorcus parallelipipedus. The sequence goes on from OY284479.1 coordinate 47,109,728, forward strand.
TCTGACGTGAATAGTGTCTGACTTACAATAACGAATTAACGAACGCGTGAATAGTCTCCGACTTACAATTTTCGAACGCCCTGTATTGACTCCGGAATCAATCGCGTTAGACCCGCGATGCGACACATGACTTCAGGCTAGAATTGACTCGCGAGTTCAGAAATGCACTGATATACAGGGCGTTGCGTATGAGAAACGGCGGGTTTGCTTCACAACCTCTTACGGTTGAAAAATACATTGAAATTGTTTACACTATTTGCCAGTCGCCCTGTATTTGTGCAGGAAACAAAGGTTAGCTTTGGCCTACGTGCCGTTTGTAACGTTGCACCAGATTGCATCATCAGAAAGCCTAAGCCCTGCGGTAGCAGTCCATTTCACTCTTTCGCCCGGTTAAAACTAAGTTCATCTCGTAACGACCCGCGTCCCAGCGTAGTTGGGCAGAAAGCGTTCTCTCCGCGACGCTCTCATTCTTGTGGAAGATTTCTCGGCGTGCACATCTATTGTTTATGTGTGTTCATGCTTCTTTTCATGTGAATCTTTTGATTGAAGCGTGCTTAAGTGCACACCAAGCAAATTCAAGCTCCTCATAAGCCTTTTGTGCGTATTTCAGTTTGTAACGCGTATTTTTCCTCTACTCTTAGGCTTCCAGTGGTAATCGTACCCCCCCCCCTCTTTCTGACAATTAACAACGACCTTTTGTGCGGAAGAAAAGCCGTAATCGGAGTCGTAGGTGCTAACCTCGTCCACCCCTCGTCCGGCAAAAGTTGGACTTGAACTCAGACGTGACGCCCCAAACGGAGAGAGTTCGTGACGTAATACTTAACGCCGTCTTACGTCATTCATTGGAGGCACAGTCCTCCGCTTGGATTCTTCCCCTCCACTTTTGACAACACATCGTCTAAACGTGGATTTTGGTTAGAAGGTCGGAAACATTTTATTTATTTATTCGTTTGCATCGTCTAAACGCCGTGTTACGTTATTTCAATTCTAAACGTTTTTTCTGTAAACGAAAAGCAGATCTGTTTCTCGTTCAAAGTTTTAAATAATCATTAGAGTGATAACAAGTTTATGTGTTTCTTGCTCAACTCATGGTGACCCCTTCTGGGTCGTACTCGTTTTACTTGTTACTTATTTATTATTCTCTTACATTTTTTTTGGAGCATTTCAAATAAAAACAAGCGTGCTCAGCCGGTGACTTTTATTTGAATCAGCTTGTCCCCCCTTTGCCTTTTGGGGTTTCGCCGAACCCTCCCTTCTCCGTAGGAGTTTAGCCGGCCGTGCTGGAGAACGTCGAAGTCACTCGCACAATTCTCTGTCCTTCAGGTAGGTTGGCGGCAAACCCGCAAGCGCGACGTTCCTTTGTATTTTCCGAACGTGCAAAAATCCGCTTCCGATTTTCATTAATTTTTTAAGTTGCGTTAAATGATAAAGCGACAATTTTTCTTCGCGTTAATCAGTTGAGGTGATTTTGCTTTCGTTTGCAAAGTTCAAAACAGAACAAGATTTAAAATCCTATCCCGAGTTCATGTCAAAAAAAAAAGTGCTGAGACTGCAACCGAGCGCAAGCGCGATTGAGGCGAAAAAATTGCTGAGGCTGCAACCGAGCACAAGAGCGATTATCCCACCGCGTGAGTGCGGAAATTGGAACTATTATAATCCACTTATTGATATTCTCACGTCTACACGAACGAGCTGCGCAAAAATTTAGAAACTAAAAGTCGTGCTTGGCATTATTCGTGCAGGATTAAACCGGACCTAGGTTTCAGAAATGAATAAACGAGTTTACTCTCAGAGTGGCGCGTGTTGTTCACCTCCCCGTCATCCCACCCGCGGGGGGGAGTTGGGGGTAACTCACCCCCACGGTCCTACGAGAAGAATGCCGCACAAAAGCGTATTTACATTTCCACGGAACTATTCGCTAGTTGGCAAACAAGTTCGTGTGCGTGCGCGCTGGCGCCGGACTCGAACAATATAAATTTCAACTGCATGTTTGCTCGTGTTTACGTGCGGTGCCGCCGCCGGAGTTATGACGGCGCAGTTTGTTGTTGCATGCACGGCAACTTCTGTTTCGAATTAAAAAAAAAAACGGTAAGCATTCGACGCGACGCGACGTGTTGAAGTTTTGAGCGGCCAGAAAATTTTTGGCGCCCAACAAAACCGCGCCAAAAAAAAATTGCAACATAATGAACTTCCATCTCTCACTATAAACCCCCCCCCCAATAATTAAACCCCCATTTCTTTACCATAATAGGTCCGTCTCGCGAGTTGAATTCGTAGAGTTTGGCGCCCAACGAGCCCACAAACAAAATTTTGGGCGCGCGCCGACGACGTCTACGTCCACGCGCCCTAATAAATTCTTAAAATCTATTTCGTGAGCTGAATTGGGCCGGCAACGAAAAGAGGAGGAGATATAAATCGTTTTAATTGAGAGACTTAAAATCGCCTTCCGCGAAGAGAGCTACGAACGAGCTACGTGCCCAGCGAGCCAAGCGTGCGGGGAGGGAATTTAACGACGCCCGTCGCCCTTCCGAGAAACAAAAACCGGATTGTATAGCCGATAAGGGAGTAAATACGCGATAATCGTAAGCTGCTCGCTTCCTTTTGCGATTAGGGCCCGTTTCGGACGTCCCTTCGTGAAACTGCGCGACGTAATCTCTTTCGCCGCTTAAAATTCATAAGATCCCCGGCGGCAAAGTGTTGCGTGTCGGCAGTTTTTTTCTCGCGTTAGCCAATCAGATCGTGCTCCAAAAAAAAAAAGATGCCGAGAGACGTTAGTTAGTTTAATGCGGACGTTTTGGTGGAGGCGCCTGGATGAAATTGCTACCTACTAAAATGTACCTACCATCCAATCGGAAATTGTAATTTTTGATGACTCCGGCACGGCTGATTTGATTTTTAATTTAATGCCCTCTGTAGTATAGTACTAGCACTAGTTCATACTTTTTTTTATCTAAATGCATCAATTTTAATTGGCTTGTAGATTGGTACACAGAAATTGTGAAATTTGAATTGAATCAGTGTGGTAACTGTGGCGCAGCTGTTAGGTCACGTCTTGAATATTATTGACAGCGAAGTGTTCAAAGACGCAGTAAACTAACGTCAACTTTTATCAACGAGTCATTCAAATGAGTTGTCGAAAGCGGGGAAATTATGACGCGTCTTGGAATTAAAAAAAGCTATCGCGCAGAGAAATTGTAGGACCTACAAAATCTCCTGAAATCTCCTTATCCCAACTACGTTGATTTTCTTTAATATAACATCTGATTGCGGTTCCGACAGTTCTATTTATACGCTCTACGAAGTTACATTGGGGATGATACTTGACATTGTAAAAGCTAGGTTTAAATTCCTAAAGGAATGACGATTGTTGCCCCTAGAAATCTTTTTGGTCATTCATTTGGAGTAATAGGCTATATTGGTTTTTTATATTTTTATAAATTGTTGGCGGAAATCACTACCTAAGATAATTTGATGTTCAAGCGAAGGGACAATAAAAAATTGTACCATCTGACATACTGAACCCACACATATCGGAATGTCAACAGTACCTATGACCTTTTGTGTATTTCCATCAGCGGTAGTAATCTGAATTTTTTTAAGACATAAATAATTGTTAACTCGATGAAGTTTTAGGTCAAATTGATGTAATAAGTCCTTGTAATCCCTTCCAAGGATGGAATGGGTTGCCCCTGAATCCAGTAAGGCAATAACCTCCTTTTTGAACATGTTAACAACTATATATGGTCTATTAACGAAAACAGGTGAAATATGAATAGATTTTTTAACAACCTTATTACCTGAATAGTTTTTAGGGAATGTTTTCTGATGATGATCCAACCGATGGCATGTCACCGTAGAATCACTAGATCATTTTTGTTATTACTCGCGACTGTACAACTTCTATGACTCTAGACGTGTAACGTCCGTGATTTTCGTTATGTGACGCGTGAGTCTGAACGTGAGACGTCCATGATTCTAGATTCATAACGTCCACGCTTCAATTCAGAAGAGTGACATGTCGCTGGTCGAAGCTTATGACAAGCATGTCCAGTACTCGCAAGTGTACAACATCTATGACTCTAGACGTGTAACGTCCGTCATTTTCATTGTATAACATTCGTGAGTGTGAATATAAGACGTCCATGATTCTAGATACGTAACGTCCATCGATTAATTAACTCAGTTTAGAAGAGTGACACGTCACCTTAAAAAGCCTATAAAGAGTGTTGGTTTTTTTTTAATTGGCGCCGAAGTTGGCCTTGGAAATTTAATTGTGAACTTCAATATACATATGACATTCATGATTCTACATACGTAATGTCCATTCAGAAGAATACCATGCCACCGTAGAATCACGATCATTTTTGTTTTTACTCGTGACTGTGCAATCTCTATGACTCTAGACGTGTAACGTCCGTGATTTTCGTTATGTGACGTGTGAGTCTGAACGTGAGACGTCCATGATTCTAGATTCATAACGTCCACGCTTCAATTCAGAAGAGTGACATGTCGCTGGTCGAAGCTTATGACAATCATGTCCAATACTCGCGACTGTACAACATCTATGACTCTAGACAGTCTAGACATATAACGTCTATGATTTTCATTGTACGGTGTATTTTTTTTTAAATGCCAACCTTGGCCATGAAAATTAAAACTCATGTCGTAGCTTGGCATCTAACTCATGCCAAAACTGACAATTTAAAGTACATGTATGGAGCTAAGAGATGAATTTTCTTTTCCACAGCCATCCCTTATGGCATTTAAAAAAAACACATAGTATAACATTCGTGAGTCTGAATATAAGATGTCCATGATTTAGATACCTAACGTCCATCGATTAATTAACTCAATTCAGAAGAGTGACATATCACCGTAAAAAACCTATAGTGTTGTTTTTTTTTTAACTGGTGTCGAAGTTGGCCATGGAAATTTAATTGCGAACCGTTATCATGGTGACAGCTGTCAATCTGACGTTTGAACTCGCATTTCTAACCTTGCTTTCGAGGTTTCGAACTCACCAGCGCGATGTGACGACACAAGAATGCGATCTATTGCAATAAACGAAAAGAGACAATAACAAAATAAAGAAAATTGTGGTGCGTTCACAATAAGCACGTAGTCGCGCCAAATTAAAAAAAAAACACCCGTTACTTTTTTTAGAACGTTTTCGTAAAATTTGTCTTGCGCATATACAGGGTTCTTCCGAAACTGTGACGTTGAAGAGGTCCACCAGGTTTGCCAACGAAAGTCTTTTTTCTGTTGCTTTTAAAATTGAAGTAAATTTAAAATTATTTTCGGCGAAAACCGTCTTAACCAGTTCCGATGTGTGACAGTCGGTAACAGCAGCAGTAAAGTGTGACAAATACACATCGCCCCCTCGATCTTAAATCTCGCGCAAAGTTTGGATTATTTCCTGCCAGGCGGAAACAATTTGAAAAAAAAAATTGATTTACGCATATACAGGGTTCTTCCGAAACATGTACAAGTGCTTCCCAAACTGTGAACGTACAGTGAGATGCGTAAAGACCGCCAACGGACATAAACAGGGTTCTTCAGAAACTGTGACGTATAAAGAGATGCGCCAAGTTTATCAACGAGTTATTTTTTTCTACGAAGTAATTTCTAGGCGTGTTCCACAAATTAAAATGAATCAAATTATTACTTCATCATTCGTCTTAATCAGCTCTGACATATGACAGTCAGTGACAGTTGCAGTAAAGTATGTGAAATTCACGTCGTTTCGCAATGTTAAGCCACGCGGCGTAAAGTTCGAATTAATCGCTATTCCGTAAGCTTAGATTTTCGTAAAATTCCATTTGCGCTATATACAGGGTTCTTCCGAATTGCACGCGCTGTCAAAATGCGGTACTGAAAGTAGTAGGCTCTGAATGTGAATGTAAAAAAAAATGAAAATTATCGAAAAACTTTTTTATGATGTAGGGTGAGCCGCTTCAAGTGATTGAGTTGCTCTGAAATTCACGAATTATACAGCATGCCACAGAACTCGAGTCATTTAAACAAAGCCACATTTTTAATTCGCATGAGTATACAGAGAGCTGCAAAACTTGAGTCGTTTATTGAAGGGCGTATCCGTTTCTTTTATAATCGAACGTGTTTATAAACTCTCTTATAATACAGGGTGCTACTCTCACGTAAGACGACCTGATATTGGCCTTTTTATGGTAGAAATTCTTAGAAGTGCTTCGGCCAAAATCAAACACCTCTTTACCTAGTTTTTTTGTTTACATTCACACTGTGGAGCGATAACATCTTTCTTGCCGCATTTATGACAAAAGATAGATCTTTTTTGTAGACAGTTTCTAAAAGTGTGGTTGGGTTGTCCACAATTGTAGCAAGCGACACTGTTGAATGGTTTCGAGTCCCTAATTGGAAGAGTATTTACTTTTTTCACTTCACCTGGGTCAGTTGGTACATGCTTTTTATTTACAAAGGTATATTTCGGTTTTTGATTTTTACTAAAAGAACGTCTTTCATTTGACTTCAATAACTCGGTTGACTCACCAGCACATTGTGGGCCTGATACGTTCGCGACACTATAATAATGTTTTTTACTAGCATTTGCTTCATCAATCTTTTTGCAGACTTGCACTAGTTGTTTTAAGTTTGTTATATCAGCCAAGGCTAATTGAGACGTATAATAAGGAAGTAAATTTCGACGAATATATATATATATAACGTACGAATTTAGTCTGCTGAAAAGATTTTCCATAATAGCAACGAAAATAGCTACAGACTCACACTTAGCTTGAAGACGGTTTCTAATTTGTTCCCAAATTTCATCTATGTAGTAAGTTGATAGAAATTCCTCTTTTAAAAGAAAGACTAAAGAATCCCAATCATTCACACGAGATTTTACTAATCTGTACAAGAGTAAAGCATTGCCAGAGAAAAGATCGATTGCAGAATTGAATAATTCTATTTTATTTACATTTCGAGATACGCTTAGTTCATCGCACCGGTCTAGAAATTCTAGATTTTACATCTCCGGAAAATTTTATATTCCACTTATATACAGGGATTGTTTTATTTGAATTCAAACTGACATTCTGCACGGTTGAAATCTGATTAACCAATGAATCAGATCAACTTGAGGACTTTCCGTTTTTACCTTTTCTAACAAAAGAGCTTCTAGTTCAAGACAAGTGGCATATGATTCATTCTTAAAACTTTTAGACTCCTCATTAGCTTCTACAATACGTCTTACTCTGTTAGTTAAGTGAATAATTCTAGATCTAACTCTCTTAAAAGTTGAGTCAGACGAAGGACCTTCAAAATCATCAATCAATGACTTTATTGAATCTAAAGTTTGGGTCCTTTTCAGTATTAAAATCGTACGAAGCATCAACGTATTCTAACTCTGCTCTACCCCTGTCCTTATCAAGTAAACGACCAAGGATTTTTCTTTTTTGATTTACATCCTTGCGTTCTGATAATACACCCCGAATTCTCAATTCGTAGGTAAGTTCTTCAGTTAGAAGATGAACAACCTTTAAATTATCTAAGTTGAAAGTCATTTTTTTTTAAATATATATCTTGCGTGACGAGCATACAAATGTACGAATGTATAAATATATATGCAGAATACAGACAGAACAGTTTAAAATAGGTAGTTGCCGTTAGAACGAAAGAACACAACATTCAATAATAAAGGAATAATAACAGAAATAAGCAATAATATTTTCTGTGAATATAAACCCAATATTAAGTGAAGTGAAAGTGTTTCAAATTTATACGATGTCCGTAGTATCGCAGGAAACGTGCCAGACATAAGATTTTCAGTGGCAAGAACAAAGAGAGAGAGAGAGAGAGGGCGTTTGCGCCGTCACGTGATCGGGCACGCCTGTTGATCCCACAATTCCCTCAAAGTCCACAATCGAAAATCGAATGACACTGTTGTACCTATGACATTTGACACTTAGAAAAAAAATATGAGCGCCACCAAATTTTTGTAATGGGATTAACGTAAAGACAAAATCAGAAAATTTGGAATCCCAAAAAAAAAATGGAAACAAAATACAAAATTTTAAAATTGAATTAAGTAGAAAAGAGTGATCGTTCCAATAATATAGGTATATGTTTAATAAAAGTAGTAAACAATAATCACAGGCAATAATGTGCATCCAATTATTAAGGTAACAGATATTTAACTATATTAATATTTGATAATATAAATAACTGAATGTGTTTGAAAGGTGACAAGTAATTAATTTGCACGACTAATTAAATTAAATTAATTTAATTAAGTTAAACTAATTTAACGGTATATTAACCAGATGCACATAAAATATCACTGGATCCAAAATTGCACATTTTCCGAATTCTCACCATGTCATTTAAAATGTGACAAACGCAACGAGACTCTAGATTGGGTTATCTGAGTCGTCGTGGCGCAGTGCTTAGGTCGCAGGATGTGACAAGCCCTTCCTAGTTTCTCTCTCTCTCGTCGTCATATTATGTCCTTCAATGTCCTTGAAGTCAGAAGAATTCCTACAACTTTTTTTTTAACCGGTTTGAATGAAGCGAACGAAGCGAAAGCAATTTCAAAAAAATAAGCAAAAAATAATTTGAAAATCGAAGATAACTTAAAAAAAATCGAAAAGGCAATGAAAAATTCATTTACAATATTTGCCAGTCGCCCTGTATTTGTGCAGGAAACGGCCTACGTGCCGTTTGTGACGTTGCACCAGATTAAAATCGCCTTCCGCGAAGAGCCTAAGCCCTGCGGTAGAAAGAAAGCCCAGAAATCACCAGCGATGTCAGTCCATTTCACTCTTTCGCCCGGTTAAAACTGAGTTCATCTCGTAACGACCCCCGTCCCAGCGTAGTTGGGCGTTCTCTCCGCGACGCTCTTATTCTTGTGAGAGATTTCTCGATGTGCACATCTATTGTCGGTGCGTGTTCACAATATCTGTACTTCTTTTCATGTGAATCTTTTGATTGAAGACTGAAACGGAGTCTACTCCGAGATCTGTTTAAGTGCACGCCAGGCAAAATTCAAGCTCTTTATAAGCTTCTCTAAGCCTATTCCTGTTCATCTATTGTTGGTGCGTGTTCATAATATCTGTACTTCTTTTCATGCGAATCTTTTGATTGAAGACTGAAGCGGAGTCTATTCCGAGATTTGTTTAAGAGCACGCCAGGCAAAATTCAAGCTCCTTATAAGCTTCTCTAAGCCTGTTCCTGGGACAAATAACAGGTAGGCTTTATCGGCAAAGCGAGAGCAATTTAAAATCAAAAACAAAAAATAATTAAAAAATCGAAGATAAACTACCGATCGAAAAGGTAATCCGGTTTTAAAAAACGAATCGGAGACGGCTGTCAAAATAAAAACGAAAGCTCTTAAAGAAACAACAAGAAGCGAAAGCTAATGAAAAGAAACGAAAATAACCAAAAGACGAAAACAAGTGAAAGAAGAAAAAAACAAATGACTATCGAAGAACGGATGAGGTTAAAATGAAGAATCAAAAATTACGAAGCACATTAAAAAAAACTAATGTAGTTAGAAAAAACAATCGAAAAGCGAAAACAATAATAAAAGAACGAAAACAATCAAATCGTGAAGAGAATAGAAAAAAGCAAAAAAAAAACTGAAAAAACAAATGATAACTGAGGAAACGAAAAGTCGATTACAAAAAAAAAAAAACAATAGGCGAAAACAAATAAGAAGAAACGAAAATAATCAAAAAGCGAAAACATTTGGAAAAAAAAATCAACAAATGAGAAACGAATGCAAAAAAAATAAAAGCCAAACAACGAGAAGCGAAGACAAATAAAAATAAATAAAAGTAATCAAAACGTGAAGGCAAAAACGAAACAAAAATTTAAATAATGAGCGAAAACAATTTCGAAAAATAATAAAACTAAATAAAAAATAACAGGCAAAAAAAAAATGACAATCGAAGAACAGATGAGGTATAAAATAAATAAAAATTTATGCAAATAAAAATTATAAAATATAAGTAAAAAAAAAACAAATGCAGTTAAGAAACAGATAAAGTAATTATAAAGAAAAACAAAAACATTCGAATCGTCGAGAGAATAGAAAAAGCAAAAGAAAAAACGACCAAAAGCAATTAAAAATAATAGTAATAAAAAATTGAAGAGCAAAAAAAAACAAATGATAATTGAAAAAAAAGTCGATTAAAAAAAGACAAGAAGCGAAAACAATTGAGAGAAAAAAAAAACAAGAAGCGAAAACGAATAAAAAGAAACAAAAATAACCAAAAGGTGAAAACAACTGAAAAAACAAATGAAGGTTGAAAAACGGCCGAGGTTAAAAAATATATTGAAAATTATGTAAATGAAAATTATAAAATACATAATAAAAAAAACAAATGTAGTTAAAAAACAGAAAAATAATCACAAACCGACTTCAACAGAAAAAAAACGAACGATAAGCGAAAACAATAATTAAAAAAAAAACAAAATAATTTTAAACAAAATATTTTATAATTTTTACTTGCATAAATTTTAATTTATTTTATACCTCATCTGTTCTTCGATTGTCATTTGTTTTTTTTTGCCCATTATTTTTTGTTTTATTTTATTATTTTTCGAAATTGTTTTCGTTCATTATTTGAATTTTTGTTTTGTTTTTCTGTTGCCTTCACGTTTTGATTACTTTTATTTATTTTTATTTGTCTTCGCTTCTCGTCGTTTGGCTTTTATTTTTTTTGCATTCGTTTCTCATTTGTTGATTTTTTTTGCCAAATGTTTTCGCTTTTTGATTATGTTCGTTTCTTTTTATTTGTTTTCGCCTATTTTTTTTTTTTTTTGTAATCGACTTTTCGTTTCCTCAGTTATCATTTGTTTTTTTTTTAGTTTTTTTTGATATTTTCTATTCTCTTCACGATTTGATTGTTTTCGTTTCGTTTTCGCTTTTCGATTGTTTTTTCTAACTACATTAGTTTTTTTAATGTGTTTCGTAACTTTTGATTCTTCATTTTAACCTCATCCGTTCTTCGATAGTCATTTGTTTTTTTTTTCTTCTTTCACTTGTTTTCATCTTTTGGTTATTTTCGTTTCTTTTCATTAGCTTTCGCTTCTTGTTGTATCTTTAAGAGGTTTCTTTTTTATTTTGACGGCCGTCTCCGATTTGTTTTTTAAAACTGGATTACCTTTTCGATCGGTAGATTTTTACTTCGATTGTTTAATTATTTTTTGTTTTTGTTTTTAAATTGCTTTCGCTTTGCCGATAAAGCCTACCTGTTCTTTGTCCCAGGAACAGGCTTAGAGAAGCTTATAAAGAGCTTGAATTTTGCTTGGCGTGCACCTAAACAGATCTCGGAGTAGACTCAGTTTCAGTCTTCATTCAAAAGATTCGCATGAAAAGAAGTACAGGTATTGTGAACACGCACCAACAATAGATGTGCACATCGAGAAATCTCTCACAAGAATAAGAGCGTCGCGGAGAGAACGTACGTCGCAGCTCAGCGCTGTTTGTTCTTTTTTTTTTAAGTGAAAGGACTGTTGAGTTCCATGCGCGCCACACTTGATATATTCTGGGCCCAGGCCTAGACCTGAACTTCCCCCAACTGCTTCCTCTTAATCAACCCACAAAAACGAAAGCAAACGTTTTTTTTTCTTAGTTTAAACCAAAGAGCTCAAGGCCTGCCGCCGGATGTAAATTTTTTAACGCTCTCCTTTTTTTTGCTGAGGTCATTTTCGACTTTCGAGACTCGAGAGACTTATCGCTTCGTCCTCGAAGCGATTGAAACTTACCGTTACTGAAAAACTGACAACTTTCAAAACATCATATTTAATTTATTCATTTCTACACGAAATCCTTACCAAAATAGAATATAAGTACAAAATATTTTATATCTCTTTTTAATTCTGAAAATGACAATCAATAAGTTAGATATTTCACCCCCTACGTAAACGGTATAATGAAAAAGAGTATTGTCATTTATATTTATCTGAAATTGAAATTTTCAAATTTTCTATCTACTCCTTTATTATTATCGCTGGTTAAGGCTGGGTACGTCGGTGTCTATACAATTCCATTCTGGTTCATATGAGTTCCATGCGGAAGTTCTCCTGACTCAGATTGGATTGGAATTTATAATAATTCCTCAGCTGGTTCTTCTGCATTTCCTCAGTTTTTAACACGAATCCTGAGAAAAAAAAACCGAACTCGTCTCCTTTACAAGTTCATAAATATTGAAGCCCGGACAAGTCGCCTAATATGGACACTTTAGAGAGTATTATTGTGAGGGACGGGTGGTTAAAAATTATAAAATAAAAGGGGGAATTCAAATTTATCAACTTTACAAGACCTCGTCGAGACACTATGTTGTTGCAGCCAACAATTTCCACTTCTTCTCCTTCTCCTCACTCAACCAGGGACTCGAGTAACAATTTCTTTGTTTTTGCTTGAGCTGATTTTAGTCAGATTTTGCTCTCAATGTCCGTCTCCTTTATATGGAATAAGATTTTCAGTCCTTGCCCGCCACTACATTAATTTTCGGGATTGACGATTTACGTTCTGTCTTCTAAAATGAAATTTAGTTAAAAATAAAGAGGAAATATATTCATTAGTGTATATGTTCACAATAGGTAAGGACAAGTACAAATTGAACTAAGGAATTCGGCACGGATCGAAATTCCAAACGGTATTAAAACACTAACTCAAAATCATATATGATCGAATAACATTTAGGACAATTTTAATAAGGAAACATATAATTCAGTCAAATCACTAAAGAGCATAATTTAGACAAATATAAAATTTTAAATGTTACTACAGATTACCTCAGAACGAGGCGGTACAAAACAAATTCAAAATTAATTTTATAACTGGAAGAAAATAGCGTTTTGTAAATCAAATAAAGCAGTTGTTAGTGTAAGAATCCAAGCATCTTATAATTCTCATTATAATTATGAAATGAATTCACTGCAACGCGAAATCCGCCCACATAAAAAATTGCGTAACCGTAGCAGGTGTTCGCTTTACAAAAAAAAAAACCTTGCGCTAGATGACACACGATGGACATTGCAACTGCAGTAAAGATGTTAGCTGACCTCGTGCTATTTCGCACACTTAAGCAAGACCACGTGATCAAGGAAAACCAAATAAAAGCTGGCGTGGCAAAGCACAATGAGGAGACAGCTTCAAGCAGTTTGGTCGCGTACATCTCCAGAGCCCGAAGGCATTTATAAAATGTTACAGAGGGTGTTGCTGTTTTCCAAAAGTCCGTTTGTTTCTGTATCTAGTGCTATGGTTGGGTAAGAATTTTAATAATTTGATTACTATGTTGGCTCTGTTTATAAACTAACATTGCTTATTTTAATTATGAGATGCTGCTTTCTCGTTCTAAAATTATTTAGAATTTGTTTGATGTTGTCTTGTGTGTTGTTGTGAAGTAATCTGTAATTGCATTTAAATTTTGAATTTGTCTAACTTGTGTCTCTAGTAATTTAATTAGAGTGTTGTATGTACTAAAACGTCCCTCACATTTTTCTAGTAACATAACTAATTGGCAAGTAAATTAATGTTTTCTCACCAAACCATAGTACTGGATACAGAGTGAGATGGACGGATTTTCAGTCTTTGTTCACTCAGTATGACATTCTTCGAGTGCTAACGCGTGTTTCGGCGCTCGCAGGTGTAACGCCGCGGGATATTTAAGATGAGCGCGTGCCGTAAATTCGAGTTATCTCCCGAAATTGGGGGGGGGATTACGTATTTACATGAGCTCGTGACTTACGGCGTCATTTCGAATTCCCCGGTGGCCAAGCGGGCGCTTCGCAAAAAACATAAAAGAAACATATCGTTACGCCCCTCGGGACGGATGGACAAAGACCTCGGGGGCTCTTTGTCACCTCGTCGTTACGTAATCAAAAACAAAAACAAAAAAGTAATGGTGATGGTATGAGGATGAAGGAACGAGGATGGAACTGATAATTATCGCCGCGTCGCGTTCTCGTCAAAGAGCGGGATTGCCTTTTTCCCCCCCGCCCGCCGCCGCGTAACGAGAGTGTATTTGCGCGGAATTTAAATTTGTTTCCTCTCCTCGCTTTGTCGCGACAAAGAGGAGCCCCTTCGACGCAATTTACGGACGTGAACGGTCGGAAAATTAGGGGCCCGGTGTAACTCAAACGGCGTTCTCACATTAGGGGACGGTATTAGGGGACGGCGGAAACGGACCTAATCGTGGCTGATTTTTTTCTTCCCTTCGCTTCGCCGGGGATGGAAAGGATTCGGGTGTATTAAATTTGGCGAGGGTTGCGTAATGAAACGCGTAATGTCATTTCTGAAAATTTCGGAAAATTACCGAGGAAGATTTTCCTATTTTAAGGTCTCAGCTCCCAGATGTAAGAAACTCCGTACAGAGAAACTTATTATTTCAAAATCAGAAAAGAACTTGCAGCTACAAACCCCTGAAAAAAATTACTGAGACTGCAACCGAACGCAAGTGTTATTAAGAGAAAAAAAATCGCCGAGACTGCAACTGACCACAAGTGGGATTTACAAAAAACAAATGCTGAGACTGCAACTGAACGCAAGTGCGATTAAACACCTACCTCACTGCTCTGCGCAGGCGTAATATTTACGTAATTGATATTCGCACTAATGAGCTGCAGTATAATTTGTTTAGAAAATAAAAGTTGATCATGGGATTGTGAAATTTAGTAAACTGTAAACTCTAATTAGAGCCGCCCAATTACAGGCGAATTAAAAACACGAGATTATTCGACGATTCCCAGGGAATAAATCCGGTGGTGTTCTTGACTCAATTAAAATCCGCTTTAATTAGCTGTTAGCTGCTGGGGCTCCTCCCTAAGCCGATGATTAACGTCGTCGTTCCGGAGCGGCGATCCCCGCGGTTGCGCGCACAAAAGATTTAAGGGATGCGGCCGCACAATAAACAAAATTAAAAACTGCTGAATCGGGGCGTTTATTGTAATCGGAGTCGTTACGGCGGAAACAAACGTAAATTTCTGAAAGTACACGCACGTTCGACCCCTTGCATTCCCCGGGGGTGGATTTCCGTTCGTTAGCCGTTCCGCAGCTGTAATTAAAATCGACTTAATTTATTGCGCTCATTTTCAGGTGTTTCAGTTTGTTTGGCTAAACATTCTTTTAAGAGATAGGTAAAGTTTCTTCTTCTTCGAATTTATTTGGTAGTTGTACGATGGGGTTGGTTGGTATTGAAACCATCATCGGGACAGACGGGAAAATATTCAAACGAGTTTTTGGTCTTATTCGAATTTTTTGTTAGGCCCTTATAGAAAGACTAAATCTTGCAGAGGCAGCGCATTACACAATTCCCCAAACGAAACCGGCGCAAAGTGGTTTAAGTTGTATAGAACTGAAATTATCATTGTCTGTTATTATTTTTAGTGTGTTTTACTTTTTTTGATACATTATGTTTTTAAATAAATAAATAACTGAGCAAAAATTAAACCGAAAGTTAAAAAAACAAGTTATTCAAAAAACAAAATTTAATGTGAGATAAAAAAATACATATTTTTAAAACCATAAGAACTTAAGAACTAAGCAATTGAAACAATATTTGCACTACGCCAAATATTTAGAAAAAAAACAACTGAGCACCAGAAATCAGCAGTACTAGCAACAGTACTAGAATACATATGCTATAGTTTTTTTTATAATACTTGTCGGTGTAAGAATTCAAGGGTCTTGGAACCCTGCGTTTATCACTAAAAATAGAACCCAAAGTTTTGAAATTTCTTAACATTCAGGTAAGAAATTATTATTTTTATTCGTTTTTTCTTAATTACTAATGAGGAGGTTAATCAATTCATCGATAGATGTCGCTCTTATGGTTGTGACAATTGTTTTTCTCTAAGAATGAATCGCTTCTAAAAAAATAAAATTGCACTCGAAGCGAATTCGATTTTAAAAATGTAATTTTTTTCGATGTGTATTCTTTTCCCAGTTATTTAAACAGCACTTCTACAATTCACCGATAGATGTCGCTGTGGAAACATCCTTCCACATTTGAAATTGCTTTTATCCTATAAAATTGAGTTAGTTATTAAAAAGAAAGCAGCACGAGTTCAAGACGAATTCAATTTTAAATGCTTATTTTTTCATTTGTTTTTTCGTCATTGTTAACAAGGAGATTAATCAATCGATCGATAGATGTCGCTTTTATAGTTGTAATAATTGTTTTTCTCTAAAAGTGAATCGCTTCTAAAGAATAAAATTGAATTTGAAGCGAATTCGATTTTGAAAATGCTTTTTTTTTCGATTTGTTTTCTTTTCCCAGTTATTTAAAAAAAATCACATCCTCAACTCGTCGATAGATGTCGCTGTGAGAATTTCCTTCCAAGTTTGAATTTGAAAGACACAAATATTTAAACTTAACTCAAAACGAATTCAATTTTAAAAGTTAGTTTGCTTTTTTCTCAATCGCTAACAAGGAGATTAATCAATTTATCGATAGATGTCGCTCTTGGACGCTCACTCTTGATGGCTATTTTTTTTAGATCGTGTCCCACACAGATAACTTTTAATATAATTTTTATTTTCGTATCAAAAAGCCGACTGCTTTTTCAGTCAACAACGAAACAACTAAAACCATGCTTCTGGGAATGGGGAGCTAAAAACAAATGCTATCAGAGGGCAGTGTTGCCAACTTACTAATAAAAATAATATGTTTTGTGTCCACCTTGCAATGGTGTTGTTTCTCTAAGAATGACAAGCTTCTAAAGAACAAAAAAGTTAGAATTGAATTGGAAACGAATTCGAGTTTAAAAAATGCAATATTTTTCGATTTGTCTTCCTTTCCCAGTTATTGAAAAGCATATCTTCAGTTCATCGTTAGATGTCGCTGTAAAAATATCCTTACACATTTGAAATTGCTTTTTTCCTCTAAAACTGGGTTATTTTTAAAAAAGCAGAAATTTGAGAAAGCAAATACAATTTGAAAAGTTTCTTTACTTGTTTTGTTGTTTCGTTTAATTCCCAGAGGAAATTAATCAGTCTGTCAATAGATGTCGCTCTTGAAAGCTTTTGTAATTTCGGAATAGGTTTTCTCTGAGAGTGAATGAATCGCTTCTAAAGAACAATAAGAGTTTAAATTGAATTCGAAGCGAATTTTAAAGTTTTCAAAACGCATTTTGTTTCCTTTTTCTGGCTATTTAGAAAGCACTTCCTCAATTCGTCGCTAGATGTCGCCATGAAAACATCATTCCAAATTTGAAATCGCCTTTTTCCCTTTAACATGGAGTCGGTAAAAGAATCAGAAATATTCAAAATGATTTCAATTTTTTTTATTCGTTTTTCCAAGAAGGTTAATCAATTAGTCGATAGATGTCGCACAAATACCAACCTCAGAAACATTGGAGAGGTAGAAATTACAGAAAAAAAAAATGGACAATATTTAGAGGAATAGTTATCTCAACACATAGTAGGGGACACATACTTAAGTGCATAAAGCAGTATTGTTACGGTATAAATCGAAATAAGGGGCATAGCGTTATATTAAACATAAATAAATACAGACAAACATAATTGTACAAAGTTCAACTTACCCTAACAGCACACATTAACAAAATAGAGCCTACATCATGCTCTGACAGCAACTAGTTTAAGATCTTCTCTTTTTATGCAAATCGCGGGGTTTTTATACATAGTGCAACTCGAGCAATTCCGAGACCGTAAAGGTACGATAGAATACGAGATACTTTAAATCCGTTTTAACTTGTTCAAGGTTCTGCACTTGCAGAGGGCACACGTCGAGGTCGCGCTAGATGCAATTCTCTTATCTCAAATTCGCTAAATGAATCTAAGTTTTTAATTTACTTTCGCCTTGTCACACCGTCTTACACCGAAGAAACCAGAATTAAGAAAATATAAACGAAACGCCTTTTAAGATCAGTTGAATTGAAAACACTAAAATACATAAGAACCTAACATTGAGACACGAAAAAATAAAAGAGACTACAGGTATAATGAACATAGAAGAAGAAGATTAACTTAAAGGTCTTATTTTAATATTCGTAGTTCCTTAGACTATTTAAAGTAATAATTTTCTGACATCCTCGTGTACTTCCAGTGTTTTTCTTTTCGGTTCTACAGGAAATTTATTAATGTATGGATCGGACGTTACAAGAAGCATATGAAGTACATCCTCATTTGTACAAATTCTACTACTTTTTCTGGAATGATTAAAGCGGTATCGCCGAGCTTCCTGTGCTTCTTCACTGAGCATGCCTATTGGTAGCGCAGCTGCTGAGATAATTTTGCTGCCATGCAAGAGGATTTTGTGCACGGTATTAGGCATGTTATACCAGTTATAAAGTTCTACATATAATTTGGCAGTTTCATGGCAATAATGCCCAAATTTATCTGGATCTATAGCTGCATTATAGTTAATTATATTTAGGATAATTCCAAATCGGTGTATTAGATCCTTATCAACTACAGTAATCTTAACTGTTATTGAACAGTTTTGAAAAAATCTTCTTGAAGTGTTGCCGTCTTTTTGTTGTGCCTGTACCCTGTTTGACGAGATCTATATTGAGGCCTAGAATTCTCTTAAACTTCTCTTGAATCTCTTTTTTTGTTTCCTCTTTTTGTTGCCGAGTATCTTTATTCGTCCTCCAGGCTTGAAACGATTTGTTATATGCTATATGTCACGTTTAAAGTATTACCAGTTTTGTTTAAATTAAATGGAACGCTGTTTTATGTTAGAACTAAAATGTCTTTATTAAACGCTATGTTATAAAATAAACTGTCTTTAGCCTTAAACTTAATTTAACTATATTTACTGATGTCGGAACTTATATTTATTCGGAATTATCTATTACTCATTATGCTACTTTAATAAATGTAATCTTACTTAATTATAGCATCTAAGCTTGGAGTGGGTCTGGCCTCCGAAGCCAGCCCTTGGCTCGTAGAGTCTTGCTACGTGCACTTATACACTTGATCACTTGCTTCCGACTATCACTGCTTTGCGGCTACTGTTATTTCTCTGGAGACGACCAGTTAACTGATTATATATTATAACAAATGTGTGTCTTATATACTAAAGATATACATGACGTCATGACCAAAAGTCCATTAAATTCGGTGAATACGCGTAGTTTCTAATCCGGAAAAGGTAGTGTCAGGATTTCTTATGCGATTACCAATTTATTTGGAGCGGAAGCTAATTGTTTTTTCGTTAAACCAGTTACACATTGCTCCAGTTATTTTACTACGTCGGCAACTCCGATGAACCTGTAAGTTCAACGGCAAAGCGTTGGAAGTCCGGCTCGCAGAGTGTGCAGATTCAGTAAATAACTCAGGAAAACGAAAACATTTTAAATCAATTAATAATTTCTAAATATCTCGTAATCGTGACAATACATTCCATAAACTTGATTCGGGCGTGTAATGGAGACATGCCCATTTGGAAAGTTTCTTCTGACTCGGGTTTGTTTCTTAAGAGTTCTAGGTTGTTCATTCCAGAAGGTTTCGCCTTGCATATTAAACATACTGACATGGATGCTGTCTCACTGCGACCTTTCCGTCGATCATAGTAAAAATTAGCTTATAATTCACTTTAAAAAGTTTATTATTTATACAAATGATGGACTTTGTTAAATTTGAAACATCGTTTCTGATCCCTTCTACTTCTTTTCGAATTATCTGAGGCGTTTCTTTCACGTATTCAAATTTGAGTGGTCGACAAAATCTTGTGGACGATGGTCGTAAATTTTCCCAAAAAACTAAGGAGGCGTTTTCGAGTAATTCTTGCAGCCTTACCTTCGCACAAGTTTCTGATATTCCCAAATTCATTGGATAACACTCTTTTTTTGTCTCGAGCACCTGGTAGTATGGTGGAAAAATATCATATCCAACTTCTTTTGCTGACTTTCTTAATATTTCGTATTGCTGATAAATCAATGCATAGATACAGGTGTATTTCCTGAAGATTTAAAAATCTCAAGGGTAATCCCTGTGCACAAGGGGGTGAGGTCACAGAGGGCAATTTCCGCCCGATTTCACTAGTACCCATCATCTCTAAAATATTCGAGACTGCTTTAAAACTACAAATAGTTAACCATTTTGAAAAACACAACTTATTTCATGCGAATCAATTTGGATTTCGAGCTAAAAGATCTACAACAGATGCAATAATATATCTAATAAATGAAATCATTAAAGGTATGGGGAGCAGGGAAAAGTGGCGGGAGTTGCCTTCTGTGACCTCAAGAAAGCATTTGATTGCGTTGATCACAGCATTATGTTAAAGAAGTTAGAACATTATAAATTCAACACACAAAGCAGACAACTTTTACGTTCATACTTACAAAATAGAAAGCAATTCGTTTGTGTAAATGGACTTAAATCTAAAACAAGCATTATATCTTCGGAAGTCCCACGGGGGTCAGTCCTTGGACCTATACTTTTCCTAATTTATTTAAATGACTTAATAAATGGAACTGATCAGGGAAAACTCATATCTCTTGCGGATGATACAACTCTTATAACAACTAGCACACAGTATCACAATTGCTCATTACAAATAAGTAATATACAAATCAATGGTTACAAGCTAACGGGCTTATCTTAAATAGGGATGAAACGTTAAAAATGTATTTTACAAATAAAAGCTTACAGGAGCAAAATCCAACTAAAGTTAAATTTCTTGGGGTTTATATGGACCCAGGCCTTTCTTGGCAATGTCGTATAAATTATGTCGCAGGAAAAATTTCAAGTAACGTGTATGCTTTAAGGAACCTGGCAGATTTACTACCACCTTCATTATTACTAAGAGCATATTTTGCACTTATCAATACCCATATTACCTATGCAATTATATGCTGGGGACATAAAAAAAGCCTGAGCAGAATATTTGCTTTACAAAGAAAAGCAGTACGTATTATCTGCCACATGGGATATAGAGAGAATGTGAGAAATAAATTTATAGAACTACAGATGTTGACGGTACCTGCATGTCTATCTTATATTCAATTACATATGAAAATGTATGAAACACATACGGATACCCATAATTACTCCACAAGATATAATGAGAACATCCTGGCGGAATTCTGTAGGCTGGAATCTGATAGGTACGGACCAAACTATTACGCAGTAAAATATTCTAATAGGCTGCGAAATAAAATCAGGGCCCTGCCACGAGACAAGTTCAGGCATGAACTAAAAATCTGGCTATTAAGAAATCCATTGTATGATATCGATGAGTTTTTAAACTGTAATCTGTGTATGTAACATTTGAATCTTATTTTAATGTGTATTACAAGTGCACTCAGAAATCTTAATCTATTTAATATCAATATATGTATTAGCTATATGACCAATCATGTAAAATGATTTAACACATGAAATTGTATTGACAAGTGAATTACTGTTGTACGAGTAGAAAACACAATAAAGCACTTACTTACTTACTTACCGAGCGTCTCTCACACCCTGTGTGTGGACCGAAGTGTAGTCCTGGTCGGGAGATCTGCGTGTTAATTAGAAGTAATTCGCTGAGAGACCGAAAGATCATAACTACCCACAGTAGAGCATCAAATAAAACGGTCAATTATTACCATTGCGCATAGGGTTAGATAATCGTCGAAAACAACGCAATCAGAGGTTAACAAATAAAGTGAGAGTCACTGCACCTCCACCTCTTGGCGATAGGAGCGGTCGAGAATCTCCCCCTTCGCCGCGTTATTAGGTTTAAAAACAAATCGGCTCACGCGCCTCCACAGGAGGGCTTCCGTGAAAAACTGGCGATTACTATTGATTCTCTCGCAAATTGATCGCCTGGACGGCATTTTGTATCACATACTTCCCCGAATATCTGATTAATTAATTAATTACGTTCATTAAGTAAGTACACTGTAGGCACACGGCCACACTGTGCGCTGGTTGATTATACAGAGCGTGTCTTCGAGTACTATTGAATTTGTTTATTTGTTGGGACATTTTCATTACTTATTTAGTTGTCCGTAAAAGTCAACAAGCAAGGGTAGCACATCGACGTGTTACACTGTCTAAAGAACGTCAGTAGATGGAGCTGTCGTAAATGGGATGTTCATGGAGAACATTTCGAAATAATTTTTTTTAATTTCGCGGACGATAAATTGTTCTTCGTCAATTCGGAACGATTCATCGTGGATTTAATAGCGACGACACCCAATAAATGGCGCTGGTCGCAACGTTTGTATTTGTCTTTTTGTTATTTTTAATTTTTGATTGAATTGAAAGAAATGTGATAGTTTGAAAACTTTTAGGAACAGGACCAACTTGTTCGTTTATTTTTTTTCTTTTCTAGTTGTAGTATGTTTAATACTCAATGGACGGCGCTGGTTGTAACTAAACCTTTTCATATTTCTTCTGATTGCAGATTTATAATAAACTGACGAATAGCCCACGTTGGGCGCCAATTTATACAGCCACCCGTTTACGCAACGCCGATTGGTGGCAGGCCGGTGGGATATTGAAACCAATAATGTAGACTTTCTTGTCAGCTGGTTATTTTATTTTCATTTCGGAAGAAATGAACCCGTTTGTTTTTATTTTGTCGATCGTAACAAACAAACGGTTACTAATAAAGAAGTTTACGTACAAGTTCCTCGGAGAGACAATCAGATTACGGCGCGGATGAAGACATGTAATTTTAATTCGGCGGCGTCCGTCGGGCCGTTTGCGTCGTCCGGAATAGCATATGAGCCTTTAAACTCGGCGGATGCAGTCGGGGTCTGAATTTTAAAGTCCTGCTTGCCGGCGCGCTCAGGAGCGATCCGAGCGCCGGCTCAGCAGTTTTCCAGAACATATGGTAAGTTCCGGGGCGTTTTTATTAGCGCGTCTTACACATAAAGTCCGAGGTCGACGTGTTTGTTCTGTATTCGGTAACGACGTCCAGGACGACCGACGGCATAAAGTTTATATGCGCGACTGCGACTGCACGCTCGTAAATATGCGGCGGACTGCATTGATTTCTTACTATGTAACTTGTCGGATGTTTATTTATGAAGTTCCTGAAGGGGTCGACTCGACGGAATTTAGAATGCTTCATACGAGGGCGACAAGACAGCGACCTCGTCATCTATCGAACGGAACCGGCACCTACTTGCAACAAACAATCAATCGTAAACGTACAGTTTCAAACCGCGATTAGACTCTTTCGGTTTTCTCTCCCTTTTTCGGCTTGACGCCCCCCATAAAGAACGAGGATAAAATTATCATCCGCATCTCATATCGCGGGGCGAATCGAACCCTCCGCGACACATCCGCATGTAAAATACGCCGCGTGAATTTGTATCTGCTGCGAGGGGGGTGTGGGTGAAACGGGGGGTGGGGATTGATCCGGGGCGTAATCTCCGCGCCGATACGGGATGCGGGCCCCTTTGAACCTATTACTTTTTAATTCGGGGCCTTTTAAATCCGCGCCGGCTCCCCGTTAATAGAGTCACTTCGGCGGCGGGCTTAATTGGGCGAGCTTTTAAACGCCGCCGCGTCAATTAGGATGACGAATTATGAATGAATCTATTAGGTCAATATGAAGGGCGGAAGAACCTTAAAACATTTTTGAATTTAATACTTGTGCGCTCCCCGACCAACATAGGAACTTCGGAGAGGCCTAGAACTCGCCGCAAACAATCAACAACCGGACAATATATCCCTTCACTTCTTCACTCCAAAGCAAACATTGTCTAATGAAAAACTTGCACAGAAACGCGGTCTGTTTGCCAAGCGATCGGTCACAAGGCAATCTCAATTGAGTCGGCGTGCGACGCGAACGATTCGCGACTCAAGTGAAGTTTAAAGAATATCGGAAAACACGGACTACGAACCGATCGACACGCAACGTGACTCTAAAAACGTACCTGCCGTAAATTCGACGGACAGGCTTAGAGAGGCCTAGGACTCGCCGCAAACAATTAACAACCGGACAATATATCCGTTTACTTTTTCACTCCAAAACAAACACCGTTTAATGAAACGTTTACACAGAAGCGAGAATAACTCTCAACGCGGTCTGTACGCAAAGCGAGCAGTCACAAGGCTAACGCAATCTCAATTGGGTCGGCGTGCGACGCGAACGATTCGCGGGTGGGAGAAAGGTCCATTGGCCAATGACAAGACATCTCACTTTCAACATGGTAGGGATCGTCTGGGGTTGTTTACGACACTTAGGACGACCTAAGCGTCGTTTATGGAACAGTCCAAATTCCAAAGGTCAAACTGCGACGTAGTTACACTATCGTCAAGATACAGGATGACCCGAAAGTTAAATAAAATATTTTTAAAAAAATCAGTCCTGTACATTTAACAATAGCTGAGAAAAACAGCTTCAAATTTCTGGGAGTCGTATAATATAGCGCCTCTAACGGAGAGCTGTCTGAACTACTCACTTCGTAATGCAGACACATTTAGTGTTGCCAATGTGCGGGCAATTACCCGTATTACGGGTAATTTAAGCAACCTTGCGGTTAAAAAAAAATACGTGGGTAAAAATGGGTGTTTTCAAGGAAGAAAAAAAAACAGACAAATTTTTAAATTTTTGATTGACGACTTGTTAGCAACAAAGAAATCACTAAAGCCGGAAGCCGACAAAAACTAAAGTGACTAACTAACAGCCAAATCCACATTGTCGATCAGTGTTGCCAACTCTGCCCATAATTCGGTAAATCTACCGATTTTGAACGCACCAATTTTTTTTTTGTTTTCCTTGTTTCCAGTAGATCGTCTTTTGTTTTACTTTACGTCAAAAATTGCACAAATTTCAAAACTAAATTTTACAAAGTTTTGTTTATTTAATGAATTTTTTTTTAATTTTTATGTTTTGTAATTTTATTTAATGAGTTTTTTTTTGTAATTTTTTTCTAATTTTATTCAATGAGATTTTTTTAAAATTTTATAAATTCGTCGATTATCTTTTATTTTACGCGAAAAATTGCACAAATTTCAAATCTTAATTTTAGAAAGTTTTCTTTATTTAATAAAAAAAATTGATTTTTATAATTTTTTAAATTTTTTATGATTTTTTGTTATTCTTATAATTTTATAGAAAGGAGAAAGTATTGTTTATTTAATGAGAATTTGTTAGTTTTTATTTTTTTGTGATTTTCATTTTATTAAATGAGATTTCTTTTTATTTTCATTTTTTTTCTAATTTTATTCAATGAGATTTTTTTATAATTTATTATTTTTTAATTTTATAAATTTGTCGATCGTCTTTTGTTTTATTTTACGTCAAAAACTACACAAATGTCAAATCTTTATTTTAGAAAGTTTTGTTTATTTTGATTTTTATAATTTTTTAAATTTTTATGATTTTTTGTAATTTTTATAATTTTTTGTAATTTTATAGAAAGGAGGAAGTATTGTTTATTTAATGAGAATTTGTTAATTTTTATTTTTTTGTGATTTTCATTTTATTAAATGAGATTTCTTTTTATTTTCATTTTTTTTTTAATTTTATCAAATGAGATTTTTTTATAATTTATTATTTTTTAATTTTATAAATTTGTCGATCGTCTTTTGTTTTATTTTACGTCAAAAACTACACAAATGTCAAATCTTTATTTTAGAAAGTTTTGTTTATTTAATTAAAAAAAATTGATTTTTATAATTTTTTAAATTTTTATGATTTTTTTGTAATTTTTATAATTTTTTGTAATTTTATAGAAAGTATTGTTTATTTAATGAGAATTTTTTAATTTTAATTTTTTTGCAATTTTATTTAATGAGATTTCCTTTATTTTTATTATTTGTTTCTAATTTTATTCAATGAGATTTTTTTATTTATACGTAACTTTTTTTTACATTTTATAATAATAATTTTATAAATTTTCTTTATTTCTCGATCGTCTTTTGTTTTATTTTACGTCAAAAATTGCGCAAATGTCAAATCTTAATTCCCATAACATTAAATTTCTCGCTCAATAAGCGGTTGCCCGAAGGTTATGCAGATGGCGCCACTATTTTTAATCTCAGATGGCAACATAATTTTCTTTTCATTTTTTATTGTTTTCATTTCGACGTCAATAGTTGATGGGGGCTACGATTTTTTTTACTGAATTTTTTTTCGTAAGTTTCTGGTTTCCATTTTCATTTACACATTAGTAGATGGCGCCATGGTATTTATTATAAGTATAAGTCATGGATGACGTCATATACATATTTTTGCTTTGATTTTCTTTTGACGCTTTTTTTTCATATTAACATTGACGTAATTTTTTTTTAAATAAATTTTAATTTTCAGTTTCACTTTGGCGCCAAGATATTTACTATGTATATCAAATCATAGGTGGCGGTATATCTTTTCTCTTCGTGGATTTTTTGTTTTCATTTTCATCTTGACATTAATAGATGTCACCGTGATTTTTTAAATTAAATCGCAGCATTGTTGTTTCTCTTTCAAATAAATTTTTAATTTTCTTTAACAAACGTTGTCAAGATGGCGTCATAATTTTTTCCTTCATAAACTTTATACTTTGATTTTAATTTTGACGACATCAAAAATTTTATGCAACGGATTTTCTATTTATGTTCATCATTTTTTTCTTGCGCAAGACCGAATGTAAATAGATTCTTAATGAAACTACAGTCATAGCTGCTAAAGACTAGCTTCAAATAAAATCGCAGCGCCGTGCGTATCCACATGGGGGCCCACAACCCCATAATCATTTTTAATGTCACGCTTCGCATTCTTAATTCGACTTCAACTTGTAATACGATCGAGGGAAGCTATTTCTGAACGCACCCCAAGCTCTTAACCTAACCCAATCCAATTTGGAAAAACAAATGACTGTCGGGTTTTCCAATTAGGTTTCGAAGGTTGTTTTACGCGGTTCACGCCATCAATTTTTTTAGCAAGGGCACCGCGAAGAAGAATCGCCACTTAGAGTGACTCCGGTAAAACGTCCGGAATAAATGAGGGAGGGGGGGGGGGGGTGAGAAGAATCAAATAAAAGTGAAGTCCAACGAAAATCGGAAAACACGGTTTACGAACCGATCGACACGCAACGTGACTCTAAAAACGTACCTGCCGTAAATTCGACGGACAAGCTTAGAGAGGCCTAGGACTCGCCGCAAACAATTAACAACCGGACAAGTGTCCGTTTACTTCTTCACTCCAACGTTTAATGAAAAATTCACGCAGAAGCGAGAATAACTCTCAATGTTTGTATGCAAAGCGAGCGGTCACAAGACTCAAGACGGAATCTCAGTCGGGTCGGCGTGCGACGCGAACGATTCGGGGGCGGGGAAGGAATGTCTGAAAATGAACACAAGAACAAAAGCTCGGTTTTATTAAATTTGTACTTCTTGATATTAAAATAATAAGGACACATTTTTCTTAAAATTATTTATACACAGAATATTAAGTGTTTGGTGTCTATTTTGGCGCGTCATCTAACAACATATTGAAGAACCGTCAAATCTAAACCGATTTGTCCATCTTGTGTGCATTGTGATTTTCTTAAATTTAAACTATTTTGTCATTCCGTATTTCTAAATATCTAGAGATTGAGAAACGAAGAAAGAATTCGAAGTATTTTTCGTAATTAACAACTTAAATTTCCGGTGGTGGCGCTGCAATCGCCGACAGCTGATCGGCGTTTTAGCTAAAACAAACATTACTGAAATCTGCACAACAAAACAATTGTTCACTCTTAACAAGTTATTTTCGTATTTCGAATTTCAGCAGTTTTACAATTTCTTTCAAGCATCTTTTAAATGTCACAGCATATTTACGTAAAACGTTAGTTCCATAAAATACTTGTAGAGGTCGTGACCAAATTTTTAATTCCCCAATAGCGTTTATACACAAAATGTTAAGTATTAAGTGTTTGTTTTAGCGCGCCATCTACCTTCATATTGAAGAAGCGTCAAGTTTCAACCGATTTTATCCATCCTGTGTCGATTTTGTACTTCATGACATTATTAAACTATAGAATAAGTAAAGAATAGATAATATTTTTCCACAAAGTATTTCTATACAATATTATTAAGTATTTGGTGTTTGTTTTGGCGCGCCATCTACTAACAGATTTGGAGAACCGTAAAATTTAAACCATCATGTGTATGCACTGTGTACTTCTTAATATCAAGAAATTGAGAAACGGGGAAATAAATAATAGGAAATATTTTTGGTAACACACAAAATATTAAGTATTTGGTGTCAGTTTTAGCGCGCCATCTGCTAACGTATTGGAGAAGTGTCAAATTTAAACCGCTTTTATCCATTCTGTACTTTTTGATATCGTTACATTCCGCGAAGTAAATTCTATTTTTAGACTAATCGCACCACCTATGATGCAAAAAAGATTCTAAAGCATTCCAGACTCGCCCCGAATGGTGATAGAATTTGCTAGAATGTTCTTTGTTTGTATATATAAGCCACCCCGAAGCAGCGGGATATTTAAATCAGCTTTATTTAGAAAGCGATGTGTGTAGCAAGCGAATTAGTAGAACGATTAAGTTATAGAAGTGTTATTCATGTGCTTTTATTGTGTTATAAGTATGATCGTAGACATTAAAGTATTTTTAGAATAAACAACGATTATAATTTGTGAACCCCGAGTAGTAACAATATCATGAAATTAAGGAATAAGGGAGCGAGTGTTTACATTACACATTCTTTTTTAATTATAATCGACGGTCCTGGAATACATTCATTCCCATTCAGTACATAAATTTTAACGTTTCGATAAAATCGTAAACGATCTGGAGATAACAGGCGCGTATTTTACTATAAAAAGTAAATGCTAGGTTCTTTTATGAACACAGAACATGTAGAAGTGTTAAGAAATCATTATCAATCGACAACATTAATTTAATTTCCGTTTATATCCAAGAATACAATTCTTTGCAGTCGTTTAAAATATAGATGTTGATTAAATTGGGATAAAATGGAAGCTGTTGAGAGGATGGTAATAGTGTCGATCCGAAGCTGTTCAATGGATTAAATTACACCTTTGGTATTACGATGGGAAATTCAAAAATTATCTGCCTGGCCATGAAGAAGAAGAATAATTTAAACATTTTTATGTTTCAATGTACTGTTGTAATCTTGCGACCGTTGTTGTTCGTCAGAAGTATAAAACTAATCTCTGTTAATTTAGCTCGGGAAGGAACACTCGTACTTAACTCATAATTAACGAGTGTATTTACACAATCGAAATAACGACATTGGGGTTGGTCGCGAGACCTGAACGAGCGACACATCAAACCTAACAAAAAAAAACAAAGTTTATAATAAAGATCGGATCACGTCCTCGCTCTACGACGTTCCTGCACAAGTAAATAGTGTGAAATGTTGACATAGAAATTTAACTGAAAGCGGATAGTTTTCTAATAACATATTTCTCGGTTGATTGCGCCTATAATGATTAGTATAGAGAAACAATAAGAGGGAGGTCGATTGTCGTTATCGTTTCACCATCAACCACGACAGAAGCAGAGTCGCCAACTTAAACTTTGAAGTTTTTTTTAACTTTCTTAATTTTTTCCAATCTTAGTTTCTTGCTCGGGTTGAATAGAGTTAGGTTGGCTTTAGTTTTAATTTCTTAATTTTTTCAAGCTTAATTTCTTGCTCGGCTTGAAGGCAGTGACACGCCGGGCATTCCGAACCGCCGCCGGTCGTGGCTCGAATGCAGATTTCCGCGGAGTCATTCGTCCGTCGATGTTTTGATTCAAACGCGTTTAATAACCTGCGCTACGTTCGCGTTACCTCCTGTTCTTATCCCGATCCTGAGTAAGCGTCTCACTCTTTCTTACATGGTGCGGGCGTTTCGCACATTCTGATCCTAGAGTGGGAGTTTCACTCCTTTCTATCTGGTGCGGGCGTTTCGCACATCCTGATCCTGAGTGGGAGTTTCACTCACAACCACACCACCGATCCGATCCCCGGAGCCTGTACCGGAACGCATGCACAGTGCGCTGTCATTTGTTTGACATTAGTGTCCGTGCGACACACCGTTTCCGAAACTACCGTCCGGACACCGACGAGCAAACCCGAACCGCCGCGCGCCGGACTGACGTCAAGCAAAGCAACGATCAGCAACTACTTGTTGAAGTTGTCTGCTTGACAGAACAATGCGTTGTAAACACTGATGTTTGACAGTTGTCACAATTTTGAGGTTAAGTTTCTAATGACTAGTTGGGAATACGAGGATTTGTTGAATCGGCAATTATTGAAGTTGTCTGCTTGACAGAACAATGCGTCGTAAACACTGATGTTTGACAGTTGTCACAATTTTGAGGTTAAGTTTCTAATGACTAGTTGGGAATACGAGGATGTGTTGAATCGGCAGTTATTGTAGTTGTCTGTTTGACGGAACAGTGCGTCGTAAACATTGACGTTTGACAGCTGTCACAATTTCGAGGTTGTAAATATATAGTTTCTAATGTTTAGTCAGAGTGCGAGAATTTGTTGAATCGGTATTTATTGAAATTGTCTGCTTGACGGAACAATGTGTCGTAAACATTAATTTGACAGCTGTCACAATTTCAAGGTTATAAGCATATGATTTCTAATGATTAGTATTAGTTAGAGTGCGAGGATTTGTTGAATCAGCAATTATTGAAGTTGTCTGACGGAATAATGCGTCGTAGACATTGACGTTTGACAGCTGTCACAATTTCGCGGTTATAAGCATATGGTTTCTAATGATTAGTATTAGTTAGAGTGCGAGGATTTGTTGAATCAGCAATTATTGAAGTTGTATGAAGGAATAATGCGTCGTAGACATTGACGTTTGACAGCTGTCACAATTTCGCGGTTATAAGCATATGGTTTCTAATGATTAGTATTAGTTAGAGTGCGAGGATTTGTTGAATCAGCAATTATTGAAGTTGTATGAAGGAATAATGCGTCGTAGACATTGACGTTTGACAGCTGTCACAATTTCGCGGTTATAAGCATATGGTTTCTAATGATTAGTATTAGTTAGAGTGCGAGGATTTGTTGAATCAGCAATTATTGAAGTTGTCTGACGGAATAATGCGTCGTAGACATTGACGTTTGACAGCTGTCACAATTTCGCGGTTATAAGCATATGGTTTCTAATGATTAGTATTAGTTAGAGTGCGAGGATTTGTTGAATCAGCAATTATTGAAGTTGTATGAAGGAATAATGCGTCGTAGACATTGACGTTTGACAGCTGTCACAATTTCGCGGTTATAAGCATATGGTTTCTAATGATTAGTATTAGTTAGAGTGCGAGGATTTGTTGAATCAGCAATTATTGAAGTTGTATGAAGGAATAATGCGTCGTAGACATTGACGTTTGACAGCTGTCACAATTTCGCGGTTATAAGCATATGGTTTCTAATGATTAGTATTAGTTAGAGTGCGAGGATTTGTTGAATCAGCAATTATTGAAGTTGTCTGACGGAATAATGCGTCGTAGACATTGACGTTTGACAGCTGTCACAATTTCGCGGTTATAAGCATATGGTTTCTAATGATTAGTATTAGTTAGAGTGCGAGGATTTGTTGAATCAGCAATTATTGAAGTTGTCTGACGGAATAATGCGTCGTAGACATTGACGTTTGACAGCTGTCACAATTTCGCGGTTATAAGCATATGGTTTCTAATGATTAGTATTAGTTAGAGTGCGAGGATTTGTTGAATCAGCAATTATTGAAGTTGTATGAAGGAATAATGCGTCGTAGACCTTGACGTTTGACAGCCGTCACAATTTCGCGGTTATAAGCATATGGTTTCTAATGATTAGTATTAGTTAGAGTGCGAGGATTTGTCGAATCAGCAATTATTGAAGTTGTCTGTTTGACGGAACAATGCGTCGTAGACGTTTACGTTTGACAGCTGTCGCAATTTCTAGGTTATAAAACTCATCACAAACTATTACACTTATTAATTTATTATAAACTATCACAATTTCGAGGTTAAGTTTCTAATGACTAGTTAGGAGTATGAGGATCTGTCAAATCGTCAATTATTGAAATTGTCTGTTTGACGGAATAATGCGTCATAGACATTGACGTTTGACAGCTGTCACAATTTTGAGATTAAGTTTCCAATGATTAGTTAGAGTGCGAGGATTTGTCGAATCGGCAATTATTGAAGTTGTCTGTTTGACGAAACAATGCGTCGCAAACATTGACGTTTGACAGCTGTCGAAATTTCGAGGTTAAGTTTCTAATGACTAGTTAGGAGTGCGAGAATTTGTCGAATCAGCAATTATTGAAGGTGTCTGTTTGGCGGAACAATGCGTCGTGAACACTGGCGTTTGACAGCTGTCAAAATTTCTTAACGATTAGTTAGAGCGTGAGGATTGATCGAATCAGAGATTCGAAAATGACGAACCGTTACAAACCTTGACTTTTAACTTTCTTTCACTCAGGTTGGGTTGACCTTGATATTTAACTTTTTAAATTTTTTACAACGTTATTAATTTTTTTCAATATTAATTTCTTGCTAAGGTTGAATAGAGTTAGGTCCACTTGGGTTGGATTGACCTTGAACTTCATTTAACCTTGAACTTTAATTTTCTTAATTCTTTTAACATTCTAATTTTTTTTAATCTCAATTTCTTGCTCGGGTAGTAGAACGGAATTACGTTCACTTGGGTTGGGTTGACCTTGAAACCTCTTTAACTTAGATATTGAAATTTCTCAATTTTTTTAACATTAAAAATTTCAAATCTTAATTCCCAACTCGAGTTGAATAGGACAAGGTTCACTTGGGTTGGTTTGACCTTGAAGTTTCATTTGACCTTGATATTTAACTTTTTAAATTTTTTACAACGTTATTAATTTTTTTCAATATTAATTTCTTGCTCAAGTTGAATAGAGTTAGGTCCGCTTGGGTTGGATTGACCTTGAACTTCATTTAACCTTGAACTTTAATTTTCTTAATTCTTTTAACATTCTAAACTTTTTTAATCTCAATTTCTTGCTCGGGTAGAACGGAATTACGTTTACTTGGGTTGGGTTGACCTTGAAATCTCTTTAACTTAGATCTTGAAATTTCTCAATCTTTTTAACATTAAAAATTTCAAATCTTAATTCCTTACTCGAGTTGAATAGGACAAGGTTCACTTGGGTTGGTTTGACCTTGAAGTTTCATTTGACCTTGATATTTAACTTTTTAAATTTTTTTACGTTATTAATTTTTTTCAATATTAATTTCTTGCTCAGGTTGAATAGTTGCTCAGTTAGGTCCGCTTGGGTTGGATTGACCTTGAACTTCATTTAACCTTGAACTTTAATTTTCTTAATTCTTTTAACATTCTAAATTTTTTTAATCTCAATTTCTTGCTCGGGTAGACCGGAATTACGTTCACTTGGGTTGGGTTGACCTTGAAATCTCTTTAACTTAGGTCTTGAAATTTCTTAATTTTTTAAACATTTAAAATTTTTAATCCTAATTCCTTGCTCGGGTTGAATAGGACAAGGTTCACTTGGGTTGGTTTGATCTTGACATTTCTTTTGACCTTGAGCTTTAACTTTCGCAATTTTTTAAAAACATTTTTTCCAATCTTGATTCCTTGCTCGGGTTGAATGGAGTTAGGCTCACTTAGAGTTAGGGTCGGATTGATCTTGACCTTGAATTTTCAATCTTTCTATTAATTTTAAAATTTTTTTTCCTAAAGTTTCTTACAAATGCAAATAAAAGATTAATTAGAGAATTGGTCGACATTTTATTGATTTTTTTTTTTTCAAATTGGGGTTCACAAATTCGTGATGACCTTCCACTTACTAATTTTCTTCTGCAAAGAATCCAGCGTGTTTTGGAACTTTAATTCCGGGACGTTCCCCGGTGACTCATCGCCTCGCGCAAGGCCGGTGCGTGACGTGCCCCTAGATGCTGACCCGGCCCTGCCCAGAAGCAAATCGCCGATGTCACAGTTCAGGATGCGTTCGACTTTATCGTTGAAGCGCCTGTAATTTCGCGTCGTGACGTCATAGTCGGTCCCAAACAGGTGGCGTATGAATCTGTCGTCCATTTCCAAAGCGTTAGGCAGGGCGCCATCTGTGATTCGACCGTCGGAGTCTCTTTCTGGCACGTCGCGAAATTCTCTGACGTCAAGAGCGGAGCAACCGCCCACAACTTGAGGGAATTTCTCCGCATTGGTGGTATGACGTGGTATGTCATTACAACCAAAAGCTTGGTGTCGTATGGGAGGTGACCCCAAGTGATAGTCGAGGTGATGGGAAGAACCTACAACCTGACTCGTTTGAGGAAATTGCTCCGCGTCAGTGGTATGACCTGGTACGTCATCACAACCCATGGAAGGTGATGATGCCAAGTGATCGTCGAGGTGACGCGAAGAATCCGAGTAAATTCCTCTAGGTGACCCAGAGAAGAACTCATGGTCATCATTAGATGGGGGGCGATTCCCCCTTTGGTGAAATTCATCGTACGGCCGACGTGGAGACTTCTTAGGAAAGTCACTCTGATAAGTACTAAGGTCGGACCAATCGTGCTCCCCTTCCAACTGGTGGTTCACACCAACATGGTTTCGCACTACGTTAAAATCGATTGATTCGGGTGAAACCCCCCCGTCTTCGTCTTCATGTGAGGGTGGTTCGTAAATGGTTTCCGGTGATTGGATTTCGCGACTTCCCTCGATGACTTGCGAATGGGATTGGAAGCAACGAGGTACCATTACGTTACCACCAGCGGAGGTTGGACGCCTAAGTCGATCTGGTGGGGCGGTAGCCGAATCCTCCCTTGGCGTGCGAGTTTCGGGAATGTGCAGGCGATCTCCACCGATGACTTGCGAATGAAATTGGAAGCGGCGAGGTACCACCAGGTTACCACCAGTGGAGATTGGACGCCTAAGTCGATCTTGTGGGGCGGTAGCCAAATCCTCCCTCGACGTTCGAGTTTCGGGAACGTGCAGGCGAGCTCCGCCGATGACTTGCGAATGAAACTGGAAGCAACGAGGTACCACCAAGTTACCACCAGTGGGGATTGAACTCCTAAATCGATCTGGTGGGGCGGCGACCATGTTCTCCCTCGGCGTTCGAGTTTCAACCAAGTTAAACGGCCTGAAGCAGTTCGCTAACGATCGGCACACCCTCGAGCCCACCTGGTACGTTCGGGATTTCATTCCGCGGCGTGCTTCCTTCTTGCAAGGTGTGGACGGGTACATGATTTTGTTACCCTCATATCGTATGCTTGCCTCCTCGGTGTGGGACCTGCAAAGGAGCACGTCGGTGATGATCGAATTTAACCAACGGAACGAAGAGACCTCGTTTCGTCTTCTCCCACTCCCCCCAATCGGCTTGTTACCATTGGGAAAATTCCATCCCTTTTATAAGGCGCAGTAGGGTACGTGATTTTGCTTCCCACACGTCGCGTAGTTACCTCCTCGGCGTGGGGCCTACAAAGGAACACCTTGGTGATCGAATTTAACCGATGGAAGGAAGAAACCTCGTTTCGTCTTCTCCTCCTCTCCCCATTGAGCTTGTTCGAGGTTTCACCGTCGTGGAAATTCCATGGCGTGATGTTACCGTGATACCGTCAGTCTCTTCAGCGAAGGACCTACAAAAAACACTTTGGTGATGATCGAATTTAACCGGTGGAAGGAAGAGACCTCGTTTCGTCTTCTCCTTCCCTCGCCATTTGAGATTTCATCGTCGTGGAAATTCCATCCTTCACGGAAGTCGTCATACCATCAAATCGCGTAGTTGTCTCCTCAGTGTAGGGCCTAGAAAGGAAGATTTCGGTGATCGAGTTAACCCAACGGAAGGAAGAGACCTGGTTTCGTCTTCCCTTCCTCTCTCCATTTGGCTCCTTCGAGGTTTTACCATCGGGCGTGATGTTTCTTGGGCGCAGGAAGTAATTCCCTCAAATCGTGTCGCGTAGGGCCTACAAAGGGACGCTTTGGTGAACGGAACTTAACCGGTCGAAGGGGGAGACCTCGTTTCGTCTTCTCCGCGCTCAGTATCTCGAGTGGGTTCGTCCTTGAATCGCCTTCTGAGGCGGGCATCCCAAACCCGACTGAGTTCTCGGTGGTTGGGGCTGCCGAAGGTCACGCAGGGACAAGGGAACTGTCCGGATATGGTTCGCACGTGTTGGGGGTGTTTGGGTTTTCTGCTTTTAAGAACCGTAACATGAGGATACAGTTGACGTGCTTCCATTGGATCGATCCTTTTCCGTTCCCGTTTTGGCTCGCTCACGTTTTCGGACATATTTACGCTCGCATCCCCCTGGGATCGCGTTAATTTGTCATTTTGGGGTTTTCCGAAAGGAGAATGACGTTTGACGTGCGCGTCGTGACGTACAATAGGGGGCGTGATTTGATTGCCATTTTCTCTTTCGGCTCCAGGCAAGTCCGGTAACACCTAGGGCCCGTTCAGGAACTGTATCGCGAGAGCGCTTTGGGCGTTTAAAATGAAAAGCAAAATGTACAAAATCACTTACTTGAGAGAGAAAGAACATTACCCAGAGCGCGCTCTTTTTGGTCGGAGTGTTATTTCTGAACAGGCCCCTACGGTGGGATCCGGCTACCTCTAGGGTTGCCAACAATAACGAATATGTAATGGGGTCTTAATTACAAGCAGGCCCGCGTAAGT
The DNA here is from genome assembly GCA_958336345.1 of Dorcus parallelipipedus. Taxonomy (NCBI): domain Eukaryota; kingdom Metazoa; phylum Arthropoda; class Insecta; order Coleoptera; family Lucanidae; genus Dorcus; species Dorcus parallelipipedus. Next base: position 47,146,238 of record OY284479.1, read on the forward strand.
TATATGGCTGATCTTTAACCGCGTTTTTAGTTCTTATTCCAATCAATAGAGGGCTGTCAATTACATGAAACAGAACTCTGTACTGAACTGTAAAAGCAATTGAGTAGGGAAGTACGAGTGCTCGAAAGCGTCTTTCCGCCATTGTCAAACTGTTGTCAAATTGGTAAGTTTAAACGTTTGCGCGTTATTTGAGTTTTATTGTTATCCAGTGTGAATTGTATTGTGAAAATGCCATCTAATCCCATTAAATGTTGTGTTAAAGCTTGTGGGAAGGAGGTAAGAATCTACATTTGATAATATCGGCAAAACATTTTGTACCATTTATGTAAAACGTAATTAAAGAAAAGAAGAAAATGTTGATGTAACATGATACATATTTACCTAATTATTTCTTTGAGTTCCTTCTGATCGGTATTTTTACTATAAATAGGTATCTTTTTAAGTAAAATATTGTAGAGTTTCATAGTTTATGCATATCTTATTCCTAATTGGACTATTTCTAAAAATTCAACATTTTGAAGTGCTGAAAAGGTGTTTCTTTTGTAATAAACAATGAAAGAACAAATTAAGTAAATATGTTGACTTTGGTTTTGTCTTTTTGAGTGTATTTTGATTACTATTTACAAAAAACAGGGTAATCCTAGGGTCAGACATTCTGAACAAATTTAGAAAATCAAAAATTTTCGGTAATTTTGTATTTTGAATTTCAGAATAGGATATTATATTATATTATATTTAAATTAGCGAAGAACAATTTGGGCCGAAAGAATGTATGGTCGTTGGATGGACGGATTTTTTGCAAGAGTGATGGTCGTCGCATTATCATTCGTTCTGTTGAGGACATTAATATGTTACCTAATCCTGGTGTGACGCTACCGGCCGCAGCACCCTAAGACGTCTAGTTTTCTGCGAATAGCACATATAAAGAAAAATAATATAAAATTGAAAAAAAAGTCATATACATTATTTTCTTTTTCTTTCTTCTTTTTCTGATTTTCGTTACAGGTGTATTAACTATTTTATAAGAGATTTAATTACTTTATTATAAACTAAATTTCATTGTCTTAATTCACATATAATATCTAGATAAAAACTATTTATATTTTCGATGCATCACTTTTAGTATTTCACACTTACATTTAGAGTAATGTTATGTTTTTCTATATGTTTTAGGTATTTCATTTAATCTGAAGCTGACAGCAGTTATTAATGCTTAACAATACTCTCAGCTTAGCCCATCTGAACATCCGATCTCTACCAACTAACTTCGTGTCGCTTAAGGAACACATTGTTGCCGAAAAATATGGTGTCGTGGGATTGTCTGAGACCTGGCTTGCTCCTCCAACTGAATCCGGTAACTTTTCCATTCACGGTTTTGATTTAATTCGTAGGGACCGTTTGTCACGTGGTGGTGGTGTAGCTTTTTACATTAATAAACTCCTTTGCTACAGTATAATTGATACTAGTAATGAAATTGAACAACTATGGCTGGAAATTACTATCTTTAGGAAAAAGTATGCTTTGGGTGTTGTCTACAGACCTCCCAATGCTGATTTTAAAGCTTTCATGAGATGTTTTGAGTCTACCTTGGCCCAAGTTATCCCTTATGTGGATGATATTATTTGTCTTGGCGATTTCAATATTGACCTTCTAAAAGTTGATCGATTACTGATAATTTTAATAGCATGCTTTCAACTTTTGGTTTTACACAGATTATTGACATCCCAACTCGTGTGACTAATAATAGTTTTTCTCTTATCGATCTAATTCTCGTGTCTAATGCTGAACTTGTTACTGATGCTGGTGCTTTGAATTTACATATCTCGGATCATGCCCTAATCTTTTGTAATATCTCTGTTGAAGTTCCGATCAATAAGCCGGTTTTTCGTACTTACAGAAACTTTAGTAATTTTGATGTAAACCAATTTATACAAGATCTCTCGCAAATTCCATTGCATTATATTCTTCACTTAAATAATATTGATGATAAACTACATTTCCTTAATGAACAAATTATTTCTCTATTCGATTTGCACGCTCCTTTTATTACTAAGAGGTTTTCCAAGCCTCGTGCACGCTGGCTTACTGACAACTTGAAATTCATGATGCATTTGAGGGATAAAGCATATAAAAAATTTAAAACAACCCGAAATCTAGAACACTGGAATTATTATAAGTCGTTACGTAACCTAACCACAAACACTGTTCGTATAGAAAAGAAAGCTTTTTTTAAATACTTGCTATGCAATAAATCTCCTAGAGACCTTTGGAGGAATCTAAAACAATTTAACTTAGGACATATTTCTACTTCTTCCATTCCTACAAATTTATTAGACCCAGATAAATTCAATAATTATTTTGTGAACTCCGTCCCTCACGATCGTGTATACAATGATGATGTCATACAATTTTACTTAAATAATGTCAAACTTACTTCTGGCTGTAAATTTTCTTTTTCTTTAGTAGACAATGATTATATACTTAAAATCTTGCGCACAAGCAAATCTTCGGCTACTGGCAGTGATGGTATAAATGCATTTATGTTAAAGCTCTGCTGCCCTGTTATTCTGCCTTATATTACTCACATCATTAATTCTTGTTTATTGTCGAATTACTTTCCTAGCTCCTGGAAAAAAGCTATTGTCATACCAGTTGCTAAGATTTCTCAACCCACTAGTTTTAATCACTTTCGCCCTATCAGTATCTTACCCACACTATCCAAGATCTTAGAAAAAATAGTTGATACACAATTACGGGAGCACTGTGAAAGGTTTAACATATTCCCTCTTTGCCAATCTGGATTCCGTCCGTCTCATAGTTGTACTACCGCTTTACTTGACGTAACAGATAATATTATTACAGCCGCTGACAAAGGTCTTGATAGTGTCCTTATTCTACTAGATTACAGTAAAGCGTTTGACACCATTAGTCATGACGTTCTGCTTGCTATTATGCATTTCATAGGACTGTCTGACTCCAGCATTTTATTCTTTAAAAATTACCTGACCAATCGAGTGCAAACTACCTATGTTGACTCTCGTAACTCCTTGCCCTCTATTACTTGTCAAGGTATTCCTCAGGGATCCATTTTAGGACCCTTGCTGTACGCTATATACACCTGCAACTTTGAAACTTACTTTAATTGCGCTCAATATCATATGTATGCTGATGACACTCAGCTTTTATACAACCTTCCTCGCTCCGAGGAACTTCTTGCTTCTACTGTTTCTGCTATCAATAGTGATTTGATGTCTCTAGTTTCAGCGTCCAAAAAACATTCACTTCATATAAATGCTGCTAAAACTGTTGCTATCTTGTTCAGCAAGACTTTAGTATCTGGCGACCTGTCACTTCGTATTGATAACTGTACTTTGCATTTTGCTAATGAAGCAAAAGATTTGGGTTTATTGTTGGACTCTAAATTAAGGTTTACAAATCATATCTCTATGTGTGTTCGCAAGGCATATTCTAATTTAAAGCTGTTATATAACAGCAGACATTATTTGACTAAAAAATTAAAAATTATGTTGTGTGACAGCCTAGTTCTTTCATACTTCAACCACTGCGACGTTGTTTACGGTCCCTGCATTGATGCCATTACCCGTAGTCGGATTCAGCTGGTGCAGAACTCATGCCTCAGGCTTATTCATTCCATTAGAAAATATCAGAGAATTTCTCATACCCTCTTGGACACTGGGTGGTTAAATATGTCACATCGGAGACTTCTTCACTCGTCCTGCCTTTTTCATAAGATTATTCTAAATAAATGCCCTAGTTATTTATACAAGAAAATCTCGTTCAGATCGGATGTTCATCACTTAAATATTCGTTACAGAGGCTCTCTCACCCCTCCCTTTCATAGAACGTCGTTATTTGAAAGGTCTTTTTCTTTTAACATTGCCAAAGTATATAATAATATTCCCCCAAATCTTAAATCTTTACCTGCCACAAGCTTCAGAAGACGTATGGTAGATTTTTTGAAACACATCACTTAATTGTATTTTGTTTTCCTTTAATATTTTAGTAATTATTTCTTTTAATTGTTTAATCATAAACATATGTATATGATATATAACGCCATTAATTCTCTTAATTCTCTTATGTTTTGGGTATCGTGGGGTTGGGTGTAAAAGCAGAAGTGTACACCTTTATTGCGTGTTCACATTCTGAACTTCGCCCCGCTTTGTTTTCTGTCATATTGTATTCTTTTTAAGTTGCATTTACTGGTGTCTGTGTTATGATGGAAATAAAGACAATATTATTATTATTATTATTATTATTATTATTATGTTTCACTTTTCTGTTTACATGTTTTCATTCGGTATTGATACTTCAGAATTATACGTATATTTTTCAATAAAACAGCAATCCTTGTTCAAGGACAGGATCAGGATTACTCAGAATTAATCTAAAAACATTAAAAGTAATCTTAATTAAATTAATTATTTTATAGAGTCCAGAAGTACATAATCATAGATTCCCGAACCCTGTGTCTGATAAAGAAAGATTTCACCAGTGGTTACAGATTCTTCAACAGGAGGATTTGAAGAAAATGGGCCCAATGGCAGTTTACGATAACAAACACATTTGTTCTGTTTATTTTGATGAGAAGTACAAATCTCTAGGTAATCCTAGACTGCACAAAAGTGCCCTTCCAAAAGGATTATATTTACAATATAATCAAAAGTATGATTACGTTGACGGTCTCATAGATGATGGAGTGACAAGGAAAAAAGAATTTGCTGACCATGCATTAGATTAGTGTTTATGACTCATGGTTTGGTGAAGCAATGGAAACAGCCCATTGGATTTTTATTTGCAAAAGGAGGGGTAGATAGTACCACTTTACAATGCCAAATAAAAAAAGCAATTGCCGCCTTATTCAGCATTGGTTTAAAAGTAATATGGACAGTATGTGACCAAGCTAAACCAAATATTGCTGCAATTAATAAATTAATAAAAGAAACCCAAGCCAACTATTTAAGGCAGGGAAGTGTGTACAATACAAATTATTTTGTTATTCGAACAAAAAATAGTTAGAAAGATAATGGGACCGAAGAAAATAGAAGGGCACTGGTGAATTTTGAAATTGATGAGATACTAGGATACGGTCAATGTGATTAAAGCGCAACGAACAAGATGGTACGGACACATAATGAAAAGTGAAAAGAATATACCAGAACACACCACAAGAAAGACCAAAGATGGAAGAAAAGATCAAGTGAAAAACAGTGTAAGCAAAATGAATACAGAAGGATGGAGAAAGCAAACTACAGATTATCCACGACGTGAAAAGGATAGATGGAATTCCATGTAAATTGATCATCATTGAGAAAGCTCAGAAAGTTAATAAATAAATAATGGATCGTCAACTAATCGAATTTTATTTTTTGAACCAAAGCTCGATAGTCTTGACCAGCATCATCGCCATTTTTTCAAAAAATCAGCAAAAATATTTTGAATATTGAGGTTGCGACATCTTGTTTTAACAATTTTTAACCTAAAATTATGTGAGAAATGTCAGACAATTTGCTGCCTAATGAGTCATCCCATCCCACACAAATATTGCAGTGGAGTTCTCTTCTGCTGACGAGACCCCAAATGGAGCCGAAACAACAGTCCAGAAGAATTCATGGCAATCAAAACCGACTTGCAACAAATTTCTATATAAATAAATAAAAAAATAACGAATTAAACAACAACGAGGTCCGAAGAATAAGGTAAACATAACATAAAAGAACACGGCGGAGTTTTGAAAACCACGAATATGAAAAAAAGATAAAGTAAGACAGGAAATAAGAAAACGAGAGGAAACTAAACTCCGTTGGAGAATTGTTGAGATTCTTTTGTTCCTTTCCTTCGTGTTCAAAATGGTTTTTCAACTTGCCGATGTTCTCTTGTTTTATACTTTCATTTAATTCTGTTTTTCGTTATCGATTGTTTCTTTTCTCTTTTGTTTCTTTTCTTTGAGTTTCGAAAGATTCATAAACGTGTTGATCTTTTATGTTTATCTGATTCCGCTTCTTTCTGTGTCTGTTGCCTTGTTTTCTGTTTGTTTTTTTTTTTAAATTGTCGTCGATCTTCTTTTGTTTTTCATTCACGTCAATCTTCAATTATTATTATTGCTGTAATGTGTTCGTTTACGTGTTTTGATTTTAAAATGCTTTTTTGCCTGAAAATACATTTGTTCTTTTATCCACTTTATTCTTCGTATTCCCTAGTTTTCTTTTGTTTTTTAATCATTGCATTTGTTTCTTTGGTTTTTTATTTGAGCTTTCTCTCGTTTCTCGAATTAATTTTTCGTATTCGTTCAATTTCTCTTCTTTTGATTTCTGTTTGTCTTTCAATGTTTTTCACTCTCTTCAGAGAATCGTCGAGAGTCTTTTATTTTTCATTCTTCTTCTTCTTCTTCTTCTTTATTTTTATCGAAAAGAAAACCTTTTTCGTCTGATTTTCTTTTGCTGAATGTCAACATCAAACTCCTTATGGCTTTCTAACCAAATTAATATCTCTGCCATTTTCTTTTTGCTTTCCTTTCGTCTTTTGTTTTATTATCACATTTATTTTATTTCCTTTGTGTTTCCCGCAATTTAATTAATGATAATCTACGTAGTTTTAGTTTACTTTCAAATATTACTACTTACTTACAGCAACATGTAGATTTTAGTTTTATATCGTGCGGTACGCATAGAGCTTCTGTAATTAAAAAATTTATCAATCTTACAGTTCAATTAATTTTGTATCATTATGTTAAAGAAATAAACAATATTCTTAGCGGTAAAAGAAAAATCGTAACCCCACAAACAGATTTAGAAAAGTATGCTAAAACACGTTGTGAAAAATTTTCAAAATTGAAAAAATGTTAACGTATGGAATGCATGTACAAAAAATTGTCAAATAAACGATGTTAATATAAATATGTATGAACGTTTGCTTTAGTTTTTTTACAGATAATAACTATTAAACTGTATTGTCATTTTCATAATCGCTTTTTAAATTTGAATTCATTTTAACACGTCCTATTCGTTTAAAGTGATTTTAAATTTAAAACGTGACTATGAAAATGATACTTTACTAATTAAAATAATAATAATTAAGTATACACAATGCGGCGCCTTATATCTAGGCAACCAGCCTAGCCACATTGCTTCTTATTCCAATCGTTAGAGTGCGTCGTAAACACGTCTATTTTTTTAGGTTGGCTGTTTCTTGTCTATAGAATGTGTAGTCCGTGATTACAAGATATCAATGTTGAAGTTGGTGTTTACGAAGTGGGGCGGAACGTTTACGACCTATGACCTTGACTTTTACGGCATTCACATCCCACTGCGAATAACTACATTGCTATTAGAGAAGACGACTTTGAGCAAAGGTCTTCGACACATCATAGCTCAACCGTATAAATTATGACACATGTCTCAGCCATACAGATTTCTTTAAAGGTGCTTATCAGAGATCGGAATGACATCATCTAGACTTTTGGGATTTGGAGGAAAATGAGGAGGAGGAGGAGGAGAGGGTACCTAAAGACTAAAGTGCGTTAACACCCTGTAACTATAAGGCGAACAGCCAACTTGGACCGAAGTGCACGCTTGACTTACTCATCGCCTTCTTCTGTTTACAGTCCTCGTGCCTCGGGATGACGTGATCGATGGCTGCTCGACTTAAAAAATTCCATTTACTTCGTCGGGCTTTCGCGGAATCGCACCGATTGAGGTTCGGAAAGATTGGAGATTAATTCGCTAAATGTTTACTAGGCTGCGCGCTCGTCTCGCGGCGCGCCGGAAAAACGAATATCGCGAAGGCACGAGCGCGCGCCCGCCCCGGGGAATCAATCCGAGATATGAAATATTCATGTATTTGTTCTGCGTCTGCTCGAGAACGCTGCTGTTCTTTATTACGGGGGGGGGGGGGGGCGTCGGGGATTTATTGGCGCGTGTCCTATGCGTGCGTGCACGGCGAACCTCGCGCCTCCTCCGCCCCAGAGTTACAGCCGACTTTTAGAAACGCTCAATGTCAATGTCACTTCGAATTATGACGAGAACGAAACGTTGAGTAATATTAATTACTGGAAGCCCCCCGATCGTGGTTCTGAATCTTTAAGAATGAAAAAGTGTTGTTCCGGCAGAATCACCCCGTAAAGAATAAACGATGAGCAAACAACAACGACGTGCTCAAGGTCTTGGACGGCAGAGCTCCACGTTGGGCGTCAATTTACGCAGCGAGGGTCTTGGACGAATGCCCCACGTTGGGCGCCAATTTACGCAGTTGTCCAGTTTCATGGACCAAATAAAGCGATTAATGAACGTGATTTTTTCACACTTAAGAAAACCAATCTCTTAAAAAAAAATAATAATGAAATGAACAGTAAAGAAAAAGAAACTCCAAAGTTAAGAAACTTTGAAAAGAGGAATATAATAATACAGAGTGGAAAGTTTAACTGGAATAAATTCTGTAACTTAGAAAATTACCATTTGTAGCAAAATTCTTGGAACAGGTCAATTTTTAATTTTAATGGCGCATATTACAAAGGGACTTCTTTAACTTTTCAATTATTTGGAGGGGTGAAACAACCCCTAACTTTTTTTTTTTAAATGGAAGGGTATGTTGAGTAATTTTTTTTCTTAAAGCTTGTTCAATTGGTAATACAGCTACGTTTTTATTTTTTAATTTTTCTTTAACAGTAAAAGGAAAAAAAAATTAAAAAAAAAGATTTTTTTTTTTTTTATTAAAACCATTTTTCCCAGTAGATGGATAGGAAGATTGAGTGGTCAGCAAGATCTCCAGATCTCACCCCTTTAGACTTTTTATGGGGGGGGGGGGTATTTAAAAAGTAAAGTTTATGTGACTAAACCAAACGACATAGCATAACTTCAGGAAAGAAAAATTAAAAAAAAAATAAAAAAATTAAAAAATAAAAACGTAGCTGTATTACCAATTGAACAAGCTTTAAGAAAAAAAATTACTCAACATACCCTTCCATTTCGTTTTTATTTTTTAATTTTTCTTTAACAGTAAAAGGAAAAAAAATTAAAAAAAAAGATTTTTTTTTTTTTTATTAAAACCATTTTTCCCAGTAGATGGATAGGAAGATTGAGTGGTCAGCAAGATCTCCAGATCTCACCCCTTTAGACTTTTTATGGGGGGGGGTATTTAAAAAGTAAAGTTTATGTGACTAAACCAAACGACATAGCATAACTTCAGGAAAGAAAAATTAAAAAAAAAAATAAAAAAATTAAAAAATAAAAACGTAGCTGTATTACCAATTGAACAAGCTTTAAGAAAAAAAATTACTCAACATACCCTTCCATTTAAAAAAAAAAAGTTAGGGGTTGTTTCAGCCCTCCAAATAATTGAAAAGTTAAAGAAGTCCCTTTGTAATATGCGCCATTAAAATTAAAAATTGACCTGTTCCAAGAATTTTGCTACAAATGGTAATTTTCTAAGTTACAGAATTTATTCCAGTTAAACTTTCCACTCTGTATAAAAATAACAAAGATCAACAAAAGCGAAGCAGAAAGACAATATAACGTAAAGACTAAAGGAAAGACTTAAGTAATAAAAAGACAAAAAATGCAACATTAAAGAAAAAAGTCTGAAAAGGCAAAAATAGAAAGTAACGAAAATTATAAAATGACGAAAGTTATAAAAATATGATTCGTAAATTATCAAACGACTAAAAAAAACACACAAATTTAACAACAATTAATGAAACCAAAACTTAAACTTTCTGAACAAACGACAAAAGTTAAAACAACAAACAATAAAAATACTTCTATCACAAATATAAAAATTAAGGGAAAAAAAAACAAAAGGCAATCTGATCTTATACATTATGACTAAATTTTAAAATAATTAAATAAGTTAATAATAAACGGGAAAGTAAAATGCCAATCCTGATATAATGAAAAAGAACAAGATGCTTGTTTCAAAATTAAAAGCAAGAAATTTGGAAAAAATTAAATCCAAAGTTATAAAAATTAGGAAAAAAAACGACACGACGCGACGCGACGTAAAAATTAAACCTCTTGAAGGAATGAAAAGTTAAAATAATAACAAAAAAGGAGAACAAGATATACTGATGTAAAACTCAAGTTCGAAGAACTAAAAATAAAAAAATTAAGGATGAAGGAGAATTAAGAATTAAGAATTAAGAATTAAGAATTAAGAATTAAGAATTAAGAATTAAGAATTAAGAATTAAGAATTAAGAATTAGGAATTAGGAATTAGGAATTAGGAATTAGGAATTAGGAATTAGGAATTAGGAATTAGGAATTAGGAATTTAGGAATTAGGAATTAGGAATTAGGAATTAGGAATTAGGAATTAGGAATTAGGATTTGAAGATTTTGAGATTTTAAGATTTTAAGATTTTAAGATTTTAAGAATTTAAGATTTTAAGATTTTAAGATTTTAAGATTTTAAGATTTTAAGATTTTAAGATTTTAAGATTTTAAGATTTTAAGATTTTAAGATTTTAAGATTTTAAGATTTTAAGATTTTAAGATTTTAAGATTTTAAGATTTTAAGATTTTAAGATTTTAAGATTTTAAGATTTTAAGATTTAAGATTTTAAGATTTTAAGATTTTAAGATTTTAAGATTTTAAGATTTTAAGATTTTAAGATTTTAAGATTTTAAGATTTTAAGATTTTAAGATTTTAAGATTTTAAGATTTTAAGATTTTAAGATTTTAAGATTTTAAGATTTTAAGATTTTAAGATTTTAAGATTTTAAGATTTTAAGATTTTAAGATTTTAAGATTTTAAGATTTTAAGATTTTAAGATTTTAAGATTTTAAGATTTTAAGATTTTAAGATTTTAAGATTTTAAGATTTTAAGATTTTAAGATTTTAAGATTTTAAGATTTTAAGATTTTAAGATTTTAAGATTTTAAGATTTTAAGATTTTAAGATTTTAAGATTTTAAGATTTTAAGATTTTAAGATTTTAAGATTTTAAGATTTTAAGATTTTAAGATTTTAAGATTTTAAGATTTGAAAAATTGAAAAATTGAAAAATTGAAAAATTGAAAAATTGAAAAATTGAAAAATTGAAAAATTGAAAATTAAAAAATTAAAAAATTAAAAATTAAAAAATTAAAAATTAAAAATTAAAAACTAAGCTAAACTAAAATGAAAAATCGAAAATCGAAAATCGAAAATCGAAAATCGAAATTCGAAAATCGAAAATCAAAAAGTAAGTTTGTTGTTTATTGAACACTTAGAATTTTATCGTTTTTTGTAATCATAGTTATTTTAAGTCTCTTAAATTAAACTTAAAAAATTAAAAAAATAAAAATTAAAAAAAGATTAAAAAATTAGAAAATTAAAAAATTACAAACTAATAGCTAAACTAAAATGAAAAATCAGAAATCGAAAACCGAAAACCGAAAATCGAAAATCGAAAATCGAAAATCGAAAATCGAAAATCGAAAATCAAAAAACAAGTTTGTTGTTTATTGAACACTTAGAATTTTATCGTTTTTTGTAATCATAGTTATTTTAAGTCTCTTAAATTAAAATTAAAAAATTAAAAAATTAAAAATTAAAAAATAAATTAAAAAATTAGAAAATTAAAAAATTAAAAACTAATAGATAAACTAAAATGAAAAATGAAAAATCAAAAATCGAAAACCGAAAATCGAAAATCGAAAATCGAAAATCGAAAATCGAAAATCGAAAATCGACAATCGAAAATCGAAAATCAAAAAATAAGTCTGTTTATTGAACACTTAGAATTTTATCGTTTTTTGTAAACATAGTTATTGTTTTATTTTAAATCGAAATCTTTTAAATTAAAATTTAAAAAAATTAAAAAATAAAAATTAAAAAAAAAGATTAAAAAATTAGAGAATTAAAAAATTAAAAACTAATAGCTAAACTAAAATGAAAAATCAGAAATCGAAAACCGAAAACCGAAAATCGAAAATCGAAAATCAGAAATCGACAATCGAAAATCGAAAAACAAGTTTGTTGTTTATTGAACACTTAGAAATTTATCGTTTTTTGTAATCATAGTTATTGTTTTATTTTAAATCGAAGTCTCTTAATTTTTTCCTATTTTTTTTTGTGTCAAATTGAATCCATTTGAAGTCTATCGATCGCCTTTTGTCTTTATCGCTTTTTCTTTTTTTTTATTATTATTATTTAATAATCCAACTGAATTAATATTTTTCCGAACTGAACCCTTCTCTTTAAATTGAAACCTGGCGACCGTCTTTTGTTCTCGTTTTATTTTATTTTTTTGTAATCAATTATTTCAGACCGAGTCTCACTTTTTAAATCGAAATCTTTTTGATTCGTGTTTTGTTTTTACAACTTGTTTTTTGTTCGTTTCAAATTGAAATTAGCTTTTTAAATAATTTGTTTTCGTCGTTTCTTTTTTGTCAGTCAATATTTTTGAGAACTTTTCTTTCTCTCATTTTATTTTAAATTGTATTGTAGTTCCGAATCACAAATAAGTTGCAACATTCTTACGGCCCGCGAGTGTACCTAACGGCATTCCATTAATATGTGTCACGGTCAAGTTCTACGCCTTTTCGTAGCTCTGCGATATCATAACGTACTTACAACTGTTCCATGCCATTTTTTAAACACCTTGTCATATCCATTCACTTTTTCCCATTTTTTTTTTTTTTTTTTTTTTTGGCGGAACAATAAATCCCACGTACTTTTATTTTAACGTGTCACCGTCTTGTCCTGCTTTATTTCGTCAAAATGTGTATTTTTGTCGTTATGCATTTTACGCAATGTTTACTCTAAGTCGTGTCTAATTCGGCCGTGAGAATATTCCATTATTGACTCGTCACATCTAATTTAGTAAATTAGCGCGTCATTAATAAATGAGTTTGAGTTTGAGTTTGTCAAATACAAAGCGATTAAAAAAAAATAAATTCCTACGACATCGTTCGTGCTGGTATCAAGTTAGAGCTCCAAAAAAAAAATGCATTTCTTTATTTGACAGAACCGAAAAAAATATTCGCATCCGCAAAATTCCCCTATCAATGTACTTCTAACTTACATTCATTATTTGAACATAAGAAATTAACAAATTATATCACATAGTGTGTTATTTGTTTACAAAGTGTGAAATATGACGATGTAATTATTGTGGATGATTTAATGAAACAGATGTTCGAAGATTCCGTTCTTCGAAATTGTATTGCGGGCGACACTAACCCAGTGACCGCGACATTTGCGGAATTTATCGTTTTACGATGCGTCTATAAAAATCGCAGAGGCACTGACGAACGACCAGAGGTTTTCAAACAAAAGGCGATGCGCTCTTGTGTTAGGTCAGTTTTTTATTTTCGAGCAAGAACATTGATATTTGATTGATATTTGCTCCCGCCGCACCAAAAAAAAAATCGAACTTGTCTTCTCGACACTTTCAACTTGTCACGCCGCTAGACATTTGGTACTGCTGGGATTTATTTTAATTTTTATTAGGCACTGGATTTTAAGGACGTCTTATTTTTTAAAGCCTGACAATTTTAAGGTTTTTTATTTACAAGATGAAAGGAAGAAATCGCACGTAAAAGATTCCGTTGACTCTGCGGTGATGAGTAAGTGTCACGAAATTTGATGACGTCCACTCCGCAGTTATTATGAAGGCGCTAAGTGATGAGCAAACAAAAGAAAAGACGGCTGCGCAAACACAGTTTGTTATATTTGTTTTAGTGCGCGCTAATTAAATTCCGAACGTATTAGGATGGTCAAGTCGTTAAATCTTCGCAGCCTAACGCGGCGTAAGCTGCAGCGCCATCTATCGATTCGTGGGTTACACTCATAGTAGCGGAAACGCGCGCCATCTCTCGTCCTACCTTAAGGGCATTTTCTTTTGAAATTGTGTTTAAGGACATCTAATCATTTTTTTTAATAACGAAAAGCGCACCGTCGCAGTCGTATGTATCATTCGTAGAAGCTGTTCAGCGACCTCTGTGAACCTCAAGCTGCAATGATAGAGTTGCAACAACAAAAGCATCTTCTTTTGAAATTGTGTTGAACGACACACCTACAGCCATCAGCACAGACGTGTGTATCGTTCGTAGAAGTTATTCAACGCCCTCTGTGAATCTACGAACGAACAGCAAACATTTCTTTGCTGCTTTCATCCTTTAGTACATGTAGGAAGACTAATTCCTAATAAAATTAAAAGTTCAATTCGTCAATGAAACGTCTACGGGGGTGGGTTACAAGTTCGCGTGATGAAAAAGATGGTCGGGACGATAAACTGCGTTTTGTGACTTTGAGACTGTGTCGTCGTCGTCCTCAAATTCGTGCACGTCTTGCCGCTTAACGCGAGCAATACAAATTGATTCGACAGCATTATCTGTAATCAGATGGCCTTCTCCGGCGATCGGGGCGCGCTTTATTGCCCCCTAATAAACCGCCGGAGCGCCGCGCCGGAATTGCCCAATAAATGTGTTTCTGGATCGTTTTTTGAGCTTGTTTGTGCCGAGCTCGCCACCGCTAATTGCCCATAGTATGATGACGCCGCGAACTTTTATTACAGGCCCCCAAAAACAAAAAAAGAAGTCACGGTTTATCCATCTGCCCTTGTTCAGTATACAGATGTTTTGGATTTATTTATTTATTTAGTATAAAAATTCGATTTTTTCTCTTTAAGGAAACGGTATTCTGTACGGAGATTCGTTTGTTTTAAATGGGACGAAATTATGAAGGAAACATGTCGCAAGCGCGATGATTCGCTCGACTTTGTGATGACCGCAAAACACTTGCATTCCTTTTTCGACGTGTGTGTGTGTGTGAGAGAGAGAAAGAAAAAGTAACCACTTGATTCAACCTAAAGATTTTGATCGTAAATTAATCGGAGCTCTTCGCAATTTAATTGCCAATTAGTTATTAGTAACTAACTAACCGATGTACAGAATGCCGTTTCTTCTCTTTATAAATTTGTTAAAAAAAATATTTCTTAAGTTCTTCCTAATTGTTATTTAATAAATTTTTGAATTTTTAGTAACCCCCGTCCTTTACAATTTTTTGTCAGCGGTGGGATTTATTACGCATCGTCCGTGTAGACGTTTCGACGACGTATTATTCGTACGTCTGGCCTCCACAGAAATATATTTAAATAGTGTGACAGGATGTGCATAAAGTTTTGAAAGAAAGAAAGAAAAAGAAAAGAGACGCTGTTCGTTCAGAAGGCCCGCGGCATCCAGTGTCGATCTCACGATAGAAGTCTAACTCGAGTTTCTTTTTTTCTTTTGGTAAACTAAAAATGATTCAAAGTCAACTCATCCTCCAGGACAGACAGGAATTCCCAAGTAGGCTATGGAAGACGTAACGTTTATTTGACAACTTCTTGTCAGTTTGGTTTCTAATGCTAATTATAATATTTACGCTTAAAAAAAAGAAAAAGATAAGTTCCTTGACCTCGACTGTAAAGCATATAAACGACGAGCGGCTCCTCGTAAGTCATCTTTAGGTTATCGATAAGCGATTAAAAAAAAGTCTAATCGAGGAAAGAGACGTACTACGCGGGTGTAAAGTGAAGGATTTAAACGAAACGAGTTCGACTTTTGTCGAGATCACTTTCTAGATGCCGCGAGCTTTCTAAACGACGAGCGGCTCTTCGTACATCATATTTAGGTTATTGATAAGCGATTCGAAAAATTCTTAATCAAGGAAAGAGACGTACCACGTGGGTGTAAACCGAAGGGTTTGGATGATACTAGTTGGACTTTAAGGTGATAAACGGCGAGCGGCCTTTCTCTGGTGAAAAAACGATCAAGTCGAATTTACTCTCAAAAGTCGTGACCCTCATCAGCGACCCTATCTGTATTTATCGCAATAATGCAACGGCGCGTTTTAAAACAAACAAACGATGCATCTTATCGGCGCGCCCGTTATCACAATCGCAAGCGGCGAAATTAATCATCGTTTCGCCTATCCCTTATCAATCCTCGCAGGTACAGGAATTAGCTTAAATCAATACCGGGGCGTACACGCAAGAAATCGCAATCAAATATTTGCCCATCCGATAAGCATCATTACGCGCGAATTATATAAATTCCTCGCAAAGTCGCTCGCGAGTGTTTGTGTTCTGTCCGCGGTCCGTCCGCGTTATCTCTCGGGCCCGGAGTTCGCGTTATCACTGATAAACTCGGCGGGTTTTATTGCATTTCGGGTCGCAGTCTGTTGTTTGTTGCGTAACGTCGCCGACGCTCTCTTCGTCAATCACATGCCTTGAGTAAACACGCGAAATTATCGTTTCGGACGCGCGGGGCTTGCTCAGTCGCTCGAGGTATGCGGTGACATGAATTAAGTAAGTGACAGACGACATGGAGAACAAAGACACGAAGATACTCATCGATAACGACGACTCCAAGCGATCTGGCGATACCAAGGACGACGGTGTCGAAAGCAGTCAGGCTTTCTTCGCTAAACTTAGGCACTACAACAGGCAAGGGCCTCACATTGTATACGGATCAACCTACGAAGCTAACAGGTACTTCATTAATTTTGTAAAAATCTTGCTAGGGATAACCCTAGGGAATAACAACTAGCTAGACCCTCCTTCAGTCTACTAACCACTGCGCCGTTATAACTCTTTCATTTTTTACAACGTAAGACACCGGGTGGTTTAAAATTGTTGTCGCAGGCCTATTCTCAAACAACTGAAACTTATATTGTTGCCAAAATCGAAAGAGTCGGCGGCATCTTTAAATCAACCTCGAAAGTGATATGGAACCTCCCCCTGCATAACGCGTTCAAATCCCATCTTATTCACCACCATCAAGGGTTGACGTTCCCCAATATTTGTGGTTGCTTCTAGTTCTGTTTAAAAAAAAAAAAAGGTGCAGGGGTAGGACTTAGGCCGTTGCATTTCACTTCTACTTTGCTCCATTTTGTTTTCTCGAAACTGAGTAACTTTGTCTGGGGGGCCAGCTAAGTGGTTAGACCCCCAAACTGTTTCGGAATTCTTTTATCGACTCACGAAAGGCTTGGGGTTTGAATCTTAAAGCGGTGGCTCCATACTACCCGCTGATTCCCCTCAAATTCACAAAACCACATCATGTCATCTTCAAACCTGAAAGAGTTGAGCAAAGTAAAACCACTTCATGTTTTGAAATCGAGTTGGCTTGAAGTACTTTCATCTTACTGGCTACTTCACCATTGATTTCCTTTAAGTCTAAAAGGGGCTCGCAAGTCGAGTGAAGTAAGATGCCCTCATATTAAGAATCTTGCCTCAGTTCCAACAACACTCCAAGTCTTGGTCTTCTTCCCTCTACCCCCGGAAAAAGAAAGGGGGTTGGCACCAAATTAGCTTCTTCTCTTTTCTTTTCTGCACAGTTAGAATTTCATGTCCGGAAGCCCATTTCCAATGTTGGTTCTAAGCTACCATCTTCCTCTTAATCAGCTTCTATGTAACCTTCTTGCATCGGCCGTCTCCTTCCAACATTCCAAACAAGCCTTGGTCTTCCTTTTTTCACCCCCCAAGAAAGAAGGACGGATCCCCAAGGTCACTTGTCTAGCTTCCAAATTAGCTTCTTGTGTTCGTTCATGAACAGAATGCACAGCTACGATGTTATTTCCAGAATTCCCTGTTCTTCTGTTTTTGTTCTAAACTATCATCGTCTTCTATTTTGTTAATCTCCTTTTCGTTTCGCCTGTCTCTTCCCATCACTCGAA
Source organism: Dorcus parallelipipedus (assembly GCA_958336345.1). NCBI lineage: Eukaryota > Metazoa > Arthropoda > Insecta > Coleoptera > Lucanidae > Dorcus > Dorcus parallelipipedus. The sequence continues at coordinate 47,163,893 of OY284479.1, forward strand.
GCAAGTCTTGATCTTCCATTTTTCCCCCCAAAAAAAAAAAACTAACGTGATCTTTCTTTTTGGCACCAAACTAGCTCCTTGCTTTCATAAAAAAAAAACTGAACGCTATGTGTCGCTCATTCCTTCCTTGTCCGAATCTCTTTCGTTTACTCCACAGTTTCGATTTCGTCTTCGGAATCCCATTCTTCTATTAGTTCCAAGCTACCGTCTCGTCGTTCTCCTTATTTACGTTTTTCTTCCAATTAGTCTTGGCCTTCCTCCAAGAAAAAGGGCTGCCCAAAGTAATTGACTGGCACCAAATTAGCTTCTTGCCTTCGTTCATAAACTATGATTTCATGACCGGAAACCCCTTTCCAGTGTTGTCATCTTCCTCTGCCCTGCAAATCCCTTTCTGTTTGTCCTACTTGCATTGCCTGTCATTTGCCAGGACTCCAAAAGCCTTGATCTTCCTTTTCCCCACAATAAGAATTACGGATACATCTCCTGTCTCCAACACTCCAAGCAAGTCTTGGTCTTCCTCTCCCTAGCCCCACTCCCCCCCCCCCAAAAAAAGTGATTTGGCACCAAATTAGTTCCTTGCCTCCGTTTGTAAACTGCGTGACGCTTGTCGTTCAATCCTTCTTCATTCTTCTCTTTCCTTTTCTTCACAGTTACGATTTCAAGCTCAGCAGGCTCTTTTTTCTGTTGGTTCTAAGCTACCATCTCCTTCTGCCTTGCTGATCCCTTTCCATACGATCTACTTGCATCGCCTGTTTCCTTCCAGGACTCCAAAAGTCTCGGTCTTCCTTCCCCCTCCCCCAAATAAGAATTATGTTCTTATTTTAGCTTCTAATTAGCTTCTTGCCTTCGTTCGTAAACTGGGTGACACTTGCCGTTCATTTTTTTTTCTGCGCAGCTACGATTTTATTTCCAGAATCCCCTTCTTCCTGATAGTTCTAAGCTACCATCGCCTTCTGTCTTGTTGATCTACTTTTTCCAACACTCCAAGTAAGACTTGGTGTTCCTTTTTTCCCCCCCAAACAAAAAGAACGTAATTTGATTAGCCTTCTTTATTCTTCTCCTGTCCAAGTTTCTTTCTTTACTCTAGAGTTTTTATTTTCGGAATTCCTTTTCTTCTCTGTTAATTCCAAGCTACCATCTTGTCAATCTCCTTCTTTACGTCTTCCTTGCTTCGCCTGTCTCTTTTCAATATACCAAGCAAGCCCCCAGCTCTTCTGTTTTTCCCCCAAATAAGGGCTGCCGAAAAGGAGAATCGTCGCCCAAAGTAATTTGGCTTTCTTTGAGCTTGCCTTCATTCATAAACTAAATGCTGTTTGTCGCTCGATCTTTCTTTGTTCTTCTCATTCCTAAATCTACTGGGCAGCCCCTTGGAGACAAAATTTTGGGCAATTGGACAATTGGGCAATTTTGGAAAGACTTCTCTATTATGTGAAAGTTTTGAGGACTGGGCACCATCTTGGAGACGACATTTTGAAACCTCATTCCGAAATCAGGCAATTTTTCTACAAAAAAAAAAAAGAAAAAGGAAATGGCGGCTCTCTTTCTCTTAAGTGCATAAAAGTGGCCTCTTGTCTTTAGTCATAATCAGAGTGTCATCTGCCACACATTCTTTCCTTAACCTCCTCTTTCTTCTTTACCCAACGCCCCCATCTCAATTTCCATTGGCTTCAATCTTCTTTTATTTTATTTTTTTAATATTCTTCTCTGATGTCGGAGATGTCCTCTCACGTTACTTTGCCTTTGATTAATTTCTTTCTACACTTTGACCTCTAAATCCAGTTTTTTTTTTTTTTTCAAAATTGAATTCGTTCACAGTCAGTTCCGCCAACAATCAATTGGACCTAACCCATTTTATGATTGATTGGAATTGGTTGGAAAGCGAGGGAACGCAAATTATCCAAATGTTGACTTTAGAGGCGAGTTACGGACGCATTTTCTTATCTAAGGCAAACGGCGCAAATCAGCTGACGGCATAAAGTCATAAATCCATTCGCGTTAGTTAATTTTAACCTTGACCTTTAGCGTTCCAAATAGGTCATCACCAGTTGAAACACGCGGGCTGGATTATCCTTGACCTTGCGGACTTCTTCGTGTATCTAACCCGACGGGATCGAAGCCCGTTTGGAAGAGAGTAATTGGGTTTGGTTTTCAGGAAACCCAAACCGGTGCGAAGACTGATCCGAAAGAGCGGCAAGCACAACGTGTCCCGCGACGCAAAGTTCGAAATCTGGGACAAGTACCTGCGCGACTTCTCGCACACGCTGGTGAACTCGAGATGGCGCTGGACGATCATAGCCTCGACCTCCTCCTTCATCATCAGCTGGCTACTCTTCGGCCTCATCTGGATGCTCATAGCGAACGCGAACGGCGACGTCGACCTTAAGAGCCCATCGAGCGCGCCCTGCCTTTCGGGCATACGCGGCTTCGCCGGCTACTTCCTCTTCAGCTTGGAATCGCAGGCCACCATCGGGTATGGCAGCCGTTACATCACCCACCATTGCCCAGAGGCAGTTTTCATTCTGTGCCTGCAAATCATCCTGGGCTGCGCCATATGCGGCCTAATGGTCAACATCGTCTACTTGAAGATGATGAAGCCCTTGAAGAAATACTCGAAGAGACTCTTCAGCAAACACGCTGTTGTAAGTAACCCAATCCAATTCAAACCCCTCCCCAGCAAGGAATATTTGCAGATCTGTCGAAGGGACGGCGAGCTCTGCTTGATATTCCGCGTGAGAGACGAGGACGCCAAGCACGCCGTAGGCACGGTGGTGAACGCTTACATACTGAGGAAGAGAGAAGCGTCGGAAGAGCCTTGCCTGGAGACGCTTTCGATTGAGCCTCACGGCTTCCTCATTTGGCCCTTGGAGATCGTCCACAAAATCACCAGCACGAGCCCCCTTTGGGACATATCGTCGTACGACCTCATAACCGACAGGTCAGTGGATTGAAGACCCGCGCGCCCTTCCTCCGAGGTTATTAAAACTTCTTGCAGGTTCGAACTCGTCGTCCAGTTGCAAGGAGCCTCCCCCACCACGGGCCAGTGCACCAAAACCCGCTCGTCCTACCTCAGCTCGGAGATCCTGTGGGGCCACAGCTTCACCCGCTGCGTCAAGTACGCCTTCCAAGAACGGGCGTACGTCATCAGCCACAAGGACTTCAACGTGACGCAGGAGCACTTGGTCCACCTGTGCAGCGCCAAGAGGTTCGCCGAGGTCTTCCAGTACATCAACCCTACCGCGACCCCCAATCCCAACCAGACCTTCCACTCCAAGAAGATCGAGATCAATATAGTGCACAGCAATCGCATGACCTACATGCCTGCGCAATCCATCGAAAAATCAGAGCACTCCAGTCTGGCCAACAAAAGGGACGGCGAAGGATCCGCGGAAGACGACTCCGAAAAACGACTCAGTCAGTACGACGGGGTCACCCCCGATGAGGTGGATGAAACCTCGAAACTGCTGCCGAAGTTTAATTTCGCCGACGTGACCTCGAGCGAGTCGAGAACCTCCCTCGTTAGACCACCACCAGTAGACGTCAGTCCTGGTTACGATAACCTGTCATTGGGCAGCTTTGGCTCGCGCCAGAACTCCCTAAGACTTACCATTCCGGGCGAGAATGAACCCTTACAATCATCAACCGACGTCAGTCCTGGCTATGACAACGTCTCTTTGGAAACTGACGCGTCCATGTCCAAAACGAAGGAGACAGATGTTGCCAGCAAGTTCGGTTCCCACCAGGACATCCCCCGTAATAACTCTTTAACCCTCGCCCTTCCCCCCGTGCCCAAATCCAAGTTCCCTCACGTCAAGGAAGCCTCGCCGTCATCAGTAGATGAGGTACCTCCGGAAACCAATCGAGCTGCAGATGTTAGCAAGTTTGAGCCGCACCAGGTCATCCCTCGCAATAACTCTTTAACCCTCGCCCTTCCCCCCGTGTCCAAATCCAAGTTCCCTCACGTCAAGGAAGTCTTGTCGTCATCAATAGATGAGGTACCTCCGGAAACCGATCGAGCTGCGGATGTTAGCAAGTTTGGGCCGCACCAGGTCATCCCCCACAATAACTCTTTAACCCTCGCCCTTCCCCCCGTGTCCAAATCCAAGTTCCCTCACGTCAAGGAAGTCTTGTCGTCATCAGTAGATGAAAGACCTCCGGAAACCGATCGAGCTGCGGATGTTAGCAAGTTTGGCTCATACCAGGAGGCCCCGCGCTTTAACTCTTTAACCCCCATGGTTCCGCCCGTGCCCAAATTCAAGAGCTACCATCAGTTCCAACAAGTAGATGAGGTACCTCCAAAAATCGATCGAGTCGTAGACGTCAGCAAGATCGGTTGGGCCCTGCCCGAATTCAAGACGTACCGCCATCACCAGTTCGAATACGTAAACGAAGTCCCGCCGTCGTCAGTAGATGTCAGTAGATGGGCTACGCACCAAGACTCTTTGGCATTGCCCGAGTCTAAGGTGGAGGAGAGCTCGTCGCAGAATAGCTTGAGCTCAGGTGGTACCTCAAATGTATCAACGAAGGCGAACGTGTCTTCCGAAGAAATTATGGATCTGGACGCCATCCTGGCGTACTTGGAGGAGTATCTGGAGAAAAACGGGAAAACCGACGGGGCCTGAGGGAAAAAGTCCCCGAGGGGCGTGGCGCGGGTTTACCCTTCCACCGGTAGATAGGACTGATCGAACCAAATAATCGCGTATATTTTTTTGTATTATATCTTGTAAATAAATAGTTCCAACGTGGCCGACAGTTTTTATGATCCTTTTGTGCGCGGCGACTTGGTTTAATTGATTAGAATGCTGCGCGTTTGATTGAATTAGGCCTTGCCTCAATTGAGCGGGCTCCCACTTGGGGCCGCTTTTGTGTTGCGAGATGACACGCGCTCTGCAAACACCGAACGCGCGCCTCCATAAATTAAGGGCGACGCGACGGGATCTTATCGCTGTTTAAATACGGAGACCGTGGTGCAATCGAAGTGCTACTTGCGCTCACGACTGGGGGCCGGCGAAAGGATGGAAGAAGTTGGGGCTAACGCCTCGACGTCACCTCAAACGGCCGACTCGCACAATTTGGGGGCCCTTGGGGAAAACGCGAAGAAGGAACGCAGGTAATCACAGTTTGGCTACTTTTTCCCCCAATCCCCAGTCCCTTTTGACCATTTTTTGCTCTTCACCAATTGCCACAAGGGCGCTTCCTATTCCGATCCAATCCAAGTCGACCAAAGCAAGCTTTCCTTTTTGGAGATCGACCCCTCGGTCCTAACCAAACTTTCCTTTTCCAATCCAATCCAACAGAACTTTCCCTTTCCTTCGACACCAACCAATCTTTCCTTTTCCAATCCAATCCTACTCAACCAATCCTTTTCGTAGATCAACGCTTCCGCCCTTTCCAATCTAATCCAGGCAAACTTTCCTCTTTGTAGATCAACCCTTAGACCCTTTCCCGTTTGACCAAACCAAACTTTCCTCCTCAAGTGTTCTTCTCGTAGATCAACCCCACGTCCGTACGCCGCCTCGTCCAACAGGATCCTCTCGAAGAGCGGGCGTAAGAACGTCACCCTGAACGAGGTGCCCGATCGGGAATACCGCTACGCGAAGGACATAGGGAACACGCTGTTCGGGGCGAGATGGCGCTGGATACTGACGTTCGTGTGCCTCGTGAACGGCCTCTTCTACTTCGTGTTCGCGATCGCCTGGTGGCTGATCGCCCGGTTCAACGACGACCTCGAGAACGACGGCAGCAAGACGCCGCCCTGCATCATGGGGACCAAGTCGTTCACGGGGTACCTCCTGTTGAGCATCGAAACCCTAACGACCACCGGTTACGGCGTCATCTACCCCACCGAGTGCCAGCCCTGCTGGATCGTCCTCACCTTGCAGACCCTGGTGACCTTCACGCTCGAAGGGCTCCTGGTGAGCGCCGTCTACGTGAAGATGACGAGGCCCTACAACAAGGACCAGATGAGTCTCTTCAGCAAGAGAGCCGTGGTACGTACTCTAGCCCCCACTCCTTCCTTTACACAATCCACAAGTGAGATTCGGCCGTAGGTTTCGATGAGGGATGGGGTCTTTTGCCTGAGCTTCCGGGTGCGCGACGTCTTCGGAAAACACTGGACGAAAACGCAGGTGAGGGCCGTGCTGATACGGAGGAGGGTGTCCCCCGAGGGGGAGCCCCTGCCCTACTACTTCGAAAACCTCAAGCTGGAAAGGCACGGGCTGTTGTTTTGGCCGCAGGAGATCGTGCACAGGATCACGTGCGACAGCCCGCTCTGGACGATGTCCCCCGACCAGATTTACAAATCCAGGTAAGGCGGAACGAGAGGGCTTGTGAGGATGTGGCTCGAGGAGTCTCTCTTGCAGGTTTGAAATAATGGTCGTCCTCGAGGGCGACTCGACCACGACGGGGCAGCCCTCCCAGACCCAAACGTCCTACACCAACAAGGAGGTGTCGTGGGGTTTCCGCTTCGCCCCCTGCGTGAGGTACGACAGGGGGGTGCGCAAGTACGTGATCGACCACGAGAAGTTCAACGCGATCGAAGAATGCGACGCGCCGCTGTGCAGCGCGGTTGAGTTCGACGAGGTGGTGCGGAGGACGTGCGGCTGGGATTGGTCGCCGAGCTTGAGCACGCCGCCTTCGAGGGCGAGCGACACGTCCTTCAGGACCCTGCTCAAGTTCTCCAATTATAGGATGAAGAGGAGCGACGGTAATGGTGTGGCGGCGGCTTTGGAAACTATTGATTCCGTCGAGAATTTGGCCGAGGCCAGCACGAGCACGGACGAGTCCAAAAATCGCTTGTAAAAACAGTGTGGATAGGTGCGGATGAAAATATAGCGCGGGGGTGGTCGGGTAGGTCGAGCTTGAACTGTTGGTGAAATTAAATTGATGAGACTGTTAGGGATGTGCGAGATTTTCGCCGATGAGTTCAACTGGACGAGGGGGCACGCCCGATCGAACTATATTTATTAAGGGATCGAAGGTTTTTAGGTTTAATGTATGTACTTATGGGGACTTCATCTCGTTACCTTTAGGGGGCTGTGCCCTAAATTCCATCACTCTCTTGTTTCCAGTACCTCCAAGGTCAGACTCGAGCGTTCATTTTCACAAGAGGCTTCCTTCCTTTTCAAGACACAATCGGTGGAATAATTCAGAAACACCCCGTATAACGAACTCTTTTTATAAACAAGAAAATATACTTTACGCGCTCCAAAGAAAATTAAATGTTATTGCCATTGAGTTGTTTTTTTTTTGCGTAAAATTTTATCCGGTCGTCGAAACGAAAATTGTTTTTCTTTTGTTCGTTTGCTGGAAGTAAAGTAGGTGTGTCCTTTTCAAACAAAAGACGATCGATCGCGGGTTGCTATTCTTTCGTTCTTTCTATTTAAGAACTTATTCGAAGTTAGTTCGGAACCACCCCGTATAAATAATTGCCTCGCTCACTAAAAAAAAAAAAAAAATTGGAGCATGTATTTATTTTTTAATTAATTTTACGATTTTATTTTCCGCGCGGAATAAACAAAAAGGAAAACTCTATCTTCATGCTCAGAACTTTGTTCGCTTTTCGAAGTGAACGTGTGAACGAGAGGCGATCGAAGGCAGGTCGCTTTTGTTTCTGCCTGAAGTTACCGTTACCTTTTAAATTAGTTCAGAAACGCCCTGTACACATAATTGACTTTCACTGAAAAAAAAAATATATATATATATTGGATTATTAAAATTAAAATTAAAATTAAATATTATTGTTTCTTTTTAAAAAAATTAATACCTCTTTATTATGTTAAATAATTGATTTAGTTGAGGGTGGTTTGTCCGTTAAAATTGGGGGTGCGGTCCTGGGTCGTTCGCGGCGGCGACTGGGGTTGTTGATTCGTCTAAGGCGGAACAGCGGGCGACGTTTCCTTAGTCGGGGAAGAGAGCCCTATCCGGCTCGAAGGACCAAAAGATTACACAAAACTTATTACAAACGTATCTCTGTGAGGACTCGCAATACGTCACTGATTTTAGCCTTTCAGTTGCTTCGTTAATGGCGATATGAGCTTGGCAGTTTAGAATATAAAAATGTCAAGGACGAATTAGAAAATATTGATTTTTTTAAAAGGAAAACCAGCAAAACAACTCCGGCTTTGTTGCCGGCAAAACAACTTAATGCGATGAAGACATGAAGGGCCAATAGAAATGACGCGGCGCTAGGTTGCCAAAATTAGATAGACGTGCGTCGAAAGGCCTTTGCTCAAAATAAAAAATGAAGACGATTTGATATTTGACTTTCTTAACCATTTTGATGTAGTTGGGCCGTCGCTTTTACGATTTTTCACGTCAATTTTAGCAAGATAATTTTCCGTCTCCGTCTCGTAGATCCATCCGGCTCGAAGAACCAAAAATTTCTGGTGTTCCTTCACTGATTCTGGGCTTTTAATTTACCCCGTTGATGTTCGAATAAAAACAAAATCATAATTAAATCGGTAGATCTTCCAGTCTCGATGAAAATGAGGGGTAACCTGGGGGCCTAACATCACATCGAGCATGTGCTAGAAGGACGAAAAAATTTCTGAGAGGACTCGCGTTCCTTCACTGATTCTAGGCTTTTAGTTTCCCTCGTAGATGTTCGAATAAAAAAAATCGATAGTTTCTCCGGTCTCAATGAAAAAGAAATTTTTTTCATTTGTTTTTACCAGTGCAGCTCGAAAACCAATCAAGATAGACACCTGGTGCGACACGTCACTTCAGGCTAAAATTTACTCGGCAATTCAAAAATTCAATAATAAATGTAAAAAGCGTATTTTCAAATTTGTTTTGTTAAAAATGATACTTTTTAAATAGAACACCCCGTACATTATTGCATTTTTGAATTGCCGAGTAAATTCTAGCCTGAAACGACGTGTCGCACCAGGGGTCTATCTTGATTGGTTTCCGAGTCTTTTCATTTGTTTCTACCAGTGCAGCTCGAAAACCAATCAAGACAGACCCCTGGTGCGACACATCATTTCAGGCTAAAATTTACTCGGCAATTCAAAAATTCAATAATAAATGTAAAAAGCGTATTTTCAAATTTGTTTTGTTAAAAATGATACTTTTTAAATAGAACACCCCGTACATTATTGCATTTTTGAATTGCCGAGTAAATTCTAGCCTGAAACGACGTGTCGCACCAGGGGTCTATCTTGATTGGTTTCCGAGTCTTTTCATTTGTTTCTACCAGTGCAGCTCGAAAACCAATCAAGACAGACCCCTGGTGCGACACATCATTTCAGGCTAAAATTTACTCGGCAATTCAAAAATTCAATAATAAATGTAAAAAGCGTATTTTCAAATTTGTTTTGTTAAAAATGATACTTTTTAAATAGAACACCCCGTACATTATTGCATTTTTGAATTGCCGAGTAAATTCTAGCCTGAAACGACGTGTCGCACCAGGGGTCTATCTTGATTGGTTTCCGAGTCTTTTCATTTGTTTCTACCAGTGCAGCTCGAAAACCAATCAAGACAGACCCCTGGTGCGACACATCATTTCAGGCTAAAATTTACTCGGCAATTCAAAAATTCAATAATAAATGTAAAAAGCGTATTTTCAAATTTGTTTTGTTAAAAATGATACTTTTTAAATAGAACACCCCGTACATTATTGCATTTTTGAATTGCCGAGTAAATTCTAGCCTGAAACGACGTGTCGCACCAGGGGTCTATCTTGATTGGTTTCCGAGTCTTTTCATTTGTTTCTACCAGTGCAGCTCGAAAACCAATCAAGACAGACCCCTGGTGCGACACATCATTTCAGGCTAGAATTTACTCGGCAATTCAAAAATTCAATAATAAATGTAAAAAGCGTATTTTCAAATTTGTTTTGTTAAAAATGATACTCTTTAAATAGAACACCCCGTACATTATTGTATTTTTGAATTGCCGAGTAAATTCTAGCCTGAAACGACGTGTCGCACCAGGGGTCTATCTTGATTGGTTTCCGAGTCTTTTCATTTGTTTCTACCAGTGCAGCTCGAAAACCAATCAAGACAGACCCCTGGTGCGACACATCATTTCAGGCTAAAATTTACTCGGCAATTCAAAAATTCAATAATAAATGTAAAAAGCGTATTTTCAAATTTGTTTTGTTAAAAATGATACTTTTTAAATAGAACACCCCGTACATTATTGCATTTTTGAATTGCCGAGTAAATTCTAGCCTGAAACGACGTGTCGCACCAGGGGTCTATCTTGATTGGTTTCCGAGTCTTTTCATTTGTTTCTACCAGTGCAGCTCGAAAACCAATCAAGACAGACCCCTGGTGCGACACATCATTTCAGGCTAAAATTTACTCGGCAATTCAAAAATTCAATAATAAATGTAAAAAGCGTATTTTCAAATTTGTTTTGTTAAAAATGATACTTTTTAAATAGAACACCCCGTACATTATTGCATTTTTGAATTGCCGAGTAAATTCTAGCCTGAAACGACGTGTCGCACCAGGGGTCTATCTTGATTGGTTTCCGAGTTTTTTCATTTGTTTCTACCGGTGCAGCTCGAAAACCAATCAAGACAGACCCCTGGTGCGACACATCATTTCAGGCTAGAATTTACTCAGCAATTCAAAAATTCAATAATAAATGTAAAAAGCGTATTTTCAAATTTGTTTTGTTAAAAATGATACTCTTTAAATAGAACACCCCGTACATTATTGTATTTTTGAATTGCCGAGTAAATTCTAGCCTGAAACGACGTGTCGCACCAGGGGTCTATCTTGATTGGTTTCCGAGTCTTTTCATTTGTTTCTACCTGTGCAGCTCGAAAACCAATCAAGACAGACCCCTGGTGCGACACATCATTTCAGGCTAAAATTTACTCGGCAATTCAAAAATTCAATAATAAATGTAAAAAGCGTATTTTCAAATTTGTTTTGTTAAAAATGATACTTTTTAAATAGAACACCCCGTACATTATTGCATTTTTGAATTGCCGAGTAAATTCTAGCCTGAAACGACGTGTCGCACCAGGGGTCTATCTTGATTGGTTTCCGAGTCTTTTCATTTGTTTCTACCAGTGCAGCTCGAAAACCAATCAAGATAGACCCCTGGTGCGACACATCATTTCAGGCTAGAATTTACTCGGCAATTCAAAAATTCCATTTATAGTATTAGTCGATACTAATGACATTTTAGAAATAATAACAACAAACAAATATATGTATTCTTAAGAAGTATTACGAAAATCTGTATGGAAACTTTAATTTGATGCCAGCAAAGGTCATGGCGGTTAACCGAGTTTGTGGGCACACTCCATGACCTAACGACTGCGCCACCGCAGCGACCTTAAAAGCGTTGCATCATAATTTATAAGAATTTAGTAATTTAAAAGCGTCGCATCATAATTTATAAGAATTTGGTAATTTTTTGAATGGAATTCCTGCAGTAGGAAACTTCAAGAAGGAATAAGTAGGGTGGGTGAGTCATGTTTGCTTTCCGTGGAGCGTCGACGAGTGAATCTTCCGCGAAGAGAAAAAAAAATAAAAAATCGACGTAGTCCTCGTCGAAACGGGAAGTGCTCGTGTAATTTCCACCGAGATCACTAATCGAGAATTTACCACATCGACGGTTTACTTAAAAAGTAATTGGACGCGCCCACGCGCCACGACGCGGTCCAAAGTGCGCGCGGGCACGCGGACGTTTTTATTGCGATTTTCGCGGCTTCGCCGAAGCGACGAGGTGCCAAAAATCTTGCCCGGCTTTGATGACACACCGATTAGCACATACGCCGAAAACAAACACGCCGCGCCGTGACAAACCTGCGAGATTAGAGAGAGAGTTGAAAGAATTTCATTGGAAACGCGGAGTCGGTAATCCACGTAATCTTATCTCGGCTCCGCAAATAGTTCGTACAATCTCGAAGATAGCGCGGCGCGTGAAGGGCGAGCGATAAAAAAAAGATGTTTTGAGTGACCGCGACGACTTGGGGGGACGCGCTTTTTTTTAATTTTATTTAATTTCTTCCCCGAAAGGATGGCAGCTGGAGGTAACGCCAACAATGACCGCATCGAGGTGATCAGTGAAACCGACGACACGACATCCGCATCGACGACCAACGTCAACAGCTTCCCCATCGTTTACGAAAGCACCAAGAAAGAGCGAAGGTAACCTCCCCCCGCCCCCCCAAAAAAAACGTTGTGGCATTCTTTTTTAATTAGGCCCAACATCCGACCGTACGCTTCCTGCTCCAACCGCATAGTGAAAAAGGGCGGAAGGAGCAACGTCGTCCTCAACAAAATCCCCCACAAGGAATACCACTACATCAAAGACATCGGAAACACGCTCCTCAACACGAGGTGGCGGTGGATCTTGATAAGCCTCTGCTTGACCAACGCCGTCGCCTACGTGATCTTCGCGGGGCTGTGGGTGTTAGCCTCGACGTTGAGCGGCGACGGCGAAACCAAAGAGGGGGAGCCCCACCCCTGCATCATCGGAACCGAATCCTTCACGAGCTACCTCCTGCTCAGCATCGAAACCCTGAGCACCATCGGGTACGGCACGAAGTTCCCCATGGAATGCCACCCGGCCTGGATCGTCATCACGCTTCAAGCTCTGACCGCCATCACCATCGAGGGGGCGCTCGTCACCGCCGTTTTCGTCAAGATGTCTCGACCTTACAAGAAAGACCCCATGTGTCTCTTCAGCAAGAAGGCGGTGGTAAGTCCGAAACACCCCCCCGCGTGAACAAGTCCTCATCCGAACTACTTGCCTGTCCCCCCCGTAGATTTCCATGAGGGACGGAGTCTTGTGCCTGATCTTCAGGGTGAGGGACTTCTACGGGAAGCACTGGGCCAAGACCATGATCAAGGCCATACTGATCAAGAGGAGGGTTTCGCCCGAGGGGGAGCCCCTCCCGTACTTTTTCGAAAACGTCAAGCTGGAGAAACAGGGGCTCCTGTTTTGGCCGCAGGAGATCGTGCACAAGATCACCCCCGACAGCCCCCTATGGACAATGTCGCCCGTCAACTTATACAAATCAAGGTAGAATAAATTATTGTTATTATTATTATTGGTTAAAGTATTCGCGGCATCTAGTGATTTGATGAGTAAGTAATCCATTTGACACTGACCTTTATAATTTTTTTTCAATCTTAATTTCTTGCTCGGGTTAGGTAGAGTTAGGTCGTATCGGATCGAGTTGGCCTTGAAATTTGTTTCGACCTTGACCTTTAACTTTTTAATTGTTTTCTCACTTCCCCCCCGTTGCAGTTTTCGAGAAAATTACGGCAGACTTTCTTGATCTTCGTATATTAACGTGCACCGTTTATCTCTAATGCCGTGAAAGATCCCTAGATGGCGTTAGGTGAAATAGTTCTAGTATAATAATAATAATAATAATAATAATAGATGGCGCCACACGAAATGAGAGTATTCGTATTTAACCTACAAAAGTCTGCGTTGATTCTTGATATTCGGTAGATGGCGCCATTAAATTCATCGGTTTAGAAACGGTGAAAGTCTGCCGTTATTTTCTCACTTCCCCCCGTTGCAGTTTACGAGAAAATTACGGCAGACTTTTTTGATCTTCGTATGGTAGCGTGCACCGTTTATCTCTAATGCCGTGAAACATCCCTAGAGGGCGTTAGGTGAAATAATTCTAGTATAATAATAATAATAATAATAGATGGCGCCACACGAAATGAGAGTATTCGTATTTAACCTGCAAAAGTCTGCGTTGATTCTTGATATTCGGTAGATGGCGCCATTAAATTAATCGGTTTAGAAACGGTGAAAGTCTGCCGTTATTTTCTCACTTCCCCCCCGGTTGCAGTTTTCGAGAAAATTACGGCAGACTTTCTTGATTTTCATGTGGTAACGTGTACCATTTATCTCTAATGCCGTTAAGCATCCCTAGATGGTGTTAGGTGAATTAATCCTACATGCGACAGTGATTTAGGACAGACGGCGCTGCAGTATGTAGAATTTTGTTTAAAATCGACGAAAGTCTGTCGTTGATTTCTCAAAAATTACGGCAGACTTTCTTGATTTTCATATTATGGTATCGTGCACCGTTTATCTCTAATGCCGTTAAGCATCCCTAGATGGTGTTAGGTGAATTAATCCTACATGCGACAGTGATTTAGGACAGATGGCGCTGCAGTATGTAGAATTTTGTTTAAAATCGACGAAAGTCTGTCGTTGATTTCTCAAAAATTACGGCAGACTTTCTTGATTTTCATATTATGGTATCGTGCACCGTTTATCTCTAATGCCGTTAAGCATCCCTAGATGGCGTTAGGTGAATTAATCCTACATGCGACAGTGATTTAGGACAGACGGCGCTGCAGTACGTAGAATCTTGTTTAAAATCGACGAAAGTCTGTCGTTGATTTCTCAAAAATTACGGCCGACTTTCTTGATTTTCATATAGTACCTGCCGTTAAGCATCCCTAGATGGCGTTAGGTCAATTAACTCTGCATGCAACAATGATTTAGGACAGACGGCGCTGCAGTGCGTAGAATCTTGTTTAAAATCGACGAAAGTCTATCGTTGGTTTCTCAAAAACTACGGCAGACTTTCTTGATCTTCATAAAGTACCGTCCTTGTTTATATACAGGGTGTTAGGTTATTGCTTGAATAAATTAAAACTGCGGATTAAGAGTGTCAATTGGGATCAGAAAGCACGGGACATTTTGAAAAACTGCAAAAAGAGGACCGGAACTATTGAGGACCGCTGATAATACTTACGGAGCGAGCGCCTGTTAAAGCAGATGTCTCTGGCCCGTTGCACAATTGCAATAATTGTTTGACGATTCGACGCTGGAGATATCTACGCACTGCGCCTACATTCTCTGTAGAATAATGTCGACAATTTCGTTATTTGTGTATAGCTGACCTTGACCTGGCACTGACCCGCACACTTCGAAATCTGTTGAGACACTGAACGTGCGTTATTTGCTTGTCGTATAACAATAAACCATCTGGGAATTTATGGGAAGAGATCGCCGCAGCACCCTCGAATATGAAGGCTTTTTTACTCTACAGAGTGTTCTCAATACGTGGTTTGAATGTGTCCAATCAATTACCTAACACCCTGTATACTTAGTTAAACCATACCATAGCTTTGAATGGAATCCAATAACATTGTGCCGATAGATGGCGCAGCAACAAACATTTGTGAATTCAAGCTAAATGAAACAGAGCGCTATATGCTATTGTCGCGCCATCTACATTTCAATAGTGCAAGCAACCCCAACTGCAGCTTTTTGAATTGAAACCAGAGAAAACATATTAAACGAATTAGGTTGACTTGGGTTGACTTTGAAATGTCACTTGACCTCGACCTTCAACTTTTTAATTTTTTTTTTATTTTAATATTTCTCGTTTCAATCTTAGTTGGACAGAGTTACCTTGAAATTTCGTTTGACCTTGAGCTTTAACTTTTCGAATTTTTTTCTTGAATTTTCAATTTTTGTCCAATTTTTTTAAATTTTTTGCTCGACTTGAACAGACTGAGGTTGGCGAAAGCGATTGTTTTTTTGTTATATTTTCGTCTGTTTATTCTTCAAAAAAAAAAAAAAGAAAAAAATTGACTAAACTATCGAACATTTTTTATTTTTCTAATTTTTTGAACTTCCCTCGATAAAAAAAATGGTCGTCCTTTGTTACTTTATTTTTTGCTTTCTTTTCGCATTTTTTACAATAATTTTAAAAAATTGAAACATTTAGTACCGCAATTTCCGCCATCTTTGCTCCAAACTCAGATACTTTAATAATTTGCACTTATTTATAATTGCCTTCGGAATTTGTTCTTCGTTGTTTGTGTTCATTATTAAAATGAGCGCGAACAACCCTCTTTTGTTTCCAACTTTTCTTTTCCTCCGATATGAAGAAAATATATCGACGCAACCGTTCCTTGTTTGGCCTTGAAATTTTCGTTCGACCTTTAATTTTTTCTTAAATTTTCAATTTTCCTCGTTTCATTTTTTATAATTTTTTGGTCGGCTTGGACACAGGTTTTGTTGACCTTGAAATTTTGTTTGACCTTATAACCTTTAACTGTTTTAATTTTAATTTTTTGCAATCTTAATTTTTTGCTTGAATTAAGTAGAGGATTTGTTTTTTAAGTTTTAATTTTTTTTCAATCTCAGTTGCTTGCTTGGTTTGAGCAGACTTAGGTTGCGTTGACCTTGAAGTTTGTCTTTCTTGAACCTCGTCCCTTGAAGTTTTAATTTCTTGCCTTGGGTTGGGTCGACCTTGCTTATTTTTTTGGTGAAATATTTATTTGCAATTGAAAGACGTTAATCAAATAAAAGGTCATATCGTACAATAATTGCAAATCAAGTGACCTTGAATTGTTTGAACTTAGCATACTTAGGTTGCGTTGACCTTGAAGTTTGTCTTTTTTGAACCTCGTCCCTTGAAGTTTTAATTTCTTGCCTTGGGTTGGGTCGACCTTGCTTATGTATTTCTTTTGGTGAAATATTTATTTGAAATTGGAAGACGTTAATCAAATAAAAGGTCATTCCGTACAATAATTGTACAAATCGAGTGACCTTGAATTGTTTGAACTGAGTCATAAAGCAACTTTTGAAAATAAATTTTATTAAACAACACGTGAACTATACGAATTCCGGTTTGTTTATTTTTATTTCATGTTCTCGTTGCCTATTTGGTAATTTCATATTTTCCTGCTTCTAAACATCCTTTTACGATTTTATCTTATATTATACGCATTTAGAGTTGATTTAATTTATTTATTCCAAACAGTTACTTATTCACCTTTTTAATTTGTTAACCTGTTTTAATTTGCTTCTTTATTTGGATTAATTTCTTTTTAACAAAGTCGACTTGGCTTCCGTTTTGATGCGACCCTTGCGGAACCCGCAGTAACCTTACAATATTTATACCTCGTGATCGTCCTGGCCTTACGTTGTTGTAACCCAATTCTTTTGGTGCGTCGGCGAATAGACTCGAGAGATCAAGGAACTAAATAAAGTGCGGAGGTTAGATTTAATTAATTATTATTATTATTTTCCTGTTGTAGGTTAGAAATTATGATCGTGCTTGAGGGCGACTCGGTCATAACGGGGCAACCGTCCCAAAGCCGGACCTCTTACATGAACAAGGAGATTTCGTGGGGGTACCGCTTCGCGCCCTGCGTCGAGTACGACAAGGACGAATGCAAGTACGTCATTCACCACGAGAAATTCAACGACGTCGAGGAGTGCGACACGCCCCTGTGCAGCGCGCAGGAGCTCAGCGGGCTCCTGAACGAGGCGACCAAGCCCGGCGACATTTGGGATTTCGACGTGACGTCCGCGTTGAGCTCTCCGGCGTCGAGGAGGAGCGACAATTCGATCTTGGCGGCCTTCAAGTTTCCGCCGTACAGGCCGAAGAAGAACGACATCGATGGCATTCCTAGGGAGAGCGTTTACAATAGACAGTTCAGTGGGGTCACCTTGGAGACCATCAATTCCGTGGAGAACTTGGCCGCCTCCCGCACTAGCCTGGAAGAGGGGGGCGACACGAACAAGTCCAAGGAACAACCCCTGTCCACTAGCTTTTGATTTCCCAACCCAACCCAACCCACCCAACCCCTGGCCACAGTTTTTGATTTTTCAATCCAACCCAGCCCAGCCCAGCCCAGCTCAACCCCTGTCCACTAGTTTTTGATTTCGTCGACTGAACATTTTCATGACTTATTTGAGAGAGAGAGAGAAAGAGAGAGAAAGAGAGCGAGAGAGAAGGGTTGTAACTTAGGTTAGTTAAGAAGTGTATAGTAGATTAGCCTCAAGTGAAATACAGAGAAGAAAATGCGCAAGCTTGTCATTTTTTTTTCTCACTTCCCGTTCACTTGTAAAATTGAAGATCGGCGTTTTCTTTTTACTCTTGGTTCGAAGGTAAGCTCACTCACTTACACTTATAATAATAATAATAATAATAGATGGCGCCACACGAAATGAGAGTATTCGTATTTAACCTGCAAAAGTCTGCGTTGATTCTTGATATTCGGTAGATGGCGCCATTAAATTCATCGGTTTAGAAACGGTGAAAGTCTGCCGTTAGTTTCTCACTTCCCCCCCGTTGCAGTTTTCGAGAAAATTACGGCAGACTTTTTTGATCTTTGTATGGTAGCGTGCACCGATTATCTCTAATGCCGTTAAGCATCCCTAGATGGCGTTAGGTGAATTAATTCTGCATGCGACAGTGATTTAGGACAGACGGCGCTGCAGTACGTAGAATTTTGATTAAAATCGACGAAAGTCTATCGTTGATTTCTCAAAAATTGCGGCAGACTTTCTTGATCTTCGTATGGTAGCGTGCACAATTTATCTCTAATGCCGTTAAGCATCCCTAGATGGCGTTAGGTGAAATAATTCTAGTATAATAATAATAATAATAGATGGCGCCACACGAAATGAGAGTATTCGTATTTAACCTACAAAAGTTTGCGTTGATTCTTGATATTCGGTAGATGGTGCCATTAAATTCATCGGTTTAGAAACGGTGAAAGTCTGCCGTTAGTTTCTCACTTCCCCCCCGTTGCAGTTTTCGAGAAAATTACGGCAGACTTTTTTGATCTTCGTATGGTAGCGTGCACCATTTATCTCTAATGCCGTTAAGCATCCCTAGATGGCGTTAGTTGAATTAATTCTGCATGCGACAATGATTTAGAACAGACGGCGCTGCAGTACGTAGAATCTTGTTTAAAATCGACGAAAGTCTGTCGTTGATTTCTCAAAAATTACGGCAGACTTTCTTGATTTTCATATTATGGTATGTGTACCGTTTATCTCTAATGCCGTTAAGCATCCCTAGATGGCGTTAGGTGAAATAATTCTAGTAAATAATAATAATAATAGATGGCGCCACACGAAATGAGAGTATTCGTATTTAACCTACAAAAGTCTGCGTTGAATCTTGATATTCGGTAGATGGCGCAATTAAATTCATCGGTTTAGAAACGGTGAAAGTCTGCCGTTATTTCCTCACTTCCCCCCCGTTGCAGTTTTCGAGAAAATTACGGCAGACTTTTTTGATCTTCGTATGGTAGCGTGCACCCTCTATCTCTAATGCCGTTAGGCATCCCTAGATGGCGTTAGGTGAATTAATTCTGCATGCGACAGTGATTTAGGACAGACGGCGCTGCAGTACGTACAATCTTGTTTAAAATCGACGAAAGTCTGTCGTTGATTTCTCAAAAATTACGGCAGACTTTCTTGATTTTCATATTATGGTATCGTGCACCGTTTATCTCTAATGCCGTTAAGCATCCCTAGATGGCGTCAGGTGAATTAATTCTGCATGCGACAGTGATTTAGGACAGACGGCGCTGCAGTACGTACAATCTTGTTTAAAATCGACGAAAGTCTGTCGTTGATTTCTCAAAAATTACGGCAGACTTTCTTGAAAATCGTTGATTTTCTTTTTATTATTAAAAAGAATTAACGAACGTTTAGGGCGCAGGCCATTTTCTTATTTAATAAAAATAAATCGCGTACGGGGTGTTAAAAAGAGTATCACACATCCCTTGAGGAGGGGGGGGGGCGGGAATGTAGTATGACTCAAAACAAAATATGCAGAAAAGTCCTAACGAACGTGGGCCCGCACGTGGACGGTTTCGGAGATACTTGGGGTTGGTGACACTTTTTTTAACACCCTGTACTTATAATATAGATAATTCGATGAGACAGGTTCTTCTGAAACAAACGGATAGATGGCGCTGACGCGACAGCATTTCAAGAACAAGTGAACTTTAGAAGTACTGAAAGATCAAAATTGCAACTTTCTCTTCTAAACGAGGCGTCCCAAAGGTCAAGGTCAACGTCAAAAATTCGGTAAAACTCGGGGAAGATTTTTAGAAAGTTTTGAATTTCGAGAGTACAAAGTCGTAAGGGTCGAAGGTCGAGGTCACGACCAGAAGTTTGGAAGAAATCGGGGGAAATTTTTGAAAAAATTTGAATTTCGACGGTGAATCATCTAAAGGTCAAAGGTCAAGGTCAACGCCAAAAGTTCGGCAAAAATCGGGGAAATTTTTTTAGAAATTTGCAATTTCGACGGCGTGGTGTCCCAAAAGAAAGTTCAAGGTCAACTCAACCCAAGCGAACCCAACTGTAGTCAACCCGAGCGAGGAGTCGAGATCGAAAAAATTCAAAATGAAAAAGATTTTCGATAACTTAAAGGTCAAGGTCGAACGGAAGGTCAAGGTCAACCCAACTCAGCCCGAGCGAACCCAACTGTAGTGAACAAGAGCAAGAAATTGAGATCGGAAAAATTAAATTTAAAAAAAATTCGACGATTTAAAGGTCAAGGTCAACCCAATCCGAGCTAACCCAACTGTAGTCAATGTTTCTATTTAGTAAACAAAACAAGAGCATGAAATTCAGATCGAAAAAATTAAATTAAAAAAAAATTCGACAATTTAAAGGTCAAGGTCAACCCAATCCGAGCGAACCCAACTGTAGTCAATGTTTCCATTTAGTAAACAAAACAAAAGGTAGGAGCTAATGAAAGAATGACACGAATGATAACAAAACGCAAAACGTAAATAAAGAGAGAGAGAGAGAAAAAAAAGGATCGACGTTTCTCCATCCGGCGAATAACGATCAAAGTATAAATGAAGCGAATCCGAAAAATTAATTTCAAATTTCGCGCCAATTTTCTCTTTCCATTTTTTTTAAAATAAACAAAACAAAAGATAGGAACCAATCAAGGAATGAAACAAATAAGAAAGGAACGCAGACGCGTAAATAAAAGGAAAACGAGATAGGATCGATGTACAAGTGACGCAAACGCGGAGAAACAAAAGAAGATCGACGTTTATTAGGCGAAGTACGAAGAAGAAAACGAACAAAGAAACAAAAAAAGATCGACGATCGTTGGCAATCGCTTGAAACTTTGAAAAAATTGACCGCGACGCTGATACTACTGGCTGCGCCACTTTTGACGACGTCTTTTCTTCTTGGTTTTCAATACTACGTATACAACAAAAAATGCAAACGTCAAATTGTCGTCCGTCGAGGTTAGGTGTAACGGGAGAGCCGCCTCATGCCAAACGACAGCATGGCTTCAACCCAACGAGATAGAAATACGATGAGAGAAATGCTCCAGTTACCACTTTCGTGAACTTTAAGTGACCACTTGCGTCAACTTCGGTGACCACTTTCGTTCTCCATCGAAGACGCCGACAACAGGTTAAACAAATTAAAACTAAAACTAGAAAACTATAGTTCCCTAGCGAGGGACCAGTCAAAGTCAGGTGTGCCACTCTATAGACTTGAAAAAATTCGTGTTCTCTAAACATGTTCAGATCGGATCAGGATCATTTCAGAAACGAGAGCGCCCGTGGGTCGTGTTCGAGAAGCACGCCCTCGAGTGAAAGTTGGAATTGTATCGCATCTTTCTCGCCGCGCACGCTTTCTAACTCATTTTACGTCTCGTTCATCTCGTGTTTCAAGACGTCTTGTTTACATTATTACCATGACAGCGGGGACGCAGTTTTCACAACCCACTTTTAAAAGTAGAGCGCGCGAAGTAGAGCGACCGTTATCACGGAAGTAACGTGAACGCAAAGCTCCTCGCTCGAAACGGATAAGCGAGATGCAAGACGAGTCACAAATCGTGCGCGAGAAAGATGAGATCCACTCGAACACAGCAGCCCTGCCATTTAATACGACGGAGCAAGCTTGGAGGAACATCGAAGGAGGCCTGGGCCCGCCGCAACCAAGTTGAACTCCGGACAACATACCCGTCTTCTTTTTCACTCCAAAACAATCGCCGTTTAATGAAATAGTTAGTTAGAGAAGCGCGGCCTGGATCCAATGCAAGTGGGCACAACGACTGCGGGGGGAGAAGGGCGGGGGGGCGACGCTGAACGCGAACGGTTCGCTGGCGGGGGGAGAGGTCTATTGGGTTTTAATATATTCCACTTTCGACACACGACAGTCTCATTATCAAAGAGTCTAGACTTGCTTAGCGTCTGTTTAGGAGTAGTCCAAGTTCCGAAGGTCAAGCTACGGCGTCAATATACAAGGTGACTCGAAAGCTAAAAATTAATTGCAATGGATTGTCTCACCGTAACGTCAGAACATTCCCGGGGGGGTGACAAGCCTTTAATATATTCCACTTTCGACATGGGACAGTCTCATTATCAAAGAATCCGGGCCTGTTTAAGGCGGCGTCCATTTTGGAGCAGTCCAAGTTCCAAACGTCCAGTTACGGCGTCAATATACAGGGTGTCTCGAAAGCTAATCGCCATCTATTAAGAATTTAACGAATTAACAAATGACAAACTTGTTTAGACAGGAATGTCGACAGTTACATGATTAACTTGTCAATCAAGGACGCGCTGTCATCTATTGAATGTGCAAGGAATTAACAAAATCGAAAGAAATACGTTGACACGAGTGTCGACAGCTTCAGGAATAATTGTCAATCAGAGACGAGAAAGTGCCGCCATCTATTAAGAATTTAACGAATCAGAAACTAGAACACACCGCCATCTGTTGACTGTGCAAGGAATTAACAAAATTTAAAAAATATTTTGACAGCAACGTTGAAGGCTTTAGGACTAATTGTCAACCAGAGACGAGAAGGTACCGCCAACTATTAAGAATTTAGCGAATTAACAAATGAAAAACTTGTTTTGACAAGAATGTCGACAGTTACACGATCAACTTGTCAATCAAGAACGCGCCGACGTCTATTGAATGTGCAAGGAATTAACAAAATCGAAAGAAATATATTGACACGAGTGTTGACAGCTTCAGGAATAATTGTCAATCAGAGACGAGAAAGTGCCGCCATCTACTAAGAATTTAAGGAATTAACAAATGCGTCTGACGTGAATAGTGTCTGACTTACAATAACGAATTAACGAACGCGTGAATAGTCTCTGACTTACAATTTTCGGACGCCCTGTATTGACTCCGGAACCAATCGCGTTAGACCCGCGATGCGACACATGACTTCAGGCTGGAATTGACTCGCCAGTTCAGAAATGCACTGATATAGAGGATGTTGCGTATGAGAAACGGCGGGTTTGCTTCACAACCTGTTACGGTTGAAAAATACATTTAAATTGTTTACACTATTTGCCAGTCGCCCTGTATTTCTGCAGGAAACAAAGGTTAACTTTGGCCTACGTGCCGTTTGTAACGGCATCAGAAAGCCTAAGCCCATTTCACTCTTTCGCCCGGTTAAAACTAAGTTCATCTCGTAACGACCCGCGTCCCAGCGTAGTTGGGCAGAAAGCGTTCTCTCCGCGACGCTCTCATTCTTGTGGAAGATTTCTCGGCGTGCACATCTATTGTTTAATGTGTGTTCATGCTTCTTTTCATGTGAATCTTTTGATTGAAGCCTGAAACGGAATCTACTCCGAGATTTGCTTAAGTGCACACCAAGCTAAATTTGGAATGAATTTTCTGACCGTAACGTTAGAACATTCCCGGACGGGGGGGGTTGCTTTTTTTTCAGCGATGCAATAAAGAGGGTGAGCGACGGTGAGAGAAACGCGCATGGGAAAAGGAAGCAAATTAAAATGTGCTATTCCTGTCGCGACCGTGGGCGCAAACGCCTCTCTCTATCCGTGCCGGAATCGGAGGCGGCTGCTCCTTCACTCGGAAAATTTATGTTTTCTTGTCTCCGAAAACACGGAATGATTGAATTTCCCCCCGGGCTTTAATTAAAAATCCAAAATCGACGGCGACGCGACGCGACGGAGGCAAAAACCAGAACGCCTTCCGGCGACGACGAAGAAATTTAATATCGCCGTCGCGTCGTGACGGACGTCGCGCGCCCTATTAATGGCTTCCCCCCCGATGAATATATTAAACAACAAATGGAATTTATGTATATAAAGTCCGGTCCTGTAGCTACATACTAAAAATTTATTAATTCCTAGATCATCGACGAGGCTACATAAAATAAATCGGGACTAGGTCGTTTACAAGCGGCGAGAAATAGAGAGGCGCATAAAAACGGGGGGTGGGGAGGGGAGGCGGCTCGATCCCTTGGGGGGCTTCTGTGCAGCTGTCCCGTTTAGTTTACATGGGGGCGTCAATACGCGTCATGCCGGCGCATGTTTGCCCCTAATTCGGAAGCCGGCCGATATTTGCGAAGCGCCGTTATTCCCTAGTTTTCTTCTTCGCCTTTGTTTTTCTTTCTTTCTTTCGGGCGTGCTTTACAGTTTATCAATTTGGTTAAAAGCATTTCCTTTGGCAATTCGTAGGCGTACGCGTAGTGCGACCGCTCGCCGCGGAACGAAATAATAGTTTCTCCTCTTCCTCGTGCTGCTTGGAAAACGCCGCGCGCCGGTTTCGTTGGGGGATTGTGTAATGCGCTGCCTCTGCACAAGATTTAGTCTTTCTATAAGGGCCTGACGAAAAATTCGAATGAGACCAAAACTCGTTTGAATATTTTTCCGACTGTCCCGATGATGGTTTCAAGGCCGAGGTGCTACACTTGTTTGTTGACTTTTACGGACAACTAAATAAGTAATAAAAAATGTCCCAACAAATAAACAAATTTAATTTATTGACAAATTAATTGACTGGTAACTGGAGAATTGGCTGTCTGCAAGAATTTAACGCGTATTTACCGTAAGGGGTACGGCTCGGTCAGATTTTCTGAAAAAGGTCAGGTTTTATTGCCTCATGCCCTACGTCTAGACGGCGCCTATACCTGCAGCTCTAAAGGGAAGTCCTATTGACCTACAATAATACTGCATTGACTTATTCTCAGAAATTCTCAGAGATACCGATATTTCAAAAACAACTTTCAATAATTATTTCCTCGTGATCGCTAATTAGTGAAAGACTCTACTTATGTCTGTGTACCCTGGTTCGAATCCTGGTGAGACGATAATAACTCTGAGATAACGGGAATTGGCTACGTATAAATAAAATACGGACTTAAGTTTAATTAATTATTTATTGCAAAAAGGTAAAAAACTCCGATTTCTAGCCGCACTGCAATCTAGAAAAATGAGCAGGAAAACCTTTGTCGTTTAAAAATCCAATACAGAAAGACACAAGAAAAAAAATACGATTTTGTACAGTAGAATTCGTTTGACGGCCTTCTCGTTCGACGAACTAACTCTTTTCAATTACACAGCTGGTGGTTTTATGCTTGTCCCAAAACAAAACTTCAAAAAGTGTTCATAATTTAAATTCACATAATTCTAGTTAAATCACGTAAACTTTTACAGTAACTTAAAAATTTAATATTTCATATCTGAAATGGTTATTTATTGACAGGCAACGATTTTTTATCTCATCGTTATTGTTTTCTGTTTTAATTAGTAATTACAACATTTGTTTATTAAAAGTCTTTTCTTTCTGCGTCAGTTAGATTTAATAATTTTGTTCCGCAATAACTATTATATTTTATTATAGCTTTATTTCGTTTTATATCAAATAATTATTATTTCCTAAAGATTAATTACGAATAATATAAATATTTTCATTAATAATATTTAGAATATTTACGACACGAATTACGATGTCGGCTAATTAACTTTTATAATTATCTATTGCAGTTCTGTTCATGGAATGGACAAACCTTATTTAAAATCAACGAATAATGCGTGCGTGCGTTATAATCAATTGCCAGTGAAATTGGTCAACCACTGGACCCTATTACTAAGAATTTCAGACGGGCGGAGCTACAGTTCCGTCGGGCGAAGTCGGCTGGCCGTTTACCCCCATTACTCTTTCATTACATTGCGCTGCGACTGTACATGTAGCATTGATTTTACAAGACCCCTGTGATTTCAGCATTCGTTTTCTGACTTCAGAAGGAAGAACTCGCCCTTTTCCCACTACGATTACAAAAGTAATAAATAGTATTTCGTTTAGCCCCATAGTGCTTCACCCGGGAAAATTTGGTTCGAACCCCCTCCGCTTCTTTACTGTTTCTGTTTACTCGATACACTGATGTATGTTTGGTTGCCGCCATATGCACTATTTGAAAGTATCAACTATTTGAAATCATATTTTTGTTCAACGGCCATAAAAAACTACTGGGCTAGTATTCATTATTTCCACGAGACGTTGAAGATTGTTTCTAAGTGTTTTTTTATCCTATATTTTTCGATTTTTTTTATTGATTTCTGCAGAATCAAAAATAGGGCTTGTAGGGTTCCTCCTCAGTGCCCTTCGCCTATAGGCGGACTTGTACATTACATGATATAAATTCAATAGACATTTCGAGATGGCATGCTAAATTATGGTATATATTTTTAGTTATGGCTGGCCGACGAAATTATATCGATATATCCAAGATGACAAACGAGGAAGCCTTTGATTTGCTTGATAGTATTCCTAGCGATACCGACAGCGAGGGTAATATAGACAGCGATGATAGCTACGAGATTGACACGCCTCTGAATCGTCCAGTTACTGCTGAAGACGAGTTACTCCTCGATGATAATGATGCTTTGGAGCAAATAGAAAGAGAAGTATATCCAGAAATTGTCGATCATGTCGAAACTTTAGAGCCACCTGATAATTCTTCTAAATTGAGTGAAACTTTTAGTAGTTCAGAATGTCATCGATCTCTTGAACTGATTGCAGAAGAAAGTGAACCAGGGCCTTCGGTTGCTGTTAGTGAACAACCCAAAAGATCTTATAAACGCTTGAAACGCCCTCGATCTCCCGAACTGGCTGAAGAAGAGGATGGACCAGATACCCTTACCACAGGAATGTTTACTGGCAACGTTATGGCCGTAACTAATGATTCTCCAGCGTTCGAGTCTATTATTTGGAGAAAAAAAAATCTTTAGCTGCACGTCAATGAATTAGTATTTCGAGAAGAGAAACAATTGCCTCCATATTTGAAGGAATTGGATACTCCTTATGATTGTTTTCGGTACTTTTTGAACGAAGATTTTTTTGATCAACTTGCAGAGCAGACTAACTTGTATGCACATCAAAAAGATATTGGCACAAACTTCTCTGTAAATGGAACTGAGCTTCGGAAATATATTGGAATTCTGGTATACATGTCAGTTTATCGCTATCCAAATGTTCGATCATATTGGAGAAGGCATTCATTCGATTCAAGCGATTCGTCAGGCGATGCCAGTTCTGAGATTTGAGACGATTCGACGCCACCTTCATTTCAATGACAACTCGAAAGCAGTAGAAAAAGATAGACCACTGGTTATGATCGTTTGCATAAAGTTCGGCCGCTCATAACGCATTTCAACAAAGTGTTTTTATCCGTCCCAATGCTCCAGAGACTTTGCGTCGTTGAGCAAATGTGCGCAACAAAAATGACAGGAACCTTCCTTAGGCAGTATCTTCCGAACAAGCCGCATAAGTGGGGTTTCAAATTCTTTCCTCTTTGCGATTCCACTGGTTTTACCTATGCTTTTGAAATATATTCTGGTGCAGGTGATAACACTGTTCCAGCAAACGTTCCAAATTTAGGAGCATCATCTAACGTAGTTGCCCATTTATCACAACATATTCCAAATTTTGTGAATCATATAGTCTATTTCGATAATTTCTATACTTCTCTGGCTCTGTTAGTTTATCTGCGAAGCAGAGGTATCTACTACTTAGGCACTGTGCGTATAAATCGTATACCTAATTGCAAACTTTCAAGCGATGCTGTCCTAAGCAAAAAGAAAGTAGATCGAGGTTACTCCGAAGAATACGTTGGAAATGCTTTTGGTGTTGATATATCCTCCGTTTTGTGGCATGACACTAAAACCGTCCGACTTTTGTCTTCCTATGTTGGTACAAAACAATTTGCGTCTAGAGACCCCAACACCCAATCAAAGCTAAAGTCAACTCGCTGGGATAAGAAAGGAAGAAAACAATATGAAATTGATTGTCCAAAAATTATCAAAGAGTATAATCTGCATATGGGGGGAGTCGATTCGATGGGTGGACTAATAGGACGGTATCATATTCGAATGAAGACCCGGAAATATCCAAACCGTATCTTTTACCATCTAATCAATGTGGCAATGGTAAATTCTTACTTATTATACCACCGCGTTCATCCTGAGAAGGAAAAAATTGAGTTGCCCGTTTATAGAGCTCTTGTGGCTGAATCGCTTTGTATGCATGGAAATGTGATGCAGAAGAGAAATGTGGGCAGACCGTCCTCGTCATCACCAAGACCTGCGTCAAAACTACCAAAAAGAGCATACTTACCATCTGAAGATGTTCGTTATGACCAAGTGGGCCACTGGTGTGTCTTTCGTGATAGATCTGGCAAAAAACAATGCAAATTTCCTATACAAATGTCAAATTAAACGTGATCTTATTGGATGACAAATACTTCTCCTTCATTGGAGAGATCAACCCTGTCGGTAGACGCTCGTACTTATTTCACCTCCTGCGCGGACCCCGTTCTGCCTCCACCTCTAGATGACTAGTTTTATGTTTCGTTCAGCTGGGATTGTTCTTTTGAGTAAGTAAGGTTGGTCCACTCGAGTTTAATTAAGGCAAAAACTGCATCAAACTACGAAGAAGTTTCCGGCCCGCTCCGGGGCATTAGATTAATGCCGTCGCCATTGACAGAGCGTTATAATAGACGGAGAATCCACGCAGGGATTTTCACATTGTACTCGCACGGAGTGCTTCGCAATCACCCCGTCGGGGACTTTGAAAGTTGAAAGACGTCGGCGAATCCGGCGCCCCACTTATAACAAACACATAATATACATACATGTTATGTGTAGGTAGACAGTCGATGAACAAAGCACGGGAGAGCCGAAGCGTATTAATTAAGCCAATCCTCGAGTTAATGAGCCACGATGACCCGACGTGCTTTGTATTTACGTACACGTTCCCGCCGACGCCGACGTTATTACGTGCGATGCGGCACTTCAAAGCTTAACCGTCGCGTCGCGTCGTGATGATTTTCAATTTCGCAAATCAACTAGTATATTTTTAATTAGCTTCACGTGTAGCGTTTCAAACAAGAGCAAAAGGCGCGCCCGTTAATTAACGGACGTCTCGTCGAGAGTCCGATTTCAATCTGATACTTTTTTAATTAGCGAAACGCGTAAAACGACACCTGAAAAGCCCCGACGCGACGCGACGCGACGGATCCATTATTAACGACACGCACCCGCGTTATTTATGCATTAATTTCCTGCGATCGGTTCGGTACGTTCGGATAAACGGGCGAATAAACAGTTCAATTGCCATTCGCATTATTAAAAGTTTCGGAATTTTAATGGGCGCAACGTAACCGGATTATCGTCTCCAGCTTGGCTCTGGGCTGACGCGGAAACCGCAGAAAAAGTTTCACCAGTTCATTACCGGGCTTAAAACGTTTGCAGGTTCGGTTTTTAACGCCCCCGCGCGGATTACTTACGCTTTATAAAAGTGCACGTGCGATCACCTTCCACCTGACACCAAATAATACGCTTACGTATAATTACGTTTTCATACGTCAGCGTATGTCATATGCGAACGACAAGTATCTGTCAAACTTACTCGATTTTGAAGCATTTGACAACGAAAGTTCTTCTCAAAATTCTGAAAAATCAAAGAATCGAGACACGTGCGGCAATGACAGACATCAAATTTGAACACCTGTCAAATTTATTCGATTTGGCAGCGTTTGACAACGAAAGTTCTTCCCGTGGTCATCTTGCCTTTTCTTTTCTTCTGGCTTTGACCCCTGACCTTGAGCAGTAAGATCACACATCGTTGCGTTAATGACAGACATCAAATTTCGACTCCTGTCAAACTAACACGATTTTGAGACGTTCGTTTGTCGACGAGATCTCGTTTGAAAATACTGAAAAATCAGAGGCTTAAGTACGGATGCGTAATGTGTATTTCGGTGTATGACATGCGCGACAATGGCAGATATCAAAGGTTAATATCTGTCAAACTTATTCGGTTTGGAAATATTTGACGGGGAAAGTGCTTTGAAAATGCTGAAAACGAGAGATTGGAGAACGTATGCGTATTGCATACGTCAACGTGCGTCACATGCGAATGACAAGTAACTGTCAAACTTACTCGATTTTGAAACGCTTGACAACGAAAGTTCTTTTCAAAATTCTAAAATCTCAGAATAGTGTGTTTGGGCACTTTTCAGAATTAACCGGTTACTCCACCGGTAGAAATCGATCGCTTACCGATCCGTTTCATAATTCACCGGTTAGTTTTGTCAATGTGTTGCAAAATTGACCGGGGCATTTATTTATTTCCACCGGTAGCTCACCGCAACCACCAGGTTTTCTGTTTGGAATTCGGTTGATCACAAATTTAAACTCTAAACAAATTTGCCTTATGTCACGTGCTGGTCAATAAAAATAAGTCAAATACGAAATGGAAAATTGGAACTTAATTAAAAAAGATGATGGTACGTTATTTATTAATGGAAATAATATTGTGGTGCAACATGCAACACATAAGTATTCAATTAATGTTGAATTATTGGGTTTCATATTTCTTTGTTTGTGTAGCTAAAGAGATTGGGTATATAGAAAATAATAATGAAAATCGAGAAATGTTCGGCATTACAGATTACTTAGATGGGTTTGAAGAACAAACTTGTAAGGTTAGAAGCCCAGTTCAAGATTATGTTGATGACTCCCGAGGAGAATCAGATCATGAAAATTGTTCATTACAAAGATCTGCGACCATCAAATGGACACAGAGTTTAACAAAATTTCTTATTGATAAAAGACTGACTAAAGATAAAGAATTCAGCAGACCAAAATAAAAAAAAATAAAAATCTGGCAAGCAGTTGCAAACGATATAAAGAGAAGTTTCAGATGTAATCTTAATGCACAGGACTGTGATAATAAATATAGGAATTTATTGAAAACATATAAAATGAATAAAACGAAACAACAGTCAACTGGGGAAAGTGCTATAACCTGGGAATACTTCGAAATTTTTGATACAATATTAGGTCAGAAAGCAGCAATTATACCTCCTGCAGGATTATTGCTGGACACGTTAGATAATGAAGAACTTGGCCAACAATCTTTGGAAGGGTCAAATCCTGTAGAAGAAGAAAGTTCAGAAAATGATATCTCAGGTACGCAAGCAAGACATAGCAAAAGAAAAAAGTTAAGTTTTAATGAATACTTATATATAAAAAATGAAAGAGAGCAGCAAAAAGAAACTCGAAAAGAAAATTTTGAAAAGCAGAGGTGGAATGAAGAAAAAGAATTACGAAGGGAAGAAGTAAATGCAATTTTAAAACTTGCAGGAGTACTATCAAAAAATAATTTGTAAATTGGAAATATTTCTGTTCTATTCCTAAGGTTATAACAGATGATAAATATTAATTATTTGTCTGACGGCTGGTATTACCAACGTTTTAAGGAGATCTTAAATTTAATTCGTGTTTAGAATGTGATTGATATTATACAAACCAAGCATAAATGTCACAATCTAAACACGACTTAAATTTAAGCTCTCCTTAAAACGTTGGTAATACCGGCCGTGAGCTGGTGGTATTCATAAGTTCATTAAACTAAATCATCTGTTAAATTGTAAATCAATAGCAATGTTTATTTTTAATGAGTTACTAAATTTAATAATTTTTTGTTATTTAATTTAACAATTTTTTGTAACTGCCAGTGTTATAAACATTTGAAAGGAAACTTGAAATGTAAGTAAATTAACACCTGTTACAATTTTTTAAGGTGTTAAAATCGTGTAATATTAATATTGCATTCCATTGTAAAATACGTTACCAAAGAACTAATTTCAAATTTTGTTTTGTTTTATTTTATTCTAGTATATAAATTTGATATTGTTAAATAAAACTATTGAATTTTCTTGCATTTTTATTAACAGGATTACAAAGACAAAATACCTAATTGACAAAATGATAAGCTAAGAAATAATTTCATTCATTACTTGATTACGAAATTCATCTGCTAGACTTATGTTATGCACGATACATGCTGTGGTAAGTATGAATTTAATATTTGATAATTTCAAAACGTACAAATACTTTAAACGCCTAAAAACACCTTTTAGTCTACCAAAAGCTTGCTCTATTATAACTCTTGTACTACTTAATTTAGCATTGAATTGTCTTTGTTTTCTGTTTAAACGCCCATTGTTTCTAAATGGAACTAATAAGGATTTTGCTAGAGGGTAAACACTATCACCTAGCAAATATGTATTTGGGGGCAACAGCGATAATGGTTCTGCTTACAACTTTTTGTAAACATTGCTAGATTGCCACACACGAGCATCGTGAACAGATCCAGGCCAGCTACAATACACATTTATAAACTGCATTTTGGAGTCACATATTGCCTGCATTTGAACTGAGTGAACTCCTTTTCGATTATAATACGAATTGTCATCAACTGGTCCTGGAATAGGAATATGAGTTCCATCCAAACACCCAAAAACATCTGTAAAAAAACACCACAAATATTAAAATTGTGAAATAATATACTGTGTACCTCTCACCATGTATTTAACTAGGGTGTACACGACATGGAACACGTACACTGATATCTAAGGTATACCTACACTGATAAAGTTTTTGTGTAAATTTACTGTAATTATGAGTTTCAATTTACTATAATCATCGGTGGTCACTGGCAGCCACCGATATTCACAGTAAATTTACACAAAAACTTTTATCACTATAGTATAAATAATTTTATAAAGAATTTTTTCTTACTAGGAAAACTGTTTACTCCGCGTAAAACATTGAACTGTTGCACATTTTTTAAAGCTATTTCTCCTTTGGGCCATACAATATATTTATTACGTAATTGCGTTATTTGTTTACAATAACTAATAAAAATTCTATGTGCATGTCCTTCATTGACGTTAAAACGATCTCCTATTTCTCGGAAACTTTCTTGAGTTGCCAAAGTCCATAGTGTCAGCATTAAACTGTCTTGTAAAGGATAAGAAGGGCGTCCGCACTTTTTAGTATTTGATTGTAGGGATCCCAGAAGTTCCTATAAAATGGGAGTTTGTAAACTGCTTATTAGACAGTACTTAGATGTTATAAAAACCTGAAATTTTACTTTGGTTATTCTGAAATGTTTCTGAAAATCTGATGGTGAATAGTTTAATGCAACCTTATTTACAAAATTTTTCACTCTTTCATGATTTACTTGATTTGATGCTTTAAGTAATAGTTCATCATCATCATCACTAGAATCAGATGAATGTAATTCATATTTATTTCTGGACCTTTTCATCACCTTTGAGACAACAATGTTTAATCCTATATTGACATTCATTTTTCTACATCTAGGTTATATTTTCACCTGGATTTGCACTAAGCTGTTTCAAAATAAAGCATTACCATTAGTCTACCGGTTTGAACCTAGGATAAACCGGTGGATTGTACTAGGTTTAATTGTGGTGAATATTGAAAAGCGCCCTATTTCGTCGGTGTATGACGTGCGATAATGGCAGACATCAAATTTGAATATCTGTCAAACTTAATCGACTTGGAAGTATTTGACAGCGAAAGTTCTTTAAAAATGCTGAAAAATGACAGCATGGAGAATGTGCGCATATTGTATACGTCAGTATGTCGTACGCGAATGTCTAGTACCTGTCAAACTTACTCGATTTTGAAGCATTTGACAACGAAAGTTCTTCTCAAAATTCTGAAAAATCAGAGAATGGAGAACGGATGTGTGCTGTGTATTTCGGCGTGTGACATGTGCGACAGTAGGAGACATCAAATTTGCATATCTGTCAAACTTATTCGGTTAGGAAATATTTGACAGCGAAAGTTTTTTGAAAATTCTTAAAAACGAAAGCATGGAGAAAAGATGCACATTGTATACGTCGGCGTATGTCATACGCGAATGACGAATATCTGTCAAACTTACCCGATTTTGAAGCTTTGACAACGAAAGTTCTTTTCAAAATTCTGAAAATCAGACATCAAATTTGAACAACTGTCAAACTTACTCGATTTGGAAGTATTTGACAGCTAAGGATTTTTAGCAAATGCTGAAAAACAAGAAAATAGACTGTCGGCGTATGTCATGACAGATGTCAAATTTAAATATCTATCAAACTTACTCGATTTTTAAGTATTTGACAGCGAAAATTGACAGAGTAGACAATGTTAAATTGGATGTGTGTTGTGTACGTCGGCATATGTCACATGCGACAACGGCAGATATCAAAATTGAATATCTGTCAAACTTATTCGGTTTGGAAATATTTCGTAGCGAAAGTTTTTTGAAAATGCTGGAAAACGAGAGAATGGAGAATGCATGCGCATTGTATACGTCAGCGTATGTCATATGCGAATGACAAGTAACTTACTCCACAGCGTTTGACAGCGAAAGTTCTTTTCAGACTCCTGAAAAATCAGAGGATGGAGAACTGACACGTACCGTCTTTTTCGGCGTATGACATGTGCGACAATGACAGACATCAAATCTGCATATCTGTCAAACTTTTGGAAATATTTGACAGCGAACGCTTTTTGAAAACTTTGGAAAACAAGAGAATGGAGAATGGATGCATATTGTATATGTCAGTGTACGTCATATGCGTATGACAAATAACTGTCAAACTTACTCGATTTTGAAGTATTTGACAACGAAAGTTCTTTTCAAAATTCTGAAACATCAGAGGATATGTACTGTGCATTTCGGCGTATGACATGCGCGACAATGGCAGACATCAAATTTAATGTCTGTCAAACTTATTCGATTTTGGAAACATTTGACAGCGAAAGCTCTTTTGAAAATCCTGAAAGACGAGAAAATGGATGTGCGACAATTCCAGAGTGTGTGTTGTTCACATGCGACAGCAGCAGATATCAAATTTGAACATCTGTCAAACTTACTCGATTTGGAAGTATTTGACAGCTAAGGATTTTTAGCAAATGCTGAAAAACAGGAAAATAGACGTGTGTACCTGTACGTGTGTGTTACCTGTATTCGGAAACTGCTACCAGTCTCTGAGCAGTTAAATGCAGTTTATAGTTATGACAGGTAACAGTATAAAATACCCGCTTGCGAGACAACAACCGAGCACCGATGGCGTGACATGCCTAACGTCACTATTGCTCCTATCTGTCATATCTATAAACTGCTACCTGTTTTACTTGTTATTTTATGAACTGCTCAGAAACTGCTATCTCTTTTCGGCTTGCCCGCCGCCGCTTGCGCCCGACCTCCATCCCCCTTCTTACCTCACCCTTCGCTTCGGCTTCGTCAGAAGTGAAAAATATAACAATAAAATATGACAACCTTGTTTATGTTGACAACTTGTTTATATTTTTCACTTCTGACGAAGCTGTCGAGCGACGGTGAAATGTTAAGTGTATTGTGCGCGATTTAGTGTCCGGTTAAAAGATTTTGTGATATAATAATAACATCGAATAATTACTTTCAGCACATTTTTCTTAAAAACCAGTTGTCAATTTGGTGGTTTTGTTACCAATTCTGGTTACTTTCTATTGAAATTTAATACAACTTCTACTGAGTTTAGAAATGTCGAAGATTTAGTGACTGGTTTAGTAACAAATCTAGCGATTTTATTTAAAAATAATTTTAATCGAACCACTCAAGGTTTAATCACAGTACAAGAATCTACACTCGAGTATAACTGTCAAATTTTCCATTTTGTTTGATACCTACCGATTTTCAAATTACATAACATTTCCATATATGTATGTAGGTATCAAACAGTATGGCGGCTTCTTTGACACTGACGTTTAAGTGACGCTACTAGGCAATTACTTATACTCCTCATAAAATATATTTAGATTGACAGTTTTTGATTGGCAGTTTGATTGTCATACATAAAAAGGGAGTTCTTCTTTACCAACAGGACATGGAAACTTATCAACAATAGGTGATCGTTTTTTTACATTATTGTAAAAAGCGTCTTGACAATACGCAGAAAGAAAATGAATGACGATCGATTTCCGCCCCCTCTGTTTTGGACATTCTAAAATTTTCTTTTTTATCATCAATCGTATTTTGTTTATATATTTATTCACTTTCTTGCTGCCTTTCGAAAAAGAAAACGCGATTATTCTTATTCTTAGAAATACTTTGTACATTTGTTTCGCACTTGACTGCGTTGGCTTGTTATTTTTTTACGAAAGGAAAAGTCTAAATTCGAACGTCTGTTGTTATTTTGTTTCTTATATTTGTTAAATAATCGATCGTCTTTTGTTTAATGTTTTCAGCAGAAACAGTCTGAGGTCAGCGCTGCCAATACAATATTTAAATGTTTAATGTAATCAAAAATTTCTTTCGACATTTGTTTCTATTGAATTACTTTCTGACAGCTGTTAAATAATCGATCGTCTTTTGTTTAATGTTTTCAACAAGAACTGTCTGCGATCAGTGTTGCCAATCCTTGCCCCGCTTAAGTACAATATTTAAATGTTTAATGTAATCAAAGATTTCTTTCGACATTTGTTTCTATTGAATTACTTTCTGACAGCTGTTAAATAATCGATCGTCTTTTGTTTAATGTTTTCAACAAGAACTGTCTGCGATCAGTGTTGCCAATCCTTGCCCCGCTTAAGTACAATATTTAAATGTTTAATGTAATCAAAAATTTCTTTCGACATTTGTTTCTATTGAATTACTTTCTGGAAGTTGTTAAATAATCGATCGTCTTTTGTTTAATGTTTTCAACAACAACAGTGTTGCCAATCCTAATGTGCTTAAGTAGAATATTTAAATATTTAATATAATCAGTAAACTGAAAACACATTATGATTTTTTCCTAGTATATTATTTTCACTATGAAACCTGTCAAAGTTTCTGAGATGTTGGTAGAAGTATCACTTGAATGTTAGGAAATTTCAGTTTATCATCTCAACATGTCAATGTATACCTGACGAGTTCAAAAGATAAAACAAATTGTTTTAAAAATTACAGTGAACAATTTCTACCACGCGTTATTTTCGCTCGATCACTTGATTAATTTTTTTTAGGTTAGAGTTGACAACTGTCGCAGAACCAATCGACACTGTGAAGCTAAATTTACATTCAGTTTCGTGCCAGTACGAATTCGTAGCGCGAACATTTGACGTATGCCTTCATATTGCTATGATGTATAACCACTGGTTATTACCAGACTTTTGATGTGTCAAAAGTTTATCTTTTACTTTTTTATTTGTCTTGTGGTTTACTTAGTAGCAATTTTTCTTTTTATAATTATCTTTTGTATGTAAATAAAGTGGGACTATGTAGAAAAGAGCAGCAGTAGAGATAAATAAAAATGCTAGATTTATGTTCAAACTTTTTTATTTTATTCAAAATTTTTAAATGTTTTATAAAAACAATGATGTTAATAACAATAATATCGATAACGATAATTATTTTATTATAAGTTATTTAAATCAGTCAATCAATAATAAGTGTTAACTGTAATAAGCTAATCGCCCAATGATAAGTGTATTAACTGTAATAAGCTAATCGCTCAATGATACGTGTTCATATAATAAATGTGCTGAGTTAATCATTCAATGTTAATTCCTTTTTTTATATGTAGAAAATTAAATTGTCTAGAGTTAATCACTCTGTGATAAATGTCAGATAGATGAGTATTTAAGTAATAAGCTAATCGCTCAATGATAAGTGTATTATATAATAAATGTAATGAGTTAATCACTCAATGTTAATTACTTTTGTGTGGAGGAAGTTTGGTGGTAAGAGTTAATCACTCCGTGAGGGTTGTCAAGTGAATGAGAGCGAACGTCAGTTCGAAGCGCTTTATATAGGCTTGTCCCCACTACGTCGGTGCTAGTTTTTTATTTTTGAAAAGCCAATGATTTATTTTATTTTTCCTTTGATGTTTATTCCATAAATTTTCAGTGAATCTTTTGTCCGTGTGTTTCGTCAATCATAAAATAATTTTCTATTTAAGATTTCATAATAAAATATTTTAACTTTGCCTTTGATTTTCTTAAATTTGAATCTAAAAATAGGGGTTCCAGGCTAACTGACGTCACGAATCCTACCTAGTTCGAGATTATCCTGTCATCTTGTTATTTGTCATACTGATGTATACGTTCGTGTCAGTGATTGTCAAATTATGTGGCTTTTTCATCAATTTGGACAAATTGGATATTATTCAATATCAAACTTTAATTCTTTCAAACATAACAAAAAAATTAATTAATAAATCCTAATTTTATTGCCTCGTGTTTTTTTATTCTTAGGCTTTTTCCGTTTGGCAATTTAACTACGAATTTTCTCAATCGGCCGTTTCTATGCCTGAAATTCATATCATCTGCTTGCTTTTTATGAGTCGACATGACAGCTGTCACCGGAACATTTTCCTGGACCTTCAACATCGGCATATCAAGATTACGTCCAGAAACGTCATGCTGCTCATCTTGTTTCCTGTCTGCCAACTCCCTAGCCTGTTCTTCGAGCCAGTTACAGAAGCTTCTTATATTATTAGCAACCCATGCTTCTTGCGTAGGTGAATTCAATAACAAAATTGAAGACTCTGGATCGGACACTGTAAGATATAATTTAATTAGTATAATTTTTTATATATACTTAAATTGCCCCTGTGTTTCTGTTTTAGTTTACGTTTTTCATCTAATGTTCGTGTTGGAAGTAAGAAAACTGGTATTCTTAAGGAACTTCTGCATGGTTTAAAGAATACACATAAAATTAAGGTATGTTACATTTCATTTGTAAAATAAATGTTTAGATCTTTGTTTTATTGTTGTAGGTGAAGAATTTCCTTTGTTTTGAAGATTGGAAGTAAATCTCTGCTTATTTGAAGAATCCGAAAACTGTGTGTCCTTGTGAACATGACATTATGTTACATTGACAGATAGTCTGTCAATGTAAATGGTAACACACGAAGACATACGTCAAACTTTCGTGCCACGAATTCGTGCTGGCACGAAACTGAATGATAATGTAACTTTAATATTTGTAAAAATAACGATGAAAACTTCCATAAAATAATAAACCGTAATAATTATAATTTTGATTTGACAATAGATGAGTTTATTTGAATTTGGCAATCCAGTACACCAACATAACAACTTTGTAAAGTGGTGCCAATCAAATCTCAATCATTTATACTCACTCGGTATTTTTAACCTACAAAATTTGTTACTAAAACATTACCATAAATCACCAGGTCAACATGACCCAGACCTCCATCCGCGCAAAAATTGCAATTTCGAGGCCCATGTTAAATCTTATGGAAAATTGGCGCAGAACGCACATAGCCTATCTACTGAGAAAACAAATGAATTTGTTATTTGATTTAGCTTTCTGCCGATATGCGGTGCCGCTTAAAATGCGATATAAAACGAGCTTCTTTAGGAAAAAGGCACGACAGTTTCTAAAACTGTCGCAACAACCCGCGGTCCTCGGGGTGATTAGTCGTTGCGCCCCCACGACACCATAAAACCCCCCGACTAATTTGTATCTGTTTAGGCGGACGTGTAACATATGCGCCGCAATTAGGCCCAGCAGTTCGCCGTTCTCCGGGCCGGATTAGAACGAAACGAGGGGGTCGGAATCTACTTGATCCCCGCGCGAAGTTTTTATCTGATTCCCTTATGACAGACAGCCACATTAACTGTCCGTCATTTCTTAACGCGCTTCGCCCGCGCGCTTAATCGCGATGAACGACGAGATAAGTCGCGCCTTCCCTTTTGATTACTTCGAAATAACAAACACAAAAGGAATATTCCGCCCTTTCCACCCTTAATGTACAAGTCGCAGATCTAATTCAGATTACCAGTTACGTTTAACATTAACGCAACATAGCTCAACCGTACAAATTGTGACACATGTCCCAACCATAAAGATTTAATTTGGATTACTACTTACATTTAGCATTAAGACCGTACAAATTATTGTCTCAACCATAAATGTTGTTTATTTTTTATGAAATTACTGGCCGAAATGATCTACGGAGGAAACTAATTCGAGTTTCCGCTCCGACCTAATTAATAACGGGCAACCTCGGCGGCGGGGGGTTCACCCGTTGCAGCGGAGGGACGAAGGGCCCCCGGAGGATTTCCCGACTGACCTAATGCCGCCACTGCAGTTCGCCGGCCCCCCG
This sequence comes from Dorcus parallelipipedus, assembly GCA_958336345.1. Classification (NCBI taxonomy): domain Eukaryota; kingdom Metazoa; phylum Arthropoda; class Insecta; order Coleoptera; family Lucanidae; genus Dorcus; species Dorcus parallelipipedus. The sequence continues at coordinate 47,203,860 of OY284479.1, forward strand.
CCTCGGGGTTTAATTGAGCGCGCCAAATTACAGGGCTCCTAATTAGCATGAATATGGGTTAATCGTCGCAGGTATCGTACGTAGAGATGCTCGATGAGGAACGCGCCGCGAATATGAATATGTGTACTAGGTTAGCGTAATTAAATTCGCCGTTGCTTACTAGATCCTAACTAAGTGGGACACGGACGGGATAACCGAGACCACAAACTCACTGAAGCGGACTAAAAATCTAACCCGAAAGAAAGTATCTATCTATACCAGAAGAAGACCCCAGGGACGAGGTCGGGGTGAAACGTCACCAAATTCGGCCCTTCAGGGGAAAACGCTAAAGATGGCAGCACATCTCCAAGTACTACTTCCTCCGACAATGAAGATCTCCGTCTATTTTAGAAAAAAAAAACATCCTTGGCTAACCAAAGGCATCTCCAATGGGGCGCAGTGTATCGTCACAACGAGCTAAGAAGACGGATGTCTCGGCGCTTACGCTCCGAAGAAACAAAACGAAGATGTCACGTCAGATCGTTCGCCCGAAAACAGAAGGACCACACCAAAGAGGCCTTTAATATTTCTTTCTTTCGCGCGAACAAAAAAAATATATACGTCGGGAATTACGACGTCGCTCGCTTCGCAGGAAGACAAGGAATCGCGTCGATTCATCCCCCGGGCGTCTGTTTTATTTACTTCGTCGTTTGCCCGAGATAAACACGAAAACACGCCCGGCCTAAATAAATAAGGGAGGCGGAACTCGTTGATAAACAAAGAACTGATAATGCGAGTGTTTCGTGGGCGCTTTAATATTTAGAGTGCGTCGTAACTTCTTGTAGCGAAGATTCCGTCCACCTACGTGTTTGATTGTGTGAGGCACAGCTGATGGGGACCGACCACCATCTCATTCTGATCTCTATTAATCACCCTTTTAAAAAAAATCTGTATGGTTGAGCTATGATGCTATGGCACATCATAGCTCAACCGTACAAATTATAGAACATGTCTCAACCATAAAGATTTTGTTTAAAAAAAGGTGATTATTAGAGATCGGAATGAGACCTTTCGCCTGGCGCCAGCGTTAAATTTAGTGGCTATATTAACCTCAGACTCTCAAGGTTTTCTTTTCCAAAAGCTGCTCTCTTTGAAGACTTGAGGACTTGAGGGGAAGTCTGACAAACCCCTTTCTGAAAGTCATAGTTTAAACAGCACTTCAATTTAAGTGCTGTTTAAAATATTGGTGCAACCCGTCATTAAAGCGGACGATTTAAGAAAACCACGGCGACTCGTACGGCAAGTGTACCATGTGTAATCGGAATTTCTGGTATAAACCACATAAAAAGCGACTGGATTTCATGATTAGATATTACCTACTATAAGTAGTGTGATCGTACACATCACCCAGAGTCCGAAGACGTAATTAGTATTCCAACAGGAATGTTTAGTTTCAGGAGGACTTGACTAATGACTAACACAGTGCTAATGTTTCGGTTCTGACTGTGGGAATCGGATTGGTAGGACGGTAACGAATGAGACACGCACTCAAGGTCAGGGTACACGAAACAACTTTGTCAGAAAGGTATGAGTGAGACACCCACTCAGGGACTGGGTACAAGAAACGCCCGTGTCAGGTAGGAGTGAGATACCCACTCAGGTACGGAGTACACAAAATATCCGTGCATGAGTGAGATTTAGAATGGAAGCCGGTCGGTGGGGGCACAGCGATTCAATATTTGAACATACGAATACGAGGTCCTCAGGATGTCACGTTGGAGAAAACCGAACAGTTGACATCTCTGGCCTTCTGGGATTCGCTTCCGCTGAAGGAAAGCGAACGCTTGAACAGCTTCAGAGACAAACTTAAAAGAAAATAAAAATACTGGAATTGATTGTTGATTGCACCTTCTCATTTGGGATTTCCAAGATTTTCCATTGTCATTTCATACCGTGTTGATAACCTTTCGGAAACTTTAAAAATTCGTTTGAAATTTGAAAGAAAAGAATGGGGTCTTTTCCTCGCTGGTGTTGTCTTTGTTGCTCTGCTCGACGTCGTTCCGGGTGTCCTAGTTTGCAACTTTATTTACAGTAATAACTAACTAACGGCAACAGGAATGTTTATTTTCCGGACGATTTAAGAAAACCACGATGACTCATACGGCAAGTATACCCACGTAATCGGAATTTCCGGTATAAACCATATAAAAGGCGACTGGGTTTTATGATCAGATATCACATACTGCAAGCAGTGTGATCGTGCACATCACTCTCTGAAGTTACCCAACTGTTTTTGCGACCCTCTCTATTTTCTTGTGAGACTGATTCGAGAGGTAGGCATTTATTCTTTAACTTTCTTTTGTTTTTCGTTCGAATCTCCATTAAGAAGGTTTTTACATGTAAATTCGACAGCGTTGCCAAATCGCAAGAGAAATCCTCAAAATATGCGCAGAAGCTAAATTTTTTAGTTGCATTTTGATGAGTTTCTGAAATTTTGATTCAAGCTATCACCCTGTGCACTTGAGTCCCTGACACACGCTGTATACGGGTTGGATTATTTGAAATTCACTCAGACGATATTAACTTTCTTTCGGAATGTCTCATCTCATAAATGCACACGCCGGCGAGGGGCTGATTAAAATTAATCTTTGATTTCTTAAGCACACCCTCCCGGCAGTTGCTTGCTAACTTCAACCTTAGGTCGTTCTTGGAAGACATGGAAGTCAATGATAAAATCTTGAAACCTAATCCTCGTTTGACTGCAACCCCCTTCTAAGGATTTCTTTACCAGAACCTGTTCTCTTTGAAGACTTGAGGACTTGGGGGTCTGGCAAACACCTTTCTAACATTAGGTCGTTCTCGGAAGACGTGGAAGCCTAATCCTGGTTTGACTTTGATTCCCTTCCATGTAGGTCGAAGGATTTCTTTTCCAAAACTTATTCTCTTTCAAGACTCGAGAACCTTGGGGGTCTTGCAAACCCATTTCTAACTTTAGGTCGTTCTCGGAATACTTGAAAATCAATGACACACCCTTGAAGCCTAAACCTAGTTTGACTTTGATTCCCTATCAAGTATATCAAACGATTTCTTTTCCAAAACCCGTTCTCTTCGAAGACTTGAGGACTTGGGGGTGTGGCAAACCCCTATCTAACTTTAGGTTATTCTCGAAATAGTTGGAAGTTAATGACGAACCCTTGAAGCCTAATCCTGGTTCGACTTTGAATCCTTCCAAGTAAGTCCTTTGCAAAACCTATTTTCTTTGAAGTTTAAGTCGTTTTCGGAAGACTTGGAAGTCAATAACGAATCCTTGAAACCTAATCCCGGTTTGACTTTGATTCCCTTCCAAGGAGGTCAAACGATTTCTATTTCAAAATTTGTTCCGTTTGAAGACTTGAGGGTTGGGCGAACCCCTTTCTAACGTTGGGTCGTTCTCGGAATACTTAAGTTGATAACGAATAGAGTTAATGACGAATCCTGATTTGACTTCGATTCCTTGTCAAGTGTATCGAAGGATTTTTCCAAACTTGTTCCCTTTGAAGACTTGAGGGTCTTTAAAGCCTAGGCCTTTTCTAACCTTAAGTCGTTCTCGGAAGACTTGGAAGTCAATGACTTATCCTTCAAACTTAATCCTGGTTCGAGTTAGATTCCCTTTCCGGTAGGTCAAGTGATTTTTTTCCAAAACATGTTCTATTTGAGGACTTCAGGACTTTGGGGTCTTTGAAACCTAGGCCTTTGACAAACTGCTTTCGAATCTTAGGTCGTTCTTAGGGGAAAGAATGCAACCGTTCTCTTTTGCGCACGTTTTCTTTGAGTGCCGATGAATTTCGTTAGTGTTTTGAGTCTTTGGGGGCATGGAAACTTAGTCCCCTGAACTTTAGTCACTCACGTCTTCCGATGGTCTGATCCTTAACGATGACCCGTCGAATAAAGAATGCGTCCATCCAAAGAACCATTTCCCTCTCAAGTTCGTCTACCTCGGGGATCGAAGGATTTTATGTTTTGAGTCATTGAAATCTAGCGGCTAGGATCATTTACGATCTTTGGCCATCTGTTTCGAAGATTTGATTCCTAGTAATTACACGAATGGATCGATCCGAGTTTGTTTTCCTGAGGACCGAAGGATTTATGACCGTCTCGATTCTTTGGGGGTCATGGCAAACCATTCCCCTGAACTTTTACGATATTTAGTCACGTCTTCTCAAGACCTGGTCCTTAACAATGACCCGCCAAGTAAGGAATGCATCCATTCTAAATTCGTTTTCCTTGGGGACCGAAGGATTTTGTGACCGTTTTGAACGTTCCGAACGTTTGACCCCCTAACGATGACCCGCCGCTTAAAGAATGCATGCAACCAATGAAGGATTTCTCTTCCAAATTTGTTTACCTTGAGGGCCTAAGGATTTCTTGACTGTCTTGAGTTTCCGGGGTCACTCCAAAGATCTGATCCTTCACAAAGACCCGCCGATGCTGACCGAAGGGCTCCTCGACAGTCTTTGGGGTCATTGAAAAAACGTTTTACGAACTTTAGTCACATCTTACTAAGACTTGACCCCTAACGATGACCCGCCAATTAAAGAATTCAGCCATCCGATGAAGGATTTCTCTTCCTAATTTGTATTCCTTGTGAACCGTAGGATTCCGTGACTGTCTCGAGTCTTTGGGTCATTGAAACCTAGTCCCCGAACCCTAAAGCGAATTTAATTACATTCTACGAAAGTCTGGTTCCCAACAATGACCCTCCGATTAAAAAAGGGCGCACTCGTCTCTTTTAAACTTTAGTTTCTCTGAGGGCAGAAGGATTTTTTGGTTGTCGATGAGCCCTTGGGGTCTTTAAACTATGGGATCGTAAGAAACCAAAACGCCCTTTCTTCAAATCTGATCTTTAAATTGCTTTTCCAAACTTTTCTCTTCGTGGTTTGAGAAACTGGCGTGCCTTTGAGACCTCTAATAATGGGACCCCTAACAATGATCTGAATATGTCCCCAATCCATCCCGTACTGCTGCTCCAAATTTGTTCTCCTCCAGGTCTGAACGGTTTTATGATTGATTGATGGGTCCTGAGCTCTTTAAAGCTTGGAAACGCAAGCCCTTTCACTCCTCGGAAGATCTAATCCCTAACGATCACCCAAATTGCTCCTCCAAACTTGTTCTCTTCGAGGTCTGAAGAATTCTGGGAACTTATCGTGTCTAGCACTGAGATACCTAACAACGACCCGAATGCATCCCCAATCTATCTTCCAAATTTGCTCTCCTCCAGGTCTGCAAGGTTTTGTGGTTGGTCGATGGGTTTTGAGGTCCTTAAAGCTTCGAATCGCAAGTCCTTTCACACTTCTGAAAATCTAATCCCTAAGAATTGCTCCTCCAAACTTTCCCTCTTCGAGGTTTGAAGAATTTTGGGAAATTGTCGTGCCTTTGGAGTCTCTAGCAATAGGATACCCAACAACGACCCGAATGCATCCCCAATCCACAGGCCTGAAGGGTTTTGTGATTGGTCGATGTGTCTTCGGTCCTTAAAGCTTGAAATCGCAAGCCCTTTCACTCTTCGAAAGATCTAATCCCTAACGATGACCCAAATTGCTCCTGCAAACTTGTTCTCTTCGAGGTCTGAAGAATTTTGGGAAATTGTCGTGTCTTTGGGGTCTCTAGCACTGAGATACCTAACAACGACCATGCTATGGCACATCATAGCTCAACCGTACAAATTATTAAACATGTCTCAACCATAAAGATTTTTTATAAAAAAAAAAGGTGATTATTAGAGATCGGAATGAGACCTTACGACCGATGTCATTAGGTCAATGGCGCCAGCGTTAAGTTTAGACTCTTTTTACTAGAAATTATTGCAATTTTTGTTGACGAAATTGGTTTAATATTTCCCGGAAGTGAACTATGTCCTACCCTTAGCCGCAGCTGTACCCCGCCATCTATCAAAATCAAGTCCGAGAGAGTTTCTATAAAAATACTCGAACGGATTTCGATTACGTAAAGATATTCGCCGCAGGTTCCCGAGGAGGCCAATCATCTTAATCGCGTAATCTTTTCGTTCATTCCGCTAATGTCGACGGTTTAAGGGCTCACTGCGGGGGGGAGGGGGCGCGCCCGCCCGGCGCTTTTGTTTTCCTTTATCCTAATTGATACGTTTCCTTCCTAAGCCCGGCAGTTTTCTTTTCTTTGTCTCTTCCGCCGCCGTGTTTATTTAATTGTCTCTGGCTGATTGCACTCCGCCGAATCCAATTCCACCTCGCGCCGTTTACCTTCGGATTCTTTTTTCTGCAGAGGCAGAAGAGGGATTATTCACTTCGCGCCCCGCGCCCCTCGACGATGAGCAAATTTATCTTAGAGTTTAAATGCGACGGCTTAGTTTAATTTGAGCTTTTAATCGACGGGTGCATTCGGGTCATTGTTAGGGATCCTAAAGTTGTAAACGCATCTGATGGGGGACGCATGGTTCCTTGCAGTTCCAAAAAAGTTCAGCCCTCGCAGAGAATAAGTTTGGAACGGTGATCGGCGGATGCCCTCGGGTCATTGTTAGGGATCCAGTCCTGTGAGGAGATGACTAAAGTTCGAAAGGAATCCGAAGAGGGACACGTGATCAATCGCGATTCGAAAATTTCAACCCCCGAAGAGAACGGTTTGGAAGAGAAACCCGACGACGGGCGGTGAATGCGTTCGGGTCATTGTTAGGGATCAGATCTTCTGAGGTTCCTTGCGATTTCAAAGTTTAAAGACCCGCTGATGATTCTTCAGGCCTCGAGGAGAAATCCCTCGTAGAGGGCTAATACATTCGGGTTATTGTTGGGGGTTAGATCTTCCGAAAAGTGAAAGGGCTTGCGATTTCAAGCTTTAAGGACCGAAGGACCCTTCAGGCCTGGGGATTGGGGATGCATTCGGGTCGTTGTTGGGTATCCTATTGCTAGAGACTCCAAAGGCACGACAATTTCCAAAAATTCTTCAAACCTCGAAGAGGGAAAGTTTGGAGGAGCAATTCTTAGGGATTAGATCTTCTGAAGTGTGAAAGGACTTGCGATTCGAAGCTTTAAGGACCTCAAGACCCATCGACCAACCACAAAACCCTGCAGACCTGGAGGAGAGCAAATTTGGAAGATAGATTGGGGATGCATTCGGGTCGTTGTTGGGAATCCTATTGCTAGAGACCCCAAAGGCACGACAATTTCCCAAAATTCTTCAAACCTCGAAGAGGGAAAGTTTGGAGGAGCAATTCTTAGGGATTAGATCTTCTGAAGTGTGAAAGGACTTGCGATTCGAAGCTTTAAGTACCTCAAGACCCATCGACCAACCACAAAACCCTGCAGATCTGGAGGAGAGCAAATTTGGAAGATTGGGGATGCATTCGGGTCGTTGTTAGGTATCTCAGTGCTAGACACGACAATTTCCCAAAATTCTTCAGACCTCGAAGAGAACAAGTTTGGAGGAGCAATTTGGGTCATTGTTAGGGATTAGATCTTCCGAAGAGTGAAAGGGCTTGCGTTTTCAAGCTTTAAAGAGCTCAGGACCCATCGATCAATCATAAAAAACCGTTCAGACCTGAAGGAGAACAGTCCGGGAGGGATTGGGGACATATTCAGGTCATTGTTAGGGGTTCCGTTATTAGAGATCTCAAAGGCACGCCAATTTTTCAAACCGCGAAGAAAAAAGTTTGGAGGAGCAATTTAAAGATCAGATTTGAAGAAAGGGCGTTTTGGTTTCTTACGATCCCATAGTTTAAAGACCCCAAGGGCTCATCGACAACCAAAAAAATCCTTCTGCCCTCAGAGAAACTAAAGTTTAAAAAAGACGGGTGCGCCTTTTTTTAATCGGAGGGTCATTGTTGGGAACCAGACTTTCGTAGAACGTAATTAAATTCGCTTTAGGGTTCGGGGACTAGGTTTCAATGACCCAAAGACTCGAGACAGTCACGGAATCCTACGGTTCACAAGGAATACAAATTAGGAAGAGAAATCCTTCATCGGATGGCTGAATTCTTTAATTGGCGGCGGGTCATTGTTAGGGGTCAAATCTTAGTAAGATGTGACTAAAGTTCGCAAAACGTTTTTTCAATGACCCCAAAGACTGTCGAGGAGCCCTTCGGTCAGCATCGGCGGGTCTTTGTTAAGGATCAGATCTTTGGAGTGACCCCGAAAACTCAAGACAGTCAAGAAATCCTTAGGTCCTCGAGGTAAACAAATTTGGAAGAGAAATCCTTCATTGGTTGCATGCATTCTTTAAGCGGCGGCTCATCGTTAGGGGGTCAAACGTTCGGAACGTTCAAAACGGTCAAAAAATCCTTCGGTCCCCAAGGAAAACGAATTTAGTTGGTTGGATGCATTCCTTACTTGGCGGGTCATTGTTAAGGACCAGGTCTTGAGAAGACGTGACTAAATATCGTAAAAGTTCAGGGGAATGGTTTACCATGACCCCCAAAGACTCGAGACAGTCATAAATCCTTCGGTCCTCAGGAAAACAAACTTGGATCGATCCATTCGTTTAATTATTAGGAATCAAATCTTCGAAACAGATGGCCAAAGATCGTAGATGATCCTAGCCGCTGGATTTCAATGACCCCCAAGACTCAAAACATAAAATCCTTCGATCCTCGAGGTAGACGAACTTGAGAGGGAAATGATTCTTCGGATGGACGCATTCTTTATTCGACGGGTCATCGTTAAGGATCAGACCGTCGGAAGACGTGAGTGACTAAAGTTCAGGGGACTAAGTTTCCATGCCCCCAAAGACTCAAAACGCTAACGAAATTCATCGGTACTCAAAGAAAACGTGCGCAAAAGAGAACGGTTGCATTCTTTCCTCTAAGAACGACCTAAGATTCGAAAGCAGTTTGTCAAAGGCCTAGGTTTCAAAGTCCTGAAGTCCTTAAATAGAACATGTTTTGGAAAAAAATCATTTGACCTACTGGAAAGGGAATCTAACTCGAAGTTTCAAGGATAAGTCATTGACTTCCAAGTCTTCCGAGAACGACTTAAGGTTAGAAAAGGCCTAGGCTTTAAAGACCCTCAAGTCTTCAAAGGGAACAAGTTTGGAAAAATCCTTTGATACGCTTGACAAGGAATCGAAGTCGAATCAGGATTCGTCATTAACTTCATTCGTTAGCAACTTAAGTATTCCGAGAACGACCCGACGTTAGAAAGGGGTTCGCCCAACCCTCAAGTCTTCAAACAGAACAAATTTTGAAATAGAAATCGTTTGACCTCCTTGGAAGGGAATCAAAGTCAAACCGGGATTAGGTTATTAACTTCCAAGTCTTCCGACAACGACTTAAACTTCAAAGAAAATAGGTTTTGCAAAGGACTTACTTGGAAGGATTCAAAGTCGAACCAGGATTAGGCTTCAAGGGTTCGTCATTAACTTCCAACTATTCCGAGAATGACCTAAAGTTAGAAAGGGGTTTGCCACACCCCCCCCAAGTCCTCAAGTCTTCGAAGAGAACGGGTTTTGAAAAAGAAATCGTTTGATATACTTGATAGGGAATCAAAGTCAAACTAGGTTCAGGCTTCAGGGGTGTGTCATTGATTTTCAAGTATTCCGAGAACGACCTAAAGTTAGAAATGGGTTTGCAAGACCCCCCAGGTCCTCGAGTCTTCAAAGAGAATAAGGTTTGGAAAAGAAATCCTCCGACCTACTTGGAAGGGAATCAAAGTCAAACCAGGATTAGGCTTCCACGTCTTCCGAGAACGACCTAATGTTAGAAAGGTGTTCAGGTCAGACCCCCAAGTCCTCAAGTCTCCAAAGAGAACAGGTTCTGGACAAGTTATCCTTAGAAGGGGGTTGAAGTCAAACCAGGATTAGGTTTCAAGATTTTATCATTGACTTCCAAGTCTTCCAAGAACGACCTAAGGTTGAAGTTAGAAAGGGGTTTGTCAAACTCCCCCTCAAGTCCTCAAGTCTTCAAAGAGAGCAGCTTTTGGAAAAGAAAACCTTGAGAGTCTGAGGTTAATATAGCCACTAAACTTAACGCTGGCGCCATTGACCTAATGACATCGGTCGAAAGGTCTCATTCCGATCTCTAATAATCACCTTTTTTAAAAGAAAATCTTTATGGTTGAGACATGTTTAATAATTTGTACGGTTGAGCTTTTGGAAAAGAAAACCTTCGGTCTACTTGAAAGGGAATCGAAGTCAAACCAGGATTAGGTTTAAGGGTTTGTCATTGATTTCCAAAAGGAGAAGTTATGAAACCTCCACCGTGTCGGAAAGTTAATCCTTAAGACTAATCTGGTGCTTGATGCGAGTTGTAATTTTAGCTTCGCGTCCAATTAAATCTGATTACATCCACGGGTGATGTAACGCCGAAATTAGGTCAAAACTGCACACAGACAATATCCGGTCGGCCGCCTGGGGGCGAATCGAGTAACTCCTCGAATCTAATTGCATTTTACATATCCGCCATCGACACGTCGCAGACCGGATGGGCGGCTTCGGAGGAAGCCCTGGAGATTAGCTCCGGCCGAACGACACGGTAATCCCCCCGGCGAACGGTAAACAAGGCGAACACGCTTGTCCTTTTATCGAGACGGGACGACGTCGCCGAAGTCTCCGAGGGATGTTTTTAAAACTCGTCGCTTTCCGCCGCCGAAATGTAATTTCCTTGTTTCGTTATTTAGACGAGGAGGAATCGCCTTTCCTCCGAAAGGAAACCGTCTTAATAATCTCGCAGGGGGAGAATTTCCAGTGTTTAACAAAAGAGTTTTTACTTCTTCAATTCAGCTTGCGTTATAAATTTTTATATTCGAGGAGTTTCCAGTGTCCTCTTAGAATTCTGCCCGATGTTATTAACCAATCAACACAGAAGAATACTTCGGAGATGTTAAGAAACGAATATCGAGGGCTGTCATTGGTCGGGGGGCGTGGCGTGACGCATGATATCACTCGTATCAATCGTCAACGTCTCTGTTCTCTTTTCGTTTAAGAAGAGTGAGAGATTACGGCAGTTGTACGTAATTCATAAATTTGGGAGGGATTTTAATTATTCTAAAAACCCAATGAATGATGTAAAAAATTGTTGTGGGGGCGTGGCCCAATGCCTCACACCCATCAATCGCTCTAGGACACTCTTGAGAACGACTGGAACTTTTTAAAAAGCGTGGTTTTCATGAAATGAAGAAGAGATTTAAAACCAAATTAAAATCGCCATGAATAGAATTCGAAGGAAATCGAAGGTCAAGGGGCGTGGCTTGACGCGTATCAATCTGTTTTGTTTTTGTTTAAGAACGGTAAGAGAAAATGGCAGTTGAATCCATAGATTATTTAGAACAAAATTTAATTGTTCGAAAAACCAAATGACTGAGTTACAATTGGTCGGGGGGCGTGGCCCAATGCTTAGCACCTATCAAACGCTCTTGCATTCTCTTGACCTTTTTTAAAAATGTATGGGTTTTAATTCTTGAAATGAAGAAAAGAGAGAGCTTTGATCTAAAACCGTATTAAAATCCGCGTGAATAAAATTCGAAAGAAATCGAAGGTCAAGGGGCGTGGCATAACGCGTACCAATCGTCAATGCCTCTGTTCTCTTTCTGTTTAAGAAGAGTAAGAGATTGTGGTAGTTGTAAGGCATAAATTATTTAGAAAGAAATTTAATTGTTCGAAAAACCAAATGACTGAAATACAATTGGTCGGGGGGCGTGGCCCGATGCTTCGCACCTATCAAACGCCCTTGCATTCTCTTGACCTTTTTAAAAATGTATGGGTTTCAATTCTTGAAATGAAGAAAAGAGAGAGCTTTGATCTAAAACCATATTGAAATCCGCATGAATAAAATTTGAAGGAAATTGAAGGTCGAGGGGCGTGGCATAACGCGTACCAATCGTCAATGTCCCTGTTCTCTTTCTGTTTAAGAAGAGTAAGAGATTGTGGTAGTTGTAAGGCATAAATTATTTAGAAAGAAATTTAATTGTTCGAAAAACCAAATGACTGAGTTACAATTGGTCGGGGGGCGTGGCCCAATGCTTCGCACCTATCAAACGCCCCTGCATTCTCTTGACCTTTTTAAAAATGTGTGGGTATCAATTCTTGAAATGAAGAAAAGAGAAAGCTTTGATCTAAAACCGTATTAAAATCCGCGTGTATAAAATTCGAAAGAAATAGAAGGTCAAGGGGCGTGGCATAACGCGTACCAATCGTCAATGTCTCTGTTTTCTTTCCGTTTAAAAAGAATAAGAGATTATGGCAGTTGTAAGGCGTAACAGCAATAACAATTGCAAGCTATTCCGGAAAATACGGATCTCAAAAGCGTACGAATGAAATCCACGGAAATCGAAAGATACGATTGGACAAGGGGCGTAGCCCAATGCTTCGCACGTATCTCGCACTCTCTTTGAGAACGACTTAGGTTCTTTATAAAAAGCGTACGGATTTCAATTCTACCGTGTCCTTGAGAACTGAAACCAAACTAAAACCGTCACGAATAAAATTCGCAGAAATCGAAGGATATAATTGGTCGAGGGGCGTGGCTTTCTTTCTTTAAAATAATACTTAAGAAGCAGACGCTAACCTTTCATTCTACGACGACTTGACTTGAAGCGAGAATAGACTAAGTATGAATGAACGAAATCCACGGAAATCAAGTGATGCGATTGGTCGAGGGGCGTGGCCTCGCTCTTCACTCTTACGCTTTTATAAAACCTTTCAATTCTATGACATTATTAACTTGAGTGGAAGATGGGGAAAAGATGATCTAAAAACAAATTAAAATCGGCGTGATTGAGACCCAGCGGAAATCAAGAAGTGCGATTGGTCGTGGGGCGTGGCGCGTACCCACCAGTTTAACTTACACTAGAATTCATTGACGGAAACCGAGGAGTATAATTGGTCGCCGGTAAAAGGGAGCAGCAAGTTCGAGTCGATGTTCACTAGAGGGCGCTCACGTTTTCTCATATCTACAGTCACTAAATAAATACAGTACCGCAATCCATATGCTTAATGTGTAAGATAAAGAAACCACGTTCTTGTACTAAAATGGCCGACTTTCCACTTTCGTCAACTTCAGTGACTACTTTGGTCAACTCCAGTGACCACTTTCGTCAATTCTGTGACCACTTTCGTCAACTACAGTGACCACGTTGGTCAACTTCAGTGATCACATTGGTCAACTTCAATGACCACTTTGGTCAACTTCAGTGACCACGTTGGTCAACTTCAATGACCACTTTGGTCAACTCCAGTGACCACTTTGGTCAACTTTAGTGACCATTTTCGTTCATATGCTCAATGTGTAAGATAAAGAAAACGTTCTTGCACTAAAAAGTTATCTTCTTCCCGGCAAGCTTAAATGACCGTCGACATTTCTGGTGATTTTTTTCCCGGCAAGTTTAAATTCTAGTGATTTTCTTTCTGGTAAGTTTGATCAAACTTAACGCCTGTCAGATAAAAGTTTCCAGTGCTCGAATGTGTCGTTGTTAGTAGGGTTAGACGTTTGAATTTCCCGCCAACATTTTGCACTAAAATGGCGGCCGATTTCGGTACTGTAATTATTTGGTGACGGTGCTCCTCATATCAAACGATTTTGGATTCGATGGAAAAGTTCAAGTCAAGTTGGTTTCGTTCCTTTGATAAAAGAAGGTACCGCGAAAAAGGGGTGACTTGATAAATCGATTGGCGTTTGACAGATGACAGTTGTCAAGTGTTTTGTTTCCAACCTAACGTGACGTAACCTAAAGTGACGCGTTGCTTAGCGACCAACAAATCATGTCACGATGACAGACGAGAACAAACGTCAAGATGACAGACGATGACGTCGAGAAACGTCAGATTGACGAACGTCTAGCGATGTTATATGGACAGACGCGAGCGCGAAACGTCACGTCGACATCTACGTAACAAAGCAACGACGATAACCGTCATCAAAATAAACAAAATTGCGATGAATTAAAGCGAAACCGTGTACGTTCCTGATTGGCCAACAAATAGGAGCAAACGCCACTCGACGAATAAGATGCAACTCTGCTCGTCGTTGATTCGAGTGTGCATTCAGACCAATAAAGCAGAGTTACTTAATCCCCGCTATGAACATAACGCAGTGTGTTCTTGTGCCGCATTGCCTTAGCGTGAACCGGCCCTCATGCAACACTGCCTTGACGTTGATCGATCTCGTGCGATACACATCTGCCTTGGGCTGACCGGCCCTCGTACAACACACATCTGCTTGGCGTTGACCGACCCTCATGCAACACACAACTGTCCTGGCGTTGATCGATCATTTTTGTTTACTAGCAGCTGTATATATACATCTATGACTCTAGACATGTAACGTCCGTGATAGTCATTGCGCGAAGGTGAGAGTAGTGTTCCGCGATTCTGCGACAACTTTCGAATTGGTAAATTTCAAATTACCACGCTACCTTTTGATTTGGTTTTTCTAAGATCAAGTCCGATTACGTAGCATTCTATACGTGTGTGATTCAGGACGAGGTCGGCTATCAATGTCACTGCAGTTCTTAGAATTTGCAAATGTCAATCGGGTCTCGTCTAGTGCAAGGTTCTTGATAAACGAGCCGCCGCCACGGTCACGTTACATTTAATTTTTCTATGTGGGTGGATTTCTCTCGCGGTCTGCGTTGCGTTGAATTCACTTCTAGTATCTAGTATCATCTAGTATAACTCTAGATATGTAACGTCCGTGATCGTCATTGCGCCAAGGTGAAAGCAGTGCTCCGCGATTTTGCGACGACTTTCAAATTGATAAATTTCAAATTGTTTCACATCGAACACCAATAAAATTAAAAAAAAAATAAAATAAAAATCGGCATCGCGAGTTGCACTAAACCCAGCCTTACATTTGCGAGTCTGAATGTAAGACTCCACGGTTCTAGATACGTAACGTCTTTGGATTAATTAACACAATTCAGAAGAGTGACACATCAAAGTACAAAGCTTACGACAATCACTTCACTATCACCACTGCACAACATCTATGACTCTAGACGTGTAACGTCTGTGATTTTCGTTGTGTAACATTCTCGAGATTCTCTAGATTTATAACGTCCATGGATTAATGGTGTGCTTCTATTCAGAAGAGTATTGGCTTGTCACTCTTGTAAATGTCAAATTAAACAGAAGATTCTTTCCTTAGGGATTAAGAGATTATTTTTTTTTTGGAAAAAAGGAATTTTCAAATTTCATTTCGTATAAAAAGCTGGAAGCTAGCAGTCCCAGGACAGTTCAAAGTTGTTCCTTTTTATGTAGAAGGAAACCCACTTGAGCATCTGTCTTGGGCTGACCGGTCCTCGTGCAACACACATCTGCTTCGGCGTTGAGCGACCCTCGTGCAACACACAACTGTTTTGGTGTTGATCGACCCTCGTGCAATTCACCTCTGCTTCGGCGTTGACCGACCCTCATGCAATACACAACTGTCTTGGCGTTGATCGACCCTCGTGCAATTCACCTCTGCCTTGGCGCTGACCGGCCCTCGCGCAGCACACAACTGTCTTGACGTTGATCGACCTTCAAGCAGCACTCATAGCACTGCTTGCACAATCTAATCTAAGACATGCTTCGCAATGTTATAAAAAAAACAAGGGCTACTTAATAACAAGATCGACTGCGCTCTTTAAGGCTAGTGTCCCCGTACGTAAAGATTTTGGTTCGGAAAGGATTGAATATTACGTAGCGATCTGTCTTTGTCAAAACAAAAGCCGAGCGACTTCTAATTGCGCCCCACCCCCCTCTTGCGGAATCAAGTTACGTTTACGCAGTTCGACGGGAAATTGAAATCCCGATCGCGCCGTTTCCTCCTCCCCCCGCCCCGCAACTTTTTCCGACCGGCTCGAATTAATTTCGCCGTCGTTTTTTTTCCCTCCTTATTTTCAGAAAAGATCTTTTTGCACCGCACCTGTCACGAACGAATTACTTTGTGTGCGCGTGTGTCCGCGTGCTCCCGACGTGTTTTGCCGGAGAGCTTAATTATGATCGGCCGTCGCAAAGGTGCGACGACGCCGAGAAAAAAGCGTCTGCGGCACACTGTGTCACACGTAAACAACTCCCCCCCCCCCTTTCTTCCCCGCCGCTCAGACGAACGCAACAAGCAAAAAAAAATTAGCGGCGCGTCAGAAGTGGGATAAGGTTAGATGGTGATGGCTTTAAGTCACTGTTCTTGTTTGTTTCGTTTGTTTCGTCGAAGTCGAGGGCGGCGCCGCTTTTAAATTTAATGAAGTGAAATTTTTAGAGAGCCGTGCTGAGAGTGGGTACACTTACCTGCCTGCCTCCATCGATCCTCCTGAAACCTGAGCGCCGCGCCGCGCCGCCGCCGCCAAAAAGAAAAAAAAAGGGGGAAAATTGGCCGACATTAAGACGATGAATTTTAAAGGCGAAATTGATGAATAAATAAGGCCCGGGCGAGCTCATTTTTTCGCCCCCCTTCCCCCCCCCCGCCGAATATTCATTAATTTAATTAGGCCGTCCCGGAATTGAAATTACAATTTTAATAAGCTTAATTGCGAAAGGAGCAGGTCGGCGCGCGAAATTTTAACTTAATTAAATAAAAATACGGCACCGGTACGTACACATTCGTCGAAGTCGAGCGGAGTCACCCCCCCCCCTCGCCCCCCGCCGCCAACACATTTTTTACGTCGTTTTTACGCGCGCGAGCAGAATTACCAAATCGGTTTATGGGCGATGCTTTATGTCGGTGCTTAAATCGCGGGAAAAAATTGAGGGGCCGGGGGGGAAGGGGGGATTAAATGGAACTCAAGATTTACACCCTAAACGTTTATGATAAAAAAAACAATTATCTGCTGAGGGGCTGAAACTAGGTCTATGGTAAATAATCATGGAATACAACTCTGTGGAGCGGTTTACTTTCTTATGGAGAATTAACGTTATGTATCAGACGTGTATGTATGGTTGCCTGTCATGACATACTCGGGTGTAAAACGAAAGCGTTTCGTTTGGGAAAAGTGAAGAAAATCGTTTCGAAAACCATACTCAAGCTCAAGGTCAGAATACAAAAAAAAAATTGCCGAGTTTAATTTACCTACCCACGAAAGCGGGCACTACTTCGTTTGCAACATATAGGGTGTTACTGAACTCGAGCCATTGTGAATGTGAACAGTATCCGGGAGAAAAGAAAGTTGCGCGGGCTGTGTAAGGAAAAAGTGAAGAGAATCCTTTCAATAAAGACTATTTCAAGGTCAAACTACAAAAAGAAAGAAATTACTTAACTGACCCACCTATGAAAGTCTTCTTTAGTTTAGTTTAGTTTAGTTTGCAATATATAAGGCGTTACCGAACCCGAATCAGTTCCGAATAGCGTAATCAGATGAATATGAATTCGTTGTTTGTATATTTTTGCGTCGCCCTGTGAATAGACCTTGCGCTGTCAATTAAAATGATAACTCTACTTCTTACGGTTCAAATAAATATAAATTTTTTAAAAAAATTTGAATTTCGACAGCGGATCATCTTAAGGGTCAAAGGTCAAGGCCACTACCAAAACATTTGGGGAAAATGAGGAAAAATTTTCAAAAAAATTTGAATTTCGACAGCGGATCGTCTTAAAAGTCAAAGGTCAAGGTCACGACAAGAAATTTGGCGGAAATCGGGGAAATTTTTTTAAAAATTTCGAACTTCGACAACCAGGCGCGCCAAAGGTCAACGGTCAAGGTCACGAACAAAAATTTGTGGTAAATAGGGGAAAATTTTCGAAAAAATTTGAATTTCGACGGCGGATCGTCTTAAAGGTCAAAGGTCAAGATCACGAACGCGAATTTGAAAACAATACGAAAGAAATTCTTATTCATTGAAATCGAAAATAAAATCAAATTTTTAACATAAGTCAAAGGTCAAGGTCAAACGAATGTTCAAGGTCAACCCAACCCGAGCGAAGCCAACTGTAGTCAACCCGAGCGAGGAATTGAGATCGAAAAAATTCAAAATTTTAAAAATCGATAAGTTAAAGATCAAGGTCAAGGTCAAACGAATGTTCAAGGTCAACCCAACCCGAGCGAAGCCAACTGTAGTCAACCCGAGCAAGGAGTTGAGGTCGAAAAAATTCAAAATTTTTAAAATCGATAAGTTAAAGATTAAGGTCAAGGTCAAACGAATGTTCAAGGTCAACCCAACCCGAGCGAAGCCAACTGTAGTCAACCCGAGCGAGGAATTGAGATCGAAAAAATTCAAAATTTTAAAAATCGATAAGTTAAAGATCAAGGTCAAGGTCAAACGAATGTTCAAGGTCAACCCAACCCGAGCGAAGCCAACTGTAGTCAACCCGAGCAAGGAGTTGAGGTCGAAAAAATTCAAAATAATTTCTTTTTCGATAAGTTAAACGTCAAGGTCAAACGGAAGTTCAAGCCCAACCCAACCCAAGCGAACCCAACTTGAGCGAACCCAACTGTAATAAATTCGAGCGAGGAATTACGATCGAAAAAATTCAAAATTAAAAAAGAAATCGATAAGTTAAAGGTCAAGGTCAAACGAAAGTTCAAGGTCAACCCAATCCAAGCGAACCCAACTGTAGTCAACTCGAGCGAGAAATTGCGATCGAAAAAATTCAAAATTAAAAAAAATCGATAAGTTAAAGATCAAGGTCAGAGTCAAACGAATATTCAAGGTCAATCCAACCCGAGCGAAGCCAACTGTAGTCAACCCGAGCGAGGAATTGAGATCGAAAAAATTCAAAATAATTTCTTTTTCAATAAGTTCAAGGTCGTCAAGGTCAAACGGAAGTTCAAGCCCAACCCAAGCGAACCCAACTGTAGTCAACTCGAGCGGGGAATTGCGATCGAAAAAATTCAAAATTAAAAAAAAATCGATAAGTTAAATATCAAGGTCAAGGTCGAACGAATGTTCAAGGTCAACCCAACCCGAGCGAACCCAACTGTAGTCAACAAAAGCAATGAATTGAGATCGAGAAAATTTTTTTTCAAGTTAAACGAAAGACTTCGTGGTCAAGGTCGAAGGGACCCGAGAGAAAATTCAATTCCCTAGTTGAGAACATTTTTTTTTCATGTACAGAAGAACGCCGGTAGCTTTAAATTTCCATAGATGGCGCCATTAAAACACAAGAGTTACGAAGCAGTGACGTTTTTGAAGAGACTCAATAGGTGGAGCCACTCACGATGGATTTCTCGTACGTACGTAAAAGGACGCTGGTAGTTTTAAAATTCAACAGAGGGCGCCGCTACAATCAATTACGAGCACTTTTCCGACAATGGCATTTGTGAAGAAGCTCTCAATAGATGGCGTCGCTTGCAACATTTTTTTTTTCTGCGATAGGCGAAAATAACTTGTTCGTGTATGTTCAGAAGAAATTCGATAGATGGCGCGCTTGTGAGAGTAACGAGGTTATGAACATGCAGCTTCGGCGAAAATGTTTGCTAAGCGAGTCGGCAGGCGGCGCTTGCGTTTAAAGGAGAAACTCGATAGATGGCGTCAATTACATCATAATTTCACAGTGGAAAAAGCTGGTGGCATGTTCAAGACGCCCAACAGAGGGCGTGACTGGTTGACCTCATCTGTCACGTGTCACTTTTCTGATCTTGTTAATTCGTTAAACTCTCAATAGATGGCGCCACTTTCACGCCTGCACCTCGACTTATTTATTTTTATTATTCTTTTTTAAAATTTTGTTGAATCGTGAAGCTTTCAACGCGTGACGTCGGTTTCTCGCCCAGGGCTAGCCTGGTGATAATTTTATTTTTTTCTTGACGATTTTCTTGATTGTGTTAGACTTTCAATAGATGGTGCCACATTCTAGTCGACATCGAAAGTGCTGCAAAACCCCGATAAGCAATGAATTATTTATTAACCGTCAGTTCAGCTTCCAGTTGCTTTTCTCCATTTTACTAATTCGTCAAAACCTTCAATAGATGGTGCCACATTCTTGCCCTAGACTTGAACTTCATTTTTCTTGATGATTTTCTTAAACTTTGTTAATTCGTTAAACTGTCAATGATGATATCCGTTAGATTCAAATAATAAAAACAAAATGTTCAGAGAGATCAAGAATGCAATGAGAGATTCCGGGCGCCATCTAACGGCAAGCGAAAGAACTTCTCTATGCAATAAAATGATGAAGATCGACAAATCTCGTGAGTTTACGAGACGAGTCGCTTCTTACGTTACTGCCCTTGTCGTGATGTTCAGCGCCTAATGTGACGCCATCTACCGGTCGACGCGCAAGGTTTCTTTGTTAAGTTTATTTACGGCCGTCTTGATTCGCTTAAGTTGGTCCTTCTAGGGATGACGATGTGTCCACAGAATTATTTTTTTAGATTCATTTAATTAAACTTTGATATAGTTTTTTTTTTTTTTCTATAATACTTAATAATTTCATGTTTTTTTTCTTTTCGTAGACGGCGTATAATTTACCGTCACTTTAATCAAGGTTAACGGTGTGTCTCGGAAACCTAAGGCGTTCCGAAAGAGAAGGATGAAATTGGCGCGATGCGCTCCGACCCGTAAACAATTTGCGAGAAACAAAAGAACGACCCAGAAGTGGAAACTTTACGGCGCTAATTCCGAAGTATCCGGCTAACCCGCGCGCCGAGCGCGGGGCAGTAAATCTATCTCGGCTCTACGAATGCAAACTTCGCCCGCGCCGCCGGAAATAACTCGGCCAAGAATTCCGCCCGGTGTTATTAACAAATCGACACGGAAGGAGACGCCGAAGACGTGAAAGGATGGACACGGGAGGCCGTAATTGGTCGGGGGGCGTGGCATCACGAGTATCAGTCGTCGTTGTTGTTTTTTATTGGTCAAGTTGAAAGTGAGAGATGAAACCGTAAACCATTTGGAATGAATTTTAATTGGGCCTAAAAACCAAACGAATGAAATCCAAGGAAATCAGAAAATACAATCGGTCGGTGGGCGTGGCCTAATACTTCCTGTATATCATTTCCACGCCCACCAGAAAATGAATGGATCTTTAGAAAACTGGACGGATTCGAATGCTGCAGCATTCTTGACTGGAAGAAGAGTGAGATCGGTCGGGGGGCGTGGCCCGACGAGTATCATTCGTCGTTGTTGTTTCTTATTGGTTAAGTTGAAAGTGAAAGATGAAACCGTAAACCATTTGGAATGAATTTTAATTGGCCTAAAAACCAAACGAATGAAATCCAAGGAATTCGGAAAGTACAATTGGTCGGTGGGCGTGGCCTAATACTTCCTGTATATCATTTCCACGCCCACCAGAAAATGAACGGATCTTTAGAAAACTGGACGGATTCGAATGCTGCAGTATTCTTGACCGGAAGAAGAGAGAGAGAGATCGTTTGATCTAAAACCAATTAGAAATTGAAGAATATAATTGGTCGAGGGGCGTGTCGCGCATCATCTTTGCTTGCATTGTACAACCACCCGGTGTTATTAACAAATCGACATGGAAACAGACGTTGAAAATAAGAAAAAATGAAAAAGGAAAGCCATGGTTGGTTTGGGGGCGTGGCACGACGAGATCAATCGTTATTGTCCTTTTTTTTTTTGGTTAAGTAAAAAGTGGAAGATTGAGGCAATTGTAAACTGTAAATGGTTTGGAAAGAATTTTAATAGATCTAAAAACCAAATGGAATTCGGGAAGTACAATTGGTCGGGGGGCGTGGCCCAACACTTCGCACGTAGCATTTCTGCACTCATCAGAAAATGAATGGACCTTTTAAAAACTGGAACGATTTTAATTCCGCGGTGTTCTTGGGTGGAAGAGTTTGATCTAAAATCAAATGAAAATTGAAGAATATAAGTGGTCAGGGGGCGTGGCGCGCAACGCCCAACGCGTATCGTTATTGCCTTTCATTGTACTATGATTGAGTTCTTTAAAAAAAACAGTAGCAAGCCTTTCATTCAACGTCGACTTGATTTGAGTGAAAGGAAAGCCATTCGGAAACTTTAAAACTTTCAATTTTTTTGATATTGTTAAGTTGAGAGATCTCTGAACTGAAATCGACGAATACGATTGGTCAGGGGGCGGGGCGTGTCCCAATGCTTCACACGTATTGTTCACATTAAGTAGTTTTAAGTTAATAATGAGCAGAGCTCCAAGAAAACTAATCGTGGACGAAACATCCTGTATATTTTCGCAATTTTGGAATCGCAAGTAAGACGTGTTATGAATCGCGCCCCACCTGATCCAATCACCGTACATTCCGGTAAACTAGCCCCGCCCACAGCTATAAATAGAGCTAAGGCGATCACACGACATTCACTCTCGACGAAACAGTAACAAGAGCAACAGCAGCAATGACCTTGAACAAGCTCATTGGCGACGAAACGGCATTGGCTCAACACAAACCGGATCTAAAAGATTATTAAACCAACGTTTAGTATAATCGCGTGGCAATTGAAATGGACATCCCCTTAATGATACAAAGGGCGTAAAGAAGGGGCTTTCTGGTATAATCAGAGATGGCGGTTAAATCTATATTTCATAAATTGTAGTACAATTGGCCACGCCCACCGATCCATCCGCTTCAAATCCAATTCCCCCATTTATAACTAGAGCCGCCTCGAAATTCTGCGTTCGGTTTTTAACAGGGAAAGCAAAAAATTCAACAGCGACAGCAGCAATGACCTTGAAGAAGTTCGTTTGCGGAAGTTCGCGAAGGAATCGTTTGATTTAGTTCAAGCCAGAAGTCTTGTAGCCACAACTTTGAGGAAAAAAAAATTCTTACGATTGTTTCCTACAATTTTCATTGGTCACTGGCCACGCCCACTGGTCAATACGCCTCGCCCCGTCCACATATATAAATAGAACTACATCAAACTAGCTACCGTCTTGTTTTAAAAAGAAAGCATTGCCTCTGCTCACGTCCACCGATCCAATCACCACACCGTTTCAGTATTCTTCGTCGCACCCACTCCTATAAACAGAGCCGCATAAAACTCACCATATCATTCTTGACGACGCGACGCGGCAGTGATAATATCAATGACCTTGAAGAAATTCAAAATGTACTGCCTGTAGTGACGCCCACTGATCCAATCATCAATCGCTTCAATACTCTTCGCCGCACCCACAACTATGAATAGAGTCGCACAAACGCCGCGCTGATTAGATCAACTTGACTTCAAGTGGCAACGTTGTTTCACGAAAGTTAAAAAGAGTTTCTTAAAATTATCAATCGATCCATCGGCATGTAATAAGAAAAGGGGGCAATGACCTTTAAAACACGCTAGTCACGCCGTGAGTCACGCCCACTGGTCCTATCACCACTCGCCTCAGTTTTCTCGCCCCACCCACACCTATAAATAGAAGTACAACGAACTTTTGGTGAAACGAAAGCAACAAAACGGCGGCGATAGTAGCAATGACCTTGCAGAAGTCCTTTTCGTTTTTCAAACATGTTGCCGCTGGCCACGCCCACCGTTCGCTTCAGTTTAATTCGCTCCGCCCACAATTATAAATAACGACAATAATAATAATGAGGAAGCGACAGTAACATAATGGCAGAGATAGTAGCAACGACCTTGAGGAATTCTTCAGTTTACGTCGCCCCGCCCACACCTATAAATAGAACTACATCGAGTTCTTGATGAAGCGACGGTAACCTAACGGCAGGGATTTTAATCTTAAATCTCGTTGCATTTTGTATATTATTATTATTATTATTAAAAGAACGCGTTACAATCACGACTTACAAAAACATTGAAAGACGTTTAAGTGTAATGCCAACTGTACTGTGACCAGTGTTGCCAATAACCGAGAGCAGTTTCCAGTAGGCGCGTCGGGCACATTCCTAATTGAAACAGGCCATATTTCAAATCAAATGTTTTTTTCCTACTGGTTTGTAGAACTGACAGCTGCCCAAATAGTAAATTCAATAAATGTCAAATTATGACAGTTTGTAATGTTTTTTTTTTTTAATTTAGCGTCGAAGTTGGCAGTGACAAGGTGCTTGTCGTGTCGTGAACGCACCACAATTTTGATTATTTGTTGTAAATTTTCTTTTCTTTTGTTACAACAGATCACATTCTTATTTACTCTCTTACTCTTTCTCTCTACTTTTTGTGTTGCCCTGTCGTACTGTTGAACTCGAAAGCAAGGTTAGGTCTGGCAAGTTCAAACGTCAAATTAATAACCAGTGTTGCCAATCCACTCTAAGCCGATTACCCTTTTCAAATTCTAAAAAGAAACCGCATTTCGGAATGTCTCTGAATTTCGATTGCGCTAACTTAAATCACCTGATTAAAATCATATTTAAAATCACCGATTTTATTCAGGCGATTTTTATTTTTGAAAATCATTTTTAAAAAAAAATTAAAAAAATTGCCATGAAATAAACAAAACTGGGTCCAATTTTTTAAAATTAAGACATTCTACATTCTATAAAATTACAAAAAATTATAAAAATTACAAAAAATCACAAAAATTTTAAAAAATTATGAATTTTTATTAATATTATTATTGACATTTGTGCAATTTTTGACGTAATATAAAACAAAAGACAATCGACAAATTTATAAAATTAAAAAAAATAAATATAAAAAAATCTCATTGAATAAAATTAGAAAAAAATGAAAATAAAAAAAATCATTAAAAATTACAAAAAAAATAAAAATTAATAAATTCTCTTTAAGTAAACAACACTTTCTACTTTCTATAAAATTACAAAAAACTAAAAATTACAAAAAATTATAAAAATTAAAAAATTCTCATTAAATAAACAAAATTAAGTTTTGAACTTTAGGCAATATTTGGCTTAAAATAAAATAAAAGACGATCGACGAATTTATAAAATAAAAAAAATCTCCTTGAATAAAATTAGAAAAAAATTACAAAAATAAAAAACTCGTTAAATAAAATTACAAAAAATTATAAAATTAAAAAAAATTTCGTTAAATAAGCAAAATTTTCTAAAATTAAGATTTGACATTTGTGCAATTTTTGACTTAAAATAAATAAAACTAAAGACGATCGAGAAACAAAGAAAATGTATAAATTGGGAAAAAATAACGAAGATTAAAAAATTTTCATTAAATAAACAAAACTTTCTAAAATAAAACAAAAGACGATCTAGAAATAAGGAAAATTGAAAAAATTACAAAAAAATTAAAATTAAAAAAAAAATTTGGTACTTTTTGAATTTTATAAATTGTTTTCATTCACGATCGTCTTTTGTTTTATTTTACGTCAAAAATTGCACAATTTTTGTCAAATGTCTTAAAATGTATCTTAATTATAGAAAGTTTTATTTCTTGAAAAGAAATTTTTTATTTTTTTATATTTTTTTAAATTTTAATAGTCGATCGCCTTTTGTTTTATTTTGCGTCAAGAAATGCATAATTGGCAAATGTTTCAAGTTATGTATATCTTTATTTTAGAAAGAAAGTGAATTTTTTTAATTTTATTTCTTCGTCGTGATTTTAAAAATTAAAAAACGCTTGATTAAAATCAGTGATTTCAAACGTGATTTTAATCACGTGATTTAAAACAGTCCGACCCTGATTACGGCACAACATTTCTTTTATTCTTGAAAGTTATTTTCGAACTGGTGACAACCAGTGTTGCCAATAGACATTCGCAAAGAGTCTGAGCATTTAGAAGCAAAAAAATCACCAAAATTTCACTAGAAATAAATATTGCAAAAAAATCATATCATGTTTTCATTTTTTTAATGCGTTAAATATTATATGTATGTATTTAGCCTCAAGCGCATTACAGTTGGCAACATTGGCCTCATCATAAAACGCGAGTTTCTCGTTAAAAACATAAACGATAGACGATCGATTATTTAATGATTGGAAGAAACAAAAAAAAAGATCGACGAGTTGCATGCAAAAGAAAATCTTTCGTTTCGCGCAATGTTGCCAACCAAAACTGTAAAGTAAAACGCCAGTTTTTTCATCAATTTTTTAACAAATCCGTAGTTTTTACAAAATGTTGGCCCATCTTTGGCTTATTAAGAAACCACTTGGACGACACACCTGAAAATTGTTTAACAGAAAGTCACCAGATCTAGTGTCAAAATCACTAAATTGGACTCTCGAGCTCAAAGCGACAGTAAGAGAACATTAGCAGTGACCTTGAGGGATACTTTTCGTTGTTAAAACGCATCGCCGCTGGTCACGCCCACCACTCGCTTCGGTTTACTTGGCCCCACCCACATCTATAATAAATAAAGCTACAACGAGCTCTTGATGAAGCGACGGTGACATAACGTCCGAGATAGTAGCAATGACATTGAGGAATTATTTTTGTTTGCTGCTGGCCACGCCCACCGGTCCAATCACCGCTCGCTTTAGTTACTTCGCCCCGCCCGCACTTGTATATAAATAGAGCTGCATCGAACCCCACTCCATTCACTCTTGACGAGGCGATAGTAAGGGAGTAGCTGTGACCTTGAAGGAGTCTTTTGCTTTTAAAACATGTTGCTAGTCACGCCCACTGGTCCTATCACCACTCGCCTCAGTTTTTTCGCCCCACCCACACCTATAAATAGAACTAAACGACCTCTTGGCGAAACGACGGCAACAAAACGGCGGCGATAGTAGCAAAGACCTTGCAGAAGTCCTTTTCGTTTTTCAAAAACGTTGCCACTGGCCACGCCCACCGTTCGCTTCAGTTTAATTCGCCCCACCCACAATTATAAATAACGACAATAATAATAATGACGAAGTGACAGTAACGTAGCGGCAGAGATAGTAGCAATGACCTTGAAGAAGTTTGTTTCTGCCACCGGTCATGGCCACTCGTCCGATCACCATTCCCAATATGTCACCAAGAAAGGTGGTCCCATTCAAGAAAACCCTGTTTTTTCATAATATTAATTTATTATTAAAAGTAAAAGACTTTGATATTTTATTTATTTTCAAACAAGCTTCACACTATTTGTTTCTGAATCGACGATGGCAACATTAATGATGTCCAATATGTCACTAAGAAAGGTGATCCTATTCTAGTAAAATCCTCTTTTTCGTTATGTTACATTAATTTATTAAAAATGAATGACAAATTCATTTATTTTATTTTATTTATAAAGTACTGAAAAAAAAAGTCTATCAGTAAGGTAGGCCCAGTCAGGTCTTAACCGGCAATGAAGATATTAAAACGTTGGCCAAATATCATGAGGCCCGATTTTACAATCGTCGGATAAGCATTATTCTTAGAATAATGTGACATAGGTGTGACGTAGATATGGAGGAACATTAAAGGATAGTCGGCGAACGGTTATTCCGTCCCGTCCTTATTCGACGATTGTAAAACTGGGCCTAAGCGTTCCATTTAAACAAAATCAATTCTTTCACGATATTAATTTATTAAAAATAAAAGACTGTGCCTTCACTTGTTTTATTTATATTTTCAGTTGACGGAAATGAATAAAATCGTAATACAGAAAAAATGAAAAAAGAAATCCAAGGTGTCTAGTAAGTAAGGTGAGCCCAATCTAGCTCAAATGTTTTATTTTTCTTAATTGACAGTAAATCTAAAAATACCGTACAGAAAGGTTAGAAATAAGACTGTCGTCGCTTGTTTCATTTATTTTTTCAGTTGATAGGAATAAATAAAATCGTTATACAGAGAAAATGGAAAAAGAAATCCAAGGTGTCTAGTAAGTAAGGTGAGTCCGATCTAGCTCAAGTGTTTTACTTTTCTTAATTGACAGTAAATCTAAAAATGCCGTTCAGAAAAGAACGAAAAAATTACATTTTCAAAATCGTTTTGTTTCAAACCTTTTTGAGACCAAATTCGAAACTACAAGAGCGACATCTATCGACAAATTGATTGATTAATCTCCTTTTGTTAGCAATTTACGGATAAACAAGTAAAAAATAAATAAATTTCTGAAATTGAATTTTTGAGAGCACCACCTAGTGAAAATTTTCGTAATCATTGCTTTAGTTGGTTCAAACATTACCAGATGTCGCTTTTTTAATTCTTTTGCTCGTTATTGTTAGTCGACGCATTATTGAGAAAGAAAAATTAATTTCAAATAAAGTTTCTTCAGTAGATTTTGAGAGCGCCATCTAGTGAAATATTTCGTATTCATTACGTTGTTTGATTCAAACGTCAATAGATGTCGCTTTTTAAATTTTTTTTTCTCATTATTACTAATCGACGCGTTATTGAGGGAAAAGTTAAGTTCATTTCAACGAAATTTTCTTTTTTCAACATTAATTTTTGAGAGCGCCATCTAGTGAACATTGTCGTAGTCATTACTTTAGTTGGCTCAAAGGTTATCAGATGTCGCTTTTTTAATTTCTTTGCTCGTTATTGTTAATCGACGCATTATTGAGAAAAAAAATTAATTTCAAATAAAATTTCTTCTTTTATCATTAGATTTTGAGAGCGCCATCTAGTGAAATTTTTCGTATCCATTACTTTAGTTGATTCAACCATCAATAGATGTCGCTTTTTAATTTTTTTTTCTCATTGTTACTAATCGACGCATTTTTCAACATTAATTTTTGAGAGCGCCATCTGGTGAAAATTTTCGTAGTCATTGCTTTAGTTGGTTCAAACGTTATCAGATGTCGCTTTCTTAATTTTTTTGCTCGTTATTGTTAATCGACGCATTATTGAGAAAAAAAATTAATTTGAAATAAAGTTATCATTAGATTTTGAGAGCGCCATCTACTGAAATTTTTTGTATTCATTACATTGGTTGATTCAACCATCAATAGATGTAGGTTTTTAATTTTTTTTTCCTCATTGTTATCGATCGACGCATTTTTGAGGGAAAAGTTAAGTTCATTTCAACGAAATTTTCTTTTTTCAACATTAATTTTTGAGAGCGCCACCTAGTGAAAATTTTCGTAGTCATTGCTTTAGTTGGTTCAAACGTTATCAGATGTCGCCTTTTAAATTTCTCTCCTCGTTATTGTTAGTCGACGCATTATTGAGAAAAAAAAGTTCGAGTGTGAACACGGCCTTAAACAATTTTAATCTAATTCGAGTGTGAAAACAGCCTTAAAAAAAGTTAAGTTCTGTTCAAGTGGGTATGCGGCCTTAATAAACTATATGAACATTTTTATTATTATTAAATTATTATTATTATTATAATTAAAAACAAACTCGGTTTAATAAAATTGATTAAAAACTGAAATTTTGAATTGATAGTTGTTAGAGTGTTAATCCGGCTTTACTTTTTTTTAATTTACTGCGAAATTTTGGACGTAAAGGCCTTAATTAACACGCATTTGTATTAATTAGACGCAAGTGTCGGTAAAATTATGCTCAAGTGCAAATTTGGCCTTAATTTTCTCGTGTAAAAACTTTGATAGACAACTTGAGCTCAATACAATTATGCTCTGAGTGTAAACCCGGCCTTAAATGCTGACATTTATCTTAATTTGGCGATTTAAAATTCAAACTAAGCACACCTTCGCGGCGAACTAATTGCTGCGCGATAGCCGGCATCGAAAACAAATGGACGTGATTGGTCAAATTTCTCTCTTTATTTTCCTAGTGCGTTCCCTGTCGCACGCACTGTAACAGGACGTAAAGTTGAACACTTGCCGAATCTGCAGATCAAACGTAACGAGTATGAGAATTCGAACGCAATTAAATTGCACATTCCTTTAATGGTATTTAGAAGAATAAATCGAGACACTTCGGGGTGGCTGTGCACCCAACCCTCTTGGTGGACTAAGATTGATAATACTGCTTCATTTGTAACTGAAGAATGAGAGGAGGAATGCGAAGAAACTAAACGAGGAGGCATTTTATTTTAAACAAATAAATACGTTGGCAACAAAAGCAAAGAAAAAATATTTAAATCACACTATATCCCTAGCTTATTGGAATTTGGGATGGTGTTTAAAAAAAATACAATCGGACGTACTTCTATCAAAATAAAATCCGAACTTGTACTTTTTCAACGAAACACCCTGTATATTACTGTATTTTTGATTTCGCGAGTAAATTCTAGCCTGAAATCATGTGTCGCACTATGGGTCTACGACAAGCGGTTCTCGACTTCCTTCGGTGACCTTGAACAAAGGACCCGAAAACTACTCGCGCTAGACCCATCATGCGACACATGAATTCAGGCTAGAATTTACCCACGAATTCAGAAATGCATTAATATACGCCGTGATCCATTAAAAAGAAAATGCAAGTTCAGATTATATCCTGATAAGGCGACGTTCGATTGTTTTTTCAGTGAGCGGCATTCGATTCTATAGGAATACACCTGTAACTATTTTTCTAGATCCTCAAATGAGAAAGTAAATAAAAGAAGAGAGGCGCGAGAAACATCCGCGTCCTTTAAGGCTGAACTAAAAAAAAAAGTGCAAGGGTGCAATACAAAAGCTACACTCTACAGGTATCTCGGATGACGTACGCAATACAGAAAAACAATTGAACCGCGCTTTTATCAAAATAAAACTTGAAATTACAATTTTTCAACGGAGCACCCTATATATTTCTACGTTTTTGAATTCGCGAGTAAATTCTAGTCCAAAATCATGTGTCGCATCGTCGGTCTACGACAACCGGTTCTCGAAATCCATCGATGACCTTGAACTAAGGATCCCAAAAACTACTTGCGCTAGACCCATCGTGCGACACATGATTTCGGACTAGAATTTACCCGCGAATTCGAAAACGCATTAATATACGAAATGTTCCATTAAAAAAAAGCGCATTACATTTTTTAACGGAACATCCTGTATATATTATGGCATTTTTGAATTCGCGAGTAAATTCTAGTTCGAAGTCATGTGTCGCACCGCGGGTCTACGACAAGCGGCTCTCGAGTTCCATCAGTGACCTTGAACGAAGGACACGAAAACTACTCACGCTAGACCCATCATGCGACACATGACTTCAGGCTAGAATTTACTGGCGAATTCAGAAGTGAATTAATATATGCGGTTTTCCATTAAAAAAAAACGCATTACATTTTTTTCAACGGAACACTGTATATATTATTGCATCGTGCGACACCTGTTTACATATAGATATAATAAAGTACCCCTTAGGTAATTGTTTTTTTTTTTTTTTAATAAAAACCCTTCATTTAAACTTAATTTATTCGTTGGATGACTCAAGTTTGTGTGAAAGAATCAAACGCAAGCGCCTTGGAACTTACAAAAATATTTTATTTACAGTATCAAACATTAAACACAAACATCAACATGTGGACTAAGATTGATAATACTGCTTCATTTGTAACTGAAGAATGAGAGGAGGAATATGAAGAGACTAAACGAGGAGGCGTTTTATTTTAAACAAAAAAATAAAATAAAAATACTTTGGCAACAAAAACAAAGAAAAAAATATTTAAATCACATTATATCCCTGTCTTTTATTGTACCGCCTTGCGCTCTGGATCATCCAACCTGAAACGCAGACATTATTAAATATGTAAATGTGTGTTTAAATCGTTTATGTAATGAACTAAATTTTGCGGTAATTTAAGGCCGTGATGGTACCACACGCACTGTAACAGGACGTCAAGTTGAACACTTACCGAATCTGCAGATCAAACGTAACGAGTATGAGAATTCGAACGCAATTAAATTGCACGTTCCTTTAATGGTAGAGAAGAGTAAATCGAGACGCTACGGGGTGGCTGTGCACCCCAACCCTCTCGGTTTTATATTAATTCGGAAAATCTGATGTTTCGCATTAAACATCCTTATCGCTCGTGCGTATTAGACTCACCTAATGAGTCGTATTTTATTTTATAATGCCAAATTGCGGCCCGGCGGCGCGGCGGCGGGCGCAATGTGCGGCCGGCCTAACAAACGCTCGGCTTATCTCGCCCCAACAAATCAGCGGTTAAACTTCATCTAATCTCGTTGCGCGGAACGCAAATTAGCGAGATTAAGTCGAGGAGGAGGAGGAGGAGGATGATCCGGGAGCACCTGGCCACCGCCGTCAGTCTGCGAGGCGCAGGAATTCGATTTCCGGCTCGTTTCCGGTGCACACGTCGCGCGCCAGATTTATGCGGTGCATTAAGGCATTGTTTAGGGGGATTATGCGCCCGCCTCCTATCGCGGCAATAATCTCTTTAAGGGATTTGCCCGCGGTGACGACAATGAAGTCCGAATGCGGAAGCTTCCGCGACCTGATTCGTTCGTCGTCCACTTGAGGGAACGCCGCCCGCCCACCCGCCCACTTAAATGAAAATCACTTTTAAATTTGCGCCTGCATAAAGCAGACGAACTTGCGGCAAGTTTCGCGGAAGAAGTGTGTGTGTTTATACATCACGAGATGAGCGACGGACGGACGAGGAGGGCCCCCCGTGAATTTAATGCGAAAGTTCAGGCTTTTGAGTTGCGAGTTGCCGAGAGGTTCTTGGCGGGCGAGTAAACTTTGAGAAAACTCCTTCCGGTTCTTCGGGACGTACCTAATTTGCATGAATGAGGTACGGCGGCTCCGAGGAGAACTTATTCTCTGCGCTTGCCACTCAAAAGGAAGCTTTGTCCGTGCGTCACTTCCACTCGACTAAAGACTAAGGCGAAAGAAAATGTACTCTTTAATTAATTCGAATGGACACGCGTATACAGTCGTGGACAGTTTAACACAAAAAGCCTTTAACACTCTTTTTTCTGCACAACACTTAAAATTACTAATGCGCAATGACTCATTACGCACTTCGTAATGTCGTCAGAAAGTTAGGTTACGTTTGATTATCACTGGCGTTTTCGGATAGTTAGGTTATGTACGATTACAAATGGCAACGTCGTTTTTCAATTGTGATGCGTTTAGAACACAATTGTCTTTTTAACAAAAGTTATAATTTACGTTCAAGGCGTGACATCGCCCTTTTCAATTGTCACGCAGGAGAATATGTCAATGCGCACTTGTGAATGTCGGAAAGTGAGGTTAAAATTGATCGTTTCTCCGGAGAATCCGTTTATTTCGTTAAAGTCAGTTGGCAGCACTGTTTTGACGTTTAATTAAAACAGAAAGAACACGATGAATGAACCGTTTGTTTTCGAAACATAAAAAATACATCTATAGTTTTTTTTCGCTAACGAGACGTTTTGCATTTTCCTAAATACCTTAACTTATTTGACAGCTGTCAAACTGTCAAAGCCAGTTTTGACACTTAATTAAAACAGAACGGACATAATGTTTTCGAAACGTAGAAAATACATCTATAGTTTTTTTTTTCGGTAACAAGACGTCTTGCATTCCATATCTTAACTTATTTGACAGCTGTCAAACTGACAACGTCAGTTGTTTTAACACTTAATTAAAACAGAATGGGCACAACGTTTTTGAAACGTAGAAAATGTATCAATAGTTTTTTTTCGCTAACAAGACGTCTTGCATTTCCATATCTTAACTTATTTGACAGCTGTCAAACTGACAAAGTTGTTTTGACACTTAATGAAGACAGAATGGTCATAACGTTTTTGAAACGTAGAAAATGAATCAATAGTTTTTCTTTCGCTAACAAGACGTCTTGCATTTACATATCTTAACTTATTTGACAGCTGTTAAACTGACAAAGTTGTTTTGACACTTAATGAAGACAGAATGGGCATAACATTTTTGAAACGTAGAAAATGAATCAATAGTTTTTTTCGCTAACAAGACGTCTTGCATTTCCATATCTTAACTTATTTGACAGCTGTCAAACTGACAAAGTTGTTTTGACACTTAATGAAGACAGAATGGTCATAACGTTTTTGAAACGTAGAAAATGAATCAATAGTTTTTCTTTCGCTAACAAGACGTCTTGCATTTACATATCTTAACTTATTTGACAGCTGTTAAACTGACAAAGTTGTTTTGACACTTAATGAAGACAGAATGGGCATAACGTTTTTGAAACGTACAAAATGAATCAATAGTTTTTCTTTCGCTAACAAGACGTCTTGCATTTACATATCTTAACTTATTTGACAGCTGTTAAACTGACAAAGTTGTTTTGACACTTAATGAAGACAGAATGGGCATAACATTTTTGAAACGTAGAAAATGAATCAATAGTTTTTTTCGCTAACAAGACGTCTTGCATTTCCATATCTTAACTTATTTGACAGCTGTCAAACTGACAAAGCCAGTGTGCAGTTTTGACACTTAATTAAAACAGAATGGACATAATGTTTTCGAAACGTAGAAAATACATCTATAGTTTTTTTTTTCGGTAACAAGACGTCTTGCATTCCATATCTTAACGTATTTGACAGCTGTCAAACTGACAAAGTCAGATTAAAAAAGAATGGGCATAACGTTTTTGAAACGTAGAAAATGAATCAATAGTTTTTTTGTTCGCTAACAAGACGTCTTGCATTTCCATATCTTAACTTATTTGACAGCTGTCAAACTGACAAAGTTGTTTTGACACTTAATGAAGACAGAATGGGCATAACGTTTTTGAAACGTAAAAAATGAATCAATAGTTTTTCTTTCGCTAACAAGACGTCTTACATTGCCATATCTTAACTTATTTGACAGCTGTCAAACTGACAAAGTCAGTTGTTTTAACACTTAATTAAAACAGAATGGGCATAACGTTTTTGAAACGTAGAAAATGAATCAATTGTTTTTTTCGCTAACAAGACGTCTTGCACTTACATATCTTAACTTATTTGACAGCTGTCAAACTGACAAAATCAGTTGTTTTAGCACTTAATTAAAAAAGAATGGGCATAACGTTTTTGGAAACGTAGAAAATGAATCAATAGTTTTTCTTTCGCTAACAAGACGTCTTGCATTTACATATCTTAAATTATTTGACAGCTATCAAACTGACAAAGTTGTTTTGACACTTAATGAAGACAGAATGGGCATAATGTTTTCGAAACGTAGAAAATACATCTATAGTTTTTTTTTCGGTAACAAGACGTCTTGCATTCCATATCTTAACTTATTTGACAGCTGTCAAACTGACAAAATCAGTTGCCAACACTGTTTTGACACTAATTGAAACACTTAATTGAAACAGAATGGGCATAACGTTTTTGAAACGTACAAAATGAATCAATAGTTTTTGTCGCTAACAAGACGTCTTGCTTTTTCATATCTTAACTTATTTGACAGCTGTCAAACTGACAAAGCCAGTTTTGACACTTAATTAAAACAGAATGGACATAATGTTTTCGAAACGTAGAAAATACATCTATAGTTTTTTTTTTTCGGTAACAAGACGTCTTGCATTCCATATCTTAACTTATTTGACAGCTGTCAAACTGACAAAATCAGATTAAAAAGAAATGGGCATAACGTTTTTGAAACGTAGAAAATGAATCAAGTTTTTTTTTTCGCTAACAAGACGTATTGCATTTACATATCTTAACTTATTTGACAGCTGTCAAACTGAAAAAGTTGTTTTGACACTTAATTAAAACATAATGGGCATAACGTTTTTGAAACGTACAAAATGAATCAATAGTTTTTCTTTCGCTAACAAGACGTCTTGCATTTCCATATCTTAACTTATTTGACAGCTGTCAAACTAACAAAGTTGTTTTGACACTTAATTAAAAAAGAATGGGCATAACGTTTTTGAAACGTACAAAATGAATCAATAGTTTTTCTTTCGCTAACAAGACGTCTTGCATTTCCATATTTTAACTTATTTGACAGCTGTCAAACTGACAATGTCAGTTGGCAACACCGTTTTGACACTTTAATTAAAACAGAATAGGCATAACGTTTTTGAAACGTACAAAATGAATCAATAGTTTTTTTCGCTAACAAGACGTCTTGCATTTCCATATCTTAACTTATTTGACAGCTGTCAAACTGACAAAGTTGTTTTGACACTTAATTAAAAAAGAATGGGCATAAAGTTTTTGAAACGTAAAAAATGAATCAATAGTTTTTCTTTCGCTAACAAGACGTCTTACATTGCCATATCTTAACTTATTTGACAGCTGTCAAACTGACAAAGTCAGTTGTTTTAACACTTAATTAAAACAGAATGGGCATAACGTTTTTGAAACGTAGAAAATGAATCAATTGTTTTTTTCGCTAACAAGACGTCTTGCACTTACATATCTTAACTTATTTGACAGCTGTCAAACTGACAAAATCAGTTGTTTTAGCACTTAATTAAAAAAGAATGGGCATAACGTTTTTGGAAACGTAGAAAATGAATCAATAGTTTTTCTTTCGCTAACAAGACGTCTTGCATTTACATATCTTAACTTATTTGACAGCTGTCAAACTGACAAAGTCAGTTGTTTTAACACTTAATTAAAATAGAATGGGTATAACGTTTTTGAAATGTAGAAAATGAATCAATAGTTTTTCTTTCGCTAACAAGATGTCTTGCATTTACATATCTTAACTTGTTTGACAGCTGTCAAACTGACAAAGTCAGTTGGCAACGCTGTTTTGACACTTAATGAAGACAGAATGGGCTTAACGTTTTTGAAACGTAGAAAATGAATCAATAGTTTTTTTTTTTCGCAAACAAGACGTCTTGCGTTTCCATATTTTAACTTATTTGACAGCTGTCAAACTGATATAGTCAATTGCCAATACACTTAATTGAAGCAGAATGGACATAAAAAACGAACCATTCGTTTTCGAAAAGTAGAAAATAAATCACACTTAATGAAAACACTAAATAAATCAATAATTTTTAACAACACGTCGTGCATCCACGTCTTTACTTATCTGACAGCTGTCAAACTGTCAGTTCATTTAATGCATCATTGGATAAAGTTATTTTGTACGTCAAAAATGTAACGACCAAAAGCATACTGCACGTTGCATATTGAATATAGAGGAGCTGTCAAAATAGAAGGTTTGGGTTAATTAAGAAGCGGCCTGCGTTTCTTTTGTTACACATTTTAGCATTCTCTTGTTCAAAGTTTAAAATTGATTGTTTTTTTGTTGAGATTCAGTTTATTTCGCTAAAGTCAGTTGGCAACACTGTTTTGCATTACATTTGTTAACGGAACATCCTGTATATATTATGGCATTTTTGAATTCGCGAGTAAATTCTAGTCTGAAATCATGTGTCGCAACGTGGGTCTACGACAACCGGTTCTCGAGTTGCATCGGCGACCTTGAACTAAGGAGCCCAAAAACTACTCGCGCTAGACCCACCACGCGACGTGATTCAGGCTAGAATTTACCCGCGAATTCGAAAATGCATTAATATACGGAGTGTCCCATTAAAAAAGCGCATTACATTTTTTCAACGGAACACCCTGTATATATTATTGCATTTTTGAATTCACGAGTAAATTCTAGTCCGAAGTCATGCGTCGCACCGCGGGTCTACGACAAGCGGCTCTCGAGTTCCATCAGTGACCTTGAACGAAGGACACGAAAACTACTCACGCTAGACCCATCATGCGACACATGACTTCAGGCTAGAATTTACTGGCGAATTCAGAAGTGAATTAATATATGCGGTTTTCCATTAAAAAAAAACGCATTACATTTTTTCAACGAAACACCACGAGCATTTTTAAATTCGTGAATTAATATATGGGAACACTGTTTTGATACGTATTAAAACAGAAAATGCGTGAAAAATGAGCCGTTAGTTTTCGAAACTGAAAACTGCATTCCGATACAGGACATTCTGACAGCTGTCAAGTTGACAGGTCTACATTGTTTTTATTAATTTTCTGACGCGACGCGCTTGTTTTCCTCAAGCAAAATGTTTTGTTCACATGGTGTAGACATGGACAGATAAAAAAAGAAACGTTCGGAATTTGTCTAATGCGTAATGCAGAAAACAATCGTCACGTTGCATGTGCATGTAATGTCAATGCGCACTTAAAAACGTCAGAAAGATAGGTTATGTGTGTTTGTCATTGGCGTTTTCTATTGTCATGCGTTCAGAACACGATTGTTAAATTAGATTGAATTAATTTAAAGTATCTTCGATTGCACATTCAGGGCGTTACCGAACGATTTATTAAATGAACTGTCAGTTTGACAGCTGTCAAATAAGTAAAAATATGGAAATTTAGTTTGGCCATTAAACTTTTGACGTTCAAAACAAACGCAGTATCTTCGATTGCTTATTGAGGGCGTTACCGAACGATTTATTAAATGAACTGTCTGTTTGACACCTGTCAAATAAGTAAAGATAAAGTGCAGATCAGGGTTGCCAACTTGGGGGTCTTATCTCTTTCTGGAGATTCTTTTTACAACCAAAAGGGACAATGGTTTTTTTTTCTTTAATTAAAAACGATTATTTCGAGGGACTTTTGGAGGCTTCCTTTTTTGAACTGCCAATGAGACGATCGTCAGGTCTCTCTTTGTTATTTTACTTTAAACTATCGGATTGTCGGTAAAACAGTTTCCGTCATGTCTTCAGTACACGCATCATGTACACATAAAAAAATCAATAAATTGTGACGTTTGTTTCATGCAATGTTATCAAAACGTTTTGGGATTTCTTCTACCATTCTCCAGTTCCAACATATTAATCTGCTGATTTTTTTTTTGGTCTTTTAATTGTAAAATGTTAATAACTTTTATTAGTTTACAAATTTTAATAATGCGTAGATTTTCTGTAACCAAAACATTACAGGTTCCTAGTTCTATGTGCTGCCCTCTCTTAGCGCATTGCAGTAGTATGTACTCATTAAAGGAGATCTATAACGAAGTTAACTGCTCACTGCCGATAAGGGAATTTTTTTTAAGGTTTCGGTTTTTATTTATTTAAGTATTTATTGTTTCTATATATCTTTTTTCTGTTACAAGAAATACTAAGTGTACAGTATGGAATAATTTCCGTTCTTTCATACAACTGACTTGATAAATAAGAATTTATTTTGCAGCACGAGTTTCTAACTTTCGGTTTCCAGCTTTAACTTGACCTTGAAATATACAGAAATTTGAAAGTCGTCGTTCTAAAGTTGGCAACACTAAGTTGCAGTTAAATCCAAGTTTAATCGGCTCGGCTGTTGGTCATCGTGAATTAATTTGAAAACGTGTTGGCTTTAACAAAAACCACCGAATTTTATCAAACGGAAGCTCTTAGAAAGCGTTTCGAAAAGCCCAGTAATCCCGTAAGTATATAAATCACATTTAAAAAACAATTTTCATGCGTTTCCATTGCCAGAGGTTATGTGACATAACCTCAAACTTCCGACTACGAGTTTAATCATGTTATTTACACAAGGCCCTAACTATTACAGTCGAAAATAGCTACATTTCACAAACAACGACCGCCCCAATCGTCAATTCAATAAAATTACCAGCTTTTTAAATTTTAGCTTGGAATTTTTTGTGAAGCATTCCGAGAGACCATGGCCAAAAGTCTAAGGAGCAAGTGGAGGAGGAAGTGCCGTGCCGTAAAGCGGATCCGGTACGGCCAGAAAGAGCTTGAAAGGCTGAAGAAAACCTTGGGCATAACCGAGTCTGAAAATCGCACGGATGAGGAGGGGGCGCCTCAAGCGACAGACTCGGAAGAGGCAAGGGCAGCAGAGCAGCTCAGCGATGAAGAACAAATGGAAACCGTGCAAGTCGGGAAGAAAACGTACAATCCTAAGACGATGAAGGACCAGAACGGAAGTTACCCCGTGTGGATGCACCCCAGGAAGATTCGCAAGCAGAAAAGGCTTCAGAAGAAAAAAAAGAATTGAGTAACCCGTTTACACAATGTAGATAATAAAGTACCCCCTCGGGTCACTGATTTTTCGTTTAAATAAAAACCCCTCGTTTCAACCCAACTTATTCATCGGATGACTCAAGGTTGGTCGGTCGGACTGTGTAAAAGCAAAGGTCTTGGAACTTTTACATCATCAAACATTAAAAACAAACATCAACGTGTGAATTCATAGTACTGCTTCACTTGCAACTGAAGAATGCGAAGAAACTAAACGAGGAGGCCTTTTATTTTAAACAAGAAAAAAATACGTTGGCAACAAAAACAAAGAAAAAAATATTTAAATCACATTATATCCCTAGCTTATTGGAATTTGGGATGGCGTTTTTAAAAAAAAATACAATCGGACGTACTTCCATCAAAATAAAATCCGAACTTGTACTTTTTCAACGAAACACCCTGTATATTACTGCATTTTTGAATTCGCGAGTAAATTCTAGCCTGAAATCATGTGTCGCACTATGGGTCTACGACAAGCGGTTCTCGACTTCCTTCGGTGACCTTGAACAAAGGACCCGAAAATACTCGCGCTAGACTCATCATGCGACACATGACTTCAGGCTAGAATTTACCCGCGAATTCAGAAATGCATTAATATACGCCGTAATCCATTAAAAAGAAAGTGCAAGATCAGATTATATCCTGATAAGGCGACGTTCGATTGTTTTTTCAGTGAGCGGCATTCGATTCTATAGGAAAACGCCTGTAACTATTTTTCTAGATCCTCAAATGAGAACGTAAATAAAAGAAGAGAGGCGCGAGAAACATCCGCGTGTCCTTTAAGGCCGAACTAAAAAAAAAAGTGCAAGGGTGCAATGCAAAAGCTACACTCTACAGGAATCTCGGATGACGTACGCAATAAAGAAAAACAATTGAACAATTATTTTATCAAAATAAAACTTGAAATTACAGTTTTTCAACGGAACACCCTGTATATTACTACATTTTTGAATTCGCGAGTAAATTCTAGTCCGAAATCATGTGTCGCATCGTGGGTCTACGACAACCGGTTCTCGAGTTCCATCGGTGACCTTGAACTACGGATCTCAAAAACTACTTGCGCTAGACCCATCGTGCGACGCATGATTTCGGACTAGTATTTACCCGCGAATTCAAAAACGCATTAATATACGGAATGTTCCATTAAAAAAAAGCGCATTACATTTTTTAACGGAACATCCTGTATATATTATTGCATTTTTGAATTCGCGAGTAAATTCTAGTCCGAAGTCATGTGTCGCAACGTGGGTCTACGACAACCGGTTCTCGAGTTGCATCGGTGACCTTGAACTACGGAGGCCAAAAACTACTCGCGCTAGACCCACCACGCGACACACGATTCAGGCTAGAACTTACCCGCGAATTCGAAAATGCATTAATATACGGAATGTCCCATTAAAAAAAGCGCATTACATTTTTTCAACGGAACACCCTGTATATATTATTGCATTTTTGAATTCGCGAGTAAATTCTAGTCCGAAGTCATGTGTCGCACCGCGGGTCTACGACAAGCGGCTCTCGAGTTCCATCAGTGACCTTGAACGAATTATACGAAAACTACTCACGCTAGACCCATCATGCGACACATGACTTCAGGCTAGAATTTACTGGCGAATTCAGAAGTGAATTAATATATGCGGTTTTCCATTTAAAAAAAAACGCATTACATTTTTTCAACGAAACGCCCTGTATATAATAATGCATTTTTAAATTCGTGAATTAATATATGGGATTTGCCATTAAAAAAGCGCATTACAGGTTTTTTTCAACAGAACACTGTATATATTAATGCATTTTTGAATTCACGAGTAAATTCTAGTCCGAAATCATGTGTCGCACCGCGGGTCTACGACAAGCGGTTCTCGAGTTCCATCAGTGACCTTGAACGAAGGAGCCGAAAACTACTCGCGCTAGACCTATCATGCGACACATGACTTCAGGCTAGAATTTACTGGCGAATTCAGAAGTGCATTAATATATGGGGTTTTCCATTAAAAGAAGCGCATTACATTTTCTTCAACGGAACACTGTATATATTATTGCATCATGCGACACCTGTTTACATATAAATATAATAAAGTACCCCTTAGGTAATTTTTTTTTAATAAAAACCCTTCATTTAAACTTAATTTATTCGTTGGATGACTCAAGTTTGTGTGAAAGAATCAAACGCAAGCGCCTTGGAACTTACAAAAATATTTTATTTACAGTATCAAACATTAAAAACAAACATCAACATGTGGACTAAAATTGATAATACTGCTTCATTTGTAACTGAAGAATGAGAGGAGGAATGTGAAGAGACTAAACGAGGAGACGTTTTATTTTAAACAAAAAAATAAAATAAAAATACTTTGGCAACAAAAACAAAGAAAAAAATATTTAAATCACATTATATCCCTGTCTTTCATTGTACCGCCTTGCGCTCTGGATCATCCAACCTGAAACGCAGACATTATTAAATATGTAAATGTGTGTTTAAATCGTTTATGTAATGGACTAAATTTTGCGGTAATTTAAGGCCGTGATGGCACCACTTACTTATGTATAACGACACTCTTATCATGGATGCAGGACACATCCTGCGGTGTGAGGAACACGAACTGCAAGTCCGGCCTGCTCTTTGCATGGTGAATCAGAATTTCCATGGCCCTCGTTCTATTCACCGTGTCCTGCAATACCCCCCTTCATGAAGAAAAAAAAAGTTAAAGAAAACGTCGACTCTCGCCTTACCATGAAGACATCGAATTCATCGAGGAAATAAAAAGGGAAATCCATGCACTGCCAAAGCGAATAGAGGAATGCGACCGTCGAGAACGACTTCTCCCCCCCTGACAAGTTCGCGGTGGCCGTGTGCCCCTGAGAACCCTGCTGCGGAATCACCACCATGTCCAGCTTCTTCTTTTCCATGTCGATCCTCAAGTTACCCTGCGAATCGAATCGAAACAGATTACACGCCCCCATCTCCACGTCGCACCTACTTACTTTGAACTGCCTGAATTCCAGAACCTTCTCGAAATTGTGGTTAAGCAGCGTGATGAAATAATCCTCGGTGCACTTGTAATGTCGGTTGCGACTATTAACGCCATGCTTTAAGTTCTCGACGTCGTCGTGCAAGGCGAGCATCAACTCCGACGCCTTTTGGTACTTCGTGTTTGTCTCCTCGTACTTTCGCCTCGTCTCCTCCGGACGTTCCACGTTACTCTCTAACCTCTGTATGGTGCGTTGCATTTCGCTTATGTTATTTACAATCTCAGGTACTCGTCTGCAACAACGAAAAAATTAAATCTGCTTGTAACTTGCGAGTTTTTATCGGAACAGCCTGTATATTATTAAATTTTTGAGTTCGCGGGTAAATTCTAGCCTGAAATCATGTGTCGCAACATGGGTCTACGACAAGCGGTTCTCGAGCGCCGTCGGTGACCTTGAAGTCGCGAGTTTTTATCGGAACACTCCGTGTATTAATAAGGTTTTGAGTTCGCGGGTAAATTCTAGCCTGAAACCATGTGTCGCAACATGGGTCTACGACAAGCGGTTCTGGAGCGCCATCAGTGACCTTGCATTAAGGGCCCGAGAACTACTCGCGCTAGACCCATCATGCGACACAAGAATTCATGCTAGAATTTACCCGCGAATTTAAAACTGCGTTAATAAACGGGCTGTTCCATTAAAAAAAAGTAGAAGTTCGAATTATATCGCGTTAAGGCGATGTTCATTTGTTTCTCGGCGAGCGGTGTTCGATTCCTTGGGAAAACACCTGCAACTTTCGCGTTCAACTTTTTTTTCCAAAACCTTCAAATAAGAGCGTGAATAAAGAAGAAAGACGAACGGAAACACCTACGTGTCCTTGAAACACGTTTTGATCTATAATTTAAATAAAAGTACAAAAGCTGAGGCTTATTGGAATTTCGGATGGCGTTTTTAAAAAAAATACAATCAAACATCGTTTCATCAAAATAAAATCCGAACTTGTATTTTTTCAACGGGATACCCTGTATATTACTGCATTTTCGAATTCGCGAGTAAATTCTAGCCTGAAATCATGTGTCGCAACGTGGGTCTACGATAAGCGGTTCTCGAGTTCCAACAGTGACCTTGAACAAAGGGCCCGAAAACTACTCGCGCTAGTCCCATCATGCGACACATGACTTCAGACTAGAATTTACTCGCGAATTCAGAAATG
The DNA here is from genome assembly GCA_958336345.1 of Dorcus parallelipipedus. NCBI lineage: Eukaryota > Metazoa > Arthropoda > Insecta > Coleoptera > Lucanidae > Dorcus > Dorcus parallelipipedus. The sequence continues at coordinate 47,247,450 of OY284479.1, forward strand.
CATGAATATACGGAGTATTCCACTAAAAAAAGTTGTGAGTTCGGATTATGTCTTGATAAGACGGCGTTCTATTGTTTTTTCGAATGAGCGGCACTCAATACTTTGGATAAACATTTCTAACTATTTTTATAGATCCTCAAATAAGAACGTAAGTAAAACAAAAGAGACGAGAAAAACACCCGCGTGTTGTCTCAAAAAAATGCAAGTATAAAGTACAAAAGCAGCGGCTTACAGGAATCACGAATGACATTCGCAATAAAAAAAAACAATTGAACCTCGTTTTATCGAAATAAAACCTGAAGTTACAGTTTTTCAAAGGAACACCCTGTATATTACTGCATTTTTCAATTAACGAGTAAATTTTAGCCTGACATCATGTGTCGCAACATGGGTCTACGACAAGCGGTTCTCGAGTTCCTACGGTGACCTTGAACAAGGGGCCCGAAAACGACTCGCGCTAGACCTATCATGCGACATATGATTTCAGGCTAAAATTTACTGGCGAATTCAGAAGTGCCTTAATATACGGGGTGTTCCATAAAAAAAGTGCAATACATTTTTTTTCAACGGAACATTAATGCATTTTTGAATTCGCGAGTAAATTCTAGCCTGAAGTCATGTGTCGCATCGTGGGTCTACGACAAGCGGTTCTCGAGTTCCATCAGTGACCTTGGAACGAAGGACCCGAAAACTACTCGCGCTAGACCCATCATGCGACACATGACTTCAGGCTAGAATTTACCCGCGAATTCAAAACTTCGTTAATATACGGGGTGTTCCATAAAAAAAGTGCAATACATTTTTTTTCAATGGAACATTTCCTACACTACTGCATTTTTGATTTCGCGAGTAAATTCTAGTCCGAAATCATGTGTCGCATCGTGGATCTACGACAAGCGGTTCTCGAGTTCCATCAGTGACCTTGGAACGAAGGACTCGACAACTACTCGCGCTAGACCCATCATGCGACACATGACTTCAGGCTAGAATTTACCCGCGAATTCAAAACTTCGTTAATATACGGGGTGTTCCATAAAAAAAGTGCATTAAATTTTTTTCAACGGAATATTCTCTATGTTACTGCATTTTTGAATTCGCCAGTAAATTCTAGTCCGAAATTATGTGTCGCATCGTGGGTCTACGACAAGCGGTTCTCGAGTTCCATCAGTGACCTTGAACGAAGGACCCGAAGACTACTCGCGCTAGACCCATCATGCGACACATGACTTCAGGCTAAAATTTACCCGCGAATTCAAAAATGCAGGTGCTCGTCCGCAGAAACATAAATTAGATTGCTTCTTGCTAACCTAATTTCATCAGGTCTGTCTCCGACCGTGCTAGCTTCGCCAGCCTGCCTGTCGATGACTCGCTGCTTCTCCTGCAGAGCCGTGCGTGTTTCCTTCAAGTGCCTCGCGCACTCGGCCAGTTTCCTCTTTTCGAAGTCCTCACCGACGCTCAGGTCCCTTTTCTTTGCGCCCTGCTCCATTATTAGTTGCTGAAAACGTTTCGAATAGTCAGCCGGGAATGATGAGTTAAACGGTGAACCCCGCTCACCTCTAAAGGCGCGATGCGTTCCTCGAGGCCCCTGCTGACATCCTGCAGCTTGTTTAGGCGAGCCTGGTTTTCGACGATGTTCTCCTTGATGGTCTTCATCGACGACTCGATTTGTTCAATGTCGGCTTGCTTTCGCTCGATCAATTGCTTGACTTCGGTTAATTCGGTTTCCTAAAAAAAAAATAATAATAAATTAATCGACTTGGTGGATACAATTGTTGGGGGCGCACCAAAGAACTGACGTTTCCTATTTCCGGTTCGGCCATCAACTTCTGTTCGTCCAGCTTTCGCTTCGCCACCGAATACGCTTGCTTCAACTTGTTGAGCTTGGCGACCAGGTCGGCGGTTCTGGCCTCGTGTTCACGTCTGTCTTTGCGCAGCGCCGCGCGCTGGTTTTCCACCGTCTGTCTTTTCTGTTGTAAATCCTGAAGCTTCTCTTCGTATTGACTGCGATCGTACAAATTAAATGGTTGAATGAATGTAGGGGGGGCTTGAATTACCTGATTAGATCGCCGGTGTTAACTTGCAGGTACTGTGCTCGTTTGTTGCGTGACGCGTACGTCTTGTAATTAGGATCCGGATAGTACTTGTCACCCGTGATCGTGATCCCTTGCTTGCAGTTCCTCGGCACTTGCGCCGCCTGCGACATCAACTCGATGGCCCTGTCGGTGGACGGAATCAACAGGATGCTTTCGATCCCGGTCTGATCGATAATGCAGTTGGCAACGACGGGGTCCGCTATGTCCAACGAGTCGAACATGCCCATGCAATCGCGCGGGGAGCGCACGCAGTTCTTCGAGATGTCGTGCACCTGTTTCAGGAATTTAATTGAAAGCTTGAAGCGCGCGGGCCTCGAGGCTTACGTACTTCGAAAAAGAACTTGCTGGTGATCACCGTCGGTTGTTTCCAGCCGGGTCGCTGGTGCTGCCTGAAGATCTCCATCAAGACTTCGTTGTCTTTTCTGTTGTCGACCGTGAACGACTGTAAAAGTCCTGCGCCCAGGAAGCCTTCGACGGCGAGAGCCCATTTCTTATCTCTAATGTTAATATGCGCACCTACAAAGCAAAATTTTAATTTTTGTAAAACTTGTTGTTGCCGCCCACAATGGAACGCTAACTGCTGCACCTGATAATGCCCGGTTGGGCGAAACCGGTCGCGGTGAAAGAGGAAATATGTTTTTACTAGCCGACTTAGCCTTGTTATCTTTAATAACCTCAAAGCTAGTAAGTGCATGGAGAACTTTTCTTTATAAAAAAAAAAAAATTGAAACGGGTTACAACAACGTAAGGCCAGGGTTTGCAGTGACGATTACGAGAAATATTACAACATTGTAAAGTTTACTGCGGAGTCCCGCAGGGGTCACATCAAAACATTTAATCTCTCAAGTTTATTCACCGACGCACCAAAATAATTGGGTTACAACAATGTAAGGCCAGGGTTTGCAGTCACGATTACACAAACAGGACAAGTAGGTCAGTAGGATAGTCCCTTAGCGCCGCGGCCGTAAATTAGTCAGGTAGTCCGGTGGTCGACCGTCTAGACGGATAATAATAATTGCAGAAATAAAACCTTTGGGTGACCCTCCTTGGGAATTCTCAGAAAATAAACAAATAAGTTCAATTTGTTTTCGTTTTATTGGTTATTTAGTTGTCCATAAAAGTCGATAGATAAGGTGACACGTCGGCGTGTTACAAACTATGGAGTAGCAAGCATTTTTTTTTTCGATATAGCGAGAATGTTTTGAAGCCCTACGATTCAACGTGATTTTCCGAAATCGTCTGCTCATATGCTTGTATAATACCCCCCCCTCCCTCCCTTTTGTTTTCTTCGATTTTCTCACTCGCTCTGTCCCACAATTTAGTTTTTAAATTATATTTCAGACAAAAAGAATATGATTCTTTTTTCCTAAGCAAAATTATCAGTAAAATTTTTAATTTGAGGAGTCTTTACCTTTTTTCTCCAATAAATAATTGATTAAAGCTAACTTCCGCATTTTATTTAAACGTATTTAGTTGCTTTAATCTCTCAAGTTTATTCACCGACGCACCAAAATAATTGGGTTACAACAACGTAAGGCCAGGGTTTGCAGTGACGATTACGAGAAATATTATAACATTGTAAAGTTGACTGCGGAGTCCCGCAGGGGTCACATCAAAAAGTAAACAGGATAAGTAGGTCAGTAGGATAGTCCCTTAGCGCCGCGGCCGTAAATTAGTCAGCAGCAAGCATTTTTTTTTCCGATATAGCGAGAATGTTTTGATCAACTTTGTCACATTTAATTTTGTTGTTCGCTGTATTTTTGACGGTACAATATAATTTCAGAGTAAAGACGGAAAACGGCACCGGATACTCGGCCAGTCGACGAATTGATTTTTACAGCGAGCGCATCAGAGCGAGCAGTGAGAAAACAAGTGGGCGGATAATCGGGCCTATTATTTTGAGTCTTTAATGATGATCCATCGTCAAAGCAATCGCCTTTTATGTGGTTTTACAACGGAAATTCCGATCGTGTAAGACTACAAGCCCTACGATTCAACGTGATTTTCCGAAATCGTCTGCTCATATGCTTGTATAATACCCCCCCCCCTCCCTTTTGTTTTCTCCGATTTTCTCACTCGCTCTGTCCCACAATTTAGTTTTTAAATTATATTTCAGATAAAAAGAAAAGCAAAATTATCAGTAAAATTTTTAATTTGAGGAGTTTTTACCTTTTTTCTCCAATAAATAATTAATTAAAGCCAATTTCCGCATTTTATTTCAACGTATTTAGTTGCTTTAATCTCTCAAGTTTATTCACCGACGCACCAAAATAATTGGGTTACAACAACGTAAGGCCAGGGTTTGCAGTCACGATTACACAAAACGTAGACAGGATAAGTAGGTCAGTAGGATAGTCTCTTAACGCCGGCCGTAAATTAGTCAGGTAGTCCCGTAGTCGACCGTCTAGACGGATAGGATAGCGCACGTCTAATTGCAGTAATAAAACCTTTGGGTGATCCTCCTTGGAAATTCTCAGAAAATAAACTTTCGGTTCAGTTTCGGTCCAGTGGCCAGTCAACGAATTGATTTTTACAGCGCATCAGAGAGAGAGCAAGTGAGAAAACAAATGGGTGGATATTATTTGGAGTCTTCCATGATGATCCATCGTCGACGCAATCGCCTTTTATATGAGTTTACAGCGGAAATTCCGATTAGGTAACACTACAAGGAATTGGGTTACAACAACGTAAGGCCAGACAAAAAGAAAATAATTTTCTTCTAAGCAAAATTTTTACAGTCGATGACGGTTACTTACCTAAGGGTCCCCTCGGCATTTGAATGAACCTGTGTTTCGCCGCGTTGATCGCAGCGATAATTTCCGGCATCACTCTGCCGTAAACGAGCAAATTATTATTGCTTTCGCTGTTCAAGGCGAGCAAATTTTCACGGGTTTTACCTGAAACGCATCAAGCTCGCGTTGAGTGTTTAAAAATTAAAAAAAAAAGGGGGGGAGGGGCGACTCACTCTGTTCGGTGTTGATTTGATCGAGTTCCCTCTGCAAATCCCTTTCGGCGTCCTCGTTCCGACTGCTGCTGCTCTTCATCTGGAACAAATCGTTGCTCGTCGTCTCCATGACGTCTTGGATGATCTTGATCTGCTTCTGCAAGTCGGCGGTCTCCTGCAAACGCTTCAGCTTCTCCTGCTCGATCTGGCTTAAACTTGAGAGGGAGATTTAGCGCCCCGCCCCACCTTGAATTCAGCAGCGACTTACTTCGACGTGAAATTCTCGATTTGTTTCTGCAAGACCTCGCAGTCCTTCGTTCTGCTGGCGATGGTCGTTTGCGCCGCGTGTTTCTCCCTGCGCTTGTCGTTGTACTTCTGGACCAACTCGTTCACCGTGTTCCTCACGTCCGCCTGCGATCTACTCTCCAGCTCGGCTGATTCTTTCAGCTCCACGATTTGCTGGTTTAATTCGCTGGAATTTCGGAAGAAGTAGTAGAATCGGTTCGGACGATTAGTCGAAGCCTCACACCCACCTCACCCTGTCCTTGATCCCCTGCAGCTTCTGCACTCGGTTGGTGATGTTGTCGCTGAGCTCTTCGTGCTTCTCCTGCAGCTTCTCCGCCTGCGCTTCCTGCTCGTTCAATTCGTCCTCGAGGTCCCTCACCTGCGGAAAAACTACTTTTTCGTGTTGTTGCCAACGCATAAAACTACCTTTTACCTTGGCCCACAGGAGCTCCTTCTGGTGCGACGTTAACTTGTCTTTCAGCTTGATGATCGACCGGTGGTCCTCGACGTTCTTCTTCAGCTCGTTCAGGCGTTCCTTCAACGTCTCGTACATCTGCACCAAATTAAATAGACTATAGCTCAAGGGGTGCGACTTAATTGCGCCATAGTTTTCAGTTAGAGTCACGTATTTATTCGTGTTATCGGCAGACTTCGGACATTTCGGAGCATTACGCAATATGAGGACGAATGAGAAGTTCGTTGCGTAATGCTCCGAAATGTCCGAAGTCTGGTTGTCTGTCAGTAACACGAATAAAAATAAATCTCAAAAAATATCGATAAAATAACCAATAGGAGGTCGCGGTTCGGAATATTCCATTGCAATCTGTTTGACGTTGGACCTGGAGCGACTCGTTTTCTTCGTCACTGATGGAACTCGAGAACCGCTTGTCGTAGACCCACGATGCGACACATGATTTCGGACTAGAATTTACTCGCGAATTCAAAAATGCAGTAATGTAGGAAATGTTCCGTTGAAAAAAAAATTTATTGCACTTTTGTTTATGGAACACCCCGTATATTAATGCACTTCTGAATTCGCCAGTAAATTTTAGCCTGAAATCATATGTCGCATGATGGGTCTAGCGCGAGTCGTTTTCGGGCCCCTTGTTCAAGGTCACCGTAGGAACTCGAGAACCGCTTGTCGTAGACCCACGTTGCGACACATGATTTCAGGCTAAAATTTACTCGTTAATTCAAAAATGCAGTAATATACAGGGTGTTCCGTTGAAAAACTGTAACTTCAGGTTTTATTTCGATAAAACGAGGTTCAATTGTTTTTTTTTTTATTGCGAATGTCATCCGTGATTCCTGTAAGCCGCTGCTTTTGTACTTTATCCTTGCATTTTTTTGAGACAACACGCGGATGTTTTTCTCGTCTCTTTTGTTTTACTTACGTTCTTATTTGAGGATCTATAAAAATAGCTAGAAGTGTTTATCCAAAGTATCGAGTGCCGCTCATTCGAAAAAACAATCGAACGCCGTCTTATCAAGACATAATCCGAACTCACAACTTTTTTTAGTGGAATACTCCGTTTATTCATGCATTTCTGAATTCGCGAGTAAATTCTAGTCTGAAGTCATGTGTCGCATGATGGGACTAGCGCGAGTAGTTTTCGGGCCCTTTGTTCAAGGTCACTGATGGAACTCGAGAACCGCTTATCGTAGACCCATGTTGCGACACATGATTTCAGGCTAGAATTTACTCGCGAATCCGAAAATGCAGTAATATACAGGGTATCCCGTTGAAAAAATACAAGTTCGGATTTTATTTTAATGAAACGATGTTTGATTGTATTTTTTTAAAAAACGCCATCCGAAATTCCAATAAGCCTCAGCTTTTGTACTTTTATTTAAATTATAGATCAAAACGTGTTTCAAGGACACGTAGGTGTTTCCGTTCGTCTTTCTTCTTTATTCGCGCTCTTATTTGAAGGTTTTGGAAAAAAAGTTGAACGCGAAAGTTGCAGGTGTTTATATTTAAATAAAACAATTCTCAATAGATGGCGCCGCAAATTTTACCAATAACATACAAGCAAATCAAACACACGAACAAAATAACCAATGGATAATCGCAATTTGAAATAATCCACTTGTTCTTGTGTCCAGCCGACTCAATCGTTTTCTTTCTCTTTCTGTTTTTGCAGAATTTTTGAAAATTCTTTCGTTGTTTACCACAATCCACAATCCATAGATGGCGCCACTTGCTTCTTTTTTTTCCTTTGTACATTTTTTTAACAGGAACGCTAATTTATCAATCATCCTTTCAAGCAAGTTAATTCCTCGTATTTTATTTGGAAGTTCTTTCGCAGGTTAGCTTCAATAACAAGTGCTCCGCAAATAAACCATCAATAGATGGCGCCACTTGTTTTTTCTTTCTTTGGTTTCATACAATTTCAATTTTTGACACGAACACGAACGATCGTCCAATCGAACCGAGTTGATGTTTTTTTTCTCTATCTCGTTTGGAAATTCTTTCATACTTTAGTTTAAAATCCTCAAGTCCTTCTTTCCTCGATAAGTAAAGTGTCGATGTTTACCGTGACTCTCAATAGATGGAGCCACTTGGGTGGTTGTTTTTCTTTTTTGTTCTATACCATGTTTGACAGGAAAACGAACTGTCGTACTTGAAATCTACACAGTTCAGTAATAAGGCCTTTCCTCAATAAATAAACTATCGTTTACCATGACTCTCAATAGATGGCGCCACTCGGTTTGTTCTATACAATGTTTGACAAGGAAACGAACTATCATACTTCAAATCTACTTCAGTAATAAGTCCTCCTTTCTTCAGTAAATAAACTATCGACGTTTACCACGACTATCAATAGATGGCGCCAGTTTTTTTTTGCTATAATTTTTGACTGGAACACAAGCCATTAACCTTTGCACCAAGTTAATATTCATTTGGATATTCCTTCGCAGTTACTTTCGGTTATGAAGTCGTCAAGTCCTTCTTCTTTGCCCAACAAATCAACCGTCGATGTTTACCACGACTCTCAATAGATGGCGCCACTCGATTGTTGTTTTTCTTTGTCCTATACAATGTTTGACAAGAAAACGAACTATCATACTTCAAATCCAGTTCAGTAATAAGTCCTCCTTTCTTCAATAAATAAACTATCGATGTTTACCACGACCATCAATAGATGGCGCCTATTTTTTTCGCTAGAATTTTTGACAGGAACACAAGCCATTAACCTTTGCACCAAGTTAATATTGATTTGGATATTCCTTCGCAGTTTACTTTCGGTTATAAAGTCGTCAAGTCCTTCTTCTTTGCCCAACAAATCAACCACCGTCGATGTTTACCACGGCTCTCAATAGATGGCGCCACTTGGTTTCTTTTTTTTTTTTCTTTGTACAATTTATGACAGGAACTCTAATCTATTTATCATCATCCTTCGACGCGAGTTAATGTTTTCCCCGTTTTTTATTTGAAAATTGTTTTGCAGTTTACCACAACTGAAAATAGATGGCGCCGCGTTTCAATTTTAACAACTGCAGGTCAAAAAATCAACTTATTCCAAAAATATCAATAAAATAAGCAGTGGGAAGTCGCAATTTGAAATATTGTAATCCATTGGTCCTTGTGTCCTTTTTCTTTTCTCGTAGAATTTTTGACAGGTACACGAATTATCATCCTTTGAACCAAGCCAAGATATTTTTGTTAATGCTTTTCTCGTTTGGAACTTATCGTGCAGTTTACTTTCACGAATAAGTCCTCATGTTTACCACGACTGTCAATAGATGACGCCAATTGCTTTTTTCTTGTAGAATTTTTGACAGGAACACAAACTATTAACTAGTGAACCAAGTTAATATTTTTTTATTTATTCAGTTTCGGTTATAAAGTTCTCAAGTCCTTCTTTGCTCGACAAATAAACTGTCGGTATTTACCGCGACTCTCAATAGATGGCACCACAATACAATTTTTGGCAGGAACACCAACTGCTATCGTCCTTCGAATCAAGTTAACATTTTTTTAAATGTCTTTCGTTTGGAAATTCTTTCGTGGTTTAGTTTCAGGAGTAATAGTCCTCAAGTCCTTCGTTTCTCAATAAGTAAATTATTGATGTTTACCACAACTGTCAATAGATGGCGCCAATTCTTTTTTTTGTCGAATTTTTGAACTATTAACCATTGAACCAAGTTAATACTTTTTAAATATAGAAATGCTTTCGCAGTTCAGTTTCGGTTATTTATAAAGTCCTCAAGTCCTTCTTTGCTCAACAAATAAACCGTCGATATTTACCCCGACTCTCAATAGATGGCACCACAATATAATTCTTCGCAGGCACATCATTCGAATCAAGTTAACATTTTCTTTAAATGTGTTGTTCGTTTGGAAATTCTTTCGTAGTTCAGTTGCAGGAATAAGAGTCCTCGAGTCCTTCTTTTCTCAATAAGTAAACTGCTGATGTTTACCACAACTATCAATAGATAGCGCGACAAACTATTATAGGGACACAAACTATTAACCATTGAATCGAGTTGTTAATATTTTTCATTTAGAAATCCTTTCGCAGTTCAGTTTCACAAAGTACTCAAGTCCTTCCTTGCTCAACAAATAAGCCATCGATGTTTACCACGACTCGCAATAGATGGCGCCACTTGGTGTTCCTTTCTTTTGTACAATCTTGAACAGGAACACTAATTTTATCATCGCCCGAAGCAAATTGATATTTTTTCGTTTGTTGTTTGAAAATTCTTTCGTAGTTTAGTTTTATTTATTTCCAACAATACCCAGAAAGACGTCCAACCACATAGAACAACGTTTAGTAAATTAGATAAAAGGACTGCACTTTATGGATCTTTCCATAAAACTCGTATGGAGGAAGTATGGAGATCGCCTTAACGATGAGGAGAACGAAGAAATATTAGAAGAGGCAATTTAATTAATAGTCATTTATAAAATGTGTGAAAGTAGATACTACAGGAAATAAAGTCAATAATAAAAATATACAATTTAATTACGAATCTAATCAACTACTGCCTTATCTGTTTCAATTTTCTTAACAATCACTTAAATAAGGACGAAAATTTTTTAAACAACATTATTTAGTTGGATGAAAGTAAATTTACAAGCGATGGCCAGTTCGAAATCAAGTCAGATTTGGGTTAAATGTTTGGGCAGGAATTTTGGGAGAGAACAAGTTATTGGACCATTTATTTATGAGGAGAATCTAAATTCCGAACGTTATCTAAATGTCCTCAGAACTGCATTTGAAAAATATTTGAATGAGACTTCCAGAATTATGGTTTTAAAAAGGAGAGTTTTAAAAAATAAAATTTATGCATAAACCAAGGTTATTAACAGAGCAGGGGATACTCATACGACTGCTCCCATTCAAACTGTCGGTACCATTAGTAAATAACTGAATATTGTAAACTCCTAAAAAATAAAGAACATCAAACAGATAGATATATTGCAGAAAGAAAACGAAGCACTGAAACAAAAAATAATTGACTTAGAAATACAAACTGCAGAAAATATCACAATCAACGTAGGAACACTTACAAAAAATGAACTTGGAAAAATAACGACACCTTTAACTCAAGTAAATATATATTGAAGAAAATGAAGCAACGAGTCAACGTCTGCACAAAATAGAAGAGGAATTAAATGACATGATAAGAAACAAACCTAACCATAACAAAAAAGAAAAAGGAAAATAAGGAAATTTCACAAAGATGAGACCTAATAAGCTTTATCGACAGCATAAATCATGCTGAACCCATTGATGATGATAGACACACAAAAGAAAGATGCAACTGTCTATGAGAAAGATCCTGGAAATATGAGTCTGATAGACCTAGACTGCATTCAAATCCACACCTAAGGGACGCCAGATACCCAAATATACAAGATTTTTATATACAACTATTAAACATCAATATCCAATCAGTTACAAACAAAATACAAGCTCTCAATATTATGCTTGAGGAAGAAAAAATAGATTTAGTGACTCTCTCAGAACACTGGTTAAATCAATTTTATAATCTAGATGAATTCAACACAGTAACATGTTACTGCAGTAACAAGTATATACATAAGGAAAAAATGCACAGCATTCGAGATCTCATACATAAAAGAAAAGTCGATTGAACTCCACTGCGAAACCGTAGGACCTGCCGGAGCAAAATCTGGTTGTAATAAGCTGTTACAGGTCACCGGCTGGAGTCATTAACGTATATCTGGAAACTGTTGATGACACGTTACACTGGGTAATAGCAAATTTTGAAACGCAAGTAAAAATTGTTCTCGTGGGTAGTTCTAAAAGTACTCTCTAAAAATCAACAAAACATATTAAAACTAATGATGACATACGGACTGAAACAGAGTATATACGAAGGGACTCATCAAACGAGCACATTGAACTCATGCATTGATAACTGCATAGAGGCTAAAATCTTTAATTACCAGAGATAATAATAATAATAATAATATATATATTTCTCAGCAGACATTACATCTATAATGGGACATATCAAGTGTAGCAGAAAACAGGATATACTATACTAAGTATAATTTAACAGATAAGTAACTATTGTTACAATGCTTAAGTAAATATATGTATATGCAAACAGAAATGGCAAACAACTCATCAAACTTATTTAATAGTTAACAAGATCATAATACCGACAAATTTCAATTCGCATTCTTTTAGAGCTAAAAACATCGTAAAAGATGTCAAACTTATCACTAGGAAGACAATTGAGTAAGCGAAAACAAGTTACCAATGGGCTATTAAAACAGTGATACGTATTTGGTATATCATAATAGAAAGATACGACAGATCTAGTAGTAAATCTAGGAATTGATATATTTATTCTACTGAGTAGGGCTGTGCTAAATATGTGACCAGTAATAACTTTTTGTAAAAAAATAAGCCTGCACAAATTACTTCTTGATGTCAGCGATGTTTCATTCACAATGCTGCAAAGAGCCCGTTGATCACAATTTCTAGTAGGGTACGACCCAAAGGTTTTAAAGTAGCAATATTTACAAAACTTACGCAGTACATTCTCAATCAATAACCTATATACATACTGATAAGGATACCAAACTACACTGCGGTATTCCAACTTCGTTCTCACTAATGCATAAAACAACAATTTGATGCACCCTACATCAGTAATGTCTTTAGGGTGCCTAACAATAAAACCTAAAGTTCTTATTGATGAATTCGTTACCTTTATGATATGAGGAATGAATGTTAGCTTGTAATCCAAGGTAATACCCAAGTCAACAATCTCATTGCAACGGGAAAGAACTGTGCCATTAATATTGTAGTAAAAGTTCATATTGTTATTTTTCCTGGAAAATGATAACACCTTACACTTATTTAATCAATATTTAATGTAAGCTTATTTTGTAGGCACCACCTAGTTAGATTATCAATATCATGTTGTACTTGTAAACAATCTGAGAACGACTCTATAACTCTAGCAATTTTCAAATCATCAGCATATATAAATTTGCTAGACTTCAGACAGCTTACAACATCATTAAAAAATATTATAAACATTAACGGACCCAGATTTGAGCCCTGCGCTATACCTGTTGCCGGAAAAAAAGTGGAAGAGAAATAACCATTATATTCAACAAAGTTCGATCTACGTACAGTAATGGATCTTATTAATTGTATCAAACTGTCACACAGGCCAAACAACTTAAGTTTTCTCAACAGTATACAATGATTGACTTTGTCAAAGGCCTTGGGCAAGTCCGTATAAATAACATCCACTTGAAAGCGTTTATCCATACAAGTAGAAACAAATTCAACAAACTCGCAGAGGTTAGTAGCAGTACTACGACCTTTGACGAAACCATGCTGTTCTAGAGCAATGTAAGGCGAAACGTGTGAATATATAGCATTAGCTAAAATTATCTCAAAAACCTTGGCAAAATTAGATAACAGTGTTATAGGCCTGTAGATTGTTATATCACATCTGTCACCAGTTTTGTAGACAGGGCGTATGCGAGACTGCTTCCATACAACAGGATACATCGAAGTTTTAAGTACTAAATTAAATAAATAGTGTAAAGGAACAACTAAGCAACTAATACAGTCTACAACAATAAATGCTGGTACATTATCCGGCCCAGACACACAGTTACCCTTAAGCGTTTTGGCAGCCTTCAGAATATCTTCTTGCTCAATGCGAAAACAGGAAAGTGTAACAGTATTGTCGCAGATATCATCTGTAACATAACAGTTTTCACAGAATTCACGTGTAGCACTTATGTCACAGCCGGCATCACAGACATGAGCATTGTCATCACTGGAAAACACACTTGCAAAATGCCCAGCAAAAGCATCGACAATTTGTTGTGACGAGGTCAAAGCATTCTCACCAGCAACCATTCTTCCTGGGATACTAGACATTCTTCTTTTATCATTAACGAAGGACCAAAACGATTTTGGATCTCGTCTGATAGAGTCCTGTGCATTCTTAACAAACCTCAAATATTCTATATGAATTTCACGCCTCAGATCCTTTTTCAGCTCCTTCATTTTATCATGATGATATTGCGCCTTCGTTTTGCGAAAACAATTCCAATGTTTTTTTTTCTCTTTAATCAATTCAATGATTTTCAACAGTTTTACTAAGAGGAACATATTGTCTAAACAAATTATAGAGGACAACATATAAATATTCACAAGCTGAATCAACATTTTTATTAGTAGTAATGGCAGACCAATCCGTCGCGTCGTCTCTATGGCTCTGTAAAGGCCATGAAAATCTGCTTTACGAAAATTAAATTTTTCTACACAATTATTCCTGAACAGAACATTATCCTCAAACATCATAGTAACACTGACCTCCAAACAAGGATGATGACTGTCCTCATCAACTAATGGCATATCTTCCCTGGTGACGTCCATCTTGACAAGACTGCTATTAGATAATAGTTCATCTAGTATTCTCATATTATCATTAGCTACCGAGTTGTGTTGTTTAAGGTGGTTGTACGAAAGAAAATGATTATATATGTTATATAAGTGTGTAGTTTTCTTAGAAATTATACACTCTTGAAGTTCAGGTATATTAAAATCACCTGCTATGATTACAGGTGATGAGAAATCTACTTTAGTTTCAAGGAATTCAAAAATTTGTGTATAAGCACATAACGAAAGACTCGGTGGAATATACATTACAATCAATATTAGAAATCTATGTTTCAGAGATATTTTTACTCCAACTAACTCGATTTCAGTCACCGGAGAAACGTAACATAAATTTTGAATCACATACCTACTGTTCACAGCAATTAAAGTTCCTCCACCTCTGCCAGAGACGCGATCATAACGAAAAACATTAAAATAATGTGGAAACAGCTCACTTGACAATACGCTCTCATTCAGCCATGTTTCTGTTAATAGTATGATATCCACATCAGATGCACAGGCATTCGCAAAAAATGTACCAACTTTAGTATTCAATCCTCTTACATTCTGATAAATTAAGGACAGTTATAATGCGTTATTATATATGAAATTAGTCTGCTGGGAAGTTGCTAGTTTTTTAAGTAAGTAATAGATGGAATGCCATCATAGTATTTTAATTTTATTCCCTTTTCGCCCTTAGCGATTCTTGATTTAAATTCCTTGCGAATACGATATGCCTTATCTTGTTGCATTTTAGTTAAATCATTATTCATGTAAATAGAGTTTCGATGCTTATATTTAATTAATAAATTTCTCGCAGTATCCTCTGAAGGAAGAACAACACAGATCAGACGATTTTTATTCGCGGTATATTTCCCGATCCGGTAGCACTTTCTAATATCGATATCATTCAATCCTGCAGATGTAATTAAATTTTTTACTGCATCTAAATCCTCAGGAATTCTTTCATTATGATTTTGACAGCAGTATTCGGGTATGTTACTAACTATAACGTTTTTAGCACGTCTCCGTCTGTTTTCAAATTCTTCAAACAACTTTTCTTGCGCGACGAAATTCTGATCTAGGTCAAGCGCACCGCCAGAAAAACTTCCATTACGCTGATCACTTTGCGTATTTTCCAATACAGCAACTTTTGATTTTAAATCATCAACTTCATCACGTAAACCTTTAACAATTTGCACAAGATTACAATCCTTACAAAAAAAAACTGTAGTCTTCTACCGGTGTTTTTAAGGCACGCAGTTTCTTGTCGCGATAAGCCGGCACAATGTCCATGAAGTACTGTCTTGCATAGATCACAATACACTCGCTCATCATCCTTAGCAGAACCACCACAAACATTACGTTTAATAGACATTTATGATATTATATTGATAGATAACAGAGCGAGCACTAAGTACGTCTGCTACATACGACAGCTACACACCAAGTGACCACTACCCTCAAACAATAAAAATTAAGACGGGCGAATTACCCGAGATCTACCTAAAGAAAAGGATTTTCTCCAAAACCAATAACGAACTACTTATCACTTTACTAGATAATGAAAACTGGGACCCGGTATACACAACTTCTAACCCTAACATTACGTTTACTTACTTTCCTAAATATTTTTTTAATCAAAACTATGAAAAAGCTTTCCCCCTAAAAACAAAAACTCAATATAGTACACAACGAAGTGAAGAATTAAAAGCGATCAAACGCAATCTACAATTAATATCACGACTGCATAATGACTTCGGCAATGAAGAAACCTCACAAACTCTCAGAAAACGCAAAGAAATGTATATAAGGCCCGTGTGACACCGTGCAGGATTTGATAACATATTTGTTACAAAGTGAGGGAGATGAGCTACCACAGTGAATTCTGATTGGTTAAACTGGCACTTCTCGCTCACTCAAAGTGCAATGCTTCTATCTAATTGACTAAACATTCTGGATATTGTACATATTTCTCTTATCTATGGGTTTTCTTTTTGGCTTTTAGCAACAATGTGGTGAACTTAGTTTCAGTGACACGAGTGTGTAAACACAGGTAGTTAGTTTAGTTACCTTTTGCGTTAAGTTTATTTTCTTATCAATCTAAATCTGTCTTATATTTTGTTTGCTTCTTTCATAAGCAACGTTTGCAATCTATTTTGTTTGTTTTCCTATGATTATAAAATAAAAAAATAAAAACCTAATCAATATCACAAACAAATATTTAACAAAAACAGCCATAGTCCAACGTTTTCTTTCGAAAAATTAAACTTATCTAATTTGCTATTTAATAATAATAATAATAATAATAATAATAATAATAATAATAATAATAATAATAATAATAATAATAATAATAATAATAATATTCATTTATTGATCTACCAGATAAGAAAAATAGTAAAAAGAATTTACATGTATACACAGTGTATCTTAGACGTAGATCAATCAGGTATAGATTCAGGCCTTCGGCAAACCGAACTTCTGGTCTTCCATCTATACCTTTCCACCCTACAGTTAAATAAAATAGAGCAAGAACAAATGCAACAAAATGTAATAACATACTTGTATGAAAATTAATAGCAGATTCGAAATTAATAAATGAGAATATAATTATATAATTATAATGTGGTTGAAACACATTACTGTTCACTCTTCTTCAATGCAATCAGTAGTCGTTTGAAACACATTTGAGAAAGATTGTTCTTCTTTAGATCCAGAGATAAACTGTTCCATAGTTTGGCTATGTTGTACGAAAAAGATCGTTTAAAGAACATAGTAAAGTGCCGGGGAATCATAATAACATTTTTAAATCTGATGTTAACGTTGTGCACATCAGTACGGTATGAAATTCTTTGAAATAAATAAGGAGGCGTCTTATAAAGAAGAATACTACGAAAAATACAAGCGGTATGAATATATCTTCTGTTTGCCATGTTCAACCAGCCAGACATTTTCAGTGCATGGGAAATGCGTTGAAATTTTCTAATACCATAGATGAATGGCAGACAGGAACTCTGTACTTTCTGGATACGAGCTCTGTCTGTTGCATCAATGCAAGGATCGTAGACACAATCACAGTAGTTAAATAACGACAGAACAAGGGAATCGCAGAGCAATAATTTTAATTTTTGATTGAGAAGATGCCTATTGCAGTATAATAATTTCAATACAGAATAAGATTTACGAATAAGGGAATTAGTATGTGCCTTAAAACGTAATTTACTGTCTATTAAGAGTCCAAGGTTTTTAATGCAATCAGACAGATTTAACATTTCATTGCCCATCTTAATGCCAACATCATTAACAATTATGTCGGTAAGTTGCTGTGGACCAAAAACTAAGACCGAGGATTTGGAAGGATTGATTTTAAGACCATGATTTGAAGATAAAGTTAGAATATGCTCTAATTCACGATTAACACTGGCGATAACATCATGATGATTACCTGGAGGAAAAGAGAAAATTAACTGCAGGTCATCCGCGTATGCATATAATTTACAATTTGGAGTAATAGATTTAAAACAACACGTATACAAAATGTACAATAAAGGGCCGCAAATACTACCCTGAGGAACTCCACTTTGCAATGCAACAGGTACAGAAAACAGATCTTTAAGTTTAACTGTTTGTGTGCGACCATAAAGATAATGACGAAAAAATGCAATTACACCTTCGCTCATGCCAACATATTGTAAAATGGCTAAAAGTATATCGTGATCGAGTGTATTAAAGGCTTTAGAAAAGTCTAACGTTACCATAAGGCAAGACTGTTTTTTATCAATGGAGTTGATGACATCATCAATTACACCCAATAGCGCGGTACAGCAACTGAAACCTGGTCGAAAACCAGATTGATTGGAAGGTAGCACATTATGTTGATCTAAAAACTGTCTTAGTTGTCTATCAACAATCTTTTCTAAAACTTTCGAGAGAAAAGGCAGGATACTAATTGGCCGTAGGTCTTTAAATTCGGTAGGCTTAGAAATTTTGGCAAGCGGGATCACTAGTGCTGCCTTCCAACAAGCCGGAAAAACGTTGAATTCTAAACAAAAATTAATTATGTGAGTAATATAAGGCGAAATGAAGGGACGGCACAAAGTGATAAGTTTGTTGCTTAAACCATCAGAACCTATTGCGTTGCTGCTTATTTGGTCTAGAATTTTATCAACATCGACCACTGTGACAAGCTGAAACTGAAATTCGCCAGCTACATTTGGATGGCGAGTATTCAGATAAGAATTTATAATAGTATTTTTGTTAGGGTTATTAGCAATCCCTACATTCGCAAAGAAATCATTTAAACTATTAGGATTGTCAAAGAATTCAGGCAAAGGAGTAGAAGTTTTATTAATGACTAGGTTGTTTAAAGATATCCATGTCTTTGGAATTGGAGGCATTAAATTGATGTTTTAAATATGCTTTTTGTTCCTCCCTAATTGCGAAAGTAGCATAATTTCTAAGGGTCTTGTAATATTCTAAGTGGGCTAGGTTACCTGAATTTTTGAAACGTTTGAATGCCTGGTCACGCAGATTCATTATATCAAGGAGAGTATTAGTTAGCCACGGAGGGGAAGACTTCCTAAAAGTAGAAGTGCGTATAGGGGCATATATATTGAATAAGAGAAGCAGATTATCATTAAAGAATTTTAACTTATCATCAATATTAGTTAACCTTAACATGATATGCCAAGGGATATTTTCCAAATCCAGTAGGAAAGCATTACGATCGAAATACCTGAAACTGCGATATGTTATCTGCTTAGGGAGAGTGCAGGGTACTGACACTGAGATATTAATGTCACAAAAAACAAGATTATGATCAGATACGTTCGGCAAATTAAGAGTTCCCGTAGTTGAACAATCTAAAGAATTATTCAGAATAATGACATCAATTATAGATTGACTAGAAGAGGTGATTCGCGTAGGTTCTCTGACGATCTGTCTGAGACCAAAGGAATCGAAAAGGGAGTATAATTGTACAACATATAGGTCATTAAAATTTAATAAATTTATGTTTAAATCACCTAAACAAATCAAATTATCACAGGTGTAAATAAGTTCACTAAGCGTATTTTCGAAAGTATTAAAGAAATCATTATGACTAATTCCAGGGGAACGATACAAAGCACCCACAACAAAAGTGTAGTTGTTTATCTTTGTTTTAAGCCATACCTGCTCCAAAGCACCAGATCCAGATAGTTCAAGTGTACAATGAAAACTGCTCATGATGTAAATCCCGACTCCTCCACCTCGTCCTAAACTATCGCATCTATAAAAGTTGTAACCATCTATGTGCACAGCGTTATCAGATATATCTCCGGATAGCCATGTTTCGCTTACTGCAAGGATATGAGGTTTAGTGTTTAGAACATGATCTCTAATTACACCAAAATGAGCAAGAAGAGAGCGAACATTCAAATGCATTACAGAAAGGCGTTCGACCTTCATTTGAGTGATGTAATGTTAGTATATTAAAGTAGGCACATGTTTAAATTAGCTAAATAACATTATTTGCATAAGAGTATAAACAAACCATAACTAATTACAGAGAATATTAACCCAGGTACACTAGTCATTAGGACACATGTATGACCAAATGGAAAAAATTTAAGAACAAATTAACATCATTTGCGTAAAAATGTAAAAATAATCGAATCAAAGCCAAATTCAAAATATTTATATCAAATTTGTTTCAGTAAGACCTAATTATAATGAATGCACTTAATATTATTCTAAACACTTAAGTAAACTATTAAAGAGTAAAAGTAAATTAAAAAAAAAAAAAAAAAGAAAACAAATAATTGGGTACTTCCTAACAAGTGAGAGTATACAATAATAGTTAATGATTACTTCAAAAAGATCAAATCAATTATCTGCTGAGAAAACTTTTAAGTATCTTATACTAAATGCTTTCGCGGTTGCAGCATCGAGATTTTAGAATACAAAATAAATTTTTGCTCGAGAACTATCCATAACTAAGAGATTTTTTTAACAGAACCTTCTGATTTGTAATAAATAACACCGTCCCTTGACCAAACGTTAGCCCTGCCGCATTCGGTAATCAGATCACGGATTTTGGCAGCCCTACGTTGTGTAAGATCCTCCTTAATCGTGATTCGGCTACCTTTTAGTTTACTTTTATTATTGAAAACTTCAGCCCTGATTTTATACGAGCCAAATTTAACCAGTATTGGTCGATTTTTATCAGTAGTTTTTACACCGACACGGTGACAACGGTCGATGTAGGACGATGGAATTTCCAAACCCAGTTTGTCAGAGAATAATCCAGTCACTACAGCTTCCACATTTTCATTGTTATTTTCATTTAAGCCATAGAGGCGTAAGTTGTTACGCCTACTATATTGTTCTAGTTTGTCGTTTTTTTCGACACATGTTTTTTCGGTTTTTTCATTTTCTTTCTTCAGCTCGGAAATTTCGTTCTTCAGCGACAAAATTTGAGTTTCGTAATTTTCAACAATTTTACTCATTTGCTTAGTTATAATATTGCAAATCGAGGTAGAAATACTTGCGATGAAGGATTCCTTCTTGAACGCTTGTAAAATTATGTCTTCGTTATCCGAGATTTGGGATCGTGACAAGACCATTTTTATGAATACACAAAACTGAAGGTCCAACACTATACAAAATTGCTTTCCAGAGATTTTAATAAGAATAATTTAATGCAAATTAGATCAAAAACTGCAGACCGCGATAGAGCACGTGTTACTCGCTCGACATATCGCACTCGACCCATTTATGTCACTAACTGAAATTACACGAAAGGAAACTTCGAACATGCAAAGGAAATGATGTACCATTAAGAACCATTTGAAATGCGCACTGGAATTGAGGAAAATTGTTTTTGCATAATTGTCGAAAATGTAAAAAATATGGACAAAGGTCCTTTTTGTAAAAAAATCTTCAATTGTAAAATCGATTTATGTAAATTCATAAATGTAAATAAATTTGGATTTGGCTTACCTTTTGCTTGTCTCTGTATATCTGGAGGGACGTCATCTTGCTCTCGACGGTCCTCTTGTACTCGTCCAACAAGACGTCCAAGCGCGTCGCCCTCATGAACAAAATGAACTTCTGCTTGGGGTCGCTGGTCGACAGGAAGTTGCGGGCCGTGTCCTGGTTTAAAATGCAAACGGGATTGTCCACCTGGATGTTGAGGGCCGAAGTGATGCGCTGGATTTCCTTGGCGGACGTCGAAATCACAGCACCTAAACAACCGTTACTTAAACGACTCACACACGACTACTCGCTGGACGTACCTTCGGCCGATTTAATTTTGTACGAACTGCCGCCGGACGCGGTGAAGTTCCTCTGCACGACGATCGCACTTCCGTACGTCAGCGATCTGTACGCCATGTAGCCGGTGTTGTTGAGCGTGATCTCGACCGAAGCCGAACTCTTTCCCTCCTTTATGAAATCTGTTTGCAAATTGCGATTATATGTTCCTGCCTCGACGGGGGCAACTTACTCTTGATGTTGGTGCCTCGATTCGTGACGCTCGCTTTCGCCCCCAAGCCGACGACCAGCCCGGTGAGTATCGCGCTTTTGCCCGAGCCGTTCCTCCCGATGATGAAATTGATGTTGGACTCGAGGTTGACCTCGAGAGACGCGTGACACATGAAGTTCTTCAACACGATGCGGTTGACGGTGCCAGCTCGCTTCTGCGCACAAGCACAATCGTTGTTACAACGTTCCAGCTCGTTACTTGTTGCCCTGACTTACCCTCAACTCCGGATCATCATCGCATGCACTCTCCTGGTGGTTGTTTCTCACCCTCTTCTGAGTGATGTGGTTCTCGAGGTTCAATTGGGTGAGGGGCCGCTTGCGCTGTTGCATTTTCGACGCTGTCACTCCACTCAATCAAGTGAAGTGAAGAAGAGTTTCCCACCAAAAAACATAACCACTATAGTGGGTTGATTGAATCGAACTGAAACGGAATTACGTAAAGCGTCGATAGCGTTATCCCCAGTACTTACGATAAAGCCTGAATTCCGAGAAACAAACAATGCGGCGTTTTTGTCGGAGGGCATTTGCATATCTCGAGAAAAATCATCCGTATCACTAAGTCGCAATCGCTATCACCGAGATAGGAGTAATCGGTTTAAAAAAAGTAAGTTTTTCGTTCGGCTACGCGTTTATGCGTGGAAATTAATTTATTGCTTGCGCTTGGAGCACTTGCAGTAACGTTCGCGATGAACATGTTCAAACAGTCGCGCGCAGTGCTGCCACACGTAAGTCATACATAAGGAATTTATGTGAAATTCACAATCGGAAGAAATTTCAATGCGACATTTATTTAATTAGTTTTTATTGCTGTAGTAAACGCCGCAGTTTCTGAATTGAAGGAATTTCAAACGTTTAAAATCACGAAATTTGCGCTATTAGAGGACGCCTGCGGCGTTGCCAAAAAATCGTCGGTAGATGTCGCGTTCGGAAAAGTCTCCTGGAGTGCGTTCAAAAATGGCGCACCCCGGGGTAAGAGTGATACCTAGGCGAACCTCAAGCGTTCAAAAATGATTTAAAGGAAACTCCGTAAGCGTTCAAATAAAGATTCGAGCGCACACTTTGGGTGCACTCCTCGTTCCTCGGTCGCGACAGGGGAAAAATTTACCGTCATGCGCAATGTGAAGCAAGCGTGCGAAAATCAGTTTCGATTAACTAATTTCTTATTATTAAATCCGCTGTAAATTCTGTTAAGTAATCAAAATATTTTATTAACCGTTAAATACTAAAATCACTGACAGTGATGACTGATAATATGTCCATTTAACTTTAAATTATCCTCACATGACACACTACATGCACCCCAAGCGTTCATATACGGTGTGCACTCCACTATGAAACGTCACAACACCTCGCCGGGTCACACCTCACGCCGGGGTGTTCATTTTTGAACGCAACCCTGCTGTTTCGTGATTTTTTTTTTTCCTTTTGAAAAAAGTAAAAGTTGTTACGTGTTTTCTAATATAAGAAAAAAGTAACCAATTAAGTTCATAAATGCACCAGAAGGTTCACAACTTTGTACCGTGTGTTAACGGATCGAAACAATCGCCGGTAATGTCGTGTTCTAGAAATTTTATGTAAAATTTTATTTTCACGTTTACTTTTACTTTTCAGGCTGCCAACTCTACACAATTGTCAAATCTTAATTTTAGAAACTTTTGTTTATTCAATGAGAATTTCTTAATTTTTAAAAATTGCACAGTTGTTAATTCTGAATTTTAGAAAGTTTTGTCTATTTAATAAAAATTTTTAAATGTTTATTTGTGTTAAATTTATAAATTTTCTTTATTTACTTATCGATCGTCTTTTGTTTTATTTTGTGTCAAGAATTGCACAATAACTGTCAAACGTTTTAAAATAATTTGGACCCAGTTTTGTCTATTTGATGGGAATATTTTTTAATTGTCGTTATTTTTTAAAAATTTTATAATTTGTCGATCGTCTTTTGTTTTATTTTAATTGTTAATTCTGAATTTTATAAAATCGAAACAGTTTTGTTTATTTAATGAGAACTTTTTTTTGTTTTTGTTATTTTTAAAATTTTATAAATTTGTCGATCGTCTTTTGTTTTATTTTACAAGAATTACGCCACTGTCATTTTTTAATTTTAGAAAGTTTTGTTTATTTAACGAAATTTTTTAAATTTTTGCTATTTTTTAAATGTTTGTTATTTTTGTTAAATTTATAAATTTTCTTTATTTATTTGTCGATCGTCTTTTGTTTTATTTTAATTATTAATTTTGAATTTTAGAAAATCAAATCAGTTTTGTTTATTTAATGAGAACTTTTTTTATTTTTGTTATTTTTTTAATTTTATAAATTTGTCGATCGTCTTTTGTTTTATTTTACAAGAATTACGCCACTGTCAATTTTTAATTTTAGAAAGTTTTGTTTATTTAACGAATTTTTTTAAATTTTTGCTATTTTTTAAATGTTTGTTATTTTTGTTAAATTTATAAATTTTCTTTATTTATTTGTCGATCGTCTTTTGTTTTATTTTAATTGTTAATTTTGAATTTTAGAAAATCAAACCAGTTTTGTTTATTTAACGAGAGCTTTTTTTATTTTTGTTATTTTTTAAATTTTATAAATTTGTCGATCGTCTTTTGTTTTATTTTACAAGAATTACGCCACTGTCATTTTTTAATTTTAGAAAGTTTTGTTTATTTAACGAAATTTTTTAAATTTTTGCTAGTTTTTTTAAATGTTTGTTATTTTTGTTAAATTTATAAATTTTCTTTATTTATTTGTCGATCGTCTTTTGTTTTATTTTAATTGTTAATTTTGAATTTTAGAAAATCAAACCAGTTTTGTTTATTTAATGAGAACTTTTTTTATTTTTGTCATTTTTTAAATTTTATAAATTTGCCGATCGTCTTTTGTTTTATTTTACAAGAATTACGCCACTGTCAATTTTTAATTTTAGAAAGTTTTGTTTATTTAACGAAATTTTTTAAATGTTTGCCATTTTTTAAATGTTTGTTATTTTTGTTAAATTTATAAATTTTCTTTATTTATTTGTCGATCGTCTTTTGTTTTATTTTGCGTCAAAAATTGCACATTACCTGTCAAACGTCTTAAAATAATTTGGACCCAGTCTTGTTTATTTCATGAGAATTTTTTTTTAATCATGATTTTCAAAAATAAAAGTCGCTTGAATAAAATCAGCGGTTTTAAACATGATTTTAAACAAGTGATTTAAATTGGCTCAACCCCGATTTAAATCATTTTAATAATAGCGCTTTCGATTGATCGCACTAGTGAGCACTCAGAATATGTTCATCTCATGTTATTGCATGAGGTTAAAGCGTTGATTGAAGTATTTAACTCAGATCTATACAATCGTCATATAATAAAAAAAATGAACTTCAGTCTCAGTATTTTGTAGGTTTTCTTGACAGTAAAGAATATTATAATTATGTTGTTTGTTCTTCTTGTGAGAATTAATGTTACGTTATTATAATAAAGGGTAGATATTATGTACTTGTTTTAATGTTTAAATTTTAGTAAAAATTACAAAATTTTCAAACATTGGCGCCAAGTGGCGCTTTTGGAATATTTCCTTTGGCGCTTCTAGCAT
The DNA here is from genome assembly GCA_958336345.1 of Dorcus parallelipipedus. Lineage (NCBI taxonomy): Eukaryota > Metazoa > Arthropoda > Insecta > Coleoptera > Lucanidae > Dorcus > Dorcus parallelipipedus. The sequence goes on from OY284479.1 coordinate 47,272,770, forward strand.
TTACCAAGCTGGCAACCCTGCGCGAAACTAGCGCCAGTGGACAGATTGTATGTTGTCATAACTTTATGAATTTAAATCATTTTTAAATACGTTCCGTAAACGTGTAACGAACAAATTTGAATACAATAAAAAAATTGCTCTAAACTTTAAGGTGAGTGCACATGGACATCTATTACAATAAAATTTTAAACTTGTGAAATAACCTTCACAGATTTCAGGTTTATTTTAAATCAGCTATGAACATCAATTGTATAATATGCTGTGATCAGTTGACACCCACGTCGGACGTCTACACGACGCCTTGCGGCCACATCTTTCATTATCGTTGCTTGATAGGATGGGTCAAAAAGTACGTCGGTTGCGTGATAAGACTTTTAATAATATTCCTCACCGATCTCATTCGCGTCGTTCCAGGGCCAGGACTTGTCCGCAATGTCGCAACGAGACGACCGAAAAGACCATACATCGACTATATTTCAGTGCAGCTGACACGGATGGCATCGTCGAGACCCTTCACTATAAACTTAGCAGCTTACAGTTCGAGTTGAAGTTGAAAGAAAGGCTCGTGGAAATATACACTAGGAAATACGATGACGCGAAGGAACAAACCTCAGAGCTGAGGTCCGTGCTTCACCACTTGGAGAACAAAATAAAAATATCCGACTCTGCGGTCCAAGCGTTGAAAGCACAAGTAGAACATTACAAAGCGAAGAGCAAAGAAAGCGATCGCTTGTGCGAAGAAATCAGTAATCTAAAGGATCAACTGGAGAAATTCGATGGCGTACTGGGTGTTCTAGACGAAGCCAAAGAACACGCAAGTGAAATGCTAAGACACAACAAGGATGCTGACTCGTTACATTTGCTTGTGTCAACTTTAAAGAAGTAACTATTTCCCTCGTCACGCTTCAAATAAACTTATGAATATTATTGCAGAAAGTTAACGGAAGCTAATAGAAAATCCAGGCAAGCTTCGGCAAATTTAAAGGACACTAATAATAGTTTGTCTTGCTATAAAAAGGAGCTTGCGAAAATCAAACAAGAAAATTATAAACTTAAGTACACGTGTATAGTATGATGTAGAGTTCAGTTTGTTTAAATGTGTTTTGAAATTTAGGCTCGACGCAGAAGTACACAATAATTGCACAAAGCAGCAGCAGTATCTGAAGAAGAAATTGCCCGACTTGGAAACTAAAATGGTAACAGTACCTCGTGCATTAAATATTCCCGAGGACAAAATTCACATCGATAAGGATTTAAGTGTAATCGATCTCACCGAGAGTAAAGATTTAAGTTTCAATGATCTCACCGAAAGTAAGGAACTAAATGACATTGACTTCACCTCTCCTTCGAACGTAAGTTTCTGTATCACACGAGAACAAAAATGAACTTGAATATTTTTAGCAGCAGAAACACGCAGAACGAATGGTAAGAGCAGTTTCACCCGTGGCATCACAGGACGACTTAGAGTCAGTTGTGAGAGATAATATAAAGAATGAATTCAAAAGATGTAAATCGTCATCAGCTATTTCGAGGACTAAATTTAGGAAGTTGGCTCCGAATAAAAAGCTTCAAGAGTATCTCAGGAATAGTGACGAGTAACTGTTTGTTCAGACACTAATTTACTTTATGTGTTTTTGTATCTTGTCGTGAATTGATCAATAAATTTATTTTCAAGAAAAACTGAGTTTGGGGATATTTTAAAATAACTTGTTACTTTGGGGATATTTGTACGATGGAATGGGGAAATGTGGCAGAGCATTTGGGAACATTGAATTGGTATTACTGGGCAGTGTTGCTCAAGGTGGTGGTTTATCACCAGATCTAGTGATTTCTTTTGTTGAATTATTACCTAGTGATTGCTTTTCAAAAATCGGAATTCTCTGGTGCTTTTCGCAAAATTTAATAATATGGTTCTTAATTGATTCAGACAAACATTGCTAAACGAACTTTGAAATGAACTGTCAGTTTGACAGCTATAACTAATGACTTTTTTTTATTTTGTACAGAACAGAAATTAAAGATTTGGAAGATAAAAGCAAAGTGTCAAAATCGGCGAGTCATGCATTGAAAGAACAAATTTCTTACGGCTACGTTAAACAAAAAGGTACAGAATGTAATCAACTAGTGAAGTACTTTTGAAGGAGAAACTCAAGAATCTGCAGAACGTACAGTTAGTTTTAAAAGGGTCCAGAGATGATGAAGTTAAGAATATAACTCCGAATGTAAAAACCAATTTATTTTTAAGTCATAATTACGGACATGTTTATATCTATATACAAAGTGGTCAAGAATCACTGTTTGAGTTGGCAGTGCTGAATTTTATTTTTAAATGGTACAACTGGAGCAATTTCCGGTTGTTGACGCACAGTGTTGCCAATTCACTCTATGCCGATTACCCTTTTGAAATTTAAAAAAACCCGCTCTTACCCACTTGGAGTAATGAAATTACTCACTTATTTACTCGCACTCCCAAAACAGAAAATAAATGGTACAAAATTTATTTTATTTAAATACCTAACGACTTACCTTACACACTTGGACGTTGCACGACAGATTTTTTAGTTAAAATCATATATGGGACTGTGGGTGGGGTGGCAATCGGCAAGAGTGCTGCCAACCGACCAAGCGGCAAGCGTACATTTCAGTAGTTGTAGACAGTTTCGGTAGATGTCTCTAAATTTCGGTAGATTTATTAAAATGGCATAAATCGGGGTTGAGCTAATTTGAACCACTTGTTTAAAATTATGTAAAAATAAACGAGATATGCGCCATTAACGAAACGTCAATTTTTGCACTCGAAAACAAAAGATGACCAATTTTGGTTTAGTCTATTGACTCTATCTCTAAAAAAGAGATCGAGACTTGGCCACTAGTTTTTTTCTATCTCTTAAGCTGGATTTACATGGAGCGTTGAGCGCGTGGCGTACTATACTCTTATTGGCTACTGCTCTTTACGTAACGAGCACTAACCAATGGGAATACAATATGCCCGGCGTTTTGACGCGCTCAACGCTCCATGTAAATCCAGCTTTATGGTTACAGAGATGTCCATAAGAGAGATCGAAATTGATCCACCCTGTACGTCGCACCGCTTTACAACTTTACCGCTATGCAGCTCTTATGGAAAACGGCCTTAAGGGCCAAATTCACAAATGTTACTCATACTCAACTCACAGTTTTGAAACTCAGAAACGCTTTCATTTTCATTTTAATGACTTTCTATCATAAATCACAGATGATCGAAATACCTATACCGGCCATAAACTTGATTATACGAGTAAATGTAAAAACATTTCTAAATTTAAAATAATGTCAAACGTCAAATTTGAGTGTGAGTTGAGTATGAGTGAGGTTTCTGAATTTGGCCCTTAGTTTGACAGTGCGGATGTCAAGTAAAGAACAATAAGTAGTACGACTTAGAAAAAATTAATTATTTATTCTTACAAAATAATAACAATCATTACATTAGATTTCTCTCAGATGAAAAGAAATATCCCAACTGTAACATTTAGGCTTAGTGGTCTGCTTGTGAATCATCGCTGGTGACACTTTCCAGAGCTACAATAATAGTAATAAGTGTGATATATTTTTACTCTCAACAATTTCTCAATTACCTGAATTATTTACTGTGTAACATAGACTAACTTTCTTCTGTTCATCCATGTGTAAGCCCACATAGATTTTCTTCGTGATGGCCCTGTATTCCGTTTCATCAAAGACAGTGTAATATCCATGCGTCTTAATTTGAGTATGGGCCTGCTGTGCAGATTCTGATTTAAATTTCAACTCAAGAATCATACCCACATTCTTGAACATCACAAACATGTCAAGATGAGGTGGCCTTCCAAGACGTTTTATTCGTCGGACACTTAACTCACTGTGCACAGAATAATCTTTGACGTTATATGCCAAAGTGAATAAAATGGCATCAAGTTCAGCTTCATTAGTAGGCATTTTCGCTCCAAACAAATTAGACACACTTTTTGCAAACTTAATAAATGCATCCTTATTTAGCTGAATTAGTACATCTTCTAATGCTTGTAAATATTGTTCAATATTTTGGAGATGATATTTTTTTGTAAAAAAAGCTGCATTATAACAGTTGGATATCAAACATGTTCTCAATTCTAAATTCGGTACCTTTAGAGTGCTTTTTTCTAACTCGTACTTGATCACATTTAAATACCCGTTTTCTGCTAAAAACTGGAGAAACAGATAAACGCCTCCAGTTGATATATAATTAAAATCATTTTTAAGTAATGATTTTAATGTCTTCACATTCTTTATCGACATTTCTTCGAACGTCCATATTTCAACCTCTTCACCATTTATAAGTTCTTCAATTCGTTGTCGAATTTCAGATGATGCAAAGAGATTTTGCAAATTTGTTATGCTTCCCGATTGAATCCAGTAACTTGCGAACTTTTTTGTACAGTTTTCAGTGCTCGCTTCCAAGTAACGTAGTATAGACCAGCCAGAATAAATGCGAGTGGGCTCATTTGCGTTTGGAACTTGAAACCCGTTATACCATTCTCGTATTTGTTCATCATCTCTATAAACTGCACAGTCATCTCGGGCAAACAGATCTTCCACTTCAGCAGCAGTTAATCCAAAATATGGCACAAATTTCGATGTTTTCAGGAATTCATACGATTTAATATTGTTTGGAGATAACAGCCATGCTAATTGGGTACACGCATGAATTAGCCCACTCTGCACATGGTCATTAGATTTCAACAAATGAGACGTAATATCACTTATTAGACTAATGGTATAATCTACAACACCTTCATTTACGTTTGCCTCCCCCAGTAACATATTCATTATTGGCGCATCATACTCGTCTATGAGTACATAGACAAGTTTGTCATAATGCACATGCAAACATTGAGATAAGTCATTAAGTGCATCTATTACATCATTTATATCAAGCGTTTTAGTACCTTTCCAATACATTACAAATTTTTCTACAGTGATATTCACATCTTCTAATTTGTCATTTGACCAAGCATACTTTTCTCCGTCACATTTTATCAGAACCTCACTATGATCATCGTATGCATCTCTAATGATACCCTGTAGAGATTCAAGGACGCCTTCACGAGTGTAGCCACTAACCGACTTCATGTCTACATAGAGCACAGGATTTACTTTACAATTTTCTTCGAAAAATTGCCTTTCCTCTCTATATATTTTTAAATTGTTTTCTTTAAAAGGTGTTTTGTTTCCTGATAAGAATTGTTTAACCATGTCTAAATTAGTCGATTTAAAAAACCTTCTGGGTGCCGTTACAATTATCACAACATGTTCCATCTCAAGAAAATCCTTAATGTATAACGTCTTGTCGACAAATCCGGGCATTTTGATGACCTCTTCAAACTCGGACGTACAAGTCATATAAAATTTTTTCGGTTTTGAGGATGTGCCCTACAAAAGAAAAAAAGGACATCACATAAATATACATTTATATGAATATTATAGGCACCATGCACATCTCTGCATTCAGCGCCGCCTGGCGTGGTGATTTGTGAATTAGTGATATGAAAATATTTCTTGCATGGGAATAATATCACTCTTATGACAATTTACGATTGTAGTACATAATACTTGAGCTTCCTGGTATTGAAATACATTACAATATTCAAGTTCAAATGTACACTAATAATTTGAAACAACTCGTATTTTCATACCACTAATGCAGAATATGGTCATTGGTGGCGCTGGCTTCGCATGTGCATGATCCCTATATTAAGGCTAAACTTACTTCTCTTAGGGCAGCACTTTCACTTTCTCCTTCCATTTTTAGTCGTTTTGTGACTGGGCTGCTCATAATCTATAACAAATGCAACAAAATAACTACAGTTCTTTCGCTCGATTTTTGCAGTTACGTCAGAAAATTATCGACTCAAAATGACAAATTTATAAATTCCATCATTGTTTTAACATACGTATTAGATAAGGATAAAAGAATATGTTGATTTCGTTTCTCGAATCGGTAAAGTGTGACGTGACTGCAAAGATCGAGCGAAAGAACTGTATGTACAAGGTTTCTATAAATGATTCTAACATCGCATTACCTCTGATAAATAAATGATCATGTGCCACTAACCACCGATACTGAACACAGTCATCAATTTTAATTCTTAAATAAATAATCAAACATCTTTTTCAGAAGCTTATTTGGTGCAACATCATCAATTTAAGGAATAAATTGTAAACTCAAATTGAAACATTTGATATTGGTATTGTGTTTTAGCAATAATGGTTTACAGTGAAACTTGCTTATAACGAGCACTGGTTATAACGAGAACTCGGTTATAACGAGGAAATTGAAAAGTCCCGTTTCTCGATATGGTAAATTACATATAAAAATATTTGTTTAAAACGAGCTCGTTTATTACGAGAACTTGCTTATAGCTTTTACCTTGCATATAGCGAGCTTAATTTCAAAAAATTTGAAAATATTTTTTTGTTAGATGTAGAAGTACGTAGTATGCCCGACAAAAAATCTAAATACGACGAATTAATTGTTAAAAAAAACTGTTCGTTTGTTCTTTTGCGTATTTTTTACGTTACCATAAAACAAGCAAAATAAATTGTTTAAAATTGTATTCAAACTTATTAGTTTATTAAATAAACAAAAAAATGCAGGAGTATAGTTGTCCCAGATTCTTTTGCTGTTCATAATACATATCACATATGCATTTAATTTTTTCATTTATAACGAGCACTTGCACATAACGAGCAATAAGCGTGGTCCCTTGAGCCCTCGTTATATCCGAGTTTTATTGTATTTAAAAGTTTCAAGTTTATGACAGCGTTGACACTGACATTTCTTAGATAGTAGAATACACATTCAAAAGGAGGTGGAATATTCAATGCCTACTTTGATGTTAGAATCATTTATAGAAACGTTGTATAAACCCTAGACTTACTGTACATATTTTGTTAAACAAAAACTTCTAACAAAATTACACGTTAAGTATGAAGCAGTAGAATTTTAGTAGCAAGCATTCATACAGTAAATAATAACAGCATCATAATTATTAAATAATTAGATTTTGACACGTAATGTAAATTCCGTTTCTTGGACCGGCTCATTTGTACTTTATCAAGGAAACTAAATGAATTGTTAATTTCTTTTTCTACGGTATGGAAAGAGTTAATTGTACCTAAAACAAAATCTACTTTATCTGAAGGTAGAATCAATAAAATATCATCCACGCAACGAAAATACAAAATTAAATTGAAAAGTAAAGAGTTAATGACTAGTTCCTGCACAACAACTTCAGCTAAAGCAGGAGATAAAGGAGAACCTGTTGCTTATAAAATTTATAAATAAATAACAAATATAACATCCTTGAAATTCGTACGCTAGCATAAATAGCATTCAGGGAATTAACAGCTGTTGGTAGTTATCAGCACGTTGTCAGGACCACATCAGAACAGAAGCAGGTTGGATTCCCTAAACGCACCCTTTAATTGTCTGTGTAAACAAAATGTCACCCCTAACTCGCCTATTCTAACGAAGAAACGGAGTAAACAGATAATAAGTATGTTTATTAACAGTGTGTTGTGCAGCTGTACTTAGCTCAGGCAAGCATTTTGTTCAATAAACTAATTAATTATTAATTATGCATTTCATCTCACCAAATTCAACGAGCTCGATGCAACACCACCATTTCTGCTTGGAACCACATGGAAATGGAACGAGCAGCAGTGTTGCCACATGAAAAATTTTAAATTCACCAGATTCATGGCAAAAAAGTTGCCAGTTTTTCACTAGACGATTCGATCGTGCACCAGTGTTGCCAGATTGCAGGGAAAATCCCGTTTTGCAGGGAAAAATCGAACAAAAAAGGGATGCAGGGAATACCTTTAGAAAAGAGGGACATTCACTCAATCGAAACATCATAGCAATGATTTTAAAGTTGCAACTAAAATGCTGCAGCCGTGAATATGGAGACGAACCAATCCAATCACGGTTTCGTTCGTCGTTCTTATGGTTTGTTGGTTACTCGTTTGCTAGACAACATGCCTGCCACGTGCGATCTTGCGAGATAGCTTTAGAGTGAAAATTATGTGGCAAGCCATATGGCAAGCTAAGATTGACAAGTGACAAGTTATAAAAAGTAAACAGTAACACAAAAGAAACGTGCAAAGTAGTGATTATATTTTTTAACCCCTACAAGGAAAATTTTGCAATGAAAAGGTGTAAGTATATAAAAAGGGAAAATTCAACATTTTATTAGGGAATTTTTGTGGTAGACACCTGGCAACACTGTCGTGCACGCGCGCGATAAAATCAAAAATCAACTATATAGGGACCGTGCACATGCCTGTGTACATTGCCGCCTGGCGATAATTTATACATTAGTGGTTAGTGGTATGAAAACTTGTTTTTAGGTTAATACACCTGTGACACGTTGAAGTGACGTTATTAACGTCACTCTGTAATTTTTAATTTTGCAATTACAATGGATGTTGAAATATATTTTAAAATCTTGTTTATGCAAGTGGACGACCAGCTGGTAGTGGCCGGACATCAGGCGCAGTCACCCTATGCATAACTTCAATAGCCGAGCGAAAATTTTGGTATTTGCGGAAGAAATTTTGCATGGCATTGATGGTCAATAAAATTTTTGGTTGTGCGCAGATTTATTGTTATTTCTTGTAATTGTATTAAAAATATTTAGGGCCTTTTCTAAATTTACTCAAATCTTGCAACAAGTTTTATTGTTTGATAATCTGTACAATTTCTAAATATGCAAAATTTATACAAATCCTGCATAGTGTCACTAATAGATGTGAAAATATATTACAAATTGAATTCTATTGTTTATGAGCACAGTATTTCAGAAAACACATCAGAAGATCGGCAGTTGATTATTTATTGTTGGACATGTGCGTTTTCTGTTATTTCTAAATTTTTCGTTTCAAACACGGTAGATTTTAAATCTCCGTACACAAATTTATGGAAATTTGCCTAACTGGAACGTGTTCTTCGCTCTTTTTTGCTCTTTTACACCCATTTGTATAAATAAAATGGGTAACGAGAGTGACTCATAGAATTAATGTAAAAGTGCTATAAATTAAACAAAAATCTGAGTACAAACCTCAATTTAAGAAACATTACTAATATAATCAGTCTTTTAATACAATTAACACAAAGTATTCCAGTTAAATAGTATAAAACATGTTCCACATGCATTTGACATGAAGTCGGTCTGATGATCGGTTGGGGCTATTGTTTAAATTGACTTCTTCACATGAAACGCATACCATCAGTATCCTGACCGTAAATGTATTCACAATATGAAGACTAACCATCCGTTAATCATCAACCGCATTTGAAACTGGCCTACATTTGTTGACTTGCTTTCCGACTTCTCATGAAATTCTTCAAAGTTTCATTTCATCTGAGTCTCCTGCACATTTTTCGAATAGAGTACGTTGTACGTAATGACTAATCGATATTGAAATCTATGAATCACTTTCAAAACGGCATACAAACTTAAATGTTTCAATCCATATACATATATTTTCTTACTACTGTTTGGATAATTGTAAAATTTTACATTCTTCCTGTTACTATAACTCTTATGACAATTTACAGTTATAGTACATAAAAAGTATTTGACCTTCTGGTATGAAATTAATTACGAAATTCAAGTTCAAATGTACACTGAGCATTTGAAATGACAGATGTACATTTGAACTGTCATCATACTGTCACTCGTGTTTTCATACCACTTATGCAAAATATGGCCATTGGTGGCGCTGTCATCGCATGTCCACGGTCCCTATAAGTGCTTTCCAGATTCCAGGTTGGAACTTCAAGCTCCGGAACTACTCGAGAGTGTAATACTCTGCGCATGGAACGTAAATTTGAAATGTTGTTGTTGACGTGACATATGGTTGGTTGATATTTAATGACCTAACGCTTCATTCGCTTCCTCTTCCATTCAGAACTTGGAGTTCAAAATTTTAGGTAGGTACTTCAGGGGACGGAGGTAGCGGAACTACTGGGTGCTTACCTGGAAAGCACCTAATGAATTTCTAACTCAACGCTTTTTCCTTAAGTCTACCTTGAGATTTGTTTGTACCTACGGGCATCAGTGACGTAAGTTATGACCCTGGAACATCTGTAAGATGGTACTGCTAGGTGTGGCCATTCCAGGAATCCAAGGAGATAACAAGTTCGCATAAAGTGCGCGCAACACGTTTTTATCTTTAGTCTTATAGCGTTTTCGATTCACTTGTACCGGTTGCACTCAGTGTATTTGCATCTTCTTTTAACCTCATGTGATAACACGAAATGAAGATATTCTGAGTGCGCACTAGTGCGGTCAATCGAAAACGCTATTAGTTTCACATTTACACTGCATGTATGTAACACCTTATAGTTCTCAATAAAACATTTTTTAATTGATTGGGTCTTATCGACTACCAAATTTCGTAATGGAACGCTCTAGAAAAGTTCGTTATATATATATAATCACTCCATCTCGTGTAATCGTGTCGATATAAACGACATTTTAAAATTATAGAGGTAAATGTCTTGTTACGCACATTTTTGTAATGTCTGTTCAAGATTCTTGTGCATATTTGTACTGTTTACTCTTCTATAATAAATAACAGGCGTTTAAACTCTTTAAACTTTTATTCCCACAATTTCTAACTATGATCTAACCTGTACATGTCAAACTCTCATCTCTCTCTCTCCCTGCCCGTTGCCAACTGCCTAACTGTACAATACTAATACACTACAATATTAAACACATAATATCCATTTCTTTTTAAGTTTCTTTTTTTTCTGTACTACATAAATATTGCAGATTAATGTATGTTATTTCAAATCATAACGCATGCGCAGTAATGGGAGCCGTTTCGAGGATTTAGCCGCTTGTAAACTAACCGCCAGGCCGCCAGTGAGCGTCTGTGGTGAGCAGTGGTGCCAATCGTACAATAATTATCGAATTGTATGATAATTTTAAGGACCCATGCGATAGCTTTTTTGTACAATATTTTTACAATAATTTGACGATTTTTTTTCAGCAAATTATATAATAGTTTTAGGCCTGATTTTACAATCACAGGTTAATTATATAATATAATTATAGGTTTTATTATATGCCGATCGTATAGATCTAAGTCAAGAAATTGAAATGACGTGACATGACAAAAGTCGTAAGGCTGTTTCACGAAAGTTAGAAGGAGATAGTCACATAAAAGCTCTTTGACTTATCGACCGATCGATCGGCATAATGTCATATAATAAAAAAATGAACTGCACATATAGTGATTATTTTTCAGTAAAGAAGAATGTATTAAATATTGGTATTCTTCATCCAAAAATAACAAAAAATGAAACTATGTAAATGTACAATAATTTGGAAAGTGAAAGTTGATAATGTACAATAATTTTAGTATAATCCATTCACGACCTTTTTAGACTCAGAGTAGGCCATGTTAGGGTGACATTTTTGTTGGTACCTCCAAGTGAATATGTTCCATTTTAATTTGATGGTTATATTTTTGAAAACTGATGCCAAAAAACATTGATGATTTTTAGCATTTTGACAAAGTCACAAGTAATTATTTGTTTTAATGTAGAGATGGGCCAGGCAATGCACCCGGTGCAATGAAAGCACCCATGTGGGTGCATTCAGCAGGGTGCATATATGAAAACACCGGGTGCATTCAAAAATTTAAATTTCCCGCTGGCTATGGCCACCTGTGGCGGTCGAGAATTTGACACTGACTCACTGACGTTTCACCACAGTTTCACTACCTGAGCCTGACCGCCTGACCTGAGCTGAGTACTAACCTGTAGCTAAGTAATAACCTGTGGGTAAAATCTAAAACCTGAACAAAACATTGCGTAAGTTTGCTTTCCTGAATAAAAATCCTTTTTTACTCTCTTATATTTATCAGGTTGAATTTAGAATGCCTAGATTAAAGGATAATGTTTGGAACAACTTTAACCAAATACAAAAAGGCGACAGTAAAAGGTCATATGCTAAATGCAAGTTTTGTTCGAAAATATATTTTGGAAATCCTTCAAAATTAAAAAGTCACCTGAAAAATTGTCGAAGTTGTCCTGTCGATGTAAAAGGAAAATATTTCAAACGACCATCACGAAACTCACAGGCTACATTGGACTCAGAATTATCATCCAAATCAATTTGCAGTTCAACAACTAGTTTATCCACTGGTGTCAGAAGAAACTCAGCTCATTTAGCTCAATTTTTTGATTCCGTTACATCGTCAGAACAAAATATGCTATCTGTGTTATTTGCCAGAGCAATATATACCTCTAATATGCCATTTTAGATAGTTGAAAATCATAATTACATTGAGTTTTTTAAACGTGCAAGACCTACTTTTGTTTTGCCAACTAGGAAGCAATTATCCAGCAATCTTCTAGATAAAGATTTCCGAAATTATCTCAACACTAGAAGGTGACAAATCCTCTCTAAGCCATGTAAGAGACCATTTACAGTTTCTACAAAATAAGATATCAATGTCCTCAAAAGAGTTTTCAAAACAAGATGAAGAACAGATTTTGATATACTTTTCTGAAAGAACGCGTTTCATTGAAAATGATATTCAATTGGTTGCAAGATTTCTAAATCCTAAATTACACTGTGAAAACAATGATTTGACACACCAGGAATTTGTAAAAATCATGAGCTTTTTAGAAAAGCTTGCTGATGAAGCGAGTCTAAGCGAAACGGAGAAAATACAGCTTTTTGTTGAAATAGCTGTATATAAACTAAAAATTAACTGGGCCACAGAAACAGTTTGGGCTTCTACTAAAAATTTGGATGGCTTGTCTTGGTGGAAAGCCTTTTTTCCTGAAAAAATCCTAACCAGGTTTGCATTAAAATTCTTGTCTCTCCCTGCAACAACGGCTAGTTGTGAAAGGAATTTCAAAACCTTTGCAAACATAAAAACAAAGAAAAGAAACCGATTACTAGAGAAACGAACAGAGAAACTTGTTTTCATAAAATTCAATTTGAAATATGCACAGGATAAAATAAAAACTTTAGATGACCAGGAAATGGAGGATATTAAAAAAACAGAAAGAAATAATAGTACAACTGTCGAAGAAAGTGTAGAGGAAATTACAGATGAAGAAACTTTCGAGGAAACAGACAATGAGTTTGACGTTAATGAACTTATATGTACAGATGAAGGTGAAGATAGTGAAAATGTAGAATCTAAAGAAAATGATGAAGAAATGTATCAAGAGGAGATAGACAATTTGGAGTGCTTTGAGGATAGTACAATGAGAGGTACTTTCGAAGAAGCCAATTTCAAAAACCCAGCAGGAAACGCGAACACATTAGGTGGAGAGATTGATGAAATTTGCAATGAAGAGAAACATGGGATGATAATAAGTGACAGTCAAAAACAGAATGGCCAAGAATTATTGAATAATCCTGAAAATAAGAAAATCTTATATCTTAGCAATGGTAAAAAAATAATGGTTGTACAAAATTTTAAATTAGAACAATTCGTTATGAAAAAGAGATATTAATTTATTATTTTTTTGGTTTATCAGCTTTGATGTGCTTTAGTGTTCTTGTGTTTTATTTAGAATTCTATGTGTAATGAGAAATAGAGTATTATTTTTGATACTTACCTGTCTTTGTTGAATATTAAATACCTAGATAATCAAAGAAAGTTAATATTAAGTTTGTTTTTGTTATAAAAAGAATATTATTATTTTTATGCATATGTTATTTATTTTTATAATAAAAAAATACAATAAAAAATAATTATTTTTTTATTCAAATTACCCTCAGCAAATGTTATTTCTAGTTTATAGTTATTAAAAATCAGTGGTTACGTTAGTTTTGCAAAGTATTCGTGTTAGAGAACATAATATTAAATAATTATTGATTATAACTTATCTATTGAAAATATTACTCCTATCAAATTTTTGGTACAAAATTAACTTTGTGGTATCTATTAAAAGCAACATAACGTATTTAATAAAATTTTATCTTTTATCGCAATCACAAACTATGACTATGACCACGCAGGACATGTAGACAGTGATGCCAGATCTACCGCTTTTATGGTACAAAATACCGTTCTTGTTAATTGTTCTATATCATAATTTAATTGGTTGATTCAATTATATGAACCGTCGCCGTAAGTAAAACGATATAGAACAATTAACAAGAACAATTAGGTATCATACAACCGGTATCTGGCATCACTGCCCGTAGATCAGCCACCATGATTTGTATTCACATAACCTCGCTTTTAAAACTAACGTTAGGTATTGCAGAATAATACTATAGCGATAATCCACGCAAAATATGTTATATTTGGTATCATATTGAAGCATTTTTTATTTCCTATATAAATCTAGGCAAATTGGCAATGCACCGGGTGCATTGAGGGTGCATTCCATGATTGCACCGGTGGAAACGATTGCACCGGGTGGAAACCCATCACTATTTTAATGCTATTATTTTACTTTCTTCATGCCATCGTAGAGTATAAGAAGCAATATAGTCGATGGGACTGACATTAAAGTGTCAGAAGTTTACATTTGTCACATTTTGAGTTCTATCAAAAATCATGTACGTAACTTAACGAAAAAAAAACATGGCCCTCTAGAGTCTAAAAAGATCGTGAACAGTGTATGTACCCGTACGATAGTTTGGTTAGGCAATGGCAACACTGGTGATGGGCGTCGCCGAGTGACATCGCAAAGCTAAGCAACAAAGCCGACAGAAGCGCCAGTGCTTATTTGAACCTGCTGAGTTGCGTGGAAGTTTATAAAAATTGATGGTATGTACTTTCCATTAATTACCTACTACGATACAACAAAACTGAAATACTGAGGATGTTGGACGAATGACTAAGGCCCAGTTTTTTCAATAATAGACTGTTAAGGTTAATGTTATCTACCACGTTATCTATTTTTTATAGCAAGCGACTGTATGAGTTTTCGGAGCCGAAAAAAGGGGACACTTTTTTGACGCATGTAATTCCAAAACGTCGAAAATTTCGACCCTAAATTATTAAATTAAAATCAGAATCGCCTTTTACGCGTACGTATTCCCCAAAGAACTTCAAACTTCTTTTTTACGCAAACAATCTCAGGCGATAACTGGCACTAGAATATGGTCAAAAGTCTCATCAAGTCATCACAGATAAGAGGTCATTTAGATAGCGTAAAGCGTAACATAACACTCGTTAACTATTCGAATGGCCTAAGCTTACATGCGAAGAATATTATAGCGTTTTCGATAGGGGTGCACTTATGTATATGCACTCAGAATATTCTCATCTTGCTTTAACCTCGTGTAATAAAACAAAATGAAGATATTCTGAGTGGACAGTCGGTGAAACAATCGAAAACGCTACTATAGCTGTATTTCTTTTACCACAAAATGGGCTTATTGTTACTTGGTGACTAATAAGAACAACTGAAACGACATAGACCGAGTTCGTTTATTCATTCGGTGCAGGGATGGAGTAAAATTAGAGTGAGAGCGAAGTAAAAGTGAGAAAAGAGCGAGTGAACGGAGTTGAATAAACGAACGCAGCCTTTAAATCGAGTTTAGATTAAGACGATCGAGATTTAAAAAAAGAAACGAAATTTTTGTGTTATCTAAGAAAGTACATATTAAAAATATTCATTCGTATGAAAATACCTAACCATAAAGTTATGTGTTTTTTGTGATTGCAAAGAATTCGACGTGATCAAATCAGACATAACCTCAAAGGACATTCACAATTCTCACAAGAAATTCATTTCTAAATCTTTTGAAGGAAGAGCAGACTCAGTTGAGCTCTCCAAAAACTCACTTGTTAAATCGGGTGCTGTTCTTATTACTCGTGAGATTGCATATAAAAAAGAAAAAGATACATTAAACGAGTTATACGTATACCGGGTGTCCCACGCCGTGTGCTCAACCTTCTAGAATTTGCATTTTTTAATCAATTTACATGAAATTTGGAAAGGATAAATTAAACAAAAAAAAAATGAATTTTCCGACATACCTACTATCAAGCACGGTAGGACTTCCGGTTTCGTCGGAAGTGATGTCAACTTTCTTATTTTAACTGGAACACCATGTATATTTTTACGTGTTTGGAATCTACAGATCATTGCGTGTCCGAATATGTATCATATGGTAATTTTGGTTTCCATGACAACGAATAGTTTCGTTTCCTTTATCTTGACCTTAATGTAAACTTCTGTGTTAAGGGGGATGAGGTGGATTCATGCTCGTACGCAGAATATTATGTCGCAGAATTCAACGGATGCGCAGAAGTGGCCATCTATGCTATTTTATGCAACCGTTCTAGCTCACGCGCAGAAATTTTTGACGTTTCAATCGATATTGATGACGCAGAAGTTTAACTTTACGCGCATTTACGTTGTTGTGGGTCATCATAACCTAAAACGATGGCTGCGGATGAATTTCAATTAATTAATTATGCAGAAATGGTGCTGAATATACGTGCACTATACATGCCAAAGTTAAATTAAAACGCAGAGTACTATCTATCATCAGTTGAATAACCTCTCAACGTTTAGGCTGAGTTTCTCAGTCATAGTTTAACTTTAAACTCCTGTTTATTCCCATGGTAGCAATTATAAAAACAATTGTTCCTATGGAAATAGGTATCTCCATTTCCGGTCTGTTTTGATAACTTATTGGTGAGGTCAGACACTCAACACAGCAATTTTCGTTCTCTCACTGATCTGTCTTTTTCCTGGTCTCTCCTAACAATATTTTTACCTTCTTTTTCTTTTTCGATGTGTTCCCGCTTGACAGATAGGCATCACTTTTCCAATTGACGTTGTAGATGGCCCAGAGGGCATATTGGAGGCGGACCGAAAGGAACCTTGACTCGCCACCTTGATGGAAATTTGCTGCTTCACCATCACCTATTGCTTCTAATGCAGTTACTTAAGTGGAGAATGCTGGGCTCTTTGTTCTCTCGATTTTGATAGCTTTACACTTGGTAGTGGATAGACATAACATGGAAGTCAGCAACAGACATATTGAAATCTGCAAGGAGATAGACAACACGAAGAGGAGGATATCCATATTATCCACAGGTTGCAGCAGCAGCCCTGAGGATATTCTTCTGCAATGGAGAAGGTTCAAACATTATTCGCAGGTGTTTTAGTTTTGACACCAAAAGTTGCTTTGCTTGGTTCTTTTCAGGGCACGTCCTAAAAAGATGAGGAAAACCAAAGAAGATCGATGATTCTTAAGTGGACTCTTCGAATGTCTCAAGACTGATAAGAAAACAAACGACGAAACCGTGATCGTTTGACAAAAGAGAGGCAACGTGGAAATAAACAAGTTAGATAATAAAAAAAAGAAAAAGAAGATCGACGTTTCTACGGCAGTGAAGTGAAGAAGAAGATCAAATCTCCGCAAACAAAACTTTTTTAAATCCAAAGCTCAGTCTATCGGATTCGTTCGGTCATTAGATTTGGCGTTTCCTTCCAAAGATGAACGTGGAACCACACGATTGACTGACCGTTCGTATTGCATTGAAATCACCTTCTCTGGGTGGCTTGCGCAACTGCATCGGTCCAGACAACACTTCTCTGATAGATTATCTCGATTCGGCATTTCTTCATTGCTTCATTGACCTACCTTTCTTCCTCTTTCCCTGTCGTACCTTCCAAACCAGTATCTCTTTTTTAAGACGGCCAACTTCTTCAATCGGCGTGCTTTGATGACCTATGTGACGCACCTTTGCTGTCTTGTCTTGAGATTCATAATAAAAGGCCGTTGAATTGTTGGGCTCTAACAGTGGTGCCACCTTTTCTGGTGTCTTGGACAACTTAAAATACGGTTTCGGCAGCATCTTCATTAACTTCCTTGATAGGACAGAGTTACTTCCTTTCTTCCTCTTTGGCACTGGTATCTTCCAACAAATATCTTGTGTAATCTTATCTTTGAAATGATCGACCTCTTCATTCCGCGTATTTTGATGACTATGTGACGTAGGCACCTTTCGAGACTTGTCTTGGGATTCACAGATTCAGTTAGAAGGTAGGCGACGGCTTTCTTTAACCTCTTCGATGTCTTTGTGGTGGATGCGGTGCTAGCTCAGCATTCGTCCATTAGATGAGCTCTGGTTCAGTGCCGTCCTGGCACGCTTAATTATCCGGTGTTCCTGGAACGCACGGCCGGGCTCCGCTTCTGACGTCACGCCTCACCTTCTTTAATCAGTCGCCTTCCAGTGACGACTTTATCGATCAACCAATGCAATGGGAAAACGATTTCCAGGTTGATTGACCAAGATGCTACTAAACGTAAACAAACTTCAGCCCTTGTTGTGAATGTGAAGTTTCGGGCGTTCATTTTTTTCCGTTAGCCTTGCCCTGGAAATCTCGTTTCCCATTGGTTGATCGATAGAGTCGTTACTGGAAGGCAACTGATTAAAGAAGGTGAGGCGCGTCATTACACACGTGACGTCAGAAGCGGAGCCCGGCCGTGCGTTCCAGGAACGATCAGTCGATTGTTGTCTTAATCACCTGGACTTCTTCTGTTGCTAACCACTCTGCCAGATGTTGGAAAACCTGCTGGGTTAGTATAGATTTGCAAGCGATCCAGGAATTCACTTTTGCAAATCTTGTTGTTGTGAGGAGGTCATCTTGTCAGCGCCAACGTCGATGTTCGAGGTTAGAAACACTTTTGTTATTTTGACACGTTTGAGTTGGATTGGCGCGCCACCCTTTAGGTCCAGCTGTCTTTAATTTCGACCTTATATGCTGAATATACGTGCACTATACATGCCAAAGTTAAATTAAAAGGCAGAGTACTATCTATCATCAGTTGAATAACCTCTCAACGCTTAGGCTGAGTTTCTCAGTCATAGTTTAACTTTAAACTCCTGTTTATTCCCATGCTGGCAATTATAAAAACAATTGTTCCTATGGAAATAAATAGGAGTTTAAAGTTAAACTAGGACTGAGAAACCCAGCCTTAGTATTTACTTAAAATTGCGTACGAACGAAAACCCGCATTGGATCTGCAGCCGAGTGCAACAGTAAAACGCGCGTAGTTCTGCGACACCATCAATACGCGGACGAGCATGAATCCGCCTTTAGATATTAATCGGTTCCACTGTATGTATTTATATCAAGTGTTCAACAACAAAGTATTATTATGTTAACGACCGATAAACATTCAATTAACCTCGGTGGGTTATTTGTACGAAGACAAAATCTAAGTACATATTAATGGTTATAGTTTTAGTTAACATTTACATATTATCCGTTTACTTGACGCATGCATCGACAAAATGATGGCATATTGGATGTTGGCATTCCTGCCCACTTGTGACATTTTTATCCACTCACACGTTAAGAGCGATTTACACGAACAAGTTTTTCTTTGCAAGTGACATTGAAAGTTTTCTCTCTCTCTCTAATATTTGCATGCATTAGAAAGAAACAACTAATTACTTAAAACTTTACTTGTACAAGAAATCTTTTACAGAAAACCTGGAACAAAACGCTATTTTCTACAGGTTTCTGTAAAAGTTGACGGTTTGCGCAAGCGCAATCTACCCATTCCTCGATATACCAACTTAACTTTACTACGTGTGATTCATTATAACCTTTAATTCCGACAATTAGAAGTTTGTGTTTGTGTCTTTATTGTTTGTGAAATAAAATGCTGCAGTGGAAGACTGTCCTGTCTCTTTCACTTTCAAAGGTTTCAAAGTTGGCAGTTTTGCACAAGCAAGAGAACTTATACATGTAGGTATACTTTTAACGTCACTTTTAAAGCCGCTTCAAAAGAAAAACTTGTTCGTGTAAATCGCACTT
This sequence comes from Dorcus parallelipipedus, assembly GCA_958336345.1. Classification (NCBI taxonomy): domain Eukaryota; kingdom Metazoa; phylum Arthropoda; class Insecta; order Coleoptera; family Lucanidae; genus Dorcus; species Dorcus parallelipipedus. The sequence continues at coordinate 47,292,607 of OY284479.1, forward strand.
TAGTAACTGAATGTACAAGTAAGTATAGGTACTCAAAATCATGATTTTTTTCAAATTTTGACATTGACAGTGAGAATTAAAACGGAAAGTTTATATTAGAAAAGAAAGAAAGTTGGTGCTCCTGCTCCTGTCCACGCGCATGCTCTAATTAGGCGCTTGAAAATGCTAAGTTTTTAGCGAAACCGGTCGTGCGACACAATGAAATTCCGAAGCAGAGCGACTCCGGCGTTTTTCTTTAATTCTTGCCCTGCAACCGCCACGTGGAGAACATAACCTCTTATCAAAAAAAGTAAGTTTCCATTGTATTTGAAGATAAGCACCCCCAACAAGTTTATAAACATTTGCAAATGAATTTCGTACTCGTTTGTGGAAGTGGTCAATGGCTGCGTTCACCGGAGATGAGCTGCTTACACTTAGCTGCTTCAGCATTTACTTTGTGATCTGGTGGACGCTTAATAGATTCACTGCTCATCCCGCCATTTATGAACACGTTCATACAATTCAGCGGAATCAAATTAGGCTTCTAAAAATGGCGTCCGCTTGGTAAACAGGTTGAAAATTAGCGTCCCGTTCAGCCAACAAAACTGGCAGCCACTTGCAATGGTGAACGCAGCCATTTAAAAAAAAATATCTTCGTTCTTAAAAGAATTTATTAAGACATTGTAAATTCGGCTCCTTTGCGTAACTCAACCTAAATGTTATATTTTGACAGTTCCCGGCGTTCCTGCGAAAATTACAATTGAAAAAATCACGGAGTGGCTGACACCTAGCGGAAATTTTGTGAATCTATAATTTGATCTATAATAAGAGGTTTATTCCAGCAACATTTTCGTACTAGTTCGAAACCGTTAGAAATGAAGTAATGACCGATTTTAACGACGCCGTCGTCAAATGTGCAATTTTGATGACTGCATGAACTAGTTGCGAACTGTTGCTGGAACAAACCTAAGATAAACATAGGAATGACATTTGGTTACCTATGAGAAACATTAAGGGCCAGTTGTACAGTATTGTTTCGTCAATACTTGTACAGTTCAATCTACGATTGACGTATTTTTGTTTCCGTGGATGACTAGAGGTACTTTTTTGTTGAACACTTGACGCATTCGTGCCAAACCAGTATTTGCAGTTTGTTGAATGGATCTTTTTACGTCCTTGAGTTTTATCCATCATACGAAACAAGTTAATACTTTCAAGTCAAGTATTAATTACTTTACAAACATTTCCATAAAGACGTTTCTTTTTCAATCCGAACGAGTGATGTACACTGCCTTCCAAACGTATTAAAGCACAAAAATAAAGCAGTGGTCTTAAGAAGTATTTCAATAAGGTTCAGTTTCGCACAGTTTTATTGCTTTTTCGGTCGATTACTTTTGGCAAGCTGTATACATACCTAGATACTGTTACGGTAATCTTTGAAGTAACATGAAATTAGGGACGTAGCTTAATATAACAAAACATTTATTATTAACTAATTAATTAACAATGATTACAATTTACTTACATCGTGTATATTGGGGCACTAAAAGACAACTAGTCTACATGACACTCTGAAGAGATTGGTTCTAATACTCTCTTTAGCGTTTGCGCTAGCGGCTTTTTATAGGGGTTTTGTGACGTCAATTGTTGCCTTGAAGTTTTGTACATGCATGTAATTCCTGTAGATGAATCATAGTTTTTGCACACGACCCTCTGTGCAGGTGGTCCGTTTCCTGCAGCTGCATCACGGATGAGTCATACGTTACATAATTTCGACGAAGGCAACTTTTGTTTATGTTATCTCTCCATGTTTACGTTATGGCCGACTGCATTTTCGCTGTACATCTTTGTTAGTGTTCTTATCCTAGTTACAATACAATAGCTACATACCGTAAGTGTAATTCGAGGTCCAGTCAGTGAAAATTAAATAAAGTATTTAACGTATTTAACTATATGCTGCTTGCAGAGAGAAGGGGAGCAGTGTATTTACTGGAGCGGTTGGTTTTCACTGATTGGACTTCGAATTACACTTACGGTATAAAAATTGTTTTTACTAATACATAGTGCCGTTTGTTAATGAAATGCGTACAAAGATCCATTTGACACATACACATTATTGTTTGTATTATTTCGTCTTACATACTGTGTATTTTTAATACAACAGGCAGACGCAAGCCATATTGCAAATGATGAAAACGAAAACACGGACGATCGGAACAGCGAGAATTCGGTAAGTTAACTTTGGTATTTTGCAAATGCTAATCTGAAATAATTACAGACGTACTCAGTGCGGAAAGGCACCGACAACCAAGGTTACGTGTACGAAAAAAGAAACATGCTCGGGCTGTACGCCCTGAGGTTTTCACTGAACACAGACGTTAAAGACGTGTCAATCGCGTCCAATGCTGACGGCTTCGAAGCCTTAGACGATATGATATTGCGAGTTGAGTACCACGCAGAAAAGACGAAATTATACGCCATGCAATTCAAACATAAGGAAAACGAAGATTACCGTATAAGTGAAAGTAAATTGAAAGGAAATAACGAATTTTCGCTTGAAAAGTATAAAAAAAGTCACGACTTTATTAAAAGTACGGCTAATAAAGATGACATTTTGATGAAGGATGTTGATTTAGATGACGTGAATATGTGTATCGTGACTAATGCTAAGTTGGGAAATTTTGAAACTGTTTCCTTCGACTCTGTTAGATGCCATTTAGTGCATAGCTCAAATCAAAATGCTCAGGAGGACTTAATCGACACTAAATCGAAAGGATTCGTCACTTTTCGGACGAATTCTTCTGCAGAGGAAGATCTCGATTATTCGATCTTCTTTCGACATTTTCGATTCTACGGTGGGCAAGTGAATTGCCAGGAGGCAGAAAATGAAATTGCTTATTTACTGAAGACTTCATTCGGAGTGACAAATCCTGACGTAACGAACAAGCTTCTTCGGTTTATCGAGACGTGGTTCAAAAAACATAAAAAAGAGGAAGCAAAAAACAAGAAGGAGAAACGGTATATTTTAAGAAAGAAAGATGTAAAAATTAAATTACTGGAACTATTGACTGGAATTGCAGATGAAGAGCAATTGCATAAGAAGTATCAAATATTCGAAGACATAACTAATGTTTACGACGACGATCAAAAGGTGAAGATGTTGAAAACGATAGATATTTCACTACAAGGTAAACCAGCAATTAGTTTGCACGATCTCACGAAAAAGTCGTTTCATGGAATCGTACCAGTTTCGTTCTTGCTAAAAAATATAAATGAGACCATACATGTTGGAAGTGCAGTTTTTAAGAAACCAGATAATTATATCAAGAGACAATTTTATAAGATACTACTGCGAAAGGAGATTCTTTGGAAAACGACGAAAATGATTTTTTTATTGGACACGTCCTTACGGGCGGACTTAAAGAAGAAGATCAAAGTTTTAACGGATCTAGAGGCAAATAATTTCCTTTCTTGTCGCTTTACTGATAAAAATTTAGCGATTATTGTGCCCAAGAACGAATTTCCAGAGACTATTAATTACATTAAAAAACACAAAGATTTAACAAGTTTTTCCGTGTGCCACGTGAAAGTACACAACGGGCGATATTTAGAATGGCAGTGTTCCTGGTCTCATCCTAAAGATTTAAATAAGTTTATCGTACACAAAGAATTAATCGATGAGCTGAAAGTATTGGAACATTTTAAATCGAAAATTAAAGTCGTAAGTGCGAATGCTGGCATGGGAAAAACCACGGTTTTAAATTCCTTAGCCGGTTATTGCAAGCCGAACGTGTTAGCGCTAAGATTTGACTTGAGCGCACATGAAAAGGATTTACGAGATGAAAACAGCGGTTTACGACAAAATCCGTTAAAGTACATCGTCGAACGAATGCAATCCGGGAAAAATAAGGATTTTGAGGAAATATTATTTAATCATTTAAAAGAGAAAAATAGGCTAACATTATTCATCGATGGGTTTGACGAGATTTCACCGACACATTCGAACGCAGCTCTAACTCTAATTCAGGAATTAAAAAAGAATCAAATCTCAATGTGGGTTTTTACAAGGCCACTCGCAAAATTCTTCTTAGAGAAACGCTTTGGGCTCATTGCCATTGATATGGCACCTCTTAGTAACGACGACATTAAAAACTATTTGATGCAGACAATAGGACGAGAAAAGGATGAAGACATGAATAGTTTCTTGACGTCTAGTATTCTCAACCTTTGCAACGTACCTTTATATTTACACATGTTAGCCAGTGTGGTTAAGGGGAAACTGGAGAATTTGCATGATTTAAAAACGACGGATTTGTATGATAGTTTCATCGAAATGACTTATCAAAAACATATGGAAAAACGAAACATTGATGAAAATATAAGCAAAAGCATTGACTTGCTGGAATGTTACAAACCAGTATATTTAAAAACTCATAAAACAGCGGCACTGATCGTTATTTTTGGAGAAGATTATCTTCTTCAAGAGAAGATCCTGAACGAAGAAGACATTAAAAAAATTAGAGATATTAATATCGGCAAGAAAAATTATGAACTAATCGTCGCTGTGAACGATGGAACGCCAATATTTTCGCACAGAACTTATGCGGAATACTTCTCTGCACTTCAGATTTATGAGTTTTTACAGAAAAACGAGTTCTATACGTTATACGAACTTTTATTTAAGGAAAAGTTTCAGGCCGTTCGAGTGATGTTCGACAGAATAACCGCGGAAACACTTCCGCTTCATTTAGCAGTGGTGGAGAAAGATCTCGAGAAAGTGAACGAAGCATTACGTTATGATTCATCTAGGTCCAAGATATTCGACGCAGATAAGTTTGGCAGGACGGTATTACATTTTGCAATGAATTCTTGTAGGTATTCGGACTTTAAAGCCGAAGAAGGCACCGTACCAATTAAAATTGCCGACTCACTGATGGAACGTTTAAGAAACGACGAAGACATTTTTAAGCAGCGCGATAGTATACTGAATTTAAATTTTTACGAGCACGCGAGAAAATGCGAGAATGTAAGCTTGTTTCATCTGGCTGCTTGCTCGGGAGAGATCAACGTCCTAAAATGTGCGATTTACATGAACGGCGCAAATATAGATGATATTAATAAAAAATCAGAAACAGGGAAAACCCCTATTCATTGTGCTGCTGAGAATGGATTTTTAAGTGTGATCAAATTATTAAAAGAGAACGGTGGAAGTATCGACGATATTGGTCCAGATGACTGGACGGCTTTGCATTATGCATCTTATCATGAACACGAAGAGTGTGTCGACTTTTTAATAAAAGAAGGTGCACCAGTTAATCAGAAAGCAAAGGATTTGTGTACGCCGCTGCACTATGCCGTAGAAACTGGAAATGTGAAAATCATTAAGTTGTTGCAACGAAAAGGTGGACGAAATGATGACGTCGATTTTGAGGGATTGACCCCACTACATTACGCCGCTGAATGCGGACAAGAAGAATCTGTACATTGTTTAATAAAAGCTGGACTAGATGTGAACGAAAAAGATAACTCCGGCAGAACATCTTTGCACTTAGCTGCCGAAAACGGACACGTGGATATAATCGAATTATTGATAAAGAAAGGTGGAAGAATTGATGATGTAGATTTAGAAGGATTGTCGCCGTTACATTACGCTTCCAGTAATGGTTTCCAGGACTCTGTCGATTATTTAACAAACGAAGGAGCAAACGTTAATAAAAAAGGACGTGATGGTAGAACACCTATGCATTGCGCAGCTGAAAACGGACATGTAAATATAATTAGTTTATTAGATGAGAAAGATGGTGGAATTGACGATACTGATTGCGAAGGGTTGACTGCACTACATTACGCGGCATTAAATGGAAGCAAATCTGTCTCGGAACACATCGATGTAATTGTGTTGTTACAAAAAGAAGGTGGAAAAATAAGTGATACTGATTCAGAAGGATTGACAGCGTTACATTATGCATGTGATTCTGGTCACGAAGAATGTGTCGATTACTTGTTAAGTCAACGTGCAGATATTAATAAAAGAACAATGCATGGTGAAACACCCATGCACTGTGCTGCCAAAAATGGACACGTCGATGTAATTGCGTTGTTACAAGAAAAAGGTGGAGAAATAAATGATATTGATTCAGAAGGATGGACAGCGTTACATTATGCATGTGATTCTGGTCACGAAGAATGTGTCGATTACTTGTTAAGCCACGGTGCAGATGTTAATAAAAAAACAGACGATTGCTTTACATCTATGCACTTCGCTGCTGAAAGTGGACACGTAAAGGTAATTAGGTTATTAAAGGAGAAACGCGGAAATATCGACGACAGCAATGTAGATGAATTAACGCCGTTGCATTTCGCAGCATTAAGCGGACACGCACATTGTCTGGAATGTTTGATAGAATTGGGGGCAGACGTTAACAAAAAAGATATAAATGATAAAACACCAATGCATTATGCGGCTGCAAGCGGACATGTTAATGTAATTAAGTTGTTAAGCCGGCAGTACGAAAAAATCGATATTGTTGATTCAGAAGGATTAGGTCCGTTACATTATGCAGCTGTCAAAGGAAATATAAAATGTTTGGATTTTTTGATAGAAATGGGCGCAGATGTTAATCTAAAGGCAAAAGATGGACACACGGCCATGCTTTGCAGCGCTGTAAAAGGGCACGTGAATGCAATGAAATTTTTGAAACAGAAAGGGGGTAACATTAAGGATATTAATTTATCGGGTGAGACATCATTGCATTACGCGTCATCTAAAGGACACGCAAAATGTGTAGAATATTTAATATCAGAGGGCTTAGACGTTAATCAAAGTACAAACAGCGGACGAACAGCGATGTTTTACGCTGCCGAATACGATTATCCCAATGTAATCAAATTATTAAAAGAAAGCGGTGCACAAACTGACAGTTTCACTTGGGACGGACTAACAGTATTACACTACGCTGCTTTGATTGGAAGCAATCACACTTTGACTTACTTATTGGAAACAGGCGCACAGGTTAATCAACAATCATGGGAAGGTAAAACTCTTGTGCACTATGCCGCTGAAGGCGGACATTTGGATATAATCAGATTATTAAAAGAGAGAGACGCAACAATCGAAGCTGTCGATTCAAACGGGCTAACGGCGTTACATCACGCAGCATTCAATGGACACGAAGACTGTATAAATTACTTGATTAAGTCGGGCATAGATGTTAATACAAAAGCGGAAGATGGTAGAACGCCGCTTCATTTTAGTGCGGAAAGAGGAGACGTGGACGTATTAAACTTCTTAAATGAGAGAGGCGGAAATATTTACGAAACCGATTCATCGGGTAAGTTGCCTTTACATTACGCTTCACAATACGGACACGTGGAAAATGTGGAGTACTTATTGAAAGAAAGTTCACAACGTAACGGAAAAGAAAAAGTTGGAAGAGCTAATGGTAGTGAACGGGATAAATTGAAGAAATTCCACTCGTATGTTAATGAGAAATCCCTAAGCGGTAGAACATCTATGCATTATGCCGCTTCAAGTGGACACTTGAGTATAATAAAATTATTAAAAGAGAAGGGCGGAATTATTGATGACACCGATTGTTCAGGAATGACACCATTGCATCATGCAGTAATTAATGGAAAAAGTGATTGTTTGATTTTTTTAACAAAAGCCGGCGCAGATATTAATAAAGAAACACTGTACGGTAGTCCAGTAGCTTGTGTTGGAATTACATTAGATGTTCATGAAGAAAGTTTTATCAAAACATCTACAGTGAATGAGCCATCGAATTTTTTAAATGGAAAAAATGCCAACGAATTAAAAGGAGAATCAGATGGTGGAAGTCCCATGCACTGCACTGCTGAAATGGGAAACGTGGAAGTGACTACTTTTTCAATCGAGAAAGGCGCGAATGTCGACCAAATAAATTCAGTGGGAGGAACGCCGTTACATTTAGCTGCAGAAAGAGCACAATTGAAATGTATGGAATATTTAATTCAGGCGGGCGCAGATGTTAATAAAAGGACATACCATGAAAGAACGCCCATGTTCTATGCTACTAGAACCGATTCGCCGGTTGCAATGGAATTGTTAAAAAAATTTGGTGGAAAAATTGACGACATTGATTCAGCAGGATATTCGGTGTTGCATCATGCGGTTATAAACGGCAACAAATATTGCATAGAATATTTGCTAAGCAAGGGCGCAGAAGTTAATAGAAAAGGGAAGGATGATAAAACACCTATGCACTGCGCTGCCGAAAACGGACGCGTAGATATAATTATATCACTAAAAGAAAAGGGCGGAAGAATTGATGATGTTGACATCAACAAATTGACACCGTTCCATTATGCAGCGTCACAAGGAAGTATTCCGTGTTTGGATTATTTGTTCAAAGCGAGCGCAGACGTTCACCAAAAAACGGTAGACGGTAAAACTCCTTTGCACTGTGCCGCTGAAAATGGACACGCGGAAGTAATTACTTTCCTAAAAGAAAAAAATGCAAATGTTAACGAATTGGATTCGTTGGGGAGGACGGCGTTACACTATGCCACGATAAATGGGCACGTAGATTGCATAAAGAATTTAATAAAAGTGGGGGCAAATGTTGATCAAAAGACATACGATGAAGATGCAATAAAATTATTAAAAGATGAAGGCTCAAAATAGAATGAAACATTTTATAATAAAATATAATTGTGTAAATATTTGTTTTAAATAAAAATATCACTAACTAATAAAGACAAACTGGCCATGGATGCTGTAGCCTGTACGCACTTATGGCCATTTGCACCAAAGCTCAACTTAACTTAGAATATGATCTACATAATGCACCACCTAAATTTAAGCTCGGCTTAAGTGTTTGGTGGAAATGGCCATTCCAGTCTGTTACAGTTTATTTTCCGCCTGTGTACAAACACACCCTGTACAGTACACATTTCAACGTTCCGATCTATTTTTAACACGCTTCGTTTTGTTTCCCCATTAGACGTAGGAATGTACAATTGTAGGAAGGGCTGTGGTGAAAGTTGAAGAGTTTCTTCATTTCTAACCCTTCTTACTTTAGTAGCGTGATTTCTTTGAAAGAAAATTTAATTAAGCATTTTATCAAAATAATTTCGCAAGAGTTTGAACACAAAAAAAAATAGAAACTAATTAGGAAAGAAACTTATTAAAGTAACGGTTCGAGATTCGCTGCCACCACCGGATTTTTAAGGGATTCCGGGCCCTATAATGCCTAATTAAATTACATAGCCGAATATTAACCCTTCGGAAGTGAGTCCTTGGGCTGGAACTGTGCAAGTGTACCTTAAAATCATAATCTATTCTACTACAAATAAAAGACATGTGCTAACTTAAGGCAGGGTATATTAAAAAAGCCATGAATTACCCAGGAGGGCGGTATTACACGATATGCACATAAAATCAGTTAAAATTAACAAATCCACCTACCGGATAGGGGTTCGAGGTAGACCCCAGCAGCAGAGAGGTTTTAGATTTATTTCCCTTGCAGAGGGTGGAGGGTTCGCTGTAACTCTTTGGAGGGTGGACTCGGTTTGAAGGAGTTCTTGTTCCTTGCGCTCACATTTGGTTTAAACTCGGACCACACCCGCGCGAAGATTGCAATTTAAATTTCGGTTAAATTATTAAAAGCACAATATCGACCGTAGAACAAAGAATATTTCGATTTTTAAAAAGAAAAGAGAACGTTTGACTAAGACGAAAATTAGGTGAACATTATTATACCAAGGCCGGACGAACATTTCATTTAAATAAAACTTTTAGACGATGAACATAAAAATATTAATTATGATGAAATTAGAATAATTAAAAACATTTTAATAAAATTTTGGAATGTCACAAAAGGGGAACCCGACTGTTCGCGAAGTTGACTTGGTGAACATTGATTAATTTTTCCCAAAAACTCCTCTCCCCTCGGGCCATTGTTTACAAAGTCAAAATCCTCCCTCTCTTAAATTTTTCCCTCGAGATATGCTGCGCTCTCGTGGCGAGCTGTTTAACTTTTCTACAAATCGCAAATTCTGGGCACCGAAGTGACTTAAATTGCATACCCTTAGGGCACCAGTTGGTCCAATTTTGACCCGCTTCTTCTATGCGCGTGGGTGTAAGTTTTATTTCTCACGAGTAAAGCCTGCGGTTATCGCCAATTTATTTATCTAAATGGCTCTTATCTGAAAGGTGGTCTCTTTTGTTGAGACTAGTAGATATCGTTGGCCTGGGAACTCGTTCACATTACGTTCGAGTTATAATTTCTTTGTTAAATTTTAATCAATAGGATTTTATTCTAATTAATTTTGGATTTAAAATTTTCGGCCGTTTACACAATTCCTCGTCTGCGTAATTCACCCAAAACTTTCTTTTTAACATATTTTCGCTAAAAGCTTCCGATCAGACGAACAAGCTCATTTTACAAAATTAGCCCCGTCCTTGCTTAGGGTTGGAATCGTGTCTACGCGACGTTTAACTGTCCAATTTAAAGGGTCCTACTTTGCGACGCGGACGGAAACGGATGATCGAGTTCCTGGGCGTTACGAAAAACGTTCGCACTCGAAACCGATGCGTATGTCTGTAACCCTTGCCCTTTACTTTGGTTGGTTTCCGCTGATGTCACGAAAATCAGCTATTGGTAAATTCGAACGCGTCTCTCTTGTTTGATATTTTATTCTTTTCCGCCGACCGAGAGACGCGCCATTGTTTCATTAGTTTTCTGTTCGTCCCGTGAACTGCATGTTTTCTTGTTTTGTGTTGTGTCACCTAGGGGGTGAGAGTGAATTTGTACGGCTGTGTGCCGAATTTGAGTGGCTCATTTGGGGGGCGAAAAAGCCGCGTTTCTTTTTGCTTTTTGTGTCAGCCTAGCCCGACGCGACTAGGTTTTAACGTTAGCTGTAGCTTTTGGTTTTGTTTTGGTCTGGGTTTTGGATTTGGTCTTGGTTTCTCGTTGCAATTCGTGACTCCTAGTCGACGTACCCGCCCCGAGGAAGCTGATCCTGCAGGGAAGTGACCCGTAGCCGGCCGCTTCCATCGCTAGCAACGGACATAACGACGCTGCGTGATCAGGTCGGACACTTATGTTTACCTAATTTAGCTTCCCGGTGGATTTGATGTAGCCGCGTTCGTGCACGTAATTTTGCGTATACTCGCGAAGTAAACTCCATTTCGGAGGAATTCACCCGCTATTTTGCATCGAATGTAATTCGTCGAACGATTTCTTCGGCGTTAGAATAAGTAAATGTTGTCTTTGTCAATTTGATTAGTTTTATGTAAATTTCTGATCCGAATAGTTAGGAATTGTCATTTAACGTTAGTCATGTTGTGCATTTGTTGATTGCTTTGTCTATTTGCGCTCATTTATTTAATAAATTGTTTCGTGCTTTGGACCTATCGTGTTTTTCTTAATTTTTACGTGATTTCCCTGTCAAAAAAAATTAAGTGGCGCCTATTTTTGGTTTGGCCTTCGCGTTATGGAATAAGACCCCCCCGTCCCACTGGAGCTGCTGGCGACACCGGATTAATTCCGCTCCGGTGTTAAACTACTACTTATCTACACAGGTAGGTAGCAAGTCATAAAAAATAGAGTAGCTTAGTAAAGAGCAAAACTGGAAATTTATTAGACTAACAACTAATGGTGTGTGTGTGTGTGTGGTTTCGAAAACGGCAACGACAATTATTAACAACAATCTATGAATGTGGGAAAAAAGTTCTAAGAAACTTTTTGGGAAAAAAATTGAACCAAATACCGCAGAAGGAAGTTAAGAAAGTTAATGTGGTCAAATTGCATTATAAGAGTGTTAAGATAAAAAAAGAAAGAAACGAAGAGGATTACTAAGATCACAGTGAAAGTAAGAGTCAACAACAAGGTTTGGAAACCATCTAAAGAATCAGAAAGGAAATTCGTATATAAATATAATACATAACAACACTTGAGATAATGGACGCTGGCCTAAGGTAAAAATTATATAATTTTGCTTTTTTTTCATCTACAATTTTTTTAAAATTTCAGTGACAACTTTTTAAACTGGAATACATCCAACCAGCAATTACGTGTAATATGTGTAAGTGATTACTTTTTGCAGATAACAATAGTCTACAAATCTAATCCATTTTTGGCCGGCACAAGAAATTAATAGCGTTTTCGATTCACCTGCACTGGTTGCACTCAGTTGCATTTTGTTAAAGCTCTTGCAATAATACTCTGACAAATTTTAGACTTGAGCCAAAGTAAACCCTTACTTTGAACAATGTTACTATATGACGCATAATTGATATGAAGTGTCACTTTTTCCCAGGGTAGCCAATGTGCGGGCAATTACCCGAATTACGGGTAATTTAAGCAACCTTGCGGGTAAAAAAAATACGTATTTAAAAATTGAAAATTCAAGGAAGAAAAAAAAACAGATGAATTTTAAAATTGATTTGATTGACGACTAGTTAGTGATGTTTCAGCTTTACTATTGGCAAGAAAGAAATCAGCCAAACCCACATTGTCGATCAGTGCTGCCAACTCTACCGATAATTCGGTAGATCTACGGATTTTGAACTAAACTTTTTTTTTATTTATTTTATTTTTATTTTGTAATTTTATCAATTTTCTTTATTTCTAGATCGTCTTTTGGTTTATTTTACGTAAAAAATTGCACAAATTTGAAATCTTAATTTTAGAAAGTTTTGTTTATTTAAGGAGAATTTTTTAATTTTCGTTATTTTTTCGTAATTTTATAAATTTTCTTTATTTTTTCGATTATCTTTTGTTTTATTTTACGTCAAAAATTGCACAAATGTCAAATTTTAATTTTAGAAAGTGTTGTTTATTTAATGAGAATTTTTTTATTTTTATAATTTTTTAAAATTCTTTTGAAATTTTATAGAATTTTTTTTTTATTTAATGGTTTTTTTCTTTTTATTTTTTGTAATTTGTAATGAGATTTCTAATTTTTATTACTTTTTTTTATTTTATAAATTTGTCGATCGTCTTTTGTTTTATTTTATGTCAGAAATTGCACAAATGTCAAATCTTAATTTTAGAAAGTTTTGTTTATTTAATAAGAATTTTTTAATTTTTATAATTTTTTGTAATTTTATAGAAAGTAGAAAGTATTGTTTATTTAATGATAATTTTTTATTTTTTATTTTTTTGTCATTTTATTTAATGAGATTTCTTTTATTTTTATTGTTTTTTCTAATTTGATTCAATGAGATTTTTTATATTTTTATTTTTTTAAATTTTATAAATTTTGTTTATTTCTCGATCGTCTTTTGTTTTATTTTACGTCAAAAATTGCACAAATGTCAAATTTTAATTTTAGAAAGTGTTGTTTATTTAATGAGAATTTTTTTATTTTTATAATTTTTTAAAATTCTTTTGTAATTTTATAGAATTTTTTTTTATTTAATGGTTTTTTTTCTTTTTATTTTTTGTAATTTTTAATGAGATTTTTTAATTTTTATTTCTTTTTTTATTTTATAAATTTGTCGATCGTTTTTTGTTTTATTTTTCGTCAAAAATTGCACAAATATCAAATCTTAATTTTAGAAAGTTTTATTTATTTAATGAGAATTTTTTAATTTTTATAATTTTTTATAATTTTATTTAATGAGTTTTTTTATTTTTGTATTTTTTTCCTAATTTTATTCAATGAGATTTTTTTAATTTTATAAATTTTTCGATCGATTAAATTTTTATAATTTTTTGTAATTTTATAGAAAGTAGAAAGTACATGTTGTTTATTTAATGAGAATTTTTTAATTCTTTGTAATTCTATTTAATGAGATTTTTTTATTTTTGTTACTTTTTAAATTTTATAAATTTGTCGATCGTCTTTTGTTTTATTTTATGTCAGAAATTGCACAAATGTCAAATCTTAATTTTATAAAGTTACTATCACCAGATCTAGTGATTTCTGTTGTTGAATGATTACCTGGCGATTGCTTTTCAAAAATCGGAATTCTCTGGTGCTTTTCGCAAAATGTAATAATATGGTTTTTAATTGATTCAGACAAACATTGCTAAACGAACTTTGAAATGAACTGTCAGTTTGACAGCTATCACTAATGACTTTTTTTTTATTTTGTACAGAACAGAAATTAAAGATTTGGAAGATAAAAGCAAAGTGTCAAAATCGGCGAGTCATGCATTGAAAGAACAAATTTCTTACGGCTACCTACGTTAAACAAAAAGGTACAGAATGTAATCAACTAGTGAAGTACTTTTGAAGGAGAAACTCAAGAATCTGCAGAACGTACAGTTAGTTTTAAAAGGGTCCAGAGATGATGAAGTTAAGAATATAACTCCGAATGTAAAAACCAATTTATTTTTAAGTCATAATTACGGACATGTTTATATCTATATACAAAGTGGTCAAGAATCACTGTTTGAGTTGGCAGTGCTGAATTTTATTTTTAAATGGTACAACTGGAGCAATTTCCGGTTGTTGACGCACAGTGTTGCCAATTCACTCTAAGCCGATTACCCTTTTGAAATTTAAAAAAAACCTGCTCTTACCCACATGGAGTAATGAAATTACTCACTTATTTACTCGCACTCCCAAAACAGAAAATAAATGGTACAAAATTTATTTTATTTAAATACCTAACGACTTACCTTACACACTTGGACGTTGCACGACAGATTTTTTAGGTTAAAATCATATATGGGACTGTGGGTGGCAATCGGCAAGAGTGCTCCCAACCGACCAAGCGGCAAGCGTACATTTCAGTAGTTGTAGACAATTTCGGTAGATGTCCCTAAATTTCGGTAGATTTACAGCGTTTTCGTTTCACCTGCACCGGTTGCATCTTCTTTTAACCTCATGCAATAACATGAGATGAACATATTCTGAGTGCGCACTAGTGCGATCAATCGAAAGCGCTATTATTAAAATGATTTAAATCGGGGTTGAGCCAATTTAAATCACTTGTTTAAAATTATGTTTAAAACCACTGATTTTATTCAAGCGATTTTTATTTTTGAAAATTATGATTAAAAAAGTTAAAAAAATTCTCATGAAATAAACAAAACTGGGTCCAAATTATTTTAAGACGTTTGACAGGTAATGTGCAATTTTTGACGCAAAATAAAACAAAAGACGATCGACAAATAAATAAAGAAAATTTATAAATTTAACAAAAATAACAAACATTTAAAAAATAGCAAAAATTTCGTTAAACAAAACTTTCTAAAATTAAAAATTGACAGTGGCGTAATTCTTGTAAAATAAAACAAAAGACGATCGACAAATTTATAAAATTTTAAAAATAACAAAAATAAAAAAAGTTCTCATTAAATAAAAAAAACTCAATTTTCTAAAATTCAGAATTAACAATTAAAATAAAACAAAAGACGATCGACAAATTATAAAATTTTTAAAAAATAACGACAATTAAAAAATATTCCCATGAAACAGACAAAACTGGGTCCAAATTATTTTAAGACGTTTGACAGGTAATGTGCAATTCTTGACGCAAAGTAAAACAAAAGACGATCGACAAATAAATAAAGAAAATTTATAAATTTAACAAAAATAACAAACATTTAAAAAATAGCAAAAATTTTAAAAAATTCGTTAAATAAACAAAACTTTCTAAAATTAAAAATTGACAGTGGCGTAATTCTTGTAAAATAAAACAAAAGACGATCGACAAATTTATAAAATTAAAAAAATAACAAAAATAAAAAAAAAGTTCTCGTTAAATAAACAAAACTGGTTCGATTTTCTAAAATTCAGAATTAACAATTAAAATAAAACAAAAGACGATCGACAAATTATAAAATTTTTAATAAATAACGACAATTAAAAAATATTCCCATGAAATAGACCAAACTGGGTCCAAATTATTTTAAAAACGTTCGACAGTTATTGTGCAATTCTCGACGCAAAATAAAACAAAAGACGATCGATAAGTAAATAAAGAGAATTTATAAATTTAACAAAAATAAACACTTAAAAATCTTATTAAATAAACAAAACTTTCTAAAATTAAGAATTGACAGTTGCGCAATTCTTGGCGCGAAATAAAAGACGATCGACAAATTTATAAAACTAAAAAAAAATAACAAAAATAAAAAAATTCTCATTAAATAAACGCGTTTTGTTTTCGTTTTAAATTCCGCGTCCGTTCTTCTTTATTCATCTTTAATCTTCAATTCTTATTTTAAAGAATTTTTTTTAATATTGTTTCTCTCTTGAAATTGAATTACTTCAAGTCTTGCATATTTTTTAAAAATAATGTTACATTTTCGTTGATTCAGGTATGTATTTCGTCGTCGACGATTGTGTTTTGTTTCAAGCATACTTTGTTTTTTGAGTTTGTAAGTAAGTGTATTTCAAATGTTTTATACTTTCACTTGTTTGAGTTTAACCTGCTCGAATCAAGTGAATTTCATATTTCGTTTAATTATTAGTTTTTGATTCAGATTAAATCAAGTTTTAATTTTTTTAAAAATTAGTTGACAATTAATTGATATTCATTAGTTCGCTCTCTTTTGAAAATGACGCTTGGCGTTTTACGAAATCAATTGTTTCCCCTCTTTTATCTTCCAACATATTTTTTCAAATTGTTTGTTTTTTAGGAACTTCGTTCTTTTCCGTATCGTTTGTTTCATTGTATTGTTCTTTTCCAGATTTAGTTTTCTGACGTCACTTCCAGATTTCTTTTTGCTTCATTCAAATCAATTTCTTTGTTTTTTAACGGTTTTTTTTTCATGACATAATTTCCTGACGTTTTATTCATTTGGGTTACGCGTGCTTCAGATTATTTTTTTGTTTCTTTAATTCTTTTTTGAGAAGATTCATTTCGGATCATTTGTTTTTTTTTTTCACGCCTCTTCTGGCACGTTTGTTTCATGACGTTCTTTCCGGATCAATTTGATTCCTGATTGTTTATTTTAGATTATTTTTTTGTTTCTTCTAAATCAATTATTTTCTGACATTTCTTTCAAATTGCACGTTTTTTTTAATGCCTCTTCTAGAAACTTCGTTTTATGACATTCTGTTCGGATCAAATGTTTTCTAACGTTTTTCTAGACTGACGCCTCTTCCAGATTATTTCTTTGTGTCTTCCAAATCAATTATTATTTTCTGACATTTCTTTCAAATCGTTTGTCTTATGACGTTCTTTCTTGTCATTTGTTTTAGACTTTTTTTCCAGATCATTCGTTCTCTGACGTCTCTAGCAGATTCTTTTTTGTTTCTTCCAAATCAATTACTTTTGACATTTCTTTCGGATCATTCGCTTTTTTTTTTCGACGCCTCTTCTAGAACGTTTGATTTATGATTTCTTTCCGGATCTTTTTTCTTCTGACGCTCTTTCCGGATCGATTATTTTCCAGAAGATTTTTTTTTGTTTCTTCCAAATCTATTATTTTCTGACAGTTCTTTCAGATC
Organism: Dorcus parallelipipedus; assembly: GCA_958336345.1. NCBI lineage: Eukaryota > Metazoa > Arthropoda > Insecta > Coleoptera > Lucanidae > Dorcus > Dorcus parallelipipedus. Next base: position 47,309,983 of record OY284479.1, read on the forward strand.
GCTTGTTTTTTTCTAACGCCTCTTCTAGAAAGTTCGTTCGTTTTATGATATTCTCAAATAAATAAACAAATAAATTATTCGGGAAGAAACGTCTAAATTAAATGGCAGAAAACAATTGATGAAATATTTGCAACTGATTTTGGCGACGCCAACTGACTTTAACCCTTTCGATACTCGATATGTCGATCGGTGACAGCTTTAATAAGTTAACTTTAGCTTTTTCCGGCTTTAGTGATTTCTTTGTCACCAATAGTAACGCTGCAACATCACTAACAAGACGTCAGTCGAAAATTAATTCGTTTTTTTTTTCTTGAAATTACCCATTTCTACCCACGTATTTTTTTTTACCCGCAAGGTTGCTTAAATTACCGGTAATTCGGGTAATTGCCCGCACATTGGCAACTCTGTTGACCCATTGACACTGACGGCTGTCACACTACAAGCGTCATTTGACGTTTCAAGTTTAAAACACTAATTTTTATTTACATAACCTACAATCTTGTTGCTGGGACCCAATTCTTGAAATCATTCGACATCATGTCGCATGACGTCAAAATGACGCAATTCTCGAGCGATCTGTATAGTTTTATATGAGAGTCTACGTCATTTTGACGTCATGGGGCCCCTGTTCCAGATTATGTCAATTAACCAAACAAAACACATCTCCACTAGCAGTGTTGCAATTGCAAATAGAAATAACCAAATAAAAAAATTCTCTTAGGCCCGATTTTTCCACCTTCTAATAAAGTTCCCGATAACATTATTTCGGAAGTAACTCGATTTTTATGAATGGTTTTCATGGTGATTCGTAGATTTATTCAATTTATTCATTTATTTATTTGTATTGCCATCTCCAGCAATTATTCTTAACCACTGTGTATAAATCAATTTTATACTTTAGAAATTTTTTTTGAAAAAATCATACTCTTGGTAATGATTAATGAACATAACGGAAGGTAACTTGCAAAATTATTTATTTTGTTAATCATTATTACAGTTTAAGGCTTGGCCGATTTTTTAGCTTCTCTTTCTGATTTCCTTTGCGCAGCCCGTTTCAATTGCTGAGCCGGGTTAAGGTTGTGCCTCTTGGAAAATCTTTGATTGCGCAAAAATTTTGTATCCATCTAAAAGCAGAAGATTGAAAGCGTTAACGAGCGCCTACAATGTTAAGGGTAAACTTACGCCCAGCGTCGACTCATGCCTGTAACGCTTCGGCTTCTTAATGCCGTTGCGATGGGCCTTGCGATCTGTAACGAAGCAAATTTTAAACCACGTTGCAAACGATACGAACGTACCTAATACCCACTTTGATTATGATTGGTGTGATTCTTTGACTTCGCCATCTCCTAACCTACAAAGCAAAACGTGATTATCAGCGCAGCGTTATTTATAAAAATAAACATTCTGTGATGTACAGTAATAGGCGTATTAGTTTAATTTTTCATGTATTTGAATTTCTTATTAAAGAAGATTATTGAAATAATACTAACTTACAGGATGCACGCACGAATAATTCTAGCAAGCGTCAAATTCCGAAAGAAAGAGTGTGGAAAGAGTTTAGTGACAGTGTTGCCACGCGACCAAAATTTAAATCACCAGATTAGCTAACAAGAAGTCACCAGTTAGCAACCGAAAAGCACCAGCTTAAATTCTTTTATGATTTATTTAAATTTTTAACGTTATTATTGAAGCTTTAAAACTTATGCTAAATATTTAGGTACAAATTTAAATTTACAGCGCAATTCAATAGATTAATGAAATAATGAACGAACTGTAAAATCACAGTAAAATGACGGACGACGTGGACATCGTGAATAAAGAGTTGCGTAAAATATGTAACAAAAAGGTAATATTCATAAAATGTGATGGATTCTTTAATATGTGGTGCCGTATCAAATGCGCAGAAATCAGCGAAACGTAATATGACAAAATTATACAGGGAAATCATAAATTACTTCAACCCATGTGACCAATTTAAATTAAGTTTTGTTTTCTAGACGTGGCAACACTGAGAAAAGTGAGGTTACTGTTTCAAAGTTGCGTGTATTTGTCATTGATTATCGTGGCCGTAGGCGTTCTGTCGTGTTTAACCACTTTAATCAAGCGCTCCCAAATGCTGATGTAAATTACGATGCCTTTGTAAATCGCAGACATTATCTTCTCAAACGATTTAACACGCAGCACTGCATTGTTACCAACAGAGTACAGTGTGTTGTCTACACGGCGGGGTCACGTGGGTTGAAATCGTTCTTGGTTTCCCTGTACCTAGACCTAAAAGACACTATTTTATGGTTATGTAAGGACGACAAAAAACTAATAAACTCTTTAGCGAATATAAGAGAGAGAACCATAAAATACCATAGAAATGAAAAAGAATTGAAGATTATGTTTAAGCCATATTATTGTTTCTTAATTTTGTCATATCTTCATTCAATACACCTCACATTATGTCTAACACGTTTCGTATTCGGGCAATTTCTACAGATACAGAACATAAAAACATTTGACAGCTGTCAAACTGACAGTACATTCAATAATTTGTTCGATAATTTTGTTTGTTCGAATCAATTAAAGGCGTTACAATTTGTTTCGACAGAGGTATTCCATGTCATAACTTACGCTTAAAGTATATGTGTTGCGCCGTTTCTGCATAATACGCATACTTGACAGGTGTCAAACTGACATTTTATTTAATAATTCGCTCGGCAATGTTTCCGTGAATCAATTAAAGTCACGACAATTTGTTACTTCTTGTAAATTATATTCAAATGTAAGAGCCACCTTGCACAACACGCATGCTTGACAGCTATCAAACTGACAGTTTCCACTAATAATTCGCTTGGTATTGTTTGCGTGAATCAATTAAAGACGTTTTTCCAGTGGCACTCTTCGTCATAATTTATATTTAAAGTATATCTGAACGTTTCTGTACACACGCACACTTGATTGCTGTCAAACTGACAGTTTGGCAATGTGTAAATCAATTAAAGACGTAACTATTTGTTACTCCACGTCGTAATTTAAATTTAAATGAGAGCCACTTTTACACAGCACAAATATTTGACGACTGTCAAATTGACAGTTTATTTAATAATTCACTCGACAATGTTTGTGTGAATCAATTAAAGTCATGGCGCAATTTGTTACTGCTTGTAAACTATATTCAAATGTAAAGCCCATTTCTCCACAACACACATACCTGACAGCTGTCAAACTCACGATTCTTAATACTTCGTTTGGCAATGTTTGTGTGAATCAATTAAAGACGAGACAATTTAGTAATTTATATTGAAATGTAAACAGATATTAACAGACACCTGACAGCTGTCAAACTGACAATTCATTTCAAAATTCGTTTAGCAATATTTGTCTGAATCAATTTTGTTTTGACAGACGTACTCCTTGTCATAACTTATATTTAAGGTACGTGTGTTGCGCCGTTTCTTCATAATACGCATACTTGACAGGTGTCAAACTGACATTTTATTTAATAATTCGCTCTGCAATGTTTGCGTGAATCAATTAAAGTCACGACAATTTGTTACTTCTTGTAGATTATATTCAAATGTATGAGCCACTTTGCACAACACGCATGCTTGACAGCTATCAAACTGACAGTTTCCACTAATAATTCGCTTGGTATTGTTTGCGTGAATCAATTAAAGACGTTTTTCCAGTGGCACTCTTCGTCATAATTTATATTTAAAGTATATCTGAACGTTTCTGTACACACGCACACTTGATTGCTGTCAAACTGACAGTTTGGCAATGTGTAAATCAATTAAAGACGTAACTATTTGTTACTCCACGTCGTAATTTAAATTTAAATGAGAGCCACTTTTACACAGCACAAATATTTGACGACTGTCAAATTGACAGTTTATTTAATAATTCACTCGACAATGTTTGTGTGAATCAATTAAAGTCATGGCGCAATTTGTTACTGCTTGTAAACTATATTCAAATGTAAAGCCCATTTCTCCACAACACACATACCTGACAGCTGTCAAACTCACGATTCTTAATACTTCGTTTGGCAATGTTTGTGTGAATCAATTAAAGACGAGACAATTTAGTAATTTATATTGAAATGTAAACAGATATTAACAGACACCTGACAGCTGTCAAACTGACAATTCATTTCAAAATTCGTTTAGCAATATTTGTCTGAATCAATTTTGTTTTGACAGACGTACTCCTTGTCATAACTTATATTTAAGGTACGTGTGTTGCGCCGTTTCTTCATAATACGCATTCTTGACAGGTGTCAAACTGACATTTTATTTAATAATTCGCTCTGCAATGTTTGCGTGAATCAATTAAAGTCACGACAATTTGTTACTTCTTGTAGATTATATTCAAATGTATGAGCCACTTTGCACAACACGCATGCTTGACAGCTATCAAACTGACAGTTTACATTAATAATTCGCTTGGTATTGCTTGCGTGAATCAATTAAAGACGTTTTTCCAGTGGCACTCTTCGTCATAATTTATATTTAAAGTATATCTGAACGTTTCTGTACACACGTACACTTGATAGCTGTCAAACTGACAGTTTGGCAATGTGTAAATCAATTCAAGACGTGACTATTTGTTACTCCAAGTCGTAATTTAAGTTTAAATGAGAGCCACTTTTACACAGCACGAATATTTGACGACTGTCAAATTGACAGTTTATTTAATAATTCGCTCGACAATGTTGGTGTGAATCAATTAAAGTCATGGCAATTTATTACTGCTTGTAAACTATATTCAAATGTAAAGCCCATTTCTCCACAACACACATACCTGACAGCTGTCAAACTGACGATTCTTAATACTTCGTTTGGCAATGTTTGCGTGAATCAATTAAAGACAAGACAATTTAGTGATTTATGTTGAAATGTAAACAGATATTAACAGATACCTGACAGCTGTCAAACTGACAATTCATTTCAAAATTCGTTTAGCAATATTTGTCTGAATCAATTTTGTTTTGACAGACGTACTCCTTGTCATAACTTATATTTAAGGTACGTGTGTTGCGCCGTTTCTTCATAATACGCATTCTTGACAGGTGTCAAACTGACATTTTATTTAATAATTCGCTCTGCAATGTTTGCGTGAATCAATTAAAGTCACGACGATTTGTTACTTCTTGTAGATTATATTCAAATGTAAGAGCCACTTTGCACAACACGCATGCTTGACAGCTATCAAACTGACAGTTTACATTAATAATTCGCTTGGTATTGCTTGCGTGAATCAATTAAAGATGTTTTTCCAGTGGCACTCTTCGTCATAATTTATATTTAAAGTATATCTGAACGTTTCTGTACACACGTACACTTGATAGCTGTCAAACTGACAGTTTGGCAATGTGTAAATCAATTCAAGACGTGACTATTTGTTACTCCAAGTCGTAATTTAAGTTTAAATGAGAGCCACTTTTACACAGCACGAATATTTGACGACTGTCAAATTGACAGTTTATTTAATAATTCGCTCGACAATGTTGGTGTGAATCAATTAAAGTCATGGCAATTTATTACTGCTTGTAAACTATATTCAAATGTAAAGCCCATTTCTCCACAACACACATACCTGACAGCTGTCAAACTGACGATTCTTAATACTTCGTTTGGCAATGTTTGCGTGAATCAATTAAAGACAAGACAATTTAGTGATTTATGTTGAAATGTAAACAGATATTAACAGATACCTGACAGCTGTCAAACTGACAATTCATTTCAAAATTCGTTTAGCAATATTTGTCTGAATCAATTTTGTTTTGACAGACGTACTCCTTGTCATAACTTATATTTAAGGTACGTGTGTTGCGCCGTTTCTGCATAATACGCATTCTTGACAGGTGTCAAACTGACATTTTATTTAATAATTCGCTCGGCAATGTTTGCGTGAATCAATTAAAGTCACGACGATTTGTTACTTCTTGTAGATTATATTCAAATGTAAGAGCCACTTTGCACAACACGCATGCTTGACAGCTATCAAACTGACAGTTTACATTAATAATTCGCTTGGTATTGCTTGCGTGAATCAATTAAAGATGTTTTTCCAGTGGCACTCTTCGTCATAATTTATATTTAAAGTATATCTGAACGTTTCTGTACACACGCACACTTGATTGCTGTCAAACTGACAGTTTGGCAATGTGTAAATCAATTAAAGACGTAACTATTTGTTACTCCACGTCGTAATTTAAATTTAAATGAGAGCCACTTTTACACAGCACAAATATTTGACGACTGTCAAATTGACAGTTTATTTAATAATTCACTCGACAATGTTTGTGTGAATCAATTAAAGTCATGGCGCAATTTGTTACTGCTTGTAAACTATATTCAAATGTAAAGCCCATTTCTCCACAACACACATACCTGACAGCTGTCAAACTCACGATTCTTAATACTTCGTTTGGCAATGTTTGTGTGAATCAATTAAAGACGAGACAATTTAGTAATTTATATTGAAATGTAAACAGATATTAACAGACACCTGACAGCTGTCAAACTGACAATTCATTTCAAAATTCGTTTAGCAATATTTGTCTGAATCAATTTTGTTTTGACAGACGTACTCCTTGTCATAACTTATATTTAAGGTACGTGTGTTGCGCCGTTTCTTCATAATACGCATTCTTGACAGGTGTCAAACTGACATTTTATTTAATAATTCGCTCTGCAATGTTTGCGTGAATCAATTAAAGTCACGACAATTTGTTACTTCTTGTAGATTATATTCAAATGTATGAGCCACTTTGCACAACACGCATGCTTGACAGCTATCAAACTGACAGTTTACATTAATAATTCGCTTGGTATTGCTTGCGTGAATCAATTAAAGACGTTTTTCCAGTGGCACTCTTCGTCATAATTTATATTTAAAGTATATCTGAACGTTTCTGTACACACGTACACTTGATAGCTGTCAAACTGACAGTTTGGCAATGTGTAAATCAATTCAAGACGTGACTATTTGTTACTCCAAGTCGTAATTTAAGTTTAAATGAGAGCCACTTTTACACAGCACGAATATTTGACGACTGTCAAATTGACAGTTTATTTAATAATTCGCTCGACAATGTTGGTGTGAATCAATTAAAGTCATGGCAATTTATTACTGCTTGTAAACTATATTCAAATGTAAAGCCCATTTCTCCACAACACACATACCTGACAGCTGTCAAACTGACGATTCTTAATACTTCGTTTGGCAATGTTTGCGTGAATCAATTAAAGACAAGACAATTTAGTGATTTATGTTGAAATGTAAACAGATATTAACAGATACCTGACAGCTGTCAAACTGACAATTCATTTCAAAATTCGTTTAGCAATATTTGTCTGAATCAATTTTGTTTTGACAGACGTACTCCTTGTCATAACTTATATTTAAGGTACGTGTGTTGCGCCGTTTCTGCATAATACGCATTCTTGACAGGTGTCAAACTGACATTTTATTTAATAATTCGCTCGGCAATGTTTGCGTGAATCAATTAAAGTCACGACGATTTGTTACTTCTTGTAGATTATATTCAAATGTAAGAGCCGCTTTGCACAAAACGCATGCTTGACAGCTATCAAACTGACAGTTCCCTTTCAAAATTAGCAATATTTGTCTGAATCAATTAAAAACGTTACAACCTGTTTTGATAGAGGTACTCCTTCTCATAACTTGTACGTAAAGTATGTGTGTTGCGCCGTTTTTGCACAATACGCATACTTGACATATGTCAAACTGACAGTTTATTTGATAATTCGCTCGGCAATGTTTGTGTGAATCAATCAAGGACAACACAATTTAGTAATTTATGTTGAAATGTAAAAGCCATCTATTAACAGATACCTGACAGCTGTCAAACTGACAGTTTATTTTAAAATTCGTCCGAATCAAACTCAATTTTTCTCGAAAATAAATTTATTAATCAATTCACCACAAAATATAAATGCACATAAAGTAAATCAGGGTGTGAACAAACAGTTACTCGTCATTATTCCCGAGATACTCTTGAAGTCTTTTATTCGGAGCCAACTTCCTGAATTTAGTCTTTGAAATAGCCGATGATGACTTACATCTTTTGAATTCCTTCGGCGGCTCAAGCAAATTGCGAGAGTTCTTTTTATTATCTCTTACAGCTGGTTCTAAGTCGTCCTGTATTTCCACGGGTGAAACTGCTCTTGCCATTCGTTCTGCGTGTTTCTGCTGCTAAAAATATTCAAGTTCATTTTTTTTTCCTCGTGTGATACAGAAACTTACGTTCGAAGGAGAGGTGAAGTCAACGTCATTTAGTTCCTTACTTTCGGTGAGATCATTGAAACTTAAATCATTACTCTCGGTGAGATCGATCACACTTGAATCCTTATCGATGTGAATTTCGTCCTCGGGAATATTTAATGCATGAGGTACTGTTGCCATTTTAGTTTCCAAGTCGGACAACTTCTTCTTCAGATACTGCTGTTGCCTTGTGCAATTATTGTGTACTTCTGCGTCGAGCCTAAATTTCAAAGCACATTTAAACAAACTGAACTCTACATCATACTATACACGTGTACTTAAGTTTATGATTTTCTTGTTTGATATCCGAAAGCTGCTTCTTATAGCAAGACAAACTATTGTTAGTGTCCTTTAAATTTGCCGAAGCTTGCCTGGATTTTCTATTAGCTTCCGTTAACTCTCTGCAATAATATTCATGAATTTATTTGAAGCGTGACGAAGGAAATAGTTACTTCTTTAAAGTTGACACAAGCAACTGTAACGAGTCAGCATCCTTGTTGTGTCTTAGCATTTCACTTGCATGTTCCTTGGCTTCGTTCAGAACGCCCAGTACGCCATCGAATTTCTCCAGTTGATCTTTTAGATTGCTAATTTCTTCGCACAAGTGATCGCTTTCTTTGCTCTTCGCTTTGTAATATTCCGCTTGTGCTTTCAACGCTTGGACCGCAGAGTCGGATGTTTTCCTCTCGTTCTCCAAGTCGTGAAGCATGGACCTCAGCTTCGAAGTTTGTTCCTTCGCGTCATCGCATTTCCTAGTGTATATTTCCACGTCCTTCTCTTTCAACTTCAACTCGAACTGAAAGCTGCTAAGTTTATAGTGAAGAGTCTCGGCGGTATCGACGATGCCATCTGTGTTGGCTAGATTGAAATATACTCGATGTATGGTCTCTTCGGTCGCCTTGTTCCGGCACTGCGGACAAGTCCTGGCCCTGGAACGATGCGAATGAGATCGGTTAGGAAGATTATTAAAAGTCTGATCACGCAACCGACGTACTTTTCGACCCATCTTATCAAGCAGCGATAATGAAAGATGTGGCCGCAAGGCGTCGTGTAGACGTCCGACGTGGGTGTCAACAGATCACTGCATATTATACAATTGATGTTCATAGCTGATTTAAAATAAACCTGAAATCTGTAAAGGTTATGTCACAAGTTTAAAATTCTATTGTAATGGATGTTCATGTGTATTTACCTGAAAGTTTAGAGCAATTTTCTATTGCATTCAAATTTGTTCGTTATACGTTTACGGATTTAAATTCAAAAAGTTATGACAACATGCAAATGACAGCTACATGGCCTTCTAGAAAATAGCGTTCTTGATTGGGTGTGGGTACACCAAATTTACCGATCGGTAATCAGCTGATACACCGGTGCAGAGATCGGTTGACTGAATTTAAAAACGCTTCGGTAGATAAACTTCGGTGAACTAACCAAACAAAACTTATAATAACATTTGAAAATAAGCATATTTAATGATATTCTCCATATCGGAAGCTGATGTTTTATTTTTGAACATTTTCCCAACTCCACATCCATTGCAACTATAATAGTAATTATTTTAATTTTACAAAACGCTGCCTACATCTAATAACTTTCTTAGGTTATGTTTAATGTACTGACCGCATGCGCATGGACCATTAACTTTCCTCGGTGCACAAATCATGCACCAGGTGCATGAGTTCGGTACACGTGGTAAATTGTCGAACGCGGTGCAAAAGTAACCGGTTGAATTATCGAAAGCATTCGGTTTATGCGGTGTAAACCCGGTGAATTTTCGTAAATGCCTATTGTTAGTATTATATGTACCTATAGTATTAGTAATAGTACTAGTATTATAGGTAAAAAGTTGTTGACCGGACGAAATGGTACGTTTATTATGAACGGAACAACTTTTTACCTTGAGGTTATTATGAACGCGAGGGGTAAAAAGTTGCACGTCCGACGTTTATTCTGAACGCACCCCTGCATTCTCAATAAAAAAAACGAAACGAAAACGAAAATTCTATCAAGTGACAGATCAACAATAGGAAAATTCAAAGATGAATTGAATGGTATTAAGATATTAGAATACATGGGCAGTGAGTATAGTACCTATATACTCACTGGTAACGAGTTAAGAATAACAGGAGGGAGTCATACTAACAGTAGTTTCTTGTCCAAAGTGGTCACTAAATATGGCCGCTATATGCCAGAGGCATACACAAGCGTTTTACAAACCAACAGTTCATCATTTTTTATAGCTTATTTACTACATTAAGGTTTAACTCACACGTACCACCTTGACGTATCGACGTTATAAACCACTTGATGTCGACCATAAGAAACTACATAATAACCACACAAAACCACATAGAAATCGCAACAACAGTGCACAACAACAAAAGTGGTACGTGTGAGTTAAGCCTAAATTTAACTAACAATAAATAAGATTTGAGAAATGCCAATTGTACTCTATACACCGGAGCTTGCTGCGCCACTGAACATCGAAAAATTCCAAAACTAGCCTAGAAGGCAATCACTCTTTAACAGAAATCTATAATAACAATCATTGCATCGTATGAAAAAGTCACTTACATCCCTTTTATTCTAATCGCCTCAATTGTGAACACAATTGTAAATATTAAAAAAAATTGTGGCGCATTTTAAATTTGCCGCCAAGAAAGAGGAGCCACATTGACTGATGTTCCCGGTACATTGACAATTCAGTTTAAATGAGAACTAGATGCAGCGGATATCCGGCAACCATCCGACCACATTTCTGCTATCCGGCCGCATACCGACTTATTATTATCCAGTCACGCCGTTTATGACATTGGAAAAATTAAGGTTCAATTTAAAATTAGAAATTTTATTTCAATCTTTTATTTTTAAATAAAATTTATAGTTTAAGTTAACAGGGTTTCGATCCAAAAATTAACAGGTACACATTTTTAGTTTGCTGAGCTTTCGCAATATGTATTTATTAGCTCAACAGAGCACTACAAAATATTGGTTACAACTTTAAATTAAATAATAACATTTTCTTACTTTAATACCGCGTATACAAAATAATTTTGAATAATTTTTTTATCTGTCTCGTTTCAAACAAAAATAAACTGATGTGGTAAAATTATTGGCTGTTTTAAGAGAATCAATATTTTTATGTATGAATTCTTAAAAACATCGAAATTTGTGCCATATTTTGGATTAACTGCTGCTGAAGTGGAAGATCTGTTTGCCCGAGATGACTGTGCAGTTTATAGAGATGATGAACAAATACGAGAATGGTATAACGGGTTTCAAGTTCCAAACGCAAATGAGCCCACTCGCATTTATTCTGGCTGGTCTATACTACGTTACTTGGAAGCGAGCACTGAAAACTGTACAAAAAAGTTCGCAAGTTACTGGATTCAATCGGGAAGCATAACAAATTTGCAAAATCTCTTTGCATCATCTGAAATTCGACAACGAATTGAAGAACTTATAAATGGTGAAGAGGTTGAAATATGGACGTTCGAAAGAATGTCGATAAAGAATGTGAAGACATTAAAATCATTACTTAAAAATGATTTTAATTTTATATATACTGGAGACGTTCATCTGTTTCTCCGGTTTTTAGCAGAAAACGGGTATTTAAATGTGATCAAGTACTCAGAGGAGTTAAGCACTCTAAAGGTACCGAATTTAGAATTGAGAACATGTTTGATATCCAACTGTTATAATGCAGCTTTTTTTACAAAAAAATATCATCCCCAAAATATTGAACAATATTTACAAGCATTAGAAGATGTACTAATTCAGCTAAATAAGGATGCATTTATTAAGTTTGCAAAAAGTGTGTCTAATTTGTTTGGAGCAAAAATGCCTACTAATGAAGCTGAACTTAATGCCATTTTATTCACTTTGACATATAACGTCAAAATATATTCTGTGCACAGTGAGTTAAGTGTCCGACGAATAAAACGTTTTGGAAGGCCACCTCATCTTGACATGTTTGTGATGTTCAAGAATGTGGGTATGATTCTTGAGTTGAAATTTAAATCAGAATCTGCACAGCAGGCCCATACTCAAATTAATACGCATGGATATTATACTGTCTTTGATGAAACGGAATACAGGGCCATCACGAAGAAAATCTATGTGGGCTTACACATGGATGAACAGAAGAAAGTTGGTCTATGTTACACAGTAAATAATTCAGGTAATTGAGAAATTGTTGAGAGTAAAAATATATCACACTTATTACTATTATTGTAGCTCTGGAAAGTGTCACCAGCGATGATTCACAAACAGACCACTAAGCCTAAATGTTACAGTTGGGATATTTCTTTTCATCCGAGAGAAATCTAATGTTTTTAATGTTTTTAATGTTTCGAACTAGTACGAAAATGTTGCTGGAATAAACCTCTTATTATAGATCAAATTATAGATTCACAAAATTTCCGCTAAGTGTCAGCCACTCCGTGATTTTTTCAATTGTAATTTTCGCAGGAACGCCGGGAACTGTCAAAATATAACATTTAGGTTGAGTTACGCAAAGGAGCCGAATTTACAATGTCTTAATAAATTCTTTTAAGAACGAAGATATTTTTTTTTAAATGGCTGCGTTCACCATTGCAAGTGGCTGCCAGTTTTGTTGGCTGAACGGGACGCTAATTTTCAACCTGTTTACCAAGCGGACGCCATTTTTAGAAGCCTAATTTGATTCCGCTGAATTGTATGAACGTGTTCATAAATGGCGGGATGAGCAGTGAATCTATTAAGCGTCCACCAGATCACAAAGTAAATGCTGAAGCAGCTAAGTGTAAGCAGCTCATCTCCGGTGAACGCAGCCATTGACCACTTCCACAAACGAGTACGAAATTCATTTGCAAATGTTTATAAACTTGTTGGGGGTGCTTATCTTCAAATACAATGGAAACTTACATTTTTTGATAAGAGGTTATGTTCTCCACGTGGCGGTTGCAGGGCAAGAATTAAAGAAAAACGCCGGAGTCGCTCTGCTTCGGAATTTCATTGTGTCGCACGACCGGTTTCGCTAAAAACTTAGCATTTTCAAGCGCCTAATTAGAGCATGCGCGTGGACAGGAGCAGGAGCACCAACTTTCTTTCTTTTCTAATATAAACTTTCCGTTTTAATTCTCACTGTCAATGTCAAAATTTGAAAAAATCATGATTTTGAGTACCTATACTTACTTGTACATTCAGTTACTAAAGTGCGATTTACACGAACAAGTTTTTCTTTTGAAGCGGCTTTAAAAGTGACGTTAAAAGTATACCTGCATGTATAAGTTCTCTTGCTTGTGCAAAACTGCCAACTTTGAAACCTTTGAAAGTGAAAGAGACAGGACAGTCTTCCACTGCAGCGTTTTATTTCACAAACAATAAAGACACAAACACAAACTTCTAATTGTCGGAATTAAAGGTTATAATGAATCACAGGTAGTAAAGTTAAGTTGGTATATCGAGGAATAGGTAGACTGCGCTTGCGCAAACCGTCAACTTTTACAGAAACCTGTAGAAAATAGCGTTTTGTTCCAGGTTTTCTGTAAAAGATTTCTTGTACAAGTAAAGTTTTAAGTAATTAGTTGTTTCTTTGTAATGCATGCAAATATTAGAGAGAGAGAAAACTTTTAATGTCACTTGCAAAGAAAAACTTGTTCGTGTAAATCGCTCTTAACGTGCGAGTGGATAAAAATGTCACAAGTGGGCAGGAATGCCAACGTCCAATATGCCATCATTTTGTCGATGCATGTGTCAAGTAAACGGATAATATGTAAATGTTAACTAAAACTATAACCATTAATATGTACTTAGATTTTGTCTTCGTACAAATAACCCACCGAGGTTAATTGAATGTTTATCGGTCGTTAACATAATAATACTTTGTTGTTGAACACTTGATATAAATACATACAGTGGAACCGATTAATATCTAAAGGCGGATTCATGCTCGTCCGCGTATTGGTGGTGTCGCAGAACTACGCGCGTTTTACTGTTGCACTCGGCTGCAGATCCAATGCGGGTTTTCGTTCGTACGCAATTTTAAGTAAATACTAAGGCTGGGTTTCTCAGTCCTAGTTTAACTTTGAACTCCTATTTATTTCCATAGGAACGATTGTTTTTATAATTGCTACCATGGGAATAAACAGGAGTTTAAAGTTAAACTATGACTGAGAAACTCGGCCTAAGCGTTGAGAGGTTATTCAACTGATGATAGATAGTACTCTGCCTTTTAATTTAACTTTGGCATGTATAGTGCACGTATATTCAGCATATAAGGTCGAAATTAAAGACAGCTGGACCTAAAGGGTGGCGCGCCAATCCAACTCAAACGTGTCAAAATAACAAAAGTGTTTCTAACCTCGAACATCGACGTTGGCGCTGACAAGATGACCTCCTCACAACAACAAGGTTTGCAAAAGTGAATTCCTGGATCGCTTGCAAATCTATACTAACCCAGCAGGTTTTCCAACATCTGGCAGAGTGGTTAGCAACAGAAGAAGTCCAGGTGATTAAGACAACGATCGACTGATCGTTCCTGGAACGCACGGCCGGGCTCCGCTTCTGACGTCACGTGTTTAATGACGCGCCTCACCTTCTTTAATCAGTTGCCTTCCAGTAACGACTCTATCGATCAACCAATGGGAAACGAGATTTCCAGGGCAAGGCTAACGGAAAAAAATGAACGCCCGAAACTTCACATTCACAACAAGGGCTGAAGTTTGTTTACGTTTAGTAGCATCTTGGTCAATCAACCTGGAAATCGTTTTCCCATTGCATTGGTTGATCGATAAAGTCGTCACTGGAAGGCGACTGATTAAAGAAGGTGAGGCGTGACGTCAGAAGCGGAGCCCGGCCGTGCGTTCCGGGAACACCGGGTAATTAAGCGTGCCAGGACGGCACTGAACCCGAGCTCATCTAATGGACGAATGCTGAGCTAGCACCGCATCCACCACAAAGACATCGAAGAGGTTAAAGAAAGCCGTCGCCTACCTTCTAACTGAATCTGTGAATCCCAAGACAAGTCTCGAAAGGTGCCTACGTCACATAGTCATCAAAATACGCGGAATGAAGAGGTCGATCATTTCAAAGATAAGATTACACAAGATATTTGTTGGAAGATACCAGTGCCAAAGAGGAAGAAAGGAAGTGACTCTGTCCTATCAAGGAAGTTAATGAAGATGCTGCCGAAACCGTATTTTAAGTTGTCCAAGACACCAGAAAAGGTGGCACCACTGTTAGAGCCCTTTTATTATGAATCTCAAGACAAGACAGCAAAGGTGCGTCACATAGGTCATCAAAGCACGCCGATTGAAGAAGTTGGCCGTCTTAAAAAAGAGATACTGGTTTGGAAGGTACGACAGGGAAAGAGGAAGAAAGGTAGGTCAATGAAGCAATGAAGAAATGCCGAATCGAGATAATCTATCAGAGAAGTGTTGTCTGGACCGATGCAGTTGCGCAAGCCACCCAGAGAAGGTGATTTCAATGCAATACGAACGGTCAGTCAATCGTGTGGTTCCACGTTCATCTTTGGAAGGAAACGCCAAATCTAATGACTGAACGAATCCGATAGACTGAGCTTTGGATTTAAAAAAGTTTTGTTTGCGGAGATTTGATCTTCTTCTTCACTTCACTGCCGTAGAAACGTCGATCTTCTTTTTCTTTTTTTTATTATTTAACTTGTTTATTTCCACGTTGCCTCTCTTTTGTCAAACGATCACGGTTTCGTCGTTTGTTTTCTTATCAGTCTTGTGACATTCGAAGGGTCCACTTAAGAATCATCGATCTTCTTTGGTTTTCCTCATCTTTTTAGGACGTGCCCTGAAAAGAACCAAGCAAAGCAACTTTTGGTGTCAAAACTAAAACACCTGCGAATAATGTTTGAACCTTCTCCATTGCAGAAGAATATCCTCAGGGCTGCTGCTGCAACCTGTGGATAATATGGATATCCTCCTCTTCGTGTTGTCTATCTCCTTGCAGATTTCAATATGTCTGTTGCTGACTTCCATGTTATGTCTATCCACTACCAAGTGTAAAGCTATCAAAATCGAGAGAACAAAGAGCCCAGCATTCGCCACTTAAGTAACTGCATTAGAAGCAATAGGTGATGGTGAAGCAGCAAATTTCCATCAAGGTGGCGAGTCAAGGTTCCTTTCGGTCCGCCTCCAATATGCCCTCTGGGCCATCTACAACGTCAATTGGAAAAGTGATGCCTATCTGTCAAGCGGGAACACATCGAAAAAGAAAAAGAAGGTAAAAATATTGTTAGTAGAGACCAGGAAAAAGACAGATCAGTGAGAGAACGAAAATTGCTGTGTTGAGTGTCTGACCTAACCAATAAGTTATCAAAACAGACCGGAAATGGAGATACCTATTTCCATAGGAACAATTGTTTTTATGATTGCTACCATGGGAATAAACAGGAGTTTAAAGTTAAACTATGACTGAGAAACTCAGCCTAAACGTTGAGAGGTTATTCAACTGATGATAGATAGTACTCTGCGTTTTAATTTAACTTTGGCATGTATAGTGCACGTATATTCAGCACCATTTTTGCATAATTAATTAATTGAAATTCATCCCGCAGCCATCGTTTTAGGTTATGATGACCCACAACAACGTAAATGCGCGTAAAGTTAAACTTCTGCGTCATCAATATCGATTGAAACGTCAAAAATTTCTGCGCGTGAGCTAGAACGGTTGCATAAAATAGCATAGATGGCCACTTCTGCGCATCCGTTGAATTCTGCGACATAATATTCTGCGTACGAGCATGAATCCGCCTCATCCCCCTTAACACAGAAGTTCACATTAAGGTCAAGATAAAGGAAACGAAACTATTCGTTGTCATGGAAACCAAAATTACCATATGATACATATTCGGACACGCAATGATCTGTAGATTCCAAACACGTAAAAATATACATGGTGTTCCAGTTAAAATAAGAAAGTTGACATCACTTCCGACGAAACCGGAAGTCCTACCGTGCTTGATAGTAGGTATGTCGGAAAATTCATTTTTTTTTTTGTTTAATTTATCCTTTCCAAATTTCATGTAAATTGATTAAAAAATGCAAATTCTAGAAAGGTGAGCACACGGCGTGGGACACCCGGTATACGTATAACTCGTTCAATATATCTTTTTCTTTTTTGTATGCAATCTCACGAGTAATAAGAACAGCACCCGATTTAACAAGTGAGTTTTTGGCGAGCTCAACTGAGTCTGCTCTTCCTTCAAAAGACTTAGAAGTGAATTTCTTGTGAGAATTGTGAATGTCCTTTGAGGTTATGTCTGATTTGATCACGTCGAATTCTTTGCAATCACAAAAAACACATAACTTTCTGGTTAGGTATTTTCATACGAATGAATATTTTTAATATGTACTTTCTTAGATAGCACAAAAATTTCGTTTCTTTTTTTAAATCTCGATCGTCTTAATCTAAACTCGATTTAAAGGCTGCGTTCGTTTATTCAACTCCGTTCACTCGCTCTTTTCTCACTTTTACTTCGCTCTCACTCTAATTTTACTCCATCCCTGCACCGAATGAATAAACGAACTCGGCCTATGTCGTTTCAGTTGTTCTTATTACTCACCAAGTAACAATAAGCCCATTTTGTGGTAAAAGAAATACAGCTATAGTAGCGTTTTCGATTGTTTCACTGACTGTCCACTCAGAATATCTTCATTTTGTTTTATTGCACGAGGTTAAAGCAAGATGAGAATATTCTGAGTGCATATACATAAGTGCACCCCTATCGAAAACGCTATAATATTCTTCGCATGTAAGCTTAGGCCATTCGAATAGTTAACGAGTGTTATGTTACGCTTTACGCTATCTAAATGACCTCTTATCTGTGATGACTGATGACTTGATGAGACTTTTGACCATATTGTAGTGCCAGTTATCGCCCGAGATTGTTTACGTTAAAAAGAAGTTTGAAATTCTTTGGCGAATACGTACGCGTAAAAGGCGATTCTGATTTTAATTTAATAATTTAGGGAATTTTGGAATTACATGCGTCAAAAAAGTGTCCCCTTTTTTTGGCTCCGAAAACTCATACAGTCGCTTGCTATAAAAAATAGATAACGTGGTAGATAACATTAACCTTAACAGTCTATTATTGAAAAAACTGGGCCTTAGTCATTCGTCCAACATCCTTAGTATTTCAGTTTTGTTGTATCGTAGTAGGTAATTAATGTAAAGTACATACCATCAATTTTTATAAACTTCCACGCAACTCAGCAGGTTCAAATAAGCACTAGCGCTTCTGTCGGCTTTGTTGCTTAGCTTTGCGATGTCACTCGGCGACGCCCATCACCAGCGTTGCCAACATTGCCTAACCAATCTATCGTACGGGTATACCAAAATTATTGTACATTATCAACTTTCACTTTCCAAATTATTGTACGTTTACATAGTTTCATTTTTTGTTATTTTTGGATGAAGAATACCGATATTTAATACATTTTTCTTTACTGAAAAATAATCACTATATGTGCAGTTCATTTGTTTATTATGTGACATTATGCCGATCGATCGGTCGATAAGTCAAAGAGCTTTTATGTGTCTATCTCCTTCTAACTTTCGTGAACCAGCCTTACGACTTTTGTCATGTCATGTCATTTCAATTTCTTGACTTAGATCTATACGATCGGCATATAATAAAACCTATAATTATATTATATAATTAACCTGTGATTGTAAAATCAGGCCTAAAACTATTATATAATTTGCTGAAAAAAAATCGTCAAATTATTGTAAAAATATTGTACAAAAAAGCTATCGTATGGGTCCTTAAAATTATCATACAATTCGATAATTATTGTACGATTGGCAACACTGCTCACCACAGACGCTCACTGGCGGTTAGTTTACAAGCGGCTAAATCCTCGAAACGGCTCCCATTACTGCGCATGCGTTATGATTTGAAATAACATACATTAATCTGCAATATTTATGTAGTACAGAAAAAAAAGAAACTTAAAAAGAAATGGATATTATGTGTTTAATATTGTAGTGTATTAGTATTGTACAGTTAGGCAGTTGGCAACGGGCAGGGAGAGAGAGAGATGAGAGTTTGACATGTACAGGTTAGATCATAGTTAGAAATGGTGGGAATAAAAGTTTAAAGAGTTTAAACGCCTGTTATTTGTTATAGAAGAGTAAACAGTACAAATATGCACAAGAATCTTGAACAGACATTACAAAAATGTGCGTAACAAGACATTTACATCTATAATTTTAAAATGTCGTTTATATCGACACGATTACACGAGATGGAGTGATTATATATATATAACGAACTTTTCTAGAGCGTTCCATTACGAAATTTGGTAGTCGATAAGACCCAATCAATTAAAAAATGTTTTATTGAGAACTATAAGGTGTTACATACATGCAGTGTAAATGTGAAACTAATAGCGTTTTCGATTGACCGCACTAGTGCGCACTCAGAATATCTTCATTTCGTGTTATCACATGAGGTTAAAAGAAGATGCAAATACACTGAGTGCAACCGGTACAAGTGAATCGAAAACGCTATAAGACTAAAGATAAAAACGTGTTGCGCGCACTTTATGCGAACTTGTTATCTCCTTGGATTCCTGGAATGACCACACCTAGCAGTACCATCTTACAGATGTTCCAGGGTCATAACTTACGTCACTGATGCCCGTATGTACAAACAAATCTCAAGGTAGACTTAAGGAAAAAGCGTTGAGTTAGAAATTCATTAGGTGCTTTCCAGGTAAGCACCCAGTAGTTCCGCTACCTCCGTCCCCTGAAGTACCTACCTAAAATTTTGAACTCCAAGTTCTGAATGGAAGAGGAAGCGAATGAAGCGTTAGGTCATTAAATATCAACCAACCATATGTCACGTCAACAACAACATTTCAAATTTACGTTCCATGCGCAGAGTATTACACTCTCGAGTAGTTCCGGAGCTTGAAGTTCCAACCTGGAATCTGGAAAGCACTTATAGGGACCGTGGACATGCGATGACAGCGCCACCAATGGCCATATTTTGCATAAGTGGTATGAAAACACGAGTGACAGTATGATGACAGTTCAAATGTACATCTCTCATTTCAAATGCTCAGTGTACATTTGAACTTGAATTTTGTAATTAATTTCATACCAGAAGGTCAATTACTTATTATGTACTACAACTGTAAATTGTCATAAGAGTTATAGTAACAGGAAGAATGTTAAATTTTACAATTATCCAAACAGTAGTAAGAAAATATATGTATATGGATTGAAACATTTAAGTTTGTATGCCGTTTTGAAAGTGATTCATAGATTTCAATATCGATTAGTCATTACGTACAACGTACTCTATTCGAAAAATGTGCAGGAGACTCAGATGAAATGAAACTTTGAAGAATTTCATGAGAAGTCGGAAAGCAAGTCAACAAATGTAGGCCAGTTTCAAATGCTGTTGATGATTAACGGATGGTTAGTCTTGGTATTGTGAATACATTTACGGTCAGGATACTGATGGTATGCGTTTCATGTGAAGAAGTCAATTTAAACAATAGCCCCAACCGATCATCAGACCGACTTCATGTCAAATGCATGTGGAACATGTTTTATACTATTTAACTGGAATACTTTGTGTTAATTGTATTAAAAGACTGATTATATTAGTGATGTTTCTTAAATTGAGGTTTGTACTCAGATTTTTGTTTAATTTACCTATAGCACTTTTACATTAATTCTATGAGTCACTCTCGTTACCCATTTTATTTATACAAATGGGTGTAAAAGAGCAAAAAAGAGCGAAGAACACGTTCCAGTTAGGCAAATTTCCATAAATTTGTGTACGGAGATTTAAAATCTACCGTGTTTGAAACGAAAAATTTAGAGACAGCTGTAGTTCTTGCCAAATGAAATTGTAATTAAATTGATTTGTTTAATTGGCAGTATTAGAGAATTAGAATATCTTATAAAT
This sequence comes from Dorcus parallelipipedus, assembly GCA_958336345.1. Lineage (NCBI taxonomy): Eukaryota > Metazoa > Arthropoda > Insecta > Coleoptera > Lucanidae > Dorcus > Dorcus parallelipipedus. Next base: position 47,331,200 of record OY284479.1, read on the forward strand.
CATCTCTGATGAGGCCCAATCAGGCTGAAATAATTCACGTGATTTATAAGATATTCTAATTCTCTAATACTGCCAATTAAACAAATCAATTTAATTACAATTTCATTTGGCAAGAACTACAGCTGTCATTAAAAAATTTAGAAATAATGGAAAACGCACATGTCCAACAATAATCAACTGCCGATCTTCTGATGTGTTTTCTGAAATACTGTGCTCATAAACAATAGAATTCAATTTGTAATATATTTTCACATCTATTAGTGACACCATGCAGGATTTGTATAAATTTTGCATATTTAGAAATTGTACAGATTATCAAACGATAAAACTTGTTGCAAGATTTGAGTAAATTTAGAAAAGGCCCTAAATATTTTTAATACAATTACAAGAAATAACAACAAATCTGCGCACAACCAAAAATTTTATTTACCATCAATGCCATACAAAATTTCTTCCGCAAATACCAAAATTTTCGCTCGGCTATTGAAGTTACGCATAGGGTGACTGCGCCACTACCACTACCACTTACATAAACAAGATTTTAAAATATATTTCAACATCCATTGTAATTGCAAAATTAAAAATTACAGAGTGACGTTAATAACGTCACTTCAACGTGTCACAGGTGTATTAACCTAAAAACAATGGGCGCGTTTAGCGAACAGCAGCTGCTGAGTTGCTTACTCAGCAATCGTTTGTGATTGGTTCACATTAAGGTAATAGCCAATCACAAACGATTGCTGAGTAAGCAACTCAGCAGCTGCTGTTCGCTAAACGCGCCCAATGTTTTCATACCACTAACCACTAATGCATAAATTATCGCCAGGCGGCGCTGAACGCAGGCATGTGCATGGTCCCTATATAGTTGATTTTTGATTTTATCGCGCGCGTGCACGATCGAATCGTCTAGTGAAAAACTGGCAACTTTCTTGCCATGAATCTGGTGAATTTAAAATTTTTCATGTGGCAACACTGCTGCTCGCATTTCCATGTGGTTCCAAGCATAAATGGTGGTGTTACATCGAGCTCGTTGAATTTGGTGAGATGAAATGCATAATTAATAATTAATTAGTTTATTGAACAAAATGCTTGCCTGAGCTAAGTACAGCTGCACAACACACTGTTAATAAACATACTTATTATCTGTTTACTCCGTTTCTTCGTTAGAATAGGCGAGTTAGGGGTGACATTTTGTTGATAACTCAACAAAACAAAATAAAAATAAACTGTTTGCATTCGTAATTTAGATTAGGACACTAATAATTAACAATTAAAGAGTAAAATATGGAGTAATAAAAGAAATTTTTGCACCGTTTACACAGACAATTAAAGGGTGCGTTTAGGGAATCCAACCTGCTTCTGTTCTGATGTTGTCCTGACAACGTGCTGATAACTACCAACAGCTGTTAATTCCCTGAATGCTATTTATGCTAGCGTACGAATTTCAAGGATGTTATATTTGTTATTTATTTATAAATTTTATAAGCAACGGGTTCTCCTTTATCTCCTGCTTTAGCTGAAGTTGTTGTGCAGGAACTAGTTAGAAAAAACTGTCATTAACTCTTTACTTTTCAATTTAATTTTGTATTTTCGTTGCGTGGATGATATTTTATTGATTCTACCTTCAGATAAAGTAGATTTTGTTTTAGGTACAATTAACTCTTTCCGTACCGTAGAAAGAGAAATTAACAATTCATTTAGTTTCCTTGATAAAGTACAAATGAGCCGGTCCAAGAACGGAATTTACATTACGTGTCAAAATCTAATTATTTAATAATTATGATGCTGTTAGTATTACTTTGTATATTTTTACTGTATGAATGCTTGCTACTAAAATTCTACTGCTTCATACTTAACGTGTAATTTTGTTAGAGATTGTTTAACAAAATATGTACAGTAAGTCTAGGGTTTATACAACGTTTCTATAAATGATTCTAACATCAAAGTAGGCATTGAATATTCCACCTCCTTTTGAATGTGTATTCTACTATCTGAGAAATGTCAGTGTCAACGCTGTCATAAACTTGAAACTTTTAAATACAGTAAAACTCGGATATAACGAGGGCTCAAGGGACCACGCTTATTGCTCGTTATATGCAAGTGCTCGTTATAAATGAAAAAATTAAATGCATATGTGATATGTATTATGAACAGCAAAAGAATCTGGGACAACTATACTCCTGCATTTTTTTGTTTATTTAATAAACTAATAAGTTTGAATACAATTTTAAACAATTTATTTTGCTTGTTTTATGGTAACGTAAAAAATACGCAAAAGAACAAACGAACAGTTTTTTTTAACAATTAATTCGTCGTATTTAGATTTTTTGTCGGGCATACTACCTACTTCTACATCTAACAAAAAAATATTTTCAAATTTTTTGAAATTAAGCTCGCTATATGCAAGGTAAAAGCTATAAGCAAGTTCTCGTAATAAACGAGCTCGTTCTAAACAAATATTTTTATATGTAATTTACCATATCGAGAAACGGGACTTTTCAATTTCCTCGTTATAACCGAGTTCTCATTATAACCAGTGCTCGTTGTAAGCAAGTTTCACTGTAAACCATTATTGCTAAAACACAATACCAGTATCAAATGTTTCAATTTGAGTTTACAATTTATTCCTTAAATTGATGATGTTGCACCAAATAAGCTTCTGAAAAAGATGTTTGATTATTTAAGAATTAAAATTGATGACTGTGTTCAGTATCAGTGGTTAGTGGCACATGATCATTTATTTATCAGAGGTAATGCGATGTTAGAATCATTTATAGAAACCTTGTACATACAGTTCTTTCGCTCGATCTTTGCAGTCACGTCGCACTATCGATTCGAGAAACGAAATCAACATATTCTTTTATCCTTATCTAATACGTATGTTAAAACAATGATGGAATTTATAAATTTGTCATTTTGAGTCGATAATTTTCTGACGTAACTGCAAAGATCGAGCGAAAGAACTGTAGTTATTTTGTTGCATTTGTTATAGATTATGAGCAGCCCAGTCACAGAACGACTAAAAGTGGAAGGAGAAAGTGAAAGTGCTGCCCTAAGAGAAGTAAGTTTAGCCTTAATATAGGGATCATGCACATGCGAAGCCAGCGCCACCAATGACCATATTCTGCATTAGTGGTATGAAAATACGAGTTGTTTCAAATTATTAGTGTACATTTGAACTTGAATATTGTCAATACCAGGAAGCTCAAGTATTATGTACTACAATCGTAAATTGTCATAAGGGTGATATTATTCCCATGCAAGAAATATTTTCATATCACTAATTCACAAATCACCACGCCAGGCGGCGCTGAATGGAGAGATGTGCATGGCGCCTATAATATTCATATAAATGTATATTTATGTGATGTCCTTTTTTTCTTTTGTAGGGCACATCCTCAAAACCGAAAAAATTTCATATGGCTCATACGTCCGAGTTTGAAGAGGTCATCAAAATGCCCGGATTTGTCGACAAGACGTTATACATTAAGGATTTTCTTGAGATGGGAAGACGTGTGATAATTGTAACGGCACCCAGAAGGTTTTTTAAATCGACTAATTTAGACATGGTTAAACAATTCTTATCAGGAAACAAAACACCTTTTAAAGAAAACAATTTAAAAATATATAGAGAGGAAAGGCAATTTTTCGAAGAAAATTGTAAAGTAAATCCTGTGCTCTGTGTAGACATGAAGTCGGTTAGTGGCTACACTCGTGAAGGCGTCCTTGAATCTCTACAGGGTATCATTAGAGATGCATACGATGATCATAGTGAGGTTCTGATAAAATGTGACGGAGAAAAGTATGCTTGGTCAAATGACAAATTAGAAGATGTGAATATCACTGTAGAAAAATTTGTAATGTATTGGAAAGGTACTAAAACGCTTGATATAAATGATGTAATAGATGCACTTAATGACTTATCTCAATGTTTGCATGTGCATTATGACAAACTTGTCTATGTACTCATAGACGAGTATGATGCGCCAATAATGAATATGTTACTGAGGGAGCCAAACGTAAATGAAGATGTTGTAGATTATACCATTAATCTAATAAGTAGAATTACGTGTCATTTGTTGAAATCTAATGAGCATCTGCAGAGTGGGTTAATTCATGCGTGTACCCAATTAGCATGGCTGTTATCTCCAAACAATATTAAATCGTATGAATTCCTGAAAACATCGAAATTTGTGCCATATTTTGGATTAACTGCTGCTGAAGTGGAAGATCTGTTTGCCCGAGATGACTGTGCAGTTTATAGAGATGATGAACAAATACGAGAATGGTATAACGGGTTTCAAGTTCCAAACGCAAATGAGCCCACTCGCATTTATTCTGGCTGGTCTATACTACGTTACTTGGAAGCGAGCACTGAAAACTGTACAAAAAAGTTCGCAAGTTACTGGATTCAATCGGGAAGCATAACAAATTTGCAAAATCTCTTTGCATCATCTGAAATTCGACAACGAATTGAAGAACTTATAAATGGTGAAGAGGTTGAAATATGGACGTTCGAAAGAATGTCGATAAAGAATGTGAAGACATTAAAATCATTACTTAAAAATGATTTTAATTTTATATATACTGGAGACGTTCATCTGTTTCTCCGGTTTTTAGCAGAAAACGGGTATTTAAATGTGATCAAGTACTCAGCGGAGTTAAGCACTCTAAAGGTACCGAATTTAGAATTGAGAACATGTTTGATATCCAACTGTTATAATGCAGCTTTTTTTACAAAAAAATATCATCTCCAAAATATTGAACAATATTTACAAGCATTAGAAGATGTACTAATTCAGCTAAATAAGGATGCATTTATTAAGTTTGCAAAAAGTGTGTCTAATTTGTTTGGAGCGAAAATGCCTACTAATGAAGCTGAACTTGATGCCATTTTATTCACTTTGGCATATAACGTCAAAGATTATTCTGTGCACAGTGAGTTAAGTGTCCGACGAATAAAACGTCTTGGAAGGCCACCTCATCTTGACATGTTTGTGATGTTCAAGAATGTGGGTATGATTCTTGAGTTGAAATTTAAATCAGAATCTGCACAGCAGGCCCATACTCAAATTAAGACGCATGGATATTACACTGTCTTTGATGAAACGGAATACAGGGCCATCACGAAGAAAATCTATGTGGGCTTACACATGGATGAACAGAAGAAAGTTAGTCTATGTTACACAGTAAATAATTCAGGTAATTGAGAAATTGTTGAGAGTAAAAATATATCACACTTATTACTATTATTGTAGCTCTGGAAAGTGTCACCAGCGATGATTCACCAACAGACCACTAAGCCTAAATGTTACAGTTGGGATATTTCTTTTCATCCCAGAGCAATCTAATGTAATGATTGTTATTATTTTGTAAAGAATAAATAATTAATTTTTTCTAAGTCGTACTACTTATTGTTCGTTTACTTGACATCCGCACTGTCAAACTAAGGGCCAAATTCAGAAACCTCACTCATACTCAATTCACATTCAAATTTGACGTTTGACATTATTTTAAATTCAGAAATGCTTTTACATTTACTCGTATAATCAAGTTTATGGCCGGTATAGGTATTTCGATCATCTGTGATTTATGATAGAAAGTCAAAGTCATTAAAATGAAAGCGTTTCTGAGTTTCAAAACTGTGAGTTGAGTATGAGTAACATTTGTGAATTTGGCCCTTAAGGCCGTTTTCCATAAGAGCTGCGTAGCGGTAAAGTTGTAAAGCGGTGCGACGTACAGGGTGGATCAATTTCGATCTCTCTTATGGACATCTCTGTAACCATAAAGCTGGATTTACATGGAGCGTTGAGCGCGTCAAAACGCCGGGCATATTGTATTCCCATTGGTTAGTGCTCGTTACGTAAAGAGCAGTAGCCAATAAGAGTATAGTACGCCACGCGCTCAACGCTCCATGTAAATCCAGCTTAAGAGATAGAAAAAAACTAGTGGCCAAGTCTCGATCTCTTTTTTAGAGATAGAGTCAATAGACTAAACCAAAATTGGTCATCTTCTTTTGTTTTCGAGTGCAAAAATTGACGTTTCGTTAATGGCGCATATCTCGTTTATTTTTACAGATATTAAACAGCTGTTTGGACATTATTAGGACACTTTTTGGAATACAATTCAGTGGTGTAGTTGGTTTTTTGATACTTAATTAAATTTTCTAGTCATAACATAAACATATATTTTTTTTATGGAAATCATAGTAGAGTTTTTTTTCTGTTTCAAAAATAATGCATCGAAAATAATAAAAAAGGCGTTTTATTCTATTAACTGTAAGAAATAAACCCAACAAAGTATATATTTTTGAAAACAGAAAAAAAATCTTGTCAACAAATGCTTGACATACTTTGATGTGTTATTATTATTCGTCGACACTCTCATAATTTTAGCGTTATTTTCGTACACGAAAAAATAGCATGATCTACACGTTAGAAAAGTGAATTTCCATGTTCGTACATGGCCAGCTCCATAACATTCACTGACGTGTATGTATGGCCGTTTCAATTCGCCTAAAATTCGGTTTCGAGAAAGCATGCCGTGGAGTACTCCCCTCAGCGCTCCCTATTAAAGATACTACAAAACTACTGACAGTAACGTAATGACAACTGCAATTAGTTAAAAACTCACAAGAGGCGCATTTCAATTCCTCATTCGTAAATCAATCTGACATGCGCAGTTGGTTCTCTGTTTTACCGGCTTTACTTGAGTATTTGACAATTGACACGCTGGTGTCTTAACAGTTGGCTGATATTTCGTGACACATCGGGTCTTTGACAAAGGAAGTCGTACGTCGTAGCTTGCATAATAATTTTTTTTTGTCATAATTCGATTAACCTCAAAATGTTCGTTTGTGGACATGATCTAGCTTTCAGTTGTTGGACGACACGTATTCGCGGGTGTGGAAGTGGCCAATGCAAATAAAAGACAATCGATTTTAGAATACAATTCAGCAGATGAATTTAAAAAAAAGAACAATTTGAAACAGCGACGAAACAAAGAACTACTTGCTTTCCACATGCTCGGCAGATTAATAAGAATGCTGCAATAGATGGCGCCGTTCAATACCTCACACAAATACAACTTATTTCGTGATTTCGACAAGTGACGTTTTATTATTGATCTTAGCTGCTTTTGTTTATTCCACTCCGTTCACTCTGTTTACTTTTTACGAACTCTTGTCTCACTCTTACTTGTATTAAAACTTATTCGCTCACTCTTTAGAGTGCGAAAAGAGTAAATGGAGTGAACGGAGTTGAATAAACGAACGTAGCTCTTGAAATGACTGTCAGTTGAAACTTTGCTCAATAGATGGTGGTGCATAAAAGAACAACTTTGAGCTGTCTGGGAGGTATCACCATCCAGGTGCTTTCACGAAATAAAATTAGAAAATCCCTTTAGGAAAAAAAAATCGCCGAATCCCTAACGATTTGGAAAATTTATCCCTTAAATTGGCAACACTGCAAACGAGCATTCAGCTGGATTTACATGGAGCGTTGAGCGCGTCAAAACGCTGAGCGTACTCTACTCCCATTGGTTAGTGCTCGATACGTAAAGGGCAGTAGCCAATGAGAGTACAGTACCCCCGGCGTTTTGACGCGCTCAACGCTCCATGTAAATCCAGGTTTAAGGAAAAGTATTCGCTAGCGCCAGCGATCGCCACGCCCGCCGCCGCGCTGCATGATGCAACAGAACTACTCAAAGTAGGGTTTGAAAGTCAGGTGTTTTTTTTAATGTTTATTGTCAAATATGTCGTGCGTGCTTTTACATTTATTTTTATTACCTAATTAGTTTATCACGCGTTTAAATCGTCACTAATCCGACTTTGAGCGACCGTAATAGCAGCGACGGTAGCGCCACTTGTGAGAATGGCGACAGCGAATACTTCACCGAAACTGTTGTTTACATTCGTCAGTTTTGAGTTTGATTTTTTGGAGTAGTTTTTGGAAAGATTTGAAAATTAGAGGTGTTTAGGGGATATCCAACTAACTTAACGTCTTGAGAGAAGATGGCAATACTGTTCGAGCGGTATGGCCGTAGATCAAGGATACTAAACTCTTTACAGGATTGCTCATTCCCTATGCTGCAATGTAAGCCCGTTCCTTTCCACACGTGACGTCACTAACGGTCCTCGCTTACTTAAATTTCCGATGGTGGCGTTTTACGTAAGACAAACATTGTTTGAAATCTGCACAACGGAGAATTTCTAACTCTTAACAAATTATTTTCGTATTTCAAATTTCAGCAATTTCATAATTTCTTTCAAACACTGTTTAATTGTCACAGGTCACTGCACATTCATAAACGAGCGTCTGGCTGCAGATCCACCTACAGCCAATCAGAACAAGGATAGGTCAAATTACCAATCAGAAGCGTATACCACGCTCTAGCCAATTAGAATAAGGCAAAGTAATTCAATTTTTGAATTCAAACTTAGGAATGCAGTTTCAATAATAGTGGTGTGATTCATATTAAAGAGGTACTATTGAGCTGGTGAACCAAAAGAATGTTTTAGCTTAAAGCTGGAGAAAGAAATACAGCAATGAATGAAAATACTTTTATTCGTCATGTTTGTGGCTCAATACATATATGTATAAGTCAAATATAACTAATTTTAAATATTTCAACAAAAATAACATTGTGGAAAATGTTGTCAGCAAAATAAAAAGTTTAGAAACTAATTGTGATTTTACATTTAGAAAATTTGAAAAATTAGAAAATGAAAATTTAGAACGCCATTTAGATGTCGATCATAATGTTAATAAACAAGACGTTACATTTTGGCAGTATTGATGTACCATTGGCGACAGAAAAAATGAGAACAAGTCTTAGCAGTGATTTTAACGTTTTTTACTAATGTAAGTGAAACTTCTAATTCAGTTTGCAGTCGTTTCCATAGCAATGTGTTTAATATAATTTTAATCAAATATGGCATTATCGAAGATAATCATGCTAACATCCTATGTTCCGGATTGAAAACTGCTACTACCTGCGACAGTATGTATATCACAACTGATGATGCTGCAGAACAAGACAGTGTTGTACAAGAAGTTACTAATTGGACTATTAATTCTGATGAAAGTAATTATACTGTGAAATAAAATTAATTTGAGTAGCAGCCATGAATGTAAATTGAAATGTGTTAGATGTGAATGTTGCGTGCACGTATATTCTTGTACATGCACAGATTATTTAGTACATGCTATTGTATGTAAACACGTACATAAAGTAGGTATTATTTATTATTATTAACAAAAAAGGTATAGGTATCCACAAGTAACGAAGTTCTCAATAATTAAGACAAAGAGGAAATTCAAATGCCTTTAAAAACTTTAAAAAGAAATAATAATTTACACACAGTACACACAGAAATTAATAATAACATTACTGAGGTTTCAGAATATTGTAAAAATAGTAAAAATTACGACTTATTATCTAAGATAAGCAATTACTTAAAATTAATGAATAAAATGGTTAACAGGGTCCAGCATTCATGCAAGACAAATCAAAAAATAATAATCAATAATAAATAAATAAGAAAGTTGAATTTCAACCTAGGTAATTTATATAAATTATAAATATAAATATGTTCCATATAAATTTACTGGAAAATTCAAACACTGAACATCAGCTTTCATCGTCTGATCATTAGATTATTCTTTCAAACTTCTATGTATTTATAATGCATACTCAGGACTTAATCGTTTACCAGCAAATTTATATGGAACTCACCATAGGTACAGTGCTCGGCATTAAAAATAAAACGTTCTGCCAACCCAAAGCCTAACTAGCATTCAGAGCCTCACTTCTGTTGAAAAATTCTAATAAATTCTGCCTTGATAATATGATCATATTTACTCTTTATCAATAAAATTCATTATTTTCGAACAAGACTGTGGTTTTTTGGTTAGTTTTTAATATCAAGCACTGTATAGGTGTTCTTTTTTTATATTTGCACCTTACCTATAGATACTTTAACACCTAGAGAAAAACTGTAAATACAAAAGTTGTAGGGATTTATATGTATTATTTTTTAGAGTTTTCAAGCTCCTAAAGTAAACCTACATGTGGGGTGCAAGAAAACCTGTACATACAAACATTTTAAATTGCTTCGTTTTTTACAAAATAATTTATAATTCATTTTAGATATCAATCAATAAAGAAAAAAAGAAATGCCATAATTCGTCTAGGAAAACCTTTCCCAATTGAAGTAGATTAGATTCATAGCATGTTAAATGAGAATTAGAATTATATTCCAGAAAAAAGTGTGCATTTTCAGTGTCCGTTAAAAGGATTCGTATTACAAAAGATTAAAGTTAACTAGTAACTAAAGTACTAGCCTTTACAGTTTTAATAAAATCAATTCCAAGCGATTTAAAACTGCTACTTATGTAGCTATTTAGTTGAAAGTTTCGCTGAAATTAGAAATGGACCCCCTTTAAACTCTGTTTCTTCTGATCAGATGTTGCACTGAAATAAAACACGTCTCATCATTAGAGTTCAAAGTGTCATTCTTACTTATCATATATATTGTATTTTAACGTCAGTGCTATTGATGCCATTCTTGAAATATAACACAGTATCCACCCTGACCCGATGTTCAAATGAATATTACGATTGGCATCCCAGTAAACATGAAACATCCATGTGACATCACAGAAAGTCGAAAAGCATTCACACTTGTAAAGTTTCTTTGTGATGTGAATATGAAATCGCTGTGATATCTACGTAATCGGTTCTGTAGGAATAAAATTTAAAAACACTCCAGAAAGCCTCATGCACAATGAGGTAGAAATAATTATAATAGTAATAATAATAACATAATATATACGTTATATAATTAATTTTGCTAATATGTTAGTCACAGAAGACGGACATTAAACGTGAAAATGCCATTATTTTCACCATTTGCTTACATCAGGGTGATGTTATTTTGTTTACTGGGATTGAATATCATATTTTTAATTGCTGTAAGTAAAAATAATAATATTAATACAGAAGAAACATAGAGTATGGTATAAAAGCCAAGTTGAGTTTCTGCTAGTTTAAGGATCTCCGAGTTCTAACTGGTAGCATGCTATAAAATATCTAATACGATTTGCTGTGTCGGTGCAAAATCCATATTCATGACATAACAGCTGATCTTGTGTACACTAAAAATTTACACGTTTTAATCATAATATTACAGAATGAGTTTAAACTTTAAAATATTGCGGCCTGACTTACGTGTCAAATTATTAACTTCCAAAGTAAAAGCGAGGTTATGAGCACCATGACGGCCTGATTACCAGTACCAGTTACCATATTATTTTTAAAGATTTTCTAAGTTTTAAACCTTATTTTGTTTCACCAGCTTAATTAGTGTCTTTTAATGTGAACCACACCACTATTGGAACTGTATTCGTTCGAATTTGAATTCGAAAATTTGAATTACTTTGTCCTATTCTAATTGGCCACAGTGTATTATAATGTGATTGGTAATTTGAGCTCTCCTTGTTCTGATTGGCTGTAGGGGGATCTGCAGCTAGACGCTCGTCATTCATAAAACGTTAGTTCCATAAAATACGTGCAGATGTCGTGACCAAATTTTGAATTCGCCAGTTCTTCTTTACTTTTGTAACTCGTGTCCAAATAATAACCTGGTCAAGTAGGTAGGCTACATTCAGTAATTCTGCTATGTAAATGCAATGGATAAATTTTCGATCACAATCCACTTGACCAGGTTTTTATTTAGACTCTCGTTATTTTACGAGTTGTTTTCTCCTAAGTTGTTTTATGATTTATGCAAAATATAATTTCGTTTATCAATAATAAGTAACTAAAATAAAAGCTGCAGTCTTGTTGAAACGATGGGAATGGAAGACAACTGTCATCGCGGCGTACAAAACCAATCTCTCTAATCTGTCCTCGTATTCCTCGACGCGATGGTAGGGGTAGGCCTGTTGGCTACGTCACGCGTCACGGCAGACGGATTTCAAAGATTGAGCCATCATCAGTGTTGCCAACTATGGAAAGCAGTCTCCCACCAATTAGCGATATAGAAACCACCAGATTTCCACTAAAATCTTCAAAATTACATTGTTTGTCAAATAATAACGATTTTTAATTCTTTTTCATCAGTTTAACAGTTATCCAGTCTTTCAAAGTAGGATCTTTCAACCATACTTAACGAAATTTCTGTGTATACTGTGGTCTTGGTCTTGACATTGTCGAATCTGTAATGTGCAATATTAGGATAATTTTTAATCTACGTCAAGTATGCTTAGCCATTTAATTTACGAGAAAGATCAAATCCGCAATTAGCAAAAACCGATTAACTGAGTATATTATATGATACGGTCTGACTGTGACTGTTGTGAGTTGTAAGTTGTGACCAAAAGTGACATGACATTTGTAAGTTAATTAAGTAAATAATTAAGCAAATTAATTAACGAAAATGCCTACACAAATACGTTTATAAACATCACTGAAATACATACGAGAAGAAAAAGTTAGTCTTTAGAAACTAAAAAAATGAGCTTTAATTTTTATAATGCGAAATAGTTACATGAAGAGAACCACCAAAAATTCCACTAACCGCGAAAGGAGAAAACCTGTCGCTAAACGAAGGTTCCAAACCACCAGATCTAGTGGAGAATCCACCACATTGGCAACACTGGCCATCATTATATCACAGTCTACATACAGTCTGTTCACTGGCGCTAGTCTCGCGTACAAAATTCTTGGAAACTCGGGGAAGAATGCGCAGTAGTCTCGCTGCTTCTATTCGTGGTTTGGTTCGGGCACGTTCGGGCAACTGCAAACACTTCAAGATTTTAAATTGTTTGCGCCACATAAGAATCAACGCACGGAAGAATGTGCAGTGGTTACGTTGAGGACACAAAGATCAAAGGTACCGACGCCAAGTGAACAGACTGTGTGTAGACTGTGCTTATACAGTTAACCTTCCTTAGGCCACAAGTTTATTCAAACTTTGACGTATTTTAAATTCAATAAAATTTTAGCCTTTTTAAAATTCAATCGAATACCGACGTTTTAAAAATTCAATAATATTTTGACATATCTGAGGTTTATTCAAATCGTATCAGGTTGAAAATTGGTTTGAACTTTGAGATTTTTTAAATTCAAGGGAAGTTTTGATAAGCATATTTATTGCGTGCTTAAATTTTGACGTCTCTTAAAATTCAATAAAATTTTGACAATTAACTTTTTACTTTTGTTATTCGAATTTTGTCATAAATAAAATTTTGACATTTTTATAATTCAATCAAGTTTTGACATATTAAAAATATATTCAAATTTTGACATTTTTAAAATTCATTCAAGTTTTGACATATTTAATGCTTACTTAAACTATTTAAAATTCAATAAAATTTTGACAATCAAATTTTATATTTGAATTTTATTCATGAAATAAAATTTTGACATTTTAAAAATTAAATCAGGTTCTGACATTTAAGGATTTATGTATTTAAATTTTGGTGTATTCAAAAAATTCAAGCAAATATGGACACATTTAAAATTTATTTCAACTTTGATCTATTTATGTCTGCTTGACGTTTTTAAATTCAATTGGATCTTGACCTATTTAAAATTCAATAGATAGAATCTATCAAATTTTGACATGCGTAAGTAAAGTCTATTTAAATTTTGATCCATCAAAAAAACAATCAAATTTTAACATATTTTAAATTCAATAGGTTTTAACATTTATAAGTTTATTCAAACTTAGTCGATCATATTTTGACATATCTGAAGTTTATTCAAATCGTATCAGCTTTAAGATTGGTTCAAATTAAAAATTCAATCAGGTTTTGTCATATTTAATGCTTACTTAACTATTTAAAATTCAATAAAAGTTTCACCATCAAATTTTTATATTTAAAGTTAATTAAAAAAATAAAATTTTGACCAATCATATTTCCACATAATTTAAAGTTTATTTAAATCTTCATCTATTTAAAAATCAATAAAATTTTGACATTTTTTAAGTTCAATCAGGTTTTCACATTTGAAGTTTGTTTAAATTTTGACGTCTTTTAAACAATTCAAGCTAATGTTGACACTTTTAAAATTTATTTAAATTTTTCTTATCTATTTACCAATCAATCAACCATTGGCGTTTTAAAATTCAATCCAAAAGTTAATAATTCAAATTTTGACGTATTTAAAATGCAGTGAATTTTGGAGTTTTTAAAATTCAATGAAATATTGACATTTTCTAAATCCAATCATATTTTGACATACATAGGTGTTTAAAGTTTATACAAATTTAATAAATAATCAAATTTTGACTTTTAAAATTTAATCAAGTTTTGATATATTTAAAGTTTGTTCAGATTTTGACATAGTTAAAAAAATTCAAGCAAATTTTTGACATATATTTAAAAGTTATTGAAATCTTGATCTATTTAAAAATCAAAATCAATCGAATTGAAGTTTATCTAAATTTTTATCTATTTAAAAACTAATCAAATTTTGAAAATTTTAAAATTCAATCGGATTCAGACATTTAAGGATTTATTTAAATTCAAAAAATTCGAGCAAATGTCGACAAATTTAAAATTTATTTCAATTTTGATCTATTTATGTCTATTTGACGTTTTTCAATTCAATTGGATATTGACATTCAAAAGTTTATTCAAATTTTGGTGCAAACGAATTTCGGCGTATTTAAAATTCAATCAGACATTGACATTTTAAAAATTCAATCGAGTTTTGATGCACGTATTTGACGCGTACTTAAATTTTGACGTTTTTTAAAATTCGATAAAATTTTGACCTTTCTCATTCTAGGGGTGCGTTCAGAATAAATGCCCGACAAAGTGTGTTTACTCAGGCAGGCCGATTGCCCAGGCTATTGTGAACACTTTGAAACGAGCTATCAAAATGGTCAAATAGTGAAGATTGAGATACTGAAAGCGACCTGAAATCAGAATAATGGCTTACATTGTTAGTATTATAATGTATAGTATTAGTATTATAGGTAAAAAGTTGTTTACCGCAGGAAATGGTGCGTTTATTATAAACGGAACAACTTTTTACCTTGAGGTTATCATGAACGCGAGGCATAGATAAAAGAGTAATATAGATCGCACTCTCTCGGTTATTATTTCAGACGCAGTTTTTAGTTCCGGTGCCAATCGCATGCGGCGCTGAAGTGTTTTAACGCGGCAAATTTAAAAAATTGAATTGCTAAACTGTAGTTTTCAGAATACACTGTAATACTAAATTAAAGTGACATATTACCATTATTTGTATAATTAATTAATTAACGTATACAAATTGTGGTAATAAGTCAAATTAATTTAGTTACAGTGTATTCACAACCACATTTCTGTATAATAATAAAGAAAACCGTAACACTAGAAATAAAACCAAAATGAACGTTATTAAATATAATAAATACAATACAAGTAACACATACATACAACTAAACTAAATAAAATCATTTAGCGTTTATAACAATTTTTTGTGTTTTTATTTAATTTGACATTATGTTTATGATTCATGATTATAAAATATTGAATATGTTGAATCTAAAATACAATATTACAGTGATCGATTTGGAATTGATATTAATCTTTGTAACAATTTGGCTTTTAATACAAAATTGAGACATATTTATAAATACATATTTTGGAAACAATCAAAGAATTAATCAATAGAGAATGCAAATTACCTGACATTTTTTCTGATTTTTTTCTATTCATATCTTTTTGACTAGTAAAATGATACTCTTAAGGAGCATGTTCATGAAGTTATTACAAAACTATATCTTAATATTCCTAAATAAAAAAAATAATACATAGAGATTTAATTTACAAAATAAATTAAACGAATCTTTTTTAGTTTTGCAAATATTTTTCAACTAGTTTTTTTCTTCTTTTGCAAAGTAGTGGAGATTTCATAACTGTAGAAGAAGAAGTTGGAATACTCCATTCAGGGTTTGACTTTAACTTTCATTTTCTTTATTTTTTCTTTATATACATGCTCATCAGTTAGTCGTGAGCACAATTTGAAGTCATCATTCTCCCGGGAATCTAGTTCATATAAGGATACCACATCAGTCCACGAAGCTGTTTGATATTTATCGGTCCTCCACTTAAATTTAATGTTATTTTTTAACATCACATTTCTAACGCCTTTTAACAAATGTGGCGCATCATACAAATGGACAATTTCTGTTTCGTCTATCAAGTAACCGTGAAATCGGTTCTCGATATTATGTTGGAAACACCATCTGTCTGTGTCCTTCTTTAATGTATTTATAGCAGAAACATTTGTCTGTAATTGGTCTAAAATAGTCGCCACTATTGTAAATCCAGCATTATGAACAGCTCGCACAACTAATTTAATATTTCTAATTAAATCATTTGTGGTTATGCCAGAGTCAGAAAAAAAATATACAATAGGTTGCTTCCATTTACGCCTGATTCCTTTTCGCATGAAAACCATGGCATGGTCTGCAATTTTTGTAGGACGGTCTGAAAGACCAGAATCTTGGAAACCTATGATAATGTCCTCACTTTCACTATACGTCAAAGCAGATTGCAGTGAGATCTCATCCCACATAAGTACTGCATATTTGTCTTGAGATGGTAAATTTTGTCCTGACTTCTGAAGAGAATGAAATATGCCGTCATTGATTCCACATCGGAAAGGAATTTTTTGCAGTAGTAGATTTAATGTTTTCCAGGATGGTAAAGCAAACACTTTTTGAAGTAACTTGTAACACTTTGGACTTTGTTTTAGCAAAGATAAAGCAAAAATTTTGTCTTGTAAGGTATAGCGCCTGCCCTTAACATCTCTTTTTTGTTGTGTTACCTGTGACATCAGAAAATTCAAAGTTGTTTTATTAACGTTCTTCCGAAAAAAATCTTCAGTTTGAGCAAATTCTAAAGCTTTATCCAAACGGTCCTTGATTGTAATATTTTCTTTAGATAATGAAGTTGCAATTATTTTCAATTTTCTTGCAACACCGTACAATTTCTTTGCCTTCGGAGATAATTGAGATCTCCTTGACACATTCACAGACTTTAGTAAATTCATTCGTTTCTTTAAATCTGAAACAATCCAATAATTATAAATGTGCAACTAACATTACAAAAATCAAAGCAGCAAAATTTCTGTTACAATACAAATTTGCCTAATATTTTTTTTTTTAACTAATAAATAAGAAACACACTTACCTTTTCTTTTACTAATTAATGGGGACTTCATGTTTCTAGAAAGTTCTTGAATGTTCTCTTCAACATCCACAGAAATTGCGTGAGGATAATCACCTGTCGTAACTACACCTTCTTGACTAAACGTTTGGGGTTCATTCAATATAGAAGATGAGTTCTCTATCATAAAAATGATTGATTACATTATTTATTTATTCTGTATTTTCATTGTTATACCTGGTAATAATGTTGTACATGCTGACTTCATCACATTGGCAGATGTTTGAACATTCACTTCAGCATCCACAGAACTTGGAAGATAAACTTTTGTGGAAGTTACATATTCCTGACTGGATGTTTCATCCCTTATTTCATTCAATGCAGATGATGTCTCTATCATGAAAACAATCTATTATATTAGATATTTCTTTTATACTTCATTATTCTTATACCTGACAATAACGTTGGACATGCTTCAAACTTAAGAAATGATCTTGAAAAGAATTGGTTCCGATCAATTTTTACATCGTGAGGAAAATGAATATCACAAATGTGATATTTCTTGTATACCATTACTGGATCCATATTTACGAGATCCTGCCTGCCTATTAAAGAAATCCACTGATTGTAAATCTGGAATATTATAACTTACTATTAATTTTCGCAATATACGCCAATGGTACAAATAATCGGTTACAAATAATCGCTCGACAGGCTAAAATTAAAACAAAATACTTAATCACTTACTTGTTTATTTTTATAAGGAAACCGATGTAACATTACTCCCGCGTTACTATTTTTACAATTTGGTACACAGCACTTATAGCCCATTTTCCTACAAATAAAACCAATTACAACATAATGACTTCGTCAATTCGTTCCACATACCTAAACTTTTAATTATACTGATTTTAATTCAAGCGTTATACATTATACAGATACCGTAATATGTACGGTGATTCACAGTCGCGTATCCGCACATATCCATTACTACTGATACCAACTGTGACGTCCCAGTATTGCCAACTAATTCTGTTAACGATTGCAGCGCTTTCTGCGATTGGCACCGGTATTACTCTAACTATGTTTGACCTTGACCAATCAAGTGAGTACCCCATGACGCGAGGGGTAAAAAGTTGCACGCCCGACGTTTATTCTGAACGCACCCTAGGCACTCTACAGATTATCATTTTTTTGACTCGCTCTGTGGATTATGAGTGATATGTTTATGTTATATGTATACATATATATATATTTGGCAAAGCAGAAATCGCTCACATTTTCTAAATTGCAATGAAAGGAACTTGAAATTTCACAATCGACTTTCTGTTTCCAAGAAATATTTTCCACGTTACCGCTAATCACCGGTAGGTGGCACCCCTGCAAATTTTCACCGCGAATTTAAATGATTGCAAGGAAGGCGGCCGAGCAGAATCGTTAATAACCGATAAGAAAATAAGTTTCCGCGTGATTTATAAAAACCAGAAGCGCCGGAAATAGAAATTCGAGTTCAGTGAACCGGATGCAATTTTTAATATCTGCCCCACCAGAGGCGCACGCGTTGGCGTTTTAATAGACAGACAATCGAGGAGGAGGAGGAGGAGAAAGAAAAATGGACGCCGCGTAGTCGTCAATGTGTTGATGTTTTCGTCTTGAAAATGCGTTTCGACGAGGTCCGCCGGTGAACAGAGGCGCCGAAAAATGTACTTCCCGATCGGCTGGCCGAAGGTGCTGAAAATCCCGGAGCTGGGACGCTCGGCGGTAAAGCAGGTCACCTGCAACAGAGACAGGATCTTGTTTGCCATCCTAACAGATGATTGCCTGGCGATCTGGTTCTGTAAAGTAAGCAAGCTCGAATCGCCCTTAAATCACCCGAGATCACCGTACGCGTTTCGTTGCAGCCATGCGTTCCCATCGTGTTCGTTCGAAGAACGAGGGAGTCCCTCGAGAGATTGGGGGGCAACATCCTCGTCGAATGGAAGCCCGACTCGAGCATGCTGGTTATAGCCGTAAGCCCCCCCACATCACACACGAAACAATAACTGGTGTTAGTGTTACATTCGATGTGTCTTGTTTGCAGACGACGGAGGGGCACCTCTTGTTTTACGACTTGAACGTAATCCCCGAGCAGAAGGGCCTGTACGTGCAGATGGATTCACCTCATGCGAATTTGAGAAGGGACAGCGCCGAGCTCTTCATTAAAGAGATCATTCCACCCCTGCAGATCACTACGGTGGGGGCACTGCGGGAAATGAAACGGCCTTCCTCTGATTTTGGGGTGTTTTAGGGCAGTGAAGTTCTGGTGTGGGACGGGAAGGTCACCAGCATGGTTTGCATCACCATGAACGAGTTGATGGTGGCGACTACGAAGGGGCACGTCCTGCGCTACCGCTGGGACGGGACTCAAAACAGAGATTACAATTTAGATTTAAGGAGGATTCCGTTTTGTATTAACCAACAAGTTTCTAAAGGTAGGTACTCGTCCAGTTGTGCCTCGGGGAGACATTACTTTTGATTTCGGTTGTACTTTAAAATACAAACATCACGACATAACCTCCAACTTCATGCTGTACAAATCGAGTTGAAACACGAAATTTCGTTATCGTTTTATTTGCTTTTTTCGTTTTTCTTTTTCTATAGTACATCTTTTCGAATTTTGTTGACCAGTGTTGCCAATCCACTCTAAGCCGATTACCTTTATCAAATTTTAAAAAACCCGCTCTTACCCACATTGTGTAATGAAATTGAAATGAATGAATGAAATTGTACAGATTTTCAAGTTAAAATCATCTATAGGTGCATTCGACATCACGCTCGGAGCGCTCGGGGTCTTCTTTGTCTCACTCTTACATACACTGAAGCTCATTCGCTCTCCCTCACACTTCTGCTCAGAGCGTGCCCCGAGCGTAATGTCGAACGCACCCTATATGTGGGACCGTGGGCGGCAATCGGCAACAATGCTGCCAACTGACCAAGCGAAGCATTTCGGAAGATAATTGTGAAAAATTCCGGTAGATGTCTCTGAATTTCGGTTGAGCTAAGTTAAATCACTTAAAATCATGTTTAAAATCACAGATTTTATTAAAAATTAAAATTAAAAAGATTCTCATGCAATAAACAAAGCTGGGTCCAAATTTTCTAAAATTAAGACACTTGACAGTTATTATGCAATTTTTAACGCTAAATGAAACAAAGGACGATCGTGAAATAGAGAAAATTTATAAAATTAAAAATTAAAAAATTCTTAGTAAATAAACAAAACTCTCTAAAATTAAGATTTGACATTTGTGCAATTTTTGACGTAAAATAAAACAAAAGACGATCGAAAAATAAAAAAAAAATTATAAAATTATTATTATTATAAAATTTACAACAATAAAAAAAATCTCATTGAATAAAATTAGAAAAAAATAATAAAAATAAAAGAAATCTCATTAAATAAAATTACAAAAAAATAAAAATTAAAAGATTCTCATTAAATAAACAATACTTTCTGCTTTCTATAAAATTACAAAAAATTATAAAAATTAAAAAAATCTCTTTAAAGAAACAAAACTTTCTAAAATTAAGATTTGAAATTTGTGCAATTTTTGACGTAAAATAAAACAAAAGGCGATCGATTACATATGCATTATAAAATTAAAAAAAATAAAAATAAAAAAATCTCATTGAATAAAATTACAAAAAAATAATAAAAATAAAAGAATTCTTATTAAATAAAATTACAAAAAAATAAAAATTAAAAAATTCTCATTAAACAAACAATACTTTTTACTTTCTATAAAATTACAAAAAATTATAAAAATTATAAAAAATCAAAAATTTAAAAACAAAAATTAAACATTTTTTTTATTAAATAAACAAAATTTTCTAAAATTAAAATTTGAACTTTAGGCAATTTTTGGCGTAAAATAAAACAAAAGACAATCGACGAATTTATAAAATTAAAAAAATCTCACTGAATAAAATTAGGAAAAAATTACAAAAATTAAAAAAAAACTCGTTAAATAAAATTACAAAAAATTATAAAAATTAAAAAATTCTCATTAAATAAACACAACTTTCTAAAATTAAGATTTGAAATTTGTGCAATTTTTGACGTAAAATAAAACAAAAGGCGATCGAGAAATAAAGAAAATTTATAAAATTATTATTATTACATATGCATTATAAAATTTAAAAAAATAAAAACAAAAAAATCTCGAATAAAATTACAAAAAAAATAATAAAATAAGAATTCTTATTAAATAAAATTACAAAACAATAAAAATTCAAAAATTCTCATTAAATAAACAATACTTTTTACTTTTTATAAAATTACAAAAAATTAAACTTTTAAAAAATTATAAAAAATAAAAGTTTTTATTAAATACACAAAACTTTCTAAAATTAAGATTTGATCTTTAGGTAATTTTTGGCGTAAAGTAAAATAAAAGACAATCGACGAATTTATAAAATTAAAAAAAATCTCATTGAATAAAATTAGAAAAAATTACAAAATTAAAAAAGAAACATTAAATAAAATTACAAAAAAATATAAAAATTAAAAAATTCTAATTAAATAAACAATACTTCTACTTTCTATAAAATTACAAAAAATTATAAAAATTACAAAAAATCATAAAAATTTTAAAAAATTATAAAAATTAAGTTTTTATTAAATACAGAAAACTTTCTAAAATTAAGATTTGAACTTTAGTCAACTTTTGGCATAAAATAAAACAAAAGACAATCGACGAATTTATAAAATTAGAAAAATCTCATTGAATAAAATTAGAAAAAATTACAGAATTAAAAAAAAAACTAAATAAAATTACAAAAAAATATAAAAATTAAAAAGTTCTCATTAAATAAACAATACTTTCTACTTTCTATAAAATTACAAAAAAATTATAAAAATTACAAAAAATCATAAAAATTTTAAAAAATTATAAAAATTAAAAGTTTTTATTAAATACACAAAACTTTCTAAAATTAAGATTTGAACTTTAGGCAACTTTTGGCGTAAAACAAAACAAAAGACAATCGACGAATTTATAAAATTGAATAAAATTATAAAAAAAATTACAAAAATAAAAAAAAACTCGTTAAATAAAATTACATACAAAAAATTATAAAAATTAAAAAATTCCCTACTTAAATAAACGAAACTTTCTAAAATTAAGATTTGAAATTTGTGCAATTTTTGACGTAAAATAAAACAAAAGGCGATCGAGAAATAAAAAGGAAATTTATAAAATTATTATTATTACATATGCATTATAAAATAAAAAAAAATAAAAAAAAAAAATCTCGTTGAATAAAATTACAAAAAATAAATAAAAATAAAAGAATTCTTATTAAATAAAATTACAAAAAATAAAAATTAAAAAATTCTCATTAAACAAACAATACTTTTTACTTTCTATAAAATTACAAAAAATTATAAAAATTATAAAAAATCATAAAAATTTAAAAACATAAAAATTAAACATTTTTTATTAAATAAACAAAATTTTCTAAAATTAAAATTTGAACTTTAGGCAATTTTTGGCGTAAAATAAAACAAAAGACAATCGACGAATTTATAAAATTAAAAAAATCTCACTGAATAAAATTAGAAAAAAATTACAATTAAAAAAAAAAACATTAAATAAAATTACAAAAAATTATAAAAATTAAAAAATTCTCATTAAATAAACAAAACTTTCTAAAATTAAGATTTCAAATTTGTGCAATTTTTGACGTAAAATAAATCAAAAGCCGATCGAGAAATAAAGAAAATTTATAAAATTATTATTACATATTCCATATGCATTATAAAATTTAAAAAATAAAAATAGAAAATCTCATTGAATAAAATTACAAAAAAAATAATAAAAATAAAGAATTCTCATTAAATAAAATTACAAAAAAATAAAAATTAAAATATTCTCATTAAATAAACAATACTTCTACTTTCTATAAAATTACAAAAAATTATAAAAATTACAAAAAATCATAAAAATTTTAAAAAATTATAAAAATTAAGTTTTTATTAAATACAGAAAACTTTCTAAAATTAAGATTTGAACTTTAGTCAACTTTTGGCATAAAATAAAACAAAAGACAATCGACGAATTTATAAAATTAGAAAAATCTCATTGAATAAAATTAGAAAAAATTACAGAATTAAAAAAAAAACTAAATAAAATTACAAAAAAATATAAAAATTAAAAAGTTCTCATTAAATAAACAATACTTTCTACTTTCTATAAAATTACAAAAAAATTATAAAAATTACAAAAAATCATAAAAATTTTAAAAAATTATAAAAATTAAAAGTTTTTATTAAATACACAAAACTTTCTAAAATTAAGATTTGAACTTTAGGCAACTTTTGGCGTAAAACAAAACAAAAGACAATCGACGAATTTATAAAATTGAATAAAATTATAAAAAAAATTACAAAAATAAAAAAAAACTCGTTAAATAAAATTACATACAAAAAATTATAAAAATTAAAAAATTCCCTACTTAAATAAACGAAACTTTCTAAAATTAAGATTTGAAATTTGTGCAATTTTTGACGTAAAATAAAACAAAAGGCGATCGAGAAATAAAAAGGAAATTTATAAAATTATTATTATTACATATGCATTATAAAATAAAAAAAAATAAAAAAAAAAAATCTCGTTGAATAAAATTACAAAAAATAAATAAAAATAAAAGAATTCTTATTAAATAAAATTACAAAAAATAAAAATTAAAAAATTCTCATTAAACAAACAATACTTTTTACTTTCTATAAAATTACAAAAAATTATAAAAATTATAAAAAATCATAAAAATTTAAAAACATAAAAATTAAACATTTTTTATTAAATAAACAAAATTTTCTAAAATTAAAATTTGAACTTTAGGCAATTTTTGGCGTAAAATAAAACAAAAGACAATCGACGAATTTATAAAATTAAAAAAATCTCACTGAATAAAATTAGAAAAAAATTACAATTAAAAAAAAAAACATTAAATAAAATTACAAAAAATTATAAAAATTAAAAAATTCTCATTAAATAAACAAAACTTTCTAAAATTAAGATTTCAAATTTGTGCAATTTTTGACGTAAAATAAATCAAAAGCCGATCGAGAAATAAAGAAAATTTATAAAATTATTATTACATATTCCATATGCATTATAAAATTTAAAAAATAAAAATAGAAAATCTCATTGAATAAAATTACAAAAAAAATAATAAAAATAAAGAATTCTCATTAAATAAAATTACAAAAAAATAAAAATTAAAATATTCTCATTAAATAAACAATACTTCTACTTTCTATAAAATTACAAAAAATTATAAAAATTACAAAAAATCATAAAAATTTTAAAAAATTATAAAAATTAAAAGTTTTTATTAAATACACAAAACTTTCTAAAATTAAGATTTGAACTTTAATCAACTTTTGGCGTAAAATAAAACAAAAGACAACGACGAATTTATAAAATTAAAAAAATCCCATTGAATAAAATTAGAAAAAAAATTACAAAAATTAAAAAAAACTAAATGAAATTACATACAAAAAATTATAAAAATAAAAAAAACTCGTTAAGTAAAATTACATTACAAGAAATTATAAAAATTAAAAAATTCTCATTACTTAAATAAACAAAACTTTCTAGAATTAAGATTTGAAATTCGTACAATTTTTGACGTAAAATAAAACAAAAGACGACCTAGAAATAAAGAAAATTGATAAAATTACAAAAAAGTAAAAATTAAACAAAAAAGTTCGAGTTCAAAATCGGTAGATCTACCGAATTATCGGTAGAGTTGGCAGCACTGATTGACAATGTGGATTTGGCTGTTAATTACTTACTTTTAGTTTTTGTCGGCTTCCGGCTTTGGTGATCTCTTTGTTGCCAATAGTAAAGCTGAAACATCACTAACAAGTCGCCAATCAAAACTTTAAAAATTTATCTGTTTTTTTTTCTTCCTTGAAAATACTTTTCAACTTTTTTGTTTTTCTTGAATTGTTTGTTTACAGCTGTGCCAATTATTGAAGAAAACGTTTACATAGTAGATATAGAGTACTCGCCTTTAGTGGGGGGGTTCGCAATCGTGCTCAACGACGGAAGGGCCGCATTCCTGACCGCCTCGTCTTTGAGGTTTGATCCTAACGTAAGCCCCCCCGTCGATTATTTCTTTTTCTGTTTTTATGATGCATCGTCGCGTTTGCGTTTCCGTTTCAGCAAGTGCAAGGTATTTGGGCTCAGGGCATCGAGGATGCGACGTGCACCTGCGTCAACCACAAGTACCGACTCATAACGTTCGGCAGGGCGAAGTAAGACCACAAATTTTTCTTAAAAAGAAAAAGACAAAAGTGTCGTTTCAGTTCCGAGTGTATAGTTTATTACGTCGACGAAACCACCGGGGGCCTCGCGGTCTCCCACCAATGTGTTCTGAGCAGCAAGGACTACCCGGGTTGTCCCGGTGCCGTCGAGTACGTCAAGTGGACGCCGGATGGGTGTGCGATAGTCGCGTCGTGGGACAGAGGGGGCATCGCGCTCTGGTCGACCTTCGGGGCCCTGCTGACATGCTCCCTGGGGTGGGATTACGGCCTGCACGTGGATTTGCAACACTCGAATCCCTTGCACGTCGCATCTCTGGTATGCACCCTAATCAGCTGATTTGTGTACATTGTATCACCGGGGTGAATTTTAAGGAGTGGGCCACCGAGGGTTACCAACTGTGGATGGTGCGCAAGAACGCCCCCAGCGATTCGAATTCGAACTCGATCGAGAACATCGACGCCAGCTTGATACAGCTGGACTTCGTCAAGAGCGCTTTGACCATAAACCCGTGCATGGTAAGTCCGATCTTGAACTATTCTGTTAACCTACTTAACTATTATGTTACGGTTGAACGACTCTTGAGGGGAATGCGCAATGAATATTTCTAATACGCCGCAATCTGGACTTACGTTGTGGTAACCCAGCTCTTTTTGGTGCGTCGGTAAATAACTTGAGAGATCGAAGGAACTGTGTGGTGTTATCCTTTAATTTAACTGTATTTGAATTTATAAGCAAGCGTTGGATGTACAGGGTTTTTTTTTAATATTTTGCACCCCACCTAGAGACTTTATTCTAGGAGTTAGAGAAAAGTTTTAAATGCAAAAGCAAAGTACATATATCTTGGCTTAGATTAAAATTGGAATACTTTATTTTTTTGTTGAGCAATAAAGATTTTCATTATTATTGTTATTATCTTCGTCGGACAGTTTTAAAATGGTAAAATTTTTACATTTTTAAAATTCAATAAAATTTTTATATTTTTGAAAATTCAATGAAATATTGATATTTTTGAAAATTCAATAAAATTTTGATATTTTTGAAAATTCAATTTTGATTTTTCAAAATTCAATAAAATTTTGATTTTTCAAAATTCAATAAAATTTTGATTTTTGAAAATTCAATAAAATTTTGATTTTTGACCATTAAAATTTTGATTTTTTCTAAGTTTAATAAAATGTTGAATATTTTGTTAACTCAATAAAACTTATTTTTTTAGGTTCCATTCCAATTCTTTTTAATTCACTAAAATTATTATATTTTTAAAATCCAATAAAATTTTGATATTTTTGAAAATTCAACGAAATGATATTTTTGAAAATTCAATAAAACGTTGATATTTTGGAAAATGTAATAAAATTTTTATAATTTTGAAAATTCAATAGAATTTTGATATTCTTGAAAATTCATTAAAATGTTGATTTTTTTAATTTAATAAAATTTTGAATATTTTGTTAATTCAATAAAATTTTTATATCTTTTTAGATTCCATTCCAATTCTTTTTTTATTTCAGTAAAATTTTGATATTTTTTAAACTTCAATAAAGCGTTGATATTTTTGAAAATTTAGTAAAATGATACATGTTTTTGAAAATTCAATAAAATTTTGATATTTTTGAAAATTCAATAGAATTTTAATTTTTAAAAATTCAATAGAATTTTGATGTTTTTGAAAATTCAATAAAACGTTGATATTTTGGAAAATTTAATAAAATTTTTATAATTTTGAAAATTCAATAGAATTTTGATATTTTTGAAAATTCATTAAAATGTTGATTTTTTTAATTTAATAAAATTTTGAATATTTTGTTAACTAATAAAACTTATTTTTTTAGGATCCATTCCAATTCTTTTTAATTCACTAAAATTATAATATTTTTAAAATCCAATAAAATTTTGATATTTTTGAAAATTCAACGAAATGATATTTTTGAAAATTCAATAAAACGTTGATATTTTTGAAAATTTAATAAAATTTTTATAATTTTGAAAATTCTAGTTTTGATATTTTTTAAAATTCAATAAAATGCCGATACATATTTTTGAAAATTCAATAAATTTTGATATTTTTGGAAATTCAATAGAATTTTAATTTTTTAAAATCCAATAAAATTTTGATATTTTTGGAAATTCAACGAAATGATATTTTTGAAAATTCAATAAAACGTTGAAATTTTTGAAAATTTAATAAAATTTTTATATTTTTGAAAATTCAATAAAATTTTGATATTTTTGAAAATTCAATAAAATGTCGATACATATTTTTGAAAATTCAATAAAATTTTGATATTTTTGGAAATTCAATAGAATTTTAATTTTTAAAAATTCAATAGAATTTTGATATTTTTGAAAATTCATTAAAATGTTGATTTTTTTAATTTAATAAAATTTTGAATATTTTGTTAATTCAATAAAATTTTTATATCTTTTTAGATTCCATTCCAATTCTTTTTTTAATTCAGTAAAATTTTGATATTTTTTAAAATTCAATAAAACGTTGATATTTTTGAAAATTTAATAAAATTTTTATATTTTTGAAAATTCAATAGAATTTTGATGTTTTTGAAAATTCATTAAAATGTTGATTTTTTTAATTTAATAAAATTTTGAATATTTTGTTAATTCAATAAAATTTTTATATCTTTTTAGATTCCATTCCAATTATTTTTTTAATTCAGTAAAATTTTGATATTTTTTAAAATTCAATAAAGCGTTGATATTTTTGAAAATTTAATAAAATGATACATGTTTTTGAAGATTCAATAAAATTTTGATATTTTTGAACATTCAATAGAATTTAAATTTTTAAAAATTCAATAGAATTTTGATATTTTTGAAAATTCAATAAAATTTTGATATTTTTGGAAATTCAATAGAATTTTAATTTTTAAAAATTCAATAGAATTTTGATGTTTTTGAAAATTCATTAAAATGTTGATTTTTTTAATTTAATAAAATTTTGAATATTTCGTTAATTCAATAAAATTTTTATATTTTTTTAGATTCCATTCCAATTCTTTTTTTAATTCAGTAAAATTTTGATATTTTTGAAAATTTAATAAAATACGTTTTTGAAAATTCAATAAAATTTTGATATTTTTGAAAATTCAATAGAATTTTAATTTTCAAAAATTCAATAGAATTTTGATATTTTAAAATTAATTTAAATTTAAAATGTTGATTTTTTTAATTTAATAAAATTTTGAATATTTTGTTAATTCAATAAAATTTTTATATCTTTTTAGATTCCATTCCAATTCTTTTTTTAATTCAGTAAAATTTTGATATTTTTTAAAATTCAAGAACGACGGGTGGGCCGGACGTCATAAACAAATCTATTCGACGTTTGGATGTGTTTTCGTAGACTCTGTACTCTCTGTATACAGTCCGTCGCGTCGTAATCACTTGTGCATGTTGCTCGAGTTGAAGTGCTTTGTTTTGTCTGGCCCTGTTCTCAGGCCAGCATCATAATTCTTTGTCAACTCAAGAGACTCTTAAAACTAGTTAGAGCGGAAACACATCGCGAGACAGAGGCATTCCGTATGACAGTTTGAAGTTCAAAATTTATTTTTGTTTGGCGTGTGCTAGAATTCAAATCCACGGTTACCATTGGTCGAAGGGATTTCAGAATCTTGCTCCATCGAGAACGGTCGAGTTCTATTCTAATTTGTCTTGATTGTGTTCAGCCTTAGGCGCTTGTAGTCTTTGTTAAAATTTTTGACAGCTGTAGTTCTTGCCAAATGAAATTGTAATTAAATTGATTTGTTTAATTGGCAGTATTAGAGAAATAGAATATCTTATAAATCACGTGAATTATTTCAGCCTGATTGGGCCTCATCAGAGATATGTAACTGTATAATTTAATTATTATCCTTTCAAAAAGTAATTTTTTAGTACATATCTCTGATGAGGCCCAATCAGGCTGAAATAATTCACGTGATT
Organism: Dorcus parallelipipedus; assembly: GCA_958336345.1. Classification (NCBI taxonomy): domain Eukaryota; kingdom Metazoa; phylum Arthropoda; class Insecta; order Coleoptera; family Lucanidae; genus Dorcus; species Dorcus parallelipipedus. The sequence goes on from OY284479.1 coordinate 47,360,625, forward strand.
TATAAGATATTCTATTTCTCTAATACTGCCAATTAAACAAATCAATTTAGTAAAAAATTTTATTTTTTTATTTGGTTTGTTGGTTGTTAAATCAATTATTCCGGTCCGGTTTAAATTTAGTGATAAGTAAGGCAATTAAAAACCATACACGTGGGCGCCGCGACGCGAGTGTTTCTTAAATCAAGTGTACAGTGCGAGTTGAACGGATTATAAGCTCGGGGTAATTAACATATATTTGTTTCCTTCAACGCACCTTTGGTGGTAATAACTGCGCAGAGATAATTTGTTTGGTAGTAATTAAACTAAAGAGTCAGTACGTTTCATAGTAACATTACATTGAGATAAATTTTTTAGTTACTTTACAGCGAGTAACTTTACAGCGAGTATTAAAACGCACTAGTGACTTCCATCTTAGGAAAAATTGATTGGTCAGTGTTTCGTAATTAGTAGGCAAATTCTGTAATTTAATCAATCAACGACAATTTGGGGATTCTTTCAGTCAAATTGAAACCAAACAATTTGAAGTGTAGCACATCGGCGTGTTACAGTAACACTCGTAAAACCCTACAACTTTTATATTTCAAGTTCTTCTCTGGTTCCCAAAATAAAGCCTCTAGACAGGGAGCAAAATGCGAATTAAAATTCACTTATTTTTTTTGCTTTATTGTTCACGTATTTTAGAGAAAAAAAGTATTGCTATGATTACAAATGATTACAACGTAAGAGAAACATCTAATGATGCAAATATGGTTATCCATTCGTTTATTTATTATTTATTTTACAGTTTTTAATTTCAGAGTTACCAGAGCCATCTCTATTTGCAAGGGGAGGACAAATTGTACGTGAATTCCGCCAACACGTTGATCAAGTTGTTCTCGGATCGCTCGTCGGGCAAAGACGAGGGCGTCTTCTCCGAGACGGGCTTCTCTTTAGCTTCGACGTTAGCCGAGGGCCGACAGTGGCTTATAATTCCGGCCCCCACCACGTACTCGGCGACCAATTGGCCAATACGGGTAAGTCATTTTTTCACAAAATGTAAATATCCTGTAGATCACGACTACTAAATTTTGAGGAACGCGACCTTGAAGTTTCGCACGAACACGTATAAGTTATGGTTTTTTTTTTTTTTTGGTAGTATTCTGCCATTGATAGCGCGGGCCAAAATATGGCAGTCGCGGGGCGCACAGGCCTCGCGCACTTCTCCATGCAGTCGAGGAGGTGGAAGTTGTTCGGGAACGAAACCCAAGAGAAGGACTTCATCGTGTCCGGGGGTTTGCTCTGGTGGCGCGACTACACGGTCATGGGGTGTTACAGCATCCTGGACAACAGCGACGAAATCCGGTTCTACTCGAAGGACAGCAAGCTGGACAATAAGTTCGCCAGGATCGTCAAGGTGCAATCCCCGGTGCTCCTCGTCAACATCCTGCAGGATCAGCTGGTCACCTTCGGATCTGACGCCCAAATCACCGTCTGGTCCATCCGACAGATCGATTCAGGTATTTGCGTGATTCGCACCGCCTAACTTGAGCCAAACGCCGTCTGTCTTTCGCAGTCGGCAACGTCGAAGTCAACAAGATGCAAATCCTGGACATATCGTCGATGTGCGTCCATCCGGCCTGCATCGTTTCCGTCACGCTCACGTCTCTGCGGACGGAGACCGGAAGGGGCCAGAGCTTCAACTCGGAGAGCATGATCTTCAACGTGAGCGGGCGGTTGTTGATGGTGCAGCGCGAGTCGCGCAACGGGGATCGTTACACCTGCTCCATGCCGACGGTCCTCGCCGGTTGCGTCGAGAACGTGTGGGTCCCCAGCAAGCGCAAGGTCGACAAGGCCCACCTGACCGAAGCCCTGTGGCTCTTCTGCGGATCGCACGGGATGCGAGTGTGGTTGCCGATCTACCCGAGGGACGGCGATAAGTCCCACACGTTCATGTCCAAGCGGATCATGCTCCCGTTTCACCTGCGCATCTACCCCTTAGGTAATAAACGCGCGCGGTTAAACGCGACACCGTCTCAAAAAAAAAAACTGATTGGCCCCCAGCGATTCTCTTCGAGGACGCGATCATCTTGGGCGCTGAGAACGACACGGTGCTCTACACGACCGACTCCAGCTCGCCCTTCTCGCTCCCCTTCAGCGTCCTGCAACGCACCGTAAGTCCGAATCTGACGAAAGTATAGTCGTCCCAGTTTGGTAGCGGTTTTATAGTCTTGCCGATGGCAAGATCATAAAACCGATACAAAACTTGGACGATTATAACCGATTATCACCGATTTTGCAGAGTCAAGTGTACCTGCATCAAATCCTGCGGCAGCTGATAAGGAGGAACCTGGGGTACCACGCGTGGGAAATCGCGAGGAGCTGCACCAGCCTGCCGTATTTTCCTCATTCGTTGGAGTTGTTGCTGCACGAGGTAAGCGACGGGGGGTGGGTGGGTGGGTTGTGTGTGTGGGGGTTGAGTTAGAGCGTGCGCGCGTGATTTAAATTCAAATAGTGGAATTAGAATGCGTTTTTCAACCTTATACATACAGTTTTCTATGTTTTATTAGCAACGTCATACATATAAATCAGAGAACTAATTAATTAAGCAACTAAAATTTAAAAATATAATAAAACAAGTTTGTAATCTAAAGTAGAACAACTGTCGAATGATTTAGCAATTTATGTTATCAGTCTCTATCAACTCTGCTTAACTTTTTATTGATTTCTATTAAAAATTAATTAATTAGTTGATATTCTTTTGAAAAGCAATTAAAAAAAAAAGTTCAACGAAGCAAATCGAATTAAGAACTTTAAAAGGCGTTCAGAAGAACTTACGACAGGGATGAAATCAACAATAACAAAAGTTCACAAAACGAACTGAAATTAAAAGAAAGTTAAAAACCTGTTTGAGTAATATAAATTAAAGCTGACTGTTTTTTCTTACGCTTCGGCGTTTTCGATTTTTTGAAGACCTTGTCGAAAGAACTAGTTCTTGTTTTTAAGCTCCTCGTATTAAATTTAAAAAATGGTACGGTTTTTTTTTAATATCCAAAGCTCTAAAGACAGAATAATTAAAGAGTACCTGTTTTTTTTTAATAGAAAGAGAATTGCAAACTCAACGGAAGCTTAATGTTCAAAAAAGCTCGGATAAAATAGATTATATATAAAATAGTTTGCAGAGAAGTTAATGGAGTTAATTCTAAATTCACGCTGTGAGTGTTTTTATTTTATTTTAATTTTTATAAGATAAATTCAGAAGTCTTTATTGTTTCGTAAAGCGTAAGTTTGTTCAAAAATTATTTGATGTATGGAACGTGAGGTTTTCAAACGGGAAGTTAACGATCAGAAATACGAAAGCTTTCACTTTGCGCTTCTTTATCGTTGAATAAAGTGCGCGACCTCAGAAGGTACAATCTGTGACAAATGGTTGTTTAAAAACTTGTTTTGTATTGCTTTGGAATGTGTTTTCAAAAATTAGAGTAAATTCTAGTCCGAAATCATGTGTCGCATCGTGTGTCTACGACAAGCGGTTCTCGAGTTCCGTCAGTGACCTTGAACGAAGGACCCGAAAACTACTCGCGCTAGACCCATCATGCGACACATGACTTCAGGCTAGAATTTACCCGCGAATTCAAAACTTCGTTAATATACGGGGTGTTCCATAAAAAAAGTGCATTAAATTTTTTTTCAACGGAATATTCTCTATGTTACTGCATTTTTGAATTCGCCAGTGAATTCTAGTCCGAAATTATGTGTCGCATCGTAGATCTACAACAAGCGGTTCTCGAGTTCCATCAGTGACCTTGAACGAAGGACCCGAAAACTACTCGCGCTAGACCCATCATGCGACACATGACTTCAGGCTAGAATTTACCCGCGAATTCAAAACTTTGTTAATATACGGGGTGTTCCATAAAAAAGTGCATTAAATTTTTTTTTCAACGGAATATTCTATATATTCCTGCATTTTTGAATTCGCCAGTGAATTCTAGTCCGAAATTATGTGTCGCATCGTAGATCTACAACAAGCGGTTCTCGAGTTCCATCAGTGACCTTGAACGAAGGACCCGAAAACTACTCGCGCTAGACCCATCATGCGACACATGACTTCAGGCTAGAATTTACCCGCGAATTCAAAACTTCGTTAATATACGGGGTGTTCCATAAAAAAGGTGCATTAATTTTTTTTTCAACGGAATATTCTCTATATTACTGCGTTTTTGAATTCGCCAGTAAATTCTAGTCCGAAATTATGTGTCGCATCGTACGACATCATGCGACACATGGCTTCAGATTTTTAGTTTCGAAAACGTTCCCAAAATGCAGAGTTGTTTTTTTTCTTTCGTGAGAGGTTCATGTAAAGATGTTTCGCAATAATTGTGAAAGGACGATCCCATCATCAAATCGTCATTACATTAACAAGAAAGCGCAGATCGACGACGAGTGGGCATATCATTAAGCGAGACGGGTGACTAAACGACCGATACGATGTTTAACAATAAAACGACGTCCGACGGTAAAATAAAGTTAATATTGATAATTTGAGGCTCTCGCTTGTATTCTCAGGAAAGCGAAATCCAATATTGACTTAACATTTATAGCTGGACGTTCAGGCTTCATAAATACGTTCGTACCAAGCTGTTAATTACTCAGATATGCGGTTAATGCACACAATTTAATCATAATATAACTTGATAGGCCCATCTCCTTAATGCCTGCCTACAGAGAAAACCCAAATGTATAAATGCGGCGAGCGGGGGGGCGCAGGGAAGGGTTATTATCACCATGGTGGTGGTCACCTGTGATATACATAGAAATACAAATTGAATTTCGTCATTCCCTTTGTTCTTTGTGCTTGGAGTATGTTTCTTTCACACGCGGACCTGAAGGTTTGAGAATAAATGCGCTAGATGTCGCTATTTTTTAATATTTTAATATGTCGTGCAAGGTAAAAGACGACAGTCTTTAAAACCGACGACCTCAAAATTACGACTTCACTCGTTACATGCAGAACTGTCGCTTCTTATTAATCATATAAGAAAGTGTGCGTTTTAACCGAGTAATAGTCAATATTAGATGTTCTAGAGTTTGTCAAAATTTGCTTGAGTGAGGCACTTGTCTTTGTTAAACCTACGAAATGTAAATACAATATTTTGAGTTTTTATTTGAGTTTTATATTAAAACGGAAAATAAGAACTTAGATTTTGATGAGTTCGCAACTAAACTTAAATTGATGTTAGTATTAGTTATGTTTTGATGAAAATTATGTAACATGTAAACCACAAACAAAAATAATACCATAGAGAGGACGAGACTGCAGCAAACTATCCTTTTTTATTTTCTTGGTTTTAAAAATAATTGGCTGATTTCGCAAGTTTGCCAACCGATCCTCTCCTCTAGAAAACCAGGGCGATAAAGGTGATATTTCGCCGTAGTCTGTTTCTTTCTAAAAGGTTAAAAAACCATTTCTGCTGTACATGGAAGGCAGTAATATTTTAAACATTTAATTCATAAGTAATATGCCATCAAAAAGCATAGCCTATTATGAAATGAAATGAAACGCTTCTGTTGGTGATAGAAACCGAGACAGAAAAAAATTCTAAATTGTCAGTGATATCACATTTTCCATTCATTCCCCTAGAGCACTCTCAAAGTATTCTCATCTTGTTCTAATCTCATGTAATAATAGTAGACATAAATACTGTAAGAGCAGTGAATCGGAAACGCCATTGGCAATTTTCGAAAATTTCGAGAAACTTGAAAACGAAAGATGGAGTTACACTGTTCCACCGATAGTTGAAGAATTTCAAGAAAGTAACTGATTTTATCCCCGACGTAAATCTTTTACTTCATAGACTACGTTGATTGTTTATTTTTTAATAGCTTTGTATTTATCTTTTATACCCTGAGTTTAAAAAGGCTTGGCCATGGTAAACTAAAGTTATGTCTGAAGCAAGCTGTGTTCTATTGTGTTCTTATGTAGTCCCTTTTTGAACACTTGGTGTATTACAATAACTGCAGTTCACAATGCCATAATTTTTCTCCATATACATCTAATGGCTTCAATCTTGCGATCTCATCAATGATGTGTGAGGGTTTCATCATCCACAAAGTTAACTGCTGTTTTAATTCATTTGCTTGAAATGAGATATTATGTTGTCTCGTTCAAGTTCAGGTAACAAACAGTTTCGAATAATCTCCCTGATGATTTTTAACCATCCTTCCATTCAACGGAAGAATATGACCTGATAATCTGAAACGTTGAAGGTCCGCATCAAATGGTTACTTGTCAGTGAAGTACGCAAGAACCTTCAATGGATTAATTTTATTCTGCAAATAAAAATGAACTTCGTCATTATTAAAAAATTGATTTGAAATGTTTCCCAAATTCCCTAACTTATAAAACGAATTTTGATGAACAATATCTGTTGGGAATATATTGTCAAAGTCGAATATACTGGCTCGAATTTATTCAATATTTTTCGAATACAAATACATTGTTTTTTTTGGAAGGTCCTGGAGGAGGAGGCGACGAGTAAAGAGCCGATACCCGACGCGCAGCTACCGAGCGTGATCGAGTTCATAATGGAGTTCCCGGTGTACCTGCAGACGGTGGTGCAGTGCGCTCGCAAGACCGAGATTGCCCTGTGGCCGTATTTGTTTTCGGCTGCCGGGAAACCCAAGGACCTCTTTCAGGAGTGCATGGCGAAAAGGCAGCTCGACACGGCGGCTTCGTATCTCATCATACTGCAGGTAACGTGCACTTAATTCATGAATCGTAACTCCGACCTTTTTTTTTCTTTCACCGTTAACAGAGAAATAATAATATTGAAATAATTGAGTAATTGTTATGTGGTGAATTTTGGATGTAGCTGGCAATCGCGAGCCTTCACATTCAAAATTATCTGCGTCAGTGTACGTGTTGTGTATGCGTATGTGTGTGTAAATAATAGAAACATAAAAGAGTTCAGAAGGCCGAAGTTTTATTTGTTCGCGTGGTTTTTCGCAAAACCAGCGATTACTTACTTTAGATCCGAGTTGGTATTTGATCCTAACTTGAACGCATCTGAACCGTAGGCGGGCGGAAATGATGCCTGTGCCGGTCGTTCTAATTTACAATAGCTCAGGCGGCGCCCTCATTGATTCAATTTCCGAACTCCGCGCTGCCGCTTACAGTTTCCAGCAAACTTCCGGTCCGTCATGACATTATTAAATCAATTATTCTAATTATTACAATTCTGGGCTTAAATCTTACGTGTTTACATTTCAAAAATTCTAAATAATTTACTTATAATATATGTACATGTAATTTAAAATCGCCTATTTCTATGAATATTTGCACAAACTTAATATATCTGAAGAACACACTTGAATTTAATAATTATAATAATAATAATAATAAATTTATTCTGTTAAGTATCACATGGTGTTTACAGTCGTCACAAATGCTATTAACTAGCCTAAATACACATACACAAAACATATTAAATACAATTGCAAAATTAGAAGTCAAGACTCCGTGTAAGAGTTACCGTCGTCCAAGTACGTATAGATCTAAAATATATATCCATATAAAACACATTAAAAAAGACAAATTATATTATACACTAAACAGTGAAGTTACAGCGCCGAAAAAGGAACGTTCAAAAATTCATTCCAAGAATAGAATGCTTTGTTTATTAAGAAGTTTTTTACAGTCACTTTAAAGTCAGTCAGAGATAAATTCCTTACAGCTGTAGGCATATGGTCAAATAATTTGACGGCAATAAAATTTGGCCCATTTTGACTTTTACTTAGTCTTAAAAAACGTGACCTAATGTCATTAGTATTTCGGGTTTGATAATGATGGATTTCTCCTTGTGCCGATAATTCACTGAGATGCTTTTTAACATAAATTACACATTCGAGAATGAAGATACACGGTAAGGTTAAAATTTTAAATTTGACGAATAGGAAACGGCAATCATCTCTATAATTTAAATTGCTTTTTCATAATTGCTTCTAATATTTTTGAGAATATAGGTAATATAGATATAGGTCTATAATTTTCCATGAAAGATGAATTCCTTTTTTTAAAAACTGGAATTACCTTTGCAATTTTTAGGGAATCAGGAAACATACTATTGTTGAAACATTCATTTACCAATTTTGTAAGTGGTGAGTGATAATATCAATAACACACTTCAGTAATTCGGAAGTTAGACCATACGCATCCCTACTCTTACTGCTCTTGAGCGCTCTTATTGCATCCCTCATTTGCACGATTGAGATTGCTTTAAATTGAAAATTATCGCAAGGAGATACTATTTACAAAAAATTCATTAAACTCATCCGCTTGTAAAGTATCGTCTTCAACAGGTTTATTTAGTGAAGCGTTTCTATTAGATTTGATAATCTTCCACATAGACTGTGGGCTGTTGTTTCGAATACAATTTTCGTGGGCCATAACCTTTTTTTGTTTAAGTGTAGTTTTATACTTATTTCTGAAAGATTTAAACATATTCATTTGATCTGTCGTGGGATTCTGATAATAAGCATTCTTTAAAAAAATCAAAGTTTCACGCATTTGACGTAACTCCTCATCAAACCATCTAATATCAACATGCTTCACGTTGCTAGTTTTTATTAGGTGTTCCGGAAAAGATAACTCCACAGCCTCCTGAAATAAACCTACGATTCTCTCGAATTTATCATTAGTGCTTAAGTTCAGATCATCAAGGAACAACCAATCAACACTGCTAAAGTAATTAAAAAATACCATCTTTCCTACTTGGGTAAAGGGCCGAATTTTTTTGAACGTTCCAGCATCATGATAATTAGTAGTAAAATTACAATTCAGAAAAAGTATCAACCACCCCATATTTGCTATCAAATTCTGACAATTTGTAAAAAAGTTGTCTAAACAATTATTTGCCCTACTAGCACAATTAAAAATGGGTTTAAGACCATAGCCGCAGAAAAGGTCCAGTATAGCACTTGTATGTCTGTGTAGCGTATCAAAATGAACATTAAAATCACCACATACAATAATTCTTTTAAGGCAGCTAATGTTTAACATAACGGAAGCAATGACATTACAAAAAATATTAATATCACCGTTGGAAGGTGATCTATACAAGGATACAATGACTAGGCTTAGATGAGGTATTTCCACTGCACAAACTTCGCAATGTAATTCAGTTGATAAATTGTTCACTTTTGCAAAACATTATAGTGAATACTGCTATTTACAAAGATTGCGACACCGCCATGTTTAAATTGTTTCCTAGAAAAAGATGAGGCATTGTATAAATTAAGAATTTTCAGACACTGCAATGCCTCCTCCTCCATCCAATGTTCAGTTATACACATAATATCAATATTTAAACCGGAAGCAAGAAAAAATTATTCAAGTTCGTTTACGTTTGATCTCAACGATTGAATATTGATATGAAAAATATTAGTTACCGCACAGGTGGAGGTTTTGGTCTCTTCTGAAAAAACTGGGGGATTAGGACGCCTTGGGGCCACTCCTCTTCGTTCATAATTTTTTCTTGGTTGTTCCTATCAACAGTTACTTTAAAGGAAGTGTAAGATTCAGGATGCTTTGACTTTAGGGATTCACAGGTTACCTCTGGACAGGTGGACTTTAAATAATTTTCGATTGTAGTTGCTTCTGTTCCAGAATCCAACCTTGAAATGAACAGGTGTACTTTCCTTGGAACCGTTTTTATATTACACTTATTATCAATTTTTTTATGCCAAGTAGAATTTCCTTTTTCTTCTTTTTCTTGGTCACAGTAGACCAGGATTCCTTCACAGGTTCTCCAATTTTCTTGTTTGGGTCTCCTACGTTTATAACATTATCACATAGTCACATCCTGGTTCAACTTAACCTCACAGCAAATTATTGTGTTGTCGTCGATAAAATTTATTTCGCTAATTAGTTTAGCACAATTTACATGGAAGTAACTACCACACAATTTACATTTAACACTATTTACTGTTCGCTTATTACACCGTTTACACGTATGTATGCAAACAAATCCTGTGAAACATAAATAATGCATTACTCTAAATTTTTCTTTACTATTTACAAATTATTTCTTTATTGCCTGTTTTAGACGGTCATATTTCTTGTACAAATTTGTGACAAAGTGAGAGAGATAAGCTACCACAGTGAATGTTGATTGGTTGAATTGGCACTTCTCACTCGCTTCGTAACAAATTTGATACAAAAATATGACCGTCTAAAACAGGCATATGAAAAAGATTGAAGAAATCTCTCGTCCTGCTTATAAACACCGCAATATGTTGTATATCTGTGTGACTTAATAATGACCGCTTTCATCTCTTACTTTTCGTTTGAGATTGGCTTCCTGTCTTTAAACAGAACATCCCCGAGAAGTTCGGCTATAAAAAGTGACTCGTAATTAACGATACATAAATATTAGTTACTTTGAGAAAGCTATTAATCTGCAGGTTGTGAAAATTGGCCTAAAAGTAACCATTACAAATTTGTTGGACAAATTGTCAATGTGCAAGTTCAACTAAAAGTTATTCTTGTAGCGAAAATAAATGTCCAGTTTTTTTTTAAAACAATTTTAATAGTTTTTGAGGGGGTTTTCCTCATAGATTCTTGTTTACTTTCTGAAATTACTGGTTAGTAAAAAAATTTCTCTTTGTTCTCGGTAAAGGATTATTGCACGTTTGTGTTTCTTGGTAAAGGAAAAGTGTTGGTGTCGGTCAAATTAGCTAAAGTAGAATTAACTTAAACGATTTTCTTTAAATTCTTTATTTATCGAGAAAGATCGACTGCACTTATTCGCGACTTAATCGCCGACGCGAGAGGTCTCTGTTATTCGCAGAATGGCCGATAAAAGAGTGAACAACATTGCAGTTGTGAAGATTGATTGGTGCATGTTTTCTGATGTTTTCGATGTTAAACCAATCCGGTGAAATGTTGTTCGATGGTACCAGCAGAGGTCGCCTACTTTGATTTCGCGAATATAAATTAAATTTTGCTGTAGTGGTGCTGCCATCTTTGAGTATTTGGTCAAATTAATACTAGTAGACAGTTTACAGAAATCTGTAATTATTCTTGAAGATTTTTTTATGAAAAAATTCTTGATAGTTTTCCTTGACTGGACGATTTAATTAAATGAAAATTCTTGAATCGCAGCCAAATTATTTATTAACTTTTTGGTTTATAAAATTAACGTTTTCGACATTGATTTATGTCGTCTTCGGATTTCAGATTCATCCTAAAATTGTATCACATTGTAAGACAACGATTAATTAAAAGTCTGAGGGTGGGTGTACAGAAAGCAAATCAAATATTTAATTTCGAATTAAACTAATCACGATTAAGTTGCCGTATGAATTACATTGCGAACTGTCAAATTAATAACGTCATTAAAATTTGATTGCAATTAAATTTTCTGTAAACTGGCCCTTAGATTTTACTTACATGGTGTTCTGTCCCGAACGTGTTGCACTGGGTGGCTGGCGCACGTAGACTGAATTGTCGTCGTTTAAATTATGTTAAATACAATAGAATTTTTAAATTCATCAGTTCACTGCCCCAGCCTCACAGTGTTACAATTTGTTAATAATTGATAAGTAGACTGCGGAAGTTTAGGCACTAAAAAATTCAATTTTAGGCGCCTAAAAAAGGCTCATATACAGGGTGTCCCAGCGAGACCTTTCATTAGAAGTTTATGGGGTTCTGGCCAAAATAGAAACTTGAACATTTAGAATTAGATAAAAGTGATTGCGTTCTCTTCAACTAAAATATTTTCAGATGTCTAGCACTTCCGGTTATACCGGAAGTCGCCATCTACTTTGTTATTTTAAATGGAACACCCTATTTATTTTTGCACTTTTAGATGGAAATCATAATTTTGAATCTTTTTTATTGAAACCATACCATGTCTATCTATTACAGTTTTTGAGATAAAAATTATTTTTAGAAATCATGGCAGGTGGTTGACGTTTTCAAAATTGGCTGTAACTCTTATTTGAAACGAGATAGAAAATTGAAATCTAATTAAGTTTGTAGTTTAAAGATCCCTTTATCGTAGGTATTCAAATAAAAATAAACATCTTTGCCTGAGAATAATTCTTAAATTTATACTCTTCATCAAGAGTTAAAAATGTGAAAAGATCGATTTTTTCAAATGGAATGCCACATTTTTCGTTGCGTAATCAAATTGGTGATAAAATTTGGCACCGTTGATTAGTGTCCTTAAGACACGCCGTATGTTACCGTTGTTTAGTGTCCACGAGACACGCCGTATTTTACCACAGACCAACCCGAAGATTGACGGACCTTTATAGCTCCGTAACGAGAACAAAGCTTGTGTGTTTCTTACGGCTTGTGTCTTGTGTTTTATGCAAATCCAATGTGCAACCGGTTTTACTTAAGAAAAGGCAAACTTTGCACTTGCACCGGTAGTGCTGCCATCTCTGGGCATTTGGTGGGATTTATGCTATTCGTTAAATTACAGGAATCTTTAATAATTCTTCCTGAATATTATTTCTGTTTTCGTAGAGAAGCGACTTTATTAATTTCCGGTAAATTAATTACTTAATTACAAACAATTTCAAAACTTTTGCATTTACCAAATAACTTTATTATAAACAATTACGTGCTTCATACTCCATACATACATATTCCCTGGTGGAAGTTTTTTTTTTTTTTTTTTTGATGAATTTAGTTAGTGAAACAAAATTAAGTGAACTTTTATTTTAAAAAATTCTGTTTTTGTTTTTATTTTTATTTTTTGAGAGTACTAATTAAATTCAAATCTTTGTTGTATATCTGGCGGGTTTTCCTAAGTCTGTGATTATAGAATACCTTTCGACTATCGATTTTTCTCGGACTGTTAAAATTGAAATTAATTTTTTTCGTTAGTCGAGAAAGATTATTTTTAATATTAGCAAGTTGGCAACACTGCCCTCTCATATCATTATCTTGTTTTTAGCTCCTAAAAAAACATAAAAAAGAGTTGTTGTTGACTAAAAAAAAAATTTTGATACTAAAGCTGCGTTCGTTTATTCAACTGCGTTCGCTCTGTTTACTCTAGAGAGCGATAGCGAATAAGTTTTAATATAAGTAAGAGTGAGATAAAAATGCGGGAAGAGTAAATAGAATGAACGGAGTTGATTAAACGAACGCAGCTAAGGAATAAAGATTATACTCTATTACACAATTACAAGTGTATTACAAATGCACAAGTTGATTTAATTTAAATGCGACGTACATATATATAACACAATCCTGATACAAAAAGCAGTCAGTATAGACGCCAAAACACGATATATGTTACCGTGGCCATAGATTACCCAGATACGAAGGCTCGAGGCGGTGTCTTTGATGTCGGCATGACAAAATTCCGTGACCATCGGCCATTTTTTAGGTGGTACAGAAGGCGGGAAATTTGAAATCTACGGCGTGTTGCATTATTCGATTTCTACATACCGCTTCAAGTGGTCTATAGATTATAGGTAAAGTCAAATTCAATTTACTTATGCTCTTGCATCAAATACGAAATAAATAAATTTATTATTATTATAAGGCGCGAAATTAAAACCACGTGTATGATGACGACTGCCTCAGTTTATTAAAGAATGTATTTCTTAATTTTCTATGTTGGTCCGTTTCAAAGAATTTGCGATACAATTTTCATCGGACAAGAACCTGCTTTAATTATTATAAAATCATTTACAATAAGTTTCAGCAAGCTAAAGTTTTGTAAGTAGGTGTTGGCAATTATTACTCCTTTTACTGCTTTAGAAATAAATTAATTCTCAATGCCGACAAAACAAAACAAAAGAAATGCAAACCTATTGTATGAAAATTCATAAAATTCAAAATGAAGTAAAAAAAATAATAAAATAAATTCAACCTATATGTATGTTTTGTTTCATATTATATTACAAAAACGAGAAAAAAAGGAAAACATTTATACATTTATATGTGTGACAAAATGCTAATTTTTCTGGTTCTCCTTTGGGCAGTGGACTTCATTTGTCCATTACAATATTTTAAACTATAAAAAAGTCTTAATCTAATAAAAAGTTTTACAAGATATTGCAGAGGAAAGCGGCTACAAATATTAGGAAAAGGTAATTCTTGCATAATATGAAAGTATGTACCTATAAGAAATTCGTTTACATAATTCTGTAAAGTTTTCTGAAAAAACTTTTTCTAGCTGATAAATATATCTAAGAAACTGTTCCCCAGGCATCTTCAAGCTACCATACAAACTTTCGTCATTATCAAAAGATTTGAAATGTGAAAACAGTCTCGAAAAATCTAAATTCTCAATTTCATTAGCAAATTTCTTACAAGTTTCGCATGTGTGTTTATCTAAACATTTTTTCATTAAATAGCCGCAGGCATAAGTAAAAGCATTCTGGGTGGGTAAATCTTCTTGTCTATAATCATAGTCATCTAATCGTAATCCTGGATGAATATCTTCAATATTTACAAACACAGAAGTGGTGTGGGTTTTATCAGTTGACTTTAAACTTGTTAATAATTCATCAATATCGTTTCTGCAGTTCATGCCTTCAGTGTGTAAATAATTTTGGGTGAAAAGTTTTTTGAAAGCCCTTTCAAACTGAATGGGAGTGGGATTTGAACAATTCCCTCGTTGCTTGCTGCCTTACACTGCCAAAAAAGTTTTCAATGCAGTCCTGATTTAGACGACGGGTTTTTAAATATTCAAAACCATAAACTTTCAATTTATCCCACAGACAGAGAACTCCAGTTATTGTTATAATCCAACAATTTTTGAATTTAGAATTATTAGTGATGTCATTGCCTTTTTCGTTGAAAAGCTTTTAAAAAATCCACCGTTTCGTTTAAAAACTTTACGTGGTACGATTCTCCCTCAAACACCTTTTTATATTTATTTGAGCTGTTCCGGAGTGATGAATTTAAAATATCAAATAATTTATTATTGATTGTTCCTTGGGCATCTGCAGTCAAGGCACCTAAACTAACATAAGTATTAATCCTACTAGCGACTGTGTGACTAAGAACTTGTGTTGCAAGTTTAACTTTCATTTTTTGAAAATTATTGTGCATTTGTTAGTTTAGGCGCTAATCTGTACGTATGTTTCTGGTCGGAGTTATAGAAGAATTCAATGAACGACCAAGAAGTTGTTTTATTTCCAAAACAAAAAACGTTTGTAATAAGATTATTTCTTGTTGCTTTGATTAAATGATCAAGGATCAAACATATAAACGATTTCCCGGGTTCCTATTTGGAAGACAGAATTTTCTGGTGTTACTGAAAATAATCGAGCTAATTCTATAAAATTTGATCCCATGTCAGTTACTAATGTATCCACAGAGAAATCAATTGCTGCTAATTTCAATATGCAATCTTCAACAATAGGCCGTAATTGCGGAGCCTGCATTTGAGAATTTACACAAAAATAAGCAATAGGCTGTTTATAATTGAAATAAATTCCCCGAATCATAAAAACAGATACATTTTGTGCTGCCAAAAGTTCGTCTACAGTTTGTTACCAATATTCTCCAAACCAATTATTTCATCTCTGCTAGAATCGTAGTGAAGGAAGGATTTGAGAGACATTTCGTCAATACAAAGAGTACAATGCTTCTCGAGATCGTCTATAGTCTGCCCTTTGAGTTCTAATGCTTGAAATATTGCATCATTATCAAGTCCAGGTTTGATACATATTTTTGATGTTGTGTGCTCTAAAGTTCTTCTTGTTGGTAAACACAAGATACTGCTTAAGAAATCATAAACTCTTGGTCCAAGGAAATATATTGCCAGAGCCAGCTGTTTAAATTCTGATTTATAGCGGACTTTAACCTCTCATTCTAGCCTCTGATTTTACAATATCAGCAAAGTTCTTTGATAAATACGTATCACACATTTTGTCAAACGTTTCTAAATTAAATGCACTCTCATCATTTGTTTCTTGTTTCTTTGATGTCAATTTGCGTTTGAGATTCTTCACCTGATGTCGCAACTTCTCTTTTCTTGGCGAGTTGTATGACAAGGAGGGTACTGTTTGTGTTCCAACAGGTGGCATTAGGGAAGTACCTATTTTAAAAAATTTCATGTACATTAACGTTTAAACAGAACATAAATTAACTTACTACTTTGTATAGATGAACCTGATTCGGGGATTAGAATTTCAATCTCGGACAGTTGCATTGTTGAGGCTACAAAGTACTACAGTAAACTTTTGTACATAAAATTTACTTTAAGAAATACATACGTGCTGTTCCACTTGGGCCAGGGACAGGAGAAAGAAGTTGTTTTGCAGCATTTGTGCCTGAGGCAGTAGAACAAAGTGCATCTTCTTTAGCAGGATGGCAGGAACAACTTTGATATCTAATTATAAAAATTGAGTTTAGTATCTAATGTGTAATTTCATTAGTGTCTGTAAAGTAAACAAGAACATTATAATTTTATTCCAATAACATA
Organism: Dorcus parallelipipedus; assembly: GCA_958336345.1. Taxonomy (NCBI): domain Eukaryota; kingdom Metazoa; phylum Arthropoda; class Insecta; order Coleoptera; family Lucanidae; genus Dorcus; species Dorcus parallelipipedus. Next base: position 47,377,058 of record OY284479.1, read on the forward strand.
GTGTTTTATTTTCTTTTAGGGGATGATCAGGAATAGTTAAAACCTCATAAGAATCTGCTATTTATACATTAGTGCACTTTATTATTTGTAAAATTTATCTTACAATCACTTACCTGGTAAAACAGTTACTTTCCTTGGCGGTTCATCTTCATGTTCATCATCTAAAGCAACTTGCAATTGTTCGGAATCAGATTGTGCATATAACGTGGGAACAGCTTCATTTAATAAACGTCTCCTATCATCTTTTGGATGAGAAGTAAACCATTTCTGTTCAAAATGTAGCTCACACAATTTATAATTCTTGTTCAGTTCTTCATTTGTTTTAAAATGCGTCCAGCATGCTTTAACCATTGCTGAGCTCTACAAGTCAAAATTGTTACATTTACTTTTACTGAAACCCTTTGGGAGTATATTAAATTGGTGCTTATGTCATTACAGTTTGTTAAATGAATCTTTTTACGCATGTTATTGACTTTTTCCATATGAAACACATCAATACTTTCAAGCCAAGTAATAAATCATAAGTTTTACCTTACAAACATTCATATAAAGACGTTCCTTTTTCAGTCCTAACAAATGATGCACTTCGATACAATAGTTACATATAAAAATTGGTTTTAATGGGCCGTTTATCCATGACGTGCGTATAAAGATCCATTTAACAAACTGTATATAAGCTGCTTTCCATTTGCACATATGAGCTACTCCGGAGCTGCTCCAAGTTGTTCCCATGGGCTAATTTGTGCAAATGGAAAGCGCTTATAATATAATAATATAATGGCTCTTTCAGTGAAAAACAAGCCTTGTAATAAATAAGACTTTATTTACCTTTTAGAGTCCCTGGGGATTCTAAACATCGACACATTTTTATCACTTGTTTTCGAAGGGCATGGCCGATATATACAAACTGTTCCTCCTCTATAAGGCATTTTCAACTTAGAAAATAACATAGATAGCTCTCTAAAATTATTTTATTTTATCCTAACCTAACAAATGATGTTTATAGCAAATTTATAGGTTGATAGATAAACCATCAAAACAATGGCGGCACGGCATGTAACACGCCGAGGTGCTACTATTGTTGTTGTCTTTATGGACAACTAAATAAGTAATAAATGAATCCAAACAGATAAACAAATTTAATTTATTAGCCGGTTAAATTACTGGCAACTGAAAGGTTATCGTCTGCAAGGATTTAACGCGTATTTATTTTCGGAGTAACTCGGCAAATTTCCAGGAAAGGAAAAAGGTCAGTTTTATGGTTACAGGCCACTCTGGCTAGACGAATTGCTACCTGACACTACGGGGCCCCTATACCATGCAATAATAACTACAATAAAGTTACGCCAGGCGCCAGCCTTCAAAGAAATCTTCCGAGTTACTTTTGTTGATATTTCTAAACAATTTTCAATAATTAAAAATGGCTCGTGATCGCTAATTCGGACGTATTCTACTCGTGCCGTTAACCTGTTCTTTAATCCCGGTGAGACGGTTATAAATATGCGATAGCAGGAATTGGATACTTAATTAAAAATGCGGACTAAAATTTAATCAAGTATTTATTGCAGATCAAGGGAAAAACTCCGTTTTCCAGGCGCTATGCAGCCTGAAAATCTGAGTATAAAAAACCCCGTTTTTCTATTACCATACAAAGGAAACACAAAAAAATTTACACTCGTATAAGAAATACAGTAGAATTCGTTTAACGGTTTTCTCGTTCGAATATCGTGACGAACTAACTAATTCCAATTACACAACTGGTGGGTTGTTTTTATGCTTGTCCCAAACAATACTTGTGTACTGACTATTCAATTTAAATGAATAATTAATTTGTTTTCAAAATTACGTTATCTTGGTACTCGTGTTTAACACTTTAATCGTACTCTAAGACACGCTCTGTATATCAACCAGTGCACAGCGGCGTTGTGCCTACAGTGTACTTACTTAATGAATATAGTAGATTAATTAACCAGATACTGGGGAAGTATGTGATACAAAATGCAACCCAGGCGATCGATCTGCGAGAGAATCAATAGTAATCGCTCGTTTTTCAGGGGAGCCCTCCTTTGGAGGCGCGATGACCCGATTTTGATAACCTAATAACGCTACTAAGTGGGGAGACTAGCTCAACCGCTACTTTCGCTATTTTGAGGTGGCGGGTCAATGCCTCACGCTTTATTAATTAACCTCTGATTGCGTTGTTCGACGAAGATCTAACCTGTACGCAATGGAATATTTTTGACCGTTTTTTACGGCACTCTACTATGTGTAGTTATGGCCTTACGGTCTCGAAGCAGATCCCTTCTGATTCACTACAGATCCCCCGACAAAGGCTACACCTTGGTCCACACACAGAGTGTGATGGAACTCGGCTGAGAAGATGGCACTGATTACGTGATTCAGAATTGGTTTGGCCTCTCAATTTTATTGCCCTAGTAATACAACTGATTGGCCTTGATTCAGGTAATTAATCTGTGCTGGTCACACCGGGGTTTAGTGGCAGATCTGAACTTGCCTTAGACCAGTGGTATGAAACAATCGATTTCCCTGCGCAAATCGAAAACCACTCTGTGTTCGTGTTCCAATTTGCCAGAGAATATCGCAAAAAAGGGAGTTAACTAATTTTACAAAAGTACCCTGTATATGAATTGCACCACAAAGTGAAAACGTCGGCTGACTGCCTCTGGTCGATTTAAATTACTGAAACGCCAAACGAACTAGCTAATGATTTATATAATAATGGTCAAATCAACTCCACGAATGTGGATGCAACTTATTTACTTTTAAACTCGTTTGGAAATCAACTGAAAACACTTTAGTAAGAAAAGTGCACAAGCCCAGCAAGTACTGAATTACAGATTATGAATTTTTAATCAATTAATACCACCAAGTATGTAATGAATAAAATACAAATTAAATCAGATTACCTAAATCCGCGCCGCGAAATAAGCATCCAATACACGCACTGCACTCAGTTTAACCACACACGCGATGCATTTACCCGTCGCGAGACCGGCTTGATTAATTTGATTTAATCGACTCTCAAACACTGGAGCGTTAGGCGTACCGATAAATGATTTTACTTTGCTGTGAACCTAAATCAAAGAACCAAGTAAGTAACTCAAAGCAATTTGCCAAGCCCAATGGATACGACTGACCGTGTTAAAAGCTCGGAGCTATCTCCCGTAAATTTTTAAATTCATTTTTCAACTGCGCCTAATTAAGGCCCCTCCCTTGATTGAAAACAAAATTCAGAATATACTTTGGCCAATAAGATAGCGTCTAGCATCCAAAAATTCACGCCCTATAGTTTCCTAGAAATGCTCTTTCGACTCCACGAGCCCACCCGTGATGTTCCACATGTCTGCAGCGTCTGTAAATTTCCAAACTATCCTGACGTTTTTATTATGCCCTGCCTTTTGCAAGTGTCATCTTCAATGCTGTATTATCTTACGTTTACTTATGCGTATCGAATTGCAACCTTTAAAGAATAGCAGACTCGTATCCGAAACTCTCGTGACCCAAAATTTATGTGACAATCCCTTCAAAGTCCATTGAACGATCTCAAGTGCGATAGGATTTATGGCCTTTCGTGTTTGTTAAATGGTTATTGAATGATCCTACGCCTTCTTTCCGGCCGGCAACTTGCCTTCAGTTTCAAATAAATGTACATTTGTTTGTGATTTATCATTTTCAAACAATTTTCGACTACCGTGACAATAACCATAATTGCAAGTATGCGTAAAAATTTTAGTTACATCAATAACATGCTTATTTGTTTTATATACAAATTCGCGAACGTTTCAGGCACATGCGCAAAGAAATTTTTGTCCGGCGGGAATGTCTAGCCTTCGCATCTGGGTAATCTGTGCCGTGGCATGCAAGGGTTTATTTAGTTGGCACCAGGTGGCGAACGCGCCGCAAACTCCTATACTGTCACTAAATAATTACAGTACTGCAATCAGCCGCCATTTTAGCGCTAAATATTTGCGGAAAATTTAAACGTGTAACGCTAACAACGACGCACTTGGGCATTTTAACTTTTTAATCGACAGGTGTTAAGTTTGATTAAACTTGCCGGAACGTTCGTTGAAATTGGTCGCGTTTAGACAGAAAAGAAGTTTGCAGCGTTGCAGCACAGCGAAAAGTTGTAGCGCTTTAAATTACCCGAACTGGTTTTCAGTCGTAGGGCAGGGGTTATGAACTCATTATGCTGCAATGTAGCATATAAAGACCACGCTTGATTAATGGCGGCCGCTTGAAGAAAGCGCTGCAGACGCTGACGTCACGTGTACCTCGTTCTGGTTTACGCTTTATTAAAGCGCTGAACGCGGCCATTTTCATCGTCCGATATGTTACAGGAATCTGTAATTACACAGTGCTTAAATATTTTTGCGTGTTTAAAAAAGAAATCAATTAACAAATTAAAATTGAATTACACACGTCTCATTGATTTACATATTTATAATTAATTAATTAAAACTACTTTAAAACCGAGAGCAAGGAGTCAATTTTTTTTTGTAATTGACTGGAAGTCTCGTTTTAATTAAATTAACTCCACTAACTCTCCACTATTTTTTTTCTTCCCCCCAGAACTTAGAGACTTCATCCGTCAGCAGGCAGTACGCGACCCTTCTCTTAGACACGGCCCTCGAACAATCAAAATGGGAGCTCGCAAAGGACCTGGTCAGATTTCTAAGGGCGATAGGTAAGTCGGTTTGGGCCGTCGCGTCGCGAGACGAAACCGCTCCGTCTCGCATTTTTTTATAGATCCAAGCGACGTCGAATCGCCCCGGACCTCGTTCATCCTTCCGAACAAGCTGGGCCTAACCCAGCAGACCCCCCCGGTAAGCCCGAACGCCGAGGACGTCTCGCTCGTCCTGGGCAACGTCCAAAGGGTGCGCAGCTACAGCACGACCGTCGTCCCCAAGCTCCCCGAGCCCAAGCTGAGCACGAGCGCCCCCATGAACACGGTCCTAGAATCTCCGGTGTCCAGGAGGAAAAAATCTGTGACGACGCAGAAGTCAGAAAACAGGTTTGATTCAATATTATTATTTATTTATCGCCTGAACGGTCCGGTGGTAAAAGGACCGGGGGTGGTCGGTATCGACTTCAGGCACCCTTCAGTGTTGGGGATAAAATTCGACACTGCTTCTCCTTAAACGGCGAAAAGGTCGGAAGTAACAAAGCCATACACACACTCCCGCTCCTGAGGTCCTGACAAGTCCTCGACTTAGGACCCCGTAGGGCAACCACCACAGATTATTTTATTGAAATAAGGGCGACGATTTATTTTAGGGACTCGAGTAATACGGCCGAGGAGTTTTTCATCGACGTGATACTGCAGAGGCACGCCCGGAGGTTGCTCTCGAGCCACCGCCTGATCGACCTGGGGTACTTCGCGGCCCACCTCGATTTCCACCTGGTCGTTTGGCTGGGCAAAGAAAGAGATAGGGCTGCGAGGGTGGACGATTTCGTGAAGGCCTTGAAGCAATTGCACGACGACTTCAACTGGCCCTACCCCTTGCCGGTGGACGTTTCCGGGGAGGTCTCGCCGTCGCCCTCGAAGAGCCCCATCGCCGGCCTCGACGATAAATTCAGGGAGTTACACGTCGACACGGGGAACCGCCCCATGAGCCACGTGGGCGACAGTGGGTACACGAGCTTCCCCGGGATACCCCACACGGGGCTGGTCACCCCCCACAACACTCTCGAGATGTCCAGCCAGATTGCGGAGTCGGAGATCGACGAGAGCGAGCTGGATCAAAACAGCCAAGACGAAGTGTTCTTTAAAGACGGGCCTAAGGTAGGGGGTGGGTACGAGCCGAAGGCTCCGCCGACGACGAAGCAGAAGACGTCGTTCCGCCTCTTGGAGACCCAAATCAGCACCAACGTGTTGGACGAGTCGATGATGAGCGTGAGCAGCTCGGTTTGGGGGGAGGACAAGGAGCTGGCGGGGAATCCCTGCGCCGGGGAAAACTGGGAGGTCCCGTCTTGCCAGATCTTGGAACAGTTGTCCAACATCGGCAGCAAGGGCTCGCAACGATCTGAAGTGCAATTAAGGTGAGTGTCCCCATTCAGTGAGACGCAGGGGAAACTCGGGGGGTCGTTTCAGGTATCTCATGCAATTATTTATGGAGGCGAGCTGCTTGGAGTGGTCCCTGTTGATTTCGGTGCTGCTGAGAGACGCCATGGCCGTTCTGAGGACGGTCAACGCGGCGAAATCCCCCGAGCAATCCATCGAGTCCGTGTCCAGGTTGAAACAGGGGCTCCAAATCCTACACTATTGGACGAACTCTGAGTGGTAAGTGCTCACAGCTCGTTTTGAAACGACTCCTGGTATATGCATATACACTGTCGTCAATTATGTTCTCGAAAGTAATTGTTTCAATTTTTTTTTTTAATTAATTAGTGTACCGTCATTTTCCACATTAAACAGCGTCAGTTTCTTTATTCAAATTTTCTGGAATCACTGTTGAAAGTTGATTAAATTCTTCTTGAAATTTTAAAGAAGTTTACCGTTTGCATAGTTAATAAACTTATGAAAAAAAAAATAGTAAAATAAACCAGGAAAAATTAAAATTAACGGCACGTACGCGTTTAAACAGACTTGCAAATATAGTTTAATTAAATCGCCAGTTTTTTTTTACAATTAATTAATTGTAGATTTATATTTATGCTTCACATGAAAGCGTCAATTTACTGTCAGCGTCACTTCCTCTTTTTTTTAAAGATTTTTGGTAGTGCACATGTTTCTCATTTACTCTAAACTCTAAACGGAAATGTGCGTCGTCTTTACTTAAGGTGGCCTTAAAATTTTCTAGAATCACAAAGACTTTTTCGTTTAGCTACACAATAAAGGCAAACACCAACTGCTGTTGGTTAATTAGAGTGGCTGGAAACGTTTTTAATCGAAAAACAAATCGAAAAGCAAAGTACATAATTCTCACGGGGTTTCAGAAATTATTTTGAAGATTCACTTGCACTATATTATCTTTAAAAAGATTGTAAATGATGGATGTAATACTTTCATCATCGCAACGGAATCCTGCAACTTTCAGGATAATTAAATTTAAATAATTAAATTTTTTTTTAATAGAAACTGAACACAAATTTTATATATTAAAAAAAAAAATTTCCAATGCACTATTAATTGTATATACGAGGTATATCCAAAAAGAAAAAGGTATATGCAGTAATAACTAAATTATAAAAAAAATAAAAATAAATTATTCCCCGAATGTATTTTTGTAAATACGAGGTGTGTACAAAAAGGTAAAGGTCTGTTCAGTAAGAAATTGAATTAAAAAAAATTGATTCATTAGAAATTAAACAAACTGTATTTTTTTTTAAATTTTCGGAATGCAGTAAGGGATTAAATTTAAGAAAATTATTTCTTAGAAATTAAATTTAAATAATTAATTTTTTTTTTAGTAGAAACAACAAATTTTATATATTTTTTTAAAATTTTTATTAATTGCATATACGAGGTATATCCAAAAAGAAAAAGGTCTATACAGTAATAAATAAATTATAAAAAAAAATAATTTAAAGAATTAAAAAAAATTGATTCATTAGAAATTAAACAAACTGTATTTTTTTTAATTTTCGGAATGCAGTAAGGGATTAAATTTAAAAAAATTATTTCTTAGAAATTAAATTTAAATAATTAATTTTTTTTTAGTAGAAACAGCACAAATTTTATATATTTTTTTAAAATTTTTTCAATGCACTATTAATTGCATATACGAGGTATATCCAAAAAGAAAAAGGTTTATACAGTAATAAATAAATTATAAAAAAAAATAATTTAAAGAATTTAAAAAAATTGATTCATTAGAAATTAAACAAACTGTATTTTTTTTAATTTTCGGAATGCAGTAAGGGATTAAATTTAAGAAAATTATTTCTTAGAAATTAAATTTAAATAATTAATTTTTTTTTAGTAGAAACAACAAATTTTATATATTTTTTTAAAATTTTTATTAATTGCATATACGAGGTATATCCAAAAAGAAAAAGGTCTATACAGTAATAAATAAATTATAAAAAAAAATAATTTAAAGAATTTGAAAAAATTGATTCATTAGAAATTAAACAAACTGTATTTTTTTTTAATTTTCGGAATGCAGTAAGGGATTAAATTTAAGAAAATTATTTCTTAGAAATTAAATTTAAATAATTAATTTTTTTTTAGAAGAAACAGCACAAATTTTATATATTTTTTTAAAATTTTTTCAATGCACTATTAATTGCATATACGAGGTATATCCAAAAAGAAAAAGGTTTATACAGTAATAAATAAATTATAAAAAAAAATTATTTAAAGAATTTAAAAAAAATGATTCATTAGAAATTAAACAAACTGTATTTTTTTAATTTTCGGAATGCAGTAAGGGATTAAATTTAAGAAATTTATTTCTTAGAAATTAAATTTAAATAATTAAATTTTTTTTAATAGAAACAACACAAATTTTATATATTTTTCTAAATTTTTCCAGTGCACTATTAATTGCATATACGAGACATATCCAAAAAGAAAAAGATCTATACAGTAATAAATAAATTATAAAAAAAAATAATTTAAAGAATTTGAAAAAATTGATTCATTAGAAATTAAACAAACTGTATTTTTTTTAATTTTCGGAATGCAGTAAGGGATTAAATTTAAGAAAATTATTTCTTAGAAATTAAATTTAAATAATTAATTTTTTTTTTGTAGAAACAGCACAAATTTTATATATATTTTTAAAATTTTTTCAATGCACTATTAATTGCATATACGAGGTATATCCAAAAAGAAAAAGATCTATACAGTAATAAATAAATTATAAAAAAAAATAATTTAAAGAATTTGAAAAAATTGATTCATTAGAAATTAAACAAACTGTATTTTTTTTAATTTTCGGAATGCAGTAAGGGATTAAATTTAAGAAAATTATTTCTTAGAAATTAAATTTAAATAATTAATTTTTTTTTAGTAGAAACAACAAATTTTATATATTTTTTTAAAATTTTTATTAATTGCAATAAATAAATTATAAAAAAAAATAATTTATAGAATTTAAAAAAATTGATTCATTAGAAATTAAACAAACTGTATTTTTTTTAATTTTCGGAATGCAGTAAGGGATTAAATTTAAGAAAATTATTTCTTAGAAATTAAATTTAAATAATTAATTTTTTTTTAGTAGAAACACAAATTTTATATATTTTTTTTTAATTTTTTCAATGCACTATTAATTGCATATACGAGGTATATCCAAAAAGAAAAAGATCTATACAGTAATAAATAAATTGTAAAAAAAAATAATTTAAAGAATTTGAAAAAATTGATTCATTAGAAATTAAACAAACTGTATTTTTTTTAATTTTCGGAATGCAGTAAGGGATTAAATTTAAGAAAATTATTTCTTAGAAATTAAATTTAAATAATTAATTTTTTTTTTGTAGAAACAGCACAAATTTTATATATATTTTTAAAATTTTTTCAATGCACTATTAATTGCATATACGAGGTATATCCAAAAAGAAAAAGATCTATACAGTAATAAATAAATTATAAAAAAAAATAATTTAAAGAATTTGAAAAAATTGATTCATTAGAAATTAAACAAACTGTATTTTTTTTAATTTTCGGAATGCAGTAAGGGATTAAATTTAAGAAAATTATTTCTTAGAAATTAAATTTAAATAATTAATTTTTTTTTAGTAGAAACAACAAATTTTATATATTTTTTTAAAATTTTTATTAATTGCAATAAATAAATTATAAAAAAAAATAATTTATAGAATTTAAAAAAATTGATTCATTAGAAATTAAACAAACTGTATTTTTTTTAATTTTCGGAATGCAGTAAGGGATTAAATTTAAGAAAATTATTTCTTAGAAATTAAATTTAAATAATTAATTTTTTTTTAGTAGAAACACAAATTTTATATATTTTTTTTTAATTTTTTCAATGCACTATTAATTGCATATACGAGGTATATCCAAAAAGAAAAAGATCTATACAGTAATAAATAAATTGTAAAAAAAAATAATTTAAAGAATTTGAAAAAATTGATTCATTAGAAATTAAACAAACTGTATTTTTTTTAATTTTCGGAATGCAGTAAGGGATTAAATTTAAGAAAATTATTTCTTAGAAATTAGATTTAAATAATTAATTTTTTTTTAGTAGAAACAACAAATTTTATATATTTTTTTAAAATTTTTATTAATTGCAATAAATAAATTATAAAAAAAAATAATTTATAGAATTTAAAAAAATTGATTCATTAGAAATTAAACAAACTGTATTTTTTTTAATTTTCGGAATGCAGTAAGGGATTAAATTTAAGAAAATTATTTCTTAGAAATTAAATTTAAATAATTAATTTTTTTTTAGTAGAAACCACAAATTTTATATATTTTTTTTTAATTTTTTCAATGCACTATTAATTGCATATACGAGGTATATCCAAAAAGAAAAAGATCTATACAGTAATAAATAAATTATAAAAAACAATAATTTAAAGAATTTAAAAAAATTGATTCATTAGAAATTAAACAAACTGTATTTTTTTTTAATTTTCGGAATGCAGTAAGGGATTAAATTTAAAAAATTTATTTCTTAGAAATTAAATTTAAATAATTAAATTTTTTTAAATAGAAACTGAACACAAGTTTTATATATTTTTTAAAAAAAATTCCAATGCACTATTAATTGTATATACGAGGTATATCCAAAAAGAAAAAAGTCTATACAGTAATAACTAAATTATAAAAAAAAAAAATTTAATTATTCCCCGAATGCATTTTTGTAAATACAAGGTGTGTACAAAAAGGTTCAGTAAGAAATGGAATTAAAAAAATTGATTCATTAGGAATTAAACACAAACTGTATTTTTTTTTTAATTTTCCGAATGCAGTAAGAGATTAAATTTAAAAAAAATTTAAAGTTTGTTCAGATTTTGACATAGTTAAAAAAATTCAACCAAATTTTTGACATATATTTAAAAGTTATTGAAATCTTGATCTATTTAAAAATCAAAATCAATCGAATTGGAGTTTATCTAAATTTTTATCTATTTAAAAACTAATCAAATTTTGAAAATTTTAAAATTCAATCGGATTCCGACATTTAAGGATTTATTTAAATTCAAAAAATTCGAGCAAATGTTGACAAATTTAAAATTTATTTCAATTTTGATCTATTCATGTCTATTTGACGTTTTTCAATTCAATTGGATATTGACATTCGAAAGTTTATTCAAATTTTGATGTAAACGAATTTCGGCGGATTTAAAATTCAATCAGACATTGACATTTTAAAAATTAAATCAAGTTTTGATGCACATATTTAACGCGTACTTAAATTTTGACGTTTTTTAAAATTCGATAAAATTTTGACGATTAACTTTCAACGTTTAAATTTTGTCGTATAAATAAAATTTTGACATTTTTATAATTCAATCATGTTTTGGCATACTAGAAGTATTCAAATTTTGACATATTTAAGATTCACTAAAATTTTGACATTTTCTAAGATTAATGACTAATAAGATGTAATTACGTCAGTGGCGTTATAAGTTTCATTTAGCCCAGGGATTATTTTCGAACGAAATTTTTCGCAATACCTAAGGTTTGACGTAATACTTACATTATGTAAAGAATCCGGTCTTTCATAGCAAAAGACGAGAATTCAGATAATTAAAGAACTTTTAATTATAATTAAAAACTTTTCTGATTATAATTGATTCGTTTCGTTTAAGTAATAGGAAACATTTAGTAGAAAAATGAAAATATCTAGCTTTGTATCACAATGAAAATCAACAATGAGACAAACAAAGAATTAAATTCAAAATAAATGAAATGTAACAAAAGTTTAAATAAGAAAAGTAAAAAATATAGAAGCAAATAATCAGTGAATAATTAAAGACGATTAACAACTTAAAAAAAGATGCTAAATTTGTTCAATATTCCTTAATATAGTAATTTTTATTCATATTGAGGCCTACCACAAATAAATTGCGATATTTACATTGACTTTCATTTTAAGAGAATCCTTGTAACTAGATAGCTAACAGGTTTGGGTATCGGATAAGCTAATACAAATCAATGCGCGATTAAATTCTGCATACGATAGAGTAAAAATATATAGGGCGTTCCATTAAAAAAAATTAAGTTTTGGTGACTTGAAACAAACGCCATCTGCCGAGCACACTATAAGTTTTTAGGACACTTTCTAAACATCAATGCGTTACTTAAAGGTTCCACTTTGAAATGGCATAGATTAGATCTTCCATATTTTTGTGAAATAAAAAGTACGAGTTTAAAAAGGAAAGTCCTAAAAATTTAAAATATATCAACAACGGTTGCATTTAGGTATAGCGATATCTTCAAAATTACCTGTAGATCTTAAATTATGATTCCGTTTAAAATAATGAAGTCGACAGCGACTTCCGGTAGTTCAAGTACTCTGAAAATATTTTCATTAAAAAGTGTACTAGCGCCTGTGGGAGAGTAACACATTTTGAGAGAAAAATAATGAAAGTGGGTGCCTGAACGGCTTCCGTGAATCACCCTGTATACTGATTTTCAGAATTATTAAAATCATCAATTTATTTCGACCGTAATCTACTGAATGTCATAAACATTTTGGTACAGAAGCGCCATTTCCTTTTTATTTGTCAAGAAGAAATTATTATTTGCTGTCTTAGGGTTACTTACAATTACTTAATTAAATTCTCAAAATTTAAACAAAACAAAAATTGAAAGTGAAATAAATATGGATTGGAATTCCAATCACGACATCTTCATGAAACTGAAGAAGGAATATTACGAAACTATCATAATCAATAATGTTAATAATTCTAGGCGGCGCAGTTTTCGCAATGTATCTAATGATTCAAAAATCAGGCACAGTTACACAATGTAATATTTTACATAATGCACCAGACAAGATTTAAAAATAATCTACTCAAATATTGAAGACACGAACCAATGAAAAAACAGTCAAGATCAATAATTAAATCAATTAAACTAACGTTTAGATGATTTATTATTTCAAGCAAAAAAGAGACGCTTGTTTAGAATGAACGTTTCTCATCGCCAACTTACTGTTTAATTAAAAGTAGTTGTAAAAGTAATAAAAATCTTTAAAAACTAGCACCAAAACGAATTTAAAATTTAAACAAAAATGATTGCAATCCCGCTAACCACATAATCATGAAACTGAGGGGGGAAAATTGCGAAACTTTCTTATTAATTATCAGACTTCTACATAATTTCAGGGAATCCAAAGTTTTAATGATGAAGCTATTCAAAAATCTATTGGGTTTAGGCTTGTACTAATAGGTAATGTAATATGTTCGGTGATGATGGCAAAAATATCCTAAAGTCTCTAAAAAATAGAAAATTTCTAAAGAAAGTGTTGATTGTTTATCCTGAAGATGCTCCGAACTTACAGTGAAACGTCAACATTTAAAAGGTGTTAAAAAACTGCTGCATAAATAAAATCATTACAAATTATTTGATAATTTCAGTGGACAAGAAGTGGCTTTCATTCTGAAAATGTTTTAAAAAATAAATTAATCAAAATGGAAACTTCTTTTGATAATAACAATAATACACAACTACTTACTACCTCGCGATAATTAAATCTTATTTCACTTGATGGCATGAAATAGATAAGAAAGTGTATTAAAATAAAAAGGCAGCAAGATGAACGAAAAATACTTTACATAAAAAAATGCAAGACTTTTTACTATTTTATCTTTGCCAAAAGGAAACTGATTGGATGCTTTTCTGTTGATCCTTGTATCTACATATCCAACAGAAAAACTAAAAATAAAACTGTATACCACAGTATAAAGAATACAGTAGCGCAACTCGCTTGTCGGCACTTTGATCTTTTTACTGGATTTTCATTAACCTTGAGTGGGGAGTGGGGATGTGTCGAATGCTGTGGTCCTGCTTTAAGTGCGATTCCGTTGCAAAATGTAAATACACACGCCAGGGCCGGATTGTAGTATTTTGTAGACGTGGTAAAAAGTAACAAAGCATACACGCAAAGACCGATTTTGTTGAATAAAACAAAATTGTGTCAACTCAACTAAAGTATTCGTTTAAATAGCAGCAAATAAATCTTCATTCATGTCAAATAAATATTTCAGTTACAAGAATGTAGTCAAGTCAACAAAATTTGTATTTGTAAGTAAAAAAACTTTATTTCTGTTGATGTCCGTAATTAGGTATATTGTTGAATGTGAAGTTGAGAAATTAATAATTCCTAATTTTATTTTATATTTTTACTTGCTACCGGTTTCGACAATATAATGTCTTCATCAGGCCTAAAATCGTAAAGAAAAGAATTTTTTAACAATTTTGTATGTAAAATTAAAGTTAACTTTATACGTGGTTTATGTATTATTGGGTATGTTAAAATTTACTAAATGAAAATGTAATATAATATGATAATTAACATGCTATAGTCAATGTAATGTTATAAGTTTTTTTTTGTGAAAATGAAAATTGAACATGAAAATGAGAAAACTTGGTTGTAAATTGTGATTATTAAATTAGTAATTTATCTGGCCTAAAATCGTAACTAAAAGATTTTTAACAATTTTTGTATGTAACATTAAAGTTAAAATGCACTTAAATTTTATATGTATGTGGTTTATGTATTATTGAGTATGTAAAAACATTTTTCACTAAATTAAAATTGTAATAAATTATATAATATGATAATTAACATGCATTAAACAATGTAATCGTTATAAAATTCGTGAAATTAAGAAATGAAAATGAAATGTGAGACAGCGTGGTTGTAAAATAATAATTGTATACTTCTTAATTTTATTTCATAAACCACGTATAAATTAATTACATGTTAACTTTAATTTTACATACAAAATTTTAAAAAAATTCTTTTCTTTACGATTTTAGGCCTGATGAAGACATTATATTGTCGAAATCGGTAGCAAGTAAATAAAAAGTGAGCAAATAAAAATCAGATTAGGGTAGGCGGTGCAAAGAAAATGTATGTCTGTGATTAACTGAATTAAGTAATGTAGTACATTCATGGGCTGTCAAATTTATTGACTTTTTATTTAATCACAGACATACATTTTCTTTGCACCGCCTACCCTAATCTGATTTTTATTTGCTCACAGGTTATATAAAATAAAATTAGGATTTATTATTTCTCAACTTCATATTCAAAAAAACTTTACTTCAAGAAAAAGAATATTTGTGTGATATTGGGCCAGATGAATAAAACGAAGCATATGCTTTTACTTCAAAATTTTCAATGAAAACTGCAAATATTTGAAGAAAAATGAAATTCTAAATAATTCTGCCTGTAACGTAGTAAAAACTTTAATAAATAGAATCGTATAATGATTTGTATTCGAAAATTTTCCACGTATTTAAGCTTTAAAAAAAATTATAACAGAAGTAAAAGCATTTGCTTCGTTTTATTCATTTGGCTCATTAACAAAGAAATATGCATTTATTTATTATTGTAAGTACATATATAATTTTATCACAAAATCTTATAAACGGACACTAAATAGCGCACAAAACACTTTACGTTCTCTATCGTTTGATAGCTTCTTCGGAAGTGAAAAAATATAAATAAGGTTGTCAAAATAAACAAGGTTGTCAATAGTAACAAAAACGTGTTAAATATTTGCAAAATTCAAAAATCTACAATAACATAAAACAAACTTCAAACAAAAAATACATATCATTACCTTACATTGAACCACCATATAAGACATTTAAACACAAATTCAAAAAACACAATTTAATTTTAGCTAGTAAATCTGTAAATAATTTAAATATTATTTTCTCAAATTTAAAAACCAAAACACCAAAACTAAAACAACCTAACGTAGTTTATGAAATTAAATGTTTAAATTGTAATTCATGTTATATTGGAGAAACAAGCCAAAATTTAAAAAAACGTCTAGACCAACATAAATATCATATCCAAAAAAATAATCAAAATCATTTAATGCTTGTAGAACATTCATTAGAAAATGACCATAATTTTGATTTTGAAAATACTAATATTTTATACTGTGAGTCTAATATTTTCAAAAGACGCTTTATAGAAACGTGTAAAATAAAAATGTCATCGAATTATATTAATAAACGTACAGATTTTGCGAATTTAAACGATATATTAGATTAGTTTTCTAGATTCTTTAAATAGGATATAAATCTGTCAATTTTTTAACATTTAATAAAATAAAATATTTTATTAAGTCACACTTAATGAAAACACTAAAATAGCGAATTTTCACAAATTTGTGAATTTATTTTAGTGTTTTCATTAAGTGTGATAATGAATTTTCATCAAGTAAAAGCCGAATCAATCCAAATTTTATTAAGTTTAAAATTAATTTTTAGACTTTATAAAAAAAAAGAAAGGTAAAAAAAAATCATTTACTTTTTGAGTTTCTATTAACAACCTTGTTTCTATTGACAACCTTGTTTATTTTGACAACCTTATTTATATTTTTTCACTTCCGAAGAAGCTATCAAACGATAGCGAAACGTAAAGTGTTTTGTGCGCTATTTAGTGTCCGTTTATAAGATTTTGTGATACAATTTTCATCGGACAAGAACCAGGTTTATTTAATATATAATTTTATTGAAAAATCATTACAAAAAGTAAATTTGTTAATTTAAAAAAATATTCTAACCAAATTTTTTGCTTCGTTGAAAACATGATTTTTCTATGAATTTTTTGAATGAATTAAATTGTTGTTTGAATGAAATTTATTTACGGTAAACAACTGGGTTCCTCGTGTAATAGAAGTCAATGGTATGTATTAAAAACATGATTATTGATGTTTCCAAATTATCAATTTCCTATTTCTATGAGGTGTTTTAAAATTCCTATTAATAGTTTATCGAATGATGCTTACGCCGTGAGTTAGGCGACGATATTTACATGCATTTTGCATTTTTTTCAAGCTCTAGACATAACTAGAATAAAATCATTTACTTATCTTACTACTTACCTATTCTTGTCCGCAGGGAATTTAAAAAAACTGTACTTACAATTTTTTGAATTGTTTATACACAGTTTAGCGGTACACCTATTTACTCCACGCCTTTCTGTACTCTCCATTTTAATTAAAAAATAACTTGTTAAACTTTCAACGCTTCACACTACTAAATTCACTCAATGTTTCCTTAATACGCCCCTGACCCAACATAAACATACATTCGACACGAGAACTATAAATAAATGAGCTCTGCATCCCGAGATTGTGAGTCAGACCTTGCGCGGGATGTTATGCGCGAACTGAATATTTTCATGAGAGTCGCGCTACTGTGTAATCCTTATACTGTGCTGTATACGAAGTTTTTACCTTTTTTTTAATTAAGTTAATTTTTCAAATTTGTTAACAATGAGACGCAAATAAAGTTTCCTTTCGACGTCAAATATTTTGACATTCGAGCGGAAAAGAAAGTTTAATGCCTAACTGAAATAATTGCAAAAGAAAAATACCTAAGGAATAATTTTGAGACGTAATTTTCACTGATGTTAAAATAATAAGGTACCACATGTATATAGTTCCAGCTTTTTTTTTAATTTCACACTGTATACTTAATACCTTACTAATTTGTATGATTATATGACGTGCTACATACAAAAAGAAATCAAAGAAAATTACCTACCCACCCCTACCGATCCAGGCATGTCTCTTCCAAATTTATTTTTTTAATTTTGTATTTCGCCCTGTCGTTTCAGCTTGGGGTATAAGACGTTCATGCTGGCGATACAGAACCAGATTTCCGTCCTGTCGACGATCCTGGCGACGAAAGTCCAACACCGGCAGATCCTCGAGCACCAGCAGGCCGTCTCGATGTCCCTGAGCAAGGTGAACTCGTTCGCGGTGCAGCGCACGCGCAAGACCAGCTCGAGCATAGACACGACCAGCCAATGCGGATCGAACAAGGACAAGCTCTCGAGCGTGAGCAGCAGCCGCGCGACCAAAGAGCGACTCAGCGAAGTCTCGAACGCCATCGAAGAGAACCCGGAGGAGAACCTCGAGGCCAACGAGAGCGCCGCGTCCGCAGGCAACGCCTGCGTTATTTCCTAATTCATTAACCTCCCCCTCCCCCGGCCCCGCCCATTATCATCAACATCATCATAATAAGTATAAGTACAACCACCCCTTCATTTTATTATTATTATTATTTTTTGTTTGGTTTAAATTAATTTGTATATAGTACCTAAGACGTTGATTGTGAGGCAATAACGAGTGCATATTAGTACGTTGATTGTGAGGCAATAACGAGTGCATATCAGTTTCATGAAAGAAGCAAGCGAACAAATTTTCGTGTACTTGTACGATCGGTTTTCATATTTGCGGCGTCCCCCCGACCCCCAACCCCCCGCGAACTCAAAGGGAGCCTTTATATTTTTGTATTCGATTTACTTGTGTATTTTTTTAAAGTATTGTATTTTTGTACGATGCCGGAGAAGCGGGCGAAACGTGTTTTTTGATATTATCGCGCGTGCGAAGCTGAATTTTTCCTTTTCTTGCGATGTAAGGTGTCTCGGTGTTGCGACCTTGAAACTACTTCATTCTTATTGAGAAATTGGAAATTGTGTGTGTTTGTCCGTTGGGGTCTTCTTAAATGAGATTGTTTCATAAAATTTCGGGTCGTGCGTGCGTGATGTTTTAAGAAGTTAAATTCAAACTGAATATGTATTGTTTTAAATTTCCGTATATACGAGGTGTGTCCAAAAAGATAAACGCCCGTCCGGCATCCGGTAAGAAATTGAATTTGAAAGATTGCTCTCTTAGAAAAATCAAACACAAACTGTATATGTATTTTTTAATTTCCGGAATGCATCATGGTGAATACGAGGTGTGTCCAGGTAAGAAATTGGACTAAAAAAATTGATTCCTCAGAAATTAAACGCAAACTGTATTTTTTTTTAATTTCCGAAATGCGCTATTGTAAATGCGGAGTGTGTCCAAAAAGAAAAAGGTCCACCCACTAAGAAATTAAATTTTAAAAAGATTAAACTTGGACAATTTATTTTCATAGAAATTTTATAAATTTTCCAAAAGCACTATTAATTGTATACATATATACGAGGTGCGTCCAAAAAGAACAAGGTCTACCCAATCCAAGAAATTGAATTTCTCATAAGTTAAATACAAACTAAATTTTTTTTTTAATTTTCCGAATGCAGTATTGGATATACGAGGTGTATCCAAAAAGAACAGAAAATTAAACAAAAATTTCATGTATTTCTTTTTTGATTTCCCGAATGCACTAAATGCGAGGTGTATCCAAAAAGGTAATCGATTCCTTACAAATTAAGTTTTTTTTTTTTTTAATTTTCGTAATGCGCTATTATAAATAGGGGTGTGTCCAAAAAGGAAAGGGTCTATCCAGTAAGAAATTAAATTTAAAAATGTATTTCATGTCTTGTATATACATGATACGAGGTGTATCCAAAAAGGACGAGGTCTGTCCACTAAAAAATTGAATTAAGAAATAGGTCTGTCAGTAAGAAATTGAATAAAAAAAATTGATTTCTCAGAAATTAAATGCAAATTAAATATTTTTTCAATTTTCCGAATACACTATTGGAAATACGAGGTATATCCGAAAAGAAAATTAAATAAATTATTCCCCGAATGCATTTTTTTAAATACGAGGCGTGTACAAAAAGGTAAAGGACTGTTCAGTAAGAAATTGAATTAAAAAAATTAATTTCTTAGAAATTAAACACAAACTGTTTTTTTTTTTTAATTTTCGGAATGTAGTAAGAGATTAAATTAAAAAAAATTATTTCTTAGAAATTAAATTTAAATAATTAATTATTTTTTTTAATAGAAACTGAACACAAATTTTATATATTTTTTAAAAATTTTTCCAATGCACTATTAATTGCATATACGAGGTATATCCAAAAAGAAAAAGGTCTATACAGTAATCTATAAATATGTGAAAAGTTGATTCAATTTAAAAAATGTCAGAAATCAATTCTATTTTATTAAAATATCTCATTAATCTTCAATATTGTTTTGATTCGAGTTTCAATTGTCAAAATCGATCGTGTTTTGTTTTCTTTTGTTTTTCCGAAAATCTTCAGAAATTTGAAAATTTTCAATAAAACTTTGGTCAAAATGTTGAAAAGTTTATTTAAACTTTGACATTTAAAAAGAATCTATCAAATTGTGACATGATTAAAGTTTATTTAAATTTTGATGTCAAAAAAAAAATTAAATTTTAACATATTTTGAATTCAATCAAGTTTTGACATTTATAAGTTTATTCAAACTTTGACGTATTTTAAATTCAATCAAATTTTAACCTTTTTAAAATTCAATCGAATACCGACGTTTTAAAAATTCAATCATATTTTGACATATCTGAGGTTTATTCAAATCGTATCAGGTTGAAAATTGGTTTGAACTTTTGACATTTTTTAAATTCAAGGGAAGTTTTGATAAGCATATTTATTACGTGCTTAAATTTTGACGTCTTTTAAAATACAATAAAATTTTGACAATTAACTTTTTACCATTGTTATTCGAATTTTGTCATAAATAAAATTTTGACATTTTTATAATTCAATCAAGTTTTGACATATTAAAAATATATTCAAATTTTGACATTTTTAAAATTCATTCAAGTTTTGACATATTTAATGCTTACTTAAACTATTTAAAATTCAATAAAATTTTGACAATCAAATTTTATATTTGAATTTTATTCATGAAATAAAATTTTGACATTTAAAAAATTAAATCAGGTTCTGACATTTAGGGATTTATGTATTTAAATTTTGGTGTATTCAAAAAATTGAAGCAAATATGGACACATTTAAAATTTATTTCAACTTTGATCTATTTATGTCTGTTTGACGTCTTTAAATTCAATTGGATCTTGACCTATTTAAAATTGAATAAAAGGAATCTATCAAATTTTGACATGCGTAAAGTCTATTTAAATTTTGATTCATCCAAGAAACAATCAAATTTTAACATATTTTAAATTCAATAGGTTTTAACATTTAAAAATTTATTCAAACTTAGCCGATCATATTTTGACATATCTGAAGTTTATTCAAATCGTATCAGCTATTGGTTTAAATTTTGACATTTTAAAAATTCAATCAGGTTTTGTCATATTTAATGCTTACTTAACTATTTAAAATTCAATAAAAGTTTCACCATCAAATTTTTATATTTAAAGTTAATTAAAAAAATAAAATTTTGACCAATTTAAAGTTTATCTAAATCTTCATCTATTTAAAAATCAATCAAATTTTGACATTTTTTAAGTTCAATCAGGGTTTCACATTTGAAGTTTGTTTAAATTTTGACGTCTTTTAAACAATTCAAGCTAATGTTGACAATTTTAAAATTTATTTAAATTTTTTTATCTATTTACCAATCAATCAACCGTTGGCGTTTTAAAATTCAATCCAAAAGTTAATAATTCAAATTTTGACGTATTTAAAAAAATGCAGTGAATTTTGGAGTTTTTAAAATTCAATCAAATATTGACATTTTCTAAATCCAATCATATTTTGACATACATAGGTGTTTAAAGTTTATACAAATTTAATAAATAATCAAATTTTGACTTTTAAAATTTAATCAAGTTTTGATATATTTAAAGTTTGTTCAGATTTTGACATAGTTAAAAAAATTCAAGCAAATTTTTGACATATATTTAAAAGTTATTGAAATCAAAAATTAAAAATCAAAATCAATTGAATTGAAGTTTATCTAAATTTTTATCTATTTAAAAACTAATCAAATTTTGAAAATTTTAAAATTCAATCGGATTCCGAGATTTAAGGGTTTATTTAAATTCAAAAAATTCGAGCAAATGTTTTAAAATTTATTTCAGTTTTGATCTATTTATGTCTATTTGACGTTTTTCAGTTCAATTGGATATTGACATTCAAAAGTTTATTCAAATTTTGATGCAAACGAATTTCGGCGTATTTAAAATTCAATCAGACATTGACATTTTAAAAATTCAATCAAGTTTTGATGCACATATTTAACGCGTACTTAAATTTTGACGTTTTTTAAAATTCGATAAAATTTTGTCGATTAACTTTTAACGTTTAAATTTTGTCGTATAAATAAAATTTTGACATTTTTATAATTCAATCATGTTCTGGCATACTAGAGGTATTCAAATATTGACATATTTAAGATTCAATAAAATTTTGACATTTTCTAAGATTCAATAAAATTTTGACGTTTTTAAAATTCAATAAAATTTTTGACATTTTCTAAGATTCAATAAAATTTTGAGTTAAAATTCAATAAGATTTTGACGTTTTTTAAAATTCGATAAAATTTTGACGATTAACTTTTAACGTTTAAATTTTGTCGTTTAAATAAAATTTTGACATTTTTATAATTCATGTTTTGGCATACTAGAGGTATTCAAATTTTGACATATTTAAGATTCAATAAAATTTTGACGTTTTCTAAGATTTAATAAAATTTTGACGTTTTTAAAATTCAATAAAATTTTGACATTTTCTAAGATTCAATAAAATTTTGACGTTTTTATAATTCAATCATGTTTTGACATACTAGAAGTATTCAAATTTTGACATATTTAAGATTCAATAAAATTTTGACATTTTCTAAAATTCAATAAAATTTTGACTTAAAATTCAATAAGATTTTGACGTTAAGATTCAATAAAATTTTGACGTTTTTTAAAGTTCGACAAAATCTTGACGTTACTTAAGATTCAATAAAATTTTGACAATTAGCTTTTATCGTTTAAAGTTATTCCAATTTTGTCGTACAAATAAAATTTGACTTATTAAAAATGTATTCAAATTTCGACCTATTTAAAATTCAATAAAACTTTAACGATCAGAATGTTACCTACAAAGTTTGTTCACACTTTGACCGACATTAAAAAAATTCTATCAAATTTTGACACGCTTAAAGTTCATTTAAATTTCGATCTATCCAAAAAACAATCAATTCTTTGTGGTTTTTAATTTAATCAGATTTTAACATTTATTTGAGTTTATTCAAACATTGACGTGTTTAGTTTTAAATAGGTATGTATGCACATCAAAATTTAATTGAATTTCAAGTACGTACGTCAAAATTTGAATAAACTTTAACATGTCGAAATTTGATTGACTTTTGAGTATGTCAAAATTTGACCCCATGGAATAGACATGTACATTAAAAAAAAATCTAATATAAAAAACGCTATCGAGATTGCGTTCCTTTGCAGTCTCAAGCATGACGTAGACGTTCGTGTTTTGTTCCTTCCTTGATTGGTCGAAGTAAATGACCACGATCATTTCAAAGCGTTCGTCGACACTTTTGACGACCCCACGGAATAGACACCCGTACATTAAAAAAATATACAGTGTGTCCCAAAAAGTTTTATACAAATGGAGAAAAAGTTTATCTTACATTTCACAAAAAACTATTCTTTATAAAAAGCTCTGCATGATTTGTAGATCCATAATCAGGTACAAAATTTAAAAAAAAATGGCTGAAATACAGGGAAAATAAAAAATAATGATTTGGACGGAGAGCAAAACACGTTCAAACTGTAGTGGAGAGCAGAATGTTCGTTGAAATTGTGATTAAATAGCAAAAAATTATGCACACTTGTAGGTGATTGATATTTCCAGATAAAAATTGATAAAGAAGGTTATCAATGTTTTATAAAAATAAATTATCTAACAATTGCTGAAGTGTTTATTTTTTAATTTTTATCTGGGAATATCAATAATCTACAAGTGTGCATAATTTCTTGCTATTTAATCACAATTTCATTGAACATTTTGCTCTCCACTACAGTTTGAACGTGTTTTGCTCTCCCGTCCAAATAATTATTTTTTATTTTCCCTGTATTCCAGCCAATTTTTTTAAAAATTTTGTACCTGATTATGGATCTACAAGTCATGCAGAGCTTTTTATAAACAATAGTTTTTTTTGTGAAATGTAAGATAAACTTTTTTTCCATTTGTATAAAACTTTTTGGGACACACTCTATATATAGAACGATTTGAGATTGCGTTCCTTTGCAGTCTCAAGTGTGACGTTGACGTTCGTGTTTTGTTCCTTTCTTGATCGGTCAAACTAAATGACCGCGAGCATTTCAACGCGCGTCAAACTTTGATGACCCCATGGAATGGACACCGTACATTAAATCTTTTACAGAGACGATTGAGATTGCGTTCCTTTGCAGTCTCAAGTGTGACGTAGACGTTCGTGTTTTGCTCCATCTTTGATTGGCCGAAGTAAACGACCACGAGCATGTCAACGCGTTTTTTGTGACCCCAGTGAACACATGCAATTAATTTTTTTTTTTTTTAATATAGTAAATCAGCGGCAATTGAAGAGAGTGCCGGGCTATTCTACTCAGTATTAGTTAGGTTGGGGTTTCAAGGTCGTAATTATTACACTCAATCACTGGAGCTATTAATTTTGAAGGATTTAGGCCTGGAAACAAAACAGAAGGCGCGCTATTTTTATACACGCGATTGTGATTTGTTTGGACGTGCGTGATTTCCCGCAAAATTCTTGTTCTTCTTCTTCTTCAATCTGAATCGTACGATTCTCAAGTTTCCGTCCAGAGGCAATTGAACTAAATTAATTAATTAATTAATAACAAAAAGAAAAAAGAATCACGCAATTAAAACTTTTTAAAGTTCACCACTTACGGCGATATTAAAAACAATAATATTTAAACGAGTAAACAATACCGGTGGCAATAGTTTAATTCAGATTTTTTAGCTGTAAACTTTACGATGTAAGCGTAACGATATTTTATTAAGAAACAAGAGAGGTTTATTACGGATAGCTGTTGATAGATGTCGTTTTTTTTTTTCTATTGGAACGATTAATACTCCTGATGTTTTCGTTGAATTGTAAATTTGTATTTTATGTAACTATACCGTTTGTTTGTTGAGGCGAGCGTATTAATAGGTGGATTAATTGATTAATTGTTAATAACTGATGTACCATAATCTGAATAAAGAATTTATTAACTCGACGTGGATTACTCACCCAGTGAGGGGGAGGGAAAAATGACCGAACCTGGTAGTTTTCCAACGGATTCGGGTGCATCATAAAACTATTTTCGCGAGCGGAATTGCGAAGTGTGCGTGAACACTCACGGTTTATTTTCGGCGGGCTCCGTCCTTGTCTGGCCGACGCCGGGCACCGCGGCGTCTCCCTCGGAGGACTCTCTTTCTCGAATAATGTAGGTTCTAGAATGCGTCTGGACCGAATGTATAAAATCGAACGCTTTCCATCCGATAGTTTCAGTAACGAGCTCGCATTTGAACGACTTGGTTTTCGCGCTTCTGTGTGTTTGTTTTAGTTCCTTCTTCATCTTAACCCGAAAAGGTATGTGGACTTTTACTAATCATTTATTTGCATTTGCATTTTTCTTTTTTATTCCATATTTGATTAATTATTATTATTATTAATTTAGA
This sequence comes from Dorcus parallelipipedus, assembly GCA_958336345.1. Lineage (NCBI taxonomy): Eukaryota > Metazoa > Arthropoda > Insecta > Coleoptera > Lucanidae > Dorcus > Dorcus parallelipipedus. The sequence goes on from OY284479.1 coordinate 47,402,545, forward strand.
TGTCTGTGGTACCACTCCTCTTCCGCGATTGGTGGGACGACTACGAGTTCCCTCGTCCGTCTCGCCTCCTCGACCAACAATTCGGCCTGGGCCTCAACCGCGATGAGCTCCTAAACTCGTTCGGCATCCGCCCGTCGCGCTACTTGAGGCCGTGGCGCAGCGGCGCCGTCGCCCGCCAGGATTCCGGCTCCACGATCGCCGCCGACAAGGACAAGTTCCAGGTGATCCTGGACGTGCAGCAGTTCGCCCCCGGCGAGATCACGGTGAAGACCGTCAACAACAGCATCGTCGTCGAGGGCAAGCACGAGGAGAAGCAGGACGAGCACGGCTACATCTCGCGGCACTTCGTGCGCAGGTACATCCTCCCCGGCGAGAACGACATCAACGAGGTCGTCTCGACGCTCTCGTCCGACGGGGTGCTCACGGTGACCGCGCCGAAGAAGTCCCTCAAGCCGACCGGCTCCGAGCGGGTGGTTCCCATCACCCAGACGGGACCGGCCAAACCCACCGTCACGCCCGTTGCGGACAGCCCCCAGCCCAGGGTCGAACACCCCAATTAAAGAAGAGATCCCCCCCAGTGTATAATTTGCTCGCGTTTTGTTTGTACGACGACTAATAAAAAATAATTTATGTGGTAGTAGGTTTGAATTACCTCGAAATCGGCGCAGCCTGTAGGTCCTCGACGCATCTCGCATTCCTAATTAAAAAAAGGGGGCTTGACCACCCACCGCCAATGACGATGACGGCAGTTCGCCCCTAAACTGGACGCCTTTTACTTGTACGATGCGACTACTAATAAAAAAATTATGTATTGAGTTTGTTTTAATTAACTGCTTTTGTTTAAACGAGCGCAATAAAACAATTAATAAAAGATCCACAATCTTAGTTGTCTTAGCTTTTTAAATAGAAATTCATTTAGATCTCGCGCTCGGCTCTGTTTTTATTGACGTTCCCTCTTCTGGAAAATCTCTGGGGTGAAGAAGAACTTTGCAGATTGCAATACAATTTCAGCACCATCTACAGCGCGTGTCAGAATCATACTTTGCGAATCAACGAGTAGCTCATAGATGGCATAACAATTACAAAAAATAATTTGTTGGCAATGGATATAACAATATTATACAGGGTGTCCCGTGACGTAATATCACCACTTCACCTACGTGATAATCAATTCAAACTTAGTGAAAAACTCTAATAAAGTTTTGTTCTAAAGTAAACCTTAACTTGAAGGCTTCCGCGGCCGTCGTCCATGTTTGAATTGGCTTCCGGTTGGAACCGCGTCACGTTGACTTCTACTGCCGACGTTTCGTTCTTCATTGCAGAAGCACTTCTTTAGGGCTGCTGCTGCTGGTGGTGTTGCTGCTGCTTCTGGTTAGTCGTTGAGTCAGTCACAACGTTGAGTCAGTCTCAACGACTAACCCGAAGCAGCAGCAACCCTGAAGAAGTTCTTCTGCAATGAAGAACGAAACGTCGGCAGTAGAAGTCAACGTGACGCGGTTCCAACCGGAAGCCAATTCAAACACTAAAGTAAACCGTTTCAAAAATACTGGGTGTTTAATTTTTTACTTTTTAAAATTTTAAAGTTCATCTAATCATTTATCCGTTCACCTAATAATCAATTCAAACTAAAAAAAAAAAAAAAAAAAACTAATACAACAACCGTTTTTCAAGAAAAACAACGAAATTTCAGAATTTTTATTCTTTACCTCAAAAGGTGTTCAAAATGACCCCCGTTGTTTTCTAGCGCGCTTCAAAAGAGATCTGCTTGCCTATACATAAAAAATGCAAACGATCCGATTAGTTATAGACTGATGTATTTCGACCTCGGTCCGTGTGTTGAGAAAAACTCATTCATTGGCTCTTAAAATAGTCTAGCATTAGACCTCGGTGCGTGTACGATTTCAACTACTGCGTAATCCGTAATAAAATTTAAAAAACTACATACTTTTAGGAAACTATTGTTTGCCGGGCAACTTTTTTAAAATTCGGTTTGGAAAAATATCTACACATAAAAAATGAAAACGATCCGATTAGTTATGGACTGATGTATTTCGACCTCGGTCCGTGTGTTGAGAAAAACTCATTCATTGGCTCTTAAAATAGTCTAGCGTTAGACCTCGGTGCGTGTACGATTTCAACTACTGCGTAATCCGTAATAAAATTTAAAAAACTGTATACTTTTAGGAAACTATTGTTTGCCGGGCAACTTTTTTAAAATTCGGTTTGGAAAAATATCTACACATAAAAAATGAAAACGATCCGATTAGTTATGGACTGATTTATTTCGACCTCGGTCCGTGTGTTGAGAAAAACTCATTCATTGGCTCTTAAAATAGTCTAGCATTAGACCTCGGTGCGTGTACGATTTCAACTACTGCGTAATCCGTAATAAAATTTAAAAAACTATATACTTTTAGGAAACTATTGTTTGCCGGGCAACTTTTTTAAAATTCGGTTTGGAAAAATATCTACACATAAAAAATGAAAACGATCCGATTAGTTATAGACTGATGTATTTCGACCTCGGTCCGTGTGTTGAGAAAAACTCATTCATTGGCTATTAAAATAGTCTAGCATTAGACCTCGGTGCGTGTACGATTTCAACTACTGTGTAATCCGTAATAAAATTTAAAAAACTGTATACTTTTAGGAAACTATTGTTTGCCGGGCAACTTTTTTAAAATTCGGTTTGGAAAAATATCTACACATAAAAAATGAAAACGATCCGATTAGTTATAGACTGATGTATTTCGACCTCGGTCCGTGTGTTGAGAAAAACTCATTCATTGGCTCTTAAAATAGTCTAGCATTAGACCTCGGTGCGTGTACGATTTCAACTACTGCGTAATCCGTAATAAAATTTAAAAAACTATATACTTTTAGGAAACTATTGTTTGCCGGGCAACTTTTTTAAAATTCGGTTTGGAAAAATATCTACACATAAAAAATGAAAACGATCCGATTAGTTATGGACTGATTTATTTCGACCTCGGTCCGTGTGTTAAGAAAAACTCATTTATGGACTCTTAAGGCCTTTTCGGAAACTTAAACTTGCTTGATCGGGTTTCTTAGGTCTTATTAGAGAACCGTTCGGAAACTTAACCCGATCGAATAACTTGTGTTCGAAAACTAAAAGTTAATTTCTCGAATCTCTCGTTTAATAACCCTGCTATTTAGTAGGTTAAAATACTGGGTTATTGAATATTTGTTGAATATTGTCACGTTTTGTCACTGCGGCAAGAAAGATCAGAAGAATGCAAGGTAAATATTTACATATTTACTTGTTTATATTATTTTCTGGCACTTGCAAGGTCACTCAATGAAACGTTCGCGCGTTCGTAAACCCTGTCAAACCCGAGCGGTTCGGTTATAGAACAGGTTAACCTTATCAAGTAACTAACTATTTAAATCCGATCTGCAACCCGATCATGGTTTCCGAAAAGGCCTTTCAAATAGTCTAGCTTCGAGCAAATTTATTTAGACCTCGGTGCGTGTACGATTTCAACTACTGTGTAATCCGTATATATTTTTTTTTAATGTGAAAAAATAGAAAATTATTGTTTGATGCACCACCTCCGCCCTCTTAGAAAGAAGTGGTTTCGATCCTCTCGTCCGATGGGATCTTCGCGCAGAAGAAACTCTGCGTGGGTTGTTCCCATCCTCGTGGTCGCCACGAATTAATTTGGGGAATCCCCAGGATAATTTGACTTCAATCATTGCTGCGTTTTATTTCGTGCGACGACTAATAAAGGCAATTTAATCTGTTAGGTTTTTTTTTTTTTTAATTTAAATTTCTAGGGAAATTGGCGCAGCCTGTAGGATTCAGACCGAAGTAGGCCGGTCGACATGCTTTCGCGTCTTTGTTTCCGCAACTTAGACATTGCATAACTAACTGTTCAGGGAAGGGAGGTGAGATAGGGTAAAGTCTCTCTCGACACATAGTGGTTGAGACTGCGATTCTAGGTGGACAAAAATATTTTATCATATGAAAGTACAATTCTGTTCATCAAAAAAATGTTTAAAAAAAATATCTATTCAGTTTGAACAATTTTATTAAAAAAAAAAAAAAATTCAATATTTAATAATAAGTACACATTTTCATAAAATATTATAAGAAATAAGAAAAAAAAAGGTATAAGTTGACAAATGAGATGTTATTTAGAACGTAATCAAATTGCGTTTAGTATTTACAGTTTTCATAATTCATCACTGGTTGATGAACTAATTTCATCGGCTGTATCTTCTTTTTCTTCGTCAAGACCAGTTTCTGTTTCTGTTGAAATGGGTGCATTCTTTAATAGTAAGATTTCTTCTTTTGGGAGAGATTCTTGACGCTTTCGCTTTATTGTTCTCTTACTTGTTATTAGGGGATCAGATGTAATTAGTAACATATGCAGTAGATCTTCATTGGTTGTTTTTCGTGAGATCTTTCTCGTATGGTGTTTTTGCAATATTTTTCTTGAGCTTCTTCCGACAACTATCCGATTGGCAATAATGCTGATTCCACAATTTGTTTGCCGTGGATTAATAATTTGTGAACACTTGCTGGCATGTAATACCAGTTGTAGTTATCCACATACAATTTCGCTGTTTCTGAAGCATATTGTGCAAAAGCTTCAATATTGATGTCATAACCGCTCGAAATTGTTCTTAGAATTATGCTAAATCGTATTGTTACGGTAATCTTTGAAGTAACATGAAATTAGGGACGTAGCTTAATATAACAAAACATTTATTATTAACTAATTAATTAACAATCATTTTACAACTTACATCGTGTATATTGGGGCACTAAAAGACAACTAGTCTACATGACACTCGGAAGAGATTGGTTCTAACACTCTTCTTAGCGTTTGCTCTAGCGGCTTTTTATAGGGGTTTTGTGACGTCAATTGTTGCCTTGAAAGTTGTACATACATGTGTAATTCCTGTAGATGAATCATGGTTTTTGCACACGACCCGCGTTTCTTGCAGCTGCATCTCGGATGAGTCGTACGTTACATAATTTCGACGAATGCAACTTTTGTTTATATTATCTCTCCATGTTTACGTTATGGCCGACTGCATTTTCGCGGTACATCTTTGTTAGTGCTCTTATCCTAGTTACAGTATAATAAGCTCTTCGTTGATAACAGTAATTGAAAGTGACAAAGCTGGATTCGCAAAAAAATTACGTGCAGTATTACCATCATTTGCCGTTCCGTAACCCGGTTTCGGAATGTCTATTAGTAAACCTAGTTCTTTTCGAAATTTAGATTGAATCATCATCTTTCGTGTTTCAACACTTTCCCTGTCTGTTTGTTTAACTTGCCATTTCTTTATTTCTAACCGATATGCAATGTGAAGCAAACATTCAAAACACCTAATCCACGAATGGAGACCTGACAACCCAAAAGACAAAGTTGTTTCAACTACGAGTCTTGGCCGCGCGATGCGACACTCCAAAATATTCACTTTTTTTGGTGTCGCGCCACATATGTAACATTTTTGAAATAGTAAGCAAACATTTGACATGTAACTTCCAAGTCTTTCGAATAACCAGGAATTTTTGTCGGTGAAAGAGTAGCTATCTGTTCTTCAATTTTATGAACTTCTTGTCGAATAAGTTCTGTCGTTTCCTTCGCAAAGAGCAATTTAATTGGTCGACAGTAACGAGTTGAAGATGGTCTTGGGTTTTGCCTTCGCATTGTAGCTGCAGAGGTACCAACGAAATCACAAACAAGGATGAATCATCTTGAAAATCTTCTGTACCTTCAGTGTACGCTTGCTTATAAGAACTCTGCCCGGAAGCACCATCACAACCCCATTTAAATGTCATTAGTAAATTACTTGAGGATTTGGATGCTGCATTGTCTAAAACGTCATTTTCTGCCATAGAAAAACGTTGGGTCGTGTGATCAAGTAAAGCTTGAAGCTTTACTTCTGCCGATATTTCAGTAATTACATACAAAGCTAAAGCGTCTTCTTTAGTGAGCTTGTTTGGTGGAGAGATAGTTGTGGAGATTTGAATGCTTTTTTTATTCGAGTGGCTCTCGTAGGGGAAACGTTAATTTGTTTGATAATTTCAGCTGCATCTCTTTTTGCTTCTGAAGTAGATTGCGACACCAAAGTTTCCACTCTTCTTTTTTTCGTTTTATCACTAGAATCGATAAATGCTTCTCGCGGCCGACCTGCTAGTTTTTGGTGTTGTGGGATCTTGAGATGATGTTCCTGGTCTTCTTAAAACAGTGGCATTAATTACTATATCCGGGAATTCTAATTCACAATTAAGCCAATTAAAGTTTTTAGATGAAAAGGTTTTTAATATACGATGACTTTTTTGCCATCTATCCTTTAAATGTACGCACAGACTGTCTATAACTTTTTTAACGCACATTATTATTTGTTCATCGCAATCTTCTAGGTGCAAATAGTTTATAGTGCAACTATACAGAACATTATTTCTGTTAGCAATATCCTCCTCTTTGTGCCAGACTTCGAATAATGCTCGACGCGTGAGTTCACTTTCCATTACTGAAATTTAAATAAATCATAAAGTTGCGAAAACCTGCAGCTACATTTTTTTAGGATATATGCTAATAGAAGTATTTCACACAATGATTACATTTCCACTATGGAGAATAGCGGAGAATTTTTTGTAAGCTTCAGTAAGTATGTGTTACTTTTGGTAATTCTATTTAAATTCGAAATGCATTCTTTTCTATGTTCTGCATTGATTATAATTTGTATGAAACTATACTGCTTACCTATTACACCTATTAGTAATATTTTCAACGCACAGAATTTAAATACCACTATTACTGTTTATTTGTCGAATGAACATTCGCAATCCGAACGACTACAACAGTGAATCGCATCTGATCGCATCACAGGCCTTTTCTACCCACTGCAGGTAGAGAGATAAGTACTTAATGGGAAATTCAATGACAAATTTTAATGAATTGGTCATTAAGAAGTAATTTTGTGTCAGTAAGGTCGTTTTCTGAGATATACTGATTTTGGAATTTTGTGCAGCTAGAATTAAACTTTGGACCACTGTGCGACATCAAGAAATTGAGAGAAGTCATCGAGAACCTTAATAAACTGACTATTGCATTCGAGCGCGACGCCGATAGATGGTAGCACCGCTAATATTTATAGCTTCAGGTGCCACTGAAGATGGTATGATAAATACTCTCTTGACAACTAGAGAGGAAACAATTAATGACAAGTTAGTGGCATTGCATCGTGTAAACCACATCATAAGATGGTAGAATGGGTGTTTCTGCACAAACTGTGTATAACTGCACAAAGAGACAAAAAACAAGAAGAAAAGAGTAGAAATACTTAGGCATTGATCGTTGGGAAAAAAAAAGGACACTGACTACAATTTACTACTTTGTTTTTTATTATGTGTTTTATAATTTTTATTTACGTAATTTTGGTTTTATTTTTTTAACCTGGTCCGTTCTTCGATTGTCCTTTGTTTTCGCCTATTATTTTTCAAAATTGTTTTCGTTCTTTATTGTTTTTATTTTTCATTGCCTTTACCTTTTGATTATTTTTGTTTTTTTTTTTTTTTTTAATAATTGTTTTATTTGCTTTAGTTCTGTTTTTTTTTTTTGCTTGTTTTCGCAACAACTTGCGATCGCGCAATTCCCCCAACAGGAGAGAAATCCCCACTCACCAGTCGGTTCAGTTCCGATATGATCCGTCCCGAAGGGGAACAGTAAAGGGGATGAAATCCGCAAGATATAGAAGTTAAAAAAAGACGAACGCCACGTTAAACAGGCTTTAATAAGAGATAAACCGTCAAGGGGATGGGGTACAAAGCGTCCCTTCGAGCAAAATGCCACAAGGACAGGAAAACAATTCCGCATTAAACTCTCATTACAAAAATATGTAATAGTACGTGTAAAGACAAAGGAAACAAACGACAATCACGAGATGCGCGCAAAAACTATGCCGTCCGCTAGGGATCCCACACGTCCGTTTACAGGACAGGCCTGAAAAGCAGTCGTAAAACGTATTAAAGAAATTAAATATTACGGTAATAAATTGTAAATTAAAAAAAAAAACACTTAAAACTAGACGTCGAAACGAGATTGATTTTTTAAATAATTTACTTCCGCTTTCCGATTATTTTCTGTTTTTTAACTGTATTTGTTTTTTTATTAACAATATATATATATATAATTTTTATTTACGTAATTTTTGTTTTATTTTTTTAACCTCATCCGTTCTTCGATTGTCCTTTGTTTTTTTTTCAGTTGTTTTCTCCTATTATTTTTCAAAATTGTTTTCGTTCTTTATTGTCTTTTTTATTTTTTCATTGCCTTTACGTTTTGATTATTTTTGTGTTCTTTTTTTTAGTAATTGTTTTATTTGCTTTAGTTCTGTTTTTTTTTGCTTGTCAAGTTTTTATTAACTTCTTAATTCCGTTCGTTTTTTGTCATTTTCTTTTTTCAATTGTTTACAATTTTTGATTATTTTCGTTTCTTTTTATTTGTTTTCGTTTCTTGTTCTTTTTTTAATCGACTTTTTTATTTTCTCAAATGTCGTTTGTTTTTACGCTCTCTAGTTAAATTATTATTACATTATTACTATTATTTTTAATTGCTTTCGCACTTGATTGTTTTTTTTTTTTTTTGCTTTTTCTATTGCCTTCATGATTTCATTAGTTTTTGTTTTTTTTTTTTTTAATTATTGTTTTCGCTTATCGTTCGTTTTTTTTCTGTTGAAGTCGGTTTGTGATTATTTTTCTGTTTTTTAACTACATTTGTTTTTTTTTTATTATGTATTTTATTTTTTTAACCTCGCCCGTTCTTCGACCTTCATTTGTTTTCTCAGTTGTTTTCACCTTTTGGTTATTTTTGTTTCTTTTTATTCGTTTTCGCTTCTTGTTTTTTTTTCTCAATTGTTTTCGCTTCTTGTCTTTTTTTAATCGACTTTTTTTATTTTCTCAATTATCATTTGTTTTTTTTTTGCTCTTCAATTTTTTTATTACTATTATTTTTAATTGCTTTTGCTCGTTTTTTCTTTTGCTTTTTCTATTCTCTTGACGATTCGAATGTTTTTGTTTTTCTTTACAATTACTTTATCTGTTTCTTAACTGCATTTGTTTTTACTTGCATAAATTTTAATTTATTTTATACCTCATCTGTTCTTCGATTGCCATTTGTTTCTTTTTGCCTATTATTTTTTATTTTATTTTATAATTTTTCGAAATTGTTTTCGCTCATTATTTGAATTTTTGTTTTGTTTTTCTATTGCCTTCACGTTTTGATTACTTTTGTTTATTTTTATTTGTCTTCGCTTCTCGTTGTTTGGCTTTTATTTTTTTGCATTCGTTTCTTATTTGTTGATTTTTTTTTCAAATGTTTTCGCTTTTTCATTATTTTCGTTTCTTTTTATTTGTTTTCGCCTATTGTTTTTTTTTTTTTTTTGTAATCGACTTTTCGTTTCCTCAGTTATCATTTGTTTTTTTTTTAGTTTTTTTTGCTCTTTTCTATTCTCTTCACGATTTGATTGTTTTCGTTCTTTTATTATTGTTTCCGCTTTTCGATTGTTTTTTCTAACTATATTAGTTTTTTTTAATGTGCCTCGTAATTTTTGATTCTTCATTTTAACCTCATCCGTTCTTCGATAGTCATTTGTTTTTTTTTTCTTTCACTTGTTTTCGTCTTTCGGTTATTTTCGTTTCTTTTCATTAGCTTTCGCTTCTTGTTGTTTCTTTAAGAGTTTTCTTTTTTATTTTGACAGCCGTCTCCGATTTGTTTTTTAAAACCGGATTACCTTTTCGATTGGTAGTTTATCTTCGATTGTTTAATTATTTTTGTTTTTGTTTTTAAATTGCTTTCGCTTTGCCGATGAAACCTACCTGTTCTTTGTCCCAGGATCAGGCTTAGAGAAGCTTATAAAGAGCTTGAATTTTGCTTGGCGTGCACTTAATCAGATCTCGGAGTGGATTCCGTTTCAGTCTTCAATTAAAAGATTCGCATGAAAAGAAGTACAGATATTGTGAACACGCACCAACAATAGATGTGCACATCGAGAAATCTCTCACAAGAATAAGAGCGTCGCGGAGAGAACCCCCAACTACGCTGGGACGGGGGGGTCGTTACGAGATGAACTCAGTTTTAACCGGGCGAAAGAGTGAAATGGACTGACATCGCTGGTGATTTCTGAGCTTTCTTCCTATCGCAGGGCTTAGGCTCTTCGCGGAAGGCGATTTTAATCTGGTGCAACGTCACAAACGGCACGTAGGCCGTTTCTTGCACAAATACAGGGCGACTGGCAAATATTGTAAATGAATTTAAATGAATTTCTCATTGCCTTTTCGATTGGTAGTTGTTTTTTTTTTTAAAATTATCTTCGATTTTCAAATTATTTTTTGCTAATTTTTAAAATTGCTTTCGCTTCGTTCGTTTCATTCAAACCGGTCAAAAAAAAAGTTGTAGGAAATCTTCTGACTTCAAGGACATTGAAGGACATAATATGACGACGAGAGAGAGAAACTAGGAAGGGCTTGTCACATCCTGCGACCTAAGCACTGCGCCACGACGACTCAGATACCCAATCTAGAGTCTCGTTGCGTTTTACAATTTCTCTGCGCGATAGCTTTTATTAATTCCAACACGCGTCGTAAGCGTATGATTCATTCGTGTGCCGTGTGCAAATCCAAAGACAAATGTCAAGGCGACAATTTACGTAATACCCCGGGAACAAAACCCCTGTAAAAAGGCGGCAAGCCGAACGTTAGAGGCATTAGAGTACCATCTAGTCATGTAGTCTGAATTGTCTGTAAGTGACCAAAATAAGATGTAGGTAATTGTAGTCGTAATTAATTGTTACTAAATGTTTTGTTAACTGAGCTACGACCCTTATTTCACGTTACATAAATTATTACCGTAACAATATGTACATCGTAGGTGTTGAAAATCTCGAAGATTTTATTCGTCTTAGGAATAGCACAAGATTATGTTGTCCGCATGTTTTTAACGAAAGGGAGGCTGAAGGATAGTTTAGGGGTACAGTCGTTGGACAACAAAATTTGTGCTATCTCTGAAGACAAGGCGAATTAAATTTATCCCTGGTAGGGTAGTTTGCGGAAATAATGCGCGCCTGCACAGTTCCAGCCCGAAAGAACCTGCTTCCGGAGGGTTATTAATCGGCCACGTAATTTAATTAAGAATTACGTGAGTGTCCGGAATTCCCTTAGATTCCGGTGGTGGCAGCGAACTCCGTTACTTTAGTTTTTTTTTCTAAATTTTCTCAATTTTATTTTGGTTTGCATGCTCATTACTTAAATTTCTTGCTAAAATTACGCTACCAAAGTAAGTATTTAACCCTTCAGGACTTCAGCTTTCACTCCAGACACTTCCTACATACCGAAATAATTCGCAATTGCGTTGCGTATCGCTGATTGTAAGCTCCATGAAGCGTCCCTCGCAGCTATCTCTCAGTACCTCTCAGTGAACAAGTACGCCACCTGTACGGGACGACACGAACCAGGCAACATACGAACTTCAAGTGATAGAGAGTGACGTATACTTCTGAAGGTTAGTTTTTATCTAGAGCGAGCACGACGAGACTTTGGGAACGGTTTCGAAGTGGATCCTTCAACTGGGGTTAATTGCCTGGCGCCCTGGTTAATTTTTTTTTTGTATCCCTACCTTCTTCACTGAGCTAGTTTTGGGAAAGTTGTGGGAAAGCAACGCTTACTTATCACCAGGTATTGTCAAATTATTCAGGAGTATTAGTGTTTACAATTTTTGGGATAACAATGATTTCTTCCCGAGAGCGATGACTCCTGGAATTTCTTCGGCCAAAAGAAACCGTCGTAAATTATTAAGTGCTCCTTCATGATGATCTTCCACCTTTTTAACATAAACAAATTGACATGAGCTGCAATTTTTGTGTTTTTCGTTTGGTATCATTCTCTTCAAGTCCTTCGATGACATCTAAGTTTCTGTTACATTGCAAATGTGATTGACATTTCATCGAATACTAATGCACAACATCTGCCCTGTTGTTTCATCTTTTGTATTGCATTGCACATATTTTTAAAAATTTGATTATTGACGCCAGGTATTCTTTTTAATAAATTCCATGATGTTCGAGGAGAAGGCAATGCAAAATTTTTTGCCAAGAATCGATAGCCTTTAGGACTACTTTTCAGTAGACTCAATGAAAAATCGAAGGCTACGTTTAGTACTTCCGTTACGTAAGTGTATGTAAATGCAATGGATAAATTCTCGATCACAACTTACTTGACCAGGTTTTTATTTAGACGCTCGTTGGTTATTTATATTACAAGTGGGATAGAGACATCATTATAATATGAGTGCGATGAGTTATCCTAACGAGGGCGTCAGCTCTAGTTCAGGATTACTCATCGCACTCATATTATAATGATGCACTATCCCACTTGTAATATACAACGTTTTATCTACGCCTGTAACATGGTTTTAATTTTTATTAATTAAAAAAATATAGTCGGAAGCCATCAGTGAGCGAAAATCGCAATAGTCTGGTTATAGCACATATCCATAGTAAACGCATAATAATAACTAATAAATTTCTATTACATAACTAGTGTTATAATAAGTCTCATAATGCAAACCGAATGAGTTACATAATACAGCTATTATGAAACAGGTGTAGATAAAATTTTATTTTATGACGCCCCAACCAGTTGGTGTAAATGCAGTATCGGTTCTACCAACTTTGTTATCTATAACACGTAGTGCTTACAGCGGGTGAGCAGTGAACTATTGTAATACAGTTTTCTGTAAAAAAATATAAGTTATCGTATTCATATCCGGTTACCAGGGCCTGCTAGAATATTTCTTTTATTTTTAAACAAAGTAGGGGACTCAAGGGAATAAAAACAATTTGTGAATTGGAGATAATTTTGCTTCAACAAAATTGGCGCAGACAGTAGGATTTACGCCGAAATACTCGTAGACTGGCAAGCGCTTTTATACAATTTATCGAGATGTTTATGCGTCTTTGTTTCTACGACATGAGCGTTACGTAACTGTTCTGGGAGGGGAAGGGGGGAGGGTAAAGTCTCCCGACATCAAAGAAATTGAGAGCTATCAACAAGAACATTAAAAAACTGACTATTTCATTTGAGCTCAACGCCAGTGTTGATTAAATTTGTGACTTTAGGTACTGCTGGGAAGAAAAGAAAAGGAGGAAGAAGTTCTTACAACAAAATTTCTTGTATTATTAAAAAAGTAGGGAAATAAATTGGAAACAATTTTATTTTTCAGAAAATCGGCACAGACAGTGCGATCGCAACATGAATTCAAAACGCAAGAGTTTCTCACACGCTTTCACCGGACGAATACAATTTGGCCTGCAGCAGCCTCATCTCGTCTATGGTGGAGTGACCTTGCCCGTCGATCTCCTTCCACTTCAGGTAGTTGGACCGCATGTAGTTCACCATTTCGGGTAGATCGATGAAGGCTGGAAGTTAGACGTACTTAAGCGAACGCGTCGCGCCCCCCCTCGCACCTTACCGTCCCAAGCCTCGACCATGTCGTTGATGATGAAGTCGTAGAACCCGATCTGGGCCTTCGGCACCGAGCAGCTCGATCTGTCGAACATCGGCATGACGACGGGCAGTCCCTTCTCTTTCTCTTCTTCCGTCTGCTGGCAGTACTCCTCGGTGATGCGAAGCGTCCATTCGATGCACGCGGGGAAGGGCCGGGCGGGGTTCGAGACGTCGGCGCATTTTATCATCATGCGCTTGACCAGAGATAAGTTCTCTGGCTTGTGCATGCTGGCGAGGTCGGAGACGGGGTCCTAAAAGAAGGTTAGACAATCACTGAAGACACCTGCGGGTTTGTTATTACCTCGATGTCGCTCAAGGGTGTGCAGGCGCTCACGAATTTGGCAAGGTACTCAAAGTGCTTCGTCATTTCCGTCGCCAGGATCATGTCGATGACGTCTTTCCTCAACAACTTGTAGGCGTCCCTGTCTAAATTTTTGAAGATGTTGGCCTTGTCGTGATCTGAAAGGAAACCGGCTGATGGTGAGGCGCACCCGCGCAGAGGAAATACAAACTCAAGGCCAATTGGAACGTCAGGGATGAATGGTGCATCTCCAGGATGCTGGTGTCGTTGTAGAGGATCGCCAGGATGTCGTTGGAGTTGGTCAGGAACGCGCTGGATTTTCCGGGGTGGTCCAGGTCGTGGCAGGCGGCCGCTATTAAGGCCGCCGCCTTATCCAGGCAACTCAACAGCAACTTCAGGCGCTCTCTCTCCATGTAACATGCAACGGCCTGCACTTATTAGGGGATGAAGAAAATCGCGGCGTGGAAGAATCCCACCTGCATAACATCGGCGGCATGCGAGGCGTTATGGTACAGGTTGTGCTTCCGGTACTTGGAGTCCGCCAGGACAAGATAGTTGTACATGGTCTTCTCGTCGCAGTCCAACGTGTTGAAAACATCGAAGTGCCGGAACAGCTTGTAGCCCATGGGGATCAGGGGCGAGTTATCGATGAGCTTCTCCAGAACGAGGGTCTCGAACTCCCACGAGAGGACGTTATCCAACAGGCGCCGTGCTTCCGGGGCTATCTCCAAGACGAGCTGTAAACAAAAAGGGCTGCGCGCAAGTAGATTGGCCACTGCGTCGTACCTTGGTCTTTGCAGACTTCCTCGACGGGAAAAAGGCCGATTCCACGCTCAACCTATCAACTTCCTCGGGACTCCTTTGCTGGAAACCAATGAATGCAATGAAGCAAGACCAAAGGGCACACTCACAGTTATCAACGCCGTGATCAGATCGGCCGCGATGCGCTCTTCCCCGAGGTTCTCCCTCGGGATGATGCTGTAAGGGGCAAACAGCTCCGTGTTACGCAGTATGCTGATGACCTTATCCAGCGTCGTGACGATTTCCACGTTGGCCCCGGCTCTATCCTGAGCTTGACTTATCAGATTGATGATCTACTCCCCCGCCCCCCAAAAAAAATCATCGTTTAAACTAGAAGGGTAGACGTAAGCGGAGCTACTACTTTAATGATGGGGGCCTCCAGGGGAAGCCCCGCCATCCTCATCAGAGATTGCTTCGTGCTTTCCGTCAGGCTCCTCGTATCGATCGAGGCCCTCTTCTGCTGCGTCGCAATCATCTCCTCGTCGAGCCCATCCTCCGGCTTCATCAGATCGTGCGCGCTGCCCCAGATGTCCGCCCCCAAACTCATCGCGAAATGCGTGGGCGACCTATTGAAGGCGAATTATTTAATGGGGCGCAAGCGAGTGGGTCCTACCTTCCGGCGCAGGAAACCGGCACCGCCATGCACTTGACGGACGCCTGCTCCATGTGCTTCCGCTTCAGGTTCAGCTCGCCCTTCCACGTCCGCCCCTTCAGCAGCCGGGAGCCCATCACTTCGATCTCGACGGGGTCCACCGCCAACTGGGCCTGCACCGTCTTGCCCAAGATCTCCGCGTGGGGGAACCCGAAGTACTTCAAGCTGGCGGAATTGACGTACTAGAAAACCCCGCGTTTCCCCGCCGGTCAATTTTTTGAACAACCTGTATCCTGCACTGGTCGTCCGTGATCGCTATCGGCTCCCTGCACAGCTCGAGCGCGGCGAAGAGCACCTGGATCGTGCTGTACTGCGCCTGCGGCCTTATGTCGCTGCACCTCAGCTGGATCAACTCGTTCACCCAAATCAGGATGTTCTGGGTGTCCATGATGCACTGGTCGGGGGGAATTTGGTTAACCGGAGGGAGGTGCGAGCGAGTCGTCGAGCGCTTACCCTGTTATACCCGGAGTCCAGTAAGGAGGAGACCTCGACGTCGGCGTTTTCGAAGGCCCTAAAATTTGAGCACGATCGATCCCATTTACTCGTTGGACCCCATCGACCCGACGAGTTTAACGTAAATTGGTATTTTAATGAAGATGGGAGAGTTCTAGGTTACCCCCAAGAGACGTTCGGGGCCCCTACTGCCCCGGGGGTAAATTTCCCAAATTGACCGAACGTGTTCAACGCAATTTAAGACTTCAATACGATCTAATGAAGACGGGATAGTTCCAGGTCACTACCGAAAGCCGCGCTGACTTAATTGAGGTGCCCCTAATTCCCATCAAAATGACCGAATGAGTTTAACACAAATTAGTAGCTAGATCAAGAGTTTATTACGGTCTGATGAAGATGGGAAAAGTCTAGGTCATTGCCAAAAGCCGCGCGGACTTAATTGAGGGGGCCCCTACTCCTTCTGTTATACCCGGAGTCTGGTAAGGAAGAGACTTCGACGTCAGCTCTAAAATTTCATCACGATTGATCTAAGGGAGGTCCCATGGAGCAAATAACCAATTGGGGGTAACAAATCAAGAGCTTAGCGCGGTCTAACAAAGATGGGAAAGTCCTACATAACACCCAGAGCCTCGCGGACTTAATTGACGGGGCCCCTACTCCTTCTGTTATACCCGGAGTCCGGTAAGGAAGAGACCTCGACGTCAGCGTTTACAAAGGCCCTAAAATTTCATCACGATTGATCTAAGGGAGGTCCCGTGGAGCAAATAACCAATTGGGGGTAACAAATCAAGAGCTTAGCGCGGTCTAACAAAGATGGGAGAGTCCTAGGTAACCCCCAGAGCCTCGCGGACTTAATTGAGGGGCCTCTACTCCCCATGGGGCAAAGCTTCCAAATGGATCCAATGGATTAAGAGTTTATTGTGGTCTAACGAAGGTGGGAAAAGTCTGGGTCACCCCAAAAGCCGTGCGGGGCCCCTACTCCGTCTGGAGCAAATCTCCCATTGACCCAATGTGTTAAACGTAAGTTAGTCGAACTTAGTACGATCTAAAGGAGATGGGAAAGTCCCCAAGAGCCGCGCGGACTTAATTGAGGGGCTCCCACTCAATTCTGGAGTAAATCTCCCATTGACCCAATGTGTTAAACGTAAGTTAGTCGAGCTTAGTACGGTCTAAAGGAGATGGGAAAGTCCTAAGTCATCCCTAAATGTCACGCGGACGTAATTGAAGGCCTCTCCTCCCCATGGGGCAATGATCCAGTGAGTTTATACAAATTGGTAGAGTTTATGACGATCTAATGAAGATAGGAAAGTTTCAGGTCGCCCCCATGAGCAGTTCTGATAGCATTGAGCACGAGGCCAATCCCCCAATCTCACCCGATGAGTGTAACATAAGTTGGTGCGCTAACGAAGAGTTTATTGTGGGTGTGACGAAAATGGGAAAGTTTTAGGTTGCCCCGGCCTAAAGAGACGGGTCTTTGAAACTCGTTTGGTATCAGTACAGTGTTGCCAAAATTGATCTACTGTCCATGGAGCAAATTACCCGATGAGAACAACCCAGATCAAGTGCTTATGCGATCTAACGAAGATGGGAAATCGCCCCCAAGAACCGCGCGGGGCCTCTACTCCCCAAGGGGCAAACTTCTAAACCGATCCGATGTGTTTAACACCAGGTAGTAGCTAAATCAAGAGTCCATTATGGTCTAGTGAAGAAGGGGGCAAACTTCTAAACCGATCTAATGTGTTTAACACCAGGTAGTAGCTAAATCAAGAGTCCATTATGGTCTAGTGAAGAAGGGGGCAAACTTCTAAACCGATCCAATGTGTTTAACACCAGGTAGTAGCTAAATCGAGAGTCCATTATGGTCTAGTGAAGAAGGGAAAGTTTTAGGTAGCTCCCATGAGCAGTTCTGGTAGCATAACGCTTACGGGGCTAACCCTCCCAAGTCCACCCGATGCGTGTAACGCAAATTCATGCGTGAATGAAGAGCTTATTAAGGTGTAACGAAAATGGGAAAGTTTTAGGTTGCCCCCAGGAGTCGTTCGGACAGAACTGGGAGGTCCAAACTCCCCAACGGGCACTGAGGAGTCCCTAACGCTTACGGGGCTAACCTCTCAAATCCACTCGATGTGTGTAACACAAATTGATGCGTGAATGAAGGATGTAACGAAAATGGGAAAGTTTTAGGTTGCCTCCAGGAGTCGTTCGGACAGAATTGGGGGGTCCAAACTCCCCAACGAGCATTGAGGAGTCCCTAACACTTACGGGGCTAACCTCTCAAATCCACCCGATGTGTGTAACACAAATTGATGCGTGAATGAAGGATGTAACGAAAATGGGTTGCCCCCAAGAGCCGTTCGAATATAATTGGGAGGTCCGAACTCCTCGAGGAGCAAATCCCTCAAATCGATCCAATGAGTTTAACGTAAATTGGTGCGTAAGTCAAGGGTTGAGCCAATCGAATAGAATCTCTTAACGGAGTCGTTCCAAAGAGCTTACCTTCGATTAACAACGGCCACCATCGCAGTATGTTGGGAGCCCTTCGTATTCCTAATGGACCTATCGGAGAGCTCGGTTAATTACGACCGGTTCTTGCCCCCCACCCGCTCGCTTGATTTACCTGCAGAGTGTGTCGTAATCGATTTTGGAGGAGCGCGCGTCGACCGTGACGAGGTCGTGGAACTTTCCTCTGTATTCCTCGAGGGCGAAGTCGTACGTGCTGCAGTAGATCACGTCGAAGCCGAGCTTCTTGGCGGCGCGCATGAGGACCTCGCAGGTGCGATCCACCGAGCTGAAGACCACGAGGAACTGAAAACCGTGGGATTATCAAGAGGGGCGCGTCGGGAGTGAGCTGGTGCTCACCGAGTACGGGCTCCTGTTCGGTGGTAAAATAGTCCCGAACCTCAGGTCGTGCGTCACCACCTGAAACCGACAATTTGGCGCGGGAGTTTCGTCAAGGGGAGGAGGACTTACGTCGGGGGAGTGCGCGGCGAACTGGTTCCGCAGGATGTCCAGCGAGCACGCCTGCTGGAAGCCTGCGGGACAATCCCACGCCTTGCAGCACACATCCACGAAGCAGTTCTCGTAGCCGGGCTCGTCGCTAGGGATCGTGACGCGCTGCCTGCCCTTGTCTTTTTTTTTCGGGGGCGCCTTTTGCTGCGCTTGCCTCGGGACTTCCAGTTTATCCTGGCTTATGGAGGTGGCCTTCTCTGCAACTTGGGTTTTTCGCTTTTTCACCAGTCTGCCGGCACGACCTTCAGTATTTTGCATAGGTTACAAGTTGGGTACGGCGGTCCGGACCACTTCCGTTTCGTATCTCGTATGAAGAAGCAGGCGAGAGGTGATGAACGGGAACGTCGTGACTTGGCTGTCAGTTAAAAGACATTTGACGGAACGGGGTTTCACAGGTCACTGTGTGATTCGATAGGGAATTGGGGGCGGAAGAGGACATCAACAAAAGGGGGGAAAACAAAACGCACGCATCATACACAATAATTTAATATTCTCTCTATAGCTTCATAAAGGATTGTCAAGATTTATCATCACCACAACATTGTCATCATCATCGTCGTCATCGTCATCGTCATCATCATCAACACAACAACATCCATCTTTAGAAATACAAAATATTAAAGACTACATAGTACAAGTTTGTTCTCGTCCAAGTTTACGAACACGAATAATTTAAAAATAATAGTAAAGCACGACCAGCATGCATCTCTTTAGGCTTAAATACATATTAAGTATAGTGAGGTACACGATACAGGTGAAGTCACGCAGAGGTACAGGTCGGAAGAGTTCCGACCTGCGACCAGCGGCTGGGGTTACACGTCGTAGGTCGGAAGAGTTCCGAGCTGCGACCAGCGGTTGGGGTTACACGTCGTAGGTCGGAAGAGTTCCGAGCTGCGGCCAGCGGTTGGGGTCTTCACAGGAAGTCTCTTAGATCACTTACGTCAACACTGTGACCTGCAAGCAGACGCTTTTACTAGTTCGCTGGCTTCCGGCCCCGACTTCCGGCGGACTTACGTGAGCGGTGCCATCATTCGGCCACGGTGGGGGTCGATTTCGAAGGCCCTATCACGGTGGCCTGAAGCTTCTTGATGTCGGCCAAGGTCGAGAAGCCCTGCTCGTCGAACTCCTTCCACTTCAAGTAGTTCTGCTTCATGTACACCACGATCTCGGGGAAATCGATGAACTCTGCAAGACAGCGGGGGGGTTAAACACGACCACTCAACTCGCGGCGACGCGACGCGAGACTTACTGTTCCACTCGTCGACCATGTCGTTTATTATGAAATTGATGAAGCCGATCTGGGCCTTGGGCACGGAACAGGTCGCCCTGTCGAACATGGGCATGACGACGGGCAGGCCCTTGTTTTTCTCCTCGTCGGTTTGTTGGAAGTACTCCTCGGTGATGCGCCTGGTCCACTCGACGCACAGCGGTAGCGGGCGGGTGGGATTCGAAACGTCGGCGCACTTGATCATCATGCGCTTGATCAGGGTGAGGTTCTCGCTCGAGGAAATGAAGCTGACGTCGTTCGTGGGGTCCTGGAACTAGCGCGCGCCGTATAAGCAATGGGGGTTAGAGCGCCTACGGCCCACTTACTTCCTCCTTGGGGGTGCACGCCTGGACGAACTTGGTTAGGTACTCGAAGTGCTTTGTCATTTCGGTCGCCAGGATCATGTCGACTATACTCTGCCTTGCCACTTTGTAATCCTCTCGGTCCAAGTTTTTGAATATGTTCACCCTGTCGTCACCTGCTCAAGAAATTCAAGGTCAACGACTAACTTCGGAAGACGAAGGGGGTGCCGTATCCATCGAATTTATGGGTGGGTGAGGCTCGCCCGAAAGCGCAGCGATCATATTCACTCTTTCTAAGAGCCTACTAGGAACACGTCGACTAACTTCGGAGGTGAATCGATTTGGTATGGTTTTTATGCCGAGGAGGCGGAGCCTAATCTGCCGTATTTGGCCAATCGACACGTACGTGCGACTCGCCCGATGAAGCAGTGGTCGCCCGCGCTCATTCGAAGGGCTTGAAAGGAGCGCGTACTGGAAGTCAATCGACGCAAGACGATTTTGTGGAAGGGGGCGGAGTCTCATCTGCCATATCCGGCGAATTTATGGGTGGGTGAGGCTCGACCGAAAGCGCAGAGACCGTATTCATTCATTTTAAGAGCCTACTAGGAACACGTCGACTAATTTCAGAGGTCAATCGATTTTGCATGGCTTTTATGCCGAGTGGGCGGAGCCTAATCTGGCGAAATTCAGAAGATACTTAAAGGGGGCGGAGCCTCCGTCTGATCTGGCGTACGACTCGCCAGAAAAAGCGCTCACTCTTTGTGAGAGATTGTAAGGGGCCTACCGGTTAAATGCGGACATTAATCGATCATAATCAAAAGGGGGCGGAGCCTCAACTTCGTCGGAATTTAATCGCTATACGACGATTTATTTAGGAGGAAGTGGCGGAGCTCCATTTGCCGTGACTGCTAACAGCGGATCGGCCAAGTCCGGAAGCTAATAGGTATACGGTGCAGCGATTGATCAATGATCTTTACTTAAACGGGGGGCGGGGCCTTATCTACTGAGACTTAACTTAAGTTCGGATTGTGCCGATTGTCTACGATCTTTATATAGAGGCAGCTAATAACGCATCGAGGGGGCGGAGCCTCATTTACAGTGACTGCCAACGACGCGTCAGCTACGCCGATTGTCTATGATCTTTATTTAAAGGGGGCGGGGCCTCATCTGCCGTAACTGTTAACAATGCATTGGATAATAGTTAATTTCGGAAGTCGATCGATGTACGGCGATTGTTTGTGACCTTTGCTTAAAAGGGGGCGGAGCTTCATTTACAGTGACTGTTAGCGGCGCGAAGTTACGCCGATTGACGTAATTCAAAATCGAAAAAATGACATCTCAAGATAACATTAATTTTTTTGTGATGGAATTAGAGGAGTGTAGAAATCATTAATTTGACTTCAATTGAAATACATTTCTTCAAAAATATTTGTCATAATTCAAAATATGAAAGATATTAGCCAACAGATGATGTTACGTTTAATATATTCGTTGGATATAACAGATGGCGTTGACAGCAACTATATTTTAAAATTGGAAAATGTCTTCATAAGAAAAGGTGATTTATTAAAGCAGAAGCGAACGGTTGAACTTCGATTGTTACTTTTCATTCATTTTCTGACTGTCGACAAAAAATATTGGAAAGAACCTCAATTTGATTTTCATTTAACAAAATAGATGGCGCAAGGCACATCACAGATGACGTTTAAAAATTGCAAAAATGACTTTAACTTGTCAATCCTAATGCAATGTTAGGTTAAAAAGCGATCGCAGGATGTCGCGATTAAAACTTTTCATTAAGAAATGATTTATTAAAGTAGAAGCAAACAGTTGAACTTCGTTTATCACTTTTCATTCATTTTCTGACTGTTGCCAAAGAATATTGGAAATAACCTCAATTTGATTCTCATACAACATAACAAATGGCGCAAGTCACGTGACAGATTGCAATTAAATTTTAAAATTGACAAAATAAAAGAAGATTATTATTTTCCATTTAATTTTTGACGATAGACAAAGAATAATTTCAAGTAGACTCTCATGTAACAGGTGGCGCTTTAAAACTTTTAC
Organism: Dorcus parallelipipedus; assembly: GCA_958336345.1. Classification (NCBI taxonomy): domain Eukaryota; kingdom Metazoa; phylum Arthropoda; class Insecta; order Coleoptera; family Lucanidae; genus Dorcus; species Dorcus parallelipipedus. Next base: position 47,424,943 of record OY284479.1, read on the forward strand.
GGTGCAAGACAGATGGCGCGCTACTGGTAATGAAAATTCAAAACTGAAAAAAATGAAGATTTTTATGATGAAATTAGAATAAACCTTTCCAATTTTGAATTTTGTTTACTGGTGGCGCCATCTGTTGAATTATACGTGAATCAAATTGAATTATTATCAAAATAGAAAAAAAAATAGTTATAAGAAAAAAGTATTTATTAAGTTAGAAACAAACTGTTATTATTTTTCATTTATTTTCTAACAATTGACAAAGAACAACCTCAAGTTGAATCTCATGTATCTCAACAGGTGGCGCTTTAGAAAATACTTACGACACATGATAGAGGGCACCACCAGCAATTAAACTTCAAAATTGTAAAAGGTGAAATTATAAGAAAAGATTTTTTATGATGAAATTAGAATAAACTTTTCCAATTTTGAATTTTGTTTACTGGTGGCGCCATCTGTTGAGTTATACGTGAATCAAATTGAATTATTATCAAAATAGAAAAAAAAATAGTTATAAGAAAAAAGTATTTATTAAGTTAGAAACAAACTGTTATTATTTTTCATTTATTTTCTAACAATTGACAAAGAACAACCTCAAGTTGAATCTCATGTATCTCAACAGGTGGCGCTTTAGAAAATACTTACGACACATGATAGAGGGCACCACCAGCAATTAAACTTCAAAATTGTAAAAGGTGAAATTATAAGAAAAGATTTTTTATGATGAAATTAGAATAAACTTTTCCAATTTCGAATTTTGATTACTGGTGGCGCCATCTGTCATGTGGCGTAAATACATATTTCCAAATCACTTGTATCGCGCCATCTGTTGACTTATAAGTGAATCAAATTGAATTGCTATCAAAATAGAAAAAAAAATGCATTATAACAAAAAATATTTATTAGTTGAACTTCGACTATTATTTTTCATTTATTTTCTGTCAATCGACAAAGAACAACCTCAAGTTGGTTCTCATATGACTCAACAGGTGGCGTTTTAGAAATTATTTAGAATTATTTACAGTACATGACAGATGGCGCCACCACTAATTAAAATTTAAAAATGGAAAAAATGAAATTATAAGAAAAGACGTTCATGATGAAATTAAAATAAACGTTTCCAATTTTGAATTTTGATTACTGGTGGCTCCATCTGTCATGTGCCGTAAATATTTCTAAATCACGTCTAGAGCGCCATCTGTTGAGTTATATGTGAATCGAATTGAATTATTATCAGAATTGAAAAAAAAAAAATTATTAAGCCAACTATTGAACTTTATTACTATTATTATTTTTCATTTATTTTCTGAATCTTGTGTAGCTCAACAGGTGGCGCTTTAGAAAATATTTACGGCACATGACAGATGGCGCTTTAGAAAATATTTACGACACGACAGATGGCGCCACCAGTAATTAAAATTCAAAAATGCAAAAAATGAAATTATAAGAAAAGACTTTTACCCTGAAATTTGAATAAACTTTTCGAATTTTGAATTTTGATTACAGGTGGCCCCATCTGTCATGTGATTATTTCTAAACCACTTCTGTAGCACCATCTGTTGAGTTATGTATACGTGAACCAAATTGATTTATTATCAAAATTGAAAAAAAAAAATTATAAGAAAAAAATTATTAAGTCAAACTTCGATTACTATTTTCGATTTCTTTTCTGACAAACGACAGAGAATAACCTATGATTTTTATTTAGAGGGGGCGGGGCCTCACCTGCTGTGGTTGTTAACAAAGCGGACCTTAATGTCGGAAGTCAATCGATATACGGCGATTCTTTATGATCCTCACTTCAAAGGTGGCGGAGAGCCTCATTTACACTGACCGTTAACGGCGCGTCAGCTAAGTTTTGGAAGTTACGGAGCTTGTCTATGACCTTTATTTAAAGGGGGCGGGACCTCATCTGCTGCGACTGTTAACAATGTCTCGGTTAAGGTCGGAAGTCAATCGATTATACGGCGATTGTTTATGATCTTTACTTAAAAAGGGGCGGAGCTTCATTTACGGTAACTGCGTGTCGACTAAGTTCTGAAAAATTTCAGCGATTGACTATGATTTTTATTTAGAGGGGGCGGGGCCTCATCTGCTGTGACTGTTAACAATCCATTGGTTAATCAATCGGAAGTCAATCGATGTACGGCGATCGGTAAAAGGGGGGCGGAGCCTCGTTTACAGTTACTGTCAACGACCCGTCAGCCAAGTTCGGAAGTTACGGCGTTTGTCTATGATCTTTATTTAGAGGGGTCGCGGCTTTATCTGCTGTGAAAGGAAGTCACGTTTCCTCAATTAAGTGGAAGAAGACTTACGGACCGTGGATAGTGGTTGGTGAGGCGGGTGATGGAGGGCAAAGGCTTGGCAGATAATTGTCGAGAGGATCAAGGTCGAAATCAAAGGGTGCGACAGCATCATCAAAGGGATAGAGAAGCGTTACATCTGTCAAATGTGGCTTAAGATAAAAGAAAGAAGGCATAGAAAAAAAGGAAGTCACGTTTCGTCAATTAAGTGGAAGAAGACTTATGGACAATGAGTAGTGGTTGGTGTAGGGGAGAGAAGGCGTGAGGTGATTTGTCGACTTAACAAAATTTGATTTTTATTTAGAGGGGGCGGGGCCTCATCTGCTATGACTGTTAACAATCCATTGGTTAATATCGGAAGTCAATCGATGTACGGCGATTGTTAAAAGGGGGCGGAGCCTCATTTACATACAGTTACTGTCAACGACGCGTCAGTCAAGTTCGGAAGTTACGGCGTTTGTCTATGATCTTTATTTAGAGGGCTCCTGTGACTGTTAACAATGCACCGTCGGAAGTTAATCGATTGTTAATGATGGGGGCGGAGTCTAATATATTGCGATTGCTGACAACGCACGGGTTAATGTCGGAAATTAACTAGCGCACGACGGTATGGATGATTTTAATTTGGCGAAAGGGGCGTGGCGTCATTCGTTACGTGTGGCGAATCGACGAGTCCACGCCCACTTTAAGTGAACGGTAACCTAGCGGAAGGTGATCGATGTACCGTACGGTACGACGAGAGGGGGCGGGGCTTCATCTGCACTGTCTAGCGACACGCCCACTCGTTGTGGCACTTTTATTTAACGCAGTGACTAAACGTCCGCCGGCGGAATTGTACGTATAAGGAGAAAATTCCGCCGATCGGCGGAATTTTGCATGTATAAATAAGAAAATCCGCCGAAAATATTATACATTATACAAATGCGGCGGAATTGACTTTATTTTTTGATTATTTCCGCCGTTCGGCGGATTTTTGTTTCATAAGCTCAAATTCCGCCGTAAAAGCTAAACTAAACGTTACCTATCTTTTGTATTATTTTAAGATAATGAATAAAATAATGAGTCATGCAAATGATATAAATTAAATATAAAATAATAAATAAAATAATGAAAATAATTTGGAGAAGTATGTGGTTCTTGCAATGAATCTAAGGAAGGTCGTTTTAAATATTGTGAAAATGAGTATGTTTTAAAACTTGTATACACGGTATTTTAAATTACTTTATAATGTAAATGACGAATTACGTACAACGCATAAATTAAGTAAGCGGGTGTTTACAAACTGTCATGCGTAAAGTAAAAGAAAATCGCACAGCGAGGAACCTATTGACATTATGCACGCCTGTAGTTAGATTTACGTAGCCGCATCACATTAGATTAACAGATTAACAACTGTCACTGTTGATTATTTCGAACTTGAATAAAAAGGTAATTTTTATGGTCGTAGATAAAGTATAGTACAAAACATGAGTTGTAGAGCAATTATATTATTACGCACTTGAGAAATTACTTGCACTCTCCGCTGCGCGGCTCGTGCGCAACTTTTCCACGTGTGCGTAATATGCTATTTACAACTCTCGTTATGTAATATACTATGTACTATTGTACAGCCCTGCGTGTATTTTATCCTAACTTAATTTTATTAGCCAACAGTAGCAAATAACATAACATGTGTCCAACAATTATTGTAGTCCTAGGTGGCTGTGGAATCAAGCATAAATGGAGATTCCTACTTCATATCGTTGAATTGACGTCTCAAATATTGACTGTTAAACAAAAAATACATTCTTGTTTACGTATTTAATGTTTTATTGCGATTTGAAACAATAATTACTTAAAAATATTTTAGTCCACAGCCACCTAGGACTACAATAATTGTTGGACATATGCTAGTATACCTAGTGATGTAAAGTTGCATTATACGTGTTTTAAAATGTTTAAAATAGTGTAAAGTTGCAATATACAAGTTTTAAAATAGTAATAACAATACAACTTTATATCATTCTAAAATGAATCTAATACAACTAGGTGTACAAGATACAGCCGCGGCCAAAAAAAAGTGGACACGTCAATTTTTCTAATATTAAAACTTTTGCTGGGTGGTTGTAATTTTGAACTGATACTTACGGAAGAAAATCAGTCATAATTATTATTGTTTGTCATCAGTTCATAATTACAGCCATTCAGCAAAAGTTTTAGCATTAAAAAATTGACGTGTCCACTTTTTTTTTGGCCGTGGCTGTATTTACTATTTACTGTTGGCTAATAAAATTAAAGTTAGGGTAAAATGCGGTATATTAAGCGTTGGGCAGTAAAAAATAATTAAAATGTCGTATTTTTATATCACTAGAGGTGGTTAATGAATCGGATGATCTTTATTATAAAGGGTTTTTCAATAAGTGCGTCTGAACTTTAAATTTGAATAAAAAAATTTGTGTGTAAGATATAATATGTATTTCACAATGAAGTACCATCGATAGCAATATGTTTGGAAAACAATATCATTTAAATTAATGTCCACCACGCTTCGTTTTAGAGTTTGCATTCGATCGGATTATTTATTTATTTATGACATTTTAACACAAAGCAATTATGTGAATTATGTTGCCTTGAAGTTCTTGAATAGTGGGTGGCTTATCGCTGTAGACACGAGACTTCCTCTAAAGAAGTCTAAAGGAATTAATTACATCGCATGATCTTGGCGACCAGTTGATGTCACCATTGCACGAGTTAATGAAACCATCGAATTTTTCCTTCAATAAGTCTTTTAAGACTTTTTTCTTTGAGGTTACGTGAAGTCCGGTATCTGCAGCGATAAGCCACGCACTATTCAACAGCTTCAAGCCAATATAAATCGCGTAATTGTTGATGAAATTCAACCTGCTTTGTGCGAAAATGTCATCAATAATTGGTCTATTCGAATGCAATCTCTAAATCTAAACCGTGGTGGACAATTAAATGATATTGTTTTCCATACATATTGCGATTGATGGTACTTCATTACGAAATAGATATTATATCTACCTATAATTTACACACACATTTTTTTATTTATATCTAAAGTTCAGACGCACTTATTGAAAAACCCTTTATTACCGAATAAAAGACAAACTATTGGTTAATAAAGTTTACATATCTCAGTTATTTGACTGTTTTCGAATATGGTGTACATAAAGACTTATTAGTAGAATTCAATTTTCCTTTTTTTTTCATTTACAATGACAAAACATAGGAGATTCCATTTGGAAAAAGCTTGTAATGTTTTCTGTTTCTGTTTCTGTGATAAACAAATTTGTCAATTCGATCGAATCTTTAGCTCCAAAAATAAGAAAGTTAGCAATGGTGCCGACTTACATTTGGAACGAAAGAACGGGATGAAAAAATAATGCAGTAGCAACTGACTAGTCCTGTTGTGAAGGCAAGCTGAAAAGTATTACTACAGCAGGAAGGTGGCACGAGGAAAGGGGTTTAGTTGGTAGGACACCTTCTCTGGCGAATCCAACACTACTTCAGCATTGCACAATGGCCGGAAAGCATTCTTTAGAAGATTCCTCGACCTTTATAAAAAAAAAGGGTAATTACCGCCAGCGGAGAAACACTTGAAGTAATAAATTACGCTGGCCGAAGAAGACACACTGTGTCGTGAAATCTAGTAATTCGTGATAAATATAATAAATTTTATTAAATACACTCACGGCCAAAAATATTGAATATTTTTTTAGGTCTTACTTTTTAGTTTGCTTTTTAACTTGTACGTATTTTTTATTGTGCAAAGTGCGGTTTATTGAAGTGTCCTACACATATTGGTATATTGTCTAGCACTTACCTGAATATCTAGAAATTCTTAGATTTTTCTTTGCCAATAAATAAGTATTGCTTTATAATTAAGTCATTAATAGTGTGCTTTACTATCGTAATTTAAATTCAGACTTTTGTTTTACATGAACCAAGTGACATTTATAGTGTGTTATACGCAAATTCGGAGTCTTCTGTTAAGAAGAGGTTGCATCTAAATTGCTGTTAAAATGTCTTTTAACGCTGTCATATGTAAACTTATTATTAATCTTATTATGAAATAGGGTAAACGGTACAGCTATTGGCCTCTTAAGAAAACGAAGACATTTAAAAATTGGTAATTCCGTTGAATATGCCAAGAAACTTAAATGGATGCCACCTGTGATTCCATCTGTTATTGCTGAACTTTTCCTAACTCTACGGCTATTTTGAAACTTAAGGATAAATGAGAAAAAAAATAATATGTAACAGAACGCAAAATTGTGTGGTTATTGGCCATCTTTTACAGTAATTGTCCAAGAATATTACAGTAATTGGCATGGCGGACAATTTTCTGCACACGAGGTCATAAATAAATTATTGTATTTCGGGGCGCTGAGGTGAAAGAGCCACATGAAATAAAACAAAATTCTACTTAAACACCTAGCACTATTTATCTTTATTGTTTATGTAATACTGATACAATTCCTCCATTTCATCATTTTCTTCCGCAGTCTTCTCACTCTCTAAGGTATCCTCCTTCATAGCGCATTCTTCATCATCCCTACTATATTCTGGCATAATCTGTTCAACATTCTGTTGATCCTTAACGCTATCTTCTTCCATGGCCAATTTCATATTTTCTAAATTACCTGCTTGTATTATCTCATCTGCATTTTTTACGGTACTTTCTTCAACATCATCTAGATCTTCCAAAGTGCTTTCATCACTTGCATCCTCTTTGTAACATTGATGGCACAAAAATTGGTCCTTATCCTCCAAGTCGGGAATGTGCTGTTGGTGAGACTTCGGAATGCACTTAGAATGATACACTTTCTTGCAGCCATCACAGGAAAGGTCGCCTTTTTGGCGATTGCAAATAAAGCATTTGAGTTGTGATTTAGTCGATTTCAATGTTTTTTTTTTGAGCTTTCGCCGCCTATGCTTCTTCGCGTTCTTGTCTCTTTCTTTCCTTTTCCTTTTCGGCATTACGCTTTGCCGCATTTTTTGTTTCCAACATTTCTTTATATTTTTGCGAGGTAATCGCAAATGGCAGTCTTTCCGTTTGGCGTTTTCCTTTTCGCTTTGGTGATTCTGGCCACACTAAATAATCAGCCATATTTGATGGTTGGTGAATTTGAACTACCGTTGTACTCTCCAAAGGTACTACCGTTACCTCGCTTTGAGTGACAACCTCAATAAGCTCCTCCTGGGTATGTAGATGCTCTGCCTGTATCTGTTTATCTGCCTGGGGTAGGCTGCTGGCAAAGTCTACCTCTAAGTCGAAAGAAGTATCTATTTCGGATATATTTTTTTGACAAACTATTTTCTCTTTATTAGTGTTGCTATTAAAATACTTCCATAGTCGGTATAGAGTGAAGAAATGTTCATCCTCATTGTCATTAACAGCATTTTCTATTTGTTCAAATAATTTTACTTTTTCTTTTCCTACAATGTCAAGAAATGTTGAATAATTCGTGCTGAGATTAAAATCAGTCCCGTTACTGTCATCTACGTTTTCGGCGTTAAAGTGTTTTGAGCCACCAAGACATTTGCTGTAATCCACAGCATTTTCATTAAATGGGTAAAGCCCACAGGCTTTAAAACCATTGTTAAGGGTTTCTGGTTTCACAGTTGACATGACAACTTTTTTTAAGAGTGGTGTGAATGTCAGTTTGGTTACGGCTTCACCTGGGTGTTCAGCATACCATTCTCTCACTGTCTTTTGCCAACACATTTTGATGGGTCGAAAAACCGCAACATCTGCGGGCTGCAGGATTCGGGTAGCATTTGGGTATGATGCTATCAATTCAACACCCAATTTTCCACATAGGACACTCAATTGGTACGTGAGGTGTGACTTATGGCCGTCAATAAATAATATGACCGGTAGTTCCACGCCTTTTTTGACTAAATAAGGGTGGAAAATATTAGCGATAAAAGGTCTGTGCCGTCATCCAGCCATTATCACTGCGGCCGATTCCCCAATCCTCTGGGATAGTCTTCGAAATTTTCTCAGGTATTCTTTTATAAGGAAAAACCACCATCGGGCTACAAATCTTTCCGCCCGCAGAAAAGATGAACATCACTGTAATATTCTCCTTCGACGATCCATGATCAACCGTGTAGACATTTTTACAGCCTTTCGGAGCCAGGACTTTACCACTCTCTGGGCATATTAGAAAACCGGTTTCATCACCGTTAAAAATACGTGAAGGATCTTTTATTACATTTTCTAGCGATTTTTCCTCAATATATTTGTGGATTTCAGCAAACCACTTCCTAATATCGTTTTCTGATACGCACGCGCTAGCTGAAGTAACAGCCTCAGGAGCACGTGTAACAATTTCGGGGTGCTGTTTGAGAAAAGCCTTCATCCAACCTTCTCCAGGTCTATTATCTTTGAAAGGATTTGGACGTGGGTGTTCCTTCAAAAATTGTTGAACACTAGAAATGATGTCATCTTTTTTCCTAGGAAAGCCTTTTTGAGCGAGTTCTGTGATCCACCTTACTATCGTATTTTCTTCTTCTTCCGTCAATACTGGAGATGGTCCAAAAGCTCTTTTACATTCAGGATTTTTTAATTTGAATTGTAAGGTGCCATATTTCTTTGCTATACTTCTAAGTGAGCCTTGGCCATTTTGACAATCGAACAAAGCTCTCATTGGTTTGTAGGACTATAAGTTGGAGCTTTTGGCTTGATGAAACTGTAAATAAATATAGTATCTACCAACTTTACTGTTACCTTCGTATTTCAAAAATAATAGTTTATAGTAATTGGCCACCTTTTCCCGATAGTTATTGGCCCATGGCTAATAACTGTATAGAAGGATGATAAAAGTAATTTGCTCAACAGGTGGGCTGTATATTAGCAGATATATCGTATGGAATATAAAAATAAGATAATTAATTAATGGCGGGAAACATAGTTATTGGCCACCCCGGCCAATAACTGTAATTTCTCTGATTCTCAAACCAGTTATTAGCCACCTGCCTAAATACTATGCCATTTGTAAAACATACCATAAAACTATAAGCAAATGATTCGCCATACCTCAAACTCACCTAAAAGCCAGAAATAAATTGGACAATTTCACTTGTAAACTTATTATAAAAGAAAAAGGTGATCGAGTGATCTTAACAAAATTTTAAGTTTCAACACGTCTAATGTACACCTGTCAAATAGACGATGCAGTTCAAAGTTGTGCTGTCCTCTAGGAATTAAATGACCACCTATTCGAAAATAGGACACTGTAAGTAAAATTTGATACTAGAACGACTAAAGTAAGATTTCAAATAATCTTAATATGGAGATTTACGTCCGTACTGGCCAATCACTGTCTACTGGCCAATTACTGTACCATTTACCCTAGTACTAATATGCATTTTCATTTAAATTTTATTTCTTTTCAATATTTTTCAATACTCTCGGCGGATTCTCGCTGTTATGTATCAACATTCCGCCGAACGGCGGAAAATAACTCTTAAGGTAATCAGTTCCGCCGGATGTTAATTAAAATTATTTTTTTCGGCGGACAAGGTTTCAAAAACTTCGTCAATTCCGCCGTTCGGCGGAATTTGTAATTTATAAGTATAATGCCGCCGGCGGACATATAGCCACTGCGTTTATTTAAAGAGGGGCGGAGCCTTAAATATCAATATCTGATGATTCGCCGGGCACTTACCCAAAGCTAACTTAAACGTTAACGCGGCGTGATGGTTTTCCAGGACGGTCACGTCATTATACAAGATGGCCAGAGGATTACTGGAGTTCGCAAGGAACGCATTGGATCTGCCGGGATGGTCGACGTCGTGACATCCGGCGGCAATGAGCGCGGTGGCCTCGTCGAGCGGGTCCATCAGCTGCTTCAGTTTCTCCCTATCCAAGTACGCGGCGACCGCCTACCCCGAACAAACAAAAGAACAAGACGCGCTCAGTTTTGGGGGAGGAAAAAAGAACGGGCCGGGAGTTAAAAAAATTGGGGTTGTTACCTGCATGACGTCCGCGGCATGCGTGGAATTATGGTAGCAATTACCGGCGTGATATTTCGACTCTATTAATATTAAAAAGTTATGCATAGTCCTTTCATCACAGTTAAGCGTGGAACAGACCTCGAAGTGGTTCATGAGGTGGAGGCCCATGTACGCCAGCGGCCTTTTGCCGGTGAGCTCCTCGAGCCGGATCACGTCGAACTCCCACGACAACGACTTGTCCAGGAGCTCCCTGATCTGACTCGGAGTCTGAAACGTATTCTACATAATATCGTGTTAATCATTACCTACACACAGTCGGCAAATCTACGAAAGAAACAAACAAACACGGAAACCAAAAAGAACACCTGCGTGCCTAAAGGCTCGTCTCTTACCTTGGCTCTGGTGCTTCCCCGGATCGCGCGTACCGTCGTCGAGTCATTGCTGCTCCTTCTTGATGAATAATTTATGTATTGTTGGTTGCCCTGCGGGGTGAAAGGGTTTTAGTCAATCGGCGGCCGTGGCTGGGTGGGGGGGTCAGGACTTACGGATAGTAGCGCCGTGATGAGGTCGGCGGTGATGGGTTCCTCGCTGTGGAACCGCAGGTCGTCCTTCATCTGGGGCGAATAGAGCTCGGTGGATCTGAGGATGTCGACGACCTTATCCAACGCGTTTACGATTTGCGCGTTGGAACCGGCGCCGTCCTGGGCTTGAGCAATTAGGTTGATGATCTGGTTTTTATCAAACAATTAAACGTTCGCCCGGGGGCTAACCCCATCGACGTGCCAACCTTAGTAATGGGGGCCTCCAGCGGCAGCGCGCTGAGCTTGGCCAGCGAGGTCCTCCTGGCGTAGTCGCTTCCTATACTCCTCACGTCGATCGACCCCTTCCGGATCGAGTGGATGCTGCCCCGCGAACCGTCGGAATGGCCGGAATGGTCCAGGACTAGGGCGAAATGCGTCGGCGTCCTAGCAACAACGAAAGAACTCGTCGTGAAATGCGTCGCGTCGCGTCGGTCAATGAGAGACTGACCTTCCGGCGCAAGTGACGGGGACGGCGACGCAAGCCGCCGTCACCGTCTCCTGCGATTTCCTCCGGAACATCAACACCCCCTGCCAGCTCCTGCCCTTTTGCAGTCGCGAACTCATCGTGTTGACTTGTATGGGGTCGTAGGCCAGCTGGTCCTGCATGGACTTGCCCAGGACCTCCTCATGGCGGTAGCCCAAGGTCAACTCGGCCGTGCTGTTAATATACTGCAACACGGGGCGGGCATTGATTGGTAAGGTAATCGAAAACGAGATGATTTTGCTCATTTCCCGATCAAGTCATAAACGTACCGCGCCTTAAATGAGGGACGGGATTTATAAAAGCCACATCCTTCATTCACGGTGCGTGTATCGTTTAATTTAAGTGACGCGCGTACCGCACCTTAAATGAGCGATGGGATTCAAAAAATTTTAAGGTGCGGTGCGTGCATCATTTAATAACTTAAGCAAGTGATGCACGTACCGCGCCTTAAACGAAAGACGGGATTTAAGAATGTCTTCTTCATTTAAGGTGCGAAGCCCGAGGGACCCACCTGAATCCTGCAGTTGTCGTCGGTGATGATGATCGAATCCTTGCTCTTATCGATGGCCGCGAAGAGGACCTGCGTCGTGCTGTACTGGGCGAGGGGGCGCACGTCGCTGTACCTCAGCTGGGTCAACTCGTTCACCCACACCACGACGTTCGAGTTCTCTACAATACACTGACGGACGCATTAATTTGTGGGGGCCGGGGGCGTAAAGACTTTAAACTCCCCGACAATGGGGCACAGCTGCAGGTAGCGAGATTAATTCGGGCACGATTGCGGGTCGAGATTACGCGGGTAGATTCGTAATGCGGCCTCAAACAAAACCGTGACTAATTGTGGGGCGCGCGCGCGCGGAAGAGACGAGGGGGAGGCATAAATAATTAGGGACGGAGACGCGAGGCGCTTTCAGATGAGGGGCGGTTGCACACTTCATTAATTTCGCTCTTTCGCCTTAGCTTGTTCATTTCCCGGGAAGCTCGGTTGCGGTGGTTGGGGTTTAGGGGCGATTACGTTTTGAATTTTGAGTTTTTTTTTTGGTGCCGTTAAGATCAACCCCTTGGTAATCGAAAACGGGATGATTTTGCTCATTTGGGACTCCTTCTGGGTCGCACTCGATATTTGTAAATTATTTTCCTTTTCGGTAACTATTCTTGAGCGTTTTTTTAAATAAAAACAAGTGTGCTCAGTCGGTGATTTTTATTTTATTAACTTTGCTCACCTTTTGCTTTGGGGTTTCGTCGAACCCTCCCATCTCCAAGAGCTTAGCCGAGCGGTGCTGGAGAAACGTCAGTCACTCGCACAATTTGCTGGCTTTCAGGTAAGTAGCAATCTACGTTTCGAATAAGAAGAAGCAGAAGAAGAAATGCGCAATTTTTCTCCGATTTAGCCACCACGAGTTATAAATTTTTTATTTCTAATTTCATCATCATCTAATTATTATCTAAGTATTCATCGGTCCCAAGGACGTCGCTATCTTCCCAAGAACTGGATTTGAATCTTGATTCTTTAAAATGTCTTTACCTCCTGGCTTGGAGAAACATTCAATTACGTAAGCTTGAAGCTTTAGATCTGATTTCCTCAAACTAATTTGGTTTCGTCGTTGATCAAGATCCATCGAATCGAAGAACCTTGATTTCGATCAAAGAACTGGACCTCGAAGTCGTTTAATTACGTCGTCTTGAAGCTTTAGATCTGATTTCCTCAAAACTAGTTTGATTTCATCGTTGATCAAGATCCATCGAATCGAAGAACCTTGATTTCGATCGAAGAACTGGACCTCGAAGTCGTTTAAGTTCAAATTCAATTGGATTTGAATCTCGATTTTTGTAACGCCTTCACCTCCTTGGCTTTCAGTTACGTCAACTTGAAGCTTTAGTCCTTTAAATTGTAAAGTGCAGTAGATCGACGTAGATCAAAATCCACTGGGCTGAAGAATCTTGAATTCACTTAAAGAACTGGACCTTGAAGCCGATTGAAACCAAGTTTTGTTGGATTTGAATCTTGATTTTGATCGTTTCTTTAGCTCTTGGTTACGTCGCTTGAAGCCTTCGATCTTAATTTCCTCAAGCTAGTTTGATCTCGACGTATATATCAAGATCTATTAAATCCAAGAATTTTTGACTTCAAAGAAACTGAACATTGAAGTCGGTTAAGGGCCAGTTGCACCAACTTAGAGCTTTAGGTCTTGATTTCCTCCAATTAATTTGACCTCGACTTAGATCAAGAACTATCAAACCAAAAATCAACGTGGACCTTGAATTCGATTGGATTTGAACCTTGATTTTAAATTGTCTTTACCTCTTGATTTGGAGAAAAGATCGATTACGTCAGCTTGAAGCTTTAGATCCCGATTTCCTCAAACTAACTTCACTTTGGCTCAAATTAAAATCAATCAGATCAAGGAATCTTGACTTTGATCAAGGAACTGGACCTTGAAGATCAAGTTTTGTTAACTTGAATCTTGATTTTTAAGTTACTAATCATTGGATGAAAACTCAAGTAGATCGCGATTAAGATCGGTTTATGTCAGGTTAAAAGCTTGAACCTTGATGCTTAGACTAATTACATCCAAGCACTAGATCTTCGATTCTTTAAAGCACTTTGATCTTGACTTGACCAAAACTCAGTTACGTCGTATCCAAACCAACGAATCTAGATTTCTTTGCCTTAAAAAGCACTGCGGCTTGAATCGGACCTTCAAGTCCAAATTCAGGTTTGATTTTGTTGGCTTGAAGCTTTGAATCTTTCAATATTTGTAACATCTTAGGTCTTGACTTGGAGAAAAAGATCGGCTTCAAACTTTTGATCTTCTTGACTTTCTCGAATCAAGATTCACACCAAACAAGCGAAATGACTTAATTCGACCTTGAAGCCGAATCAGATCAATTTTTTGTTGGATCGAAACCTCAAACCTTGACCGTCATAAAATGCTCGCTCGCCTTGACTTCGAGTTATCGATTCATGTCTTGATTTTTTCAAGCTAATGCGATTTCAACGCAGATCAAGACTCACTGAACAAGCAATTCTTGATTTCTGCAGAGAACTGGAACTTGACGGTTCTGATTGTTGACTCTCACAACAACTTAACTTTAAAGAGTCAAGACCAATTTCGTCGGCTTGAAGCTTCCGATCTTAATTTTTCTTCAAGCTATGTAATACGGTCTCGACGTAGATTAAGATTCATCGAACTGTCGATTCTCGAATTTTGTAAAGAAGTGGATCTTTACGGGTTTTGTTGGATTCAAGTTTTGAATCGTGTTCGTCACAAAGTCTCGACTCGGAGATAAGACCATTTTCATTGACTTGAAGCTTTAGATCTCAATTTTCTCAAGCTAATACGACTTCGACGTACGTAGATCGAGATTCACCAAACAAATGATCCTTGATTTTCTATAAATAATTGGATCTTGTCGTCTATTCAGGCAGGTTTTGTTGGATTCAAGCTTCGAATCTTGATTGTCACAACGTCTTGACTTGTGGATAAGACTTGAAGCTTTAGATATTAGTTTTCTCAAGCTAATATGTCCCCGACGTAAAGCAAGAGTCACCGAACAAAGTGATTCTTAATTTTCTGTAAAGAATTGAATGTTGATGTCTATTCAGATCAAGTTTCGTTGGACCAAAGCTTTGAATCTTGTCAGTTACAACGTCTTGACTTGGAGTTAAGATCATTTCTCAAGCTGATATGACCTCGACGTAGATCAAGATTCAACAAACAAGTGATCCTTCTGGTTTCTATAAAGAATTGGATCTTGTATTCTATTCACACAGGTATTGTTGGATTAAAGCTTCGAATTTTGATTGTCATAATATCTTGACTTGGAGATAAGTACATTTTCTAAGCTCAAAGAAGTGACTCTTGATTATTGTCGTCTCTTCAGATCAGGTTTCGTTTGATCAAAACTTGATTGTCGCAACGTTCTGACTTGGAGTTAAGACCAATCTGGTCGTCTTGAAGCTTTAAATGTTAATGTTCTCAAGCTAATGTGACTTCGACGTAGATCAAGATTCACCAAACGAATGAGTCTTGATTTTCTGTAGTGAATTGGAACTTGACGTCTATTCAGACAAGTTTTGTTGGATGAAAGCTTTGAAACTTGATTGTCACAACGTCTTGACTTGAAGATAAGACCAATCTCGTCGACTTGAAGCTTTAGATCTTAATGTTCTCAGCTCATAAAAGAGATTCTTGATTTTCTGTAAAGAATGGGGTCTTGTCATCTCTTCGGATCAGGTTTTGTTTGATCAAGGCTTGAATCTTGATTGTCACGACGTCGTGACTTGGAGTTAAGACCAATTTCGTCGGCTTGAAGCTTTAGATCTTAAGTTTCTCATGCTGATATGACCTCGACGTAGTTCGAGATTCATCAAACGAGTGAGTCTTGATTTTCTGTAGTGAACTGGAACTTGACGTCTATTCAGACAAGTTTTGTTGGATGAAAGCTTTGAAACTTGATTGTCACAACGTCTTGACTTGAAGATAAAACCAATCTCGTTGACTTGAAGCTTTAGATCTTAATGTTCTCAGCTCATAAAAGAGATTCTTGATTTTCTGTAAAGAATTGAGTCTTGTCATCTCTTCGGATCAGGTTTTGTTTGATCAAGGCTTGAATCTTGATTGTCACGACGTCGTGACTTGGAGTTAAGACCAATTTCGTCGGCTTGAAGCTTCAGATCTTAAGTTTCTCATGCTGATATGACCTCGACGTAGTTCAAGATTCATCAAACGAGTGAGTCTTGATTTTCTATAGCCAAATGGATCTTGACGTCTCAACGAAAATTTAGTTCCTGCTTGGTCTATTTCGTCCATTTCAGTGAATCTGGCATCACCGCATTTGCGACACGATCATTAGAGCAAAACTCGTTTTGACGTAATTATTATGATCACTAGGTCTGACTTTTTATACAGGGTAGTTAGTCTTACGGGCAACTTGAAACACTTTTTTTTATGGACGTTGTGAAATGATAACTTCAAATAAAATGCACTGGCGACATCTATGAACTAAATACACTATTTTTAAGTCGATTATTTAAACTATGACAAACGACCGGGAATTATTAATCAAAAATTTAATTAATCGAACAACTTTTTTCAAGGATATTTCACGGGAAATATAAAGACCGTGGAAGAAGAAAACTAAAATGAACTAGAGGGTACGCCATCTGGAATCAAATGCGGAACTGTCAAGTTTCAAGTCGACTTTTTTAATGACTGTGGAAGAAAGAAGATGCGCCATCTATAATCAAATGCCAATCAAATTGTCAAGTTATTGCAACCAATTGTTCTGGACCTTTAATTTTTTTCTTTTGCAAGAAAGGGAGGGAAATCTTTAAAAAATTTAAACTTTAAGGACGACGGTTCCATGAAAAGCTCAAAGATCAAGGTCAACCAAACATTGTCCAAAAAAAAAAAAAAAATCAAAAATTAAAATTTCAAGAACAACGCGACGGTTTGAAAAGGTCAAGGTCGCGCCAACCCAAGGCACAAAAAAGTGGGAAAGAAATCTTTAAAAAATTCGGCAAGGACGACGATTCGAAAAGGTCGAAGGTCAACAAACTCCAAGGCAAAAAAAATTGGGAAAAAGTCAAAAAGCACGATGGTTCGAAAAGGTCAAAAGTCAAAGTTAGCCCAACCCAAAGGTAAGGTACCCAACGAAAAGGTAGTCGATGTAGACTCAAGTCTGCTCAACCCAAGCAAGAATCTGAGATTGAAGAAAAGTTAAAACTTAAAAAGAACGAAGCCCAAAAAGATTAAAGATCAAAGTCAAATGAAATTTCAAGGTCACTCCGACCGAGTCAACCTAACTCTGCTCAACGCAAGCAAGGAAATTTAAAACTTAAAAGATCTTGAAAAAAAATCTTCACTCCAAGAAGTGTTGCTGTTATGTCACGAACGTTTACATTCATTAATTAATAATACTAATAATAATGATTCGCAAAGGTCAAGGTCAACTCAGTTCATGACGAGAAAGGTCAAAGTCAACCTAAATCTGCTCGTCCCAAGCAAGAATCTAAGGTTGAAGAAACATTAAAATTAAAAAAAAAAGATCGAGGATATTAAAGGTCAAAGTCAAATGAAATTTCAAGGTCAACCTAACTCTGCTCAACGCCGGCAAGAAAATTGAAAACCTAAAAAATAAAACCTGAGTTAAATAAAAAAATTTCGACATCTTGAAAAAAAAAAAAACCTTTTCACTCCAAGAAGTTTTGGTCTTATGTCATGAATGTTACTAATTAATAATGATGATTCGAAAAGGTCAAGGTCGACCCAAGCCATGACGAAAAAGATCGAAGTCAACTCGATCCCAAGTCAACCTAAGTCTGCTCGACCCAAGCGAGAATCTAAGATTGGAAAAAAATTTAAACATAAGAAACAAAGCTCAGAAAGAAGGTCAAGATCAGATGAAGTATCAAGGGAAAAAAATGGGAAAAAAGAACGATAGCTTCGAAAGGTCAAAGGTCAATCCAATCCAAGGCAAAAAGAAATTGGGAAAAATCTTTAGTGGATTTAAAATATACCGCCGAAAGAACTCGTAGTTCGACAACGTTTACATAGATGGCGCGCGCTGTACACGTACCGCGCTTTAAATGAGTGACGGGATTCATAAAAGTCACATCCTTCAATTTAAAGTGCGGTGCGTGTATCGTTTGATTTAAGTGATGCACGTACTGCACCTTAAATGAGCGATGGGATTTAAGAATGTTTTCTTCGTTTAAGGTGCGGTGCGCGTCTCACTGACTTGCAAGAGATTTCGCTTATCTGATTTTTTTTCAATTGTTTTTTGTTATCGTTCGTTCTTACTGTTTCAATCTTCATTTGTTTTTGTCTCCTTTTCATGAGGATTTGCTCATTTCCCGATTAAGTCATGGGATTTAAAACTGACACGTCCTTCATTTAAGGTGCGGTGCGTGTATCATTAATTTAATTTAAGTGATGCACGTACCGCATCTTAAACGAGGGATGGAATTTAAAGATGCGTCCTCGGATAAAGTTTTTGACAATTCTTTTGTCTCTTCTTTTTTAATTAATTCTTCCCATTACATTTTTTGTTGTTCCCCTTATATTTTGAACACTGATTTTTTTTTCAATTGTTTTTCGTTATCGTTCGTTCTCACTGTTTCCATTCTTCACTTGTTTTTGTCTTCTTTTCATAATGATTTTGCTCATTTCCCAAATAAGTCATACACGCACCGCGCCTTAAATGAATTTTTTTTTCAAATGATTTAAAAGTTTTTGAGAATTCTTTTCTCTTCTTTTTTTTAATTAATTAATTAATTTTAATTTTTTTAAATTAATCCTTCCCATTACATTTTTTGTTGTCTCCTTTATTCTGAGCACTGATTTTTTTTCGTTATCGTTCGTTCTTTCTGTTTCATTCTTCATTTGTTTTTGTCTTCTTTTCATGATGATTTGCTCATTTCCCGATTAAGTCATACACGCACTGCGCCTTAAATGAGGGATGGAATTTAAAACTGTCACGTCCTTCATTTAAGGTGCGGTGCGTGTATCATTAATTTAATTTAAGTGATGCACGTACCGCATCTGAAACGAGGGATGGAATTTAAAGATGCGTCCTCGGATAAAGTTTTTGAAAATTCTTTTGTCTCTTCTTTTTTAATTAATTCTTCCCATTACATTTTTTGTTGTTTCCCTTAGATTTTGAACACTGATTTTTTTTCAATTGTTTTTCGTTATCGTCCGTTCTCACTGTTTCTTTCTTCACTTGTTTTTGTCTTCTTTTCATGATGGTTTTGCTCATTTTCGATTAAGTCATGCAAGCAACGCGCCTTAAATGAGAGATGAGATTTAAAAATGTCACGTCCTTCATTTAAGGTGCGGTGCGTGTATAGTTTAATTTAAGCGATGCACGCACCGCGCCTTAAACGAGGGATGGGATTTAAAAATGCGTCCTTTTAATTCCTTTTATTTTACATTGTTTTCTTCGTCGCCTGTCAGTTGTTTTTCACTGTGTCTTTTTCCTTGTCAGTCGTCTTCAATTTTATTGCCTCATTTTTTTTTATTATTTTCAATTATTCTTCGTCATTTCTCTGCCAATTGTTTCTTGCCGTTTTCTTTTTAAATAATTCGCTTTTCTTAAGCGTTAAGATCAACCCCTTGGTAATCGAAAACGGGATGATTTTGCTCATTTCTCGATTAAGTCATACACGTACCGCGCTTTAAATGAGTGACGGGATTCATAAAAGTCACATCCTTCAATTTAAAGTGCGGTGCGTGTATCATTTAATTTAACTGATGCACGTACCGCACCTTAAATGAGCGATGGGATTTAAAAAATTTTAAGGTGCGGTGCGCGTATCATTTAATTTAAGTAAGTGATGCACGTACCGCACCTTAAATGAGCGATGGGATTTAAGAACGTTTTCTTCGTTTAAGGTGCGGTGCGCGTCTCGCTGAATTTCTACGACTTGCAAGAAGAGATTTCGCTTATCCATTTGTGCGGCTTTACTTATTCAACCCCGTCACTCGCTCGCGCCGAGCGAGTGACGGAATTCAAATTCGTGAATATCTCATGGCGGCCTTTCCCTTTCCCACCCTGCCATTCCGGCGCGCTCTTAATTATCGATCCGCTGCACTCGTCGCTTATTTATTTATCCGCCCGCCGCCGTCCTAAATCCTGCTTAAGGGGGAAACCGGAAGGCGGAATCGGTCTCGTAAATTAATTTATTTCGCGTGAGCCTTTAACGGCGCCAATGGAAAGCTCCGACATCCCACATTGCTTTTAATGAGGGACTCCGCCACGAGTCAACGTTGCTCCTATCGCCTGAGAGATGTAACAGGTGGTGAGGGTTGAAGGCCTAGTAGATTCTGGCGTCAACAAAAGATTAGACCCATAATAAGAACTAATCATTTGAGTTGGCTGGGTTCCTGTCGCGAGAAGAAAACGACAAAAGAACAAACAAAAGAAAACGTCCCGTGAACAAAGTTTTTGACAATCCTTTTGTCTCTTCCATCATAATACTTGCGATTACATTTTTTGTTGTTTCATTCAAATTGAGCATTGAAATTTTTTCAATTGTTTTCGTTACTGTTTCTTCGTTCATTTGTTTTTATCTTCTTTTCATGATGATATTGCTCGTTTCCCGATTAAGTCATACACGCACCGCGCCTTAAATAAGAGGTGGGATTTAAAAATGTCGCGTCCTTCATTTAAGGTGCGGTGCGTGTATCGTTAATTTAATTTAAGCGATGCACGTACCGCACCTTAAACGAGGGATGGGATTTAAAAATGCGTTTTTGAGAATTTCTTCTTTTTTAAATTAATCCTTCCCATTGCATTTTTCGTTGTTTCCTTTATTCCTAGCAATGATTTTTTTAAAATTGTTTCTCGTTATCGTTCGCTTTCACTGTTTCATTCTTCATTCGTTTTTGTCTTCTTTTCATGATGATTTTGCTCATTTCCCAATTAAGTCATACACGCACCGCGCCTTAAAGGAGTTTTTTTTTAAAATTGTTTTTCGTTATCGTTCGATTTCACTGTTTCATTCTTCGTTCATTTTTGTCTTCTTTTCATGATGATTTTGCTCATTTCCCAATTAAGTCATACACGCACCGCGCCTTAAAGGAGTTTTTTTAAAAAATGTTTTTCGTTATCGTTCGTTTTCATTGTTTCATTCTTTATCCGTTTTTGTGTTCTTTTCATGATGATTTTGCTCATCTCCCAATTAAGTCATACACGCACCGCGCCTTAAATGAGGGTTTTTTTAATGGATTTAAAAGTTGTTGAGAATTCTTTTGTCTCTTCTTTTTTTAATTAATCCTTCCCATTACATTTTTTGTTGTCTCCTTAATTCTGAGCACTGATTTTTTTTCGTTATCGTTCGTTCTTACTGTTTCATTCTTCATTTATTATTGTCTTCTTTTCATGATGATTTTGCTCATTTCCTAATTAAGTCACACACGCACCGCGCCTTAAATGAGGTTTTTTTTTAAAATGGATTTAAAAGTTTTTGAGAATTCTTTTGTCTCTTCTTTTTTTAATTAATCCTTCCCATTACATTTTTTGTTGACTCCTTTATTCTGAGCACTGATTTTTTTTTCGTTATCGTTCGTTCTTACTGTTTCATTCTTCATTTGTTTTTGCCTTCTTTTCATGATGATTTGCTCATTTCCCGATTAAGTCATACACGCACTGCGCCTTAAATGAGGGATGGGATTTAAAACTGTCACGTCCTTCATTTAAGGTGCGGTGCGTGTATCATTAATTTAATTTAAGTGATGCACGTACCGCATCTTAAACGAGGGATGGGATTTAAAAGTGCGTCCTTGAATAAAGTTCTTGACAATTCTTTTGTCTCTTCTTTTTTTGATTAATCCTTCCCATTACATTTTTTGTCGTTTCCTTTATTGTGAGCACTGATTTTTTTTCAATTGTTTTTTGTTCTTACTGTTTCAATCTTCATTTGTTTTTGCCTCCTTTTCATGAAGATTTGCTCATTTCCCGATTGAGTCATACACGCACTGCGCCTTAAATGAGGGATGGGATTTAAAACTGTCACGTCCTTCATTTAAGGTGCGGTGCGTGTATCATTAATTTAATTTAAGCGATGCACGTACCGCACCTTAAACGAGGGATGGGATTTAAAGATGCGTCCTCGGATAAAGTTTTTAAGAATTCTTTTGTCTCTTCTTTTTTAATTCATTCTTCCCATTACATTTTTTGTTGTTTCCCTTATATTTTGATCACTGATTTTTTTTCAATTGTTTTTCGTTATCGTTCGTTGTCACTGTTTCATTCTTCACTTGTTTTTGTCTTCTTTTCATGATGATTTTGCTCATTTCCCAAATAAGTCGTACACGCACCGCGTCTTAAATGAGTTTTTTTTAATGGATTTAAAAGTTTTTGAGAATTCTTTTGTCTCTTCTTTTTTTAATTAATCCTTCCCATTACATTTTTTGTTGTCTCCTTTATTCTGAGCACTGATTTTTTTTCGTTATCGTTCGTTCTTACTGTTTCATTCTTCATTTGTTTTTGTCTTCTTTTCATGTTGATTTCGTTCATTTCCCGATTAAGTCATACACGCGAGGGATGGGATTTAAAACTGTCACTTCCCTCATTTAAGGTGCGGTGCGTGTATCATTAATTTAATTTAAGTGATGCACGTACCGCATCTTAAACGAGGGATGGAATTTAAAGATGCGTCCTCGGATAAAGTTTTTGACAATTCTTTTGTCTCTTCTTTTTTAATTAATTCTTCCCATTACATTTTTTGTTGTTTCCCTTATGTTTTGAACACTGATTTTTTTTCAGTTGTTTTTCGTTATCGTTCGTTCTCACTGTTTCATTCTTCACTTGTTTTTGTCTTCTTTTTCATGATGATTTTGCTCATTTCCGATTAAGTCACGCACGCACCGCGCCTTAAATGAGAGATGGGATTTGAAAATGTCACGTCCTTCATTTAAGGTGCGGTGCGTGTATAGTTTAATTTAAGCGATGCACGCACCGCGCCTTAAACGAGCGATGGGATTTAAGAACGCGTCCTTTTAATTCCTTTCATTTTACATTGTTTTCTTCGTCGCCTGTCAGTTGTTTTTCACTGTTTCTTTTTCCTTGTCAGTCGTCTTCAATTTTATTGCCTCATTTTATCAATCTCTTTATTTGATGATGAAGCGCACGCGTATTTCGATCGCAGTGAATTCATCATCTATGCCAGAGCTTGAATGAGGCAACTGATTGGTCAAAATATGTCACTTAACGATCAACGAGTTACAGATGGGGGAGGGGGGGTGATTAATTTGTATCGTTATAACAAAGCAAGGCACGTACACTATTTTTTTTTTAATTATTAAGCACGTGCGCTTTTTGATTGCATGTTACAATTGACATGCGCGTGGGCTTAATTATATTATGAAAAATAAGTGAGGTGGTGGGTGTGGCGGGGTGGTGTGGGGGGTGTGGCAGGGTGGTGTGGGGGGTGGTGGTGGTTTGGGGGGTAACGGCGCGTAAATTCAACTTACCCTATTGTATCCCGAATCGAGCAGAGAAGACACGACGATGTCTTCCTTCTCGAAAGCGCTGAAAGTCACGAGGCCATTTATTAAAAAAAAAAAAAGGAACAAATTAAATTTTAACGCACCTTCTCTTCACGACCGCCACCATTGCGACGTGCTGGGTGCCTTTCGTGTTCCGTATTGATCTGCGAACAGAACAGAACAGTAAAACATTAACGCGCCTTTCGCATTCGCGTGTGCAAGTCTGTTTCACGCACTAAAAATTAGAAGACGCAGTTTACAGGATTCGTAAACAGTTGATTAACGCGAAACGTGCCAGACATTGCACGGAAGGTCAACAGTTGCACTTCGAGATCGTATCTTATCTCTCGAGGAACGTGTAAATATTGTATTATCGAAAGTTAAACACACAACGTCGTCAAAATTAGCTTTCGTGTGGCTGTTGCATAAATGCAAATAATACTTTTTTTTTTAGTAAAAAAAAGCAATTTTATTTGCCCGTGCGTCTGCTTTTATTGCCGTCGTTGAATGTTACGAAGCGAAGCGACTGAAAACCAATGAGGGGTGTTATTTTAAAGCCACGCAGCCACGGACGCGGATGGGGTAGTTTATACTAGCGTTTGACCTCGTTGAAGAAAGTTCTAAGAACGAATTCATATATTGTTACGACTTCGGGGTTCGCAAATTACAATCATCTTTTATTTTACCGCAATACTTGCCTAACAAATAATAACACTTCTATAACTTAGGGCCGGTCTTTCTACCTCTTGATAAAACGGAAAACCGCCGTGAAAACAATTCATAAAAATTAATCAAAGGAGATGGAAAGACCGGCCCTACTAATTCGCTAGCCACACACATCGCTTTCGAAACGAAATTGATCAAAAAGCGCGCCGCTCTTCACTTCATATATATACTAATTCAACTCTTTCAAGAGTGACGTGGAATAGGTAGCAAACGCTTTGTCTGGCTCATAGATGGCGTTGTCAGTCTAAAAATAGAATTTGCCTAACGGAACGTAACGATGTCATCAGGAATGAGGCAGTCGTCGCGAGAGCAAATCGCAAAAGAAGCAGACGTGTGACCAACCTTGTTACAAATGTTGAAATACGCAAATTCAGTTCATCTCGCGACCAGCTAACTCGTGGTGATGGGCTGGATCTAACGTAACCCCAATGCAAAGGTTTGGACTTACACGAAATGAAGTAAAAATCACCAGTAATGCGCACTTGTTTTTATTTGCGTCTTAAAATCCGGCGTGACCACTTTAAGTGACCGCTTTCGTTAATTTCAGTGTCCACTTTCGTTCCGAGATGCGCGCCGCGCCCTCTTGCGATGTGCGGCGTGATGAACCGTCGCATTACCAAACACCAAGATGGACGGCCAAGGTCGGTTTACAACGACGACGCCATCAAAGTTTCAGCGAGGACACCACGAAGAAGATCGCCAGGGTGCGGAACTCCGGCGATACGTCCTGAATAAATGGGGGGCAGGGGGAGAAGGGCCCAATAAAAATAAAACCTAGATGAAGGAAAACACGGATTACGAACCGTTCGACGCTCAACGCGACTCTAAAAGCGTACCCGCCGTAAGTTCGGCGGACGAGCTTGGAGAGGCCTAGACTCGCCGCAAACAGTTAACAACCGGACAATATATCCGTTTACTTCTTCACTCCAAAGAACATTTTTGATAAAAGTCGAGCCTGGCAAGGGTAAAAGAACGCTCGTTCTATGATGCCCTCAATTCCGACCGACCAGGTCGATTGTGAGTTTCCCTAAATCTCCTTAGCAGAACCCCGGTAATCAAAACACACACGCACAACACCGCCGACATTAACCGAGTAAGTGACGCCTTGAAACAAAGCATACCTGCCGTAAATTCGACGGACGAGCTTGGAGAGGCCTAGACTCGCCGCAAACAATTAACAACCGTTTACTTTTTCACTCCAAAGAACATTTTTGATAAAAGTCGAGCCTGGCAAGGGTAAAAGAACACTTCCCAAGTCTCGTTCTATGATGCTCTCAATTCCGACACCGACCAGGTCGATTGTGAGTTTCCCTAAATCTCCTTGGCAGAACCCCGGTAATCAAAACACACACGCACAACACCGCCGACATTAACCGAGTAAGTGACGCCTTGAAACAAAGCGTACCTGCCGTAAAGTCGACGGACGAGCTTGGGGAGGCCTAGACTCGCCGCAAACAATTAACAACCGTTTACTTTTTCACTCCAAAGAACATTTTTGATAAAAGTCGAGCCTGGCAAGGGTAAAAGAACGCTTCCCCAAGTCTCGTTCTGTGATGCCCTCAATTCCGACCGACTATGTACTTCAGAAAATTGTAATTAAGAGCAATGAATTCTATGTCGAAAAGTGCCTTAAGAAAGTTTTTACAGAAATCAGATATTTTCATAAACAAAAGAGCCACGATGGTTTATAGAAATTTATAGAATTTCGGAAAACACCTTGTAGCTCCGAAACGGTGCAAGATATCGAAATGCGGTCTTCACCATTGAGTTTCTAATAAAAATCGAGCTTCAGGCACCAAGGTCAGTTCTTCCTATGAAAAGTGTCAAATTTGGCCCACCCTGTACAACAAAATACGTTTTCGTTCACAATGTTACTACTAGGTTTCGAGGTCTAATTTCTTCACCGTCACACAAAACTGCTCTCTTTTGCCATTTACAATGCCCTTCCTAATGAGTTTAAAAATCAAAAATCAACTTCTTTTAAAAAAATCCTAAAGACCTATTTACTACTCAAACAATCCTAGTCTGTGACAATTTTCTTGCGGGTCTAAGAGCCTACTTAAACTTCTTAAGTAATTCTCCATCTTGACTGCTTATCAATTTGATTGCTAGTTTATTGTTTATTTACTGCTTACGAGTGCACTATTGTTTATGGTTAACATAACAATTATAATTATTTGTTTGGTTCAGTAATATTAGTTTTAATTGCGTAGATTAGCTTAGTTGATTTAGTTTACTTAGTTTTTTTTTTTGTTTTTTGATTATTACTTTAATGCTCTTTAGTTTTAGTTCTCTCTATTTATCAAGGTTAAGTTGAAAAGCAGACGGGTACATCCCAAGTCTGAACTTCGCCTTGCGTTTTGCCTGCATTAGAAAATAATTCTTATTTTATGTATTTTTTTTTCTCTCTATATTGAATCTAGGCGCCATCTATGTAAATTTTATCGAACTACATTTTTTTTAGGCGCGAAATCAGAAGCAACAAAAGAATCATAGAATTTCGTCATATATCTGAATGCTTGCACAATTTCTTCCTTTGTTTTATTTTGTTCTTTCTGTTCGTCCTTGTCCCTTGTTTTTTTTTTTAAACATTCCGCCGTAGAGTCGTCGTATTACGTTTGTTTTGGGCGAGAAATTTGAAATATCTAAAAATTATTAACGTTCCACTCTTTCTTCTTTTTTATTTGTTCATTTTTGCGTTTTGATAGATAGATATTTATTCTTTTGCCAGTAACATCGAATCATAATGAAATATCTCAATAGTCAATACGATAGTCGACACAACAAGTTACATATAAATAAAATATGACGGTAATTATTACAGTAGTCAATACAACAACACAAATTACATAAATAAAAATACATATTATAGTAATGAGCACAAGTTAATCTTTGATGACAGAATCATGCTCCATAATACTCATACTCTAAAAAGATTTATGTAATAAGACCGCTTTACAGTTCGCAATAATATATTGCCGGCAATGAAAATTGCAGCGATTTGTATTGCACGCATGCGCAGTGTTGTATTTTTATACAAAATGCAAATACCGCGCATGCGTGCAATACAAATCTCTGCAATTTTCATTGCCGGCAATATATTATTGCGAACTGTATAGACATCTTCTGTTAGTTGTAAGTAAGTATAAAACTCTCATGAATTACGAGTTCATGTATTCTTCAACAGTGTAATACACAGACTGTAGAAAGTATTCTATAATCTTGGACCTGAACAGAACTCGGGAGTGTACTGCTTGAATTTCGGTTGGTAGTTGGTAATTTATTAAAGAATTTGATTCCGTTAAGTAGAAAGCATGAAGAATACACATAAAGGTTTTTCTGCGCGCAGATAATAAGGGTGTCTCGTGTTACGAGATAAATAAAATAAAAAGATGCTTTGTTCTATGGACTCAAAATATCCAAAATACATCATTTTGATCACACATTTTATTTATTCTTCTAATAGCAAAAACTGATCTAACGTGTGTCCAACAATTATTGTAGTCCTGGGTGGCTGTAGAGTCAAACATTTTAAACTAATTATTGTTTCAAATGGCATTGAAACATTAAATACGTAAAGAAACATTTATTTGTTGTCTGTCAATATTTGGTATTTTTCTCATTCGAGTTTTATACAAAAGTATTATACTTACCTGAAGGTATTATACCAAAAATGGCATTTTGCGGTATTTTTCTATTTTCACTATTTTACTGAGTATTGTACTGTCTTTGGTATTATACTTTGAACTGTATAGGAATGAAATGTTGGCATAAATAATAAATTTATATACAACATTATATTATTTATAAAAACATAAACAAATAGCAAAAATTTTGCTGAATGGCTGTGATTATGAACTATGACAGACAAACTAATTTTTTATTATTTAATTATTATCTATCATCCATAAGTGTCAGTCCATGATTACAGCCACCTAACAAAATTCTTACAATAAATTTACATCAAAAAAGTGCAGTGTCCATTTTTTTTTTGGCCACACCGTAAACAACAGCATATACTTCGTTTCCTTCCACTTCAAATTTAAATATAATTCCCAAGAAGCATTTGAACTAAAGCATTATACTTCATCTCCAAAATTGATTCCTTCAACTTCAAAGCCTGTGTCAGAATCAGAATATTCAGAATGAACTAGAATTGTACTGGCACTTGTAGTTGCACTGCTACATGGCCTCTCGTTAACTTCTGAAATAAAAATGGACTTATATAAAATCATTTTTAAAATACCTGGGATACTCTCTTCAATGTTACCTAGTTCACGGTCAGATCCCAATAACTTTAAATTATTTTGAACAGCCAGAAGTTTCTCGACTTTTTCATTTGTTAGCTTGTTGCGCTCTTTGTTGTGGATTCTTGCCTGAGAGGAGAATAATCCGGAGCTAATTTTTCAATTTTCTTGAACATCATTAAAGCTTTCCACCAATGAACTGGGATCTTCTATGAGACTTTTATCCCAAATTATAGAAGACCGAAAAACATCTTCCTTCAATTGAAAGTTTGTCATAGCTTGTAAGATTTCATCGCGTTTATTTTCATCATCCCATATCTCTTGCTTTTTTAAAATAAATCTCAAAGTATTCCAACAATCATTTAGATTATTTCCCATAAAACGTGGGTCGAATGAATTAGCTAAAAAGTGTGCATCAGTTAAAATGAAATTTTCTCTGGATGTCAGTAGTCCGTTTGCTTTAACTTGTTCATTCTGTGTTAATATTGTATCGAGACCAACATTGTTAATTTCTTCACGGATTTTATGAAATACTTCAGGTACAGTAGAGATTGAGATCGTATCTGCTTCCAGTACAGCAATCCCATCTGCCATGGGTTTCAAAACCTTATGAATACTTTCCAATTTATCGAAAAAGCGTTCATTTAGTATGTATCACCATCACCACCACATCACCATGGTAAACTGCAAGCTGCTGAAGTACTGTTTTTGCCTTTAAAACACTTTGAATCATTTTTACTACAAAATACCATCAGGTTTTGACTGTCATTGATAACGTTGATTTTGAAATATTATTTTCATTTGCATAAACGTCCATCTTCTGTTTGAACAATGCAAATTTTATATGAGAATCTCTAATTTCTTTTACTATTGCTTGAGCTTTTGATAATTCCTTATGAACACTAGTCAACTTACAAAAATCTTGTAAGAGGAGATTTAAGCCATGAGCTGCACATCTAAACCATAAGATATGATCATACTGTGAAGATATTATGGCTTTCATGTTACTTGCATTATCAGATAATATAGCTAAAATTCTGTTGGGTCCAATGTCTGTAATTACGTCGTCGCAAAGGCTAGTAACATATTCTGCTGTGTGGCGGTTTGTCCCTGTGTTTACACTTTTATAAAATATTGGTTTTGGCGTACAAACAAAAAAATTAACAATAGAATCTCGTGAAATATTCGACCAACCATCGACAACTAGAGTTAATGAGACACAATTTTGTACGAGTTGCCTTGTCACTTCAGTAATTCTTTGATATTCAGCATCTAAAAGTTCACCTATTGGGAAGTTTATAAACACATCGAACTGCTTTAAACAAATTCACGAAATTTCTCTCTTCAGCGGTTATTGCTGTTTAATTGTAAATAACAAACATATGTTCAGATTCTCAGATCTTTGCGAGCGGTATAATTGCTGCCCCTGTCTGGGGCGCCGCGGGTCCTTTTCAGGAGAATGAAACACCCCAGCGCGAGTCATAAAAATTTGTAACGTTAGGCCACGCTCAAATGGCACTCCTGGTTCTCTGCCATCATAAACAAGTCAGCTTGACATTTTAGCTTTGCGTTGGTTCGGTTTTTTGTACGAATTGGTCACACTAAATTTTAGAACATGTCACTTATACAAAAGGGATCAATTACATTGCAAGAGGAAAATAGTTCGCTTTGTTTGCTTCATGTTTCAGGCCCAAGTACGGATACATTAAAGTGTAGACGCTTGTAAGATTGAGTTATAGAGAGAGGGTCAGGAAAATTTCAAATTGCGAAAGACCACCCGCCGATCCTTGTCTGACAAGCTAATTGCAGTTTTCTTAATTTATGAGTATGGGGACAGGAAATGTGGAATAGGCGTGATTTTGGGCTAGAGCAGCGATCAT
Organism: Dorcus parallelipipedus; assembly: GCA_958336345.1. Classification (NCBI taxonomy): domain Eukaryota; kingdom Metazoa; phylum Arthropoda; class Insecta; order Coleoptera; family Lucanidae; genus Dorcus; species Dorcus parallelipipedus. The sequence goes on from OY284479.1 coordinate 47,455,116, forward strand.
TGGCCCGGGGTTGTTTCAAAATTTGCTTGCGCAGTCCGAGGGAGGAGATTAATTGTTTAGTTGGAAAGAAAGAAGCTCCGGGAAAAGACAGAAAGGTTTCAATCTCTCGAGCGAACGGTTGAATTCTTTAATTTTGACTTAGCGAGTTTTCTAATAGTGCTTGCAGTGATTCTCTCATTTTTCTCAGATTTCTAGCTAAGTCATTTTATTTCGGTACGGTTAAAATCCAGTGTGTTAAGAGAAAAGGCAATTAAACAAACAAAACCACGAATACGTACGGATTCGCGCCGCGGATGTACCTAAACAAGTGTGCGCGTGCAAATCTATTTGGAAATTCCAACACACTGTACTCTTGGTACATATAGTACAATAGTTCTACCCTTTGGAGATATTCTCGGTCAAGTTGGAAACGGCCGTATTTCGATTTGCACAGGGAAGTCGTCAGTTTGAACCACTGGTCTAAGGCAAGTTATATCTGCCGCCGAAACCAAGTGGGCAAGCACAATCTAACCCCAGAAATGAAGGCCAATTTATTGCTCGTTACGAATTTCATGTTACGAGGCGGAGCAATTTGAACCACCTATTCATAGCCATCTTCTTAACAAAGGTTCTCTCACACCCTGTGTGTGGACCGAGGTGTGGTCTTTGCCGAGAAATTTGCAGGTTAATTAGAAGCGATTTGCCGAGAGACTGAAAGTGCCAAAACCGCAAGAGCGGAGTGCCATTCGGGTCCACTGCGCCAATTAGTTAGATAGGTTTAGCCGACGAAAAGAACGACACAGGGTGATTAAAAAGCGTACACTGTACCACACCCTTAAGACGATTGGACGTATTTGAGAAAAGATCCTACCCATTCGACCTCAATTAATTAGTTTAGCTAGCGATAGGCTTTCCCATCACCTCCGAAAGGAGTTCCTGAAAAACTAGTGGCGATTGCTATTGATTATCTTGCAAATTGATGGCGGCATTTTGCATCACATACTTCTCCAGAACGTCTGATTAATTAATTACTTCCATTAATTAAGTACAGTGTAGACACACTGTGTCACTCTGTGCGTTGCGTTGGTTGAATGAGCAGAACGTGTCCTAGAGTACGATCTGAAGTGGCAAACACTAGTACCAAGACCAATCTAAGTTGAACTTAAATTAATTGAGGAACAGAGTTCTCCAACGTCTATTTGCGTGTGCACCAAGCCACCAGCTGTGTGATTAAAGTCAGTTCGGTCGCTACGATACTCTAAAGTGAAATCCGTTAAACGAATTCTACTGTACTTTCTGATAACCGTAATTTTGTTTTCTCTGTATTGGTTTAAAACGCAAGGGTTTTACGCTCATTGTTTCAGATCCCGCAGTGGCTGGTACCACTGGTTTTTACCTTTTTTTTAATAAATAATTAATTAAATCTAACTTGCACATTTTATTCAAACGTATTTAGTTCCTTAATCTCTCAAGTTTATTCACCGACGCACCAAAAGAATTGGGTTACAACAACGTAAGGCCAGGTGTTGCATTGACGATCACAAGTATAACATTATAAGGGTTACTGCGGATTCCCGAAAGGTCGTCTCAAAACGTAGGCCAGGTAGAGTAGGTCAGTAGGGTATTTCCTCTAGCGCCGGCAGTGAATTCCAGGTAGTCCTGTAGCCGAGTGTCTAGACGGGTAGGGTAGCGCATGCCTAATTGAAGAAATAAAACCTTTTGTTGTTCTCCGCAAGTAAACCTTTTCAGTTCAGTTTCGGTCCAGTTATTTAATTTGGCAATAAGTTTAAATTGTTTTTGTTTGGACATATTATTTACATAAAATGCTCGTGCCAATAAAACATCAAATTTCGCAGCTTCCGTCTGAGACACCGTATCAAGAAACGAGTTAATGAAGGGTTGTTTTTTTACCGGAAAACGATTTGAAGTTGTGAGTTTGGAAAGCTTTACCGTACTTGTAGCAGTTTTATTTGATTCACTTACGTTAGGGCTAGGAAGTTGACTTACATTTTCATCCGTGTCGGTATCTACTTCTGCGGCCAAAGAAGATTCGGTGTCGATCGTGTCGACATTGGCAAATTGATTACACCTCCGTTTGGTAGATGTAAATGTAAATGTAAATGTATTTTATTGCACTGCATAGCAATGAAGTCATAAATACAATCATGAGAACAATCATAAGTACAATCATTGTAATTTGCTGGTGTTAAAAGAGATTTGGTGGAACTCATCCATACTGCAGATTGGATTAAGTAACATTAGGCACTTCAGTCGCTTGGCAAACGCTGGGACAGTTGTTTTCCTCCAAGACAGAGGTAGTCTGTTGAATAGCCTCATACCGAGATTTTGTTTCGCCCATAATCTGGACCGCTCAATGGATATATTTTCCTTTGTACGTATGTCGTAGTCGTGTGCATTGGATCTTGTCTCGCGATGGTTCAATTTCTTCCTGGTATGAACTAAGGCTTTTATAACGAAGTGTGCAGGTAGTGTTAGGATTTCGTGCTTGGTAAATAGTGGTTTACAGTGGGTGTCGTTGGATGAGCCGTCAACAGCACGTACTGCTTTCTTCTGCAGGACAAGAATTTTCTTAGCATGGGAAGAGTTCCCCCAGGCTTCGATTGCGTAAGTCATTAGCGACTCGAACAGAGAGAAGTAGGTTGTACGTGCAGCCTCTGTATCCACGATGTTCTTGATGCGCCGAATAGCATATATTGAGCGGGATAATTTAATGGAAAGCTCAGCGCAATGTTTCTGCCAGGTTAGTCGGGTGTCCAAATGGACGCCCAGGAACTTCACTTCATCGACTGTTACTGCACTCTTTCGGGATGCTGTGAAGATGGCGTTTTTGGTCTTTTTTTCGTTGAGGCATAGCTCGTTGGCTGCGAACCATGTGGCAGAGGTCTTGGAAGCAAGGTCTAGTTTTCCATTAAGGCTTTTAGGGTCTTTGTCTCTTACAGCGAAAGATGTGTCATCGGCGTAGAGCACGGTTTCGGCGTTGATGTTGGAAGGTAGATCGTTGATGTATAGTATGAAGCAAAGTGGGCCCAGTATGGATCCTTGTGCAATTCCATGTGAAATATATTCTGGCGGGCTGTTACAGTTCCCAATACAGACCACTTGTTGTCGGTTGGTGAAGTAGGATTCCATTAACTTTAGGGGGGGACCTCTGAACCCATAATGTTGAAGTTTTGAAAGGAAAATCTTGTGGGAGAGGCAGTCAAAGGCCTTAGAAAGGTCACAAAATTGTACCGCAATTGCGTCCTGTTCTTCAATTGAATCTACCATATATTTGACTAAACGCATTATGGCCTTGCTAGTGTTTTTATTGCGACGGAAGCCAAACTGGTTATCATGCAGATAGTTGTTTTTTTTTCGAAGAAATTTGTGATTTGTTCAGCCAAAATTCCTTCTAAAATTTTTTGAAAAAACGGGCAAGATTGAGATTGGCCTATAGTTATTGAAATCGTTAGAATTGCCATTCTTTAAAACTGGAACGACTCTGGCTGTCTTCATACTCGTTGGAAAAATTCCTTCCTCGAGACTGTGGTTAATAATATGCGTCAATGGAGCTGTTATCAGGTTGCCTACGGTTTTGACTAGCCTAGTGCTGATGTTATATACGTCTGGAGTGTTTTTACTCTTGAGGTTGGTTGTTTATGTGTCTGGCGACATCTTGTTCGACAACGGGAGAAAAAAACATGGAGCTACCATTAACTTTGACATTTTTAACCAACTCACTGGCGTCGATAGATCCTGCTGGGATTGTAGATTTAAGTTTTTCTGCTGTTGTTGCGAGACTTCCTCTGCGTTCAGGGTTGGTTTCTTTCTGTCAGGTCTTCTACCGGTTTCTTTATTAATAACTGCCCATAGAGCTTTTTGTTTATTATCCGACTGGTTTATGTATTGGATATTTTGTTGCTTTTTCTCCTTATTAATAAGATTCAAATAAAAGCTCTTGTACCGGTTATATATGTCCAGTAATTTTCTATCCGGCGAGTTGTTGTGGGTATCGCGAATTAGTCGTAGGGTTTCTCTGACTTGTTGAAGTTCGGTCGATGGACGAAAATGATTACTGTTGTCCTGTATTTTTCTTAGGGGTACATTCCTTTCAAAATGATTTAAAGATGAACTCGGGAATCGCTCAAACTTCGAGTTTGTACCTTGGACGTTGTAAACTGCTTCCCAGTTCTCTTGTTGTAGACTTAGGGTAAGGTTCTGAACATTTGTTTTGGATAGAGGTCTGATGTATTTGTCCTCGGGGTCGATTAATTTATCAGGTTTGACTTCAAATTGCAGAACTTGGGCGTTGTGATCAGAGATACCTGGATCGAATGAATAGGCTTTGTACTTGATGATGCTGGTGGAGATATTGTCTATGCACCTCTTGGTGCCGTTGTGGTGTATTCGGGTATACCCATGAATAGTTTTCTGGAGTCCAAAACTTAGCAGGCAGTTAGTGATGTCGTCCCCTTCACGTGTGAGGAAGTCGTAGTTGAAGTCACCAGATACTATTATGTGTGATGTTTGTTTATAATTATTTAGTAGGTAAAGGAGAGTTTTTTCTAACAGAGCGATGTGAACTAACTACTACTCTGTAATACACAACAAGAATTAGATCATATTTCTCTATATATATGGCGGTCATTTCGGCAATGCCCTCTACTGATAATTCTTTCACTGCTTCGATTACCTGGTAGCCAAATTGCTGCTTTATAAAAATACATACACCTCCGTGTAACTTAGTTTTCCGGTTGTAAATGCTCGCCAGTTTATAATTCGATAATTGATAAATATTGCAATTAATGTCATTAAGCCAATGTTCCGATATACAGAGTGCGTCCAGGTTAAGCTCGTTAGCTAATAGTTCAACAGCGTCTACCTTGTTGCTTAGGCTTTGTACATTAAGGTGCATCAGTTTTAATGACTGAGGGTTAAATGGAGGATCTTGCGGTATGTGACTTAAGGTTTTAATTGTGTTCCCCTTTACTGATTGAGGGGTTCCTTCGTTTTTGTTTTGTTTTTGGTCGCTAGTTGAACTAACTATAAATCCATTTAATTGCTATGCGGAATAATCAATTTTATTTTTAATAGATTCTTTGATTTTTATAAGTACCGGACATTCAGGATTAAAAACTGAATGGTTAGTACTAAGATCCAGTTTTAATTTCTTATTATGTTCTAAACAATTGACGCAAATTGTCACAATCAATTGTTTTGTGACTTGTACTTGCACACTTAAAGCAAGTTTCATGATGAGTACAGTCAGCAGCTTTGTGATTGTATCGACCACATCTCCAACATCTTATTATATTAAAGTATTCAAATACCTGGCAGGTATCCCAACCGATATTAAGTTTTGCATTCCTTCGTTCCATGATATCCAGAAATAGCTCACCATTAATTTCGGCGATGGCCATGTACTTAGTTTTCATTTTTTTAATAACTTTAATGTCGAAAGTTTTTATGAAACTGTCAATATTCTCGTTCTGTTTTACTACATGTTCTTTCAACGCCTGCTCTTCAGACATGCCGATTATTTTGATCATAGGCTTAATAGGTTTAGAAATTCTTACGGAATACATATTACCAAGTTTGTACAGTGCATCTTGTTTGAATTTGATTGTGTCGCTTTTATTGGAACAAGCTATGGCAATGCTTCCTTTTTTCAAGTCCCTAATATTAGAAATTCCAATAGCTAAGTCCTTAGGATTTACTTTGTCCTTCAGTTCCATTTTCGTTGCTTTACATTCTTGTTGTTTCTTAGGCTCTATTATAACAATATCCTTATTGCTTGTTGCCTCACTATAGGTTTTTTTTTGTCCTACCCCTTGTCCATTTGCTTTGCGCTCCATTCTGGAATTTTGTGGCAGCGATTTTAACTCTAATATTTCTTTATCTAGATTATTTAGTTTTTCTCTCAAAGTAATATTTTCTTCCTTTACTACCGAGTTTTCACGCTGCAATGATTTCCAAGACTCTTCTGAATCTCCTTTAATAAGCATTTTTAACTCTTCATTTTCTTTAATAACCATATCCAATTTCTTAACTACTTCCAAGAGTTGCTTGTTTATCGTATTAATTATTTTCATCATGTTTTCAGCGTTGGCGTCCTTATCATCTGAAGCTGCTCCAGTAATGTTTTTGGTTTTTGTAGAACATTTAACGCATTTCCATTTTGGGGCCTTCATATGAAAACCTCTCATATTTACCACTCCACCACAGTCGTTATGGTACCAATATTTACAGGAATTGCACTGAATTGGGCTGCTATCATCAGTAAACTGTTGTTTACATAAAAGGCAGTAGTCACGATGATCATCATCATCATCATCCATTATATAAACTAATTAATATTCAAGCAATGCGTGGAAAATTTCATAAATACAAGTGAGATTGTTGGCGGTAATGTGTTATTGTACAAAGTTATTGTGCTGAACAAAAAGACGTACCTAAATAGTAGAGCTTATAAAACAATGCATGTACGTATTATATTAACTTGTCAGAAAAATGCGCCAGCGCTCTAGGCGGAGGCTGGCGAAGCTTGCACTGACATTGTATAATACTTTAGCCCGTTTAAATGCAGAGGTATAATACTTTGTATAGTACTTCTGCCAACCCTAATCGCAGATGAAGTCAGCGCCGACCAATCATAACACACGATCATCGAGATGTCCATATAAGGACACGAAATCCGGCGATCAATAGATAGATTGTGTAAGAATCGCATCTTCGTTTCTTGCATCGAGAAATAAATAAAAACGACAATAAACGAATAAATAAATAAAAGGAAATAAGGAAACCCGATCGACAGCAAAATAGATTTTTTAAAAAAAAAGCAAACGTTATTTTAGTCACCCTTCGTATAACACGAAACGGTCTTTCCATACGCGAAGCCGTCGCGACGTCGTCGGTCGAACCCGTTTGAAGCGAACCAGGAAATCAAATTCTTTTGTTTCCGCGTCTCATCTAAGAAGTTTCAAACGCAAAAGGCCCGCGACGTTCCGTAACGACGTTACAAGGAACAAAGCAGTAGTTTTATGATTTGATTTGATTTGATTTGATTTGAAGGCGAGGAGCATTTCACATTGTTAGTTTCAGAACCGGAGACTTGTCCTTGAATGAAAATTTCAAACGACGCCGGCGCTTGAAATACCCCCAAGGTCGTCATCACCGCCATCAGCCCTCAGGCCGTGCGCTCTCGATTTTCCGGTGGGCGTGATGATGACCAGGATTTTTCAAGATTAATTTTTTCTTCGCGTCCAACTCTACTTTAAGTAGGTCGACGATGACGAGGACCCTTCCAGATTAGTCATCACCGTGTCGGCTCAGTTTCTCCCGCCCGCAACAAACGCCTAAACGTGGAAGTATGTTGCCAAGTTGGAAACTCAATTTGCGCGAAGTCGGATTAACTCGGGCGAATGTTGGGGGCGAGATAATAACGTCGGCGCTCACTTGTTGCTGCTGCTGCATCATCGATCCCCCCTACCCCGACGCCCTCAACAAGTAAGCATTATTTGAACCGGCGGCGGCGTCGGGGGGAGGGGGAAGGGGGCGGCCCGGAATTTGCCGCTTCATTTATTCTTCGGTCTCGTGACATCCGCTTTATTGCGATCAGACGGGTCGACGCATCTGGCTTGTTAGGGCCACTTTTTGTAAATCACTTGTTCGAAAGGGCACCCTTATGTACAGGGTGATTAAGTGTAAAACAATTTCGTACAAAACTATCAAAATAATTTCAATCAACGTGGACCTTGAATTCGATTGAATTTGAACTCGATCTTAAATCGCCTTGACTTGGAGAAAAATCCGGTCACGTCAGCTTGAAGCTTTAGATCTGTTCTCCTCGAACTAATTTCACTTCGTCGAGGAAGGTCAAAGAATCTTGAATCAAGATTCCTTGAAGTTTTGTTGACTTGAATCTTGATTTTTTAAGTGTACTTAAAATGAATCATTGGACGAAGACTCAGTTAAGTCACACTCAAGACGGTTGAATCCTGATGGACCTTCAAAGGGATGGAACCTTGATCCTTAGATTAGTTACGTCCAAGCACGAGATCTCCAATTCTTTAAAGTACTTTGATCTTGGTTTGATCAAGACGCAGTCGCGTATCAAATCGTCGAATCTAGATTTCTTCGCAGCTTGAATCGGAGCTACAATCAGTTTTGGTTTCGTTGGCTTGAAGCTTTGACTCTTTTCATATTTCCAATATCTTGGGTCTTGACTTGGAAATTGGATGTAATTATCCAAGCACGAGATCTTCAATTCTTTAAAGCACTTTGATCTTGGCTTGATCAAGACACAGTCGCGTATCAAATCGTCGAATCTCGATCTCTTCGCATTAAAGCACTGCAGCTTGAATCGTAGCTTGAAGACTACAATCAGTTTTGGTTTCGTTGGCTTGAAGCTTTGACTCTTTTCATATTTCCAATATCTCGGGTCTTGACTTGAAAAAAAAAACCCGTTGATCTTGATTCTTTCAAATCAACAAATGAAACGACTTTAATTCGACCTTGAAGTCGAGTCAGGTACGTTTTCGTCGGGTCGAAACCTGGAATCTTGATCGTCATAAATTGCCCGCACGTCTTAACTTCAAGTCACCGATTTACCCGAGTTTTTTTATTTGTTTTTACCGGTGCAGCTCGAAAACCAATCAAGACAGACCCCCGGTGCGACACGTCATTTCAGGCTAGAGTTTACTCGGCAATTCAAAAATTCAATAATAAATGTAAAAAGCGTATTTTCAAATTTGTTTTGTCAAAAATGAAACTTTTTAAATAGAACACCCGGTACATTATTGCATTTTTGAATTGCCGAGTAAATTCTAGCCTGAAATGACGTGTCGCACCAGGGGTCTATCTTGATTGGTTTCCGAGATTTTTCATTTGTTTTTACCGGTGCAGCTCGAAAACCAATCAAGATAGACCCCTGGTGCGACACATCATTTCAGGCTAGAATTTACTCGGCAATTCAAAAATTCAATAATAAATGTAAAAAGCGTATTTTCAAATTTGTTTTGTTAAAAATGAAACTTTTTAAATAGAACACCCCGTATATTATTGCATTTTTGAATTGCCGAGTAAATTCTAGCCTGAAATGACGTGTCGCACCAGGGGTCTATCTTGATTGGTTTCCGAGATTTTTCATTTGTTTTTACCGGTGCAGCTCGAAAACCAAACAAGATAGACCCCTGGTGCGACACATCATTTCAGGCTAGAATTTACTCGGCAATTCAAAAATTCAATAATAAATGTAAAAAGCGTATTTTCAAATTTGTTTAGTTAAAAATGAAACTTTTTATATAGAACACCCTGTACATTATTGCATTTTTGAATTGCCGAGTAAATTCTAGCCTGAAATGACGTGTCGCACCAGGGGTCTATCTTGATTGGTTTCCGAGTTTTTTCATTTGTTTCTACCAGTGCAGCTCGAAAACCAATCAAGATAGACCCCTGGTGCGACACATCATTTCAGGTTAGAATTTACTCGGCAATTCAAAAATTCAATAATAAATCTAAAAGGCGTATTTTCAAATTTGTTTAGTTAAAAATGAAACTTTTTATATAGAACACCCCGTACATTATTGCATTTTTGAATTGCCGAGTAAATTCTAGCCTGAAATGACGTGTCGCACCAGGGGTCTATCTTGATTGGTTTCCGAGTTTTTTCATTTGTTTCTACCAGTGCAGCTCGAAAACCAATCAAGATAGACCCCTGGTGCGACACATCATTTCAGGCTAGAATTTACTCGGCAATTCAAAAATTCAATAATAAATGTAAAAAGCGTAATTTCAAATTTGTTTTGTTAAAAATGATCCTTTTTAAATAGAACACCTCGTATATTATTGCATTTTTGAATTGTCGAGTAAATTCTAGCCTGAAATGACGTGTCGCACCAGGGGTCTATCTTGATTGGTTTGCGAGTTTTTTCATTTGTTTCTACCAGTGCAGCTCGAAAACCAATCAAGACAGACCCCTGGTGCGACACATCATTTCAGGCTAGAATTTACTCGACAATTCAAAAATTCGGTAATAAATGTAAATTGCGTAATTTCAAATTTCTTGTGTTAAAAATGACACTTTTTAAACAGAACACCCCGTACATTATTGCATTTTTGAATTGAATTGTCGAGTAAATTCTAGCCTGAAATGATGTGTCGCACCAGGGGTCTATCTTGATTGGTTTTTGAGTTTTTTCATTTGTTTTTGTCAGTGCAGCTCGAAAACCAATCAAGATAGAGTAACTCTTGATTTTTTCTTACTAATGTGATTTCAACTCGCTCTTGATTTCTGCAAAGAACCGGAACTCGACGGTTCTGCTGGATCCAAGCTTCGAATCTTGATTGTCACAACGACTCAACTTATTTATAGTTAAGATCGATTCCGTCGGCTTGAAGCTTTCGATCTTAATTTTTTTCAAGCTGATGCGGTCTCGACGCGACGCAGATTAAGATTCATCGAGCAATTGATTCTTGATTCCTGTAAAGAATTGGATCTTTATGGATTTTGTTGGATTAAAACTTTGAATCGTCGACTTGAAGCTTAATTTTCTAAGCTCAAGGAAGTGATTCTTGATTTTCTATAAAGAATGGGGTCTTGTCGTCTCTTTAGATCAGGTTTTGTTTAATCAAAGCTTAAATCTTCATTGTCGCAACGTCTTGACTTGGAGTTAAGACCAATTGGGTCGGCTTCAAGCTTTAAATCTTAATTTTCTCAAGCTAATATGACCTCGACGTAGGTCAAGATTCACCAAACAAATGAGTCTTGAGTTTCTATAAAGAATTGGATCTTGACGTCAATTCAGATCAGGCTTTGTTGGACTAAAGCTTTGGATCTTGTTTGCCACAACGTCTTGACTCGGGGTCAAGACCAATTTGGTCGGCTTGAAGCTTTAAATCTTAATTTTCTTGAGACTACTTGTCAAACTGAAACATTGCAGGTTCATTTTACTAGGAAGGCATGGGTTTAAAAAATTTTTAGGGGCTCAGATAAAAATTCGTGCACTTCCGAAAGTTATCTCAGGTTAGAGTTGCAAGAGAAAATTGTACAAACATATGATTCAGTCAAATTTTTTTCTGATCTAAATGTTACTCTTACGTGACTATTTACATGACTATTTACATGACTATTTACATGATTGAGATTTTACTCCCTTCTGCTAAATATAACAGAGGTATCATTTGGAGACTTCATCTGAAACTATTTCTTCTTTCTATCACTACCTGAATATTCTCATTCTGAAGGTTTTTTGAACTTCGTTTTTACTATTTGCCGTAAAATATTCTAAGCTACAGTATTTTTGCATATTAAGAAGAATAATACAGCTGACTTCAATTTATTACATATTTTATTTCAACTTATTCAGCAGCATTTTAGTTTTAGCTTTTGCAGGTATTTCAGATCACAAGATTTTCAGGTTTTTCAGGTACAAATAGTACGACAGGTTTCTCAGCTAATGACAAACATTTCAGGTTTTCAGGTGTTTCAGTGAGAAATTGGAATTTGAAATTTTCTTGCAGGTTTTTCAGGTGCAATTTAAACTACAAAACAGTAATAAAATTATTGCATCAATGTCAGTCAAACAACAAAGTAATTATTAGGTGTTATAAAACAGATTCATACTTTTTGCTACCTTTAAGCCCAACATAGAATCAAAGACGTAGATTTGTCTGCAGAGAAAAAGTTAAATATACGTGAGTGAACTCATGTTTGAATAATAACATTTTATTTGCATCGTTCTTCTTAGTTGTCAATAGGTTTATTATTTTTCTCCTCTTATATTGTGACTTTTCCAGAATTTTAGAACATTTGTCAAACAGACTGCTATTTCACATCACATTTGCAGGTTTCTTCTTGATACAGGAAATAAAAATATGAACACCAACAGCATTCTTTCACTTTCAGGTTTTGCAGGTTTATGTAAAGCTAAACAAAGCTAAAGCAAAGTGGTTTCAGCTTTTTCTTTCAGTAAAAAAAAAAGATTTTCAGGTTTTCTCTTTCAGAAATAAAATTAAAGTGTTTTTCTCTTTTTTTTAAACGCTTGATTTTACTTGAATACTTATGCCTTTTGCTTGTTTGCCCAATAGCTAGGGTATGGGTCTCGTTTCCTTTAATGAGTACGAAAGAACCAAAATATCACGAAGCCCTGTGGATATGCAGGCAAGTTACTTAAGATAACTTTTTTTTCTAATTCGATTCAAGCCGTCTCTAATGAGTAAAAACATCGTTGTGGGAAATAATTTTTGTATACGATAAAATGAGAAACATGTACATATTCACAAGCTTTATAATTTTTTTTATTTGTAGTTTTCAATTATCTAATAGAAAGATATTTTTTTTTAACACTGGCCGTTCACATTATTTTAAATGCGAAAGTTTTAATGGATAATTAAAAAAATATCTTCTCAGTCAAGTACTTGAATTTAAAAATGATTGCTCACATAATAATTCCTCCTTTTTTTTAAATTCAAGTATATCCATGATACTGAAAGACATTGTTCTAACAATAAATTGAATTTTAGGTGAAAGAATTATTGATGTCTTTCGGTCAGCTTAGAGCGTTCAATCTCGTGAAAGATTCTGCAACTGGACTTAGCAAAGGATGCTGAATACATTGACATTACAATGACTGATCAGGTTTGTTTATTTAAAATACAATTAGGGACGGTATTTTAATCACTGGTTAATTCTAATCTTTGGTTTATTCCCATAGAAACAATTGTCTTTCTAATTGAAGGGTCCAATGTAAAAACTGGCTATCTCCACTTTTACAGGAGAAGAAAAAACAGTTCTTCAGAGTTCAAAATTACGACTGAAACTGTATAAGGTAGTGTCAGCCAAACTAGAAAATACAAAATTCCGACTCTTGCACTGGACGATGAGGCATCATATTATGGACTTGTCTGTATGCATAACTCAATTTCAGCAAAAAATTGAGATTTTTGCATTGGACCCTTCAATTGTAGTCATATGAATAAATCAAAGCTTAAAGTTAATCAGTGACTCAATTACTGGCCCTTAGCTTGGGATGGAAAATTATTAATTCTGTTTATTAGGCAATTGCAGGTTTAAATGGAATGCAACTTGGTGACAAGAAACTCATCGTACAAAGAGCTAGTGTGGGTGCAAAGAACACGACAATCGTCCCCATTGTACAGATTCAAGTACCTGGGCTTAGTCTTGTTGGGGCTTCAGGACCAGCAACTGAAGTTCTTTGTTTGTTAAATATGGTAAGTCTTCAAGACAGTTACTTAACAGAGAAACTGTTATTTCAGGTTACACCAGACGAACTTAAAGATGAAGAAGAATATGAAGATATTCTAGAGGACATTAAAGAAGAATGCAACAAGTACGGTGTTGTAAGAAGCATTGAAATTCCCCGTCCCATTGATGGCGTTGAAGTTCCAGGATGTGGCAAAGTTTGTATTATGCTACTTTATTAAAACTGCTTAGTAATGTAATACTTTATGCAGGTGTTCGTTGAATTCAACTCGGTGTTAGACTGTCAGAAAGCTCAGCAGACACTCACCGGCCGTAAGTTTAGCAATAGGGTAGTTGTAACGTCTTATTTTGATCCAGATAAATATCACAGAAGAGAATTTTAAAAGATTTTACTTCAGTAAACCTCTGTGTGCGTGTATTTGTTAATCACTAAATGGAAATTTATACACATTAATTTGACACTTCTAAGTTTTACATGTAATTCTTGTGGTAACACCAATAAAATAATAAACTCCGAGTTTATTTTTTAATAATTTATAATCGTTTTGTTCAACTGTTCCAATATAAAAAGATTTATAAAACATTTTTTCTCATAATTATTACTTTTTTATATTAGTTCGTTTTTGGAAGACACTTTACAACTTTGATTTCAACTTTCCCATGAGTTTCTCCAGTTTAAGAGCCTTCTGTAAGCTCAAAGAAGTGATTCTTGATTTTCTATAAAGAATGGGGTCTCCTTGTCTTTCCAAATCAGGTTATGTTCGATCTTGTTTGTCGCAACGTCTTGACTTGGAGTTAAGACCAATTTGGTCGGCTTGAAGATTTAAATCTTAATTTTCTCAAGCTTGACGTAGGTCAAGATTCACCAAACAAGTGAGTCTTGAGTTTCTATAACGAAATGGATCTTGACGTCTATTCAGATCAGGCGTTGTCGGAGCAAATCTTTGAATCTTGTTTGTCACAACGTCTTGACTTGGGGTTAAGACCAATTTGGTCGGCTTGAAGCTTCAGATCTTAATTTTCTCAAACTAATATGACCTCGACGTAGTTCAAGATTCACCAAACGAGTGATTCTTGAACTTTTGTAAAGAATTAGTTCCTGTTGCGTGTTCTGTTCGATCGAAGCTTGAGTCTTGATCGTCGCGACGTCTGGATTTAGAGTTAACACCAATTTGGTCGACTTGAAGCTCCAGTTCTTAATTTTCTCAAGCTAATATGACCTTGACGTAGATCAAAAGGCGGTTTTTGTTAGTTTATTCGTTTTTTTTTGGACGAAGAAAGCTCTCCCTACGTTGCTGTCTTTTTTGTAATGTTTTTCGATGAAAAAAATTTTTTCTTTCGTTTTCCTGTTTCTCCATTTCGTTTCGTTTTTAGTGAAGAAGGAACGAGATAAAATGCAATCGACTTTCCCTTATTTTTTTTCGTTTTTTGTTTCGTCGAAGAAATGGAAACGAAAGTTTTCTTTTTGTTTCTCTGCACTTCATATCCAGCGTCGATCGTCTTTTGTTTTGTTTTCTCTCTCTCTCTCTCCTTCTGTTTTCTTTTGAAAGTGAAAAGTAAACGGGCTTTTGGGCTCGGATGTGAGTATGTTTGCGACAAAGAAAACGGGGCTTGTCTAAGCCTGTTCCGTTGTACCTACGGCAGGTATGATTTTTTTTAGCGTTACTCGTGCGATGATCGGTTCGTGTTCTCTTTTATCTAGGCTTTTGTTCTTGGTTTGATATACTCTCAATTGGTTTCCCCCGAAAGTTTCACGGAATTCCGGCGGCTTGACGATCGTCTTCGTGGAATTTTAGTTTTGAACAACTTTCTTGCCGTATCGGATCTTCGACTTACGTCAAGTCATTAGCAAAGTTGCCGTAACAATATTGCAACAGGTTCACTCTCCAAACAAAACTCATGCAACTCGATCGGTTCAGAAGTTTTAATGACGACGCGGGGAGCTTCCGAGCTTCCATGAAAACCCTTTCGAAAAGTTCGATCCCTAATCGCGTTTAACACGCGATTTTTGTTTAGAGTTAAAGTTTTAACGACCGGCCGGGGGCGGGGGGGGGGGGCGACCCGACTGTCACAGTTTATTACCGTCGTCGTCATTGTACCTGGACGTTAATTAGCAGCGTCCCTCCTCTGTAATCAGCGCGCGCGAACCAAATTACTAATTATTTACAATTACAAGTCGCGCGCGCGCGAGCGCTCGTTTGATTGGTCGGGCGCTTTGATTGCTCTTTTTGTTTCGGCTGTTTTTGTTTTTCGCCCGGGCGCGGGCGGCGTTAATTTCGTCGTAACTGTGCCTACATCATCATCATCGTAGGACGACCTCGATTATTCATGCATGCAAAGTATTGACGTAACGCGGGGGCCCCTTCTTCCCAACGTAAACGACGAAGTGAAACTCGATGAGGCGACTAGATTGTACATGTACATAGAGATTGCAGATACGCAAGCCTGAGAAGTTCGCGAAGCTCGAATTAGATTAAAAGATAGTAATCTTTCGGACTTTGGACTTTTTGCTTAATTGGGCAGAGGTGGATCTAATAAAAGCGACTGTCTTTGGCCGTTACTTGTTAGCGATGCTTAACGTGTGATGGGCCCGGGCGTCCGGACGAATTTGCATTCACTTTCCAATTCCGAAACCAGTCGTTTAATTAAAAGCGACATCTTCTTCACCTTCGTGATTCCGAGCGCCACTTGGTTTGGGTGTCGCCATCTTCCCGTAGTTAACAGTATTAACTTGCGCGTAAATTTTGTTAAATTTATTTTCTAACTTTCGAAGTCGGCCTGTATAATATTGACGAAAGTGTAACTGCGCCGAAAGTTTCACCTCGTAACTTGGACTGGTCCTAAAATCTCGCACTAGAACGTTATACCAGTCTGGACGACCCCATTCTTCTAAAATGAGACCGGTCCATGTCGAGAGTAGGAAGCATTAGAGGCATGTCATTGGCCAATAGATCTGTCCCCCCTTTCCCGCGAACCGTTCGCGTTGATCGAAGTCAGCCTGTATATTGACGAAAGTGTAACTGCGCCGAAAGTTTCACCTCGTAACTTGGACTGGTCCTAAAATCTCGCACTAAAACGTTATACCAGTCTGCACGACCCCATTCTTCTAAAATGAGACCGGTCCATGTCGAGAGTAGGAAGCATTAGAGGCATGTCATTGGCCAATAGATCTGCCCCGCGAACCGTTCGCGTTGATCGACGCTTCGAGGTTCCCTTGACCTTTCAGTCCATGTACGGAGAGCTCCTCTCAATTTGTGGAAACTTTTCATTAAACGGGGTTGTTTTGAAAGTGAAAAGTAAACGGGCTTGGATGTGACATTGTTTGCGATAAAGAAAACGGGGCTTGTCTAAGCCTGTTCCGTTGTACCTACGGCAGGTATGATTTTTTTTAGCGTTACTCTTGCGATGATCGGTTCTCTTTTATCTAGGCTTTTATTCTTGGTTTGATATACTCTCAATTGATTTCCCCCTGGTATGCCTCTGTTGAAAAGTATCGTCACGCTTGAGAAATTCGATTAAGTTATTCATAATATTTTCCGAACGCCCTGCATCTTTACGGGAAGCCAAACTTTAGGATGCGTACGCGATTTCTATCATATTTCACAATATTTCATAACCAGACCGTACGCCTGTTGTTTAGTCTTACAGTATATCTCCATTTCACTCTGTCGCCCGGTTAAATCTGAGTTCATTCGTAACGACTTACTTCTCAGCGCATAGTGGCGTTCTCGGCGTCGCGCGGTCTTTCTTGCAGTGGCACTCGTCGCGTGCTGACCTTTGTTTGTGTTGGTGATTTGCTTTCATGGAGCTTTGTGATTGAAACCTGAAATCTCCGAGATTTGTTAAAGCACGCCGAGTGATTTTCAAGCTCGTTTGACAACTTTTCGAAAGCCTGCCCTTGAAACAAGGCCGTTTTGTGCGATGTTCTGTGAGTAACGCGTTTCTCTCTCTTCTATTAGGCTCTTGGTGGTAGTTTTACCCGGGTTGAGAATATCGTCATCCCTTGGCTGCAAGAAACGTCCGGAATTGGCTTTTGAGACGATTTAAGCCTCGCAACACGGCTTTCCCCCGCCTGACCCGACTGGACCTGCCAGATAACACCACTTGGTGACGTAATACCTGCGTCGGAGTACGTCATTCACTGCAGTTGCCTCCGTTGGAGGCTGACTGTCATTACGCCGGATCGTGATTACAAGGTCGGAATTACTCTAATTATTTTTAATTACTCTGTTGAGTTACCGCGGCGTTGTTATTTTTCTTTTATTAATCGATCAAGTGAATTTCTTTAATCGCTTTCAACGTTAATTGTAAACGAAGAACAGATCTGTTCATCGGATTAGATCTAACTTGTCGTTCTATTACTTAACCACATTTCGTGTTCTTTTCATTGCGACCCCTTCAGACTCGAACTCGATACTGTAAACAACCTTGTATTATACAAATGTCGAACAAAGAAAAGTGTAGTTCCGACTAGATCCTGGCGTTTTATGTGTGTTTCTTGTATACCGTAGAATTATACAAACATTGCTTGCATTATACAAGAGTGGAATACGTTGTAAATTGTTTTTATGGGGCTTGTACACATACAAAATTTTCCCCGTTGTTTGTATACAGAAGAATCAAGTTTTGTGTTATATTTACAAGTATGAAATTGTTTCTCTAAGATGTCTGTCTTTCATACAAATGCAAATCCATTAATATGTGAAATATGGAAAATCTTGTATAAAACAAACGTCGAACAATAAGGGATGCATTTCCATCCAAATCCGAGTGTTGTATGTTTCTTGTATACCTATCAAACAAACATTGTTTTTACTATATTAAAGCGGAAACATATAATGTTTTGTATTGGGCTTGTATGAACAATTTTTTCTTGTTACTTGTATACAGAACATTTAATTTTTGGTGTTATACAGGTTCGTTGTATCTTGCTACGATCTTGCAGGAAATTGTTTTAGTTTCTCATTCAATAAAATGTTTGTTCATACAAGTGCACTGAAGTAATCGGCGAATAGAACGTAAACAATCTTGTCTTATACAAACGTCGAAAAAAGAAAGTGTATTTCCGACCAGATCCGGGCGTTGTATGTTTGTTTCTACATACAAATGTTGTAGAATTACACAAACATCGTTTGTTTGTGTTATGTAAGAGCGGAAACATTGTATTGTCTTGTATGGAGTTTGTGCGAACAAAAATTTTCTTTGTTATTTGTTTACACGACAATCAAGTTTTGTATTGTTATACAAGTGAGATTGCTTCTCTAAGATGTTTATTTATACAAGTGTAAACCTACCACTAGATTGTAAAGAATTTTGCATTATACAAAACTCGAACAAGAAAATGTATTTCCGTTCGTATCCGAGCGTAGTATGCTTGTTTCTTGTATACATATAAAACAAACACTGCTTGTATCAGCGTCCAAACAATGTATTGTTTTGTATGTGACTTGCATGAACAATCAATTGTAGAACAATCAATTGTTGTATGTTATGCAAGTGCATTGTATTTTGTATGAGACTCTTTCACTGTATGCTTGTTTCGTGCATATAAAACAAACATTGCTTTTATTACGTAAACGCTCAAACAGTATATTGTTTTGTATGTGACTTGCATGAACAAAAATTGTCTTTGTTTCTTGTATATTATGGAACAATCAATTTTTTTAATGTTATACAAGTGCATTGTTTCTTATATATAAAACAAACATTGCTTCTATTATGTAAGCAGCGTCTCCAAACAGTGTATTGTTCTGCATGTGGCTTGCAAGAACGAACAAAAATTTTCTATGTCACTTGTATACAGAACAACCGATTTTTGTTTTATACGAGACTCTTTTATTGTATGCTTATTTCTTTCGTATAAAACAGACAATGCTTGTATTATGTAAGCGTCTAAGCATGTATTGTTTTGTATGTGTCTTGCATGAACAAACATTTTCTGTCACTTGTATACAGAACAACCAATTTTTGTTTTATACAAGACTCCTTTATTGTATGCTTATTTCTTGTATCAACAAAAATTTTCTGTGTTACTTGTATACACAGTAATCAATTTTTGTATTATACAACACTCTTTTATTGTATGCTTATTTCTTGCGTATAAAACAAACATGGCTTGTATTATGTAAACGTCCAAACAGTGTATTGCTTAGTACGTGGCTTGCATGAACGAATGAAAATTATGTCACTTGTATACAGAACAACCAATTTTCGTATTATACAAGACACTTTTATTGTATACTTATTTTTTTGCGTATAAAAGAACATTGCTTGTATTATGTAAGCGTCCAATCAGTGTATTGTTTTGTTTGTACAAAAATTTTCTGTCACTTGTATACAGAACAATCAATTTTTGTATTATAAAAGAGTCTTTTATTGTATGCTTATTTCCTGCATATAAAACAAACATTGCTTTTGTATGTCACTTGTATCAACAAAGATTTTCTGTGTTACTTGTATACAGAGTAATCAATTTTTATATTATACAACACTCTTTAATTGTATGCTTATTTCTTGCGTATAAAACAAACATAGCTTGTATTATGTAAACGTCCAAGAAGTGTATTGTTTTATATGTACAAAAATTTTCTGTCACTTGTATACAGAACAATCAATTTTTGTATTATACTCCGTGGGGACGAAAGTGGTAACTGGAAGCCGTTCCTCTACTCTATTCCGACTTCGTTGCCCTGAAGCCAAGTTGACATTCGGAGTGACGCGACGCTCCTGTTACGCCTAACCTCGACGGACGTTACTTTGACGTTCGCGCTCTGGATACTCAAAGGTTTGGGACGTGGGACTTAAATAAAAACAATTTTCGACCGGATCGGACCGGACGCGGACGCCGCGCTCTCATCCACCCCCGCCCACCCCCCCATTTCAAAAAAATACAAACTCAAAATCGCCTCATATTTATTACTACTACTTTTTTTTCTACTAGGTGTCGTCGTCGTCGCCAATCAAATCGTGTAAAAGTGTAAGTGCGCTCGCTGTTGATATGTGTTTCGAATATCATTTTTTTTTTCTAATTAATTATTATTTATCACCGGAATCTTGCATTCGAACTCTGCGTATTCTTTTATACCCTTATAAATAATTTATGCGTGGCCGACGTTTGTTTGTTTTATATTGTTTAATAGTGACGGAAACCGGCGCCCCCCCCCCTCTCTCTCTCTTGTTGTAGAAATCGGCCAGTTCGTTGTTGGTTTTCGAGGACGTGGCGTGGCCGATCGTTCCCTTAGCCGGCGGCAGGTAAACGAACGCATTTTTCGATTGTTGTTAAGAGAAAAAAATTCGAATTTCCCGGGCGTTCTTTAATTGGCGCGCCAAAATTTGAATCTCGAAAGAAGAAAGATATTCAAGAATTATAAATTGGTCAGCATTTTTACCAGAAAACAGAAAAGAGGGGGAGGCGTTTGTATCTTCGTTAAGTTCAGCCTTTACAGACGTAAAGTGTCATGCTGCGAAATCGTTGCTTGTACTTTATCATTGGCTGGTGTCAAATATCTCATTATGACTATTTACATACCACCTGGTTCCAAACCTGACGATTTTTTTCAACATTTGGACATGCAGTTAGCCAATCTGCATAAACTTGCTGACCTTCATATTATAATCTGTGGTGATTTTAACATCAACACTTTACGCGAAAGCCCGAACTCACGCATGCTAACAAACATAATGAAGCAATACAACTTGAAGCTAAGAACTCTAAGTCCTACTAGATTGGATTCTTGCATCGACAACATTTTTACCGATTTCAACTGCCAAGTTTACATCGAAGACACTCATTTATACGATCGTACATATCAATCGATAGAATTCGAGATAAAGGACTTATATTATTTTGTACGCTCGCTCTATAGAACATGATGCAGTTACAAACAGCACATATCACAATCATTTTACCCGAATTTGTAATAATATTGTAACTAGGATAAGAGAACCAGCAAAGATGTACAGTTGAGATTAAGTCAAGCATAACGTAAACTTAAAACGATGACATAAACAAAAGATGCCTCCGTCGAAATTATATAACGTATGACTCACCCGAGATGCAGCTGCACTCGTACGGGTCGTGCGCAAAATCTAATGAATCATCTGCGGGCACAGATCAGCGCGGAATCGCGAATACAAAATGTCAAGGTAACAATTGACGTCACACCCCGGAAACAAAACCCCTATAAAAAGCCGATAGAGCGAACGATAGTAGAGGGTATTAGAAGAAATCTCTTCAGAGTGTTATGTAGTCTAGTTGTCTTTTAGTGCCCCAAAATGATATGTGAGTATTAGTTGTAAATTGTTGATAATAAATGTTTTGTTATATTAAGATACCTCCCTTATTTCATGTTACTTAAATTATTACCGTAACAATATTAGGCTTCCTTTTAATCGTTTAAGTATTGCCCAGAAAGGACCCGAATATATGGGTCTGTTGTGTCTAAACAAACTTAAGGTACTTTGGAAAGACAAAATCCCAACATCCGACAATATTTTCAGAAGAGACTTGAAACAAATGTTAATATCTATGGCCTGCTACTCCCCGGACGAATTCTTAGACATGCGTTAGGTACGTACAACATAGTGTCACGTTAAAAGTATTCCCAGTTTTTGTTTAAATTAAATGGAACGCTATTTTATGTTAGAACTAAAATGTCTTTATTAAACGCTATGTTATAAAATAAACTGTCTTTAGCCTTAAACTTAATTTAACTATCACGGATGTATATTTACTTATATTTATTCGGAATTATCTATTACTCACTCATGCTACTTTAATAAATCTAATCTTACTTAATTATAGCATCTAAGCTTGGAGTGGGTCTGGCCTCCGAAGCCAGCCCTTGGCTCGTAGAGTCTCGCTTGGTGCACTTATTCACTTGATCACTTGCTTCCGACTATCACTGCTTTGCGGCTACTGTTATTTCTCTGAAGACGACCAGTTAACTGATTATATATTATAACAAATGTGTGTCTTATATACTAAAGATGTACATGACGTCATGACCAAAAGTCCTTTAAATTCGGTGGATACGCGTAGTTGCTAATCCGGAAAAGGTGGTGTCAGGATTTCTTATGCGGTTACCAATTTATTTGGAACGCAAGCTAATTGTTTTTTCGTTAAACCAGTTACACATTGCTCCAGTTATTTTACTACGTCGGCAACTCCGATGAACCTGTAAGTTCAACGACAAAGCGTTGGAAGTCCGGCTCGCGGAGTGTGCAGATTCAGTGAATAACTCAGGATTACGAAAACATTTTAAATCAATTAATAATTTCCAACTTCCTCGTAATCGTGACAATAGGTAGTCGTCTTGTATTATAGCTTTTATTGTTTTTTTTTTGTTGTGTAGAATCTCAGCGTCTTACTCTATTGGTGTTTAACGTTTTATTTATTTATTTGTTGTATACATACAGGTACGCTTGCCTTTAATGACATAACATGTACATGTGATTATACCGACATTGTTCCTCACATTTTTTTGTATTTTTACTGTACAGAATGTTTTGGAATAAAATAAACAGTTAAACAATTAAGTGGAGGGTTAAAAACGGAGCTACGACACAATCAATATAAAAACTATTTACTTCAGCAACGAGTGGCACCTATTGTAGAAAAAAAATCTAAATTGATTTGAATTTCCCGCGCTTGATTTAATTGGCGCCAAAATTGGCGAAAATTCGCACGCGGTTTTCTTTTGCAACATTTCTTTTTTGCAAGATTAAGTATGCTTGTCCTTGACTGTAGGACAACGCAAGTTTAGAAAATCGTTTTCTTAATTAAAAGCAAAAAAAAAATAACGAAAAATCCTTGAAATTCGTTTTCGTAAAAAGTCAAACTGATTTGAATTTCCCGGGCGTCGCTGACTTGGCGCGAAATTCTAATTGCGCTGCGCGGTGAGAGGATTTGTAAATTAACAAAAAAAACAAAAAAAAAACAAAACACGATCGCCAATTGTTCAATCACTACGGAAAAAAAAATTCTCCGATTCGTGACTGAATACTTCAAGTCAGTTTGAATTTCCCCGGCCGTCTTTAATTTGGCGCGAAGTTCGAATTTGAAAAGCGCGTTTCGCTAGGCATCGCATCAATAAACAAGTGAATGACGGAAAGCGCCGCCGTGGTTACTGAGGGGAAAAAAATCGTTTAAATGACCGAACGTTTTGTACCAGTTTGAATTTCCCGGTCGCTTCCGAATCGGCGCGAAATTCGAATTTTAAAAGCGCCGCGCGAATTACGAATTTCCCGGTCGTTTTTAAATCGGCGCGAAATTCCCGAATTTTTAAGGCGCGCATTACCAAACATCTCTCTAATAAACAAGTGAATGACGGAAAGTACCGTCATCATTACCGCCCTCGTTATAATGAATTATAAAAAAACAAAACACCATCGCCAATTGCTCAATCACTACGAACTTGAATTTCCTGGTCGTTTCCGAATTGGCGCGCGAATTTTGAATTTCTCGGTCGTTTTTAAATCGGCGCGAAATTCGCGAATTTTTAAAGCGCGCTTTACCAAACATCACATTAATAAACAAGTGAGTAACGGAAAGTACCGTCATCGCTATTGTCATCCTTGGAAATTAAAATACGATCGCCAATTGTTCAATCACTACGAATTTAAATTTCCCGGTCGTTTCCAAGTTGGCGCGAAATTCGAATCTTAAGAGCGCGCGAATTTTGAATTTGCACTGCTGGTGGCTCTTATTTTTTTCCTGTACTTTTAAGGTCACGTGCGACCCATACGTATCTCCTCGAGTTTAGCAGGGCGTGAGGTGATTCTTTAGACACATCTCCACTTTGGTAACCGGGTAAGGTTAAGTGGTAGTGCGCGTATTCAGGGTGGGTTGCGTAAAAGATTTAAGCCAGGGTTAAATCGAAGTCTAAGTCTAAGAATGTGATAATGTCATGACGTACAGCATATTGTGTGTCACATTCTAATCGTTTGAGCCTGGGACTTAAAAAGAAAGTAAAAAGAAAGAAATCAGCCATGGCTTGCACGAAAGAAACGAGCGTTTCTCTGCGGTGTTACATGTATTGCAGGACGACCTTGAATATTCGTACGAAATTACACCAGGTCTCCATCCGATGAAACGCCTAGGTTCTAGTAAGGTTCCACCTTTGTTATTCGTCATGAGGGCGTTCGAATCGGCCACCAAATTTGACGTGTGCTGGACCCAGGCCCATGGACACAAATTTCTCATTTAAAGCTCCAATTTAAATTCAATTAAACTTTTCAATAAGAGTGCCGTAGGGTCATGGATTAGGGGCCTTGCCAGTTTCACTTTTGTTACACGCTGTGAAGGCCGAAGGTATTCGAATTGGCCAACAAGTTTGACGTGTGCCGGACCCCCCACGTATGTACACAGACATGAATTTCTCTCACGTTTTCCTCGATTTGGATACAAAGAGTACGTCACTATTTGAGTGAGCAAGAGCACTACAAGGTCGTGGATTGGGGCCTATTTCTTGTCGACACAGTTGTGCATAAGATTCAATCGAATCGGCCAGGAAATTTGACGTGTGCTAGATTGGGCAAGGACGGCTTTATTAAGGACACCGCAATGTCGTGGATCAGTTCCAGTTTATTTATTTCTTGTCGACATAGTTGTTACTCGTTAGAAAGGCCGGAGGTGATCGAATCGGCCTGCGAATTTGCCGTGTGCTGGGCCCAGGTGCACGAGCACAGACTTCTCCCACGTTCTCCTCGATTTTGAATGTTATTTAGCCAAGTGGATACGTCCATAAATATTCAGGAAAATGTTGTTCTTTGCGCTCCGATTCGTTTACACCCCCCTCGGGGGGGGGGGGCAGAACTACCCCTAATATTTATGAATAATTCAGTTTTCCGCGTTTTGCAATCACCGATTCATTTCGTTCGTAGGTATTGCATTCGCTTTCCTTATTTGTTTTTGATTTTGCGGGGGAAGGGGGGGCAAAATGCAAAAGAATTATAATTGCTTATCTCGTATTTGGATTTGTTGGATTGAATAATTCAATCGATTTCGCTTCGGCTCGTGTTTTCTCGCCCCTCGTCTTCTCCGCCGGGCTAGTTTGTTTCGTTTCCCGCGAGAAATAACCGGCGAACTCGCCACGAATTTAATTTACTTCCCACCCCCCACCCCCCCAAGATTATCGACGAACTTTCGAAGTAATCCCCCCTGCAATTATCACGCCGCGCTCGCTCCTTAATACCTTAAAAAAAAAAAAACTTTCTCGCCCGTCCCAATGAGTGAGTGATCGATGGACGCCACACGCACTTAGGACTTTTCGTTGAATAATTCAGTGAGAAACAAACGCCGACGTTTCAGTTTTTTTTTTTTTTCTCTTCAGTTGGCCATCTGGTGAACGCGGCACGGTTTCGCACGTGAGCGGGAAGATCCCCCCCCGTCATAAAACTGCCTCAATATATAAAACGGATTACGAGCTTTCAATAATAATTTATTTATTGTTGTAGGCCGTGATCCGCCGCCGTCGCGCCGGTTTTATTTCCGAGCGCCCGATAAACATTTATGATAAACGCCGTAAATTATTTACGAGCGGACGACGTTAAAAAAAAATTACGGGTGCGCCTTTAAGCAACAACGCCAAGCGGCGACCGCTCGATCTTTAAACTGATCTGCGCGCGAAGAAGTCGGGCAGTTGGCAGAAGTGGAACTATAAGAACGGCACGTAAACTATATGGATTCCAATTGAAAGAACCGAAATGGTTGCTTCGTCGCTGACCCGTAAGAGATAGTTGAATTTTAAGTAAAACTAACTAGTCGAAATTAAAAAAAAAAAAAAAACAACAACCAAAAGCAGAAAACGCGGATTACGAAGCGACCGACGCGACGAACAACGTGACTCTAAAAACATACCTGCCGTAAATACGACGGACGAGCTTGGAAAGGCCTCGGACTCGCGGCCAGTGTTGTAACAGATACATTTTTCAAAGTATCTAGATTCAGATACAGATACTTACCCTAATTTGTAACTAGATACAGTTACATATACTTGTTTTTGAAAAGTAACTAGATCCAGATACAGATACAGCATAAATGTATCTAGATACCTTTTAGATACATACATATATGATTTATATGTGCAGGGTGGATCAATTTCAATGTCTCTTATGGGCATCTCTGTAACTATAAGATATAGAAAAAAACTAGTGGCCAAGTCTCGATCTCTTTTTTAGAGATAAAATCAATAGACTAAACAAAAATTGGCTATCTTCTTTTATTTTCGAGCCCATAAGAGGCATCGAAATTGATCCAACCTGTACATACAGGGTGGGCTAACAATGCATGATCGGAAGATTCTAGCGTTACTGATTAATACTTTTAAAATTGCATTAACATACATATCGGTTAGATGCACGATCTAAAATTATTTAGATATGTACAGAGTGTTCCGTAAGAGTGTGGCAATTTTAATTTACATCTTTTTAAATGGAATACTCTGTACTGCGTGCTTAAAAAAAGTGTTAAAAAAATTCGTGATTCTTTAGAGATATGGAGGTTACAAGATTGGAATTTGAAATTTTTACCAATTCTGAATATTTCAACAATTTTTATAGTGGAAGACCTATTTAAAATGATGTTCAACAATAATTTTTAATTAAAATCAATAAATAGCATATGTTTTTCATAAATTATCATCAAAATGATCTGGCCATCAAGCTATTAATTTGGTAAGTAACTGCATTGAATTAACGTTGACTGACTATGTATTGTTTAATATCAGTCAACAGACACATAAACATAAGGCAGCATTTTTTTAACATTTCTTCCATGCTCAGAGGGTGTCCCTGAATAATGCACAATTGCGCTGTTTTGCCATTTTTAAGTACTCTGTATATTATTGCACGATTATAATAGCTTAGGCAGATTGGATCAAAATAATATAGGGTTTTATTGATCTAAAGTTTATAGTTTTCAAGATAGTGACAATTTATCGTTAAAAAATAGCAAAATTTGTTACTCTGTAAATCTGTTATTTTTAAATATTTGACCTTGAATTTTGGTAAATATATTATTGCGATCAGTCACTACGGTCGCCTTACTTGACATAATCGCAACCACACAACGAACGAAGAACGTTCGCACGTTCTAGTATTATAAAATGGATATGCACAGAAACCATATTGAAAAAAAAAAATTATTTTTGTTTCAAAAATGTATCTGTGTATCTAAATGATCAGATACATACATAAATGTAACTAAATACAGTTACAGATACCAAGTACTACAATGTAACTAGTTACAGATACAGATACACTGAAATTATCTAGATACGGTATCTAGATACTTGTAACTAGATATGTCACAACACCGCTCGCGGCAAGCGATTAACAGCCGGACATTATACTCGTTTACTTTTTCACTCTAAAACGAACGCCGTTTAATGAAAGTTTACGCGTAAGCGAGAATAGCTAACTCTCAATGCGGTCTGTTTGCCAAGCGGTCGGTCACAAGACTGAGACGGAATTTCGGAGTCTGTGGAATAGTCCGAATTCCGAAGGTCAAACTGCGACGCAATTACACTTACAATTTATAAAAAACGAGAATTTTTAGGAAAAAAAACAATCAGATTTATATATTATTAGGTTGATTTTGAAGCGCCATCTATTGAGTGATGGGGAAGTTTCCATTAATACTAACTTAACCAATTAAAAAAAAAACCAACAAAAAACGAATAATTTATAAAAAAAAATGAGTATTAAAAAACAATCCTCAGGTTGATTTTGAAGCGCCATCTATCGACCGGTTGTTAAAATTTCCAAATTTAACAAAACAAACAATAAAGCGCCACCTGTTGAGTAACTGGGACAACGGCCATTAAAACAAACTTATCCAAAAATAAAAAAAAACGAACAAGAAACGAAGAGATTATAAAAAATTTTTAGAAAAAAAAAACAATCAGGTTAATTTTAAAGCGCCATCTATCGAGCGATTGATAAAACTTCCAAATTTAACAAAAAAAGAACCAATAAAAAACGAATGGTTTATAAAAAATGAAAATTTTTAGGAAAAAGAAACAATTGTCAGGTTTTCTTGAAGCGCCATCTGTTGAGTAACTGGGAAAATTTTCATTAAAACAAATTTTAAAAAAACAGATTATAAAAAAGTGAAAATTTTTAGCAAAAAAAAACAATCAGGTTGATTTTAAAGCGCCATCTATCGAGCGAAAATTTCCAAACTTAACAAAAAAAAAACGAATAGTTTATAAAAAAGCGAGAATTTTTAGAAAAAAGAAAATAATTCTCAGGTTTATTTTGAAGCGCCACCTATCGAACGTTAGGAAAAGTCTGCATTAATACAAACTTAACCAAAAAAAAAAAACCAATAAAAATCGAACAATTTATAGAAGACGAGAAGAAAAAAACAGATTGATTTTGAAGCGCCATCTATTGAGTGATGGGGAAGTTTCCATTAATACAAACTTAACCAATTAAGAAAAAAGACTAACAAAAAACGATTAATTTATAAACAAATGAGAATTTAAAAAAATCCTCAGGTTGATTTTGAAGCGCCATCTATCGAGCGATTGTTAAAATTTCCAAATTTAACAAAACAAACAATAAAAAACGAATGGTTTATAAAAAAAAGTGAAAATTTTTAGGAAAAAAAAAACAATTGTCAGGTCCTTTTGAAGCGCCATCTGTTGAGTAACTGGGACAACGTCCTTTAATACAAACTTATCCAAAAAAAAAAACGAACAAGAAACGAA
Organism: Dorcus parallelipipedus; assembly: GCA_958336345.1. Lineage (NCBI taxonomy): Eukaryota > Metazoa > Arthropoda > Insecta > Coleoptera > Lucanidae > Dorcus > Dorcus parallelipipedus. The sequence goes on from OY284479.1 coordinate 47,484,030, forward strand.
CTGATTATAAAAAACTTTTAGAAAAAAAAAAACAATCCTCAGGTTGATTTTAAAGCGCCATCTATCGAGCGATTGGTAAAACTTCCAAATTTAACAAAAAACTTCCAAATTTAACAAAAAAAAGAACCAATAAAAAACGAATGGTTTATAAAAAAGTGAAAATTTTTAGGAAAAAAAAACAATTGTCAGGTTTTCTTGAAGCGCCATCTGTTGAGTAACTGGGAAAATTTTCATTAAAACAAATTAAAAAAAACAGGTTATAAAAAATTGAAAATTTTTAGAGAGAAAAAAAAACAATCAGGTTGATTTTGAAGCGCCATCTACCGAGCGAAAATTTCCAAACTTAACAAAAAAAAAAAAACGAACAAAAAAACGAATAGTTTATAAAAAGCGAAAATTTTTTGGTAAAAATAATTCTCAGGTCTTTTTGAAGCGCCATCTGTTGAGAAGCTGGAAAAATTTCCATGAACCCAAACTCGACCAAAGAAAAAAAAACGAACAGATAATAAAAAAAGAAAATAATTCTCAGGTTCATTTTGAAGCGCCACCCATCGAACGTTAGGAAAAGTCTGCATTAATACGAACTTAAAAAAAAAAAAACGAATAAAAATCGAACAATTTGTAAAAGACGAGAAAAAAAAACAGATTGATTTTGACGCGCCATCTATTGAGTGAGGGGGAAGTTTCCTTTAATACAAACTTAACCAATTAAAAAAAAGACTAACAAAAAACGATTAATTTATAAACAAATGAGAATTAAAAAAAATCCTCAGGTTGATTTTAAAGCGCCATCTATCGAGCGATTGGTAAAACTTCCAAATTTAACAAAAAACTTCCAAATTTAACAAAAAAAGAACCAATAAAAAACGAATGGTTTATAAAAAAGTGAAAATTTTTAGGAAAAAAAAACAATTGTCAGGTTTACTTGAAGCGCCATCTGTTGAATAACTGGGAAAATTTTCATTAAAACAAATTAAAAAAAACAGATTATAAAAAAGTGAAAATTTTTAGAAAAAAAAAAGAAAAACAATCCTCAGGTTGATTTTGAAGCGCCATCTGTTGAGAAGCTGGAAAAATTTCCATGAACCCAAACTCGACCAAAGAAAGAAAACGAACAGTTTATAAAAAAAAGCGAGAATTTTTAGAAAAAAGAAAATAATTTTCAGGTTAATTTTGAGGCGCCATCTGTTGGGCAATGGGGAAAGTTTCCATTAAACTTAATAAAAATAAAATGAGAATGAAAACAAAAAATGGAAGAAGCGAACTACAAATGAAAATATAATAATAATAACAATAAGCAGACAATAGACAACACAGAAATTGAATACAAGAAAAAAAAACAGATGAAAACAAAAACAGAAGCACAGTTGTCACAAGCACAGGTTAGTCATATGCGACAGAAGGTTGCCGAAACACTAAATCTAAAGTGACTCACGAATGTCGTATCCGAGTGTACAATTTATCTATTTACCTAACTCGGCACTTCAGATCTAATCCGCCCTATTACTACTACAACAATTTACGTCAAATATTTACAGGCGCAAGGCCTGTCGAAAATTCGCTCTTTAAAACGCAGCGTCACAAAGCAATTAACGTGGGAGAAGTACAGTTTAAACTCACGCAACCGAGAGTGTGTTCACTAGGTCAAGGACGCATCCATGAGTGCGCGTGTTCTGCACGATGCTCGAAGCGGTGAGTTTCGACAGCAACTGCTTCCAAAATGTCGGCTAAGTAACCAAGTCTCTCTCAAAAGAGGTACCTCAAAAATATCCAAACGAAAGAGTATCCAAAAGGAATTAAAAAGAAACAGTATAATTAGTAACAAGTTAGCCTGACGTCACCTGGATTTTCAAGGAAAGCCAGGCCCTGGCAGGGCAGTGAGAATCACCCCGAACACGTTTGACGATGCACTAAGAAATTCCGACCACGTCCTAAACTTCTTCACCAAAAACTAATTGCAATCAGCATCGCCAAATTGTAATCAGCATCGCCATTGCCACATAAGTGACCCTGCATATACAGTCTGTTCCAAAAAGTTTTATACAAATGGAGAAAAAGTTTATCTTACATTTCACAAAAAAAAAACTATTCTTTATAAAAAGCTCTGCATGACTTGTAGATCCATAATCAGGTACAACATTTTTAAACAATTGGCTGGAATACAGGGAAAATAAAAAATAATGATTTGGACGGAGAGCAAAACACGTTCAAACTGTAGTGGAGAGCAAAATGTTCAATGAAATTGTGATTAAATAGCAAAAAATTATGCACACTTGTAGATTATTGATATTCCCAGATAAAAATTGATAAAGAAGGTTATCAATGTTTTATAAAAATAAATTATCTAACAATTGCTGAGGTGTTTATTTTTTAATTTTTATCTGGGAATATCAATAATCTACAAGTGTGCATAATTTAATTACAATTTCATTGAACATTTTGCTCTCCACTACAGTTTGAACGTGTTTTGCTCTCCGTCCAAATCACTATTTTTTATTTTCCCTGTATTCCAGCCAGAGCTTTTTATAAAGAATAGTTCTTGTTGTGAAATGTAAGATGAACTTTTTCTCCATTTGTATAAAACTTTTTGGGACACACTGTATATATTTTTAGTAGTTGGTTCAGCTGTTGTAAGAGCTAAAATTGGTGTACGCTTTTTCCTGAAGACAATTTTAAAATTTTTGATTTTACTCAGTTTCATTCAGATTTTTACGCAGTTTCATAAAAAAATCAACAATATTTAAAATTTATCGCAGTTCTACTAGTTGCCGATAGATGGCGCCGTAAAGTTTAATTTTTAATCCTAAAAATTATTTTTTTTAATTCGTAACTTTACAGTTTTTGTGTCCAATTTCAAATTAGATTTTTTGATATTGATTTTTTTTAATTTATTGAAGTTCTATTCACTTGTCCATAGGTGGCTCTGCATAAATTTTCTTTAATAGTTAGTTCGATTATTATAAGAGCCAAAATTGGTGTACACTTTTTCCAGGAGACACTTTTAAAATCTTTTATCTTGTAGCCTTTTTCTCTGTTATAAAAGAAAATCTCAGTTTCATAAAAAATTCGACTAATATTTAAAATTTATCGCAGTTCCACTGGCCGCCGATAGATGGCGCTGCTGGGTTTTACTTTTTATCTTTCAGATTAAAAGCAATTTTCTAAATTCGTAACTTTACGGTTTTTGTGTTTTGTAACTGTTACTTTAAAAAAAAAATCTGCTACTTTTAAAAATTTACTCGAGTTATATCACTTGTCCATAGGTGGCTCTACATATTTCTTTACACTTGCTTCAATTTTTGTTAAAGCTATGAGTTGTGTAGGTTTACTTTCTCTTCAACGCAGTTTCGAAAGTTATTCGATTTTCGTACCTTTCGATTTTTTCTACATATAAATAAATGAAAACTCAATTTCACACAAAAAATTCATTTAATTTAATTTTTATACCTTTCGATTTTCTCTGTGATAAGTGAAATTCTCGATTCCATTAAAAAAAAATCCGCAAATTAAAAAAAATATATTGCAGTCCTACTAGTTGCCAATAGATGGCGCTGTAGGGTTCTTATTTTATAATAGAGTGATGAGACGTTAAAACAAAGCCAAACAGGTGACGCGAGACGATCGCAGACGCCGTCGGCCCCAACCAATCAGAAACCGTTACTATCGAAGATGCCCACGTCACGGGGCGAACAAGTTTTCGCACGCCTGCATTAGGCTATCAGGGTTGCCACAACAAATTCTAAGTTGATTAAAAATTGTCAAACTATTCTTTACGCGTTTCATTTGAAACAGTGACGACACTAGACCGTTACGAAATGATGACCTCCACTTATCTATCGCACAATTGGTTTCATAATAATAGACGTAAGTAAAACTATAAGAGCGGCACGCTCGCCCCCATTTATTTTCGCGACTCCCGTCGATTAAATTCCAAAAAAAAAAGGGGGCGACACCGTTAGATCCCCCTCAACTACAAATAGTGCTTGTAAGACGGTGAGCCGACACGGATTTGGCCGTCCTAACCCCCCCGAAATCGATTCCTCCGACAGGCCGGCTTGAGCGAGGCCGAAGAGAGAGTCTTAGGAGCAAGCCCCGAATTCAATATATAAATTCATATTGATCCTTGAAAGGCGCAGCGCAGATTTACCAGGATCACAAGTTTTATTGCGAAAGCGACATCCGCAGCCCATTTCACTTTATACGAGTATGTACGTAACACACGACGATTGAAAGTCAATAGAGAGAACAATAATAATTGCCCCCCCCCCCAAAAAAAAAGGCACCCACGCTTCAATAAGCGTGCCAATAAATGGTAATCAAATTAGAAGGATTCGCTTTGTTCGGTAATAAAAAGCGACCGGCAATTTCTGCAACTTCAATTGACTCGCCCGCCGAACAATGCCACCCCCGTAAGAATAACAGTTCTGCCAAACAAAGCCAAGACGTTCGCCCTTCATCCATCCGCCCTTTCGCTCGCTCACCCGCTCGCTTTCCTCCTTTCGTTCTTTCATCGACGCTCCGCGCGCCGCGATAAGTCGAATAACGCGCCCCTCGGGGCGCGCGCTAGTTTTCCGCCGACTTCATCATTTGAGGCCGCCCCTCGAGTAAGACGACTCACCTGCAGAGGGTGTCGTAATCCAACTTGGACGAGCGCGTGTCCACGACGATGAGATCGTGCGATTTGTTCTGGAACTCGTCGAGGGCGGAATCGTAGGAGTCGCTGAAGGTGACGTCGAAGCCGAGCTTCTCCCCGGCGCGCATCAGCGTCTCGCACGTCGAGTCCAACTGGCTGAACACGGCGAGCAGCTGGAAGAACCACAAAATAATAATCTCCTGGGGGTGGGTGGGTCACTAGGGGCGACGCGTGTCACCGTCACCTACCAAAAGCGGACTTCTGTTTGGGGGTAGGATGGTTCCATATCTTACGTCGTGCACCACTTTCTGCAAGAAAAAAAAGAGAAAAGGGTTAGACGAAGTGAGGGCGGGTGGTGCTTAAAACGTAACGACTTGGGGGGGAGACGATTAAGTATCGATAATTAAGGTACGTTTAGATTTGAGTTCGGTTTTTGCTCGGGGGAGATGGTGGCGCCCTAATGTGGGGCGCTTGGATCACCATCCTCCCGTCGTCCACTTTTTTGTTTCCTCGCCCCTCCACGGGCGCCGATTACTAATAATTGAGAAGAAGTTTGATTTGGTTTGATCTGTCTGTAAACGCCAGGCCAAACGTAGATTAAAAAAAAATCCATAATTTTAACATTTATAATGTTCAAATTATTTTTAGATTAAAAAAAAAAAATCAAGTTACTTTTTCAGTTTCCGTTGACAACCTTGTTTATTTTGACAACATGTTTATATTTTTCACTTCTGACGAAGCTGTCGAACGACTGCGAAACGTTAAGTGTTTATGCGCCATTTAGTGTTTGTGATAAAAAAAAATCGAAAAACAATTTCAAGCTTGAAGTCGCGCCATCGATCGTGCGAATTAATTTATCTCGGCTGAAATACGAAATAATTTAATAATTTTAGTATTTTTCACGGCGTCATCTGTCTGTAAGCACCGCAACTAAACATCGATTAAGACAATCGAAAAATCAACGTTCGGCTAAAGTCAAAGCATTCGTTTAATTGAAATCGCGCCATCTGTGCGCAAACGTGCGAACGATTTCTCTCGGCCGAAACGTTTGTTTTGCGCAAAAAGGATGCAAATGCTGAACGCTTTAGCAATTGTTTCGTGACGTCAGCTGTCTGTAAGCAAAAGAACTAATTCATCGCGTCTGCAAATGATAAAATTAAATTAAATAAACAAAATTGATTCGACTTACTAAAATTCAGAATTAATTAAAATAAATCAAAACAAGAATTTATAAATCTTTTTAAAAAATAACGAAAATTTAAAAAATTCAAAAAATTCAAAATGAAATAAAACTAGGTCCAAATTACTTTAAAACGTTTGACAGTTATTGTGCAATTCTTGACGCAAAATAAAACGAAAGACGATCGATAGATAAATAAAGAAAATTTATAAATTTAACAAAAATAAAAATAAAAAAATAAAAGTTTAAAAAATCTCATTAAATAAAGAAAGCTTTCTAAAATTAAGAATTGACAGTTGCGCAACTCTTGACGTAAAATAAAACAAAAGACGAACGACAAATTTACAAAATTTTAAAAATAAAAATTTTAAAAAACGTCCCCATTAAATAAACGAAACTGGTTCGACTTTCTAAAATTCAGAATTAACAATTAAAATAAAACAAAAGACAAATTTATAAAATTTTTAACAAAATTCAAGATGAAATAAAACTAGGTCCAAATTACATATTTTAAAATGTTTGACAGTTATTGTGCAATTCTTGACGCAAAATAAAACAAAAGATGATCGATTAATAAATAAATAAAATTTATAAATTTAACAAAAATAACATAAAAATAAAAACAAATAAAATTTAAAAAAATCTCATTAAATAAACAAAATTTTCTAAAATTAAGAATTGACAGTTGCGCAATTCTTGACGTAAAATAAAACAAGACACGATCGACAAATTTATAAAATTAAAAAAAATAAAAATAAAAAAAAACATTCTCATTAAATAAACATGACTTGTTCGACTTTCTAAAATTCACAATCAACAATTGTCCAATTTTGAAAAATTAAAAAAATTAAAAAATATAATTTTTTAAAAAATAACGAAAATTTAAAAAATTCAAAATGAAATAAAACTAGGTCCAAATTACTTATTTTAAAACATTTGACAGTTATTGTGCAATTCTTGACGCAAAATAAAACAAAAGACGATCGACAGATAAATAAAGAAAATTTATAAATTTAACAAAAAAAAAAATAAAAAAATAAAAGTTTAAAAAATCTCATTAAATAAAGAAAACTTTCTAAAATTAAGAATTGACAGTTGCGCAACTCTTGACGTAAAATAAAACAAAAGACGATCGACAAATTTACAAAATTTAAAAAATAAAAATTTAAAAAATAAAAATTAAAAAAAAGTTCCCATTAAATAAACAAAACTGGTTCGACTTTCTAAAATTCAGAATTAACAATTAAAATAAAACAAAAGACAAATTTATAAAATTTTTAACAAAATTCAAAATGAAATAAAACTAGGTCCAGATTACATATTTTAAAATGTTTGACAGTTATTGTGCAATTCTTGACGCAAAATAAAACAAAAGACGATCGATTAATAAATAAAGAAAATTTATAAATTTAACAAAAATAACATAAAAATAAAAACAAATAAAATTTAAAAAAATCTCATTAAATAAACAAAATTTTCTAAAATTAAGAACTGACAGTTGCGCAATTCTTGACGTAAAATAAAACAAGAGACGATCGACAAATTTATAAAATTTAAAAGTACTGGAAATTATAAAATTAAATTAATATTTAATTATTCGTGACTAACGTACTATATTAAGTTGTATACAATCACTAAATAAATATAGTACCGCAATTCATATGCTTAATGTGTAAGATAAAGAAACCATGTTTTTGCACTAAAATGGCCGACTTTCCACTTTCATCAACTTCAGTGACCACTTTCGTCAATTTAGTGACCACAACGATCGGTTTAGAACGTCGAAAAGAAAAAAGAATTAAGTTTGAAGTCGCGCCATTTGTACACGAACGTGTGAACTCGGCCGAACGAACTCGGCTCCATCTATCTGTCAACACCAGAATTGTTCTATCGTGTTTGCAGATGAAAACCGTCGATTGAAGAAAATCGAAACGAAATGATTTCCCGTTTGAAAGTCGCGCCAACTGTACGCAAACGTGCGAACTATGTATTTCTTGTCGGCCGAAATAATTTTGCGAGAAGACAAGTAACTACTTCAACGATGTCAGTTCACGGCGCCATCTGTCCGTAAGCACCAGAACTAACGCGCATAAATTTAAAAGATCGCAAAAAGGAAAAGAACTTCAAGTTTGAAGTAGCGCCATCTGTACACAAACGTGTGAACTCGGCCGGAAGAGAGAGAGAGAATTTTCTTCAGCAATTGTTTCACGGCGCCATCTATCTGTGAACACCAGAATTATTCTATCGCGTTTGCAGATGAAAACCATCGAAAAGAAAATAATTTCCTGTTTGAAAGTCGCGCCAACTGTACGCAAACGTGCGAACTAGCTTCTCTCGGCCGAAATAATTTTGCGAGAAAGCAAGTAAATACTTCAACGATTTCAATTCACGGCGCCATCTGTCCGTAAGCACCAGAACTAAACCGCGCATAAATTTAAGAGATCGCAAAAAGCAAAAGAACTTCAAGTTTGAAGTAGCGCCATCTGTTCACGAACGCGCGGACTAATTCATCTCCGCTGAAATAATTTTGCCAAAAAAGAATTTGCCAACGATTTTCTCACGGCGCCATCTGTCTGCGAGCATCGCAACTAACTCGTCGCGTTTGCAAATGAAAAACGTCGATTACAAAAAAAAAAAACAAAACGCGTCATCTGTATACTTATAAATGAACTAATTCTTGTTTCACAAGAGAGAAAGAAATTCTTTGGCAATCGTTTGACGGCGCGAATTTTCTTCGGCGATTGTTTCACGGCGCCATCTATCCGTCGGCACCAGAACTAACGCGGACGAATAACATCGATTAAAACAATCGAAAAAAGAAAAAGACTTTCGAGTTTGAAGTGACGCCATCTGTTCACGAACGTGATTTAGCAAAAAAAAAAAACAAGCAAATTCCTCAACGATTTTTTCGCGGCGCCATCTGTCCGTAAGCACCAGAACTAACGCGGACGAATAACATCGATAAAAAAGATCGAAAAGAGAAAAAGAACTTTTGAAGTTTGAATTAGCGCCATCTGTTCACGAACGCGCGAACTAATTTTTCTCGGCCGAAATGATTTTGAAAAAAAAAAAACCGAGCAAATTCGTCAACAATTTTTTTACGGCGCCATCTGTCTATGAGCACCAGGACTAACTCGTCGCGTTTGCAGATGAAAAACGTCGATTACAAGAAAAAAAAAGAGGGAAATTGTTTGACGGCGAGAATTTTCTTCGGCGATTGTTTCACGGCGCCATCTACCAGTCGGCACCAGAACTAGCGCAGACGAACAGCGTCGATTAAAAAGATCGAAAAAAGAAAAAAGAACTTCAAGCTTGAAGTGGCGCCATCTCTTCACGAACGTGATTTTGCCAAAAAAAAGACCAAGCAAATTCGTCAGCGATTTTTTCACGGCGCCATCTGTCTATGAGCACCAGAACTAACTCGTCGCGTTTGCAGATGAAAAATGTCAATTACAAGAAAAAAAAACGCGCCATCTGTATACTTACAAATGAACTAATTTTTTTTCTACAAGAGGGAAATTGTTTTAACGGCGAGAATTTTCATCGGCGATTGTTTCACGGCGCCATCTATCCGTCGGCACCAGAACTAGCGCGGACGAACAACGTCGATTAAAAAGATCGAAGAAAGAAAAAGAACTTCAAGCTTGCAGTGGCGCCATCTGTTCACGAACGTGATTTTGCCAAAAAAAACCAAACAAATTCGTCGGCGATTTTTTCACGGCGCCATCTGTCTATTAGCACGAGAACTAACTCGTCGCGTTTGCAGATGAGAAACGTCGATTACAAAAAAAAGAGCGCCATCTGTATACTTACAAGTGAACTAATTTTTTTTTTACAAGAGAGATTGTTTGACGGCGAGAATTTTCTTCAACAATTGTTTCACGGCGCCATCTATCCGTCGGCACCAGAACTAGCGCAGACGAATAACGTCGATTAAAAAGATCGAAAAAAGAAAAAGAACTTCAAGCTTGAAGTGGCGCCATCTGTTCACGAACGTGATTTTGCCAAAAAAAAACAAACAAATTCGTCGGCGATTTTTTCACGGCGCCATCTGTCTGTGAGCACCAGAACTAACACGTCGCGTTTGCAAATGAAAAACGTCAATTACAAGAAAAAAAAACGCGCCATCTGTATACTTACAAATGAACTAATTTTTTTTTTGCAAGAGAGAAATTGTTGAAAATCGGCAATTGTGTCACGACGCCATCTATCTGCTGGCACCACGGGTACCAATTACGAATAATCAAGGCACGCTTAGATTTGATTCGAGTTTCGAGTTCGGGGGATATGGTGGCGCCCTAATGTGGGGCGCCCTAACGTAATCGTCATCATCCGGTGGACTTTGAAAGTTGGATCGGTTGGGATGGAAAACCCAATTTTGAAAGGCCGAATGGGTTGAGACCGCAGGGGTTTCGATTTAGTCGAAGAAGACTTAGGAGCATGTCCAAACCTCGAGCGACGTGGGCAAAACCGAAAACATCAGAGCCAAACTTTTTTTCCCTTCTTTTGGGGGGATCCTACAACTTTTGGAGAGGATTCCCCATTCGGCACGAGGGGGTCCTAAGTACATAGGGACGAGGTCATTCGCAGATCTTTCCAAAACGTCTGCGTTTTCGAGTCCTCTTCAGAAGACGAACCTCTCGAGGGGGCAAAATTGGATTACCAAGAATGACTGGGGGCAGGAAGGAAGAACACCCGAGGTACCGTCCGTGGATTAGGTCAAAATGAAGTGCGCAACGTGGAGGCTCTCCCCTTGGATTTGTATTCCACTTGAGGCGTGGATCTAAAGAGTGGAAGCCATTAAGTCATTAGGCCAAAACTCCTCTTTAAATAAAAGGTGGATTGCCCAAGACAGAAGGGCAACAAGATGTCGCTCTGAGTGGAAGCGAAGTCGTTAGGCCAAATATTCCCCCATGAGTTGAATTTTGGAATCCCCCTTAAAAGACGACCACCTAAAACAGAAGACCTAGTTTGGTCAATTCCGGAAAAAAGCTGAATAACCAAGAGAGGAAGTGGAGAAAGGTATGGAAAGCGGAATAACCAAGAGAGGAAGTGGAGAAACAAGCAACGAAAGAGCATCTGGACTAGGTTGAACTCGAAAGACTTGAATGGTGGTCTTGAGCGAAGTGGGAAAAATCCGAAACGCCGAAGCCAAAACGTTTCCCTGCCATCCACAAGTAACAAAGGGGATTCCCATAAAACTGGGACACTTTGGACTGGGTTAAACCCGACGAATTTCGAGGATCGTCTCGAGTAAAATGGGCAAAACGTCTTCCTGCGATCCACAGGTGGCGGAGGGGATTCCCATTCAAGTCGAAACGCGTGAAGACGCAAGATCATCCGAGGTACTTTGAAGTAGGTCAAGCTCAAACAATTTGAAGACCGAACGTCGATTTCATGTGATTCATTTGACTCAAAATGCATCAGATTAGATGCGAGGTGCTTTGGACTAGGTCGCACTCATCGAAATTAGAGGAAGGCGATTCCAATTCGACTCGAAACGCATGAAACTAGACGCAAGACCGCCTGAGGTACTTAGGACCAGGTCAAACTCAAGGGATTTAGACGAAGATCCGAAAGGGTTGACTCAAAATGCGCCAAAATCAATACAACTGCGTCCTGGATTGGGCTACGCCCAAAGCGTTTAAGGGAAAAACGAGCAAAATCCGAAACGTCGAGGCCAAAAGTTTTTTGTGCGAGAGAGGGGCTTCCCATTCGACTCAAAATGCACAGGCCCGGTTGTAAGAGCATCCGGGGCACGATGGGCTCGGTTAAACCCAAATAGTTTAAAGAATGACACCCGGGGAAGTGGGCAAATTCCGATACGTCGAGGCCAAAACCTCTTTGGTACGACTTTCGATTAAAAATGGATAAGATCGGACTCAAAAACATCGGAGACGTCCTGGACTGGGTTAAACCCAAAAGAATTTAAAGGTTGGCCTCGAGAGAAATGGGCAAAATCAGCCAAAACGTTTTCGTGTGACGGAGAGGATTCCCATTCGGCTCCAAGAGCATCTGGGGTACCCTGGGTTGGTTTACACTCAAAGAATTTCAGGAAAAAACGGGCAAAATGGGAAGCGTCGAGGCCAAAAGGTTTTCGTGTGAGAGAGGGGCTTCCTATTCGACTCAAAATGCACGAGCTCAGTTGCAAGAGCATCCGGGGCACGATGGGCTCGGTTAAACCCAAATAGTTTAAAGAATGATACCCAGCGAAATGGATAAAATCCGATACGCTTTTTGGTACGACTTAAAAACGGATAAGATCGAACTCAAAAACATCTGAGACGTCCTGGACTGGGTTAAGCCCAAAAGAATTTAAAGGTTGGCCTCGAGAGAAATGGGCAAAATCAGCCAAAACGTTTTCGTGTGACGGAGAGGATTCCCATTCGGCTCCAAGACCATCCGGGGCTTCAACCAGAAGAACTTAAACGATTAGTCTTCATTGAAATGGGCAAAATCCAAGACGTCAAGGCGTAACGGAGGGGATTCCCATGCGGCTCGAAACGCACAAAGAACATCTGTGGGCCAACCTGTACCGAGTTGAACTCAAGAAGCTAAATGGTCTTGAGAGCGAAACGGGCTCTAAATTTAGAACGTTTTCGACGATTCCCGGACTAGATAACCTCGCCCGACGAGTGGCTCACGCAGCGATACATCTTCCGCCTGACATATCTCTCGGCGATCTATTTGAATGGCCCAGAAGGGTTTCGAGATTGTAGCCGCGAGGACGCGGACGGGACGAATGATTCCGAAGGCGAGAAAAAACGAGGTCGTTATCTCGCGCCGTCCAGACGGACCACTGCCTGGAAAGTCATTTGCTTTTTGCACCATCGCCGCGAACACACGTAAGGCGTCGGGGCGCCCGCTCTCCCTCGTTAAGCCTGCGAACGAGCAGGTGTTCGGCGGTAGATTACTTCGCCGCTAATTAATTGCGGAGTTTAAGCGGATTTCCCGGATGCACTTTCGATAAGAGATAATCCTTATCGAAGCGAAGGCTTATAGTTTTTTTTTTAATAAACAAATTCCCTGCAGGGGGGGTCCGCTTGGATTACGTTAGGAGAAGCGAGGGGGAGAGGCGGAAGGAAAAGGGAAGACGATTCCCGCACCAAACGTGAAGCTCTTGCGCAACAGCACGAGCAAATAGGCCAAAGACCTCTATGAGATCATCAAAGGCACAAGTGGGACCTCTGAGGGTATGAGGGCAAAGCGTAGGCAAACAAATTCCTGGTAGGCGAGGCGATGCGCTTAGATTAGGTTAGGAGAAGCGAGGGGGAGAGGTGGAAGGAAAATGGAAGACGATTCCTACACCAAACGTGAAGCTGTTGCGCAACAGCATGAGCAAGTAGGCCAAAGACCTCTAAGAGATCATCAAAGGCACGAATGGGACCTCTGAGGGTATGAGGGCAAAGCGTAGGCAAACAAATTCCTGGTAGGCGAGGTGATGCGCTTAGATTAGGTTAGGAGAAGCGAGGGGGAGAGGTGGCAGCAAAAGGGAAGACGATTCCCGCACCAAACGTGAAGCTCTTGCGCAATAGCGCGAGCAAGTAGGCCAAAGACCTCTATGAGATCATCAAAGGCACAAGTGGGACCTCTGAGGGTATGAGGGCAAAGCGTAGGCAAACAAATTCCTGGTAGGCGAGGCGATGCGCTTAGATTAGGTTAGGAGAAGCGAGGGGGAGAGGTGGCAGGAAAAGGGAAGACGATTCCCGCACCAAACGTGAAGCTCTTGCCCAATAGCACGAGCAAATACGCCAAAGATCTCTATGAGATCATCAAAGGCACGAATGGGATCTCTGAGTAAGCCACATATTTGAACTTTTTTTTCAGTTCACAAGTACGATCGTGAAGGGAGGGAGAGACTTTACTTAAGGGAACTGCGCGTTGAAAATTTTGTCCGTAGCTCGAGAGCGCGGCATTCAATTGTTTTTTGGCAAACGGCGTTGGAAAGCTCGTCAAAAGCGCTACAAGACGCATACTTGCACTTTTTTCTAAGTTCAAAAGTACAATCACGAGGGAAGGGAGAGACGCGCAGTTAAGAACGACGCAAATTCGGTGTGTAGCTCAGGAACGCGTCCGTCGATTGTTTTTTAGTAAGCGGTGTTCAAAAGCTCACGAAAACACTGTAAGCCACATATTTGAACTTTTCTTTAAGTTCACAAGTACGATCGCGAAGGGAGGGAGAGAGACTTTACTTAAGGGAACTGCGCGTTGCAAATTTTGTCCGTAGCTCGAGAGCGCGGCATTCAATTGTTTTTTGGCGAACGGCGTTGGAAAGCTCGTCAAAAGCGCTACAAGACACGTACTTGCACTTTTTTCTAAGTTCAAAAGTACAATCGTGAGGGAAGGGAGAGACGCGCAGTTAAGAACGACGCAAATTCGGTGTGTAGCTCAGGAACGCGTCCGTCGATTGTTTTTTAGTCAGCGGTGTTCAAAAGCTCACGAAAACACTGTAGGCCACGTATTTGAACTTTTCTTTAAGTTCACAAGTACGATCGTGAAGGGAGGGAGAGAGACTTTACTTAAGGGAACTGCGCGTTGAAAATTTTGTCCGTAGCTCGAGAGCGCGGCATTCAATTGTTTTTTGGCAAACGGCGTTGGAAAGCTCGTCAAAAGCGCTACAAGACGCATACTTGCACTTTTTTCTAAGTTCAAAAGTACAATCACGAGGGAAGGGAGAGACGCGCAGTTAAGAACGACGCAAATTCGGTGTGTAGCTCAGGAACGCGTCCGTCGATTGTTTTTTAGTAAGCGGTGTTCAAAAGCTCACGAAAACACTGTAAGCCACATATTTGAACTTTTCTTTAAGTTCACAAGTACGATCGTGAAGGGAGGGAGAGACTTTACTTAAGGGAACTGCGCGTTGAAAATTTTGTCCGTAGCTCGAGAGCGCGGCATTCAATTGTTTTTTGGCGAACGGCGTTGGAAAGCTCGTCAAAAGCGCTACAAGACACGTACTTGCACTTTTTTCTAAGTTCAAAAGTACAATCGTGAGGGAAGGGAGAGACGCGCGGTTAAGAACAACGCAAATTCGGTGTGTAGCTCAGGAACGCGTCCGTCGATTGTTTTTTAGTAAGCGGTGTTCAAAAGCTCACGAAAACACTGTAAGACACATATTTGAACTTTTCTTTAAGTTCACAAGTACGATCGTGAAGGGAGGGAGAGACTTTACTTAAGGGAACTGCGCGTTGAAAATTTTGTCCGTAGCTCGAGAGCGCGGCATTCAATTGTTTTTTGGCAAACGGCGTTGGAAAGCTCGTCAAAAGCGCTACAAGACGCATACTTGCACTTTTTTCTAAGTTCAAAAGTACAATCACGAGGGAAGGGAGAGACGCGCAGTTAAGAACGACGCAAATTCGGTGTGTAGCTCAGGAACGCGTCCGTCGATTGTTTTTTAGTAAGCGGTGTTCAAAAGCTCACGAAAACACTGTAAGCCACATATTTGAACTTTTCTTTAAGTTCACAAGTACGATCGCGAAGGGAGGGAGAGAGACTTTACTTAAGGGAACTGCGCGTTGCAAATTTTGTCCGTAGCTCGAGAGCGCGGCATTCAATTGTTTTTTGGCGAACGGCGTTGGAAAGCTCGTCAAAAGCGCTACAAGACACGTACTTGCACTTTTTTCTAAGTTCAAAAGTACAATCGTGAGGGAAGGGAGAGACGCGCAGTTAAGAACGACGCAAATTCGGTGTGTAGCTCAGGAACGCGTCCGTCGATTGTTTTTTAGTCAGCGGTGTTCAAAAGCTCACGAAAACACTGTAGGCCACGTATTTGAACTTTTCTTTAAGTTCACAAGTACGATCGTGAAGGGAGGGAGAGAGACTTTACTTAAGGGAACTGCGCGTTGAAAATTTTGTCCGTAGCTCGAGAGCGCGGCATTCAATTGTTTTTTGGCAAACGGCGTTGGAAAGCTCGTCAAAAGCGCTACAAGACGCATACTTGCACTTTTTTCTAAGTTCAAAAGTACAATCACGAGGGAAGGGAGAGACGCGCAGTTAAGAACGACGCAAATTCGGTGTGTAGCTCAGGAACGCGTCCGTCGATTGTTTTTTAGTAAGCGGTGTTCAAAAGCTCACGAAAACACTGTAAGCCACATATTTGAACTTTTCTTTAAGTTCACAAGTACGATCGTGAAGGGAGGGAGAGACTTTACTTAAGGGAACTGCGCGTTGAAAATTTTGTCCGTAGCTCGAGAGCGCGGCATTCAATTGTTTTTTGGCGAACGGCGTTGGAAAGCTCGTCAAAAGCGCTACAAGACACGTACTTGCACTTTTTTCTAAGTTCAAAAGTACAATCGTGAGGGAAGGGAGAGACGCGCGGTTAAGAACAACGCAAATTCGGTGTGTAGCTCAGGAACGCGTCCGTCGATTGTTTTTTAGTAAGCGGTGTTCAAAAGCTCACGAAAACACTGTAAGACACATATTTGAACTTTTCTTTAAGTTCACAAGTACGATCGTGAAGGGAGGGAGAGAGACTTTACTTAAGGGAACTGCGCGTTGAAAATTTTGTCCGTAGCTCGAGAGCGCGGCATTCAATTGTTTTTTGGCGAACGGCGTTGGAAAGCTCGTCAAAAGCGCTACAAGACGCACACTTGCACTTTTTTCTAAGTTCAAAAGTACAATCACGGGGGAAGGGAGAGACGCGCAGTTAAGAACGACGCAAATTCGGTGTGTAGCTCAAGAACGCGTTCGTCAATTGTTTTTTGGTAAGCGGCATTTGAAAACTCTCGAGAAATACTGTAGCTCACATATTTGAACTTTTCTTTAAGTTCACAAGTACGATCGTGAAGGGAGGGAGAGAGACTTTACTTAAGGGAACTGCGCGTTGAAAATTTTGTTCGTAGCTCGAGAGCGCGGCATTCAATTGTTTTTTGGCGAACGGCGTTGGAAAGCTCGTCAAAAGCGCTACAAGACACATACTTGCACTTTTTTCTAAGTTCAAAAGTACAATCGTGAGGGAAGGGAGAGACGCGCAGTTAAGAACGACGCAAATTCGGTGTGTAGCTCAAGAACGCGTTCGTCAATTGTTTTTTGGTAAGCAGCATTTAAAAACCCTCGAAAAATACTGTAGCTCACATATTTGAACTTTTTTTTAAGTTCACAAGTACGATCGTGAGGGGAGGAAGGGACGTTTGCTTGAGAAAACTGCGTATCGCGAATTTTGTCCGCAGCTCAAGAGCGCGTCCTTCGATTGTTTTTTGGCAAACGGCGTCGAAAAGCTCACGCAAAGCAGAATAAGCCGCACGTTTGATTTTTTTTTTTTTTAATTCAGTACTACGACCGTGGGGGGAGGGAGAGACGTTCGATGAAGTGCAATAAAAATTTTGTCTGCAACTCGAGGGCGCGTGCCTTGATCGATTCATTAAATTTGAACTGTCAAATGCCACCTGTCAACAACTGTCAAGATACATAATTCAATGCCAACGAAGACGCTTTGTGTGTTTGACGCGGTTCTCGTATAAGGGCAACAGTATTAGTAACAATAAGGATGCACTTTTTAATAGGAGATAAGCGAAGGCAAACGAATTCCTGGTGGGCGAGGCGATGCGCTTAGATTAGGTGAGGAGAAGCAAGGGAGAGAGGTGGAAGGGAAAGGGAAGACGATTCCCAAACCAAACGTGAAGCTCTTCCTCAATAGCACGAGCAAATAGGCCAAAGACCTCTATGGGATCATCAAAGGCACAAGTGGGACCCCTTAAGGGTATTAGGGCAAAAGTATCAGGCTTGATGTTCGGGAATTCAATTTGGAAGATTGGTTCCTAATCCCCGATAAGAAACCTTTCGATTTGTTTTTTAATTTCCGTCGAGAATTTACAATCAACTGAAGTCGTCGCGAGAGGACGAAGTAAGATAATTCGCGTTCGGAGTAATCTAATCGCGACACGTGACGCGCACAAATAAAAACGAATTAACGCTTATTAGAGCGAGGGATTAGCGGCGACTTATCGAAATTAAGCCTGATCCAGATAGCTGCGTTGAGTGCCCCCAAAAACAAAATAGGAGCAATGAGGCTTCCGTTGGCGGTGGCGTCAAACTCGTCGAAAAACAAAAGGAAAAGAAATGTGTAGGTGAGGTTGACGATGGACGTGACCTTGAGCACGGGTTACAACCCTGAAGCAAGAAGAAGGGAGAGGCCTTTCGACCTAATGCTCTTCGGGGAAGGCAGGGAACGACTTATTTCGAAACTGCTCCTTTCCTCGGAAAATGGGAAAACGTGAGACGTAAGCGGGTGGGTGGCCCGAATGAGACGTCTAAAGTTGTCTTCCCCAATGGAAGCACCTTTGGAACATTTTGGACTTCTGACAGATTGGAAGCGAAAGAAATGACAAGTCGCAGGCGAATGACCTAGACCTACTACGGGGCGAATTCCGGGAAAAAGCTGGATAAACCAAGAGAGAAGAGGAAGGAAGATGTGGAATCAACAGAAGAGCATCTGAGCCACCTCGGACTAGGTTACATTAAAAAAAATTAAACGATCTCCAGCGAAATAGGAAAAATCAAAACGGTTTCATGTGATCCACAAGTGGCAAAGGGGCTCCCCATACGGACAGTCAACTGCAAAAACGCCCGAGGCCCCTTAACAACGTCAAAGTCAAAGGATGTTCGGAGTGGAGTGGACAGAATCCGAAAGGTCGAAGCCAAAACGTCTCCCTTGGATCCACAAGTGGTAAAGGGGCTCCCCATCTTCGACTTTAAATGCACAGTCAACTGCAAGAACGTCCGGGGCACCACTAACAACGTTAAATTATAATAATAATAATAATGAAAAGTTTATTAAGCATGACGAGGGAAAAAAAGTACAATAAATCTACAAAGATGAAATAATGCACAAGCAAGATTTTTAAACAAAAACTATCATGCTTAAATGGTGTAAGGTCAAATAAATAGAGAGTATTTCTTTGATCTTCCCCTTACGCACGCATAAGTAACCAACTAAATATAATGCACTAAGCGCACAAAACTTAACAACAGAAACAAAAAAAAAGAAAGAAAACAAAGGAATTCTAATTTACAAAGAAAACTTGTAAACATAACACGCAACGCATTTCTGTACTTATAAATTATGTAAACAAAAATATCAACAGAAATATAAGCAATAAGAAAAATATATCAGATGCAAATTAAAGAGAGAGAAATGGTTAAAGAGCATTGACTAGTAAATAGCAAAGTCTTCAATTTGATTTTGAAACCGGAAGGTGATGAGTCTACAATACAATCGGGTAAGTTATTTAGAACAGAGGTGATTTTATAACTGAAACATCGTTTATAGAATTCAGTCTTATGACGTGGTATTGTTAACAGACCTCTGCTCCTAATATTAATATTGTGAACGTCAGTACGGAACCGTATTTTATTATATAAATATGGTGGACATTTATAATACAAAATTTTATGAAAAAATTGAGCAATGTGTAGGTGACGCGTATTCATATTGAGCCATTGGAGCTCCTGTAATTTGTATGATATGTGCTGTCTACGTCTGATACCACATATTAATCGCATGCAATTATTTTGAACTATTTGAATTCTTGATGTGTCAGAATAGTCTATACATGACCCGTACACAGCATCACAAAAGTTAAAATGAGACAGTACTATGGAGTCACATAGCAAGCGTTTAATGTGGTTGGAGAGATAACAACGATTAATGTAAATCAATTTTAAGTTAGCATAGGCTCTTTGAATCAGTTTGGTAATGTGAAAGGAGAATTTAAGATCAACGTCAATATACAAACCCAAATTCCTACAACAATCAGACAACGCCAGTGTTACATTATCCATATACATATAATTTAACGGAATCCTTTAATTGTGCCCGCAATTTCTTCTTACCGAAAAGCATCACATTAGTTTTAGCAGCATTTAAATACAAACCATGATCACTTGAAATTTTAATTATGTTTTGAATATCTGCATTTACATGCGCACAAGCAGTATGAATATCCCTAGGGTCAAAGGAGTAATATAACTGTGTATCGTCCGCGTAAAGGTGATACTTGCAGTATTTCAGAGATCCCATTAGTTTAAAGGTATAAATAGCATATAACAACGGTCCTAGAATCGACCCTTGAGGCACACCCGAATGAACTGGTAACAATTTTGATGTTATATTATTGTAATGCACTGTCTGAGTTCTATCTGTGAGGTAGCTACAGAAAAAGTTTAACGCACATTGACCTTGTAAACGCTCCTCTGGCGTATATTTCTTTCTTTCCAATCACCACCAATAATAGCATATGGCGTTTACACATAAGAGTGCCAGGTAACTTAGTCGTGACGCCAAGATTCATAAAGAAAACTTCATTTAATACATTCACCACTATTTTAATGAAGATCGTAAAACATAACAGAATTGATAATTAATATCCAAATAAAATACGTGCGGAGGATCCCTATAGCATCAAAAATAACATTGTAATAAATCTGTAAGTTAATTATCTCAGAAATTTTAATTAACAACACACAATTAAACATCGCTCGCAACGGACGCGATACTTAACAGAAAATTGGCAACAGAAACTCCCACCAACAAGCTAACAACAATATTAATACTAATATTTGATAATCTCTCTCATCGGACGTGATTATCAAACATCTCCCAAAGCTTGGCTTTACCAGGCTCATCGGCCAGAGTAAGATACAAGTTCTGTTTGAAAACTGCTCGCAACGGACGCGATTTTCAAACACCAACCAGATCTTCCTTATTTAAGCTCACCGGCTGAAATAAGATGCTTCGCTCGTACATCGACCAAGCGTGATGAGATCTCATCGGATACTCATGCCTCTTGGGCCATTTTCCCTGGTTTATATAGCAAACGTTAACTAGTTTTTGTTACCAAAATTCGCAAATCTCGACTGTAAAGTTCGTAAACAACGCATCTTCGGCGCTCCGCGTGGAAATTTCCGTGCGTGTCGTACCTGGTACGGGAATTTCCGTGCGTTTTGCGTTCAATTACACTTACTTAAATAACACATTATAACAAATTTACACTAAATTACACACTTACATTTCGTAATATTATTTCTAAATTACCCAAAACTAAAAAATTCATAACAAAATTTAAGAATAAAAGCGCAGTCTTTACAACCTAAGCCAATGAACTTTAGAATGGCAAGCAGAATATTGTGATTTATAAGATCAAATGCTTTTGTGTAATCTAGTAAAACAAGAAGGACCATTTTATTATCATCAATTTCATTAATTATGTCATCAATAACATTGGAAAGAGCAGTTGAGCAGCTATGTCCTGGTCGAAATCCGGATTGCATTTGAGGAATAATGTTATGCAGTGAGAGATAAACTCAAAGCTGCTTGCCTACAATTTTTTCTAACACTTTAGATAGAACTGGTAAAATGCTGATGGGCCGTATGTCTTTAAAAGATTGAGGATTGTGGATTTTAGCCGTTGGTAAAATGCGAGCTTCTTTCTAGCAATCGGGAAACACTCCATTAGTAATACAAAAATTAATTAAATGCGTGAACACCGATAGCAGATACGGACAACAGAAATATATAAGGTCAATATTCAGATTATCAGTACCACATGCTTTGCTTGGAAACTTTAAAAGAAGTTGTGCTACATCATTCTCAGACACTGGAGTTAACGCAGAAGTATCACTTAAATAAGAAGAAATAGTGTCTGGGAAATGTTGATTGAAGCTTTTCAAGGAGTTAACAAAAAATTCATTGATTTTATTTGGGTCGCACAAGTTCTCAGGAAGAACAGGTTTCCTATTACCAATAACACCAAATTCCTTCAACTGTTTCCAGGCATTAGATGGTTTAGAATTTTTAATTTTGTTTTCTAGATAAGCTTTCTTCTCTGATTTGACAGATTTAGTGACTAAGTTTCTCAATGCTTTATAATAACGAAAGTGTGCTGGAGAATTCGAAGATTTAAAGCGTAATAGTGCCCGGTCCCTTAGATTCATCATGAACTTTAAGTTGTCCGTCATCCATGGGGAGTGTCTTTTTAAGCATCTAGCAGTTTTTAATGGCATGTGTGAGTTGAATAGAAATAGCAAATTATTGTTGAAAAAATTTACTTTGTCATTAATATTATCCATTTCATAAATGATGTGCCAGGGTAAAGATTCTAGATCAGCGTTAAAATGTTGCAAGTTAATATTTTTGAAGTCACGATAAGTGAACGGCATAGCTTCAGCTTTACACGGTTTAGTTAATGAAGTCAAGCACCAGATTAAAGAATGATCTGAAGCGGTATGTACATCAAGAATTCCAGAATCCAAAACGGTATTATCCTTGTTAGTTATAATGTGATCGATGAGCGTGGCAGTGATGTTGGTGGTACGTGTGGCGTCAGTAATAATTTGCTTCATATTAAAAGAATCCAAAATTTCATGATACTTCAATACCCTCCTATTAATTCAAGCAACCATAATTGCCCTTATCACAGGATGAATAAATTTAACGTAGTTTCGTAGGGTGACAATAAGTTGATGTTAAAATCTCCTAGAATACAAATGCAATCAAATGACATAGACAGCGTAAGTAATGTTTCCTCAAAATTCGGAAAAAATTGATTAAAGTTGTAATTAGGCGGTCTGTATACAACACCAGCTATCATGGTAACTGAGCCCAAAGTAACTTTAAACCACATGTGTTCCAAGACGCTTGAAATCTCCGCTTTAATTATTTCAAATTTTAAAGATTTTCTAATGTAGGCACCTACACCACCTCCGAATCCGACACGATCGCATCTGATGAATGTAAAGTTAGGTATGTTAACTGAATCGGTTGCAATGTTGCTAGTTAACCATGTCTCACTCAAAAACAGTATGTCATAGTCATTAATCTGTATGATATCCTTAATTTCTTGAAGATTGTTTAATAACGATCTAACATTAAGATGAGCAAGTTTGGCATGTTCGTTCGGCATCAGTAATAAAGATGATTATATGTATGTATAGAAGAACAAGTTTTACAAATTAAACAAAAGGCAAAATAAAATTTACGAGGTCTTTAAATTAAATTAAAATTAATAAAAAAAAAAGAAAAATTTAATAAGAGAAAAAAAAAAGAATAGACTAAATAAATAAAGAAAAGAAAAAAAAATTCAAAGGATGTTTGGAGTGGAATGGGCAGAATTCGAAAAGTCGAAGCCAAAACGTCTCCCTTGGATCCACAAGTGGCACACAAGTGGCAAAGGGGCTCCCCATTCGACTTTAAACGCACAGTCAACTGCGAAAACGTTCAAGGCACCCTTAACAACGTTAAATTCAAAGAATGTTTGGAGTGGAATGGGCAGAATCCGAAAAGTCGAAGCCAAAACGTCTCCCTTGGATCCACAAGGGGCAAAGGGCAATCGACTCAAAATGCGCAGAGCCGATTCCAAAATCATTCGAGGCACTTTGAAGTAGGTCAACCTCAAAGAATTTAGAGGAAGGGCTTGAGTGTAACGGGCAAAATCCAGGACGTCGCGTCGAAGTCTAAACGATTTCACCTGATCCACAAGAGCCATTCGACTCATCGAAATGTATAAAATTAGATGCAGGACCATCTGAGCTGCTTTGGATTAGGTCACACTCATCACTCATTAGATATAAGAGGAATGTCTTGAGAGAAATGGCCCACGAGTGGCAGAGGAGACTCAAAATGCACAAAGTTAGATGCAGGACCGTCTGAGTACTCGGGGCTAGGTCGAACTCATAGAAATCGGGCAAAATCCGAAACGTGGAGGCCAAAATGTTTTCGTACGACGCACAAATGGCAAGGGGGGGGGGGATTCCCATTCTACTCGAAATGCTTAAAGTCACGTGGAAGCTCATCCGAGGTAATTTGGACTAGGTCAGACTCAAAGAGATCCAACTTGCAAATCGTTTTGGTCAAATTCTGAGATAATCTTCCGACGCGCACGTGTTTAAACAAATTGTTTTTTTAAGATGAATCTCGTTCAGTGCGGCCCCCGTATCGCGATCTTTCAACAATAACAGGTTTCGCGATGCTAATCGCGCCATCTGATAAGCCCAGATGACTCGGTCGCGTTCCGTCACAGTCCTTCCCGGAACCGTTCATTATGATTATTCATTATTATTATATTACATCGCAATTATTCTTATAAATTAATTTGGCGCGACAAGCCCAAGCCCAGGGGGACGACGCGACGCGTCCATTTTTGGTTCAATAACGTGGGACCATCAACGAGACGAGCAAGATAATTTTAAACCGGCCGAATTGGCGCCCAACGCGGGGCTTCCAACGAAAAATACTAAATAAATTTAAAACTGCGCGAATTATACACGTTGACAGGTGATAGTAGAGACCAAAACAAAAAAAAGTGCACCCTCGGCCTAATTTGCAGCAATTTCGCAAAATGATCGGAGTAAACCCGACTATGAATTTTGCCTGCCAACTTTCCCGGACAATGGATTTTTCGATTTCGCCCCCGTTTCGGCGTGCACTCCGAAAAACACCCTTTTCGCCCGTTTTTTCGTATTTTTCCGATATTGCGGACGCTAGGATTTTTTTAACGGAAATCCGTAAATACGCGTTCCAGGCCTCGTCCTTCGGACGATTTTTGGTGGCGACTGCGAAGTGATCGCCCGTCGCTGTCGAGAGCCAGGGGACGAAACGTCCGGGGGTTCACGTTTGCAGGCCACTTTTCGGGATTTTTTTTCGACCCTTAAACACGCTCGGATCGCGACGAGCTTTTCGGCATCGTAGGCGGAAAAGACCCGAGAAACCGACGGCGGGGTCGATTTTGCGATCGGACGCGGGGGGGAGAAGATCTTGTACGGGGGTTTCCAAAAATGGCCGTTTTTGACCGTTCGAAAAATTCCACCGCCCTTATTTACGGACCGAATCGGACCAAACTCGGAACGTAGGTGTGGAGCGGTAGCATCTTTGTATCTGCGGACGCTCGGCTCCGAGTCCGGTCCTGGATTTTAGTTACGGCCCGAAAACCGCTTTTTCTACACATTTTCGAAAATTTCCGGGAAACGTGAGCTTAGAATTTTCTTAAACTCCCCAACGCGCAAGAAGACCCCCCCGGGTACCTAACCCGTGGGGTCTATATCGCGGGTAAATGCGTTTTTTCGAGATGTGATTTTTTTGGAATTTGTCGAATTTGCAAGCTTTTCTTTCGGAATTTTTTACGGCGCCTTAGGGGGCTCGGATAGAATCGAGCTGAACGTCATCTACGGCGGAAAATGACGAGGAACGCGATGCCGCCACGCGTTTGAAGATCGGACGACCGGGAGGGCCGCTACAGGGCCGTACTCCCGGAAAAGGGTCTGACGTCATGAAACGACGTAGCACGTTGGGCGCCAAATTGTTTCTTTGACATCTTCAGTGCACTTTCATCAAGTTAGTATTCGCGGTGAAGTTGTGCCTCGTCGTCCTTGGATCTGTACGTCATCCGAAAGGTAGATCAAGAGGTATAAAAAATTAGAGATAAAAAATGCACTTTATTTCATCGTCATCGTGCATAAGATTACAGATAAATAGTAAGCGACGGAAGACAGGATGCCAACCAACAAAATATGGCAAAATAGAATCAAATGTGGAGAAGACAAATAGAAAAAAAAAGTCAAGGTTATCAAAGTGGTAGGAAGGCGTTTGGGACTGACGTATATGCAGAGCGAAGTGAGTGCGTGGAGACAATAACGTAAAAAGATTTATTTCGTCAAGGTGGAGTAGCCAACGCGACACCAGACACCCCCCAGTTTACCCGACCCTTAAACGTGGTCGGATCGTAGTCGCTCGTCCTGATAGGACACTCAGGGCCGGCTCCACGCGGTTTAGAATTCGGCTCCGGTTAGGTGACGCTCCGGAAAAAAAATTATTTCTCCGGAACCGAAAGAAATATCGTCGAGGTGTTTCAACCGGAGGATAGAGCCATCCTCCTCCTTCGCGACGCCACGGGTTTCGATCCGATCCCACCGTAAATAACCGAACGGCGAATTTTTTAAATCGAAGATGCACTTAAGGCACTTTTGCTTACACGATCGAAAAACTTTCCTTTAAGACGAACCACGAACTTTCCTTTAAGACGAACCACGACGAAAGCAGTTCCTTAGCTGCCGAGACCCCCCCCGCCCCGACGGTGAGCGACCATTAACACGCGGAGCGCTTTCTTCAAAAAAAAAAAATAAATTTGTCATTATTTTTTCTCATCGCCCTCTCAAAAAAAAAAACAACGTCGAAACAAATGCCGGTACGGAGCGCTGGTTATTAAAAAATTTAAAAAAAAATAATCAAGTTCAATAAGTAGATCCACTTCGAAAAAAATAAAATGAATAAAATCTAATTGTGAGCGAAGCACGTGCAAGACAAGAATGCAAAGAAATTCCCCCCCTCCCAAGTTTTCTTACCAAACGAATTTCGTACTGACTCGGCCTTGTAATTGGGCATTTGCGCCAGCGCCATCTATGTAGGTCCTGTCGTACTACAACTTTCTTCGGCGCGAAATTTGAAATCACTTTCATTTCAGACTTTCTCCGCCCGATCAGAATCGTCGAGTCTCTCGCGTTTTCTGTTCATTTCGCTTTGTATTTCGTCGTCGTTTGTTTCTGCAGCCTTTTGTTTCTCCTCATCGAAACGTTTCTTACACTTTCGTTTTTTTTTGCAAGTTTAGTTTTCAGTCGATCTCTTATTTCTCGTTCATCTCATTCTATACGTATTTTGCTGCTTGTGCACGGAAGAAATTAATAAGATGAAGTGGTGTAGCGCCAGCGCCATCTATGAGGGTTTCGTCGAAATTTAAAATTATTTTTTTTTTGTATTTACTTCGCTTTTATTTCAAACTTTCTCCGCCGGATCAAGTCATCGAGTCTCGTGTGTTTTCTGTTCATTTCGTTCTGCATTTCGTCGTCGTTCGTTCCGGCACTCGTTTGTTTCTTCTTATCGAAACGTTCCTTACACTTTTACTTTCGCTTTTTTTCATAGCATAGTTTCGGGTCGGTCTTTTCTGTCTCGTTCATCTTATTCTGCGTATTTCGCCGCGCGTATATTAAAAAATAAATAAAATGAAGTCTTGTCGCGCCAGCGCCATCTGTGAAGGTTTCGTCGGACTAGAGTTTTCGGCGCGAAATTTAAAATTATTTTTTTTTGTACTTGGCTTCCGCCAAATTAAAATCATCGAGTCTATTGGTTTCCTGTTCATTTCGTTTTAGACTACACCCCCCTCCCCAATAAGTGCCCCCCCTACGTACATAATAGAAGGATTTGGACATAATCGTCTCACGGCCAAGCTGACGAGTGACGACGACACAATCTATTACGCCGGTTCCCTTATCAGCGCGCCTTATCGTGCACGTTTTTTTTTCTGGAAACTGTCGCGAACGCCCCCCAATAGAAAAAAATAAACACGGCCGTCTCGTCTTACCTTGTGCTTCAAGATCGGGGGGCTCATCAGGTGCGTATTCCTCCTCACGTTACCACCGTCGACGCTCGCCGCCGAGTCCAACTGTATGCTGATCGTGGGGCGGCGTTTGTAAATCGCGGCCCCGGGGGGGCTCTCATAGTTCCGCGCCACCTCGTTCCCATACTGGGGCCCGCCCGCCTTCGAACCGCACCACGAGAAACACAACCAGCCGCCCCTCGCGTCCGCACCGCCGCCGCCACCGTCCTTGATGTAGAGATTCTTGCGCGGGTCGGTCGAGCCGAAGTCGTCGTTGTTGTTCGCGTTCGCGTTCGCCGGGTAGTTGTCCCCGCCGCAGTAAGGGCACTTCACCATGTTACGTCGCAGGGCTCTCTCTCTACCTGACTAAGCGCTGCATGTCAAACGTCGGGGAGGATTTAAAAATAATAGATGTCGGACGTTATCAATTCATTGGCGAGATAAGATATCGAACGCAAATGCCTGCGAAATAACTCGGCCTGAGCTGGGGGGAGGGGGGCTTAAGGTAAAATGCGCGGGAAACTTCTTGGCTTGAAGCTCGAAGCTATATCGAGCGATAAGCACAAACGATGTGAATCATTTGACCTTGAAGAGGCACATTAAAGAAAAGTATAAAAGAGTCTCCCGGGAAAACATGTTGGGGTCGATGTGAGAGGACCTAGAAAAGTAAAATAAAAATGGCCGGGGGGGTTGTTCGGTTTTCCAAAACAACGAAGTCACGTTAGGCAAGAAGCTAAGTGATCCCCTAGCGAATATTTCATGCTGCCAACTGTCTAAAATGAAAGCTTCTCTCAGAGGTGAAGAGGCGAGCGTCTCCTTTTCATCTCTTTCTGTTTTATGTAACTCCTTGTGCTTGGATGTAAGAAGAGAAGAAGAACGGTGTGTTTTCTTCTTCTTCTTAGTAGAGTTTTTCATTTTGTTACCAACCTTGCAAAACGAAAGTTTCTATTAGGAGTATGAGGTGTTGACTGTTTCTTCTTCGTCTCTTTCTGCTTTCTGTAACTCCTTGTGCTGCTTGGATGTAAAAAAGGAGAACGTCGTGTTTTCTTCTTCTTAGTGGACTTTTTCGTTTCGTTACCAACCTTGCAAAACGAAAGTTTCTGTTAGGAGTGAAGCGTTGACTGTTTCTTCTTCATCTCTTTCTGTTTTCTGCAACTCCTTGTGTTGCTTGGATGTAAAAAAACGGAGAACGTCGTGGTTTCCATCTTCTTCTTCTTAATAGATTTGTTTCTTTTTGTTGCCAACATTGCAAAATGAAAGTTTCTATTAGGAGTGAAGCGTTGACGGTTTCTTCTTCGTCTCTTTCTGTTTTCTGCAACTCCTCGTGCTGCTTGGATGTAGAAAAAGGAGAACGTCGTGCTTTCTTCTTCTTACTGAATTTATTTCCTCCCCTTAGAGGATTTTTTCGTTGCCAACCTTGCGAAATAAAAGTTCCCATCGGGGTGAAGTGTTTTCTGAAATTCCTTCTGCGTGGATCATAGATCAACGCGAAATGTCATTTTAGGTTATGTCACGTTAAGCCAACTGTCATCCGTCAAGCAGGCGAAGCAGGTCTTTAATTAGTTCAACGCGAAACGTGATGTGTAATTTTAGGATATGTCAAATTAATCACAAGCCGTCACAAGCCAATCGGTTTAGGTGGTCAATTTTATGACACTGTGAAGTGGCTTGAATTAGATCAGCACGATATGATTTGAGGTTACGTCACGGCAAGCAAAACACTATAACTCGTTTGACAATTGTCACCTGTCAAACGTCAATCGGTTTGGGAAGTTGCTTACAACAGCGGAAGCGCAAGTCTTGATTTAGTTCGATGCGAAATGTTACTTTAAGTTATGTCGCGTTTGACAACTGTTTGACAACTGTCATCATAAAACAGTATTACCCAGTGTAATAAATGTTGTTTATTTATTTATTAATTAACAATGATTAACGAAGATAAAGTAAATGAGAACACGTCACTCGAGTATCTGTCTGAATACTGCCCACTTGGTTGGCTAGTGTTGCCAACCTCGTTACACGCCCTTCCTTAAATAAACTACTGCAAAAGAGTTGTGTTACATAAAATTCAAACTAACAAACATTTAATAGGAGGCTTTCCTTAATGTCGATCCTATTGCTTGATGTACTCTGTGGACTTGTTATATAAACCAAGCAGAAATGTCACAATCTTAAATTTAAGGTCTCCTTAAAACGTTGGTATTACCGGCCGTGATTTGAATAAACACATGTTCGCTTTCTCGGAGTTTCAGCATTAACTTGGGGGGGTGTGGAGGCGCCACGTTGACCGACTGGTTGGTTTGAGTCACACAAGCACACGTTAAACAGATCATCTTAACGTGGGGTTGAGTGCTTTCTAAATTTGAAGTACGCGTCCGAGATCGTAAAGAATCAAAGTGCAGGCATTTTTAAACACATCTCGCTTGTCTATTCTGTATTGAAACTGGCGACATTCGCAGCGATAGAGTCACGCAGACACCATAAGTAAATCCATTTGACGTTGATTTTAAATTGTTTTTCTAAATTTTTTTGGTATACATTGCCGCGTCAAAATTGCAGACGTGCGGGCCAAGTGGGCGAATATATTGAGTTGCACGGCGAGCTGGAGCCTGCCTCGTTTCAGCCCGAAAACGGATACTTTAAAAATGTCAACTTCCACACTTGAATAGTAAAATTTATAGGTGTTCGTTTAAGACATCCGAAAACAGAGAACATTCCGATGAGTTAATAGAGTGTCTCTTGACTTTTCCTGTCATCTGGGGAGGCGTGCTTGCGAAACAAATACCACGACCAGGATTGGCCGAAGCGATTTTTGAATTGCGCTGCAAGTCCGAGGGACGGTTTTTGATTGTTTTCGTGTTAAGGAAAAAACGCGGAGAGCCTAATATATTTTCTTAATTTTCATAAATTTTGTAAATAATAGAGTAAAATTAAGAGTAATGTATTATTTGTGTTTTACGGGAATTTGTTCGCGAAATTGTTAAATTCAAATATATTAAGTTTATGTAAATAGGTGATTTAAAATTACGTGTCTATTATAAATAAAATATTTAGAATTTTTGAAACGTAAATACGTAAGATTCAAGCTTAGAATTCTAATAATAACTAGAAAAATTGATTTAATGATGTTATGATAATATCGATGTTAGAAGAAAGCTGTAAGTGGTAGTGAGGAGTTCGGAAATTGGATCAGTGAGGGCGCCGCGTTTAGCTATTGTAAACTAAAGTCCCCGGTGCGACTGTATAACCGCAAGTGTTCCTAAAGTAGGTATACATCAGCCGTTTTGCAAAAAACCGACTGAACAAATAAACCTCGACTCTAAAAAAAAATCGGGCAAAAGCACCGCTCTCAAAATAACATTAAGCTCTTAATTAGGTTGATTGGAGATAGGGTTAATACAACACCTCCCAAAAGGGAGTCCGTGAAAAACGGGTGATCGCTACTGATTTACCTGCAGATTGATCGCTGAAGGCGACAGGAATCACATACTTCGCCCCAAAAAACATCTGACTAATTCATTTATTAACTCCATTAATTAAGTACACTGTCGTCCCACCGAGATTTTGTGCGTTGGTTTATTGAATGGGACAAGTCTTTGAATACCAGCCGAATTAAGGACGCTGTACTAAGACTCGAACGCATTTGAAATTGACATAAATTATTGATAAGTGAGAAGCAAAGTTCTCCAGAAAAACATCTGTGTAACATTCTAACCAACGGTGCGGATCGGAGGAATTTCAGATCGCGCCGATAACCGAAGGCGAAACTTGTTACGCGAGTCACACTGTATTTCCTGAAATCGCAAATTTTTTGCGCTCACGTTATCAGTTTCTACAGAAGCGGATACCAGGAGTTTTTTTGGCCCTACATAAAGACATTTATCACAGTAAATAATTATTTAAATTTAATTGTTGCGTTTCATTATCAACTTGCCAATTTCCTTGTTAGAAGCTAATTGTACTATCGCACCAAGCAAAGAATCTGGGGAAATCACAACGTAGGTCATTTACATTCGATAATTGTGTCATAATCACATAATATCGAAAGTAGCTTCAGCGCAGGGCACATTCCGTAGGGTCACTCACCCGGTAATAACATCTGGGGGTTGGAACTGTTAGAGGCGAGCGCCACGCAGGAGAATATGAAATTGTTGGTGAGCGCTGTGTCAGACATTGGTGTTAACATAATTGCTACAGTGTCCGATTCATTCAACATGTTACGTTTTTACTGCTTGACTATGGCCTAATCACTGCTTCTTTTTTCTACTGCCGTTTCTTCTTTTTTCTACTTCTTCTTTAATATTTCGTTGTAGTGAAATACTGAAGACGATGTAACGGGGGCAACAGAAAAAAATTGAGAGCTTCAAAGATGGGGTTCCACTTAGGCAACTAACAACATTTCAGTAAGCAAGGTTCGAAAGAGTTTAAAGGTCAAGGTCGACCTTGCTCAAGTTAATTAAGAAAAAAAATTATTATATTTTATTTGTTTCTTTCTGTTGTCTTTAGTTTTTCTTTGATGGAATTAATTTCTCATCGCTGCTTCATGTATAAGTAGTGCTTTTTCTTGTTTCCAATCGATTCATCAATTGCTAAACATTCATTTCCTGCCGGATGAAACACAACCAAAGCAGAAAATTAGGCAGAAAACTTAAAATTTCAAAAATCAAGGTACAACAAGTACAAGGTCAAGGTCAATTCTCAACCCAGGCAAGAAAGCTTTTAAAAAAATTTTATTTTAAGAAGCTAGGTTCGAAAAGGTTAAAGATCAAAGTCGATCCAACCCAGCTCAACCTAAATCCGTGCAATCCAAGCAAGAAATTTTAAGAATGAAATAAATTAAAACTTACGAAAGTGAAATTCACAAATAATTAAGAGTTCAACGAGCGAAGCTCAAAAAAATTCAAAGAGTATCAGTTTTGGGGAATTTTCAGCCCCATCCCAAGCTTGGGATTCCCGCAAATCTCAGGTAAAACATTGAGCAAATTGTCTAACGCCATTTTGGAAGCTAACGGTTTCCCTTTTTCTTCATACAGGCTTCTACTTCCAAACCAAGAAACAACGTTCGAGAAAGTTGAAGGTCAAGGTCAACTCAACCCACATTAGGGACAAGAAACGGCCGGAATGAACGTCAGGTGGCGCCCTCTCTTGCACCCATTTGAGGTAAATTTAAGAAACAAATCGGAATACTTGAAATATTGGTTAATTTTAATTTTTCTTCTGGTCTCAAATTTTCATTCTTTTCGCGTCGATTATTTGACAGTTTAGGTGGTGACATCTTGCGGCCAATTCTCGACTTGCTCTCGATTCTCCCGAGGAGAACGAGGAAGATGATAGATAGAGTGGCAGAGAGATCTTCGATGTGACATTGCCGGATAAGTCGTGGATCTAGGTGAACGCCTAGAAGTTTCGTTGAATTAGACCCGACTTGGGTTCTATCGGCAGTGAAAATGTTTTTTTTTTTGAGTTCTGTCATCGTTTAAGGTACAGCCACCTGCCTTATCATCGTTTGTAAATTTGCCAAGCTTGTATCAACGGCGGAAAGAGTGACACGGCGTAGGAAGACGATTAATAAAGATCGCAAACAATAGAGGACCTAAAACAGATCCTTGCGGTACACCTGTTTCGCGTTTGGATGACGAGCTGGAGGTCTCTCGATGATAGACGTACTGAACTCTATTCGAGAGATCATAAGCGATTCCCTTAAATCCGTAGTAGCTTAATTTATGTAACAATATTGTCACGTTACGGATAATTTACGGCAAGGTCTTTGATTTTATATTATTTAAACCAACTTATTTTAAACTTTAATTATTTTAACTTCAATTGCTTAACATAGGCCCTAGAGGCCAGCCCTGGCTCGTAGAGTCACTCACTTGGCCCTTCCCAAGCGCTCCTAATTTACTAATCACAGTCCGACGCTTAATTAATTACTACTTCTTACTTCTACTCTTGACTACTACTTCATGACCACTTAATTACTATTACTTAACTGTTTCTACTGACTGCTACCTGCGGGTACGTCACAATAGGTTCTTTTGTCCTGGTGGCTGGGGTTCGGTGCAAGGTACAAAGTTCTAAAGGTGTCAGCATCAATTAACCCCTTGCCAAATTTGTTTCTTGCAAACGCCTCAATCTTAATTGGCACATGTAAACATGCACGCTTACATTCCGCAGAGCTTGCGTAAATGGAATGCGAGCGTGTGTAACGCGGCTGACCTACTAATCGTTTAATTAGTTTTCAACATTTTCGTTTTGTTTAATAGTGTACTCCTTAAGTAACTCAGGCTCATACTCTTCAGATAGACCGACAATTTTTATCACAGGATTTATTAATTTAGGCCTCCTTACGCTATAAGATTCGCCCATTTTATTAAAAGCTTCAATTTTAGATTTCATTGTCTCCTCTCTGCGAATGCACGTTCCAGCACTTTCTTACGTAATTCATTCTTTGTTACTTTGCATTCTTGTCGTCTTTTGGGTTCCATTTGCTACCTACCTGAAGGCCAGCAAATTGTGCGAGTGACCGACGTTTCCCCAGCACCGCTCGGCTAAGCTCTTGGAGGAGGGAGGGTTCGACGAAACCTCAAAGCCTGACTATCTACCTGCGGGTTGGTCTCTTATCTTTTAAACATTTCTAACTCCACGTCACAATCGGTGGCTGGGAGTTCGGTCCAAAGTACAAAGTTCTAAAGGCGTCAGCATCGATTAACCCTTGTCAAATTTGTTTCTTACAAACGTTCTAATTGCCTCAATCTTAATTGGCACATGTAATTGGCACATGTAAACGTACACGCTTACATTCCGCAGAGCTTGCGTAAGTGGAATGCGAGCGTGTGTAACGCGGCTGACCCACTGGGTGCTGATCCTGACATCGTGACGGTATTTCTTGGGGTGCGTCGTAGCATGTCTTCAGAGTAATTTTTTTAATTCGTTCTGATTCATTAACGACGATGACAGACAGCTTGGCTTGGCTTGGAGACAATCCGCGTCAATCTTGATTAAGTCAACCGCGCCGTTTTCAATTAATTCCATACGCGAGCAGCGAGACTCACCCCTTTCATCGAAGCCGGCGGGCTAACCGCCTCAACTCGTTACGTTAATGAAACAATTGACGTCAGGCCCGATGATCAACCGACGCGCACCCGGAAACTCTTTATTATCACCGGGTGTAATCTTTATACATATTTTATGAGGAAACGCGAACAAAGACTCGTGCCGCTCGTCCCGGTCGGTCCCTCGCCCACCCGCCTGTTGCTTCGCCACCGAACTTCATTATATCCCGGATAATCGATCGGGGGGTGCGGGGGGGGGGAGGGGGCGGAGAAACTCCGCACGCTAATCCGGATTTAAATTTTAATAAGCGCTCGCCGGCGATTAATACCTTTCACGGGGCGGAAAAAATTTCAAAGACAGCTCCTGATTTATAACCGGGGCGCGCGCGGGGGGGGGAGTTTGTGAACGCCGGGAAAAAGTTTTTTTTTGGGGGGGGGGGAGAGACGTGGTTATTTATTATTCATTTCATCGCCGTTGTTGTATTTGCTGCTCTGCGAAGCTCCTTCGGGATCTCGTGACGACCGGAATCGGAGATTTTTCGTTCGGATCGCGGATGTAGTATCCGAAATACGACGGGGACTGTGGGGGCGCGGGGGGGGTGAAGGACGCGCACGTCCGTGACCTGGAATTGAAAAACTCGTCCCGGTTTCATCTCGTCGCTTTGTGGGGTAGAGGTAGGTAATCCTCGGGGTGAATACGGCACGCACGTTTTCTTTCGCGCGCTGCGAAGAAAAAAAAGACTACTAGAAACGTCTTCCTCCTCTTGCACTCATCTCGCTATCACCGTCGACCGTCTTTTCAATTTTTTAAATCATATTGGAACGCCGTCTGTCATCTGTCGTCCTCTCTTCGAGCGTTACTGAAATTATCATGCGGAAAGTCCCAGGAAACCACGCAGAACGCGCCCCAAACGACCGGCGCCCGAAAGCACGCCATCTAGGGAGAGTTGGCGGAGGCTTCTTTTCTCCTCCTCGCCTGCGTTACGATTCGACCACCCATTTAATTAATTTCGTATTTCTCAAATCGCAACGGAAGTAAATTCGTTCGTCGCGACCGTTTACAGCAAGCAAAGAGTGGCGCCATCTGTTGGCGGCTTCCTTTTTCTTTCCGTTCCGCCGGATTTCGCCGAAACTTAACGCCTCGCAGTATCACGCCATCTGTTGCCGATTCGGACACTCTACTGCCGCAGAAGAAGTTCTTGCGAATATACGGGATGTCCTTTTTAAATGGTGACTCCTTAAGTTACTTGCGATTTGATCGATGGGTTGCCTATTGCAAAATCTTCAGGGGTCACGATTCAAAATGGGCGCCGGTCTCACGAAGCTAACGAAACGTGACCAAGACAGCTTGAGGTGCTCGACGTATCTGGTGGCGCCATTTCTCTTCTCTTTCTCGAACCAGTTGCCGATGTAATCACGCCGTCTCTTTTCTTCTAGATACACAGTGCGTCTGCTAAAGTCGTCTACAAATACATATTAGTTTTACGACAAAAAAATGTAGTAAACTATTCACTCGACGAACCATGTTGTACAGAGCGACCAACATTTTCTTATTTTAGGGCAAAATTAATTAAGAATTAAAAAATGCATTTAAGTTTAGAGTCATCGGTTTCAACATCGGTGTGTCTAATGGCGCGCCATCTGTGGACAGATGGCGTGCATTCAGTTTCTTTTTCTCGGTTTGATTACGACTTGATTGTCGATTTAATCACACCATCTCATCTCTTGTACACGAATAACCGGAGAGAACCACGAAGTCATCCGGAATATGACGAAACAGCACGAATGTCGGTGTCGCCATCTGTAATAGGCGGCCGGTTGAAATTTCTTTTCTCTTTCTCGAGCTCATTGCCGTTCTAATCACTCACATCTCTTTCTCCTTCGCTTCGTCCACTTTATTTTTATTGAAACTTAATCAAGCTCACACCAATTTCAATCATCGCACATCTCTTAAATTCGATCGAAGCGCCATCTACAGTTTGTTGTTGTCCCTTCAGATTTCTCGACGTTTCCTTGAAATTGTGATCAAAAGATTGTGCAGCCTAATGAATCGCACATTTGAAGTCGCTCTGTATAAAGTGGTGCCATCTGCAGGTGACTAGCGAAGTTTTCTCTTCATCTTCGATTTCATTCGACGACTTGACTGTCGATTTAATCACACCACCGTCTGCCGTTGATCTTCCGTTTTCTTCAGATGCCGATGCTCTTTTTTTCAAAAGAAAAACATGCAGATGCGGATGCCGATTGCAGATTTCGAAATTACCACAGTTCCATCAAACGACCAGGCGAATCATCTATGGCGCCATCTATGGCTGGCTCACTGCGGGAATTTTTTTCTTTCCTTCAACCATACCACCGCATCTATCGGCCGTAGCCCTTTCCTTAAGGCTGGAATAATTTTGAAATTAGGACAATTTCACCAAATAACTAAGCGATTGTCTCTGGCGCCATCTAGGGGTGTCTGGAGGAATTTCTTTTGAAATTTGATTTATTGACGTCTATCGGCCGCTGCCCCTTTTCTTCGAAAAAAAAAAACAGAAATCTTATAGATTTTGAAATTCGCAGAATTCCATCGAATAATTAGGTGAATCATCTGCACCGCCATCAATCGGCCGCAAGATGTCGCAAGCTGTTGTGAAAATTAATATTTTAGCAGCAGATGGCGACGAAAGAGACTTCGGTTTAAATGACGCGCAGAAATAGAAGCGATCAAAAAATTAATCAGAATCAGAGAATTAAACATTGAAAAATATTTTCTCTTCGTGGGAATCTCAATAGATGGCGCTGCCAGTAAAAAGCGCAAATTCGACTTACAAAAAAATAACACTAATATTCCATCAACAGGTGGCGCTGAGATGAGAGTACAGCTGAAAATAAAGCGATCGGAAAAGAAACCAAATTATTTTTCGCGCCGCATCGCGAATCGAAATTTTAAAAGTTTATACATCGGAAAATGGAGTTCACGGGAAACTCGACAGATGGCGCTGACTGCAAGACAAAACTCGCAAATTCGAAATCGCTCCCGCGTTACCGCGAATGTCGACAGATGAACACGATTATAATTTACAGTTTAAACAACTCGCGGAATCAAAGCGATCCAAAGAAAAAAATACTGTTCGCGTTTCATCAACAGGTGGCGCTGAACGCGATTACAGTTTAAATCGATCAAAAAAAATATATCTTTTGCGCCGATTCGTGAGACAAGCGAAACGCCCCACACACAAAAAAATAAAATTCAAATTTCGCGCCAGTTTAAAAACGGCGGGAAATTCAAAGATTCGCTCGTTATGAACAAATGGCGATGTGCTTTTGTTGTTTGTTCGTTTGTTAGTCTGCCGTCTGTTGTTTTACAACGTTTACGTTCTAGTTCGAGTTGCGTCAGTTTCAAACGAATAGGATTCAAAGTCAGCGCGCTCTTAAAATTCAAATTTCGCTCGTTATGAATAAAATAAATAAATAAATAATGGCGATGCTCTTTTGTTGATTGTACGTTTATTAGTCAGCTGTCTGTTGCTTCACGAGGTTCTAGTTCGCGTCGCGTCAGTTTGAAACGAATAGAGTTCAAAATGCGCGCGCTTTCAAAATTCAAATTTCGCGCCATTCAAGAACGGCGGGGAACTTAAAATATTCGGTTATCGGAACGAAATAGTTTCTTGTCTGCGTGCATAGTGGCGATGTGCTTTTGTATATTTGTTCGTTCGACCGGGAAATTCAAAATTCGCGCGCTTTTAAAGTTCGAATTTCGCGCCGATTCGCAAATGGCAGCCGGCAAATTCAAGCCAGTTCGAAACGTTTCCTCGATGACGATGAGAAGGCGCTTTCGCTTGTTTTGTTAATGCGACGTTTAGTGAGACAAAAAATTCATGTTTCAAATTGCGTCGGTTGAGACGAAGAGGGTTCAAAATTCGCCCGCCCTTAAAATTCGAATTACGCGCCGATTCGGAAACGACCGGGAAATTCAAATTCGTAGTGATTGAACAATTGGTGATCGTGTGTGTGTGTGTGTGTTTTTTTTTTAATTTACAACGATGACGGTACTTTCCTTCGTTATTCACTTGTTTATTAACGCGACGTTTAGTAAGGCGCGCCTTAAAAAATCGAACTTCGCGCCGATTTAAAAACGAGCGGGAAATTCAGAATTCGCGCGCCTTTAAAATTCGAATTTCGCGCCAATTTTGAAAGCGGGCAAGTTCAAATTCGTAGTGATTGAACAATTGGCGATCGTGTTTTTGGTTTTTTTATAATTTATAACGAAGACAATAACGACGACGCTACTTTCCGTTATTCACTTGTGTTGTTAATGCGATGCTTATATCGCTCACGGAAATCTCAGCAGATGGCGTTCGCTGTTGACAGACGGCGCAAATTTGAAATTACTCTCATGTTAACAACGGCACTTAACAACAGACACCGCTGAATGTGAGTATCGAATCAAAGCCGATAAAAATATATTTTGCGCTTATTCGTGCATAATGTGAAGCGCTCTCTACACTTAAAGAACAAATAAGCGAGAGATACCGTTCACGAAAATCACAATAGATGGCGCTGACGCGAAATGCGCGCGGTTTCCAAATTACTTCGCGTTAACGTTAGCATTTTATCGACAGATGGCGAAGAACGCGATTCCAGTTTAAATAACGCGCGGAAATCAAGGCAAAACCCACCCCCTTCGCTCTCACGCGTTTTATTCGATTAGATTTTGAAATTCGCAGAATTCCATCGAATAATTAGGTGAATCATCTGCACCGCCATCTAAGGACCTCTGTAAGATCTAATAAAATTGATTCGGAGCTCGTTTCGAATCGAACTGCGGCTGAGTCAGGCGGCGGCGAATTAACGGTGTGCGTTTCGAAATTAGCGTCCGCTCGCGGAGTGCTAATGACATTAACTCCTTGGGTAATCGTAACGGACGACAAAAGGAGCCAAGGACGTCGCGTCGTCGGTCGCTGCGCGAATTGAACGAGGTCCGCGAATCACTTTTGCCGGGCCGTTCCGAGCGAGAAATTGGAATCCAGAAAGAATCCAGAAACACTGAAATAAACGAAGAAACAATGTCTCTGGTTATAAATGAGGTTCTGGAGGGCAAATTATCATATAGGAAAGCTGCTGATAAGTATAATATAAAGTCGTCAACGTTGGAGAGCCGCATTGAGAAAATTCGAAATGCAAATGTTGGCGAGTACGAAACCGATCGTACCTATAATTCAAAACATACGTCACGTCAAGTATTTTCCAACGAAGAAGAAGAGACACAGTTAAGTAATTATATTTCGGAATGCAGTAAAATGCATTATGGCCTGACAATTTTACAAATTAGAAAACTGGCTTTTGAATGTGCCAAAGGAATAAATTGCAGATATCCACCACAATGGGATGAAAATCAGTTAGCTGGAATTGATCGGATTTCGAAAATGTAATAGCAATTTGAGTTTAAGAAAACCTGAAAACAGGTTTT
The DNA here is from genome assembly GCA_958336345.1 of Dorcus parallelipipedus. Lineage (NCBI taxonomy): Eukaryota > Metazoa > Arthropoda > Insecta > Coleoptera > Lucanidae > Dorcus > Dorcus parallelipipedus. The sequence goes on from OY284479.1 coordinate 47,523,706, forward strand.
AACAAAACAGCCGTTAAAGAATTCTATGAGAATTTGGAAAACGTTTACAATAGGCATAAATTTACTGCCGATCGTATATTTAATTTTGATGAATCCGCAATGTCTACAGTATTGAATTCTCCAAAAGTATTGGCTGAAAAAACTCAAAAGCAGGTTGGGCAACTTGTGTCTGCCGAAAGAGGGGAACTTGTTACTTTTGGTGGCATAATTTCAGCGAGTGGAAACACAATTCCTCCTCTTTTTATTTTTCCTCGCGTTCATTATAAAAATCATTTTATGGACGGTGCTCCAGAAGGGAGTATTGGCGTTGCTAATAAAAGCGGTTGGATAAACTCACAAATATTTACGGACGTTCTAAAACACATTCAAAAACATACGCTTTATTCACGGGGTGATATCTTAGATGGAGTAATAAAAGTCCGACTTATAGTTTTGCGGCCGAGCACCTATGCGCTGCTATCGCGTCCCGCCAAAATTATTTCAAATTTAAGTGTGCCTACAATACGTGTAGATGGCAGCAGACGAAAATAGCGTGCGGTAGCCTAGCAAAACGTGAACGCGAAAGCGATGTACGCCATATTTTGATTTTGTGTCATTGTCATTGTATTATGTAAATTGGTTATAGAAGCGTTTTTGTATTACTTCGCGTTTTGATTCTGTTACATGTTATTGTAATTGTGTTTATACATAGCAGTAATTGTTTAAGAGGGAAGTGCTTGAGTGCGCGTATTTCCCCGGCGCATTTTGCCTTGCTACTTGCAAACTTGGACCTGTGACTTGGACATTATTATTTATTGTTTAGTGCGTATATAGCGGAGGTGTATTATTATTAAGAAACATTGTGAAAATTTGTGTACCTACTTACTTATTTACATATAATTGAGGTGAGTATTCAAGATTTTATTTGCAACTGTATTTATATTGCATGCTTATCTGTTGAAAGTTCATACAATAAAATTGTAAAATATTATAATGCAGACAAATTCACGTTTTTCTGTAGTGCTGTAACAAATATCACTGAAATGATAAAAAAATATAAGTAAAGAAACTTGATATTTTACAGCTAGTATTTATCAAAAAAAGAAAGAAATTGGAATATAAATCTTTGAAATATTTGATATAAATATAATATTTGTAATAAATAAGCAGACTGGACAAAGCAACTATAATATTACATGCAACACGTATAAATATTATTGTTTGCTTACTTTCAAAATTTGATTCTCTATATTTCAGTGATCAGAAGTTAATAAAAACAATGGGCTACAAGAAGTGTTGTGTGCCAGGATGTGCTGACAAAGTGTCATCTCAATATCGGTTTCCACATCCAATATCTGGAAAAGCACGGTTCCAAGTATGGCTAGATGTTATTAAAAATCCAGAGTTAGTACCCAGCAAACAGAGTCACGTATTTTTCACGTCAAAATCTGGTCATTATTGGTCTTGGACGTCAATTGTTCCACAAGTCACGTCTTGTTTACGTCATATTTAATGACTAACCAGTGACGTCATTTCTAAACGTACTCTTGACTTTTTTAATTGTACGAATGCACATGATTATCATTTAAAAGTGGATTTCTCATAATTGAAATGCATATTGTCATAGGTGACAAAAATATTCGTTCTGTGAATTGTTTTGTCACAAACTTGTTATTATTTGAAACTCACTGCAAGCGCGTGTTACTTTTCTGCGCTTGCGTCAATTTCCCGCCCAACGACCTAACCTGCACAGTGCAGATTCTGCTGTTCATGTTGATCTTCCGTTTTGCGTATGGAATCTGATCGAATTGTTAAGTAATCGTTCCGTCTAAATTGGGGTAAATGTGTTGGTGCAAGAGCAACTTAGATTTATTATTTATTATTTATTATTAAGTAAGTAATTTCTATTATTTTCGTTTTCTTATTGACTATGTTACATAAAGTTAGGTTATCTATGGTTACATCTTGCTTGAGGTCTAACCTAATACTTGTTTTATAGGCTCTTCGGAGCAAATGTTATATGTATTATACTAGAAGTTGTTATGTTTATGTTTTTATAGAATATATTGTATTTATGTATTTATGTTTTTTTTTTTAATTTTTCCCACAAATTCACAACATAGGTAGGGCAAGAGTGACAGTGCTTGGCACGGAATCTGTGATTGGCATGAAATTTGAAAGGGCACTTTTCAGAATTAACCGGTTACTCCACCGGTAGACATTTTAAAATTCTAAAATCCACTGTAAAGCTATAATATGTTATTTTACCTATAATAAGTTATTAACTTATTATAACTGTATTATTATTATATACTTATTATAGCTATAATAACATATTATAGCTTTACAGTGGATTTTAGAATTTTAAAATGTCTACCGGTGGAATAACCGGTTAATTCTGAAAAGTGCCCAAAATGTTTGATTTAAAATCAATACTATCGGAACTTCTTACAGTTAAATTCTCTACTGTTAAAAAATTTTAAATCAAAAATTATCAAAGTTCATGCCAATAACAGATCCAGTGCTCAGCATTGTCACTCTTCCTACGTCATTAATGCATAAAAGTATAACGTTCCAAGTACGTGATCTATAAACGTCATTTATTCGTCGTATTTTGACGTCTCTGGTCTGTGACTTTTTGCCGTTATTTTCACATCATGTTAACGTGATGTCTGACGTGATAAGGTCACAAATGTTTACTAAAATGTGACGTTAATATCACGTGACCTTGTTTACTGGGTAAGCATGTCTTTTGGAGAAATTTACGCTACCAAACGAGTTTGCAGACAACATTTTACCGAGGACTGTTTCAGTGTAAATAAACGAAACCTTAACTATGGTGCAGTTCCTACAGTTACTGTATTAGGTGAGTAAAGGTAATGTTTTATTAAGAGTGAATGTTGTTGCATGTGCAATAATTGAATTTTACTCCCGAAAAAGAAAACTTCAAATTTTTATACTAAACATTTTAAGCAGCTTTATTTAGGATATTATGATTTAATAATGTAATTATATGCTAGGTGAAAAATGTCAAACTAGAATACAGAAAATTTATTATGAAAAGTAAAAGCGAAGAGTGGTAGGTAAGTCATTGTAAGAGTTGTTTTTGATAAAAAAAATTGCTATGTTCGGATTTGAAACTTATGTATGATGTAATAATTATAAATTCTGTAAAAATTTAAGGTATTACAATTTACTGTATTTCTTTAAAATAGGTAAGATAATAAATACTTTAAAAATGTATGGAGAAAAGTTAACATTTATTATTAGTTAACACGTAAAGTGCCAAGCGAGTCCTAAGTGGACTCGCAGACTTATTACAGTTTCTGGCCTAACAGCACCTCCGTTGTCTTGCAGAACCGAAAAACACACAGCCAATAATGGCCTGGTGGACTGGAGCATGTATTTGATCCAGTGAAAACCTAACTGTGATCTCACTTGGCCAAATTATGTTATTTCATTGAACTAAAACATGTACATACTATTTTACAAGTGGGCTGACAGGCTCAAATTTTTTTCTTCTATTGTGGCACTTTACGTGTTTATTCATTTTATAATGAAATAATGTAATCATGTACAAAATTCAACTCAATTAAAAATTGTAGGAATACAAGAAGCTAAATCTTGGAATCATAAGGTGTCCCAAGATTATCAGCCGTCAAATATCATGCCTGTTGTTATGATAAATGTTGAACAGCCCACGCCCAGTACATCAACATCTATGGATTTCACTTATTGCCCTCCATCAACTGTAACAGGTATGATAATAAAAGTTTTGTGTTTCATAAGATAAGTGAATATAATAATGTAAAAATAATAAAATATTTATGTTTGAAAATGATAATTTCTTGACGGACTTAAGAAAATATGTAGGAGTAATATGTTGACATTTCAGTTGATAGTTCAATCGATTTTTTTTTACTTCAGTCTTGATAAAATTGACAACCCAGAGTGAAACATCGACATGTACTACTACATATTTTACTTTGTCTGCCTAGATATTAACAATTTATTACATATCTCATTATTTGCAGAATATGTTTCTTCGAAAGAAATACATACACCTTTGGATAGTGAAACAATTCATAAGGACTGTGCCATACTAACAGGTAATCTTACAATAATTAGTGGACTAAAAGAAACTTTTAAATATTCACATGTTCTTGATGTTTTCATTGAATAGTTATTTCATATCACATTATTTGCAGACTATATTTCATTGAATGAAAAACTTACACCTACGGCTAGTGAAACAAACCGTGAGAATTGTACCACACCAACAGGTAATGTAATAATTAGTGCACTACAAAATATATTTAAATGTTTATATATTCAGGGAAACATTGTAAAGGTTTGCTACAACAGTTGGGAGTAACTCGTCAGACTCAACTAACACCAAAGAAAAGGACATTGTATAAGCAAATGTCGGCAATGAAGAAAAAAATGTATGAAATGAATCAAAGAAACTGTCATTCAAGAAACGTTTATCTTTAGCTCAGAAATACAGCTATGGAGATATGGCGAAGTTTACTGCACACAATTCACCAACTGTGCAGAGATTTTTTGAATCTCAATTAAGATTAGCAGGCACTAAGCACAAAGGACGTAGATTCACGTTTCAGGAGAAAGTTTTGGCTTTGTCATTGTTCAAACATAGTGGAAAAGCCTATAAACTGTTGCAACAAATATTTATTTTGCCATCACGCCAAACCCTAAGAATGTTACTTAGTCATGTAAATATTACTGCAGGAAGCAACAATTTATTAATGACATATTTAACAAAAATGGTAACAAAACTGAACTACCAGGACTGCTTCTGTGTTCTTATTTTTGATGAAATACAACTATGTCCACATGTTGATTATTGCACCTCAAATGATAAAATGATAGGCTTTGAAGACTTTGGAATGAATAATAATACAAGTAAATTTGAAGATCATGCTCTTGTATTTATGGTTCGAGGAATTAAAAAATCATGGAAGCAGCCTCTTAGCTAAACCTTTTGCCAAAGTCAAACAAGTTTTATTGTTTCTAATACATACATATTTCTTCACATTATCTCACAGCATTATATTTACAGTTATTAGTCCAAAGTGTCTTATTTTTATATTTACTTTTCACATAGAAGTAAATTTTGTTTGTGTACCGTCAAGTAAATATACTTTACAGTACAATTTTACTCGTTTTAAAATGTGTTTTCTTTAGTCCCAAAGGTATTTATTTTTTGTATTAATGGTAAATCGAATGTTTTGCATTTGGTTAGTTTTATCGAATTCTATTATAATAATAATCTGTTACACTTACTAGATATATATTAAAAATAAAATTAAAAAAAAATGAAATAGGAAATCAGGCGACAATTTTCAAATTTCGCGCTTTTTTTATTAGTTTCGCGGCCGAGCACCAATTTTACAGCGCCATTAATATGGCTTCACTTTTGTATATTAAGTTACCTATCTTCTCTTATATATGATCTGTGGCTTTATTGTAAAGAAAATCCCATTTTATTATTGTGTGACAACCACGAAAGCCACGTTAACATAGAAGCTATTAATTATGCAAGGGAGAATGGAATAATTTACCTATCGTATCCACCCCATACATCTCATCGTCTCCAACCACTGGACGTGGGGGTATTTGGACCTTTTAAGTCGAAATTGAAAACAGCTTTTAACGACTGGCATATTTCAAATCCTGGAAAAACTGTCACTATCTATAATATTCCCAAATTAGCTACAATAGCTTATTTCCAATCATTTACAGCAAAAAACATTATTAGTGGATTCACTACACCAGGAATATGGCCCTTTAATAAACTCGCATTTGGAGATAAAGATTTTACTCCCATTCAAGTTTATAATTTCAATAAACCTGCAGTAAATACCAACGATGAAAATTTTTGGTGACCCTGATTTGACACATCAAGTTTGAATAACTGTCAATCTTACACAATTTTCTTTTTTAACTTAAAAGCTTACCGAATGGCTGAGAAACGAGAAAACGATGAACTTGCAAAGCACAAATATAATCTCGAATCTTCAAATTTTTCAGTGTTACCAACCCTACAGCTATATTCAGACTTTTTTTTTTCAATTATGATCATTCGAATAATGAAAACGTCGCTTCTTAATCCCATTTATTAACGAATCGAAATTTATTTAAATTTATACTTTGTTATCACACGTTACAATGAAAATCACTACTTGTAACATAAGAGAGCAAGTTTAGAGAGAATCAAATTAGAATGCAAATTAGACACTAAGACTTGTTGCTTGCACTGAAAAAGTCAATCGGTGACGTCCGAATCCGTCGACAAATCAACTCCGTCATAAGTCATAAAACTAGTGAAATTTTACTCTCTCAAATTTTCATAAATCTGATTGACCGTTAAATTCAAAATTAAATTTTAACTCGTCAAGAGAATGGAGAGAAAAATCATGAAAAAAAAAAAAGAAAAGGAATTGAATGGGCGCTAATTGCCAATTAATTTGCTCATAATAATAAAATTCTGTTCTAATAAGTGCGATGGCACAATTATATTATAGGTAGAAACAATAATTATAATAAACAAAAAAATCGTCATGTGTGAATGAATGTTATGCTCGACGTATGTACGTATTTCGTTTTATAATTAGCGGTCTAGAAATTCGGAAAATTATGCTCCTTCGTCCTTTCGCTTAGCAAATAGGAGAAAACATGCAAATCAGATTTGAACGAGACGTTACCACAGTATAAAGAATACAGTAGCGCAACTCGCTTGTCGGCACTTTGATCTCTTTACTGGATTTTCATTGACGTTGAGTGGGAAGTGGGGATGTATCGAATGCTGTGGTCCTTTTCTAAGTGAGACTTCGTTGCAAATTGTAAAGTCACACGCCAGGGCCGGATTTTGTATTTTTTTGTATTTTGTGGACGTGGTAAAAAGTAACAAAGCATACACGCAAAAACGGATTTTGTTAAATAAAACAAAATTGTGTCAACTCAACTAAATTATTTGTTTAAATAGCAGCAAACAAATCTTCATTCAAGTCAAATAAATATTTCAGTTACAAGAACTTAGTCAAGTCAACAAAATTTGTATTTGTAAGTAAAAAAATCTTTACTTGTAGAATATTTACTTTGCAGTAGTTTTCCAATATTTTTCTTTTACTTTTACATACAAGGTGATTCACGGTGACTGCCCTTTTAGATGACTACGGAAACTCTGTAACGGACGGTTGAAAATTTGTAAATGCGAGAAAAGCATTTGATATTGCTCATCAAGAAAAAGATTATCGAGTATTGTTACTGGAAATGAAGAATTTGAAATCACTCTGTTGACTTAAACTGTTGCCAGCACAAAAGTACGTAGTATGTAGTTAAACGGGATCAAAAATAATTATTCTTTAGACATTATATTCTAATTAGGTATAAAATTATGTAATTTGTATGTGTTTATAATTTTTGTTCATAGATACCTGTTTCTGCTTTTAAGCCTTCATCAAGCTGCTAACGTCAAATTACAAATTAAGAAAATAATCGTTACACGTCAAACTGAGCCGAGGTTTATTGATGTAATTCCAAAACGTCGAAAATTTTGTTTGGTGACTATAATGTTTTGTGACACAGCCAATAATTATTTGAATATAAAACTTACGCGATTCTTCTTTACTTTAATTGTAATTAAAAGACTGTAGTGGATCAGTAAATGAAAAAAAAACTTTATTTTTAATCAGATAATGAGTAACTTTATCTGTTCATAATTTATTGCCACCCGGCAAAAGGTTTAGTATTATTAAATATACGTAAAAAAAAGTCCACTTTTTTTTTGCCACGACAGTACACGGCGTTAACAATAATTAGGAAAATGCAGTATTAAAATATTACGAAAACCGGCCCGTATTCTCATCCTTTGGTTAATTTAATAACGTGGCAACCCATGTCCGTCACTCTCTACACATTAACATTGACATAAAGCTATATCGTTTCTTCTTCATCTTAATCACAACTTTAGTTAAATACGACTTGAATCATAACATCAGAATACGGGCCACTGCCTATACAATATCGAAAAAAAAATTGCATTTCGGATTAGTTGGCACAAGAACAAGTCAATTAAGTTATCCGTTGTTTAAAATTGTCAAATTTATTAAGAAAGATATTTATTAAGAAAGAGAGATATTCTCTACTTTTTTTTACAATTTTTGGCAAGTTCGAATTTTTCAGACATGGCATACATCAAAATTTCTAGAAAAAGTAATGCCATCATAAAGTAACCCCAAAGTTCATTGTGGACATGCACTTTGAATTTGGCGCCATACTTCTAACAAATATTGATTAAATTTCAGAGTCGACAAGTTATTTTGTCTGTTTGAGTGTCTCGGGCACATCTTTGATGTTTCATTTCACTGTTACCATTCTTATACAGAGCGTTCATAAATGATTGAAAGTCGTTTGAATTTGGCGCGCAGTCACGCTAGTAATTTTCGTCTTACGAAGTTGGAATTACAGCCACGCCCCGTTCGCCAGTAGCGTGCTTTTGTTCACGTTGTGATTTCCGTATTTTCGTTGAATTAATAACCAGCAGCGAATTATTCCACATTATTATGTCACACCAGGACAAGCAACAAATAAAAAAGTCTTGCCAACTTCAATAGATGTCACCTCAACTGATCAACCAAACGTACTTTCGCTTACCGTTATACATTTAACTAACACTGCTTCAACTACCCGAATTAGTCCGTCACATCCAAAAGTTTCAATTACACCAGAAATGATTCGTCTATATCCAGTTGCTGACAAGAAGAAACAAGTAAAGAAAGGTGGGCAGCCAGAAAAATCTAGAATTTATACAGATACTCCAGAACAAAATAGAACTCAAGAGCTGCAAAGGAGTAAAGACGAGAAGAAAGTAGAGAAAGAAAACAAACTAAAAGCAAGAGAAATGAAACGTATCCTATCCCTTTCGTGTGATTCAAATTTGACACGCCCAAGAAAGAAATATAGAAAGAGAACTCCTTCACACTCTGATATTAGTTTGAGGGAAACTTCTACTTCAAGTCCGGACATTTATAAAGAGAATGACCAACTTTCAGATGAAGACCCTATCGAACTAATTCCGGAGAATATTAAAACCTGACAATTTCATATTGGTAAAATTTGAAAAGAAAAAGTCTGTAGGCCAAATAATAAGTCATTACAGTCTTACAGAATACAAAGTATCATTCTTAAGGAAGAAACCGGGTCCTTGGACTTTTGCTTTTCCATATGGACTGGATGAAGCGATAGTTTTCTTTACAGATGTCATTTTGATATTACCTCATTCTGTGTCTTCTACTACGGCTAGAACGTCTGCTATGTTTACTTTTCCTGTAGATTTAAGTGCGTATAATGTACAGTAGTTAATTTTTTTTTTTTTGACTTTAAAATGTTCATCAAAAATTAAATTATTATTCATCTCATACTTACCAAATAAAAATAAAATTTAAGTTTAAATAAGTATTAATGGGAAAGTTTATTTTCTTGATTTTTCTTAAAATTTGTACGTGCAATAAAGACTTATAATGAAAAAATTATTTATGTATGAATCTACCTCTGTGTGTACAAAGGTGCCCCCTTAAATGTATGAAGGTACTCCCATCGAGGGGTACGATTTCCTTACTTTGAAAAAAGCAGCATTTTTTATTTATATATAATTTAAACGAATTTCTAATCTAGTTTTTATTTGAATTGAACATATACATTGACCTGTGATATGAAAAAAAAGTGTATAATATGATTTAACGAAATTTTATAAGTATATTGGGAAAAACTATACGAAGGATCCCAATCTTCCCCTACTTCCCGGCGGCGTCATCGACGAAGCGAAGCTTCCAGAAAGATTCGCGCAGAGAAACCGCACGAGGGGTACCTCAATAAAAGCAGGACGGGGCGCGCGATTTAATTCCCACATAAAATTATGTTTCTTTTTCTTGGCTTTAAATGTAGTAAAGGGCAGAGGATTTTACACCCTTACGTTCCCTTACGCCCCAGTGTCAAAGCGGCCTCAACCCGAAACGCTAATCCACCCCCCCTCGGATCGCTACACCTTTACTGCGGCAATTAAGCGAAGCAAGCGTATTTAGGGTGGCCGTTAAAAGATCACGTAACGATGCGAAGGCGCCGCGTTCGGATTAACTAAATATAGTAGACGGATCGACGAGGGCGAAGTAATTTGGTTACTTGGCGATCGAATAAAACGCGTGAGAGCGAAGGGTGTGGGTTTTCGTTTCCGCGCGTTATTTAAACTGGAATCGCGTTCTGCGCCATCTGTCGCGATAAAATGCTAACGTTAACGCGAAGTAATTTGGAAACCGTGCGCATTTCGCGTCAGCGCCATCTATTGTGATTTTCGTGAAAGGTATCTCGCGCTTGTTCGTTCTTTAAGTGAACAGAGTGTTTTACATTATTCACGAATAAGCGCAAAGTATATTTTTAACGGCTTTGATTCGATACTCACATTCAGCGGTGTCTGTTGTTATAAGCGTTAAGTGCCGTAGTTAACATGAGAGTAATTTCAAATTTGCGCCGTCTGTCAATAGCGAACGCCATCTGTTGAGATTTGCGCGAACAACACAACACAAGCGAATAACGGAAAGTAGCGTCGTCGTTATTGTCTTCGTTATAAATTATAAAGAAAAACCGAAAACACGATCGCCAATTGTTCAATCGCTGCGAATTTGAACTTGCCGGCTTTCAAAATTGGGCGCGAAATTCGAATTTCAAAGGCGCGCGAATTCTGAATTTCCCGGTCGTTTTTAAATCGGCGCGAAGTTCGAATTTTTAAGGCGCGCCTTACTAAACGTCGCGTTAATAAACAAGCGAACAACGAAGGAGAGTACCGTCATCGCTGTAAATTAAGAAACAAAAAAAAAAACACACACGATCACCAATTGTTCGATCACTACGAATTTGAATTTCCCGGTCGTTTCCGAAGCGGCGCGTAATTCGAATTTTAAAAGCGCGCGAATTTCGAATTTCCCGGTCGCTCTTAAATCGGCGCGAAATTCGAACTTTAAGGGCGGGCGAATTTTGAACCCTCTTCGTCTCAACCGACGCAATGGAAACATTGGAATTTTTTGTCTCACTAAACGTCGCATTAACAAAACAAGCGAAAGCGCCTTCTCATCGTCATCGAGGAAGCGACCGAACGTTTCGAACTGGCTTGAATTTCCCGGCGGCCGTTTACGAATCAGCGCGAATTTCGAACATTAAAGGCGCGCGAATTTTGAATTTCCCGGTCGAACGAACAAATAGACAAAAGCACATCGCCACTATGCACGCAGACAAGAAACTATTTTGTTCCGATAACCGAATATTTTAATTTCCCCGCCAATTTTGAATTCCATTCGTTTCTCTTCCCTTGTTCTCGAAATTGACTTCTTCGAAGACAAAATAAAAATAAATAGAAACGCGAAAAATTTTGCTTCGAATCTCGTTTTACTAAACCGCAAACTAACGAACGAACAAATAGACAAAAGCCACCATGCACGCAGACGAGAAACTCTTTTGTTCCAATAACCGAACGTTTTAATTTCCCCGCCGTTCTTGAATGGCGCGAAATTTGAATTTTGAAAGCGCGCGCGTTTTGAACTCTGTTCGTTTCAAACCGACGCGACGCGAACTAGAAACAAACAGACAGCAGACTAATAAACAAACGAATAACAAAAAGTGTTCATCGCCATTTGTTGACAACGAGCGAATCTTCGAATTTCCCGCCGTTATTGAATGGCGCGAAATTTGAATTTCGAAAGCGCGCGAATTTCGAACTCTATCGTTTCAATTGGCGCTGCGCGCCCTCTAGAATTTCGTCCCACCGAATTCCATCGGATTAACAAACAGTTAATAACAGGAAGCGTAGTCGAACACAACCGAACATTCAAGTCAGTTTTTAAATCGGCGCGCTGTTTCATTTACAAGACCGAACGTTGTTTAAACAGTTTTTATTTAAACCGGCGCGCGAAATTTGAATTTTAAAAGGCGCGCCAAATTTGAATCCTATTCGTTTCGACTGACGCAACGCGAACTTGTCTTCGGTAAATATCAAATTAATAAACAAATGAAGAACGAAAAGCGCCGTCTCTCACCGTTATCGAGGAAGAAATTCTTTCGTTTAAACAACCGAACGTTTCGAGCAAACAAAAAAAAGCGCAACCATTGTCATTGTTAAAAGAAAAAAATTCTTCGATTTAAATTTTAAGCGACCTAACATTTCAAGTCAGTTCGGTCATTGTTTAAATTGGCGCGAAATTCGAATTCCACGAACTAGAACCTCGCGAAACAACGGACGGCGGACTAACAAACGAACAAATAACAAAAGCACATCGCCGTTATTTAGACTCTTGTTTATAACGAACGAAGGTTTAAATCTCCCGCAGTTTGTAAATTGGCGCGAAATTTGAATTTCAAAAGCGCGCGAATTTTGAATTCCATTCGTTCCAAACGAGACGCGACGCGAACCAGAACCTTGTAAGGCAACAGACGGCGGACTAATAAACGAAAGAATAACAAAAGCACATCGCCATTTGCTCACGATGAGCGAATCTTTGAATTGCTCACCGTTTTGAAATTGGCGCGAAATTTGAATTTTGAAAGCGCGCGCATTTTGAATTCCATTCGTTTCAAACTGACGCGACGCGAACTAGAACCTCGTGAAACAACAGACAGCTGACTAATAAACGTACAATTAACAAAAGCGCATCGCCGTTATTTATTTATTTATTTTATTCATAACGGGCGAAATTTGAATTTTAAGAGCGCGCTGACTTTGAATCCTATCCGTTTGAAACTGACGCAACTCCAACTAGAACGTCATAAAACAACAGACGGCAGACTAACAAACGAACAAACAACAAAAGCACATCGCCATTTGTTCGTAACGAGCGAATCTTTGAATTTCCCGCCGTGAATATCAAATACCTAGCAAATATCAAATTAATAAACAAATAAAGAACATTTTACGTAGGAAAGACAGTAGATTTAATAAAACGCGGACAGCATGGACCAATTGATCTAAAGTTGACCAGGTTGATGATTGAAGGAGGTGATTGAATAAAACGTGTGAGTGTGAAGGGGGTGAGTTTTCCTTGCGATATTAAAGTTAGGACAGGCGGCGGCAGCGTCTCCACAACAAAATTGCAAAGTAATTGAAATAGAGAGAAAAGGGCGAAGTAATTATTATAAAGTGGGAGTGAGAAGGGGGGATTAAAAACATTAAAGTGACGACCGGGCGGCGCCTCCACCATGACTATAAAGTATTTCGTCGCGTTAAGGCTGGGCGATCATCATCGACGATGAATTCTTAATTCTATAAGCGCGCCCCCAATTAACGTTTCGTCACATAAAGCGCGAAACGCCGCCCCGCCTCGCCCCATCCCACCACGCACATGCGACACCGGTTTTCACTTATCTAATCAACTATCATCATTGATCCTCTCGGCCCTAATTCCGGAGATGAGCGGAAGAACATTCCGCCCCCAAATAAATAATTACTCGATTTAAGTCGAACGCGCGCCCCGGCTAAGTGATTTCGCGCTCGATTCGCTCGTCGTGATCCGCCGTAATCGCCCGAACTGATTTGTTCAGGTGATTTACCGCTTACATGTATCTTCGAATGCCGGAGGGTTCGAGACGAGTCGGTCAATAGTCTGTACGTGGAAACAGCTTCTGTATACCTATATCGTAACAATATAATTTGGTTGACTTTCAAAAATGCTACCCTTACAAGAACACATACAATTAAAATCACTATCCCATAAAAAAGAAGAAACAAATCTCTAATTGGATTGATTATAAAATGAGCGAGTTATGGTATAATTCAAACAATTAATGTGTCTACGAGGGGAAATAACTGTTTAGATAACATTTTCACAAATTTGAATCCTGACAATTTTGTAGTTGCTATTGAGAACATAATCATATCTGATCATTTAAGGCAAAGTATAAAAGTAAATATTCCTTTTGAAAGTAAAAATAACAGTTTAAATGAACACTACTGTAGGCCAATTACCAAAGTTGGTTGTAACACTTTTCATAATATCTTGTCTGAAACAGACTGGGATTTCATAGGTGACAGCAATTCTGATATAAATACCTCTTTTAATAATTTCCTGGATCATTATATTGAAGCTTTTTTGTATGCTTTTCCCGAAGTCAAATTTAAATCTAAAAATGGAAAGAATAATGTGAAATGGTTTACTAATGATTTGAAAGTAATGCGTGAGAAAGTAAATCTTTTTAAGGAATTATACAATAAACATAAACTGAAAGAATTTGGTGTCCTGCATAATAATCTCAGATCTCAATATAGAATTGCACTTGTAACTGCAAAAATTAATGCGAATGATAAATTAATTAACAATTCTAATAATAAGGTCAAAACTATTGTAACTAGGATAAGAGCACTAACAAAGATGTATAGCGAAAATGCAGTCGGCCATAACGTAAACATGAAGAGATAACGTAAACAAAAGTTGCCTTCGTCGAAATTATGTAACGTATGACTCATCCGAGATGCAACTGCAGGAAACGGACCACCTGCACAGCGGGTCGTGTGCAAAAATTATGATTCATCTACAGGAATTACACATGTATGTACAACTTTCAAGGCAACAATTGACGTCACAAAACCCCTATAAAAAGCCGCTAGAGCAAACGCTAAAGAGAGTGTTAGAACCAATCTCTTCAGAGTGTCATGTAGACTAGTTGTCTTTTAGTGCCCCAATATATACGATGTAAGTAAATTGTAAACATTGTTAATTAATTAGTTAATAATAAATGTTTTGTTATATTAAGCTACGTCCCTAATTTCATGTTACTTCAAATATTACCGTAACACTATGTGGCAATTAATCAATACTCAAAGAAATAAATTACCTAATACTCCTACCACTTTCAGCGCTGATGTCTTTAACAATTTCTTCATTAATATTCCAAATGTAATATCACAAAGCATTCCTACTTCCAATGTTGATCCCCTGTATTATTTGGACACTTCGTCGTCTACTATTCCCTGTTTCAGCTTTACGGAAATTAGCTTTAATGTAGTTAGAGATATCGTTATGTCGATGAAGAACAATAATTCTAAAGATGTGTATGGTCTGAATACAAGTATTATAAAAAAAAGTTTAAATAATATCATTTTGCCTTTAACTGTCTTAACTAATAGATGTATCAAAAGTGGTTTGTTTCCTGATTGCTTAAAAAAAGGCCCTAGTCGTCCCCCTTTTCAAATGTGGAGATAATTGATAATTACAGACCCATCTCGTTATTACCTATATTCATTGGAAAAGTTCTCAGTATTCAGATGGTAAAGTTTTTTGATGAAAATAATCTTTTTACCGGTAACCAATATGGCTTCAGGAAAAATTGTAATACAACAGATGCCCTTATGCATTTTGTAAACAGTACGATTGACTGTTTTGAAAGGGGTGAACATTCACTGTCCATTTTCTGTGACTTGAGTAAGGCTTTTGATTGTGTATCCCACTCTATCCTTTTGGATAAACTCAATCACTATAATTTTGATGTTAATAGTATAAAGTTACTTACATCTTATCTATCTAATAGAAAACAACAAGTTTATTTGAATGGTGTTCATCTCGATCCTAAGTTAAATTGGAATTCCCATATACAGGAACTTTCTGGTAAATTATGTAGTAACATTTTCTTGCTCCGTAACCTTGCCAATACAGTCTCAAGACAATCTTTATTAGCAGCCTATTATGCGCTTATTCATTCATTAATATCTTACGCTATACTGATCTGGGGTCATTGTTCTAGTGCTGATAGAATATTTTCGCTTCAGAGAAAAGCTGTCAGAATAATTGGAAATCTGGGTTTTAGAGATGACTGTAGACTGAAATTTTGTGAATTTCAAATCTTGACTTTTCCTTCTATCTTTATTCTGCAGTGCCTCCTGTTTGCTCATAATCATCTCAATACTCTGGTTCATAGAAAAAATATTTGTCCTAAATTTTTCAGATTAAACAAAGCAAAATACGGGCCAAATGATATAGGTATCAAACTTTACAATCATCTACCTTTATTTGTGAGACAGTGGTCGCCAACCATATTTAAAAAAAAAAAAATTACTTCACTTTTAAAAAGTAATGCGTTTTATTCAATTGATGAATTTCTGACTTTTGTAAAAAATACTAATATTTTCGCTTAATCTTAACAGGGATCACCCTACTACCCAGCTGTTTCTTTCTAGCAGTATATATATAGTTACTGTTTCATTACTTGTCATTATTGTTGTTATTACTGTTAACTTGACGACTGTAAAACACTTGTGTTATTTACATAAATAAAATATCAAAATATCAGATGTGATACATGACACGGTTGAAATTTGAAAGAGGATTCTTAAGCCGGATGAGATATAGATGTGTAATGACTACTGGTGGATCAAAAAAAAAAAGTAGTGAGGTTAAGAAAACGACGCACATGTAAGTTACACACGTGTTCATCAATAAATACAGAAAAAGTAGGTACGTGGCTAATTTCTTTCTAAATACAAATTTCAAAATGTTGGAGAACAGCAGCATGTTTAAGCGTCCAAAGGAAATGAATTTCAGCGAAAATGTTGCAGTCAAATGGGACCTGTGGAAGCAACAGTTCGAATGGCAATTTCTGAAGAGGAGGCAACGGAGAAAAAGAAGATTGCTATATTCCTGAATGTCATAGGTGAGGAAGGAGTAAAAATTTATAATTCGTTTAAGTTAAATGATCCTGAATTAAATCTGAAAACGGTAATGAAAAAATTTGAACAGTACTGCAAACCCCGAAAGAACATAATTTACGAACGGTTCTGTTTTCTAAATATTAAACAAAAAGAAAGTCAGCCCTTTGATTCTTATTTAACAGAGTTAAAAACTGCGGCTATGTGAATGCGAGTATAAAGATCAAACTGATTCTATTATCGGAGATAAAATTATTTTTGGCTTGAAAGATAGAGCATTACAAGAAAAGTTATTCAATGAGAAAGATTTAACTTTAGAAAAGGCAACGGAATATTGCAGAAATTCAGAAATTAGTAAAAAGCAAATTAGAGAATTTACAGGCGAATCTGTAATAAATTCAGTAAATCGTAATACAAAAATTTCAAAGTATTCAAGCAAAAATAAAAATTCAAATACAAATTTCAAAAATACAAACAAAATTCCAGACAAGAAATTAATCAATGCCCTGCATACAATCAAATTTGACGGAAATGTAATAAATTAAGTCATTATGCAAAGATGTGCAGGTCAGGTGAATTTAATAAAAAAGTGGTTAATGATTGTAAAGTTAAAGAAGAAGAATCTGTATCGATAAGTCATTTACAAATTAATGACGTAAAAGAAAGTTCACATAATAATTTCAGTTCTATTAATGAATGGACGGAAAAAATTCAAATAAACGGAATTTAAACTAGACTCTGGAGCTAAAGTCAGCATATTACCATTAAAAATTTATTGGAGATTAGGACTAGATAGATTAGAAAATACTAACGTCACTCTGCAAGCTTATGGTCCAAGAAAATACAAATTAAAACCTACTGGGTGTATTTCAACCAAATGTACAACTAAGGCTGGTAAACAATGTCAAATCAAATTCATAGTAATTAACTGCAATACACAACCAATTTTAGGATTAGAGGATTGTCTAAAATTAAAATTAATAAAACGAATAGAATCAATAAAAACTGAGATAAAGGCTGAAGATGAAATACTTAAGAAATTTTCACAAGTTTTTACGGGAATTGGAAAAATGCCAGGAAAACATCACATTACATTAAATTCTGAAATAAATCCAGTAATAAATAAATTCACCAAGACTCGTACCGCAAAAGCTGCATGACAGGTTAAAGGACACTTTAAATAAATTGGAAAAATCTGGAATAGTAGCCAAGGTAAATAAACCAACTGACTGGGTTAATAACTTGGTAATTATTGAGAAACCAAACAAGGAACTTCGACTGTGTTTGGATCCAAGGGACCTAAATGTGGCAATCAAGCGAGAAATTCACAGCATTCCAACAGCAGAAACGATTATTCAAAATCTTCGTGGTAAGGAAATTTTTTCAGTCTTCGGCATGCGTCAAGGATTTTGGCAGATAGAATTGGATGAAGAAAGTGCTAATTGCTGTACATTTAACTCTCCATTTGGTCGCTACAGATTCAATCGTCTTCCATTTGGGTTGTCATCTGCCCCAGAAGTGTTTCAGAAGAAAAATGAACAACTGTTTGGTGATGTGCCAGGTGTGTATGTGTATTTTGATGACTTAATAGTGAGTGGTACAAGTGAAGAAGAACACGACAAAAATTTAGAGACTTTATTACGTAGAGCGCTAGAAAACAATGTA
The DNA here is from genome assembly GCA_958336345.1 of Dorcus parallelipipedus. Taxonomy (NCBI): domain Eukaryota; kingdom Metazoa; phylum Arthropoda; class Insecta; order Coleoptera; family Lucanidae; genus Dorcus; species Dorcus parallelipipedus. The sequence continues at coordinate 47,542,049 of OY284479.1, forward strand.
AAGCTAAATCCTGAGAAAATTCAATTTAAAATGAAAGAAATAAGATACTGTGGTCACATAATTTCAAAAAATTCAGTAAAAATGGACACCAAGTACATTAAAGCGGTAACTGAATTAGAAATGCCTCAAAACAAAAAACAATTACTTGGCTTTCTTGGATTTATGAAATATTTAAATAAATTCATACCTAATTTGTCAACAATTACGGCGCCATTACGCAACTTAACAAAAGACAATGTACAATTTCAGTGGCATCCAGAACATACCCAAGCTGTTAACAAATTAAAAACAATTGTAAGCAATCCGCCAGTTCTAAGAATGTTCAATCCGAATGAACAATTAGTTATTCAAACAGATGCATCAAAAGATGGCCTGGGAGCTTGTTTGCTTCAAAATTCTCAACCAATAGCATTTGCTTCTCGTGCTTTAACCAAAAGTGAACAGTTTTATGCTCAAATTGAGAAAGAGCTATTAGCTATTGTGTTCGCATGTACAAAATTTCACTATTATATTTATGGCAGGCAAGTAATTGTTCATTCAGATCATAAACCTTTAGAAAGTATATTTAAGAAAACTATAAATCAAATTTCACCAAGATTACAGCGAATGCGTTTGTCATTATTAAAATATGATTTAAAAATTGAATTTTTGAAGGGATCCTTAATGTACATAGCCGATTATCTTTCTAGATCAATTCTTAAAGAAAGTGAAATTGAAAATCCAGAAAAAGAGCAATTTTTGGTTCATACATCTGTAGTTCATAAATCTGTAGTAATGTCAGACGAAAAGAAATTAGAGTTTCAGAAAAAAACAGCAGAAGATGAGAATCTTAAAAAAATAATCGAACTATGCACATATGGATGGCCAAACAATTCTCACAAATTGTCCACTAGTGTGAAGCATTATTGGAAATTGAGACAAGATATTACTGTAGATGAGGGATTAGTTTACTATAATGAAAGACTTGTAATTCCTGAATGTTTGAAACTGTACATGTTAAATTTACTGCATGAAAATCATTTAGGGACTGAAAAGACAAAAGCTAAGGCGAGAGACTTGTTATACTGGATTGGAATGTCAAAAGATATTAGTGAGTTTATAAGTAATTGCGAAATTTGTGAAAAATTTCAAAAGAATAACCCGAAAGAGCCATTAATACCATACGAATGTCCGAATAGACCCTGGTCCAGAATTGCAGCAGATATATTGTATTATGGAGGAAGTGAACATTTAGTAGTAATAGATTCGTATAGTAAATGGTTAGAACTAAAGAAATTGAAATACAAACATTTCAAAGAAATTTTTTCAAGGCAAGGAATACCTGATATCTTAATTAGTGATAACATGCCTCTTGATAGCTACCAATTTAAAAATTTTGTAAGAGATTATCAGTTTAAATCCATAACTTCTAGCCCTCGTTACCCACAGTCTAACGGCCTAGCAGAAAAAGCTGTTGGCATTGTAAAAAGCTTGTTTAGAAAAGGAAAAGACATAGACTTAGCGTTAATGGATTATAGAAATACTCCAATAGTAACTTTAGGCTTATCTCCAAGTCAACTTTTAAATAGTCGTAGATTAAAAGGAAAAATTCCGGTTACTGCAAATAAACTAAATCCAACTTATGTAAACCGAGAGATAATCCATGAACGTTTGAAGAAATGTCAAGAAAGGCAAAAGCATTATTATGATAGAGGTGCAAAGCCATTAACAAATTTAGAAATAGGACAGAATGTATATATTAAAAAAGACAATGATTGGGAAAAAGGTAGAATAGAATTTAAGCATGACACGCCTAGATCATATGTAGTTAGGGATGAAAATAATAAATTACTGAGGAGAAACCGTCGACAGTTGAGATTTTCAAAACATGATTTTGTTCCTCGAAATCAAAATATTGATCAAGATAATGAGACTGTTACTTCTCGTAATTTACAAACTGATATAACAACTAACGTAACTGTAAATACCCCGATTAGTAATAATAATAATAATTGTAATGTAGATAAAGACAACAATTTACAACTAAGTCAAGAAAGAAGCGACAGTGCTGAAGTAAATGAAAGACTAAAACGAGAAAGGAGATTGCCCATAAGATTTGAAGATTATGTGTTACAAAACTTAAACAGGGGCGTGTAAGGATTGAGTTTTAATATGAGAGATTGGCAACACTGCGAGGGACATACGATGAAGCGTGCCTAGAGGGGTACCAGATATAACGTATGTTGTAACATAACAAGCTAGTTAAGTGAAATGTTAGTATTCATTAGTTGTAATAAAGGTTAATAACAAATTAAGCCTATAGAAAACCCGCTCAGCCAAGAACCAAACAGTAACAATATAATTTGGTTGGCGTTCTAATTGGATTGATTATAAAATGAGCGAGTTAGATGTGATACATGACACGGTTGAAATTTGAAAGAGGATTCTTAAGCCGGATGAGATATAGATGTGTGATGACTACTGGTGGTTGGAATGAGACCCACAAGTGATGTGTGCACGGGTGGGTTCACTTAGGTGGGGGGTGGGGGGGGGGGCAGAGGGAGCAGCGCCAATTCGTCTTATATCCCCTCTGGATGTGCCACTTTCCTCAAAGTCAGGCTGAAGTTTGAGACACGATCGAAAATGTGGCGACGTGGATTCAACAAGTTTGCGCCCAAAGTGAAAGTCTCTGGAAAAGTGAGGGCCACACTCGCGGCTTCTTAAATAAATACGGAGACGAGAGAGCGAGAGAGAGAATTTCTGGCGGGACGAAAATATCCTCAAAGATAAACGAACCGATTAATTTATGTTGATACGTCGCGGGGCTCGTCGCGTTGCGCTCGCGCGAGACAGGCGGGGGCCGTCCATTGTTTCCTCGCTAAGCTTTGATAAAAGGTTCGCAGCGTAAACACAAACACAAATTTAATTAAACTCTCTCCGATAAGTTAAGGGGGCGCGGGGGCGATTTAAAGCGAGCGGATTTCGCGTGGGGGGCCGTAAAATAAACACGCGTGCCGCACGAGGATGTGCTTGCGTCGCCTAACGTAAACATATTTTTCGGAACGACCCAGCTCGGGCAACTTGCCTGCTCTATTTTCGACGCCTTTTGCATTTTATGAATTTCGGAAAACGAATTCGCGGTCATTCGCGGAATTTAATAGCGGGCGGGCGGGCGGGAGAGGGCGAGAGCTCGGCTTTAATAACCGCCCCGAGCCGGGCTCTTCACTCGAGTGTTGCGTTCGTGGTGAACGCGCGGCGGATATTGCGTCGTCGGGACGCAAATGCGACGCCTCGTCATTAAAGAAGAGCGCCTGAACTTTCAGATTGCGCTTGCGAAGGCCCAACAAAGACAGAGGCGATACAAAGTTACTAAGACAATAGAAATACAATATCCAAAATGGTTCGGGGATTCGATTTAAAAGAGAGAAGGACTCAAGGACGTCAAGGATACTTCAATGAAAAGAGAGCTGCAGAAGGCAAAAAGAGTCACTTTTGGCTTGAAGAGTGAAATAAGTAATCAAATCGTTTTGCGACAACAAAAAACAGGCGAGATTGAGTTGTCAGCTGCCAACTATTTTGCATTTAAAACGACAAGAAAAAGAAACAAACAAAAGAGTTGCAGCAAACAGAAAGAGAGGAAGAAGAAGTACTCTCATATAGACAAAGTTGGCAACAAGAAGAAAAAATTAATCATGTGGATTATGATTTAGAAGAAGAAGCAAGGTCATCAAGGCCTTGACGCTTTCACTTCACTAGAACCTCGTACTGTTTTAAAAATATCTTGCTTGCCTTGCCAACTGTTGAGTGTAACGAGGTTGGCAACACTAGCCAATGAAGTGGGCAATATTCAGACAGATACGCGAGTGACATGTTCTCAGTTACTTTCAAAAATTTATGTGTGAGATGTAACAAGGAATGGAAGGAAGGAATCATTATTTACGCTGATGATATTTTACCTGTTTTTCAGGGACTCCCTTGGCAGTTGTTGTTTTAACCCTACCTCTAGCTAACCTGATTAATAGTGCGTGTAGTGAGCCGTTACTACTTCTACTACGTCACTTGAGCGTAATTAATGTACGGTACGGTACTACTATGGAGGAACATAATAAAACTTTAGAAGAATTTTTGAAAAGAGCAAGAGAGAACAATCTTAAACTAAAAAGAAAAAAAAAGCTACAGTTAGCTGTAAATAAAATTAATTATCTAGGCTACAACATCAGCGAAAAGGGTTTAGAATTAGATCAGAATAAAATAAATGCTATTTTAAAAATAGAAATTATTGATAGGAAATAGGAATTATTGAAAAAGGATAATGAATGGACTTCGGAAGAAAATGGCAACGTTTTAAGAACTTAAAGAAGGTTATTTCCGAAGCGCCAGTATTATCATTATACAACCCAAAAAAGAATGCATATTGTCAGCAGATGCTAGTCACTATGGTTTAGGAGATGGACATCCCGTAGCAAACTGTTCGTCTTCTTTAAATAGTACGCAAAAAAACCATGCGCAAATAGAAAAAGAACTACTTGCCACAGTCATAACTTAAATTTAAGTAATTATTTATTGAAAAAAGAAAAAAAATTGGGCAAAAAACTCCTGCTCTCCACCTCTGTGGAAACGGAGAGCTTGAGTGTAAAAAACCCTGGTGTTTAAAGTCAATACAATTAATCAAAAATTACGATTTCCAGAATATACAGTGTGATTCGTTTAACAGCTTTCACCTGCGGGTGTCGGCGCAATCTATTTCCCTCCGATTCACACCGCTGGTGGTACAACGTTTGCACAGATGTTTATTGGAGAACTCTGCTCCTCACTTAGATCAATAATTAATTGAGTTTAAGTGCGTTCGAGTCTTGGTACAGCGTCTGCCACTCTGCTGGTATTCAAAGACTTGTTCGATTTAATAAACCAACGCACAAAATGTCTCTGTGGCACTACAGTGTACTTAATTAACAGAGTTAATTAGTGAGGGCGAAGTATGTGATACACCTGCCGCCTTCAGCGATCAATCTGCAGGTAAATCAGTAGCAATCACCAGTTTTTCACGGGCTCCCTTAAGAGTAGTTTATTAAACCCTATCTCTAGCTAATCTAATTATTTGGCGCGTGCAGTGCGCCAAAACTTCTGTTGTTACGTCACCGAGAGTTCATATGTTATTTGAGAGCGGTGCTTTACCCCTTGCCTGGCCTTTCAGGACTCTCTGTATATCGCTCTTACGCCGACAACCTAGCTAATTAATTTAAAAAGTGTAAGGACCCAGATCGACTGTTTTCGACACTACACTATGGGTGTTTATGGCCGTTTCAGTCTCGAGGCAATCGCCTCTAATTAATCGACAAATCTCTCAGCAAAGACAACAGTTAGACCCTCCCCCGTATACAGGGTGTGAAAAACTTTGTCAAGAAAATGGCGAGGAATGTATTTCAAATTGCATGTGCAAGGAAATGACGAGGCTCAGGTCCGTCGTTCACGTCTCCACGGCCTACTCGAACTGCGCCCAGGACGTCATCGAGGAGACGTTCTATCCGACGCCGATCGAACCCAAGAACCTCATGGTTTTGGTCGACTGCATCGGAGAACAAATTTTGGAAGACATCACACCCAAGTGAGTAACAAAAGAGAATCTACAAAAATAGAGATAGAAACCATCAGGCAATGTTCTACGGAACCTTTCAATCGACTGGACTGTATCGAATCGAAGATTAACGTCCGGAACATTTCTTGAAAACATCCCTTACGGAACATGCAATTAAAAACAAGTACTAAACCTTTTCGGAATAAATTCTACAACAAGAACAGTCTAGAGAACCTCCTCAGTTTAATAGACGACTTTCCGATGTTGTCGATTAAAGAACCGGAACATCTCAATCGACTACATCGGAAATTAGCTGCTTCCTGAACACCGGAACGCCCACAAAGAACCTTCTCACTTTATTTAAAGAACATTCGTTTGAATCCGTTTCAAATTCTAGACAACCTCTTCCAACCCGATTATTTATGAAGCCCCGGGAACGCCTCTAGAATTAATTGTAAGCGACGGCGACGTTCTCGGTACTCAAGTAACCGCTAGAAGGTTCCGCGCAACGCGCGGACTATTTAGAAACTTCAAATTTGAGCGGTGCGGCACGTAACGGAACTTTCTAGAAACCCGAAGGGCTTGCAAGTCGCTAAACGAACGTTTCCAGATACATATCCGAACCTTCTGGAATCTTTAAGGAATTCATTTTTCTTTCTCTCCGAGTAAATCAAGTCAACCAGGACTTTCTAGAATCAAAGAAATTCTAGCAGGTTCTGTGACATACCGAAACAATTAACTCCTAACTGTTAAGGGTGAAGCCTTTTACAATTAAATTCTTTTTCGACAGGGGAACCTTCTAGAAGCCCCGAGAAATTGTAAATTGTTATACTTTCTCACATTAGCTAGGCAATGTTGGTTTTCGCGCCTAAGTGTTTACGAACGAGTGCCAGCAGATGCCTCAATGTATCAGAACCTTCTAGAACACTTACAGAATTTGTTTTTACTGCTTCTAGAAAGCAACCTTCTAGAACATTTACCGAATTTATTTTTCGTCCTCTCCAAGTGATTTTCTTACAAAATAAAATCACATTTTAAATTCTTACTAACGACACGCATTTAACGAAGCGTCTCCACGTGCTTCTAGAACGTTCTGTAAGACACAGAAGCAATTTAGTAACTTCCAATTATTTAAAATTGTCTCCAAGCTCTCCTAGAAGATTCTGTGACTCATGGGAGCAATTTAGAGCTACTTCCAACTATTTCATTAAATTCGTTATCGTTGGCAGAACCTTCTAGAAGCCGTAAGAACTTGTAATGTAATGTAATGTAATGTTGGTTTTCGTATATCTGGGTATACGAACGAATGTCTCAGTGTATCAGAACCTTCTAGAACATTGACAGAATTTCGTTTTCGTCCTCTTCAAGTGATTTTCTTGACATATTCTAAATTCTTATAAGTAACACGCATTTAACGAAGCGTCTGCAAATGCTTCTAGAAGGTTCTGTGACATGTAGAAGCAATTTAACAACTTCCAAATTATTTGAAAGCATCTCCAAGCGCACCTAGAGGATTCTGTGACATTAGAGCAACTTCCAACTATTTAATTAAATTCGTTATCGATAACGGAACCTTCTAGAAGACGTAAGAACTTACAAATTGTTATACTCTTTCGCATTATCTACGTAATGCTGGTTTTCGGACCTTCGAATGGTCTAGAACATTTACAGAATATATTTTTCGTTCTCTCCAAGTGATTTTCTTACAAAAAAAATCACATTTTAAGTTCTTACTAACAACACGCATTTAACGAAGGGTCTCTAAGCACTTCTAGAAGGTTCTGTGACATATAGAAGCAATTTAATCACTTCCAATGATTTAAAAGCGTCTCCGGACACTTCTAGAAAGTTCTGTAGCATACGGAAGCAATTTACTAACTGCTAGCTATTTGACTAAATTCGTCATCGATGACGGAACCTTCTAGAAGCCGCAAGAACTTGTATACTGTTATACTTTCTCGCATTATCTACGTAATGCTGGTTTTCGGACCTCCGAGTCTACGAATGAATGCCAACAAATGTCTCAGTGTATCAGAACTATTGAAATTTAATTTTTTTAAAATGTTTTCCTACCTTTTCCCTTGGGTTAGTTTGACCTTGACCTTCTGAACCTCGCCCCTTGAAATTCTAATTTTTCAAAGATTTTTTCCCTATTTCTTTGCCTTGACCTTGAACCTTGGTGAACGTCGTCTTTTGAAATTTCAACTTTTTAAAGATTTTTCCGATTCATTTCTCGGGTTGGATTGACCTTGACCTTCCTGAACCTCTTCCCTTGAAATTATAATTGTTTAATCCCTATTTTCTTGCCTTGCTTCGGTTTGACCTTTAACATTTGTGAGCGTCGTCTTTTGACGAAATTTAACCTTTTAAAAACACTTCCATTCTTATTAAATTTGGGTTGGATTGACCTCGATCGTTGACATTCTTGAAACTCGTACTTTGAAATTTCAGTTCTGCTTTTCCCTCGAGTTAGGTTGACCTTGAGCTTTGACCTATTTGACTCTCGTCCTTTGAAATTTCAGTTTGTTTAAAGATTACTTCCTTGAGTTGGTTGGGTTGACCTTGACCTTCTTGAACCTCCTCCCTTGAAATTTCAATTTTTAAAGATTTGTCCCTGTTTTTTCTGCCTTGGGTTAGTTTGGCCTTGACCTTTAACCTTTGTGAGCGTCGTCTTTTAAAATTTAACTTTTTTAAAGATTCTCCCATTTTTCTAATTTGGGTTGGATTGACCTTGACCCTTAACTTTTCCCTATTTTTTGCCTTGGGCTGGCTTGACCTCGACTTTTAACCTTATCGAACCTTTGATTTTGAAATTAAAAATCCCCCCCCCCAATTTTTCACTTTTCTGTCTTGGGTTGTCTTGACCTTTAACCTTATCGAACCTTTGCTCTTGAAATTAACCCCCCCTCCCATTTTTTTCCACTTTCTTGCCTTGAGTTGGCTTGACCGTGACTTTTAACCTTTTCTATCCTTTCTTCACGTTAATCTTTTAATCAAGGTCGAATTACTATTTAAAAAAAACACTAATGTCATGCGTTGCCATTTAGTACAAACCGTTTTTTTTTTTAATAGAGTTGAACAACTTACGTGAACGTCCAGTAGATCATCGTCGGGGGTGAGGGGGAGCAAGTTTTTTCCGTGGACGACGCTTCGATTGGCCTCTGCAACAACAAAAAATTGTATAGTGTATAGGTTTCGGAATAACGGCGTGCGCATCGTCAGAGAAGGCGATCGTAAGAAACGAATCAAATCGAATCACTACTGGAGAGAGATGGCGCAAATAATAAATTTCATTTAAGGTCCCTAGATAGATGAAGTGCCGCAATGACCGCCATTTTGAGTCAAATTTAAATTTACATCGGCTTGATGAATTGCGGTACTTCGTGTATTTAGTGACTTTACATGTAACTAAAGTCGCCAGATGGTTTTATCCGCAATTCGTTAAGCCAATGCAAATTTGACTCAAAATGGCGGTAATTGCGGCACTTTATTCATCTAGGGACTTTAATCTCATTACTTGGTGATAGATGGCGGTAACAACAAAGAAAAAAACAGCGTCGCGTTCTCCATTGCAGAAGAACTGCTGCTGCATCTCGTCAGTCGTTGAGACTGACGACTAACGAGAAGCAGCGGCAACACGCCGGTAAGCAACGGCCGACTACAACAGCCGTGGAAGCCTTCAAGTTAAATTATTAATTGAGTTGCTTGTTGATAGATGGCGCCAGCGGCAAAGAAACGTTGAGTACGGCAAGAGCGGGAGCGGTCGATGATTCTACAATCGGATTGGTAGTACGGTAATGAGTGGTGAAACGCCCACTCACGGTCGGGATACACGATACGTCCGTGTCAGGTAAACAAGCGTGAGAGGCCCGCTCAGGGTCGGGATACATGAAACGTCCGTGTCAGGTAAACAAGCGCAGCGGCGAGGCAAGACCCAAATTTGATGTGGGCAATATAAATTTTGCGAGGCCCTCTGGTGGCGCAAGAGGACGGATTTGACATAAAATATTTTTCATGAGTTAAAGAAAGCTGCATAAACCTTCGTGGCGCGAGGCACCTCGGACCGCAAGGCCGTAGGCGATGTGTTACGGTTGAAAAATCCATTCAAGTTATTCATAATAATTTTCCGTACACCCTGTATCAGCATAGGAAACACCGCGTAAGTGATGATCGTCGCATTGCACCATATTTCACAATATTGCATGAGTCAAACTATCCGCTGTTGTGTCTTACGGACACTAATCGCAGGACGGTAGTTTCGAAAACGGTGATACTCGCAAACAAATGACAACGCGCCGTGCATACGTTCCGGGGATCGGATCGGTGATACGGTTGTCAGTGAAACTCACACTTGGGATCAGGATGTGCGAAACGCCCGCACCAGGTAAGAAGGAGTGAAACTCCCACTCTAGTATCAGGATGTGCGAAACGCCCGCACCAGGTAAGAAGGAGTGAAACTCCCACTCTAGGATCAGGATGTGCGAAACGCCCGCACCAGATAGGAAAGAGTGAAACTCCCACTCATAAATGAAAGAGTATCTTTAAGAGAACAAGAAGAAATTTGAAAAGAGTAATGAGTTTCTTCTTCGATTTTTTGAATAAAGAAGAGTAAGAAACAATCAAAAATCAATCAAGAGATGAAAAAGAAAAAAAAACGTGAAGAAAGGTGCAGGTCTCAGAGCTTTACGAGCTACAAGAAGAGACTTCGGAAGACTCCGAAAGAATACACTTAGAGAGAAAGTAGAAGTCTGCAAAGAAGAACAAACCTGTATGTAAAAGAAGAAACGTATGTAAGGGTCTAAAAATTAAGTCAAGCGATTAACAGTGAAAGACAAACTGGGGGCAATCAAGGTCAGAGATGAAAAAAGAAATGTCATGCGTTACCGAAGAAGAAGAAGAAGAAGAAGAACAGCGCAGGTCTCAAGTAAATGTGAGCAGCGACAAAGAAACTCTTGGAAGAGGATTCGGAAAGACTCCAATTTGAAAAAAAAGAAGAAATGTCTGTAAAAAAAAGATTTCTTCAATTAAGGACAAAGATGAAACAAGAAATGTCATGCGTTACCGAAGAAAAAGAAGAAGAGCGCAGGTCTCAAGACGAGGAGCAACAAAGAAACTGTTGGAAGGGGAATCGGAAAGAGTCAAACTTGACGAAAAAAAAGAAGAAACGTCTGTAATAAAAAGAAGAAGAAAATACTGCTTCAATCAAGGTCAGAGATTAAACAAGAAATGCCATGCGTTAAAGAAGAAGAAAGCGCAGGTCCTGTCCTGAGTAAATGTGGGCAGCGACAAGAAACGGCTGGAAGAAAAAGTTCAATTAAAAAGAAAATCTGTAAAAAAAAGGAAGATACAATTTTATAAAAGAAGAAGAAAACACATAATATTGTTTCAATCAAGGTCGGAGATTAATGAAAAATGCAATGTGTTAAGGAAGAAGAAGAAAAGCTCAGTCCTGAGTAAATGCGAGCAGCAAACAAAAAAAAAACAGTTGAAAGAATATCCAAGAAAGAGTCCAATTTGAAAAAAGAAGAAAGGTCTGTTAAAAAAATCTACAGAAGAAGAAGAAATTCTATAATATTGTTTCAATCAATGTCAGAGATTAATAAGACATGCCCTGTGTTAAGGAAGAAGAAGAAGAAGAGGAGCGCAATCCTGAGTAAATGCGAGCAGCAAACAAAAAACGGTTGAAGGGATATCCAAGAAAGAGTCCAATTTGACAAATGAAGAAAAGTCTGTTAAAAAAAACTCTATAGAAGATCTATAATATTGTTTCAATCAAGGTGAGAGATGAATAAGAAATGTCATGTGTTAAATAAGAAGAAGAAGAAGAAGAACAGGAAGAAGTAGAAGAAGAAAGCGTAGGTCCTGAACAAATGTGAGCAGCAACAAGAAACAGTTGAAAGGGGGGATTCAGGAAGAGTTGAATTTGAAGAAAAAAAAATGAAGAAAGGTCCGTAAAGAAAACGAAGATGAAACTCTATAGAGGAAGAAGAAGAAAAAAATCTATAATATTGTTTCAACTTGGTTTGGAAATTAAGCAAAAAAAAAAATTGAAGAGTGAAAGGGTTAAGGACTGGAAACGCTCAAGGTCACAGGTAAACAAGAAGCAAGGTTTGAGAGGTGAAGAAAGGCGCAAGTCGCAAGTAAATACGCGCAGCAATTCGAAGCAGGTGAACGGAGATAAGGACCGGCTCGGTTCTCTTGTCTTCAAAAGGAAAAAAAGAAGAAACTTCTTTAAAAAAAAAGGGATGAAACGTCCTTGAAATCAGAAGAAGAAACATCGGTAAAAACAGAAAAACAAGAAACATCTGCAAAAGCGCAAAAGGAAGAAACGTTTGCAAAAAGCATAAAAAGATGAAACGTCTGTAGAAAGCAGAAAAGAAGAAGACACCACTATAGAAGAAGAAAAAGAAGAAGGCATAAAAGAAGAAAAAGAAAATCTGTCAATTGCCTTCTAACTTGGAAGTTAAATATAAAACAAAGCTAAAGAATTTGAAGAGCGAAACAAGAATTTAAAAAAAAGGTAATAATTTCCCCAAAAGAAAAGTCATTAAAAGCTGAAAAAGAAAAATCTGTACAAGCGGAAAAAGTAAAACCAGAAGCGTCCCTAAAAGGCAGAAAAAGAAGAAAAGTGACATCTATTAAAGAAGAAGAAAAGCGTATAAAGGAAAGGGAAGAAAAATCCTCAAAAGAAAAGAAGAAAACTTATTATTTGATCCAGGGGTTACGCAGTGAAAGGGAGAACAACTTAGAATTAGAACAAATTAGAAATAAAAAAAGGCCATAATTTCTGCAAACGAAGAAGAATATACTTTCAACTGTTTGAGTCAGAAATGGGGAAGAAATAACATCTGCAGATGAAGATGAAGAAGAATACAATAAAAGGACGAAAGACAAGGAGTAATCGAGTTAGAAAGGAGGAAGAGATTACATCTGTCGAAGAAGAAGAAGAAGAAGATAAGAACACAAAATGAAGAACGACAAGGAATAATAGAGTTAGAAACGAGGAAGAGATTATACTTGTAGAAGAAAAGAAAAAGAAGATGAAGAAGAACACAATAAAAGGACAAACGACAAAGAATAGTCGAGTTAGCAACGAGGAAGAGATTACATCTATCCCACTTGGGATCAGGATGTGCGAAACGCCCGCGCCAGGTATGAAAGAGTGAAACTCCCACTATAGGATCAGGATGTGCGAAACGCCCGCACCAGGTAGGAAAGAGTGAAACTCCCACTCATTCTTCTGTCCTTTTCTTCTTCTTTTCAATCACACTTCGCCGTTTCTCTGTCAGTTGTTTCTTGCTGTGGTTTTTTTTTAATAATTGACGTTCGATTCCTTGACGCAGTTGTAATCGACAGGTTACACTGGACGAGCGCAGTCGACGGGTTACTTCGGAAGAGCGTTATTTTTTTAACCTCCGAATACTTCCCTCTACAAACGTTATTTTTGTTTCTATGTAATATATACATTTTTTTTTAGAAGATAAAGACCCTCACCGTTATTTATCAGCGCCGCGCTTAATGAAAACCATCAACATCAAAACGGGAAAACAAAGCGGCTCACGTCGTCTCGTGAATTCTTTAATGAAAAGCAACCGGAGCGGCAAGAAACCGCCCCCGGCCCTCCGGGCCACCCCGGCCGCTATCGCCGGCCATCTCTTTCGTCCTTTTCGAATCCGCCGCCCGGCCAGATTAAATTTAACGCGCCGCCCTCGCCCTCGCCCGGCGCGGCGCGACCCCCAGGACTGCGCCCCCGCCATGCAAACATAAAAGTAACGCAATTTGCTCTCTCCAAGGTGAGCGCTCCGGGCGGGGGCGGCGAAATTCCGCCGTGCCGCCGCACCGCCGGTTTTATTTTTGAATTAATTGGATTTTATGAGTCCGCCGGAGGAGGCCTTTTTTTTTTTCACCGTAATTGCGCGTTAGTTCTTTTGTTTCTTCCTCTTACTCGCCGCCCCCCCGGAATAGTGCCGTGCACACTCTTCCGCCGTGTTCCACGTAAAAGGGTTTGGATGTCACGCACGTGCGACCCTCCGGATCATCAAAGATCTTCCTTTTACTTGCGCCGTGTGCAAACTGTGTTTTGATTACGTCAATTACGCGCCTAATTAACTAGTTGATTAGATGTCCATTCATAATTCGCATAGTCGTGTGATTAATCACGGCGCGGCGGGGTGAAGGGGACTAGAAGTGTGGGAAACACTGACGTGCCTGATTAATTAATTAAATACGCGATCAATCAAAAAAAAAGGAAAAAAAAACAGCGAGTCGCCGCCCGTAAATGGATCAATCAAAAGTGTGTATTTTTCGGGCGAAGCTAGATCGCCATCCCGCCTAATTAATGACGGGTCGTGTAACCGATCGAAAGGAAACCGGGCGAACCGAAGATCGACACGCAATTGTTTACGTCGCCGAATCTGTACGTATAATTAGTTGTTACGCGCGCGGCCCAACGTTATCGCGAACGCTAATCCCGCTAATATCACGCCCGGCGCTATTTTTATCGCGTCCACCTGCTCGCTAATTAAATCCGACTTCTTCGCCCCCTCTCTCTCTCTCTCTCTCTGAACGGCATGCGCCAAAATATGACCTCGATGTGATAATAAAATGTGTAGAAGCACTTCCTCTCATTTTTTAACTCGCATGATATATACATATTTTTTATAATAATAATTTAACTTTGTTTAGTTGGACGTATGCAGTAGGTGTGTCTTGGCGATTCATATTCATCGCTGCGTAATGTTATCTCTGGAGTTCCTCAGGGATCCGTCCTTGGACCCTTGCTTTTTGTAATGTATTGAAACGGTCGCGAATTTGTTTATAAAATAAAAAGCATGTTCTTGCATGTAACTTTAATTTTAAATAACAAATAAATGTACATATGTGGGAATTGTAACTTGCAAAGCGGAAGCAATATCGCCAGGCCTACCGGGGCCGTTACGTTTTTTCAATAGGCAATATAACAAAGGTGGGGTCATAAATTCTTGTCACACTTGAGTTACCTTCAATTTTTCTTGAGTTGACTATCGCATAAATCTGTCACGCGAGTTTCTAATGCCCGCCTGTCGTTCGTTAGAAATTGGGCAATTTGAGACGCGTAAGTTCGGTAAGAGAATGCTGCTATTGAAAACTATCGACTGCAGGGCGTGACCGGGGATAACATGCTGATTTTTATTTGCTTCTAAAGAAAAATCTGCAGGCGAGCGCCGTGTTTCCACAGTAAGCGGAAACATAAAGATGTCAAGAGGGTACTTGTAATTTAGAAGTTGTTGTGGACTTTGAAAGGCAGCACACATGTAGCCTTCAGGGGTGGTCGTTTAAAGGCTTAGAAAAACACATTCCAGGAACCGGGGGGCGTTTATCTTTCTGAATGCTAAACACAGCTCTATTGGTCAAGGGGTGGTTGAATTTCGTTTTCTGATCGGAGGAAGGGGAATTAACTTTGTGCAGCCGAATATTGATAAGGTAAATAACTTTAACTATAATTTGTTAACCCTCTTGGATATGCATCCGCCATTGAAAAGCTGTAAGATTACAAAATCATTTTCGCCTTGGTTAACTGATAATTTAAAGCATCTAATATCCCTAATGGATAAAGCTTTGAGCAAGTTTAAAATCTCTAAATCTGCTGCAGATTGGTTAAACTATAAGCAATTAGGAAACTTTGTTACGGCATGCGTCAGACAAGAGAAAAAGGCTTATTTAAATAATAAATTTCAAACTAACAGCACGTCCGACTTTTGGCGAAGCCTTAAAAATCTAAATTTTCTTAATGGACCTAATTATAACTCAATTCCTTCGGAAATGGTTGACCCAAACAAAATAAATGATTTTTTCTGTAACAACATTCCTTCTCACAATTCTGCAAAATATCAGATAATTCAGTATTATGAAAATAATGTCACGCCGAAAACTCTTTTTAGTTCCGTACTGTTGATGAAAATTTGATATTTAAACTAATTTTGTCTATTAAAACCAATGCTGTTGGCTCTGATGGCATTGGCATCAAAATTTTAAAATTAAGTTGTCCATATATTTTACCCTACTTAACACATATTAATTATTGTTTACAGTTATATCCTACGGCGTGGAAAATTGCCAATGTGATTCCGATTCCAAAAATAAATGCTCCAAAAGAACTCAAAGATCTACGTCCCATTAGTATATTACCGGTAATGTCAAAACTTTTAGAAAAAGTGATGGATATGCAGTTACGTAGTTACATAAATGAACATAACATATTACCTGCAACTCAGTCAGGCTTCAGACCACGGCACGGTTGTGCTACAGCGCTGCTAAATATCACTGATGATATATGTCAAGCTGTCGATAAAAACGAATTAACTATCTTGGTTTTATTAGACTTCTCAAAGGCATTTGATAATATTGATTACGATATTTTATTTTCCGTACTTCATCACATAGGCGTTGATAATAGTAGCAGAGAATTGCTAAACAGTTTTATAAGAAATAGATTTCAACGAGTTCTTGTAGAAGGTTCTTTATCGACACTCCGGCCAATATTATCTGGTGTGCCTCAAGGATCAATACTGGGTCCTTTACTTTATTCAATATACACTCATAACTTTGTGTCGCAAATTAAATACAGCAACATACATTTTTACGCAGATGACACCCAGATATACTTCTCATTTAAATGTGATGAAATCAACAATGCTTGTACAAAAATTAATGAAGACCTTTTAAATTTGATCAGTCATGCAAGTCAACATTGCTTAAATATCAACGTAAATAAGTCAACAGTATTATTTTTCGGACCCAGAAAAATACGCGACCGTTTGCTCAGTGAAGTTCAAATTAACCACAATTTGGTGCCACTGTCCCAAGAAGCAAAAAACTTAGGTGTTATACTGGATCATAGGCTTCGTTTCAGAAGTTATATATCTAAGTGTATACAACGTGCCTTTTGTAATCTAAAATTCATATTTAACAATCGCTATGCACTTACTAAAAAAATGAAAATATGCTTATGCGAAGCGTTAGTTTTGTCGCAGTTTAACTATTGTGACGTAGTCTATGGTCCTTGCATGGATTCCGTAGATAGGTACAGAATACAAAAAGTTCAAAACGCATGCTTAAGATTAATTTATGGAATAAAAAAAAATCAGCGGATATCACATAAGCTCTTGATGTTTGCTGGTTGAATATGAACAATCGCCGAAAGTTTCATTCAGCATGTCTTTATCATCGGATTATCATCGAAAAGGTGCCAAGCTATCTGCACAACAAAATTAGTTTTAGAAGTGATGTTCATCATATAAACATTTGGTACAAAGGCCTTTTAACTCCACCTCCACACAAGACTGCTTTATTTGAAAGATCATTTAGCTGGAACATTGTCAACACTTTTAATAATTTACCGAATGATTTAAAGATTTTAGGCAGCAATTCATTTAAAATTTTATTAAAAAGGTTCTTCTTTAGTGAACAGAGCGTTTAAGTGAGCTCTTAAATAGATAAATAGAAAATATTATCATTTCTCTATATTTTTTATTAATTTTTTTTTCTTTTTCTTTTACATTTTATATTCATGCGTCATCCTTCTTCTTTTAAGTTAATTTAAATTCAATATATTAATTTAAGTTTAGTAGTAAAAGGTTAAGTGGAAGAGCAGAGAGCTGATTGTTCAGCTACTCTGAACTTCGCCTTTCTCTCAGGTATCTCTAATTATTTATTAGTTATATCTTCTACTTATAAAGGGTGTTTCAAAATGACCGCAAGATTTGAATTTCGCGATATTTTCTTTTGATAAAAAGTATTGCTCTAAAAATTTGACTACTGTCAAGTAGACGCATCCCGATTATCAGTCATGGAACGTTATACGACCGAACAGCGGATTTTAATAGTGAAAACTTATTTCAAAAATGGTAAAAGTTTAGCGCAAACAGTTCGCAGCATGCGTGCATAAAAAAATCGACAATGAAGGATGAAATTTTTAAAAAAAGCATAAAATGGAACGAAAACGAAATAGGCAAATCGTCAATGAATAAATGAAAAATTAAAAAGGAAACTTAAATGATGAAACAAGAGAAAATATGTAGGTACTTTCAAAGTAAACGAAACACAACCCTCGGGTGGGGTGGGGGTTTCCAAAAACTTCATTACTTTGGTATTTTTTTGTGTTGTTTTGTGTTTTTTTTGGATGGTGGTGGATTCTTACCAGGTTCCAGTGCGTTTCGTGCGTCCATGTTCGTCACGTCGTGACCATCTCGTTTCTATCTCGTTTCGGACCACCGCGTTGCATTCCACACTCGAAAACCCGAAAACGAAAGCGTCCGCCGATTTTTGCTTTTTTTTTTGCTTGCTTTAATTCGCGTCGCGTCGTGCACTCATCGCCCCGGTCGATTTTCGAATAAGCGTCCGATCGTGTGTTGGACGCGCTTATCTCTCGAGATCCCTTCGCATCACGCACGCGGAAATCACGACGCACCAGCGCGGTGATTGCTAATTGGAACAGGACGTACAGGTTTTTTTTTTTAAGTTGTAGGGTTTTATGCGTACAGTTGCGACGCAAAGTGGAGAAAAAAAAAATACAATTTTTATTGGAAAACCCTATATATGATTGAATATAACGAGACTTTCCAGAAAATTTCTCAAGTTGTTTTTATAGGCCTAAACACTTGGATCGTGGATCGTATCACCTGGAGGCCCTCGGGGGCCGATTTCGTCACTACACTAACTTACACGCCGCACACACGCGCGCACGCACGTACACTGTACATACATGTACATATATCAATCACGGCCGATTACGACCTCTTCGCGGCCGCTTCCGTCTCGTACATAATTGACTACTTGACGTATCTACAGCGGGAAGCACCTACGTACGTGCGCCCGCTGCAATCTACCAAAGTAAACGAAACGTGTCGCCAGATAAGATACGCTCGTTGTTAAATCGTCGACGACAGCAACAGCAACAACAGGAGCAGCACAGCTGCTTGCTTGCTCCTCGTCGTTATCGGTGGCGCGGCGGCGGCGGGGGCGCGTTCAACACAACGCGAACCGGAGGGCCGCGAAGAGCGGACGGACGAAAAAAGGACGCGTGCGGTCCGGCCGGAGCTCGTTATCATCTGCCGCGGTTCTTTAGATTGGTGGGTTGGTCACGTGGAGCGTGACGTCGCCGTCGCAAGGAGCAGTTAGGTAATAATTAATATTAATTGCGACCGGCTGAATGGATACGTAAGGAGGAGGCGACTGCGTAATGGAATTTCGAAGGCCTTCGATCGATTGCATCACGACACGTCTGGTATTCAAGATGTTAAAACGCATAAAAAAAAAATGAAGACTTTAACTCGGGCCAATACCATCATGATCATCAGCTCGGTTCCGTTTCATTGTTCACTGTTGTTAGCTCAAGGGCTTCCATGGTCATCTTACCTTCTTTTATCTTCTGGTTTTCACCCCTGACCTATAGTTGCGTGAATGACAGCAACCCTAGCTAGCTAGCTGAGTTATATTAGTGAGTCCTGATTCCTAGGTTTTTTGTTTTTACTTTTTTCGTTATTGATTAATATCTGATTTTTTTGAGTTTTTCTAAGTGTGTTACTTTTATATTTACATTATTTCTAATGCTTGATTCATTTTTAAATTGATAGATGACGACAGCCTTTCCAGAAAGGCCCATAATGGCTTAGATGATACAGTCCACAATGGTCGTCACTTTGAAGACCGAACAAGATCCCCAAGATCCTCCCGGTCAACTGACAGTAGACATAATGATTTAACTTGAAGGCTTCCGCGGCCGTCGTCCATGTTTGAATTGGCTTCCGGTTGGAACCGCGTCACGTTGACTTCTACTGTCGACGTTTCGTTCTTCATTGCAGAAGAACTTCTTCAGGGCTGCTGCTGCTGCTGGTGGTGTTGCTGCGGCTTCGGGTTAGTCGTTGAGACTCAGTCTAACCCGAAGCCGCAGCAACACCACCAGCAGCAGCAGCCCTGAAGAAGTTCTTCTGCAATGAAGAACGAAACGTCGGCAGTAGAAGTCAACGTGACGCGATTCCAACCGGAAGCCAATTCAAACAGTAGACATAATGTTTTGGAGAATTACAAAATAATTAGTAATGGAATAAATATATGTCAGCTGAATATCGAAGGCATTTCTAAGGACAAATGCCAATATTTATCTCGAGTGGCTAAAGATATACAAATTGACGTTATAGCTTTACAAGAAATACACACTGCCACAATAGAAGATCTATATGCAAGAGGAAGAATTCCAGGATTTATTATTGTTGATCATTTATGCAGTCCAATATATGGTATAGCAACTTATGTTAGAGAGGACTTGTCTAATTATCAACCAATATATAAGAAAGAACTGAATGGTGTTTTTGTAATTGTTATCAAAGTTGCAGATTTGTATATTGCTAACATTTATAAACCTCCAAATAAACTATGGCCCGAAACTATTGATATAAATATTCAACGCCCGACAATAGTTATTGGAGATTTCAATTGCCATCATAATTTGTGGGGATACGCTGATAATGATCAAAATGGTATATCGCTGGTGTCGTGGGTGGAAGTGAACAATTTACATCTAGTATTTGATGCTAAAGACAAGAAAAGTTTCCGCTCTGCCAGATGGAGAAGAGAATACAATCCTGATCTCTGCTTTGTGACTTTAAATGACAATTATGAACCATTAGAAACCTCTAGATCAGTATTACAAGATTTCCCACATAGCCAGCATAGACCCATCCTAATAAATGTTGGAGTGAAAATTCCCATAATTAAATCAAAAGGCAAACTGGAAGGAATTTAGAATCAACGTTGATCAAAATATTCGATGGATACCTCCAGTTTCTACAAATTATGACAGGTTCGTTGGTGTCATTAAAAGCGTTGCTAAAAGAACAATTCCACGAGGATAACGCGCAGAGTATATCCCATGCTGGTCGAAAGAAGCTGATCGACTGTTTAAGAAGTATCAAAATGAGCCTAATGCAGAAACGGCAGATCAATTATTGACTTCAATTAATCAATCCAGAAAAACTTCCTGGAATAAGACTATGGAAAATATGAACTTTACTCATTCTAGTCGTATCAGCTGGGCTTTGCTTCGTAAACTAGGGGCCTCTAGTCAACAGAAACAATCAGTGGTCCAAATCAGTCCGAACTCTATAGCATCTCGATTGCTAAATATCTCTAATACCATAAGAGTTGACAAGAATGATTTAAAGAAAATGAAAAGGGTGCTCTACTATCAGAGAAAAACAGCTCTACCATCAGATACACTTTCCAAGCCCTTTGTCTTTGATGAGTTGAAGACGGCAATTAATTGTTTAAAGAATCGTAAAGCAGCAGGACTGGATGGTATTTATCCGGAGTTTATTAAGAACTTGGGGAGTGTGGGTATGAAATGGCTCTTGGGCTTTTTCAATAACATTTTACTCTCAGGCAAGATACCAACTGAATTTAAGAAGTCAAAAGTTATCGCCATTTTGAAACCTGGGAAACCACCAGATGAATCATCTAGTTATCGACCTATTTCTTTGCTTAGCGTATGCTACAAACTCTTGGAGAGATTAATCTATCAATGTATTTCATCAGTTATTGATGAAGTACTTCCAATAGAGCAGGCAGGATTTAGACCATTCAGAAGCTGCTGTGATCAAGTCTTAGCACTAACAACTCATATAGAAGCAGGTTTTCAAAATAAACTGAAAACCGGTGTGGTTTTTGTGGACCTTACCGCAGCATGTGATACAGTTTGGAAAGATGGCTTGATACATAAATTATATAATGTAGTACGCTGTGGAAGATTGGTTAAACTATTAGAAAATATGTTATCCAACCGTAAGTTTAGAGTTTTTATTGGAGATAAAAACAGTAAATTCAAACTGTTAAATAATGGACTGCCTCAAGGTTCTGTTTTGTCACCATTGCTGTTTAGTTTATACACAAGCGATATACCCCGTACAGATTCACGAAAATTTATATATGCTGATGATCTGGCTCTGGCTGTTCAACATAAGGAATTCACAACTATTGAAGATGTTTTGTCTGATGACTTAGAAATTATGAACCAGTACTTTAAAAAATGGCGTCTTTGCCCAAATCCAGCGAAGACAGAAGTGTCTTGTTTTCATCTGAATAATAATCAGAAAAATAGTATACTTCACGTTTCTTTCGATGGATCTGTTGTTAAACATAATTTCTGTCCTACATATCTTGGTGTCTCCTTGGATCGCTCCTTGACATACAGAGAGCACACAGAAAAATTGAGACAGAAGCTGAAAACCAAAAATAATATAATGTTAAAACTTGCAGGAACAAACTGGGGAGCAAATGTGTATACATTACGTTTAACAGCATTAGCTTTAGTTTATTCTACTGCAGAATATTGTTGTCCAGTATGGATGAATAGTATACATGTAAATAAAATTGATTCGCAGTTAAATACTTCATTGCGAATTATATGTGGCACTATAAAATCCACCCCACTTGCTTGGCTGCATGTCTTAGCAAATATCGAGCCACACCGTCTGAGAAGAAAGAAGGTCATGAAACGTGAATGGGATATGTATGAAATGATTCCAGATTTCTTTCCAATCAATGCAGACCTACAAAACATTCCTCCTGATAGGTTAAAATCACGTAAGCCACTGTGGAAAGAAGATTTTTTACACCGACCTTTTTCTGTTTCTGAAGCTTGGAAAATACAATGGCAGGAAAATCAAGTTTTCAATCAAAATTTAATTGAGGACCCAACACAGAGAGTACCCGGTTTTGACCTACCAAGGAAAATTTGGAGCAAATTAAATCGTCTTCGAACAGGGCACGGACGTTGTAACGATTTGCTTTACAAATGGAACATAGCTGAAAGTCCAGTTTGCGATTGTGGAGTAGAACGCGAAACGATTTCTCACATTGTGGAAGATTGCGCCATAACTAAATTTCAACATGGTTTTGTCACTCCTGAAGCCTTACAGTGGATGCTGAACATAAAAGATTTATAAGTTTCAAACTAACTTATTGCTTTGTAATTTATTAACTTATATGTATACTGTTGTTTATATTTCATACGAATATATATATATCTGATTATTATTTTGAGTATTTTGACTACTAGTTTTTGAATTAAAAGTTGCTCAAGGTTTTTTGGTACTGCATATTTAAATCTGGTGCCCTTGGAATTGCCAAACTGATTCACAAAAAGTTCCTGTTTGGAACAACGTCGGTGAAGTATTTATATGTAGATGCCTTGCGATTGCTGAGTTTTTCGTGCGGGCAGATCTGAGATAGCTGAAAATGGTACAAAATGAGCCAACGTATAGAAAAAAATTAAACTGAGATAATTAAAACAAAAATGTATATTGTCTATGTCTATTGCGAATCCCATTGAAAATGAATTAAAACTATTTTGTTGATGGAAACATCAAATTGGAAGAAGCCTTGCAATGGGGGTAATAATAAGTAAGTCTTACTTGGGCTATTCTTTTATGAATGAATAATTCCTGTAAACCCGTGGGCAAAAGCAATAACACCACCGGCTACAATAGGGGCATTCAACGGACACAATCGATTGACAATCGATTGCATACGGTTTAGCGTTCAACGAATCCGAATCGATTCAACATCGATCGTGAAATTGTCCATCGTCAAAATTTTACGATTCAACTGCGATTAAATATGGCGTTGCGGTTTGTATCATATGTGCGAGTTGTTTATAACAGTGATTTATTTGAGAAATAACTTAACTACACTGCCAATATTGTGATATTGCTATTATTGAAAATTGAAATACCAAATATAGAGAATAGGGTTATATCGGTCACACCACCGTTCAGTGTTTTCATGAATCGATTTAAATCGATTCGATCTCATTGTAATCAATCGATTTGTTTGTTGAATGCCCCTATTGTCTTATGAATGTCAAGTCAAAAGTTTAGTCGGTAAAGTTGCCAACTAAAGGAAAGCAACTAGAAAGCATTAATGGTTGTTTCTTATAATAACGTTAAATTAAAAATAAAAGTATTGCTTTATTGAAGAAACATTCATACGTTTATATTTTATTGTACGAACTCCTTTTTGAGAAGCATTGAAAGGTCTGAATTTTTTAAAATTTGTATGTCGTGTTTTCTTGTTTTAAATTTATCACTTCTTTCTTTATTTATTACAGAATTTTTACGTAAAGAAGAAACAACAAGAAAGAATCAGCAGAAAACGCGATCGATTTGTTTAAATTGCGTTTTTCTCTTTAACTCTTAACTGTGGTAAATTACACACGATTTTCATATATGAAAATAAAATGAAAATTCAAATTAGTTGCTTCTGATAGATACAGGGTCATTCTGTGTTAACCAAACCAGCAGCAGGTATAGCAGTTTATTTTTAAATGATTACAAGTGTTCATAATCATTTAATAATAATCATTTTTAATCAAATTTGTAAAAACAAAAACAAACAATTATGTTTGGTCTTGTTTTAAATTTGCAACTTCAAAAAAATTGTCGGACTTTTACATACAAGGTGCCACCATTTTCTTTATTTATAATAGATTTTCAAATTAGTTGTCTTTGATAGTTACAGGATGATTCTGTCCGATCATTTAATTTTTTCTTTTAATTTATTGTAAGTGTTTCATAATCATCATTCTTTTAACAAATTTGTGAGAAC
The DNA here is from genome assembly GCA_958336345.1 of Dorcus parallelipipedus. NCBI lineage: Eukaryota > Metazoa > Arthropoda > Insecta > Coleoptera > Lucanidae > Dorcus > Dorcus parallelipipedus. The sequence continues at coordinate 47,566,242 of OY284479.1, forward strand.
AAAACCGTCATTAGGAACTCATTTCTGAAGAGCATTTGGCCGTCTGTAAGTTCCCTGACTTTAAGCGTCCAAATAATCTTGTTTGACTGTCTATGAGCTCCTTTCTGACAAGCAGCTATGTAAAATAAACTAAGATGAACAGAAGACGAAGGAGAGAATCTGTAGATCAAACGACTGATAGAAAACAAAGTGAAACTGAGATACGAAAACTACGTAACTTCAGTAATTCGGTAATCAGAACCGTTACTAACATAGAGTTGATATTCTTGAAAAGCACCAAAGCGCTATTCAAAAAGCACTAGGAAATGCACGTTTCATTGATCACTGTTGTTAGCTCAAGGGCTTCCATGGTCATCTTACCTTCTTTTCTCTTCTGGTTTTCACCCCCGATCTATAGTTGCGTGAATGACAGACACCTGTCAAACTCGCGCGATTTTGAGACGTTTGTTTGTCGACGAAACCTCGTTTGAAAACGCCGAAAAATCAGCGACTGAAGGACGGTTATGTTACCGACTATTTTGGCGACCATGGCAGACATCAAATTTGAATATCTGTCAAACTTATTCGATTTGGAAGCGTTTGACGACGAAAGTTCTTCCCGTGGTCGTCTTGCCTTTTTTTTTCTTCTGGCGCTTTGATTCCTGACCTTGAGCAGTAACGTCACATCGTTGCGCGTGAATGATCAAATTTCGACACCTGTCAAACTCGCACGATTTTGAGACGTTTGTTTGTCGACGAAATCTCGTTTGAAAATACTGAAAAACCAGAGATTTAAGTTCGAATGCGTAATGTGTATGACATGTGCCAGAATGGCAGATATCAAATGTTAATATCTGTCAAACTTACTCGGTTTGGAAGTATTTGACAGCGAAAGTTCTTTGAAAACGCTGAAAAGCGTGAGCATGGAGAATGGATGCGTATTGTATACGTCAGCGAATGACAAACAACTGTCAAACTTACTCGATTTTGACTCGATTTTAGTTTGACAACGAAAGTTCTTTTCAAAATTCTGAAAACTCAGAGGATATGTAGATACTGTGCATTTCGGCGTATGACATGTGGCAAATATCAAATTTGAACATCTGTCAAACTTACTCGATTTGGAAGTATTTAACAGCGAAAGTTCTTTGAAAATGTTGAAACACGAGAGCACGGAGAGTTTATGTGGCTTTGCATACGTCAGCGTACGTCATATGCGAATTTCAAATAACTGTCAAACTTACTCGATTTTGAAGCATTTGACAAGCAAAATTCTGAAAAATCAGAGAATCGAGAACGAATATGTAGCGCGTATTTCGGCGTATGACACGTGCGATAATGACAGACATCAAATTTGAACACCTGTCAAACTTATTCGGTTTGGAAGTATTTGACAGCTAAGGATTTCTAGCAAATGCTGAAAATCAAGAAAATAGACGAGTGTTGTCTATGTCGGCGTATGTCATGACAGATGTCAAATTTGAATATCTATCAAACTTACTCGATTTTTTAGTATTTGACAGAGAAAGCTCTTTGAAAATGCTGAAAAACAAAAGCAAGAACAATGGATACGCATTGTATACTTCAGCGTATGTCATACACGAATGACAAGTAACTGTCAAACTTACTCTATTTTGAAGCATTTGACAACGAAAGTTCTTTTCAAAATTCGGAAAAAACAGAGTGTATGTACTATGTATTTCGGCGTACGACGCGTGAGACAATGACAGACATCAAATGTTAATATCTGTCAAACTTACTTCGTTTATAGAAGAATCTGACAGCGAAAGTTTTTTGAAAATGCTGGAAAACGAGAGAATGGAGAATCTATGCGTATTGCATACGTCAACGTACGTCACATGTGAATGACAAGTAACTGTCAAACTTACTCGATTTTGAAACGCTTGACAACGAAAGTTCTTTTCAAAATTCTAAAAACTCAGAATAGTGTGTATTTCGTCGGCGTATGACGTGCGACATTGGCAGACATCAAATTTGAATATCTGTCAAACTTAATCGACTTGGAAGTATTTGACAGCGAAAGTTCTTTAAAAATCCTAAAAAGTGACAGCATGGAGAATGTGCGCATATTGTATACGTCAGCGTATGTCGCACGTGTGTGTCTAGTACCTGTCAAACTTACTCGATTTTGAAGCATTTGACAACGAAAGTTCGTTTCAAAATTCTGAAAAATTAGATAATGGAATCGGTGTATAACAAGTATAACAATATAATAATGGCAAACATAAATTTTGAACACCTGTCAAACTTACTCGATTTGTAAAAATTTGACAGCGAAACTATTTTGAAAATGCTGAAAAACGAGAACATGGAGAATGGATGCGTATTGTATACGTCAGCGCATGTTATACGCGAATGACAGATCAAATTGCGATACCTGTCAAACTCCGATTTTTAAAAGGTTTGCTTGTCAACGAAATTCCGTTCGAAAATGCTGAAAAAAAATCAGAGACCCAAGAACGGATATGTACCGCCTATTTTGGCGAATGTCATATGCAACAATGACAGACATCAAATGTTAATATCTGTCAAACTCGATTTGGAAGTATTTGACAGTGAAAGCTTTTTGAAAATGCTGAAAAACGGGAGAATGAAGAATGGGCGCGTATTGCATACGTCAGCGTATGTCAAATGCGAATGACAAATATCTGTCAAACTTACTTAAATTGGATGTGTGTTGTGTACGTCGGCATATGTCACATGCGACAACGGCAGATATCAAAATTGAATGTCTGTCAAACTTACTCGATTTTGAAGTATTTGACAACGAAAGTTCTTTTCAAAATTCTGAAACATCAGAGGATATGTACTGTGTATTGCGGCGTGTGACATGTGCGACAATGACAGTCATCAAATTTGCATATCTGTCAAACTTATTCGGTTTGGAAATATTTCATAGCGAAAGTTTTTTGAAAATGCTGGAAAACGAGAGAATGGAGAATGCACGCGCATTGTATACGTCAGCGTATGTCATATGCGAATGACAAATATCTGTCAAACTTACTCGATTTTGAAGCATTTGACAACGAAAGTTCTTTTCAAAATTCTGAAAATCAGACATCAAATTTGAACATCTGTCAAACTTACTCGATTTGGAAGTATTTGACAGTTAAGGATTTTTAGCAAATGCTGAAAAACAAGAAAATAGACTATATCGGCGTATGTCATGACAGATGTCAAATTTGAATATCTATCAAACTTACTCGATTTTTAAGTATTTGACAACGAAAGTTCTTTTCAAAATTCTGAAACATCAGAGGATATGTACTGTGTATTTCGGCGTGTGACATGTGCGACAATGAGAGTCATCAAATTTGCATATCTGTCAAACTTATTCGGTTTGGAAATATTTCGTAGCGAACGTTTTTTGAAAATGCTGGAAAACGAGAGAATGGAGAATGCATGCGCATTGTATACGTCAGCGTTTGTCATATGCGAATGACAAGTATCTGTCAAACTTACTCGACAGCGTTTGACAGCGAAAGTTCTTTTCAGACTTCTGAAAAATCAGAGAATGGAGAACTGACACGTACCGTCTTTTTCGGCGTATGACATGTGCGACAATGACAGACGTCAAATCTGCATATCTGTCAAACTTTTGGAAATATTTGACAGCGAAAGCTTTTTGAAAACGTTGGAAAACAAGAGAGTGGTGAATGGATGCGTATTGTATATGTCAGTGTGCGTCATATGCGTATGACGAATAACTGTCAAACTTACTCGATTTTGAAGCATTTGACAACGAAAGTTCTTTTCAAAATTCAGAAAAATTAGAGGATATGTACTGTGCATTTCGGCGTATGACATGCGCGACAATGGCAGACATCAAATTTAATATCTGTCAAACTTATTCGATTTTGGAAATATTTGACAGCGAAAGCTCTTTTGAAAATCCTGAAAGACGAGAAAATGGATGTGCGACAATTGCAGAGTGTGTGTTGTTCACATGCGGCAGCAGCAGATATCAAATTTGAATATCTGTCAGACTTACTCGATTTGGAAGTATTTGACAGCGGCAGCTCTTTTGAAAACGCTGAAAGGCGAGAGAATGGATGTGCGACCATGACAAACGTAAACTCTGACATGTGTCAAAGTTACATAATGTAAAACGTGTGACACCGAAAGTTATTTGAAAATGCCGAGGAAAAGAGTACGGTGAATCAAGATGTACGTATGGTGCACGCCATTTAAAACAATGGGAGTCATTATATTCGGTCATATACCTGTCAAAGTTACACAAATTTAAATCGTTCGACATCCGCCCAAAAGTCACTTTGAAAATGCTGACAAACAAAAGAGAATGGAAAACTGTTGTGTACTATGCAAGTCGACGTTTGCCTTGTGCGACAGTGTCAAACGCATCTGTCAAACTTACATAATTTGAAACGCTTGACGACGAGATGGAAATACTGTGAAATAAGAGAGTAGTGAATAGGGGCGTGCAGTTAATATAAGTGTGTGCCGTTTAATATAACGACGTCTGTCAAAATTACACGATTTTGACATGTTTGGTACCGACAGTTATTTTGAAAATGTTGAAAATCGCTGAGTGGAGGACGGATGCCTAAGTGAGCGCACGACATGTGTGACATCAAATGACAATAGAGCGGCATCTCTGAATCACAAGCGAAACTTTTTGTGCGATAATTGGATTGGTCGGAAGCAACTTTCCTTTCGTCCCCAAAATTGTCGTTTTAACAAAGCGATGATGTAAAGTCGAGTACGAAACCGAGCGCAAAACTTTACGAGGTCGAAAACGGAACGCGAAACATAACAATAACGAGCGTCGTAAAGTCGCCTCGACGAACGTTTCGAGATTTTCCGGTGCTCCCGCGTCCCGCTTATTTATTCATCCCTCTTCAACTTTTCCCTCTCGCACAAAGGAAACCGGCTCGCTCGGAGCGGCCGAACAATAAAGGAAATGTTTATCTCCGGGCCTCCCCCCCTCGTCTGGACGTGAATAATTCAACTCGCAATAATAATAATAATTTTCGAACGCATGAATGTTTCAGGCGAAACAATGCGCGGCGAGTTTTCGCCGTAATTGGGCCGACGCGAGATGAATTATTGAGTTTCGGCGTTTCGGGGTAATTGCCGGGCGTGTAGGTTCTTTCGAATTTCCGATTTACAAACAACGGACGACTTCTTCTTCTTCTTCTTAAGCGGCCGATTGTGACGCAAACGCGACCCATTCGCGTCACGCGCTCGAAACAAGCGCGCCCATTGTTCCGGCTCCTTACAATTCTTTACTGTCGGCAATAACGCGCTGAAATAGATCGGTGGCATGTGAATGCCGAGCCAAAAAAAAGCGAAGTCACAACTGTTATCAAAACATGATTTTTTTTTTTAATTGAAAAGCTCTAGAATGGAAAAGATCACCCTCGAACTCACGTGTGCAAAAATCGATTTGATAAATAGTCTTGAAATTCACCAAATTGATCAACAGATGGCGCTTTGGTGTATTTTCGCGAATCGAATGGACCAGATTTTTTAAATTTGGCAAAAAATATTTGTTATGATGACAAGGGAAAAAAATGCAATAAAAAAGGCTAAAATAACTAGACAGAAAAAGGCTAAGTTGAAGAAGAAAGGAAAGAGAGAATTCAACAAAAACAAACACACCAAATTAATGAACCTGTTGAAGATTTTTAAAAATGACCAAATGATCAGATCAAATTAAAATAATTTTTGGACGAGAGATGGCGCTGTGGTACCTGTCCTCGAATCGAGTCTAGAATTTTTTTTTAAATTTGGCATAACCGATTTAATAAATGTCTAGTCTGAAAATGAAAAAAAAAAAGCTTACGCAGTTGACCAATAGATGGCGCTGTGGTGCGTTTCCTCAAGATTCGAGTTTTCTAGTTCTTCTTTTTTCATCGCGTGTCAAAAATTAAGTTGAAAAGTCTCAAAATTAAAAAAAAAAATGCAATGGAAAAACTTACGCTGTTGATCAATAGATGGCGCTGTGGTATGCGTCTTTCGCGATTCGAGTCTTTCAGTTTTTTTTAATTTGTCAAAAATTAAGTCGCAAAATAGTCTAAAAATTAAAAAAAATTGCAATGGAAAAGCTTACGCTGTTGATCAACAGATGGCGCTGCGGCATACTTCCTCGAATAGAGTCTTCTAGATTTATTTTTTAAATTTGGCAAAAATCAATTTATTAGTATTAAATTTAAAAAAATTCAACAGGAAACCTTACGCTATTGAACAATAGATGTCGTTCTCGAACCGAGACTTCTAGAATTTTTTTTTAATTCAGCAAAAACTAAATAGTCTTTAAATTCAAAAAGTTGATCAATAGACGGCGCTGTGGTTGGTATATTTGCTCAAATTGAGTCGATTTATTAATATACATAAATAGTCTTAACATTCAAAAGAACCGCAACAGAAAAGTTGCGCTGTTGAACAACAGACGGCGCTGTGTTTCATTTTATCGGATCGAGTCCTCTAGAGTTGTCTTTTTAATTTGTCAAAGATTGAGTTAATAAGTAGTCTTAAGATTAAGAAAAGAATTGCTACGGAAAAGCTTACGCGGTTGATCAACAGATGGCACTGCTGTACACTTTCTCGAATCGAGTATCCTAGAATTTTCTTTTAATTTGGCAAAAATCGATTTAATCAATAGTCTTAAAATACAAAAAAATTGACCACTAGATGGCGCTGTCGTAAATTTTCGCGAATCGAGTCTTCTAGAAAGAAGTTTTATTAATTTAGCAAAAACGAGTCGTCTTAAAATTTAAACCGAAAATCTTTGATCAATAGATGGCGCTGTGGTATATTTTCTCGAATCGAATCTTCTAATCTTTTTTAATTTGTGAAAAATTAAGTTAAAAAACTCTCAAAATTAAAAAAAAAAATTGTAACGGAAAAGCTTGCGCTGTTGATCAACAGATGGCGCTGCTATATCTTCTCTCGAACCGAGTCTTCTAGATTTTTTTTTGATTTGACAAAAATCGCTTTCTTGGCTTAAAATTTAAAAAAAAAATTGGAACGGAAAACATTACACCGTTGATCAATAGATGGCGCTGCGATATATTTTCTCGAATCGAGTCTTCTAGAATTTGTTTTTAATTTAGCGAAAATTGATTCAATAAGCGGTCTTTAAATTCGAAAATTTGATCAACAGATGGCGCCGTGGTATGTTTTCGCGAACCGAATCTTCCAGATTTTTTAAACTTGGCAGAAATCTATTTAAATCTTAAAATTAACAAAATTTCCGCCGAAAAGCTTAAGCTGCTGATCAATAGATGGCGCTGTAGTATATTTTCTTTAATCGAGTTTTTCAGAACGCTTTTTTAATTTTACAAAGAAGAAAATGATTTGTCTTAAACTTAAAAAGAAATTGCAATCGAAAATCTGACGCTGTTGATCAATAGATGGCGCCGTGGTATATTTTCTCTAATCGAGTTTTCTGGAATGTTTTTTTAATTTGGCCAAAATTGATTTGTCTTAAAATTAAAAAATAAAATGCAACGGAAGAGCTTGCGCTGTTGATCAACAGACGGCGCTGCGATATATTCTCTCGAATCAAGTCTTCTAGATTTTTTTAAAATTTGGCCCAATTTAGCACGATGTTTCCCTTTCTAGTTGTAAAACTGTGGTTTCACAAAACGCACAGTGGTTACGATTGTTTTTTTATTGAGAAGCTTTGGAATGAAAAAGATCGCCCTCAGACTCACGTGTGTTAGGAAGAACCAACGTACAAGCAACCTCTTATTGGCGCACCGTGAGTTCGGGGGCGTTACTTTTACGTCGCATCAAAAACGAGCCCTCTGATTGGTTGCTTCTGCTTGAATGGGCGTGGATTTCTTTTGTCGTTATAAAACAAATCTATTTGTTCAACTGTGCTTTCAAGGATGCCGTATCGGGTCACTAATTGGCCGTTCTCTAATTTGAGACGACCCCCGGCCCCACCCCCAAAAAACGACAATCATTCTCAAGTCTCTGTTTGTAAAATTGTGTCGGGGAGGATTCACATCGCTGCATCACACACGCGAATCTCTGATTGGCTCTAATTCTGGAAGTGGGCGTGGCTTTGCTCGTCGTTACTTCAAGGAATTCCTTCCCTGTCTATAAAACTGTGACCAGAGGGCGTCATTTTGACATCACGCTTAGAATGGCGGTACTCTATTTTGAAGCAGCGCAAGTGGGCGTGGCCATCTCATCCCAATCTCTACCTCAAAGAAATGGCTTTTGTTTTCCTTGTTTGTCTGTAGAATTGAGTCTGGGTCGTTGTCGAAGGCGTCTCACTCAGAACAAACTCTCCAATTGGTTGTTCTCCAATTTGCGTTGCGAAAGTGGGCGTGACTTTACTTTCCCATTAAAAACAAGCTCAATTTTGTCAAAAAAAAAAAAAAAACGAATCTGTAGTTGGCAATACAATAATTTCACGCAGCGGAAGTGGGCGTGGTTAACTCGTCTTAAGTTCTACTTACGAGAAATTGTTATTATTCTTCTTTTGTCTACGTAAAATTGAGTTGTCTCGGATAGATTTAAAATTGCTGCAACAAACATGTGAGTCTCTAATTGGCTCTAATTTTGGAAGTAGGCGTGGCTTTGCTCGTCGTTACTTCAAGCAAATAGGTTCTTCTCCTCTTCTGTCTATAGAATTGTGTCATTGAGGGCGTCACTTTGATGTCACGCTTAGAATGAGGCCTCTAATTGGCGGTACTCTAATTTGATGCAGTGAAAGTGGGCGTGTCTACCTCATCCTTGTCCCTATTTCAAAGAAACGGGTTTTGTTTACCTTTTCTGTCTGTAGAATTGAGTCCGGGGCGTTGTCGAGACCGAGTTGAAGGCGTTGATTTCACGTCACGCGTAGAACAAGCTCTCTGATTGGTTGTTCTCTAATGTGAATTGCGGAAGTGGGCGTGACTTTACTCTCCCATTAAAAACAAGCTCAATTTTGTCAAAGAAACTCCAAGAACGAATCTTCAGTTGGCAATATGTTAATTGCATGCAGTGGAAGTGGGCGTGGTTACTTGATATTAAGTTCTAGTTTAAAGAAACGGCTTTTATTTTACATTTTTTGTAAGTAAAATTGAGTCTCTGTTTATAAAATTGTCTCGGGTAGATTTAAAATTGCTGCAACAAACATGTGAGTCTCTAATTGGCTCTAATTTTTGGAAGTGGGCGTGGCTTTGCTCGTCATTACTTCGAGCAAATGGGTTCTTTTCCTCTTATGTCTATAAAATTGTGTCATTGAGGGCGTCATTTTGATGTCACACTTAGAATGAGGCCCCTAATTGGCGGTACTCTAATTTGGTGCAGCGAAAGTGGGCGTGTCTACCTCATCCTTGTCTCTATTTCAAAGAAACGGGTTTTGTTTTCCCTTTCTGTCTGTAGAATTGAGTCCGGGGCGTTGTTGGAACCGAGTTGAAGGCGTTGATTTCACGTCACGCGTAGAACAAGCTCTCTGATTGGTTGCTCTCTAATGTGAAGTGGGCGTGACTTTACTTTCCCTTTAAAAGTAAGCTCAATTTCGTCACAAATTCTTCAAGAACGAGTCTGCAGTTGGCAATGCAGTAATTTCATTCAGCGGAAGTGGGCGTGGCCACCTCGTATTCAATTCTGCTTAAAAAAAATGGCTATTGGTTTTCCTTCCTGTATGTAAAATTGAGTCCCGGGCGTTGTTGGGGGCGAGGTGAAGGCCACGCTTAGAACGAGCCCCTCCAATTGGTTGTTCTCTAGTCTGAATCGCGGAAGTGGGCGTGACTTTACTTCTTCATTGAAAATAAGTGCAATTTTGTCAAGAAACGGTGAGTTACTTAGTCGCTGGCTTCAAGGGCGAGTCCGTAGTTGGCAATGCTGCAATTTCATGCAGCGAAAGTGGGCGTGACCACCTCGTCTTAAGTTCCATAAAAGTGATTGCCATTATTTTACTTTTCCGTCTGCAAAATAGAGTTCGGGGCGTGGTCTGGGGTGAGTTCAAGTGACGTCACACTCGCTGATCGGTTATTTTATAATGCGAATTGCGAAAGTGGGCGTGACTTTGCCCGCCCATTAATAATAAGCTCTAATAAGCTTTGTTTGTAAAATTGTCGGGATGAATTTGAGGGAGGCTGCTTTAATAACGAATCAGTAATTGGCAGTACTCTATATTCATGCAACGGAAGTGGGCGTGACTACCTCGTTTTGAGTTCCATGAGAAAGGAAAGGCTATTATTCGTCTTTTCTGGGGGGGCAGGTTGAGGGCGGTACACTTAAAATATGCTCTCTAATTGGTCGTCCTCTGGCGTGAATTATGGAAGTGGGCGGGGCTTTATCTCCCCTTTAAATATAAGCTTCATTTTCACAAAAAAAAAATGGTGATTGTGTTTCTTTCTGCTTGCAAATTTATGTCGGCATGAAAAGCGACTCTACAATTGGCGGCGTAACGGAAGTGGGCGTGACCACTCCAAGTCCAAGCGACTACCATTTTCGTTTCCCCTCTACAAAACCGTACCGGGAGGCGTTACTATGACGTCACTTCTGGAACAAACTAACCTGATTGGCCGTCCGCTAATTTGAAGCAGCGCGATAGTGGGCGTTACTCTTCCATGCTATTAAGAACGAGCCCGTTTCCGTTGCACTAATCGTATCCGAGTGAATTCGAAGCGAAAGGCAAGATCGTATTTTAGTTTGGTGCGGCCGAAAGTGGGCGTGGCCACCCCATCATACCCCATCGTTTGAAAGAAGTGGCCAGCGCTTTCGTTTTCTAAAGAAAAAATAGCATCCGTGGGCGTGTCTTTGTCGCCACGTTCAAAACAAGTTCCCTAACTGGTTGGGAGTACGTCGTGGGCGTGTCTTTGGGCGCGTTGCTTCGTCGCCACGTACAAAACGAGTTCCCTAATTGGTTGGGAGCACGCTTACTCCATCTCATCATTCATCATTCATCATTAAGAAAGCTCAGTTTTCTCAAAGGAATTTTGTTGGCGATTCTTTCTGCTTGTGAAAGTGCGTCCGGGTGAATTCGAGCGAGTCACTCGATCACTGCGACCAATAGGTAGTGAAAAGTGTCTATGAAATTGTAACCGGGGCGTTGTCGGGAGGCGTGGCGAGTGCCACGTCAAGTCTAAAGCCAGCTTTCTTATTGGTTGGTTGTTTTTTTTTTTTTTTAAATTTGAACCACCTCGTTCCGTCTCTAGACCCGTTCTATATGTATTTGGCGATCCTTACGACTTTTAACGTTTGTCGTACGAATTGAAGTTGTTTGTTAATTCCGCCTAATTCTCGCGGAGCGGACCTACGCAATTAGCGGCGCGCAAATTCGACGCTCGATATCGTCGGTAATGAGAGCGTACGGCTCCGCGGACGTTATCGCTACACGAAGCTGACACTTGTAAACAACATCAGCATATCGATTAGGTATGTGCCGGCGCGCATCGAAAAATACACGTCCATCAAATTCAGATCGCTATTTCTGTACCTCCGGGGAAAAGCTTCGGGCGCAAAACGGAGGTGATTCTATATTACTTTGCGGGGGCCAACGTTTGTCGTTAATAAATTGAAAGCTGCGGGGGGAATCGAGCTATGACTCATAAGTACTGAGCCAGGACGATGCAGTCTGTGACCTACCCGCTGCGCCACTGTCCCAGATGACCAGGCGAAATAATAATCACGTGATTACGTCGAATAAACTAAAATCGAATTTGAATTCAAATTGGCCGTTTGTTTGCGAGCGGCGCGGCGTAAACAGTCGGGGGGGGGGGGGAACTTGTGCACAATCGATTTTCATGCAGACGCGTCAACAGGTATTGGACCGCGATGATGATAACGGGGGGGACGCGTCGAGGCGGAACAACAGGTGGAGGAGGGCACTCACCCTTTTTGCTGTTGGCGTGCGGCGGGGCGGCATTCTTCTTGATGATCCTCTTCTCTTGATTCGCAGAGCTGTCCCTGTGGATGTGCTCCAGCAGAACGCTGGGGGAGCAGCCCATCCCCCCTCTGACGGGCGCCCGACGCACTCAGTACATCCTCGAGCCCCGCTTAGTCCTGCAAGAAACGCCTTCGATAATTTCTGCGAGCATTTTCGAAACACCCTGTACATACACGACGCGACGCGCGCGATCGTTTAAACTACTAAAGGCCGAACGAGTTTAAGCCCGAACGAAAACTCGACGGCTACTTTTCTGCTTTCTTTATGTACAGGGCGTCCCAATTAAAGTTTAATTGCTAGGAGAGGAGGGGGGGCGAGAGTTGAGTTAAAATGTTAAAATAGAACGCAGGGGTGCACCTATTTTCGCCCCCATCCTCACGCAAGTGCGTTTTTGACGTTTTCAAACGTTTTCAAACAGAGAGGGGCGGGGGCGGGGGCGATTTTTCTGATCGTAGGTCATTGCTACTTTTGTTTTACGGGTAGAAATAAAAACCCTTCATGTTTCTTCTACGTGGAATGTCCACCGCCCCTTTTCTCACGCGGGGTTCCTCCGAAATCTAAAAAAAAAAAATCAAGCAAGAGCAAGGGGCGGCTGGGTGAGATTCTATAATTATCGAATTTTTTCACGTTCGCGTTGGAAGCGTAACGAAATTTTTTGATGTTCCTTACTCTTGGGGTGACCACCCCCTCCCTCACATGGGCGCCCCTTCGAAAGTTTCAAGTAGCAAGGGGCGGATGCCATCAAATTTTCATTTATTTTCTTTGAATCGAAAGAGTTTTCGATGTTTTTTATTCTTGGGGTATCCGCCCCTTTCCCCTCTCCGAACAGGCGCCCCTTCGAAAATTTCAAGTGGCAATGGGCGGATGTGATCAAGTTTTTATTTCGTTTGCTTAATTTCATTCAAATTGAAAGAATTTTTGATTCCTGAGGTATCCATTCTCTCCCCCCGCTTAGGCGCCCCTTCGAAAATTTCAAGTGGTAAGGGGCGGGTGGATCAATCGAACATTCCTGTTTGGACATTTCGTTACTTTATTTATTAAAATTATAATTTAGTTAACAAAAGGGTTTATAACCACCTTAAAGGGTAGTTAGTAAGCATTGGAAAAAAAAACAATGTAAACAAGCGCCCCTTCACATGCGCCCCTTCGAAATTTCACACAGCAAGGGGCGGCAGGGTCAGATTCTCTAACCTACCCCTTTTCTCACGTTCGCTTTAAAATTGCAGCAGAAAATTTCATATCGTATTCATGAAATGTCCGCCCCCTCAAGGTGCAAGCAAGGGGCGGGCGGGACCGTTTCTTTATTTACACACATTTTGCACATTCACTTCTACATTCACAAACTGAAAAAATGTTAGACTTGTTTTATTCATGAAGCGTCCGCCCGCTTTAGTTACGCCCCATCCCTCAAACAGGCGCCCCTTTGAAAATATCAAATGGCTAGGGGCGGGCAGGACAGTTTCTTTATTTACACACATTTTGCACATATTTTTTGTTTTATTTTACGTCAAAAATTGCACAAACTTCAAATTTTAATTTTAGAAAATTTTGCTTATTTAATGAGAATTTTTTTAAATTTTCGTTATTTTTCGTAATTTTATAAATATTGTTGATTTCTCTATCGTCGCTTGTTTTGTTTTTCATTAAAAAATGCCCAATTGTCAAATCTTAATTTTAGAAAGTTTTGTTTATTTAATGAGAATCTTTTAATTTTTGTAATTTTTATAATTTTTTTTTTGATTTTTAAGTTTTTGTAATTTTTACAATTTTTTGTATTTTTATAGAAAGTAGAAAGTATTGTTTATTTAATGAGAATTTTTTAATTTTTATTTTTTTCTAATTTTATTCAATGAGATTTTTTTATATTTATTTTTTTTTAATTTTATAAATTTGTCGATCGTCTTTTGTTTTATTTTACGTCAAAAATTGCACAAATTTCAAATCGTAATTTTAGAAAGTTTTGTTTATTAATAAAAAAAAAATTAATTTTAATTTTTTAAATTTTTATAATTTTTTTAATTTTTATAATTTTTTGTAATTTTTACAATTTTTTCTAATTTTATAGAAAGTAGAAAGTATTGTTTATTTAATGAGAATTTTTTAATTTTTATTTTTTTCTAATTTTATTCAATGCGATTTTTTTATATTTATTTTTTTTTAATTTTATAAATTTGTCGATCGTCTTTTGTTTTATTTTACGTCAAAAATTGCAAAAATTTCAAATCGTAATTTTAGAAAGTTTTGTTTATTAATAAAAAAAATTTAATTTAATTTTTTTAATTTTTATAATTTTTTGCAATTTTTACAATTTTTTGTAATTTTAGAAAGTATTGTTTATTTAATGAGAATTTTTGAAGTTTTATTTTTTTATAATTTTATTTAATATTATTTTAAAATTTTATTCAGATGTTTTTATTTTTATTTTTTTTAATTTTATAATAGTAATTTTATAAATTTTCTTTTTCTCGATCGTCTTTTATTTTACGTCAAAAGTTACACAAATGTCAAATCTTAATTTTAGAAAGTTTTGTTTATTCACTATGAATTTTTTAATTTTATAAATTTTCTTTATTTCTCGATCGTCTTTTGTTTTGTTTAGCGTCAAAAATTGCAACAATAACTGCCAAGTGTCTTAATTTTAGAAATTTTGACCCAGTTTTGTTTATTTCATTTTTTAAATTTATTTTTTCAAAAATAAAAATCGGCACAATAAAATCAGTGATTTTAAACATGAGGTAGGTGGGTCACAATTAGTGATTGTACATTTTTTCACGTTAATTTGAAATGCAACGAAACATCTTCGACATTTCGTATTGACGAAACGTTCACCGTTTATTCATTCGCCCCACCCCCGCCCCTTCGAACGGGCGTTCTTTCAGATATTTGGTGTAACAAAGGGCGGCCGGATCAAATTCCCTAATCATACGTTTTTTTACGTTTATTTTGGAAGTGCAGCACTATACGTCGCCCCCTTCCTCACAACGGGCGCCCGCCCCTTCAAGAAATTCGAATAGCAAAGGGCGAATGGGGCAGAGTCTTTCACATAGATTCACCTCAACAAATTTCGAGCTTAATATTGATGAAGTGTCTTCCCCTTCAGGTGCGCCCCCTCCCTAACGAAAGTGTTTCTTCAAAAAATTCAAGTGACAAGGGGCGGGTGTGTCAGACTCTCCAATCATAGACTTTTCACAATTGCCTCATGAAATTATCAGCTTATGACCGCCTCCCCTTCCACACGCAGGCGCCCCTTTAGACAATTCGAACAACAAAGGGCGGGTGGGTCAGATTCTTTAAAGCACGTTATCCTTAGGGGCGCAACGCGTTAAATTCACATTCATGATATGTCTTCATTTTAAGTGCGCCCCCTCCCTTACGTAAACGTTGGTTCGAGAAGTTCAAGTGGCAAGGGGCGGGTGGGTCAGATTATCTAATTGCAGAAGGCGATGCACATTTTTTTGATGTTTCGAAGTCGTCCAATCCAGTTTATGACCGCCCCCTCCCTCAAGGAAGAGTTCCTCCAAAAAATTCAAGTGACAAGGGGCGGGTGGGACTTATATAGACTTTTCACAATCACCTTAGAAGGGCGAAGTGTTCCTTATTCATGAAATTAACAGTTTATGACCGCCTCCCCTCCCACACAACAACGAACAACAAAGGGCGGGTAGGTCGGAGTATTTGAAACGCATTCATCTTAAAGACGCAAAATTTTTTTCAACTTCTAATATCTTCACTTTATTCGCACCCCTTCTCTTGCGCGAGCGTTCCGTCGTAAAAATCAAGCGCCAAGGGGCGGGTGGGTTAGATGATCGCCTCCCCTCCCTCACGCATGCGCCCCTTTTGAAAACTCGAACAACAAAGGGCGGGTGGGTCATTTCTTCACGTTCATTTATAAGTGCAACAAAAAAAAATGATATTTCGGATTCATCAAAAATCCGCCCCGCTCCCTCACGAGAGCGTTCCCTCAAAAGATTCAAGCGGCAAAGGGCGGCCGGGTCAAATACTCTAATTACGCATTTTTTATTATGATTATTTTGGGGGTGCAACAAAAAAGAACTGATGTCCCTTTTTCATCAAGAATGTCACGGGCGCCCCTCCGGAAATTGCAAATAAAAAAAGGGCGGACGGGTCAGATTCTTTGACATACACGTTTTTCATACCTATTCGTTTTAGAGGTGTAACAAAAATCTTTGGGTCCATGAACCGTCTACAACTTGCGTTCACCCGCCCCCTCACACAATCGCGCCCCCGAAAAATTCAAGCGGCAAGGGGCGGGTGGGGCAGATTCTCTAATTATGGATTTTTCCACGTTCACTTTCGAAGGGTAACGAAATTTTTTGATGTTTTAGAATCATGAAACATCCGCCTCCCTTCTTCGCGTAAGCGTTCTTTTAAAAAAATTCAAATAGCTAGGGGCGGGCGGGTCACATTCTCTAATTATACATTTTCTTACATTCGCTTTCGAAGTGCGACAAAATTTTTGGCGTTTTGGAATCGTGAAACCTCCAGCTCATGACCGCCCCGGGGGTGGGGGCGGAAGCGTGCCTTTAGCAATTCAAGTGGCGAGGGGCGGGTGGGTCAGATTCTAAAATTATAGACTGTCACATTTAACTTAATATCTAGGTTATGACCGCCCGCGCCCCCTCGCTTACGTGCGCGTTCTTTCGAGAAACTCAAGCGGCAAGGGGCGGGTGGGTCAGATCCTCTAATTAATTATAGGCACAGTTTTTCGCGATCACATTAGAAGTGCTGCAATTTTTTTTTTGATGTTTCGGATTCATGAAACATCCATCTTAGCACCGCGCCCCGCCCTCCCGAAAGCATTGCTTGAAAAAAGTCAAATAATAAGGGGCGGGCGGGGCGGATTATCTAATTGCACACTTCTTCGCATTCACCTCGAAAGTGCAACAAAAAATCTTGCGGATTCGTGAAACATCCATCTTACGCCCGCCCGCCCGCCCGCCCCCTCCCTCATACATACTCGTTTGGGAAAGTTTCAAGCGAAAAAGAGCAGGGGGAAGGGGGCGGGGGTAATATTCTTTAACCGCATCGTTTTTTGAAACTTTTTGAAAGAAAACAAAACTCTTTGAAACGTTTTTTTTTTTTTTTAAGTTTGCGGATTAGTGAAACGTTCACCTTACGACCGCCCGCCCCCTCCCTCGTACATGCACATTTGCGCAAAAGTTTCAAGCGAGAAAAAGGCAGGGGGAAGGGGGCGGGGGTAATATTCTTTAACCGCATCGTTTTTTCAAACGTCTTAGAACAAAACGAAACTTTTTTTAAACAATTTAAAAAAATGTATCATTTAATGTGAACACACCCTGTATATTGAGTTTCTCGACAGTAATGTTATAAAACAATTGCCGGCTGGCACTCGATGCACTCGACGGTCGACGAATCAAATTAACTCTCACCCACCCGCGCCTCTTCAGTTTTCATTACCAAACAAATTCCGACCGTGTTGTTTTTTGCTTTTGTTTACTATATGGCGGGGGTGGGGGGAGGGAGGCTGCACCCTGTATAAGCGAACTTTTTAATGTACAAAA
Organism: Dorcus parallelipipedus; assembly: GCA_958336345.1. Taxonomy (NCBI): domain Eukaryota; kingdom Metazoa; phylum Arthropoda; class Insecta; order Coleoptera; family Lucanidae; genus Dorcus; species Dorcus parallelipipedus. The sequence goes on from OY284479.1 coordinate 47,583,642, forward strand.
TTGTTTAAGCGTACAACATACATACTCGTACGTACCAGGTCGAAAGCCGACGAATCAAATCGTCTCTCGCCCACGAGAATCAAACGAATTAATTATTTTAATTGTCGGCGGGTGAGGGCGGGCGGGGGCGGTAATCGCGCGGGCGGCGTGCTTCACGATCGCGCTCGCGGAGCGCAACTGAGGCCGCGCTTGGCATCCGACTCTGTTTTTCTTTTGCTAAAATCGTGAAATTTATGACGGCCGTATTTACGCGTTTTCGCGTTTTATTTACGGCCGCGTCCGCAGCGGGGCGCGCTCGAAATCCGCCTGCAATTATTTTCGTATTGAAAGCGTAGCCCCCTCATTCAAAACCGACGAGCGAAGTTTCGACTTCGCAACCGCCGCGCCGCGCCGGCTTGTGCCTGTGAGGCGAACGCTGAAGGAGAGAGAACTTCAAGTAAGTGGGTCGCAGCCGCAACGGGAAATATATTACGAATAAGTGGCCCTCCCCGACAAGCTCCCGGAAGAAAAAAATACGACAGCGACAGCGAAACCGATCATTTCTAATTTTCTTAGAATTCAACGACGGTTTCTGAACAGTTTGCAGCGCCATCTATCGCCAGTGGCGCAAATCTCTTGCTGGAACTTTCAGCCGAGTTGAATTATATTGAGGAAGTCGATTCACCCCTAATTAAAAAAAGTTTCCGGCGGCGATGCCTCTCGAACTTTGATTCCCGCAGTTTCGTAACAATATAATCCTCCGACGTGCACGATACTTGAAGAACATGTTCCTCCGCCCCCGCCGGCCCCCAGGAAATATGATCCACTATCGGGGCGAAAGTTTCAAATACAATTTCCCCCGAATCTGACGTGTGCTAATTGATTAGAGCGAATGCCGCCACCCCTTCGGGCTTCTTGCGTTTCCCCGTTTCCAGCAGCGACATCTGGGGCGTTTAGGCGCGTGACCTCTGTAAGTGCGTGTGTGCGTGTGTACGTACATGCCCGGAAAGGGTTATTTGATATGTTTCGGGTCGAGTTGGTTCGTTAGTTTCAGGGCGTGGACGTGGACGACGCGAATCCGACAAATTTCCTCGCGCCGCGCCGCCTTCAGAATAGACAATTGCGAATCGACGTGGTGGTTAATCCAACGAGATGTTACGGTTCGTTTTCGCTTTAGCTTTAGGGAATGTTAAAATTTTGTCTTCATTCAATGGTCCATTTGATAACAAACTCTAAAGTTCTGTTTCGGCTTCGCCGATCGCCCTATTCTGAATTCAAACTCTAAGGGCGCTACCTTTTTGTTTCCTTTCTCGTGCGTGTAGATTGGTTCATTTCGGTTTTGTAACGAAAGGAAACGTGTTGTCGTTTGTTTGTTTGTCGATTCGAAAATAAAAATTGAGCAGTTTCACGTTGTACGGGGCAGTTTCACGTTGTACGGGGGCAGTTTCACGTTGTACGGGGCAGTTTCACGTTGTACGAGGCAGTTTCACGCCATACTGAGCAGTTTCACGTTATGCGAGGCAAATTGTAGCAGGTGATAGGCAGTAAACAGAAGAGCCGTACGAGAGTCATCTAGTTCTGCTACCATCAAACACCGCGAAAGTTCGGACGTGCAACGTCAAACGTAAAACAGTACGTAAAACAGTAAAGACAAGATTCTTTGATTTGATGCAACTTGATCGACGATAAGATCAAGTTACTTCAGGGAGATCAGATCTGAAGCTTCAAGCTTACGTAATTGAATGTTTCTCCAAGCCAGGAGGTGAAGACATTTTAAAGAATCAAGATTCAAATCCGGTTCTTTGATTGATGGATCTTGATCGGCGACAAAATGAAACTTGTCAACTGACGTAAGTCAAGAGTTCAAGAGGTAGGTAACGGGACTTGATCTTAATCAATTTCAAGGTCAAGGTCATCGAATGATTTCCTTTAAAGAAACCAAGCCGTGCTTTTTAAAGAACCGTGAAACTTGTGAAATTTCAACGACGATTTCTTGTAGTTCTTTTCTAGGCAGATCCGAAGCTCTAATCCAACATGAAAGTTAAAGATTTATTTAAGAAAAAAACTTGATTATGGTTTACAAGCTTCAAGTAAGTGAAGATCCAATAAAGCAACCTGACCTTGAGCGCATTTAAGATTGTTGGATCGATGTCAGTGCTCGATCTATGTATTTTAATCACGGATGAGAGAAGGATCTAACGCGTCCTTTAAACGACTCACGCGTTTCAAGATTCAAGATTCATAAGCGCGAATTCAAGATTGTTGGATGGACGTCAATACCAGATCTCTATTATTACGGATAACAGAAAAGTATAACGCGTCCTTTAGACACTTCGAAATGTAACTCGAAGCAAGTCAAGATTTAATAAATTAATCCGACCTTGAGCGAACTCAAGATTGTTGGATGGATGTCAGTCCTCGATCTTTATTATTTCGGATAACAAAAGAGTATAATGCGTCCTTTAAACAATTCAAAAATTAGCTTCAAGCAAATCAAGATCCGATAAAATAATCTGAGCTTGAGTCAATTCAAGATTGTTGGATGAACGTCAACACCAGATCTTTATTACGAGCATCAGGGATAACAGAAGAGTGTAACGCGTCCTTTAAGCAATTGAAAATTTACCTCAAGAAGTCAAGATCCAATAAAGTAAGCCGACCTTGAGCCAATTCAAGATCGTTGGATGGATGTCAGTACTCATCTTCGTTATTACGGATAACAGGATAGTATAACGCGTCCTTTAAACAATTCAAAACGTAGCTTCAAGCAAATCAAGATTTGATAAAATGATCTGATCTTAAGTCTATTCAAGATTGATGGATGGATTGGATGGAATAAAATAATGTGATCTTGAGTCAATTCAAAATTGATGGATGGATTTAGGTTCAAGCAAATCAAGATTCAAAAATCTAATCTGATCTTGAGAGAATTCAAGATTGTTGGATGGATGTCTCAACAACAGATCTTTATTATTACGTATAATGGAAGAGCATAATGCGTTCTTTAAACAATTGAAAATATAGCTTCAAGCAAGTCAAGATCCAATAAATGAGCGAATTCAAAATTATTGGGATGGATGTCAATATTTGAGCTTTTTTCTATTATGGGCAAGAAGAAGAATATAACGCGTCCTGTAAACAATGTGAAAACTTAGCTTCGAGTTAATTCAAGATCGTTGGATAGATCAGTGCTTGACCTTTTTTTTATTACGGAGGAGTAGAAGAATATAACGCGCCCTTTAAACAATAGATCATTTAGCTTCAAGCTAAAGCTATCAAGATCCGATAAAGTCTTCTGACCTTGAATCAATTAAAGATTGTTGGATGGATGTCAGTACTTGACCTTTTTTTCATTACGGGGAATTAGAAGAATATAATGCGCCCTTTAAACAATTGAAAATTTAGCTTCAAGCAAATCAAGATTCAATAATTAAAGTAACCTGACCTTGAGTCAATTAAAGATTGTTGGATGGATATCAGTACTTGACTTCAGAACTTTACTTCAAAGTTAAGAGGCAAAGACACTATAAAAATCAAGATTCAAGCCAAGGAAACTGGAGCTTAATCGACTTCAAGGTCCAGTTCTTTGATTAAAGTCAAGATACTTTGATTTGATGCAATTTGATCGACGGCTAAATCTAATTAGCTTGAGAAAATCTAAGTCTAAAGTCTTAAGATGACGTAACTGAACTTTTCTGCAAGTCAAGAGGCGAGGACGACATAAAAATCAAGATTCAAGTCATCAAGATCGATTTTGAGGTTCAGTTCCTCGATTGAAGTCGAGATTATTTGATTCGAAGCAACTTGATCGGCGTTAAAAATCAAGTTAGCTTGAGGAAATCAAGTCTACAGCTTCAAGCTGACGTAATTGAACGTTTCTCCAAGCCAAGAGGTGAAAACAGTTTCAAAAATCAAGATTAAAGTCCTCTTTGATTGAAGTCAAGATTCTTCTCTTGATGGATTTTGATCGACGATGAAATGAAATTCGCTTGAACTGTTCTCCAAGTCAAGAGGTAAAGGGCATTATAAAAATCAAGATTCAAATCAACAGAGCTTGATCTTAATCGACTTTAAGGTCAATTCCTTGATTGAAGTCGCGATTCCTTGATTTGATGCAACTTGATCGACGATGAAATCAAATCAGTTCGAGGAAATCAGATCTAAAGCTTCAAGCTGACGTAATTGAACTTTCCTCCGAGCGAAGAGGTGAAGGCAATTGAAAAAATCAAGATTCAAATCCAACGAAACTCGGTCTTAATCGACTTCAAGGTCCAGTTCCTCGATTAATTAAGTCAAGATTCTTTGATTTGATGGATCTTCATCGACGATCAAACTAATTAGTTTGAGGACATCAAGATCTAAGGCTTCAAGCTGACATAGTTCGATTTCTCCAGGCCAAGAGGTAAAAGCAATCGACTAAATCAAGAATCAAATTCAACAAAGCAGTCCTTTGATTAAAGTGAAGATTCTTCGACTTGATGGATCTTGATCGACGATCGAATCTAATTAGTTAGAAGGTATCAAGATCTAAGGCTTCAAGCTGACGTAGTTCGATTTCTCCAGGCCAAGAGGTAAAGACAACTGAAAACTCAAGATTCAAATCCAACAAAACTTGATTTTGATCGAATTCAAGGTCCACGTTGATTAAAATTAGGATATCTTGGTTTGATAGGTCTTGATCTAAGTCGGGATCAAATTAATCGGAGGAGGAAATCAAGATCTAAAGCCCTGAGCTGGTGTAACGGATCTTATCGCCCAAATCAAGAAGAAATTTGACCTGAAACCTTTACGCTATTCTTGGCGGACGTCGAAGTACATCAGATGGAATCAATTTGTGCTAGAGCTTACGTGGAGCTTGATTCTGGTAACGTTCTTGCATCTTGACTATGAGAAACGATTCAAAGTATTAGACCTTCACTTTGTCCGTGTATTTTGATCTCGACGTGAATCAAGAACTTTACTTCGACACATCAAGCCGGGGTCTTTCTGGATTCAATTCGGTTGATTTATGCAAGTGGATTTGATCTTGAAGTGTCTGTAAGTCCCATGACGGTCCTTGAACCTTGACGGACCTTGAAGTGCACCGAGTGTAATCAAATCGTGCTAGATTTTCGTAATCTCGATTTCGAGGGACGTCTTAAGCATTACGTCTTCATTTTCTCAAAGTGACTTGATCTCGACGTGAGACGAGAATCAAGGATATTGCTTCGAAACATCAAATCTAGATTTTCTCGTTGAAATTAAAAACTCGCTCGCTGATTTAAGTGAATAAATAACGAATACAACCGATGACTCTTGAATTTAAAGAAGGGATTGGATCTTAAGGTCGGACTCAAGCCTCAAAATTTCGAAACGAAAAGAAAACTTCTCAAACTTGTCCTTTAAAAATTGAAGGAAGGGATCGAGCCTTGATTCATCTATGGTAATTTGTGGGTCAGTTTTCGGCCGGTTGCTTCAAAGCATCGGATCTTGGTTCAGTCGAACTGAAGAGTTGGATCTTGGGTTTACGTGAAGGTCTTCGACTTTAATGCGGAATAAGATGTAATTACGTCATGCCGGAGAATTTAAATCAAATCTGATTGGTTTGAAGCTTTGAATCTTGATTTCGTAATGATCTTACGTCTTGAGATAAAGTCAGTGACGTCGGCTTAAAGCTTTACGCGACTTTCTCGAATTCATTTGATCTCGACGAAGATCAAAAGCTGTCAAACTAAAAAATCTTGACTTTAATGAAGGAATTAGACCTTGAAGTCGATTCAAATCTCTACGAGTCAACAACATCTCAAATATGTAATAAGAAAGTTAAACGAAAGCATAGAACCACGTGTCACCCTGTATTTCATTTCCAATCTTGTCACGTACAGGGTTTTCCAAAATCCATTTATCTGCATCCATATACAGGGTCTCCCGAAATAATCTCTTAACGTAACGTAACGTAACGATTTGTGATGTGCACTCATCGTGAATAGACGCTGCCTCTCAAGTTATTGTTTCTTAGTCGCTCTTTTTTTATTTTTCTACAAACATGAGCACCGATCGTATTACACGTTCAATTGGTTCTGATAAAGATGAAGCTCTGGTGCAGCGTGTCGTCGAACCCAAGGTTTTTAGATAAACTCGTTTCTGCTATTAATGAGAAGATAACCGGCCTCGAGAATAAGTTGACGGAGTGTGAGAAAAATGCAATCTCCCTTCAAAATAATTTAACTGTGACCCACGACTTATTAGAGAAGCAAGAGCAATACTCGCGTAGTAACAATCTCAGAATCTTAGGGATTGTGGATAGTACATCGGAAGATCCGGAGCAACTGGTAGTCGATCTATGTCGTAATGAATTAGATATTAATATTAATAAAAACGACATAGATTGCTGTCATCGTCTGGCTGCTAGAGAGGGTGCTACTAAACCACCAAATTTTGCAGAAGAATATTAATCAAAATCAGAATATTAACATTCAAAATCAAAACTCAACCCTGAAACTGTTAAATCATTTATATGGACAGAGAGTGACCGCCAAAGAAGCTCGAATGAGATAGTTACACATTGCAAAATTTCGATTTTGATGAAGAAGAGGTGGAACAAGTACGTTTGGTAGCCGATGGTTGCGGGGGGCAGAATAAAAACAGCACGATGGTTGGAATGGCTACAGTCCTTTTCTCCAGCTCATATAAAACTTGTAGAACTTATATTTCCAGTTGTTGGTCATTCTTTTCTTCCACCTGACCGAGTATTTGCCCAAATAGAAAGGAAAGTCAGAAAGTGTACTAGCATAATTAACCCAGAGACGTACATTAATATTGTAACTGAGATAAGAGAACCCGCAAAGATGTACAGCTGATTAAATTAAGTAAACATAAAAACTATAATGTAAACAAAAAGATGCCTCCGTCGTATGACTCACCCGAAGTGTAGGAAACGGAACACCTGCAAGAAACGCGCGTCGTGTGCAAAAACTATGATTCATCTACGGGAACAAATCCAGCGAGGAATTACAACTTTCAAGGCAACAATTGACGTCACAGAACCCCTATAAAAAGCCGCTAGAGTGAACGCTAGATTAGTATTAGAAAATATCTCTTCAGAGCGTCATGTAAGACTAGTTGTCCTTTCAGTGCCCCGAAATGTAAGTGAAATGATTGTTAGATAATCTGTTGTAAATTAAATTTAAATTTGTACTTAAATTTCTTCACAATAAAATCAGTTTCGTTGGATTTTTTTTTACTGAAACTCCGTACTAATTTTCACTACCGCAGCTGGTGCAACTATTAATATTATAACCAGATATTTGCAGTTCACTTAGATGCATAAGCAGACATTTGATAGGCTCAGATGCAAAACCAGACGTGTGTCATTTTTTTAACAAAATATCTTTTTAGTGGCGAATCAGATATTTTTGTATCAAGCACTAATAAGTTTATTGAATATTATCGCAAATTTTTCTCAAAACGGCAAGTTCATTGATTGTCCCATAAGATTTTGACAGGTTTTTTGCATTTTACTCAGAACTACTTATGCGTCAAATGTCTGCTTTTGCATCTACACCAAATTTTGGTATTAGAAAATATTGTCATATTTCTCACAAACTCACGGAAATCTCTTGGCTTAATATGAGTAGTCGAAGAGAAGTGCAGTTGATGTGTTTCTTTCATAAAATAATTACCTCTAAAACGCCGCCCTATTTGTACAATAAGATCCGTTTTAGGTCTGATGTCCACAACATCACTACTAGATTTCGTGTGCTTATATCACCCCCCTCACATAGAACGGCTCTTTTTAAGAGGAGCTTCTCTTTTGCCATATACAGCAAATACAATAATTTACCAAACGAATTAAAGGCCCTTCTTTCAAAAAACTTCTATACCGCAAAAGATGCAGATGAGATAACACAAGGAGGTAACTTAGAAGATATAGAATTTAAGCGTCAAGGATCAACTGAATATTGAACAGATTATGCCAGAATATAGTAGGGATGTTGAAGAATACCTAATTTTAGCGTAGAAATCAGGCTTCGAAAAGTATAAAAGAATGCCTTGAACTTCCTAGATGCCACTGTCAAATCACGAGTTAATATCGTCCGTTCACTATTCGGCCATCTTGAAGACCTTGTACGTTTTAACGGAAATTTTATAATTAATGGAAAAATATTCAAGGGAAATTTAAACCGTAATATATACTTCATACCTTCTTTGAAAGTCACTTTTCCTATTATTTTTTTTTTCAACATTTGCAATATTTTACGAACCTCCATTAATAGGATCATAAAGTACAGTGTGATTTTTAAAGACCAAGGATAATTTCAATATACCGTCATACTAAATTGTTATTACGTTGGCAACATCCGGCACTATCACGTGATCATGCGACTTTGTCAATTTTCTCGTGATACTTATAAGAACAGTAACAGTAACGAAACGTCTCGATCCTGAAATTTAACCCTGAATTATCAATAATTGTTCATCGTAGCCACATTTAAAACGTGACCTCTCTCTTTCTCTGCTAAATTTTCGTTGGATTACGTCTTCAACAATTCTTCCTTTTTCCAACTATGACCTTAATATATATACAATATATGACCTTTTTCTTCCTCTTCTTCTTCGCATTTTTGAAGCAGTAAAGATTTCTTCAAGTTTCCTCAATTCTTGATTGCCTTCCAACTTCACGTATCTTTTTTATTATGCGACTTTCTAAAACTATTAGGTTTGTTTCGTTTTGAAAACACTTTCATTACCCCCTTCTTTATCTGTACCATAATCTTCTTTATCTGCGTCATAACTTCACTTACAACGGCACTTACAAGATGTTGGCGACATTTACACACCCTCATATTATTTTTTAATTTCTTCTTTACTTGGTTGTCGTGTTTCTTCTTCTGCTGTGCCTTTTTTAATTTCAACTTTCATTTCTTTAATGGAAGTGTCACAAGAGAAATCCTTTTGCTTTCTTTTGTTTCTTCTATGTCTTTCTATTTTTCCTTCAATTAATATTGTATTCCATTTTTCCTTCAATTAATATTGTTGTGTCTTCCTTGAGTTTGTTATTAGTGTAAAATTCTGCTTCTATTTTCTTTTCTCCCATTTTTCTCCTTTGTCGACATACTTGCTTGCTTCTTATTTCACTGAATCCCTTCGTTTTCCTTATCGATATCAGGTTGTTTATTTGTTTTTCACATTTTGTTCAATTTTTCTTTAAATTTTTCATGATCTTCAAATTGTGATCAAACCAAAAGTAAGAGGAAAAGTTTGCACATCTGCTCCGTCAGGTAAACAAATAAGTCACTACAACACGACAACAATTCAAGTCTCCCTGTTAAGAATTTATAGTATTTTTGTTTTTAATCTCGCATTACCCTTCTCTTGTATTTTAATCTTTATATCGCTTATTCGGTAGGTATATCGCTGATATTTGAATAATAATAGGCTTTGCTAACAACACAACCAGAATTTAAAACGTCAGAATCAGTAAATACATTCGTAATCTGTTTGGTTTGTTAATTATTATAATTTCGATTTGTGTGCGCCGTCCAACGAGTAACAAATTCTATTAGTGTTATTTTTTAAAGCGACGGAGTTACCGTACACCATTGTTCGCTTCGATTTCACTTTTGTACACATTTGAAAACGTAATTGATTTTAATTAATTTCATAGTTGTGCGACGCATTCATCATCAGCTGTGCAACTGTGTGTTATTAGTTTACGGCCAAGTTTTACGATGGACGACTCTGATTCTCTGCGTAACACCATAAACGCTTATTGCACGCTATTGAAGATTTAAACTTTTGGTTCTCTGTTTATGCCTGGTGTAACGTGTAAATTGTTGTACAGAATTTTTTGAACATGTTTTCAATGTATGTATCTTCTGTCGTCAATCTATTCAAGAATCATCCTGTACATACAATTTATAAGTGATCTTGTAGTTTGCAAATATAAACTCGATTATTCTTCTGTGACCCATATTCTGGTAGCTTTTTTAAACTGGCTTTAAATCGGCCAACAGCTGAAATTTACTCGGCATGTTGCAGCAAAAAAAAACAACCTTGTTAACGAGAAGCGATTTCGTTAATAAAAAGTGTTGCATCATTTAAATATTAAACATCAACAACACATTTCTGAGTAACTAGAAAAACAATTTGTATATATACAAGAGGACGAGGATACGTGTGCAGACAATAAAATAAAATAATTAAATGAAGTAAGTCTTACATTGTTGTATTCTGTAGTACAGTTTATGTTACATTTGTAATGGGGAAATACATTTTGCATATTAATTATTAAGCAGGAGTTAAGTAAATACTTAGAACCAAATGAGTATGTATTATAATTTTAGTCCCGCTTCAGAGAAACAGAAACAACCTGTTGTTATGCAGTGGATATTTTTCGAGGATAAAAATTCTTACCATTTTTTACTTAAATATTTGGCAGTCGATTTCATTGCATATAAAACCTTCTCCTCAACGAAAGTGAAACTAAATTTTTATTGATAATACAGGTGTCCCAGGACGAACTTCTTAAGAAAATAAAATATCCAGATAGCGTAAAAGGTTTAAAATTTTTAAACTAGAACCACGTAGCATAATACTGGATTTTAGTCACCCCCCTAATCACAAACACAAAGTCACCCCGGCTTACAGTAATTAGTTTTACTAGATAAGATATGACCTGTCAAAATTTGTGTTTGGGATATCCGGCATACTTTGGAAAAGCAATGAGAAAACATAGAGTGACAAAATGAGGCTGTATCTGAAATCTTCTTTTTCATTTGATTTAACGTTCAGTTTATTGCAGTGTGGCATGGTTATACAGAATCGGAAACTTGGTAACTCGACGTAGCTAAAAGGATTGGATACGTTGCGAGTCAAGAAAACCGAAAAAGTTCCACGGATCTTCGTTTATCCCAAGGGCACACGGCTTTACTTGGTCCGCCAGGCGAGGAAATCGCACTTCGTGACGTCGAGTTGTGTTGTTACCGTTAGGACTCGCACGTCGGGTAACGACTAGAGGATTGATAATCAGATGCAGACTGTAGAACCACAGATTAATATCACAGCAGATACGAAACTGTTTGTCGGCACCTTTGATGTTGCGAGTCGAAATTTTTCGACCTTCAGCCATTTTGAAAAGGGTGTGCTACCTTTTGATTGAAAATATTTTGCATGAGCTCATATAGTAATGTTTGCCGATGACTTATTTTCAGTAAATCTGTTTTGGGAATGCGCATTAGCCATTTTCCCATTACCCAATTCGCACAAGCAAATGAGGACTATTACTTTTCGGAAAACTTAATAACGAAGTGTCAATTTGTCCCATCGTTTATTACTGCATAATATGTAAAAAATATCACATTAAAAGTTAATGTCAAACTGGCACACCTTTCTACAAAGGTGACTTGTTAAAAATAGTCAAATCGGCAAGTTTCGTATCTGCTATAACATTAATCTTTGGTAAAATTATGATAAGGACAAGGTATATTTGTATGTGTAATTTCCTGGGGCAACACCCGGAGGCGGTGAAACAGCTTTCTCGAAGGCGCCAGCGGATTGGCTCGGAGGCGGCAGCGACTGGCTCGGAGGCGGCAGCGACTGGCTCGGAGGCGGCGGCGACTGACTAAAGATTCTCCCAACCCTGTATATGTATCGTAAATAGACGATAGACACATCTTTTGAGCATATAAATGGAGTTGCGCCCACCACGCATCCGCCACAATTAAGAGGTAAAAACAGGCAGCAGTTTTTAGCAAAGTTGCTGCATGATAGGCAACCATACATGCACATTCGATACATAACGTTAATTCTCCATAAGAAAGTATGCCAGAACAACCATAGCCGTACCTACTGCTTCAGTGGGCGCGTTCGGCATTACGCTCGGAGCAAAAGTATGACGGAGAGCGAATGAGTTTTAGTGTATGTTAGAGTGAGAAAAAGGAAGAGCCCGAGCGCTCCGAGCGTGATGTCGAATGCACCCAGTATAGGTTGTGAATGGTCGTATTTTCATGCTAACACAAATAGAAATAAATTCTTACTTTTTGCTTCTTTCCCCCCATAATTATAATGAGTATCAATTATTTATCTTTTGTTTCTTTGCGAGTGCACAGTATTTAGTCAATCGCTAATAATAATAAGCTAGTATTATTAATTTAGTATCTTAGGATGGGCATTTATTTAAATTGTACTTTTTTCTTTCTTAATCAGGGTTAAGTTGGAAAGCAGGCAAGTAACTTAGTTACTACGTCTGAACTTCGCCCTGTGGTTGCGTTTTTTTTGTTCTACTTTATTATTTTGTTAATTGTTACTCCTCATACGCAATAAAGCCATTATTATTATTATTATTAATACGGTCGCTCGTTGGACGAACGCTTTTAAACGTAAAAGCGAAACAAAAACTCGTCAAAAATGAGTAGTATTCCGCGCGAGAAATTATTTTTTTAAATTAAATCTGTTAAATTAATGGCGGCGGCCAAAAGGTGATGAAGACCTAAAGTATCTGCCAGACTTGCGGGCGCATGCGCGTAGAGTTGACCGTCACGCATCTCTGCAAGCAGTCACGCCGGTCTATGCCCAGGTCAGAGTAAATAAACAAAACGCGTGAATTATTATTTTTTTTATTAAGTTTGACTTTTCGTTTGTTCTTAGAGATTAAAGTGTGTATTCGCATTCATGCATGCCAATGTAAATTTTATTAAAAAAAATAAATAAAAAATGTCGTGCATCTGCAAGTCAGGACGTCTGTCGCGTCACGTCGGTGTGTGACAACTTTAACTTAATGACGACGACTTGAAGTCGCTTCGGAATTAATAAATAATACATAACGCGAAAGGCACGTGACGGCTTTATTTAAATAAAGCGAAACAGAGGAGCGCGCGCGCGCGCGTCGTCGAACATTTTTCAGATTCCGGCAATTAGCGCGCGCGGTGTTCCTCGCTCTCGCCGCGCGCGCGAAAAAAATTTATTATTAATACGTGCGTAAGACCCGAGCGCGCCCTTCCCACGTAAGTATAAACAACAACGGCCCCGGCTATTTTTAAAACGCGCCGGAGAGCAGAAACAAACAAAAAAAGAAACAGCAAAAAAACAAGCAACAAAAAACATCGATTTACCTCTTGGCGCACTCGACTGCGGCGGCGGAAATTTTAACAAGGGGGCTAGTTAGGAAATTCGCAGGAGGAACGAAACCGGTGTGCTCGCCTTGAACGTCCTTCGGAAGGGACGGCGACGTGCGTGCATGTGACGGTTAGGCCGTGGGTTACGCGCGACGACTGCGGTGCGAACTCGTCCCGAGCCTTGCGCCGGGCCGAACGAATCAACTAAGTAAGCGCCTGCCTGGATACAACCCGCCGAAAGCTTGAAATAGTTTCGCGTTTGCGCAATACTTTCGGGCAGACCCCTGTAACTACGAATTGAAAAAAAAACAAAACGAGAAGAACTTGCGAACTTCTAACGGCAAACGATAGATGGCGAGCGCCGCGCGCGCAATTAAAAGGAAACTAGGCTCGAAAGTTGCAACCTCACGCGATAGAGGGCGCGAGTTGTTGGAACACACGAAAAAATACAGATTTAATTATTGTCTTATTTATTCCTGCGGTTGCGATGACAAATCACCGAGGCGATAAATGCGGGGGACAACATTGGCGCAAATTTAACTACGAGGTGTGCTCAAAAAGTCACGTATTTATTTCTGGCACGATATTACAACGACGAATTAAAAAGGACGAATTAAAAACTCCCCTGCCGGTTAATACCAGATAAAGGGAACGAAGTACACGCCTTTAGTTTAAACGCATTTGTTCTAAAAAATCTCAATATTTTTGCGCAGTAATGAGATGCACCAACTGTAACAGGTTTTCGATTGGATAAACAAAGTACTTAACGCGAATAAAGACGCGCTTAGATATCGAAAACTTGTAACAAGCCGATGTGCTACACTTGTTTGTTGACTTTTACGGACAACTAAATAAGTAATAAAAAATGTCCCAACAAATAAACAAATTTAATTTATTGCCAAATTAATTGACTGGTAACTGGAGAATTGGCTGTCTGCAAGAATTTAACGCGTATTTACCGTAAGGGGTACGGCTCGGTCAGAATTTCTGAAAAAGTTCAGGTTTTATTGCTCCATGCCCTACGTCTAGACGGCGCCTATAGCTGCAGCTCTAAAGGGAAATCCTATTGACCTACAATAATACTACGTTCTGCGTCGACTTATTCTCAGAAATTCTCAGAAATACCGATATTTCAAAACAACTTTCAATAATTATTTGTAGTGAAGGACTCTACTTATGTCTGTGCACTCTGGTTCGAATCCTGGTGGGACGATAATAACTCTGAGATAGCGGGAATTGGCTACGTATAAATAAAATACGGACTTAAATTTAATTAATTATTTATTGCAAAAAAAGGCGAAAATTCCGATTTCTAGCCGCACTGCAATCTAGAAAAATGAGCGGAAAAACCTTTGTCGTTTAAAAATCCAATACAGAGAAACACAAGAAAAAATTACGATCTTGTAAGAAATACAGTAGAATTCATCGAAAGCTAGCCGATGTCTTTGCGAGATTTCTTGAATGCACCCCGTAACTAACTCTATTCCTTCTCTGTTTATTTTTGCACTTCATCTATTACCTTGTCGTTCTTAACGAGTGTCACAAATAAAACAATTGAATAAAAAGAGATTCAAATCTGCAATGTTGTTGATTTGTTTCGTTTTGTATTTTCTTTTCTCGCAAGTCACGCCCCCTGTTACCTAACAATATTTTTACTTCATTCTTTTGTTTGAATTTGCCGCTCACGATTCTCCGTCCACAATTAGCCGGCGTAAGTATTTTATTAAGAGATAAATTCCGAAACTTTTTGAATACCCCTGGTAGTTAAAAGTGAGCCGTTTGTTAGGCCTTTGTTTCACCTTCGTCTCGTCGCATTTATGTCCGTTATCAATTAGAGTCGCGCGAATGATGAAACAATTGAATAGAGAACAACCGCGACGTTTTTTTTTTTCTCTTCTTTTTGTCTTACGGATTCGAGCGTTGATTAAAGAATGAATTTAATAAAATAAATACAACGTCGATTGACTTTCAAAGTTGAAATCGATCGTCAAAAGTTAACGAAAATGAATTAAAAACGAAATAAAACAATAGACCTTCAAATTAAAATCGAATATTTCAAATAAATAAAAGACAAGTTAACCTCCAACATAAAGTTGACGTTGACCTTCAAAATAAAATTAATTTTGAAGTGTTTAAAAAACAGTTTTGGAACAATGGAAGACATGTTGATTCTCTCTTTTGATTTTCAAAAGTCGATGGATTTCGAATTAATTAAAAACCTCCGAAAGACATTGTCGTTGACCTTCGGAATAAAATCTTTTTTAAGTGTCAAGCGTTTTAAAAGTAGAAAACAAGTTTACGTTCGTTTTTTTGATGTTCAAAAGTAGATTAAGATGGAATTTTAAATAAAGAAACAAAAGGCAGTTTAACCTTCAAAATTGAATCTGCTTTTCTTCTTCGTCTTCCAAAGTAGATTTAAAACATGAACCCCGCTAGTATTACAGTATAAACTCTTAGGCTTGCACAACATAGAAAATATAAAATACCCAAACTAAATCTTAAAAATCCTGTAAGAAAGGGAATACATATCCACAATAGTAGAAAAAGAAACAAATTAAAAATTGAAATTAAAATCCCAACCTTATTGGGGCCCTTGCGTAATTGAATGTATCCTAAAACTTTACGCTCTAGGAGAGTTAAAAATGCCACCCCTATAAGAACACACACAATTAAAATTAATATCCCATAAGAAAGTAAAAACAGATCTAAACCTGATATTATTGCTTGTGTTACCCATACATATCTAAATTCTAAATTTAATGCACTAATCTGCCAAAACAATAATAATTTTCCTTAATCAACTTATTAAATTAATACTTGGTCCTTTCGTACTAAAATATTATAATTGTATAAAGATATAAACCAACCTGGCTCACGCCGGTTTAAACTCAGATCATGTAAAATTTTAAAAGTCGAACAGCCCCTACACCTAAAGTTAATTTTAATCCAACATCGAGGTCGCAAACTAGTTTATCGATAAGAACTCTCCACACTAATAACGCCGTTATCCCTAAGGTAATTTAATCTTGTAATCGTTCTAAACGGATCATATATACACATATCAGTGAAAAACACTAAAAAAAAGTTTATTAAATTTTTCCATCACCCCAACAAAATAAGTTTTTCTAAATCACATCGACTAAACCAAAAACACAATCTAAAAAAAATTATAAAATTCTATAGGGTCTTCTCGTCCCTTAGAAACATTTTAGCTTTCTTACTAAAAAATAAAATTCTAGAACCATTTAATTGAGACAGCTATTATCTTGTAAGACCGTTTATACCTGCATTGGGAATTACTAATAAATTTGGTTATCGGTGAAATTTTTCGAATTGGTGTTTTCATTAGTTGTAGTCTCGGAGGGGGCCTTGCTTAAACCTGGCAATTTTGATTACTACAATTAGAGTAATTAATAAATAAATAAATAATTAAGAGGATAGAGATTATGATTGCGGGAAAATTAAGGAATTTCTTTAAGGATAGGAGGGAAAAAATTAATTTAAGATTTTCTGAAATTATGACCCCCGAGTTTAGAAACCACTGATCAGTAATAAAGGAAAGGATAATTATAGAGATAATCACTAGGGAGTATATAGCAGCAAGGGGTGATGAATACTTAAATTTTTCATTAGAAGCTACGCTTGTCATATATATAAAGAGGACTAATATTCCTCCGATTATAATTAATAGTAAGATATAGGAACATCAGAAGGTTAAATTTATTCCTCCTGTGATGAGGGCAATTATAGTTGATTGAATCAAGAGGAGGAGGCGTTTTATTAAAGGTAAAAGTATTGCGGGTATTATTGACGCTAGGAATACTATTGTCATTTGTTCAGGAAGTAGTTTATGTAAAAATATTAATTTTGGAGATTAATGATGAAGGAAAAGTCCTCTCTGAAGTTTTAAAAGATACTCTTATTTTTGGTTTACAAGACCAATATTTTACAATTTAAATTATTAAAACTAATGACAATTTTAGTGAGGGCTTCTCTGTATATATATTTTATAGGGCTGTTTTCCTCTTGCCTGGGACGAAAACACTTGCTTTTAATACTTTTAAGATTGGAGTTTGTTGTGGTGGCTTTGTTTTTAATATTGTACTCTTATCTTTGTTTTTACGATTGGGAATTCTATTTTTTAATAATTTTTCTTACGATAAGGGTTTGTGAGGGTGCTCTTGGTTTATCAGTGTTGGTTCTTTTAATACGGACCTATGGGAATAATTATATAATTTCTTTTAATTTATTATGATAAAGTTTCTGTTTACTTTGATGTTTATAGTACCTTTAAGGTTTTTAAAAGTCGGGTTTTGATTCAATCGCGACATCTGTTGAGCATTGGGGAAACTATCTATGAAAAAACGAGAATTAAAAAAAGTGTCCTCAGGTTGATTTTGCAGCGCCATCTATTGAGCGATGGAGAAGATATCTATTAATACAAACATAACCAAAAAAGAGAAAACGAGAAATTTATAAAAAAAAGCAATCAGGTTGATTTTGAAGCGCTATCTACTGAGCGATGGGGAAAGTTTCCATTAATGCAAATTTTACTAGAAAATAAAATAACAAGAGTAATTTATAAAAAAAAAAATAATCCTCAGTTTGATTTTGAGGCGACATCTATTGAGCATTGGGGAAACAATCTATGAAAAACGAGAATTAAAAGAGTGTCCTCAGGTTGATTTTGCAGCGCCATCTATTGAGCGATGGAGAAGGTTTCAATTAATTCAAACATAACCAAAAAAGAAAAAACGAAAAATTTATTAAAAAAATAAACAATCAGGTTGATTTTGAAGCGCCATCTATTGAGCGATGGAGTAAGTTTCAGTTAATACAAATTATATAATATAATAATAATTATATAATATTTATATAAGGTTGATTTTTTTGTTTTTGGCGGAGATTAGCTTAGGGAGAGTATATTGTAGTATTAGCTATTTTTGGGGGGTTGATTTGCTCTCCTACATTATAATTCTTTTGAGATTATGAATTTGTTCATTGATGGTGATGGCTAGAGAGGGAATTTTCAAAAGGAATTATTTCTATGAGTTGTACTTGTTTACTTTACTAATTCTATTAATTTCATTATTTAGGACATTTGCTTCAATAAATCTATTTGCTTTTTATTTATTTTTTGAATTTAGGCTAATTCCCACGTTGATTTTAAT
This sequence comes from Dorcus parallelipipedus, assembly GCA_958336345.1. Classification (NCBI taxonomy): domain Eukaryota; kingdom Metazoa; phylum Arthropoda; class Insecta; order Coleoptera; family Lucanidae; genus Dorcus; species Dorcus parallelipipedus. The sequence goes on from OY284479.1 coordinate 47,601,886, forward strand.
TGTAGGCTGGGGGTATCAACCCGAGCGTATTCAAGCGGGGGTTTATTTATTATTTTATACGTTAGCAGCTTCTTTACCTATAATAGTGAGAATTTTTTATTAAACTATAATTTGAATGGTTCTTTAGATTTTTTCTTTTTCTTTAAAAGGGTGAGATATTTTATGTTTTATTTATGCATAAGAATAGTATTGATTACTAGAATTGATTATTAGAATAGTATTGATCACCCCAAATATTGGCCTTCTCAGTAATTCTGATCATCATCAGAATTCTTAATTATTTCATCACTAATCATTATCCCAGTAATCTTTTACTTGATAAAGTCTCCTTATCAAAATCCTGAAAATGATAGCTAATTTATTTTCATCTTTTGACCCCTCTACATATATTCCCTTAAATTGATTAAATTGCTCGTTTTGCTTAATCTCATCCCTGTGGAAAAAAATTCTTCTTTCCCTCCACAAAGAATTCAAAACCCTTTTAGGGCCGGGGTCTTTGGGTAGAACCTTTTTATTCATTTCACTTTTTTCCTTGATCCTATATAATAACTTCCTGGGCTTATTTCCATATATTTTTACTAGAACCAGACATTTAGCAATAACCTTGACCCTGGCGTTACCTTTATGATTAAGATTTATAGTCTACTGGTGAATCAACAACACTATTCATATATTAGCCCACCTTGTCCCTCAGGGAACCCCCCCCTCTTCTTATACCTTTTATAGTGTGTAGTTTAAATGCATTTGTTCTAAAAAATCTCAATATTTTTGCGCAGTAATGAGATGCACCAACCGTAACAGGATTTCGATTGGATAAACAAAGTACTTAACGCGAATAAAGACGCACTTAGATATCGAAAACTTAATCAGAAAAAGACAATTAAAGTGTTACCTACAAAAAGGCCAGGCAGCAAATTGTGCGAGTGACTGACGTTTCTCCAGCACCCCTCGGCAAGGCTCTTGGAGATGGGGGGCTCGACGAAACCCCAAAGCAAAAGGTGGGCGGAGCGAATAATAAAATAAAAAGCACCAGCTGAGCAAGTACACTTGTTTTCATTTAAAAATGCCCAAAGATTAAACGACGAATAAGAAAAGCAATCTACAAGTATCGAGTTCGACTCTGAAGAGGTCGCAATGAAAAGAACACGAAATGTAGTTAAGTAATAGAACGACAAGTTAGATCTAATCCGATGAATTCGTTTACAATTAACGTTTAAAGTGATTAAAGAAATTCACTTGATTAATAAATAAAAATAACAACGCCACGGTAACTCAACAGAGTAATTAAAAATAATTAGAGCAATTCCGACCTTTTAATCAAGATCCGGCGTAATGGTAGTCAGCTCGATAACTGACAGTAGTGAGACTGGTAACTGCAGTAAATGACGTACTCCGACGCAGGTATTACGTCATCAAGTGGCGTTGTCTGGCAGGTCCAGTCGGGTCCACTTTGTCAGGCGGGGGGAAGCAGTGTTGCGAGGCTTAAATCGTTTCAAAACGATTGTAGTTAGTAGGTAGTGGTTCAGTCCGGTGGCAACGAGCGTGGCGCTCGGCCGGGCAACTATTAGGTGTGGGGTCGAATCCCATCCTGGTCCATATGGGCTCTATGTGAGCGCTAGAGTACTTACGTCTCGGATTGCGTTTCCGATTCATATCGGCTCCTTCGAATTGGGTTTTCTGCGTTTCCCCAGTTTGTAAGGTGAATGCCGAAGGAGAGATTAACATCTAAGTCGGTCGTAGCCGCCACCCCTCCCCGACAAGCTTTGAGCTTGGGGTAAAAAGCGAATGAAAAAGAAAACTCCAAGCCCGGCCTTTTCGTGCACCCAAGGGATGATGATATTCTCAACCCTGGTAAAACTACCACCAAAAGCTAGAACCGAAAGCCGGATAGAAGAGACAGAGAGAGAGAGATATGCGTTACTCACGGAACGAAATCAAAGTGGCCACAAGACATACCTGGCTACTTGTTTCAACGACTTAATTTTGAGTTGATATTTTATCGATATTTTTCAAATTCGCCTAGCGCCATCTATTGGAATTTGAAGGGGCTTACCACTTACACTAAGTGTGACGGCTTCTCAAACTGTGACGTTTTGTTAGGTTAATCTAGGTCCAGCAGGTTGCAATCAAGATACAGGACCTTATGGGGTCTATAATCAAGTCACGGGATGTTACAATCAAGACTTAGATCATTACAATCAAGGACAAGGATCTCGCAATCAAAATCGAGGACAAGGGTCGTCAATCAAAGGCCTTCCTCTCATCTTCAAAGATTTAATGTTCAAAACCAAGGCCAAGGATCTTTCAGTTAAGGATCAAGACTTAAAAATGAAAATGAAGGCCAAAGATCTTACAGACACAATCAAGAAGATGGCAGCGCGTTTACGCATCAAGGTTTAGGTCTTTGAATTCAAACTCAGGCTTATATAATCAAAGTCAAGGAGGTTATAAGACTTACTTACATTTCCGTTAAAAAGCATTATCGGACACATGTTCATTAGAAGTTTTTTGTTTGAATTACTTATAGGAATCAACCGGTGATTTTTTCCCCGCCGTCATAGATCACCCTGTATAATCAAGGTCCGGAAGGTTATAAGACTTTATGATCAAAGTCAATCAAGTTCTGGTATTTTATAATCAGGATTCAGAGTGTTACAATCAAGGACGAAGATTCTACAATCAAATCGAGGACTAGGATCAGCAATCAAGAGCCTTCCTATCATATTCAAAGTCAAGGATAAGGATTTCATGTTCAAAGCCAAGGTCAAAGACCTATTAGTTAAGGATCAAGGGTTCAGAATGAAAATTAAGGTCAAGATCTTACAGACATAATCAAGAAGAAGCAAGCGCACTAATAATCAAGGAGCAGGACCTTGGAATTAAAGCTTAGGTTCATATAATTAAGGTCCAGCAGGTTACAATCAAGTTCCAGGACCTTTTGATCAAAGTCCTAGATCTATCATTGGCAATCGCAAGTTAGAAAACTCATGTGGTGCCATCTGTTGGTATTTAACGGATTTAATTAATGATGGAATTACGTCCACCTCAACACCTCTATAATTACAAGTTGATTTACAATTTAGGCAGACTACGTCATAAGTAAGATCAGCAAGTTTAAATTTAAGTGTTCTTGTTTATTATAGTCATACATTAAAAATAGTAACAACAGAGGCGAAAGTAGTATATGTAGTAGTATTTTGATAGAAATAATTAAAATGACTTGCTTAATTATTTATACATATGTTTTTGCAAATAAGGATATCTGCCTATCTGGTAGTCAATTAATTAAATTCGAGGCTTAACTGTTGCCTGAGTTCTAATTTCAAGACGGCACAATTTAAAATGGGGTACCGTGTATGCAGAGCCTTTTATCGACTCCCGTTTCTTAATGAAAAATAAAACGAATTTTTCTTTCAGTAAAACGAATTCAATAATTAAGAATATGAAAAATGTATTTTCTTTACATAAACACACAAAAGAACGAACGTTAATATAATTCCTGTATTTATAGGCGTTATTCATCATCTGCTACGAAATTAACAAAGAGATTTAACGGCTGACAATTAATATTGTTGACGTTTTAATGAATCAGTTCAGTTGAAAATTATATTTAAAAAGTTCTCCTAAAATTATTGATTTTTGGAGGAGCTTTTTAACGAGCTTGTAATTCACTCGGCGCGCTCTAACAGATCTCGGAGAAAATTCCGTTTCAGGTTTCAATCACGAAACTCCATGAAAGAAACACAAAGATCAAGGACACAAATAAACGGTGCACACGGCTCGAGTGTTGATGTAAGTCTGACCGCGAGAACAAGCAGAGTGCCCAGATCAAAACTGGTCGGATTCGCCGAAAGAGGGCGCTGAGATGGCAACGATTGTTAAAAAATCTCAGAAGGAAACAATCAAACCACAGTTCAAGTTGCGGTTCAAGACTGCAGAATGCAGAATTTATAAAATTATAAAAGCGCAGCAGTGAATTTCATTTAAAAATCGTTTAAAAATCACAGTTAAGAAAACAAATTTTAACGCTACAGCGTTTGGATGGATATATCTAAAAATGAATGAAAGTGGAAGCTTATACGTATTAGCGAGGGAGTTACATTTTTAATACTTATTAACTAATTTAATAGTTGCGGATTTTCTTCTGTTGGCGTTACAAACAAGAAACGTGCTAACATAACTAGAAGTTAAACAAGCTCTTCATAGGTGGCGCATCAAGTATTGGAAGCTTTAACACAGCACGCAATTCTTGAAGTCAACCATACAAAATAAACATCAAAAAATTAATTCGTAGATCAGTCAGCAGATATGTACGTAGGTATGTGAATAATTATTTTGGTGGAAATAATATTTCACCTGGTCGGTTTCTAAAATCGCCAAAATCGGCGGTAGGCGCCAACTCTTAAAAAATAACGCCAGATTTATGTCCCAGGTAGCCAAAGTGGCGATAAATCGCCAAATCTGGGCGCCCTGAGAACGAGCGCGGCTTCTCTCCCACTATCGTTACGAATGTAATCAGATTTAGCCGGACGACAGAGTGAAATGGAGATATACTGTAAGACTAAATAACAACGTGTGATTTGGTTATGAAATATTGAGAAACATGGGGCAAAGTCACGTACGCATGCGCAAGTTATACCTACATACAGGACGACTGCTGTTATGGAATAACGTCAGAAGGTAATAAAACACCTCTTACATGATGTAGTCAGATCAACTTTATCAATCTGTTGTGCAAACTGGATATTTGCGATTAGCTGCTTTCGTTCATCCCCGTGATTACTACATCATGTAATCAGCAATCATCACAAGTTTTTATATTAGGTGTGTCTGATATACCCGTAATTACTTAATCATCTAATCGTGAGCATGAACTAAGGCACCTATTATTAAAACAGAATCATTTACTTTGACATATTGCAGGTTTTGGTGTATCTCCTCTATACCAAAATACAAGTGCAACTTTGTCTGCAAGGTAAAATTATGAATTGATTTTTTTAAACTTAAGCCAAATTTTAAAAAATAAATTACATCATTCCTTACCCTCAAATTGGGCGCATTATGTGAAGAACTTGATTTGAAAACAATTTTTGTAAATGAATTTGTTAAGTTTTATATTAATATGTAGGTAAAGTGGAGGACACAGTGAAGCAGTGTGCTGCAAGGGAAAATACTTTATAAAAATCAAAATGTTTAGTGTAATAAAACTGAAGAAAAAAATCTCCAGCTGTAGTCTGCCGTTCTGCGAATAGCGTGGGTCCGCCATCTTGCTGCCAACGTTTCCCCTAGCCGAACCAGTTACCGGCTCGGACAGGACCACTAGATGGCGTGGTGACAGCCAACTTTACGACATAGACGGTACACTGACAGATATCGGTCGGGAGGTAACCATTTAAATTTATTGCGCAACGGCGAGCGGCCCTTCACGCGCGAGGCGCTTTCTTCAAAACTTTTTCTAATCTCATCACTCTCTCAAAAGTGACAACGTCGAAACAAAAGCCGGCGCGAAGCGCTGGTAAGGAAATAAAAGAAGTAAGGAATAATTTCTTGAATTGTTTCACTTACTTATTGAAACAGCTTGCAACGTTCTAGTTTTTTTTTAACTACGGGGTGCGTTCAAAAAGTTTCGCTACGTTGTTAGGGAATTCCTTGGATGGTCTTCGTTTTTGACCAACGCAGCGAAACGTCGATTATAAAATCGATTGAATCAGGAGAAATTCGTTTTCTTTTTTTTTAAACAAACACGAAAGGATTTAGGTGTAACAAAAAAAAATGAAACGACCACAGTTCATTCACAGAGTATATGATCTTTAATGATAAAACAGATATGTACACGTCATCTCTTTTCTCTTAAAACACATCGGCATATAAACTACAAGGAAACAACGCACGTGACACCACAATCGGTTTTCAAAATTACAAAGAGAAAAAAATGTGGGGGGAGGGAAACAAAACGCGCAGAAGTAAAAAGGTGAGGTTCAGGCGAACACACGCAGGAATTCTTCTTCTTCTTCTTCCTCTCAGATTATTATTTTTTTTTAAGTAGTGTATCCCTGAGACAATCGATCAGATCAAAAATGCGAACGCGAAAAAGAAAGAAGGACGATCCCTCGTCGTCCTCATCGTTCTCCGTCAGGGTGCTCTCGTTCTCGCGCGTCGCGCGATCTTTTTTTAAACTCTTAATTTAATTTAATTTAATAACATAGTCCTAGAACGCTATGGAACAACAAATTACTTGTCTCGCCTAGTAAGAACAACGCCTAATCTAATATTGCTACACAAATTACTATCGTTTATAAATATTAACGCTAAGTCCATTTCGCTTCCTCTTTAAATATAATATGTATACCTAAGTCAATTCAAATAAGTCACAATTAAGTAGTATAATAATAATAATACATAATAATAATCGATAAAATAACAGTCTTTTTTGGCAGATATACAAGAAATTCTTTTTAAAATATATATAGTCGCAACACACATCTCTATTCTAAAATACTGATTCTATATTTATAATATGTACAGGGTCGTGAAGAATTATTAACAAAACGATGTACACCTCTGCGTTCTCGAGGACGTGCGCGTGCGTATTCGGCGACGACTTCACAGGCAGCAGGCAAACGTCTTTGATAATTTAACAACGACGACAATTCAAATTTCGCGCGCCGAATTTAGAACGCCCGGGGAATTCAAGTTTTCGGTCGCCCAAATATAACTGGCGGCTTTTCTTTTGAATTGTTTCAACGAGAGACGCACGTGTACGGAGCGTTCGAAAACGGTTTCGGTCTCGGGCGGCTGCGGAAACAAAACGTCACTTAAGATATGTTTTTTTTTAAAACATATTTAAGTGAACGTTACGTTTAGGCAGGTCCTTAAACAGGGACGTGTCTTGTTTTGTTTCCGCAGCCGCCCGAGACCTCCGTCATTTTCGATAAGAACGATGATGACGGCGTTGTTAATAAATTCGATTCGAAAACCGCGCGCGCGCTTTTAAAATTCGAATTTCGCGCCGAATTAACTTCGGCCGTTCAATAGCTTTTGTTCGGTGAAACAAGATTCCAGGTTAGATATATTCGAATTTCGCGCCGGATTAAAAACGAACGCGTCCGGGTGGTCGTTTAAACGATACGGTGATCTGTTCGTTTGTTGGTAGTTTTGCAGTGAAACAAGATTCGAAGCAAGTTTGTCTTTAAAAAGTCAAAGTTTTCAAGGACAAAGTCTAGTAAGACGAGGTCGGCTTGAAACGGACGGAATTCGAAATTCGCGCGCTTTCAAAATTCAAATTTCGCGCCGGTTCAATAACTCGAACATTCGCCGGTTCGAATAACGTTGTTTGTTCGTTTGTCGGTCTGCGGTCGTCTGTTGTTTTGCGCAAGGCTCTAGTTCGCATCGCGTCGGTTTGAAACGAATGGAATTCAAAGTTAGCGCGCTTTCAAAATTCGAATTTCGCGCCAGTTTAAAAACGGAGGGGAAATTCAAAGATTCGCTCGTTACGGTCAAATGGCGATGTGCTTTTGTTATTTGTTCGTTTGTTAAAACCGCGAGGTTCTAGTTCGCGTCGCGTCAGTTTGAAACGAATAAAATTCAAACTTAGCGCGCTTTCAAAATTCAAACTTCGCGCCAGTTTAAAAACGAGCGGGAACTTCAAAAATTCGCTCGTTATAAAGAAATGGCGATGTGCTTTCGTTTGTGTGTTCGCTTGTTAGTCTGCTGTCTGTTGTTTCAGACTGCGAGTGCGTCGCGTGAGTTGGAAACGAATGGAATTCGAAGTTAGCGCGCTTTCAAAATTCAAATTTCGCGCCAGTTTAACAACGTCGGGAAATTCAAACCTTCGCTCATTATAAACAAAAAGTCTAAATAACGGCGATGTGCTTTTGTTTGTGTGTGTTGGTTTGTTACTACTGCTGTCTGTTGTTTTAAAAGGTTCTAGTATGCGTCGCGTCAGTTTGAAACGAACGGAATTCGAATTTCGCGCCGATTTAAAAACGACCGGGAAATTCAAACTGATTTGAAACGTTTAAAATTTAAATCAAATATTTTTTTTCTTTTAGCAATGACGGCTGCGCTCGAAACGTTCGGTTGTTTAAACAAAAGAATTTCTTCCTCGATAACCGTGACGTTCAGCTCATTCGGTTCTTCATTCGTTTATTAATTTGATATTTACTAAAGACAAGTTCGCGTTGCGTCAGTCGAAACGAACAGAGTTCAAACTTCGCGCGCTTTTAAAATTCAAATTTCGCGCGCCGGTTTAAAAACTGACTTGATCGTTCGGTTGTGTAAATGAAAGAATTTTTTTCCTTAACAATGACGACTGCGCTTCTCGTTATTAGTTGTTTGTCAATTCGATAGAATTCCAATCGCGCCATCGAAACGATGAAATTCAAAATTCGCGCGCTTTCGAAATTCAAATTTCGCGCCATTCAAAACCGGCGGCAAATTCAAAGATCCGTTCGTCGTGGACAAACGGCGATGCGCTTTTGTTATTCGTTCGTCTGTTAGTCTGCTGTCTCTTGTTTTATAATGTTCTAGTTGGAGTTGCGTCAGTTTCAAACGAACAGAATTCAAATTTCGCGCCGGTTTAAAAACGGCGGGAAATTCAAGTACTCGCTCATTATGAATAAAAGTCTAAATAATAGCGATGCGCTTTTGTTAATTGTACGTTTATTAGTCGGCTGTCTGTTGTTTCACAAGGTTATAGCTAGTTCGCGTCGCGTCGGTTTGAAACGAACAGAGTTCAAAATGCGCGCGCTTTCAAAATTCAAATTTCGCGCCGTTCAAAAACGGCGGGGAAATTGAAACATTCGGTTATTGGAACAAAAGAGCTTCTCGTCCGCGTGCATGGTGGCGATGTGCTTTTGTTTGTTCGTTAGTTTGCAGTTTAGTAAAACAAGATTCGAAGCAAAATGTATCACATTTTTATTTGTTTTTATTTCGTCTTAAAAAAATCAATTTCGAGGACAGCAGAAGAGAAGCGAATGGAATTCAAAATTGGCGCGCTTTTAAAATTCAAATTTCGCGCCGATTTTGAAACGGCCGGGAAATTCAAACTGGTTCGAAACGTTCGGTCGTTTAAACGAAAGAACTCGTTAGCTCAATGAAGGCGACGGCGCTTCTTGTTACTTTTTGTTTTTTATTCATTTGTTAATTGTTGATGAGCGTAACGAGTTTCGAGTTTGCGTTGCGCCGGTTGAAACGAATAGAATTCAAAATTAGCGCGCCTTTAAAACACAATTTAAAAGCGACTGGGAAATTCAAAATTCGCGCGCTTTTTGAAATTCGAATCTCGCGCCAATTCGTTGTAAGCGGCCGGGAAATTCAAACTAGTTCGGAACGTTCGGTTGTTTAAACAAAATAATAATAATATTTTTTTTTCTCAACAACGATGACGGCGCTTTGCGTTATTCACTTGTTGCGTTAATGCGATGTTTGGTACTACAAAAAAATGTTTCCATTGCGTCGGTCGAGACGCCTTTAAAATTCGAATTTCGCGCCGATTTAAGAGAGAGCGGGAAATTCAAAATTCGCGCGCTTTGAAACTTCCAATTTCGCGCCAATTCGGAAACGAGCGGGAAATTCAAATCTGTAGTGATTGACCAATTAGCGACGGTTTTTTAAATAATTTATAACGATGACAATAACGACGACGGTACTTGCCGTTATTCACTTGTTTATTAACGCGATGTTTGGTAATGCGCGCCTTAAAAATTCGAATTTCGCGCCGATTTAAAAGCGACCGGGAAATTCAAAATTCGCGCGCTTTTAAGATTCGGATTTCGCGCCGACTTGGAAACGACCGGGAAATTTAAATTCGTAGTGATTGAACAATTGGCGATCGTGTTTTGTTTCTTTTTTTTTAAATTTACAACGATGACAATAGCGATGACGGTACTTTCCGTTACTCACTTGTTTATTGATGTGATGTTTGGTAAAGCGCGCTTTAAAAATTCGAATTTCGCGCTAATTTAAAAACGACCGAGAAATTCAAAATTCGCGCGCCAATTCGGAAACGACCGGGAAATTCAAATTCGTAGTGATTGCGCAATTGGCGATGGTGTTTTGTTTTTTTTATAATTCATTAAAACGACGACGGTAATGATGACGGTACTTTCCGTTGTTCGGTTGTTTATTAGAGAGATGTTTGGTGAAGCGCGCCTTAAAAATTCGCGAATTTCGCGCCGATTTAAAAACGACCGGGAAATTCGAAATTCGCGCGGCGCTTTTAAAATTCGAATTTCGCGCCTATTCGGAAGCGACCGGGAAATTCGAACTGGTGCGAAACGTTCGGTCATTTAAACGAGTTTTTTCCCCCTCAGTAACCATGGCGGCGCTTTCCGTTATTCATTTGTTTATTAATGCGATGTCTAGCGAAACGCGCTTTTCAAGTTCGAATTTCGCGCCAAATTAAAGACGGCCCGGGAAATTCAAACTGACTCGAAGTATTCAGTCACAAATCAGAGGATTTTTTTTTCGTAGTGATTGAACAATTGGCGATCGTGTACGATGACGGTACTTTTCGTTGTTCACTTGTTTATTAATGCGATTTTAGCGAGACGCGCTTTTAAAGTTCGAATTTCGCGCCAAATTAAAAACGACCGGGAAATTCAAACCGACTTGAAGTTCTCGGTCACGAACCGGTGAATTCTTTTCTCGCCGTGATCGAACAATTGGCGAACGTGTTTTTTTTTTTTTTTGTTTTTTTGCTAATTTATAAATTCTCTCACCGCGCAAGCGCAATTAAAATTTCGCGCCAAGTCAGCGACACCCGGGAAATTCAAATTAGTTTGACTTTTAACGAAAACGAATTTCAAAGATTTTTCGTTATTTTTTTTTGCTTTTAATTAAGAAAACGATTTTCTAAACTTGCGTTGTCCTTCCGTCAAGGACAAGCATACTTAATATTGCAAAAAAGAAATTTTGCAAGCGCGCACATTCGAATTTTGGCGCCAATTAAATCAAGCGCGGGAAATTCAAATCAATTTAGATTTTTTTTATACAATAGGTGCCCACTCGTCGCTGCTGAAGTAAATAGTTTTTATATTGATTGCGTCGTCGCTCCGTTTTTAACCCCCCACTTCTTTCGAGATTCAAATTTTGGCGCGCCAATTAAAGAACGCCCGGGAAATTCGAATTTTTTTTCTCTTAACAGCAATCGAAAAATGCGTTCGTTTACCTGCCGCCAGCTAAGGGAACGATCGGCCACGGCACGTCCTCGAAAACCAACAACGAACTGGCCAATTTCTACAACAAGAGAGAGAGAGAGGGGGCGCCGGTTTCCGTCGCTATCAAACAATACAAAACAAACAAACGTCGGCCACGCATAAATTATTTATAAGGGTATAAAAGAATACGCAGAGTTCGAATGAATGCAAGATTCCGGTGATAAATAATAATTAATTAGAAAAAAAAAAAATGATATTCGAAACACATATCAACAGCGAGCGCACTTACACTTTTACACAACTTGATTGGCGACGACGACGACACCTAGTAGAAAAAAAGTAGTAGTAATAAATATGAGGCGATTTTGTGTTTGTATTTTTTTGAAATGGGGGGGGTGGGCGGGGGTGGATGAGAGCGCGGCGTCCGCGTCCGCGTCCCGTCCGATCCGGTCGAAACCACCCGAGGGACGAGCGCGCCATCTATCGCGCCATCGTCGGCCGGGGTTTACGAGGCCAGCGCAGTCTTGCCACCTGGCGACGACTGCGCGAACAGGACGCCCTGGTATGTGATCCCGTTCAACTCCATGCTGACGACCAGGGAACTGTCGCCGGAGCGCGAATCGCCTGCGAAAAAAAAACCCATCATTAATCACCTGCATCATTAAGACGGTTAATTTCGTGCACCCAGAGACATTCCGGAGTGACACGCGCCAACCTTTATTAAACAAACGACAAGTCCGTCTATCAATTAGGTGCGCGAGACTGGCGAATAAATCCGAATTTTCTACGCTTTGAAATTAATCGTTTGGCCGCGCGCTTGACGTTTCGAATTTCCCGCCGCCAAGTTTTTTTTTTGACATTCAAATCCAAACGTCACTCTTTTTTTTTAGTGAGTGCCAAATTCCATATATATTTGAATTTTACGTCGAACGCCAACTTAAACTCAACGACGTATTATTTGAAAACAAACATAACCTCATTCTTTCCGGAAGCAAAGAATAAAATTGTCCTTCCTTCTATTGTTTCCTTGTGTCCTCTGTATTGAGTGCAGCACATTTTATGTATGTTCGAGGGCAAAAGTCACGTACCTAACCTTTACGTGACAGCTGTCAAAGTGACAGTTCGATGACGTTCGAACGAATCGATCAAAGATGGCGCGCGTTTATTTTTGACGGCCATCTATTATCGCTACTATAAGTGATCGCGTGGCATGTCTTTGCTTAATTCACGCAAACGATAGCGAGCGAATCATAAATGAGCCTTCGTCTTGACATCTGTCAAACGAACTTTGGCTTTCCCACGTGACACGTATAATAAAAACCATCCTGTCGTTTAATGAAGTCTTAAGTGTCTTCGATTGATTCACACGAATATCATCGAACGAATCGTAAATGATTTGTCACTTTGACATCTGTCAAACGTATTCTGGCTTTCACAAAGACCGTCGAATTTGTTCCTGTTTAATTTCTTTCAAGACATCACGTCTGATGAAGAGCGTCTTTGATTGATCCACGCAAACGATATCAGACGAATCATCAATGAGCTGTCAGTTTGACATCTGTCAAGCGAACTTTGGCTTTCACATGTGACACATACATATAATAAAGACCATCCTGTCTAACGAAGTCTTAAGTGTCTTCGATTGATTCACACGAATATCATCGAACGAAACATAAATGATTTGTCACTTTGACATCTGTCAAACGTATTCTGGCTTTCACAAAGACCGTCGAATTTATTCCTGTTTAATTTCTTTCAAGACATCACGTCTGATGAAGAGCGTCTTTGATTGATTCACGCAAACGATATCAGACGAATCATCAATGAGCTGTCACTTTGACATCTGTCAAGCGAACTTTGGCTTTCACATGTGACACATACATATAATAAAGACCATCCTGTCTAACGAAGTCTTAAGTGTCTTCGATTGATTCACACGAATATCATCGAACGAATCGTAAATGATTTGTCACTTTGACATCTGTCAAACGTATTCTGGCTTTCACGAAGACCGTCGAATTAGTTTCCCGTTTAATGATGAAGAGCGTCGTTGATTGATACACGCAAACGATATCAGACGAATCATCAATGAGCTGTCACTTTGACATCTGTCAAGCGAACTTTGGCTTTCACATGTGACACATACATATAATAAAGACCGTCCTGTCTAACGAAGTCTTAAGTGTCTTCGATTGATTCACACGAATATCATCGAACGAATCGTAAATGATTTGTCACTTTGACATCTGTCAAACGTATTCTGGCTTTCACAGAGACCGTCGAATTTGTTTCCCGTTTAATATCTTTCAAGAACTCGCGTCTAATGAAGAACGTCTTTGATTGATCCACGCAAACGATATCAGACGAATCATCAATGAGCTGTCACTTTGACATCTGTCAAGCGAACTTTGGCTTTCACATGTGACACATACATATAATAAAGACCGTCCTGTCTAACGAAGTCTTAAGTGTCTTCGATTGATTCACACGAATATCATCGAACGAATCGTAAATGATTTGTCACTTTGACATCTGTCAAACGTATTCTGGCTTTCACGAAGACCGTCGAATTTGTTTCCCGTTTAATTTCTTTCAAGACATCTCGTCTGATGAAGAGCGTCTTTGATTGATCCACGCAAACGATATCAGACGAATCATCAATGAGCTGTCACTTTGACATCTGTCAAGCGAACTTTGGCTTTCACATGTGACACATACATATAATAAAGACCGTCCTGTCTAACGAAGTCTTAAGTGTCTTCGATTGATTCACACGAATATCATCGAACGAAACATAAATGATTTGTCACTTTGACATCTGTCAAACGTATTCTGGCTTTCACGAAGACCGTCGAATTTGTTTCCCGTTTAATTTCTTTCAAGAACTCGCGTCTAATGAAGAGCAGCGTCATTGATTGATTCACGCAAGCGATATCGAACGAATCATAAACGAGCCTGTCACTTTGACATCTGTCAAACGAATTTTGGTTTTCACACGTGACACGTATAATAAAGACCATCCTGTCTAATGAAGTCTTGAGTGTCTTCGATTGATTCACACGAATATCATCGAACGAATCGTAAATGATTTGTCACTTTGACATCTGTCAAACGTATTCTGGCTTTCACAAAGACCGTCGAATTTGTTCCTGTTTAATTTCTTTCAAGACGTCACGTCTGATGAAGAGCGTCTTTGATTGATCCACGCAAACGATATCAGACGAATCATCAATGAGCTGTCACTTTGACATCTGTCAAGCGAACTTTGGCTTTCACATGTGACACATACATATAATAAAGACCATCCTGTCTAACGAAGTCTTAAGTGTCTTCGATTGATTCACACGAATATCATCGAACGAATCGTAAATGATTTGTCACTTTGACATCTGTCAAACGTATCCTGGCTTTCACGAAGACCGTCGAATTTGTTTCCCGTTTAATGATGAAGAGCGTCGTTGATTGATACACGCAAACGATATCAGACGAATCATCAATGAGCTGTCACTTTGACATCTGTCAAGCGAACTTTGGCTTTCACATGTGACACATACATATAATAAAGACCATCCTGTCTAACGAAGTCTTAAGTGTCTTCGATTGATTCACACGAATCTCATCGAACGAATCGTAAATGATTTGTCACTTTGGCATCTGTCAAACGTATTCTGGCTTTCACGAAGACCGTCGAATTTATTCCTGTTTAATTTCTTTCAAGACACCACGTCTGATGAAGAGCGTCTTTGATTGATCCGCGCAAACGATATCAGACGAATCATCAATGAGCTGTCACTTTGACATCTGTCAAGCGAACTTTGGCTTTCACATGTGACACATACATATAATAAAGACCGTCCTGTCTAACGAAGTCTTAAGTGTCTTCGTTTGATTCGCGCAAATATCATCGAACGAATCATAAATGACTTGTCACTTTGACATCTGTCAAACCGTCGAGTTTGTTCCTGTTTAATTTCTTTCAAGACATCACATCTGATGAAGAGCGTCTTTGATTGATTCACGCAAACGATATCAGTCGAATCATCAATGAGCTGTCACTTTGACATCTGTCAAGCGAACTTTGGCTTTCACATGTGACACATACATATAATAAAGACCATCCTGTCTAACGAAGTCTTAAGTCTCTTCGATTGATTCACACAAATATCATCGAACGAATCGTAAATGACTTGTCACTTTGACATCTGTCAAACCGTCGAGTTTGTTCCTGTTTAATATCTTTCAGGAAATCACGTCTAACGAAGAGCGTCTTTCGATTGATCCACGCAAACGATATCGGACGATTTTAAATGAGCTGTCACTTTGGCATCTGTCAAACGCATTCTGGCTTTCACAAAGACCGTCGAATTTGTTTCTGTTCAATTTCTTAAAAAAAAAACTTGTTTAATGAGGAGTGTCTTTGATTGATTCACCCATTCACGCAAGCATTGTCAAACGAATTATAAATGAACTGTCACTTTGACATCTGTCAAACGAATTTTGGTTTGCACACGTGACGCATGAAATAAGCAGCACCGTCGAGCATGTTTCTGCGGAAGATACAAGACCGTGTCTAACGGCTGACATATTCCACATTGACAGGTGTCAAACGAAACTCGGTTGTCAAACAAAGAGAGAACAGTGACGAGCAGAGTTGCGTCCTATTTGTCGGAAGGCGGTCCTTTTGTGTTTGTTTGGTTCGTTGGCCAATTAGAAACGAATGCGGTTGCGCGTCATCGTGACCCTATTATGTATCTGTCAAAGTGACATTGCTTAACGTCTGTCATTTTGACGTTTCTTCTCATTTATCAACGTGAGAGGTTTTCGCTTTTTACCTTAATTTTGTTTATTTTGACGGTTGTCGTCGTGACCCTGTTACGCACCTATCAACGTGACATTGCTTGACGTTTCTTGACGCCTGTCATTTTGACGTTTGTTATTGTGACGTTTCCTGTCGTCTGTCATCGTGGCAGGTTTTCGCCGGTCGCTCCTTAATTTTGTTGATTTTGACGGTTGTCACCGTAACCTTATTACGTATCTGTCAACGTGACATTGCTTGACGTTTCTTGACGTCTGTCATTTTGACGTTTGTCATTGTGACGTTTCTTGTCATCTGTCAACGTGGCAGGTTTTCGTTTTTGACGGTTGCCATCGTAACCCTATTACGCATCTATCAACGTGAAATTGCTTGACGTTCGTTCACGTCTGTCATTTTGACATTTGTCATTGTGACGTCTCTTGTCATCTGTCATCGTGGCAGATTTTCGCCGGTCGCTCCTTAATTTTGTTGATTTTGACGATTGTCAACGTGACTATTACGTATCTGTCAACGTGGCATTGTGACATTTCTCGATGTCTGTCATTGTGATGTTTCTTGTCATCTGTCATCGCTGCAGGTTTTCCTGGCCGTCCCTTAATTTTGTTGATTTTGACGATTGTCATAGTGACCCTATTACATATCTGTCAACGTGACATTGCTTGACGTTTCTTGACGTCTGTCATTTTGACATTTGTCATTGTGACGTTTCTTGTCATCTATCATCGTGGCAGGTTGTCGTTTTTGACGGTTGTCATCGTAACCCTATTACGCATCTATCAACGTGAAATTGCTTGACGTTCGTTGACGTCTGTCATTTTGACATTTGTCATTGTGACGTTTCTTGCCATCTGTCATCGTGGCAGATTTTCGCCGGTCGCTCCTTAATTTTGTTGATTTTGACGGTTTTCAACGTGACTATTACGTATCTGTCAACGTGGCATTGTGACGTTTCTCGATGTCTGTCATTGTGACGTTTCTTGTCGTCTGTCATCGTGGCAGGTTTTCTTGGCCGTCCCTTAATTTTGTTGATTTTGACGATTGTCATCGTGGCCCTATTACATATCTGTCAACGTGACATTGCTTGACGTTTCTTGACGTCTATCATTTTGACGTTTGTCATTGTGACGTTTCTTGTCATCTGTCATCGTGGCAGGTTTTCGTTTTTGACGGTTGTCATCGTAACCCTATCACGCATCTATCAACGTGAAATTGCTTGACGTTCGTTCACGTCTGTTATTTTGACATTTGTCATTGTGACGTCTCTTGTCATCTGTCATCGTGGCAGATTTTCGCCGGTCGCTCCTTAATTTTGTTGATTTTGACGATTGTCAACATGACTATTACGTATCTGTCAACGTGGCATTGTGACGTTTCTCGATGTCTGTCACTGTGACGTTTCTTGTCGTCTGTCATCGTGGCAGGTTTTCCTGGCCGTCCCTTAATTTTGTTGATTTTGACGGTTGTCATCGTGACCCTATTACGTATCTGTCAACGTGACATTGCTTGACGTTTCTTCACGTTTGTCATTGTGACGTTTCTTGTCATCTGTCATCGTAGCAGATTTTCGCAGGTCGCTCTTCAATTCTGTTGATTTTGACGGTTGTTCACCGTCGGCGATGTTCGCCAGAAATAGGTCTCATAGACAATTAAGCATGGTCGTGGGGATCTCCGTCAGAAATGGGTTTCATAGACAGTTAAGCATGTTCGTGGGGATGCTCGTCAAAAAAATGGGTCTCATAGACGGTCAAACATGCCGGTGGGGACGGTAAACCTCCCGCGGTTCTCGCAGGATGTCGTCGATTTTCGACAGTTCAAACGAAAGGATCCGATTATAGAAGATTTCGTGTTATAAGCTCACCTCTACTGTTAATCTTGATATGTGTGCTGGGCGATACGTGTTTGGGTTCGTCGCAGTCATCCTTGACGAACTTCTTGGCGGGCGGCGGCGACTCCCTCGTTTCCGGTTCCCGCTTGACGGTGAGCTGGGGCTGGGGATCGCTGAGGTTGAGCGCCTCCTTCTGCGGCTCGATGGGCGGCTGGTTGTTGTTGTAGAGATTCCAGAGCGTCATGCGCGACATCTCGAGGGGATTGAGCGGCGACGTCGCGCTGGGGGGCGACGAGTCGCCCTGCCTGGGCGGCGTCCCCGCCGAGCTGCGCATCTCCTTGTTGAGGAGCTTCACGTACTCCATCATGCGCGCCTCGAATTCGCTCGGCGCCAAGCCGGGCAGCGGGCCGCCGTTCAGGGGCTGCCCCATGGGCTGGGGGTGCGTGGGATGGTGCGCTCCGTTGTGCAAGTTGATGCCGCCGCTCATCACGGAGTTCATGCGCGCCGCCATCTGTTGCTGCTGCGAGACGAGCGAGAGGGGCGACATTTGCGAAGGGTTTGGGGACCGCTGGATGGACTCGTACTGGCCGTAGCTGCTTCTTCGACCCTCGCGCCGATTACCGTCGATGGCCGCCTGAAGTTCGGCAGGGGTGCTTAGGCGACGCTTCTCGCACTCGTAAGGGTACAGGTACTTCATGTATCTAAAAAAAAAAAAAAAAATACAGGGTGGACACTCAATCGCTACATGAAAATAATTTTAAATAAATGGTAGGGGACACCTCATTGTCCTGTTTTGAAAAAGTAATTATTTTAAGTCGTTTACTTTGATTTTACAATCGAATGGAATTGCGCAAGTGTTTAATTAACGATTTCAGCGTTTCGCCTTTTATGGGCCCCGGCGCGAAGCGAGCGCCGCCGCCGCGGCCGGAGAAAGCTGTCAAATCGGCATCGCGCTCGATCATCATCGAATCGATTAAGCGAAGCCTTCTTAATTCGAAGGGGACGACTTCGACGGTAAATTGTTTAATTACGGATTTTATGGGCGGTTATGGGAAGGAGCTCGTTTTGTAAATAATGAAAGACGGCGCTGCGCGCGAGCTGTTGCTTAAAAGAAATGATTGGTTTCAACTAAAGAAGACGTTGTTAGCGATGGCGAAACGTATTCGACCTTCAATAATAAAAGCGGAACTTAACCTGGATTGAAACTTCTTCGAAATGGACTACAAGATCCTATTGTTCGACTAAAATCAGGATTCCATGATTTGATGGATCTTGACTTACGACAAAAACAAATTAGTTTGAGAAAATCAAGATCTAAAGCGTTAAGCTGACGTAACTGAAGTTTTCTGCAAGTCAAGAGGCAACGACAATATAAAAATCAAGATTCAAGTCAAGGAAACTGGAGCTTAATCGACTTCAAGGTCCAATTCCTTGATAAAGTCAAGATTCTTTGATTTGATGCAACTTGATCGATGATACAATCAAATTAGTTTGAGGAAATCAGATCTAAAGCTTCAAGCTGACGTAATTGGACGTTGCTTCAAAGTCGAGAGGCAAAGACATTATAGAAATCAAGATTCAAGTCATGAAAACTTGATCCTAAGCGACTTCAAGGTCCAATTCTTTGATTAAAGTCAAGATACTTTGATTTGATGCAACTTGATCGACGACTAAATCTAATCAGCTTGAGAAAATCTAAGTCTAAAGTCTTAAGATGACGTAACTGAACTTTTCTGCAAGTCAAGAGGCAAGGACGTCATAAAAATCAAGATTCAAGTCATCAAGATCGATTTTGAGGTTCAGTTCCTCGATTGAAGTCGAGATTCTTTGATTCGAAGCAACTTGATCGGCGTTAAAAATCAAGTTAGCTTGAGGAAATCAAGTCTACAGCTTCAAGCTGACGTAATTGAACGTTTCTCCAAGCCAAGAGGTAAAAACAGTTTCAAAAATCAAGATTAAAGTCCTCTTTGATTGAAGTCAAGATTCTTCTATTGATGGATTTTGATCGACGATGAAATCAAATTCGCTTGAACTGTTCTCCAAGTCAAGAGGTAATGGGCATTATAAAAATCAAGATTCAAATCAACTAAGCTTGATCTTAATCGACTTTAAGGTCAATTCCTCGATTGAAGTCGAGATTCCTTGATTTGATGCAACTTGATCGACGATAAAATCAAATTAGTTCGAGGGAATCAGATCTAAAGCTTCAAGTTGACGTAATTGAACTTTTCTCCGAGCGAAGAGGTAAAGGCAATTGAAAAAATCAAGATTCAAATCCGACGAAACTCGGTCTTAATCGACTTCAAGGTCCAGTTCCTCGATTAATTAAGTCAAGATTCTTTGATTTGATGGATCTTCGTCGACGATCAAACTAATTAGTTTGAGGATATCAAGATCTGAGGCTTCAAGCTGACATAGTTCGATTTCTCCAGGCCAAGAGGTAAAAGCAATCGACTAAATTAAGAATCAAATTCAACAAAGCAGTCCTTTGATTAAAGTGAAGATTCTTCTACTTGATGGATCTTGATCGACGATCGAATCTAATTAGTTTGAAGATATCAAGATCTAAGGCTTCAAGCTGACGTAGTTCAATTTCTCCAGGCCAAGAGGTAAAGATAACTGAAAATTCAAGATTCAAATCCAACAAAACTTGATTTTGATCGAATTCTAGGTCCATGTTGATTAAAATTAGGATTTTTTGGTTTGATAGGTCTTGATCTAAGTCGAGATCAAATTAATCGGAGGAGGAAATCAAGATCTAAAGCTCTGAGCTGGTGTAACGGATCTTATCGCCCAAATCAAGAAGAAATTTGACCTGAAACCTTTACGCTATTCTTGACGGACGTCGAAGTACATCAAATGGAATCAATTTGTGCTAGAGCTTACGTGGAGCTTGATTCTGGTAACGTTCTTGCATCTTGACTATGAAAAACGATTCAAAGTATTAGACCTTCACTTTGTCGGTGTATTTTGATCCCGACGTGAATCAAGAACTTTACTTCGACACATCAAGCCGGGGTCTTTCTGGATTCAATTCGGTTGATTTATGCAAGTGGATTTGATCTTGAAGTGTCCGTAAGTCCGATGACGGTCCTTGAACCTTGACGGACCTTGAACTGCACCGAGTATAATCAAATCATGCTAGATTTTCGTAATCTCGATTTTGAGAGACGTCTTAAGCATTACGTCTTCATTTTCTCAAAGTAACTTGATCTCGACGTGAGACGAGAATCTAGGATATTGCTTCGAAACATCAAATCTAGATTTTCTCATTAAAATTAAAAACTCGCTCGCTTATTTATGCGAATAAATAACGAATACAACCGAAGACTCTTGATTTTAAAGAAGGGATTGGATCTTAAGGTCGAACTCAAGCCTCAAAATTTCAACGAAAAGAAAACCTCTCAAACTTCTCCTTTAAAAATTGAAGGGATCGAGCCTTGATTCATCTATGGTAATTTGTGGATCAGTTTTCGGCCGGTTGCTTCAAAGCGTCGGATCTTGGTTCAGTTGAACTGAAGAGTTGGATCTTGGGTTTACGCGAAGGTCTTCGACTTTAATGCGGAACAAGATGTAATTACGTCATACCGGAGAATTTAAATCAAATCTGATTGGTTTGAAGCTTTGAATCGTGATTTCATAATGATCTTACGTCTCGAGAAAAAGTCAGTAACATCGGCTTAAAGCTTTAGCCGACTTTCTCGAATTCATTTGATCTCGACGAAGATCAAAAGCTGTCAAACTAGAGGATCTTGACTTTAATGAAGGAATTAGACCTTGAAGTCGATTCAAATCAAGATGATAGCTTTGAATCTTGATTTTTATAATGTTCTTTTCTTGAGAAAAAGTCAGTAGCGTCGGCTTAAAGCTTCACGCGACTTTCTCGAATTCATTTGATCTCGACGAAGATCAAAAGCTATCAAACTAAAAAATCTTGACTTTAATGAAGGAATTAGACCTTGAAGTCGATTCAAATCAAGATGATAGCTTTGAATCTTGATTTTCATAATGTTCTTTTCTTGGCAAAAAGTCAGTGACGTCGGCTTAAAGCTTTACGTGACTTTCTCGAATTCATTTGATCTCGACGAAGATCAAAAGCTGTCAAACTAAAGAATCTTGATTTCAATGAAGGAATTAGACCTTGAAGTCGATTCAAATCACGATGATAGCTTTGAATCTTGACTTTCATAATGTTCTTTAGCTTGAGAAAAAGTCAGTTACGTCGGCTTATAGATCAAACTAAAGAATCTTGATTTGAATGAAGAAATCGGATCTTGAAGTCGATCAAATCGGCTCAAAACTTCGTATCTTGATCTTTACTGAGAAAAAGGATCGGCTACTTTAATTTAAAGCTTTGGATCTTAACTTTCTCAAGCTAATTTGATTCTGTCGTAGAACAAGATAAAGAAATCGAAGAATCTTGAGTTTAGTGAAATGATTGGGCCTTGAAACCATGTTTGTCGAATTAAAGCTTTGATCTTGATTGGATTTCATCCTCGACCGTGCTTTGAAGTCGATTGGGCTAGTCGGTAATTCGGTAACATTTCGTATTCGACTTTATATTGCACTGCTGTTGTGTTTGTTTGAATGAGTGGGCTTTTTTTTGGAATGTTTTGTTCCGGAATGTTTTTCGAATGAGTTTCCGAGAAGCGCAGAGACGACATAAAATCGAGGCGGGTTTATTATTGTTGAGGAAACGTATGAATTCGTCAGAGAAAGAAACGATGTTAATAGTAACGATAATAATAATAATGAGTTGCCCACACCTGCGTCGGATCGTTTCGAAAATAACGATCGCGCGCACATAATTCTTTTATTGGAAAATGAGAAATCCCGAGCGGGCTCTTAAAAGTTTTTAATCTCATTACATTCCGCCGGCATCGAAAGAAGAATAACACGAAACGAACACACAAAGAGGAGAGTCTCCCTCTCCCCCCGGCGGCATAAAAAACTGTCTAAAAATAAAAGTTTACACATAAACCAACTCTCCGAAGTGTCTGGAAATGATTTACAGCTCGGCGTTAATAAAAATTTAAATCATATGCTATAAACTGATATCCAAGACCGAACAATCATAAAAATCCGGACAAAAACGGAGCCGGGACGCGCAAGAAATCGACGAGAGAGGTGTTGTTCTTGTGATTTTAATTATCTAAAGAGCTGAAATCCGCCGTCGGTCGTCGGAGGGAACCAAGAGATTAATAACTTTAGCGCGCGCGCCGCCTTCGTGTGTTATTAGCGCGGTATTAAAATAATATTTAATTTTACAATTATTGTTATTCCGTTATTGCTTGATGACCATCGCTGCCTGATTGGAAAATAAATTAAGTTACTTTTTATTCCACGATTTTAATAACATGCCTGCACTTAAAACGTCCGTTCAAACCGCGAAATCAAATCAGTACGTCGTTCTCGATTCCTCTCTTCCACTTCTCTTTTTTTTTAATCCCTGCCTCACCACACCTGCGGAACATAACTCCAGAACTTGCATAACTCATTTAATTGAATCATCTAAACCAACTCAAGAACATATCAGCTTAAGAAAATTAAGGTCTGAAGCTTCAAGCCGACCAAATTGGTCTTGACTCCAAGTCAAGACGTTGCGACAATCGAGATTCAAGCTTTGATCAAACAGAACACACGACAAGATCAAATTCCTTACAGAAGTCAAAAATCACTCGTATTAGCATGACAAACTTAAGATCTAAAGCTTCAAGCCGACGAAATTAGTCTTAACTCCAAGCCACGATGTCATGACAATCAAGATTCAAGCCTTGATCGAACGAAACCTGATCCGAAGAGACGACAAGACCCCATTCTTTACAGAAAATCAAGAATCTCTTTTATGAGCTGAGAACATCAAGATCTAAAGCTTCAAGTCGACGAGATTGGTCTTATCTTCAAGTCAAGACGTTGTGACAATCAAGTTTCAAAGCTTCCATCCAACAAAACTTGTCTGAATAGACGTCAAGATCCAATTGTCTATAGAAAATCAAGACTCACTCGTTTGATGAATCTTGAACTACGTCGAGGTCATATCAGCACGAGAAACTTAAGATCTAAAGCTTCAAGCCGACCAAATTGGTCTTAACTCCAAGCCACGATGTCATGACAATCAAGATTCAAGTCTTGATCGAACGAAACCTGATCCGAAGAGACGACAAGACCCCATTCCTTACAGAAAATCAAGAATCTCTTTTATGAGCTGAGAACATTAAGATCTAAAGCTTCAAGTCGACGAGATTGGTCTTATCTTCAAGTCAAGACGTTGTGACAATCAAGTTTCAAAGCTTTCATCCAACAAAACTTGTCTGAATAAACGTCAAGATCCATTTGTTTATAGAAAATCAAGACTCACTCCTTTGATGAATCTTGAACTACGTCGAGGTCATATCAGCATGAGAAACTTAAAGTCTAAAGCTTCAAGCCTACGAAATTGGTCTTAACCCCAAGTCACGACGTCGTGACAATCAAGGTTCAAGCCTTGATCGAACAAAACCTGATCCGAAGAGACGACAAGACCCCATTCTTTACAGAAAATCAAGAATCTCTTTTATGAGCTGAGAACATTAAGATCTAAAGCTTCAAGTCGACGAGATTGGTCTTATCTTCAAGTCAAGACGTTGTGACAATCAAATTTCAAAGCTTACATCCAACAAAACTTGTCTGAATGGACGTCAAGATCCAATTGTCTATAGAAAATCAAGACTCACTCGTTTGATGAATCTTGATCTACGTCGAGGTCATATTAGCTTGAGCAATGATCTTAACTCCAAGTCAAGACGTTGTGACTAACAAGATTCAAAGCTTTAGTCCAACGAAACTTGATCTGAATAGACATCAACATTCAATTCTTTACAGAAAATTAAGAATCACTTTGTTCGGTGACTCTTGCTTCACATCGGGGACATATTAGCTTGAGAAAACTAATATCTAAAGCTTGAAGTCTTATCCACAAGTCAAGACGTTGTGACAATCAAGATTCAAAGCTTGAATCCAACAAAACCTGCCTGAACAGACGACAAGATCCAATTATTTATAGAAAAGCAAGGATCCTTTGTTTGGTGAATCTTGATCTATGTACGTCGAAGTCATATTAGCTTGAGTTCTAAAGCTTCAAGTCGATGAAAATGGTCTTATCTCCGAGTCGAGACTTTGTGACAAACACGATTCAAAACTTGAATCCAATAAAACCCGTAAAGATCCACTTCTTTACAAAATTCGAGAATCGATAGTTCGATGAATCTTAATCTACGTCGAGACCGTATTGCATAGCTTGAAAAAAAACAAGCCGACGAAATTGGTTTTAACTCTTGAGTTAAGTTGTTGTGAGAGTCAACAATCAGAACCGTCCAGTTCCAGTTCTCTGCAGAAATCAAGAATTACTTGTTCAGTGAGTCTTGATCTGCGTTGAAATCACATTAGCTTGAAAAAATCAAGACATGAATCGATAACTCGAAGTCAAGGCAAGCGAGCATTTTATGACGGTCAAGGTTTGAGGTTTAGATCCAGCAAAAAACTGATCTGATTCGGCTTCAAGGTCGAATTAAAATTTCATTTCGCTCGTTTGGTGTGAATCTTGATTCGAGAAAATCAAGAAGATCAAAAGTTTGAAACCGATCTTTTTCTCCAAGTCAAGATTCTAAGATGTTACAAATATTGAAAGATTCAAAGCTTCAATCCAACAAAATCAAACCTGAATTTGGACTTCAAGGTCCGATTCAAGCTGCAGAGCTTCTTAAGGCAAAGAAATCTAGATTCGTTGGTTTGGATACGACGTAACTGAGTTTTGGTCAAGCCAAGATCAAAGTGCTTTAAAGAATCGAAGATCTAGTGCTTGGATGTAATTAGTCTAAGCATCAAGGTTCAAGCTTTTAACCTGACATAAACCGATCTTAATCCCTTTCAAGGTCCATCAAGATTCGACCGGTTTAGGCGCGATCTAATTGAGTTTTCATCCAATGATTTATTTTAAAGTAACTTAAAAATCAAGACTCAAGTTAACAAAACTTGATCTTAACCGACTTCAAGGTCCAGTTCCTTGATCAAAGTCAAGATTCCTTGATCTGATTGATTTTAATTTGAGCCAAAGTGAAGTTAGTTTGAGGAAATCGGGATCTAAAGCTTCGAGCTGACGTAATCGAACTTTTCTCCAAATCAAGAGGTAAAGACAATTTAAAATCAAGGTTCAAATCCAATAGAATTCAAGGTCCACGTTGATTTTTGGTTTGATAGTTCTTGATCTAAGTCGAGGTCAAATTAATTGGAGAGGAAATCGAGACCTAAAGCTCTAAGTTGGTGCAACTGGCCCTTAATCGACTTCAATGTTAAGTTTCTTTGATTGAAGTCAAAGTTCTTGGATTTAATAGATCTTGATATATACGTCGAGATCAAACTAGCTTGAGGAAATTAAGATCTAAGGCTTCAAGCGACGTAACCAAGAGCTAAAGAAATGATCAAAATCAAGAATCAAATCCAACAAAACTTGGTTTTAATCGGCTTCAAGGTCCAGTTCTTTAAGTGAATTCAAGATTCTTCAGCCCAGCGGATCTCGATCTACTGCACTTTACAATTTAAAGGACTAAAGCTTCAAGTTGACGTAACTGAAAGCCAAGGAGGTGAAGGCATTACAAAAATCGAGATTCAAATCCAATTGAATTTGAACTTAAACGACTTCGAGGTCCAGTTCTTTGATCGAAATCAAGGTTCTTCAATTCGATGGATCTTGATCAACGATGAAATCAAATTAGTTTTGAGGAAATCAGATCTAAAGCTTCAAGCCGACGTAATTAAACGACTTCGAGGTCCAGTTCTTTGATCGAAATCAAGGTTCTTCGATTCGATGGATCTTGATCAACGATGAAATCAAACTAGTTTTGAGGAAATCAGATCTAAAGCTTGAAGCCGATGTAAATGAACGCTTCTCTAAGCCAAGAGGCAAAGACAACATATTCAAGTCGACAGAACTTGATCTTAATCGATTTCAAGGGTCAATTCCTTGATTAAAGTCAAGATTCTTCGATTTGATGCAATTTGATCGATGATAAAATCAAATTAGATCCAAAGCCTTAAGCCGACGTAATTGAACTTTGCTTCAAGTCAACAGGCAAGGACGTAAAAAATAAATCAAGATTCAAGTACTTCAAGGTCCAATTCTTGATTAAAGACAAGATTCTTTGATTTGATGCAACTTGATCGACGATAAGATCAAGTTACTTCAGGGAAATCAGATCTGAAGCTTCAAGCTTACGTAATTGAATGTTTCTCCAAGCCAGGAGGTAAAGACATTTTAAAGAATCAAGATTCAAATCCAGTTCTTTGATTGATGGATCTTGATCGGCGACCGAAATGAAATTTGTCAACTGACGTAAGTCAAGAGTTCAAGAGGTAGGTAACGGGACTTGATCTTAATCAATTTCAAGGTCAAGTTCATCCTTTAAAGAAACCTAGTCATGCTTTTAAAGAACCGCGAAACTTGTGAAATTTCAACGACGATTTCTTGTAGTTCTTTTCTAGGCAGATCCGAAGCTCTAATCCAACATAAAAGTTAAAGATTTATTTAAGAAAAACTTGGTTATGGTTTACAAGCTTCAAGTAAGTGAAGATCCAATAAAGTAACCTGACCTTGAGCGCATTTAAGATTGTTGGATCGATGTCAGTGCTCGATCTATGTATTTTAATCACGGATCTAATGCGTCCTTTAAACGACTCACGCGAATCAAGATTCAAGATTCATAAGCGCGAATTCAAGATTGTTGGATGGACGTCAATACCAGATCTCTATTATTAAGGATAACAGAAAAGCATAATGCGTCCTTTAGACACTTCGAAATGTAACTCGAAGCAAGTCAAGATTTAATAAATTAATCTGACCTTGGGCGAACTCAAGATTGTTGGATGGATGTCAGTCCTCGATCTTTATTATTACGGATAACAAAAGAGTATAATGCGTCCCTTAAACAATTCAAAAATTAGCTTCAAGCAAATCAAGATTCGATAAAATAATCTGAGCTTGAGTCAATTCAAGATTGTTGGATGGATGTCAACACCAGATCTTTATTACGAGTATTATTAAGAGTGTAACGCGTCCTTTAAGCAATTGAAAATTTACCTTCAAGCAAGTCAAGATCCGATAAAGTAAGCCGATCTTGAGCCAATTCAAGATTGTTGGATGGATGTCGGTACTCGTCTTCGTTATTACGGATAACAGGATAGTACAACGCGTCCTTTAAACAATTCAAAACGTAGCTTCAAGCAAATCAAGATTTGATAAAATAATCTGATCTTAAGTCAATTCAAGATTGATGGATGGATTGGATGGAATAAAATAATGTGATCTTGAGCCAATTCAAAATTGATGGATGGATTTAGGTTCAAGCAAATCAAGATTCAAAAATCTAATCTGATCTTGAGGGAATTCAAGATTGTTGGATGGATGTCAACAACAGATCTTTATTATTACGTGTAATAGAAGAGCATAATGCGTTCTTTAAACAATTGAAAATATAGCTTCAAGCAAGTCAAGATCCAATAAATGAGCGAATTCAAGATTGTTGGATGGACGTCAATATTTGAGCTTTTTTCTATTATGGGCAAGAAGAAGAATATAACGCGTCCTGTAAACAATGTGAAAACTTAGCTTCGAGTTAATTCAAGATTGTTGGATAGATCAGTGCTCGACCTTTTTTTTATTACGGAGGATTAGAAGAATATAACGCGCCCTTTAAACAATAGATCATTTAGCTTCAAGCTAAAGCTATCAAGATCCGATAAAGTCTTCTGACCTTGAATCAATTAAAGATTGTCGGATGGATGTCAGTACTTGACCTTTTTTTTTCATTACGGGGAATTAGAAGAATATAACGCGTGCTTTAAACAATTGAAAATTTAGTTTCAGGCAAATCAAGATAGATTCAATAATGAAAGTAACCTGACCTTGAGTCAATTAAAGATTGTTGGATGGATATCAGTACTTGACCCTTTTTCTTTACGGTGCATTAGAAGAATATAACGCACGCTTTAAACAATTGAAAGTTTAGCTTCAAGCAAATCAAGATTCAAGAATTAAAGTGACCTGATCTTGAGCGAATTCAAGATTGTTGGATGGATGTCGGTAGACCTCCTCCTCCCCCCTTACAATGTAATAAATTTCGCTTCTCTTGATCATTTTATTAAGTTTGAATGAATTTTTTTGAAGCTTCGGTTCTTGAAGATGTTCGTCCTTGTTAATTCACGGTCAGATTCTAACGCATCGTTTCATGCAAGAATTATTTGATCCGACGGCCGAGCAAATTGAATTTATTATAGCACCGTTACAATGACCCGTTCGTTGCACGTCCGCGATATTAAAACGGAACGCGCCCATAACTCGTTTAATGGCGAACGTCGATTTCCTCTCTTCGCGTTCCATCGGGAGAACAAAAATCAAAACGCGCTTCCTTTTTTTTTTAATCTGGACGAGAGCGTCCTATTTAATAATGTTGGCCGGCCTGTGGTGGACGAGTTGGCCGGCCTGACACACGACAGCCGCGCCATTAGATAAATGATCGGTTCTATATTAAGATCGAGAGAAGCCGGAGCTTGACGGATTGCCCTGTAGAGACGGTTCCACATCATTCGGAATTAATAATAGACGCGCCACTCCGACACAAAGACAATTTCAAAATATCCGTTCACTTTACGTCTTCATCTCGTCATCGATCTCTTAACTCCGATCTACGCCATTAATAATGTTTTGGAACAATAATCACATTATTGTATACAGGGTGATCCATTCTTATAGGAAACAACAAAATTAAAAGTAGTAATAATAGTCGATGCGCCTATACAGGGTGACTGATCATTACATCGCTTCTACAGTCAACACAGTCGAGTTCAGAACTGTAGATAAAAGTATTCTTTGTTATGTCGTGGGAGGGGGGAGTGAGCACGACAGGGCCTTACGGTACTTACTGCGTTCTTAGCGTAAATGCCGCCGAGGTGATGGAGGATGGAAGGTGGAGGCCCTTGATGATTTCCTGCCACAGTTTCTTGTTGATTACATCCACCAGGCCCCCCCTCGCGATGACCAGGTTGTACAGCTCGTACAAATCGAGGACCGACTTCGCCATGATCGGCAGTCTGTTGATGGGCGTGCCTGCGAACAAAACAGAATAAATGACATTGACGTTTCGAACGCGCAAAGTACAAAATGAAAAAAATTGTTGGCTCGGATTAATCAATGGAGGTAGTTCAGGTCCGGGCCTGGACCCAGACTACTTCAAGTTTGGCGCGCATCAAACTCTGACAACTCTTGTTTGTCATTTAAAAAAAAATAGATTTGTTTATGACGTCCGTGCCACCCTAATGACTCTGCCTGGCGCCTGCGATTACCGTGTGACTAAATTTTGTACAGAACTTCGAAATGCCAGATAAAGGTTACTCTGACAGATTTACAGCTCTGTGTGTGGTCTATCATTATCCGAAAGGACTGCACGTCGCAATAGCTGCTTATCGCCTGAGAAAAAAAATTACCTAGAATACGGACATGTGCTCGTTATTGAAAAAGTCGATTAAACAAGAAAGCAACAAGCGAGTGGCAAACAGAAATAAACCAAAATAATCAATGGGAGTGACTTAAGTCACCTTTACTGTCCAATAAGAGTTCACCTTGTAAGTTATCTCTGGATTTACTCCTGATGGGCGTGGCTTCTCTCTTCTACTTTTCCATTGATTGAGAATTTGCCTTTTGAGTTGTTTGTTAGATTTGTGTCTTAGGGGCGTGACTTAACTGTCTGTCTGTCTTCCACATTTCCAATTACAATTTGCCTTGTGGGTTATTTTTTTTGGCTTATTCATAATAGGCGTCGCTTAACCGTCTGTAAATAGTCTTCTGCTTTTCCTACTTATGAGAAATACTCCGGTTTATCATTTGAACTTGTGACTGATGGGCGTGGCTTAACCCTCTGTGAGTGATCTTCTCCTCCCCTCTACTTTCCCTATGAGAATTTGCCTTGTGAGCTATTTGTTGAATTTGTGTCTTAGGGGCGTGACTTAACTGCCTTCTCTCTTCTACGTAATAGGCGTGGCTTAACCGTCCGTAAATAATCTTCTCCTCTCTCGTACTTTATTCTACTGGGTTATTACTTGTTGTGTGTAAACTGTGCTGTGATGTGTAAGCGAAATTATATGAAGATATAAAAAATAATTTGTAGCTGATGGGCGTGGCTTAACCGTCTGGAAATAGCCTTCTTCTCTTTCGTCCTTTATTTTACTGGGTTATTATTTGTTGTGTGTGAACTGTGCTGTGATTTGTATGCGAAATCATGTGAGGATGTAAAAAATAATAAATAATAAGCAATAATTTGTAGCTGATGGGCGTGGCTTAACCGTCTCCTCCCCGCTACTTTTCCTACCTATGAGAATTTCCCTTGTGATTCATTTGTTATTATTCTGTCTTCTACACTTTTCCAATTTCAATCTGCCTTGTGCGTTATTTTTTGTCTTACTCATAACAGGAGTGGCTTAAGCGTCCGTCTCTCTCCTACTTTATCTTACCGGGTTATTATTTGAACTTGTGATTGGTGGGCGTGGCTTAACGCTTCTTCTCCTAACCCTACTTTTCCAATGAGAATTTACCGTTTGAGTTATTTGTTGGACTTGTCTGATGGGCGTGGCTTAAACGTCTGTAAGTGAAGTAACTCGTCCTCTCCTCTTCTCCACTCCCTGCCAATGAGAAGTAGTTTACTTTTTGGGCCATCATAAGTAATGATGGGGGCGGGGGGGGGGGGAGCATGGTGCGTGATACACGGCACTGTTTTGACCTTTGGGCTTTTACATATCCACTAAGGGGCTCAGTTTTACAATCGTGGAATAATCCCTCCATATCTACGTCACGTTATTCTAAGAATAATGCTTATCCGACGATTGTAAAATCGGAGCCTAAGCGGTAACGCTTCTTTCTTCAGCAATCCACAATCGGTGAGTTATTTGTTGGACTTGTGTCTGATGGGCGTGGCTACTATCCGTTGATTGAGAATTTACCTTCTGGCTTATTTGTTGGATTTGTGTCTTAGGGGCGTGACTTAACTGTCTGTAAACGGTTGTGAGTTATTCTTTGTCTTGCTCACGTCCGCAAGTGGTCTCCTTTGTCTCTTTCTCTCTTCTACTTTTCCTGCGAGAATCACTCTGGTTTATTTGATTTGAACTTGTGACTGATGGGCGTGGCTTTCAAAAGTAATCCAATTTAAAAAATAATAATAATAAAAACAAAAGACGGTCAACACGATAGATTTTGAAAAAAGTGAAAAAACTGATGAGAAAGCAAACAAAACGAAATGTCGCAGAATTTTTTAAGAATACGGAATAATAGAATTCAAAAAATAATAAAAACAAACGACAATCGATTTTACAGCACAGTTCAGCAGATTCGTAAATTAGAAAAAGAAAAGCTTGATGAGAAAGCAAAGAAAACGAAACGTCGTAGAATTTGTTAAAAATACGGAATAAGAAAATTTAAAAAATAATAAAAACAAACAACATTCAGCTGCCAGTCTGTTTAACAATAAAGATTTTATTCATGTTATCAATTAAAATGAAGTTATCAACAGTTTACTGCGAAAACATATTAAAACTTTGACACCTGTCATAATTGCAAAGAAAAAAAAATCAACTGCCAGTCTGTTCGACAATAGAATTTTTATTAATGTCATTAATTAAAATGACGTCATCAACAGTCTATCACAAAAATATATTAAAACTTTGACATCTGTCAGAATTGCAAAGAAAAAAAATCAACTGTAAGTCTGTTTAACAAGAAAAATTTTATTAATGTTATCAATTAAAGTGACGTCATCAACAGTCTACTACAAAAATATTTTAAAACTTTGACATCTGTCAAAATTGCAAGAAAAAAAATTAACTGCCAGTCTCCTTAACAATAAAATTTGTATTAATGTCAATAATTAAAATGACGTCATCGACAGTCTACTACAAAAATATATTAAAACGTTGACACCTGTCATAATTGCAAAGAAAAAAAAATCAACTGCCAGTCTGTTCAACAATAGAATTTTTATTAATGTCATTAATTAAAATGACGTTATCAACAGTCTATCACAAAAATATATTAAAACTTTGACATCTGTCAGAATTGCAAAGAAAAAAAATCAACTGTAAGTCTGTTTAACAAGAAAAATTTTATTAATGTTATCAATTAAAGTGACGTCATCAACAGTCTACTACAAAAATATTTTAAAACTTTGACATCTGTCAAAATTGCAAGAAAAATTAACTGCCAGTCTCCTTAACAATAAAATTTGTATTAATGTCAATAATTAAAATGACGTCATCGACAGTCTACTACAAAAATATATTAAAACGTTGACACCTGTCATAATTGCAAAGAAAAAAAAATCAACTGCCAGTCTGTTCAACAATAGAATTTTTATTAATGTCATTAATTAAAATGACGTTATCAACAGTCTATCACAAAAATATATTAAAACTTTGACATCTGTCAGAATTGCAAAGAAAAAAAATCAACTGTAAGTCTGTTTAACAAGAAAAATTTTATTAATTTTATCAATTAAAGTGACGTCTACTACAAAAATATTTTAAAACTTTGACATCTGTCAAAATTGCAAGAAAAAAATTAACTGCCAGTCTCCTTAACGATAAAATTTTTATTAATGTCAATAATTAAAATGACGTCATCGACAGTCTACTACAAAAATATTTTAAAACTTTGACACCTGTCATAATTGCAAAGAAAAAAAAATCAACTGCCAGTCTATTCAACAATAGAATTTTTATTAATGTCATTAATTAAAATGACGTTATTAACAGTCTATCACAAAAATATATTAAAACTTTGACATCTGTCAGAATTGCAAAGAAAAAAAATCAACTGTAAGTCTGTTTAACAAGAAAAATTTTATTAATTTTATCAATTAAAGTGACGTCATGAACAGTCTACTACAAAAATATATTAAAACTTTGACATCTGTCAAAATTGCAAGAAAAAAAATTAACTGCCAGTCTCCTTAACAATAAAATTTTTATTAATGTCAATAATTAAAATGACGTCATCGACAGTCTACTACAAAAATATATTAAAACTTTGACACCTGTCAAATATTTTTTCGTTACAATTGCAAAGAAAAAATATCAACTGCCAATCTGCTTAACAATAGAAATTTTAACAATGTCAGTAATTAAAATGACGGCATCGACAGTCTACTACAAAAATGACATCTGTCATAATTGCAAAAAAAAATCAACTGTGAGTCTGTTTAACGATAAAAATTTTATTAATGTCATCAATTAAAATGACGTCATCAACACGAAAATACTATACGAAAATATATTGAAACTTTGACATCTGTCATAATTGCAAAGACTGTCAGTCTATTTAACAATAATTCTTTTATTAATGTTATTAATTAAAATGACGTCATCGACAGTCTGTCACTTTCGAAACGGGTGGGAAGTAGCTTAGTGATTTAATTTAAACACAACCTCGCAGATTAGTGTTGCCAACTGCTGACGGACAAAAAAGGCACCTTTATGCTTGTCTCTTCCCCAAAAATTGCAATTCTAAACTAATTTTTATGCATTCTTGTCAAGAACACACGCGTAGAAACAAATGAAAATAAGTCTATCGGCAAGCTTCGACAGTTGGCGTTGCTGAATGTCTTACACTTACAAGAACGCAACGAATAATTTTCCTGCGAGAATTACTCTGGTTTATTTGATTTGAACTTGTGACTGATGGGCGTGGCTAAACCGTCTCTCTCCTCTAGTGTTCCAATGAGAATCTCCCTTGCGAGTTATTTGTTGGACTCGTGTCTTCCTCAGCCTCTCCTCTTCTCCACTCCACTGCCAATGAGGAATTGACTTTGTTGTTTACTTTTCGGGCTTACTTATGATGGGGAGGGGGGGGGGCGTGGTGCATGGCACTACTTTAACCTTTAGGCTTTAACATTCAGCGGTAAAGTTTCTTTCTTCCGCGAACCACAAGCAGTGGGTTATTTATTCGACTTATTTTTAATGGGCGTGGCTTAACCTCCTGTGAATATGTAATGTGACTGATAGGCGTGGCTTAACCGTTGTTTATGAGTGGCCTTCTCTGCCCTCTACTTTTCCAGTGAGAATTTGCCGTGTTTGAGTTATTTGTTGGATTTGCGTCTTCCTCGCCCTCTCCTCTTCTCCACTCCACTGCCAATGAGGAATTGACTTTGTAGTTTACTTTTTGGGCTTACTTATGGTGGGGGGGGGGGCACTATTTTAACCTTTAGGCTTTAACATTCAGCGGTAAAGTTTCTTTCTTCCGCGAACCACAAGCAGTGGGTTATTTATTCGACTTATTTTTAATGGGCGTGGCTTAACCTCCTGTGAATATGTAATGTGACTGATAGGCGTGGCTTAACCGTTGCTTATGAGTGGTCTTCTCTCCCCTCTAGTTTTCCAGTGAGAATTTGCCGCGTGAGTTATTTGTTGGATTTGCGTCTTCCTCATCCTTTCCTCTTCTCCACTCCACTGCCAATGAGGAATTGACTTTGTAGTTTACTTTTTGGGCTTACTTATGATGGGGGGGGGGCACTACTTTAACCTTTAGTCTTTAACATTCAGCGGGGTAAAGTTTCTTTCTTCCGCGAACCACAAGCAGTGGGTTATTTATTCGACTTATTTTTAATGGGCGTGGCTTAACCTCCTGTCAATATGTAATGTGACTGATAGGCGTGGCTTAATCACCGTTTATGAGTGGTCTTCTCTCCCCTCTACTTTTCCAATGAGAATCTGCCTTGTGAGCTGTTTGTTGAAGTCGTGTCTGATGGGCGTGGCTTAACCGATTGTAAATATGTAAGTCCTCTCCTCTTCTGCATTCTGCCAATGAGAAGCTTACTTATGATAGGAGGACGTGGTAACCTTTGAGCTTTAAACTTTAACTTATCTACCAAGTGTTTCTTCCGCAAGCCACGATTACCGTCCGTCTTTTAATTTTTTTTATTTCGGCCCCGCAACGCGCTCTCAATGACACACGAGCGCGTTTCGTTAAATAACCGACAGAATTTTACAAACAACTTGGCCCCGGTCCAATCCTGTCATTATGTCGCCTATTATTATTACCGGTGTGCATCGAAAAAAAACGAAACGAAACGAGATTAGAGCGAGGGCGCCGCGCGCGAGGAAGAGAGAAGGCCCGGGCCTATTTTCGGCGCATTAAATAGATCGTTACGCGTATTTTTATAATGCTGTCCCATTTTGTTTTCGTACGGGCGATTTATTTTGTAAACACGTCCGCGCGAAGTGAAGGCGATCATTTCCGAATTTAATTCGCGACGGGCGCGCTGATTTATCGCGACTTATCCAGCGCATTAATCTCGCCGATCGTCGCGTATGTATTCGGGATATTTATTAAAACGAGCACGCCACGCCGCGCCGCGCCGCGGCGTTATTCTCAACGTGCGCGCATAAATTACAGGTATTCGACGTACATACGTGCAAAGCCGGCTGCGAAATTAAATTCGGGGGGGTGAGGGGGGCGTAAGCGAAGAAAAAAGTGTTTCTTCTCTTAATTAGGTTCGTTCCCGAAAGTGTTTCGACTTAAATAAAAGAGAGCGTCATGGGGGTAATTAGGGGCGCAAAGTGGGACGGTCAAAAATTTGGCGCCCAACGGAACCGGAACTTTGGCGCCGTAAAATATGAATTGGAAAACATCATGGACTCGCGTCGCGCACAATTTTTTCCTCGTTTCGTTTACGTTAGGACGAATTCGGACGAAAGTCGTAAAGCGGCGCGAGCCCCTCACATCAAAGAGGAGGCGGCGGCAGTTACAATGTCAGGGGTGTCTTTGATCCGATCAGGTCGGGCAAAGACAGAGAAACACAAATGATGCTTATAGCACAAACGGTCCTTTCATGTCGGGCGCGTCGCGCGCGGGCTCGTAAAACCGAGGAGCGGGCGGCGGCGGCGCGCGGTGGCGCGGGCACGCTGAAACTATAACTTAGCGGCGTTGACATTTATGGTGGAGGTGAGGTGGAGCGGCGACGCGCCTTCAAAAACCGCGACACGCACTTTATAACACAATGTTCCGATGTTGAACGCCCCATCGAGGAATAAAATTAATTTCATGAGACCGGATGCCTCGGCGGTGCGGGTTGCTACAATGTAGCAATTTCTCTTCATTCGATGAATCTTCTAGCATTTTCTGCACGAGCTTTGAAAAAAAAATTTGAGCAAGAAAGAAAATAGAATGTCCCCAAGGGGTGAAACCGCCTCCCCTTTTAAGATTTTGAAAGCGACAAACTTTGCGGCGATCACGTGATCGTAACCATAACCTCAATTTCCAAGTGATGGTCTTCCGATGGTCACCTTGCTAACGTGCTATCCTTAAACGAAATGAATACAAAATCTGAACTTCCTATGTAGATAACTTAGGTTTTTTTTTAAATTAATTAATTTTTCTTTAATTAAACTTGTATCCTCTGGGCCCAGACCTGGATCCGTTGCTTCCTCTTTTCTTTTTTGGATTGACGCTTTGAAAGACGGTTTAAGCTACTTTCTGGTGTCGTTTAGGAGTTCCGCAAGCGTCTGCCTTAGGACCACGACTATTCGATATTTTTATTCCATGCTTTAAATTCTTTAAAAACTTATATTTACCTCCTACTCTCTTTCGTAGGTCCTAACTGTCTCGGCGAAGTCGATCGGGGTCCTGCTGAAGGAAATGTACTTTCTTCTTTCTAATACGAATTGAAAATAGTAAGGACGACGTCTTTGAAAAAGAAATCCTCTCTTGATGGGTCAGCTTTTTCCGACTTGTCTTCATGCGACATGCCAACTTGAACGGAACATGAAAGAAAATGTGTTTTCCTCTTACTGCTTTACCCCTCAGGTCAAGGTAGGCACGGTCTTCTTCACTTGGGTCTTCTCGCAGCTTGACCCAGACGATTAATTTTGATTAATTTGATGAATTTAGGAGAGTATGGATGGTTCTGAAGTCCTGGGATTTTGACTCTCTTCTTGTGGACCCTGACTTTCCTCAGGAATCGACTCATCTCTCGGGGTCTCGCTCAAGGAAATGTACTTCCCTCTCTATCTGGTGAGAATTTATTGTGGATATTGAAAATAGTAAGAGCTTTCGCCCCCAACTCTCTCTTTGTGGGCCAGACTTTTCTTTTCGTTCTCGGAACCTGAACGGGACATGAAAAAATGTGCTTTCCTCTTTCTACTTTACCCCTCAGCCCAAAGCTAGGCGCGGACTTCTTCACTTGGTCCTTTGAGTCTTATGATTTGACCTGGAGGATTAATTTGGGCTTAGTTCCTTCGCAAACAGCTCTGACATACGACCCCTTTAGATTTTGGTCAGTACCTTTCTTCCAAAATGGGGTTGCCATTGCTCTTTCGTACTTGTCAGGGGGCCAAGTATCGGATTCGTCTGTTAGGACTGGCTTTGGGAGTGGTCCTCGGAATGCAATAGTCGTTCTTGTGATTCTAGAAGTGCTTGAAACTTGGCTTCCTCGATAATCGTTCTTTGTGAGCCTAGCTTTTTTAGTAACTGTTCTTCACGCTTGTTTCTGTCCTTCATCTTGCGCCCGCAGGTCTTCTTGGAATTTTAAAAAGAAGTACTTTGCTCTACAGATGAAACGACACTTTCATAACATTGATTAATTCTAACTGGAGGGCTTGGTGCACCTCAAAATTCCTTCACCGACAGTATCCTTTAAATTCTGGTCAGAATACTCTTCCCTACTTGTTAGGGGTAGGGGTTTCGGAACTGCATGTTGAGGCTGGCTTTACGAAAGCGCGGAATCTTTCTTCCCTAAATTCGTCTTCCAAGTGCCTTTCTTTGTAATACAATTTATGGGTCCCAGCTTTTTCACTAGCCACTGTTTTGAGACTTCTTTCTTGTACCTACCAGTTTCAGTTGCCCACAGGACTTCTTGGAATTTTGAGAAGCCAACGAGTTCTTATCCTACAGGTCAGGTTTTTGGTCGTTTGGACCATCTCACGTCGTCACCGAAATAATCGGTTTTAATTAACTTTGGTTTTTTGTTCCACATTTTTTCACAAGCACTCTGATGTACCACTCCTTAGATTTCGAAAACGAACTATAAAAATCGTGAACAGGTCGGTCAGGTCAGAACTATCAAAAGTCGAAACCAAACAAAAAGTGAAGACAACTAAAAAATTCGAGACGATTTAAAAAACGAATGACAGTCGAGCGGATGAGGTTAAAACAATTAATTAAAAAGAAAACAAGAAAACAATATATTATGTAATTAAAAAGTAAGGCTTCAAGAAGAAATCTAAAGGGCCTAGGCGAATAAAAACGATGGAATACGTAATG
Organism: Dorcus parallelipipedus; assembly: GCA_958336345.1. Classification (NCBI taxonomy): domain Eukaryota; kingdom Metazoa; phylum Arthropoda; class Insecta; order Coleoptera; family Lucanidae; genus Dorcus; species Dorcus parallelipipedus. Next base: position 47,641,014 of record OY284479.1, read on the forward strand.
AAAGTTTGACAGCTGTTCATATTTGACGCCAGTCAATGTCATCAACTGTCATTGATGTTCAATTTTGACGTCAATTGACACATATTGTAATGCGCTCAGTGCATTGACTTGCTTATTGACTGTTGCGTACGTAAACAGAAACTTTGTAAATAAAGTATTGGAATGCTTTAAAATAAATTAGTTAACTAAGTATTTCGTGTTTTGTTTTTAAAATAAAAATCAATCGAACCTTTTTCAAATATTTGAGATGTTTTAGATCAAATGAATTTATATTGAAACGGTCGCCAGATTGTTTTCAAAACAAACACGACGGTTGCATGTTCTATTTCATTTCCTCACTTGTCATTTGCTTGTCACGCCCCTAAGACACAAATCCAACAAATAACTCGCGAGGTAAATTCTCGACCAACGCAACGGAAAAGTAGAAGAGAGAAGGAGACAAGCCACGCCCATTAGAAGTAAATCCAGAGGTAACTAACTTACAAGGAAACTCTTATTGGACAGTAAACGAGAACGGCGGTTAGCCCACGCCTATCAGAGGCACTTCCTAAAGTAACTCACAACAGAATTCTTCAATGGAAAGGTAGAAGAAACGACAAATGCAACGAATAATTCACAAGGTTATTGCCATCGGAAGAGGAAACAAACGGTTAAGCGACGCCTTTCAGAGGTAAGCCCGAAAAATAACTCGCACGGCAAACGCTCATTGGCACAAAGGTAGAACGGAGAACGGGACAAAGAAGACCAATCACTCAAAGACGGTGAAGCCACGCCCATGTGCGATGTAAGTCCGACAAATAACTAAAGCGGTAGTAAACTTACAGAAAGTTAAACCACGCCCATCAAGAGCGAGTCCAATAAAAATTAACTCGCTAAAAAAGTAGAGAAGAGAAGGGGAAGGAAGTCCAGAACTTAGTAGTACGCTTACCACTCTGCAAGAAAGTTTGAAAGCTTCCGTGGGCGTGGCCCGTTTACTTCTGGCCCCTCCTTTCCGTCAGCAGAAAGAGAGATACAATCGACGCAGAAGCCGGAAGAAAATCTCTTTGGAAAAATGAAAGTGAGACGGAGAAACCAGACTCAGTTATAGTTAGACTATAGTTAGGTCATGACCACGCGACCCAAGAAATAAACTCACACAATAAATTCTTATTGGAAGAGTTAGAGAGAGGGAGCAGAATATGTTGTTTACAAATGGTTAAGTCACGTACCACACGAATCCAATAAGGCAAGAAACCGACATGGCAAATTTCATTGGCAAAGTGGGAGAAAGCGAGAGATGAGGCAAACCACTTGCTTACACGTGTGCCATGTGCCACGCCTATCAAAAATAAGGCAAGTTCCTTATGAAGGGTACAAGAGGCTAAGGGAGGAACTACCGACAAAATCGCATGCGTTGGAGTTAATCTGCGGGCGTCACTCTTAGAAAGTGGAACGGGTAATTGTTCCTCACGAATAATTTGCCTAACAACAAACTGCAAACTGTCACAAAGGGCGATCTGGGTAACGCTGTGCATACAAACGTCTTGCAGCTAACGCATTCTCACCACATTCGCCGTAAATTAAAAAGTCGTGTCCACAAAAACACTATTGGACGACTATCTGCGACGACGTTCACTTGAATTCTCAGTTCCTCAACTGAAGCGTGCGTAGATATTTCTTCTTCTTCCTCTTGGGAAAAAGCACATGGCCACCCTTAATTAAAGCCATGTTTCCTATTTACAGTTTGACAGTTGTTTCGGGTCTCGAAGCTTAACAAGGAAGAGAGACGACTAAACCAAACGAACTTACTGAAGAGTGTCATCACGTAATGACCATCCAATGCTTGCCTACACCCACTTGGATAGAACCGAATCGATTTCTCCAAAAACATTTTGGACCAAGACCATCACATTTGGAGCACGTTTTGAAACTTCGAAAAATCTTTTCCCAAATAGAATGGCCACTTGTTTACCTATAACCACCAGGACCAGATGCAATCGATTTTCCCAAAAAAACCTTTTCAGAACGAACCCATTAGATGCATGGGGTCTTTTTTCCCAGATCGTATCCTCCGTTATGTTAGTTAGTTCTCCGGCTGTCGATTTGAGGCGATCACGATCTCGCACGAAGTGCTGTGCGTATCACTTATTAGCCAAGGAGCGCACGGCAAGTAAGTCGTCATTACCGAGGCAATTGTGCCATGCGAGACGAAACGTGACGACATGCGAAAGCCCAAGGGGGAACGTTTACGCGTTGAACTTTGACCCCGTGGTATTTCTAATGTCTTCGTCGCTGTGGGTCACCGCTGCGAAGTCCATTCGCCGCCGAGAGATTCAATTATTGCCGTTGACTTCCGGTCAAACCGGAAGTGACTCGCTTGTTAGTAAAATTGAAAATCTTTGAGGGTTATTTATATATATTTTGATTGTGGGCCACCTCGTACAAGCAAAACGACATTGTCGCGGAGGACTATGAAGAGGACGAATGCCTGAGCTGCTAACTCACCCCTTGATTTGAATCAAGCGCTTTTAATGCCATTTTCTACCCTCTACTTAGCAGCGTCATGGACGACATCCATAAAGAAATCCGATAAACTGTCGCCTGCACGTTGGCTTGCATTTCGTTGGGGAAGTTCCACCGTACCACGTCGCATTAACCATGGCATTAACGCGAGAAGCCTTGGGGCCGCGTTTACGCTGAAAAGTGCTGCCACCTACCCGAACTGTCGTGAACCAGGCTGTCCACGCGCTGACTCGTAGGCAGTCGTGGTTGCTGATTATTTTATGGGATACGCGACTTTAATGCTTCTTGCACAATAAGGGATAAGATTGAAGCAAAAAATGTGTATTTTTTGACAATGCAAATTACAATATTAATATTAACTTCAATTATTTAAATAATTATAAAAAACATTTGAACTGTCGCAATGCAAGAGCGGAAATTACAGTTTGACTATCTAAGCGTGCTACCACAGGCAACGGACCAACTTCAAGTGACCAAGTGACGTATAACCTCACTTATTTACTTATTTTCTTTCGCCTCGGGCTTTCGTTGAAGAAGCTAGTTTATTTAAAACAACAAATTATCGGCAATACCGCTGTTGGCATCTACTTACTTTTGTAAGGTCAGATCTTGGCCCTTCGGGACGTGTTATTTCTTTATTTTAAAAAGTTTGCATGACGTGCTTGACCAAGTCAAGATCTATTGGTGTGAGTGCGGGCAAAATGAAAAAGTACAGTCCGATCTGTTCCATTTGGTTGTATAATCTCTTCTCCGACGGTGACCTTTTGCGTTGCTGTGTCCCAGAAGTTACCGAAAGGAAGAGTGGGTTCCAAATAATCTACACCTACTCTGGACCAATAAGATTACCTCCATTTTACGAAAGCAAAAGAGAATGATTGCCTCAAATCTCTTCCTCCTTATGACTTTACTGGAGAGGCTTCAATTCCCTTCACGTTCACGTTCAGTGCAGCCATCTTGCGGACTAAAAGCAGTTTGCAAAATGAAAGTTTCTTGGCCCGGTTTTCATCAATTTCGAATTTCTTCTTCCTTAGGGCTTTTTGGAGATGTCTCAATTTTTGAGCGATCACCCTTATGATAGAATGCCCAATCTCTTACTCTCTGTCAGAGCCGTCAGAGGACACCACGTAATCGGCACCTCACTCTACCTCAGAGTATCATCTATCATCAGCAAGCCTTAATCCTTGCACAACCCCTTCATCACATGTCATTGCAATTCATTACAACACTCGCGAGCCCGTCTGCGTCTTTACCAAGACGTTCACCACTCAAAGCCGTCCGGAGACTGACTGCTATCTTTTCCCCATCCCTCTGCCTGAGACGCACCCCGTATCATATTCCCAACCATAAGATAAAAGAAACAAACGTGCTCGTGTTTTACGGATACATCGAGGATGCGTAAACTTTCTTAAATTCTAAACTCGATGAATTATACAACGACTTTTCAACATCTTCTCGAGTGGCCGTAAAAACATTTTCTGTTTACTGTTTTCGGTTGGCGATTTGACTGTAGCATAAGGCTCGATGCACACGTGCGGTTTTTGGCCGTGCGGCAACGCAGCGGCGCCGGAGTTGCGGTCTGTGTAACCATAGATCAAATGAGGCACTGCACACGCACGCTGCGGTTAATTTTTTTGTAGCGGTTCGGTTTGATTCACACGTCAACGTTATTCGAATGGCACACCACGTGACTGGTTTTTCGGTTTGGTATCCTAGCAACCTCCACTTACCACCAATTCGCTTTGTTGAAGGCCTTTCTTGTTCGAAGTGTGTTACAAGGCGGACGTAATTTGTGTGTTGTGCAATTACCGTAGTTTTCGCTCTCTGTGAGGCATGACTAAGGCTCGATGCACACGTGCGGTTTTTGGACGTTTTTGAAAATGCGATTCTCTGATGCATACGTTCGTCGCCGTTACAAGTAGTAAATTACAAGAGATCAAATAACACCATAGACATTTTATTGCCATTTCATTTCCACGCAAAAACGCTGGATCAGTAATCAATTAGATAGGTACTGTACAGGGTGGGCCAAATTTGACACTTTATAGGAAACACATGTTTTTAAAAGAGTTAGACAAAAACTGACCTAGGTGTCTGGAGCTCGATTCTTAAGACAAAATTAATGGTGAAGACCGCATTTCGATATCTTGTGCCGCTTAGGAGTTACAGGGTGTTTTTCAAAATTCTACGATTTCTAAGAGCCTCTACAGTGTATCCCCGGATTCAGAGCTGGGTAATTCCTGGTAAAAAAGTAATTAGCAATTACAAAAAAACACCGGACCTTAGAATGATTAACAGCCTGATCTGTTTATGCCAAATGTTTAACAAACGTGGAATCTAGTTTGTTTAAACGCAACGATCTTAAATGTTCATTAACTCGAACAAGCAAACTTATTTTAATGATGCTTTATTCATCCAACAGGCTATACCCAATTACAGAGTGAACACATTAAACACAAGTTGTGTACGTCAGTTACATTGGTAATAATAATAAGTACAATTAGATACATTCAGATCACAGTAACAAAAGTATACAATATAAACAAGTAAATAAATTTATTAATCCCAAAGACAACAGTATACCTATTACTCTGGCTGTTTCCGTAAAGCTTTCTTGAAAGCGTCAAAGTTTAAATGAAATATATTTAAGTTTGTTCTCTACATACAGTGTGTGGGCATTTAACCGGGTTTCTTCATTTACGCCGTTCCTATTGAAAATATGAAAAAATGTTTTACACAAAAGTATCATCCCTTCAAACTCCGCATAATTTAAAATTATTTTCGAATATACAGGACGTCTCAGTTTGGCTGTACGATGTGTTACTTCGTTATTTTAAATGGAACACACTATATTTTATAACGAATTTGAGCTTGTCAGGTTATTTTAGGGTAAGTTTGATAATGATAAGGGTTCCCTATACCTAAGTCCTATAGTTTTCAAGTCATTAGGCTTTGTTTATGGTTTTTGGAAAATACGGACATAACTTTCATAATTAATATTTCAATATCGAAGAATGTTAGAAAGCAGATATTGTGACGCTGTTGCGAGCTAAGTGGAAGGTATCTACCGCAGTAACAAAATTTACTTTTCTTTAAACAGGGATTCAGTAAAACTATTTCCATTTCGACAACATTTGAAAGGCAATAACTTTTGTTTTTTAAATGGAACGGTGTTATTTTTATATCGTCGTTAGATGCTCCATAAAAGTATTTTTCAATTAGCTTCCCTATACCAATTACTGACGGTTCAGGAGATATTTAACGTTATTTCATAATTTCTGCATTTTTACATATTAATTAAAATCAGGAGTGAGTATTTACCCAAACTTTGAATAAATTGTCAATTTTCTAAGTTTATTAATCTCTGTTATATTAAATGCATACATTTCAAACACTTATTGTAAAATTACAAGACATCTTAGAATTATTTTGTTGTTCCTACAGTTTTCAAAAGTTTCGTATTTATTTTGGGAGACCAGTGTTTAATTTTGTTAGTTCTTGTTGTATTATTCAAATATGATTAATAAATATTTCGTCAATAATATTCAGAGCGCACTTTATTATTTGACATAAACAAAAAGTTAAACTGAAGTGTACAAGAAGTCTTAGGGCTAATTGTATTAAACGTAGTTAACCATACAATCAAGTTAATCGTGTGATTAAGCAATATCGCTTGAGGAAACTTAAAAATACGAATCAAAATTATTTCTCTCGTTACTGTTTAATCTATCACCAGCCTCATGTAACAAATCATGTATTTAACATTATTTTATACGACCAGGACTTAGAAACTTAGCAAATTGACATTTAAGAAAACAAAGCGCGATTTACGAAATCGATTTGACGACGCCCCCCTCTTCGTGGAAGTCGGGGGGCACTAAAACCTAAAACAAAAACAAAACAAAAAAAAAGGGGAACGCCGTCCGTCGCCGAGGCAAGATCGCGCCGCGCGCATAATTCGGGGAAAACGAATTAAATTGTCAAAACGCCGGCACTTTGATCGGGCTCGTAAAACCGAATAGATTGCCCCAGCTGTGATTTAATTATATTTCGTTTTTTTCGTCCAGTCTCCAAATAGCAGTTCATTAGTGCCACTTTGTCTGAACAAAACGCACACGTACACACATGTAAAGTGCGCGCACATGTATATTTAGCTCGATGGGCGATGAAGAAGAAGAAGAAGAACGACGAGAACCAAATACAACGAGCAACATCTTCGGATGATTTGAATTAAGTAGAAATATTTACGACGTGCATACGTTTCGCCACCACGGTGATTCATCGGTGGTGCTGCCTGCTAATTGATATCATTAAGTCGGGGGAGGAGGGGGGGGGAGGGGCCAACTCGACGACGATATCTTACGGGCCGGACGAGGAGACATGTTTATTCAATGGGCATCGCCGAAAATTGAATGTTTTCTGGCCCGTCCGCGCGCCTTGAATTATTGCGCCGCGTGTAATTAGTTTGGAGCGAACGCGACGTTCTTTATATGACAACGCCGCCCTTATCTGCAATATTTCAAGGTGGTGGGCGTGCAAAAAAGGACGCGCCTTTTTCGACCCGATCCTTTCTCGCTCCTTGATTTATGTGCCCCGAGCGAGAATTTTGAAACACCCGATTGAGAAGTGGTCCGAAAACCTCGACGTACCCAAAAATGATAGGCCCCGATTCTTTGCAGAAGAAGAACAAGAAGATTTTGAGCTTCGCATTCGATGGAAAAAAAAAGATTGCATTTTAGTATTTAAGTCAAAAATCGGCGGCGAGATGTCACGACCGCAACTGCGTAAATAGGTCAAAGTCGGGTCGGGTGAGGTTACGGTGGAGTCCTCGAGTTACTCTTACTCTGTTGATGAGACCCCAAATAGGGCCGAAATAACAGATTTCTTCTTCCTTATAAATAATTTCCTTTTCTTCAATCAAACAGAGTTGTACCTCGCAGTTTTCTTCGGTTCTTCTTTGTTTGTTTCGATGACATAAAAGCTATCACTTTATTTTTTATATTGACGATCTCTAGTAGTCTATTAACTTGAAGGAAAAAAAAAATCAACGTGGCGCCATCTATGTCAATCGACTGCAAGTTGCTCGGCGCGAAATTTGAAATTCTGCATTTGTATTTACAAAGTGAAAGAAGAAGGAGAATTGTCGATATTCTTTTATTTCTCGTTAATTTCATTCGTTTTCTAATCTTCTAACCCTCTCTTGCTCTCTTTTTTTTCTTTTCATTCAACTAATTCCCTCATTCGAATAAAAATAATACTTAACGGAAATTATGTGGCGCCATCTAAGTAAATCTTATCCGACTACAGTTATTTCGGCGCGCAATTTGAAATTAATTTTTCATTTTTCACTGCGCTGTCGAGATCTCATGTTTCTCGTTCATTTCTTCCATTTTTTATGCTTCTAATTCTCTGGTACATTTAATTTTTTTTTGTTTTTACTCATCAAATTAATTCCGTTGTTAAAACAAAAACAATGCAACCGAAATCATATGGCGCCATCTATATAATTCTTAACCGACTACGGTTATTTCGGCGCGAAATTTGAAATTCGTTGTTTGCGGCTGTATTTCAAAAGGAAGAAGAATTATCGAAATCTCTTGTTTCTCGTTGATTTTCTTTTTTCGTTTTTTACGCATCTAATTCTCTGTTGCTTAAAGTTTTTCTTTTGTTTCTTCTCGTACAATTAAATCCGTCATTAAAACAATGCGGCACCATCTATGTAAATCTTATCCGACTACAAAGATTTCGGCGCGAAATTTGAAATTAATTTTGCGTTCTCACTGCTTCATATTTCAAGAGGAAGAAGAACTGTCGGGATCTTTTGTTTCCCTTTGATTTTTCCATTCTCTGTTGCTTAAAGCAGCGGTACTCAACCTTCTTATAATTTTCCTATAATTTTATTCTAAATAAAATGTTTATAATAAATAGTTTTCGTCATAAAATGATTTCATTATTGTTTAGGCTATTTTCGCGACCCCTCTTTAATATAACCGTAGGGGTCGCGACCCCCAGGTTGTGAAAAGATGCTTAAAGTTTCAGAGCAGCGCCATCTACGCCCATCTAGTCGAAATTCCTTTCTGGCGGGAGTTTTGAAATAAATAAATTTTGCGTTTTTATTGTGTTTCTACTTGAATCATTCTCCGCCGCGCCGGATGAGCTTTTCTCGTTTTCCATTCATTTAATTTTGCGTTTCGTTTCGATTTTCATTTGTTTCTTCTCATCAAATAAATTCCGTCACTAAAATGTTGACTTTCCCGACCCATCTCATTGTCGAACTTAATTTCACGAACCCGATTGACTCGTGGTAATAAAGAAAATCTCAGAAATTTCAAAATGACAAAACTCAATTTTTTTAAATAGCATGCCCTATATTTTTCTATCCTAAATTCTTCTCTTAATAAAGTACTTTCATTTTTGTTAAGTATGTCTTATACCTATCTGAGATATTTTCTGAGATTTTTAGATTTATTTGTATTATTTCTTTTAAAACGAGTTATTGCCTAAGGTGGCCGTGGAAAACGGCAAACAAATGAAGCTGTTTACTTTAATAATCACTCTGTATAGATGAAAATAATTTTGTGTAGTAAATTAAAGACGAATTTGTGTTGAAATTTTTTTTGTATCTTCAGTAGTTATCGAGATTATGGCCCGAGAACACACTGTTGGGACACCCTGTATATCACTTGTAGATGGAACCTTGGGACGATTTTTGGTGGCGATCGCCCGTCGCTGTGGGGAGTCAGGGGGGCGGAACGTCAGACTGTGCATTTCTGTAGAGTACTTTTTGGCTCCTGGATTTGAGTTAGGGTCCGAAAAGCGACGTCTTCACACATTGGCGAAAATATCTCGAAAACGTGATCTCAGAATTTTTTTTGAACTCTCTCAAACATTAGAAAACACTCCCATGTAACTAACCTGTGGGGCCTATACTCCAGGAAAATGCCTTTTTTCGAGATATGATTCTTTGAAAATTATCGAATTTGCAAGCGTTTATTTCGAAATTTTTTACGGTACCTCGGGGGGCGGGGGATCTCTAGTAGTCTATTAACTTGAAGGAAAAAAAAATCAACAATCAATTCCCCCTTAAACCAGGACGTGCCTTGTCTTGCCTCCCCGGCCGTCTGCGACCTCCGTCATTTTCAATAACAACGATGATGACGGCGTTGTAAATAAATTCGATTCGAAAATCGCGCACGCTTTTGAAATTTGAATTTCGCGCCGAATTAATTTCGGCCGTTCCGTGTGGTCTTTTGTTTCTTGTTCGTTTAGAATCGGCGAAACAAGATCCAAGGTTAAGAACATTCAAATGTCGCGCCAAATTAAAAACGCGTCTGGGTGGTCGCTCGAACGAAATGTCTAAACGATATGGTGTGATGTGCTTTTGTTATACGTTCGTTTGTTGGTAGGCCTGCGATTCAGTGAAACAAGATTCGAAGCAAGGCGTTTTTAATCCGCCTTTTAAAAAAAGTGACAAATTTCAGTAAAACAAGACGAATGGAATTCGAAATTCGCGCGCTTTCAAAATTCGAATTTGGCGCCGACTCAAAAACGGCGGGAAACTCGAACATTCGCCGGTTCGAACAAGAGTCTAAATAATGCTGTTTGTTCGTTTGTTAGTCTGCTGTCGTCTCTTGTTTTGCGCGAGGTTCCAGTTCGCGCCGCATCGCTTTGAAACGAGGGGAATTCAAAATTAGCGCGCTTTTAAAATTCGAATTTCGCGCGCCGGTTTAAAAACGGCGGGAAATACAAAGATTCGCTCGTTATGAACAAATGGCTGTGTGCTTTTGTTATCTGTTCGTTTGTTAGTCCGCTGTCTGTTGTTTTACGAGGTTACAGTTCGCGTCGCGTCGCGTCGAGTCAGTTTAAAACGAACAGAATTCAAAATTAACGCGCTTTCAAAATTCAAATTTCGCGCCAATTTCAAAACGGCGGGAAATTCAAAGATTCGCTCGTCGTGAGCAAATGGCGATGTGCTTTTGTTATTCTTTCGTTTGTTAGTCCGCCGTCTGTTGTCTTGCAAGGTTCTGGTTCGCGTCGCGTCTCGTTTGGAACGAATGGAATTCAAAATTCGCGCGCTTTCGAAATTCAAAATTCGCGCGCTTTCGAAATTCAAATTTCGCGCCAATTTACAAACTGCGTGAGATTCAAACCTTCGCTCGTTATAAACAAGAGTCTAAATAACGGCGATGTGCTTTTGTTATTTGTTCGTTTGTTAGTCTGCTGTCGTCTCTTGTTTTGCGCGAGGTTCCAGTTCGCGTCGCATCGGTTTGAAACGAGGGGAATTCAAAATTAGCGCGCTTTTAAAATTCGAATTTCGTGCGCGGCGGGAAATTCAAAGATTCGCTCGTTATGAACAAATGGCTGTGTGCTTTTGTTATTTGTTCGTTTGTTAGTCCGCTGTCTTTTGTTTTACAAGGTTATAGTTCGCGTCGCGTCGCGTCAGTTTGAAACGAACAGAATTCAAAATTAGCGCGCTTTCAAAATTCAAATTTCGCGCCAATTTAAAAACGGCGGGAAATTCAAAGATCCGCTCGTCGTGAGCAAATGGCGATGTGCTTTTGTTATTCTTTCGTTTGTTAGTCCGCCGTCTGTTGTCTTACGAGGTTCTGGTTCGCGTCGCGTCTCGCTTGAAACGAATGGAATTCAAAATTCGCGCGCTTTTGAAATTCAAATTTCGCGCCAATTTACAAACTGCGGGAGATTCAAACCTTCGCTCGTTATAAACAAGAGTCTAAAATAACGGCGATGTGCTTTTGTTATTGTTCGTTTGTTAGTCCGCCGTCCGTTGTTTTGCGAGGTTCTAGTTCGTGGAATTCGAATTTCGCGCCAATTTAAGCAACGACCGAACTGACTTGAAATGTTAGGTCGTTTAAAATTTAAATCGAAGAATTTCTTTCTTTTAACAATGACAATGGCTGCGCTTCTTGTTTGTTTGCTCGAAACGTTCGGTTGTTTAGACGAATTTAGAATTTCTTCCTCGATAACGGTGACAGACGGCGCTTTTCGTTCTTCATTTGTTTATCAATTTGATATTTACCGAAGACAAGTTCGCGTTGCGTCAGTCGAAGCGAATAGGATTCAAACTTGGCACGCCTTTTGAAATTCAAATTTCGCGCGCCGGTTTAAAAACTGTTTATAAAAAACGTTCGGTCGTGTAAATGAAACAGCGCGCCGATTTAAAAACCGACTTGAATGTTCGGTCGTGTTCGACTACGCTTCCTGTTATTAACTGTTTGTTAATTCGATGGAATTCGGTAGGACGAGATTCTAGAGGGCGCGCTGCGCCAATTGAAACGATAGAGTTCGAAATTCGCGCGCTTTCGAAATTCAAATTTCGCGCCATTCAAGAGAACGGCGGGAAATTCGAAGATTCGCTCGTTGTGAACACTTTTTGTTATTCGTTTGTTTATTAGTCTGCTGTCTGTTGTTTCTAGTTCGCGTCGCGTCGGTTTGAAACGAACAGAGTTCGAAACGCGCGCGCTTTCAAAATTCAAATTTCGCGCCATTCAAGAACGGCGGGGAAATTAAAACGTTCGGTTATTGGTTCGCGAGTCAATTCTAGCCTGAATTTATGTGTCACGTCGCGTCGTGGGTCTGACGTGTGAACAGTTTTCGATTAAAAAAATTTCGAACGCCCTGTATTAACTCCAGAACGAATGACGTTAGACCCTTGATGCGACACATGACTTCAGGCTAGAATTGACTCGCGATTTCAGAAATGCAATAACATACGGGATGTTACGTATGAAAAATCACAAGTTCGCTTCTTAAATTGAAAGTGCGATAATGCAGTCTTTTGTTTTTTGCTCGTTTATAATCGGTAAAACAAGATACAAGGTAATCTTGCTTATTTTCCGTTCAATATTCAAATTTCGCGCCAAATTGAAAACGTGTTTGGGTGGTCGTTTGAACCAAGGAATTCTCTGTTAAAATGATGTGGCGATGTGCTTTTGTTATTTGTTCGTTTGTTAGTCAGTGTGCAATTTAGTGAAATAAGATTCAAAGCATTCATTTTCAAGGACAAGTTTTAGTAAATCGAGGTTCGCTTTGTGTCAGTTTGAAACGAATGGAATTCGAAACTAGCGCGCTTTTAAAATTCGAATTTCGCGCCAAATTAATAACGGCTGTGAAATTCTAACTGGCTTGAAGTAATCGGTCACAAACCAGAGGATCTTTTTTTTCGTAGTGATTGAACAATTGGCGATCGTGTTTTGTTTTTTTAATTTATAACTATGACGATGACAGCGCTTTCCGTTATTCACTTGTTTGTTAATACCATAAAATTCCAGCTTGCTCCGGGTCGGTTGAAACGGTTGAAGAGAATTCGAAATTCGCGCGCTTTTTAAATTCAAATTTCGCGCCAATTTAAAATCGACCGGGACATTCAAAACTTCGCGCGCTTTTAAAATTCAAATTTTCGCGCCAATTTAACATCGACCGGGACATTCAAAACTTCGCGGCGCGCTTTTAAAATTCGAATGTCGCGCCAAATTAATGACGAGCGGGAAATTCAAACTTTGTTTTTTTTTTTCGAGTACACGACATTGCAGATTTAGTCGGAAATACTGACGTGCGCGCAAGCGACGCAGATTGGGTGAAAAATTCGAACGTCATCGGCGAGAAAACAATTGAACGTCGCGTTCCTCAGTTTTACGATTCTCGTCTGAATCGCGAATAGTTCTCGACTTACAATTCTCATACACCCGGTATCGTCTTCAGAACCAATCGTATTGACTTGCAGGAGGTAATACAGCTTCATCTTACGTCAATGTACAGTCGCGGACAGTTAAAAGGGAACGGGAACAGATAATTTGTTTAGTACTAAGCGTAACAGAGATTTATTGCTTTTCGGTTTCTTTTAAATTCTCATATCGTTTTCAGAACCAATCGCAGGAAATACTACAGCTTTATCTTACGTCAATGTACAGTCGCGGACAGTTAAAAGGGAACAGGAACAGGAAATCTGTTTAGCCTACTAAGATGTGTAATAGAGATTTATTGCTTTTCGGTTTCTTTGAACTGTCCACGACTGTACAAGTTACAAGAGTGCCCCAAATTCGATTGACATGTCGCAGAACTTTGGCACCCCTCTTAAGGTGCCACATTTCTTTGGGGATGAAGCTTCAGCCGATTTGATTTCGTGCTCAAAATTCCTTGCTTCTCACAGAATTAATTGCGACGAAAGAGTTTTTGTCTATTTGTTCTTTCGTTAGTTCGCGGTTTAGTAAAACGAGATTCGAAGCGAAATTTTTCGCGTTTCTATTTATTTGTATTTCGTCTTCGAAGAAGTCAATTTCGAGGACGGGGGAAGAGAAACGAACGGAATTCAAAATTGGCGCGCTTTTCAAAAATTCAAACTTCGCGCCGAATTAGAAACGGCCGGGGAATTCAAACTGGTTCGAAACGTTCGGTCGTTTAAACGAAAGAATTCGTCGTTACCCCTCGGTGATGGCGACGCGACGGCGCTTTTCGTTTCGTTTTTTTTTTTCTATTCGTTTGTTAATCGTTGTTCGGTGCAACGAGTTTCGAGTTTGCGTTGCGCCGGTTCAAACGAATAGATTTTAAAATTAGCGCGCCCTTAAGTTACGAATTTCCCGTCGTAAATCGGCGGGAAATAAATAAATAAATAAATAATAATAGATAATAAGATAAATAATAATAATAAATAAATAGAGCGACTGGGACAATGGTTGACGACCTAAATTAATGTGGTTTGATTTAAATGAAACCACAAAAGGGTCAATGTTATACATATTTATTTTGATTTGTCATTTAATTGATTTTGAAAAAAAGAAAAAAAAAACAGAATAGGAGAATGCATCGTATTGTATGTTGTACTTAATTGAAACTGATCAACAGTGTTGCCAATTGGTATTATTAGATTTTAACGTTTCTCTTCTTTTTTCCTTAATTTAATGAAAGATATCTACATTTCGAAAAAAAAGAAACATCAACAGATGAGGAAATTATTTTCAAAAATCTACCAGGCATTTGCATTTACAACGTTACAATACCTCAAGTCTCTTTTCGTTACTTTAAAATTTTAAATATTTTAAATAATAGAGATAGTTATTATCTTCATTCATTCAGAAAAATTTTGGTAAATTTTGGTAGGTAATAATAATTTTGAGTCACATAAGTGGCAACACTGGTCCTTTAATAAAGTAAGTTATTAATTATGATAACTTGAAGGCTTGAAGCTTCACGTAACTACATTGGGTCATTAAGAAGAAGTCCTTGAGGATGATAGAGCAAATCAAACCCACTAGTTTTTGACGAAGTCATCTCAGCTGTCTAATCTTCTTTTGGATGTCCTCCCCATAGAGGTCTCTTAGATAACCTCCAGCCAGTCTATCCTCCAGTCAGTCTATCACTAATTCTTTTAATTGCTGACGTTTCGTCCTCCTTTAGCCTAGAATTCCTGAATTTCAATAAAATCCATGTTTGGCGGTATAGTAAGAAATACCGAAAATTCGTTCCGTGGCGCTCCAGGAGATTCCGACAATATCGAAGTTTCCTTAGCAAAAACCCCGATAAATTGGAGCGTACGACACAGCACCACCAACGTTGAACGAGTAAGTGACGCCTTGAAACAAAACGAAATAGGTCGACGCGGAGTAATCGTAGATGAAGTCAGCGCCGACCAATAAAAATCGTTAGTCATCCACATGCCCGTATTAGGATTCGACAATGGATTAATTCTGACAATCAGTAACTTCGAGTCTGCGCCCCGGCGCTCGGCGAAGTCAGGGTTGCCACAATAAACTCTAAATTGGCCGAAATTCGCAAATGTTGCCACCTAATTTCGTACGAGATTTTGAAACGTAACAATCTTTCTGTGTCAGTAATTCATCTAGTCACTGACGTTTCGTCCTTTATAGGAGATCGTCTTCGGGACAAAAAAGCAAATCGAAATCACTAATTGAAGAAGTTGTTGACAGGTCTTCTTTTGGATGTCCTCCCCGTAGAGGTTTTATGTATAGCTTCCAGGTCTTTCTGTATCACTAATTCTTCTAATTGCTGACGGTTTGTTCTTCTGTATAGAAGAACTTCTTCAGGACAAAAGAGTCCACTAATTTTTGATCAAGTCCCCTCAGCTCCTTTTGGACGTCCTACCCACAGAGGCTTCTTGATAGCCTCCAAGGCTTTCTCCATCACTAATTGTAATTGCTGACTGACGTTTCGTCCCTCTTTATAGAAGAACTTCTTCAGGACAAAATAGCAAATTGAATTCATTAATTGATGAAGTTATTGTCTCGTCTTCTTTTGGATGTCCTCCCCGTAGAGATTTTATGTATAGCTTCCAGGTCTTTCTGTATCACTAATTCTTCTAATTGCTGACGGTTTGTTCTTCTGTATAGAAGAACTTCTTCAGGACAAAAGAGTCCACTAATTTTTGATCAAGTCCCCTCAGCTCCTTTTGGACGTCCTACCCACAGAGGCTTCTTGATAGCCTCCAAGGCTTTCTCCATCACTAATTGTAATTGCTGACTGACGTTTCGTCCCTCTTTATAGAAGAACTTCTTCAGGACAAAATAGCAAATTGAATTCATTAATTGATGAAGTTATTGTCTGGTCTTCTTTTGGATGTCCTCCCCGTAGAGGTTTCTTATACCTTAGCCTTCTAGACTTTCTGTATCACTATTACTAATTGCTGACATTTCGTCCTTTTTTTATATAGAAGAACTTCTTCGGAACAAAAGAACAAACTGAATTCCCTAATTTTTGATGATGTCGCCTCAGCTTATTTGGATGTCCTCCCTGTAGAGTTTCTTAGATAAACTTGAAGGCTTTCGCGTGCGTCGTCAATTTAATTGCCGACATTTCGTCCTTCGTTCTTCAATTGATCAGAATTAGTTGCAAAAGAAGACTAACATAAGTGCATCAAGAACTTTAAATTGGTGAAGAGATGTCGCTACATAACAGCCGCTCTACGTTACTGTTTTTCAAAATACGAAATGATTAACATATTGAAGAGATTTCTCATATCGGTCAAATAAGCGTTTGTCCATAAAATGTACTGCAGACGGAGAAAATTAATTATGATAATTAACTCTTGCGTAATTCAATTATTTCCTCGTTCGTTATTGCGCCGGCGTGATTGCTTGATTGGAATCGAGCGAAACTCGGAGGCAGCAATAAACAAGAAGTTGAGATTCAACGAAATTAATTATGATAATGACGACTGGCGTGGCGCGACGTCCGAATCAATTAATACTTTGCGAATTTAATTTAGTCAGTCGTCTGGAAGGTAGTTAATAAATAAAATAAAAAAAAGGACACAATTGCAAAGCAATTAAAGACAGGAAGAACCGAGCCGAGCTCGAGCCCGACGATGATGATTATTCATCGAGCTCCAGGTGTTTGTTATCTTGCCGTAGCAGTAAAAATGGTAATGGCCCGTGTTAACTAGATGTTTATTAATGCGCGGGCATAAAAATCCGCGAAAGAGCTGGCAAAACAAAACCGTGGGGCCCTCCATAAAGAAGTCGGGCGGCGGAGGTACGACTCGGAATCCAAATGCAATTATGAAAATGTGACTTAATGTTCCCGAGATTTATGGTCCGACTTAAATATATTAATTTACGAGCTTATCTTCGCCCGCGGCCGCGCACCAAACCGCTTTTATTATTTCCTTTCTTGCGCATTCTCGTCCGTCCCCATTTTCTTCACACTCTCCTCATTCACTCGATCTATCTTATTTAAGTAAAACAAGGGCTTTCGCTTCAGCAAAATATCAACAAACTAGCAGCAGGGATTTAAGGTTTCATACACCCTGTATGCTATAAATTTTGCTTTTACATCCGAGGGCGAGCGAAAGTGAGGATTTAAATGCCGCAAACATCAGGTGTCAACACCGTGCGCAAACGCAAAGTAATGAGGCTAATGTGCCTGTCACTTGCGTACGCGACACACACACACACGTTAGGCACAGAAAGGCAACATTGTCCTCGTCCTCGCCGTGATCTATTAAGACTTATCACCTGTGCGTGTACACGCATGCAGACCTGAAATAGACGCGCGGATCTCATCAACTCGTGATCCGGTCGATTTACACGTTACACGTAGGCATCTAACTATGTATATATGTATAATACAATGCGTGCGTAACGCGATTCTTATTTATAGAAGGGTTTGAGTGACGGACCATGACTGATTACGGTCACGTGATCAGATCGGGCCCGGTGACAAATAAAAATATCCCCGCGGCCAAATGTATCTTTTATAAATAGTTTATAACCGCTCCGATTTTTCACCGAGCCGTCGGTCGGGGTGCACGTGCGACGATTTTTTTTTTGCTTCCCTTTCGACATCTCTCTCCGCCGCTCGTACCTATGCGCGCAAGCAGTAGAGTGCCAGCCGGGTCTTCTCACCGCGGCGTTAATTTATGCCAGAAAAATACGATGGCCAGTGTCAAACAAAAATAAATGAGGTTTCGTCTCTAATGACGAGACGACGAGGCTTTATCTGTATACACACATCGACTCTAATGATTATGAAAACAAAATAATCGCGGGGGCTAAAAATAGGGACGGGTAAACACGAGGACGTCACTCGTTTTCTTGTGACGTGTTTTGATATAGTGATCGTCCCGGGTGTACTTCGCGTAAACGTGCGTTTAAAACGGAAATTAAACGCAAGTACAACAAATTAAAAAAAAAACGAAGGAAAAGGTTGCCAAAAAACCAGAAAAAAAAAAGAATTGGCGTTTACGTAACGAAAAAGCAATACCAACCGATTAAATAATTTCAAAACTGAAGCTTTCACTCTCGTATTATCGGTACTTTTAGAAGAATACGTCCGATGCAAATGTTTATATTTTTCTGGGACACTGAAGCGCCTTTAACGCAAAAACAGTGTTTGTTTTTCGAATTATAAGAAAAGGTGTAACACAAAAACCGGGCGGCGTAAAACGCCGTTTATAGAGAAACAATTGGCCAACGCATTTTTGAGATGCGAAGCGAAGCAGCTACATTTTTGACGGAACACCCTGTATATGACTGCAGATTTGAATTCGCGAGGCAATTTTAGCGTGAAATGATGGGTCGCACCATGGGTCTAGGACGAACGGTAATCGAGTTGAGATTTCCTCGTGACGTCACAGAGCCCTAGAACCGCTCGTCCTAGACCCATCATGCGACCCATCATTTCAGGCTAAAATTGGCTCGCGAATTCAAATCCGCAATAATATTAAGACATTCCTTTAAAAAATCATAGTTTTCATGTAAATTTCGAATTTTTTTGTAAACGTTGAAACGAGTGGGAGACCGCGTTAATTTTTTCCTGATTTCGAGAAATAGCGACAAATGGGATGAAAATGTTCTCGGAGAAACAATGGAGATACGAAGCGAAGCAGTTGCATTTTTAGTGGAACACCTTGTATATTATTGCAGATTTGAATTCGCGGGGCAATTCTAGCGTGAAATGATGGGTCGCACCATGGGTCTGGGATGAACGATGATCGAGTTGAGATTTCCTCGTGACGTCACACAGCTCGAGAACCGCTCGTCCTAGACCCTTCGTGCGACCCATCGTTTCAGGCTAAAATTGCCTCGCGAATTCAAATCCGCAATAATATTAAGACATTCCTTTAAAAAATCATAGTTTTCATGTAAATTTCGATTTTTCGTGTAAACGTTGAAACGAGTGGGAGACAGCTGAAGCTACCGCGTTAATTTTTTCCTGATTTCGAGAAATAGCGACAGATGGGATGAAAATGTTCGCGTTCTCGGAGAAACAATTGAGATACGAAGCAAAGCAGTTGCATTTTTAGTGGAATACCTTGTATATTATTGCAGATTTGAATTCGCGGAGCAATTCTAGCGTGAAATGATGGGTCGCACCATGGGTCTAGGACGAACGGTAATCGAGTTGAGATTTCCTCGTGACGTCACACAGCCCGAGAACCGCTCGTCCTAGACCCGTCATGCGACCCATCGTTTCAGGCTAAAATTGGCTCGCGAATTCAAATCCGCAATAACATTAAGACATTCCTTTAAAAAAATCATGATTATATCATGTAAATTTCGAATTTTTTTGTAAACGTTGAAACGAGTGGGAGGCAGCTGAAGCTTCCGCGTTAATTTTTTTCCTGATTTCGAGAAATAGCGACAAATGGGATGAAAATGTTCGCGTTCTCGGAGAAACAATTGAGATACGAAGCGAAGCAGTTGCATTTTTAGTGGAACACCTTTTATATTATTGCAGATTTGAATTCGCGGGGCAATTCGAGCGTGAAATGATGGGTCGCACCATGGGTCTGGGAGGAACGGTGATCGAGTTGAGATTTCCTCGTGACGTCACAGAGCCCGAGAACCGCTCGTCGTAGACCCATCATGCGACCCATCATTTCAGGCTAAAATTGCCTCGCGAATTCAAATCCGCAATAACATTAAGACATTCCTTTAAAAAATCATGATTTTCATGTAAATTTCGATTTTTCTTGTAAACGTTGATACGAGTAGGAGACAGCTGAAGCTTCCGCGTTAATTTTTTTCCTGATTTCGAGAAATAGCGACAAATGGGATGAAAATGTTCGCGTTCTCGGAGAAACAATTGAGATACGAAGCGAAGCAGTTGCATTTTTAATGGAACACCCTGTATATTATTGCAGATTTGAATTCGCGGGGTCGTACGTGACGTTTTCGATGGACAAATGAAGAAAGCGAAGCAGAACCTAATCAGTTTTCGTTTTAATTTCAAACGGTATAATTCAAAGAAAACAAAATGAGATTGTGAGATTTACCACCAGCCAACAGTAACGTCCTTCATTTGTTTGTTAACGTCAAAAGTACTTTGGGAGGTCAACGTTTCTTCCATTGTTGGAAGAATTAGCTCTATGCTTGCTTTGGTTCGTAGAGATTGAGTTGACAGTGTGGTCTTCCGAACGAAACGTTGATAAGCAAAAGAGTTAATCAAAACCAGCAGGTTTGGCTTAGTTTAAAGTCATCCGGAAGCTCTCACCGGAGCACTTCTCCTGCTTGAATTTTTTTTGCGGAAGGGTTGCGATTATTTTTTAATTAGGTTTACGTAAGCGTTTGTCAAATCCCGGCGAAATCGGAGGAAACACTCGTCCGTAATTAGCAGGCTCGAACTAGCGTGACGAATCGAATCCGCTAAAGTTAAATAAATCATCAACGCATTCTCAGCCGCGGCCAGAAAGACAGAGAGAGAGAGAGAGAAAAGAAACGGGCGCAGACACAACGAGACCGGCCTGTCATACGATCGGCTATTAAAAGATTCGGCGTCATTAGGGATCTATATTCATTCACTCTGGATATCAATCATACAAGTCCGCGTGTTAACGAAAGCAAAAAGGGGGCCTTCCGTGTAGTAAGCAAGGTACGACTCACCGGGCGGGAGCGGGGGGGGCAACTCGTGGTACTCACCTAAAACCAAAAGAAAACAAAAATAAATCCGCTGTCGAGATGTCTTGCGAAGTTCAAAAAGCAATTTCCCGGTGAAACGGGAATTTCTCGTATGTGTGGCAACACTGCCTAAACATTTGATTTAACGTTTACGGCCTCTTTTTTTTTTAATCGCGTTAAATTTAAGAGACTTCCCGCCAAAATTTGATTATTTATAATATTTGTATAAACTTTAAATATGCATGTCAAAGTATGATTGGATTTTGAAAATGTCAGAATATGATTGAATGTTGAAGATGTCAATACTCGATTGAATGTTAACATCAAAATTCCTTTGCGCTTTAAATATGTCAAAATTTGAATTATTAACTTTTAAATGTCAACAGCCAATTGAATTTAAAAATGTCAACAGTTGATTGATTCATAAGTAGATAAAGTTTTAATAAATTTTAAGTGCCAACATTTGCTTGAACTTTTTAAAAGTGGTCAAAATTTAAACAAATCTTTAAATGTCTTTAAACGTGTTTGATTGAATTTGAAATAGGTAAAAATTTAGGTGGATTTTAAATTTGATAAGATTTGAATAAAATTCAGATATGTCAAAATATGATTGAATTTTTAAAACGTCAGTATTTATTTGAATTTTAAAGGGGCTAAAATTTGATTCAATTTCAAATACGCCAATGTTTGAATAAACTTATAAATGTCAAAAATTAAAATCTACAAAAATTTGATTGTTTTTCAGATACATCAAAATTTAACTAAACTTTATGCATGTCAAAATTTGATAGATTTTTATAAATGTGAAGGTTTGAATAAACTATTTAGATAATATTTTGACTGTCAAAGTTTTATTGAATTTTAAATATGTCAAAATTTGAATACTTTTATTATGTCAAAACATGATTAAATTATAAAAATGTCAAAATTTTATTTATACGACAAAATTTGAATAACTTTAAGCGGTAAAAGTTAATTGCCAAAATTTTATTGAATCCTTAAAAAACACCAAAATTTTATTGAATTTTAACAAACGTCAAAATTTTATTGAATCTTAAAAACGTCAAAATTTTATTGAATCTTAAAAACGTCAAAATTTTATTAAATCTTAAAAACGTCAAAATTTTATTGAATTTTAAGTCTAAATTTTATTGAATTTTAAAAAACAGCAAAATTTTATTGAATCTTAAAAACGACAAAATTTTATTGAATTTTAAGTCTAAATTTTATTGAATTTTAAAAAACAGCAAAATTTTATTGAATCTTAAAAACGTCAAAATTTTATTGCGTTTTGAATTTTAAAAAGCGTCAAAATTTTATTGATTTTTAAAAAACAGCAAAATTTTATTGAATCTTAAAAACGTCAAAATTTTATTGAATTTTAAAAGTCTAAATTTTATTGAATCTTAAAAACGTCAAAATTTTATTGAATTTTAAAAGTCTAAATTTTATTGAATTTTAAAAAGCGTCAAAATTTTATTGATTTTTAAAAAACAGCAAAATTTTATTGAATCTTAAAAACGTCAAAATTTTATTAAATCTTAAAAACGTCAAAATTTTATTAAATTTTAAAAAGCAGCAAAATTTTATTGAATCTTAAAGACGTCAAAATTTTATTGCGTTTTGAATTTTAAAAAGCGTCAAAATTTTATTGATTTTTAAAAAACAGCAAAATTTTATTGAATCTTAAAAACGTCAAAATTTTATTGAATCTTAAAAACGTCAAAATTTTATTAAATCTTAAAAACGTCAAAATTTTATTGAATTTTAAAAAAATCAAAATTTTATTGAATTTTAAAAAACGTCAAAATTTTATTGAATTTTAAAAAGCAGCAAAATTTTATTGAATCTTAAAAACGTCAAAATTTTATAAAATCTTAAAAACGTCAAAATTTTATTAAATTTTAAAAAGCAGCAAAATTTTATTGAATCTTAAAGACGTCAAAATTTTATTGCGTTTTGAATTTTAAAAAGCGTCAAAATTTTATTGATTTTTAAAAAACAGCAAAATTTTATTGAATCTTAAAAACGTCAAAATTTTATTGAATCTTAAAAACGTCAAAATTTTATTAAATCTTAAAAACGTCAAAATTTTATTGAATTTTAAAAAAATCAAAATTTTATTGAATTTTAAAAAACGTCAAAATTTTATTGAATTTTAAAAAGCAGCAAAATTTTATTGAATCTTAAAAACGTAAAAATTTTATTAAATCTTAAAATCGTCAAAATTTTATTAAATTTTAAAAAGCAGCAAAATTTTATTGAATCTTAAAGACGTCAAAATTTTATTGCGTTTTGAATTTTAAAAAGCGTCAAAATTTTATTGATTTAAAAAAAAATCAAAATTTTATTGAATTTTAAAAAACGTCAAAATTTTATTGAATTTTAAAAAGCAGCAAAATTTTATTGAATCTTAAAAACGTCAAAATTTTATTAAATCTTAAAAACGTCAAAATTTTATTGAATTTTAAGTCTAAATTTTATTGAATTTTAAAAAGCAGCAAAATTTTATTGAATCTTAAAGACGTCAAAATTTTATTGCGTTTTTTAATTTTAAAAAGCGTCAAAATTTTATTGATTTTTAAAAAACAGCAAAATTTTATTGAATCTTAAAAACGTCAAAATTTTATTGAATCTTAAAAACGTCAAAATTTTATTAAATCTTAAAAACGTCAAAATTTTATTGAATTTTCAGTCTAAATTTTATTGAATTTTAAAAAGCAGCAAAATTTTATTGAATCTTAAAAACGTCAAAATTTTATTGAATCTTAAAAACGTCAAAATTTTATTAAATCTTAAAAACGTCAAAATTTTATTGAATTTTAAAAAAATCAAAATTTTATTGAATTTTAAAAAACGTCAAAATTTTATTGAATTTTAAAAAGCAGCAAAATTTTATTGAATCTTAAAAACGTCAAAATTTTTATTAAATCTTAAAAACATCAAAATTTTATTGAATTTTAAGTCTAAATTTTATTGAATTTTAAAAAGCAGCAAAATTTTATTGAATCTTAAAGACGTCAAAATTTTATTGCGTTTTTTAATTTTAAAAAGCGTCAAAATTTTATTGATTTTTAAAAAACAGCAAAATTTTATTGAATCTTAAAAACGTCAAAATTTTGTTGAATCTTAAAAACGTCAAAATTTTATTAAATCTTAAAAACGTCAAAATTTTATTGAATTTTAAGTCTAAATTTTATTGAATTTTAAAAAGCAGCAAAATTTTATTGAATCTTAAAAACGTCAAGATTTTATTGCGTTTTGAATTTTAAAAAGCGTCAAAATTTTATTGATTTTTAAAAAACAGCAAAATTTTATTGAATCTTAAAAACGTCAAAATTTTATTGAATTTTAAAAGTCTAAATTTTATTGAATCTTAAAAACGTCAAAATTTTATTGAATTTTAAAAGTCTAAATTTTATTGAATTTTAAAAGTCTAAATTTTATTGAATTTTAAAAAACGTAAAAATTTTATCCAATCTTAAAAAAACGTCAAAATATTATTGAATCTTATGTCAAAACACGATTAAATTATAAAAATGTCAAAATTTTATTTATACGACAAAATTTGAATAACTTTAAACGGTAAAAGTTAATTGTCAAAATTTTATTGAATTTCATACTTCGCATGCATAAAGACAAACCCCAGGTGCTACTGCCTCCTGCCGGTGTCGCTACATCGGCCTAAGCACAGTCAACACCAAGTCATGACCGTTTTTGAAAACACAATGCAATCACCTGGTCAGGTATACAGCTACTTGTTTCTCCGGCATTTACTACTCACGCCTCTGCTGTTAGCGGATAAGGTCAAATGCCGTATGCAGGTGGAGTGATCCCCTACTCTCTCCGATTATCGACGAATAAAGAGCGATCGCCCTCACACTCGCCCCAACACTCGCTGCGTAATTAGCGCAACTTTACCAAGACGTTCACCCTTCAAGGACCGCCGCCCGGAGACTAAAGTGCCGGCATCTTTCTTTCCTTCCATCCCTCTGCCTGCGACGCACCCCGTATCATATTCCAAACCATAAGATAAAACGTGCTCGTGTTTTTTCGGATATATTGAGAAGCGTAAACTTTCTTAAATTCTAAATTTGATAAATTTTACGACGACAACAGTACGTGCAACCTGTATGTTAGGAATTGGTAAAATGAATAGTTTGCGCTTTCATCGACACATATATTCAGAGTGGCGTTCCTTTCTTTATTCGAATCAACACAGTGACAGTTATTTCGGGCAACAAGAATGATTCCGAGTAGGCCGCGCCGCGTTCTGTCGCGCGGAAAAAAAATCGAATACGTGTACGAAATATTTTAATGTCTGTACTTGAATGCCAAGCCCCGCCCCATCCCTTTAATCTGTGCGTGCACTATTCCCGAAATAGCCGCTATAAACTCCGTATGAAATATAAATCAAAATTTTAATACTCGTTAAATCTAAATCTACTTAAAATGAAGTCGCCCGGCGGCGGTGGCCAAATCAAAGCGGCCTGGGTTTATTTTCAACGACGGTTTGTTTTCCCGACCGGACGAATTGCTCCGGTTTATTATCTCTATTTCGGATCTAATTAATTTCACGCTGTTTTCTCGTGGGTACGTGCGTCGCGCGTCGCTCGGCGGCTTTGTCGAAGGAGCGAAGCGCCCCGACGCGCGCCGCCGTGACCGCAAAATTAATCGGTCCCGCCGCGATCGACTTTGATTTGTTTGTATATAAAAAGGCCCGGGCTTTGGTTACCAATTCTGTTTTATATTGCTATTAAAATGTAATTTACGATCGGCGTAAGTGTGAAATCGTTTCATTCGGGTAAGTATCTCTCCACCGCAATTAACGACCCGATGCCAGACTATACAAATTATAAATAAATTAATTTCGTTAATTGCCGAACGCTCTGGTAATTGTTTTTCCTAGAATGTCCGCGCCTTAACGAACGAACGAACCTTCCTTCGTCGTCGAACGGCCGATGATAAAGAATTTACAATAATTATGCTGACGACTGTACGTAAATGTGTGTGCCACTTAATAGGCGAACAATCAAAACAAGCAGCTACAAAGTGTTCAGGGACAGGGAAAATTACTCATTCCGATTTTAATTTAAACGTTTAACGATTACGTTTAATAATAATAATAATAATTGACTGCGTCGTTAATTTTTACAACCGTCCTCCAAAGCTTGCGTACTTACTTTGATTAAAACAAAAACAGACTCGCATTGGAAACACCTGACGGACAACAGAATATCATGAGAGAACGCAGAAACTAGGTTATGTTAAACAACTGCATGCTGATTTTAACAAGACAGTTTTGGAGTCAAGGTCAGTTTGAATACAAAACGCTGTGATTCCGTCTTGGAATTTGTGGCATTTAAAATCTTGACCGTTTTAAAATTCAGTCAATTCATATATTTAAAGCCTTGATCTATTAAAGTTCATTCAAATACTGACGCATTCAAATTCAGCAAAGTTTTGAAAATCGAGCTTTTATTTTTAAAGCCTATACAAATTTGGTGATTCTTTAAATTTCGATCGTGCTTGACATATTTAAAGTTTTGATATATTAAAAAAAAATCAATCAAATTTTGACGTTTCTAAAATTCAATCATATTTCGACGTACTTAAAATTCATCTAAATTTTCATCTACGTATTTAAAAATCAATCAAGTTTTGACACTTTTAAAATTCAATCGGATTTTTGACATTTAAGGATTTATTTAAAGTTTGACGTATTTCAAAAATTGACACTTTCAGTTTTGATTTATTTATATCTATTTGACATTTTTTAATTCAATTGGATATAGACATTTAAAAGTTAATTAAAATTTTGACGTATTTAAAATGCAATCGAATTTTGGCGTATTTAAAATTTGATCAAATATTCACATTTTTAAAATTCAAGTTTTGATCTATTTAATATGTACTTTAATTTTGACGTTTTTTAAGATTCAATAAAATTTTGACGTTTTTTGAGATTCCATAAAATTTTGGCATTTTTTAAAATTCAAAATTTTGACGTTAAGATTCAATAAAATTTTGACTTTTTTTAAGATTCAATAAAATTTTGCTGTTTTTGAAATTCAATAAAATTTTGACGTTTTTCAATATTCAACAAAATTTTGACGTTCTTTAAAATTCAACAAAATTTTGACGCTTTTTAAAATTCAACAAAATTTTGACGCTTTTTAAAATTCAATAAAATTTTGACGTTTTTTAAAATTCAATAAAATTTTGACGTTTTTTTAAATTCAATAAAATCTTGACAATTAACTTTTACCTTTAGTTATTCAAATTTTGTCGTATAAATAAAATTTTGACATTTTTAGGAGAAGCGCTGATGTCGAGCTCTTCTTGGATTGAACAATCTTTTACGTCGAGACTAGATTAATCTAAAGCCAACCGGTTGCAAACAAAAACGACTTTTGACGTTCTGCTATAGGTTTGACAGCAGGTATAAGCGTCAGAAGTTGTCACACAGTTCTAAAAAATAAAAAATAAAGTCCTGTTTCGTCACAGCTACCAAAGAGTTATCAACAATGTAAAAATCAACGTTTCGCTGTGTCAAGAGCTGTCAAACAGTTATTAAAAAAATCAATTCGAAAGTCAACGTTTCACTGTATGTTTGACGGTTTCGTTAGGATCTGTCAACAGTTGTAAAAATCAATTAAAAAGTAAACGTTTCGCTGTCTGTTTGAGAGCTTCGTTAGGAGCTGTCAACCCATTGTAAAAACCTATGCAAAAGTCAACGTTTTGTTGTACGTTTGACAGCTTCGTCAGGAGCTGTCAGTCATTAAAAAATCAATCAATCAAAAAACGACGTATCAACAGTCTTTTTGACGGATTCGTCAAACCATTGTAAACAATGTAAAAATCAACGTTTCGCTGTGTCAGGAGCTGTCAAACAGTTATTTAAAAAAATAAATTCGAAAATCAGCGTTTCACTGCATGTTTGACGGCTTCGTCGGGAGCTGTCAAACTGTCGTAAAAATCGATGTAAAAGTAAACGTTTCGCTGTAAGTAATTGTTTGACAGCTCCTCACGAAGCTGCCAAACAATTACGAAAAAAAGTCTATTTAAAAGCTAACGTGTAACGACTTTCTAAGGGTTGCAAAAAATCAATGTAAAAATATTTGACAGCTTCGTCAGGAGCTGTCAAGCGATTGTAAAAATCAATACAAAAGTCAACATTTCGCTATATATTTGACAGCTTCGTCGGCAGCTACCAAACGAAAACGACTTTTCGACTTTTGACGTTTCGCTCTATGTTTGACAGCTTAATCAAGGGCTATCAAACAACTGAAAGGGTTACAACCGTAAAGATCTAAATGCATTTTTTTATGAACTGAAGTGAATGCTAAAAGGGGAGATGAAATACTAATTAATTTGATGGGATAACGAGACAATTGCTTTTTCACAACATGTCAAACTGTCAAATGAATATTTTAGCTCGAAAAGGATATAAGTGTTAGTTGGATCGTTATGTCACTTACATCCCTATGGTTCTCACCCCTTCGATTGTGAAAGTCAATGTAAACATCAACGTTTCTCCGTATGTTTGACGGTTTCGTTAGGAGCTATCAAAGACTCGTAAAAGTCAACGTTTCGCTGTCAAACAGTTATTAAAAAATCCACACGAAAATCAACGTTTCCCTGTATGTCGTTTGACGGCTTCGTTAGGAGCTGTCAAAATCAATTCAAAAAGCAAGCTTCGCTGAGTGTTTGACAGCTTCGTTTCAAAACTGTTGTGAAAATCAATGTAAAAGTCAACGGTCGACGGCTTCGACAGGAGCTGTCAAACTATTTGTAAAAATCAATTCAACCCCTGCAGGGGTTCTTTGTCCGCAAATGTTACCTTGTCAGTTTGACATTTGTGACTTTCGTGTCTTTCATTTCCACGCTTTCTTCTCGAATTTTGAGTCAACTTGTATTTGACGTGTGTTTCATCATGCAGTTGCAAAAATCAACGTACAAATCAAAGCTTCGCTGCATGCTTGAGACCTTCGTCAGGAGCTGTCAAACAGTTATAAAGAAATCAATTCAAAAATCAACGTTTCTCCAAGTCAGGAGCTATCGAACGAAATCGAAACTTCGACTTTTGACGCCTTGCTGTATGTTTGACAGATCCGTCAGGAGTTTCGACAGTTTCGTCAGGAACTGTCAAACGAAAGCGAAACGTCGACTTTTGAATTTTATTCGTTCATTTTTTATTGAATTTTATTTCACATTTTGTGTCGCACGGACAGAGAGTTATTTCAAAATTGAACGTATATACGAGGGGGGGCCGAAAAATTCTCGGCTTCTAAAGTACCTGAGTCATAATAACTTAGCTTAATAACTCGAGAACCGCTCGCGTTAACCCCATGATGCGACCCATCAATTCGGGCTAGAATTCGACGTGGAATCCAAAAATGCAATAATATACAGGGTGTTCCGTACAAGAATTGCGTCATTCTTGTTTATAACTCGATAAGACAATTGCTTTTTCGTAAGTGGCGTTGAAGATTCTTAATATTAGCCTACGTTTTTTGTATTCAAGATTTTTTGTGACTCGACAAATAAATGAGGTAGAGGGGGTAGGAAGTTGTCACTTCACACCCCTTAATAACTCGAGAACCGCTCGCGTTAACCCCATGATGCGACCCATCAATTCGGGCTAGAATTCGACGTGGAATCCAAAAATGCAATAATATACAGGGTGTTCCGTACAAGAATTGCGTCATTCTTGTTTATAACTCGATAAGACCATTGCTTTTTCGTGAGTGGCGTTGAAGATTCTTAATATTAGCCTACGTTTTTTGTATTCAAGATTTTTTGTGACTCGACAAATAAATGAGGTAGAGCGGGTAGGAAATTCCGCTTCCCTTTTGAACTTCGACCCAATTTTGATAGGCCTTGGATGTCGTAAGGTCCGATGAACAAATCCAACTTTGGTAGAGCTTGGAGGTCGTGCCAAACTAAAAACCTCCTCTTGGTCTAATTTCTTCTTGGCAATTGGCTGGCTCATGGTCCTTCTTTGACACAAACGATCTGATGATCTGCTTTGGATCATTTGAAACGCCTTCTTCCCTTTTTTTTTGTAACTAGCCTCTGGTGAGGTCGATGATAAATTGGATTCGTTCGAAATGATGATGGGAGATGAAGAACGAAGACTTGAACGCCTCGATTCGTTTTAAGAAGCCATAAAACGCGACGACAGTTATTTAACCGCATGCGACGGAACGTCGCCGCAATTATTAAAATAACACGGAGAATAATAACTAAATTATGCAACGATGATAATTGCTTGCGACGGACATTTCGAATTCGGGTTTTTGCCTCGTAATTGTTTCAGCTGCCAACGGCCGACCTCTATTTGGTTAGCACTCCTTTCTTCGCACGGCGTTCATTTATAAACCGGACGTCCAATCGCGAGGCACTTTCTAATCGCCCCCAGGTCCGGAATGGGCAGTAGGACGCAAGCAAATCGTCACTCTTTGTGGTGGAGGCGCCGGTACGTAAAATGAAGATCTAAACAAAGCAATTTTAAAGACGGGTTTTAATGAAATAAAGAGGGAGAGAGTGCAAACCAATTTGCGTGGAAGGAAACCTCAAAACGAAAGAAGAAGATTAAACCATAAGACACGCATCGATTAGCGGAGCGAGGGCGAAAGAGAGAGCGAAGCGCGCGAGCCAGACGAGGACGGAACGAAGCCTCGCATTCCCGGGTCCACCCGTACAATAAATAACCTGTATAAATAAGTCCGATCAGTAATTACATGAGATACAGTCTGCCTAAGGTGCGCCCTATTTAATAAAACGTGACATATGATTAACAAGTGCATCGTCTCGCCCCGTCCTTCTCGCTCCGCTCCGTTTTCCTTCGTGCCTCCATAATGGGCCCTATCATGACCTGTTAATAAAGGATGATAGATGTTGATGTAATTTAAAAGGTGATCATCAACCCGTGGCCGTAACATCCGAGATTGGGACCCGGGCTATAATGCGGGGCATTAATATGCATGGATCTCGGGACGCATCATTTGTATTATGTATTACACGCCGGTGTCTGCGGAATTATTATTGAATCGCTTCTTTTTAAATTGTTTTCTTCT
The DNA here is from genome assembly GCA_958336345.1 of Dorcus parallelipipedus. Lineage (NCBI taxonomy): Eukaryota > Metazoa > Arthropoda > Insecta > Coleoptera > Lucanidae > Dorcus > Dorcus parallelipipedus. The sequence continues at coordinate 47,671,963 of OY284479.1, forward strand.
GAACGAATTGCATTTCCTCTACGATTAACCGTTACAAAAATAAAGAGCTTAAATACGTAACCTGCGGCACTCATCCTCCTTGCTCCAAATATTTAAATAATTGGAAATAAAAGGCCTTCAATCTTTAAAGACTTGGATTGGTTCTCACTATTAAATCCGTCCCTAAGTTTCCCTTTTCCCTCCTGATCCAAATACTTTAAATATTGGGGCTGAGAGACGATCGATTTCCACTGGGTTTGGATGAGCCTTACAGCTACCTTCGAAATAGTTATGCAATTTGGCCTTGAATCTTTAAAGACTTGGATTGGTTAACACTGTTGAATCCGTCCCTAAGTTTGCCTTTTCCCTCCCGACCCAAATATTTTAATCATTGGGGGTAAAGGACGATAGTTTCTACTGGGTTTGGATGAGCCAAACAGCTACTTCTTCCCCCCATTCAAATAGATTTGCAATTCGGCCTTCAATCTTCAAAGACTTGGATTGGTTAACACTGTTGAATCCGTCCCTAAGTTTGCCTTTTCCCTCCTGACCCAAATATTTTTATCATTGGGGCCAAGAGCCGATGGTTTCTACTGGGTTTGGATGAGCCAAACAGCTACTTATTCCCCCATTCAAATAGATTTGCAATTCGGCCTTCAATCTTCAAAGACTTGGATTGGTTGTCACTGTTGAATCCGTCCCTAAGTTTGCCTTCTCCCTCCTGACCCAAATATTTTAATCATTGGGGCCAAGAGCCGATGGTTTCTACTGGGTTTGGAAGAGCCAAACAGCTACTTATTCCCCCCCTTCAAATAGTTTTGCAATTCGGCCTTCAATCTTTAAAGACTTGGATTGGTTGTCATTGTTGAATCCGTCCCTAAGTTTGCCTTCTCCCTCCTGACCCAAATATTTTAATCATTGGGGCCAAGAGCCGATGGTTTCTACTGGGTTTGGAAGAGCCAAACAGCTACTTCTTCCCCCCTTTCAAATAGTTTTGCAATTCGGCCTTCAATCTTTAAAGACTTAGATTGGTTGTCATTGTTGAATCCGTCCCTAAGTTTGCCTTTTCCCTCCTGACCCAAATATTTTAATCATTGGGGCCAAGAGCCGATGGTTTCTACTGGGTTTGGAAGAGCCAAACAGCTACTTCTTCCCCCCTTTCAAATAGTTTTGCAATTCGGCCTTCAATCTTTAAAGACTTGGATTGGTTGTCACTGTTGAATCCGTCCCTAAGTTTGCCTTCTCCCTCCTGACCCAAATATTTTAATCATTGGGGCCAAGAGCCGATGGTTTCTACTGGGTTTGGAAGAGCCAAACAGCTACTTCTTCCCCCCCTTCAAATAGTTTTGCGATTCGGCCTTCAATCTTCAAAGACTTGGATTGGTTAACGCTGTTGAATCCGTCCCTAAGTTTGCCTTTTCCCTCCTGACCCAAATATTTTAATCATTGGGGCCAAGAGCCGATGGTTTCTACTGGGTTTGGATGAGCCAAACAGCTACTTCTTCCCCCCTTTCAAATAGTTTTGCAATTCGGCCTTCAATCTTTAAAGACTTAGATTGGTTGTCATTGTTGAATCCGTCCCTAAGTTTGCCTTTTCCCTCCTGACCCAAATATTTTAATCATTGGGGCCAAGAGCCGATGGTTTCTACTGGGTTTGGAAGAGCCAAACAGCTACTTATTCCCCCCCTTCAAATAGTTTTGCAATTCGGCCTTCAATCTTTAAAGACTTGGATTGGTTGTCATTGTTGAATCCGTCCCTAAGTTTGCCTTCTCCCTCCTGACCCAAATATTTTAATCATTGGGGCCAAGAGCCGATGGTTTCTACTGGGTTTGGAAGAGCCAAACAGCTACTTCTTCCCCCCTTTCAAATAGTTTTGCAATTCGGCCTTCAATCTTTAAAGACTTAGATTGGTTGTCATTGTTGAATCCGTCCCTAAGTTTGCCTTTTCCCTCCTGACCCAAATATTTTAATCATTGGGGCCAAGAGCCGATGGTTTCTACTGGGTTTGGAAGAGCCAAACAGCTACTTCTTCCCCCCCTTCAAATAGTTTTGCGATTCGGCCTTCAATCTTCAAAGACTTGGATTGGTTAACGCTGTTGAATCCGTCCCTAAGTTTGCCTTTTCCCTCCTGACCCAAATATTTTAATCATTGGGGCCAAGAGCCGATGGTTTCTACTGGGTTTGGAAGAGCCAAACAGCTACTTCTTCCCCCCTTTCAAATAGTTTTGCAATTCGGCCTTCAATCTTTAAAGACTTGGATTGGTTGTCACTGTTGAATCCGTCCCTAAGTTTGCCTTCTCCCTCCTGACCCAAATATTTTAATCATTGGGGCCAAGAGCCGATGGTTTCTACTGGGTTTGGAAGAGCCAAACAGCTACTTCTTCCCCCCCTTCAAATAGTTTTGCGATTCGGCCTTCAATCTTCAAAGACTTGGATTGGTTAACGCTGTTGAATCCGTCCCTAAGTTTGCCTTTTCCCTCCTGACCCAAATATTTTAATCATTGGGGCCAAGAGCCGATGGTTTCTACTGGGTTTGGATGAGCCAAACAGCTACTTCTTCCCCCCTTTCAAATAGTTTTGCAATTCGGCCTTCAATCTTTAAAGACTTAGATTGGTTGTCATTGTTGAATCCGTCCCTAAGTTTGCCTTTTCCCTCCTGACCCAAATATTTTAATCATTGGGGCCAAGAGCCGATGGTTTCTACTGGGTTTGGAAGAGCCAAACAGCTACTTATTCCCCCCCTTCAAATAGTTTTGCAATTCGGCCTTCAATCTTTAAAGACTTGGATTGGTTGTCATTGTTGAATCCGTCCCTAAGTTTGCCTTCTCCCTCCTGACCCAAATATTTTAATCATTGGGGCCAAGAGCCGATGGTTTCTACTGGGTTTGGAAGAGCCAAACAGCTACTTCTTCCCCCCTTTCAAATAGTTTTGCAATTCGGCCTTCAATCTTTAAAGACTTAGATTGGTTGTCATTGTTGAATCCGTCCCTAAGTTTGCCTTTTCCCTCCTGACCCAAATATTTTAATCATTGGGGCCAAGAGCCGATGGTTTCTACTGGGTTTGGAAGAGCCAAACAGCTACTTCTTCCCCCCTTTCAAATAGTTTTGCAATTCGGCCTTCAATCTTTAAAGACTTGGATTGGTTGTCACTGTTGAATCCGTCCCTAAGTTTGCCTTCTCCCTCCTGACCCAAATATTTTAATCATTGGGGCCAAGAGCCGATGGTTTCTACTGGGTTTGGAAGAGCCAAACAGCTACTTCTTCCCCCCCTTCAAATAGTTTTGCGATTCGGCCTTCAATCTTCAAAGACTTGGATTGGTTAACGCTGTTGAATCCGTCCCTAAGTTTGCCTTTTCCCTCCTGACCCAAATATTTTAATCATTGGGGCCAAGAGCCGATGGTTTCTACTGGGTTTGGATGAGCCAAACAGCTACTTATTCCCCCCATTCAAATAGATTTGCAATTCGGCCTTCAATCTTCAAAGACTTGGATTGATTAACACTGTTGAATCCGTCCCTAAGTTTGCCTTTTCCCTCCTGACCCAAATATTTTAATCATTGGGGCCAAGAGCCGATGGTTTCTACTGGGTTTGGAAGAGCCAGACAGATACTTATTTCCCCCCTTCAAATAGATTTGCAATTCGGCCTTCAATCTTTAAAGACTTGGATTGGTTGTCACTGTTGAATCCGTTCCTAAGTTTGCCTTTTCCCTCCCTATCCAAATATTTTAATTATTGGGGGTAAAGGACGATAGTTTCTACTGGGTTTGGATAAGCCAAGCAGCTACCCCCCCCCACTTCAGATAGTTTCGCAATTTGGCCTTTGAGCTTTCAAGACTTGGATTGGTTGAACCCGTTTCTTCTGATCTTTCCATTTTCCAAATTGAACTGCGTATAAAATCGTTCCCATCCTTCATTATTCACCTGTCAAAGGGTTTCTCGATCGTTTCACTTTTACGTTAATGCCTTGATCAAGTTGGTTTGGGGCATCGTCTGAATCCACGTTCATTTGTGGTTGGTTCCAAACTTTAGGGTTTTCTCTCCTTCTCTCTACCTCATTCGGTAGGTCCTTCCAAAACGAGCAAATCGTTTGGAAAGGAGGCCAAAGGAAAGACTTCTTCCGTGGCCTCTAAGTAAAGCAAAGGAAATGGGAAGGAGTTACCTAAACACCAGTGGGTGACCTGTAAGGTCAGTGGACGAAAATTCACCCGCGGCCATTTGGAAAAAACAAAGCAAAGAAGAGGTTCAAGGAAGAGGAGCTCTTCGAAGCTCAACTTACCTCCGATGGACTCAAATGGACGTGCAAAACAAACTCATAAAGCAGAACAAAGCGAAATAGAAGATTGAGGGAGAGGGCTGACTGCACATTTTTTTTTAAATCTAAGTAGAAGATGGAGATATCTTCTCTTCAGTACTTAATCCAACCCCAGTGGAGGTTCTGCGAAGTAGATTTCAAAGGAAGGCCTGGAAAGTAAAGCTTTCCTGGAATGCCCTTTGAGAAAAACAAAGGAAGGGGGAAGGATCCTCTCCAGAAGTTACCCTAAAGACCAGTGGAAGACCCGTAACGCAGATCTTCAATGGACACGTGCGAAACGAAATTCTCTCATGGCCGTTAGGGAAAACAAAAAACAAAGGAAAAGATTTTTCCTTTTTATAATCTTAACAGAAGCTTCTTGAAAGCTTGACTCAACTCCAATGGAAGACAGATCTTTGATGACCTACAAAACAAAACTCTCTCTCTCTCTCACAAACCATTAAAAAGACCAAACGGAAGGAGAAGATCGAGGAAGAGGAAATCAAGACTGATTTAAGAAGTCCAGTAAGCGTGCTAAACTGGACTGTCCCATTGCCATAGAGAGAAACAATGCAAGGGAGAAGATTGAGGAGGAGAAGTGGTTCAATTGAAGCAGTTCATCCCTCGTCAATGGAAGATTTGGAAGATCAATACATGAGGTCTAGTAAGAATGGTAAACAAAAGGTCGGAGAAGAGGAAACCATAAAACGGAAAGTCTTCTGCTTTTTGGCCGAACTTACCACCAGTGAAAGATCTGCAATCGAAGCGAAGGAAAAATAACGATGAGGAAGTGAAGGTCTTTTCTTCTCTTCTCTTCTTTATGGTTCAACTTACCACCAGTGGAAGACCTGCAATCGAAGCGAAGGGAAAAAGCGAGGAAAAATCAAGTGACTTCTTCTTCTTTAGGGCGAGCTAATGGTAGTGGAAGATCTGAAAGGTGCTTGGAATCTAGTAAGCATTCAAAGGCGTTGGATGTTAAGGAAAATACAAAACAAAGATGAAGATCGCGGAGCCAACTCCGGAAGAAGTTGGAAAAATGTTTTCTTCAAAGCTTAGAGCTCAGTCTAACACCAAAAGAAATTGAGAAGACGAATCTTCGATTTACAAAGACTAGTAGGAGTCCAAACGTGACTTTTCAAGAAAACAGAGCGAAGGGGAAGGTCGAGGAAGAGAAACTCACCATCCCAATTTCCCAAATCCGGCTGGAAAGGAAAGAACTTACACAACCTAACACCAGAGAGAGAGAGAGAGAGAATTGAAGCCCTTGGGCTGTATTAAACTGCGAAAGGATCCCAGTAAAGTAAAATCTTTAGAAATTCCCCTGAACCTTTGGAAACAAGGTGAAGAAGAGAGTCGAGAAGGAAACCAAACTTTCCGAACACCGGCAGAAAAAAAAAGGAATCTTTGCTTCAGATTTCCAGAGGAAGACCTACAAGCTCCCTCGCGTACAGTACGTAATAAACGTGGAGAGCAGAAATTGGAAGAAAATTTTTATTGTATTCGTTCAACTCCGGCGTGAAGTGAAGGTTTAAAGCCCAATGCTAAATCTGGTAGATGAAGTCCAAAGGGAAGCTTGCTTCTTGGTCTTTAAGGAAAACCAATGAGAGGGTGGGTCTTGGAAGAGGAAACCACGATGGATCCAACTTTCCCAATTCTGGCAGATGAAGTCCAAGCTCCTTCGTCTTTAAGGAAAATCAAAGCGAGGGTGGGTCGGGGAAGAGGAAACCACTTTCCCAATTCTGGCAGAAAATTAAAGGTTATCTTCTTCAGAATGTAGAAAATGAAAGACAATAGGAAAAAAATGAACTGGACGGAAGAGTCTAAGAAAAAATTAAGGGATATCTTCTACAGAACGTAAAAAAAGAGAGAAAAGTGGAAGAAAAAGACGGACTCGAAGGCCTCAGTAGCCTTACGGGTCCGTGGTAAGCAAATTCCTTTCATGGTCTTTAAGTAAAACAAATGAAATAGCAGGTGGGAGAAGAGGAAACCAAGATGGGCAACCCTTCTTCCAATTCTGACGGAAAATGAAGGAATGTCTTCTCCAAAACATGGAAAATGAAAGAAAAACATGAACTTGAAAGACAAAGCAAGTCTTTAAGTAAAACAAACGAGAGAGTGGGGTAGGGGAAGGGGAAACCACTTTTCCCAATTCTGATGGAAAATGAAGGAACATCTTCTTCGATGAATTTGAAGACTTCCTTGACCCATGAGGAGCCCCCAACGGTACCATAAACAGAGCGAATCAAAGCCAATCTCGACGAAACGCAGCAGTGACGAAATGAAGGTCGAAATGTCTTTCCACTAGAAGAAGAAGAGTGGAGGAAGAGATCAACCGTAATCATCCTTTGGTATGGTCTCTACACCCCTCACACCTCGGATTTTATTCACTTCGACGTTCAATTTGGACGTAGGGAATGCAAGGCGCTAAGCTCAAGCCATTTCGTCGTTGAAGGTCAAGTGAATGAGAAAACCGAGGAGACTTTCCACACTTTTGCAAATTTATTTCAACAGTATCTGACGAAAGGGTATGAGACTGCACAGGAACAATATGTATATGACATTTCCGATTGATACCAAAGGATCTAACTATTGTGTATCCAACTAATAACCACTCGCGCACTTCTTCCTCGCTTTTCGAAGTTTATTTCAACCAGTATCTCATGAAAGGGTATGAGATTGCATAGAGCCCACGTGCATGTGACATGTCCGATTGATTTCAAAGTATAAAACCATGCTTGCCTTATGTATTAAGCGGTAGAAGATGGCAACCACTCATGTATTTGCGATATACAGGTTCAGAAGTTGATGTTCCACCCAAGAACATGTTTTACTTTAGCGCGAACGGTAAATACCTGGACACACGAAGAAGCTGAGGTTGATATCGTTCCTTGGAGCATCTCCTTTTAGGGGATTCCCCTGATTTACACACTTTCGCATCGCCTTTTGAGGTTCAAATCGGTATCTCATGAAAGGGTATGAGATTGCATAGAGCCCACGTGTATAAGACATTTCCGATTGATTTCAAAGTATGAAACCATGCTTGCCTTATGTATTAAGCGGTAAGAGATGGCAACCACTCATGTATTTGCGATATACAGGTTCAGAAGTTGATGTTCCACCCAAGAACACGTTTTACTTTAGCGCGAACGGTAAATACCTGGACACACGAAGAAGCTGAGGTTGATATCGTTCCTTGGAGCATCTCCTTTTAGGGGTGTCCCCTGATTTTACACACTTTCGCATCGCCTTTTGAGGTTTAAATCGGTATCTCATGAAAGGGTATGAGATTGCATAGAAGCCACGTGTATATGACATGTCCGATTGATTTCAAAGTATGAAACCATGCTTGGCTTATGTATTAAGAGGTAAAAGATGGCATTCACTCATGTATTTGCTATATACAAAATCAAAACTTGATGTTCCACCCAAAAACATGTTTTACTTTAGCGCGAACGGTAAATACCTGGACACACGAAGAAGCTGAGGTTGATATCATCCCTTGGGGTGTCTCCTTTTAGAGGGTACGAGAGGAAGTTGATCTTGATACTATGATAACCACTTGTATACTAATATTCTATGTGCATATCAATAGTATCAATTACTTCGTACTTACGAGATTCCACGGATTAAGTCACGCTGTTGAAAAAACAATCGCAGCTTTCGCTCGGTTAAAGAAAGAATTCTGCATGCAAATGAGAACGTGTGACAACAATAAAACCCGCCGACTTATTGGAAACAACAAAGGCACAAACATCGAGGGCCGTAACAGGCGAAACGTCCATCAAGACTCCTCCCATCTTTTTTGAATTGCTTCGAAATCTCTTTTGTTAGACCTCGGATACTGTAAGACTTTTCTTCGACAGGACGTGACTACACATCTTCTTTGGAACCAATCTTGGTAGATCTTGGATCTTGTCGTAAGACTTGATTAATGATCTGTCCATCAAGACTCCTCCTACCTTCTTTAAATTGCCTCAATTTTTTTTTCGATAGACCTTGAATATTATAAGTCCTGATCAGTTTTCTTCGATAGGACGTCTGCACCCAATCTTGATGGATCTTGAATGACGGGAGGCCTTCTTGTCATCAAGCTTCCTCATGTCTTCTTTGAATTGTTTTCCAAAATCTTCTTTGATATTTTCATAGACCTAGGCCAGACGAACGATCCAAACTTTTCATGCCTCCTTTTCTATAGACCTTGGAGATTTCTTCACGTCTTGTTTGGACTCAGGTTTTGGACGATCTTCTTTCCATCAAGACTCCAAACGTCTTCTTCGGATACACATCTTCTTTGTGCCCAATCTTAATGGATCTCGAATGACGTAAGACCTTATTATGAACGGTCTTCTTGTCATCAAGGTTCCTTATGTCTTCTATGATATTGTAAGTCTTTTGCTCAACAGGATGCCTTCACATCTTTTTTGGACCAATTTTCGTAGACCTTGGCCTCACGAATAATCAAAACTTTTCACGCCTTCTTTTCTATTACAGACCTTGGGGACTTTGTAAGCCCTAATATTAAGATTCGTTAAGATTTCTTCACGTTTTCTTTGAACTCAGTTTTTGTACCATCTGCTTTCCATCAAGACTCCAAACGTCCTCTTCGGATTACTTCAGAATCTTTTTTGATAGTCCTTGGATTTTGTAAGCCCTAACAAGCGTCTTTTGCTCAACAGTACGCCTTCACGTCCTCTTCGGACCCAGTTTTGATTGACCTTGGATGTCGTAAGACCTCATGTCTTCTTTGGATTACTTCGAATGTTTTTTCTTTCTTCGTTAAACCGTCTCCTTTGGATCCAATATTGGATGTCGTAAGTTCAGGTCTTCTTTCAAACCATTTCTCTTCAACAAAACGTCTTCACATCTTCTTTGGGCCCAGTTTTGAAAGCCCTAGGACGTCGAACAATCGTTTATTCATCAAGTCTTTTCTTAACAACTCCAAATCCCATTTTGAAAGACTTTGGATGCCATATCGAACTAAATTCTCCTTTTCATCTTTTTTCTTCTTCATAGCAAGCTCGTGTTCGTGTACCTGGCTTGCTCATGTCAGTACCTACTGATTTTTTTGGGTGGAACAATCCTCTACGTTCACTGACCCAATTCTTGGATGACGTAAGATCCGATGAACAATGAAACCTAATTCTGGTAGACCTTGGATGTCATACCTCCCTCACGTCTCATTTCTTCTTCGTAATTGGCTCGCTCATGACAGTATTTACTGAGAACGCGAATTGTTTATATACTGTTTCTTTTTCTGCAACGATACAATCTTCTACGTGGAGATTAGATCATTCGAAAACCCAACTGGTGCGGCCTGCTTGTAAGATTCATTAGATTTAGCTCCAGAGTGTCATTCAATCCAAAATTTCGCCTTCCCTTTTGTTTTTGGACCAATTTGATAGATCTTGGACGTCGTAAGGTCCGATGAATAATCAAATCTTCTTTCAAACCCAATTTTTGTAGACCATGGAGGTGTTATCTCTTCTTCCTCTCGTCGAGGCTTCAGATTGCCATCCAATTCAAAATTACACACCAGTTTTGGATGTCACACCTCCTTTTCGTCTTATTTCTTCTTCGTAATCGGCTCGCTCTTGACAGGTTTAAATCGGTATCTCATGAAAGGGTATGAGATTGCATAGAAGCCACGTGTATATGACATTTCCGAATGATTTTAAAATATGAAACCATGCTTGCCTTATGTATTAAGAGGTAAAAGATGGCAATCGCTCATGTATTTGTCATGTACAAGATCAGAATTTGATGTTCCGCCCATAAACGTGTTTTGCTTTAGCGTGAACGGTCAATACCGGATGTACGAAGTAGCTGGAGTTGATGTCGTCTCTTGGGGATGTCTCGCCTTAGAGGGTACGAGAGGAAATTGATTTTGATACTATGATAACCACTTGTATACTGTATCAATTATTTCGTACTTACGAGATTCCACGGATTAAGTCACGCACGGCGTGTTGCATCAATGTTGCGCAGCTTTCGCTCGGTTAAAGAAAGAATTTCGCATGCAAATGAGAACGTGCGACAACAATAAAACCCGCCGAAAATATAAACAGAAACGCAATCGATTTATTGGAAACAACAAAGGCGCAAACATCGAGGACCGTAATAGGCGAAACGTGTTCAATGTGGGTGCGCGTATGAATGGACGAATGATTACAATGTTACCGATTTCACACCAGCGGGGCCATTAGCGGTGGGGCGCGCGTTTTATTTTCGTGCAAGGTGAGCGAACCGGCGTGCAGAAAACGCGCCAACAAAGAGCGCGAGCGCCCTCCATCCAAAGGCACCGTGCACCGGCGAACGTCACGTTCACGAAAAGCGGCCGCAATAAAACCCACCGGATGTCATTATCTTATTATTATAATACAGTGAGATCGGCGAAAATTAAAAAGCAAAAAAGAAAAAGAAAACGCGCAACAAAGCGGAGCAAATTAAATTTAGAAGGTGCGCGTCACCCGCCATAGTAAAAACGCTTTTACTACGTCCGCCATACTCTCGATTTCATTGACGACGGCGACGACGTCTGAAGGCCATAACCGTTACAACAAAGTCGGGTAATATTTTCCACAAATTGCTCACGGCGAGCGACCGCGTGTGACAGACTGTAAATAAACTCTCGACCGAACTGCTTAGTTACGACCCGGCATTAACCTTTTCGCACCTGTGTTTACTACAAAGCCCAGTCAATCATACACTCGAAATCGACTAGGCAACATCATAACACCCACTGAATATCGCAACTGTAACTTTAACCAATTTAATTACGCAGTCACAAATCGATTAGGTAACATCAACACGCATACTGGCAATTAATCGCAATTAATTAAAAAAAAAAACACTTCCTGCAATCGGCACTTCAAACAAAAACACAATTCGTTTCTCCTTTTGTTTACTTATGGCTATGAGACTCGATCGAAACGATCGTCGCAAATCGACTGGGTAACATCGAAACGCCTCCTGGAAGCCACACACATCTTTAAAACCATTCCCGAGCTGTTATTTTTTAACAGTTTTTCTTCCTTTTACGTCGAGTCAACATCAGGTGCGCGCAAATAACACTCCAATGTCATAAGCAAATAGTTTTTCTGTGCCGCAGCCTAGAAACAAAAAAAGACTCGGCAAATATTGTGCGTCGATGATAATCTCGTTTGACTTCGATCTCGATGCATAATCAGGAGACCGGTGCCTGTCGGTAAACGAAACGTAGGAAATTCGAATCGAAAGAATCGTCCCGATAAGCAAAAGTAATGTCTTTTCATATATTCGTTTCACCGAACGTAGAAAATGAGTTCTCACTCGACTTGTACCGCAAATACAAGTCTCATTTTATTAAGTCGAATGTAATTACGTTCGTTTTTGACTGAACGAGGGGGCGCATTCTTTGATACACGCGGACGACTGAAAAATGTGACCTTTTAGAAGAGCTTCACTTCTAGTTCACATCTCAGCCAATACTATAACGAAGCTAAGCTCACATCCGGCTAATAACGTATATACACATCTCTTATTACTAAATTGAATGTAATTACGTTTATCTTTTACAGAACCAAGGGGTGCAGCCAAAGATATCTGCGGGCGATTGAAAAATGTGACCTCTCAGAAGAGCGCAGCCAATACTACAACGAAGCTAAGCTCACATCCAGTTAATAACGTATATACACATCTCTTATTACTAAATTGAATGTAATTATGTTAATTTTTTACGGGACGAAGGGGTGCATCCAAAGATATCTGCGGGCGATTGAAAAATGTGACCTCTCAGAAGAGCGCAGCCAATACTACAAAGAAGCTAAGCTCACATTCAGTTAATAACGTATATACACATCTCTTATTACTAAATTGAATGTAATTATGTTAATTTTTTACTGGGCGAAGGGGTGTATCCAAAGATATCTGCGGGCGATTGAAAAATGTGACCTCTCAGAAGAGCGCAGCCAATACTACAAAGAAGCTAAGCTCACATCCAGTTAATAACGTATATACACATCTCTTATTACTAAATTGAATGTAATTGTGTTAATTTTTTACAGGACGAAGTGGTGCATCCAAAGATATCTGCGGGCGATTGAAAAATGTGACCTCTCAGAAGAGCGCAGCCAATACTACAAAGAAGCTAAGCTCACATCCAGTTAGTAACGTATATACACATCTCTTATTACTGAATTGAATGTAATTATGTTAATTTTTTACAGGACGAAGGGATGGATGCAAAGATATCTGCGGGCGATTGAAAAATGTGACCTCTCAGAAGAGCGCAGCCAATACTACAACGAAGCTAAGCTCACATCCAGTTAATAACGTATATACACATCTCTTATTACTAAATTGAATGTAATTATGTTAATTTTTTACTGGGCGAAGGGGTGGATCCAAAGATATCTGCGGGCGATTGAAAAATGTGACCCCTCAGAAGAGCGCAGCCAATACTACAAAGAAGTTAAGCTCACATCCAGTTAGTAACGTATATACACATCTCTTATTGATAAGTTGAATGCATTTATGGTTATTTTTTACAAATGGAAGGGGTGCCTTCGTTGATATCTGCGGGCGATCGAAAAATGTGACCACTTAGATGAGCACAAGCGATTTTCGGCGCAAGCAATCAAGAAAGGAGCGAGTGAACGAGACGAAGACATTATCATTTTCTATTAACAACACCTGTCATGTCCACATTCTTTATTAACAGCACCTCTAGATGACAATGACAAGGAATCTCAACTTTTTCCACACATCCACCTTAACGGACAAATAAAATGAGTTCTTTCCCGGCTCATAATGCACATACACCTCCCATATTATTAGATGGAATGCAGCTGTGCTCATTGTTTACAGAACCGACGCGTGTATTCGTTGATATCGGCGGGCGATTGAAAAATGTGACCTCTCGGTCGCACACGATCAAGGTACAGAGTAAATACTCTGCTTACAAGTCGAGGACGTCATCATTTTCGATTAACAGCACCCGCCAGGTGATGACATTGAAGAAAAAGTTGATGAAAATCGAAAGTTGTAGACGTGACAAGACCCTTCCAAGTCCTTCCATGCATCCGCTCCAACAAACGAAGAAAACAAGTTCGGTCGCGGCGTAAAACGCATATACACCTTCCATATTCTTAAACTGAATGCAATTATGCTCATTTTTTACAGAAATGAGACGTGCATTCGTTGATATCGGCGCTCGATTGAAAAATGTGACCTCTCAGGCGTTTTCGGTCGCACACGATCAAGATACAGAGCAAATACTCTGCTTACAAGTCGAGGACGTCATCATTTTCGATTAACAGCACCCACCAGGTGATGACATTGAAAGAAAAGTAGATGAAAATCGAAAGTCGCAGACGTGACAAGACCTTTCCAAGTCCTTCCATGCGTCCGCTTCAACAAACAAGGAAAACAAGTTCGGTCTCGGCGTATAACGCATATACACCTTCCATATTCTTAAACTGAATGCAATTATGCTCATCTTTTACAGAAATGAGACGTGCATTCGTTGATATCGGCGGCCGATTGAAAAATGTGACCTCTCAGGCGATTTCGGTCGCACACGATCAAGATACAGAGTAAATACTCTGCTTACAAGTCGAGGACGTCATCATTTTCGATTAACAGCACCCGCCAGGTGATGACATTGAAAGAAAAGTTAATGAAAATCGAAAGTCGCAGACGTGACAAGACCTTTACAAGTCCTTCCATGCATCCGCTCCAACAAACAAAGAAAACAAGTTCGGTCTCGGCGTATAACGCATATACACCTTCCATATTCTTGAACTGAATGCAATTATGCTCATTTTTTACAGAAATGAGACGTGCATTGGTTGATATCAGCGGCCGATTGAAAAATGTGACCTCTCAGGCGTTTTCGGTCGCACACGATCAAGATACAGAGTAAATACTCTGCTTACAAGTCGAGGACGTCATCATTTTCGATTAACAGCACCCGCCAGGTGATGACATTGAAAAAAAAGTTGATGAAAATCGAAAGTCGCAGACGTGACAAGACCTTTCCAAGTCCTTCCATGCATCTGCTCCAACAAACGAAGAAAACAAGTTCGGTCTCGGCGTATAACGCATATACACCTTCCATATTCTTAAACTGAATGCAATTATGCTCATTTTTTACAGAAATGAGACGTGCATTCGTTGATATCAGAGGCCGATTGAAAAATGTGACCTCTCAGGCGATTTCGGTCGCACACGATCAAGATACAGAGTAAATACTCTGCTTACAAGTCGAGGACGTCATCATTTTCGATTAACAGCACCCACCAGGCGATGACATTGAAGAAAAAGTTGATGAAAATCGAAAGTCGCAGACGTGACAAGACCTTTCCAAGTCCTCCCATGCATCCACTTCAACAAACGAAGAAAACAAGTTCGGTCTCGGCGTATAACGCATATACACCTTCCATATTCTTAAACTGAATGCAATTATGCTCATTTTTTACAGAAACGAGACGTGCATTCGTTGATATCAGCGGCCGATTGAGAAATGTGACCTCTCAGGCGTTTTCGGTCGCACACGATCAAGATACAGAGTAAATACTCTGCTTACAAGTCGAGGACGTCATCATTTTCGATTAACAGCACCCGCCAGGTGATGACATTGAAAAAAAAGTTGATGAAAATCGAAAGTCGCAGACGTGACAAGACCTTTCCAAGTCCTTCCATGCATCCACTTCAACAAACAAAGAAAACAAGTTCGGTCTCGGCGTATAACGCATATACACCTTCCATATTCTTAAACTGAATGCAATTATGCTCATTTTTTACAGAAATGAGACGTGCATTCGTTGATATCGGCGGGCGATTGAAAAATGTGACCTCTCAGGCGTTTTCGGTCGCACACGATCAAGATACAGAGCAAATACTCTGCTTACAAGTTAAGGACGTCATCATTTTCGATTAACAGCACCCGCCAGGTGATGACATTGACAAAAAAGATGATGAAAATCGAAAGTCGTAGACGTGACAAGACCCTTGCAAGTCTTTCCATGCCTCCGCTCCAACAAACAAAGAAAACAAGTTCGGTCTCGGCGTATAACGCATATACACCTTCCATATTCTTAAACTGAATGCAATTATGCTCATTTTTTACAGAAATCAGACGTGCATTCGTTGATATCGGCGGGCGATTGAAAAATGTGACCTCTCAGGCGATTTCGGTCGCACACGATCAAGATACAGAGTAAATACTCTGCTTATAAGTCGAGGACGTCATCATTTTCGATTAACAGCACCCGCCAGGTGATGACATTGAAAAAAAAGTTGATGAAAATCGAAAGTCGCAGACGTGACAAGACCTTTCCAAGTCCTTCCATGCATCCGCTCCAACAAACGAAGAAAACAAGTTCGGTCGCGGCGTAAAACGCATATACACCTTCCATATTCTTAAACTGAATGCAATTATGCTCATTTTTTACAGAAATGAGACGTGCATTCGTTGATATCGGCGGGATATTAAAAAATGTGACCTCTCAGGCTATTTTGGGCGCGCCAATCAAGAATACAGAGTGAATACTCATCTGACGGTGTTTGTTTCGGAGTGAAAAAGGAGACGGGTATGTTACCCGGATGTTAATTCGTTTGCGGCGGGCCCAGGCCCTCTTCGAGCTTCCTCCAAGCTTGTTCCATCGTATTAAACTCAAAAGAAACTCGACCAGTCCATTCCATCGCCTTTATTAATACAGGCTACCTCTTTTTTTGACTCGACTGAGTTGAAGTCGTCGATTTTCTTCCTTGTTCGCCGAAGAAGGGGAGCACCCGATCGAGAGAAACGAATCCAAAATCCAAAGGGCGTTTCGGATTCGTCTCACCCCCTTTGCACACTACCCTTTCCCCGAACCAACCGAATCGTTTCCGTCGTCCTTCTTCCTTGCCCACCGACCATCGAACGCACGCACACAAACGGATAGGAAAAAAAGAAGCATCCGGCGATCTCGTAGGTGGTTATTACTTCTGTGCGAAATACTCGCGATAAAACGAATGATTAATTACCGTGACTCGATTTTACTGTCGGTGGTACGTTAACCTCGTTAATGGCGTGCGCACGCAGCGCCGCGGCCTATTTCAGAACCCGCAGTAAATAAACAATGCGAAAGTTTAAGTGCGGCGCTTGAATTAATGAAGAAGTAGAAGAAGAAGAGTTGGCCGAGTCGGATCGCCCCCGCGCCGATTGGGGGCGACCGAAACGGGGCTTGCGTCGGGGGAAAACATCCCCCTCGTTCCCCCCCAAAGAAAAGAGGAGATCCGCGCCGTTTCCTCAACCACCACCGCGGACATTTTCGTCGCCGCTCGCGTTCTGCCCTAATGAATATTTAAACGGTCGTAAATCCCAATATGGTGGATAGTTCTAATTTATTTACAGCTCGCGCATAAATTATATCGTCGGATTCATTCGTCATAAACGAAGGTGAATTTGCGCGCGTGGGTTTTTACGTTATCGCAATCGTGATTATTATTTAATAACGGCGCTGGAGGGACCGGGGGACGGGGAGACGGGGGGGGAAGGCGAGTATTTCCCCCCCGGGCGATCCATTAAGACGCCCCGTCGATCATGTAATTGTCTTCGGATGGCCGATTAACCATCTTGTTAGCGCTTCGTTTAAAACCGACGCGGATCTACTTGTTAATTAAAATTAAAATAAAATCCCCCTTCATTAAATCGCGTCCAATTAAAGTAAAGAGAGTAAAAGAGAAGGGGAATAGAAACGCGACGCGGGATGAAATTTGGCGCCCGACGGGAGAGTGTTTTGGTGCCGCCCGCGGTTTGGGGCCGGAACTGAGAGGCGAAAATAAATTGAATTCTTATTGTTTCCCGACCCCCTCGTCCCTCGACGACGACGACGAACAAAAAGTGCGTAATAGTTCCGAATGTCTTCACCTGTAGCGCTGTCAGCATCCGCTTGTTTATCCTATTTGACCCCCGGCGATAATACTAACAAGAACGGCAGGTGTCTCCGCGAATTAGCATTTTCGCGTGCGTTCTTCTTTTTCTACTCATCTACATCGCCTCTCCTCGCACCACAACACTTCCAATAATTAGAACTTAATCATCATCGAGCGTGTGTGTGTGTGTGTGTCGTTAAAAATTCCGTTGCTCATCATCGACCGGTTTCGCTCACTCGTTAGGCTTACGCGGACGTGCGTGTTTGCCGACGGTGCAAAGTTCAAAATTACTTTTTGGAACTGGACTATTAATTGATTCATGAAATGCTCTAGTTTTCGTTTACAATCTAACCTAACCACTGCTCGATAAGCTCTTGTACTATTGAGTGGACGTACTGCGTTCATTCCTTGTTTGGTAAACCTTGGTCGTTTGTACCGTGTTCATCTGAAAGGTCACATTTTTAAATCGCCCGCCAATATCAATGAACGCGCCCTTTCGTTTCGTAAAAATCGAGCATGATTGCATTTAATTTAGCAATACGAGGTGTGTATACACCGAATATAGCGCGTGTGAACTTAATTTCTTGGTGCATCGAGGCGGCTGTATGAAAAGACATCGAAGGACTCGTCACATCCACAACTTCCGACTTCCTTCGATTTATTTTTTTAATTTCGTCGTCTTGCGGGTGCTGTTAATTGGAAACGATCACGTCCTCGACTTGTAAGCAACGTGGCGACCCTGTGGCTTGACTGCACGCCCCCAAGTTGGCCTGAGAGGTCACATTTTTTAATCTCCCGCCAATATCAATGAGTACACCCCTTCGCTTTGTAAAAAATGAGCATACTTGCATTTCATTTAACAATATGAGATGTGTATACACATTACAGGCCGCGCATGAACTCATTTTCGTAGTTCACTGACGTCGAGGCATGAAAAGGTCTTATCACGTCCACAATTTCTAACTGTCTTCAGTTTATTTTTTCTAATTGTCATCCTGTAGGTGTTGTTAATCGAAAATGATGTCGTCCTTGTCTTGTAAGCAGAGTGTACACTTGGTATCTCGACTGAGGGCACCCCGAATCGCATGAGATGTCACATTTTTTTATTGTCCGCCGATATCAATGCGTACACCCCTATGTTTCGTAAAAAGTGAGCATAACTGCATTTAATTTAGTAATACGAGGTGTGTATATACGTTACGAAGCGCGTGTGAACTTAATTTCTTGGTGCATCGAGGCGGCTGTACGAAAAGACATCGAAGGACTCGTCACATCCACAACTTCTGACTTCCTTCGATTTATTTTTTTAATTTCGTCGTCTTACGGGTGCTGTTAATTGGAAACGATCACGTCCCCGACTTGTAAGCAACGTGGCGACCCTGTGGCTTGACTGCACGCCCCCAAGTTGGCCTGAGAGGTCACATTTTTTAATCTCCCGCCAATATCAACGCGTACACCCCTTCGCTTTGTAAAAAATGAGCATACTTGCATTTCATTTAACAATATGAGATGTGTATACACATTACAGGCCGCGCATGAACTCATTTTCGTAGTTCACTGACGTCGAGGCATGAAAAGGTCTTATCACGTCCACAATTTCTAACTGTCTTCAGTTTATTTTTTCTAATTGTCATCCTGTAGGTGTTGTTAATCGAAAATGATGTCGTCCTTGTCTTGTAAGCAGAGTGTACACTTGGTATCTCGACTGAGGGCACCCCGAATCGCATGAGATGTCACATTTTTTTATTGTCCGCCGATATCAATGCGTACACCCCTATGTTTCGTAAAAAGTGAGCATAACTGCATTTAATTTAGTAATACGAGGTGTGTATATACGTTACGAAGCGCGTGTGAACTTAATTTCTTGGTGCATCGAGGCGGCTGTACGAAAAGACATCGAAGGACTCGTCACATCCACAACTTCTGACTTCCTTCGATTTATTTTTTTAATTTCGTCGTCTTACGGGTGCTGTTAATTGGAAACGATCACGTCCCCGACTTGTAAGCAACGTGGCGACCCTGTGGCTTGACTGCACGCCCCCAAGTTGGCCTGAGAGGTCACATTTTTTAATCTCCCGCCAATATCAACGCGTACACCCCTTCGCTTTGTAAAAAATGAGCATACTTGCATTTCATTTAACAATATGAGATGTGTATACACATTACAAGCCGCGCATGAACTCATTTTCGTAGTTCACTGACGTCGAGGCATGAAAAGGTCTTATCATGTCCACAATTTCTAACTGTCTTCAGTTTATTTTTTCTAATTGTCATCCTGTAGGCGTTGTTAATCGAAAATGATGTCGTCCTTGTCTTGTAAGCAGAGTGTACACTTGGTATCTCGACTGAGGGCACCCCGAATCGCATGAGACGTCACATTTTTTGATTGTCCGCCGATATCAATGCGTACACCCCTATGTTTCGTAAAAAGTGAGCATAACTGCATTTAATTTAGTAATACGAGGTGTGTATATACGTTACGAAGCGCGTGCGAACTTAATTTATTGGTGCATCGAGGTGGCTGTATGAAAAGACATCAAAGGACTCGTCACGTCCACAACTTCTGACTTCCTTCGATTTATTTTTTTAATTTCGTCGTCTCACGGGTGCTGCTAATTGGAAAGATCACGTCCTCGACTTGTAAGCAACGTGGCGACCCTGTGGCTTGACAGCACGCCCCCAAGTTGGCCTGAGAGGTCACATTTTTTAATCTCCCGCCAATATCAATGCGTACACCCCTTCGCTTTGTAAAAAATGAGCATACTTGCATTTCATTTAACAATATGAGATGTGTATACACATTACAGGCCGCGCATGAACTCATTTTCGTAGTTCACTGACGTCGAGGCATGAAAAGGTCTTATCACGTCCACAATTTCTAACTGTCTTCAGTTTATTTTTTCTAATTGTCATCCTGTAGGTGTTGTTAATCGAAAATGATGTCGTCCTTGTCTTGTAAGCAGAGTGTACACTTGGTATCTCGACTGAGGGCACCCCGAATCGCATGAGATGTCACATTTTTTTATTGTCCGCCGATATCAATGCGTACACCCCTATGTTTCGTAAAAAGTGAGCATAACTGCATTTAATTTAGTAATACGAGGTGTGTATATACGTTACGAAGCGCGTGTGAACTTAATTTCTTGGTGCATCGAGGCGGCTGTACGAAAAGACATCGAAGGACTCGTCACATCCACAACTTCTGACTTCCTTCGATTTATTTTTTTAATTTCGTCGTCTTACGGGTGCTGTTAATTGGAAACGATCACGTCCCCGACTTGTAAGCAACGTGGCGACCCTGTGGCTTGACTGCACGCCCCCAAGTTGGCCTGAGAGGTCACATTTTTTAATCTCCCGCCAATATCAACGCGTACACCCCTTCGCTTTGTAAAAAATGAGCATACTTGCATTTCATTTAACAATATGAGATGTGTATACACATTACAGGCCGCGCATGAACTCATTTTCGTAGTTCACTGACGTCGAGGCATGAAAAGGTCTTATCACGTCCACAATTTCTAACTGTCTTCAGTTTATTTTTTCTAATTGTCATCCTGTAGGTGTTGTTAATCGAAAATGATGTCGTCCTTGTCTTGTAAGCAGAGTGTACACTTGGTATCTCGACTGAGGGCACCCCGAATCGCATGAGATGTCACATTTTTTTATTGTCCGCCGATATCAATGCGTACACCCCTATGTTTCGTAAAAAGTGAGCATAACTGCATTTAATTTAGTAATACGAGGTGTGTATATACGTTACGAAGCGCGTGTGAACTTAATTTCTTGGTGCATCGAGGCGGCTGTACGAAAAGACATCGAAGGACTCGTCACATCCACAACTTCTGACTTCCTTCGATTTATTTTTTTAATTTCGTCGTCTTACGGGTGCTGTTAATTGGAAACGATCACGTCCCCGACTTGTAAGCAACGTGGCGACCCTGTGGCTTGACTGCACGCCCCCAAGTTGGCCTGAGAGGTCACATTTTTTAATCTCCCGCCAATATCAACGCGTACACCCCTTCGCTTTGTAAAAAATGAGCATACTTGCATTTCATTTAACAATATGAGATGTGTATACACATTACAAGCCGCGCATGAACTCATTTTCGTAGTTCACTGACGTCGAGGCATGAAAAGGTCTTATCATGTCCACAATTTCTAACTGTCTTCAGTTTATTTTTTCTAATTGTCATCCTGTAGGCGTTGTTAATCGAAAATGATGTCGTCCTTGTCTTGTAAGCAGAGTGTACACTTGGTATCTCGACTGAGGGCACCCCGAATCGCATGAGACGTCACATTTTTTGATTGTCCGCCGATATCAATGCGTACACCCCTATGTTTCGTAAAAAGTGAGCATAACTGCATTTAATTTAGTAATACGAGGTGTGTATATACGTTACGAAGCGCGTGCGAACTTAATTTATTGGTGCATCGAGGTGGCTGTATGAAAAGACATCAAAGGACTCGTCACGTCCACAACTTCTGACTTCCTTCGATTTATTTTTTTAATTTCGTCGTCTCACGGGTGCTGCTAATTGGAAAGATCACGTCCTCGACTTGTAAGCAACGTGGCGACCCTGTGGCTTGACAGCACGCCCCCAAGTTGGCCTGAGAGGTCACATTTTTTAATCTCCCGCCAATATCAATGCGTACACCCCTTCGCTTTGTAAAAAATGAGCATACTTGCATTTCATCTAACAATATGAAATGTGTATACACATTACAAGCCGCGCATGAACTCATTTTCGTAGTTCACTGACGTTGAGGTATGAAAAGGTCTTATCACGTCCACAATTTCTAACTGTCTTCAGTTTATTTTTTCTAATTGTCATCCTGTAGGTGTTGTTAATCCAAAATGATGTCGTCCTTATCTTGTAAGCAGAGTGTACACTTGGTATCTCGACTGAGGGCACCCCGAATCGCATGAGAGGTCACATTTTTCGATTGGCCGCCGATATCAATGCGTACACCCCTATGTTTCGTAAAAAGTGAGCATAACTGCATTTAATTTAGTAATACGAGGTGTGTATATACGTTACGAAGCGCGTGTGAACTTAATTTCTTGGTGCATCGAGGCGGCTGTACGAAAAGACATCGAAGGACTCGTCACATCCACAACTTCCGACTTCCTTCGATTTCTTTTTTTAATTTCGTCGTCTTACGGGTGCTGTTAATTGGAAACGATCACGTCCCCGACTTGTAAGCAACGTGGCGACCCTGTGGCTTGACTGCACGCCCCCAAGTTGGCCTGAGAGGTCACATTTTTTAATCTCCCGCCAATATCAATGAGTACACCCCCTCGCTTTGTAAAAAATGAGCATACTTGCATTTCATCTAACAATAAGAGATGTGTATATACATTACAAGCCGCGCATGAACTCATTTTCGTAGTTCACTGACGTTGAGGTATGAAAAGGTCTTATCACGTCCACAATTTCTAACTGTCTTCAGTTTATTTTTTCTAATTGTCATCCTGTAGGTGTTGTTAATCGAAAATGATGTCGTCCTTGTCTTGTAAGCAGAGTGTACACTTGGTATCTCGACTGAGGGCACCCCGAATCGCATGAGACGTCACATTTTTTGATTGTCCGCCGATATCAACGCGTACACCCCTATGTTTCGTAAAAAGTGAGCTTAACTGCATTTAATTTAGCAATACGAGGTGTGTATACGCGTTACGAAGCGCGTGTGAACTTAATTTCTTGGTGCATCGAGGTGGCTGCACGAAAAGACATCGAAGGACTCGTCACATCCACAACTTCTGACTTCCTTCGATTTATTTTTTTAATTTCGTCGTCTTACGGGTGCTGTTAATTGGAAACGATCACGTCCTCGACTTGTAAGCAACGTGGCGACCCTGTGGCTTGACTGCATGGCCCCCAAGTTGGCCTGAGAGGTCACATTTTTTAATCTCCCGCCAATATCAATGAGTACACCCCTTCGCTTTGTAAAAAACGAGCATACTTGCATTTCATTTAACAATATGAGATGTGTATACACATTACAGGCCGCGCATGAACTCATTTTCGTAGTTCACTGACGTCGAGGCATGAAAAGGTCTTATCACGTCCACAATTTCTAACTGTCTTCAGTTTATCTTTTCTAATTGTGATTCTGTAGGTGTTGTTAAAACTACACATGTAGTTTGTTTCGCAGAGGTACCTTTTGGCTTGCGTGAAATAATGAAATACAAAAAAAGGTGCAAACGGTGCAAACGACAACCCCCCCGGCGAAGTGCGCCTCGCCCTCTCGAAAAACGCCAGAAACCGCCTGAATCGTCGCAATTTGTTTAACAACAACAATCTTGTCGATGACACAATTACTTTAACTGCGGCGATTACCATTAGCGCGCGATAATTAAACGCGTACATCTGCGAGGAAAAAGCTCTCGCATAATTAAAAAACGTACCCCGCAGGCCGTCGGTCGGTCGACGGAAAAATTATTGCGATCGCAGTCGTAAAAATTTAATTGCGTTTATTATTATGCGCGCCGGAATCGTTCCTCCTCGGACGCTCCGCTTCGTATTCTTCTTAACTTAACACTTCCCTTAATTAAAAAAATAAATATGGCGTGCCACGTTAACAACAGCGGTCGGTGGTGAGCGCGCTCATTTTTGCGCGCCGGAACTGGTTCAGACCGATTCAGTGGTGGCGGACCGACGAACAAAGACGGCGACGATACATTGGGGGGAAACGAACCAAAAAAAAAAAATCCCACGTCCCTCACACGATTTACAATTATCGGAGTTTTCGTTAGTGCATCGCTAAACGAGATCAGGGTAGACTTCCACTACTTTATTATTAAAATGCAGGAAATGTTGGACAAACAACGTGACGCCATCTCGCTCCTTCTATTTTAATACACGGTTAATCTAACCCATAGTTTGGAAGCTCATAATACTTGTCCCGTGGTTGCATACGTGCCCGGGTGAAGGATGCATGATCGCTTCGAACACACCGGAAGGCATAAACGATCTTGACCCACAGGACATTTATTTTTGATTGCGCGAGTTTAATTAATATCTCTATTAACTTGATCGTGACGCTGCATTGTAAAGAGCGAATTTTCGACAGGTCCTGCACCTTCATTAGTTGAAGTGGATTTGACCTGAAGCATCAAGCATTCGTTTTAGATGCAGTGTTTGCAATTAAGTAAATATTCTGTATGTCTGTAACTAAAGTATTTATTTTTGATTGCACGAACTTAATCAATATCTTCATTAACTGTTGCGCGACGCTGCATTGTAAAGAGCGAATTTTCGAGTATGTAATGACGAGTATTTTTGCGCCTCTTGAGCCGTTGCTTTCATCTTAGAGTATGACTCGCGCATCCTTGTAAAATTTAATTACGTCCTCGAACTTTTTTGGCCAAAAACGACCTACTTATGAATGGCGTGCTGTATTGAGTTCATTTATCTGCATCGCCGCGTCGCGTGATTGCACGGAAAATTTGTTTGATTGTCGCCTAGTACTTGGATACGAGTTTAAGATTCAATTACGTAAAGTGCAAACAAAAAAATTATTTGTAAAGTATTAAAAAAAAATTGCGCCTGTTTTTTTTTTGTTTGTCAATCAAGTTCCGCATTGATTGAATAACCGGAACGTGACATAAGGCGGCGCGCGGCGGCGGCGAATCTGTTTTAATTGATAAATTAAAAGACGGGTGCAAGGAACACATGTGAGGTTGGCAATAAGACATGTAATGGCGATGGCGGTGAGTGACGGGAATGCGCATGAGGGCTGCCAACACAAACACACCGGAAGTGTCCGCTAATTATAAATGTGTTGTCATCAATCACTGCTGAGCATCTGACATCGGACCGTATCATATGATTCCCTCAGATGTGCGTCTACCAGATATTAATTATACCTCGGCGTCTAATAATCAGGAGCGATCTGGCGCTCTCTCTCTATGTCTTCGCCTCTTTTCAGTTAGTTTTTTTTTTGGGGGGACGGTTATTTAAAACGGCCGGCTATTTTTGGCGTCCTCATCATCACCACTACTTTCTGTTCATTATGTTACGTGTGGGTACGGGGGAGATCGATTTAACCTCCGGTTGAAGCAATGCAGAATAATTATCCGCAATTACGGTCAGATTAGAAATTTGAGATCTCGTGGTTCGTGCGTACACGGCGGGTTTGCGTGTCAGATCCGCCGCAGCCTGCTGGCGGGGTGCAACTGCCCTCCAGTGGCGTCCCGAACAACTTTATCATAACATCTCGCTTGAACGACGTTGCTTTTTACTACTGCGCCGCAAACGTACGCTGTACATAAAGTGTTCCGCAAGGATCGAGCTTTGGACCCTTACTCCTCGCTGCTCTGTGCAAACAGTTTCGGCTGCGTTTCATTTTCTCTATCGTTTAGTTATTTTGGGACCACTTTGAGGTGACCTAATGAAATCGGCGAACGAATGGCACCGTTGTGTCTTGTTGGAGGTGGCACCGTCGCGTAACGATTTTAACCAATCGACGGGGGGCACATAAAACAATTGTGTTGTTAGGGGCGGCAGGCACCATCATGCTTTTCTTTTCACTGCCCATCACCTGCTACGCATAACGTGAATTTGCCTCGTATAACGTGAAACTGCCCCGTACAACGTGAAACTGCCCCGTACAACGTGCCCTTGTTTAAAAAATAAGGACCCGTGACACATCCGTTTGAAACCAACCGGCACGCATCGCGTAACCGGTTTAACCAATCGACGGGCGCATAAAACAATTTGTTGTTAGGGGCGGCAACTAATTGACGGAATAATTGTACTGTTAAGGGCGGCACCCTCAACGTTTTGACCAATCGACAGGCGCACGTAACTTTTTATAGACATACGAAGAGTGCGGAAAGCTATGAGGAAAGCGAACGGGGCCAATTAAAACAGAATAAGGGAAGACTGCGTAATAAAGCGCAAATTGAAAAGTCATCAGACTTCCATAGGAGAAAAAGAGAAGGGAAAATTTTCGATGACGAAAGCTAGGGAGGTAGAGATGAGAGGATCAAGTCATCGAAGACTTAAAAAGAGTGGACGAAACAGAAGGATAGAAATACGTCGTTAGGACCATCAAAGCTTACTCAGAAGAGAGAAAGGAACAGATAAAAGAGAATCGGGAAAATTACACAACGAAAGTTCGGGTCGTCAAAGACCTCGAAACACTTCGGAGGATGAAAATACGTAGTCGAGTTCAGTGAATAAGTTGGACGGAATCTTACGCGGGAAAAAATGACGGTAGACGATTAAGAAAATTGCAGAATAGAAGGCGAGAGCCGGAGGAAGATCTCGGAAGAGATGGGAAGATCAAGTCCAAGTCATCGAAGATCTAAAAAGGATAGACATTCGAGGATCAAAGCTCAAACAGCAAGAAAGAAAGAGGGAAGATGATTGGGGACATTACAGAATGGAAACTGCAAGCAGCGACAAAAGCCAGGGGAAGACTTTAGAATCGTCAAAGATCCAGAAAGAACCGTGGATAGAAAAGAATCTCAAAGAACAAGAAAAAAGAATTAGGAAAATGACAGGAAAGAGATCAAGTCCACCTCACCAAAGACCTGGAAAGAATAAGCAGCACACAATCAAGTCATCAAAGTTCGAACAGGAAGAAATAAAAAGGGGGAAACGGTTCGGAAAATTACAGAAGAGTGGAAGGTCCAGGCGACGGGAGCCAGAGGAAGACCTTGGAAGGCGGAAAGGCCAAGTCATCAAAGATCTAGACCACGTAGCCAAGTCATCAAAGCTCAAAGAACAAGAAAGAAAGGGGGAAGATGAGTAGGAACATTACAGAAGGGAAACTGCAAGCCACAAGAGCTACAGAAGGACTTTAGTAGAGACGATCTAATGAAAATCGTGGATACACAAGATAGTAAAATCGTTAAGGCTCAAAGGGCAAGAAAGAAGGAGACATAAATAATTAGAAAAATTACAGAATGGAAGCCGGAGATGAGAAGATCAAGTCCAAGTCATCAAAGACCTTGAAAGAATAGACAGAACATAGTCAAGTCGTCAAACTTCGTTCAAAGAAGAAGAAAGAAAGAGGGAAAATGCAAGGGCCAGGCGACGAGAGCTGGAGGAAGACCGCCATCAAAAATTTCGACATTCGAGGAAAAAAAAACACATAGCCAAGTCAACAAAGCTCAAAGAACAAGAAAGAAGGGGGAAGACGACTAGGGATAGAAGCCGCAGTCGACAAGAGCTAAGGGTAGACCTAAGGAGGGATGGCAGGATCAAATCGTCAAAGGTCTACAACATCCTGGTCATCTCAGATCGGAAGCACATCATCAAAACTCGGAATACGAGCAAGAAAGAAGGAAGACGAGATGGCAGGAAGGGAGGAAGACATTAGGGGGGGACAAGTCATTAAAGACCCAGTAACAAATAACATCAGAGGATGGAAACTTAAAGAGGGCTTCGGGAAAGCAAAACGAATCCTCAAGACTCATGAAAGGGAGTGACTGTAATCACTTGTGAAGAATATAAGCGTACTTATTGATCCTGGAAGGGATGATCCTTTACAATGGTTGATGTTCCTCGTAATTTAAAGTGAACCAAATTGAAGACTCAAGACTCTCTAGGGCATGGTCTTATCGAGTAACCAATCGCGAAGTTGGGCCAAATTTCAGTGGGCATCGCCGCCCTATATAATTGCAAAGAAAAGATTAAACTTGACGACCGCTGGCAGATAAGGGTTGTTAAGGCAGGAAATAAATTGTATAACACATACTCCTTAAGGACCTAAATAAGCCGCGGGCGTCATTGCTTCGCTCAACGTGAACATGATTGGTCCACAACGGCGTGCCATATGATTGTAACATGTAACATGTAAAGATGCATTCGCTACCCTCGACGATCGCCTTTTGTTATTGCAAACGTAAAGATCGATTAGGTTGCTGACAATTCCCATTTGTTACTGACTTGGTAGAATTGGTCGTGAGTGGGTTTGAACTCGGGGCCTTAGAAAGGCTTGTGACTCCCCCGTCCCCTCTCCTTCCATTTGATTTGTTTAGATCGACCTTCATAGCAACATATTTATACCACAAAGACCCGAAAAAAATGATTACATCTCTTATTATCGACATTAGAAGAAAAGAAATCTTACAAAAGTTATGAATGACGTTCACAGAAAAACGATCGCGCATCGCGTTATCGAAATATACGGCAAACTTGCGTTTTTTCAGCGGAATGTCCCATATATTATTGCATTTTTGAGCTCGCGAGCAAATTCTAGCGTGACTTGATGGGTCGCACCATGGGTCTAGCGCGAGCGGTTCTGGAGTTGCCAGGTGCGTCAGAGAATGTCACCTCGAAAACCACTCACGTCAGACCCATGGTGCGACCCATCAAGTCACGCTAGAATTTGCTCGCGAGTTCAAATATGCAAGAATATACAGAGTGTTCTTATAAAAAAAATGAATTTTCGGTTTAGTTTTAGGCGAGCGGTGCTCAATTGTTTCTTTTTGTGTACGGTACTTGAAGCTGCACAAGAAAATTCACAAATTATGTATTGGAATTTTTTTTCTAAAGTCAAAAATAAGGAAGCAATGGCGCACAGAGGTCGTGACATTACCACTCTTATTATCGACAATAAAAAGAAATCCTGCCTAAGTTGTGCAGGTTTCCCTACGCTTTTGAATGACCTTCACAGAAAAACAATCGCGCATCGCGTTACCTCAATATAGAGCAAACTTGCGTTTTTTTCAATGGAATGCCCCATATATTATTGCATTTTTGAGCTCGCGGGCAAATTCTAGCGTGACTTGATGGGTCGCACCATGGGTCTAGCGCGAGCGGTTCTGGAGTTGCCAGGTGCGTCAGAGAATGTCACCTCGAAAACCACTCACGTCAGACCCATGGTGCGACCCATCAAGTCACGCTAGAATTTGCTCGCGAGTTCAAATATGCAAGAATATACAGAGTGTTCTTATAAAAAAATGAATTTTCGGTTTAGTTTTAGGCGAGCGGTGCTCAATTGTTTCTTTTTGTGTACGATACTTGAAGCTGCACAAGAAAATTCACAAATTATGTATTGGAATTTTTTTTCTAAAGTCAAAAATAAGGAAGCAATGGCGCACAGAGGTCGTGACATTACCACTCTTATTATCGACAATAAAAAGAAATCCTACCTAAGTTGTGCAGGTTTCCCTACACTTTTGAATGACCTTCACAGAAAAACAATCGCGCATCGCGTTACCTCAATATAGAGCAAACTTGCGTTTTTTTCAATGGAATGCCCCATATATTATTGCATTTTTGAACTCGCGGGCAAATTCTAGCGTGACTTGATGGGTCGCACCATGGGTCTAGCGCGAGCGGTTCTGGAGTTGCCAGGTGCGTCAGAGAATGTCACGTCGAAAACCACTCGCGTCAGACCCATGGTGCGACCCATCAAGTCACGCTAGAATTTGCTCGCGAGTTCAAATATGCAAGAATATACAGAGTGTTCTTATAAAAAAATGAATTTTCGGTTTAGTTTCAGGCGAGCGGTGCTCAATTGTTTCTTTTTGTGCACGGTACTTGAAGCTGCACAAGAAAATTCACAAATTATGTATTGGAATTTTTTTTCTAAAGTCAAAAATAAGGAAGCAATGGCGCACAGAGGTCGTGACATTACCACTCTTATTATCGACAATAAAAAGAAATCCTACCTAAGTTGTGCAGGTTTCCCTACACTTTTGAATGACCTTCACAGAAAAACAATCGCGCATCGCGTTACCTCAATATAGAGCAAACTTGCGTTTTTTTCAATGGAATGCCCCATATATTATTGCATTTTTGAACTCGCGGGCAAATTCTAGCGTGACTTGATGGGTCGCACCATGGGTCTAGCGCGAGCGGTTCTGGAGTTGCCAGGTGCGTCAGAGAATGTCACGTCGAAAACCACTCGCGTCAGACCCATGGTGCGACCCATCAAGTCACGCTAGAATTTGCTCGCGAGTTCAAATATGCAAGAATATACAGAGTGTTCTTATAAAAAAATGAATTTTCGGTTTAGTTTCAGGCGAGCGGTGCTCAATTGTTTCTTTTTGTGCACGGTACTTGAAGCTGCACAAGAAAATTCACAAATTATGTATTGGAATTTTTTTTCTAAAGTCAAAAATAAGGAAGTAATGGCGCACAGAGGTCGTGACATTACCACTCTTATTATCGACAATAAAAAGAAATCCTACCTAAGTTGTGCAGGTTTCCCTACACTTTTGAATGACCTTCACAGAAAAACAATCGCGCATCGCGTTACCTCAATATAGAGCAAACTTGCGTTTTTTTCAATGGAATGCCCCATATATTATTGCATTTTTGAGCTCGCGGGCAAATTCTAGCGTGACTTGATGGGTCGCACCATGGGTCTAGCGCGAGCGGTTCTGGAGTTGCCAGGTGCGTCAGAGAATGTCACCTCGAAAACCACTCACGTCAGACCCATGGTGCGACCCATCAAGTCACGCTAGAATTTGCTCGCGAGTTCAAATATGCAAGAACATACAGAGTGTTCTTATAAAAAAATGAATTTTCGGTTTAGTTTTAGGCGAGCGGTGCTCAATTGTTTCTTTTTGTGTACGGTACTTGAAGCTGCACAAGAAAATTCACAAATTATGTATTGGAATTTCTTTTCTAAAGTCAAAAATAAGGAAGTAATGGCGCACAGAGGTCGTGACATTACCGCTCTTATTATCGACAATAAAAAGAAATCCTACCTAAGTTGTGCAGGTTTCCCTACACTTTTGAATGACCTTCACAGAAAAACAATCGCGCATCGCGTTACCTCAATATAGGGCAAACTTGCGTTTTTTTCAATGGAATGCCCCATATATTATTGCATTTTTGAGCTCGCGGGCAAATTCTAGCGTGACTTGATGGGTCGCACCATGGGTCTAGCGCGAGCGGTTCTGGAGTTGCCAGGTGCGTCAGAGAATGTCACCTCGAGAACCACTCACGTCAGACCCATGGTGCGACCCATCAAGTCACGCTAGAATTTGCTCGCGAGTTCAAATATGCAAGAACATACAGAGTGTTCTTATAAAAAAATGAATTTTCGGTTTAGTTTTAGGCGAGCGGTGCTCAATTGTTTCTTTTTGTGTACGGTGCTTGAAGCTGCACAAGAAAATTCACAAATTATCTATTGCAATTTTTTTTCTAAAGTCAAAAATACGGAAGTAATGGCGCACAGAGGTCGTGACATTACCACTCTTATTATCGACAATAAAAAGAAATCCTACCTAAGTTGTGCAGGTTTCCCTACACTTTTGAATGACATTCACAGAAAAACAATCGCGCATCGCGTTACCTTAATATAGGGCAAACTTGCGTTTTTTTCAATGGAATGCCCCATATATTATTGCATTTTTGAGCTCGCGGGCAAATTCTAGCGTGACTTGATGGGTCGCACCATGGGTCTAGCGCGAGCGGTTCTGGAGTTGCCAGGTGCGTCAGAGAATGTCACCTCGAAAACCACTCACGTCAGACCCATGGTGCGACCCATCAAGTTACGCTAGAATTTGCTCGCGAGTTCAAATATGCAAGAATATACAGAGTGTTCTTATAAAAAAATGAATTTTCGGCTTAGTTTTAGGCGAGCGGTGCTCAATTGTTTCTTTTTGTGTACGGTACTTGAAGCTGCACAAGAAAATTCACAAATTATGTATTGGAATTTTTTTTGTAAAGTCAACGCTCAACGTGAATATGATTGGTCCACAACGGCGCGCGCCATATGATTGTAACATGTAACATGTAAACATGTATTCACTACCCTCGACGATCGCCTTTTGTTATTGTGAACGTAAAGATCGATTAGGTTGCCGACAATTCCCAATTGTTACGTCAGGCATTCCGCAAAGGACGAGGTGAAACTTCGGACCTCTATTCTTTTAATGTCAATAGAAGTTTTAGAGTTCGCAATAAAAACAGCAACCGACGTGAATACGAACTTACCAATTGCCAATTTTTTTTTTTCAATTTGGAGAGGTTCTTGAACGGTCACAGGTAGTAAGGGTGTTCGGCATACCTTTCGCCTTACTCACGCGCCCGATATTTTATCACGAAAGTCGCCGTCCGTCATTCTTATCACTTGCGTCAGCGTTACGCTTTATTTATCGTCGTTATGGGCTCACGTGCGCTTTCAGGAATGCCGATTGGTTTTACGACGAATTTCGTTTTTATTGGAGTCGAGGAAAGGGCGACAGCTCCGGGGGCGTCACTTAACAGTGACGGTCACAATTAATAATTCGAATCACAGTTCAACGCGCTCGTATTAATTTCGCGAGATGGTAGACGATGTAATGCCCTTTTCTTCGGTCTTCTTCGTACTGGCGTACTGGAGGGTGGTGGAAATTTCAAAAACGCATCCAAATCCAATTCAAACGGGGTCTTCCTCGGGGGTCTCTTAACGAAGACATTCAGAATTAAAGAAAATCCGATCTTGAGGGCAAGTAGATTTGAGTTGCCAATTAGGGCTTCGTTCGTATTGATCTGGATGGTGATGGTTTGAAGGAGGCGTTCAAAATGGTGGTTTTCTCTTTCCCCGCGCATGATCTGAGCAACATGTTTACATTTACTTAATTAGCTCTGGAATAGTCAAGTCTTCTTTCAAATCCACGTCCTCCAGTTTCCATTGGATTGACTCCTCTGGGGCTCCATGAAATTGCTAACGCCATACGTCCAGCTTGGGGCTTCTGTCAGTCGCCACTCCTTCTTTCTTTAGATTTACGATTTTTGGGCTTGCGATCTACCGCTTTGTTTTTCCCAAATCTAGAAAATTTCCTCACTTTTCCTCTAGCTTACGTCCATCTGGATTTTATTTCGCTTAACCTATTAAAGCATTACCCCTCATGGGTCTCTTCGAGTCTTCTAAATGTCCACATAGGATTTGAATAGTTTCGACCTTGCCCGGCGTCATTTCTGTTTGAGGTCGTCTTCAAGGTCCTCAAAGTCCGCCCGACCTCCGCCGACCTCCATTGACAGTAACACCTTCAGTTTCCGTCGGATTCCAATCATATTCTTCTTCGTGTAGAGGTCGTCAAGTTCCACAGTGTCAATAAGGACGCTTGGTAAGAAAATTGTTTCAAAATTTTTGCAGAAAAATGATTTGACAGCGCCATCTATCTTCGTTGGCGTCAAACGTATAAAACGTTGGCGTTTTTATTTATTTTGAAACTTTGCAACTTTCAACAGATGGCGCCACATCTCACCGCATGGAAAGGCCTATTTCTTAAAAAAAAAAACTATGTTCTCAGGACAAGCAATATGACAGTACAATCATAAAATGTTTGCAAATTTGAATGAAAATAATTCATTTTCACAGAAAAAAAAAACTTGATAACTGCTATAACTTTCAATAGATGGCGCGCCTATTTAAAAAAATATATAATATGTACTCAAAAGACAAGCAATATGACAATAATCATAGAATGTTTGTAAATACATTTGAACGAAAATAAAACTCGGTAACTCAAAAATAAAAATGTTAATTGCTTCAACTTTCAACAGATGGCGCCACGTCACCGCATGGAAGGACTTACTTCCACTAAAATAATGTTCCAAGGAGAAGCAATTTAACAGCGGAATCGTAAAACGTTTTGTAAATTTGAATTTTTTTTTTTTCAGAAAAGTTATCTTTGATTGACAATTGCCAAAACCTTCAATAGATGGCGCCGTTTTCACAAAAATAACGTTCGAAGATAAGCTGCTTGAGACAGCAGAATCGTACGTGAATTTGAATGAAAACGATCCTTTTAAAAAAACAAAAACAACTTGATAATTGCTATAACTTTCAAAAGATGGCGCCACATGTCGGCGTGCATAGTCCTATTTCCACAAAAATAATGTTGAAGGGCCAAGTAACGTGACGGTAGAATTACAATATGTTGAATGAATTTTTTTTAAAGATAACCGCTTCTACTTTCAACAGATGGCGCCACATTACCGCATGGCAAGGCCTATTCCAACGAAAATAATTATCAAAGGACAAGCAACGTGTCAGTAGAATCGCAATATGTGTGTTGAATGAAAAAAAAAAACAATTCAAAGATAGCTGCTTCAACTTTCAACAGAGGGCGCCACGTCGCGCCTGGGAAATTCCTTTTCTACAAAAATAATTGTCAAAGGTCAAGTAACGTGACGGTAGAATCATAATATGTTGAATGAAATTTTTTTTATAGATAACTGCTTCAAGTTTCAACAGATGGCGCCACGTGACGGCATGGAAAGCCCTATTCAAACAAAAATAATTATCAAAGGACAAGCAACGTGACCGTACAATCACAATATGTTGAATGAAAAAAAAATTCAAAGACAACTGCTTCAACTTTCAACAGAGGGCGCCACATGGCGGCACGGAAAGTCCTATTTCCACGAAAATAATTGTCACAGGTCAAGTAACGTGACGGTAGAATCATAATATATTGAATGAAATTTTTTTTTATAGCTAACTGCTTCAACTTTCAACGGATGGCGCCACGTGGCGGCTGGGAAAGTTCTATTTCCACAAAAATAATTGTCAAAGGGCAACCAACCCGACGGTAGAACAACATGTTGAATGATTTTTTTTTTAAACATAACTGCTTCAACTTTCTATAGAGGGCGCCACATGGCGGCATGGAAAGTCCTCTTTCCACAAAGATAACTATCAAAGGACAAACAGCGTGAAGGTGCAATCACAATATGTTGAATGAAAATTGTTGTTAAAGATAACTGCTTCAACTTTCAACAGATGGCGCCACATGGCGGCATGGAAGGGTCCTATTTGCATAAAAATAACTATCAAAGGACAAGCAATGTGACAGTAGAATCACAAAACGTATGTGCAACTTAAGAAAAGAAAAAAAAAACTGGTAACTGCTTCCAGTCTCAACAAAATCACTCGAATTTTGACGACTCATTCAACTAGTTTGTACGGCCGATAGATGGCGTAGTCCAAAAAAGTTCAAAGATTTTATCTGAAGTCTGTTGGACGGCGCCACCTATCGTTATAGAGAATGTTTGCTTAAAAATCAGATTAAGATTTTCTTACAAGAAATAATAAATAATAACAATAAGAATTAGAATTCTTTTGATTTGGTAACACTGGACTAGATTTTGTAAGCAATTTATTATAGATGCCACGTTGCCAAGTAACGAGGCCAGGGATTGGTTTTAAGGAAATGTCAGAAATAATTGTCGCGTGTTATAATCAAAGGTAACAAACGAAAGTGAATTCGCATTTACGTGATTTCCGATCACGGTCGATAGATGGAGCTGTAAAATATTTTTTTAATAGAATCGAAAATGCATTGGTTGGGTTTTGTGAACTTTATCGAATTGATTGAGTTGTGATTGTTGTAACTGTTCGTCCAATGTTGCCAAATCAATGCAGTGTTCATTTTTAGTTCCATTAAATCTTAATCGAATTTTCACGATTGATGTAACTATTTGAATCACACTGATAGATGGCGTTAATTCAAAATTCAGAGTGGTTTGTAATCAGAATCAACAGATGGCACTGTACATACAATAATTAGAAAAAAAATAATATTGTAGAGTTTTTATCAAATAAACAAAATTGTGATTGACGTACAGTGTTGCCAAATATAGAAAATTCTTTAATTAAATTGTGAATGACATGCAGTGTTGCCGAATTTAGATAATTTTTATTATTAT
This sequence comes from Dorcus parallelipipedus, assembly GCA_958336345.1. NCBI lineage: Eukaryota > Metazoa > Arthropoda > Insecta > Coleoptera > Lucanidae > Dorcus > Dorcus parallelipipedus. Next base: position 47,707,743 of record OY284479.1, read on the forward strand.
TTCCCCTAGAACAATTTTCGTTAAATTTTGAATGATTCTTTTACAAATATTTTTCGTCGTCGTTAGATGGCGCTTTTTAAGAACTAAAATGTTACTGCAGTGTTGAACACTATGGAACTGCTTTCCGTTCACAGTAAGTAATGCATTGTTACCAATCGTCAGAATTCTAGTTTTTAATTTGGAACTGACTACGTACCAGTACAGTGTTGCCAACTCAAGATAGATTTAATTTTATCTTTCTCATAAACCAAGGCAAGTTCTGGAAGATTTTTGGAAAATTAAAAATGACGACTGAAAAAGGTTTTACCCACAAAGGTTAGATGGCGCTTTCTAATATTGCTGCAATGTCGACGAAATTAAATTTTTAAAGAGAAATTGCTTCTGCCTGTCCAGTGTTGCCAAGTTACGACTTCTTATTGTCATTTTCAATTAATGAAGGAATTTTGAGTCGATATCTTGCGAATTTGAAAGTGGCCACTCGAGTAAGTATTTCTTGAATCAAGTAAGATGTTCAACCATTAGATGTCGCTTTGCAATAAAGATTTTTTTATTATTTCAAATAAAGGGTGCAATGTTGTCGTATCAAGGAAATTTGGCAGTTAAAGAGATGGCATTGTTTTTCTCATTGCATCTCATTTGTTTATCCAGTGTTGCCAGATCAGAATTTCTAATTTCTGTTTTTAATATTTTAATAGTAATTTTAAATTTTACTTGAAAATGGCGCTTCCAATGCAGCCATTAAGTAGATGGCGCTTTCAAATGTTAATCCAAAATTAAGAAAATTTTGTTATATGTTTGTACCTCTTTCAAATAAATATTACAGTGTTGCCGTATCAAGCTTTTAAAGAGGAATTACAACAGATGCAGCATCTAATTATCCAGTGTTGCCATATCAAATCGTACAGACTTGAAAATTGCGTTTTCAAATATTAATTCAAGATAGAAAAGAATCTATTGGGCCAGATTCACTGCTCGCATCTCCTCTTAAATCAACACATTGCAGTGATGCCACATCAAGAAAATTTCGTTTTTAACGAGTTGCCGTTGTATCTAATCCAATCAACCAGTGTTTACACTTTTAGCTTCAAGTTCCACGATGTCCTTAAGGGCCCTCCCTAAGATTTCTTCAAATTTTTTTTGACCTAATTGGAGACGTCCGTACCTTTCGGTGGACGTCTTTAACTTCCAACGATGTCCTCAAGGATTCCTCCGTTGACTTTGGAAAAGAATGAAACCGTCCTTTTGTCTTCCACTGACGATGACGTCTTTAGCTTCCGTCGGATGCCAATCCAAGACGTCTTCAAGCACCACAGCGTCCAGGGGAGCTCTTGGAAAACGCCCCTCGCCTTGGTGGGGAGCGACATAGATCGCTTACAGAGTGTAGGGTCCGAAGACACTGTTTACTTTTAGGAAACCCTAAAACCCCTAAAACCAGAGCAGATCTTTCCCACAAGGACTCTTTCTAGGCTCGATGTTTTCGGAAAAGAACGAAAATGCCTTTGTGTGTTCCACTGACAATCCAGGACGTCTTCTCGGAAGTCTTCAATTTCCCCAGTGCCCACGAGGACTCTTCAAAAATCCGTTTGATTTCGCCAAGGTCACCTACTCAATGACTCATCTTCACTCATCCCCTAAAACCTTCCAACGGTTGGGCAGAGCATCCCCAAAACGTCTTCTCCTTGCCGCCACGTGGGCTCTTCAAAAATCGTCTTGCATTCGCTGAGGGTCATCCATGAAGAGGGTGACCTTGGTCACTCGTGTTCAGTCTTGTAAATTTAGGTACCTTAGAAATCACGTCAATCCCTAAAACGGTTGGGCAAAGAAGATTGGTCCTTTCCGAATTCACGAACGAATTGAGGGTGGATGCCTTTCTTATTCTTCTTGCGTTTGATACCTACGGTCCTCAATTTCTTCTCAAACCTGACAAAGTCAAGGCAAAGAGCTCTTCCACGCAAGCAAGGCAACAAGGCAGAGTTCTTCTAGACAAGGAAGGCAACAAGGCAGAGCTCTTCCCGACAAGGAAGGCAAGCCTGCATCCCTTTTGCTTTTTCTTATCGATCTAGTTTCAAAGAAACGTCCAGAGACAACTGCTGCTTTCGTGAGATGACGTCATCCATGTCAATTTCAGTGTCACGGTGTCAGGGAGGGGTTCAAAATGGTGATTTACTCTTTTCTCTTGTGACTCAAACAACCATTTTCCCCTTCCTCCTTCGGATTCCCATCCCTTACGTTTTTTCTTGGTGTGACTTGACGACGTCTTTACCCAATTCATCCTGCCTTCTTCCCTCGTTCCCTTTTGGATTTGTGCCAGGCCCTTACATTAAATTTTCTTCTTGATTTGTGGCCTTTGCTACTTCGCCGCGAAATTTTGAGAGTTTCTTCCTTCATTTCCCCTTGGATTGCCATCCCTTACATCCTCTCTTGATTTGACTCGACTCAATTCATTCCCCCTTCTTCCCTCGTTACCTCTTGGATTTGTACTACCCCTTACGTTTTAATTTTTTCTAGGACTTGCGGCCTTCAACCTTTCCTTTGCTACTTCGCCGAAATTTTGAGAGTTTCTTCAGTATCTTCTCATTTTCAAACAGACTGGTTTCCATTCTTTATTTTATTTTCACTGTGTTCATTATGAAGGGCGCGGGGGGGGTTAATATTATTAATGGCTCACGTCTTCTGTTGTCGGGTCCATCTTGAGCTTCTGTCAGACGCGGATGTTTTCTCTAAGCTAACACTTACATTCTTTTTATTTTTTGAACTCATATTTATCTCATATATTGTATTTCCATTCTTCTTCTTCTTGTGCCTTGATTTTAACTCTTAAAATCTTTAGGTATTGTGCACCTGTCGCAGCGAGCCCAGTGTGGTGTTTCGGTCACCCATCCAAGGGGTGATTTGTGCGGTTGTTGCTTAACTCTGCGTGTCGCAAGTCAATGACACTACCGCGCCGCCGTATCGCAACCTGACGATGATTGTTTAAACAATTTATATTAAGTAATGTAAAGGTGTCGGTTTCTCTTTGCGCGTACGCCACTGGGTCCGACCGGTCGAGGCTGAGAGAGAGCGCGCCATCGCATCGGCCGGATTCTGAGAAATGCAAACTAGTCGAATAATAATAACATTACTAGTATTTTAATAATTTTAATAACGGCACGATTCCTCTGGGTCACGATATAATTAGGACAATTTACCGTCTCGGCGTTTTTAATACGAAACAATTCCCGGCCGCGAATTGTGTTGTTATTACCCGCGAGTGCTATTATTTCTGCCGCCGTAATATCTGTGTTTGGTGTGGCGGAGGTGAAGATTCCCGGAACGAAGAGTTTTTTTCTTTTTTCTTTCTGCCGACTCGTTATATTTCGGTCACGAAATTCGAGGGGAAAACGTCGCGTCGTTTAGGTAGTGGACACAAAAGTTTGCAGGATACTTCGATTTCTTTTAGAAACCAGAAAGTACAGTCATCGACATAAAAAATACTAAGTAACGAGCTGCCGCATTAAAGGTTTGACTTTAGGTTATATCTCGGTAACGCGACGGTCGATTGTTTTCTTGTGAACGACGCTCGAAACCTCACGAAATTATCTGTAACTTTTGTATTTAACATTTTTGTCTATCTCCGAAAATAAAGGGGTCAGAGGGCCGAGACGAGTTCGCTAATTACACGAAAGAAAAATCGCCATCTCTCTTTTATTATCGGAATTAGAAGCAAACGTCAAATATGAAACTTGTAGCCGTTTCGTTGTTGCGTCGAGTGCTGTTCACGAAGAAACAATCGAGCCACGTATCGTCGAAATATGAGCCAAAGTCGCGATTTTTTCAAGGGACGCCCTGTATATTATTGCGTTTTTGAATTCGCGAGACAATTCCACCCTGAATTCATGTGTCGCATGTGGGGTCTGACGCGAGCAGTTTTCGAGTTGTGATTTTCGGACGACGGCGAGTAACTCGAAAACCGCTCGTCCCAGACCCCCGGTGCGACCCATCAATTCAGGCTAGAATTCGATTTAGAAACGAAATATGCAATGATATATAGGGTGTTCCATTAAAAAAATCGCAACTTTAGGTTGTATCTCGATAACGCGACGGTCGATTGTTTTTCTGTGAACGACGCTCGAAACCTAACGAAATTATCTGTAACTTTTGTATTTAACGTTTTCATTCATCTCCGAAAATAAGGGGGTGAGAGGGCCTAGACGACGAGTTCGCTGATTACACGAAGTAAAAATCGCCATCTCTCTTTTATTATCGGAATTAGAAGCAAGCGTCAAATATGAAACTTGTAGCCGTTTCGTTGTTGCGTCGAGTGCTGTTCACGAGGAAACAATCGAGCCACGCGTTGTCGAAATATGAGCCAAAGTTGCGATATTTTCAAGGGACGCCCTGTATATTATTGCGTTTTTGAATTCGCGAGACAATTCTACCCTGAATTCATGTGTCGCATGTGGGGTCTGACGCGAACGGTTTTCGAGTTGTGATTTTCGGACGACGGCGAGTAACTCGAAAACCGCTCGTCCCAGACCCATGGTGCGACCCATCAATTCAGGCTAGAATTCGATTTAGAAACGAAATATGCAATGATATATAGGGTGTTCCATTAAAAAAATCGTAACTTTAGGTTATATCTCGATAACGCGACGGTCGATTGTTTTTCTGTGAACGACGCTCGAAACCTCACGAAATTATCTGTAACTTTAGTATTTAACATTTTTATCCATCTCCGAAAATAAGGGGGTGAGAGGGCCGAGACGACGAGTTCGCTAATTACACGAAAGAAAAATCGCCATCTCTCTTTTATTATCGGAATTAGAAGCAAACGTCAAATATGAAACTTGTAGCCGTTTCGCTGTAGCGTCGAGTGCCGTTCACGAAGAAACAATCGAGCCACGCATTGTCGAAATATGAGCCAAAGTTGCGATTTTTTCAAGGGACACCCTGTATATTATTGCGTTTTTGAATTCGCGAGACAATTCTACCCCGAATTCATGTGTCGCATGTGGGATCTGACGCGAACGGTTTTCGAGTTGTGATTTTCGGACGACGGCGAGTAACTCAAAAACCGCTCGTCCCAGACCCACGGTGCGACCCATCAATTCAGGCTAGAATTCGATTTAGAAACGAAATATGCAATGATATATAGGGTGTTCCATTAAAAAAATCGCAACTTTAGGTTGTATCTCGATAACGCGACGGTCGATTGTTTTTCTGTGAACGACGTTCGAAACGCCACGAAATTATTTGTAGCTTTTGTATTTAACATTTTTATCCATCTTCGAAAATAAGGGGGTGAGAGGGCCGAGACGACGAGTTCGCTAATTACACGAAAGAAAAATTGCCATCTCTCTTTTATTATCGGAATTAGAAGCAAACGTTAAATATGAAACTTGTAGCCGCTTCGTTGTAGCGTCGAGTTCCGTTCACGAAGAAACAATCGAGCCACGCATTGTCGAAATATGAGCCAAAGTTGCGATTTTTTCAAGGGACGCCCTGTATATTATTGCGTTTTTGAATTCGCGAGACAATTCTACCATGAATTCATGTGTCGCATGTGGGGTCTGACGCGAACGGTTTTCGAGTTGTGATTTTCGGACGACGGCCAGTAACTCGAAAAGCGCTCGTCCCAGACCCCCGGTGCGACCCATCAATTCAGGCTAGAATTCGATTTAGAAACGAAATATGCAATGATATATAGGGTGTTCCATTAAAAAAATCGCAACTTTAGGTTATATCTCGATAACGCGACGGTCGATTGTTTTTCTGTGAACGACGCTCGAAACCTCACGAAATTATCTGTAACTTTTGTATTTAACATTTTTATCCATCTCCGAAAATAAGGGGGTGAGAGGGCCGAGACGACGAGTTCGCTGATTACACGAAGTAAAAATCGCCATCTCTCTTTTATTATCGGAATTAGAAGCAAACGTCAAATATAAAACTTGTAGCCGTTTAGTTGTAGCGTCGAGTGCCGTTCACGAAGAAACAATCGAGCAACGCATTGTCGAAAATATGAGCCAAAGTTGCGATATTTTCGAGGGACGTCCTGTATATTATTGCGTTTTTGAATTCGCGAGACAATTCTACCCCGAATTCATGTGTCGCATGTGGGGTCTGACGCGAACGGTTTTCGAGTTGTGATTTTCGGACGACGGCGAGTAACTCGAGAACCGCTCGTCCCAGACCCACGGTGCGACCCATCAATTCAGGCTAGAATTCGATTTAGAAACGAAATATGCAATGATATATAGGGTGTTCCATTAAAAAAATCGCAACTTTAGGTTGTATCTCGATAACGCGACGGTCGATTGTTTTTCTGTGAACGACGTTCGAAACGCCACGAAATTATTTGTAGCTTTTGTATTTAACATTTTTATCCATCTTCGAAAATAAGGGGGTGAGAGGGCCGAGACGACGAATTCGCTGATTACACGAAAGAAAAATTGCCATCTCTCTTTTATTATGGGAATTAGAAGCAAACGTTAAATATGAAACTTGTAGCCGTTTCGTTGTAGCGTCGAGTTCCGTTCACGAAGAAACAATCGAGCCACGCATTGTCGAAATATGAGCCAAAGTTACGATTTTTTCAAGGGACGCCCTGTATATTATTGCGTTTTTGAATTCGCGAGACAATTCCACCCCGAATTCATGTGTCGCATGTGGGGTCTGACGCGAACGGTTTTCGAGTTGTGATTTTCGGACGACGGCGAGTAACTCGAAAACCGCTCGTCCCAGACCCACGGTGCGACCCATCAATTCAGGCTAGAATTCGATTTGGAGACGAAATATGCAATGATATATAGGGTGTTCCATTAAAAAAATCGCAACTTTAGGTTATATCTCGATAACGCGACGGTCGATTGTTTTTCTGTGAACGACGTTCGAAACGTCACGAAATTATCTGTAACTTTTGTATTTAACATTTTTATCCATCTCCGAAAATAAGGGGGTGAGAGGGCCGAGACGACGAGTTCGCTGATTAAACGAAGTAAAAATCGCCATCTCTCTTTTATTATGGGAGTTAGAAGCAAACGTTAAATATGAAACTTGTTTCGGTTTTGTTGCAGCGTCGATTGCTGTTTACGAAGTGACAATCCCCTAGGTCACAATTTGGGGTTGTAGGTGTGCTTATCATCGCTTAGCATTTATAGGGACACCCGACGACGATTGTTAAAAGTGATCCGTGTATTCGGAGCGTCAGTCTTAAATTTTCAGGCAATATCTTTTTTTTTTTTTTTTGAAACTGAGGGAAGTGAACCGTTGCGTTTTCATGTAACTTACGCATTTTATTCACCGTAGCCTTCAATTACGTGTCTCGTAGGTAAATGAAAAGGACGGCCGCGAAGGTGGCCTTAAATTCCTTTTCGCTAGAAGAATTTCCCCGCCTAATCCCAGGCCGTAATTAGACGTTGCAGGGGGGCACTTTTATGTAATCCGAGCGTACACACACATATTTACATAATTCCTATTAAACGCGCTCGGTTTGTTTGTTTATGATTAATTCGCGGGCAGGCTCTTTGTGCTTCGAACGGTTTTCAATCTAGTGATACCCCGTAATTAATTAAAGCGCCCCGTAAAAGTTCGCGATATAATTAAAGACCTCCCGATTGATTTATGTTTTATTCATCTCCGCGAGCGAAGTCGTCGCAGGTATACGACCGGGGGGCGCGGGCGGGGGGAAGGAGAAAATCGCCGGGACGTAATTGCCCCTATCAAAAACGCCAGGGCCATCATTAAGCTATTATCGAATTACAGGGGGGGGGCCATTGCTACTGTTTAATGCCACCGAATCAACTACCACTAAATCATAGTGACTCGCCGTAAACACGATGATCTGCGTTTTCGGGGGTCGAGGGCTTATTTAATTACGGGCGCTCGGGGATTAGGGTTTTGTTCTGGTTAAACCGGATGCCCGAGAGACAAGTTTCAATTTTTTGATCGATATCGTCCTTTGGACTTATTGCCTGCCTGCCTGCCTACTCGTCGACTGTCACGACATTCTGCGCCGGACATCAGTATTTCATTTCGTTTCCCAGATATTCCGAAAATCCCTATTTCTGGCCCGCCCCGGCTAAATACGGCAGGAATCCGACGCGAAAAATAACAAACAACATCTCAATGTTCGAATTAAATGGATGACGACAATCGGCGGACGACGACGCGACGCGAAAAAAAAAATAAAACACGCCAGGTGCGCGCTGTAACCGAAGGCGGGCCATTGCCAATTATTGTTTGCGGATTTTTGGCATTCGCGCCTCCAACGTAATTGCGCGAATATTTTCGGGGCGAGTTAATTCGGGCACGCCGGGGCTAAAAATACCGAGTGTTACGCGCGCGCGCGGGACAATGAAAACAACGATGATTAAGGACGTGCGTCCATTAATTTGTTCCGAGTGAAATTGGGCCAACAGACAGTTCGCTCAAAGAACATTAAAAAAAAAGTAGCCAAACTATGGAAAAACCCAAGAAAATCAATTTGTTTCGAAGGATCACCTAAGAAGGGGGTGAAGGATAATGGTGTTTAAATGGGGAAGCTTTGTTCGAATCAAATTTGGCGAGCGCAATACAAAATTGTGAAAAAAACCAGCAGAGGAATTTTGACAATAGGAACTTTTTTAGAAAACAAAGTTTCTTCATCAAAGCAATTAATATTTAGAACCGTATTTGTCTTACTGGTCCTTACCTGACGTTCCGGAAAGGAAACAAATCTATTATTTTTTTTAAGTTAATCATCAATATTCAAATTTGAATCGTCAATAAAGGACCAGTCTACACCATTAAAATAGTTAAAAAATAAAATAAAATAAAGAAATAAAAATTGCTGAATGATTTAAATAAAAAATTATTATCTAGATTTTGCGAAAAAGCACCAGAAAATCACCAGGTAATAATTCAACAACAAAAATCACTAGATTTGGTGATAAATCACCACCTCTGGCAATACTGTTCTCAAGTCTCAAACTGCGGAACCAGTGGTACCAAAGTGTAAAAAACAGAAATCCCTTAAGGCGGGAGTTACCAAAAAATCCGTTTTCAAAATGGAAAATCCCTGAAATTTTTGAAGGTATTAATTAACAAAAAACAATCTTTAAAAATACATTAACAAAAGGCGGTCGTTTTTCCAACGCAATTTAAATAGATTCATAATAAATTAAAAAAAAAAAAAAAAAAGTAATAAAATTTAAAAAATTAAATAAAAACGAAAGACAATCGATTTTTCAACACAATTTAATAGATTAATAACTTTTTTGGAAAATAAAAAGAACGGTAAGAAAGCGAAGATGATGAAGTAATGGAATTTTTAAAGAATTCGAAAAAAAATGAATTAAAAAAAAACGTGAAAAAATCATTAAAAATTCGTAAAGTTAAAGAAAATAGAAACAAGAGACGATCGATTTTGAAACGCAATTCGGTAGAAGGTAGAATGATACTACATTTTAAAACAAAACAATCTGAAAAAAAATTGTCAAAACAAAAATAATAAACATTAAGAAATAATAACAAAAACAAAAGACAATCGATTTTACAATGCAATTTAATAGTATAACATTTCTTTTTTAGTTAAAAGAAAGCATTTAAGCTATGGACATTAAACATGAATCGAGAGATTTAAAAAAAATACGAATTAATAAAATTTGAAAAACAAATACAAACAAAAGCAACAAATTTAAAAAAAAACTATTTGGAAGGAAAGGTGACGAAACACATTCATAAAAAAAATACATAACACTAATATTAAAATGAATAAAACAAAAGACATTCGATCTTGGAGCACAATTAAGTAGATCCATAAACTAAAAAAAAAGGAACAATTTGAAACAAACGGTGAGAAACAAAAAATTACTTGCGTTCCAAATGACCAATAGATTATTAAAAAAAAAAAAAAAACTACGATAGATGGCGCTGTTCAATATCTCACACAAATACTAATAATTTCTTCCTTTACTGGCGACAAGTGACGTTTTCTTATCGCGGATAATAGTTGGCGAACCACACCCAAAAAAAAGACAATCGATTTTTCAAGACATTTTAATAGATTAACAAATTTAAAAAAATAATAATAAATAAAAGAACAATCAGAGATCAAATAAAAGTATCTTCGAAAAATACGAAATTTGTAATAAAATTTAAGTAAACATTAAAAGCAAAGGACAAACGATTTTACAACACAATTTAATAGATTAATAATTGTTTTTATAATTAAATTGAAAATAAGCACTAACACAAATTTTTGGCCGCAATCGAGAATCGAACTCGAGTCTTTTGCTTACGCGGAAGATGCTCTGACCGTTGAGCTATTGCGACACCGAGTTCAGTTATCGTCTAATATAAACTACAATCATTTAGAATAAAATTAGAATGATTCTAATTTATATTAGACGATAAGAGAACTCGGTGTCGCAATAGCTCAACGGACAGAACATCTTCCGCGTAAGCAAAAGACTCGAGTTCGATTCTCGATTGCGGCCAAAAATTTGTGTTAGTGCTTATTTTCAATTTAATTATATATTATTCACTAACAACCTCTTTATTTAATTAATTAATAATTTTTTTTAATAAAAAAGAAGCAAAGAAATTGAAATAATACAAGTCTTAATTTTAAGAAAAATTAAAAAACAATAAAAACGAAAGTCTAATTAATAGATTAATAATTTTTTTTTTATTAAAAGAAAGCAAAGAAATTGAAACAATACACATGAAAATAATTTCCATTTCAACAATTATCAAATTTGGAGGTTGGGAGATAAATAAATTTTCGTAATAAAGAAGTTAAATTAATGCAGCGCCATCTATCGGTAAACTGTGAGGTGCAAATTTAGAGTCTCCCAAAACACAACAATTTTAAATGGGCAGCAAATTTAGTAAAGAAGAATAGCACTTCCATAAAACGCATACAGCGACATCTCGCGGCCGTTTTCCGACCTAAAACTACATCGCAATGGGATTTTTTTTTACACTTTCAAGGTCACGAAACCAAGAAAATCAATTTATTTCGAAGGATCACGAAAGTAGGGGGTGAAGGTTAATGGTGTTTAAATGGGGAAGCTCAGTTCGAATCAAATTTGGCGAGCGCAATACAAAATTGGGAAAAAAACCAATTTCGTTCAACGGACTTACGTAAGTAGGGGGTGGGGGGTGAAGGTGAATGTTGTTTAAACCTGGGGGCTTCCAAATAGTTTACTGAAAGTTTTGTTCGATTCAAATTGGGCGAGCAAGTTATGAAAGAAAAAGTCCAGGGGAATTCAATTAACTTACGAAAGTAGGGGGGTGAAGGTTGACGTTGTTTAAATGTCGAAGGAATCAAATTTGGCAACGCGCGTTCGTTCCCTAAGAAAATTGTGGAAAAAATCCATGAAAATCAATTGTAACTCGACGGGTTTACGAAAGTAGGGGGCGCGAAGGTGAATGTTATATAAACGGGGAAGTCCGTAACTTGTTTCAAAAATAATTAGCTGGAACCAAATTTGGCAAGCGCGTTCCCCTATCAAGTTAAATTATCCAAAAATCCGTGAAAATCCATTTCTTTCTCATGACTTACGGAAGTAGGGGGTGAAGGTGAATGTTGTTTAAACCTGGGGGGCTTTTATACAGTCTGGAAAAGATTTTGTTCGATTCAAATTGGGCAAGCAAGTTACGAAACAGTCCAAGAAAATCAACTTACGATAGTAGGGGATGAAGGTTGACCTTGCTTAAATATAACTTGTTTCAAAAAGAATTTGCTGGAATCAAATTTGGCAAGCGCGTTCCCTTATCAAGGTAAGTCAGCAAAAAATCCGCAAAAATGTATTTCTTCGACAGGGCTTACGGAAGTAGGGGGTGAAGGTGAATGTCGTTTAAACCTGAGGGTTTCCAAATAGTTTACTGAAAGTTTTGTTCGATTCAAATTGGGCAAGCAAGTTATGAAAGAAAAAGTCCAGGGGAATTCAATTAACTTACGAAAGTAGGGGGGTGAAGGTTGACGTTGTTTAAATGTCGAAGGAATCAAATTTGGCAACGCGCGTTCGTTCCCTAAGAAAATTGTGGAAAAAATCCCTGAAAATCAATTTAACTCCTCGACGGGTTTACGAAAGTAGGGGGCGCGAAGGTGAATGTTATATAAACGGGGAAGTCCGTAACTTGTTTCAAAAATAATTAGCTGGAACCAAATTTGGCAGGCGCGTTCCCCTATCAAGTTAAATTATCCAAAAATCCGTGAAAATCCATTTCTTTCTCATGACTTACGGAAGTAGGGGGTGAAGGTGAATATTGTTTAAACCTGGGGGGCTTTTATACAGTCTGGAAAAGATTTTGTTCGATTCAAATTGGGCAAGCAAGTTACGAAACAGTTCAAGAAAATAAACTTACGATAGTAGGGGATGAAGGTTGACCTTGCTTAAATATAACTTGTTTCAAAAAGAATTTGCTGGAATCAAATTTGGCAAGCGCGTTCCCTTATCCAGTGAAATTATCAAGAAATCCACGAAAATCAATTTCGTTCAGGGGACTTACGAAAGTAGGGGGGCGAAGGTTAATATTGTTTAAACCGGGGACCTTCTAAACAGTCGGCAAAAGAGCTTGTTCGATTCGAATTGGGCAAGCAAATTATGAAAAGTCCAAAATAAATTCATTTAATTAACTTACGAAAGTAGGGGATGAAGGTTAACATTGTTTAAATGTAACTCGTTCGAATTAAATTTGGCAAACGCATTCTCCCTTACGAAACTATGAAAAATGCGTGAAAATTTATTTCTTTCACAGGATTTACAAAAGTAGGGGGTGAAGGTGAGTGTTGTTTAAATAGGGGGGGGGGGCTTTTATATAGTTTGAAAAAGATTCTGTTCGATTCAAATTGGGCAAGCAGGTTACGAAAATGTCCAAGAGAATTTCTTCCAGTTAACTTACGAAAGTAGGGGATGAAAGTTAACATTGTTTAACTGGGGAAGTTACAAGCTTGTTTGAAAAAGAATTCGTTCGAACGGAATTGGGCTTCACTCAACAATTTACGAAAATCCATGAAAATCAACTACTTTCAAAGAACTTACGAAAGTAGGGCATGAAGGTGACACGCTGTTTAAATGGGGGGACTTTTAAATAGTTTGAAAAAAAAATTGTGCGATTCAAATCGGGCCATGCACGTTCACTAACCGAGAAATCAATTTCTTTGGAAGGATTACGAAAGTAGGGGGTGAAGATTAACAATGTTTAAATGGGATTTGGTCGAATCAAACTTGGCAAGCGTGTTCATTCTCTTACGAAATTATGAAAAATCCGCGAACATCTATTCCTTTCACAGGACTTACGAAAGTAGGGGGTGAAGGTTAATACTGTTTAACTGGAGAAGCTTGTCACTTGCTTGAAAGGGAATTTGTTCGAATGGAATTGGGCACTCAACAACGAAAATCCGATGAAAATCAATTATTTTCAAAGAACTTACGAAAGTAGGGGATGAAGGTGACACATTGTTTTTAAATGGGGACACTTAAATAATTTGAAAGAAATTTTGTTCGATTCAAATTGGGCCGTGCGCGTTAACTAACCGAAAAATCTATTTCTTTCGAAGGGTTAAGAAAGTAGGGGATGAGGTTAACATTGTTTAAATGGGCCAGCTTGTTATTTGTACGAAAAAGAACTTGGTAGAATCAAACTTGGCAAGCGCATTCATTCTCATACAAAATTATGAAAAATCAATTGTGTAACTTTCAAAAAAGTAGGGGATGAAGGTGAAACATTGTTTTTATGGGGAGGCTTTTAAAATAGTTTGGAAAAGATCTTGTTCGATTCAAACTGGTCCAAGCACGTTCACTAACCAAATTATTTTCGAAAAAAATCGAAGAAAATACTTTCTCATGGACTTATGAAAGTAGGCGTTGAAGGTTATCATTGTTTAAATGGAAAGGCCTGTAACTTGTTTGAAAAAGAGTTTGGTCTAATCGACTTGCGCGATCATTAATCATTAATCAACTTATGAAAAATCCATGAAGATCAATTTTGTACTCTCAAGAAAGTAGGGGATGAAGGTGACACATTTTTTTTAAATGGGTAGGCTGTTAAATAGCTTGAAAAATATCTTGTTCAATTCAAATTGGTCCAAGCACGTTCATTAACGAAAAGAATCTAAGATAATTCCCTTCTACGCACTTACGAAAGTAGGGGATGAAGGTTAATGCCGTTTAAATGGGGAGGTTTGTTACTTGTTTGAAAAGAAGGTTTGTTCGAATCCAATTTGGCAAACGCATTCGCTAACAACAAGATTCAATGACATTCAATTATTTTCAAGGAATCAACAAAAGTAGGGGGTGAAGGTTAATGTCGTTCGAATGGGTAGGCTTGTTACTTGTTTCAAAAAGAATTTGTTCGAATCGAATTTTGCAAACGCATTCGCTAACGAAACTCAAAGATATTCAATAATTTTCAAGGTATCAACAAAAGTAGGGGATGAAAGTTACTGTCGTTCAAATGAGGAGGCTTGTTATTCGTTTAAAAAAAATGTTCGAATCGAATTTGGCAAACGCATTTGCTAAACAAGATTTAATGACATCCAATTATTTTCAAAGAAACAACAATAGTAGGGGATGAAGATTAATGTCATTCAAATGAGGGGGTTACTTGTTCGATTTGTTCGAATCCAATTGGGCGAACGCACTCGCTAACAAGATTCAATGACATTCAATTATTTTCAAAGAATCAATAAAAGTAGGCGATGAAGGTTGATGTCGTTGTTACTCGCTTCAAAAGGCATTTGTTCGAATCGAATTTCGCAAACGTACTCGCTAACAAGATTCAATGACATTCAATTATTTTGAAGGAATCAGCAAAAGTAGGGGGTGAAGGTTAATGTCGTTCAAATTAGGAGGCTTGTTGCTCGTCTCAAAAAGAATATATTCCAATAGAATTTCGCAAACGCATTCACTAACAAGATTCGGCGACATTCAATTATTTTCAAAGAATCAACGAAAGTAGGGGGATGAAGGTTGATGTCGTTTAAATAGGTAGGCTTGTTACTCGTTTCAAAAAGAAATTATGCAAATTTGGCAAAAGTATTCGCTAACAAATTTCAATGACATTCAATTATTTTCAAGGAAGCAACAAAAGTAGGGGGTGAAGGTTAATTTCGTTTAAATGTTCGTTTCAAGAA
The DNA here is from genome assembly GCA_958336345.1 of Dorcus parallelipipedus. NCBI lineage: Eukaryota > Metazoa > Arthropoda > Insecta > Coleoptera > Lucanidae > Dorcus > Dorcus parallelipipedus. The sequence goes on from OY284479.1 coordinate 47,722,846, forward strand.
GAATTTGTTCGAATCGAATTTGGCTAGCGAATTCGCTTCATACGAAAGTGTGGAAGATTCAATGACAGTCAATTCTTTTTTCAAAGAATCAACAAAAGTAGGCGATGAAGGTTAATTTCGTTCAAATGTTCGTTTCAAGAAGAATTTGTTCGAATCAAATTTGGCAAACGCATTCACTAACTAGTTTCAATGACATTCAATTTTTTTTTTCAAAGAATCAACAAAAGTAGGCGATGAAGGTTGATTTCGTTTAAATGTTCGTTTCAAGAAGAATTTGTTCGAATCGAATTTGGCAAGCGCATTCACTAACTAGTTTCAATGACATTCAATTTTTTTTTCAAAGAATCAACAAAAGTAGGCGATGAAGGTTGATTTCGTTTAAATGTTCGTTTCAAGAAGAATTTGTTCCAATCGAATTTGGCAAGCGCATTCACTAACTAGTTTCAGTGACATTCAATTTTTTTTTCAAAGAATCAACAAAAGTAGGCGATGAAGGTTGATTTCGTTTAAATGTTCGTTTCAAGAAGAATTTGCTCGAATCGAATTTGGCAAGCGCATTCACTAACTAGTTTCAATGACATTCAATTTTTTTTTCAAAGAATCAACAAAAGTAGGCGATGAAGGTTGATTTCGTTTAAATGTTCGTTTCAAGAAGAATTTGTTCGAATCGAATTTGGCAAGCGCATTCGCTAACGAAACTCAAAGATATTCAATAATTTTCAAGGTATCAACAAAAGTAGGGGATGAAAGTTACTGTCGTTCAAATGAGGAGGCTTGTTATTCGTTTAAAAAAAATGTTCGAATCGAATTTGGCAAACGCATTTGCTAAACAAGATTTAATGACATCCAATTATTTTCAAAGAAACAACAATAGTAGGGGATGAAGATTAATGTCATTCAAATGAGGGGGTTACTTGTTCGATTTGTTCGAATCCAATTGGGCGAACGCACTCGCTAACAAGATTCAATGACATTCAATTATTTTCAAAGAATCAATAAAAGTAGGCGATGAAGGTTGATGTCGTTGTTACTCGCTTCAAAAGGCATTTGTTCGAATCGAATTTCGCAAACGTACTCGCTAACAAGATTCAATGACATTCAATTATTTTGAAGGAATCAGCAAAAGTAGGGGGTGAAGGTTAATGTCGTTCAAATTAGGAGGCTTGTTGCTCGTCTCAAAAAGAATATATTCCAATAGAATTTCGCAAACGCATTCACTAACAAGATTCGGCGACATTCAATTATTTTCAAAGAATCAACGAAAGTAGGGGGATGAAGGTTGATGTCGTTTAAATAGGTAGGCTTGTTACTCGTTTCAAAAAGAAATTATGCAAATTTGGCAAAAGTATTCGCTAACAAATTTCAATGACATTCAATTATTTTCAAGGAAGCAACAAAAGTAGGGGGTGAAGGTTAATTTCGTTTAAATGTTCGTTTCAAGAAGAATTTGTTCGAATCGAATTTGGCTAGCGAATTCGCTTCATACGAAAGTGTGGAAGATTCAATGACAGTCAATTCTTTTTTCAAAGAATCAACAAAAGTAGGCGATGAAGGTTAATTTCGTTCAAATGTTCGTTTCAAGAAGAATTTGTTCGAATCAAATTTGGCAAACGCATTCACTAACTAGTTTCAATGACATTCAATTTTTTTTTTCAAAGAATCAACAAAAGTAGGCGATGAAGGTTGATTTCGTTTAAATGTTCGTTTCAAGAAGAATTTGTTCGAATCGAATTTGGCAAGCGCATTCACTAACTAGTTTCAATGACATTCAATTTTTTTTTCAAAGAATCAACAAAAGTAGGCGATGAAGGTTGATTTCGTTTAAATGTTCGTTTCAAGAAGAATTTGTTCCAATCGAATTTGGCAAGCGCATTCACTAACTAGTTTCAGTGACATTCAATTTTTTTTTCAAAGAATCTACAAAAGTAGGCGATGAAGGTTGATTTCGTTTAAATGTTCGTTTCAAGAAGAATTTGTTCGAATCGAATTTGGCAAGCGCATTCACTAACTAGTTTCAATGACATTCAATTTTTTTTTCAAAGAATCAACAAAAGTAGGCGATGAAGGTTGATTTCGTTTAAATGTTCGTTTCAAGAAGAATTTATTCGAATCGAATTTGGCAAACGCATTCACTAACTAGTTTCAGTGACATTCAATTTTTTTTTTCAAAGAATCAACAAAAGTAGGCGATGAAGGTTAATTTCGTTTAAATGTTCGTTTCAAGAAGAATTCGTACGAATCGAATTTGGCAAGCGAATTCGTTTCATACGAAAGTACGGAAGATTCAATGACGTTCAATTTTTTCTCAAAGAATCAACAAAAGTAGGGCGGGGGGGTGAAGGTTAGCATCGTAGTATTTCAAACGGGGAGTTGAAGACGGATCGTTCGCACCGAGTTTGCAAAGCGCATCCACTAATAAAATCATGAAAAACCATGAAAATCAATTGTGTACTTTCGAAGATTTAACGAAAAAGTAGGGGACGAAGGTCACATCTACTGATGAGACGGAACGGTTGGCACTTACTTATTTGAACCGGAACAGCACCTCTACTATTACGGAAGATTAAATGAAAGTCAATTTGAATAAAGGGACTAAGAAAGGCGGGACTGACTGTACATACCGAATGTTTCATTAAAACTAAAAACTATCCTACGAGCGTGTAAGATGTAAACGCAAGGGCTCCTCAAGCCCCCCCCCCCCACCCCCACCTCGCTTTGCGAAAGGCTCGCGCAATTTCATAGAATTCGACACAATACGCGCGCAAGCGATGCGCGTATGTTTCCAACTCAAAGCGAAACACACGGTATGTACACCTTCCCCGGGATTTTTTTTTAAAGTTGTATTTCGTTGGCCCCCAAATTTTTTCAGCTTCCTTGCACTTTGCTCCTCCCCCCCCCCTCCTCCCTTATTTCGACGTAGCTTCAGGCGAATAATTTCGACCGCGACGGCAACTCAAAGCGAAACACACGGTATGTACACCTACCCCAGTTTTCTATTTCGTTGGCCCCCAAATTTTTTCAGCTTCCTTGCACTTTGCCGCCCTCCCCCCCCCCTCCTCCCTTATGTCGACGTGTAACTTGAGGCGAATAATTTCGACCGCGGCGACGTTTCGTTCACAATTTTTCGGTCATTACTTGATTGACATCGTGGCGAATTCGGTAATGCATCTCGGAACGACTTTGTACGTACATCGCACAGACAATTATTTTTTTAAATTGAAGGGGGCTCGGCGGACACAAAAATGGCAATCGTTGAAAAAGAAAAAAAAAACTCACCTCGTTTCTGCATGAACGAGAAGAGATCGTCGAGGAACTCTTTCCTCTTCGGGTCGTCGTTGATCTCGTAGAGCTGCAAGACAAAAGGAGAAGGCCAGGTTAATAACGAACGATTAGGTAATCGACGGGCGGGGGGGGGGGGGGCGCAAATTCATCTTTTAGAACGATTTTCCCATGACTCATACGTCAAAGCAAGCCGTGATAGTTTAATTGACAAATGGCGGATGACACGAAAAATCCAAAAGAGACGGAAATATTTTATCTGCTACCGATACTATTTCGCATATTCTTGATTCTCGAATGAGTAAATAAAATATAGACTATATAATAAATAATAAATATAGACTATATAATAAATAAATAAAAATATAGAATCTTTCTTTGGGTCCCGCGTTTTGTACCTATGTCCCGTATATGAATTATCAGTTCCAGCTTTTTAGAGTTGGCAACCATACATACAGGGTGACTGTTAATTATACCGACAAATTGAAATCAGTTTATAATTAATTAAAAAATGACTTCAAAATCAAGCTCCGGCACTGCATACGAAATACGGCTGCCACGTTCTATAAATGCGGCAGGATAATAGCCCAATAAATTTTCTTGTTGACTTTCGCTTGCGCACAATGCGACCTTGACACACATATCAATTAGTTTTATTACACTTCGCAGCTGGGGAAGGCACGTTTCTTTTGCGCCACGTAATTATTTATTATTAATTTCTAAAGTAACTGTATGAAATACAAATAATAAATTCGCAAATAATTGTGTAAATAATTGTTTGTTAATTCGTACGAGAGGGGAATGTTCGCTTAGTCCACAAAAAGAATGCAAGGATTTAAATCTAGTAATGGCAGGGGTCAAATGCACTGACCGGCAGGCAGCTGATAGTAAAATGTCCGCACGGAGATAATAAAAGTATTATTACTGTTGCTTTACATCGCTAGTATTCTGTATAATACTAATTGATAATAAATAATTATCGCCACAAAAGGATGATTACTTGATTACATTTACTTAAACGGGTGTGATAATGAAATGAAAATGTGGAACGATTTATTAGAACTGAAGTTCATCGCCGACTATAAAAACTGTACAGCTGTTTTAAAGGACGGCGACGTGATATGCGGCCATTTTCTTCGTGTACTGAATGAATGTAACAAATTTCTGGATCACGTTTAAAAGAATTCTAAGGAATAGTTCATAATTAATGAAGAATTGAATGCAAAGTGAAAAGCATGCGCCAGTGCGCCAAAAATAGAGGATGCTGAAGTTGTGAACGTTGGAATTTGTTAAAGTTTTAATAGATTTGTGTTAATGAATCCTCACAAACAAGACGAAATTATAAAAATTAACATTCGAAACAGATTATGCATTAGTTTACTGATTTATTTGTTTCAAAGTGTTGTTATTCTTTTCGTGAAATTCAGGTAATTTGCTGCATGCATTATCTGTCACGTCAGGCGTTGAAAAAAAAACTTTTACGACAGCATTTATTTCGTTCATCTGCTCCTCGACTTTTTAACCAGGGGCGCATCGTCGTTTTGGGGCAAATTTTTGATTAATTATTTCTGGAAAACTAAAACTCTATTTTTTTCCATATACTCTGTCGGTACAAATAACACTCATCCTATATAACCCATTTATTTGAAGTACCATGCTCAATACCACAACAACTATCTGAATTAGGATTTTTTCTTAATTAATGCAATGCAATTAATTGTATTAATTTATAAAAATGATATAAAAATGAAATATTGTTAAATAAAATTGTTGAAATTCGGGACGCCGCAAAAAATCAAAAATAAAAAGGAAAAAAGCTGGCGCTGTGGTGTAATTAATAATGCGCTCCGGCCGCGAGAGGACGACGTTAATTTAAATCCGTAATTAATCTCGTCGGCGGCGGCGGCCGAAGTAATTCGAGCGCAAAAAATTACGAGCTCGCATAAAAACACACGAGGAAAGGTATTTAATGTTTAAAACCAACAACGGCAATTAAAAGTTTATGTGCGGCGTTCCTCCTATACGGAGAAGCGGCGATGTGGAGGAATTAAAAAGTATTTCTTGCCTGCGCCCGCCCGGAGGAGGTAGCGTTCGCGTTTCCTCAATTCCTCAGTCGTGGATGGAAAGGAAAAGGAGGAAATTATTCCTTTCGCGTTCTCAGAAGGCGACTTCTATTTCTATTTGCATCGGCGAAGCAGGACACGAGCGAATTCGAACGGACAAGAACGAAAAGAAGAAAGAAAAAAAATTTAAATCCACAATTTTTTTTATTTAATACAGAGCAAAGTCTGACGATTGTTAAATCATCCAGCTGCTTCCGAGCAACAAAATAAACAAGTGCAAGCGATTAGTTTTGTCGGTCGTTCATAGATGGCGCTCGTACTATTATTACTAATCGTAACGTAATATCATCCGACGTAATCCTTTAAGAACAGGTTGACCCAAATATTGTGACTTCTATGTAGATTAATTTAATTTTTTTACGAACTTGTTTTATGCTACTCAAATATGTAGATAAATTCTCCGGATGGTAGATCAAGAAAGTAGGCCTATTTTGATTTTATGTTAAACACAAAAAGGTAAAAGATTATTATTAACGTGTAAAGGGTTACAGTAAATCGAAAATATTCTATGTAGATTAATCGTTTAAAATTCCTCAAGTTCCTCAAGTACATCTTGGTGAGTTTGTTGTACTATTTCTTGTTTTATGTATTGTAATTTGATTTACTTTCATTCTCCGAATGGTAAATCAAGATGTTAAGATGTTAAGTAAAAAAAAGTGAAAAAGAATATTACTAAAGTACAGATTGCTGTTAAATTAAGCCATGTAGATTAATTTAACTTCTTTGCGAACTTAACGCTTTAAGCTACTCAAATAGATGAATTCCGGGCGTTCCAAAGTGCTACTTATTGGTTTAATTCGATCTACTTTCGTTCTCCTTGGTAGATTAAGATCTTTGAGATTATGTTAAACACAAAAAGGTAAAAGATATTATTATTATTAACGTGTAAAATGCTGCAGTAGATCGGAATTATTCTATAGAGCAAATGACATAATCATTTTAATTATTTTTTTAAGTCAATAAGTTTTGCTCCCCAAGTAGATTGATCTTGACGAGTTTGTTATTCTACTTCTCGTTCATGTAGTTGTAATTGGATTCATTCATTCTCTATATTAGCGTTAAATAAAGAAGAAGTAGAAGAGAATTATTCTATGTAGATTAATTCAAATATTTTACGAACTTAACATTTTATGCTACTCAAGTAGATTAATCCTAGTCGTTTTATTTTGCTATTTCTTGGCTTTGCTACATAGTTGTAATTTCTTCTACTTTCACACATCTTGATTTTAAGTTAAATGAAAAAAAAAAGGTAAAAATTATTATTATTATAAACGTATAGATTGCTATAGTAGATCGGAATAATTCTACAGAATGATTCCACTTTCCACAATTAAATATGTCGTCATTAAAATGATATACTATGTACGTTCTTGTACTTGTTTAAAAAAACAACACTACCAACACGAGCGTAGTTTGGTAGCGTGGTTTTGGTCAGATCTACTGTAGAATATCGTGATAGACCCTATTACTTCTACATAAGAAACATAACTTAAAATTTTGTAAAGTTGGAGTTATTGCAAACAAAAATTATAAACGTAGATTGATCTTAGTGAGCAACTCTAGAATATCTTGGTAGATTCATTCTCCCACCTCTTTGTTCATTTTGAGAGTAAAAAAAAAAGATAACTTATAGATTGCTGTGATAGATTAAAAGAGACTGGCGAACTTGACATTTTATGTTACCCAAGCAGATTAGTATAGTTCGACTTATTGTGCTACTTCTTGGTTTACATAGTTGTAATTTGATCTACTTTCATTCTCCGGTGGTAGATTAAGAACATAGGCTCACATCTTGATTTTAAGTTAAATGAAAAAAAAAGGTAAAAATTATTATTATTATAAACGTATAGATTGCTATAGTAGATCAAAATTATTCTATGCAAATTAAACGGTACAATCGCTTTAAAATCTTTACCAAGTGGATATTTTATCCTCCCCAAGTAGATTGATCTTGGTAAGTTTATTGTGCTACTTCTTGTTTTATGTATAGTAAATTGATCTACTTTCATTTACCGGATGGGAGATCAAGTTAAGTAGAAAAAATATTATTAGCGTGTAGACTGCTATAGTAGATCGCAATTATTCTATGCAGATTAATCGATTTCCCAAGCACGTTGATCTTAGTGAGTTTGTTGTACTATTTCTTGTTTTATGTATAGCTAATTGATCTACTTTCATTTACTGGATGGTAGATCAAGAAAGTAGACTTGCCTTGATATTCATGTTAAGTAGGAAAAGTATTATTAATGTATAGATTGGTATAGTAGACCAGAATTTTTCTATATAGATTAAACAACATAAGTCGACGTTTTATGCTCCACTGAGTAGATTGATCTTGGTGAGTTTGTTGTGCTACTTCTTGTTTTATGTAATTGTAGTTGGATGTAATTGATCTACTTTCATTCTCCGAATAGCAGTCATTTTAAAGTCTACCCACATTAACGTTATAGCTACTCTAAGTCTCTTATGGCTTATTCATTTTATTATACGTAAGTAGATTAATCTTAGTAGATCGTTATATCCGGAGATAAATCTGTTTACAGATTGAAACGAAAGGTCCCTATCGATTCTTTTATTTTCTTTCGAAGTTTCGAATCCGAAATCTTGCTTTGGTCCTCCACAGATGGCGCTCACAGTGCTAATAACAATAAAGAATAGTAACAGCAGCAAAGAGCGAGTGAACTCATCCCGTGATTTTTTTTTAATTTCAAACAATTAATAGATTTTACGTCATTCGCAGTGTACGTCTGAAAACTTCGTTTCGTTGGGTCGTTCGTAGATGGCGCCGCTCAAAGAAAAATCTTGCTTTATCCCTTCACAGATGACGTTCGAAAGCAAAATTAAATTTTGCGCCATTTGCATTGTAAGTGGGGAAAAAATCGTTTCGTTGGTTATTCATAGATGGCGCGCACAAAAAAATCTTGCTTTAGCTCTTCACAGATGGCGCTCACAGTGCTAGTAATAATAAAGAATGACCACAGTAGCAAAGAGCGAGTGAACTCATCCCGTGATTTGTTTTTTACATTTCAAACAAAGAATTGATTTACGTCATTCGCAGTGTACGTCTGAAAGCTTCGTTTTGTTGGGTCGTTCATAGAGGGCGCTCAAGGAAAAATCTTTTTGCCTTTATCTCTTGACTTGGAGAAAAGTTCAAACGAATTTGATCGTCGATCAAGATCCACCGATCGAAGAAACTTGACTTCAATCGAAGAGAACTATTTTTTTGGGACTTCAATCTTAATTTTTGAAATTGTCTTCACCTCTTGGCTTGAAGAAACGTTCAATTACATCGACTTGAAGCTTTGGATCTGACTTCCTCAAACTCATTTGACTTTATCGTCGATCAAGTTGCACCGAATCAAAGAATCTTGACTTCAAGCAAGGAACTGAACCTTGAAATCGATTAAGATCAAATCTTGACGACCAGAATCTTGATTTTTACGATGTCTTTGCCTCTTGACTTGCAGTAAAGTTCAGTTACGTCACCTTAAGGCTTTAGATTTTGATTTTCTCAAGCTAATTAGATTTAATCGTCGATCAAGTTGCAACAACTCAAAGAATCTTGACTTTAATCAAAGAATTGGACCTTGAAGTCCATTAAGATCAAGTTTTCTTGACTTGAATCTTGATTGTTATCATGTTTTTGCCTCTTAACTTGGAGGAACGTCCAATTACGTCACGTCAGCTTGAAGCTCCTCGAACTAATTTGATTTTATCGTCAATCAAGTTGCATCAAATCAAAGAATCTTGACTGTAATCAAGGAACTGGACCTTGAAGTCGATTAAGCTCCAGTTTCCTTGACTTTAGTCTTGATTTTTGAATTTGTTTTCACCTATTGGCTTGGAGAATCGTTCAATTACGTCAGTTTGAAGCTTTAGATCTGATTTCCGCAAACTAATATATTCTATCGTCGATCGAATTGCATCAAATCAAAGAATCTTGACTGTAATCCAAGAATTGGGCCGTGAAGTCGATTAAACTCCAGTTTCCTCGACTTGAATCTTGGCTTTTATAATGTCTTTGCCTCTTGAGCCGCAGAAAAGTTCAGTTACGTCAGCCTAACGCCTTAGATCTTGATTTTCTCATACTAATTTCTGAAAGAATTAGATCTTGTAGTCAATTTTGAAGAAGTTTCAATCCAGGCTTTTATTATTGAAGGTCGAATACATTTCCTGAAGCTCTCTCTCTCTCTTTAGAGAGCTTCAAGAATCTCCCGCCGCATACGAATTTTGTCAAAATCTTCCTGGAGTAAAATCCAATCTTCTGTATATTTGCTTCTATTATAAACAACGCAGTCATCAGCAAATAATTTCGTCTCGCAACTTAAATTTCGTGAAATATCATTTGTAAATATAGCGAATAGTATTGGGCGGATCACACTACCTTGAGGTACTCCAGAAGTGACAGTTAGCTCAGGTGAATAGATATTATCTATTCTAACTCTCTGTTTCCTGTCCTTAAGGTATTCGTTTATCCACTTTACAGCTCGCAGATCACACCCCGAATTTTCTTATAATAATATCAATTCGATTCAATTCAATTTATTCATCACCATTGTGGGTACATACGTACATACATATGGTTAGACAGTTAGGCATAAATAAATAAATAAATAAATAACAAGTAGCTCAAGTCGAGCCAAGTACATAGGAAAACAAGCGAGAATAACAAAATTAAAACAACATATTACATATGTATAGGTATCACAGTTATCAACAAACACAGTTAAAGAAAAAGAAAAATTCAATATTCGAGGCACAAGGCACTTGCAGTCAGGCGTCACAACGTGTCATTGCTAAAGAAAACTCTTGCACGGAATTAAATGAGTTGTTAGATGGTAAAGATTTTAATTCTTTTTTTGAAGCAATTAAAGTTGGCAAAATATTATACAGGTGACAACCAGCATATCTAGGAGACTTTTGATAGAACGAATGAGTGTGTCGTTTCTAGTTTCATAATTATGAATATTCGTATGTGCGTTGGGAAATTGCGTATGTTTTTATGTACAAATGTTAACAAATTAAAGAAATAAATTGAAGCCAACGGGAGTAATTTAAATTTACTGAAAGTTTCTCTGCATCAAGTTAGTATGATCCTTTTTTGCAGTATGAAAATTCTATCACTCGTAGAAGCTTGTCCCCAAACAATAATGTTATAACTTAGAACGGAATATACAACAACGTAATGAGAGAGGAAACATTTAATGAATGTTTCAAATGAAGCAGAGCGAATTATGCTTTTTTTAGTTTGCTACAAATGTTGTCTCTATGTTTCTCCCAAGATGAGTGATTATATCAGCAATTGGTGCTAAGAATTTTACTTGATTGCTATATTCTAAAGTTTTACCGTTCATGATAAAAAAATGAGTTATTCGGTTTTTTGTGTTTGCTTTGAAATTCAACGCGTACCGTTTTTTCTATGTACATTTCGACCTGCACCATAATTAAACCCGGTTCAACCGGTTTCTTGCAACTCTTTTTGCGCACCAAAAAGTGTGTAGTCAATAAAACAATAATCCTGAAACTTTATACTTCGAATTACTGCTGCATTTAAAAAACGTGGCGTTGTATTTCGTACGCAGTGTGGCAGCATGCTTTCAGGGAATTTTTTTTCCGTAATCCATAGCGCTTCTTCTTTCACACATTTTTTTTGCGAAACAATTAACAATCACCCTGTATTTTGACAAACAACGTTTAAATATATCACGTAAATGAAACATAACTCAAACTTTCTTTCCCAGCTGTTACACATGTAATGAAACGGAATTCAGGAGAGTGTCAAGGTCACATCGTGTGTGGTCAATAAAATAATAATTATAAAACTTTATACTCCGATTATCGTAAATCGGAGTATAAATTTTATAAAACGTGGCGTTGTATTTGGTACGCAGAGCCGCTGTATGCTTTTAGGGTAAATTTTTGTCTTTTTCCGTAATCTATAACGCTTATTCTTTTAGACATTTTTTTTGCAAATTGACATAAACGTGTCAAGCAAAACAAACTAAAATCTAAACGTCAGATAAAAATGAAAATCCAAAACGACGGCACTTACAATTCCACTAAAAAAATAAATAAACGAAAATGGAAACATAATAATGATAAAAAACAAACAAATACATAACTATACGATATAGTTGAAAAAAGAAAGGCAGAGAAAAGAAGAAGGCTTTTAACAATACAAATTAAAATACAATGAAACGTTAAAAAAATTGACATAAGAATTGAAAACTGAAACAAACGAGTAAATAAAAAAATAACAGATGAAAAGCGCATGAAATCAAAAACGAAAAGGTGACTAACAGCAAAAGCAAAAGAACAAATGAAAATTGAAAAAAAATGAACGGAACTATTTTACAAGTAATAAAAGGAAACGAATGAAACTCGAACTAAATGACAATTAATTTTATTTTTGTTCCATTGAAAAGAACAATAACGGAGACTGAAAACACAACATAATAAATTAGTAAAAAAAGAAAGCTAAATTGAAAGAAGGTCGACATACGAAATGACAAACAGAAACAAAAGAAAAATCAAACTTGATCAAGATTGACAAAAGAAAGAAAGAAACAGACATCATGAACGGAGATAAATGATAACAAAATTTGATATTATCACAATTTATCACAAGATTAACTTACGACTTGATCGCTGAGAGAAGAAGTTAAAGAAGAAAACAATAAAATACACATTTTAGAAGAAAATGGGAGATGGTTATTGTCAACATTGTTTGAAGATTATCTTTAAACTGTTGAGAGCACCTTCTCTTAACAAACGACACAACTTTTGACGTGTTGGTTACGGTGCCATCTATTAACACGACGATGAATTTTGTGTCGTTGATATTAGTTACGATTATGATGGTATCAGTCAGATAATTTTGATCGCTGAAAAAGCTGAAAAAATTTGAAACAAAAAAAAAAGAAAAATTATAAAATGCATCTTACAAAAGAAGGTTTATTGCAAATTATTTGAAGATATCTGTAAACCTTGACAGCCAGCACCATCTCTTAGTCAACGATAAAACTTTTGATTCTTTCATTTGCCAATAGATGGCGCTGTACTGTAAATTGTTAGAATTTAGATTCGATGTCAAGATAACCTTGATCGGGAAGTTGATTATACGCTGTGATTTTTCATTCCGCAACAGCTATTTACTATCTACTGGGTGTTAAAAAAAAAGTTGTCGCAAGTGATTATATCAGCAATTGGTGCTAAGAATTTTACTTGATTGCTATATTCTAAAGTTATACCATTCATGATAAAAAAAATGAGTTATTCGGTTTTTTGTGTTTGCTATGAAATTCAACGCATACCGTTTTTTCTATGTATATTAACAATGAGTTCGTTTTTCTGGCACCGGGAAGTAAATTCGTTAATAATTTGCTTTACACTGTCCACAGCAAGCCCCCAATTTTGCTCGGCAACCACAATTGAAGTGTCATAAACACTTTACCTTTTGTATCACTATTTGTGTATAATAATAATAATTATTATTATTTAAGTAGTCGCCCAACAGGAAAACCCAATTACAGGACGAAAAACACTATATACTAATCTATGTTAAAAAACTAGAAAAGCAACTAACATAATAATAATAATAATAATAATAATAATAATAAATTGTCTTTATTGTTATGGCGAAGTTTAGCCAACGCATAAAAAAAATACATTTACATTCAAGCGTCGATTTACCGTAACAAGAAAAAAAAAGAAATGATAAATATAAATAAAGACTGGCTGAAATTCAGGAATTTCAGGAGCACTGCATACAGATAAATTATAGGTACAATACAAAATATTTTAATAACCAAAATACCGAAATACGAGTGTATCTCTCTTATACAGTTATAAGAGTAAATATATTCGAACACACACAGAGACTTTAATATCAAGTTCTATCATTTAAAAAAGAAGTATATTTCTTTTCGAACGTACGTAAGGAACATGATTTTACTGATTGAGGCATACTATTCCAAGTGATTGGTCCATTGTACGAAAAAGATCTGGAGAATAAAGTTTTGAAGTGTTTAGGCAAAATAAAGTTATTTTTAAAGCGGGTATTAATTCCATGAACACAATCATACTTAAGCAACTTCGTAGACAAATATTCGGGTTTAGAATTTTTAACAATTTTATTGAGGAAAACATTCAAATTCAAATTCAAACAAATTCCTTCGATTTTTCATGTTCAGCCAACTCAATTCCTTCAGTTTATGTGAAACATGATCAAAGTGTCTGAGATTATAAATAAGTCTAATACAAGAATTCTGAACTCTCTGAATGCGAGTCTCAGTTAATGAATCTATACAGGATCCATACACAACATCACAATAATTGAAATGACTTAAAACTAAAGAATTAGTAAGAATTTTTCTTAAATTTGTATCAATGATATGTCTGTTGTTATAAAGCATACGAAGTGAACAGTAAGATTTTTTTAACATTCTATTAACATAATCCCGAAATCTTAATCCAGTGTCCATATGAAGCCCAAGATTTTTCGCAACCTTGGAAATAGTTAAAGGCTGACCTAATATACTGAGAGTGCATTTAGCAGCAGCTTCCTTACTTTTGTTACTACCAAAAACTAAAAGAGATGATTTGGCTGCGTTAATACATAAATTATGAGTTTGTGCCTTTTGAATTAAATTATTTAAATCCTCAGATATCAAGTCAAAATCAATATTAACGCTCTCACATGAGAACTGCTTATAAATCTGGGTGTCATCAGCGTATAAGGCACATTCACAATGATTCAAAGTTAATTTAAAGTCAAACGTATACAGAATAAACAATAAAGAGCCTAAAATACTGCCTTGAGGAACGCCCTTTGAAATAAAGGCCTTGGAAGAAACACAATCTCCTATCACAACACTTTGCGTTCTATTACATACAAACATACTTACAAAAAGATAAAAAGAACAAATACAACTACATATATATATATATATATATATCAATCTACAATCTAGATAATACAAGTACAAAGCATGTACTAAGAAATCAATCATAAGAAACAATCATAAAAATATGTCACCAGAATCAGCATTAGCATGACGACACATGGAATAAAGGGGTGCCTTAATTAGAATATTACTCCTAGGTATTGGTAGTTTAAATGTAGTAGTCCATCTGGAGTTGGGTCGAGGCACTAAGAAATTTAAAGACGCCAATAATTCAGGACTATCAATTTTAGAATGGAGTAACTTCCATATAAAATCCCGCCGTTGTTTAAGGGATTGAAAATTATGGGTTTGCAGTAAGAAGTCGTAATTGATGCCTCTCTGAGGATAAACACCAGTAATTTTAAAGGTAAGAAATTTAAGAAATCTGTAATCTGTTGTAAACGTTCTATATCTAGTTGATAACAAATATAGTAAGGAGACCATACCTGAGAGGCGTATTCAAGTCTACTGACAACTAGAGAGTTGTAAAGACACTTAAATACTTCAATATTGTTAAAATATTTGGTTATTCTTAAAACAAACCCTAGAGATTTAGAAGCTGCAGTGACAATATGATCGATATGGTGAGAAAAACTTAACACTGAATCAAAAATAACACCCAAATCTTTAGTTATACTTTTCCTAGACTGCTGTACACTATTAATATTGTAATTGTAATTAATAGGATTGAATTTCTTAGTATATGTTACGACACAACATTTACTAACATTTATCTTTAAGAAATGATCAGCGCACCAAGAAATAATTGTGTTTAGACACCGCTGGAGCTGGTCAGCACCCCGAGTATTTGAAACCGAGGCAAATATCTTTAAATCATCTGCAGAAGCAAGTGAGCAACATTCAAGAGAGACTAATAAATCATTAATGAAAATAACAAAGAGTAGGGGTCCCAAATTTGAGCCCTGCGGCACACCAGAGGTAGCAGGATATTCAAATGATTTAAAGCCATTGAAAAAGACATAATTCACTCTATCAGTTAAATAAGATTGTAGAAGACGCAAGAAAGATATGCCCGGATCGAAATTTAAGACACATTCAACCTTAACACTATTAGTAACAAAATGATCTGGACACGTCTTAGTACCATGGTGTTTATCTATTATAGTAGGAGTCTTAATAGGCGGATATAATCCAAATGATTCGAATACATCATTCAGTAAGAGGCAATTTTTTGATGATGTCAGGTTATCAATGTTCAGATCGCCACATAATCATGAGATACAATCGAAATTCTTAATTACCTTTAGTAAAAGTTCGTTTAAGTTTTCAAAGAAACGACCCCAATCATAATTGGCAGTCGACGTATAAATTGTAATAACAAATAACTTCTCAAAGCCTACCGCGCAGCACTCAAAATCAAAATCGCAAGGAAACTGCAATAAACGGTCGATGCTGCCAAGCGCCTGTTTTATTTGCTCGACAATAAGAACTTATCCATTTGTAGTTTATAAGAATAAATTCACAAGGACTTTCATTCGATGCGTGATGTTCAGTGACACAAAGAAAGTCAGGACTAAGTTTATCTTTAAGTTTATGTTTGATATACCCTGTATGTTTATGTGCGCAATCTCGAGCCTGTACTTTCTACCATGTCGATCAACGTATCATTCGCGCGCTGTGTAATGAGTCCTCATCACTTTCTGTTGTATCCTTGTCTTCATGGAGGTTCGTAGTTTTTAAGGTTTCTTGAGTTTGGGTTCATTGGGGTGATCCTACTTCTTCTTCTTCTTTCATTCGATAGTACGCACGTTCATTTTTGAGCAAAGAGAAGAATCTATTCTAAGGTAAAAAGTGAACGCTTATTCGATCGCCCCGTACACTCGCGTATAATAATTAATGTGAAGAAATAATGCGGCCGACTAGAGGAGATCGCCCCAACAAAAGAGGCAATTATTTATATTTGTTATCCACCGAGGGCGGAGCCCGGGCATCAATCAAACTGCTGTTAGCGCGCTCATCAAGGCCTCCAGAGTTCATCTCTCCGGGCCCCGGTAAATCGACAGCGATCAATCTGAGCCGGTCTTTTGCTCCTCTCGTACCTTATTGGATGCAGAATTCAATAAGCGTCCGTCTGCCCCTCGGATGAACCCGTTAAATCACCTCTTTGTTTCACTCGGATAAACAATAAGAAGAAGCAATCCAGGTGCCATTCCACCAAGGTCGCTCGTTTACTAAAAAAAATAAAATAATTGGGGCCGATTCCGCCACGGTTTCGTCGACTTGTAATCTAAACTTGACTTCTGTTGGGGTTTTCAAGACGAACAAAAAAAGGAATCTACAATAAAACTGACGGTTTTGATGATGACGCCCCCTCACCCCGTTAGGGTCGGTCTTGTTGTAAGGCCGTGTATTCACCAATCCGCATAGAAATGAAATTGCGCCGCCGTAAACTTCGTTTATCTGCGGAATAGAAATCGAAGAGTTTCGAGGACGACGGGCGCCCCAAAACGGCGAATTAAAATATTAATCTCCCCGCCGCGCCGCGCCGCGCCGCCCCGCAGACAATAAAAGCCGGTAAAACGGCGATAAAGCGAATGCATTAACGTATATGCGCGCCCGATAAAATTAAATTTATTGAGCGCGTCGTAATTTCCGCCCGCATGTGAACGTACATAAACCGTACGCTTCGCGTCGGTCGATAGCGCGGCGATAATTGTTATTGTTTTTATCCGGCCGCTTTTAATTTCGTCCGTTTCTGACATTAAACGAAAATAACAAGGATAACGACAGCGGCAACGAAATGAAAGAACCAAAACGAGAACGTCGATCGTGAGAGGGAAATTCGGGGCGACACCTTTTGCTTTGATGCCGTAGTTACTTGAGCGAAAAACTCTTAACATAATAGGGGTGTTGACAGTAGTAAAATATAATATTTAGTGGATAAGATAACTCAGACGATATTATTACCAGGTCGATGTTTTTTTCAACAAAAAATAAATTAATTATTAAAAATTGTTAATTTTAAACTGCAAGTCACGTGATCGCAACGCGTAACAACAACGACGTCATGTCCAATAAGTGAAAGGTATGACGAACGTACGCAACGCTAGCAGCTAACTTCACAATTGTTTATAGAGGTTAGAATTTGGGTATAGGAGAGGCAAGATAGTTAGCGTTGCACGTCATCTACGATTTCATGACGTCACATTATGCGTTGCTGCCGGATGGCAGAATTTCAAATCAACTGACATATATAATTTAAGGTTATATTTTGTCAATTTTTATTTCTTCTGGACGTGTTGTTAATGGTAATGAGAAAAGTATAATTCCGTTACTTTTGCAGAGTGGAAACTTTTAATGCTTTAAATAATAAAGTTGATCGGTAATATCATTCATATTTTGTAAACAAAAACAATTTTGGGAATACACTACAATATTCAGTGTAGTGAAGAGAAATGCAAATTAAAACCGTAAAGGATGTTTTGTAATCTACTTTTAGATTATAAATTCATAATCACTTCTCCTAGACAGTCAAATTCATCAATTTCGCAATGCTTCTTCGGGCACTAATACAGTGAATCTGTAATAAACATTTGTACTTTTGAAGGTGTTTGTGAAAAGTAATTATGAACTTATTATACAAATGTTCATCAAATAAGAATCTAGTTTAATTACATAAATATTTTATCGTAATTCTGCACAATATTACCACCAAATTTTTAACGTAATTCCGTTCTTTCTTCTCATGTATAAATACTAAATAAATTTAATAGCTTTAATCAGCGTCACTGTCTGATTCACAGCAGGAGCTAGTCTTCCTCCAAATTTATAATCAAGGGACACACATCATCATGATCCATACCCATTTCACGTTTCCACCATCTGATTATTTCTGCCTCTGTACGCTCAATAGTGTTAACCCAAGTTTGAGTAGTAATCATTTGCAAAGCTTCTTCCCACATTTTCAAACAATTTGGTACACCATAGCCATCTCGTCCAATATGCGTATCATAATAACTTTTGGTGAGACCCCAAATATTCTCTATTGGATTAAATATGCAGTGATATGGGGGCAATCGTAGAATTTTATGACCATGTTGTGCTGCGATATTGTCAATTACATATTCTTTTGGAGGTTTATGCCTAAAACATCAATATATTATAGTTTGTTGTTTCTATTTAACTTTTTACTAAAAAACTTACAAGGAGACTGAGGTTTTAACATAGCATTATCAAACAAAATGTTTCTTTGTGATAGCCAATTTTGAATATCAAAGAAGAGTCCAAGAAGAGTCAGGTGCTTTATTTGCAATTTCAGAGTGATAACTCGCATTATCCATAACAATTAATGATTTTGGTTTTAAGTTCGGCAATAGTTGTTGTTGAAACCATTTTAAAAAAGTATCCTTCGTCATTTCACCATGGTAATCGGGATTCTTAGTACGTGAAGAAAATATTAATGACGCTCCTGGTATAAAACCATCTTTACTGTCAGCATGTAACACAATGTACCTACAACATTGTTAACATTACGAAAAGTACATGTTCAAATTAATAAAAAGGGAGGCATAATAATTGCTACAGTTCAGAATATAATACTATTGTGAAGAATTTTCTATACAAAATGACTTGTCTTTTCCCTTCGCTCTTTGTTGTTTTAACTGTCTGACGATTATTATCCTGCCATAACCAATGACCACTTCCATTTTCAAATATCCACGTTTCATCTAAGTACACACTGGGAATAATGATTCTTTCGCATATTTTGCACATACTTTTGCAAAAAGTCAACCTGTAGTAATGCTACATGCTGCAGTTCCATCAATCCTCTTCGGCGGTCATCTTTTTTCCAACGAAAATCAATTTTTTTCAATACTTTGCCAAGTGATGATAAATAAATTTAGTAAACTATAGAACGCAAAATGAAAGCAACTGAAACCACCACAAAACTTGTTGACATAACTAAATTGGCAACAACGACAAATTTTAAGGAATACCAATTCTCAAAACACAAATTCACTACAATTTTACGGCTAATAATAAAATATATCCAGCATATTTACTTTACATGCATTATTCAGATTTCTTAAATTTTTATAAAAGAAGCATTTCATTGTGATTTTACAACGTTAATACATTAATAAGTTACTTTCAAAATTTCTTTTTCGTTCGGTTGATGGCAGACATAGGCTAGCTTCTGACGACACGTCTGACGTCATTAATGACGTGCACCACTAACTATCTTGCCTCTCCTATATTGTGATATTGCGAAGCGTTTGTATAAATCAGTGAATAACGTGTAAATTTGTCGAAATGGAAAACCAATTCGTAAAAGCCAACAATGCAAATTTGCCGAAGATAGATACTATTAATGGTGGCTAGCTTCTTTGCTACAAATCCTGATTTTTGCTCTGCGGAATTTAGGAATGCAAAAACTTTGGTGTAAGTATAATACTATTTGACTTTAATTTAATCTAAATTATTACTTGAGAATTACAATGAAATATTAGGAAAATGATACTCCCATTAATTAAAACAAGTAACTTATAGGTTATGTCATTTTCTCTTTGTAGATCGTCAAGAGAATCCTGTGGTGATGATGCTATTGGCTATGTGCAGCTACGAAGGGATTCAAATTTATGTACAATCAAATGCAAAATATGTCCTGAACATAAAGTTCCAACGTAACATTGATTGTGGATGAGAAAGAAGAGAAAGTGATCAGTGTGCAATGCCATGATTGCACTGCATCACTGGAAGGATGTAAGCATTTCTCATGTGGGTTCACAGAAGAAGTGAAGAGCCTTCCTGCACTTCTACTGAATGTTATTAGCAAAAATCTAAATTAGCTCGGGTGGGCAGTACCATAAAATTTATTAAAGCGAAGGATCTGACAAAAAGTAAAGCTGTAAATGTATCTAACATTAATGAAGGTAATATTGTGTTAACCGAATTTTTGACAGAAGCACAAATGCAGAAACTTGACAACTGTCAGTTAATGAAACATTGTTATCATGAGCCAAAGCCGTCTATATCTTACAAGCCGTGCACTTGTAAATTTGGCAACAGAGCAAGTAGTCCGATCACGAGTTTCACCAGTTTGACGTAAGTTGTACGAGATAATGCTGTAATGTAATTCTGTACTTATCAATCAAATTTTATTGTTTATTATTGTTTATTATAGTATTGGTAACTAAAACATCGTTTTAAATGTTATATTAACAATCAAGGTAAGTCCACAAAGCCTAATTCTGCTAGATAACCAAACTTTTTCGTTTTCCTTTATTTGCTTTTATTTCATACCAATGTGACATTTTTCGGATTTTCAATGGTACAAAAAGTGGAACTTTAAAGTCCTAGTACTTAATTTTAAACTCGTTAAACGTCTAGTTTGAAAGAGAATTTCATATTTACCTCGAACGAAAATTGACTTTAAATATATATACTTGGAAGTAATTACAGCCTCGGCTAAACAACTTGCTCCTAATTACTTTAAAACTTGACTTTTCGTTGTAGGTAAATAAATAACTATTCTTTCTGAATTATTAATTAGGTTTATGTTGTAGATGCCAAGTTCGATTAGGACTACTTTCGGGTATGCGAAGTTGTCAAGCGTAACAGCACGGCTTGTAAGATATAGACGGCTTTGCATGAGCCCACAGATGTGCAAAAGCTTTCTTTACATTATTTATTTATCAAGTACCAAGACGAACATGATTGTGATAAATTGTTATCACATGTTTTTACTGATACAAACATTAAAAAAAATTGAAACTGAAACAAGCGAGCAGCACAAGAGTGAGTTATGGCACTCATTGAGATATGGCAGAGTAACAGCTTCTAGAGCTTTTGAAGTAAGTAGATGCAAAACTTTGGATGGGTCCCTAATATCAAGTATTATGGGAGCAAAAAACACCAGATACATCAGCAATGAAGAGGGGACGAACTTTGGAGGAGCAAGTACGAAAAATTGTGGAAACCAAAATTGGAAATATTGAAAAATGTGGGTTATTAATATCTAAACACCACCCAATGTTTGCAGTATCGCCAGATGGTATACGTAACAATAATGCCACTATTGAAATTAAATGCCCAACAAGCAAGAAAACCTACACGAATTATATTGCAGATGGAAAAATAACGAAAAAGTTTCTATGCCAAGTACAGATGCAGATGCATGTGACTGGATTGAAAAAGTGTTACTTTTGTGTAGCAGATAGTAAATATGAAAAAAATCACGAAGTGGAAATAGTGAAAGTATCATATGATGATGATTTTGGATTATTACTTTCTGGAAAAGTAATATATATCCTCTTCTCTATCAAAGTACCCGATTAGACTAATTTTAATTATCTTAGGTACGAATATTTATGTAGGCTTATGGGGTCAAATTTTTAATTATATTTTGATACTAACAGTTATAATAAAACTAAATGTTACTTGAATGCAGATTCACATACAATCTTCACAAAAGTAAATAGCTCGAACTGCTGTTAAAGAACAACCATTACTAAAAAAGTACAACTAAATACATAATATTATTTTGTGCAATTTCTAATTCAGAATAGCATATATCATGTAACTTATTTTACAATACTATCTTGTAAATTAATTAAGGTACAAGCTATGATCGCAGCTTCGTCCAAAATATGAATTAAATTGTGGTTTATCGCTGAATGCGGCTTTAACATTGAAAATTCGCGTACTCTACGTATTACTCTCTCAATATGTATTCTTAAGCTAGCTTTTCCTTTGCTTCTTCTTTTGACGACTTTAACCCAACAGGAACACTTGGAGGCCTAAAGAACTTCAGTCCCTTTTCCGACAAAAGATTTTCTAAATGTTTGAAGCCTCTGTCTGCTAAAATGTAAGAGCCGGGTATTAAGCAATCCAAAAACCCACATTTTTCTACAAGCAAAACATCACTAATTCTTCCCCCATATCCGGGTGAAATGTAGTTGATAATACCATCGGGTGTACTGCTTATTAGATACTTAACAGTATTAGCTTTTTTTATATTCAGACCATGTTAGGGCCTGATGTGTGGCTTTCGATGTTTTCTGTATTTCTATCTCTAGACAGTCTATAATACAGGTAACATCATAATATTTATGCTGGAAAGCAATAGGTAGATTTTGCTTTATTGCTTTCTTATCCAGTTTTACAATAAAAGACCTTAATATGTTTGCTATGACTGGAATATTTTTGAAAAATATTTTACTGGCATAGGATAAGGATATGCCAAGTTCTGAAAATTTTGTTTCCAATCTTATTTTCTTCAGACTATATTCGTGTGTTTCTGAATTATATTTATCAAAAAGTAACAATTTTTTGGAATACCAACATAGAAACGTGGTTTACTTTTTATTTTTGTAAGTGTATTTTGGACATATAATTCCTTTGGCCTTTCTTCATCTATTTTCTTCACATATACTACTATCAGATGTAATCTTGCACATAGAATTTAAGGATGTTGAAGAATCCTAATGTGTCAGTGACAGTGTGGACAATGATACTTCGCTCTCACATGTTTCTTCCCCAACAGACAATAATGTTCTAAAGGATTTTGTGGCACGTAATTTTGCCAGAGATTCTTTCCTATAAGGTGATGTTGAAACACTCACAGCAGATGTAAATATTTTTATAGGTGATGTTGCTGTGTTTAACATGATATTAGTAGTCTGAGTATGTTTACTTCTATATGTGTTGCCTATATACACTTGGACTGATTTGTGTTTTACTGAGGCTGAAATACTTTCTGATATTGATTGGTCCTGCAGATACAGGATTCACAAATATTATTTGTGACCTTTTTAGGTACAAAATAGGTCATATTAGTGCGATATTGTTTTAAGTTACTTTTCACTTTAATCATGCTACCTAATTGTTGTTACGTTACTTTAAAATTAAACCCTGACTGAAAAATTGGGCCTAGTAAATTTACTCTTTGCATTATGTTATAATGTCTTGTTGTTTGTAATTGTATTATTGTATTGCATTATATGAGTTTGTGCTGTTTGTTTCAAAGACTTTTGCAGAATTTAATGATTCTTGAGCTAATGTTATCCTTTGCCTTTTGATAACAGCAGAGCTAGTTGTAGTTGAGGATGTCCACTTCCTTCGGTCTACTTGGCATTCAAATTTTGATGGTAAACAAACATCCATTTTTCATTATTATTCTCTTAATCGAACCCATTATTCTATATTTTATGTAGTTCTCCATATCATTTGGCAACTGAAATTATGTAATATAAATTTAAGCATTTAAACTGCAATAAATTAATAAAAAATAACCTCAATTGCACATTGCACATAGGAGGAACTTTGTAAAAATAATATCACTACTAATTACTTACATCAAAATGATCTTCACGAAAGTATATCACGGAATTAATGGAATATTCTTTTGGGTTTCCTCTTGCCAGTTTGTATCCATTTTCGTCGTACATCACACTCTTTTGGGACATTAATAAACAACTTCCCAGGTGTATATATTGAAGTACTTGTGCAGTGGGGCACTATACAAATTTTATGGTGTGTTTTTGAATCCATGATTTAAAAACAACGAAATAAAACACTGCAATTTCGTAGGTTATAACCTCTCGACCTCGATACCTGACAAGCACAGCTGATAAGTGTCAAAACAACAATGACGTCACTCGTCATCACGACCGTGTTTTGGCGCCATATTTTACATTCAAATTAAAACAATTATTTTATCATTGTTAAAGGTTTTATTTTTAGAAAAAAACTATATTAGTAACATCTACACATATAATATTTAATTTAAAAAAAATTATTATTGGCATATACAGGGTGAACAACAATTATTTGTCCTTGTTGCGCGTACATAGTCCGTCGCTGTGCGTACATAAATAAATGCGTCGTTCTTCTCTGGTGGTTGTTGTTACGTGACCGATGTCTTCACAGATTACGTCGCCCTGATATTTATTCGTCGTCGTTATTATATAATAATAATAAATTATTAATAATAATAAAACAGTCGGCGCGAGAATTTATAGGCGTAATATACAAGGCGCATCCCATTGTACGCCGCCTCGAACGATAATTTATTTCCAGCTCCTTCATTAATATGTATTTTTTTTCTTCCTCTCGCCGCGCCGCCGTCTTCTGCGACATCCCCCCCGATATTTAACAGCTAACCTCATTGAAACGTATGTATATGTATGCGTCGATGACACGACCCGATAACTCCATCCCACGCGGAGCCAATAACAACACAATGATCGGGGATCTGACTGAAATCGAATCACTTGACTCCGACGAGCGAAGAAGATCTGACCCTCTTCAGAGAAAAAAAAAATAATAATAATGGTGTGTGTGTGTGTGGATCTCAAGGTGCGAGGAGGCCCTTTTGTGCGCGCTCCCCTCACAAAGCCATTCAGCGCGATGTTTACATGCATTGTCGGCCGACAATGGGAGCACAATGGGGTGACACGCCGGTAGCGTTTCGATAATTAGAGCGATTATCATGCATCGACGCGCCTTCCGTACGTCTGCGGTTATTACTTATTATTCACGTGAAGCTCGTGTGCGTTTTTCCGATTTTATTAGGAGGGCCGTTTTATTGTGCTTTGTATTGAGACGCCCGGGGGTTTTACACTTGCAAATAAGGATTACGCGTTGTTCTTGCTTGTGTGTTTGTTAGTTCACGGGAATTTTCGACACTCGCTTGAAAAGAAAAAAAATTACGCCACGAAGTAACGGTTGCTTCGAAAACCGTTGAGTTGCAACACCAATAAACTTACAAGCAACTAACCAAGATCTCTAAGTCGTAAGTGTCTTCGGGCACAGCCCCGAAAGATCCTCAAGAATCCCTTTAGTTGTCGCCTGTCCCTTGGAGGGAAGAGGCCTTTCAAATCCATCCAAGGTCTACTTGATCGATCGATCGTCTTGCTTTACTTGTCTTTTTTTTACTTCAAAGGTTGTCCTGAAGGCAAGACCTTCATTGGACGTCGAAGCGTTAGGAGAGGTCTTCATTTTCTTTTTCCTTCGGCTAACAAACAACAAAGGAAGATCTCCAAGTGTTTTGGACACAGCTCCCTCGGAAACCCAAAGATCTTCAGGAATTCCTTTAGTTGTCGCCTGTCCCTTGGAGGGAAGAGGTTCCTGGTTCATCACAACCTCCAAGGTTTCATATATCATCCGTCAAGGGAGTTGAATTGTGACGTCTCTTCCTTTATACATTTAGCAAACGTCACGCTCTACCAACCCCTTTTACTACCAACTGTTTCATTCATAATGATTAGAATCAGTTACGTGAACGTCGCAGCAGTTCGTGCCAAAAAAGAACTGCACGCACGCACCTTTTCTTACCAACTTACATCTTTCAAAGTTGGTAACAAACGAAATCCAATAGAATAAGAAATTGGACAAGAAGAGGTTTGTCTTCTTTTTTACGTCCATTGCGCTTGAACATTTTAATCTTCACCTCCCATTTTGCAAATGCCATGCGTTACCAACTGCTGTCTGGTACCAACTGTTTATGACAACCTACGTGAACGTCGCGTACCAAAAATCGGAAGTAAAAAAGATTCAAGCTGAATCGGGAGCAGAATGTGAAACAAACCTTCATTTTGCAAGGTTGGTAACAGAAAGGAGAAAGAAATCTGATGGAATAAGAAACCCAGTACGAAGGAGAAGAAGAAAGACATCCTGACCTTGACTTTTTTTTCTTAATATCAGCTGCGCTTGAGCGTTTTAATCTTACCATTTGGAAAAGTCATGCGTTATCTACTGCCAACTATATTGTGTAAAAGAATTCAGGGTGGAATTGTGTCGCGAATTCAAAAACGCAATAATATATAGGGCGTCTCATGAAAAAAATCGCAACTTTGTCTCATATTTCGCCAATGCGTCGCTCGATTGTTTCTTCGTGAACGGCACTCGACGCTGCAACAAAACGGCTACAAGTTTCACATTTAACGTTTGCTTCTAATTCCGATAATAAAAGAGAGATGGCGATTTTTACTTCGTGTAATCAGCGAACTCGTCGTCTCGGCCCTCTGACCCCCTTATTTTCGGAGATGGATAAAAATGTTAAATACAAAAGTTACAGATGATTTCTTAGGGTTTCGAGTGCCGTTCACAGAAAAACAATCGACAATCGCGTTATCGAGATATAACCGAAAGTTGCGATTTTTTTAATGGAACACCCTATATATCATCGCATATTTCGTTTCCAAATCGAATTCTAGCCTGAATTGATGGGTCGCACCCGGGGTCTGGGACGAGCGGTTCTCGAGTTACTCGCCGTCGTCCGAGAATCACAACTCGAAAACCGTTCGCGTCAGACCCCACATGCGACACATGAATTCAGGGTAGAATTGTCTCGCGAATTCAAAAACGCAATAATATACAGGGAGTCCTTTGAAAAAAACGCAACTTTGGCTCATATTTCGACAATGCGTGGCTCGATTGTTTCTTCGTGAACAGCACTCGACGCTACAACGAAACGGCTACAAGTTTCATATTTGACGTTTGCTTCTAATTCCGATAATAAAAGGGAGATGGCGATTTTTACTTCGTGTAATCAGCGAACTCGTGATCTCAGCCTTCTGACCCCTTTATTTTCGGCGATGGATAAAAATGTTAAATACAAAAGTTACAGATAATTCTGTAAGGTTTCGAGCGCCCTTCACGGAAAAACAATCGACCATCGCGTTATCGAGATATAACCTAAAGTTGCGATTTTTTTAATGGAACACCCTATATATCATTGCATATTTCGTTTCCAAATCGAATTCTAGCCTGAATTGATGGGTCGCACCGGGGGTCTGGGACGAGCGGTTCTCGAGTTACTCGCCGTCGTCCGAAAATCACAACTCGAAAATCGTTCGCGTCAGGCCCCACATGCGACACATGAATTCAGGGTAGAATTGTCTCGCGAATTCAAAAACGCAATAATATACAGGGCGTCCCTTGAAAAAATCCCAATTTTGGCTCATATTTCGACAATGCGTGGCTCGATTGTTTCTTCGTGAACAGCACTCGACGCTATAACGAAACGGCTACAAGTTTCATATTTGACGTTTGCTTCTAATTCCGATAATAAAAGAGAGATGGCGATTTTTACTTCGTGTAATCAGCGAACTCGTCGTCTCGGCCCTCTCACCCCCTTATTTTCGGAGATGGATAAAAATGTTGAATACAAAAGTTACAGATAATTTCCTAGGGTTTCGAGTGCCGTTCACAGAAAAACAATCGACAATCGCGTTATCGAGATATAACCTAAAGTTGCGATTTTTTTAATGGAACACCCTATATACCATCGCATATTTCGTTTCCAAATCGAATTCTACCCTGAATTGATGGGTCGCACCGGGGGTCTGGGACGAGCGGTTCTCGAGTTACTCCCCGTCGTCCGAAAATCACAACTCGAAAACCGTTCGCGTCAGACCCCACATGCGACACATGAATTCAGGGTAGAATTGTCTCGCGAATTCAAAAACGCAATAATATACAGGGCGTCTCTTGAAAAAATCGCAGCTTTGGCTCATATTTTGACAACGCGACGCTTGTCTTTCACCTCCTTCAATGTTTCGGTCCTGCAAAGTTTAACGAAGCGAAAATGAAAGGAATCTTTTGTAGTCCTTTGTGGCAAACGTTTGGAATGATGAAAAGTGGAAGGAACGTGCAAGGTGTGAAGACCATCTTTCAATATTTCAAGGGCCAAACTAGTTCTTTCCTGCAGAGTTAAGCGAGACGAAAAGGAAAATCTTTTGTAATCTATTGGGCAAATGTTTGGAGTGATGAAAAGTGGAAGGCGATCGATATTTTAAAGGCGCAAGAATTAACCAAAATAAGATCGCTCAATCCGTCGCGCCGAATTGAGCGTGGCGATTCCCACATCCGTAAATCATAAACGCGCGGAGCGATTCGCTCGTCGAGGTGAGCAGATCTATCTCGCGCGCTCGTTTCGAGATGCATAATCTAATTATTTTTAGTGGCCATAAATTACGGAAACAACGATCCGAGAGGAGGAAAGCGAGAGAGGAGGACGCGGCGACTCAACGTCCGTCCGTCGGTCGGTCGGTGTGCGTCGAAAAAAACGCGATTCATAAATTTGTTACTGTAGTAATCGAAAGCTGCACTGAATATGCGCGTCGCTCGGGGCCCGGCAAAGTAACTTGTAAAGATAGATGGCCACGGCAGACAGATTAGTTAACCAGGGTTATTAATGACCGTGTTTAACCTCCACAACCCCACCTCGCAACAATGGCCGATGTTTTAACACCACATTACAAGCGATTACGGCCCGGCTGCTACGGTGTTAACCTACTCGATAACGCCGTGAAGGAACACGCAAGGTACACACACTCATCAACAGGACACCAGAACCTATTTCATCGTCGTCAAATTCATTACCCCTTCGCCCCCCCTGGATTTCATTACGATTTTCACATCGTTTGCAATTTGGGCTTCCTCTCTTCTTCACATCTTTTCCTTTTATTGCTATTTTTTTATTTGTTTTTTATTTTTATTTCAAAGTTTGTAATTTGCCTTAAGCAACAACGTCGTAACCAAAAGTAACTCTTTTTTTCTTAAATTAATAATAATTGAATAATTACAGTAAATAGTTTGTACGATGTGCAGAGCCAGCAACAATGATTGAAAGTCACGTGGTTTCTCCTTTATTTCCTAGTTACAGATGAATGCGAATCAGTCGAAGATCACTTGATCTTCAAACGTTGTTGATCACTCTATATAAGTCAATTAATTAATTATTGAAACAACAGTTTGGGTCGCAACATCGCGCGGCCAATTTTTAATCTCAAATTACTTTATTGCCATTATTCTTTTTTTTTTTAATTTTATTGCTATGATTTTTTAAATTTCTTGCTGTTATTTGTCGTTACTATTTTTTATTTTATTGCCATTACCATTTCTTAGTTTGTTATCATTACTATTTTGATCTTATTGCCATTACTATTTTCTTATTTTATTGCTATTATTTTTTAAAATTTTTATTACTACGTATTACTGTTCATTTATTTTTCTTAAGTTTCTAGTTGATCAGCAACAATTTTTTTGTTGCAAAGAGACAAATCTAAGTATGTAATAATAAACTTACGGGTAAGCGCGCCATCTACGCAAGTACAAGCGAACTATGAATTGTTTAAAGTGTCGAAACTGCAACTGATTTATTTACTTGCTTTTAATTGTTTGGTTTCTGTGACGTCACTATTATTTTACTTTATTATTTCCAGTTGTGGCGCCATCTGTGAAAACTTTCGCGGAACACAAATAAGAAATAAATCGATATCAGTGGCGCCATCTAAGAGAAGTCTCCCCTAATCGCGTTCCTTCCTTAAGCGCCGACTTTGAT
This sequence comes from Dorcus parallelipipedus, assembly GCA_958336345.1. Taxonomy (NCBI): domain Eukaryota; kingdom Metazoa; phylum Arthropoda; class Insecta; order Coleoptera; family Lucanidae; genus Dorcus; species Dorcus parallelipipedus. The sequence goes on from OY284479.1 coordinate 47,752,503, forward strand.
ATAAAATAAAGAAAAAAAAATTGCTCGGTGTCTCCCTGAGCGGTAATTTCAAATTTGCGCGATTAAAAAAAAAAGACGTAACCAGCGCCATCTACGTAAATACAAATGAGCTATGAGTTGTTTAAAGTGTCGAAACTGCGACTGATTTATTTATTTGTTTTTAATTGTTTGGTTTCTGTGACGTCACTATTATTTTACTTTATTATTTCCAGTTGTGGCGCCATCTGTGAAAACTTTCGCGGACCACAAATAAAAAAATAAATCGATGTCGGTGGCGCCATCTAAGAGAATTTTCCGCTAATCATGGTTTCTTCCTTAAGCGCCGCCCACCTTGATTATAAAATAAAGAAAAAAAATTGCTTCGGTGTCTCTGAGCGGTAATTTCAAATTTGTGCGGTTAAAAAAAAAAGGACGTAGCCAGCGCCATCTACGTAAATACAAATGAACTATGAATTGTTTAAAGTGTCGTAACAGTGACTGATTTATTTACTTGCTTTTTAATTGTTTGGTTTCTGTGACGTCACTATTATTTTACTTTATTATTTCCAGTTGTGGCGCCATCTGTGAAAACTTTCGCGGACCACAAATAAAAAAATAAATCGATGTCGGCGGCGCCATCTAAGAGAATTTTCCGCTAATCATGGTTTCTTCCTTAAGCGCCGCCCACCTTGATTATAAAATAAAGAAAAAAAATTGCTTCGGTGTCTCTGAGCGATAATTTCAAATTTGCGCGATTCAAAAAAAAAAGACGTAGCCAACGCCATCTACGTAAATACAAACGAACTATGAATTGGTTAAAGTGTCGAAACTGCGACTGATTTATTTATTTGTTTTTAATTGTTTGGTTTCTACTACGTGGGTATTATTTTACTTCATTGTTTCTAGTTGTGGCGCCATCTATGAAATCTTTCGAGGACCACAAATAAAAAGTAAATCGATACCGGTGGCGCCATCTAAGAGAAATCTTCCCTAATCACGTTTCTTAATTAATTAAGCGCCGACTTTGATATAAAATAAAGAAAAAAAAATTGCTCGGTGTCTCTGGGCGGTTATTTCAAATTCGTACGATTTAAAAAAAAAAAGAAAACGTAGCCTGCGCCATCTATGTAAATATAAAAGAACTACCAATTATTTAAAACGTAAAAACTGTGATTGTTAATTAGCAGTGATTTTTTAAATTTTATTGTTATTATTTTTTTAAATTTATTATTATTTTATTTATTACGATTGCTGTTATTTTTTCATTTATTTCTTATTTCTAAATTGCGACAATTTTTTTAAATAATTGAGATAAATAATAACGACAGAGCGAGGAACAAAGATTGAAGGTCACGTGGTTTCTCATTTGTTTCGCAGTTACGGGTCGATCGGAGATCACGTGATTTTCAATCATTGGCAAGGCATCCAACCAATTCGGCCATGCAACTACACAAACAAAATATACAGGCGATTGACTGGAACTGAGATCATAGAAATTCAATATAACAAATAGGGCAGACAGTTGATGATTTGAGAAGGTTTAGCATAACATCAAAATATCATTGACACCTGTCAATTAGAGATATTTTTTTATCTCGGTTTGAAAGCATCCGTCAAATAAGGAATTATAACTGACACCTGCTAGTTGGACAATCCTTGTCATCTCGCATGGAAAGCATAAAGAAATGACAAGTGCTTCTTGTTGATAGCAATGACATTCATTTCACATTGACGTTTTGACATTCCGCCAAATGAAGAACGCACTCTAAGGTAAGCCGATCTTGTCAATCTTACGCTGCCCGATTTTGAAAGCGCTTAAGATCTCGAAATATAGTTGACACCTGTCAATCGGAGATTAACTTTTTATCTCGCTTCGAAACCGTAAATGAATTGGTAAGAGAGATCTGCGCTTCACATTGATGGTAATAAGAATGGCGTTGCTTCTCGTTGGTAGAAATGACGTTCATTTCACTTTGACTCTTTGACATTCCGCCAAATAAAGAACGCACGCTAAGGTAAGCCGATGTTGCCAATCTTACATTGCGTGATTTTGAAAGCGCTTGCGAGTTTCACGCGAGCTTGAAAGCGAGATATTAAAATATAGTTGACACCCGTCAATCTCGCTTTGAAATCAGAAAAAAATTGGTAAGAGAGACCTGCGCTTCACCCTGATCACAATGACGTTTATGTTACTTAGCGATTTTGAAAGCATTAATTGACACCTGTCATTTGGAAATTTACGAAGTGTGAAGGGTCTCTCTTTTACGTGCCTACGTCGCGTCTGTTGCGTTGCCTATGTTCTCACTTTCAGACAACAACCTGTATACGTTCGATTTTCTTCCGGCCCAGTTTTACAATCGTGGGATAAGGACGGAACAGCTGTTCGCCGAATATCCCTCCATGTCTACGCCACGCCCACGTCACGTTATTCTAAGAATAACGCTTATCCGACGACTATAAAATCGGGCCCAAACGTTTTAAATAATAAATTGATTCGAGCTTGTAGCAGGATTGAAATTTGAAGGACGCCAATTTTCTTCCTCCTAACCCCCCCCCCCCCGCCCCACCTACGCGCGTCCAAAGAAAAATAGTAAAATATTGTGTGTACAGGGGTCGCTTTGCTCACTTTTTACATTTCGCTTCTTTGAGTCGCTGATCGTAGGTTTTTTTTTTAAATTTTTTTTTTGGTTGAGTTTGGTGAGATTTTTATACGGGATGTTTGAGAAAAAAATTGAATCTGCGATGTTTATCTCCGAGAAACCAATTAAAGAGGAAGATGATATCATCGGAGATTTCGATATGAAATAAATCATCGCGTCAGAAGAAATAACATAGGGGGTGCGCGGTGTGAACTGTGACGCGCACCCCCGTACGGCCGGGGCCCCCCGTTGATTAGCCAAAAAAACTCAGTGCATTTTATAATACGCACTTTATTTTATAAGAAGTGTAATGAAAACGTTCGGCCGCGGGCCGTGTCGGTGCCACCGTCGCGGGCGAGCGGGCCGTCCCGGGCCGGGCGCGCAGAGGCCGCCGGCCGCTCCGCTTCGCCCCTTCCCACCCTGCGCCCGACTAGAGAGGTTAGTGTTTTTAATTTAGAACGTGTCAACGATAGCCATGATAGATGATTTGGTGTGGGCTTTACAATCGCCGTAAAAAAGGGGGAATTAATTGTTTTCGAGGTGTGCTATAGTTCTATGATGACGGTATTCCGATTAATTTCGTTTTGTTTTAATCGATTTATTATAACGTAGGTGTTTAATTTGAACGGGGCATGAGTTATGGCCTTCAATAACACTAATTCAAGCTCGCGATGTGCCTGTCGACTGGTTTTTACACGACGACGACGACGATTGACCGGCGCTCGATTAAAACATTAATTAAACTTCTCTCTACTCTTCTATACGTATTTATCTATAGATACATTTTTTTTGTCTTTTTTGAAAAGAAACACGAATTAAATTTACCAACAAGACTACACCGAAATTTAATGTTTCAATTATACAGGGTGTAACTGAATAAAAAAGCAAAAATTGTAGAGGTGATTCCTCGGCCAATTTTAAGTAAAAAAGTTCTCATGAACAAGTGGCCTAAGTTGTTTCGTTTTCGATGTAGAGGGCAACGAAGTTGCTTTTGTTTCTTCAAACTTACCTTGTACATTTAATAATAATAATAACAATAATAATAATAATAATAATAAGTTTATTAAGCACGAAAATAACAAGTAATTGTACACAAAGCTATTAACCAAAAAGAAAGGAGATTCTATGCTTAAATGGTGAAGGGTCAGATGCATCAGATTTCTTGCAGCGATTCAACGAAGTTTGGTACCATCGGGTCCAAAGAAAAGTAAACCTAACCTTGCCAAGCTTTGCACGCTGTATATAGCAAACGAAGCATTTTACACCACGTGTAGGAACTTTCTTGCCGGGAATCGTCCCTTGAATTTTTTAAAACTTGTTCAGTTACACCCTGTATACATATAAAAATGTAAAGGGGAAAAATAATAAGAAATCTTTTTTCGCTGTTACGTTACGGGAACTTTCATCGAAAATATCGAGTTGCATGGGTTTCTTGATTAAACTGTAAAATAATTAATGCGCCAAAACTAAATCGATTAATCAATCGATGCGGAGCGAAACGGGCAATGAATCACTGCGTGTACGCAGTTATTAAAGTTAATTAAAAGTCGGATATAATTCACTTGCTCTCTCGCCTAGCGCGCTAAATAATTCATCTCGTAAAAGCGCCACCTTGCGGTTTTAATCGGAACGACGACGTCTTTTTTTTGCCATCGCCGCCGCGCCGTCTCTAGCGCCTCATTTATTTAAATTATGCGGCGTTCCGAAAGCGGATAACGTTCCATTTTTTTATTATTTATTTTATTTCTGTGTGCACTTGGACTTGGAGAACCAAATTAATAGTTGGCGTATATCATTTCTTTCTAAGCGCACTTTTCAAGCGAAAATTGAAAGTACGTTATCTGAATTGTATATAATCTTGATTTGGGTACACCACAAGGCCCTCTTATATTTCGTTTCTTTATGAATGATCCACCTCAATATATTACAAAAGGTAAAGTCCTTATGCACGCCGATGACACTTCAATTATGGTTGCCGAGCAAAATTGGGGGCTTGCTGTGGACTGTATAAAGCAAATTATTATTTAAATTATTAATTTCCTGGTGCCAGAAAAACGGACTCATTGTTAATAGACATAGAAGAAACGGTACGCGTTGAATTTCATAGCAAACACAAAAAACCGAATAACTCATTTTTTTATCATGAATGGTAAAACTTTAGAATACAGCAATCAAGTAAAATTCTTAGCACCAATTGCTGATATAATCACTTGCGACAACTTTTTTTTTAACACCCAGTAGATAGTAAATAGCTGTTGCGGAATGAAAAATCACAGCGTATAATCAACTTCCCGATCAAGGTTATCTTGACATCGAATCTAAATTCTAACAATTTACAGTACAGCGCCATCTATTGGCAAATGAAAGAATCAAAAGTTTTATCGTTGACTAAGAGATGGTGCTGGCTGTCAAGGTTTACAGATGTCTTCAAATAATTTGCAATAAACCTTCTTTTGTAAGATGCATTTTATAATTTTTCTTTTTTTTTTGTTTCAAATTTTTTCAGCTTTTTCAGCGATCAAAATTATCTGACTGATACCATCATAATCGTAACTAATATCAACGACACAAAATTCATCGTCGTGTTAATAGATGGCACCGTAACCAACACGTCAAAAGTTGTGTCGTTTGTTAAGAGAAGGTGCTCTCAACAGTTTAAAGATAATCTTCAAACAATGTTGACAATAACCATCTCCCATTTTCTTCTAAAATGTGTATTTTATTGTTTTCTTCTTTAACTTCTTCTCTCAGCGATCAAGTCGTAAGTTAATCTTGTGATAAATTGTGATAATATCAAATTTTGTTATCATTTATCTCCGTTCATGATGTCTGTTTCTTTCTTTCTTTTGTCAACCTTGATCAAGTTTGATTTTTCTTTTGTTTCTGTTTGTCATTTCGTAAGTCGACCTTCTTTCAATTTAGCTTTCTTTTTTATTAATTTATTATGTTGTGTTTTCAGTCTCCGTTATTGTTCTTTTCAATGGAACAAAAATAAAATTAATTGTCATTTAGTTCGAGTTTCATTCGTTTCCTTTTATTACTTGTAAAATAGTTCCGTTCATTTTTTTTCAATTTTCATTTGTTCTTTTGCTTTTGCTGTTAGTCACCTTTTCGTTTTTGATTTCATGCGCATTTCATCTGTTATTTTTTTATTTACTCGTTTGTTTCAGTTTTCAATTCTTATGTCAATTTTTTTAACGTTTCATTATATTTTAATTTGTATTGTTAAAAGCCCTCTTCTTTTCTCTGCCTTTCTTTTCTCAACTATATCGTATAGTTATGTATTTGTTTGTTTTTTATCATTATTATGTTTCCATTTTCGTTTATTTATTTTTTTAGTGGAATTGTAAGTGCCGTCGTTTTGGATTTTCATTTTTATCTGACGTTTAGATTTTAGTTTGTTTTGCTTGACACGTTTATGTCAATTTGCAGTCGATTTTTAACTTTTTTTTTTCACAAATTTTGTTATTCTTTTTGTCAACGTACAGGGTGACTGTTAATCGTTTCGCCCAAAAAAATGTCTAAAAGAATAAGCGTTATAGATTACGGAAGAAAACAAAAATTTACCCTAAAAGCATACAGCGGCTCTGCGTACCAAATACAACGCCACGTTTTATAAAATTTATACTCCCATTTACGATAATCGGAGTATAAAGTTTTATAATTATTATTTTATTGACCACACACGATGTGACCTGGACACTCTCCTGAATTCCGTTTCATTACATGTGTAAGAGCTGGGAAAGAAAGTTTGAGTTATGTTTCATTTGCGTGATATATTTAAACGTTGTTTGTCAAAATACAGGGTGATTGTTAATTGTTTCGCAAAAAAAATGTGTGAAAGAAGAAGCGCTACGGATTACGGAAAAAAATTCCCTGAAAGCATGCTGCCACACTGCGTACGAAATACAACGCCACGTTTTTTAAATGCAGCAGTAATTCGAAGTGTAAAGTTTCAGGATTATTGTTTTATTGACTACACACTTTTTGGTGCGCAAAAAAAGTTGCAGAAAACCGGTTGAACCGGGTTTAATTATGGTGCAGGTCGAAATGTACATAGCAAAAACGGTATGCGTTGAATTTCATAGCAAACACCAAACACCGAATAACTCATTTTTTTATCATGAATGGTAAAACTTTAGAATATAGCAATCAAGTAAAATTCTTAGCACCAATTGCTGATATAATCACTCATCTTGGGAGAAACATAGAGACGAGATTTGTAGCAAACTAAAAAAAGCATATTTCACTCTGCTTCATTTGAAACATTCATTAAATGTTTCCTCTCTCATTACGCTGTTGTATATTCCGTTCCAAGTTATAATATTATTGTTTGGGGACAAGCTTCTACGAGTGATAGAATTTTCATACTGCAAAAAAGGATCATACTAACTTCATGCAGAGAAACTTTCAGTAAATTTAAATTACTCCCGTTAGCTTCAATTTATTTCTTTAATTTGTTAACATTTGTACATAAAAACATACGTAATTTCCCAACGCACATACGAATATTCATAATTATGAAACTAGAAACAACACACTCATTCGCCGAACGGCGGAAAATAACACTCAAAATAATTCATTCCGCCGGAATTTAATTAAAATTGTTTTTTTCGGTGGTCTTCGTTTTAAAAACTTCGTCAATTCCGCCGTTCGGCGGAATTTATGATTTACAAGTGTAATGTCGCTGGCGGACATATAGCCACTGCGTTAATTTTGTCACTATAACAGTGTACAGGAGTGGCAATGGAAAGATCGATATATTCCTAATTACTCGAAAAGGCTTCTCATTTGAAATTCATTTTACAAGAGGTCGCCTAAATATCTAGCAATTACTAGTTACAATAAACACAAAGCTTGAAGATCTTAAATGAAATAGATCGTTTAAAGCAGAATTAAAAAATGTTTTGATTCAAAAGTGTCACTTACGCCTTCAATGAATCCTTCAGTAACGAAATTAGCGCCATCTAGGGTTTGATCTGACGGTACAAACAAAAGTTATTCGAACTTAATTAATCGCGGGCGGTGATTGGCTGACGTTCGGAAACTAGCCTTTGTCTACGATTACAATGTAAATCGGCAACGTGTTGCTGCGAGCGATAAAATTGAAAGAGTGTTATTAATTATGTGCCTAGCCGCTTCCGCATGTGAAATAATTAACCTACAATTGATATAATAATAAAATAACTTAAAATTAATAATAACTAAGGGTCCGCGGAACGGCGTTGGTAACAGCTACTGCATTCTGTCTTCGGTCCGTGTAGTATCTATAATTTGAAACTTCACTGACTTATGTGGAAGAAAACAAAGGAACTGGGGCCTTGTCATTTCTTTTACGCCATTGCAATGCGTCCTCGGTCCGTGCAGTGTTTCAAATTGTTCAATTTTAAAAACGGTCAACGTATTTTTAATTTTTTAAACATTCGGCGATTATGACGCGGATATACGAAGTTCACATGAAAAGTAATGCACTACATTCTTTTCAGAAAAAAATTTTATACATTCTGCAAGTGCTGGGAATTTGTATTTTTTTTCTTAATATAAACATCTTTTATATTTGCAAGCCATTGCATTTGTGTTTGTTTAATACCACTGTATTCTGTCTTCGGTTCGTGTAGTGCCTGAAATGTTGGATTTCATTGTCTTGTGGAGGAAAACAAAAGAGTAGAAGCTTGTCGCCTCTTTTATGTCTTCGGTCCGTGCAGTATCTAATTTTTTTTTAATTTTAAAAATAGTCGATGTGTTTATCATTTGTTAAACACACAGCTACGATTATGGCGCGGTACTGTGTATTTTATACCGGAATTGTATGAAAATCAATGTGCCATATTTTCAAAATACAATTCGATACATATTGCAAGTGCAAGAGATTTATCTTCGGTTCGTGTAGTATCTAGCCACGGTTTTGTGGCAGAAAACGAAGGAACTGATGCGTTGTTATCGCTTTTATGCCATTCCATTCCGTCTTCGGTCCGTGCAGTATCATTTCAAAATCTTCAATTTTAAAAATAATCGACGCGTTTTCAATTTATCAAACATCTTTTCTATTTGCATGCCATTGCATTAGTGTTTGTTTAATACCACTGTGTTATGTCTTCGATTCGTGTAGTGTCTAAAATGTTGGATTTCATTGTCTTGCAGAGGAAAACAAGGGAGCCGAAGCTTGTCGTCTCTTTTATGTCTTCGGTCCGTGCTTGTTTATAATTGTTAAGCACACAGCTAAGATTATGGCGCGGTACCATGTATTTTATACCAGAATTGTATAAAAAGCAATGCGCCATATATTCAAAATAAAATTTGATACATATTGCAAATGCAAGAGATTTGTCTTCGGTTCGTGTAGTATCTATCCCCCATCTTTTCGATTTTCCTAAAAATGTGTTGCATTACAATTCATTTTCGTCTCATTTTCACTGTTGAAAACAAATTTGCTAATTTTATTATTATTACATTAAAATTTATTTTATGAAGAAAAAGGCACTTCCTAATTTCTTAATCTTATTTATTCTAGCGACCGGTTTCGGTGAAAATCACCTTCATCGGGCCTGCAAATTTGGAAAGAGAAGAAGTTTGAGTGATGATACATATTTCTTGTAGAGAAAATTGTGTATAAATACAATAAATTGAAATAAAAATTGAATTGATTGAAAATCGTGTTCATAATATTAAGTTAGAATTTTGCAAAAGAGTAATTAGATCGAAAATTGTTGGCGACAATGTGTGGAAATATAATAATTAGAAATAAATTTGAAAAATGAATAGACTGGAAAACGTGTTCCTAAAATTAGGTTAGATTTTGTAAAATACATAATTAGAGAGTTAATGTTAGTAACAAATTTTGGTAATGTTCTTGATTGATTAAGATACTTACTGCTAACGTCGAAAATAATTAATTAAAATAGAATAAATTGCAAATATTGGAGAAGAAAATAATAACGTATATGTTGCGAGAAACTGAATGAAAAAATATGTAGTGAAGTTAGTTATTAAGTGACATGAATATAGGTTCGAATTGTAATTTTAATTGGTCGTTTAGGCAAGTTATGTTATTATTTTGTTTTAATTTGTAGATTTCATATGCTTCCTGTAGTGTTAATTTGTAGCTTTTAGGGCATTCGTATAATAATTCGGTGAGGTCAAGCTTATGACCTGTTTCATGTAAATGTCTACCAACATTAGAATTTATTTTGTCTCTTATGTGTTCTTTAATCCGTTTATATTTATGTTTCTGCCTGTTTCACCTATGTATGTAGCTTTACAATTTTCACATTCTAGTTTATATACACCGCTTTTTTCAAGTTTGTTATTTTGTAAATTAGTTAGTAAATTTGTTTTTTGTGATGTGGCACATTTTATATCATACTTGTTTAGAATTTTATCTATTTTGTAATTTATTGTACCTTGAAAAGTGAGTTTTGTGTAACGTGTACGTTTATTATTATCAGAGTTAGTATTATTTAGGGTTTTGTTATTAATGTTGTTGTAGATTTTGTTTAAATTGTTTAGATTATAATTGTTGTTTGTAGCTATTTGTTTGATGTAATTTATTTCTTTGTTTTTATTTTCTGTCGATAGGGGAACGTTTTTTATTCGATTAAAATAATATTGGAAAGCTTGCTGTTTGTTTTTATGTGGATGGTTTGAGTTGTGTGGTATTATGATATCTGTGGTATCATTATATATGGTATATATTAAAATTAAAATTGTTGTCTTTTTTAATTGTTAAGTCTAGGAAGTTTAATGTGTTATTATTTTCTTTTTCTATTGTGAATTTATGTAAACTGTTAATGTAGTTGTGAAATTGTGTTAAATTGTGATTATCAGTCATTTTGTAATATTTGTTATTAAATTGGCAATAATTTGCTGTTGTGGTGAGTTCAAGACCTTTTTTCTCCTGGAGTTCAGAAGGTCGCAACATGTTTTGGTTTGTAGGATAAAGACGGCCACGTTGATACACCAAACTCTATTTCGCAATAATTGTATTTTTTATTTTTACTACTTAGTTGCACAAAATTTATTTCTTCTTTTGAATTTGCAAAGGTAACGTAATTTATGAGAAAAGTTGCTTTGCTCTGATTGTGAGTTGGAAGAAAGACTAAGAAAACTCAAAAAAAAATTCAATAAACATTGGTCTTGTGATGGTCAAGTGGATATTTGGGAATTGCTGTGATCAGTTGAAGTGAATCATGTGACGTCTTTTGTCCATCATATTTTCTATTTTAATCACAATGAGAATAATCTCCAGATACTCAAATCCCCAAATTCATCACTCGTTAGAGACTTTTGGCTATTTGCACCAAACACATAAGCTGAGCATAAATTTTAATGGTTTTTATAATATGACATTTCAGGTTACACGACAGTGAATAAGTCACGTTCTAAGTGACGCTTAAATTTAAACTGAGTTTCGGGGCAAACCAGGTTTAATGTTAAAGCTCAATTTAGACGTTGCTATTTTTCTTACAAATATTTTTTCCACGCCGTAATTTTACAAAATGTCAACGTGTAATATGCAATTATTTTTCTCATTGTCGTTGACATATTACACGTTGACATTTTGTAAAATTACGGCGTGGAAAAAATATTTGTAAGAAAAATTGAGCTTTATACATTATTAATCAGACTATTCAAGGACTATCTTAACATGTCTGTAATTCTGAAAATGGGGGCTGCCCCCCTCCCCCTTCATAATGGAGACAAATATTTAATCTTTATAGAATTTGAAATAATAGGGGCATTCAACGGACACAATCGATTCACAATTGGGTCATGATTGCATACGGTTTAGCGTTCAACGCATCTGAATCGATTCAACGTCGATCGTGAAATTGTCCATTGTAAGAATTTTGCGATTCAACTGCGATTAAATATGGCGTTGCGGTTTGTATCATATTGTAGTGATTTCAATAAATATTGAATTTATTGTTAAATTATTTTTTAATCTCGGGTAGCAAATTCTTTTTTATATTAAGAAAGTCAAATCTTCTTATAAATGTTTGTATGTGTGTTGGAAATATTTTATAATTTTATATAATCGGTTCAAATACTTTGATTACGATCCTTGCAAATCGTCGTCTAAGTATTCGTTGACTAAATTAAAAATATGTGTATCTATTTATATAAAATCTGTTCAATAGGTTTAAAATAAATTACTTACGATTTTTGCAAATCGTCTACACTTTTTATTGACACAGGTTTTATTTTTGGATGTCAGATTGAATTGTCAATTAATCGTCAGAAGTTTTATTATGTTATCTAAGGCTTGTTGATTAGTTATATGTTGTTTTAATATATCACGTATTAAGTTTAATGTTTCTGGTGTTGGTATGTTGGTATATAAGTTGTTTATGTCGAATGATATTAACTGTTCGTTATTGTTATGCATGGTTGTGGATTCTAGGATGTTTATAAGTTGTATTGAGTTATTTAAAGTATGTTCAGTTTTGAAATTAGTGGTGTTATTAAATGTGTCGGTAAGTGTTTTATTTAAAAGATGGGTAGGTGAATTTATAGAGTTAACTATGGGTCGGATTGGTATGTTTGGTTTGTGGACCGTATAAACGTGGTAAAGTTGGGTTCATTGGAGTTGGAGTTTCTTCTAAGTATATCGATCAATATATTTTAAAAGTGTACTTTGAGTATTTTGAATTGTGATTTTTGTGTTGTTTAAAAAATTTGTTAAAGGATTTTGTTGTGCGTGAAATTATCATTTAGTAGAAAATTTTCTGTTTTCATTATGTAAGTATCTGTATCAATCAAGACCACACCTGCGTTCTTGTCTGCTTTTACTATGGTGATTTTGTTCTTGTGGATTTTAGATAATAAATAAGATTAATAAATAATAAATAAAAATAATAATAATATAATAAATAAGATTAAGAAATTAGGAAGTGCCTTTTTCTTCATACATTAAATTCACCTAATTATGGACTTCATTCAACAAAATTTATTTTCGTTTAATTTTCTGCTGTTCTCTTTTTAATTATTATCGCTCTTTCTTTTTTCAAATTTACAATGATTATCGATCTGATGAAGTCGCAAACCGAAAATTTATTCGAGTAATTAATTTCACCTCGATTTAAAAGAAGAGACACGAAGTGTTTGGGTTGATGACATGAATGGGAAATTGCGCAAGCCCCCTCGCCCCCCCCCCCCCGCTCGACCGGCCGACCGGTTTGCGGTCGCGAGAAGCCGTAAATGCCAGGCAAATTTAAAACACGGTGACGTCGTCGCGTCGTCGTACTTCAACGCAACGACGACAATAATAATTAATTTAATTAAAGAGCCCTCCGCGGCGCGGCGCGCCGCGCATTGTGAACGTTCACGAACGAAACGCCAGTACAATACATTGTTCGGTTAAATATCAATATATTAGCCGTTTTATTGGCCGTAATTATTGACTTGTCATAATTGCGCGAGCCCATAATGGTCCTTACATCACCGAGATTTATTTATATATTCACCATAAACGAGTTCGCATCAATAAAACAGCGACAGCCGTACAAGGTTGCGGCGGCCGACGTTTCCGAATTGATATCCCATTGTTTACGCCGATTGCCCCCCCCCCCCTCCCCCTCGAACGGGGGCTCTTGCGGTTCGCGCGCGTCGCGTCGAATCGGGAAAGTCGGTGCTGCGGTGCGTACGCGGCCTTAAAATCAAACGATTCGCGTTTGAGTGAGTGAGCTCTCTCATCTCGAGATGATAAAAATTAAAGAAAGAGAAAAAAAAAACGTACAACTTATTTGGGAGGTGTTAAACATTTTAATTTGATTTAATATCTCTCGGCCTTGCGCGGTAATTTGGGATTTTATTCGTTTGGGCGATAATTGAATAATTAAACAGTAATTTAGGACCCGGTCGTGTTGAGCCGCTCCGGGAAACGACCTGAAACACTCGCGGCTCTGTGTTTTGTTTATTAAACGTTTCGTATATGCGCGTGTGTGTTTGTCGTAATCGTAAAGAAATGACCTAACAACACTCCACAGATTTCAAAACGAAAAAAAGTTGAAATGAAATCAATTTAATTGTTCTGTTTTGATTTTTGTTTTTTCACACGCCTTAACACAAGCGTGTACCAGAAATTCGTAGCGAACGATAATTACCTATACGTCCAGTACTAAAATGTAAATTACTCGGCAGACGTTGTACTGTTTATTAAAAAAACTCAATTTAAATTAATACTACAACTTATAATTCCGTAGTTATTTTAATTTACCGACTCGCTTTTATTGCTATATTAGGTATGGTAATGAACGGCTATATTTATTTTAATAGGAAACGGCTTTTAATTGCCGTAGAATTAGAAAAGGTCGGCGCGACTTCGGCACCTTTGTCCGTCCGCCGGATTTCGGTCGGGCCCCCTGCATTTTTTCTTTCTGTTTTTTATTGACGACGACGGAACTGGCCGACTGATATAAAAATCCGAATTGGTGTTTTAAAGTTTTATGTTCGCCGGGGGCGTGTTTCATATTAATGCGAGCTTTTTTTAATGCGCCTTTTATTATCGACGCGCGATATCGTTCTTATTCGTCGGCCGTTCTTGTTAGCGTTTCTTTCTAGTTACTCAAAAACGCATTCCGAAACAATTCACCGGCGCGTGGAAAAACGTCAACAAAGAAGAGAATCCAAAATAAAGAATGCGGTTAGTTTTTTTGACATAACTAACTTTCTCTTTTCTCTCGAAAATTCTCATCCGGAAACATAAAACATGCCCGTTTTAAGCTGGGTACACAGTGGCCGGCCGCACCGTCCAAATTATTTTCAAAGGAATTAATTATCAGAACCGCCTTGACCTTCAATACCCGATACGCTATCATCTTTATTAGAATCCTTTGTTTCCTGTACAGGTTTATCTGAATTTATTACATCAAGTGAAACATTCTCCTCGCTTTCTCTTTGAGGCCATTTGGTGATCATACACCAGCATTCATTCATGTCATTCTTTCCTTCGACACTCTTTCCCTTCAAGAAATTGAAACGAAACAAACCCACTAATACAATAATACAGGATTTGTTCCTGTTCTAACCCACTAATACAATAATACAGGATTTGTTTCGTTTCAATTTCTTGAAGGGAAAGAGTGTCGAAGGAAAGAATGACGAAAATGAATGGTGGTGTATGGTCACCTAATATCTCTACAATTTACTGCTTTTTGTTTAGCACACATAATTCCATTGTCTTCTGTTGAAGAAAAACGTTCAGTTGCTTGCTTCTATGTAAAACAAAACATGTCAATAAAAGGTTCTAATTAAAGCACATAAATGTTTCTTCTCCTCTGAGTTTTTTCTCTTCTTAAATGAACCACGGAAACATCAATATGGTAGCAGAGCGCGATTCTCGTCAGTAGAATCCTGGAAAGTGCTTGTTGATTCGTTGTGGACTAGAAATTGGCGGTGATAATTATAATTTGAGATATTACTGGAAATTTGCGACGAATTTATTGTAAGCATGGAATTCCAAAGTATTGAAAAGAGATGAACGGTGGTCTGTTTGAATCGTACCAATAACATAAGCATGTGACATCAGCGGAAACCAGTCAAAATAAAGGGCCAAGGGTCATGTCAGCAAACGCAGTAATTTTGGGAAAAATGACAAAAAGAAACCGACCATCCGTCGTCGTCCGCGTCACAAAGTAGTACTCTTTAAATTGGACAAATAAACAACGCAATTCCAACCCCAAGCAAGGATGGGGCTAATCCTATATAATGAACTTGTTCGTCTGATCTGAAGATTTTAGCGGAAAGCATATTAAAAAGAAAGTTTTGGGTAAATTAGACGAACAAGGAATTGTAAATTCCTACACGTAATTATTATTATTATTATTTAAGTAGTCGCCCAACAGGAAAACCCAATTACAGGACGAAAAACACTATATACTAATCTAAGTTAAAAAAAAAACTAGAAAAGCAACTAACATACTTACAAAAAGATAAAAAGAACAAAAAACAATTATATATGTATATCAACCTACAATCTAGATAATACAAGTACAAAGCGTGTACTAAGAAATCAATTGGTTATTCTTAAAACAAACCCTAGAGATTTAGAAGCTGCAGTGACAATATGATCGATATGGTGAGAAAAACTTAACACTGAATCAAAAATAACACCCAAATCTTTAGTTAGTTATACTTTTCATAGACAGCTGTACAGCTGTATTAATATTGTAATTGTAATTAATAGGATTGAATTTCTTAGTATATGTTACGACACAACATTTACTAACATTAAAAAATTATCAGCGCACCAAGAAATAATTGTGTTTAGACACCGCTGGAGCTGGTCAGCATCCCGAGTATTTGAAACCGAAGCAAATATCTTTAAATCATCTGCAAAAGCGAGTGAGCAACATTCGAGAGGGACTAATAAATCATTAATGAAAATAACAAAGAGTGGGGGTCCCAAATTTGAGCCCTGCGGCACACCAGAGGTGGCAGGATATTCAAATGATTTAAAGCCATTGAAAAAGACGTAATTCACTCTATCAGTTAAAGAAGATTGCAGAAGACGCAGAAACGACGGAGCCATTCCCAGAGAGCTAAGTTTATTAGGAAGAAGACAGATATTTGCGCTTTACAAATATTACGCAGACGTTTAAACTGATGGATGAAAATTGAGTTATCTGTAGCCAACCATTTTTGTCTGTAATGATTTTTTAACTTTAAATTTCTAATAACGGACGCTGAAAACCAAGGAGGATGAGTAGTGGTTGTACGAGAATTATATTGAGGAACAGTACGCTCAAAAATGTTATAAAGAATCTCATTAAGTCTACTTGTGCAAATATTAACATCAGAACAGCATTCTATAGTGGACCAATCAGTATCAATAAGACTATTATAAAGTTCAATAAAATTTGTTTTACGAAAATTAAATCTTCTGGTTTGGGCAACAGGAAAAGCAGTAAGTCTTTCAAATGGTAACCAATTAATTGTAATAGCCAGTGCAGGATGGTAAACATCCTCAGCGACAAGTGGCTGATCATCATGCATGACAGTAACTTCATGTGCAATATTAGACAAAACCAAGTCAAGTAATCTAGTATCACCATTACACACCTGATTGTACCGAGTAAATTCTAAGGAATTACAAAAGTTTCGCAAAAAACGCACCTTAGGACATAAAGTGTTTACATCAATATACTTAGGAAGATTGAAATCTCCTACTATTATTAACATTTTATTGGTTGAAAAAACTTCAAGAGCTTCAAAAAAAATCTCATAATCATTAATAGACAGATTAGGTGGTATATAAAATGATGCAAGGTAGAACGTGTAAAGTGAGAACTGGCATTTACAAATAATATAATCAACTGAAGAGTTGAGTTTAAAAAAATCAGACGCATCAATAGTTTCAAATGTAATATTTCTAGAAATGCCAATGATGACACCTCCACCAGTTGACTTATTTGTGGCATGAAGATTCCTGTCACACCTTACAACATCGTATTGAGGAGGAAAGAGTTCACTGTTGTTAATAGAACAATTTAACCAGGATTCGGTAATAACAATAATATCATAAAGATGCTCACAGGTATTAAGGTAAAATTCATGAGTAGCCCACGAGCATTTTGATAAAAAAATATTTAAGTAATTGGGAATTCTGTCGGGCAAATTTAGTTTAAATTATTTGTAGACACAGAAACAATAGACTTGTAAACTATTTTTAAATTACGTTCACCATTAGAGACACGATGCTGTAATTCATTTTTGACCTTCTTATGTAATTCAAGTTGGACAGGAGTACGATCATGAGTGATAAAGCAATTGGTAAATTCAACACAATTCTTAAGCTGAGAAGAATTTCGTACCGCTTTTCTAACAGAGTTAGGAGATTTTAAGCAGACCTTGAGAGGACGACAAAGGTCCAGTTTAGTGTTATCAAATTTACCAAGACGAACAGTATAAAATTCATCCTCAATTAAACCTACCTTCTGCAAAATCTTAGGAACTAGAGCCTGATCGGCATTCGTTGTAACACATTCCTCTTTAAGACCAAATATGATGCACGTTTAACGCGTTCAATTGATTCATGTATAATTTTTTCAGAATCTAAAGAAGATGACAATGCTGAATTCTCAAATTGAGAAAATTTACTCTGTAGATCCACAACATGATTCTCCAACAAATTAATACGGCCCGTGATTGCCTTAAACTCCTGCTGAATAATCTCCTTCACGTCTACCTTAATTTCGGACTTGAACTGAGCAAATTGTCGCTTAAAAATTGATTCAATAACAGAAACAGACAACTGATCTTTATTAGAAGATGTGCCATATACAACAAATAATTTATCGAATTGCAAATTTACGCAATCAAAGAAAGTAACAAATAAATAAAATAATCACTACATATAGAGTGAAAGCTCCTCCAAAATGGTATATGTTTCAAAAAGAAAAAACCACTTCTGAATCCTCAAAAAACACGTAAAAATCAGAGAGACAAACAAACACGTGCACACGCTACGACACAGCACACAATTAATGTGTTAAATTAGCAAAAAAAAGAAAAACCGAAAAATTAACGTGGCATTATTTTTGGCCGATTTTTGTTTTCATAATCGAAACAAATAGGTTAAATTCAGTAGCTCCCTGTATACATAAACCTTTCAAAAAAGAAAAACAATCGAAAACTATTAGTTTACTGTGATATTCACGTTTAGTTTTTTGTATTAAGTTGTGACGATATTTTAAACTAATTAAAATACTTTAATTAAGAATTATACATAAAGAAAAACGTTTTCCGTTTCCATTTGCTTAATAGAAAAGCGACGACTTCCTGGCGCATTTTTAAAACAATAAAATCTGTACCTATTGAAATAATAACCTTCGCCGAAAGCAGAACGTGATTAAAATAAAGTGAAACAAAGATCGTACAATCGCCTTTCATTCGAAAAGAAAAGCAAAAGTCCTTCTATCAACCACCCTCTTGATATCATCTTACATGCGCTGAAAACGCTTGCACGCTAGCCAGTCCCTGGTGGCTCGTTGTAGGGTGCGCACGTGAGGTGCCATTCTTGTGTTTTGCAATTCATTTGGCTGAAAACGCCTGAAGATGAATAATAACGGATTCTAAAAATCCGCCATCCCTACACTCGTAAGCATTGTTTAACGCTCGTCCAAACCTAGTCCCAGCAGTTTGAGATTAGGTAAACCCGGCGTGTACTTGGGCGTGGTTCAAAGTGTAACGCACGTGTTCTTTTCTTTTAGGTTTTGTTTCTTTGTTTGTATTGGTTTTACGTTTTTACTACGATCTTTGGCTACCCAAACCGCAGGTGTTGATTTCGGGGGCTCCTCCATCTTGAAATTACCGCAAGGTCAGTGCGACAACGGTTACATTCACCGCC
The DNA here is from genome assembly GCA_958336345.1 of Dorcus parallelipipedus. Classification (NCBI taxonomy): domain Eukaryota; kingdom Metazoa; phylum Arthropoda; class Insecta; order Coleoptera; family Lucanidae; genus Dorcus; species Dorcus parallelipipedus. Next base: position 47,771,466 of record OY284479.1, read on the forward strand.
ATTGCTTCCCCGTCTGCCCGGACTCGAACTCACTCGACCGCTGTTGGCGAATTTTGTCGCGAGGGGTCGCTGGGAACTGCGATACGATCGACTATTAACTTGGCAGTGGAAACCAGTAAGCAAACAAAAGACTTTCTTTTTATATATAAAAAAAACATTTTTCAAACAGGGTGTCACTGAACTTGAGGTCTTTTATAAAACTGTACGTGTAATTGTTTTTGGTCAATTCCTATGTCCGCTGTCTTTTTTTATCACATAAAAAAGGCGGTAACTTGGCGATGAAATGAGTAAAGGAACAAAAGACGATCGCCTTTTTTATACAAAACGAAAAAAAAATCAGAAAAAAAGTAAGTGTTAAATAGGGTGCAACTGAACTTGAGTCTTTTATAAAAAAAACTGTGCGTGTAATTGTTTTTATTTCCTGTTTACTTAATTATTTTAATTTTAAATCCAACTTGGCAATAAGAAACAAGTAAAGAAACAAAAAAAAATGGTCGACTTTTTATACAAAAAAAAAATCATGTAATTCTTTAAGTAGGTGTTATACAGGGTGCCACTGTACTCGAGTCTTTTACAAAACTGTACGTGTGATTATTTTTGGTTATTTCCTACGTTAAGTTTATTTTTTATTATGTTATAAATCCGTATGAATTTTTATTGCCGTCTATTACAATAACTCGGCGATTCGCACGATTTTCTTTTTCCTTTTTTTCACTATAATACGACGACAACGAAAAGAAACCAGAACATTGGCTCCTTTTTATACATAGAAACATCAAACAAAAATTTTGATTAAAAATATTGACAGTTGGATTATACAGGGTGCTAGTGTGCTTGAGTCATTTATTAATGTGTTTTTTTTTTATTTCTTATGATTCTTACTTTCTTTTACGTTAATCTAACAATAAAAACCAAACAAAAGACAGATGTTTTTTTAAATAAAAACGTTGAAGACAATTTTTTGAACACAAATATTAAGTGTTGGATTACTTAGCGTGTTACTGTACTTGCACAACCTATTTCTTATTAAAAAAGAAAAGAAAACCAGCTACTGCCGAGGTTTTTTTTAGCCGACTTGAAATTTCAATAAATAAGTCAAGTTCGGTAGTACCCTGTATACTGTAATTTTTTTTTTAATCTAAAATTCAAAATTTTTTGAAAATTTTCCCCGATTTCTTCCAAATTTTTGGTCGTGACCTTGACCTCTGAGACGCCTCGTTCTCGAAATTCAACGTTTTTTAAAGTTTTCTCAATTTTTCCTATTTTTTTTGCGTCGACCGTAATCAGAAAAAAAAATGTAAAAAGGGCGCGAATTTCGAATTTCCCGGTCGCTATTAAGTCGGCGCGAAATTTGAATTTTAAAGGCGGGCGAATTTTGAATTCTCTTCGTTTCAATGCCGACACGAACTTAAACGACCGAACGTTTCGAACTAGTTCGAATTTCCCGTCCGTTTACACGTTGGCGCGAGATTCGAATTTTAAAAAGGCGCGCGCGCGTATTTTGAATTTGCCGGTCGCTCTTAAATTGGCGCGAAATTCGTCTTTTAAAGGCGCGCGAATTTCGAATTCTATTCGTTTCAGTCGGCGCAACGCAAACTTGAAATTCGTTGCACTGAATAACGATTAACAAATGAATAAAAAAACGAATATAAATGAATAAAAAATCGCCGTCGCCATCATTGAGGTAACAAATTCTTTTTTCGTTCAAACGACCGAACGTTTCAAACCAGTTCGAATTTCCCGGCCGCTTCTGATTTGGCGCGAAATTTGAATTTTAAAAGCGCGCCAATTTTAAATTCTATCGTTTCTATTCTATTGTTCTTGAAAATGACTTTTTTTAAGGTTAAATAAGAATGCGAAAAATTTTGCTTTGAATCTTGTTTTATTAAACTGCAAACTAACGAACGAGCAAATAAACAAAAGCACGTCGCCACTGTACACACAGACAAGAAACCCTTCTGTTCAAATAACCGAACATTTTAATTTCCCCGCCGTTTTTAAATGGCGCGAAATTTGAATTTTGAAAGCGCGCGAATTTTGAATTCGTTCGTTTCAATTCGCGCAACACACTGTTGAATTTTGTTCTACTAAATACCGAATGAACAAACAAAGAGCGTAGTCGACGTCGTTAAAAAAAAAAACTTTTTTTTGGCTAACCGAACATTTGAAGTCAGTTCGAATTTCCCGGCCATTTTTAAGTTGGCGCGAAATTTGAATTTTGCAAGCTTGCAATTTTTTTTGCTGAATATCAAATAATAACAAATGAATGACGAAAAGCGCCGTCACCACTGTCGAGGAACGAATTCTTTCGTTTAAACAACCGGACGTTTCAGACAAACAAAAAGCGCAGTTGTCATTGTCGAGAGAAAAAAATCTTTTGTTTAAATTTTAAACGACCTAATATTTCAAATCGGTTCGAATTTCCCGGTCGTTTTTTTTTAAATTGGCGCGAACTTTGAATCTTACGAGCTTGCAATTTTTATTTTTTTTTGCTAAATATCAAGTTAAAACCAATGAATAACGAAAGGCGCCGTCACCACTGTCGAGGAACGAATTCTTTTGTTTAAGCAACCGAACGTTTCAGACAAACAGAAAGCGCAGTTGTCATTATCAGACAGAGTTTAAATTTTAAACGACCTAATATTTCAAGACGGTTCGAATTTCCCGGTCGTTTTTTTTTTTAAATTGGCGCGAAATTCGAAATTCAAAGGCGCGCGAATTTTGAATTCCGTGCGTGTTTCAAACTGACGCGACGCAATCTAGAACCTTTTAAGACAACAGACGTGGACTAACAAACGAACGAATAACAAAAGCACATCGCCATTATTTATAGACTTATGTTCATAATGAGCGAACGTTTGGATTTCCCACCGTTGTTAAATTGGCGCGAAATTTGAATTTTAAAGGCGCGCTAACTTTGAATCCTATTCGTTTCGAACTGACGCGACGCATCCCGGAACCTTGCAAAACAACAGACGGCAAACTAAATTTAAATAAACAAGCCAAGTTTAGTAGTAGCCTGTATACTGTTGACTTTAAAAAAAAAAAACAGTCGAAAAGTTAACAAGGCAAGGCACGGCACAATCGAAAATTAACATGGCATGATTTTTAGTCGGCTTGGAAATTTAAACAAATAATTTTGGGCCGGATTTAAAATTTAAATAAATAAGGGAAAAATCGAAAAATTAACGTGGCATTATTTTTGGCCGATTTTTGTTTTCATGATCGAAACAAATAAATTAAATTCAGTAGCTCCCTGTATACATAAACCTTATTATCATCATTAAAATTATTATCATCTATTAGTTTACTGTGATATTCACGTTTAGTTTTTTGTATTAAGTTGTGGCGATATTTCAAACTAATTAAAATACTTTTATTATGAATTATACATAAAGAAAAACATTTTCCGTTTCCATTTGCTTAATAGAAAAGCGACGACTTTCCGGCGCATTTTTAAAACAATAAAATCTGTACCTATTGAAATAATAACCTTCGCCGAAAGCAGAACGTGATTAAAATAAAGTGAAACAATCGCCTTTCATTCGAAAAGAAAAGCGTCTTTTTCCTTGCTTTTTTATGGCAGTTTTCGCTGGGAAAGTGACAAATCAAAATCAAAAAATCCACAATAAAAATAAAACGTGTTCCGGTGGAACACTTGGTGAGTGCTTTTGGGTCATGTTTGAAACTGACCGGGCGATTTTATTTTCGTGTACCTACCGATCGTTTCCTTGAAACTTATAAAAAGTGACGAAGAAGAACGCAATAAGACAGAAACGGCTGCACGTATAAGAAAATAAAGTCCTACCTAAACGCGCGTGAAATGTGCGCATTTTCCAGCTCAAAATGAAACGTACGGTATGTACGACGAAGTCTGAATTTAAAACAATTGAGCTCGTGATGTTAGTAGCGATTTAAAGTCCCCCATAAATCACGTCGCGTAAAAGAGATCGATAAAGAAAAAAGGCGCGAGAGGGCCCGAAGTGTTTAAGCGCATTTTTAAAGCGTATCATAAAAGGCATGCCACACACGACGCATTAATAAAAAGGGCAAACAATGAAAAAGTGAGAATGACATACGTGGAAAGGCGTAAAGCCTAATAAAACAAAACGGCGCAGCATACACTTACGGGCTCGGATCCGGCCGCAGAGTGTGCATTATACGTTTCAGATGCAAACGAGGTGGCCATATTGTTTATAAATGCAGTCCGAAGAATGACTCTCTTTGTAAACACACGTATATATTATCAGTTAACGAGCTCGCGCTAACAGAGTCTAGTTTCATGTGTACGAGATCACTAAACAGCCGAGGTGCTAAATGGTTACATCAAATATCCACTGACCTCTTGTAAGTCGAGTTTAGCCATCTCGATTAGCACGATCCCACACGCACACTATTTTCACTTGTTCACAAAACAAAAAACGAAAAAAACTCACTTTTTTCTCTTCGCTCCTGAAAACGACCGGTGCGTTCCTGACGCCTCATTGAAATCACCACGACGGCGCTGCGCGTTTCCAAAATCATTGTTGTAATCCTGACAGTTCCGAGTAAAACGCAGGTACTTTCGCAAGGGGGGCGGGCGGGGGCGAGTTAATAGTCGTCGCGTCGGGGGGGTGCAACATCAGGGTTGAGAATCCGTCGACTTATACTCCCGTTTAATCGCCGCTCGTTTTCATCGCGTTAGCCGTGACGAAATTACCCGCCGGATTTGTTCGAAACGCTCGAGATTTTATTATGTTGTCGTTGTCGTTGTTGTATGTACCTGCCGTTCGGGGCGTAAATAACCGCCGCGTAATTTAGCGTTGGCGAAACGGGCATGTCAATTGAGAAGTCGTTAACGCGGAATCGATTCGTCTTAAAGGATCGCGTCGACGTCCTTAACCCTTCTAGGTATATGTACGAGAGGCGGATCGCACAACTTAAAACGATCAAACTCGTTTCTCGAGAATATTTGCGAAAATCGTCTGAAATTCTCCAATTTTGGGAAAGAATGCGCAGATGACCGACGATTCTCTCACTTCTGGTGAAGTGTGAGATAATCAAATCGTCAACAGAAGAAAAAAAAACAAAAGAATGATGAGGTACGAAGAAATTAACGAACAAGAAATAAAGAGAGATTGCTGGAAAGCAAGGACCGACGAGAAAACAAAAGCGGACGGAAAGAGACAACGTGCTTCACGCTTTGAAATAAAATACACCCGGTTTTAGTTGCGTTTGAAAGTGAATCATTATTTAAAAACTACGTTTCAGCATCTTTTAAGCGGCACAACGTCGATAACCAGTAAGATTCATAAAATCATTACCTTCGACCGATACACAACTGTCATCGGCATAATTTAATGTTTTACGAAACAAATTCTTTGTCGACGACGAAACATCATTCATAAATAGAGCGAAAAGCAGTGGTCCTAAGACACTCCCTTGAGGCAGGTACTCCACATATAGTCTCCATCAAGGGAGATTCATTTGTTTCCATATTATAATTAAAACAACCTTCTGGTACCTCCTTGTACGTGTAGTAAGGATGGAATGGAACGAATCGAAATATGCGATGATATATAGGGTGTTCCATTAAAAAAATCGCAACTTTCGGTTATATCTCGATAACGCGATTGTCGATTGTTTTTCTGTGAACGGCACTCGACACCCTACGAAATTATCTGTAACTTTTGTATTTAGCATTTTTATCCATCTCCGAAAATAAAGGGGTCAGAGGGCCGAGACCACGAGTTCGCTAATTATACGAAGTAAAAGACGCCATCTCTCTTTTATTATCGAAATTAGAAGCAAACATCAAATATAAAACTTGTAGCCGCTTTGTTGTAGCGTCGAGAGCCGTTCACGTAGAGACAAAGTTGCGATTTTTTCCATGAGACGCCCTGTATATTATTACGTTTTTGAATTCGCGAGACAATTCTACCCTGAATTCATGTGTCGCATGTGGGGTCTGACGCGAACGGTTTTCGAGTTGTGATTTTCGGACGACGGCGAGTAACTCGAGAACCGCTCGTCCCAGACCCCCGGTGCGACGCATCAACTCAGGGTAGAATTCGATTTGGAAACGAAATATGCGATGATATATAGGGTGTTCCATTAAAAAAATCGCAACTTTCGGTTATATCTCGATAACGCGATTGCCGATTGTTTTTCTGTGAACGGCACTCGAAACCCTACGAAATTATCTGTAACTTTTGTATTTAACATTTTTATCCATCTCCGAAAATAAGGGGGTCAGAGGGCCGAGACAACGAGTTCGCTAATTACACGAAGTAAAAGACGCCATCTCTCTTTTATTATCGGAATTAGAAGCAAACATCAAATATAAAACTTGTAGCCGTTTTGTTGTAGCGTCGCGAGCCGTTCACGAAGAGACAATCGAGCAACGCGTTGACGAAATACGAGCCAAAGTTGCGTTTTTTTCAAGACACGCCCTGTATATTATTGCGTTTTTGAATTCGCGAGACAATTCTACCCTGAATTCATGTGTCGCATGTGGGGTCTGACGCGAACGGTTTTCGAGTTGTGATTTTCGGACGACGGCGAGTAACTCGAGAACCGCTCGTCCCAGACTCCCGGTGCGACCCATCAATTCAGGGTAGAATTCGATTTGGAAACGAAATATGCGATGATATATAGGGTGTTCCATTAAAAAAATCGCAACTTTCGGTTATATCTCGATAACGCGATTGCCGATTGTTTTTCTGTGAACCGCACTCGAAACCCTACGAAATTATCTGTAACTTTTGTATTTAACATTTTTATCCATCTCCGAAAATAAGGGGGTCAGAGGGCCGAGACAACGAGTTCGCTGATTACACGAAGTAAAAGACGCCATCTCTCTTTTATTATCGGAATTAGAAGCAAACGTTAAATATAAAACTTGTAGCCGTTTTGTTGTGGCGTCGTGAGCCGTTCACGTAGAGACAATCGAGCGACGCGTTGGCGAAATACGAGCCAAAGTTGCGATTTTTTCCATGAGACGCCCTGTATATTATTGCGTTTTTGAATTCGCGAGACGATTCCACCCTGAATTCTTTTACACAAAATAGTTGGCAGTAGATAACAGCTGGTAACGCATGACTTTTCCAAATGGTAAGATTAAAACGCTCAAGCGCAGCTGATATTAAAAAAAGAAACGTCAAGGTCAGGATGTCTTTCTTTCTTCTTCTTCTTCGTACTGGGTTTCTTATTCCATCAGATTTCTTTCTCCTTTCTGTTACCAACCTTGCCAAATGAAGGTTTGTTTCACATTCCGCTTCCGATTCAGCTTGAATCTTTTTTACTTCCAATTTCTGGTACGCGACGTTCACGTAGGTTGTCATAAACAGTTGGTACCAGACAGCAGTTGGTAACGCATGACATTTGCAAAATGGGACGTGAAGATTAAAATGTTCAAGCGCAATGGACGTAGAGAAGAAGACAAAAAGGTTTATTTATCAATATTTCTATTTGTTCCAAGAGGATTGTTTGATCCAGTTCGATGAAGAAGTAATAAATGAATTATTACTGGGGCTGCTACGATAAATGGGAGAAGGAAGTGACGTGTAAAAAATCGCGTTAAGGTTGCGTTATCAACTGCGAATCCCCCTCCCCCCATAATCATTGGACAATTAGGGTTCCAATATAAGGGATGGCTGAGAGGAGGTTGGTAATTATTGTTGCTCCTCAGAAAGATATTTGTCCTCGTGGGAGGACATATCCAAGAAAAGCTGTTGCTAGTGTAACGTTGCCTTTTTGGTAATCAGGTTTGCACCAAGAAGTAACGTATACTTAAGGGGTTGCAGGGTGTAGTCAGAATTAAGATAGTACAAAACACATAAGGTGCATTTATTGGGGTTACAAATATTCTTACATGACTGTAGCGGTATTTTACTTTAGATGACAAAAGTTCGCTTATCTTGACCAGGATCTCGTCGAACGCGGAAACGTTTGAAGGAGATGACGAGTCAATAAGGGAATTGTTAATAATTTTGGTTATTTGGGAAATTTTTTGAATTAGTGTTTTCATAACATAAAATTATTAGCACGTGAATGATTGCATAAGTGGCGTCATCTGTCGGTCACATCTCAAGATAGCTCGATTGGTTCAAATCGACTGAAGAAAAAGAAGAAGAAGAAGTTGCAAGCAAGGTTCGACGGTTGACACAGAAATTGGCATTATCTACGAATCCGACGGTAAGTGGCGCCACCTGTCGGCCACTTTCGAATTTAAAAACGATCCACTGATTAATTCTGAGTGAGAAGTTGCAAGGAAACTTCCGTTTTCTTTTCGAATTTCGCCGTAAATTTTCAGAAAACTCGTTTACACTTCTTAGCGAACCGTTCAAGGTTCAAGGTCATTTACTTTTGTCGGCCCAGGATGGGCGCCCTGTTCTATTTAAAAAAAAAAAACTTGTTTTATCGTGTGTCGCCTCTCGACGCCATCTCTTCATCCTGATGGTTGCGAATCAGTCTCGACGATATTGCCACTTTTTCGAGAAAGACATTTATGTGCAATGCCCCTCCCCCCTCCCCCCTACAAATTGTGAACGTTCGAGTTTGCCGCCAACTTTGCACGTAGTTTGCTTCTGGTCTCAGGAGGCGAATTACTCGATCAACTTCTCCCCCTTGGGTGCCGCCAAATTTGATAAGTGATGGGCCCAGGATATGAGGATTGTTTCCAACTACTTCCCACAATCACGCTAACGTTTTATGTTAAATAAAACTTGAGCTTTTTGTTTCTTTATTAAAATATAATCTAATTGAGTTTTGTTTTCTTCGTTTCTTTCGTTTTCTTCGTTTCTTTCGTTTCCTTTTCGCTTTTCGCCTTTTGTGTTTGTGTCTGTTCTACCCATCTGATTGATCTCTTTTGTTTTTGTTTTTAAATAACTCCCTCGTTGGTTGTCACCAAATTTACTTTAAACTCGACAGCCTCGGCCTTACCTTGACCAGGTGACAAATTCTGCGCTGTATCTTCCAACCAGCTTTCTCGCTCTCGGCCAGCAACAGTGAGATGAGGGTGGGTCTAACATGATGTTAAATTATTATTAAGGGCGCCGGGACGGATCTACCCAGCCGATAGACAAACAACCTCGTCGGCATCCCCGAACCGACTTGATCGTGCAGAAGGCCAAAACAAAACTTGACTCACTGGTTAGGCGTAGAGAAAATACGCTCGGCCGCGAGGATTGAGTCTACTCGGCGTGAGTCGAACTCCGGGTAGCGCGGCAATACGTAAAGCGTGAGTTAGGAGTAGAGCCAAACGTAAAAGTCCGAATAGAAAGAAATAATAGACCCGTTAGCGTCCAAAATGGCGTCAGACAATTCGCACAATTTTCACCTGAGATTTGTGGTTTTCTCAAGCTCGGAATGGAGCTAAAATACCGCCCCCCTCCCAAAACTCAATCGGCGGTGCACTAGGGGAATTTCGGGTTTTGAAAAAAAAAAAAAAACCAAAAGAGACCAAATAAGTTGAATGTTTGAAAAATTTGACATTTCGTTACATACGTAAAGCGTGAGTTAGGAGTAGAGCCAAACGTAAAAGTCCGAATAGAAAGAAATAATAGACACCCGTTAGCGTCCAAAACGGCGTCAGACAATTCGCACAATTTTCACCTGAGATTTGTGGTTTTCTCAAGCTCGGAATGGAGCTAAAATACCGCTCCCCCCCAAAAACTCAATCGGTGGTGCACTAGGGGAATTTCGGGTTTTGAAAAAAAAAAAAACAAACAAACAACCAAAAGAGACCAAATAAGTAGAACGTTAGAAAAATTTGACATTTCGAAGACGTACAAAATAAAAGACGAAAAAAAGAAAAAAACAAAAGACAATCGGCAAATTAATGTAAAACTTGCTGCTTTTACACGACACTTGAATCGAAATTGAACTGCAATATTTTCCGAAAAGAAAAAAGATAGAGGAAGACGAAAAAAAAAAAACAAAAGACCATCGGGAATTAAATGCACAAACACATTATACAGAAAGCGAAATGTCTTGAGTGATTGAGAGAGAACGAAAAAACGAAGACAAATACACAAAACAAAAGACGTACAGTTAAATAAACATAAGTACAATAACTGCAGAAAACGGCAAGTCGAAAGGAAAATTTCTTTAGAAGAAAAGAAGTTGAAAATAAATAAAAAACAAAAACTTCTTAATTACTTAATTCAAGGTCACTTGATGTAAAAGTGAAGTGCTGTTTCGCAAACACAAAATAACTTTTCATGTTGACTCTCCCCTTCGTTTTCTAACGTGCTGGGTGCTCCCCCCACCCGCTCATTAAAAACTGAAGACGCGGCGATGTAATTGCAAGATGGGGAAGGCCCCCGAAAATGTGTTATCATTATTTTTTTTTGTTAATAAAGACGCACGTCCTTGTCCAAGCACGATCCCTGTTCTTCCTCAACGCTAAACACCTTGCGTTAAGCACAAGTATAAACAAAATTACGTTGCCGCGAGCGCGGGGGGGCGAGCGGGCGGGCCTTTATTTACGTGTTTGCGTTCGCCATGGCGGACGGCGTTTCGCGAACAATGAGCGCGCGCGTTTGTTTTGCATAATCAAGGGGGTTGCCGCGGAGGGGGGCGAGTTATTTAAACAGCTATTAAAGCGTTCATTAGAGAGCGGAATCAAAGAGCGGGCCGGTGTGTAATTATAAAGTATTTACCGGGCCGGCGCGGAGGAGTGCGGCCCTGTAATTCATCACGCGGACAGCTCATTTGCTATTCGTATTATCATATTTGAGCGCGCGAGTTGAGTGCCCGTTTACCTATATAGAGACCATAGAGAGAGAGAAGGTGCAGGGGCTCTCCTCGATTTAATCTAATATTGTGATGAGCGCGCCGATGCAAGATGAATCGCTTCTTTATTTGCTCGCACTGTATATTTACACTTGCCTTGCTTTTTAATTAAAACGTTTAATATGTTAATCGTGATCCGGCGCCGAGATTGGAACTGCTTCGAGAAAATGGGAATTCCTCAAGGCTCTCGTCCAACACCTTTGTTGTTTCTCTTGCACGAGAACTTGTAAGTTTAGAGCTCACACTAGATTATTTACTTTTCTCTTGATTGTCTGATCGATTGGTTTCAATTTTTTTTAAAATTCGGTCAATAGATGGCGCGCCACTCGTAAGATTTGATTAATCAAAATGAAAGTGTCAAATGCAACGGAGAAAACATCTTGAGTTTCAAGTAACTTCGCGCTTGGCGACGTACGTCTTCGCGTGCGGGAATTGCAAATCTAGAAACTCACTTTTGGTTCCGGTTTTAGTCCGTAGATGGCGCGACACGATGCTACTTCGGTTGGTTAAGAAATGAAGTCGAACTTTCTTGAACACTTATTACATATTTAGGTACGACACACGCGTCCTATTCCATTTAAACATGCAATTAAGTAACATTGAAAATTTTATTCAACGCAAGGCATTCGGTCAACAGATGGCGCCACTCGTAAAACTGGACTAATCTTAAAATAAAAGTTTCAAACGCAACGTAGAAAACGTCTTGGGTTTCAAGTAACTTCACGCTTGGTGACGTACGTCTTCGCGCGGGAATTACCGATCTAGAAACTCTAGTCGTTTTTGGTTCCGGTTTCACTCCGTAGATGGCGCGACGCGATGCTACTTCGGTTGGTTAAGAAATGAAGACGAACTTTCTCGAACACTTACGCATTTAGGTACGACACACGCGTCCTATTCCATTTAAACATACAATTAAGTAACATTGAAAATTTTATTCAACGCAAGACATTCGGTCGACAGATGGCGCCGCTCGTAAAACTTGATTAATCTTAAAATAAAAGTTTCAAACGCAACGGAGAAAACATCTTGGGTTTCAAGTAACTTCACGCTTGGCGACGTACGTCTTCGCGCGGGAAGTACCAATCGAGAAACTCTACTCGCTTTTGGTTCCGGTTTCAGTCGGTAGATGGCGCGACACGATGCTACTTCGGTTGGTTAAGAAATGAAGACGAACTTTCTCGAACACTTACGCATTTAGGTACGACGCGACGAAAGGTTTTAAAAACGGAACTTTTCAATCAGAGAGCGTAGTGAATCGGTTTTCGATTCGAAAGTGGCCGACAGATGGCGCAACTCGCCGTCAATTCGTTCAAAATTTAAAGCGTTTAATTTTCGTTCGACCGTTGAACTCGCTTGCAACTTCTTCTTCTTTAATCATTTGGAACCAATAGGGCAGCTTATGTTGAGATGCGACCAACAGATGGCGCCACTTATTAAAAATGTGTGTTAAAAATTTGACGTGACACGAATTCTTCTCTCGAATTTTGAGTTTCTCGGGTTTCGTCTTCAATTTTTAACGAGCGAGGGATGCGGCAACTTATCTAGAGATGTGACCAACAGATGGCGCCGCTTATTAAAAATTTGACGTGGGATTTCCCCCACACGAATTTCTCTCTCGAATCTTGAGTTTCTCGGGTTTCGTCTTCAATTTTTAACGAGCGCGGGGGGGCGGCAGCTTATCTTGAGATGTGACCAACAGATGGCGCCGCATATTAACAATTTGACGTGGGATTTCCCCCACACGAATTTCTCTCTTGAATTTTGAGTTTCTCGGGTTTCGTCTTCAATTTTTAACGAGCGAGGGGGGCGGCAGCTTATCTTGAGATGTGACTAACAGATGGCGTCACTTATTAAAAATTTGACGTGGGATTTCCCCGCACAAGAATTTCTCTCTCGAAATTTGAGTTTCTCGGATTTCGTCTTCAGTTTTTAACGAGCGAGGGGGGCGGCAGCTTATCTTGAGATGTGATCAACAGATGGCGCCGCTTATTAAAAATTTGACGTGGGATTTCCCCGCACAAGAATTTCTCTCTCGAATTTTGAGTTTCTCGGGTTTCGTCTTCAATTTTTAACGAGCGAGGGGGGCGGCAGCTTATCTCGAGATATGACCAACAGATGGCGTCACTTATTAAAAATTTGACGTGGGATTTCCCCGCACAAGAATTTCTCTCTCGAAATTTGAGTTTCTCGGATTTCGTCTTCAGTTTTTAACGAGCGAGGGGGGCGGCAGCTTATCTTGAGATGTGACCAACAGATGGCGCCGCTTATTAAAAATTTGACGTGGGATTTCCCCGCACAAGAATTTCTCTCTCGAAATTTGAGTTTCTCGGATTTCGTCTTCAGTTTTTAACGAGCGAGGGGGGCGGCAGCTTATCTTGAGATGTGATCAACAGATGGCGCCGCTTATTAAAAATTTGACGTGGGATTTCCCCGCACAAGAATTTCTCTCTCGAATTTTGAGTTTCTCGGGTTTCGTCTTCAATTTTTAACGAGCGAGGGGGGCGGCAGCTTATCTCGAGATATGACCAACAGATGGCGTCACTTATTAAAAATTTGACGTGGGATTTCCCCGCACAAGAATTTCTCTCTCGAAATTTGAGTTTCTCGGATTTCGTCTTCAGTTTTTAACGAGCGAGGGGGGCGGCAGCTTATCTTGAGATGTGACCAACAGATGGCGCCGCTTATTAAAAATTTGACGTGGGATTTCCCCGCACAAGAATTTCTCTCTCGAATTTTGAGTTTCTCGGGTTTCGTCTTCAATTTTTAACGAGCAAGGGGGGCGGCAGCTTATCTCGAGATATGACCAACAGATGGCGTCACTTATTAAAAATTTGACGTGGGATTTCCCCGCACAAGAATTTCTCTCTCGAAATTTGAGTTTCTCGGATTTCGTCTTCAGTTTTTAACGAGCGAGGGGGGCGGCAGCTTATCTTGAGATGTGATCAACAGATGGCGCCGCTTATTAAAAATTTGACGTGGGATTTCCCCGCACAAGAATTTCTCTCTCGAAATTTGAGTTTCTCGGATTTCGTCTTCAGTTTTTAACGAGCGAGGGGGGCGGCAGCTTATCTTGAGATGTGACCAACAGATGGCGCCGCTTATTAAAAATTTGACGTGGGATTTCCCCGCACAAGAATTTCTCTCTCGAATTTTGAGTTTCTCGGGTTTCGTCTTCAATTTTTAACGAGCGAGGGGGGCGGCAGCTTATCTCGAGATATGACCAACAGATGGCGTCACTTATTAAAAATTTGACGTGGGATTTCCCCGCACAAGAATTTCTCTCTCGAAATTTGAGTTTCTCGGATTTCGTCTTCAGTTTTTAACGAGCGAGGGGGGCGGCAGCTTATCTTGAGATGTGACCAACAGATGGCGCCGCTTATTAAAAATTTGACGTGGGATTTCCCCGCACAAGAATTTCTCTCTCGAAATTTGAGTTTCTCGGATTTCGTCTTCAGTTTTTAACGAGCGAGGGGGGCGGCAGCTTATCTTGAGATGTGATCAACAGATGGCGCCGCTTATTAAAAATTTGACGTGGGATTTCCCCGCACAAGAATTTCTCTCTCGAATTTTGAGTTTCTCGGGTTTCGTCTTCAATTTTTAACGAGCGAGGGGGGCGGCAGCTTATCTCGAGATATGACCAACAGATGGCGTCACTTATTAAAAATTTGACGTGGGATTTCCCCGCACAAGAATTTCTCTCTCGAAATTTGAGTTTCTCGGATTTCGTCTTCAGTTTTTAACGAGCGAGGGGGGCGGCAGCTTATCTTGAGATGTGACCAACAGATGGCGCCGCTTATTAAAAATTTGACGTGGGATTTCCCCGCACAAGAATTTCTCTCTCGAATTTTGAGTTTCTCGGGTTTCGTCTTCAATTTTTAACGAGCAAGGGGGGCGGCAGCTTATCTCGAGATATGACCAACAGATGGCGTCACTTATTAAAAATTTGACGTGGGATTTCCCCGCACAAGAATTTCTCTCTCGAAATTTGAGTTTCTCGGATTTCGTCTTCAGTTTTTAACGAGCGAGGGGGGCGGCAGCTTATCTTGAGATGTGATCAACAGATGGCGCCGCTTATTAAAAATTTGACGTGGGATTTCCCCGCACAAGAATTTCTCTCTCGAATTTTGAGTTTCTCGGGTTTCGTCTTCAATTTTTAACGAGCGAGGGGGGCGGCAGCTTATCTCGAGATATGACCAACAGATGGCGTCACTTATTAAAAATTTGACGTGGGATTTCCCCGCACAAGAATTTCTCTCTCGAAATTTGAGTTTCTCGGGTTTCGTCTTCAGTTTTTAACGAGCGAGGGGGGCGGCAGCTTATCTTGAGATGTGATCAACAGATGGCGCCGCTTATTAAAAATTTGACGTGGGATTTCCCCGCACAAGAATTTCTCTCTCGAATTTTGAGTTTCTCGGGTTTCGTCTTCAATTTTTAACGAGCGAGGGGGGCGGCAGCTTATCTCGAGATATGACCAACAGATGGCGTCACTTATTAAAAATTTGACGTGGGATTTCCCCGCACAAGAATTTCTCTCTCGAAATTTGAGTTTCTCGGGTTTCGTCTTCAGTTTTTAACGAGCGAGGGGGGCGGCAGCTTATCTTGAGATGTGACCAACAGATGGCGCCACTTATTAAAAACGTGCGTTAAAAATTTGACGTGTGGGATTTCCCCCACGTGAATTTTTCTCTCTCGGATTTTGAGTTTTCGGTGTTTCGTCTTCAATTTTTAACGAGCGAGGGGGGCGGCAGCTTATCTTGAGACGTGACCAACAGATGGCGCCACATTATTTCAATTTTGTAGTTCTCACTTCAAATGCACTCCTAAGTACTGTAGTTCGTCATGAAATTCACAGATGGGGCCATCTTAGTTCAACCTTGTAATTTTTGCTTCAAATTTCGCGCCCGAAAAATACAGTTCCACGTGATTTACGCAGATGACGTCACACTATTTCAATCTTGTAGTTTTTACTTCAAATTGCGCGCCTAAAGCATGCAGTGCGCCACGATTTAGACAGATGGCGCCACGTTAATTCAATTTTGTAGTTTTTGCTTCAAAATGCGCGCGTAAGGAATGTAGTCCGTCATGATTTACACAGATGTCGCCACCTTGCTTCAGTTCTGTAGGTTTTACTTGAAACTTCGCGCCTAATGAATGTAGTTCGCCCCGATTTGGACAGATGGCGCCACATTAATTCAATTCTGTAGTTTTTACTTCGAATTGCGCGCCTAAGGAATGTAGTCCGTCACAGAGGACGCCACCTTAGTTCAGATTTATAATTTTTACTTCAAACTTTCTAACGAATCTGATTTAGACAGATGGCGCCACATTAATTCAATTTCGTAGTTTTTACTTCGAATTTCGCGAGTAAAGAATGTAGTCCGTCATGAAATACACGGATGGCGCCACATTAATTCAATTTTTCAGTTTTTACTTCAAATTTCGCACTTAAAAAAATATAGATTGTGATGACGTCACAATTTTCAATTTTGTAACTTTTACTTCAAATTTCACAGATGGCGCCACGTTAATTTAACTTTGTAGTTGTTATTTCCAATTGCGCGTCTAAAAGACGTAGTGCGTCGTGAAATACAGAGATGGCGTCACCTTAGTTCAATTTTATTAAGTTTTTACTTCAAATTCCACAGATGGCGCCACGTTAATTTCATTTCGTAGTCGTTACTTCAAATTTCGCGCCTAAAAAATATGGTTCGGCGTGATTTACTCAGAGGACGCGACATTATTTCCGCTTGGTAGTTTTTACTTCAAATTGCGCACCTAATATCAAATTCACGGAACTTGAGCTCTGCGTCATCAAACGCCGACGAATATTTCAGTATTATTTCTTTGTCAACGGTGAATAAGAAAGAGGGATGGAGCTATGCTTTTTACGTCCGATTATGCAACGGCAGGAGCGTTTTATTTATGACGCAGAGTTCTTTTCTTATGAAAAATACTTTAAAGAATGTAGTCCGTCATGGTTTACATAGATGGTGCCATCTTAGTTCACTTTTGTAGTTTTTGCTTTGAATTTCGCGCCTAAAGAGCGTAGTCCGGCATGATTTCGCAATCGTTACTTGGCGCCATATTTTCTTTAGTGTGTGACAAAAGTAAATGACAGAACCAAGTGTTGCCAACGTAATAACAATATTAATATTGTTTGTTAATACTAATTTAAACAGTAGCAGAAAAATCTTTTCGAAATATTCCAAGTTTAAGAATTTTTAGGGGGCCCCACCTGCTTTCACAAAACAACTGTCAACGCGCCGCGATAATTCAAGCGCTTTTGAATGATTATTGCTTTGCTTGTTACATTCTTTAGCGGCGGACAAGAAATTATGCCAATTATTCTACCTACTTACATGAATGAAGTGATGTTAACACCGAAACTCCACGGCAACTGCACAATGCAATGGAACCTCAAATTGTGGCAGTTAGCCTCGAACCCAAAACGCCTCCACCTCGACCTTCCATCTAATTTTCACGTAAAAATTTAACTCGTGACGCATTTTTTCGAATCGAAATCAAGAGCGATGCGCCATTAAGGAAATTAAACGAAGAAAGTTTTCATGAACATTAATTTTTCCGAAGTTATCTTGATTTCGAAAAGATAATTAATCTCGGACCCAAAACGCACGCGGCGGCGTTAGCCTCGAACCCAAAACGCCTCCACCTCGACCTTTTCACGTAAGAATTTAACTTGCGATGCATTTTTTCGAATCAGAATCAGGAGCGATGCGTCATTAAGGAAATTAAACGAAGAAAGTTTTCATGAACATTAATTTTTCCGAAGTTATCTTGATTTCGAAAAGATAATTAATCTCGGACCCAAAACGCACGCGGCGGCGTTAGCCTCGAACCCAAAACGCATCGTTGTCTTACGATTTGCGTTTAAACTTTCGTTTGTGAAAAGCTTGAAAATTCTTTCGGCTAGAAAGGAAGCGCAATTAATAATTGAGAGAGTGATGTAGAGAAGATGTAAGGAAGGCGAAAAATATTCAACTTCAAAAATATTCAATTCGAGTTAGGTGTTAGATGCCGCCATGTTGAAAACGGCAAAGTAGAGGAGCGCTGTTAGAAAAAGTGTTTGAAGTGTTTAAATCAGAGTGAGTACTTTCACTTAATTTTCTGCTTATTATTTTGTTAACGCAAATTATTAAAAATATCTGCCAAACGTCCGGAAAGCAAAAGTGAATTTGTTTGAAGATTTATAAATTTTATAAAGTAGAAGGCGTTTTACACGAATAAATACGCGACCCAGAAATTCCGTGCGTTATAAATAATATGCATTCGTTGAACACTTTAAATTCAATAGTAATTAATCTCGCCCCCAAAACGCGTTAGCCTCGAACCCAAAACGCACCTGCGACTTATAATTTGCGTTCACATTTTTATTTATCGAAAATCTGGAAATTCGTTCGGCTATGAAGGACGAACAATAAATAATTTAATAAAAAACGACGTTGAAAATATTGAGTTTTCGGCCCGAGAAAGCCAAAAACTTAGGTTAGATGACGCCGAAGCGCGGCCGCACAGTGTTGTCAGATTGGACGAAATTTCGCCAATTCGTCTATTTTTTTGGCGAATGGCATAAAGTTTGGACTACTTTTTCTAATTTCAATTTCTTTTAAAACTATTTAGAGTATTTAGTTTGTTTCGATAGTCCAACCAAAAATTAGCTGTCAAAGCCGCGAGGGGACGTTTACCTTCGTCGTAATTTTGTTGATTATCAATAGATGGCGCCACTAGAACAAAAGTAAACCAGGTCTCCAGCATTTTGTGTAAAGTCTGGCGACCAAAGTAATCATCGTTGTTACATCTTGTCATTAGTCTCACAAAGGGGTTGTGTTTGTTAACTTGTTAAAGATGTTGTTTGGCGTTTACCTTCGTTGTAATTTTGTTAATTATCAATAGATGGCGCAACTAGAACAAAAGTAAACCAAGTCTTCGGCATTTTGAGTAAAGTCTGGCGAACAAAGTCATGTGATAGTCATAGTGATCCAAAAAAGTTTAGTTTTATTTCGGTCTTAATTCTTTTAATGGTTTTTTTTAGCTTGACTGAACTTCTAATTTTTTTTCTAGAATCATGGAGGTTGTAGATCTACAATCATGGAGGTTGTAAATCTAGAACCATGGACGTTGTATGCCTACAATCATGAACGTTGTTTGTATACAGCTGAATTCAGAAAAAAAATCGGAAGTGAAATGTTTCCAATTGTAAATTTGGTTCTATTTGTCAATTAATTGTCTGCCTAACAATATCTTTTTTCACGCAATGAAATAATTGAATAAAAAACATGTCAATTTTTCTGATATTTCCCGATTTTTTTGATTTCAGTTATATCTAGAATCATGGACATTGTACATCTAGAATCATAGACGTCTAGAAGTGTAGATATATACTAAACATCTAGATTCATGGACATTGTACATCTAGAATCATAGAAACTAAACATCTAGATTCATGGACGTTGTACATCTAGAATCATAGACGTCTAGAAGTATAGATATATACTAAACATCTAGATTCATGGACATTGTACATCTAGAATCATAGAAACTAAACATCTAGATTCATGGACGTTGTACATCTAGAATCATAGACGTCTAGAAGTATAGATATATACTAAACATCTAGATTCATGGACATTGTACATCTAGAATCATAGAAACTAAACATCTAGATTCATGGACGTTGTACATCTAGAATCATAGACGTCTAGAAGTATAGATATATACTAAACATCTAGATTCATGGACATTGTACATCTAGAATCATAGAAACTAAACATCTAGATTCATGGACGTTGTACGCGACGAAAATAAACTGGGACAAGCAAATATTTTTATCAGTTAATGTGGGTTTTTATTAACGATTTTTTCCTTGTCAGTTGATATCCTCGATGACGCAAAGATTAAATAAATAAAATTATGAACCGTTGAAAATATCCTTCACACTTTTGAGGTGAGACAAGAAATTTATTTCCGATCACTTTCGTTCTAAGTTTGGTTCAAACCATAACGCTGCCTGATTTCCATCAAAAATTACAGCTGTTTTGTCCCGATTTTTTCTTGACCGCGATGGTACCTCTAAAATCATGGACGTTGCATGTCTAGAGTCATAGACATTATACACGTAGTTTGTACAATATAAATCTTTATATACTATTTTTGACATTTTAATACATATACAAAATGCCATCGGTAATTCTGACGTTTACTACGGATTTACTGTCAATAATTCGTTTGTGTTTTACGTATTTTGGCAATGTTTGAAAATACAATTTGAATGTAATGAAAATGCCTCATTAAGGCCCAGGACAGTTTGAACTTTCCTTCAATGGTATCGCTTAATCACACGATTAACTTGATCGAGGCGTTAACTAAGTTTTATGAAACTGGGCCTTACGTTCCGCTCGGAAAGTTAACTTTTACTGGCTTTGCTAGGTGAAGGTTGGAATTGCGAGATTTCAGTTTATTAAATTTGACATTTCAATTTTCTATTTACGTTTTGTCAGTAAAATAATCCCAATGAAAGCCTGATTCTATCGTTGTAACATCTTGTCATTAGTCTCACAAGGGGGTTGAGCTTGCTTACTTCTCAAAGACGTTGTTTGGCGTTTACCTTCGTTGTAATTTTGTTAATTGTCAAGAGATGGCGCCACTAGAACAAAAGTCAACCAAGTCTTCAGCATTTTGTTTAAAGCCTGGCGATCAAAGTAATCATCGTTGTTACACCTTGTCATTAGTCCCACAAGGGGGTTGAGCTTGCTTACTTGTCAAAGACGTTGTTTGGCGTTTACCTTCGTTGTAATTTTGTTAATTATCAAGAGATGGCGCAACTAGAACAAAAGTAAACCAAGTCTTCAGCATTTTGTGTAAAGCCTGGCGATCAAAGTAATCATCGTTGTTACATCTTGTCATTAGTCCCACAAGGGGGTTGACCTTGCTTACTCGTCAAAGACATGCCGAAATAGATAGGGTCGAAGTCACTTTCCTCATTGGTGTTCAATGGCTCTCATTTCTCAGGAGTCCTGAGTGTTTTCATTCGCCTGAATTAAATGAGGATTGAAAAAGAGTCCGACAGTATCATTTCTATGTATTCTCTCTCTTTTCGGGACCTTATTAGCGAATATGAATAACGATTATGACAAATTAGATGAATGATGAATAAATGAATGCTATGAATGAATATTTGTATAAGTAGCCGAATATGAATAACGATTAGGAGAATAAATGTAACTATAACTATAACAATTAAATCTAATTTATTCGTTTGTGAAGTCAAGAAATCACTTAGCCGTCACTAATATTCGGCTAAGTAACCGAATATGAATAACGATTAAGGCAACTAATGAATAAATGAATGCTACGAATGAACAAAGTACGGTTTGATAATCAAGTACCAATTAAATCTAATCTATTCGATTGTGAAGTGAAGAAATCAATTAATAATGATTACTATTCGGATAAATAACCGAACATGAATAACGATTGATAAATAATGATTCCTAAGAATTAATAAAGTGCTGCTTGTTGTCTAAATAACTATTAAATCAGATCTATTCGGGTGTCAAGTCAAGAAATCAGTCACTAATATTCGGATAAGTAACCGAATATGAATAACGATTAAGGCAAATAACGAATAAACGAATGCTACGAATAAATAAAGTACTGTTTGACATACGAGTAACTATTACAACTAACCTATTCGATTTTAAAGTCAAGAAATTCGGATAAATAGCCGAATATGAGTAATGATTATGATAAATAATGAATGAATAAGATGCCGTTTGATATTCAAATAACTATTAAATATAATTTATTCGATTGGAAAGTCAAGAAATCCGTTAACCGTCTGACTATGATTCGGATAAGTAACCGAATGTGAATAACGATTGCAACAAATAATGAATAAATGAATGCTATGAATGAATAAGGTGCTGTATCAAATCCAAGATAACTATTATTCATTTATTCAATGTTGAAGTCGAAAAATCAGTTAATCGTCATACTATACGTATAATCAACCGAATATGACTTACGATTAGGAGAATAAATGAATGCTATGAATGAATAAAGTACTGTCTCATATCCAAATAACTACTATTCATTTATTGAATGGAGTAGTCAAGAAATCAGTTAACGATTCGGATAACTAACCGAATATGAATATCGATTATGACAAAGAATTAATAAATGGATGCTATGAATTTAATAAAGTGCTGCTTGATGCCCCAATAACTATTAAGCCTGACCTATTCGATTGTGAAGTCAAGAAATCAGTTAACCGTCAGCGCTATTCGGATAAGTAACCGAATATGAATAACGATTATGACAAATATTGAATAAATGAATTCTGCCAGTGAATAAAGTGCTGTTTGATGTTCGAATTACTAGTAAACATAATCTATCCGATTATGACATCACGGAATCGGTTAACCGTCATCACTATTCGGATAAATAACCGAATATGAATAATAACGAAGAAGACATTCCAACACCTATTAATTATCACTGGAAAATTCTCCTCAAAAGCATATTGCATCAAAAACGTTGCGATTATTTACAAATATTACTTTTCGTTAAATAATAAAATATCTAAAGCAATAATGGCGTTTACCTTCGATGTAATTTTGTTAATTATCAATAGATGGCGCTACTAGAGCAAAAGTAAACCAAGACACGTAGAATCTGGCGAACAAAGTCATTATCGTTGTCATTAGTCATTAGTCCCACAAGGGGGTTGATCTTGCTTACTTGTCAAAGATGTTGTTGGGCGTTCAGCTTCCTTGTAATTTTGTTAATTATCAGTAGATGGCGCAACTAGAACAAAAGTAAACCAAGTCTTCAGCATTTTGCGTAAAGCCTGGCGATTAAAGTAATCATCGTTGTTACACCTTGTCATTAGTCCCACAAGGGGGTTGAGTTTTCTTACTTGTCAAAGGTGTTCTTGACGTTCACCTTAGTTGTAATTTTATGTATTTAGCAATAGATGGGGCAACCAGAACAAAAGTAAACCAAGTCTTCAGCATTTTGAGTAAAGTCTGGCGATCAAAGTGATCATCGTTGGTTACATCTCGTCATTAGACCCTCGACGATTTGATTTCGTTTAAAAAAATTAAGTTTCAAGCGAACTAACAGCAGGTGGCGTCGAGACGTGCGGATTGATGACGGGGCAGACAAAGAGATAGCGTTTTTTTCTGTTGTTGTTGTAAAACAGAACATGAACCGTGGGTTTGGTTATCTGCTAAAGTGATGTAAGTAGGGTTCGGTTATTTGCTAGAGGAAAGGAAGACGGGGGGGGGGTGAAGAAGAGGTTTGAATATGCACGAGGAGTCGTTTATTTTCGTTTTGTAATTTTGTTAATTGTACCTTGTAACCTCCAGTCTTTTGCGTATAAAGCCTGGCGATCAAAGTTACTATACATCTTGAACTTCAAGGGGTTAACGCGCAGATAATTGTAGGGGGTGAATACTTAGAAATATTTTGGAACATGAAGACATAAAACGAGCCCGTTTTAGAAACACACCGTTCCGCCGGCGGCGTTCATCATTTCTCCTCGAGTTTTGGTAAACGGCGCGCCGTGCCTACTTACATACATTAATATGCCCGTCCGAAAATAGCAAAAGTAAGGGAAACAGTAAAGCAAATGGTTACATTAGTTACAACCCCGGCGGAATCTATCAGAACCGTCAAAGTATCAGAAATAAGTCGCTTATTTTTGGAAACCGAAAGGGGGAAGAATCCGCCGCCGCCGCCGCTCCTTTTCCAACGCGAAATTGATTTCATCTCGCCTATGTATGTGCGTCCGGGGGCTTGCTTGCTTCTATTGGAAACACGTTGAGGGGGTACGATAATTAACTGCGCAAGTTAATGAATCCTACAATCAGAAGGAAAGCACGACAATACAAGAGAGCTGAGTAATAATTGAATGTGAATGTGAATGTGAATGTGGATGTGAATGTGGATGTGAACACCCGCAGACAGTCGGTGAATCCGGTCGCTCGTGGGCGTTATTATATTTTAATATCAAGCTCTTAATGTGCGGTTTGATGTACGACTGCAGCATTTAAATAAATAAATAAGTCGCTGCGCGGTTTGATTCACTCGTATGCATAAAATGCTTAATAATAATGCGGTTAAATTTGCAGTTACGCCGTGGATTTATGTTGCGGTTCAACATTAGACTTGTAAAGCCGGGCCTTATTTATGTCGTTTACGTTTCCATTTGCACCCTACCCGATCGTATACAAGCGAAATTGTGCGTGGTTGTTAACAAAAAACGAATAAACTACGAACAACTGTACGAGAGAAATTTACCGGCGAGGTTTTACTCCTTTTTTTTTCGCCGTCACGTCTGAAAAAGACATTAAAAAAATTGAGGTGCTCCTGCTTCCCTCAGGATTAATCCCGAGAAGAAAAGTCCACTTTTTGATTGGATCCAGGAATGGATTTCGTTTCCTAGAAGACTGCATGGAAGTCTTCCCCCTCAAAAAATTGTTTATTTTTAGGAAAATCGAAAAGACGGGGGATAGATACTACACGAACCGAAGACAAATCTCTTGCATTTGCAATATGTATAAAACTTTATTTTGAAAAAAAAAAGGTCCATTGCTTGTTAAGCAATCTTGGTATAAAATACAGAGTACCGCGACATAATCGCAACTGCGTGTTTAATAGATTGAGATTGAAAACGCGTCGACTATTTTTAAAATGGAAAATTTTGAAATAATACTGCACGGACCGAAGACGGGATGGAAGGGCATAAAAGTGATAACAACGCATCAGTTCCTTCGTTTTCTTCCCCAAAACCGTGGCTAGATACTACATGAACCGAAGACAAATCTCTTGCATTTGCAATACGTATCAAATTTTATTTTGAATATATGGCGCATTGCTTTTCATACAATTCTGGTATAAAATACGTGGTACCGCGCCATAATGGTAGCTGTGTGTTTAACAATTATAAGCAAGCACGGACCGAAGACATAAAAGAGACGACAAGCTTCGGCTCCCTAGTTTTCCTCTACAAGACAATGAAATCCAACATTTTATACACTACACGAACCGAAGACATACCACAGTGGTATTAAACAAACACTAATGCAATGGCATGCAAATAGAAAAGATGTTTAATAAATTGAAAACGCGTCGATTATTTTTAAAACTGAAGATTTTGAAATGATACTGCACGGACCGAAGACGGAATGGAATGGAATAAAAGCGATAACAACGCATCAGTTCCTTCGTTTTCGTCCACAAAACCGTGGCTAGATACTACACGAACCGAAGACAAATCTCTTGCACTTGCAATACATATTGAATTTTATTTTGAAAATATGGCACATTGATTTTTATACAATTCCGGTATAAAATACACAGTACCGCGCCATAATCGCAGCTGTGTGTTTAACAAATTATAAACACATCGACTATTTTTAAAATAAAAAAAAATTAGATACTGCACGGACCGAAGACATAAAAGAGACGACAAGCTTCGGTTCCCTTGTTTTCCTCTACAAGACAATGAAATTCAACATTTTAGACACTACACGAACCGAAGACATAACACAGTGGTGTTAAACAAACACTAATGCAGTGGCATGCAAATAGAAAAGATGTTTAATAAATTGAGAACGCGTCGATTATTTTAAAAATTGAAGATTTCGAAATGATACTGCACGGACCGAAGCCGGAATGGAAGGGCATAAAAGCGATAACAACGCATCACTTCCTTTGTTTTCTTCTACAAAACCGTGGATAGATACTACACGAACCGAAGACAAATCTCTTGCACTTGCAATACATATTGAATTTTATTTTGAAAATATGGCACATTGATTTTTATACAATTCCGGTATAAAATACACAGTACCGCGCCATAATCGCAGCTGTGTGTTTAACAAATTATAAACACATCGACTATTTTTAAAATAAAAAAAAATTAGATACTGCACGGACCGAAGACATAAAAGAGACGACAAGCTTCGACTCCTTTGTTTTCCTCCACAAGACAATGAAATGCAACATTTCAGGCACTACACGAACCGAAGACAGAATACAGTGGTATTAAACAAACACAAATGCAATGGCTTGCAAATATAAAAGATGTTTATATTAAGAAAAAAAAATACAAATTCCCAGCACTTGCAGAATGTATAAAATTTTCTTTTGAAAAAGAATGTCTTTTCATGTAAACTTCGTATAACCGCGTCACAATCGCCGAATGTTTAAAAAATTAAAAATACGTCGACTGTTTTTAAAATTGAACAATTTGAAACACTGCACGGACCGAGGACGCATTGCAATGGCGTAAAAGAGATGACGATGCCCCAGTTCCTTTGTTTTCTTCCACGTAAGTCCGTGAAGTTTCAAATTATAGATACTACACGGACCGGAGACAGAATGCAGTGGCTGTTACCAACGCCGTTCCGCGAACCTTTAGTTATTATTAATTTTAAGTTATTTTATTATTATATCAATTGTAGGTTAATTATTTCTCGTGCGGATGCGGCTAGGCACATAATTAATATCACTCTTTCAATTTAATCGCTCGCAGCAACACGTTGCCATTTACATTGTAATCGTAGACAACCGAACGTCAGCCAATCACCGTCCGCGATTAATTAAGTTCGAATAACTTTTGTTTGTACCGTCAGATCAACTTGTAACTTTGCAAAAATATTCAGCGTAGTATCCCAGACAATCCTAGCGAGTTTCATCCAGATCGTACCGCTAAAAAAATAATTACGCGACCGGAAGCACCCGCGCGCTTCGGACGCAATATCAGGCGTTTCCGCCCGCCGGATTTCGCCGGACGCGACATCAAATTAAAGCTCGCAAAGAGTGCCATCCGATGACGTAGAGAAAACCCTGGGTCAATGGGGAAATAAAAAAGTTTTCTTTATTTAAACTTTCGACCCCGAATGACTCAGGGGATTATGTCGTCAGAAGTGACAGGAAACCCTCGATCGGGCACGCATCCGTTCACTCGACCACAGATCCTCCGGGATCGTTGACGGGACGGAGTAGGCAGATTGAGGCCGTCCCCAACGCTCCCTTACCTACCTACCTACCTTATTCCTTGCGCTTAACACGGATCGAATCTTTGCCCGACGATTTCTTTTTATCTGTATATCACTTCAATATATGTGTTTTTCCCTTCTGCTATGTTCGTGTTCGCCGTTAGTTATCATCAAGCCAGCCGGACAGCCCAGAATCCGCTTCCGGATCTCGAGGAGCGCCGTTCGGACGACGCGGAACCGTCGAGGAATCGACGCCACCGCCCCAGGACAATCGGTCTGTCATCTCGCCATCTCGCTGCCCACGACACGGTGGTGACATGGCATTAAAAAATTGCAACAAATTGCAATGGGCATGCATGCATACATATATAACAGATATTTAAATTTCTGCACTTGCAAAACGTATGAAATTTTAAGAATGCAGTGTGTTTCATTTAAAAAAAAATGCGTCGACTCTTTTTAAAATGAAACAATTTTAAACACTGCACGGACCGAAGACGGGATGCAACGGAATAAAAGAGATGACAAAGCATCAGTTTCACAAGACGGTGGCATGAACCGAACTGAATTTGGTCAGTGAATATGTAGGTACAGTAGCGGACAATAAAATCCAGGCACGTCATTAATATTATTGCATTAGAATGACTTATTATGTGGCGGGCTGGCTTCAATTTGTCAATCCTACTGCAATATCAGGTCAACAAGCGATCGAAAGATGTCGCTACTTAAATGTCCATTAATATTATTATTAATATTTTTGACGCTTAATGCACATACAAAATATCACTAGTAATTCTGATCTTTAATCCATATTTTATTTATTTGTTTTGACGGAAATATGTATAACCTCAATAAATGCCTGATTTACCAAATTTGTCTAAATATGTCAAATTCTTGCCCGGATTTTATTGTTCGCTACTGTACTTGAATTTAACTTGCAACTATCCTTGAAGGGTACATTCAGTTTTAAAATTGACGTATAAATTTGGAGCCAAAATGGTCATAGTTCGCGATAAATTTATAAAACGTCAGAAGCGCGCGCCATCTCTTTCATAATTATCAAACCAACTATATTTTTAAGCGCCAAGTTTAAGACGTGAATTTCGGAAGTAACTGCAAAAATGAACTCAGATTGAACGTTCGTTTACAGTTTTGTTTTTCTTCGTCGGGAAGAAAGATAAATGCAAAATATTTGTCTTGTCAAAAACTGTCTTGGAAAAACAAAAATGGTCTCGGTGTTAGAAGTTGAAGCAAGAAACGGAAAAAAGAACGAAAACGTGACTTTTTCAATAGCGCCATGTATACAAATTTTCAGCAAGTAACATTACAATTGCAATTGTAATGTAACATTGCGTACATTGTAACATTTTCATTAGTGCCATCTATACAGATTTTCAGGAACTAAGTTCGATGAATATTTAATATTCAAACCGTAACTAAATTTAAAACAAAAAGATGCATGAAGGTGAAACAAGAAAAGAGGAGAAAGCTAGAAAAAGTGACGTTTTCATTGGCGCCATCTATACAAATTGTCAGGAACTAAGTTCGGCGAATATTAATATTTTATTAGCGTCGTCTATTTACATTTTAAGAATCTAAATTCAGCAAAATCCATATGGCAAATGCAAATTGTAACTAAATGACGTGCGAAAACTGAAAACAAGAAGACGTTTGAAGGTGAAATGAAAAAAAAAGGGATGAAAGCTCGAAAATGTGACGTTTTCGTTGGCGCCACCTATACAAATTGTCAGGAACTAATTGTAAGTTCGGCGAATATTAACATTTTTATTAGCGCGCCATCTATTTACGTTTTAAGAATCTAAATTCGGCGAATTTGTACGCAAGTAGCAATTAAATTGAAAACAAAAAGGTACGATATTAGACGATGCAACAAGAAAAAGAGACGGAAAGGTGACATTTTCACTAACGCCATCTATACAAATTTTCAGGAACTAAGAATTCTTCAAACTACATAAATTGAAAAAGAAAAGATGTGTAAAGGTGAAACAAGAAAAGAGAAGAAACGGTGACATTTTTATTAGTGTCATCAGTACCAATTTTTAAGAACTAATCAACTATGCAACCTGTAACAAAGTGTAGAAATATCAAGAATCGGCCGCAAGATGTCGCAACCTTAACCTTAAAAATTATAAAACAAAAGGCTATCGTAATATTTGAAGGTGAAGCAAAAAAGAAGAAGACAGAACCACATCGTTTTCGCTAGCGCCATCTCTCCGAATTTTTAGAAATTAAATCCATTAAATTCCAACAAAATGTCTTGCGATAATTGAATAACAAATGGCGATTATGCTGTTTGAAGACAAAACAGAAATCTATACAGATTTTCACGAATTAAAATCGGCCAATTGTAAATAATTATGCAAATTGTAAATTAAATGCCTTACGAAAATTGGAAACAAAAATAATCAGATTGTTTGAAGGCAAAACAAAATAAAGTACCAAAATATGACATTTTAAGTCGGCGCCATCTGTACACATTTTGAAGAACTGAATGAACAATGTCTTGCGAAAATTGAAAACAAAAAGACACTCACTATCTTTGAAGGTGTAACAAAAAAAAAAGAGAAGAAAGGCCGAAAAGATAACATTTCAATAGCGCCACCTGTACAAATTTTTAAGAACTAAACACTGTGGATTTCAGATATTCGAATTGTATTTTGAGAAAATTGAAAAACAAAAGGCGATCAAGATATTTCAAGGTGTAATAAAAAGAGAAGAAGAAGGAACGAAAACGTCTAGCGCCATCTATGCAAATTTTTAGAAATTAAATCCGAAAGTTTGTAAGTTGCAACAAAATGTCTTGCGAAGAAAAAATGAACGATGAAAATTATGACAAATTCTGTTTACTTTATTAATTTTTGCTTTTTTACTCTCCGTCATCAAAACCGAATATCGATTTTTCATTTGCATTTATTCTTTTAGCAAAATGTCAGAAGCGCGCCATCTATTTTACATCTCCCCAACTATAATTTCAAGCGCCAAATTTAAAAATGAATTTCGGCAACTAGTACAAAAATGAAGAAAGAATCGAACGTCCTTTACATTTTCGTTTTGCTGCATCAGAAAGAAAACGAAAAAAAAATCTCGCATTTGCAATATGTATAAGATTTTATTTTATAAACGAATCCACCTGATTTCGATCTTTTAATAGTCATCTTCAAACTTCGGTCCTCAAATACGTAAAAGCGAGCGGGCTTGTAACTTTAGTTTGAATTTTGTTTTCGTAACGAACTAGCCGTTATTTATTTAATAATAATAATAATAATTAGTGCCGTACGTACGTACGTACATGAATGAGTCACAGATGGCAGTTCGGCGCAAGCCGCGTAAAAGATTTACATCTGTTTACGACGCAGTCAACTACTTGAACTTTGTGTAATGAATCCTTTTGTTTTCCTTAGTTTGCGGTGGTTGTATTTTAAGTATCATAGGCGGCGGCGGACTTGTTTACGCCCGGCCGTCGCAGATCAAAGATCCGCGCCGTCATTAATCCGGGTATCAAAGAAACGATCATTAATGAATTAAGACTTTACGGCCACAGGATACAGTTGTATCTCGTCTGAGCGCGCCCGCTTTGATTCTCTTCTCATAATATTTTCATGTGTTTGTCATTTTTCATCAGGGAAAGGGATACCGTTGTCGTTCGAGGTGAAGAGTACATCAAACTAAATACAATAATAAATTGTGCAAATTGAAATGAAACGATGGAACGCTTTTGGTGGCTGTTAACAACAACAACAACTGGCGAACACATGACCAACATAAAACCGGATGTTCCGTGCCAACTTGATGGGATTCATGCCGAAGTTGAATCCCAATGTGTTGATGATGGTTTGCATGCATGCACGTCGAAGGAAGAAACTCGGGCTAGCGGTGGATTCAATTAAGGAAGGGGTCCACTTAACCGGCGTCGGTTTTACAACCGTGAGAAGCGAGCAGATTCCGGGAGTGTAAAACGGAGCGCGCGCGCAAATGGAGATTCAAAGGAAACAAATAATCTATTTGAGGATAAATGATTGAATTCAGCCGGGGCAGAACAAATCTGCCGGCGATAAGAAGTATTGGAGGTCCTTAAAGGGCCCGGTCATTTCCTGCCTGCACTTTTCGGTCAAATCGCCCGGACCACTTCATTATCTCCTAGATTGAGTCATTTCGCTTCCCCCACGTGAGATTAATACATGTGTTACTACATGGGGATGGACGCCGCAAAACCGAATTTACCGATGATCACGTCGTACAGATAAATCACCCGAAAACTGATTCATCCTTTGCACATAAAATCTAACCACCATAAGAAATAATTTTTAATTAATCCAACATACGCGCGTAGATACATGTATGTACTACATAGAGAATTTAATTTGTCGCCAGAAATACTGTCAGTTGTCTCTGTATTTTACTGCCTAGGCAACTAAGGCGCAGCTATTAAAATCTATTATATTTAAAGAGACTCTCGAGCTCAACAATAAAAAAATATTTTACTACCGAAGCTTCGCTTCTAAAAGCGTTTTACTGACTAGGCTAAATGATAAAGGATGAAATTTAAAGCCTTAGTCAAGCTAAAAGTATTTTGACTGCCTCAGGCAAACGTTGTCTTTGGCAAGCTTTATTTTAGTGAAGCATATCTACTGCCCAGGCAATCATAGTGTTTCTCAAACGTCACAAGTCTAGAATTTACAATCTTCAAAGTCAAGTTATATTATAAAAGTATTTTTATTGCCTAGGCAACTAAAGCGGTGCTATTAAAATCTACTGTATTTAAAGAGACCCTCAAGTTCAGCTATAAAAGTATTTTACTACAGGCTCTTAGCTGAGCTTTGCTCTAAAAGCGCTTCTATTGCCTAGGCCCTAGGCAATCACAGTGTTGCTCAATAGTAAATAGTCTAAAATTTAGAGTCTTAGATAAGCTCCGCTGTAAAAGTATTTTAACTGCCTCAGGCAATAATTTTCTCAGTCAAGCTTTACTTTAGTGCCTAAGCATATTTCACTCTAAAAGCATTTCTACTGCCTAAGCAAGTGTTTCTCAATTGTCAACAAAATCTAATGTTTAGTCTCAGTCAAGCTGCGTTATAAAAGTATTATTTTTAACTGCCTAGGCCATCAAGTCTAAAACTTAGAGATCTAGACAAGCTGCTTTGTAAAGCTTCGTTGCCTAGTCAATCAAAATGCTTGCAAGTCTAAAATTTAGAATTTTGAAGTCAAGTTACTTTATAAAAGTATTTTACTGCCTAGGCAACTAAAGGGCTGCTATTAAAACTATTTTATTTAAAGAGATTCTCAAGCCCAACTATAAAAGTATTTTACTACCGAGGCAGTCCGGATCTTAGCCTAGCTTCGCTCTAAAAGCATTTTACTGCTTAGGCAATCACAGTGTTTGTCAATAATAAATTAATTATAAAATTTAGAGTCTTAGTTAAGCTACACTGTAAAAGTGTTTTTTATTGTCTAAGCAATCCAAGTACTTTTTAATTGTGAAAAAATCTAGCATGTCAAGCACCGCTGCAAAATTGTTTTAATTGCCTAAGCAATACTTGTCTGCCTCTGTCAAGCTTTATTTTAGTGCCTAGGCAAGTTTCACTGCAAAAGCATTTCTAAGTTGTCTCGGCAATCAGTCTTTCTCAAACGTCACAAGTCAAAAATTTAGAATCTTCAAGTCAATTTACATTATAAAAATATTTTTACTGCCTAGGCAACTAAAGCGCTGCTACTGAAATCTATTTTATTTAAAGATACTCCCAAGCTCAAGTTTTACTACCGCGGTACTCAGGATCTTCGCTCTAAAAACATTTTACTGCCTAGGCAATCAGTGCTTTTCAACAATAAATAAAGAATGAAATTTAGAGTCTTAGTTAAGCTACATTGTAGAAGTATTTTAACTGCCTTAGGCAATCAATGTCTGGCAAGCTTTATTTTAGTGCCTAGGCAAATTTCACTACTGCTTAGGCAATCAAAGTGTTTCTTAAACGTCACAAGTCAAAAATTTAGAATCTTCAAGTCAATTTACATTATAAAAATATTTTTACTGCCTAGGCAACTAAAGCGCTGCTACTGAAATCTATTTTATTTAAAGATACTCCCAAGCTCAAGTTTTACTACTGCGGTACTCGGGATCTTCGCTCTAAAAGCATTTTACTGCCTAGGCAATCAGTGTTTTTCAACAATAAATAAAGAATGAAATTTAGAGTCTTAGTTAAGCTACATTGTAGAAGTATTTTAATTGCCTTGGGCAATCAATGTCTGGCAAGCTTTATTTTAGTGCCTAGGCAAATTTCACTACTGCTTAGGCAATCAAAGTGTTTCTCAAACGTCACAAGTCAAAAATTTAGAATCTTCACGTCAATTTACATTATAAAAATATTTTTACTGCCTAGGCAACCAAAGCGCTGCTACTGAAATCTATTTTATTTAAAGATACTCCCAAGCTCAAGTTTTACTACCGCGGTACTCGGGATCTTCGCTCTAAAAGCATTTTACTGCCTAGGCAATCAGTGTTTTTCAACAATAAATAAAGAATGAAATTTAGAGTCTTAGTTAAGCTACATTGTAGAAGTATTTTAACTGCCTTGGGCAATCAATGTCTGGCAAGCTTTATTTTAGTGCCTAGGCAAATTTCACTACTGCTTAGGCAATCAAAGTGTTTCTTAAACGTCACAAGTCTAAAATTTAGAATCCTAGTCAAAGTATAAACTATAAAAGTATTTTTACTGCCTAGTCAACTAAAGCGGTGCTATTAAAACTATTTTATTTAAAGAGATTCTCAAGCCCATCTATAAAAGTGTTTTACAGGATCTTAGCCGGGCTTCGCTCTAAAAGCATTTCTATCACCTAGGCCCTAGGCAATCACGGTGTTTCTCAGTAGTAAATAAAGTATAAAATTTAGAGTCTTAGTCAAGCTACACTGTAAAAGTATTTTTTATTGCCTAAGCAATCCAAGTACGTTTTAATTGTAAAAAAACCTAGCATTTAAAGTCAAGATCCGCTGTATCAATAATTCTCTCCGTCAAGCTTTATTTTAGTGCCTAGGCAAATTTCACTGTAGAAGCATGTCTACTGCCTAGGCAATCATAGTGTTTCTCAAACGTCACAAGTCTAGAATTTACAATCTTCAAAGTCAAGTTATATTATAAAAGTATTTTTATTGCCTAGGCAACTAAAGCGGTACTATTAAAATCTATTGTATTTAGAGAGACAATCAAGTTCAACTATAAAAGTATTTTACTACAGAGACGGTCAGGCTCTTAGCTGAGCTTTGCTCTAAAAGCGCTTCTATTGCCTAGGCCCTAGGCAATCACAGTGTTGCTCAATAGTAAATAGTCTAAAATTTAGAGTCTTAGATAAGCTCCGCTGTAAAAGTATTTTAACTGCCTTAGGCAATAATTTTCTCAGTCAAGCTTTACTTTAGTGCCTAAGCATATTTCACTCTAAAAGCATTTCTACTGCCTAAGCAAGTGTTTCTCAATTGTCAACAAAATCTAATGTTTAGTCTCAGTCAAACTGCGTTATAAAAGTATTTATTTTTAACTGCCTAGGCAATCAAGTCTAAAACTTAGAGATCTAGTCAAGCTGCTTTGTAAAGCTTCGTTGCCTAGTCAATCAAAATGCTTTCGAACTGACGAAATATATTTAAATAGTATTTGAAGTTCCACTGTGAAAGTCTCTTTGCCGCCTAGAAAATCAAGGTCTCGGTCAAGCTCTATTTTACTGCCTAGGCAATATCAGCCGTCTTCTCAGTAAGAGCCTACGCAATCAAAGTGTTTGTCTTTAAATCCAACGTTTAGTCTCAGTCAAGGTGCATTATAAAAATATTGTTAACCACAAATAATGCCCCAATAACTCTTCTTTCGTACTCTGGGAAAACAATAATACTAGGCAAACAATAATACTACTGCCTAGGCTATCGAAGTGTTTCTCAATCAAGTCTAGTAATAAAATTTAGAGACTTAGTTAAGCTGCATTGTAAAATCTACTATTTAAAGCCATTGTCACTGCCAAGCTCAAGGTCTGGCTTACTACGCCGCCTAGGCAATCAGAGTTTCAGTCTGTAAAAACATTTCTACTGCTCAGGCAATCAAAGAGTTTCAAAATTGTCAATAAAGTCTTAGTCAAGCTACATTATAAAAAGTATCGTTACAGGGTCTTAGTCAAGCTACACGGTAAAAGCACTTCTACTGCCTAGTCAGTCAGCGTCTCTCAACTGTCAACAAAGCTCAAAATTATAAGTTAAAGTGCCCCACGTTGGGCGCCAAATTTCTTTTGTGATTGTTCATAAACTTAAAAGAGTATTCGCGTCGACATAAATCAAGCGAAAGTCGCGCTGAAACTAATTATACACGTTTATTGTCTATCTGGTGATAAACTATCCGCGCTCCAACTAATCCACGTAAAGTACATTCGCTCGACGCCCATTATCGTCGGGCTCATATTTATTAATTTCTAATTGATAATCCATCCGCGACGGTTATTTATGCCTTATTAATGTGGAATGAGGAAAGCTGGACGCGCGCGCTCGGCTTGCCCTACAGACAAGGAATTGAATCAGGCGAGCCTTCAACGGATTATTAATGTCCGATCGGCGATTGTTGAATAACTGTTTGCCCGTGATATATGTTGGCGTGAAGGTGTGTGGCCTAACGACGATTAATAATTGCTCGAACGCGATGCGTTCACTTCGTTCGCTCTTAATTGAGAAATATAAAAGCGTACGATCCCGTGAAGAAGGCTCGAAGCAAAACCGACACATCTAACTGACCTACTTAGATAGATGCCAAGTGCTCAAGTTTGGATTATTTCACCTGTACCCATCTGGGAACGAGCGAATGACCTACAATCCACTTAAGAAGTTATTGGTCATTGGCAAGTTGGAATAAAAAAAAGGACATGGCTTGTGAAGTACGTAGAAGATAGAGGTATGAAGGGCGAAGGACACTGCACGGACCGAAGACGGAATGCTGTACGAGATTGCCGTACTAGTGATCCAATGAAATCGTTTTAGCATTACACGAACCGAGGTTTAAATAAGACGGATCAGATCAGTTTGGATATTGTTATACTGTAAAAACCATTTAAAAAATAACTAAAATCACTCACCCTAGTCTTGAATACGGTATTCCTCAAGGATCTACGATAGGTCCTTCGCTCTTTACAATACCGACTAACGTCCTTAAAATGATCGTTTTTTGTTCTTTTAATTTAATTCTATTCTGGAGACAATAAAAATTTTTTTTATTTGCTGCAGCATGTCGCAAAAAAATCTGCTTAAAATCATTCCTTTGTCAGCTACTAGACGATGTTATCCTGACGTCCGCAAAATGTTATTTTTTTTCCTTTTAGACAAAATTTGTTTCCTTTGCTATGGAGTACCGCATATCTCTGAGTAAAATCGAAATAATCGTTCCTCTGTCGGCCAACTGATGAGTTTCTTTTTTATTTAGATAGTAGGCGATGTGTCTAATTAAGTTAATCTAATTTTTCATCATCGATTTGTCCGGATGAGTCATCAAAGTAACGTCCTTTCGAATTCTGTCAAGAGATGGCTCTAAACCTCTCGCTCACACTCAATCGCCAAATAATCGCGAAACGATTAGTGAAAAGCACCTCGCAATGAAAATATAAACAGAAGGAGGTTTGTTTTTTTTTTTGTGTAGAGTAGAGCAATAGTTTCTTTATCAACCGAGAGATTTGAGAAAAATTGCGAAGCTCCTAACGTCAAGTGCAGTTTCCCGAACGACGAAAGAAATTTCATAAAAATTAAAACCTTATTCCCTGTTTTGTCAAGAGATGGCTCCCTGAATCTCCAATTCAAACTCAATCGCTAAATAATCACGACACGATTAATGGAAAGACATTCCCAAAAGAAAAAATCCAAAAACAGATTTGTTTCTACTCTGTGTAGAAACAATTGTCAAACAAAATTAGAAATCCGCAATAATTAATCTATTGTTGAGAAAATTTCACGCCATACAAAAAGAAAAAAATGAATGCGAGGCTTAAAACCATAATTTTTGAAGTTTTAATGCTACACGAACCGAGGTTTAAATAAAACGGATCAGATCAGTTTGAAGATTCTGCTGCAACTGTGATCCAATGAAATCATTTTAGACTTACACGAACCGAGGTTTAAATAAAATAGATCAGCTTGGAAAATGCTGTCCAAATGGTGATCCAATGAAATCATTTTAGCGCTACTCGAACCGAACAGTACGTGAACCGAGGTTTAAATAGACTAGACATACAGATTCCTTCCCCCTGTTAAATTAAAATTAAAAAGACCCACGTCGAAATTCCCTTGCTTGTACGTTTTTCGTTAAATTTTTTCATACATTCTTCTTTCGATTGCAATCTGTAATAAACGTGTCGTGACAGAAATTCTTTTCTTAACAAAGTCTTGCTGAGAACAGATGTTAAGGTGCACCCCCCAAAATTAAAGAAGAATTTCGCAAAGAAAAATTAAATAGAAGGAGGTTTTTTTTTTTTGTATAGAACAGAGCAATAGTTTCTTCATCGACCGGGAGATGGCGTTCCTAGAGACTCGATTTTAATTTGACAAAAATTGTGAAGCTCGTAGGCGTCAAGTGCAGTTTCCTGAACGACGACGAAAGAAATTTCATCAAAATTAAAACCTTCTTCCGTGTTTTGTCAAGAGATGGCTCCCTGAACCTCTCATAAAAACTCAATCGCTAAATAATCACGTTTAATGGAAAGATATTCCCAAAAGAAAAAACCCAAGAACAGATTTGTTTCCAACGGAATAAAAGAGATGACAAAGCATCAGTTTCACAAGACGGTGGATGGATACTACACGAACCGAAGACAAATCTCGCATTTGCAATATGTATGAGATTTTGTTTTATAAACGAAAGAGATTGTGTTGGACTTGGGGATGCTTCCATTCTTGCCCACTTTTCATTCGAATCCACCTGATTTCGATCTTTTAATAGTCGTCATCTTCAAACTTCGGTCCTCAAATACGTAAAAGCGAGCGGGCTTGTAACTTTAGTTTAAATTTTGTACTTTTGTACTGTACTTAGATAGATGTCAAGTGCTCAAGTTTGGATCACTTCACCTGTACCTACCTGGGAACGAGCGAATGACCTTACAATCCACTTAGGAAGTTATTGGTCATTGGCAAGTTGGAATAAAAAAAGGACATGGCTTGTGAAGTACGTAGAGGATAGAGGTATGAAGGGCGAAGGACATCACCACGTAATGGGTGCAAGAAGACTTCACACTAAATAAGTTAGGATGGTCCAAACTTGCACCCCAAAAGGGTGGAAGGAAGGACTCCAGGAAAAGGAAGGGAAGGAGTATTTAGCAAAAAAATGAATTCGGGATAGAGAATGGAACGACGGTGATGCCAGAAAAAAAAACACAGAAAGAGGAAGGCCCAAAAGACCTTAAAATCGGGTTAAGGATTAAGTCTTTGACTTAGGACCCCGTTGGGCAACCACCACGGATAAAAAAAATCAGGACAATATTGTATAGGCGTCAGCTCCTTAAAAACCCCTTGATTCCATGAAACTTAATTAATTGATGAAGGTATGAAGGGCAAAGGACATCATGGAAGCAAATATACTTCACAATAAACGAGTTGGGATGGTCCAAACGATGGCACCAAAGAGGGTGCGTAAGAAAAGAAGGGATCCCCGCCCAAGAAAACGAAGAGAGGAAGTACTTAGAGAAGAAAAGAGAATGGGGAGCAAATGAGAAAAGCGAAGAAGAAAAAAGCCCCAAATTCAGACCACATATACCATATTAGGACCATATTAGCACATGAGAAAAAAGACGTAGTACTAGAAAAAAGACAGTTCAAGATGTAGAACGAGGGAGGAACTTGCACTCTCTGAGGAAACGCACGAGAACGTTTGGAAATTACTTTTTAAACCACGCCCCATGTGTTTAAGAAGGTCGAACAATTCAGGGTACAATTCAGAAGAGTCCAACTTTGGATAAGCTTGAAGGCTTCTTCGTTACAAAAGAACTTTCTCGGGGCCGTCGCTGACGCTGCTGATCTTCTGATCGCAACAGTGCCGGTGAAGAAGTGGGTCCAGTGTTGTACTCTCTACAAATTTTCCATACGTAAACGAATCTTATTTTAGCTTTCCGACAGAGAAGGCGGACTATCAAGGTTGAAAGACCCTCATGAAAAGAGAGTCCTAAGTATTTTCGTACGTTTAGATTAGACCGTTTTCTTTTAGGACCTGTTTTTGAGGAGGACATGCCGAAAACGATAGGGTCGAAGTCACTTTCCTCATTGGTGTTCAATGGCCCTCGTTTCTCAGGAGTCCTGAGAGTTTTCATTCGCCTGAATTAAATGAGGATTGAAAAAGAGTCCGACAGTATCATTTCTCTCTCTATTCGGGACCTTATTAGCGAATATGAATAACGATTATGACAAATTAGATGAATGATGAATAATGCTATGAATGAATATTCGTATAAGTAGCCGAATATGAATAACGATTAGGAGAATAAATGTAACTATAACTAATTAACTATAACCATAACAATTAAATCTAATTTATTCGTTTGTGAAGTCAAGAAATCACTTAGCCGTCACTGATATTCGGCTAAGTAACCGAATATGAATAACGATTAAGGCAACTAATGAATGAATAAAGTACGGTTTGATAATCAAGTACCAATTAAATCTAATCTATTCGATTGTGAAGTGAAGAAATCAATTAACCACGATTACTATTCGGATAAGTAACCGAACATGAATAACGATTGATGAATAATGATTGCTAAGAATTAATAAAGCGCTGCTTGTTATCTAAATAACTATTAAATCAGATCTATTCGGGTGTCAAGTCAAGAAATCAGTCACTAATATTCGGATAAGTAACCGAATATGAATAACGATCAAGGCAAATAACGAATAAACGAATGCTACGAATAAATAAAGTACCGTTTGACATACGAGTAACTATTACAACTAACCTATTCGATTTTAATGTCAAGAAATTCGGATAAATAGCCGAATATGAGTAACGATTATGATAAGTAATGAATGAATAAGATGCCGTTCGATATTCAAATAACTATTAAATATAATCTATTCGATTGGAAAGTCAAGAAATCCGTTAACCGTCTGACTATGATTCGGATAAGTAACCGAATATGAATAACGATTATGATAAATATTGAATAATTGAATTCTGCCAGTGAATAAAGTGCTGTTTGATGTTCGAATTACTAGTAAACATAATCTATCCGATTATGACATCACGGAATCGGTTAACCGTCATCACTATTCGGATAACTAACCGAATATGAATATCGATTATGACAAAAAGAATTAATAAATGGATGCTATGAATTTAATAAAGTGCTGTTTGATGCCCCAATAACTATTAAGCCTGACCTATTCGATTGTGAAGTCAAGAAATCAGTTAACCGTCAGC
Source organism: Dorcus parallelipipedus (assembly GCA_958336345.1). Taxonomy (NCBI): domain Eukaryota; kingdom Metazoa; phylum Arthropoda; class Insecta; order Coleoptera; family Lucanidae; genus Dorcus; species Dorcus parallelipipedus. The sequence goes on from OY284479.1 coordinate 47,811,691, forward strand.
GCTATTCGGATAAGTAACCGAATATGAATAACGATTATGACAAATGTTGAATAAATGAATTCTGCCAGTGAATAAAGTGCTGTTTGATGTTCGAATTACTAGTAAACATAATCTATCCGATTATGACATCACGGAATCGGTTAACCGTCATCACTATTCGGATAAATAACCGAATATGAATAATAACGATTATGACAAACCATGTACGGTACTGTTTCACATCACGGTTATTCGGTGGTAGATTTAAGAAATCTGTTAACCGTCACACGATTCGGATAAGTAACCGAATGTGAATAACGGTTATGATATTCAACTAACAGCCAACATCCGACAGTTTACTGTCATATCTAATTTGTTATTCGCCGATTCATTCGTATAACCAAACAAAAAACGTTATTCTCATCGCTTCCAGATAAGTAATGGAGTTAACCGAATATGACTATGACGAATAATGACGTATACTTTAAGCACCGCTTCCAAATAAGTAACCGAGTTAACCGAATATGGCTATGGCGAATAATGACGTATACTTTAAGCACAGTTAATCCTAACAGAACAAAATCTGTTCTACGTTGATTGTCCAACGGTTAACAGTTATTCGAATATTCGTTAACCGAATAGTGAGCGACGCGATTAGCCGGATTTCGAAGTTGGATATGATCGGCAAATTACCGTGTGGAACGCATCCAGTGAATCGATTTGAATGACATGAATAACCAACGACATTTAACCGAATTTTTTTCTCCTCTAGAACGAATCATTATATCTAGGGTGTGGCAAACGATGGCACATTCAATTATCATATTCGCCACATTTAATTATTCGAGAATGCGGCGTTATTCGTGAGATTCAGATTTCGTTCTTTCGGGGAAAAGTATTTGACGGTTTCCTTGGCTCTCGGATCGAAAATTATTTCAGTGCAGCTTGCGGCTAGCCACGCCAATAAAATCGGCTGCATATTCGTGACTTTATTAGCGTCTGCGTAGAAATATCGCCGCAGGTGCGCCGTGCGTATTTCGAGGCGCTAATTCAATTGCAGAAAGCCGATGGGAGAGAGAGAAAAGGCGCAGTCAGTCAATCAGACGCGTTAATTTTTAATAACTATAAATCATCGAAAAAAGCAATAAAATTTCGAATTGTATTGTGCGAGATTATAAGAGAGGACCTTTTACATTTGGGCACAAATTAAGCGGGCGCATGCAAGCAATCACGTCCGTCTTTATCGGCCGGAACGGCCGCTAATGACAGAGACAAGGACGGACGCGGTCGACTTTTATGTTTTTAAATAAATTTAAGAGGCGCGCTGCAACTCCTTAGCCTGATGAAATTATGCGCCATAAAACCGGGCGAATAGTATAACTTATATATTATACCAATACCTTACTATATAATTTCCTCCGGCGCATGCGAACCCCCCGGACTCGTAAACGTTCAAATAACTTCGGGGATTAAAAGCGCCTCGCTACAATATTGCAAGAGAAAGGGCCGAGTGTGAACGATTTTTAATTTACGCCGGCGTTGAAATTTATTGGCGAATTATATACACTTGTTAATGCCTAAGCTGCGCTAATACCGGTCAAAATATTCATAAATTTCGGCGGCGACCGACAAAGGAACCTCTCAATCCCCCGTAATTCATTCGATTGCAACAGAAACACTTACAAAGTTTACAACAAAGGAAATCATCGAACGTTTAGGTCATTAAACGAAACCGGCGGCCCCACGTTGGGGGGCGCCAAATTTTTTTTGTAACCTGAAAAAAAAGTAAAGCGTCCTTCTGGTAAGAGATTGAACTTCAATTTATGATCGTGTATAAGTGAGTTTCTTGGCGAAGGAATGCGAACTTATTACGCTGAATTATTATGTAAATTTATTGGCGCGATGATTAATGGCTGGGAATATAATTCAGAAATTATTTATTTCAACGATTTTAATCAACTCCAACACACTCGAGGCGACTAACGCGACTAAATCAACCTTTTCGTCCGCCAACGTGATCCAGAAATCGCCCTGCCCGCCTCACCTACTTACCGTAAATATTCCCTCGTGAGCACATGTTAATAATCCGGCGCGCTTATTTTAAGGAATCGGCTAAAATGTGGACTTAGTCGGGGCTCTCGGGCCCGGTCTAAATTTAACCTCTAACCCCTGTCGATGCGTTCGGGATTATGAGATCGCGACAGCTGTGCTACACATTTGCTAACCGCCTTGATTAAGAGCGAACGGTTCGAATTAGTTCGCTTGATTATTTTCGTAATGTTTTAATTTGTCGGGGTAATTATTGACTGCTGCGCTGCTTGTTTGTTTCTTCTCCAAATAACTATTGCGTCAGGAGCACCGGCGTCTTACGAAAACGCACTATTAAATAAACAACCTCACTGTATTTCAACCCTTTTCGGATGGGGGGAGAGGGCAGAAATCAACTCTTCAATTTCGACAAAAAATCGTTAGTCCGCTGGGTATTAAACGAATGCGATTTATTCGGCTAATTAATCCTAAGAGATTGTCTACGAGTCACTCACCGTTATTCAATATTCGAAACGAAACTCGAAGTGATTGTCATTCCTTATTCGTTATTCTGCATAATCGAAGGCGAAACATCGGTGGGTAAACGCGTGGGTAAATTACTATTCGGTTAACGTATTCGGGTATGATGTGCCAATTAGCCATCTCCGGCTCACGATAGTTTGTACGGCCCCACGCTCCATTTAGCCGTTCGATCACATCCCGAGCCAAAAATCGATGAATCTGATCGATTCATATTCGGCTATTTAACCGCCATTTATATTCAGCAATCTCATAATAAACCATACTTAGCTGCACTCGTTTAATATTCGAAAGAAAATTGCTCAATTGTCGTTTATTATTCGGCTAATAAAACCGGCTATTATTCGGCTAATAAAATAAACTTATTTGATCGTCTGCTCTATATTCAACATGGGCACTCGTACTCTTACGAGTTAGAAACCGGTTAAGCGGCATTCGGCTAATAAATCTGCGAATAATGATCATTATTCGATGACTCGGCTATCGTGGTGAACGAATATTGTTTAACCGTCGCTTATATTAATTAGCGCCACCACCCATCTCGTATAACAGTAAATTGGCTAATCATTATTACTATTCGGTTAACGTATTCGGGTATGATGTACCAATTAGCCAAATCCGGCTCACGATAGTTTGTACGGCCCCACGCTCCATTTAGCCGTTCGATCACATCCCGAGCCAAAAATCGATGAATCTAATCGATTCATATTCGGCTATTTAACCGCCATTTATATTCAGCAATCTCATAATAAACCATACTTAGCTGCACTCGTTTAATATTCGAAAGAAAATTGCTCAATTGTCGTTTATTATTCGGCTAATAAAACCGGCTATTATTCGGCTAATAAAATAAACTTATTTGATCGTCTGCTCTATATTCAACATGGACACTCGTACTCTTACGAGTTAGAAACCGGTTAAGCGGCATTCGGCTAATAAATCTGCGAATAATGATCATTATTCGATGACTCGGCTATCGTGGTGAACGAATATTGTTTAACCGTCGCTTATATTAATTAGCGCCACCACCCATCTCGTATAACAGTAAATTGGCTAATCATTATTACTATTCGGTTAACGTATTCGGGTATGATGTACCAATTAGCCAAATCCGGCTCACGATAGTTTGTACGGCCCCACGCTCCATTTAGCCGTTCGATCACATCCCGAGCCAAAAATCGATGAATCTAATCGATTCATATTCGGCTATTTAACCGCCATTTATATTCAGCAATCTCATAATAAACCATAGCTTAGCTGCACTCGTTTAATATTCGAAAGAAAATTGCTCAATTGTCGTTTATTATTCGGCTAATAAAACCGGCTATTATTCGGCTAATAAAATAAACTTATTTGATCGTCTGCTCTATATTCAACATGGGCACTCGTACTCTTACGAGTTAGAAACCGGTTAAGCGGCATTCGGCTAATAAATCTGCGAATAATGATCATTATTCGATGACTCGGCTATCGTGGTGAACGAATATTGTTTAACCGTCGCTTATATTAATTAGCGCCACCACCCATCTCGTATAACAGTAAATTGGCTAATCATTATTACTATTCGGTTAACGTATTCGGGTATGATGTACCAATTAGCCAAATCCGGCTCACGATAGTTTGTACGGCCCCACGCTCCATTTAGCCGTTCGATCACATCCCGAGCCAAAAATCGATGAATCTAATCGATTCATATTCGGCTATTTAACCGCCATTTATATTCAGCAATCTCATAATAAACCATAGCTTAGCTGCACTCGTTTAATATTCGAAAGAAAATTGCTCAATTGTCGTTTATTATTCGGCTAATAAAACCGGCTATTATTCGGCTAATAAAATAAACTTATTTGATCGTCTGCTCTATATTCAACATGGGCACTCGTACTCTTACGAGTTAGAAACCGGTTAAGCGGCATTCGGCTAATAAATCTGCGAATAATGATCATTATTCGATGACTCGGCTATCGTGGTGAACGAATATTGTTTAACCGTCGCTTATATTAATTAGCGCCACCACCCATCTCGTATAACAGTAAATTGGCTAATCATTATTACTATTCGGTTAACGTATTCGGGTATGATGTACCAATTAGCCAAATCCGGCTCACGATAGTTTGTACGGCCCCACGCTCCATTTAGCCGTTCGATCACATCCCGAGCCAAAAATCGATGAATCTAATCGATTCATATTCGGCTATTTAACCGCCATTTATATTCAGCAATCTCATAATAAACCATAGCTTAGCTGCACTCGTTTAATATTCGAAAGAAAATTGCTCAATTGTCGTTTATTATTCGGCTAATAAAACCGGCTATTATTCGGCTAATAAAATAAACTTATTTGATCGTCTGCTCTATATTCAACATGGGCACTCGTACTCTTACGAGTTAGAAACCGGTTAAGCGGCATTCGGATAATAAATCTGCGAATAATGATCATTATTCGATGACTCGGCTATCGTGGTGAACGAATATTGTTTAACCGTCGCTTATATTAATTAGCGCCACCACCCATCTCGTATAACAGTAAATTGGCTAATCATTATTACTATTCGGTTAACGTATTCGGGTATGATGTACCAATTAGCCATCTCCGGCTCACGATAGTTTGTACGGCCCCACGCTCCATTTAGCCGTTCGATCACATCCCGAGCCAAAAATCGATGAATCTAATCGATTCATATTCGGCTATTTAACCGCCATTTATATTCAGCTATCTCATAATAACCATACTTAGCCGCATTCGTTTAATATTCGAAAGAAGATCGTTCAATTGTCGTTTATTATTCGGCTAATAAAACCGGCTATTATTCGGCTAATAAAATAAACTTATTTGATCGTCTGCTCTCTATATTCAACATGGGCACTCGTATTCTTATGAGTTAGAAACCGGTTAAGCGGCATTCGGCTAATAAATCTGCGAATAATGATCATTATTCGATGACTCGGCTATCGTGGTGAACGAATATTGTTTAACCGTCGCTTATATTAATTAGCGCCACCACCCATCTCGTATAACAGTAAATTGGCTAATCATTATTACTATTCGGTTAACGTATTCGGGTATGATGTACCAATTAGCCAAATCCGGCTCACGATAGTTTGTACGGCCCCACGCTCCATTTAGCCGTTCGATCACATCCCGAGCCAAAAATCGATGAATCTAATCGATTCATATTCGGCTATTTAACCGCCATTTATATTCAGCAATCTCATAATAAACCATACTTAGCTGCACTCGTTTAATATTCGAAAGAAAATTGCTCAATTGTCGTTTATTATTCGGCTAATAAAACCGGCTATTATTCGGCTAATAAAATAAACTTATTTGATCGTCTGCTCTATATTCAACATGGACACTCGTACTCTTACGAGTTAGAAACCGGTTAAGCGGCATTCGGCTAATAAATCTGCGAATAATGATCATTATTCGATGACTCGGCTATCGTGGTGAACGAATATTGTTTAACCGTCGCTTATATTAATTAGCGCCACCACCCATCTCGTATAACAGTAAATTGGCTAATCATTATTACTATTCGGTTAACGTATTCGGGTATGATGTACCAATTAGCCAAATCCGGCTCACGATAGTTTGTACGGCCCCACGCTCCATTTAGCCGTTCGATCACATCCCGAGCCAAAAATCGATGAATCTAATCGATTCATATTCGGCTATTTAACCGCCATTTATATTCAGCAATCTCATAATAAACCATAGCTTAGCTGCACTCGTTTAATATTCGAAAGAAAATTGCTCAATTGTCGTTTATTATTCGGCTAATAAAACCGGCTATTATTCGGCTAATAAAATAAACTTATTTGATCGTCTGCTCTATATTCAACATGGGCACTCGTACTCTTACGAGTTAGAAACCGGTTAAGCGGCATTCGGCTAATAAATCTGCGAATAATGATCATTATTCGATGACTCGGCTATCGTGGTGAACGAATATTGTTTAACCGTCGCTTATATTAATTAGCGCCACCACCCATCTCGTATAACAGTAAATTGGCTAATCATTATTACTATTCGGTTAACGTATTCGGGTATGATGTACCAATTAGCCAAATCCGGCTCACGATAGTTTGTACGGCCCCACGCTCCATTTAGCCGTTCGATCACATCCCGAGCCAAAAATCGATGAATCTAATCGATTCATATTCGGCTATTTAACCGCCATTTATATTCAGCAATCTCATAATAAACCATAGCTTAGCTGCACTCGTTTAATATTCGAAAGAAAATTGCTCAATTGTCGTTTATTATTCGGCTAATAAAACCGGCTATTATTCGGCTAATAAAATAAACTTATTTGATCGTCTGCTCTATATTCAACATGGGCACTCGTACTCTTACGAGTTAGAAACCGGTTAAGCGGCATTCGGCTAATAAATCTGCGAATAATGATCATTATTCGATGACTCGGCTATCGTGGTGAACGAATATTGTTTAACCGTCGCTTATATTAATTAGCGCCACCACCCATCTCGTATAACAGTAAATTGGCTAATCATTATTACTATTCGGTTAACGTATTCGGGTATGATGTACCAATTAGCCAAATCCGGCTCACGATAGTTTGTACGGCCCCACGCTCCATTTAGCCGTTCGATCACATCCCGAGCCAAAAATCGATGAATCTAATCGATTCATATTCGGCTATTTAACCGCCATTTATATTCAGCAATCTCATAATAAACCATAGCTTAGCTGCACTCGTTTAATATTCGAAAGAAAATTGCTCAATTGTCGTTTATTATTCGGCTAATAAAACCGGCTATTATTCGGCTAATAAAATAAACTTATTTGATCGTCTGCTCTATATTCAACATGGGCACTCGTACTCTTACGAGTTAGAAACCGGTTAAGCGGCATTCGGATAATAAATCTGCGAATAATGATCATTATTCGATGACTCGGCTATCGTGGTGAACGAATATTGTTTAACCGTCGCTTATATTAATTAGCGCCACCACCCATCTCGTATAACAGTAAATTGGCTAATCATTATTACTATTCGGTTAACGTATTCGGGTATGATGTACCAATTAGCCATCTCCGGCTCACGATAGTTTGTACGGCCCCACGCTCCATTTAGCCGTTCGATCACATCCCGAGCCAAAAATCGATGAATCTAATCGATTCATATTCGGCTATTTAACCGCCATTTATATTCAGCTATCTCATAATAACCATACTTAGCCGCATTCGTTTAATATTCGAAAGAAGATCGTTCAATTGTCGTTTATTATTCGGCTAATAAAACCGGCTATTATTCGGCTAATAAAATAAACTTATTTGATCGTCTGCTCTCTATATTCAACATGGGCACTCGTATTCTTATGAGTTAGAAACCGGTTAAGCGGCATTCGGCTAATAAATCTGCGAATAATGATCATTATTCGATGACTCGGCTATCGTGGTGAACGAATATTGTCTAACCGTCGCTTATATTAATTAGCGCCGCCTGTATTCCATACAAGAGCTTGCGCCACTCATATTATTTGACCGTCATTTACATTCGGCTAATAAACTTTAGAGCAACGGATAAGCGCCATTCTATTAGATATTCGGCTTGTGCTTTCCAATTGATCATTATCTGAATATGAATATCGTAATACCGAACATGTTTCAACCGTGCATTCGTTTAATATTCGAAAGAAAATTGCTCAATCGTCGTTTATTATTCGGCTAATAAAACCGGCTATTATTCGGCTAATAAAATAAACTTATTTGATCGTCTGCTCTCTATATTCAACATGGGCACTCGTATTCTTATGAGTTAGAAACCGGTTAAGCGGCATTCGGCTAATAAATCTGCGAATAATGATCATTATTCGATGAATCGGCTATCGTGGTGAACGAATATTGTTTAACCGTCGCTTATATTAATTAGCGCCGCCCGTATTCCATACAAGAGCTTGCGCCACTCTCATATTATTTGACCGTCGTTTACATTCGGCTAATAAACTTTAGAGCAACGGATGAGCGCCATTCTATTAGATATTCGGCTTGTGCTTTCCAATTGATCATTATCTGAATATGAATATCGTAATACCGAACATGTTTCAACCGTGCATTCGTTTAATATTCGAAAGAAAATTGCTCAATCGTCGTTTATTATTCGGCTAATAAAACCGGCTATTATTCGGCTAATAAAATAAACTTATTTGATCGTCTGCTCTCTATATTCAACATGGGCACTCGTATTCTTATGAGTTAGAAACCGGTTAAGCGGCATTCGGCTAATAAATCTGCGAATAATGATCATTATTCGATGAATCGGCTATCGTGGTGAACGAATATTGTTTAACCGTCGCTTATATTAATTAGCGCCGCCCGTATTCCATACAAGAGCTTGCGCCACTCTCATATTATTTGACCGTCGTTTACATTCGGCTAATAAACTTTAGAGCAACGGATGAGCGCCATTCTATTAGATATTCGGCTTGTGCTTTCCAATTGATCATTATCTGAATATGAATATCGTAATACCGAACATGTTTCAACCGTGCATTCGTTTAATATTCGAAAGAAAATTGCTCAATCGTCGTTTATTATTCGGCTAATAAACCTTTAGCCGCAATAAATATTCGAACGGTGCTATACTATTTATTCATTAAACTTATTTGAACGTCTGCTCTATATTCAACATGGGCACTCGTATTCTTATGAGTTAGAAACCGGTTAAGCGGCATTCGGCTAATAAATCTGCGAATAATGATCATTATTCGATGACTCGGCTATCGTGGTGGACGAATATTGTTTAACCGTCGCTTATATTAATTAGCGCCGCCTGTAATCCATACAAGAGCTTGCGCCACTCATATTATTTGACCGTCATTTACATTCGGCTAATAAACTTTAGAGCAACGGATAAGCGCCATTCTATTAGATATTCGGCTTGTGCTTTCCAATTGATCATTATCTGAATATGAATATCGTAATACCGAACATGTTTCAACCGTGCATTCGTTTAATATTCGAAAGAAAATTGCTCAATCGTCGTTTATTATTCGGCTAATAAAACCGGCTATTATTCGGCTAATAAAATAAACTTATTTGATCGTCTGCTCTCTATATTCAACATGGGCACTCGTATTCTTATGAGTTAGAAACCGGTTAAGCGGCATTCGGCTAATAAATCTGCGAATAATGATCATTATTCGATGACTCGGCTATCGTGGTGAACGAATATTGTCTAACCGTCGCTTATATTAATTAGCGCCGCCTGTATTCCATACAAGAGCTTGCGCCACTCATATTATTTGACCGTCATTTACATTCGGCTAATAAACTTTAGAGCAACGGATAAGCGCCATTCTATTAGATATTCGGCTTGTGCTTTCCAATTGATCATTATCTGAATATGAATATCGTAATACCGAACATGTTTCAACCGTGCATTCGTTTAATATTCGAAAGAAAATTGCTCAATCGTCGTTTATTATTCGGCTAATAAAACCGGCTATTATTCGGCTAATAAAATAAACTTATTTGATCGTCTGCTCTCTATATTCAACATGGGCACTCGTATTCTTATGAGTTAGAAACCGGTTAAGCGGCATTCGGCTAATAAATCTGCGAATAATGATCATTATTCGATGAATCGGCTATCGTGGTGAACGAATATTGTTTAACCGTCGCTTATATTAATTAGCGCCGCCCGTATTCCATACAAGAGCTTGCGCCACTCTCATATTATTTGACCGTCGTTTACATTCGGCTAATAAACTTTAGAGCAACGGATGAGCGCCATTCTATTAGATATTCGGCTTGTGCTTTCCAATTGATCATTATCTGAATATGAATATCGTAATACCGAACATGTTTCAACCGTGCATTCGTTTAATATTCGAAAGAAAATTGCTCAATCGTCGTTTATTATTCGGCTAATAAACCTTTAGCCGCAATAAATATTCGAACGGTGCTATACTATTTATTCATTAAACTTATTTGAACGTCTGCTCTATATTCAACATGGGCACTCGTATTCTTATGAGTTAGAAACCGGTTAAGCGGCATTCGGCTAATAAATCTGCGAATAATGATCATTATTCGATGACTCGGCTATCGTGGTGGACGAATATTGTTTAACCGTCGCTTATATTAATTAGCGCCGCCTGTAATCCATACAAGAGCTTGCGCCACTCATATTATTTGACCGTCATTTACATTCGGCTAATAAACTTTAGAGCAACGGATAAGCGCCATTCTATTAGATATTCGGCTTGTGCTTTCCAATTGATCATTATCTGAATATGAATATCGTAATACCGAACATGTTTCAACCGTGCATTCGTTTAATATTCGAAAGAAAATTGCTCAATCGTCGTTTATTATTCGGCTAATAAAACCGGCTATTATTCGGCTAATAAAATAAACTTATTTGATCGTCTGCTCTCTATATTCAACATGGGCACTCGTATTCTTATGAGTTAGAAACCGGTTAAGCGGCATTCGGCTAATAAATCTGCGAATAATGATCATTATTCGATGAATCGGCTATCGTGGTGAACGAATATTGTTTAACCGTCGCTTATATTAATTAGCGCCGCCCGTATTCCATACAAGAGCTTGCGCCACTCTCATATTATTTGACTGTCGTTTACATTCGGCTAATAAACTTTAGAGCAACGGATGAGCGCCATTCTATTAGATATTCGGCTTGTGCTTTCCAATTGATCATTATCTGAATATGAATATCGTAATACCGAACATGTTTCAACCGTGCATTCGTTTAATATTCGAAAGAAAATTGCTCAATCGTCGTTTATTATTCGGCTAATAAACCTTTAGCCGCAATAAATATTCGAACGGTGCTATACTATTTATTCATTAAACTTATTTGAACGTCTGCTCTATATTCAACATGGGCACTCGTATTCTTATGAGTTAGAAACCGGTTAAGCGGCATTCGGCTAATAAATCTGCGAATAATGATCATTATTCGATGACTCGGCTATCGTGGTGGACGAATATTGTTTAACCGTCGCTTATATTAATTAGCGCCGCCTGTAATCCATACAAGAGCTTGCGCCACTCATATTATTTGACCGTCATTTACATTCGGCTAATAAACTTTAGAGCAACGGATAAGCGCCATTCTATTAGATATTCGGCTTGTGCTTTCCAATTGATCATTATCTGAATACGAATATCGTAATACCGAACATGTTTCAACCGTGCTGTATTCAACACGGCACTCATATTCTTAGTTAGAAATCGGCTAACCGCTATTCAACATTCAGCTATCGCGTAAAGAAAACTATATAACCATATTTAGCGCATATTTACTGCATTTGGTGATATTCGAAAGAAAATTGCTTAATTGTCATTGTACATTATTCGGCTAATAAACCCTCGAATGATGTTTAACCAACCGACTACCGGAATTGGATTAATTGTCATCCGAATATTGTTTAGCCGTCGTTTATTCATTAAACTTATTTGATTATTCAACGCGGCATTCATATTCGTGTGAGTTAGAAATCGGCGTTCGGCTAATAAATCGGCGAATATCGTTTAACCGTCGCTTATGTTAATTAGCGCCGCGCCGCCTTTCTTACCTGCAATAATTTGCGCGATTATGTTTTTTAAACACTCATATTCGGACCGCAAATTATTTGACCGTCATTTATATTCGGTTAATAAACTTTAGAATGACGATTAACCGCTATTAAATAAATAATCGAATATGGTAATACCGAATATGTCTTGTTTATTATTTGCACTCATATTCCGAGTTAGATATCTGCTATCCGCAGAACGAATACTATTTAGTGCATACTTCCGAATATTCGAAAGAAAATTGCTTAATTGTCGTTTACTATTCGGCTAATAAACCCTGGAATAAGACTTAACCGCATTCATTATTAGAACAGTCGAAGCCAATCAATTCTTATCCGAATATTACTTAGCCGCAATTTATTCATTAAGCTAATATGATTGTTTGTAATATTCAGCGCAGTACTAATATGTTCCGAGTTACAAATCGGTTAATCAGTTATTCGGTTAACAAATCTGTGAATAATGATTCGATATTCGGCTATCACATAATGAATATTTGTTTAACCGTCGCGCTTGTATTAATGAGCGCTGGCTATCTTCCATACAACAGCTTGCGCGAATATATTTGTTAACCATTCATATTCAAACCAGAAATTATTCGACCGTCATTTATATTCGGTCTATATACTTTAGAGTAACGACTAACCATTATTAGATATTCGGGTTGTGAAACCCAATTCACTGTTGTCTGAATACGAATATCTTACGCCGAATATGTTTCATGATCGATTTATCACTTAAGCGTATTTTGTTATTCGGCTAATAAATTTGCGAATAGCCGGATATTGTGTAGCGAACTTTGATTACCGGTCACCTCTACCAATTAACGTTGGCTACCTCCTCATTCATATTGAGATTCAGATCGGAAACTACTTGATTCATATCTGGTCAATAAACCTTAGGCTAACGATTAGCCGTTATTAGATATTCGGATTGTGAAACCCAATTATAGTTGTTAGCTGTATATACGATTATTTGTTATATTCAGAAATAGCGTCATTCGTTATTCGGCTAATAAATCTGCGAATAATGATCAACCGTTATTCAATATTCGGATATCATAAAACGAACCTCTACTAATTAAAATTCTATACAGGAACTTGTACGAGACATTTGTTAACCGTTCACATTCAGACCGGAAATTATTTGACCGTCATTTATATTCGGTTAATAAATTTTAGAGTAATAATATACCTCTAATGTTAAACCCAATTAATTGTTACCCGAATTTGAATATCGTACACCGAATATATTTTAGCCGTTATTTATTCATTAAAGTAATATGATTATTTGTTATACTATCTATTCGTATTCTAATTCAAAAATCGATTAAAACGTCATACGTTAATCGGATAATAAATCTGCGAATAATGATTAACCGACATTCAATATTCGGTTATCGTATAACGAACATCGCTTAACAGCCACGTCTCCTAATTCTCCTAATTAACGTTGGCTAGCTTCCGGATAGTAACTTGTACGAATATATTTTGTTAACCATTCATATTCAGAGCGTCATCGTCATTTATATTCGGTTGTTATCCGAATTCGAATATCGTAGTTGCCGAATATGTTTTAGCCCTCATTTACTCATTAAACTTACATGGATTACTTGCTACATATATTCAACCGCGGACTCATATTCATATTCGGTTAATCAGTTCGGCGAATAATGTTTAACCGTTTTACATATTCGGCTATCGCATAACGAATATTGTTTAAAACTGTTGTCATCTTATTAACAATTGGCATTTTTAATTCACCTTCAAACTGGGAATTATTAAAGTGCCGCGGCGCCATTCACATTCGGCTAGTAAACTTTTTAAGCAATGATTAACCGCCATTAAATATCCTGATCAGCTCTATGTGTTTTCCGCATAACTCTTAGTATTTGTTAACTGTTGCAACTCGCCGTTCGGCTAATTAGCGATTAACCGCTATTCATCACATTCGGATATCGAATATCGTAGTACCGAATATACTTTATAAACGTAGTATTTTAGTCGTCATTTATTCATTAAACTTACTCATATTCCGAGCTAGAAATCGGTTAGTCAGTTAAACGGCATTCGCTATTCGGCGAATATTGATTAACCGTTATTCGATATTCGACTATCGTATAACGAATATTGTTTAACCGTCGTGTCTAACATTAAAACTGTCTTCTTATTAACCACTGACAATCACAATCACATTCAGGCTGGAAATGATTAAACCGCCGCCATTCATATTCGGCTACAAACAATTTTAAGCAACGATTAACGCCATTAGGTATAGGTAACTAATTTCAGTGCGACCATTAGTATTTATTAACCATTGCAAATCGACGTCGGTTAATCGCCATTCGGTTAAATAATAATTTTTCATAATTCATAATTCATCATATTCGGTCATCTCTGGTATTAATCTATAAGATTCCGAATTGCATTACTCGCCAGTCTACATTTTTTAACCATTCATATTTGCACCGTCATTTATATTCAGTTTATAAACTTAACCGCTATTAGATATTCGGACTGTGAAATCCGATTCCTCGTTACCCGAATACGAATATGTTTCAGCCGCTGTTTATTCATTAAACTTACATGATTACTTGCCAGTCATTCATATTCCGAGTTAGAAATCGGTTAGTCCGACAAACGGCATTCGCTATTCGGTGAATATTGATTAACCGTTGTGCGATATTCGGCTATCGTATCGGGAATATTGTTCAACCGTCGTACCTATCACTAAAGCTGTCGTCTGATTGACTATTAACATTCACTTCAGTTTCAGACTGGAAATTATTAAACCGCCGCCGTTCATATTCGGCTAATAAACTTTTAAAGTAACGATTAGCCGCCATTAAATATTCGGATGGTGAAATTCATCAACTCTAACTGTTTTCCCTGCGACTGTTGGTATTTGTTAACCGTCCCGATTCGGCTATACTCACCATATTCGGTTGAAATCCGATCACTCGTTATCCGAATGCGAATGCGAATAGGTTTCAGCCGCCACTTATTCATTACACTTACCAGTCACTCATATTCTGAGTTAGACTCAGTCAAACGGCATTCGCTATTCGGTGAATACTGATCAACCGTTGCGCGATATTCGGCTATCGCAACACGAATATTGTTCAACCGTCGCATCTATCATTAAAACCGTCTCACGATCACTCACGATCACATTCACACTGAGAATAATTAAACCGCCGACGTTCATATTCGGCTAATAAACTTTTTAAGCGACGATTGAACATTCGGACGGTGAAACTCGTCAACCCTAACTGTCTTCCTTGCGACCGTCGACATTTGTTGACCGTCGCAAATTCGGCTGCAATCACCATATTCGGTTATTGCACGCGTAACGAACCGTCGTTTGTCACTCGAGTGATCGATCTTTAGGATTTCCAATTGTATTATACGCCGGGCTAAATAAAATATGCGGCAGCCAAATAACTGACCCAATTAGCGCGCGTCAGTTTAAGTGAAAATGGGGCCTTATTAGACGAGACGAGACGAGACGAGACGAGACAATTGTTTCGCACTGCGACAATGTCCCTCGGTAATTACCGCCCGGTACCGTGTGATTTACAAGACTCGACATGCAGAAGAGGTGCCGCCGACTTTTACGGCGTTTAATTGCCGCGTTAACTATTCTCAGCTACTAGAGTAGTAGCTTAAACGGGGCACTTAGGCCCCCATTAGCTTAATTCCGTATTTATTATTGCCGGGTTCTCAGTTAGCGCGTAGATCCTACTCATCCCATTACATGGTACTTCGTGAGAGGCCCTCGAAAAATAATTGCGGGAACCGACTCTGTGCCTTGCGCGCTTTGTTTGACTTACTCGTTAAGGGGCGACGTTCCAGGTAGAGAGACGCGCGTGCTTTTTTTTTGTCGCAGGTGAATCACTCTTTATAAAGTGGAAGAAGCAGGTTCCGCCCAACATTCACGCGTTAATAGAAATGACAGAAGCGCCAATTACATGCGAGGAGAAACCAATTACAATTAACGGCGAGAGGTTAATCCATTCGGGTCGTCGCAAAAGCAAACACACAACAGAGGAGGCCACAGTAATAACAATAATAATGTGTCCGTCGATATTAGCCTAAACGACCTACCTGACGCACCTGTTTGAATTGTTCCTCGAAGGACCAGGTGTGTTGCGATGACGCGCTGCCTTCCGACGAGTGCGAGCTCCCCGAAGAAGGCGCCGCCTGCTGGGGGACCATCGGCGGCAGGAACGCGGCGGCGGGGTGGGGAAACGGGAACGGCACGGGCAACTGGAAGCCGTCCGTTACCGGAACGCTGCGGTTCGTCAGGGGGAAGTTCAAGTGCCGCGACGTCTCGTAGTCCTCCTGCAAGCGCAAGCAAGGAAAACACTGGCATTTTCCTCAACCCCCGAGGTACTTACACCTACTTTAATGTCGCGGACTTGCATCTTGAGCTTGGCGAGGACGTCGCCGTGATCGGCGAGGATGCTGTTGTGACGTCGGAGCTCATCGCAACTGTCGACGTCGTCGTGGTCGCGCGCGGAATCCGCATCGCCTTCGCTCAGCTCCTCCTCGTTGTGAGACTGCAACGAAAACCAAAGATTACAATCGCAACGTGCACGTCCGAACCGTTAAAAACGACGTGACGCGTTGGAGGGTCGACGGTCGCAAGTTTTCGGCCCCCCCTCACTCCCCCGCGCGAGTATCTGCGAGTATCTCAACTTTTTTAGATATTAACGAACCAAGAGGTCATGTTGCACCCCCCACTTTGGGTACGTGAAGTCTTCAAGTGCGTGATACTCTTCGTCAGCATGAAAAATGTAACCACTGACGCGTACGCGTCTACGCCCGCGTTGGCTCGGGCCGACTTTTTCAGACGCGATTTCCCGACGTTGAAACAGCCCCGCGGGTCCCCCCCGCCCCCTTTCGAGCAAAAAAGTAAGAAGAAATTTAAATTTTTGAGGTGAACGGCGATGGTCATTATATTTAACGACCGCGTGCACTTATCTGACGGCCCCCCCGATAATAAGTGGAATTGTTATAAAAACCGAATTATTAAGTTTCGCCTTATTACTTTTTAGGTTTTGGGGCGCGTATCTCGGAGCGACGCGCCGGTCGCAATTAGGCGGCGCGTTTAAGTTTGCCGTGCACTCTTATCGGAATTTAATCTCGCCGATTCTTTCGCGCTCGCGTAATTTATTGCACGCAACAGTGTAGCAGCGCGGTCGTCGTTTAAGCAAGCGGTCGTAACGCTCTCGGTCGTAATGACATTCGCGCAAACAATAACTTCGGGGCCGCCGCCTTTATGGTCTCGCGCGCTCTCGAGTTACAGAAATGTTTGTCGTAGGTTTGTCGTTTGCGCGCGCGATTGCGGCCGCGACGATAAACCACGTGAAACAATAAAATTCCTTGCTTTGTAGCCTAGCTTTACGTAGTTAACAGCGAAGAAGTTCAAGAAACCCGCTGTATAGTTTTTTTTTTTTTTAAGTCACGCGATTGTATTGGGGGGGGCACCAAAAACATCGTGACGATCCTGTTCTTTAGAAGGAGAGCCCTGTTAACTACTCAAGTCTTAATTAATAAAAGCAAACGGGTTTGTTCTTCGATAATCTGTCTTATTCGTCGTCATAACACTTTTCAACTTTTAGGTTAGGATGCCATAGGCAGAGAGTCACAATGGGACCACCCATCCACTTTGTATTTGTATTTTGTATTGCGTTGACAAATGTCAAACTGAACCAGTTTTAATTTGTAGGTTATGACAATCAGATTGCCGTCGTTTCGGTTGAAAAGCATCAGGTGTTCAATTTTTTTAAGTTAGTCCTTCCCTTGTCTCTCGAGGCCCCGCCCGTTTCCGGTAGAACCGGCTCGACACGGTCTAGAATTCGGCTCCGGTTAGGTAACGCTCCGGAAAACAGAATTATCTCTCCGGAACCGCAAGAGATACCGGGGAGGATGGCCTCGTCCTCTCCGTTCGCGACGCCACCGGTTTCGACCCGATCGCACCATAAATAACGGAACGACGAATTTTTTTTTAATACGGTACGTCACTCAAATTATGCTAGTGTTGGCAACACTGACCGATTATGGTACGTCACTCAAATTATGCGAGGGTTGGCAACACTGACTGATCATGGTACTGACTGCAATCAGATCGACCCGACCTGCCCAAGTTATATCGCGATCGGAGCACGTTAGCAATCAATAGTTTAGGTCGCGACATCCTGCGGCCGACTTTTGATCTAACAAATGCAAAATGACGTCGCTCATATTTATAAGCTGTGCTAAAAAAAAAAACTGAAGCGATGAATATGGAAGTTGGCAAAGGAATCGGGGTTCCAAGGGAAGCCACAGACAAGGTCATGCTTAAAATTATTCAAGGCCACGGGTGGAACAGAAAGGATAGGATAGATCGACAGTCTTCTGTTTTCGCGTTCTTTTCCAGATGAAATCAAATTTTTTTGTTTATGTATTCAAAACTTTTGAACGAATGAAATTTTTAAGAAATTTAAATCGATATCAAAAATAAACGTCAGTCTGTTTGACAATTAGGAGTTTTTTTTATTTTAGAATGACTTAATCAATATTCTGTATAAAACTTTGACGGTTATTCAGATTGTCAAAAAAAAATGACAAATAAAATGTAATATTTTCTTATTAACGCGATTAATTAGAATGACGTCATCGATAGTCTATTCAGAACACTTTATTAAAACTTTGACAGGTGTGACAATTGTCAAGAAAACCAACTGTCAGTCAGTTCGCTTTTTTAATAATGTGACCAACTAGAATTACGTCATTAGTGATGTACAAGAAAACTTTGACAGTTTTTCGAACTGTCAAAACTAGCCGACAGTCAGTTCGACTATTAAACTATAAATTTTGTTTTTTATTAATGTAATTATTAATCACAATGAAACGTCATCAGCAGTCGAATAAAAAATTTCATTACAACTTTGACAAGCGTCATAATTGTCAGGCAAACTTTGTTTGTCAGGTTGACAATTAAAATATAAGTTTTTTTATTAGCGCGATTAATTAGAATGACCTGATCAATAGTCTATCTAGAACTTTGACAGTTGTCATGATTGTCAAAAAAATTAGACGTCAGTCAGTTTGACAATTAAAATATAAGATTATTTTATTAACGCGATTAATTAGAATGACGTCATCGGTAGGTCTATGTATACCTGACAGCTGTGATAATCGTCAAGAAAAATCAAGTGTCAAATAGTTGTCAGACTTTTCTTTTTAATAATGTGACCAACTAGGATTACAACTGTCATAATTGTTAGTCAGTTTGACAATTAAAATGTTTTTTTTTATTAACGCGATCAATTAGAATGACTTAATCAACAGTCTGTATAGAACTTTGACAGTTGTCATGATTGTCAAAAAAAAAATCAGGCGTCAGTTTGACAATAAAAAAAATTATTAATGCGATCGACAGAGTTTTATTTTTAATAATGTGACCAACTAAGATTACGTCAATAATGATGTAGAAAAAACTTTGACAGTTTTAGTAAAAGTAGCTATTAGTCAGATCGACTATTAAAATATAAATCTTTTTTTATTAATGTAATTATTAATCACAATGAGACGTCATTAGCGGTAAAATAGAAAATTTCATTACAACTTTGACAAGCGTCGTAATTGTCAAGAAAACATTGTCAGTTTGACAATTAAAATATAAGTTTTTTTATTAATTAGAATGAAATAATCAATAATCCATATAGAACTGAGTTTGACAACTAATGAAAAAAAATTTTGACAGTTATAATTATCAAAAATGGCTGTTAGTATCAGTTTATCATTACACTATTAAAATAGAAGATTTTTCTAATTAATTTGATTTATCATCCCGGTAAGGGATCAATCACATTAAGAAAATCTTTTTTTTGCAATTG
The DNA here is from genome assembly GCA_958336345.1 of Dorcus parallelipipedus. Classification (NCBI taxonomy): domain Eukaryota; kingdom Metazoa; phylum Arthropoda; class Insecta; order Coleoptera; family Lucanidae; genus Dorcus; species Dorcus parallelipipedus. The sequence continues at coordinate 47,831,697 of OY284479.1, forward strand.
TGACAGATGTCAAGTTTTGATATATTTTTGTAGTAGACTATTGATGACGTCATTAACGATATTTTCTAGTAGACTACTAGATGTCAAGACGTCATTAACGATATTTTCTAGTAGACTACTAGAAAATATCGTTAATGACGTCATCAATAGTCTACTACAAAAATATATCAAAACTTGACATCTGTAACAATTGCAAAAAAAAGATTTTCTTAATGTGACTGATCAAAACTTTATTAAAACTTTCACTTTTTTTCAATACGATTAATTAGAATTTCGTCACCAATAGGTTATCAGGAAACTTTATTGGAGCTTCGACAGCTGTCATGATTGTCGAAAAAATCAGGCGTCCATAAGTTTGACAGTTAAAACAGAAGATTTCGTTTGATAACGCGATTAATTAGAATGACATCATCAGTAATCTGCATATGCAATACGTCGAATAGAAAATTTCATTAAAACTTTGACAGCTGTCATAATTAGTTAGTCAGTTCGACAATTAAGATATTTTTTTTATTCACGCGATTAATTAGAATGACTTGATCAATAGCCTGCATAACACTTTGACAGTTGTCATGATTGTCGAAAAAATCAGGCGTCAATAAGTTTGACAGTTAAAGCAGAAGATTTTGTTTGATAACGCGATTAATTAGAATGACATCATCGGTAGTCTGCATATACAATACGTCGAATAGAAAATTTCATTAAAACTTTGACAGCTGTCATAATTAGTTAGCCAGTTCGACAATTAAAATATTTTTTTTATTCACGCGATTAATTAGAATGACTTGATCAATAGCCTGCAGAGAACTTTGACAGTTGTCATGATTGTCAAAAAAATCAGGTGTCAGTTTGACAATTTAAATATAAAAAGAAAATTATTAACGCGATTAATTAGAATGACGTCTATGTACATGGAATACTATATCAAAACTTTGACAGCTGTGATAATCGTCAAAAAAATCAACTGTCAAACGGTTTGACAAATGAATGGTAAAACTTTAGAATATAGCAATCAAGTAAAATTCTTAGCACCAATTGCTTGGGAGAAACATAGAGACAACATTTGTAGCAAACTAAAAAAAGCATATTTCGCTCTGCTTCATTTGAAACATTCATTAAATGTTTCCTCTCTCATTACGCTGTTGTATATTCCGTTCCAAGTTATAATATTATTGTTTGGGGACAAGTTTCTACGAGTGATAGAATTTTCATACTGCAAAAAAGGATCATACTAACTTCATGCAGAGAAACTTTAAGTAAATTTAAATTACTCCCGTTGGCTTCAATTTATTTCTTTAATTTGTTAACATTTGTACATAAAAACATACGCAATTAGTTGGCAGCACTTTTCCCTGTCTGTTTAACCTCAAAATAAAAAAGAGAGATGCACAAAGCATTGACAGTGAATTAGTTACAAGTTGTCGATGACGTTCCGATAATAATAATCCATTTGGACGTTTTTGGCGTCCGCCAAGGATTTACCACTAGAATCAGCGCTACCAACTGTTTCATATTTCATTCATAACCAAACCAATTTTACTTCGGATCAATAAGCGACAGCATGATCGGGCACTCTTAAGTCGTCCGGAAACTCGTATCGCCCAAGCCCAAATTAACGAAGAAAAGTACAAGTCAAGGTAAAGCAATGCATATAAAGCCTTAAAACTAAAAAGAAAAATGTCATAATTTTCTGTTTGCATAACAGAAATAAACAAAAACGTTGTTTACATGTCGCCGATTGGTCCTTCGAGCCGGATATGTTGGTACTTTCCTCGACGAGTGTGTACGAATGAATGAGTGTATTAATTAAGAGCAAGAAATAGACGAATAGTTCGAAATCGGCAAAGGAATTACAAGTTTTACAAGTACAAGGAAGTACAAGGTTTTAAAATACAAAAAGAAATTGCCGTTTTTACGTTCGTGAAACGAAGAAAAATAAATTCACGGATGAAAGTGTGGTTTCGTTTTACATAATGGTTCGCCGATTGGTACTTCGAGCCGGATGTGATGATGTTCTCTTTCAGTTGTATGAGCGAATACGTGAATTGATTAACCAATGTCAGTACGACGCAGAAAACGGCGATCCGGCCAAAATGTGAATGCGCTGAAACTCGTAAATCTTCGCAAATGCAAATCGCCCAAAACCTAACCTTAAAACTAAAAAAATGCTACTTTTATGTTTGTAAGACAGAGAAAAATAAATCCACGGATGAAAATGTCGTTTCGTTTTACATCAAATATCGTCGATTGGTCCTTCGAGTCAGACGCTTTCTTTGTCGCGAGTGTGCACAAATGAGTGAAGCGTTTTTTTTTTTTAATTTCCTTGATAGTTAATAAAAAATAACCATTTTTTTTTTTTCATTTTGTTATTGAAAGATTGCTGGTGAGCTGGGGAACAGTTGGTAGGAACGTGAAGTTAGTTGCAGTTAAATAACTTTACAAAATTAAGGTCCCTAAACAATTTATCGACACTTAATTTTACTGGTAGGGTTTGGATGTACACTGCTCTCCACTTTGCTAACAGGTTTGCCAATATAAAATAAAATACATTTTTGCTGTGTATGTTGCAATTACAAATTTTTATGTTGGCACACCTGACGTTAGCGTTCGTCACGAGCGTAAATTTTTAATTCAATTTACATTTCGAGTGAAAAATTTGCTGTTATTTTGAAGGGAAGAAGAAGGTGCAAAAAATTAAAAAAAAAATAAAAGTACTTGAAAGTAATAAAGTAATTTGGAAGCGAACTCAAAATTTTGTACGTCTTCTGTCTTCTTCTTTTTCTCCCATATACATTTAAGCGTAACTCTTGGCTCTCACTCACTATACTTTTAAGCGTACTGTTGACTCTCAACATACTTTTTTTTAAAATGATTCTATTGTACTTTTGAGAATGATTTTTTATTTTCGCTTTACTCTCAAGCTTCTCTGTCAAGTCTGACTATATTTTTAAGCTTGATCCTTGACTCTCATCATACTTTTGAGTGTCGTTATACTCTAAACTCTCTTGATACTTTTAGTTATGCCGTTGATCCTTATTGTACTTTTAAGAGTGACTTTTGGCTTTCTTTATTATAATTTGTCAATCTCATTGTACTTTTAAGAGTGTCTGCTAACTCTCCTAACACTTTTAAACCTACTGTTGACTCCTATACACTTTTAGGAGTGATTCTTACTTTTAAGAGTGATCTATACTTTTAAGCACGCTGTTGACTCTCAACGTACTTTTAGAAATTACTCTTGCTCTTAATCGTGCTTTTGAGCGTATGATTCTTGATTCTCATTTTACTTCTCTAAGCGTCCGTTGACTCTCAATATATTTTTAAGCATGATTATTGACTCTCATCATACTTTTGAGGGTGCTTTTGACTGTCGTTATACTGTTTTTGATTATCATTATACTTCTAAGACATACCCTTGACTTTCTCTATATTTTTAAGAGTTACTAGAATCAGTGCTGTTTCATGTTTCATTCATAGCCAAATCAATTTTACTTCGGATCAAAACCAATTGTCTTTAGTTCGGATCAAAACCGAATTAATATCGGATCATTCGATGTAAGAAATAAAACAAGAACGCTCGCCGAACTAATAAGATTGTGAACAGAGAATAGGCACCCCAAGTAAAAAGAATAACAAACGATAAACGTAAATAAATTTAAAAAAAAAAGCCACCCCCAAATAACACATAGATTATATCGACGCCATGTTGTTTTCACAACCCCCATTTGCACTAGGGATTTTTTTACAAGACAAAGGGCGAATTTTTACATCATGTGAAGTGCGCAAAATAATAATAGAGCAATAGAGTAATAAGAGCAAATAAAAAGGGCTCGAACTTGAGGACGTTTTCCCCGCACGGAATTATTTATGGATGCGTCTGCCGGGGCATTGTCGAGGTGCCACTGGAACAATTCGGCCGGAGATGTAAATTCGAGGGTTGGGCTAGGTTAGGGGCGACATGTGGCGCGCACGCACGGGTCCAAATTTGTTTTGTATGAAATCATCTCGGAGCTGAATGGAGGAGTACCATTTTTTTTTTCTCCTCCGTTCCGACCCGAGAAGTTCAAGGCTGCTTCAATTGAGACGCCCCCATCACAACACACAACACAACCCACATGGGCTGGAAAGGAAGAGAAAGAAATTAATCCGCCTCAGATTTTCTTCGATCGACAAATTTTTAATTCTTAGTTTAGGTAGTTTAGAAGTTCTATCATAAAATAATTTCTTCGAAGGGTAAACACGGCCGGGAACGACGAAAGGGTGTCGTTGGCTGTGCGGTGGTGGCCGTCCATTGCAAATATTTATTCACGTGTGTCGGGGAGAGATACGCATCTAAAAAAAAAAAAAAAGAAAGAATCCAACCCCCCGAAAGTCTGGGGCCGAGAGGCCGATCGGAATTAGCTTACCAGATAAAAAAAAATCTACTTATCCTAAGTTAATAAATACGGACCTGACCGACGCACTCACTCACACTCACACACACGCACGCACGTACGTACGTACGTGGATATAGGCGCAGGTATTTTTCATTCTTACAAATCAAAGAACACACCTTTAATTACCTATTTCATTCATCCGAGTGTAAACACCCGTTCGTCCCTCTTTCTCACACTATATACAAATTAAACGATCAAATATTGGATGTATTAAATTAAACAGATTTTATTTATTTAAAAAATACTTCGGGGTCGAGTTTCTTCTTCTTCGCTTCTCTCTTCGCCTGCTCGTCGCGGACGCGACGATGTTTTTTTTAACAACCGACACGCCACGGGGGGAACAATTTGGGCGGCCAAATTACGTGTGGCGTGGCGAAAAACGTGGGGCCGAATTTTCGTAAAGCATTCTGTTTAATATCAGACCGCGTAATAACAATAATTCCCCGTGAAAAAGGAGGAATCGTCGATGGTAAGCACGCGATATCTCCTCTCCCGTATACGGTAGCCAAAATGAGAGACGGTAATTACCATCGCCCGATCCTTCTTCTTCTTGTTCATCATCTGCTGCCTCATTATTATTGCGTTTTGCTATCAGATTTTTATTTTTTGGCTTCCGAGTTTCTCGACGGCCGGGGATTAATACGTGCAATTAACTCGTTCGAGGCCTTCCTCGCAGAAACAATTATTTTATTAATCACCATCAGGAACCACATCATCATCATCCGGGATCTGTTCTCATTTTTAAAAGTCGTTTAAATAAATTAAAACCGTATCTACGACTGTCTACATCCATCAGTTAAAATCATCTACATCGAAGGTTTACTTACAAATTGAAACGCAAGAGGTGACTCCTTTGTCGGTAGCGTTTCTGGAATTAGCTAAAAAAAAATAGCCAGAAGTCTCTTGTAACTTGGTATGAATTTTGGCCCTTCTCATCCTCAGCCTTACTAATTTGGGATTGTTGAATCTTTCTTTTCTCCTTGTTCGATTTACTGATTTTTAAAAGGTTCTCTAAATGCTACTTTGAAAGTTTAACAATTAAAACACACATTACAATTTTTACGACAAACCGCATGAAACTAATTACAAAACCAAATATCAAGTGAAATTGCAGAGTTAATGATGTCCTAATTTTGTGACTCCTGAACAAAACAAAATCCGACTTCACTATAAAGAACTTAATAACCAAAATTGATAAAACAACAGATAAAACAAAGGCAATGCAAAATAACCAGGAAAATAAAACAAAAATTTCGATAAGAAGGGAGATTGGTGTAATATACTTAGAAAAATGCTAATAATTATCTAACTCGTCAAGCAACGATGACATTGAGCTTACCGGCGACGAATCTGAAATGATTTTTCTCGTATCCGTGTTTTAAGAAAAACACTTGATTTAAATTTACAAGAATTATTTCGTCAGCGAGCGAACAACTGACTCAAAAACTACACGGAAAAAGCTTCTGCCTTTTCTACCCCGAAACCGATGATAAACTTTGAAAAATTTTAATATTAAATCAAAAATAAAACCGAACTTGGAACAAGGAAGAAATTAAGCCAAAATTCCGACGAGAATTAACATGGACAAAGCTTAAGGAACCCGGAGCTACTCGTTTTTCTCTCGCGGCGGCTATTCAAGCTTTCGCTACCACCCTGGAAAACCAGAGAAGGATTTTTTCAAAGTCAGCAATATTTCCGCAAAACACGTGGTTGATTCGAGCTTCCAGCGGTGAGTCGCTTTTCACTCGCCTTGCTTTCAACGTTTTTATCCACATGTCGTGCGTCCAAGGAGAAATATGCTAGTATTCATCTCCGAACGCTGATTCAGTGGGAATGAGAAATTTTATTATCGCAACTTAATATCGCCTCTGGTTTGAAAGCACGTTCTAGTCTCATAAAAGTGATACGTACTTCCTGCGCTCTGGTTTCTTTCGGGGAAAATAACTTCAAAATAATTCATTTGGATGTCAGCCACCCACTTGCAAAACCCGATAACAATATTTTAAATAAGGAAGGAGAAAAGTCAGTTCCCGTCTGGCTTCTATAAAGTAATTTGGAGCCCTAACCATTTTGCGCGTTCTCACCGCGAATCTTCTATAAGTTCTGTTTTGATGAAAAATCAATTGAACCTCCACCCGCTCATAGTTTTTCGGTAGTAAAGAAAAGAATTCTTTCCCCGAGTGTCTTTGGTTTTGTTATTGGACTTCCATCTCTTGGATCCTCTTTATTATTTCTCCTTAATAGCGTCCGTTTGTTATGTACAATCGATCGCCTTTTGTTTATATTACTTTCAATTAAATAAATTGCCAAATATTTGATTTAGTTGAAAACCTCGTAATTTTGATTTCTTCCACATTCAATGAAGGGAAAAGTTGTTGCGAAGACGATTATCTCCTGCTACTTCCTTAAATTTTAAAAAAGTTATTTGTTTTCCAAGAGGGGGGGATGTCAATTTAGATATCAAAATTAATAAATAGGTGGTTCGGAGGGGAGGGAGAGATAACCCAAATTCGATGAAAATGAGTTCAGTCCTTCCCTTCTAAAACATCATTACGACGTGAACATACTTTTCTCTTGTATCTATCTAATAAAGCATCTACACCGACGATCTATATAGTCTACGTCGACATCTAAGTTAGCCGTATCTGCCTCTACAATTAATCGACGTCTGTAGACATAATTACAACCGCGATTTATTTGTATTTAAATATCATTAAAACTGTGCGTCTACATCGACTATTTACGTCCAGAATTTTCGTGCATTTATACGATATACACCGTATTTTAAAGTCTACATCGACAACAATCAGCCGATGATCTAGGGTCATGAGTCATTTACAAGTACAGGTTTTAAACAAAGTCAAATAAAATTATCTACATCGAGCGTTTACTTCAGTACTCGTTTATATCTACATCGACGTCTATGCTGAGATTTATTCGCATGTAAACCCAACCCGAGCCATTGCATCTACCTCGACGAACAAGCACCACTTGTTAATATAAACGATTAAATCTACATCGAAAACCAATCGACGCTCGACGTTCACGATCCACTTGCTTTCAGAGTCATGGAAAGTCAGTTCAAATTGCCGCTTCATCTACATCGACAATCAATTCGCGATCTACATCTACAGTCACGTAGGGACCACTGCCGGAGGCTTCTCTTATCATTTGCTGCTGCGGCTGGCTGGCATTTGGTTTGTTCATGCAACTGCGAGTACAGTCGAAAATGAACACCGTCGAACCGCCCTTAAAGCCCAATCTCAACTGTTAGACGTGGTCCGTGTATTCCGACCCTAAAACCGTGACGCGCGAAAGATCTTAACGACATGTGAACGATGAGAACTGCAATCAGAAGGAGAACTCGATCAATTGTGAAAGCTACTTCGACTTTATCTAATGGGTATGTTGTGAACCAGCTTTAGTTCGTACTTTTGGCACATCCCAGAATTCCCTTGGCGTTGCCCATCACCATCTACAGAGAGAAAGCAGAGCAATGGATGCAGAAGAATTTGACGGGTAATTAGACGGTGATGATTTAGCAACGAGGAAGGAATTGAAAGGGGGCGTAGGATGAAGACCTAGAAAATATGGACGGAGGATTCATCCATCGGTTGATTGAAGAAGAACCGATTGAAGAAGAACTTATCGGGTATTCAATGAAAATGAGAAAATGAGAAAAAAAGAGATAGTTGGAAGATTAAGGACGCAGTAGTAGGGGATTTCAAAAGACTGCAAGGGAGGCATGATCAATAGAACTAAAAAAACGGATACCAAAGAAGGTTTTAAAACAGGTGATTGGTTTAAAATAACTTTGTAAGGCGACGAAGTAAATAAATAAACAAACAAACAAGAATCGCTGGCGAATGTCAAGTGAATTAAGGCAAACGAAATTCACTAAATTTCCCCAAATTTCCCCTAGTTCTAACTTCAGGTTATACAGTTGACTTAACTCGGACGTAAATATTTCAATTATTTTGAGTTTTCAAACTAAAATTGGTTCTTTTTCGAATGAAACAGTTGATGGCGTGCGACGGTATTCAATTCTAAATTGATTTGAAGATTTCCCGTTGCACCGTTGACATTTAACACCTGTCATTTTGACAATAGTTCACAATTAAATTTTCATAGCCAACTTGGACTCCAGATTAAACAAAAAAAAACACTGCCTGTAAATATACTTGGAAACTTGGAGTATTTTCACTTAACCTAATTTAAAACTCCTTCTTTTTCGACGTACAGTAACGGAGAGTAGAATCCGGGCAAGAATTTTTGACATGTCATGCATATTCAGGCAAATCTGGTAAACAGATTTTCATTGAGGTTATGTTCCTGTCGAAACGCAAGAAATCCGGGCATGAACTTGACATATCATGTTATGTTTTTATCGAAACGTAAAAAATAATTGAAGTGTCAAGAAGTAATGGATGGTTGAATGTCACGTGATCTCTCATTCCATCTCATTCGCTCTTACGTCAAATCGCCTTTATGGACGATTGTAAACGAATGAAGGATCACGTGACTTTTAATTGTTTTTTATCACCCGTCACATAATAAGAAACTAATAAATTGCGAACAAATTATTGATTTGCTAGGAAAAGTCACAAATAATTTCTAATTTTTTTATGTTAAATAATTCACATTAAATAATTAAATAATAATTTCCCTCAAAAGATTAAAGCAACATTAAATTAAACAAAAAAATATATATAACTGAGTTAAATATTTAAAACAAGCGCAAGAAATAGTAAAATGGACTTCAAGGCCCAGTTGTTTGATTACACTCAAGATTCTTTGATTTGATGCAACTTGATCGATGATAGAATATATTAGTTTGCGGAAATCAGATCTAAAGCTTCAAGCCGACGTAATTGAACGATTCTCCAAGCCAAGAGGTGAAAACAAATTCAAAAATCAAGACTAAAGTCAAGGAAACTGGAGCTTCAAGGTCCAGTTCCTTGATTAAAGTCAAGATTCTTTGATTTGATGCAACTTGATTGACGATAAAATCAAATCAGTTCGAGGAAATCAAATCTAAAGCTTCAAGCTCGCGTAGTTGGACGTTTCTCCAAGTCAAGAAGCAAAGATATTATAAAAATCAAGATCCAATTGTCGAGGAAACTGGAGCTTAATCGACTGCAAGGTCCAATTCCTTGATTAAAGTCAAGATTCTTTGAATTGTTGCAACTTGATCGACGATTAAATCTAATTAGCTTGAGAAAATCAAAATCTAAAGCCTTAAGGTGACGTAACTGAACTTTACTGCAAGTCAAGAGGCAAGGACGTCGTAAAAATCAAGATTCGGGTCGTCAAGATTTGATCTTAATCGATTTCAAGGTTCAGTTCCTTGCTTGAAGTCAAGATTCTTTGATTTGGTGCAACTCGATTGACGATAAAGTCAAATGAGTTTGAGGAAATCAGATCCATAGCTTCAAGCCGACGTAATTGAACGTTTCTTCAAGCCAAGAGGTGAAGACAATTTCAAAAATTAAGATTGAAGTCCTAAAAAAATAGTTCTCTTTGATTGAAGTCAAGTTTCTTCGATCGATGGATCTTGATCGACGATCAAATTCGTTTGAACTTTTCTCCAAGTCAAGAGATAAAGGCATTATAAAAATCAATTGAATGAAAGAATATCTTTTAAATCGTTTAAGTTTGGTTGACTTGATTAGTAAATAAAACGTTTTTTAACTGTGACTTAAAGGAAGACAATTTCACATTTTTTATGTGTTCCGGTAGCTGATTATACTTGGAATAAAGTGTAAAATGAAAAAGACCTTTCACAAAGACAGGTTCTGTGAGGTGGTGGTGAAATAAAGAGCTTTGGGCAATTATTATTACAAAAAAAAAAAGAAACTGTATGCACATTTTTCTCCAAACACAAACTGAATTTACCGGATTAAAAAAAATAAAACAAACTTCAGCATAATCAAGATTATCTACATTTTACGATTAACTTAGAACAACAAAATATGAAAAATATTACTCGCCCTCTCAAGGAAAAAGTCGCAAATAAAACGAATGCTACTGACTGGATATATTATGAATTATTACAAGCTTACGGCGTCAATTACAAGATCTTTTCCTTCTTTACCGACCGAGACACTGCTAATCCTCAAGTACATGAGCTTCTACATGTTTTATAAAAAAGAAGAACTACAGAAATGCCATCAAAAGAGTTAAGCAAGAATATTTTAGCCAAGAAATTAAAAATGCCGACAAGAAAGTAAAAGCAGTTTGAAATACTGTAAAGCATGTTACAGGTAGGTAGTAAGTTACATGATTCACGGAAAATATTGTTACAATGTAATGGACATACTATAAAGTTTTTAACGAAAATCATCACCACGTCTCCTTTCATTTTATGTTATGGACAGTGTTGCCGATCCTAATGCGCAGAAGTGTATAGAAAATATTTAAGTTTTTAATAATTTGACGCGTCGTGGATTTGTTGTATTATTTTTTTTTTATTAAAGACAGTTCCCAACCACGTTAACTCTTGCCGATGTTAGACATCGTTCTCTCCTCTTCAAGCGACGAATTGATATTTGAACTAATTTTTTTAACTTAAACATAATTTGCGAATTTATTTACTTCATAAACAAAAGCGGATTTGCGACGACCTGTTAATTTCAAAGTGCGCTCTAATTCCGTGTCGGTTTGGACAAGCACGCGCGTTGCTTTTCCACCAATGTAAGCCAGGAAAAAATAGTCGAAATCAAGAACGGCGATTTCTCTCCGCGCCCCCCCGCCCCCCCGGACCGCGTCCGTTTGCGCTTTGCATATTTACCCAAGGCAAGGCCCTGGCACTTTACGGAATTAACGGTAAACCCTCCTCGAACAGGTAATTTCACCGGCTACTTTTTTCGCAAGTTTCGAGGGATTTGAAGTCGTCGGTTATTACCTGAAGGACGATGAGGAGGAGGAGGATTAAATCAGGTATAAAGCCGAGGCGTTAACCGTTTCGGGGAAATCCAAACTTTCTCCAAATTTAAGTGATCCGTTCCGTAATGAATTCCGTCGCGTCCCGTTCCGTGTCGTCGTAAAACCGCAACAAAGACGTGAAGCGAAGCGAGCGAGCGGCGCGGCGTTTCCTCCGGGGGAATAAATAATAGAATATCAAAGGCCCCCGAGAACAATTGCAAGAAGCCGTTTTGCAATGCAAATGGCGCTGTTAACGCTTGCAGACTGAATAATCGCCGGGCGAAAAAAATCGCTTCTCTCTTGCTTCTCGTGCGCCTCGAGTGCGTGGGTTATCTGGAGTGACGTCACTTCCGACCTACCCTAACTGCAAGGGCACGTGACACGTCTAAAAATATTAACTCGAGCTCCTTGTGTCGTGCGAGGGGTCCGCGGAGAGTCGAGGTTCTGCGCTTGTTTCTCTGCGATGATACGTTCGAATTAAATCCATCCTGTATAGGTGACGACTCTGGAAGCTTCGAATCAAACTTCTTCGGGGCGATTCGTCTCGCCGCATGTCTTTTACGATCGCATTGTGCATAACAGAAAGCGACCTTACTTACGTTTTATGACTTATTTCTTGTCCCCCGAAAATTCCTGGTAATTGCATCGACCCTACGGAGGTAGAACTGCACTGCTCTCTCTCTCTCTCTCTCGCTCTTTCAGACCTACGTAAATCTGCGAATTCATTTATTAAATAAAAGTACGGGGCGGTGCGGTGGTGACAATCCACGGCATTGTTTAAAGTCCAAAGTATTCGGAAAAAAAAAAAATTTTTGTTCGGTGAAACTTGATTCGGCTCTAGAACCGGTCAAAAAAATATAGGTGAAGGCCTCGACGACGAACGATTGTGTCTCACGCAGCAATACATTCGCGAGTTGTTAGAGGTGCGCCTTTACTACTATCACGACATATTCGCCGAAGCGCGCCGCTCGAAATTACGCAAAAACAAAAAGGGGTTGAAGGTTTCAGTCTTGAGCCTCCCCTCGTTCTCCTGGGCGCCTACGTAAAAGTTTCTCGACTTTGCTTGATGATAACGGACGTAAGGCTCATGTTCCGGTCCTCACTTTGCGTGTGCGAAGTCGCGAGATGCATGATACTCTTCATCCGCATGCGAAATGTACCCACTTTGTGATCTGTGACGAAACAACCCGAAGGGTTTCGTCCATCTATCACATTACGAGATGGATTTCGACGCCCAACGACGGTCTACCTTTATTATTGTCAAATGAAATTCAATTATCCAAAAAAGAAAATCGTTGAACGCAAGTTAATGAAGGAGAGGGCCGTCGGATTCCGTTTTGTGCCTCCCCTCATTCTCCACTGCGTTTGCTTAAAGATATCTCAACTTTTTTTGATAATAACAAACGCAAGGCTCATGTTCTGGTCCTTACTTTGTACGTACGAAGCTACGAAATGCATGATACTCTTCACCTACATGCGAAATGTACCCACCCACTACATTAAGGGATAGATTTCGACCGACCTGCATTAAACTTCCGTCTAGTTAAATTCGGAGTGCCCCGGGGATGTGTCTTGGCGATCCCTCTCGTTTCTTATTCAAGATTAATGTTTAACCTTCGTTTTTTACAATTAATCGGTGAGGGATTTTCCGCATGAGAAAACGAATCCGCAGGGGGGAAGAAGGGGTGCAACGTCGTCGCGGTGCACTTATCAGAGTTCGATTTGATCAATAGTCTCAAGAAATCTTACTCTTACTGATTCACGCGGTTAATCCAATTTGATACAATTGCATTACACAGTTTTTTATAATCGAATAATATCTGTGCATGCAAGTGGTGGCACACGCGGGGAAGCCGCAAAAGTATCATCTACCTCCTCGTGACCGAATTCACAAACACGTTCGTTTAAAACGAAATGGAAACGAAGAGAGTGAATGAAGGAATGAATGAACAAGTAGAGGGAATGTTGTTTGTTTTCGTTGCGAGCAAGCAAATGGCAGCAGTAAAAAGCGGAGATCATTCGTGAGATTGCCTCAAATTGACTTTTAAAATAGTGGGACAGTTCGAACGACGCCAGTAGTGTTACATAATGGCCTGCATACAAATTTAGGGTGTGTTTATGTAAAAGTCGGCCGGGACCACCCTCGTTCGACAGACCTACCCTCCCAGCGGCACTTAATATGTTACGTTCGCCTGCGAGCCGATTTCGTTTCAGCTACGATCGTAAACTCGCCCGTTCGTTGCTTGCAAGTTAACAGAAATTAATAATAAAATAGTAAGCGATCGGGATCCTATAAGATACAGTCGTTTTAGTTCCGTTCGCAATAAATGTTTGGGTACCGCTGACGCAACGGTAACTAATGCGATAGATAACCGGGAAACGTCGTCGTCTTTATCTTAAATGATATTTTAAAATGCCAGCAGTAGCAATTTGGAATCGCCGTGCCCGTCGTAATACATTAGATGTTAACTCGGCTAATCTGAAATGGCTTGTCGTGGCGGGCGGCGCTCCCGCGTAATGCCCTCGGAAGGAAGCCCCGATCGTAATCCGGGGAATGTTCGGGAAAATTTGTGACACGCTGTACCGACCAGAAATTCGGTTGTAAAGCAAACAACCCTTATCCGGAGAATTGAAAAATCGCCAGCACTTCTGAGGAGGGCGTGCCCCACCCCCCCGTTCGATCGCAGCGTGCGAGACGGAGAGGGACTGTTTTCGAAAGAGGCGCCAGCTTTATTCGGTTTTCGGTGGCCCTGTTCGACGCGCCGAATATCACTTGAAATTCGGGCAGATTTATTGCGTTACTTGGGGATGGCCTTGAGGGGTTTTATGATGCATGGTCGCAACGATCTATTCGAAAAGAGAAAGAAAAAAAAAACGTGTCAGTTCAGTTCCGCATTTTTCTTTTCTCCTGTTTTTTTCAAAACGACAGGTTCAGATACAGGGTGCAACGAAACTAGATACTATAATTCAACGAAAATGTCAGCAATTTGCTTTCAACATTAAAAAAATAAATCTGTGCGGTTCCACACGTTTCTTTTTTCAAAACGACAGTGCTTATTACTATTACGTTGCTTGTGGGATGACCTTGAGGGATGATTTAAGAGGACTTTGCATGGTCGCAACGATCTATTCGAAAAGAGAAAGAAAAAAAAACGTGTCAGTTCAGTTCCGCATTTTTCTTTACTCCTGTTTTTTTCAAAACGACAGGTTCAGATACAGGGTGCAACAAAACTAGATACTATGATTCAACGAAAATGTCAGCAATTTGCTTTCAACTTAAAAAAAAAAATCTGTGCGGTTTCACACGTTTCCTTTTTTCAAAACGAAAGTGCTTATTACTATTACGTTGCTTGGGGGATGACCTTGAGGGATGATTTAAGAGGACTTTGCATGGTCGCAACGATCTATTCGAAAAGAGAAAGAAAAAAAAACGTGTCAGTTCAGTTCCGCATTTTTCTTTTCTCCTGTTTTTTCAAAACGACAGGTTCAGATACAGGGTGCAACAAAACTAGATACTATGATTCAACGAAAATGTCAGCAATTTGCTTTCAACTTAAAAAAAAAAATCTGTGCGGTTTCACACGTTTCTTTTTTTCAAAACGACCGTGCTTATTACTATTACGTTGCTTGGGGGATGACCTTGAGGGATGATTTAAGAGGACTTTGCATGGTCGCAACGATCTATTCGAAAAGAGAAAGAAAAAAAAACGTGTCAGTTCAGTTCCGCATTTTTCTTTACTCCTGTTTTTTTCAAAACGACAGGTTCAGATACAGGGTGCAACAAAACTAGATACTATGATTCAACGAAAATGTCAGCAATTTGCTTTCAACTTAAAAAAAAAAATCTGTGCGGTTTCACACGTTTCTTTTTTTCAAAACGACCGTGCTTATTACTATTACGTTGCTTGGGGGATGACCTTGAGGGATGATTTAAGAGGACTTTGCATGGTCGCAACGATCTATTCGAAAAGAGAAAGAAAAAAAAACGTGTCAGTTCAGTTCCGCATTTTTCTTTACTCCTGTTTTTTTCAAAACGACAGGTTCAGATACAGGGTGCAACAAAACTAGATACTATGATTCAACGAAAATGTCAGCAATTTGCTTTCAACTTAAAAAAAAAAATCTGTGCGGTTTCACACGTTTCTTTTCTTCAAAACGACCGTGCTTATTACTATTACGTTGCTTGTGGGATGACCTTGAGGGATGATTTAAGAGGACTTTGCATGGTCGCAACGATCTATTCGAAGAGAGAAAGAAAAAAAAAACGTGTCGGTTCAGTTCCGCATTTTTCTTTTCTCCTGTTTTTTCAAAACGACAGGTTCAGATACAGGGTGCAACGAAACTAGATACTATAATTCAACGAAAATGTCAGCAATTTGCTTTCAACTTAAAAAAAAAAATCTGTGCGGTTTCACACGTTTCTTTTCTTCAAAACGACCGTGCTTATTACTATTACGTTGCTTGGGGGATGACCTTGAGGGATGATTTAAGAGGACTTTGCATGGTCGCAACGATCTATTCGAAAAGAGAAAGAAAAAAAAACGTGTCGGTTCAGTTCCGCATTTTTCTCTTCTCCTGTTTTTTTCAAAACGACAGGTTCAGATACAGGGTGCAACGAAACTAGATACTATAATTCAACGAAAATGTCAGCAACTTGCTTTCAACTTAAAAAAAAATCTGTGCGGTTTCACAGGTTTCTTTTTTTCAAAACGACCGTGCTTATTACTATTACGTTGCTTGTGGGATGACCTTGAGGGATGATTTAAGAGGACTTTGCATGGTCGCAACGATCTATTCGAAAAGAGAAAGAAAAAAAAACGTGTCGGTTCAGTTCCGCATTTTTCTCTTCTCCTGTTTTTTTCAAAACGACAGGTTCAGATACAGGGTGCAACGAAACTAGATACTATAATTCAAAGAAAATGTCAGCAACTTGCTTTCAACTTAAAAAAAAATAAATCTGTGCGGTTCCACACGTTTCTTTTTTCAAAACGACAGTGCTTATTATTATTACGTTGCTTGGGGGATGACCTTGAGGGATGATTTAAGAGGACTTTGCATGGTCGCAACGATCTATTCGAAAAGAGAGGAAAAAAAAACGTGTCAGTTCAGTTCCGCATTTTTCTTTTCTCCTGTTTTTTCAAAACGACAGGTTCAGATACAGGGTGCAACGAAACTAGATACTACAATTCAACGAAAATGTCAGCAATTTGCTTTCAACTTGAAAAAAAAATCGGTGCTGTTCCACACGTTTCTTTTTTCAAAACGACAGTGCTTATTATTATTACGATGCTTGGGGGATGACCTTGAGGGATGATTTAAGAGGACTTTGCAATAGTCTATTCAAAGAAAAAAAAACGTGTTGATTGTTTCGCATTTTTTTTAAATAAAAACAACCGGTTTCATATACAGGGTGTAATCAAACTAGTACTGCGACTGCATCTAAAGTTATTAATTAAAACGGACATGAATGGCTTCGACGATCTACGTGTTGAGGAAAGAATCTTTTGCTTCGGTTTTGTACTTTTCTCAAAGTAACGCCGTTCACACACAAGGTGTGACAAAATTAGTTGCGTGTTGCGTACGAGACTATAACATGGAACGGTAAAAATCAAATAGATTTGGAGAAAGCTTTGAGGGATGAATCAGGGGGGTTGACGTGCTCGCAACGATCTATTGGAGGAAAAAATCTGTTGGCTCAATTTTGCTTAAAAAAAAAAAGAGAACAACCGTGCCCATATACAGCGTGCGACAGCACTAGAACTGCAACTGCGTCTGAACTCAAATATTATGTGAGTGTCTCTAAGTGAAGAAACAAGAGCAACCTTTGGGGTCTGATCGTTCAATTCCACTTCTTTTTCTTCCAAATCCACAGTACTCACATACAGGGTGTGACAATACTCGAACTGCAACTCCATCTGAACCCGATGTCTAACTGGAAAGAAAGCGACAAGGCAACCCTTAATATTTGGTTAAAAACAACTTTGAAAATTTGACAGCAAACTGTCACTTTATAAAACGCACTGAGATTTTACTTCATATTTCTTATTGGGGCAGAATTTCCTAAACTAAAAGTGAGGTTATGTTACGGTGGCTTCCGTCGCGTCTTCGTCCCCAGGCGCGTGACGGTTCATTTTCTTTCTCTTTCACGTGCGCGCTCGTCTCACCCGTACAAGTGAATGACGTAATTGCATTATCATGCAATGACGTGACGTTCAAGTTACGACACGCCCATAATTTCCGTGGCCTACTTGAAAGCTCAATTCATTTAGAATTAAAACGAAAATTAAAATAAAATTCGGTTTCGTAATTTAACGTCGAATAATTGCATTTGTATACAGGGTGTGGCAAGACTAGACACGCACATAAACGCAGTCGCATCACACTCTTACACGAGTGTTCAATTGAGAAACTCAAATTGGTTTTGATTTTTTTGATGAAAAAGAAGCAACAACCCCAATAAATCAGATATACGTAAGTTATTAAATCGGCCCCCCATAGTTATTTAAGTCTAAACGGGGACTTCTTAATTCGTCCTCAGTCACTCTATTAATTAAAAACTATCGCAGAAGCGCAATGCCGTCAAACAAATCAGATATTTATTGAAAGCTTTCAGCAAATAATTCCTCCCACAGTGGCCCCCAATAGTCAAGTTTCAGATTAGGCCATCTATTAGAGGCCCCTTTGTAAGAGAAGATTTTCCTGTACTTTTTCCTTGTCGAACGTAAAAGAAATTATTCGTCAAGTTATTAATTTGGCCCCCAGTAGTTATTTCAATTCAGGCGATCTATTGGGGGCTTTACTGTCACTCAACCACCATCAATTATTTGAAGGCTCTGGCGTAAGTAACGATCCTAATCACAATCAGGAATTTGACGAAAACCATCAACAGTGGCCCCTAATAGGCCAAGTTATTTTAGACCAGACTCTCTATTGGGGGTGCTTCAAGTAAATTAAGTCCTTTTACTCTCGTTCGCTGCATTAATGAGAGGATATCGCAGAGGCTAATTTAATAACTCGAGTTGCTTGATTGAAGTTAAAAAATTAAGTTATGAAAGTTGCTTTTCATAGTTCACCAGATAATTTGTTCATTTGTCACAACGATTCCGAGGCGCACGGGCAATGTTGTGGATGTAATTTATTGTGGCCCCCAATCTATTGGGGGCCTTCCGATTACTTTCAATTAAGCATAACGGTGTTGTGGATAAATGAAGGTAAATTCTTGAAGTGGCCCCCCGACTTCAATGCGCACGGCCAATATTGTGGACCCAATTTATTGAAGTGGCCCCCAATAGTTATCTAGTCTACTGGGGGGTCTTTCTATTAATTGAAGGCATAACGAGTTCAAAGCGCACGGGCAATGTTGTGGATGTAATTTATTGTATAGATTGGGGGCCTTCCGATTACTTTCAATTAAGCATAACGGCGTTGTGGATAAATGAAGGTAAATTCTTGAAGTGGCCCCCCGACTTCAATGCGCACGGCAATATTGTGGACCAATAGTTATCTAGTCTACTGGGGGTATTTCTATTAATTGAAGGCATAACGAGTTCAAAGCGCACGGGTAATGTTGCGGATGAGTGGACGTAATTTATTGAAGTGGCCCCCAATAGCTATTTAATCTATCGGGGGCCTTTCTATTGATCAAAAGCAATGATAGAACTTTATGAAAGGAAAAGAATATTGTTTCAATCAAGGTCAGAGATGAATCAATAATAAAGAAGAAGTAAATGCGCAGTTTCTTCGCGTCCGGACGTTTGAAGTATAATGCTTGCAAGAACCATCCTTGAAAATACACGAATGAAAGGAACAGTTTCAACACGCATGACCTTGACCTCGTCCTAACTCTCATTGCTTTTAACCGCGTTTTTTTTTCTTTTAATTAAACGATCATCAAATTTTTTTTTTAATACATTACAGAAAGTTTGACTTCCAATAATTTTTTTTATTAGCAAGTTATGGGCCCAGGACCTCCGGTCTGGCCCCACTTTTGCAACGCTCGCGCGACCTGACGCTTCTTGTTTTAATTTTTCCTTGAAGGCCACGAAAGAGGAAGACAGTCATTTTTGAGTTGAGTAGCAAGAAGAAAGGGCGTCGAAGATTTATTTATCCGTTTTGAGATTAAAACGATTCGCCCCAAACAATATCGAAAAGGAACGACTTTGTCAGCGGCTATTAATAACGTAAATGAAGGGGGGGGGGGGTGGAAGGGGGGAGCGGAATGAAATCCCGATCGAGAGACCGTCGTCATCACGACAAATAATTACTCACCGAAGCAAGCAAAGAGAGTAAGTATCATCATCGTGCTTCTTCGATCGGTGTCATTGATTATTTTAGATGAATTTGCTACACAACATTCCGGCGAGTGGGGAATAGCAAGCGCGGACAGATATTGATACGTTATAGGCCCCCCCGTGGGGGGCGCGCTCGGCCCCGCTGGTTTCCCACGGGCCGCGCTTCCTACTCGTGACGGTCGGTAATCACACCTGACAAATGGGGATCACTATGTTCATACTACGTAAGTGTGACACACATACAGACGGACGGACGGACGACAACACTTGCACTCCACACACACAAACAAACAAACAAACAAATGAACGAAGGAACTCATGCAAATTTTGTAGTATAGGCTAGGCGTGGGCGGACGTGGGCATCACGTATTATTTATTAAATGCCGTCGCGTCGTTTGTTGATGGTCGCGGCGACCCCTGATGATTAAGTTATAAATTCACTCTCGAGATTCATTTGTTTCTGATATAATCGTGATATAAACTAAATTATAAATTCTTTCTCGATGAAATTGAAAATTCTATTGGCTCATTTATACTTCGTAGTGAAAAATATAAACATAGATTTTCTGAATACTGATAATCCAAACACATCTTATTTAATACAAACGCTTGATTCTTTTGGCGCTAAACAGCTAATAGGGCAGCCTACTAGAGTTATTGGTACAAATATGTCACTTCTAGATATTATTATAACGACTGATGCTGATTGTAATGAAGGAACTGTGGTAATACCTTCATTGCTCATATTATCAATTCTTGTATACAGGGAATGTTTTCCCAGATTTATGGAAACACTCTATTATTAAAATGCTGCCTAAAAGTAAACAAGCAATTGAACTTAAGGATTTTCGGCCGATTAGCATATTGCCTGTTTTTTCTAAAATCCTGGAAAAAGTAATCAAGAAACAGCTCATTGCATACATCGATGCTAATAACTTGCTGCCTTCTACACAATCTGGCTTCAGAGCGAATTACTGAAGATTACTGATGATATTTTGACCGCTTCAGATCAAGGCAATATAACTATACTTACTTTATTAGACTTCAGCAAGGCTTTCGACTTTTTTCGTTTCGGTAAGACAGAGCAGCGCCATCATCTGTGATGAAGTTGAGGAACGATTTCCATAAAATTCGTTTTCGTTTAATTTTCTCCTTCTCCTTCACTCGACGATTTAAGTTGAACTTAATTATTTATTGTTTCAATCTTATTACCATCATTCTTATTATTCTTGTTTGAGTTGATCGTTCTTGTACCCTTTTTCTTCTTCTTCTTCTTCTTTAATAATTTATTTTGAAAGTTTCGTATTTTGCTGTCGCCCTTAGGTTAACAGCGCCATCTGTTAAGAGGCAGAATCTTTTAATCGTTCGCATTTTCGTATTTCAAACCGACTTCCTAAGCTTACGCTTGCGTTATTTTTTTAAATAAATTGCATCAACGTTTTATTTTGTTAAGTTTTCCGGTCTTTTTTTTCTAACCTCAAAAGTTAGAAAGGGAAAGCGAAGAGAAAACGTCGGTAGAAGTAGAACAGTAACCGATACCGTCAGTTTTAGTAAACTTGAATTTATTGTTGGCTACTATTTCGAGAATTATTATTTGATGTTGGCTTAATTTCTCCGAATTCATGAATCTAGGTTTGGAACGTCCATGACTCTAGATGTGTAATGTCTATGACTTGAAATTTGTAACGTCCATACGATTCTTGATTGCGTTTTTTTTTTCGTAGACGTCATTCGAAGCACCGTTTCGGCGTATAACGTCCATGACTCTATTCTAGATGAGTAACGTCTACGACTTTAGATTTGTAATGTCCATGCAATTCTTTATTTTTTTTTGGTCGCGTTGTTGTCCTGGTGCGATTGGTTGCGAGCTCTTCTGCCGCCGACGAAGAGAGAAGTTTCTCCTCGCTCTCTAACTTTTGAGGTTAAAAAGTACAAAATTTTGCAGGAAATCTTGAGGCATTTAAAATGACGTCTACAAAAAAAAAAGAACTGCACGGACATTACAAATCTAAAGTCATAGACGTTACTCATCTGGAGTCGTGGACGTTATACGCCCAAGCGGTGCTTCGAATGACGTCTGCGAAAAAAAAAGAAACAATCAAAAATCGTATGGACATTGCAAATCTCAGGTCGTAGACGTTACGCATCTAGAGTCATGGACGTTCCAAACCTAGTTTCATGAAGTCGGAGAAATTAAGCCAACATTAAATAATAATTCAACTCAACTCTCATCAGAATTCAATACTGAAATCAAAAATGCAATAATATACAGGGTGTTCTGTTAATAAACATGTCCCTTTGGGTTGTACCTCGGTACTGCGATTCTCGATTATTTTTTCGTAACTTCATTCGAATGTCCTCGGCTCTAGACGTATAACGTCCATGAATCTATCGATATTCTTTTGTTTCTCGTTCATCTTACTGTTTGTATTTCGTTGTTTTTTTAAATATGTTTTTAAAAATGTTTTCAGGTTAATCGATCTAATTTCTTTAAATTTTATTGATGAGTTCTTGCAATTTACTTTTGTTTTATTCGTCTTTGATTAAAAAAAAAATTTCTGCCGGAGAATTTATTATTTGTTTTTTTTTTGCCTATTTTTCTTCTTTTGTTTCCTTGTTAGTTCCTTGATTTTTAAAGAGTCCTCGGAATTTCTTGTTCGTTTTACTTTTCGTATTTTGTTGTTTATATATTTTTTTAAAGTTTTTTTTAAGTCTTTTCGCAATTTACTTTTGTTTTAATTTTCCAAAGTCGCCCGGCGGAGAACTGTACATATATCGTTTGTTTTGTTTTTGTCGATTCTTTCTTTACCGTTCTTCATTTGAATTTGTTGTTTTCTTTCGTGAAATTAATTTTTACGTTACTTTTATTTCCTTATAGGGACTTATATGAACCATCTTCCATCTCTTTTTCTATCGCATATTCCATTTCCTTTTACAAACATTACTCTTCAAAAAACTGAATAAGAAATTTTCCACATTCAATAATTGAAACATTTTTTTTACATTTCGACGTCGCCTGTAAATCACGCTCTTTTGTTGTCTATCATGAGGTTCGTAGGTATGAGTAAAAATGCAAATTCTCTTTTAGAAAGTTACTTGACTAATCGTATGCAATCACTGAAAATTGATAACTTATTGTCTAAACCTGCACGTGTTCACCAAGGCGTTCCGCAAGGTTCTATTCTTGGGCCTCTGCTTTTCACGTTATATACATCTAATATTTTAACTAAATTACGATTCTGTAAAACACATACCTATGCGGATGATACGCAACTTTATCTATCCTTTAGAGCAGCAGATTGGCGTGGAGCAGAAACAGAAATGAATTCTGATTTATCTCATATGTTTTCTAACTCGATAGCTCATAACCTCAAAATTAACCCTGAAAAATCGTTTGGGAAAAAGAAGATATCTGATGAGTTATCGAGAACATTAAGAATTCAGATCAATAATGTTGATGTGCCTATTGTTTCGAAAGCCAAAAGCTTAAGTTTAATATTAGATAACACGTTTCGTTATCGTGAACGAATTTCAAATTACATAAAATATGCTTACACATATTTAAAAAAGTTATATCCCCTAAGATCTTGTCTTTCCGCCGAAACAAAAAAAAAACATCTTTGTGATGCATTGGTGCTCTCTCAGTTTATTTCCATTCTTCTATTGACTCATCTACAAGTTCTCGCATTCAAAAAGTTCAAAATTCTTGTTTACGGTACATCTATGGCATACGTAAGTTTCAGCATATTTCATACAAATTAAAGGATGCAAAATGGTTAAATATGGAGAACCGCAGGAAACTACACAGTTATTGTTGCTTAAATAAAATTCTAATCACGAATCATCTTCCGTATTTATACAATAACATAACGTACAGATCTGATATTTACATTTGGTCAATTCATTTATTTTTTCTTTTCTGATAAATTGTTATGTTCTGGGAAATGCAATAAAGACGATTATTATTATTATTATTATTATTAATTGAATATTCTTTTTGGAAAGTTGCTGGGCAAGATGGAAGAAAAGTTTTAAAAAAATCGAAATTCTTTCGTTTTTTCAAGAAAAAAAAAATACATAATTTCGGAAATGTGATTTTTATTAATAGTAATGGTGTTCTCATTTAAGTAAAATCAAATTTGAAATCGTTTATTTACGTCCGAGCGACCTACTGTATACAGGGGTGATGCCTCAACTGTAATAAGAAATAAGTTGAATAAAGCCTGCGGTTTTATGATTTTTTTTGCATATCCGTATTAAGCTAAATAAAATTTCTGTATGAAACACATTTAAAAGTTATTATTATTTTTTAAGCATTTTCTCAACTTCAAGTGACTTGAATTAAGAAAATACAAATTAATTTCCGAGGATAAACTTCCAACATATAAAATTAAGTGGTCCAATGAAATTTGACCATCTGCAGCACCAATGAAATGACGATACACGATGAAATCATTAATCAATTTTTTTTTTAATTAAAATCACGTTTAAAAAATCACCGATTTTAATCAACTTTTAAAATCACGATTTTATCAAATTCGTTCAAACTTATTAATAAAATATAAAACAAAAAATAACTAGCACCGACGAAATCATTAATCAATTTTTTTCAAATTAAAATCACGTTTAAAAAATCACCGATTTTAATCAACTTTTAAAATCACGATTTTATCCAATTCGTTTAAACTTATTAATAAAATATAAAACAAAAAATAACTAGCACCGACGAAATCATTAATCAATTGTTTTTAAATTAAAATCACGTTTAAAAAATCACCGATTTTAAAATCACGATTTTATCCAATTCGTTTAAACTTATTAATAAAATATAAAACAAAAAATAACTAGCACCGACGAAATCATTAATCAATTTTTTTTAAATTAAAATCACGTTTAAAAAATCATCGATTTTAATCAACTTTTAAAATCACGATTTTATCAAATTCGTCTAAACTTATTAATAAAATATAAAACAAAAAATAACTAGCACCGACGAAATCATTAATCAATTTTTTTAAAATTAAAATCACGTTTAAAAAATCACCGATTTTAATCAACTTTTAAAATCACGATTTTATCCAATTCGTTTAAACTTATTAATAAAATATAAAACAAAAAATAACTAGCACCGACGAAATCATTAATCAATTGTTTTTAAATTAAAATCACGTTTAAAAAATCACCGATTTTAAAATCACGATTTTATCCAATTCGTTTAAACTTATTAATAAAATATAAAACAAAAAATAACTACCACCGACGAAATAATTAATCAATTTTTTTAAATTAAAAACACGTTTAAAAAATCACCGATTTTAATCACGCGATTTTTATCTTTTAAAATCACGATTTTATAAAATTCGTTTAAACTTATTAATAAAATATAAAACAAAAAATAACTAGCACCGACGAAATCATTAATCAATTTTTTTTAAAATTAAAATCACGTTTAAAAAAATCACCGATTTTAATCTACTTTTAAAATCAGGATTTCATCCAATTCGTTTAAACTTATTAATAAAATATAAAACAAAAAATAACTAGCACCGACGAAATCATTAATCAATTTTTTTAAAATTAAAATCACGTTTAAAAAAATCACCGATTTTAATAAACTTTTAAAATCACGATTTTATCCAATTCGTTTAAACTTATTAATAAAATATAAAACAAAAAATAACTAGCACCGACGAAATCATTAATCAATTTTTTTTAAATTAAAATCACGTTTAAAAAATCACCGATTTTAATCAACTTTTAAAATCACGATTTTATCCAATTCGTTTAATCTGATTAATAAAACACAAAACATGAAACAAGAAACAAACTGTTGAAATAGTAAACATTTAAAACTTAAAAAAAAGTAACGCGTCGAAAACGACGAAAAATTATGATGCAAACAAACAAATGAAAGCTCGATTTATTTGATTTCTTGCTCACAACAAAAATGAAATGCAAAGAAAAAAAAACGAAAGTTCGATTTACCATCGGAAACCGTCGATTTTTTGTTCATAGAAAGACAACAAAAAATAATTAAATGCAAAGAAACAAATGAAAGTTCGATTGTTAAAAATCGCATTTCTGTTTGATTTGTTTCGCCGAGAGAACTTTAATTATTTCTTTATTCAATTGTTATTTATTAATTACGTAAGTTATTATATCCCAGGTTATAGTTAATCACAGAATTACAAAGTGGCGTTATAGAGACCCGTCAATTTTTTTTTTACTTTGCGTCCAAAAAATAAGAGAAAGGACAACGAGTAGAACAAATCAATTAATTAAAGAAAGTTAAGTCTAGATTTTTGTTCGAGAGAAGGGACGGCGAGTAGAAAGAACGGCTGTTGAATCAATTAATTAATTCAATTAAATCAATTAATTTATCTCTAATTATTCTCAGTGAAAGCTCTGCTGATTCAACGAATCAACGTTTCAATTCTGTCCAGCTCTATCCTGCCATTCAGTAGAATTAACTGAAACTAACTAATCTCCTTTCGCGATGGTTTTTGGGGGCACGTACTGGCCAGTTTCTTGCTGGGATAAGGTCTTATACATTTTCGAAACATAGTGAATTATTAGGGCAATCGTAAGGTTACTTTTACCCGCCCCCGAGCTTCCGCTAACTACAGCACGGATACTCGATCCGTCGCTGCGACGCGACGTTTCGTTTTCATTTCGATTGCATCGTCGAAGTTTTGTACAAGTTTAAACTTCATGCGTCTGGAATAATACGCGTTTAATTTTTAATGGACTCTTTTTTTTAATTTGAAAAACTCCGGCCAAAAAAACTATAAATCCCTGCCAAGTCTTAAACCATCCGGAAACTTCGAGTCCTCGTTTCGCCCCGAAGAAAAAAAAAAAAAAAAAGACAAACGAGGACGAATATGAATTAATTAACGTCTGTCGTTCCCGTTTTCGTCGTCCGTTGGTCGTTCACCCCCCCGAAATAATTAGGTGCAAAGCCATTGTAAGTTTCGTTTTATTTTTATTTTTTTTTTCCTTTTAAATTCGTCTTAAGCGACGACGGGAAATGAAGTGTATTAATTTATTGGCGCGCTGGCCCCTTTCATTATTTATTTGTGTATTTATACCTGCGCGATATTAAGAGATTTGTCGGCGCGGTTTTGTAACGGCGCCAACAGCGACTAATTTGAAATTAACGGAACTAAGGCGGGGAGCGCGCCGCGCACACACAGAGAGACATCAAAAGAACGGGGCGGCTAAAATTAAAACGCGACCGAGACTTCGTCGGATTAATTTCTGGGAATCGCTCATATTTATTCGATGGCCGTCAGCTCCCGTGCGTCGCCCGGCCAAACTTGCAATTACCGATTTTTTTCTTCTTCCATTTCAGTTCTAATAATAATCCATTTTCGCCGAGAGGGAGCTTAATTATACGGTCGCGATCGCGACGCCGCGCCGTCGACAACCGACGCGTTACGTAGATGCATTCCTGATTAATACACGCATTATAAAAAGTGTCAGTCCGCTGGGGCATGCGAGGAGCTATTTTCAGTTTTATTAATAAGACACCGAATGGCGTTGTCTATCAGACACAACGCACATGTGCCCTAGCCGCGGGGGATTATTTTCGAAAATGAAATCTTAATTAACGCCCGGCTAAACTTGGAACCGATTCACGAATTCCGCTGGGAGCGAGCGGGGGGGAGGTTTCAGGTTTCCGAAATCACACACGTGGCACGACGAAAACCCCTACGTTCTTTAAATCGAAGTCCTTGTACTACTAAATCAATGCTAAACGCAAACGAGACGCGCTTAACATTACGTAGCGAGTGGTCCTTCAAGCCGGATATGACGACACGCGACGCTCTCTTTGCTGGATACGTACGAACGAGGAATTATTGATCTGCAAGCGTCGGCATCATGTCAAAAGAATGCCGTGGATTAAACAACTGGGACTCTTAAATCGTCCGAAATCCTAATCATCCAACCCCCAAGTTAACAAACAAAAAAGAGAACAAGTCCAACTGAAAATAAATAATAGAGTGAGTGTTACTGCTACTACATAAAGCGTCAAAACTCGATGAAAATTGCAACACCTTCACGTTTCGTTTTAC
The DNA here is from genome assembly GCA_958336345.1 of Dorcus parallelipipedus. Classification (NCBI taxonomy): domain Eukaryota; kingdom Metazoa; phylum Arthropoda; class Insecta; order Coleoptera; family Lucanidae; genus Dorcus; species Dorcus parallelipipedus. The sequence goes on from OY284479.1 coordinate 47,859,423, forward strand.
GCGACAGACAACAATTGGTCCTTCGAATCGGATATTCCTCAGCACGTGCGAATGGGGAAGCGATCTACCTACAAGCGTCAGCATGACTTACTCCGGAACTCTTGAATCGTCCGACTCCAAGTCGACAAGACAAAAAAGAGTGAAAAGAAAGAAAGAAAAGCGCAAGCCAAAGTAAAAAAAAACGCATACAAATCCTTAAAACTAAAAACAATTGCCATAATTTTGTGGTTGCCCAACAAAGAAATAAGTTATTTCACTTTACATGATACATCGCCGATTGGTCCTTCGAACCGGACATTGATTAACAAGGTGACGCAAAAAAATTGGCGAACTAAACAAAATTGCCATAATTTTATGGTTGCCCAACAAAGAAATAAGTTATTTCACTTTGCATAATACATCGCCGATTGGTCCTTCGAACCGGACATTGATTAACAAGGTGACGCAAAAAAATTGGCGAACTAAAAAAAATTGCCATAATTTTATGGTTGCCCAACAAAGAAATAAGTTATTTCACTTTGCATAATACATCGCCGATTGGTCCTTCGAACCGGACATTGATTAACAAGGTGACGCAAAAAAATTGGCGAACTAAACAAAATTGCCATAATTTTATGGTTGCCCAACAAAGAAATAAGTTATTTCACTTTAGATAATACATCGCCGATTGGTCCTTCGAACCGGACATTGATTAACAAGGTGACGCAAAAAAATTGGCGAACTAAAAAAAATTGCCATAATTTTATGGTTGCCCAACAAAGAAATAAGTTATTTCACTTTGCATAATACATCGCCGATTGGTCCTTCGAACCGGACATTGATTAACAAGGTGACGCAAAAAAATTGGCGAACTAAAAAAAATTGCCTTAATTTTATGGTTGCCCAACAAAGAAATAGGTTATTTCACTTTAGATAATACATCGCCGATTGGTCCTTCGAACCGGACATTGATTAACAAGGTGACGCAAAAAAATTGGCGAACTAAACAAAATTGCCATAATTTTATGGTTGCCCAACAAAGAAATAAGTTATTTCACTTTACATGATACATCGCCGATTGGTCCTTCGAACCGGACATTGATTAACAAGGTGACGCAAAAAAATTGGCGAACTAAAAAAAATTGCCATAATTTTATGGTTGCCCAACAAAGAAATAAGTTATTTCACTTTACATAATACATCGCCGATTGGTCCTTCGAAACGGACATTGATTAACAAGGTGACGCAAAAAAATTGGCGAACTAAACAAAATCCTTGTCATGTACCTTTTAAATCGTGCAAGAACCCACAAATCACTAAATTCCAAATGAAGAAGAGAACGAGTCAAAGTAAAAAAATGTTTCAGATTTCCAAAAAAAATGATTGTATAAGGCCTTAAAAATCCAAGAAAAATTGCAATAATTTTATTTCATTTTGTACGACCAACAATACTTGGTCCTTCGAACCGGATATGATGTGGCCCTCTTTGGTGAGTCCGACTCCAAGTCGACAAGAAAGAGTGAAAAGAAAGAAAGAAAAGCGCAAGCCAAAGTAAAAAAAAAACGCATACAAATCCTTAAAACTAAAAAAAAATGCCATAATTTTGTGGTTGCCCAACGAAGAAATAAGTTACTTCACTTTACATAATACATCGCCGATTGGTCCTTCGAACCGGACATTGATTAACAAGGTGATTAACTATACAAAACCCTTGTCATGTAACTTTTAAATCGTGATCGTGCAAGAAACCAAATCGCTAAATTCCAAATGAAGAAAAGAACGAGTCAAAGTAAAAAAAATGTTTCAGATTTCCCAAAAAAAAAGTGATTGTATAAGGCCTTAAAATCCAAGAAAAATTGCAATAATTTTATTTCATTTTATACGACCTGGTCCTTCGAACCGGATATGATGTGGCCCTCTTTGGTGAGTGTAGACGATACGAATTAGTGAGTTGGTCAACAAGCGTCAACGTGATCAGAAAATTGGATTGAACAAAGTCTTTGTAGAAACGTCCGGAAACCCTCTCTTAAGTCAGCGAGTCAAGAAAAGTACAACTCAAAGTAAAAATGAAAAACTGAAAAATAATTGTCATAATTTTACGTTTCACGCATGAGAAAGGAAGATACATTCATAAATAAATTGGTTCAATTTTAAATATAATATCGTCGATTGGTCCTTCGAGTCGGATGTAATGTCGCTTTCTTTGTCGCGAGTGTGCGCAAATGTCACAAAAAAGGTGTAACAAATTCTTGCTCTAGAACTTTTAAGTGGCGCGCGGACATTGAAATCACTCAGTCCTAAGTGAACGAAGAAGAGGACAAGTCAATGTAATAAAAAATACATAAAGTTAATGACATAATTATGTAAGGCCTCGAAACTCAAAAAACGCAATCATTTTATGTTTTATTTTACACAACAGTTGGTCCTTCGAGCCAGATGTGATATGAATTTCTTCGGTTATTACGAATTGGTCAACAAGCCCCAGCATGATAAGAAATATGTATTGAAAGAAAGTCCTTGTAGAAACTTTTAAACTCGCATCGCCCAACCTCAAGTCGACAAGTCAAGAAAAATACAAGTCAAAGTAAAAAAATATACATGTAGCCTTAAAATTTAAAAAAAAATGTCATAATTTTATGTTCGCATAACAAACATAAATGGTGATTTAATTTCATATGAAATATATCGCCGATTGGTCCTTCGAACACGATATAATGACGCTTTCTTTGTTAGTGTTCTAGTGTTTACAACTGATAAACAAGGTGACGCAAAAAAAAACAAAATCCTTTTAAACTTTCAAACGATGCGGAAACGCAAATCACTCAATCTCAAATGAAAGAAGAAGAAGACAAATCAACGTAAAAAGAAAAACATAAGGCGAGTAACACGATTACATAAGTCCTCAAAACTCAAAAAATGCAATCATTTTATGTTTTATTTTACACAATTGGTCCTTCAAGCCGGACTGTCTTCGGTGAGTGTGACTTGGCCGAGAAGCGTCAGCATGATCAGAAAAATGGACTGGAAGTTCTTCTGGGAACTTTTAAAAATGCCATAATTTTTCACAACCTATCGCCAATTGGTCCTCAGAGCCGGATATGTTCCACAGGCGACAGAACGATCAGAAAAATAGGTTGAAGAAAGTCCTTGTAGGAACTTTTAAATCTCGTCTCCCCCAATCCCAAGTCAACAAAGGAAGGTCAAAGCAAGTCAAAGCAAAAAAAATATATAAAAAATTCTCAATACTAAAGAGAATTGCCATAATTTTATGTTTGCGTCAAAAAGAAAGATAAATTCGATAGTAATTCCATTTTACGTAATAAATCGCCGATTGGTCCTTCGAACCGGGTATAATGACACTTTCTTTGGCGAGTAACGTTTAAATTTAATTGGCTCACGTGACGCTAGCCCTATCGTCATAAAGATGGACCAGAGCGTAGTCTCCCTTCGGAACTTTTGACACTTGACAAGTCTTAGATCAGGAATGAAATGTGGAAGGTATTGCCAGAACCTTCGGGAAGAAGGCAGGCGCAAATCATGTGGAATTGAATAGGGAACGTGTTGCAATAGGCGATGCCGTTAATAGGAAGAACCTTCGGAAACAAAGACGAATAAGGCTGATGCGCAAGGAGGAACCGTCAAAAAAAAAACGGTTACATTTTTTTTTTAATGGAACGCCCTGTATATTGTTGCATTTTTGAATTCTACGTTAAATTCTAGCCCGATTTGATGGGTCGCAACGTGGGTCTAATCGTAGCAGTTTTCGAGTTATTCAATGACGTGAACGACGGCTTCATCCCTCCACATCTCTCTTGTTTTTCGAACTAGGACAAAACGTCAAATATAAAAGGTGTGCTCGTTTAAACGTAGTTTACGATTCCGTTCTCAGAAAAACAATCGAACATCGCAATGCAGAGATACAACTCAAAGTTACATTTTTTTTAATGGAACGCCCTGTATATTGTTGCATTTTTGAATTCTACGTTAAATTCTAGCCCGATTTGATGGGTCGCAACGTGGGTCTAGTCGTAGCAGTTTTCGAGTTATACAATGACGTAAACGACGGCTTCATCCCTCCACATCTCTCTTGTTTTTCGAACTAGGACAAAACGTCAAATATAAAAGGTGTGCTCGTTTAAACGTAGTTTACGATTCCGTTCTCAGAAAAACAATCGAACATCGCAATGCAGAGATACAACTCAAAGTTACATTTTTTTTAATGGAACGTCCTGTATATTGTTGCATTTTTGAATTCTACGTTAAATTCTAGCCCGATTTGATGGGTCGCAACGTGGGTCTAATCGTAGCAGTTTTCGAGTTATTCAATGACGTGAACGACGGCTTCACCCCTCCACATCTCTCTTGTTTTTCGAACTAGGACAAAACGTCAAATATAAAAGGTGTGCTCGTTTAAACGTAGTTTACGATTCCGTTCTCAGAAAAACAATCGAACATCGCAATGCAGAGATACAACTCAAAGTTACATTTTTTTTAATGGAACGCCCTGTATATTGTTGCATTTTTGAATTCTACTTAAATTCTAGCCCGATTTGATGGGTCGCAACGTGGGTCTAATCGTAGCAGTTTTCGAGTTATTCAATGACGAGAACGACGGCTTCACCCCTCCACATCTCTCTTGTTTTTCGAACTAGGACAAAACGTCAAATATAAAAGACGTGCTCGTTTAAACGTACTTTACGATTCCGTTTTCAGAAAAACAATCGAACATCGCAATGCAGAGATACAACTCAAAGTTACATTTTTTTTAATGGAACGCCCTGTATATTGTTGCATTTTTGAATTCTACGTTAAATTCTAGCCCGATTTGATGGGTCGCAACGTGGGTCTAATCGTAGCAGTTTTCGAGTTATTCAAATGACGTGAACGACGGCTTCACTCCTCCACATCTCTCTTGTTTTTCGAACTAGGACAAAACGTCAAATATAAAAGGTGTGCTCGTTTAAACGTAGTTTACGATTCCGTTTTCAGAAAAACAATCGAACATCGCAATGCAGAGATACAACTCAAAGTTACATTTTTTTTAATGGAACGCCCTGTATATTGTTGCATTTTTGAATTCTACGTTAAATTCTAGCTCGATTTGATGGGTCGCAACGTGCGTCTAATCGTGACATCTATTACTGAAAAGTGAAAGTCTGTTTTTTTATATAAAAAGTGAAGCGCCATCTATGGTCTTTTCTTGGCAACGTGGTAGCATTGCTTTTTATATGTATTATTTTCAGGACGTTAAGTAATCGAATTTTTGATTTGGCGAACGCAATGAGTAGGCCATTGCGAGAAGAAACAATACAAGAAGCCATCACCAGAAGATATTGCCAGAACCTTTTGGAAAAAGATTAAGCCAAGGCAAATCGGGGAGAGGCATTGCAAATAGAAGTAATTACGGAAGCCGTCGATGGGAAGGGGGAAAGTGGACGGCATTACCAGGACCTTCGAAGACAAAATGCACCAGGACGAATGAAGGCGTTGTGAGGAGAAATGTGGAAGATAACACCAGAAGCTTCGGAAACAAACGTAGACGAGGACGGAACTGAAGAAGTTGCAAGGAGAGGAACGGGGAAGATATCACCAGACCCTTCGGGAACAAAAACGGATAAGGATGGTGGCCAAGGAAGAACCCCCAACAACAGCAAAAAAAAAAAGGGCAATGAAGCTTTTTGGATTCGTTAAGGCCGATGTGAATTATATCGAATGAAATGAGCGGGTTCCGTTATGCGAACCATTGTCGACTTTACGGTTTGGAACCAGAACCTTCGGGAACAAAAACGGTGGCCAAGGAAAACGAAAAAGGCAAAGGCGAAGAAGCTTTCAAATTCGTTGAGGCCGATTGGAACGAGTGGGTTCCGTTATGCGATGTTGTCGATTTTACGGTTTGGAATTTTGATTTCGTTGAAAGTGCGTGACGCACATGGTGCTAAAAAGCAGCGAAACGTTTGCCTTAATTTGCTTCGAACGAGCACACAACCGCCGGCATTCACCGGCGCGGCGTTTACAAGAGAACGAGTGTGTGTGTGAGTCCGCTAATACAATTTCGAATGCCTTAATAGTCTTTACGGTACTTCAACACAATGTACAATGAAATTTATTATAATAGAAGTTTATTTCTTATTGCGCACGTAGGTACACACACACACACAGCAACGGAATCATTACCGAGATCGCCGGCGACTTTCATATTTACTGTTTGCCTTTATAATTATCATTAATTGGTAAATAATGAGTAACGGGCGCAGATATAATAATATTTATTGTTCGAGAATAGCTTTCTACGTAATGATTTTCGGTTTTTATCGCCGCGCCGTTTCAGCAATTTACGTGTACGTAAATTAGCTACGCAAACGCCTATAAACTTATGAACGAGTGAATTATTTCGTTACGAAACAATACGTCCGCTTGTGTGTAATTGCCTTTTAAATTCTAACGAATGGCATCATTTTCCCCGATGCGCGCATATAATAATCATCATAATGAATGAGGGAATTTTTACTGACGGGCTCTGCCAGAGCGAAACCGCCGCCGTGTTGCATCTCCTTTTTCCCTTGCCTTGCATTGTAATTTAACTAACCGAGAGCTTTTCAGGTAATCGTATTCAGCTTATAAAGCGCACGCACGAAAATATCGCGGAAAATTGCCCGACGGTCGTTAATTGTTTCGTGGAAACTCGCAGCGCAACGCGAAGAAAAAAATACTGTTACTCCCGACGATATACCAACGCGAAAGCACATAATTCATCTTGGACGATCAGCGATGGGCTTCGTACGTGCAGATAAATAAAGATTAAAATCGAAGCCTCAGGTGAACTAACATTTTTTGTACTTTCCCTGTTAGTTCTGTTTGTAACTTACCCCAACGACATGCCCGTCTGTTTAGAATTCTTTCAGAAGCTCTTGTGAGTCATAAGCCGATCAAGTCGTTCGAGTTTGCCGCGGAAAATTCCCCGACGGTCGTTGATTGTCACGTGGCAACTCGCGGCGTAACGCGAAGAAAAAAATACTGTTACTCCCGACGATGTACCAACGCGAAAGCACATAATTCATCTTGGACGATCAGCGATGGGCTTCGTACGTGCAGATAAATAAAGATTAAAATCGAAGCCTCAAGTCCACTAACATTTCTTGTACTTTCCCTGTTAGTTCTGTTTGTAACTTACCCCAACGACATGCCCGTCTGTTTAGAATTCTTTCGAAGCTCCTGTGAGTCATAAGCCGATCAAGTCGTTCGAGTTTGCCGCGGAAAATTCCCCGACGGTCGTTGATTGTCACGTGGCAACTCGCGGCGTAACGCGAAGAAAAAAATACTGTTACTCCCGACGATGTACCAACGCGAAAGCACATAATTCATCTTGGACGATCAGCGATGGGCTTCGTACGTGCAGATAAATGAAGATTAAAATCGAAGCCTCAAGTGAACTAACACTTTTTGTACTTTCCCTGTTAGTTCTGTTTGTAACTTACCCCAACGACATGCCCGTCTGTTTAGAATTCTTTCGGAAGCTCCTGTGAGTCATAAGCCGATCAAGTCGTTCGAGTTTGCCGCGGAAAATTCCCCGACGGTCGTTGATTGTCACGTGGCAACTCGCGGCGTAACGCGAAGAAAAAAATACTGTTACTCCCGACGATATACCAACGCGAAAGCACATAATTCATCTTGGACGATCAGCGATGGGCTTCGTACGTGCAGATAAATGAAGATTAAAATGAAGCGTCTCAAGTAAACTGGCATTTTTTTGTGTGTTCTTCTTGTTGGTTCTTAGGGAAATTTCGCCCTTCCTAGAATCCCCATTACAAAGACTCCCCAGACCGGATCGGCCGCCTCGTTCTATCAAAAAAAAAAAGCAACTTTCCTTTCGCAATGATTCATACGTATATATATACAGGATGTCCTGTATTTAATGGCGCGCTCGCCCTTGAGATTCACATTACGCACGCCCAAATACCTACGTACGTACATACATATATATAAACGGAGGGAAAATTTCGCGCCCGACGATAAAAGAACAATAACGTGGGCGGGCGTGGCCGGGCGCTGCGCGACCAATCGCGGGCCGCACCCGCCGCTCTGCCTTTGTTTTACGACCTCTGCGGGATCGAACCCGCCAAATTTAATTAGGAATAAAACCCACCGCGCCGCACCGCCCGGCCCGAAATTCCCCTCGCTCGTTTTTGTCGACCTTAGACGAGTTTCGCCGGACGTAATTAACTCGGAGCGACATTAAATTAAACAAATTTAAAAAAAAATAACAGCAGCAGCAAATACAGGAACTTGGATTTTATCTCGAGAATTATGGCCAATCAAATTCAATAGAAGAAACTCGCAATGAAATTGGGAACGTTCTTTACCGGCTAAGAGATGGCGCTGTGCGCGGTTCTGTGATGGGGAACGTCCTTTGCGTTTTCGGGCTAACGCTTTTTGATTCAAGTTAAAGAAAGTTCATGAAAAGTCACCGTACCGGAAATTGAATTTAATCAAAAGGCAAAACCGTCCGCGTCCGTTTCTGTAGCCAGCCGTTTCTACAACCGAAAGATGGCGCTGGTTTCTTTTAAAAAACTCTCGTCACACACGCGTTGAGCAAGCTGATGTAAAAGGCGGTTGATAAAATTGACAGTCTCGAGAAGCGAGCAGCTTGTAGCAAAGGAAGTTCTTAACCACTAGATGGGGCTGCAACGAAGAGACGTTCATCACTATACATATAAGAGATGGCGCTGTGAAACGCATCTAACGGTTTTGGATTTATCCATTATACTTTGGAATTTATCAAACCCGTTATTTCGCATTTTAACCACGTTGGAACGTAGAGACGCACAGTTCTGACCAAGAGATGGCGCTGCGCGACAATAATTTGCTTATTTCTCGGTGAAAATTTCAATTAAATGAAAAGCCTCGTCGCAAGTTGGCGCGAGTTGTTTCGAAAAGTCGACGGCAATCGAACTGCAATTTAAAAAAAAATTAGGTTTTCATCCGCCAGATGGGGCTGCAACGAATGGAATGTCAATAAAGAGAGGGCGCTGCGAGATGTATCTGACGATTTTGAATTCGCGTAATAGTTTCGGGAAAATTTATTGAAATCGTTGCCTCGAATTTTAGGCCACGTTGAAACGCAGAAGCGTCCGCAAGATGGCACTGTTTGACGCTAAATCATTTGCTGCCGAAAATTTGCAAGTTAAAATAAAGGTAAAAAATAAAAAGTGCAGCAGGGAAACTAATGTTTTTATTCATAAGACGGGACTGCAACGAAGAAATCTCCATCGCTGTCTAAGAGATGGCGCTGTATCTAACGGTTTGAAATTTACGCATTAGGCCCATTTGTACAAGTCGAGTTTAACTTTAAGCGAAGCTTAAACCCATAGCGACGTCCATTACAACTATGTGTGTTATTGTGAAGGGTTTAAGCTTTGGTTTAACGTTAAACTCGAACGGTACAAACGGGCATTAATCGCAGAAAAAAATCTTAAAATCGTCATTCTGAATTTCAACCGCATTGAAGTGTCCGTCTGAGCAAGAGATGGCGTTGCATGAAACTAAATTATTTAGCGACGGAAATTTCATTGAAACTCTTGTCGATTTGAAAAGACGACGGTAATCGAAATAAAATTAATGAGATGGGGCTGCAACGAAGAGATGTCGACGGTAATCGAAAACTCCCGAGAAATAAAATTAATGAAAACCGCAGCACGAGTTGGGGCTGCAACGAGGAGGTGTCCATTACGGTCTAGAAGATGGCGCTGTGAAACGTTTCTGACGGTTTTAAACCTACCTATTGACTTGAGAAATGTTTATTAAAACTGTTGCGATTTAATCTCGATGAGATCAAAACGCAACAGCGTCTGTTGCCGAACAAAAGATGGCGTTGTAGGAAGATACTAACTAAAGCATCTATATCGGTGAAGTTCTCGGCGAAACTCTCATGACAAACTGACGCAGATTGTTTTGAAATCATGAAGTAGGGCCGTTTCTTGCTGCAGAGTTGGTATTATTTAATCACAGTATAAAGTAATTACCCAGTAGCGTCACTTAAACGTCAGTGTCAAAAAAAAGTCGCCATACTGTTTGATGCCCTTACGAATATGTAATGTAATTTGCAAATCGGTAGGTATCAAACAAAATGGCGACAAATTCAACAAAATCACAGCGACAAAATTAACGAAAGCGAACCGTATACCCACTGGATGGAAAAAAAAACTGAATAAATAAATTTTTGGGGAGAAAACGAGAAATTTTTGACAAAGCAAATCAACGTTAAAACGCCCCCCTCGGTTATGTCGTTACATAAGAACGGAGAACGCAGCGATGTTTAAACAAACGTACCTTTTATAAAGCAGGCTGACATCTAGCGGCGATAAATGTACTACTTGCGATGAGGGAAGAACGCGCGCCAAATTCGAACCTGACTTTCCTCAATACGGTTTCTTTTTTTCTAATTTTTTCTAACTTATTCAGTTGGGGTTGGAAAGTCAGATTCCTTTCCTAGATTATTTCCTTTTATAAGTCACCACCAGATGCCGTTGGCAGCTGTCATATTCGCGTGTGTTTCTTTAATTATTTCGGCGTTCTCCTCGATTGTGTCATTACACTCGTCACATAAGAACGGAGAACGCAGCGACGTTTAAACAAACGTATCTTTCATGACGAAGTCTGACATCTAGCGGCGATTAATATACTACTTATAATGAGGGAAAATCGCGCGCCAAATTCGAACCTGACTTTCCTCAATACGGTTTCTTTTTTTCTAAACTTTTTAAACTTATTCAGTTGGGGTTGGAAACATCAGATCCCTTTTCTAGATTATTTCCTTTTATAAGTCACCACCAGATGCCGTTGGCGGCTGTCATATTCGCGTCTGTTTCTTTAATTATTTCGGCGTTCTCCTCGATTATGTCATTACACTCATCACATAAGAACGGAGAACGCAGCGATGTTTTTAAACAAACGTATCTTTCATGACGAAGTCTGACATCTAGCGGCGATTAATGTACTACTTATAATGAGGGAAAATCGCGCGCCAAATTCGAACCTGACTTTCCTCAATACGGTTTCTTTTTTTCTAAATTTTTTGAACTTATTCAATTGGGGTTGGAAAGTCAGATCCCTTTCCTAGATTATTTCCTTTTATAAGTCACCACCAGATGCCGCTGGCAACTCTCATATTCGCGTGTGTTTCTTTAATTATTTCGGCGTTCTCCTCGATTATGTCATTACACTCCATCACATAAGAACGGAGAACGCAGCGACGTTTAAACAAACGTATCTTTCATGACGAAGTCTGACATCTAGCGGCGATTAATGTACTACTTGCAATGAGGGAAAAACGCGCGCCAAATTCGAACCTGACTTTCCTCAATACGGTTTCTTTTTTTCTAATTTTTTCTAACTTATTCAGTTGGGGTTGGAAAGTCAGATTCCTTTCCTAGATTATTTCCTTTTATAAGTCACCACCAGATGCCGTTGGCAGCTCTCATATTCGCGTGTGTTTCTTTAATTATTTCGGCGTTCTCCTCGATTATGTCATTACACTCCATCACATAAGAACGGAGAACGCAGCGACGTTTAAACAAACGTATCTTTCATGACGAAGTCTGACATCTAGCGGCGATTAATGTACTACTTGCAATGAGGGAAAGATGCGCGCCAAATTCGAATTTGACTTTCCTCAATACGGTTTCTTTTTTTCTAAACTTTTTAAACTTATTCAGTTGGGGTTGGAAACATCAGATCCCTTTCCTAGATTATTTTCTTTTATGAGTCGCCACCAGATGCCGTTGGCAGCTGTCATATTCGCGTGTGTTTCTTTAATTATTTCGGCGTTCTACTCGATTACACTCATCACATAAGAATGGAGAACGCGGCGATGTTTAAACTTTAAACAAACGTATCTTTCATAAAGCAGGCCGACATCTAGCGGCGATTAATGTACCTGCTAGTTATAAATTCGGAAAGTCGCGCGCCAAATTCGAATCTGAGTTTTCTCAATACGTTTTTTTTTTCGTTAATTTTTTAAGTGTTTATTCGTAAAAGACGAAGGACTTTTGGAACAATACTTATGGTTGCCATGAAGATAAACTTTTTCCATTATTATTATTTATGTCAATACGACGACTGTCAAAAATCGATTTTGTGAATCAAATAAATAGGAACAATCCCGAGCGTTTGACTCTCTCTCTCTCTCTCTCGTTTCTGTTAAGTCTGCGCAAACTTCTGAATTATCAAAACGTTTTCGCTTTATCTTTGTTTGATTTTCTAGTTCGATATATTTTCTTTGCTTAGCTGGTTCTCCTCTTTCCGATTTGGAGTTTCAAAACGAGCCCGTATCCGGTTCGAAGGCCCAATCGGTTTCTTTCTCCTTTTGAAAATGTAAAATACAGCAGATCTTAGTTTAAGTTTGAATTTTAAGTTCCCGCGTCACTCGTTTTATACAGTTTCCTACACCGCACCGTCCTGTTATCTTCTTTGCCCGCTAAGTTTCCGGATGATTTAAAATTCTTTCTTAATCAATAATAGTAAGTTAATAATAGCAGTTTCTTGTCTATCGATGAAGTAGCTGTCAAACGATAGCGTGACGCAAAGCGTTAGTGTCCGTCTCACTTATTCGCCGTCACATCCGACTCGAAGGACCAATCTTCTTTTCGTATTTTAAGACCAGCGCAATTATAACTATCACTCGATAACTTTGACTTGTAACTTCCTTCACCGACTTCGGAGTCGGCGATTTGTACTACTATTTATAATGTGAGGAAAGCGCGCGCCAAATTTGAATTTAATTCATCTCAACGAACGCGCTTTTTTTCCTTTAATTTTTTAAGTGTTTATTCGTGAGAGATGAGAGAGTTTTGTGCGCCATTACAATGCTTACGATTGCCGTGAAGATATTTTTTTAATGTATAGGCCGAGCGGTATGAAAGACAATTACGTCAATACGACGTCTGTCAAGAATCGATTTTGTGAATCAGATAAATAGGAATAATAATTGCGAGCAGGGGACCTCCGTGAGATCGATACGGATCAGTATCCAGTACGGCCTGATCGGATCGTCAATCTCGGATCTAAGACTAATCGATTCTATTTCGAAAGTTGACACGCCAACAAACGGCCCATCGGCGAAGGCATCCGAGGGCCCCATTATTATTAATACCGGCCGCGATCGTCGTATTTGTTCGGGCAATAAGGACTTATTAATGGCGAACGTCAATACTTGCCTGCCATGGGATTTCACAATTAATTAGGCACGTCCCACTAAACGGCCTCTTAATACCCGTGAATATCTTACTTTTTTTTCGCTTGTTTTGTTCCGCGGCGATTACGAAAACTAATTAATTGCGTTAAATGCGCGCTAACGCGTGATTAAGTTGATCGCTCCGCTCGGCTCGGCCGATGAGTACGCGCGTGATTAAGCGAGTAAACACCCGGGCCAATTATGGCCGAGGCTCTAATCGAATCGATGTCGGTTTGAAACCGTAAACACGAATTATCGAAAACCGATTCAATTTAGAATCGTCCGAGCTTCGCTTGAAAAAGGTTGAAGAAAATCTAAGGCGAAACGTCGGATCGAAAATGAAATTCTTGCGAGGCCAGTCACGACGTGCGCACATATTTTCAGTAATACTGTTCAAGTAACTCCGGGCGAATCACGCGGCGACATATCGTGTAAATAAGCAAGTAGTCGTTGACACAAAAGCTGCCAGGCATTCGACGAGCGCAGACAATAAAAACATCAACGGGAACATGTTGCCGGTTACGGGGGCAAGTCGATAAGCTTCGCATTTTGACGTCACCTTTAGACCGACGGATTCAGCGCCGATAATACGCAGGGATTGTTCGTCTGGTTACGAGGGCAAGTCAAAAATTTGACACTTTCACCTCACCTATAAACACAAGCGAAAGTTGTGTTCACACGAAAGCAGTTTGGACACGTGCCAAGGACATCGAGCTCCATTCACAAACGGATTTAACACAGACAATAAGGACATCGACGGGAAAATGTTGCCGGTTATGAGGACAAGTCACTTTGACGTCACCTTTAGACCCTACACAAACGTTTCGTTGACGCCGAATATGGCGATTGCAGCCGAATTTGCGACGGTCAACAAATATCGACGGTCGCAAGGAAAACAGTAGTAGGGTTGATGAGTTTCACCGTCGGAATGTTCAATCGTTGCTTAAAAAGTTTATTAGCCGAATATGAACGTCGGCGGTTTAATTATTCTCAGTGTGAATGTGGTCGTGAGTATCAATGGTTAACACGAAGACGGTTTTAATGATAGATGCGACGGTTGAACAATATTCGTGTTGCGATAGCCGAATATCGCGCAACGGTTGATCAGTATTCACCGAATAGCGAATGCCGTTTGACTGAGTCTAATTCAGAATATGAGTGACTGGTAAGTGTAATGAATAAGTGGCGGCTGAAACATATTCGCATTCGCATTCGGATAACGAGTGATCGGATTTCAACCGAATATGGTGAGTATAGCCGAATCGGGACGGTTAACAAATACCAACAGTCGCAGGGAAAACAGTTAGAGTTGATGAATTTCACCATCCGAATATTTAATGGCAGCTAATCGTTACTTTAAAAGTTTATTAGCCGAATATGAACGGCGGCGGTTTAATAATTTCCAGTCTGAATCTGAAGTGAATGTCGATGGTTAATCAGACGACAGCTTTAGTGATAGGTACGACGGTTGAACGATATTCCTGATACGATAGCCGAATATCGCACAACGGTTAATCAATATTCACCGAATTGCGAATGCCGTTTGTCGGACTAACCGATTTCTAACTCGGAATATGAACGACTGGCAAGTAATCATGTAAGTTTAATGAATAAATGGCGGCTAAAACATGTTCGTATTCGGATAACGAGGAATCGGATTTCACAGTCCGAATATCTAATAGCGGTTAAGTTTATAAACTGAATATAAATGACGATGCAAATATGAACGGTTAAAAAATGTAGACTGGCAAGTAATGCAATTCGGAATCTTATAGATTAATACCAGAGATGACCGAATATGATGAATAGCGGTTGATCGCATTATGAAAAATTATTATTTAACCGAATGGCGATTAACCGACGTCGATTTGCAATGGTTAATAAAGACTAATGGTCGCACTGAAATTAGTTACCTATACCTAATGGCGTTAATCGTTGCTTAAAATTGTTTGTAGCCGAATATGAATGGCGGCGGTTTAATCATTTCCAGTCTGAATGTGATTGTGATTGTTAGTGGTTAATAAGAAGACAGTTTTAATGATAGACACGACGGTTAAACAGTATTCGTTATACGATAGTCGAATATCGAATAACGGTTAATCAATATTCGCCGAATAGCGAATGCCGTTTAACTGACTAACCGATTTCTAACTTGGAATATGAGTAAGTTTAATGAATAAATGACGACTAAAATACTATGTATATAAAGTATATTCGGTACTACGCTATTCGATATCCGAATGTGATGAATAGCGGTTAATCGCTAATTAGCCGAACGGCGAGTTGCAACAGTTAACAAATACTAAGAGTCATGCGGAAAACACTTAGAGCTGATCAGGATATTTAATGGGCGGTTAATCATTGCTTAAAAAGTTTACTAGCCGAATGTGAATGGCGGCGCGGCAGTTTAATAATATCCAGTTTGAATGTGAATCAAAAATGCCAATGGTTAATAAGATGACAACAGTTTTAAACAGTATTCGTTCTGCGATAGCCGAATATGTAAAACGGTTAAACATTATTCGCCGAACTGATTAACCGAATATGAATATGAGTCCGCGGTTGAATTTATGTAGCAAATAATCCATGTAAGTTTAATGAGTAAATGAGGGCTAAAACATATTCGCAAGTATGATATTCGAATTCGGGTAACAACCGAATATAAATGACGATGACTCTCTGAATATGAATGGTTAACAAAATATATTCGTACAAGTTACTATCCGGAAGATAGCCAACGTTAATTAGGAGAATTAGGAGACGTGGCGGTTAAGCGATGTTCGTTATACGATAACCGAATATTGAATGTCGGTTAACCATTATTCGCAGATTTATTAGCCGATTAACGTATGACGTTTTAATCGACTTTTGGATTAGAAAACGAATAGATAGTATAATAAATAATCATATTACTTTAATGAATAAATAACGGCTAAAATATATTCGGTGTACGATATTCGAATTCGGGTAACAATTAATTGGGTTTAACATTAGCGGTATATTATTATTAACCGAATATAAATGACGGTCAAATAATTTCCGGCCTGAATGTGAACGGTTAGCAAATGTCTCGTACAAGTCCCTGTATGGAATTTTAATTAGTAGAGGTTCGTTATATGATATCCGAATATTGAATAACGGTTGATCATTATTCGCAGATTTATTAGCCGAATAACGAATGACGCTATTTTTGAATGTAACAAATAATCGTATATACAGCTAACAACTATAATTGGGTTTCACAATCCGAATATCTAATAACGGCTAATCGTTAGCCGAAGGTTTATTGACCAGATATGAATCAGAGTCAAGTAGTTTCCGATCTGAATCTCAATATGAATGAGGAGGTAGCCAACGTTAATTGGTAGAGGTGACCGGTAATCAAAGTTCGCCACACAATATCCGAATATCGAATAACGGCTATTCGCAAATTTATTAGCCGAATAACAAAATACGCTTAAGTGATAAATCGATCATGAAACATATTCGGCGTAAGATATTCGTATTCAGACAACAGTGAATTGGGTATCACAACCCGAATATCTAATAATGGTTAATCGTTACTCTAAAGTATATAGACCGAATATAAATGACGGTCGAATAATTTCTGGTTTGAATATGAATGGTTAACAAATATATTCGCGCAAGCTGTTGTATGGAAGATAGCCAGCGCTCATTAATACAAGCGCGACGGTTAAACAAATATTCATTATGTGATAGCCGAATATCGAATCATTATTCTCAGATTTGTTAACCGAATAACGAATGGCGCTAACTGATTAACCGATTTCTAACTCGGAACATATTAGTACTGCGCTGAATATTACAAACAATCATATTAGCTTAATGAATAAATTGCGGCTAAGTAATATTCGGATAAGAATACGACGCAGAGCAGTTTCCACATTCAGCCTTCACTCGTGGATGGATTTAGCGCTGGTAATAGACAATAAAGACATTAACGGAAAAACGTCGCAGGTTACGAGGACAAGTCAGAAAGTTTCGTCCTTCGATCTCGTCCGTAGCTCTCGACGATAGCCGTTTGAGTTGCTTTTAAAAACCGCAATCACAAAGCGGATGGATTTTGAATTTCATTGTGATTTATGCTGGAATTGAATTGGGATTTAAGTGGAATTTCGTTGTCGGAAATTGTGACAATCACATCCGCGTCGATGTCCTACATGCTCATATCTCTCTACGTCATAGCCAATTTTGAGAGTTCGTTTGATGTCGCAGAGAATTTCTTGAACGTACCTCGTAGATGGCGAGTTGCACAATACAAAATCGGAAAATACTATAAACTGAATTAGTTTTCTTTTGTTTTATTCTCAGGATCTTATTTCTGAAACATCGCATCGAGGATTTAATCGCACCGCTCATAATCATCGTAATTCATGGCGATGACCTCGCGTCGGTCGTCGTAACTGTTTGAGTAGGTTTTACCTAAATCCGCCCGATTCTACATAAATGATAATGTATTTATTATTATTATTGGCGATTTCTAAGACTTAATAAATCGAATAAATAGCGAGGAATCTGAAAGCCGCTTAAATTCTGATAAACTTTGATCCGTGCAATCGATTGTTAATAGTCGAAAGTCGTTTGCATTAATCGACTCGACTCGACCGGTGCGATTAGCGAAACGGAGAAAGTTTTACGGCGAACGAGTTTATTATTAATAAATAAAATGTATCAAACTGTTTTAATAGGAGGAATTTCACTTTGTTACGTTGGCGAAAATTCCTTCATTAAATTTTTATTTGTATTACTTTTCATGTGTTCGTTTTATAATTCCCGAGCTTTCTCCCTCGTTCCTGTTACGTCTGTGCAAACTTTTAAATTACTTTTCTTAAATTACTTGTCTTTCTATATCTTTATTCTATTTTATTGTTCATTATGTTTTCTTTGCTTAGCCAGTTTTCTTTTTTCCGATTCGGAGTGCGGTGCTTTGAGTTTCAAAGAGTCAACGTCCGGTTCGAAGGACCAATCGTCCAAATGATAGGATATACATATTTCTCTTTGTTTTAAAAATGTAAAATGTAGCAGATCTTAGTTTAAGTTTAAGTTTTAAGGCCTCACGCAATTGCGTCACTCGTTTTATAGTTTCCACGCCGTCCTGCCATTTTCTTTGCCCACTAAGGAATTGGGTGATCTAAGTTTCTGGATGATTTGAAAGTTTCGTCCAAGTCCAGGTCACATCCGGCTCGAAGAACCAATCGGCGTACATTATGTAAAATGAAACCACATTTTTTTCTCTACGCATTTATTTTTCTTTGTTTTACGAACATAAACATGGCAATTTCTTCTTGTATTTTGAGACCTTACGCAATTGCTCGACCTATGTTTTTAACTTCGATTTGTACTTCCTTTAACAACTTCGGATTGGGTGGTTTGTATTTCCGGAGTTTCTTGCGTCTTGTCGACTTATAATTAATTAATCAACTCATTCATTCGTATATACTCGTCAAAGAAAGCACCAACTTATCCGGCTCGAAGGACCAATCGGCGATAGGTTTTTGTAAAAGTTTGTCTTGCAGCAAACATAAAAATGAGAGATTTTCTGTATTTTAAAGTCGTATTATTAATCGATCTGTATTTTCTACTTTTCATTGTCGATTTGCGACCGGGAGATTTGTATTTCCGGACGATTTAAGAGTTCCGGAGCAAAAATAGTGTCTTCTTTTGTATCACGCCGACAGTGTTTAATCGGTCCATTCATTCGTACGTATTCACCAAAGAGAGCCTCGTCAAAATCCGGTTCGAAGGACCAATCGGCGATATGTTTTTGCTAAAGTAAGCAAGTTTTTATTTATGGATCTATCTATTTCTGTTATGCAAATGGAAAATTATGGCATTTTTTTTTTGTTTTAAGGCTTTTAAATTTGACTTGCACTTTTCTTCTTTACTTGGGATTGGGCGATACGAATTTCCGGACGATTTAACGCTGATGCTCATTGATCAATTCACAGACTCACATATTCACCAGAAAAGAGCATCATCAAATCAGGCTCGCAGGACCAACTTTCGATGTGTTGTGTAAAATGTAAATTTAAATATTACTGTCCCCGCAGAGCTTCTAAACGAAACGTAGCTGCGGCCAGGTGACAGTTGGACGTGGTTTCCTTTAAAGTCAGCATAAGACATTCGACGGCGCCATCTGTTGAAACGTGTCGAAAGTTTCTTTTTCGTTTGTCTTAATTTATGAACATCTACTGGCTCCTGCTTTGTTGCGTCTTTTATTTATTCTTTAATATTACCGCATGTATTTATTTCGTTAAGTTTACTAATCTATTAAATTTTTTGCTTTTTTTTGTTTAATTTGATTTGATTTGAATTTTTACCATTTCGTTTTCTTTTTTTTTTTTTTGATCACTTGATTTCAAGTCGACGACGTAGAAAAAGCACCAGTCGAAGTAAAAAGAAAAATGGGAGGACAACTTGGTCGTGTGAGGTCTTAAAGCTCGAAAAGATCGCTGTAAATTTGCGTTTCGTTTTCGCGACAAGCGACAATTGGTCCTTCGAGCCGAATATAACGTGGCTCGCTTCAGTAATTGTATGTACGAGTCTGCGAGTTGGCCCCAGCAAGCGTCAGCATGATCGGGAATACGAGCTGGAACTTTTGAATCGTCTGGAAACTCGTTTTAACCGAAGCTCAAGACATAAAGGAAGAGTGCAAGTTAAAGTAAAGAAGGTATCCAAATGAACCGAAAAAAGTTGCCATAATTTTACGGTCGCCTAGCAAAGAAAGATAGATAAAGTGGTTTCATTTTACATCACGCCTTGTTAATCGGCGATATGATTGGTCCTTCGAACCGGACATTGATTAACAAGGTGACGCGAAACATTCTTGCTCTGCAACCTTTAAGTCGTGCGAAAACTAAAATCACTCGATCCCAAACGAACGAGTCAAAATAAAACGAACCGCTAACATGATTGTATACTAAGGCCTTAAAAATACGGCCAGCAATACTAGGTCCTTCGAGACGGATACGATGTGGCCCTCATTGGGTGAGCGTGTGCGAATCAGTGAGTCGGACAACAAGCGTCAGCATGATCAGGAAAATGGATTCAACAAAGTCTCTGTGGAAATTTTTTAAATCATCCGGAAACTCGTATCACCAAGTCACTCAAGACAGTTATTATTTCGCTGATTGATCCTTCTGTATTTAAAGTTTTTTGTTGAAGTTTTCTTTTCAGATTTGTTCCCGAATTTAGTAACAAAAAAATTGTTTATTTTTAGGAAAATCGAAAAGATGGGGGATAGATACTACACGAACCGAAGACAAATCTCTTGCATTTGCAATATGTATAAAATTTTATTTTGAAAAAAACAGGTCCATTGCTTGTTAAGCAATCCTGGTATAAAATACAGAGTACCGCGGCATAATCGCAGCTGCATGTTTAATAGATTGAAAACGCGTCGACTATTTTTAAAATGGGAAATTTTGAAATGATGCTGCACGGACCGAAGACGGGATGGAAGGGCATAAAAGCGATAACAACGCATCACTTCCTTTGTTTTCTTCCACAAAACCGTGGATAGATACTACACGAACCGAAGACAAATCTCTTGCATTTGCAATACCTATCAAATTTTATTTTTAATATATGGCGCATTGCTTTTTATACAATTCCGGTATAAAATACACAGTACTGCGCCATAATCGTAGCTGTGTGTTTAACAATTATAAACAAGCACGGAGCGAAGATATAAAAGAGACGACAAGCTTCGACTCCTTTGTTTTCCTCCACAAAACAATGAAATCCAACATTTTAGACACTACACGAACCGAAGACATAACACAGTGGTATTAAACAAACACTAATGCAATGGCATGCAAATAGAAAAGATGTTTAATAAATTGAAAACGCGTCGATTATTTTTAAAACTGAAGATTTTGAAATGATACTGCACGGACCGAAGACGGAATGGAAGGGCATAAAAGCGATAACAACGCATCAGTTCCTTCGTTTTCGTCCACAAAACCGTGGCTAGATACTACACGAACCGAAGACAAATCTCTTGCGCACTTGCAATATGTATCGAATTTTATTTTGAAAACATGGCGCATTGATTTTTATACAATTCCGGTATAAAATACACAGTACCGCGCCATAATCGCAGCTGTGTGTTTAACAAATTATAAACACATTGACTATTTTTAAAATTAAAAAAAAAATTAGATACTGCACGGACCGAAGACATAAAAGAGACGACAAGCTTCGACTCCTTTGTTTTCCTCCGCAAGACAATGAAATCCAACATTTCAGGCACTACACGAACCGAAGACAGAATACAGTGGTATTAAACAAACACAAATGCAATGGCTCGCGAATATAAAAGATGTTTATATTAAGAAAAAAAAATACAAATTCCCAGCACTTGCAGAATGTATAAAATTTTCTTTTGAAAAAGAATGTCTTTTCATGTAAACTTCGTATAACCGCGTCATAACCGCCGAATGTTTAAAAAATTAAAAACACGTTGACCGTTTTTAAAATTGAACAATTTGAAACACTGCACGGACCGAGGACGCATTGCGCAATGGCGTAAAAGAGATGACAAGGCCCCAGTTCTTTTGTTTTCTTCCACATAAGTCCGTGAAGTTTCAAATTATAGATACTACACGGACCGGAGACAGAATGCAGTGGCTGTTACCAACGCCGTTCCGCGGACCTTTAGTTATTATTAATTTTAAGTTATTTTATTATTATATCAATTGTAGGTTAATTATTTCTCATGCGGAAGCGGCTAGGCACATAATTAATATCACTCTTTCAATTTTATCGCTCGCAGCAACACGTTGCGATTTACATTGTAATCGTAGTTTCCGAACGTCAGCCAATCACCGTCCGCGATTAATTAAGTTCGAATAACTTTTGTTTGTACCGTCAGATCAACTTGTAACTTTGTAAAAATATTCAGCGTAGTATCCCGGACAATCCTAGCAAATTTCATCCAGATCGTACCGCTAAAAAAATAATTACGCGACCGGAAGCACTCCCGCGCTTCGGACGTAATATCGGGCGTTTCCGGCCGTCGGATTTCGCCGGACGCGACATCGAATTAAAGCTCGCAAAGAGCGCTATCCGATGACGTAGAGAAAACCCCGGGTCAACGGGGAAATAAAAAAGTTTTCTTTGATTAAACTTTCGACCCCGAACGACTCAGGGGATTACGACGTCAGAAGCGGACGTCCGCCCGAGCCGAGATGATAAGGCCCCGGTTCCTTTGTTTTCTTCCACATTCACATAAGTCCGTGAAGTTTCAAATTATAGATACTACACGGACCGGAGACAGAATGCAGTGGCCGTCACCGACGCCGTTCCGCGAACCTTTAGTTATTATTAATTTTTAAGTTATTTTAGGTTTTTCTGTTGGGATTGGGATTTCTGCTTTTCATACGTTGCCAACACTGCCGAGCTGTCAAACACTGAAACGGCCGTTCAAGACGACAAACGTTCCGGTGTTGCCCGACGACTTATTTTAAACAATCACTTTTTCGTTCGTCGGCGTTTCATTTTAGACGACCTTGGAACCCGTACGTGACGAAGGAATCGCCGAAAAACAAGAGGAAAGAAGCCCGCCGATTCTCACATAAACGCGGGGTCATTTTGGGGGGGGGGGGGGGGAGCAGTAGTTCCTGAGCGTATTCGGATTCCATCCGCCGGAATATAAACGTGTATCATTGTGGGGCAATTTGGCTTACAGAGTCGCCTCAATTATCCACTTTAGCAGCAACTTTTTCGCTAAAGCAGACGTTTAAGGGGGTGGACGCGGGGGGGGGGGCGGTAATTACACGATCGCACGTTTGTAAAATCTACTCGTACGTTTAGGAACGAGTTGAACGACGATGAGAGAAGCCCCCAGAAAAATAAAAACGAGTGTGTACACGGCCTTAAATCCGAATGGAAAACTGTCGCTTTTCAAAAACGGCCCGGAATTAATAGATATAAATTGAGTGTCTCGTTGTTAACTAACGGCAAGAGGAAATTAACGAGACACAATTAATAATAATTGGCGGCGAGATTGGTGGTAAAAATGTGCGGCCAGATTTCCATTTCCGAGCGACTTTCAATTGGATTGATTTACGTCAATTACGTCCGATTCTCTTGGATTCCTTCTTTTCTAAATTGGCCAGCAGGTACTTTCGATTTAATCTTCTGCCAGTGCCAGCAGCAGTGCCTAAGTATGTTGTAGCTACCCTCATAATACAAATCGAGATTTACCCGATGCGACGATGGTCAGTCATTTCGAAATTACGACAACAATGAGCGGCCCCCCCGCCGCGACCGGGCGACGATATCATTGAGCAGCGATTTTCTGATTCTGCTAAGTCGGGGGGGTGTTGTAAATCTATCGGGTCTTAGGCGTCGAGGATGAGGAATTCTTGGTAGGTCGTTTATTATGTTAATCGCCTCTCGGACGGACGGTCAGGATTGGGATTTGTTCGAACACATGTATTGCAGATGTACGCCGGCGAGGCGGAGAAAAAAAAATGTTTATTTCCGATTTTATTGCCCGGCAATATCTCCGGGGCCACCCGACGAAAGAAAAAATTAATTTGGTCGAGTCGGGATGGGATGAATAAGCGCGGCCGTTTGTGTAAATGGGTCAAACGCCCAATGCCAACCACCACCACACTTATATAGTAAATGCCGAATAAATTTCGGAGAATCGAACGAAAAGTGCCACACGGATTTTTGTATTTGCGTGGGTAAAGGATAATTTCTTAAATGGTCACAATCTTTATTTTCTTAAAAACTGATAACATTACATAATTTGATGATTATAACAACTGAACTGTTTATCGTTTTTTTTTTACAATAATGATGCCTACTTCTTTTTTAATTGAATTGAATACACAACAGGATGCCAAAAACATTCAACTTACAAATAGCTGCAATTTCTTACACGCACAGAACTTCCACAAACGTCAAACCCGCAAAGCGGTTCGCAAGTTTTTAAACGCGCCTCGTATAACGTGATGAACGCGAATTTTTTTAAAGAAAATCGGGTGCGTCTTGTTCCTGTCTTTTTCAATTGAAAGCAAAAGAGACAAGAGACTTTCTTATTTTAAATGGAGTGTTACATTTTTTATTACCCAAATTCTGATTCTGCACATCGTCCAAAATAAAAAAATTTTAAGACTTGTTTGTGCCCAAATTTTAAATTTCTTTAAAAAAAAAAGTTTGAGTAACCTTCCCTTTAAAAAATTGTAAAAAAAAATCACTGGCTGGTTACAATACGGTGCCAATGTTATTATGTTATTAATAATAATAATAAATTGTCTTTATTGGCCTTCATAGGAAACATATTATTTTTCTTTACAAATGAAAAAGAACATATTACATTAGACCAAAAGGTGAAGTTCAGTGCAAGTATCTGCACTGTTCTTCACCGATGAGAAGTTAGCAATAAAATTCCAGCAATAAAATTATAAAATTTCAAAACGCTGTTGCCGCTAAAATAACGATCACAGATCAATAATACTTAATCCATTGCAAAGAGTAAAATGTGTACATTCTCCTTGTACCAAGAATTTGAAGAAACATTTGATATTAAGTTAGAAACCACTATTTAAACTAGCATGAGTTTAATCATTCCCAGTCTGAATATGATTGTGATTGTCAGTGGTTAATAAGAAGACAGTTTTAATGATAGACACGGCGGTTAAACAATATTCGTTATACGATAGTCGAATATCGAATAACGGTTAATCAATATTCGCCGAATAGCGAATGCCGTTTAACTGACTAACCGATTTCTAACTCGCAATATGAGTAAGTTTAATGAATAAATGACGACTAAAATACTATGTATATAAAGTATATTCGGTACTACGCTATTCGATATCCGAATGTGATGAATAGCGGTTAATCGCTAATCAGCCGAACGGCGAGTTGCAACAGTTAACAAATACTAAGAGTCATGCGGAAAACACACAGAGCTGATCAGGATATTTAATGGCGCTTAATCATTGCTTAAAAAGTTTACTAGCCGAATGTGAATGGCGGCGCGGCAGTTTAATAATTTCCAGTTTGAATGTGAATTAAAAATGCCAATGGTTAATAAGATGACAACAGTTTTAAACAATATTCGTTATGCGATAGCCGAATATGTAAAACGGTTAAACATTATTCGCCGAACTGATTAACCGAATATGAATATGAGTCCGCGGTTGAGTATATGTAGCAAGTAATCCATGTAAGTTTAATGAGTAAATAAGGGCTAAAACATATTCGGTAACTACGATATTCGAATTCGGATAACAACCGAATATAAATGACGATGACGCTCTGAATATGAATGGTTAACAAAATATATTCGTACAAGTTACTATCCGGAAGCTAGCCAACGTTAATTAGGAGAATTAGGAGACGTGGCGGTTAAGCGATGTTCGTTATACGATAACCGAATATTGAATGTCGGTTAATCATTATTCGCAGATTTATTAGCCGATTAACGTATGACGTTTTAATCGATTTTTGAATTAGAATACGAATAGATAGTATAACAAATAATCATATTACTTTAATGAATAAATAACGGCTAAAATATATTCGGTGTACGATATTCGAATTCGGGTAACAATTAATTGGGTTTAACATTAGCGGTATATTATTATTAACCGAATATAAATGACGGTCAAATAATTTCCGGTCTGAATGTGAACGGTTAACAAATGTCTCGTACAAGTTCCTGTATGGAATTTTAATTAGTAGAGGTTCGTTATATGATATCCGAATATTGAATAACTGTTGATCATTATTCGCAGATTTATTAGCCGAATAACGAATGACGCTATTTCTGAATGTAACAAATAATCGTATATACAGCTAACAACTATAATTGGGTTTCACAATCCGAATATCTAATAACGGCTAATCGTTAGCCTAAGATTTATTGACCAGATATGAATCAGAGTCAAGTAGTTTCCGATCTAAATCTGAATATGAATGAGGAGGTAGCCAACGTTAATTGGCAGAGGTGACCGGTAATCAAAGTTCGCTACGCAATATCCGAATATCGAATAACGGCTATTGGCAAATTTATTAGCCGAATAACAAAATACGCTTAAGTGATAAATCGATCATGAAACATATTCGGCGTAAGATATTCGTATTCAGACAACAGTGAATGGGGTTTCACAACCCGAATATCTAATAATGGTTAATCGTTACTCTAAAGTATATAGACCGAATATAAATGACGGTCGAATTTCTGGTTTGAATATGAATGGTTAACGAATATATTCGCGCAAGCTGTTGTATGGAAGATAGCCAGCGCTCATTAATACAAGCGCGAAGGTTAAACAAATATTCATTATGTGATAGCCGAATATCGAATCATTATTCTCAGATTTTTTAACCGAATAACGCTAACTGATTAATCGATTTCTAACTCAGAACATATTAGTACTGCCCTGAATGTTACAAACAATCATATTAGCTTAATGAATAAATTGCGGCTAAGTAATATTCGGATAAGAATCGATTGGCTTCTACTGTTCTAATAATGAATGCGGTTAAGTCTTGTTCCAGGGTTTATTATATCATGTAACACACTAAAAAAAATGTTTTCAATGAAAATTTTCACGCAGTCATAAAGTAAACATCTCTATCTATTCAATAATGCCTTTGGAAAGTTTTAGCCGGTCGATTTTAATTAATTACAGATAAATTAAAAGTACACTTTCACGGTCATATGACAATAGTCAAATTAGACACTCATATCTGATTAACCAGAATTTGCATAAACATTTTCTTTACAGAATATGAAAGTACACATCGAGATCTTTCATTTTAGGTAAACTCTAAGTTTTAGCCGGTTGATTTGAAGTAATTAGAAGTCACGTTCTCAACCGTAAACGAGTACTAGCTCATACCTCCTTAACCAGAATTTGCATAAACATTTTCTTTGCAGAATATGAAAATGCACATAGAGGTCTTTCATTTTGTACTAGCGAAGAGTGTTGTTTGTAATATTGCAACAAAAATTATGGCGACTTTTTTGATATTTTTGGTAAAATCTGAAATACAGATGATACGGAAGTGTTGCGTTTAGAAAGCCTCTATAATTTTATGTATGGTACCGATTTGGAGACTAGAAGTGACGAAAAAAATTGAGCGTCATAAAACAATGTAACCTCTCAAGGTTCATATCTTTTCAGATTTTCCGGAAAATATGCGTTGTTTCCTTAATAAAAGTAATTAAAATAAACATTTAATGCTTTATATTTTTATGTAGTAATTTACCGACACAAATCGCAAATGTACGAAATGTTATCTGTAGTTAGACTTCTAACGCAGCCAGTATGTGCATGACGTTTACATTTAGAACATTGAATTTGTAATTTATCTGTATGTCCGCAAAATATACGTGCTTCTTGGCGAGGAAATTATACTAGACCATAAAGGAATGTATGCTAAATAATGTCTCAAAAAGTACTCAATAAATGACTCATTGAAATATGGATTTTCCTTTTTCTCATGAATATGGGGATTTTCTTTTGAAATAAGTCTTTTAATTTCATCAATTTTTGTTCCGGAAATGTTTGTAAAAAGGGGAATCTTTATATACGACATTTAATTCGTTTTCGGTATCTACTGATACAAAATTACTGCTTTTCAGTTCTTCATGATCTAAATTTTCCCTCACAGAGTTAGTTAATAACATATCCATATTTGAAGGACAATATTTAGACAAGGTAAGCATACATAGATTGTTCTATTTCTACCAATGTTGTCATATTAAAAAATGATGCTAAAATCTCCTTCAAATGGTTTCTTATATTTTTTTTCTCATAAAATTGATCGACATGACGACTAAAATTTTTGATTAAATGTGCACAGCATAATTTCAAAATAACCAAATGTTTAGTATCTTCTTCCTTTTTCATTGCAATTTTATATGTTATTTCTAGATATGCCATCATTGACATGTTGTTCCATGCATGGAGAACGGCATTTACTATAGCAAGGCTGAAATCGGTGGTAGCAGTCTTGAAAATAGGCCATTTGTGATAATATTTGTTTTCAACATAATTTCACATGGATGACAGTAATCTAGATTTGAACTGAAAACAGAAAAATTAATTTCATTCATGGATATATCTGATGTTAATTTAAAAGTTTCACAACCTAATCGTGCACAGTAGCAGTAGATGGTCATGCGGTTTTTATCTTCAGAGTAATAGTAATTCTTTATATTTATTATGCACGTGTTATTAACGTGCTTCACCTTTTCTTTCAGAATATAATTATAATGTTTTGTTTTTAATGTTCCAGCTTGAAAAGCACTTTTTCATTCGTCCGCAGTTAAAGAAAATTTTCCTTCAAATACGTTACAATTTTTGAAGCTTAATGTCGTTATTGCCATGACAATGGAACAGTGGTGTCATACATACAAGTTAATACAGCCTTCTGGTAGAAGTTCATTTTGAGAAATAAAAAAGAAGACAAAAAGAACCAAATTAAGGATATAAGAAAACCAATTTGGTTGATTCAAATAAATGTATAAAATACAGGAATAATTCCCAAAAACCTAATTTTATATAAGATGAAAACCAATAAAGAGGTAGAGAAATAAAACGAATATTCCAAAATATAATAAAATGTAAATATATATGACAATGAAAAGATAAATACAAAACTTTTCGACTCTAAAACAAACCTAATTTGAACACAACAACTAAAATAAAAATAATAAAATAAAGAAATGACTCTTAAATACCCTGATATTGTTTACCACGTAAGAAATAGAACTATGAAAAAGAAATGATACAAAATAACGCAAACCATATATATCATGAAAATCTTATAGAGACGAAAAATAAACAGAAAAAAAATGTTTCTCTGTTATTTATAGGAATAAGAGAAAACTGTATGCGCGACCAAATGCTCTTTTTCGAGAAAAACTCAATGGTGAAGACAAAAGTTAGCTAACTAATAACGGCTGAGATATTGTGAAAAATAATTATTCGCGAAAATTCGTTTTCGCGAAAACGCTTTACGGTTTATTCCTATAAATAAACAAAAAACTCTGTAAAACCATCAAAAATGGTCCACCCGGTATTTTAAAATTGTACACTTGTTTCATTGTAGCCCTTTTCGATTAATATATGTACTCAACTCAAAGTAATGCAAACCAACTGACCAAAATTCAGAAGGCACAATGTGTATTTTCACGTTCTGAAAAAGTGTTTAGGCAGATGCTGGTTAATGAGATATGAGCGTTTAAAGCGTCATTGTTTTACGACTGAGAACGTCACTTTTAATTAATTTCTAATTACTTCAAATCAACCGGCTAAAACTCAGAGTTTACTGAAAATGAAAGATCTCGATGTGTACTTTCATATTATTATTATGGATATTACTTAGCTTATTTAACAGGAGCGAATGGGCTAGAGTATCGAATGCCCGAGACATATCGAAAAAAATTGATATTACTTTATCCTTACTGTTTAATGAATCTAAAATGCAATTAAGAGCCTCAGATATTGCGGTCGCTGTGTGGAACGGCCTTTCCTAAGACCGTGCTGACACGGAGAAAGAAGATTATATTTATCTAAGACATTTAGTAAGCGATCGTAGAAGGCGGACTCGAACACTTTTGAAATGGAACACTGTAGGGCAACGGGACGATAGCTGGCACAATCGGAAGTTTTTTTGTATGCGGGAAGAATTTTTGATTGTTTCAATAAATTTGGAAAATGTCCTTCGAATGATAGATTGATCAAGTACGATAGAGGTGCAGATATGGAGTTTTTGACTTTATTTAAAAATAAAACCGGGAACATTATCGGAACCGGTGGATCTTTGAGAGGAAAATTTACGGATGATTTTTGAAACCTCATCGGTTGTGGTAGGATATGAAAAAAGAGAGGAATGATTTATTTGTGGTGTAGTAGTAAACATGGATGATGGACGCAATGATGGAGCATTTCAGAAGACTACGTGTTAGAAATTGGATGGAGCTAGAGAAGCAGATAAAAATGAAGGTTTCAAAGTACAAAGACTTTTCTCTTTTGGCAGGGGCAAAGGAGATCACCGAATGAAGAAGAACTCGTCGGGTATTGAATGGAAATGAAGAAACGAGATGGAAGGAAATATGGTCAGACGCAATGACAGAGGATTTCAAGAGGCTACGTGTTAGGAACTGCCAACGAGTAGGAAGGTATGATGGATGGAGCTAGAGAAGCAGATAGCAAAGAAGGTTCCAAAGTACAAAGACTTTTCTCTTTTGGCAGGGGCAAAGGAGATCACCGATTGAAGAACAACTCGTCGGGTATTGAATGGAAATGAAGAAACGAGATGGAAGGAAATATGGTCAGACGCAATGATAGAGGATTTCAAGAGGCTACGTGTTAGGAACTGCCAACGAGTAGGAAGGTATGATGGATGGAGCTAGAGAAGCAGATAGCAAAGAAGGTTCCAAAGTCCAAAGACTTTTCTCTTTTGGCAGGGGCAAAGGAGATCACCGAATGAAGAAGAACTCGTTGGGTACTGAATGGAAATCGAGAAACGGGAAGGAAGTGAGCGATCGCGAGAAAGCGTGAGAAATTTTTTTGTATCAAACGTGAGCGATAAATATTAAAACGGGAGGAGGGAAGAAAAAATATATAATAGTTTTAGTATTCATGGGCTTCGTCCATCCGTCCGTGTAAGAGGAAATGTATTAGAGGTAGCAGCTCACGACGAGCGCACGAAAAGAATATTATAAAAGGCGATACAAGCGCAGTTACAAAGGACGTTACGTGGAGTAAGCGTTTAGGAGGATGAATAAATCTCCCGGGGCCGTCGCGTCGCCCCCGTTGAGATAAAATTTACCACCTTATTTTATAAATTCAATTATTCAGAGAGAGCCGGGGCCCCGGCCAGACAAAACAAATATTCAAATGCTGCTATAAATAGTTTGGTGACAATATTAAAATGAAACCGTATATTAATATGAATGTAATGTTGTTTGGGGCGACCCGCTGTTCGCCATGATAAATCAATTCCCAACATCGCAGTACTAATAGTGTCCTCGGTTCCCCGCAGGGAAGGCGCATTATTTATGACAAATTTATAAATCCGAGCCCACGCCTCTCTCCGGCGACCCCCCGACCAAAAATCTTCCCGCATCTCGAATTGATCGGGCGGCCCGCTTCACGGCCGCCCATTTATTTCGCTTAATTTACCGGAAATAATGTAAACAGTGGCCCGCTAATCGCGTGAAGCGCGATTTGGCACGTAACCAATATAAAATTTTTGTATCAATTCTACGGGCCGTGCTTAATTACTTGGCCGCGCTCCAAATTAGCGAAATTCCACTCGCTCGCTTGCCCCCCCGACTTCTTCGTCTTCTTCTTTCACCTCAAGGAACACGCCGAGTCCCCACGAGAGTAATGCTAAAGTTTAATTGCCCGGCAAATTCTTCTCCATTCAATGCACTGCTTTGTCTCTGCAGAAGAAAGACGACGACGACGACAGATGGACGAGACCGACAGAATTTTGGGATGTTAAGAAAGAAGTCTTTGCCTCTTCTAACTCTATCCCCATACCCTCCAGTACCCAACGAAATCCTCTATCCATCTACGCACGACTCTTCTCTTGTTTCTTCGTTTGCTCATACCGGTATAAAGGGATGAGAGTGCAAAACAAACATGGCGAAAAAATTGGTAATCTGCGCTCGTGTACACTACGGTGGCAGATTCTGACCTTATTCGTTCGCAACACAGACTGTTGTAGTGTTAGCTCAATGGAAAACGCTTAGTTACCATTTTGGACAAAAAAAACTACAGTTACCACTTTGGACAAGAAATTACTGGTAAACGATTTCCTGCTTTGGAGCTTTGGAAAATTGGGTACATGGGGATTACTGTCATTGGCCGTCGATCACGTGATCACTTCCCCCACTGGCGTGGGAGGCATGACACACAGCGATCACATTTAGTTACCACTTTGGACAAGAAACCACTGTTAATGTAACTTTCTCCCGTTAATTCTTTACTCGTCGGTGTTCGTAATTTGAGATGCCAACAAGTGTCATCTTTTAATTTAAATAAATACATACAGACAAAAGTTTTTTTTTTTTTAATTTTCTTTCGATTTCGAGCAATTATTTTCGTCTTTGATGGCCGTTTTCTTCTGTAGTAAATAATCAACTGTCATGGTCGTCGAAAGAGACAAATGCGCGGGTACGTTTTCTGAAATACGAGGCGCATCCAAAAATCACTTGATTAAAATCATGTTTAAAATCACTGATTTTTATTTTTGAAAATAATTTTTAAAAAAAATTATAATTATGAAATAAACAAAACTGGGTCCAAATTTCTAAAATTAAGATATTTGACAGTTATTGTGAAAATTTTTGACGCCAAATAAAACAACAGACGATCGAGAAATAAAGAAAATTTAAAAAATTACAAAAAAATAAAAATTAAAAAATTCTTGGTAAATAAACAAAACTTTCTAAAATTAAGATTTGACATTTGTGCAATTTTTGATGTAAAATAAAAAGAGACGATCGACAAATTTATAAAATTTAAAAAAATTAAAATAAAAAAATCTCGTTAAATAAAATTAGAAAAAAATAAAAATAAAAAAAAATCTCATTAAATAAAATTACAAAAATTAAAAAATTCTCATTAAATAAACAATACTTTCTACTTTCTATAAAATTACAAAAAATTATAAAAATTTAAAAATTCTAATTAATTAATCAAAACTTTCTAAAATTAAGATTTGATCTTTAGGCAATTTTTGGCGTAAAACAAAACAAAAGACGATCGACAAATTCATAAAATTAAAAAAATCTGATTGAATAAAATTAGAAAAAAATATGTAATAAAAATAAAAGAAATCTCATTAAATAAAATTACAAAAATTAAAAAATTCTCATTAATAAACAATGCTTTCTATTTTCTATAAAATTTAAAAAAATTATAAAAATTAAAAAAATTTCATTAAATGAACAAAACTTTCTAAAATTAAGATTTGACATTTGTGCAATTTTTTATGTAAAATAAAAAGAGACGATCGACAAATTTATAAAATTAAAATAAAAAAATCTCATTAAATAAAATCACAAAAAATTAAAAATTAAAAAAATCTCATTAAATAAACAATACTTTCTACTTTCTATAAAATTACAAAAAATTATAAAAATTTAAAAATTCTCATTAATTATTAAAACTTTCTAAAATTAAGATTTGAACTTTAGGCAATCTTTGGCGTAAAATAAAACAAAAGACTATCGACAAATTCATAAAATTAATTAATCTCATTGAAGAAAATTAGAAAAAAATTACAAAAATCAAAAAAAACATGAAATAAAATTACAAGAAATTATAAAAATTAAAAAATTTTCATTAAATAAACAAAACTTTCTAAAATTAAGATTTGATATTTGTGCAATTTTTTACGAAAAATAAAAGTAAAATAAAAAGAGACGATCAACAAATTTATAAAATTAAAAAAAGGTAAATATAAAAAAATCTCATTGAATAAAATGACAAAAAAATATCAAAAATAAAAAAAATCAATAAAATTACAAAAAAATAAAAATTAAAAAATTCTTAGTAAATAGACAAAACTTTCTAAAATTAAGATTTGACATTTGTGCAATTTTTAACGTAAAATAAAACAAAAGACGATCGAAAAATAAATAAAATTTAAAAAATAAAAATAAAAAACATTCATTGAATAAAATTAGAAAAAAATATGTAATAAAAATAAAAGAAATCTCATTAAATAAAATTACAAAAATTAAAAAATTCTCATTAATAAACAATGCTTTCTATTTTCTATAAAATTAAAAGAAATTATAAAAATTAAAAAAATTTCATTAAACAAAACTTTCTAAAATTAAGATTTGACATTTGTGCAATTTTTGATGTAAACTACAAAGAGACGATCGACAAATTTATAAAATTTTTAAAAAATTAAGATAAAAAAATCTCATTAAATAAAATTAGAAAAAAAAAATAAAAAAAATCTCGTTAAATAAAATCACAAAAAATTAAAAATTAAAATATTCTCATTAAATAAACAATACTTTCTACTATCTATAAAATTACAAAAAATTGCAATTTTTGGCGTAAAATAAAACAAAAGACGATCGACAAATTCATAAAATTAAAAAAATCTCATTGAAGAAAATTAGAAAAAAATAACAAAAATAAGAAAAACGAAATAAAATTACAAAAAATAATAAAAATTAAAAAATTTTCATTAAAATTTTCTAAAATTAAGACTTGATATTTGTGCAATTTTTTTACGAAAAATAAAACAAAAGACGATCAACAAATTTATAAAATTAAAAAAAGGTAAATATAAAAAAATCTCATTGAATAAAATTACAAAAAAATGTCAAAAATAAAAAAAATATATAAAATTACAAAAAAATAAAAACTATTATTAAATTAACAAAACTTTCTAAAATTAAAATTTAAAAATTGTGCATTTATTGATGAAAAACAAAACAAGAGACGATCTAGAAATAAAGAAAATTGATAAAATTACAAAAGAATAAAAATTTAAAAAAAGTTGGGTTCAAAATCGGTAGGTCTACCGAATTATCGGTAGAGTTGGCAGCACTGATCGACATTGTGGATTTGGCTGTCAGTTAGTTACTTTAGTTTTTGTCGGCCTCCGGCTTTAGTGATTTCTTTGTCGCCAATAGTGCAAAGTATCGCTTAAACGAATCCGAAAATGTGCAACGATTTATTCACGGTCGACTATAGAAACTTTATTATGTACAGCTGTTTTAAACATCGTTGGTAATATGCGTCCAGTTTCTAATTACTAATGAAATCGCGTACTGAATGAACGTAATAGATTATAGATCATGTTTAAAAAATTCTAAGGAACAGTTTATAATTTTAAAAAATTTAATTAAAAGTGAAATGAATGCTGCGTCCGGTAGAACGAGGAACGATTTACAACCAATGATTCTAAGCAAACAAAATCTTTGCTCTTAGTTTGGAAGCGCTTTTAAACAGCCGACTCAAAACTACCACCCCAAAAACGACTAGTTCGTTAAAATATCTGCGAAATACGAGGGGCACTCGGAATTTTTTTTATATGTATATACAAGGTGCGTTTAAAAAGTTTCGGTTTTACCTCGGCGAATTCGTGTCTCACGACATCGCGAATGCGCTCCTATGCGTTATGGTATTTATAGGCGCGCGTCACACTAAATTTAGCGCCGTTTTCGCTTTCGAAATCCGTCGCTCCGCGCCTGGACGACACCCGACGATTTATCATGAATCGGAGAGGGCCTGCCAGACGCAACGTTTGTTGCACGTACATACATGCATACAATGTATCGGTTACGATTGGCACGGTTCTGCGCTCGTTCACGAGGACGGAATTCGGTCGTCCCACGCACGAGTTGACACATCGTGATCGACACCGCTTATTGCTCGAGCACACCATCAATATTTGCTTTATAGAAAAAATCCATTTCGCGAATCTTAACGCATTCACTCGCCTCATAAATGCTGTGCAAATATGAAATTCGAGTCGGTTCACGACATTATGAGAGTGCAAATTGGGAGTATAACGTGAAAAACAGGTGCTACACTTCTTAAAACAATTGAAACATCATTGATATAACATACTGCTTCAAGTACGCCATCAATATTTGTTTTCATTCATACTCTCTTCATAAACACTGTGCAAATACAGGTGGTATCATGAAATTCAAGACAGTTCACAACGTTAAGTGTAAATTGGGAGTATAACTTTGAAAAACAAGTGCCACACGTCTTGAAACAATTGGAACATAATTGTCAAGAAAATCAACTGTCACAGAGTTTGAGAAAGTTTTCTTTTTAAGAATGTGACCAATTAGGACTACGTCATTAATGATGTACAAAAGACTTTGACAGTTTTCGTAGCTGTCAAAAGTAGCTGTCAATCGGATCGACTATTAAAATACAAATTTTGTTTTTATTAATGTAATTATTAACCACAATGAGACGTCATCAGCAGCCCAATAGAAAATTTCATTACAAGTTTGACAGGCGTCATAAATGTCAAGAAAACATTGTCGGTCAGTTTGACAATTACAATATAAGCATTTTTTTATTAACGCGACTAATTAGAATGACTTAATCAATAGTCTATATAGAACTTTGACAGCTGTCATGATTGTCAAACAATTAATCAGTTAGTTTGACAATGAAAATATAAGGTTTTTTTAATTAACGCGATTAATTAGAATGACGTCATCAACAGTCTAAGTATATAGAATACTTTATCAAAGCTTTGACAACTGTCATAATTGTCAAGAAAATTTTGTTAGTTTGACAATTAAAATATGTTTTTTTTTAAATTAATGCGATTAATTAGAATGACTTAATCAGTAGTCTGTTTAGAACTTTGACGGTTGTTATGATTTTAAAAAAAATCAGTTTGACAATTAAAATACATTTTGCACAAGAAACTTTGACAGTTATCATAACTGTCAAAAGTAGCCGTCAGTCAGATCGACTATTAAAATGTAAATTTTGTTTGTTTTTCATTAATGTAATTTTATTAATCACAATGAAACGTCAACGGCGGTCTAATTAAAAATTTAGTTAAAACTTTGACAAGCGTCATAATTGTCAAAAAAACTTTGTCAGTTTGACAATTAAAATATGTTTTTTTTTATTAACGCGATTAATTAGAATGAAGTAATAAATAATATATACGGAACTGTCAGTTTGACAACTAGTTTAAAATTTCTTTGACAGTTATCATAATTGTCAAAAATAGCTGTCGGTGTCATTACATTAAAAGGTTTTTCTAATTAATTTGATTGATCATGGTGAGAGGTCATCAACAGTCTACTAGAAATTGTCATTAAAACGAAAGAAAATATCGTTAATGACGTCATCAACAATGTACTACAAAAATAAATCAAAACTTGACATCTGTCACAACTGCAAAAAAATCCGTTGTCAATCTGATCAATTAGCATGACATAATCAATATTCTATATAGAACTTTGACAGCTGTCATGATACTCAAAAAATCAGTCAGTTACTTTATTGGAACTCTAACAGTTGTTATGATTGTCAAAAGAAACAGGCGTCGGTTAGTTTGACAATGAAAATATAAGATGTTTTTATTGACGCGATTAATTAGAATTACGTCATCAATAATCTATGTATATAGAGTTCTTTATCAAAACTTTGACAGCTGTGATAATTGCCAAGAAAATCAACTGTCACAGACTTTGACAAAGTTTTCTTTTCAATAATGTGACCAATTAGGACTACGTCATTAATGATGTACAAAAAACTTTGACAGTTTTCGTAACTGTCAAAAGTAGCTGTCAATCGGATCGACTATTAAAATACAAATTTTGTTTTTTTAATGATGCAATTATTAATCACAAGGAGACGTCATCAGCAGCCTAATAGAAAATTTCATTACAACTTTAACAGGCGTCATAATTGTCAAGAAAACATTATTAGTCAGTTTGACAATTAAAATATAAGTTTTTTTATTAAACGCGATTAATTAGAATGAAATAATCAATAATCTATATAGAACTGTCAGTTTGACAACTTAATTAAAAAGAAAACTGTGACAGTTATCATAATTGTCAAAAATGAGCTGTCAGTGTCAGTTTATCATTACGCTATAAAAATAAAAGGTTCTTTTAATTAATTTGATTGATCATGGTGAGAGATCATCAACAGTCTACTAGAAATAGTCATTAAAACGAAAGAAAATATCGATAATGACGTCATCATCAATGTACTACAAAAATCAATCAAAATTTGACATTTGTCACAGTTGTAAGAAAAATCTGTTGTCAATGAAGGTTTTCTTAATATGACCAATCAGTGATCATTCGCTTTAGTGACGTCATCGATAATTTACTGGAAAACTTTATTAAAACTTTCACAATTATAATCGTAATCATAATTGCCAAAAGTAAAACCAATTGTCATTTTCACAATTAAAATGTCATTTTTTCAATGCGATGAATTAGATTGTCGTCACTGATAGGTTATCACAAAACTTCATTGGAACTTGGACAGTTGTCAAAAGATTATCAAAAGAAATCAGGCGTCAATAAGTTTGACAGTTAAAATACAAGATTTTGTTCGATAACGCGAATAATTGAAATGACATCATTTTTTGTAGTCTGTATATAGAATACGTCAAATAGAAATTTCATTAAAACTTTGAGAACTGTCATAATTGTTAGTCAGTTTGACAATTAAAATGTTTTTTTTTATTAACGCGATCAATTAGAATGACTTAATCAACAGTCTGTATAGAACTTTGACAGTTGTCATGATTGTCAAAAAAAAATCAGGCGTCAGTTTGACAATAAAAAAAAATTATTAATGCGATTGACGCAGTTTTGTTTTTAATAATGTGACCAACTAGGACTACGTCATTAATGATGTACAAAAAACTTTGACAGTTTTCGTAACTGTCAAAAGTAGCTATCAATCAGATCGACTATTAAAAAAAAATTGTTTTTATTAATGTAATTATTAATCACAATGAGACGTCATCAGCAGAAAATTTCATTACAACTTTGACAGGCGTCATAATTGTCAAGAAAACATTGTTAGTCAGTTTGACAATTAAAATATAAGTTTTTTTTTATTAAACGCGATTAATTAGAATGAAATAATCAATAAATAATCTATATAGAACTGCCAGTTTGACAACTAATTAAAAAAAAAACTTTGACAGTTACCATAATTGTCAAAAATAGCTGTCAGTGTCAATTTATCGTTACACTTTCAAAATAAAGGGTTTTTCTAAGTAATTTGATTGATCATGGTGAGAGATCATCGACAGTCTACTAGAAATTGTCATTAAGAAACGAAAGAAAATATCGTTAATGACGTCATTAAATCAAAACTTGATATCTGTCACAATTGCAAGGAAAAAAACCTGTTGTCAATGAAGGCTTTCTTAATGTGACCGATCAGTGATCATTCACTTTAATGACGTCATCGGTAGTTTACCGGAAAATTTTATTAAAACTTTCACAGTCACCATAATTGTCAAAAGTAAAATCAATTGTCAATCAATGCGATTAATTAGAATGTCGTCACTAATAGGTTATCACGAAACTTTATTGGAACTTCGACAGTTGTCATGATTGTCAAAAAAAAAAAAATCAGGCGTCGATAAGTTCGACAGTTAAAATAAGAGATTTCTTGATTTAAAACGACGTTATAATCGAGTTGCTTGCGACGGAATATTTGCGAGTTTCATTGAATCATTGCGGAATCGTTCGACGTTTCGGTGGTTAAACGTAGAGCACGTCCGGCCCTCCGGGATTCTTTAATCGACTCTGCCAAATCATTTCCCGTTTTATTTATTTATTATTAAAGTCAGAAGGCAGACACAGCTTCTGCATGATGAGGATGAGGACGTCAGCGTTGAAATTCGATTAAAATATACCCTTTGCTTTTCCCTTGCGGAATGAAAGGTTTGATAACGTTTCAGATGCAACCCTTGATGGATAATGTTTTTTTTTTTTACTGGCGGAAAGAAATTTTTACTTTCGCCGGTAGGTAGGTAATCATGTAGATGCTTTCGTGATAGATAAGGCCGCCGTCGGGGAGCGCTCGCGCCCGTTTTTACGGGCGCCGCTTTTCCGCGCTGATAAAATCGTTCGATTAAGGCGGAAATTAATCGGGAGGCGAGCGAGCCCAATGGAGATGCGGTGGGCGTGTCGCGATGACGCTTTCATCCAATCGCACGGCGGGAATCTCGGCCACGGAACACTGCGATCGTAACAATGTGATATCAAAAGCGCGCACCGCGACGCGCACGGCTATCCACGCCTGTGCGCGCAATTGTTAAATGCGTTCGTTCCATTTCGACAAACAACGAGAATCACTTTTCAATTAAAAAAAAAAAAAGAAAAAAATCGATTTAAAATTAATGAAACCCTCACACTTTTCGGGTGCGTTCAACAAATAACAACGACGATCACTTTTCCAAAAGATCGATTAAATCCGGCCCCGCCTTTTAAGACGAGGGATGAAAACTCGAGGGTAATTCTTGTTCGAAATAAAGAAACGTTCGCATTGTTTTTACGTATTGTTTGCTTGGCCTATTTCGCGGAAGCCTCTGCAGATACCTTAACGCGCCCGATGTGGGCGACCAGTTTCAGTCGGCGGTGGACGTTCTTTATATAGCTTCAAATAGCTCGTAATTATAGAGCAAGGCGGCGGGCGTTCAAGCTGTGATGTGTTACCGTTTCGACGTGAGTTACGTCCATCAACAGCATAAATAATCCCAACCAATTCTCCTAATTCCCATTGTACATACATACATACATACATATACGTATAATACCCTGCGATCAAATACAAAAAAAAAAAACGAACTAGTGCCGGCCATTAGGTTGGCAGCGCTTAAATCAGAAAGGTATTAGAGTGAAAACCGAACGAATCTGACGGCACAAGAATTCTCTTAATTCTGAGTATAGGCATTGCTTATATATGTCTAGTTAGTCAACCGACGGAAATTAATTTAAGTCTGGACCAAGATTGACAGGGGGCTATGGACTAGAAGTGTAGCACCACGGGGCGTTCACTTATATGAGAAGTTTCAAAACCTGTTTGATAATTAGGGATAAACTCGTCAGATGTCAACCTAAGTCAAGCAATAAAAATCCCTAGACGAAACTAGGGATTCTAACAGTATAGGTTGTCGGCAGTGGTAGAAGTGGTGGGTGCACGATGTGTGAAAAGTTTGAAGTGAATACTGTTGTAGGTGACAAGCGTTTTTAAAATTGTGTTGTGTCTGTGGCGATTTTATGTAAAATATTATTCTGCATTTAAAAATTTTACTTTTGTTTGCGTAATTATGAGTCGATATCGTACTTGCTCAGTGAGAGATTGTACAGATAAACAATCACATAGACATATGTTCCCCAATCCAAGGAAATTTCCGGAAACATTCCAGAAATGGATTACGGCTTGTGGCAACCAAAATTTAATAAACATGAATGAAGAAGATGTGTATCGTACGAAAAGAGTAATCCACATACATTTTACATCAAATGATATTGCATCTAATATGTATTTAAGAAAGGAAAGTGTTCCATCATTGTTCCATCAGCTATTGGAACTGCAAAAGTGGTAAAATTCTTTGATTCTTTATTTGATAGTGTCAATGGCAACACTTTTTACCCACGAAATGGAAAAGAATTAAGATGTGCTTTATCTAAGGAATCTCAACACCATGCATTTTACCCAATAGCCAAAGAAGCTTTACGAAATATGCATTTTGAAAAAAGCAATACAAAACATATTCCACCGTCTTTGAGAAACTGGATTTTTACAATCGAAGGACTGCAAACTATTTACCGCAACCTAAAAGCGCAGGTATCTTATTTAAGAACTCGAGCATTCAACCAGGATCCACTTGAAAATTTCTTTGGACAATTGAGACAGAGAGGAGCAAGAAATATTAATCCAACTACTGTCCAATTCAAAAATCATTTTAAATCGCTTTTAATTAATATTACTTCAAAACATTCTGTGAATGCAAACTGTCAGGAGGATTCATCACGAATCTTAACAAATATTAAAACTTTTATGAAAGATAAACCTATTGAAATACATAGTAACTGTACAATTCCGGAAGAAATCTTGACCACCATTTCAGCAACTGCAGTAACCGTCACACAAATTGATGCATTTGCAATTAGTTATGTAAGTGGATACTTATGTAAAAAACTTAAAACTTTGTATCAATGTGATTCATGTAAAAAACAATTAATTTGCAGTAATATTGATTATCAGTGGCACAGTTTCGTTCATTTTCTGATGTTATTCCTTTTAGATTGAAATACGCGATTGAAATACCGCAATTAATACAAGGATTGTTCAAAGTGTACATGATCGTTAAAATTCTTTTGCCGGAATTAGCTTATAAAAAAAATGGATTTGTTACTATGCTAGATTTCATACAGAAAAATGTTGATTTCGAGTTTGTACAAGATTGTTCACATATTGCAGAAATTGAAAATTGTGTGATTAAACAATTCTCTTTCCTCCTTAGCCATAACTGGGCTAACGGCATTAATAGAATTTTATATGGCAAGGATTTTAGATATAAAGGAAATGATTGTATTTATCTTTTAGTTAAAAATTATGTATTAAGAAAAAGGAAATAAATGTATAACAAAGAATGCCTCTAAATTGTTTACTTTGTATTTGACAGTTATTGTTTGGTTG
This sequence comes from Dorcus parallelipipedus, assembly GCA_958336345.1. NCBI lineage: Eukaryota > Metazoa > Arthropoda > Insecta > Coleoptera > Lucanidae > Dorcus > Dorcus parallelipipedus. Next base: position 47,901,840 of record OY284479.1, read on the forward strand.
CACCAAGTATCACAAATATTCATTTATTAACAGACAATCAAATTATTTGATGAAATTGTTTTATTGTTTGTTAACCAATGGCACATGAAAAATCGCAGATTCCTGGTCACGTATGTACATCCCTTATTTGTATCAAATTTAAATAAAAATTTCATACAAATTTAAAGGCGCATACGAGATTAGATGTCTGCGTTTTTTATGCGTCGATGGTTCATTTGGTTTTTAGTTTAGATATTCGTATATGGCGCTTTACCAATTTCGTTGGAGACAAACTCTGTAGATGTCGCAAATTTGATGCAACTTCATTAGTATTAAGTTAGCCATCTCCTCTTTACTTATCTCTGTGTAGCACTCCATCGGGCGTTAGTAGGTTTGAATCTCCACTAATAAACTGTTTCCAATAAATGCCGTCTTGATTTGTTTGCGCTGTGTTGCTGTATTTCACCGAGATTCGTTGTAGTTGTGAACATAGTGAACATAGTACCTAGTCACAATTTGTTCAAATTTCTCGACGAATTTTTTAAGATGTCAGGGAACAAATGTGCGGAAAGAGCCTGAGAAAGAACCCTGGACTTTTATGAAAATTTATGTTTCCCATTCATGACGACGTATACGTTGTAAAAAGTGGATTATAAATTCAGGTTAATGAACATTGCTGCTAACAAGGAAAAGTTCCCAACCCGAAAATTAAAGAAAAAAAAAATTGGAGCTTTGTGGGTTAGTAGTTCACCCTAAAAAGCTTTAAGTGGGCGAAACACCCTTTGAGATTTCTGCGATTTTCGGTTTTCCGTGAATGCGATCGAAAATGATCGAGCGTCCTTCAAAAATACGTACTAATTTCGATATGAAAAACTTGTAGAAAACTCAACCAATAAACAAACCATGCAAATATATATATATTGGTACAATTACATCGTTAGCCCACGATAATCTTGCCGCTAATGCTTTACATGGCATGGTCCAGTCGTTTAGTGCCAATTATTTTTGTAGAATAGGTATGTCTCCTTTCGAAAGAGGAAACAAAAATTACCTGTTTAGATTCTGTCAATATGTGGAGATCAAGTGATTTATATGAACGCCATTGTTCCCAACCAAAACCATGTATATATGGAATTAAACATCACAGTGTATTAAACGATTTATTTTTTTTAAGCTTTGTGACTCATCAAGTGTAGATATCATGCATGATATTTTGGAAGGTGCAGTACATATAGATCTCAAACTTTTTCTAAATTACATTATTATAACTAAAAAACAAATATCTTTGGAACAGCTAAACTTGAGAGTAAAATTATTTAATTATGGAAATTTAAACCAAAAAGCGAAACCTAGTCCTATTGTATTAGATAAAATGAATTTAAATCAACGAGCAGGTCTTGTTAGATACCTTCCATTAATCTTGAGTGATAAAATTACACCTGAATTTTACTTAAAATGGAAAGTGATAACACTTCTGCTGGAAATTATATGTCTATTGTATTTTCTCCACAAATTTCAAATAGTATGTTAAATAAATTGTAATGGAACATCATCAACAATTACAAAAAGAATTTGCGCATCCTCTTACACCCAAATTACATCACATGATTCATTACGCTGAAGTATAATTAAGAGAATGGGACCATTACTAAACTTGTGGACCATGAGGTATGAAGCAAAACATTCAATTTTAAAAACGATGGCAACTAATTACAAAAACTTTAAAAATTTAGCAAAAACTGTAGCTATTAGATATCAGCAAACAACCAGTGGTTTTGAGTATTCCATTGCATTAGAATCGGGACCTTCACATACAAAACGGTTCAAAGATTATGCTCATAGACAATTATCTTCCCAACATGTTGCAGAATTTGACGATAATTTACCAATTTTAATAAGCAATTGGATAAAATTCAGTTTGAGCAAATTATAGAAATAGTCCGCGTTGAAAATCAAATTTTCTTTGTAACACAAAGATGGACAACTTTGGAATTTGATTGTTTAAAACATGCATACAAAATTCGTTAGATAGAAGACACACATGTTTTATTTAACGTAGTAGATTTAAGCTTTTTGATTTACAAAGAACCTTACAATTTAGCTCAAAGTTGTTCTACCGTTGAGTGGTATTTAGTTCCCAAATATTGTTTTACTTTTAGTTAGTTATAGGCAGTTTGTTTGTTTGTTCAAATGTTTATTTTTTAATATATAATTTCATATGGTTTTATTTTTACCTAAAAATTTTCTAAAATAAGTTCACTCTATGCGAGTAACAAAATACTCCAAGAAAAGTTAACAAAAACTCTATTTAGAGTAACTATAATGCTCTAAAAATCTTAACACCCTCTAAGACTACAGTAGAAACTTTTGGAAGTTCAACAGGCGCAGAACGTCTTTCACAAGAATTTATTTCTTTTCCATCGCCTCCATGTGTGAGAAAAAACTTACATTTAGCAGAAGAAAGCACCAGAACTTTGAGAAAACAACTGCAATTGAAAGATGAAGAATTTAAAAAAGTTCGAGCACATTTAAAAAGACAGAGAACTTCATGAGTTGTCTACTTACTCGCGAGCGATTACAAAAATGCAGTTGTATCACAGAGCACGAACACAATGGTCTTCAGAAGAAAAAAGTACAGCAATTTGTATGTATTATAAATCGCCAAGTTTATACAAATTTTTAAGAAGAAAGGAAGTTATCTTGCCGTCACCGTCAATTTATTCAGAATGGAAAATTCCAATTGCTTACTATTTTACGGAAAAAGGTGTTACTGCCGAAATGTTAAAGCAAATTTTGGAAAAAATATTTTACTTACAGAAGAGACAGGACTACAGCCTATTGCAACAGTTTGTGACCAGTCAACCATAAACCAGAAATTATTGCGGTTACAGAATGTTGACAATCATGACAACTGTCAAAGTTCTATACAGACTGTTGATTAAGTCATTCTAATTGATCGCGTCAATAAAAAAAAAACATTTTAATTGTCAAACTGACTAACAATTACGACAGTTGTCAAAGTTTTAATGAAAATTCTATTTGACGTATTCTATATACAGACTACAAAAATGATGTCATTTCAATTATTCGCGTTATCAAACAAAATCTTTTATTTTAACTGTCAAACTTATTGACGCCTGATTTCTTTTGATAATCTTTTGACAACTGTCCAAGTTCCAATAAAGTTTTGTGATAACCTATCAGTGACGACATTCTAATTCATCGCATTGAAAAAATGACATTTTAATTGTAAAAATGACAATTGATTTTACTTTTGGCAATTATGATTACGATTATAATTGTGAAAGTTTTAATAAAGTTTTCCAGTAAATTACCGATGACGTCACTAAAGCGAATGATCACTGATTGGTCATATTAAGAAAACCTTCATTGACAACAGATTTTTCTTGCAACTGTGACAGATGTCAAATTTTGATTTATTTTTGTAGTACATTGAGGATGACGTCATTATCGATATTTTCTTTCGTTTTAATGACAATTTCTAGTAGACTGTTGATGATCTCTCACCACGATCAATCAAATTAATTAGAAGAACCTTTTATTTTTATAGCGTAATGATAAACTGACACTGACAGCTATTTTTGACAATTATGATAACTGTCAAAGTTTTTTTTTTTAATTAGTTGTCAAACTGGCGGTTCTCTATAGATTATTTATTGATTATTTCATTCTAATTAATCGCGTTTAATAAAAAAAAACTTATATTTTTATTGTCAAACTGACTAATAATGTTTCCTTGACAATTATGACGCCTGTCAAAGTTGTAATGAAATTTTCTATTAGGCTGCTGATGACGTCTCATTGTGATTAATAATTACATTAATAAAAATAATTTTGTTTACTAGTCTGATTGACAGCTACTTTTGACAGTTACGAAAACTGTCAAAATTTTTTGTACATCATTAATGACGTAGTCCTAATTGGTCACATTATTGAAAAGAAAACTTTGTCAAACTCTGTGACAGTTGATTTTCTTGGCAATTATCACAGCTGTCAAAGTTTTGATAAACAATTCTATATACATAGACTATTGATGACGTCATTCTAATTAATCGCGTTAATAAAAACATCTTATATTTTCATTGTCAAACTGACTGACGCCTGTTTCTTTTGACAATCATAACAACTGTCAGAGTTCCAATAAAGTAACTGACTGATTTTATCATGACAGCTGTCAAAGTTCTACATAGAATATTGATTATGTCATTCTAATTGATCAGATTGACAACGGATTTTTTTGCAGTTGTGACAGATGTCAAGTTTTGATTTATTTTTGTAGCACATTGTTGATGACGTCATTAACGATATTTTCTTTCGTTTTAATGGCAATTTCTAGTAGACTGTTGATGACCTCTCACCATGATCAATCAAATTAATTAGAAAAACCTTTTATTTTAATAGTTAATAGTGTAATGACACCGACAGCTATTTTTGACAATTATGATAACTGTCAAAAAAATTTTAAACTAGTTGTCAAACTGACAGTTCCGTATATATTATTTATTACTTCATTCTAATTAATCGCGTAAATAAAAAAAGTTCTATTTTAATTGTCAAACTGACTAACAAAGTTTCTTTGAAAATTATGACGCTTGTCAAAGTTTTAACTAAGTTTTTAATTAGACCGCCGTTGACGTTTCATTGTGATTAATAAAATTACATTAATGAAAAACAAACAAAATTTACATTTTAATAGTCGATCTGACTGACAGCTACTTTTGACAGTTATGATAACTGTCAAAGTTTTTTGTGCAAAATATATTTTAATTGTCAAACTGATTTTTTTTTAATCATAACAACCGTCAAAGTTCTAAACAGACTACTGATTAAGCCATTCTAATTAATCGCATTAATTAAAAAAAAAACATATTTTAATTGTCAAACTAACAAAATTTTCTTGACAATTACGACAGTTGTCAAAGTTTTGATAAAGTATTCTACATACTTAGACTGTTGATGACGTCATTCTAATTAATCGCATTAATAAAAAAAACCTTATATTTTCATTGTCAAACTAACTGACTAATTTTTTGACAATCATGACAGCTGTCAAAGTTCTATATAGACTATTGATTAAGTCATTCTAATTAGTCGCGTTAATAAAAAAAGTAGCTTATATTGTAATTGTCAAACTGACCAACAATGTTTTCTTGACAATTATGACGCTTGTCAAAGTTGTAATGAAATTTTCTATTGGGTTGCTGATGACGTCTCATTGTGGTTGATAATTACATTAATAAAAACAAAATTTGTATTTTAATAGTCGATCCGATTGACAGCTACTTTTGACAGTTACGAAAACTGTCAAAGTTTTTCGTACATCATTAATGACGTAGTCCTAATTGGTCACATTCTTAAAAAGAAAACTTTCTCAAACTCTGTGACAGTTGATTTTCTTTACAATTATCACAGCTGTCAAAGTATTCTATATACATACATAGACTATTGATGACGTCATTCTAATTAATAGCGTTAATAAAAAAATCTTATATTTTCATTCTCAAACTGACTGATTTAATGACGTAATCCTAGTTGGTCACATTATTAAAAAAAAAAAAAACTCCGTCAAACAGTTTGACAGTTGATTTTCTTGACGATCATCACACCTGTCAAAGTTTTAATAAAGTATTCTGTATAGACTATTGACGACGGTATTCTAATTAATTGCGTCAATAAGTAAGTATCATATTTTAATTGTCAAACTGACTGACGCCTGATTTTTGACAATCGTAACAACTGTCAAAGTTCTATATAGACTATTGATTATGTCATTCTAATTGATCGCGTTAATAAAAAAGACTTATATTGTAATTGTCAAACTGACTAACAATGCTTTCTTGGCAATTAAGACGCTTGTCAAAGTTGTAATGAATTTTTTTTTTTTTAAAAACCTCGTCATTCCGAACCGTGTGATATAATTGTTAGAGTAAATAAAATAAAATTTTTCTTTAATGAGTAAATGTCTGTTGTTCTTTGTTTGGGACGATTTGTTTCCGATTTGGAGTGCAATGCTTTGAGTTTCAAAGAGGCAACGTCCGGTTCGAAGGACCAATCGTCCAAATGATTGGATATACATATTTTTCTTTGTTTTAAAAATGTAAAATGTAGCAGATCTTAGTTTAAGTTTAAGTTTTAATTGCAATTGCGTTACTCGTTTTATAGTTTCCACGCCGTCCTGCCATTTTCTTTGCCCACTAAGGAATCGGGTGATCTAAGTTTCTGGATGATTTGAGAGTTTCGTCCAAGTCCAGGTCGAAGAAAATGCCATCACATCCGGCTCGAAGAACCAATCGGCGTACATTATGTAAAATGAAACCACATTTCTTTCTCTACGCATTTATTTTTCTTTGTTCTACGAACATAAACATGACAATTTCTTTTTGTATTTTGAGACCTTACGCAATTGCTCGACCTATGTTTTTAACTTCGATTTGTACTTCCTTCAACAACTTCGGATTGGGTGGTTTGTATTTCCGCAGTTTTTTGCGTCTTGTTGACTTGTAATTAATAATTAATTAATCAACTCATTCATTTGTACGTACTCGTCAAAGAAAGCACCAACTTATCCGGTTCGAAGGACCAATCGGCGATAGGTTTTTGTAAAATGTTTGTCTTGCAAACATAAAAATGAGAGATTTTTCTGTATTTTAAAGCCGTATTATTAATCGATCTGTATTTTCTACTTTTCGTTGTCGATTTGGGACCGGGTGATTTGTATTTCCGGACGATTTAAGAGTTCCAGAGCAAAAATAGTGTCTTGTTTTGTATCATGCCGACAGTGTTTAATCGGTCCATTCGTTTGTACGTATTCACCAAGGAGAGCCTCGTCAAAATCCGGTTCGAAGGACCAATCGGCGATATGTTTTTGCTAAAGTGAGCAAGTTTTTATCTATGGATCTATCTATTTCTGTTATGCAAATGGAAAATTATGGCATTTTTTTTTTTGTTTTAAGGCTTTTAAATTTGACTTGCACTTTTCTTCTTTACTTGGGATTGGGCGATACGAATTTCCGGACGATTTAACGCTGATGCTCATTGATCAATTCACAGACTCACATATTCACCAAAAAAAGAGCATCAACAAATCAGGCTCGAAGGACCAACTTTCGATGTGTAAAATGTAAATTAAAATTAATGCAATTTTTTTTAAAAAAATGTTAGTCCTTGTTACCAACTCTATTTTTTTTTTTACTTTGACTCGTTGCCATTTTCAAAGTTGTAAATGAATTTTTTTTTAAAAAACCTCATTCCGAACCGTGTGTGATGTAATTGTTAGAGTAAATAAAATAAAATGAGTAAGTTTCTGTTGTTCTTTGTTTGGGACGCGCGACGACGAGGGGCGCAATAAAACTCGCAAAACAAATTGAAATAAAACGAGGGGGGTTTGCAAGTGCACGGTCCCGACGAGATAGATAGAGATACCCATCTACCTGCTGCAACCTGTCCTAAGCACTCGTCGCTTGTTACAAGTTTCACAACACAATGCAAAACGCTTTTGGTGGAGAGAACGCGCGTCGAATCGAACGAGAGCGATGCCGACGGATTGCAGGTGCGGGACTTCTCGTTTTGAATATTTATTATTCGAATACGAATGCGAATTCGAACGAGATTAATTTATATAAACGACTTCCCCCCCCCCTCGCTCGATATTGCAGATGGAAGAATGATATTATTAAAATACGAACGCAAAACAAAAGCTGCGAAACAAAAACGTAAATTCGTTTTGCGTTTTGAATTTATGCTAATGCTCTAAAGTTTCGTCAAGTTATTTAAAATTCGATTAAAATAGCTTTCGTTTTTTACCAAGAGATGGCATTCTAATTTATTCTAGATTAATTAAGTACCGCGATGGGTGGTGGCGTTTTGGAGCCAAAATGACGATATCGTTGTGATCCGTTTTTAACGTTTTGTAGTCGCTACATGTTTCGACAGTTAATAAAATAAACTTAATTACTTGAAATTCAATTGAAATAACTTTCATTTTTGGCCAAGAGATGGCGCTCTAAATGATTGATTGTTAAAGTTTCTAGATTAATAAAGTACCGCGTTAGGTAAGGCAATTATACGTTGGCGTTTCGGAGCCAAAATGGCGGTGCCGTTTTGATCCGTCTTTAACATTCTACAGTCGTCACATGGTTTGGCGGATTTCGAATGAGAAAGCTTCCGATCTTGGCCGAGAGATGGCGCTCTAAATGATTCATTACTTAAAGTTCCCAGATTAATAAAGTACCGCGATAGGTAAGGCATACCAGATACGTCAGCGTTTTGGAGCCAAAATGGCGGTAACGTTCTACAGTCGTTACATGATTTGACAGTTATTTTTGACATAAGACACCAAAATAGGCTCAAAAAGAAATTTAATTATTCGAGATTTGATTAAAACAGCAGTCAAGAGATGGCGCTCCGAACAGTTCCTTATTAAAGTTCCTAAATTAACAAAGCACTGCGATAGGTGAAGCTAAATATGTTTTGGCACTTTGGAGCTAAAATGGCGCGGCAGTTTTTTTTGACGTTCTAGAGTCGCTCGCTACACGGTTAATTGACAGTTAATTTTGACACAAGACAGGATCGCGCGTCATCGCACCAAAACAGGCTCAGAAAGAAATCTCGAAACGTCGATCAAAATAGCTTCCAGTTTTGGCCGAGAGATGGCGCTCCGAATAATTCGATACGACGCGACGCGTTGATTTTATATTTTCGATTCGATTAGGAAAAAAAATCGTTTTCATCGTGGAATTGAAATCGCGTTGTTGTTTCTCATTTGAACGTTTTCGGGCAAGAGATGGCGCTCTGAGTATTTCGTTTTCAAAGTCCCCAAATTGATGACAAAGTACCACTCTAAGTAATACTGTTGAGTATTAGCGTTTTGGGGTGATTCAACAACTTGACGTTTCGTTTTCGGACAAGAGATGGCGCTCTAAATAATTCGTCGCGCCGCGTTCATTTTCTATTTGCGATTGCGCTCAAGCAATCGCAGAGTTAAAAGACAAGAAGCGAAACGAAATTTGACGCCCGAAAATTCGATCAATATAACTTTCAGTTTAGGCCGAGAGATGGCGCTCTGGATAATTCATTACGACGCGCGCGACGCCGCGTTGATTTTATATTTTCGATTCAATTAAAAAAACGCACAATTTTTAACCTCAGAGTTGAAACAGTGCTTTTATTAAATTCGAACTTCCGTTTTCGGGCAAGAGATGGCGCCCTAAATGATTCGCCAAGACGCGTTTATTTTTTACTTTCGATTTCCTCAAAACAATTGCAAAACGCAGAGGGCGAAGTTATCGCTCCCATTTGACACTAGAATAAGACGGCTTTCATCTTCGGCCAAGAGATGGCGCTCCGAACAATTTACATCACGATTTATTGATTATTATCGATTTCACTTCGAAATTAAAATCGTATCGAAGTTATCAGAAGGCGAGAGAACTCGATTGAAACGGTTTTTCCTTTTTCGGCCGAGAGATGGCGCTGGGAATGATTTCTTTTCTGGCCCGCCTAGATTTTAATTTTGAAATTAAGACGTTAGCAGAAGGTCGAGAGCGTCGCCCGTCGGCGAGACTATTCATGAGAAATTGTGTTGACTTTTGGACAAGAGATGGCGCTCCGAATGACTCTTATTACTTCGACGCGTAGACTTTGTGTTTTCGATTTAATTTACAAAAGAAAATTACCGGGGACGTAAAAGCGAGGCCGTATTAGTCACGCACGATTAAATTAGTTTCCGTTTTGAGGCAAAAGATGGCGCTCGCTCCGAACTGTTCCAATAAGACGCCGCGCCGCGCCGTCGCGTTCATTTAAGTCGGATGATTTCTTTTCTTTAATTGATTTTGAGCCGGACCTGTGTAACACAGTACAGGGATTAATTAATTATTTTTTATACAATGCACATATTTGGACTGTATGACATACAAGAAGTAATACATACAATTCAATTCACTACAAATTTTCCACACCTATACAGATAATGCAAGGAGTAAGATTGATTATCCTTTATACAACGTAACGTCCAAACGAAGCACGATCTTGTTTGTTTATACAGGACTCATACAAGACAACTCTGCGTTTTAGACACCTGTGTAATACAAGAATTAATTGATTATCTTTTATACAACATGTATACGGCACACGGCAATCTTGCTTGTATGAAATACGTTCGTTCGAAACGATTTAAACCGATTTCTAACTCAGAATATGAGTGACTGGTAAGTGTAATGAATAAGTGGCGGCTGAAACATATTCGCATTCGCATTCGGATAACGAGTGATCGGATTTCAACCGAATATGTTGAATATCGCCGAATGGTGTCAATTTGGGACGGTTAACAAATACCAACAGTCGCAGGGAAAACAGTTTTAGAACCATCCGAATATTTAATGGCGGCTAATCGTTACTTTAAAAGTTTATTAGCCGAATATGAACGGCGGCGGTTTAATAATTTCCAGTCGGAATCTGAAGTGAATGTCAATGGTTAATCAGATGACAGCTTTAGTGATAGGTACGACGGTTCAACAATATTCCTGATACGATAGCCGAATATCGCACAACGGTTAATCAATATTCACCGAATAGCGAATGCCGTTTGTCGGACTAACCGACTTCTAACTCGGAATATGAATGACTGGCAAGTAATCATGTAAGTTTAATGAATAAGTGGCGGCTAAAACATATTCGTATTCGGATAACGATGAAACGGATTTCACCGTCCGAATATCTAATAGCGGTTAAGTTTATAAACTGAATATAAATGACGATGCAAATATGAATGGTTAAAAAATGTAGACTGGCGAGTAATGCAATTCGGAATCTTACAGATTAATACCAGAGATGACCGAATATGATGATGAATAGCGGTTAATCGCATTATGAAAAATTATTATTTAACCGAATGGCGATTAACCGACGTCGATTTGCAATGGTTAATAAATACTAATAGTCGCACTGAAATTAGTTACCTGTACCTAATGGCGTTAATCGTTGCTTAAAATTGTTTGTAGCCGAATATGAATGGCGGCGGTTTAATCATTTCCTGTCTGAATGTGATTGTGATTGTCAGTGGTTAATAAGAAGACAGTTTTAATGATAGACACGACGGTTAAACAATATTCGTTATACGATAGTCGAATATCGAATAGCGGTTAATCAATATTCGCCGAATAGCGAATGCCGTTTAACTGACTAACCGATTTCTAACTCGGAATATGAGTGAGTTTAATGAATAAATGACGACTAAAATACTACGTATATAAAGTATATTCGGTACTACGCTATTCGATATCCGAATGTGATGAATAGCGGTTAATCGCTAATTAGCCGAACGGCGAGTTGCAACAGTTAACAAATACTAAGAGTCATGCGGAAAACACATAGAGCTGATCAGGATATTTAATGGGCGGTTAATCATTGCTTAAAAAGTTTACTAGCCGAATGTGAATGGCGGCGCGGCAGTTTAATAATTTCCAGTTTGAATGTGAATCAAAAATGCCAATGGTTAATAAGATGACAACAGTTTTAAACAATATTCGTTATGCGATAGCCGAATATGTAAAACGGTTAAACATTATTCGCCGAACTGATTAACCGAATATGAATATGAGTCCGCGGTTGAATGTATGTAGCAAGTAATCCATGTAAGTTTAATGAGTGAATGAGGACTAAAACATGTTCGGTAACTGCGATATTCGAATTCGGATAACAACCGAATATAAATGACGATGACGCTCTGAATATGAATGGTTAACAAAATATATTCGTACAAGTTACTATCCGGAAGATAGCCAACGTTAATTAGGAGACGTGGCGGTTGTTCGTTATACGATAACCGAATATTGAATGTCGGTTAATCATTCTTCTTCTTCTTCTTCTTCTTCTTTCTGATTATGGGGTAACTCAAACTAATTTGTGGCGATAACGAAGCGAGCGTAATTTTCGTCATTCACGAAAAACAAACTATACGTCAAATCGTCGGCACCGTCTCGCGTCAATAAATAATTAATTATGCAACCGCCGTTTTCTTGTTCGCCGTTCGTTAATTTGTTCGGCGGGATATTGCTTGGCTCGGAGTAGGTAATTGAGGAATCGAGCGAAGAAATTGATTCGCAAGCAGGCGACGACGACAATTGACGACTAATCGAGAAAAACTCAAATGACAGTCGCGCGCGCGTCTCCAATTTTCAGCGGCGCCAACGTAACCGCCAGAAAGTTTCTAAACGATCGGCGGTGACGTAACGTCAATACTTATTCACGTTGACAATCGACGATCGATTTCTACACGTCGGATTTTCAGTGGCGCCAACCTAACCTCCGGAAATCTTTTATTAACAGTCATACCTAACGTAACCAAGTGACGTATTGTTCAAACACTTATTTGACAAAGACAATTGCAAATTAAAAAAAAAAAATAACAGTAACATTTTAGGTTGGCGGCAGTGAATCGGAGCTTTTGTTGTCCCTGGATTTGGGTTGGCAACTCAACATTTCTCTTGACCTTTCGTCGACACCGAAACTTGGACTGTCGGAAACACGGAACACCCTCGATTAATCAGGAGAAATCCAAGTAACGACAAACAAACGGCAATCGCCAATCACGAATTTTCATCAGTGGTGCCAACTTGACCGCTGGAAAGTTTCGATCGCTTGTAGCTCAAGAATTTTAAACCAACAATTAACTCCGACTTAGCGATCAAGAAATAATGTCCATACAAAAACGCAAGTCAACGTAGCTTTCAACAATGACTGTTTGAAATATACAACCCCCATACAAAACAATGCATACAATTGCGATACACTTGCCTACCTACAAAAGCGCAAGGATTAAAGGATTGCCACTTTCACAACGTCCATACAAGACAGCATCTTGTTCGTATGAAATACAAGGGTGAACAATTTTTTTATACAACGCCCAGGACTGTATAATACAAGGATTAAAATCAGTTTATAAAAGTATACAAAACGCAATACAAAATCTTCACATGGCAACAGTCTTGATTGTATGAAATACGAGACGTTTGTACAAAACGATGTGATACATACAATTTCGATACACACCCATACAAAACAACTTTGACTTTTCGACAACTGTATAACACAAAGCGGGGATTTATTGATTACCTTTTCTACAGCGTGTATCCACGCGATAATCTCCTTTGTATGGCACGATTTATACATCATACAATTCGATTCACGTCCATGCAGATAATGCAAGTATTAATTGATTATCCTTTATACAACGTCCATACAAGGCGCAATCTTGTTTGTAATATGAGATGCAAGGAATGAACGGTTTTTATACAACACTCTCATACGAAACAACTCCGAGTTTTCTACGACTGCATAACACAAAGATGCAGTTATATTTTATACAACATGTATACAAAGCGAGTTTTCCACACGGCAATCTTGCTTGTATGAAGTACGTTCGTTCACTACAAATTCTTCCAAACCTGTATAATGCAAGGATTAATTGATTATTATCAATTTATACAACGATTTATACAATTTCCATTTACTGCAAATTCTTCCAAAGGCGTATAATACCAGGACTAATCGATTATCAATTTATACAAAACGATTTATACAATTTCCAGTCACTACAAGTTCTTCGACACATGTATGCCGTCGGGATTAACTGATTATAAATTTATACAACCTCTACACAAAGCACGATAGACAATCTTCCACACGGCAACCATAACTGTATGACATACAAGAAATGGACATCCCCAGGTTCGTTCGAAACGATTTATACAATTCCCATTCACTTCAAATTCTTCCAAACCTGTATACCTAACACAAGGATGAATCGATTATCAATTTATACAAAACGATTTATACAATTTCCAGTCACTACAAGTTCTTCGACACATGTATGCCGTCGGGATTAACTGATTATAAATTTATACAACCTCTACACAAAGCACGATAGACAATCTTCCACACGGCAACCATAACTGTATGACATACAAGAAATGGACATCCCCAGGTTCGTTCGAAACGATTTATACAATTCCCATTCACTTCAAATTCTTCCAAACCTGTATACCTAACACAAGGATGAATCGATTATCAATTTATACAAAACGATTTATACAATTTCCAGTCACTACAAGTTCTTCGACACATGTATGCCGTCGGGATTAACTGATTATAAATTTATACAACCTCTACACAAAGCACGATAGACAATCTTCCACACGGCAACCATAACTGTATGACATACAAGAAATGGACATCCCCAGGTTCGTTCGAAACGATTTATACAATTCCCATTCACTTCAAATTCTTCCAAACCTGTATACCTAACACAAGGATGAATCGATTATCAATTTATACAAAACGATTTATACAATTCCCAGTCACTACAAGTTCTTCGACGCTTGTATACTGCCAGAATTAATTGAGTATTATTAATTTATACAACGTCTGCACAAAGCACGATACACAGTCTTCCACACGGCAATCATAACTGTATGACATACAAGAAATGGACAGCCCCAGGTTCGCTCAAAACAATTCATATAATTTCCACTACAATCCTGTATAGACAGGACTAGTAGTGAATGGAAATTGTATGAATGGGGCAAGGATTAACTGGATCATTATTTATACAACGTTCACGCAAATCGCATACAAAATTTCAAAACAATCTTGATTGTATGAGATACAAAAAAAATGCGCCGCTCGAACGCCTTTTACGAACAACACTATACTGCTCGATAGTCACTACATACAATCAAAAAAAAGAACGTCCCTATACTGACTATTTGAAATACAAGAAACGTACAAACGCGTTTTATACAAACCCCATACAAAAACAACATGGGTTTTCGACGTCCGAACGATACAAGAATTGCTTATTAAGGACGTTCGTTTCGGCAAAAGAAAAAAGAAAACGTGAAACACTGTATAATACAGTCCTAGACGGGTCGGTCTTCTGCTTCCATACAATCAACGAATCGAACACGTTTGTATGATTAGAAGAAAAGGAAACAAAACGTCGCAGTTGTATAACTGTTTAACCCAAAGCTCGTAACTTGATACTACACACAAACAACTTTTTATACAATTTATATTTATTATACAATACATACTAGACATCAATGGACGTCCGACGCCTGTCTATTGTATAATGCAAGTGTTTCGTGAAGAAGTTTGAAATTCGATCGACAACAAACGAATCACTTTTTTATACAGCATCCATACAAAGCCTCAACAAGTTTTACAACTCAAAAAACAAAACGCATTTTATACAACGCTTCCGCTGAAATGCAAGTCCCCTCTGTCTCGGAGGTTTCAAATGCAAGGAATGAACAATTCTTGTATGGCGCCCATACAAAAAACAACGCCGAGTTTTAGACGCCCGCCTGTGTAACAACGCAAGAAGATGTGGGTTTGAAATAAACAAGAAATCAACAACAAACGAAAAGGCAATGAAAAAACTAAAAATGTGTTATGCAGGCCATACAAAACAATTGTTTAATTTAAAGGACAACACGCCTGAGTAACGCAAGAACCGCTTGAAGATGTCGGTTGGAAATTAACAAGAAATCAACAACGAACAAGAAGGCAATGAAAAAAAATAAAAATTTGTTATACAGTCCATACAAAATGATTTTTTATTTGAGTAACAAATGGCAACGTAAGTGTTTTCCACACAAGGTTTCGGTCACGTGCAAATCACTAGGATTTTAATAATAATAATAATTGATTGTTCTCAATGTTTGTCAGACAAGAAACAAAACACCACCGTCCATACAAAGTCAGCACAAAACACGACATACAATTCCGCGAGATTCAAGATTTTTTTATACGTATACAAAGCCCATACAAAAAAGGGAACGAGTTTTCGACGCTTTCTCGAACTGCTTGAAGACACTTGCTTCACCACCACCAACAGCAACAACAACAACAACAACAAAGAAATAAAGCACTCTTTTTAAACAACAACAACAAAGAAACAAAGCACTCGTTTAAACAAGCTCCCACACCGCCAAACATACAACACAATTCCATGCAAAGCACAAAGCTTTCGTCGACTGTATAACCCGAGGATTGGTTGAACATCGCTGCCTTGATGAACAACAAACACAACGCCGCTCAATTGTTTGTTTATACTGACTCGAATGAATCGACTATAGACTGTAGCGTTTGTTTTTAATCGAGCTACAGCCCAAACGGTACATACTCTTCCAGATCGGTTTTTTTTTTTAATAATGTCACCGCGAAACCGGAAGTGAATAAGGAGTGTTGAAAGAAGAGTTTCGAAATTAAGAATTTAGAAAAAAGGGATGAAACTTGACGGCACTGACATCTAGCAGAAGAATGATAATTACCGTTGTCAAGGAAATTAAAAAAAGAGAAGAGAGAGAATAATAAATACAAACAGAAAAGAAAATTTGTCTCAACTCACTTAATAAAATAAAAGTACTAGAAAATCTGCAGCACGTCTAGATATGCAGAAATAAATCAAAAATCACTAAAAACGAATACAAAAGGGAGAACGCGCAAAGATGAAACCGCATTGTTGAGATTCGTACAAGGCAGCTTTCGTTTTCGGGCAAGAGATGGCGCTTTATAATAAAATTTGAACCGATTACCTGTTTATTTCGACACGGTTGTGGTGCCCTCTATTACACAAGTTCGCGTTTAAATTATTTGTTTGCGGAATACAACCGGAAAGCTCTTCGTGGTTTTTTAGAAAATCCCTTTCGTGACAATAGGAACAAGTTCAAATATTATGTTCATAAAAAGAATTGAACTTCGTGATATTATCAGGAAGCAATTGAAGAGCAATTAAATTTTTTATTGGAAGAGATCATAAAACGGACAAAATGTAAGGAAGAGCATATTCAAAACTTGAATAAGATACTGTCGCGTTTCAAATCGGAATACAAATCTCGTTGGGCAAAGGCTTGCAGGATAAATGACAGGTTCCTTAGAAACAATGCAGAATGGCTGGATACTTCAATTTCTTTTCCTCGATTAGCAGAGAAGAAACGCGGTCGCCCCGAAGTTTCTTTTCGGTCAAGTTCTGAACGAACGAAACGACAGAAAACAAAGGAACTAAGGGATTCCACACCTGTAGCTGTATTAAGTTACGCCACTCAAGTGAGCTTAAGAGCCACGGGACAAGCAGAGGCCTCAAAACTGTCGCATGAAATTATAAATACAAGTCCACAACGTGCAAGTAAATATAGAAGAGCATATAAAAAGTCACTCAAAACACATCTTATGTCAGATGAAGATGCTTTAGCTGTCTTGGTGGACGCAAAATTGTCAAGACATCAATATCAGCGGACATGAAATAGATGTTGAAAAATTTCGAGAATTTACTTACGAAACAGCGAGATATTTTGTTCAAATTTATCCTTGGTATAATATGCCTCCCACTCTGCATAAATATTTTATACATGGTCCTGAAATTATATCTTTTGCTCCACTACCTATTGGGCAATTAACAGAAGAGGCGCAAGATATCGAGAAAATGTAGTCGAGAGAAAACAAATGAAGACATTTTTAATTCATTTGTGCTTAGCTCCGACCCAGCAAGAGATAATTACAAAAGAAAAAGCTTCAAAATATTCCAAAAGAAGAAATCTCCAACCACTCACCCTCTTGGCCACGATGATGATAATGAAGATGGTAATAACAGTGATGACGACAGTAGAGACGATAATTGTACTAGTGCAGAAGATGAAGAAGATTCATATTCTGAACATGAATAATTTTGATAAAATTATATCGTTTTTCTAAATTAATATTTTACATCATAAAATTTCGACATTAGAAATATTCAGTAAACTATCTGTACACTTTTTTAATACTTACTACGCATCTAAAAGAAAATATTTAATTCAGAAATTAATTCGACCAGCTTCTGATTTAATGCCAACTTTGAAAGTCTCCTGCCCCAGTGTGCGGCGGCCTAAAAACGCGCAGGTCTTCTTCGGTTTGCTCGTTTGACGTCTACCGCACTCATTTCAAACGCAAATTGTTTCCTCCGCGTCCAAGTTTGGTTTACGTGGGGTTTTCAAAAGATAGGGAGAGACCAAATTGGGCAAGCCGGGTTTGCGCCTTTTTTTAATCAACCGGCGCACAGTGTAATATGTATATGGTAAACTAATTCAAAAGTCAATAAACGAAACCTAACAATTAAAATAAAATAATTATTATTCCGAACTTTCTGATTCTTCTGAGTCGACCACTTTTGAAATTAGCGTGAGTTTAGTTGAATTTTCAGAAACGTCGGCTTCTATGAAACTCCATAATATCGGTTATCTGAGGAGGGGTTTTTTTGTTGTGACATGACGTAAAGATTCAAGACCTGGATCCGATGATTTCCTGATGATATTACTTTAAGTATTAAACCTAATTTTCGAATTAAAGACACATCAATTCCAGTTATCTCGCTGCTTAATTCTGGGTTATTAAAAAATCTCCTTGCAGTATTTTCATCATTCCAACAACAAACCCATCAACAAGCAAACCCATCTTTTGTTTAAATTCTTGTTGAATAAACAGTGAAAATTCTTTTAGCATTTTCGTTTCTTACTTGCCATACTTTTAATGGAAGTCTATACGATATGATGTGCAGTAAACATTCGAAAGTCCGAATCCAAGAATGCAACCCATACATATAAGCCGATTCATTTTGAACTTGTTTTTGGTTCATTTGCTTTGGAGTGGCTCCACAAATATACTAACAAGTTTGTGATGAATTTGTCCCGCTAAGAACATTGCAAATGCTACCGTCAATCATTGTAACAAAAAGCATGTTGCGACTTACTTGAATAGATTTTCCATCTTTCATAACGTTACTCGTTAATTTAATTAATTTTTCTTCAGTAACTAGCGATGCCGTTTCTTTCACAAATATAAATTTTATAGGGCGACAATAAAAAGTTGAAGATGGAGTTTCATTTTCCCAAATGATATTTTGACAATCATCATCAACTAAACGAAGAGGTACAAATGCTATTAGGAACGTAAACTCATCAGAGCTGTTCGGATCAAGAAATTTTTGTTTATATCGACTATGCCCAGAGCTTCCATCGAATCCCCACTTGCAGATTAACGTCAAAGAGGAATTTTCCACTATATTGCTATTAATAAGGTTTACTATAATTGAGTGAACCGTTATATTTAAAAGCTCCTGTAAATTTACTTCCGCTTGTATCGCCGTAGGTAGCAATGTCTTTTTAAAATTTTCAATTGCATAAATAGCTGGGTAAAATGTCAGCACATATGGAGTTCATTGTCGACCGTAATATATTATATTTTCTAAATGTGAGACCTAAATCTAAAAATAAGGCTAACGCACGAATTGTTGATAACGACGATTTCTTGTTAGTTACAATTTTATGACGAGACAAAAACTAATTCGTCTGAAGTTGAGATCTGCTACTCGTCTCTTCTTTGTTACGATCGAAGCTTCTTTAAAAGATCTTTTCGGTCTTCCAGTTAGTTACACTTCGTCTGGAGCCTGATCCAGGTTGCATATAATTAGTGATCTCTTTTTTTTATATCAGCGTTCAGCCAAAATTAGTAATTCTTAAAAAATCTGACTGAATGCCGATTACAATTCCTTTGTATTTCCAGGCAAAGTAAACTTGCAAATCGGCGCAGAGCTTCTTTGATGTTATCTGGTGCAAGGTTGAGTTCAAACAGACCCATCAAGTATTCATAAACCGATGGAAGTTTTTCTACTCTGGGCGCGTTCCTCGTCCAAATTTCAAATAGACTGAGATTGGAATGTGCTAATAAAAGATAAATTCAAATATCAAAAATTAAACATGATAAAGCAAACTAAGTTTCAGCAAAAATTTGAAGAATCGATATTCATCGTTTTCTTTTAAACTGATTTTAATTTTATAGAAAACTATGAAGTGAGAGACGGACTACATGTAAAAGATTACTCACCCATGTTGACAGCTAAATAATAATAATAATAGTTTTATTCGTTAAATTGGCTGATAACAAAAATAAAATAACATAAATAATTAAATTTAAATAAAAAACAATTAGTATACCCAAAAAACGAATCATAAGGTTAAGTTCAATTGTGGCGGCCACTCTTGATCTTCCACTTAACCTTAACTGATGGAGAATTATATAAAATAAAGAAATTCCTATTACTAACTTACAACTAGGGGGTGAATTTAAAAGGAAAATAATAAAAAAGAGATTTAATTTTAATTCTGTGATGGAATATAAAGTATAAGTAGGAGAATTTATCAAATCAAAATTGTGCATTAGACAAAGGTATATAAATTAAGATAATAAAAGAAAAAATTGTCTTTTTAAGGCGCTTCTAAATCTAATCGAGGATTCGAGATTTTTCAAGTCTTGCGATAATTGATTATAATATTTAGCTACACAATAACTGAATGACCTTTCATATTGAGAAGTTTTATGCATGGGTGGCGTAATGGTGTTTTTATGTCTAATATTTAATGTATGTACATCTGTTCTAAATTTTATTTTATTATATAAGTACGGTGGATGCTTTTCAATTATTATTTTATGAAATAATGTCATTGTTTGCACATATCGCCTCTGCTCCATATTTAACCAATTGATACAAGCAAGTTTATGAGAGATGTGGTCATATTTGCGAATACCAAATATCAACCTCATACACGAATTCTGCCCTCTCTGGATACGCCTAGACGCTTCCTGAGTTAAGCAAGGACCATATATCGAAGCACAGTATGAAAATTGCGATGAGTCACAAAGCAATGTTTTTACTCGTACAGAGAGAATGTGCCTATGAGGATATATTAATTTTAACTTTAAAAAGGCATTTTTTATGCAGTTGTTAATCTGCGTATTAAATCTGAAACTATTGTCATAAACTAATCCTAAATTTCTAGCTTCACTCTTGATTGGTATTTTGATATCATTTATTTTTAAATCGATTACATTTTTTATAACGTCACAAGCTAATTTATTACCAAATAATAGTATTACAGATTTGGAAGGATTTATAATTAGAGAATGTTTAATAGAAAGTTCATTTATCTGTTGCAAATCAGTTTTAATATCATCAACTGCTTTAGGCGTTTCAGAGAAGTTAAATGTATGATATAACTGTATATCATCTGCATTTTACAGTATTTAATATAGCTATGAAAAGTTGATGTATAAAGAGAAAACAACAACGGCTCGAGTATAGAGCCTTGAGGCACACCACGAGTTATGCTTAAATCTGTAGAATTAGAATCATTACGCCTTACATACTGTGACCTTTCAGAAAGATATCTCTTTAGTAATAGGATGGCATCCTCTGCAAAACCACTATAACGGAGAATTGCAAGCAGAATTGTGTGATTTATAGTATCGAATGCCTTACTGTAGTCCAGTAAAACAAGCGCAGTTAGCTTACTTTGGTCACAAGAAAGTAGTAAGTCATCTGTTATGTTTAAAAGAGCAGTTGTGCAACTGTACCCTTGCCTAAATCCAGATTGACATTCTGGTAGGATACTAAAACATTTTAAATGATGCTTGATTTGAGCAGCAATAATTTTTTCTAATATTTTTGACAAAATAGATAACAAACTTATCGGTCGCAATTTCCTTTGGAGTATTTCTTTTAGGAACCGGCATAACAATTGCTCTTTTTCATGACTTAGGAAATTTACTTTCAAGTAAACATGAATTAATAATATTAGTCAAATGAGGAATGATATAAGGACAACACATTTTAAGCATAAGTAAGCTAATATCATCGCAGCCACAGGCATTCCTTTTTATCTCATTGAGGCTCTTAATTCGAGATCTTTTGAACATGCGTTGGAATGATATTTGTTTATTAAATAACATTGAGGCTAAACTAGAATTTTTTAATAATAACTTAATTGGTTTATTTAATTTACATGCTCCCCTCAAAACGGTGCGTGTGTCGAAACCTAAAGCTCCGTGGTTAACGGATGTTATTAAACACATGATTAAACTTCGAAATAATGCTTTAACAAAATTTAAACAAACTAGACTTCCAGCGGATTGGGATTATTATAAACAGTTGCGTAATCTAACTTTAAATTCTATTAGAAAAGAGAAAAGGGTTTACTTAAGTACTTTGTCTAAATCTAGTATGAATAAGACTTGGTCAGTATTAAATAGTATGAATATTTCTAAATCTTAAGCTGCAGACATTCCTGATAGTTTAAAAAATGTTGATGAAATAAATGATTATTTTATTGATTCTGTTTCACAAATTGATGAAGATTGTAGTGATGCCCTTAATTTTTATTCCTGTAACAATTTGGAAGATTTTAATTTCCACTTTCAACTTGCAACAACTGAAGAGGTTATTGAAGTTGTAAATAATATTAAATCTAATGCCTACGGTATTGATGGAATTTCTATAAGAATGTTACGATACTGCATACCACATATTGCAAAATATATAACCCACATTGTAAACTGTTGCTTGGAAGTTGGTTATTTTCCTAATTGTTGGAAAAAATCTTTAGTACACCCTTTTCCCAAAAAGAGCTCTCCTTCTGAATATTCCGACTTGCGACCAATCAGTATACTTCCCACACTTTCAAAGATCCTTGAAAAGATTGTTTACAAGCAAATTATGAATTACGCAACTGAGAATAATATAATTCCCAACGTTCAATCAGGGTTTAGAAAAGGATTCAGTACCGCTTCAGCTTTAGTAAATGTTTGTGATGATATTTTTGAAGCTTGGGATAAAGGTCTCGGAACTGCCCTCATCCTTTTGGACTTCTCGAAAGCTTTTGACACTATTAATCATGAAGTACTGTTAGCAAAATTAAAATACATTGGATTTGATTCTATAAGTATACTTTTTATGTCTAATTATTTATGTAATAGAACGCAAAGTGTTGTGATAGGAGATTGTGTTTCTTCCGAGGCCTTTATTTCAAAGGGCGTTCCTCAAGGCAGTATTTTAGGCCCTTTATTGTTTATTCTGTATACGTTTGACTTTAAATTAACTTTGAATCATTGTGAATGTGCCTTATACGCTGATGACACCCAGATTTATAAGCAGTTCTCATGTGAGAGCGTTAATATTGATTTTGACTTGATATCTGAGGATTTAAATAATTTAATTCAAAAGGCACAAACTCATAATTTATGTATTAACGCAGCCAAATCATCTCTTTTAGTTTTTGGTAGTAACAAAAGTAAGGAAGCTGCTGCTAAATGCAGTCTCAGTATATTAGGTCAGCCTTTAACTATTTCCAAGGTTGCGAAAAATCTTGGACTTCATATGGACACTGGATTAAGATTTCGGGATCATGTTAATAAAATGTTAAAAAAATCTTACTGTTCACTTCGTATGCTTTATAACTACAGACATATCATTGATACAAATTTAAGAAAAATTCTTTAGTTTTAAGTCATTTCAATTATTGTGATGTTGTGTATGGATCCTGTATAGATTCATTAACTGAGACTCGCATTCAGAGAGTTCAGAATTCTTGTATTAGACATATTTATAATCTCAGACACTTTGATCATGTTTCACATAAACTGAAGGAATTGAGTTGGCTGAACATGAAAAATCGAAGGAAATTACATTTTGCTGTTTTCCTTAATAAAATTGTTAAAAATTCTAAACCCGAATATTTGTCTACGAAGTTGCTTAAGTATGATTGTGTTCATGGAATTAATACCCGCTTTAAAAATAACTTTATTTTGCCTAAACACTCCAAAACTTTATTCTCCAGAAGATCTTTTTCGTACAATGGACCAATCACTTGGAATAGTATGCCTCAATCAGTAAAATCATGTTCCTTACGTACGTTCAAAAAGAAATATACTTCTTTTTTAAATGATAGAACTTGATATTAAAGTCTCTGTGTGTGTTCGAATATATTTACTCTTATACAGTGATACACTCGTATTTCGGTATTTTGGTTATTAAAATATTTTGTATTGTACCTATAATTTATCTGTATGCAGTGCTCCTGAAATTCCTGAAATTCAGCCAGTCTTTATTTATATTTATCATTTGTTTTTTTCTTCTCTTGTTACGGTAAATCGACGCTTGAATGTAAATGTATTTTTTTGATGGTTAAGTGAATAGCGTTGGCTAAACTTCGCCATAACAATAAAGACAATTTATTATTATTATTATTATTATTAATTATCACATTCATATCCACTGTGCTAAAACTAAATAAGCAAACGTTGTCTCTGATTTTATGAGTGTTATAAAAATCTAGAATTTCTAAGTTATTTTGAACATTTGGTACAGAATTAATGAAAAAATTATTAAGTTTCTCGGGATCCAATAAGGTATCAGGTATAGTAGTCTTTTTTTCAGTCATTACATTTAAAGGTTTTAATTCATTCCACATAAGTTTTTTATTCGAACTTTTAAATTTGAATTCTAAATATGCCTTTTTTCCAATTTTAACGGTTTGCGTAGTTAGATTTCTTAATAATTTGTAATAATTCCAATGCACCTCTGACTTAGTTCGACTAAACTTACGTTTCGCGTCATCTCTCAATTTCATTAATAATTTTGTATTATCAGAGAGCCAGGGTGCTGGGTTTCGGTTAAGCTTAATAGTTACATATGGAGCATGCAGATCGAATAAGTTAATGATAGTATTTGTGAAAATCGTCTACATCTTTAATATAATACAGTCTATCTAAATTTGACGAGTGTAAATCTCGATAAAAATTATTTAAATCAATATTTTTAAAATTTCGACAGGTTTTGTATTTAAGATGACGTTCAGGTTTGAGGATGTTTAATTCGCAATAAATCAATTCATGATCAGAAAGGTCTATTGAATTAACACCAGATGATATTAAAAAAGATAAATTAGATGTGTTTTTTGTTAGCCGCGTTGGTTGAGAGATAATCTGGTGCATGTCCGTAGCATCAAGAAGTGCTTGTAAATAAGATGTATCAGCATTATTCATATTTAGCATGTCAATATTTAAATCACCCATGCAAAAACACATATTAGATGCAATTCCGCAGTGAACTAGTGACTCTTCCAAAGCATCGCAAAACGTTTTATAATTTAATGTAGGAGCCCTGTAAACAACTCCTACAGCCAATGTGTTATTGTGTACTTTACAAGAAATCCAAAGTTGCTCAATTTCAACTGGAAGTTGTATGATAGTGTATGATATATTATTTTTTACGTGAAGGCATACCCCGCCGCCCCTGCAACCACGATCATTTCTAATAACATTATATCCCTCAATAAGTATGTCGTTGTCTACAATGTCACTGTGTAACCAAGTTACTGTTACAGCAAAAAAATCAAAATTATTTTCAATAACATAAAATCTCAAATCATCGAGTTTTGGTAGAAGTGATCTAATGTTAATATGAGCCGCCTTCATCGATTTATTCAAATGCCTAAATTCATATTGCAAGTAAATTTATTAAATACAATTCCACACAATTTTAAACAATTATAATTAATGAACCAGTTTAAATTAAGAAAAACGTAAACAGAAAGAAAAAGTTGCTCGCTATACAAACGTTGTCCAAGTGAATTAACGCCCAGGTCGTATCATCTTCGCCACGAATATTTTTAGTGTGTTTAATTCTACGAAATCAAGTCATTTCCGGTTATGGAACCATTTACCTTGGCCAGCACATATCCGTCTTTAGTCCATACATTTTTCGGTCCTAATTTCTTAGACACTTCATTTACCAGCAGGGCGCGTTTTCTCGTCAGATCCTCTTTTATAACTATTCGACTATTTTTCAGTTTTTTTTTTGTTACTGTATATCAGATTTTTTGCATTCCTACTTAGAAATTTTATGAGAATTGGACGATGTTTACCTTCTCTAGCGGGTAATCTATGACTGCAGTCGATAGTTCCTTGTGGAATGTCTAAGCCAAGTTTTTCTTTGCACATATTTTGTATTAATAAGCCTGTATTTTCGTTCTTATTTTCCGGTATTCCGTATACCCTCAAACTATTTCTTCTCGTGTATTGTTCCTGCTTTTCAATCAAGTCTTCTGCAGTTGCTAGTTGTCTTTCAAGTTTGATTTCAAATCAAATGACAATTATTTTTAAATGAATGTAGGCAAAGGTAACTAAGATTTGGTGACACAAACAAATTACTACTATATCAATTGGAGGTTAAAAACGTGATAGAATCATTGCGTTGATGTTTAATTAATATCAGTGCATATTTCTCCATCGGGAAGAGATTGAGATTTCTCTGCTGTACACATTCGTTGTTATTATTATTTTATCAACATTTTTGAAGAAGGCAGTTGTGTCTCTATATGCTGCCAAGAGAATAATTAAAAATAAATCTTATATTTTTTTTACTTTTGACTAGGTAGGTCGTAACACTGTGCGGCGGCCTAAAAACGCGCAGGTCTTCTTCTGTTTGCTTGATTGACATCTGCCGCACTCGTTTTAAACGCAAATTGTTTCCTCCGCGTCCAAGTTTGGTTTACGTGGGGTTTTCAAAAGATAGGGAGAGACCAAATTGGGCAAGCCGGGTTTGCGCTTTTTTTTAATCAACCGGCGGCCTAAAAACGCGCAGGTCTTCTTCGGTTTGCTCGACCGACGTCCGCCTCACCGGTTTCGAGCGGCAATTGTTTGCTCCGCGTCCGAATTTGGTTTACGCGCGGTTTTCCGCAAAGAAAAACAAAAAGGTTGTTGGATTCTGCAATCGCTCCTTTCTTACTCGCACAGAAAAACAGTTTAACCCTACAATGCATAGTGTATCACATGTGATACATTCAAATTGTTTATTCTTTTAACGTTTTCTTTTCCAATTCTCGCCCGTTAAGACATTTTCCCGGTACAGATATCTGTATTTGATATAATGTTCATACACTACTTGACCAACAGATAGCGCTAAAATAATTATAGAGATCAATTTCATCGGCTAACTTGAAGTTTGCGTGACAGTTACCGGCAAAGGCACCAATATTTAAAAATAAAAGTGATTTCACTTTGATATTGTTGAATTCTGCTTGTTAGACATATTCACAGGTAAGTAGTAATTACATTTCACTAATTTATATTACAAAATATCATTAATAAAAAAAACAACAGGTTATTTAAAAATTGTATCAGATTTGTTACATTATGCAGTAATGGGTTCCAATTTGAATATTTCAGATGGATCGCAAGAAAAGAAAATATACTTCTTTTTTAACCGAGAAAGAGCTCAAAATTTTTGTGATAGTGAGGATGATTTAGAGGTGATGTCTAATAATGGGGAAGAGGAAGACTTCTTGGAAAATACGGCAGAACGTGTAGAAGAATTGTTGGAAAATCAAAATGAAGAAGAGCCACTGAATATCAACGATATGCCCATTATTTTTGAAGATTAATTAGAAGACCATCTAAGATATAATGATCCTACTGCCATCATTGAGGAAGTCGAAGTTGAGCCAGGAGTACTAGAAGCTGCTAATATCAATCCGTTCTATAATTCTTCATTTTACAAAAACCTGAAAGAAAGACTTACGTGGAAAAAGAAAAACTTAGATATACCTAACACTAATAAAGAATTCAAAGGAGATGAAACTTTATCAGAAGTAATTATGAATTTATCTACACCATATGCATTTTTCAAGTACTTTTTTCCTGAAATTCTGATGGAGAAAATTGTCGACGAGACTAATTTGTATAGTATCCAACAGGATCCTAATAAAGCAGTCAATGTGACTATACATGACATAAGAAAATACTTGGGTATTTGCATTTATATGTCGATAATACATATGTCTAGTTCGAGAAAGTATTGGGCCGAAAAATGTGGTTATTCCAAAATAAAAGATACTATGTCCATAAACGTATTTGATAATACTCATGATAATTCTCTTCAACTTCCTACAGGAGATGAAAATGAAGATCGTTTATATAAACTTTGACCAATTATAGATTCCTTGAATGAAAGATTTTCAAGTGTACCTTTGGAGGAAAATCTCGCAGTTGATGAGCAAATGTGCGCCACCGAAGCGAGACATTATCTGAAACAATATATGCCCAATAAACCCCATAAATGGGGTTATAAAGTTATTCGTTCTTAGCGGAGTAAGTGGTTTTGCTTATAATTTTGAAATCTATTCCGGCCAAGAGAATGCTGCTAAAAATCGATGGGCAAATGAACCTGATCTAGGCGCTTCAGCTAATGTTGTTGTACGACTTTCTCGTACTGTTCCAAAAAATGCCAACTATAAAATTTACTTCGATAATTACTACTCAAGTGTATCCCTTGTTATTTATCTCTATACTCAAGGAATCTTATCGTCGGGAACCGTAAGGAAAAATCGATTGCCAAATTGCAAATTTTCGCAGGAAAAAATTTTCTTAAAAAAAAAGGTAGAGGTTACTCAGAAGAATTTGTTGCAACGATTGACAACATAGATATTTCTTCAGTTATGTGGCTAGATAATAAAATCGTCATATCATCATATGAAGGGTCACTGCCATTACATGAAGTAAAGAGATATGATCAAAAAGAAAAAAAATATGTAACGGTACCTTGCCCAAAATTAGTAATAGAATACAGTAAGCACATGGGCGGTGTGGATTTGTTAGATAGCATACTTGGAAGACATAAAATCATAATGAGAACTAGAAAGTGGTATCTAAGATTATTCTAGATGTGACTATTATAAATTCTTGGCTATTATACAGAAGGGTAGAAAAGATAAGAGGAAATGGAACTATGACATTAGAAGATTTCAGAAGTGAGATTGCAGAATGTTTGTGCCGCGTTGGACAACATGTACCAAAAAGAGGTCGTCCATCAAATTCTTTGGAAGTAGCAATTCATGAAAAAAGGAAAAAAAAAACAAATGCGTCGACACTTCCAGCAAAAGATGTACCTAAGGACAGACCAAGTTGGTCATTGGCCCACATACTTAACCGATCGACAACGGTGCAAATATCCTGCTTGTAAAGGACTTACTTTTATTTTCTGCGACAAATGTAAAGTCGCGTTATGTCTGAACGAAAACAAAAATTGTTTTATAGGTTTCCATCAATAAAGCTCATTTTCATTTATCATCTTTAATTTATTTACGGCTGTTTATGTATAAGAAAATCATAAAATCATTGATCTGTTTTTTTTTGTGTAATTATGTTTTGTATATACATATGTATGTATTTGTTAAGCTTATTGACTATTCCCTTATTGGAAAATTTTGTTGCATTAGGTAGGCACTTTCGAATTATTAATTAATTATTTATCTCATCAATTATACTGACAATTGCTAACATCTACGCAGATCTTATGGCAATAAAACTCTTATTACCTATAGGCGCAACCACCAAATATCAAAAATTAAACATGATAAAGTAAACTAAGTTTCAGCAGAAATTTGAAGAATCGATATTTATCGTTTTCTTTTAAACTGATTTTAATTTTATAGAAAACTATGAAGTGAGAGACGGACTACATGTAAAAGATTACTTACCCATGTTGACAGCTAAATCAAATGACAATTATTTTTAAATGAATGTAGGCAAAGGTAACTAAGATTTGGTGACACAAACAAATTACTACTATATCAATTGGAGGTTAAAAACGTGATAGAATCATTGCGTTGATGTTTAATTAATATCAGTGCATATTTCTCCATCGGGAAGAGATTGAGATTTCTCTGCTGTACACATTCGTTATTATTATTTTATCAACAATTTTGAAGAAGGCAGTTGTGTCTCTATATGCTGCCAAGAGAATAATTATAAATAAACTTTATATTTTTTTTACTTTTGACTAGAGGTCGTAACACTGTGTGGCGGCCTAAAAACGCGCAGGTCTTCTTCGGTTTGCTCGATTGACGTCTACCGCACTCATTTTAAACGCAAATTGTTTCCTCCGCGTCCAAGTTTGGTTTACGTGGGGTTTTCAAAAGATAGAAGACCGAAGGGAGGGACCAAATTGGGCAAGCCGGGTTTGCGCTTTTTTTTAATCAACCGGCGGCCTAAAACCGCGCAGGTCTTCTCCGGTTTGCTCGACTGACGTCCGCCTCACCGGTTTCGAGCGGCAATTGTTTGCTCCGCGTCCAAATTTGGATTACGCGCGGTTTTCAAAAGGTAGAAGACCGAAGGGAGAGACCAAATCGGACAAGCCGGGTTTGCGCTTTTTTTTTAATCAACCGGCGGCCTAAAAACGCGCAGGTCTTCTTCGGTTCGCTCGACTGACGTCCGCCTCGCCGGTTTCGAGCGGCAATTGTTTGCTCCGCGTCCAAATTTGGTTTACACGCGGTTTTCCGCAAAAAAAAAAAAGTTGTTGGATTTTGCGCTCGCTCCTTTCTTTCTCGCGCAGAAGAAAAAGAGTTTAATTTCCGAAGCAGAAAAAGGCCTCGGCTTTTCGGCCGTGTGTCGTAAACAAGCCAGCGCGAAAAGTAAACCGGCCGCACACGAGACAAAGACGGCGCGGCGCGCGTTCGCTCGCTTTGTTCTCATTCTCAATGAAACCTCGCCGCCGTCGCCGCGGATTTATTTAGATCGACGTAATTTGGCACGGAAACAAAAACAGGATTACGTCCGAAATTAATGGGTCGTCCTTGTTGGGGGGGCGGGCGGGGGGTTGAGGAGGAAAAAAAGGACCTACCACTGGACTGTCGTCGCCGATGTCGCTGTCCCTTTCCTGCGGGTCCATTTCCATAGCGTACACGGGCACGGGTTCTCTGTTTTTGACGCGAATCTTGGCGAATTGTCCGCTGGCAGAATGCTGACGCACCCCGCACACAGCACCAACAAAAAAAAAAGAAAAACAACCAACAAACAACGACGGGTCCAACACACTCGATCGATCAGAGCCGGACGCGCGCGGGACGACGCATAGATCTCCTCGGCACTCTTATTATCACGGTGGTTTTCTTTTTTTTGTTCCTTACTAAACTCAAGTCATGTGTTCGATTAAAGTCCGATCGTTCACGACGTTCAGTTAACAAACGCTGGCGCAACTCTCTCGGCCTACTATCTTCTGGTGGCGTGCGTCCCGGTCCTTTTCCCCTTCCGCCGACGGGCTGCGCCAATGACGCGGCCAGGAGTGGCCAAGCGAAGTGGGGGGGCGTTGCTTTTGCTCCATGCCTTGATCTTTATATGTAATGATATGTTTTTATTGTACGTGTTATCCAATCACGTCGGCCGCTGGATACAATGTGGATATACGCCGCGGACGCCGATTTACGGAATTATTTATTGTATTGTCGTGCGCGCTTTTTTTTTGTCGTTTCGAGCTCTATTGTTGGCGGCTCGGTTTTCTCCGTCTCTTATCTCTGCGGCGCGTTATTACGGAAAAATACGCTCGCCTTATCTCGCGCGCCAACCCGCAGGTAGGTACTTGGAATTTCGATAATGCCGGTTGTCGCTTACGCTCGTCGCGTTGTTATTATTGGACATCCTTGTTTGATTGGGTTAAACAAGAAACAAAATCGATTTGGGGCAATAAAATCAATCACGTACGCATGATTGGACACTTTCGCCGGGCAAACAAAATAAACGAAACACTTCCGATACAACGCCGCCCCCCCCCCATACAAAAACAACTGCTTAGACGAAAACATGTTGTTAAGAACGTTTCGATAAACAAGAAACGAAATAGTTCTGTCTTGTTCGACACTTGCGTGACGCTCGGCGCGATTGTATCAAAAAAAGAAACTATACACAATACAACGCTGCACTCTTGTATAATCCACAAATTGATTGTTCTGTATACAAGATGCAGGGCAAGTTTTCTTGTTCATACAAGCCCCGTGTTTCGACGCTTACAGAAAACAAACAATGTTTCTTTAATGTTCGACACTTGTATAATACGATGCACTTTAATGGTGCACTTGTATGAATAACAATCTTAGAGAAGCAGAAAATAAAAGAGTCTCACACAGAATACAGTTCACTTGTATAATACAAAAAAATGATTGTTCTGTATGCAAGTAACAAAGAAAATTACGAGCCACACACAAAACAATACATTGTTTGGACGCTAGTACAAGCAATGTGTTTTATATACAAGAAACAAGCATACAATCAAAGAGTCTCATACAAAATAGTTCTGTCTTGTTCGACACTTGCGTGACGTTCGGCGCGATTGTATGATACAACTTCTTTCAAAAAGGAAACTAAAACAGCGTTATACACAATACAACGCCGCACTCTTGTATAATCCACAAATTGATTGTTCTGTATACAAGATGCAGAGCAAATTTTCTTGTTCATACAAGCCCCATGCAGAACAATACAATGTTTCGACGCTTACAGAAAACAAACAATGTTTCTTTAAATGTATAAATAAGCAATCTCACTTGTATAATAATACAAAACTTGATTGTCCTGTAAACAAATAACAAAGAAAATATTTGATCGCGCAAGCTCCATACAATACTATGTTTAATGTTCGACACTTGTATAATACGATGCACTTTAATGGTGGACTTTTTCAGTGCACTTGTATGAATAACAACAATCTTAGAGAAGCAGAAAATAAAAGAGTCTCACACAGAATACAGTTCACTTGTATAATACAAAAAAGTGATTGTTCTGTATACAAGTAACAAAGAAAATTACGAGCCACACACAAAACAATACATTGTTTGGACGCTAGTACAAGCAATGTTTGTTTTATATACAAGACACAAGCATACAATAAAAGAGTCTCATACAAAACACAATGGACTTGTATAATACAAAAATTTATTGTCCCATATACAACAAACAAAGACAATTTTTGTTCATGCAAGTCACATACAAAACTGTTTGTCACTGTTTGTCACTGTTTGGACGCTTACATAATACAAGCCATGTTTGTTTCATTCGCAAGAAATAAACATACAATAAAAGAGTCTTGTATAATACAAAAATTGGTTGTCTTGTATAGTACAAGTGACACAGAAACTTTTTGTTCGTTCTTGCAAGTCGCATACAAAACAATACACTGTTTGGACGCTCACATAATACAAGCAATGTTTGTTTTATATGCAAGAAATAAGCATACAATAAAAGAGTCTTGTATAATATAAAAATTGATTACTCTGTATACAAGTAACACAGAAAGCCTTTGTTGACACAAGTGACATACAAAAGCAATGCTTGTTTTATATTCAGGAAATAAGCATACAATAAAAGACTCTTGTATAATACAAAAATTGATTGTACCGTATACAAGAAACAAAGACAATTCTTGTTCATGCAAGCCACATCTAAAACAATACAATGTTTGGACGCTTACATAATACAAGCAATGTTTGTTTTATATGCAGGAAATAAGCATACAATAAGAGTCTTGTATAATATAAAAATTGATTACTTTGTATACAACTAACACAGAAAATCTTTGTTGACACAAGTGACATACAAAAGCAATGCTTGTTTTATATGCAGGAAATAAGCATACAATAAAAGACTCTTGTATAATGCAAAAATTGATTGTACCGTATACAAGAAACAAAGACAATTTTTGTTCATGCAAGTCACATACAAAACAATAATTATACTGTGTGGACGTTTACGTAATATGCACAAAACAAGCATACAATAAAAGAGTGTCATACAAAATACAATGCACTTGTATAATATACGAAAATTGATTGTCCGCATACAAGAAACAGAGACAATTCTTGTTCATGCAAGCCACAGCTAAAACAACACACTGTTTGGACGCTTACATAATACAAGCAATGTTTGTTTTATATGCACGAAACAAGCATACAATAAAAGAGTCTCATACAATATAAAATGCACTTGTATAATAAAAAAATTGATTGTTCTGTATGCTCGTTGATGCGAGCCACATACAAAACAATACATTGTTTGGACGCTGATACAAGCAATGTTTGTTTTACATACAAGAAACAAGCATTCAACGCTCGCATCTGAACGGAAACACATTTTAGTTGTATAATACAAAATTCTTTACGAACTAGTGGTAGATTTACACTTGTATAAATAAGCAATCTCACTTGTATAATAATACAAAACTTGATTGTCCTGTAAACAAATAACAAAGAAAATATTTGATCGCGCAAGCTCCATACAATGATATACAAAACAATACAATGTTTCGACGCTTACATAATACAAGCAATGTTCCTTTAATGTTCGACACTTGTATAATACTATACACTTTATTGGCGGATTTTTTAGTCTGCACTTGTATGATACAAAAATTGATTGTTCTGTATGCAAGTGACATAAAATTTTTGTTCATTCTTGCATACAAAACAATACACTGTTTGGACGCTTACATAATACAAGCCATGTTTGTTTCATTCGCAAGAAATAAACATACAATAAAAGAGTCTTGTATAATACAAAAATTGTTTGTCTTGTATACAAGTGACACAGAAACTTTTTGTTTGTTCTTGCAAGTCACATACAAAACAATACACTGTTTGGACGTTCACATAATACAAGCCATGTTTGTTTTAAACGCAAGAAATAAGTCTTGTATAATATAAAAATTGATTACTCTGTATAGAAGTAACACAGAAAATCTTTGTTGATACAAGTGACATACAAAAGCAATGTTTGTTTTATATGCAGGAAATAAGCATACAATAAAAGACTCTTGTATAATACAAAAATTGATTATCCCGTATCCAAGTGACAGAAAATTTTTGTACATACAAAACAATACACTGCTTGGACGCTTACATAACACAAGCAATGTTCTTTTATACGCAAGAAAATAAGTATACAATAAAAGTGTCTTGTATAATACGAAAATCGGTTGTTCTGTATACAAGTGACATAATTTTCGTTCGCTCATGCAAGCCACATACTAAGCAATACACTGTTTGGACGTTTACATAATACAAGCCATGTTTGTTTTATAAGCAAGAAATAAGCATACAATAAAAGAGCGTTGTATAATACAAAAATTGATTACTGTGTATACAAGTAACACAGAAAATTTTTGTTGATACGAGTCACTTACAAAAGCAGTGTTTGTTTTATATGCAAAAAATAAGCATACAATAAAGAAGTCTTGTATAAAACATATACAAGTGACAGAAAATTTTTGTTCATGCAAGACACATACAAAACAATACACTGCTTAGACACTTACATGATACAAGCATTGTCTGTTTTATACGAAAGAAATAAGCATACAATAAAAGAGTCTCGTATAATACAAAAGTAGGTTGTTCTGTATACAAGTGACATAGAAAATTTTTGTTCGTTCTTGCAAGCCACATGCAGAACAATACACTGTTTGGGCGCTGCTTACATAATAGAAACAATGTTTGTTTTATATTGTATAAGAAACAATGCACTTAACGTATAACATAAAAGAAATTACAAATTACAAATATACAAGAAACGAAGACAATTTTTGTTCATGCAAGTCACATACAAAACAATATACTGTTTGGACGCTTACGTAATACAAACAATGTTTGTTTTATGTGCACGAAACAAGCGTACAATGAAAGGGTCTCATACAAAATACAATGCACTTGTATAACATACAACAATTGATTGTTCCGCATACAAGAAACAAAGACAATTTTTGTTCATGCAAGTCACATACAAATCAATACATTATTTGGACGCTGACACCAGCAGTGCTTGTTTTATATGTATACAAGAAACAAGCATATACTACGCTCGGATATGAAGGGAAGTTCATTTTCTTGTTTGACTCTTGTATAATACAAAATTCTTTACGAACTGGTGGTAGATTTACTTGATTGTTCTGCAAACAAATAACAAAGAGAGTTTTCGTTCGCATAAGCTCCATACAAAACAATACAATGTTTCCCGCCTTACATAACACAAACAATGTTTGTATAATTCTACGGTATACAAGAAACAAACATACAACGGTCGGAACTACACTTTTCTTTGTTCGACATTTGTATAATACAAGGTTGTTTGCATTCTATTGGTCGATTTTTCGGTCCACTTGTATGAATGTACACACATCTTAGAGAAGGAGAAAATAAAACAATTTCCTGCACGTTCAAAACAAAATACAAAGCGCCTGTATAATACCAAAAATTGATTCTCCTGTATACAAGACATTCTTTGTTCATGCAAGCCCCATACGAAACAATACAACGTTTCGACGCTCAATATATAATACAAGCAATGTTTGTTTGATATACAGGAAACAAACATACAACGTCCGGCCGATCTGGACGAAAATACAATTTTGTTCGACGTTTGTTTAATACAAGATCCTCCACGTTCTGTCGGTGTGAGTTTTTAACGCATTTGTATATACAACTACATATACAAAATCCTTACTAAATGCAGCGCACTTGCATAATACACACAATTTTATTGCTCTCCATACAAGAAACAAGAAACTTTTTTTCTTGTTCATACAAGCCCCACACAAAACAATATAAGTTTCCGCTCTCACATAGTAAAAGCAATGTTTCTTCGATAGGTATACAAGAAACAAACAAACATACAACGCTCTGATTTGGATTCCTTTTTGTTTTATACAAGATTCTTTATATTCTGTTGGGGGGTTTGCACTTGTATGGAAGACATCTTAGAGAAACAATCTCATACAAAGTACAACGCACTTGTATAATACAAAAATTGATTGCTCCGTGTACAAGAAGTAAATCGTTTGCTGTGCTGATTACAATTGCCTGTTTGTTCGTGCACGTTGTACACGTAATTTGTTCACTGAGCACGATCACTATTATTTCTTTGGACTTGCCAGTGAACTGGACGTTCTATCTGGTAATTTCATTTAAATATTCGCTCATTCTTTGTTCACTATTTATCTGTTCATTGTATTTGTTTGTTCATCGCGTACATTAATAAACAGCCCATTGCTTACTAATTGTAAATCGTGTACTTCATTGTAATTACCTGTCAATCAAAACGTTGTACTTGTAACTTGTAGCTCACTGATTAAATGTACAATGTTGTCGCGGTTCAGTGTACTACCAATTTGCTTTAGACATCGTTTGTTCAAACACAATACAATCATTATACACACAATTTATTTGAACGTTGAACAAGATCACTTTTGTTACTTCATTGTACCTTATTCGCGGTTCAATCCTTCCCAGTAAATCCAGTTCATTATTTGATTATTCGTCCGTTAGTGTACATTGTAGTTCATTATTTGATTATTCGTTCATTAATGTACATTGTAGACCGCCGTACCTAGTCATGAACTTGTTCATTATTTTCGCGATTCGTTCTTGGTTGTACACGTTTGTTCATTTAACTTTACTCATCGTTTGTTGTAGTGCTTACAGTTCATTGTTTGTTCAAACACAATATTACTATTCCCGGTCAGTCATTGTACACACAATTAATTAATTTGAGCGTTGTACACGATCACTGTACTTTACTCGATGTTCAATCGTTACCAGTAAATCCAGTTCAATATTTGATCATTCGTTCAGTGTACATCGTACACCTCACTGTAACTTTCGGGCGACAGCTCATTGATTAGTTGTTCAATTATTTCAGAAACTCGTTCTTGTACACGTTTGTTCATTTTGTACTTTACTCATCGTTTGTTGTTTGCTTACAGTTCGCGCGCAATTACTATCCCCGATCGGCCAGTGTACACGTAATTTATTTGAGCGTTGTACACGATCGCTGTACTTCACTCGTTGTTCAATCGTTACCAGTAAATCCAGTTCAATATTTGATCATTCGTTCAGTGTAGTTCACTGTAGTTTTCAGACGAAAGCTCATTGATTAGTTGTTCCGCGATTCGTTCTTGGTTGTACACGTTTGTTCATTTTGTACTTTCCTCAACGTCTGTTGTACTGCTTACCGTTTGTTCACACGCAATATTACTATTCACGATCGGTCATTGTACACATAATTTACTTGAGCGTTGTACACGATCACTGTACTTCACTCGATGTCCAATCGTTATCAGTACTTGATTATTTGTTCAGTGTACATTGCATACTTTATTTTCCCGACGACATCTCATTGTACACGTTTGTTCATTCTGTACTAACGCGTAACTTTCTCTATTTACTCATCGTTTGTTGTGGTTGACATTCACACACTGTGTTAAATTATTATTGTTATTTCGTGCATCGTTGTAGTACACGATGTCAGGTGGTGATTTACCGTTACGTTTAGAAACAACAACGAAATGCGTTATTCCCCTCCCCTAATTTTTCGCCCGTTCGCATCATCCCAAACAATGAACGCGTAGCGCGTCCAGTTCACTTGATTTACATAAAAATAAGTGTTCTCCCGTAAAATCTGAGAATGAGCGCAATTAGCCATTGTCGAAGACGTGACCTTTTCCCCCCTTCGTAATCCCTTGCACACGCGGGGCTTGTTCCCCGCACGGTTTTTATTTATTAACGGTTTCGTCTCGATTAGTGGGCCCCGTCGTCGTCGAGCGGCCAATTAAAAAATTTACAAGATAAAGTGAAGTGATTAACATGAATGTAATATAACGTAAAAGCATCGCCGATAAGTACAAGCGTAAACAGCTCATTAGGGATTCGAGTTTTAATTACGCGCCCGCTTGTGTACGCATGCATAAATTCTGTGTACGTTTTAATAGATTTCATAATACGCTCAAATTACTAAAACAAGTACAAACAATGCGGGACGTGGAGCGCGCGCTCGGGAAAAAATAATAACAACGGCGATATAATAACGCCCGGTTTTTTTTAAGAGGGAACATAAAGACGTTCGTTACTCGCGAGCTGGCCGCCAAAAAAAAAAAATCTTGTGTTAATTTGAGAGGAATAAAAAGTAAATCTTAAGTAAATACTGCTACGTACTTAACTTTTATCTTCGCGTACATTTTTTTTTAATTGTGGAAACGCAGGTGTTTGGAAATTTTGAAGCAATTGCTTTTACATAAATGAGACTTTCGATTTGATCTGACAAACTTAAAACTCGGAACAAATTTTTAATCTTGAGCATACTGTTCACTAGTATGTACACTAACAACTAATTAACTTAACGATGAACTATGTAGACTGGGAAAGCCAAATGTTGAACTGTTCACTAGAATGTACGCTGAACGATCACATAATGACTTAAGGATGCGACGAATACGCCTCGAAATAACTAGTGCAGCGAAAGTGCAAGTGAACAACTAAACAGTAAACTGTGAATGCTGGGGGGACCAAATTTTGAATCTTGAGCACACTGTTCACTAGTACGTACACCGAGCGATCAGACTGAAAGTTCAAATAAGCAACTAATTAACCTAACGATGAACTATGTTCACTAGAATGAGCGCTGAGCGAAACGCCACCGAAGAACTTGTGGACTGAAAGCGAGAACGAACAGTGAACAATGGACGAATACTGCGAGTACAACGAGTACTACGAACTACTAAATGATGTACTTGAGGACTGAATTCGGTAGAGATCAACAAAGAACCAAACAGTACGAGTACAATGAATACAGTGAACAACTAAATAGTGAGTTAACTGAATAGTGAGTTGGTAGTACAGCGAACTACTAAGTAACGTACTTGAATCATTATGAAGTAAAGACATTGAACGTCGAGTGTACACAGTACAGTGAACAAGTGGCTAGTGAAGTACGTGTGCAACGAAAGACCAAATATAGAAGCTCGGAGACTTAATTCACTAGAGTATGCAATGTACAATCTTGAAGCGATTCATTCATCAAGAAACGGCGAAGTACGAGTACAATGAACAACTGAACAGTTAGTTATGTGTACAGAGAACAACCAAATTATGAGTTAAGGGCACAGCGAGCAACTAAACTTGTGTACACTTGTACTAACATGAAGAGAAAACATTGAACTTCAAGTGAACAAGTGGAGAGTGAACTACGTAAGATTTGCTAAGGTGTACAATGAACAATCTCGCAGCGATTTAATAATCAACGAACGGCGAAGTACGAGTACAATCAACAACTGAACTGAACTGAACCTAATCATGAGTTAAGGGCACGGCGAACTACCAAATAGTGCACTTGTACTGTTATGAATAGAAAACATTGGACTTCGAGCGTGAACAAGTGAATTACGTAAGACCAAATACAGAAGCCCCAGGTCTTGATCCACTAGAGTGTACAACGAACAATCTCGCGGCGATTTAATAATCAACAAGCGGCGAAGTGCGAGTACGATGAACAACAATGAACAGTGAGTTAGGAGTACAGTGAACAACCGAATCACGACGTAAGGGCACGGCGGCCAACAACTAAACAGTGAATTAGTAACACTGCGAACTACCAAAGTACGTGTACTTCGAGTGTACAGTATAGTGAACAACTGGATG
This sequence comes from Dorcus parallelipipedus, assembly GCA_958336345.1. Taxonomy (NCBI): domain Eukaryota; kingdom Metazoa; phylum Arthropoda; class Insecta; order Coleoptera; family Lucanidae; genus Dorcus; species Dorcus parallelipipedus. Next base: position 47,941,994 of record OY284479.1, read on the forward strand.
GCGAAGTACGTGTACAACCAATGGCCAAAGATAGAAACTTCAGGGTTTAGTTCAGTAGAGTACACAAGGTACTATCTTGTAGTGATTTAATAACCGATAGCACAATAAACAAGTGAAGAACAGTGAATTAGGAGCGCAGTGAACAACTGAGTAACGAGTTGAGAGAGTAGCGAATAACTGAATAGTTAGGAGTTAGGTGTACAACGAAAAAGTGAATAATGTATGTACTTGAATTGTTATGATGAAGTGAGGGCGTTGAACTTCAAGTGTACAGTACAGTGAACAACTGAATAGTGAAGTACGCGCACAAAATGAACAACTAACCAGTGAACAACTGCTCAAGAAGTTCTATGGCGTAAGTGAACGTGTACTAAATACTAAATATTATTTGTACTATGTAAAACAGTTGTAGTACTATTGTTGTACACTTGACGACCTACGCGATTAATAAATTTTGAGCACAGCGAATAACTAAATAGTGAGTCATGAGTACAGCAGAGCACTTGAATCGTTACGAAGTGAAGACACAGAACTGCGAGTGTACAGTGTAGTGAACAACTTGATAGTGCACTGCTTGCGTGTACAACGAAAGGCCAAACGTGGAATTTGAGATTTAATGACCAACTAACGGCGAAGTACGAGTACGACGAGTACAACTGAACGGTGAATTAGGAGTACAGTGAACAACTAAATCATGAGTTAAGAGCGCAGGGAAAAACTGAACAGTGAGTTAGAAGTACAGTGAATTATTATGAACTTCTGGATAGTGAACTACGTGTACAGCGAGAGACCAAACATAGAAGCTCGAGGGCCTTAATTCATTAGAGTACGCAATGTACTGATTTAATAATCAACGAACGGCAAAGTACAAGTACAACAGTGGATTAGGCAGTACAGTGACCAACTAAATAAAGAATTGATAGCCCGGGGAGTTAACTACTGACTGATGTACTCGAAGTGAAAACATTGAACCTCGAGTACACAGCACTGGATGGTGAACCACGTGTACAACGAAATGCAATGTACAACCTTGCAGTGACTTAATAATCAACAAACGGCGGAGTATGAGTACAATGAACAACTAAACAGTGAATTAGGAGTACAGTGAACAACTAAATCATATTGTGATAGTGAGTTAGGAGTACAGCAAGCTACCGAATAATGTATTTGAATTGTTATGAGGTGAAACTACGAGTTCACAGTGCAGTGAACAACTGGATAGTGAAGTACTAGTACAATGATCAACCGAACAGTGAACAACTAAACAACGTACTTTTAGTGAACTACGTGTACAACGAAAGAAAGCTAGAAGATTTCATCTACTAGAGTATACAATGTATACAATCAGCGAAGTACAAGTACAATGAACAATATGAATATTCTGTTGGGAGATTTGCACTTGTATGGAAGACATCTTAGAGAAACAATCTCATACAAAGTGCAACGCACTTGTATAATACAAAAATTGATTGCTCCGTGTACAAGAAGTAAATCGTTTGCTGTGCTGGTTACAATTGCCTGTTTGTTCGTGCACGTTGTACACGTAATTTGTTCACTGAGCACGATCACTATTATTTCTTTGAACTCGCCAGTGAACTCGATATTTCTGGTAATTTCATTTAAATATTCACCAGTTCTTTGTTCACTATTTATCTGTTCATTGTATTTGTTTGTTCATCGCTTACACTAATAAACAGTCCATTGCTTACTAATTGTAAATCGTGTACTTCATTGTAATTACCTGTTAATCAAAACGTTGTACTTGTAACTTGTAGCTCACTGATTAAATGTACAATGTTGTCGCGGTTCAGTGTACTACCAATTTGTTTTAGACACCGTTTGTTCAAACACAATACAATCATTATACACACAATTTATTTGAACGTTGAACAAGATCACTTTTGTTACTTCATTGTACTTTATTCGCGGTTCAAACCTTCCCAGTAAATCCACTTCATTATTTGATTATTCGTCTATTAGTGTACATTGTAGTTCATTATTTGATTATTCGTTCATTAGTGTACATTGTAGACCGCCGTGCCTAGTCATGAACTTGTTCATTATTTTCGCGATTCGTTCTTGGTTGTACACGTTTGTTCATTTAACTTTACTCATCGTTTGTTGTAGTGCTTACAGTTCATTGTTTGTTCAAACACAATATTACTATTCCCGATCAGTCATTCTACACATAATTAATTAATTTGAGCGTTGTACACGATCACTGTACTTCACTCGATGTTCAATCGTTACCAGTAAATCCAGTTCAATATTTGATCATTCGTTCAGTGTACATCGTACACCTCACTGTAATTTTCAAGCGACAGCTCATTGATTAGTTGTTCAATTATTTCAGAAACTCGTTCTTGGTTGTACACGTTTGTTCATTTTGTACTTTACTCATCGTTTGTTGTTTGCTTACCGTTCGCTCGCAATTACTATCCCCGATCGGTCAGTGTACACGTAATTTATTTGAGCGTTGTACACGATCGCTGTACCTTACTCGTTGTTCAATCGTTACCAGTAAATCCAGTTCAATATTTGATCATTCGTTCAGTGTACATCGTACACCTCACTGTAATTTTCAGGCGACAGCTCATCGATTAGTTGTTCAATTATTTCAGAAACTCGTTCTTGGTTGTACACGTTTGTTCATTTTGTACTTTACTCATCGTTTGTTGTTTGCTTACAGTTTGCACGCAATTACTATCCCCGATTGGTCAGTGTACACATAATTTGTTTGAGCGTTGTACACGACCGCTGTACTTTACTCGTTGTTCAATCGTTACCAGTAAATCCAGTTCAATATTTGATCATTCAGTGTAGTTCACTGTAGTTTTCAGACGACAGCTCATTGATCAGTTGTTCCATTATTTCCGCGATTCGTTCTTGGTTGTACACGTTTGTGCATTTTGTACTTTCCTCATCGTCTGTTGTACTGCTTACAGTTCACACGCAATATTACTATTCACGATCGAACAACTAAATCATAGTGATAGTGAGTTCGGAGTACAGCACGAAAGGTGCACGAGTGATCCGAAGGATGGAGATATCGCCCGGTATTATAATGAAATTGATAAAACGCCTTGCGTCACGCAACCAAATGGTTGTTTATTGCAACGAGGCGTATTTTTCATCGTCCTTATCGGGGTGCCATTATGCAATAATGTAATTTCGCTATCGGGCAGCAGGCATTAGTCGAGTCGCATGAAATAATTCGGATGTTTCAGTCGGGCTTCGCTCGTTAATAATATTTAACCTCGAAGCGTTTCGATTAGATATGCACGTGTAATTGAAATGCATGAATATGTATTTTGCGTGCGCGCGATGCAATAACTACATACATACATACATAGGTACGACCGGAGGAGGAAAAACGCGGTTGCCAAAACAATTATAAAAAAAGAAAAAAATTGTACAAATTCCCGGTACAGGGCAGGACTTCCTATGTATGTAGTTGAAATAATTCCAACAAACAAACAAACCGAACCTACAGGTTGTTTCACAATCGCCTGGCGTAAATATTGATACAAGACAATCTGTGAAATTTAATACGTTTATTAAGATCCAGCGTGCTGCTAAAAAATGGGTTGCGCAAGCCGAAATTGTTTAATCGGAATTCCTCTCTCTACGTGTGCACGTGCATGCGCGTGTGTGTGTGAGTGTGAGTGTGAAGAAAGAAAGAAAGAAAGACGCGCCTTCCTACCGACCCAACCTACCTGTAGGTAACGCGACGCTGCTGCCTGGGAAATTTAATATTCAACAGTGTTAAAATTAAAACTAACAAGAATAAATAATATATCAGACGGGTATAAACTGCGCCCAGGCAAATATTGACACACTTATCCTGAGCGGATGGGCTAAGTTATTGATTTAATTTAAGGTGTATATTTTCATTAGAGATTGTTAACAATTCCTGTCGACATACATTCCGAGAATTACCACATTATCAACAATATGTCACCAAATTAAATCCGTTATTGGTTTGCTGAGCTAACAGAGATAAAAATGCAATTAAAATTTTTTCGGCGCTGTTTATCCTCTCTCCTCATCATCATCATCATCGCACCGCAACCCGCTTTGTTTATTGCTCATGCATTCCACGAAAACGAATCTATAGATAACCAGCAGGAAGAAGTTATTCACCTCCCTCCCCCACCCAAAAAAGAGACACCCCTTTTGCATTCGCATTCGCATTCGCATTCGCGTTCGACTGTGATACGCGTTTAAAAAGTCGTGAACCAGCCCAACCATGTCGAAAACCCTGTCAAGGTCATCGCTTTTATTAATAACATACATACGACAACCAATGGCGTAACTGCAGAACGCACTATAAAAAAAAACGTCAAAAGCCTGGGCCCAGAACTTGATACCCACAATCAAACAACATGCGCATGACTTGCGCATTTGGAATTACTGAAAAGTCAATCAATTTCAAATCAACATTCGATCGTGCTCACTGTACACTGTTCACTTGTTCATTGTACTCGTACTTCGCTGATTTTATACATTGTATACTAGCTTTCTTTCGTTGTACACGTAGTTCACTAAAAGTACGTTGTTCAGTCGTTCGCTGTGCTCCTAATTCACTATTCGGTTGTTCATTGTACTAGTACTTCACTATCCAGTTGTTCACTGCACTGTGAACTCGTAGTTTCACCTCACAACAATTCAAGTACATTATTCGGTGGCTTGCTGTACTCCTAACTCACTATCACTATGATTTAGTTGTTCGATCGTGAATAGTAATATTGCGTGTGAACTGTAAGCAGTACAACAGACGATGAGGAAAGTACAAAATGCACAAACGTGTACAACCAAGATCGAATCGCGGAAATAATGGAACAACTCATCAATGAGCTGTCGTCTGAAAACTACAGTGAACTACACTGAACGAATGATCAAATATTGAACTGGATTTACTGGTAACGATTGAACAACGAGTGAAGTACAGCGATCGTGTACAACGCTCAAATAAATTACGTGTACACTGACCGATCGGGGATAGTAATTGCGTGCGAACTGTAAGCAAACAACAAACGATGAGTAAAGTACAAAATGAACAAACGTGTACAACCAAGAACGAGTTTCTGAAACAATTGAACAACTAATTAATGAGCTGTCGCCTGAAAATTATAGTGAAGTGTACGATGTACACTGAACGAATGATTAAATATTGAACTGAATTTACTGGTAACGATTGAACATCGAGTGAAGTACAGTGATCGTGTACAACGCTCAAATTAATTAATTACGTGTAGAATGACTGATCGGGAATAGTAATATTGTGTTTGAACAAACAATGAACTGTAAGCACTACAACAAACGATGAGTAAAATTAAATGAACGAACGTGTACAACCAAGAACGAATCGCGAAAATAATGAACAAGTTCATGACTAGGTACGGCGGTCTACAATGTACACTAATGAACGAATAATCAAATAATGAACTGCAATGTACACTAACAGACGAATAATCAAATAATGAACTGGATTTACTGGGAAGGATTGAACCGCGAATAAAGTACAATGAAGTAACAAAAGTGATCTTGTTCAACGTTCAAATAAATTGTGTGTATAATGATTGTATTGTGTTTGAACAAACGGTGTCTAAAACAAATTGGTAGTACACTGAACCGCGACAACATTGTACATTTAATCAGTGAGCTACAAGTTACAAGTACAACATTTTGATTGACAGGTAATTACGATGAAGTACACGATTTACAATTAGTAAGCAATGGACTGTTTATTAGTGTAAGCGATGAACAAACAAATACAATGAACAGATAAATAGTGAACAAAGAACGGGCGAATATTTAAATGAAATTACCAGATAGAACGTCCAGTTCACTGGCAAGTCCAAAGAAATAATAGTGATCGTGCTCAGTGAACAAATTACGTGTACAGCGTGCACGAACAAACAGGCAATTGTAATCAGCACAGCAAACGATTTACTTCTTGTACACGGAGCAATCCATTTTTGTATTATACAAGTGCGTTGTACTTTGTATGAGATTGTTTCTCTAAGATGTCTTCCATACAAGTGCAAATCCCCCAACAGAATATTCATATTGTTCATTGTACTTGTACTTCGCTGATTGTATACATTGTATACTCTAGTAGATGAAGTCTTCTAGCTTTCTTTCTTTTGACAACTGTCCAAGTTCCAATAAAGTTTTGTGATAACCTATCAGTGACGACATTCTAATTCATCGCATTGAAAAAATGGTCAAAATGACAATTGATTTTACTTTTGAAAATTATGATGACTGTGAACGTTTTACTAAAGTTTTCCAGTACATTACCGATGCCGTCACTAAAGCGAATGATCACTGATTGGTCACATTAAGAAAACCTTCATCGACAACAGATTTTTCTTGCAACTGTGACAGATGTCAAATTTTGATTTATTTTTGTAGTACATTGTTGATGACGTCATTAACGATATTTTCTTTCGTTTTAATGACAATTTCTAGTAGACTGTTGATGACCTCTCACCATGATCAATCAAATTAATTAGAAAAACCTTTTAATGTAATGACACCGACAGCTATTTTTGACAATTATGATAACTGTCAAAAAAATTTTAAACTAGTTGTCAAACTGACAGTTCCGTATATATTATTTATTACTTCATTCTAATTAATCGCTTTCATAAAAAAATTGTCAAACTGACAAAGTTTTTTTGACAATTATAACGCTTGTCAAAGTTTTAACTAAATTTTTAATTAGACCGCTGTTGACGTTTCATTGTGATTAATAAAATTACATTAATGAAAAACAAACAAAATTTACATTTTAATAGTCGATCTGACTGACAGCTACTTTTGACAGTTATGATAACTGTCAAAGTTTTTTGTGCAAAATATATTTTAATTGTCAAACTGATTTTTTTTTAAATCATAACAACCGTCAAAGTTCTAAACAGACTACTGATTAAGCCATTCTAATTAATCGCATTAATTAAAAAAAAAACTTATATTTTAATTGTCAAACTAACAAAATTTTCTTGACAATTATGACAGTTGTCAAAGTTTTGATAAAGTATTCTATATACTTAAACTGTTGATGACGTCATTCTAATTAATCGCGTTAATTAAAAAAAAACCTTATATTTTCATTGTGAAACTAACTGACTAATTTTTTAACAATCATGACAGTTCTCAAAGTTCTATATAGACTATTGATTAAGTCATTCTAATTAGTCGCGTCAATAAAAAAAAGTAGCTTATATTGTAATTGTCAAACTGACCAACAATGTTTTCTTGACAATTATAACGCCTGTCAAACTTGTAATGAAATTTTCTATTGGGCTGCTGATGACGTCTCATTGTGATTAATAATTACATTAATAAAAACAAAATTTGTATTTTAATAGTCGATCCGATTGACAGCTACTTTTGTCAAGAAAATCAACTGTCACAAAGTTTGACAAAGTTTTCTTTTTAACAATGTGACCAATTACGACTACGTTATTAATGATGTAAAGAAAACTTTGACAGTTTTCGTAACTGTCAAAAGTAGCTGTCACTCAGTGCGACTATTAAAATATAAATTTTGTTTTTTATTAATGTAATTATTAAACACAATGAAACGTCATCGGCAGTCTAAAGGAAAATTTCATTACAACTTTGACAATCGTCATAATTGTCAAGAAAACATTGTTAGTCAGTTTGACAATTAAAATATAAGTTTTTTTATTAAACGCGATTAATTAGAATGAAATAATCAATAGGATCTATATAGAACCTTCAGTTTGACAACTAATTAAAAAGAAAACTTTGACAGTTATCAAAATTGTCAAAAATAGCTGTCAGTGTCAGTTTATCATTACACTATTAAAATAAGAGTTTTTCTAATTAATTTTCTAATTAATCATGGTGAGAGATGATCAACAGTCTACTAGAAATTATCATTAAAACGAAAGAAAATATCGTTAATGACGTCATCAACAGTCTACTACAAAAATATATCAAAACTTGACATCTGTCACAATTGCAAAAACAAATGAAGGTTTTCTTAATGTGACCAATCAGTGATCATTCACTTTAATGACGTCATCGATAGTTTACTGGAAAACTTTATTAAAACTTTCAGTCATCATAACTGTCAAAAATAAAATCAACTGTCAATAATTTTGTTAATTAAAATATTTTTTCTATGCGATTAATTAGAATGTCGTCACTAATAGGTTATCACAAAACTTTATTGGAACTTCGACACTTGTTATGATTGTCAAAAGAAATCAGGCGTCGATAAGTTTGACAGTTAAAAGATTTTGTTTGATAACGCGATTAGTTAGAATGACGTCATCAATAGTCTATATATAAAATACTTTACTAAAACTTTGACAGCTGTGATAATCGTCGAAAAGTCAACTGTCAAACAGTTTCACAAAGTTTTCCTTTTAATAACGTGATCTAGGATTACGTCATTAATGATGTGCAAAAAAACTTTGACAGTTATCGTAACTCTCAAAAGTAGCTGCCAGTCAGTGCGACTATTAAAATATAAATTTTGTTTTTTATTGATGTAGTTATTAATCACAATGAGACGTCATCAACGGTCTAATAGAAAATTTCATTAAAACTTTGACAACTGTCATAAATGTTAGTCAGTTTGGCAATTAAAATATAAGAGTTCTTATTAACGCGATTAATTAGAATGACGTCATCAATAGTCGATGTATATAGAATACTTTATCAAAACTTTGACAGTTGTGATAATCGTCAAGAAAATCAACAGTTTGACGGAGTTTTTTTTAACAACGTAATCAACTAGGATTACGTCATTAATGATGTACAAAATAGTTTGACAGTTTTCGTAACTGTCAAAAGTAGCTGCCAGTCAGTGCGACTATTAAAATATAAATTTTGTTTTTTATTAATGTAGTTATTAATCACAATGAGACGTCATCAACAGTCTAATGGAAAATTTCATTACAACTTTGACAAGCGTCATAATTGTCAAGAAAACATTGTTAGTCAGTTTGACAATTAAAATATACGTCCTTTTCATTAACGCGATTAATTAGAATGACGTAATCAAGAGACTATATAGAACTGTCAGTTTAACAATTATGACGTCATTACTAAGAGATAAAAGTGCTCGAGGAGTGAATAGGGTGAGCGCGGAGGAATTACCGAACTCGGCAAGAATACTTTATCGAAACTTTGACAGTTATTACGATTGTAAAAAAAAACAGGCGTCAGTCAGTTTAACAATTAAAACATGAGACTTTTTTTTATTAAAGCGATTAATTAGAATGACGTCATCAATAGCTTATACAGAACACTTTATTAAAACTTTGACAGGTGTGAACATCGTCAAGAAAACCAACTGTCAGACAGTCTGACAAAGTTTTCTTTTTTATAATGATCGTAAGTGATCAAGTAGGATGACGTCAATAATGATGTACAAGAAACTTTGACAGTTATCGTAATTGTCAATACTAGAATGGTACAGAACTGTCAATTTGACAATTACGACGTCATTAATAAGTGAGACAAAAGTGGTCGAGGAGTGGATAGAGCGAGCGCGGAGGAATTACCGAACACAGCAAGAATACTTTACTGAAACTTTGACAGTTGTTATGTTCGTCAAAAAATAACAGGCGTCAGTCAGTTTTAAAATTAAAATATAATGTTTTTTTATTAAAGTGATTAATTAGAATGACGCCATCAATACTCTATATATAGAATACTTTATTAAAACTTTGACAGTTGTGAGAATTGTTAAGAGAATCAACTGTCAGACGGTTTGAGAATTAAAATACAAGTTTTCTTTTTTGATAATGCCGACCTATTAGAATTATGTACGTCATTAATGATGTACGAAAAACTTTGACAGTTATAGTAATTGTCAAAAATATCTGCCTATTATTAAAATATAAATTTGGTTTTTTTATGAACGTAATTAATCACAATGAGACATCATCAGCAGCCTAATAGTAAATTTCATTGAAACTTTGACAACTCTCACAATTGTCGGGAAAACCTTGTTAGTCAGTTTGACAATTCAAATATTTTCAAAGGTTTTTTTTTATTAGAATGACGTAATGAACAGTCTACATAGAACTATCAGTTTGAGAGTTAAATGTGATTAATTACAATCACGTCATAAATTAATTTACGAAAAACTTTGACAGTCACCATGACTGTCAAAATAGAGCAGTCAGTGTCAGTTTATCATTACACAATAATTAAAATAAAATTTGTTTAATTAATTTAAAGAGAAGCTTAATTCATTGGTTTACTTTAAGATCCCGACAACCTTACAACAGTTCTACTGCTTCGCCCCCCCTCCCCTCCACTCACACACACGTAAATTACCGTCGCGTCGGTTCTTCCCGGAAACAATGTCGTTTAAACTCGTTGATTCAATTTTTGTTTTTAACTGTTAGGGCTTTAATAGATACCAAAAAAAAGAAATAGAAAGAATCCAACTCTGAATCTAATTCTTATTTTAGAAACGCGTCACGCTTCAAAAATATCACCGCTTAAATACGTAGTCTATGGACGTGCTTTATATAGTTCAATAATAAAATAGAGACGCAAAGGTAATTTAATATAGTCGGCCAAAAGTTGTCGAAGTAAATGAGGGGCACTACAGTGACACCTGGTGACGGTAGCCGCCCCATTGAAATTGGAGTAACGTTGCGCCACCTATTGAGGAGGACAGCAGCAGCCTTCTAAGGTAAATACATTAATTAAGCAATTTTCTTTATTGCCGTCGTTTACCTACCGGCTGTTGTTGTTTTGTTGTTGTTGTTGTTATGGCTATGTGCGCGCACCACGAAGAAATTACCGAGTTTACGGAATTGCTTAATTAATTATTCGATACTCATCGTCGGTGCATCGTCATTACGGAATTGAATAAGCACGTGGAACTGAGTATTGTAATTGCCCACAGGGTGTTCGGTTAAAACGCACACTTTCTTATATGATTAATAAGAAGCGACAGTGCATGTAACGAGTGAAGTCGTAATTTTGAGGTCGTCGCTTTTACCTTGCACGACATATTAAAATATTAAAAAACAGCGACATCTAGCGCATTTAATCTCGAACCTTCAGATCCGCGTGTGAAAGAAAAATACTCCAAGCACAAAGAACAAAGGGAATGACGAAATTCAATTTGTATATATGTATATACCACAGGTGACCACCACCATGGTGATAATAACCCTTCCCTGCGCCCCCCCGCTCGCCGGTATTTATACATTCGGGTTTTCCGCGTAGGCAGGCATTAAGGAGATGGGCCTATCAAGTTATATTATGATTAAATTGTGTGCATTAACCGCATATCTGAGTAATTAACAGCTTGGTACGAACGTATTTATGAAGCCTGAACGTCCAGCTATAAATGTTAAGTCAATATTGGATTTCGCTTTCCTGAGAATACAAGCGAGAGCCTCAAATTATCAATATTAACTTTATTTTACCGTCGGACGTCGTTTTATTGTTAAACATCGTATCGGTCGTTTAGTCACCCGTCTCGCTTAATGATATGCCCACTCGTCGTCGATCTGCGCTTTCTTGTTAATGTAATGACGATTTGATGATGATGGGATCGTCCTTTCACAATTATTGCGAAACATCTTTACATGAACTCTCACGAAAGAAAAAAAACAACTCTGCATTTTGGGAACGTTTTCGAAACTAAAAATCTGAAGCCATGTGTCGCATGATGGAACTCGAGAACCGCTTGTTGTAGATCTACGATGCGACACATAATTTCGTACCAGAATTTATTGGCGAATTCAAAAATGCAGTAATATAGAGAATATTCCGTTGAAAAAAAAATTTAGTGCACTTTTTTTATGGAACACCCCGTATATTAACGAAGTTTTGAATTCGCGGGTAAATTCTAGCCTGAAGTCATGTGTCGCATGATGGGTCTAGCGCGAGTAGTTTTCGGGTCCTTCGTTCAAGGTCACTGATGGAACTCGAGAACCGCTTGTCGTAGACCCACGATGCGACACATGATTTCGGACTAGAATTTACTGGCGAATTCAAAAATGCAGTAATATAGAGAATATTCCGTTGAAAAAAAAATTAATGCACTTTTTTTATGGAACACCCCGTATATTAACGAAGTTTTGAATTCGCGGGTAAATTCTAGCCTGAAGTCATGTGTCGCATGATGGGTCTAGCGCGAGTAGTTTTCGGGCCCTTCGTTCAAGGTCACTGATGGAACTCGAGAAGCGCTTGTCGTAGACCCACGATGCGACACATGATTTCGGACTAGAATTTACTGGCGAATTCAAAAATGCAGTAATATAGAGAATAATCCGTTGAAAAAAAAATTAATGCACTTTTTTTATGGAACACCCCGTATATTGACGAAGTTTTGAATTCGCGGGTAAATTCTAGCCTGAAGTCATGTGTCGCATGATGGGTCTAGCGCGAGTAGTTTTCGGGTCCTTCGTTGAAGGTCACTGATGGAACTCGAAAACCGCTTAACGTAGACCCACGATGCGACACATAATTTCGGACTAGAATTTACTCGCGAATTCAAAAATGCAGTAATGTTCCGTTGAAAAAAAAATGTATTGCACTTTTTTTATGGAACACCCCGTATATTAATGCACTTCTGAATTCGCCAGTAAATTTTAGCCTGAAATCATATGTCGCATGATGGGTCTAGCACGAGTCGTTTTCGGGCCCCTTGTTCAAGGTCACCGTAGGAACTCGAGAACCGCTTGTCGTAGACCCACGTTGCGACACATGATTTCAGGCTAAAATTTACTCGTTAATTCAAAAATGCAGTAACATACAGGGTGTTCCGTTGAAAAACTGTAACTTCAGGTTTTACTTCGATAAAACGAGGTTCAATTTTTTTTTATTCCGAATGTCATCCGTGATTCCTGTAAGCAGCTGCTTTTGTACTTTATCCTTGCATTTTTTTGAGACAAGTACTGCAACAACACGCGGATGTTTTTCTCGACTCTTTTTTTGTACTTACGTTCTTATTTGAGGATCTATAAAAATAGTGTTTATCCAAAGTATCAAGTGCCGCTCATTCGAAAAAACAATCGAACGCCGTTTTATCAAGACATAATCCGAACTTATAACTTTTTTTAGTGGAATACTCCGTGTATTCATGCATTTCTGAATTCGCGAGTAAATTCTAGTCTGAAGTCATGTGTCGCATGATGGGACTAGCGCGAGTAGTTTTCGGGCCCTTTGTTCAAGGTCACTGATGGAACTCGAGAACCGCTTATCGTAGACCCATGTTGCGACACATGATTTCAGGCTAGAATTTACTCGCGAATTCGAAAATGCAGTAATATACAGGGTATCCCGCTGAAGAAATACAAGTTCGGATTTTATTTTGATGAAACAATGTTCGATTGTATTTTTTTTAAAAACGCTCTTATTTGAAGGTTTTGGAAAAAAAAGTTGAACGCGAAAGTTGCACGTGTTTTCCCAAGGAATCGAACACCGCTCGCCGAGAAACAAATGAACATCGCCTTAACGCGATATAATTCGAACTTTTACTTTTTCTTAATGGAACAGCCCGTTTACTAACGCAGTTTTAAATTCGCGGGTAAATTCTAGCGCCAGTAGTTTTCGGGCCCTTTATTCAAGGTCACTGATAGCGCTCCAGAACCGCTTGTCGTAGACCTACGTTGCGACACATGGTTTCAGGCTAGAATTTACCCGCGAACTCAAAAACTTAATAATATACGGAGTGTTCCGATGAAAACTCGCGACTTTAAGGTCGCCGACGGCGCTCGAGAACCGCTTGTCGTAGACCCATGTTGTGACATGATTTCAGGGTAGAATTTATCCGCGAACTCAAAAATTTTGTAATATACAGGGTGTTCCGGTAAAGAGTCGCGAGTCCAAGGTCACCGACGGCGCTCGAGAACCGCTTGTCGTAGATCCATGTTGCGACACATGATTCTGTGATTTAAGAATAGTTTTACAATCGTGGAACAAGAACGGAATGACTGTTCGCTGAATACCCTTTAATGTTCCTTCCCTATCTACGTCACACCTACGTCACGTTATCCTAAGAATAATGCTTATCCGATTGTGAAACCAGGCCTTAAAGTAATAATCGCGTTCTTTCGAATGGAGTTTACAGAGACTCAATCGGACCTAGCAATACGGAGATATTTCTTGAACACCCTGTATATTATGGCGTTTTCGAATTTCGGTCTAACTACGTGCGTCAGCAAATACGGCGGGCCACGTTTCCCGTATACTTGGAAAAAGGCGTGGCGAAGATACGCTCGGGAGCGAAGGTGGAGTCGACTCGGCTTGAGTCGAACCCAAAACAGCTGATACTAGAACTAGAACTAGAAGTAGAACTAGAACTTGAACATAAAGCCTGAATATAAAAGAAAGAACAGGGTCGTCAGCATCCAAAATGGCGTCAGACAATTCGCACAAGTCTCTCCCCGTATATCGCACAACGAAAACTGTTCAACATTCAATATTCGGATATCGTACAATGAACATCGTTTAACCGTTACCTCTACCAAGTAACGTTGGCCATCTTCCGTACAAATATATTTTGTTAACAGTTCATATTCACGGCGTCATCGTCGTTTATATTCGGTTGTTATTCGAATTCGAATATCCTAGTACCGAATATGTTTTAGCCCGTAATTTATTCATTAAATTTGCATGGATTCTTTGCCACACATATTCAACGCCGCACTCATATTCGGTTAATCAGTTGAAGGACATTCGTTATCCGGCGAATAATGTTTAACCGTTTTCGATATTCGGCTAACGCATGACGAATATTGTTTCTAACATTAAAACTGTCGTCATCTTATAAACCATTGACGTTTTTAATTCACATTCAAACTGGAAATTATTAAATTGCCGCCGTGCCGCCGCCATTCATATTCGGCTAACAAACTTTTTATGTAATGATTAACCGCCATTAAATATCCTGATCAACTCTCTAAGCGTTAGTATCTGTTAACTGTTACAAATTGTTGTGGTTAATGGCCGTCCGGCTAATGAGTGATTAACCGCTATTCATCACATTCGAATATAGAATATTGTAGTGCCGAATATATGTACTTTGCTAAAAATATTCAACGCCGCACTCATATTCGGTTAATCAGTTGAAGGGCATTCGTTATCCGGCGAATAATGTTTAACCGTTTTCGATATTCGGCTATCGCATGACGAATATTGTTTCTAACATTAAAACTGTTGCCATCTTATAAACCATTGACGTTTTTAATTCACATTCAAACTGGAAATTATTAAATTGCCGCCGTGCCGCCGCCAATCATATTCGGCTAACAAACTTTTTATGTAATGATTAACCGCCATTAAATATCCTGATCAACTCTCTAAGCGTTAGTATCTGTTAACTGTTGCAAATTGTGGTGGTTAATGGCCGTCCGGCTAATGAGTGATTAACCGCTATTCATCACATTCGAATATAGAATATTGTAGTACCGAATGTATGTACTTTGCTAAAAATATTCAACGCCGCAGCACTCATATTCGGTTAATCAGTTGAAGGACATTCGTTATCCGGCGAATAACGTTTAACCGCTTTCGATATTCGGCAATCGCATGACGAATATTGTTTCTAACATTAAAACTGTTGTCATCTTATAAACCATTGACGTTTTTAATTCACGTTCAAAGTGGAAATTATTAAATTGTCGTCGTGCCGCCGCCATTCATATTCGGCTAACAAACTTTTTAAGCAATGATTAACCGCCATTAAATATCCTGATCAACTCTCTAAGCGTTAGTATCTGTTAACTGTTGCAAATTGTCGTGGTTAATGGCCGTCCGGCTAATGAGTGATTAACCGCTATTCATCACATTCGAATATAGAATATTGTAGTACCGAATGTATGTACTTTGCTAAAAATATTCAACGCCGCAGCACTCATATTCGGTTAATCAGTTGAAGGACATTCGTTATCCGGCGAATAACGTTTAACCGCTTTCGATATTCGGCAATCGCATGACGAATATTGTTTCTAACATTAAAACTGTTGTCATCTTATAAACCATTGACGCTTTTAATTCACGTTCAAACTGGAAATTATTAAATTGCCGCCGTGCCGCCATTCATATTCGGCTAACAAACTTTTTAAGCAATGATTAACCGCCATTAAATATCCTGATCAACTCTCTAAGCGTTAGTATCTGTTAACTGTTGCAAATTGTCGTGGTTAATGGCCGTCCGGCTAATGAGTGATTAACCGCTATTCATCACATTCGAATATAGAATATTGTAGTACCGAATGTATGTACTTTGCTAAAAATATTCAACGCCGCAGCACTCATATTCGGTTAATCAGTTGAAGGACATTCGTTATCCGGCGAATAACGTTTAACCGCTTTCGATATTCGGCAATCGCATGACGAATATTGTTTCTAACATTAAAACTGTTGTCATCTTATAAACCATTGACGCTTTTAATTCACGTTCAAACTGGAAATTATTAAATTGCCGCCGTGCCGCCATTCATATTCGGCTAACAAACTTTTTAAGCAATGATTAACCGCCATTAAATATCCTGATCAACTCTCTAAGCGTTAGTATCTGTTAACTGTTGCAAATTGTCGTGGTTAATGGCCGTCCGGCTAATGAGTGATTAACCGCTATTCATCACATTCGAATATAGAATATTGTAGTACCGAATGTATGTACTTTGCTAAAAATATTCAACGCCGCACTCGTATTCGGTTAATCAGCTGAAGGACATTCGTTATCCGGCGAATAATGTTTAACCGTTTTCGATATTCAGCTATCGCATGACGAATATTGTTTCTAACATTAAAACTGTCGTCATCTTATAAACCATTGACGTTTTTAATTCACGTTCAAACTGGAAATTATTAAATTGCCGCCGTGCCGCCGCCATTCATATTCGGCTAACAAACTTTTTATGTAATGATTAACCGCCATTAAATATCCTGATCAACTCTCTAAGCGTTAGTATCTGTTAACTGTTGCAAATTGTCGTGGTTAATGGCCGTCCGGCTAATGAGTGATTAACCGCTATTCATCACATTCGAATATAGAATATTGTAGTACCGAATGTATGTACTTTGCTAAAAATATTCAACGCCGCAGCACTCATATTCGGTTAATCAGTTGAAGGACATTCGTTATCCGGCGAATAGTGTTTAACCGCTTTCGATATTCGGCAATCGCATGACGAATATTGTTTCTAACATTAAAACTGTTGTCATCTTATAAACCATTGACGTTTTTAATTCACGTTCAAAGTGGAAATTATTAAATTGTCGTCGTGCCGCCGCCATTCATATTCGGCTAACAAACTTTTTATGTAATGATTAACCGCCATTAAATATCCGGATCAACTCTGAGTGTTTTCCGTGCGACTGTTGGTGTTTGTTAACTGTCGTGGTTAATCGCCGTTCGGCTAATTAGTGATTCATCATATTCGGATATCGTAGTACCGAATACCGAATATACTTAGCCATCGCGTCATTTAGTCATTAGCACAGCATTCACATTCCGAGTTAGAAATCGGTTAGTCGGTTAAATTCGGCTAATAGTGATTAACCGATTTTCGATATTCGGCTATCGCGTAACGAATATTGCTTAACCGCCGTATCTATCATTAAAACCGTCTTCTCATTAACCATTGACATTCACAATCACATTCAGGCTGGAAATTATTAAACCGCCGCCATTCATCATATTCGGCTAAAACAATTTTAAGCAACGATTAACCCCATTAGGTATAACTGTTTACCGTGCGACTATTAGTATTTATTAACCGTTGCAAATGGACGTCGCGTCGGTCGATGCGATTAACCGCTATTCATCATATTCGGCTAAAAAAAAATTTAAGCAACGATTAACGCCATTAGGTATAACTGTTTACCGTGCGACTATTAGTATTTATTAACCGTTGCAAATGGATGTCGGTCGATGTGATTAACCGCTATTCATCATATTCGGTCATCGCATGACGAATATTGTTTAGCCGTCGTTTGTCATATCTATAAGATTCCGAATTGCATTACTCGCCAGTTTACATTACTTAACCATTCATATTCAGACGGAAAATTTTATTTGTAACAATTAGTCATGAGTATCTTCAATTCAATACTTTTTTTAATGTACGAGGGCGCATCAAAAAGTTTTTTTTTTAATTAAAGGCAATTGAATCTCATGCCTGACACGTAACTCATGTAAATTATTTTCAGAGTTTGCTTTGGAGACGTCGCGCGTCGAGGTGACAAGCGGGGGAGGGGGGGGGGGGCGGAATCCAAGAAATGCCCCTAACGATCGTCCGCATAATGAACCTCTGTGCGGGTGATATATACAGTGCGAGGAGGAGGAGGAGGACGAAGCAAAGTATCCATCCGAACGTCAATGAAAACAAAGTTTGGACGAAAATTAATGGAAATTTCTCTATATCGTCTCGCGGTGACAAGCGAAACTATCAATCAGCCGAAACCGCGCGCAAATTACAGAATTCCGCATGCAAAAACTGCTTCTCCTGTTCCGTGTAGATGGCGCCTCCTTCAGAGAATCCGACGGTCGTCGAAGGACCGCGCGCGCTCACCCCCTCGATCTGCGTCTCCGTCGCGCCGGTGCGCGAAGCGCCGGACGTAGCGGAAACCCGACGAAGATGAAAGCTGTTTAATATCAGCGCTCAGAAGCATCGTTAATCTTGTTCTGCCTACACAGAATGTAATTATCGGGATATAGAATACATTGAGGTTCTCTTCTCCTTTCTCTCTTCGCTCGCGCCACGTTCGATTCAAAGCGAAGCCCGGGGGTGTTTCACCCCCCGCAAAAACGAAATACTTCTTCGTCAACTTACACCACCAAAAAAGAATTAAGAAAAAAAAAACGAATTGATAACAGAAGAGGGATGAAGCTTTCGCGTTTAACCTTCTTGTAGCTTCGACGATTAGCGAGCGGGTGATTTAATCCTTTTTATAAAGCGTGTAATCTCTTGTAAATTACACGTCATTTATAAGGGAGGCGGGGCGCGGTCAGCGTTGCCCCGTATGATTAATCGATGAAGTCCTGGTGCTAATGGCTCTTGATATCTTCCACTTTATTCTCCCTTCGCGCGCTCGCCTCACAAATACTCGTCTCGTCCTTCGGCGTGTAATTAACGGCCCGCCCGCGATTCAAAATCCAATCTCATTCGGCGCCCCGTATGTAATTATTAAAACGGGCCGTTCCACTTTTATTACTCGTACTTTCAGTCGCATGACTTACGTCTATCACTGTACACCACAAATTTGGTTACAAAAGAAAAAAAAGAGGACGCGGGAAACGGGGGGATCGCGGCGTAATTATTGGTTGATTTGGCCCAAAAAAAAAATCGCTCATATACGGGGGGCGTCTCGAGATTAGATGAAGAAACTCGTTTTGTTTAGGAAACATGTATACACACGGAAGGGGAAATCACTTGACTTAAATTACGTATTTATAGATTCTCTCATCTTTAAACCAAAAGTATGGCTTTTCTAAGTCTTCATCGTCTATTAACAGGGTTGCCAATGTGCGGGAAATTACCCGTATTACGGGTAATTACCCGTATTACGGGTAATTTAAGCAACCTTGCGGGTAAAAAAAAGGCGTGGGTAAAACGGGTATTCTCAAGGAAAAAAAACGGTGCTGCCAACTCTACACAATTGTCAAATCTTAATTTTAGAAAGTTCTGTTTATTTAATGAGAATTTTTTAATTTTTCAAAATTGGACGATTGTTGATTCTGAATTTTAGAAAGTCGAACCAATTTTGTTTATTTAATGAGACTTTCTTATTTTTATTTTTTTTAATTTTATAAATTTGTCGATCGTCTCTTGTTTTATTTTACGTCAAGAATTGCACAATAACTGTCAAACATTTTAAACTATATAATTTGGACCTAGTTTTATTTCATTTTGAATTTTGTTAAAAATTTTATAAATTTGTCTTTTGTTTTATTTTAATTGTTAAAGTCGAACCAGTTTTGTTTATTTAATGGGAACTTTTTTTTAAATTTTTATTTTTCAAATTTTTATTTTTTAAATTTTGTAAATTTGTCGATCGTCTTTTGTTTTATTTTACGTCAAGAGTTGCGCAACTGTCACTTCTTAATTTTAGAAAGTTTTCTTTATTTCATGAGATTTTTTAAACTTTAATTTTTTTATTTTTATTTTCGTTAAATTTATAAATTTTCCTTATTTATCTATCGATCGTCTTTTGTTTTATTTTGCGTCAAGAATTGCACAATAACTGTCAAACGTTTTAAAGTAATTTGGACCTAGTTTTATTTTGAATTTCTTAAATTTTCGTTATTTTTAAAAAGATTTATAAATTTTTGTTTTGATTTATTTTAATTGTTAGTTCTGAATTTTAGGAAGTCGAACCAATTTTGTTTATTTAATGAGACTTTTTCATTTTTATTTTTTTAAATTTTATAAATTTGTCGATCGCCTCTTGTTTTATTTTACGTCAAAAATTGCGCAACTGCCAATTCTTAATTTTAGAAAGTTTTGTTTATTTAATGAGATTTTTTTAAATTTTATTTGTTTTTATTTTTATGTTTTTTTTGTTAAATTTATAAATTTTCTTTATTTATTAATCGATCGTCTTTTGTTATATTTTGCGTCAAGAATTGCACAATAACTGTCAAACATTTTAAAATATGTAATTTGGACCTAGTTTTATTTCATTTTGAATTTTGTTAAAAATTTTATAAATTTGTCTTTTGCTTTATTTTAATTGTTAATTCTGAATTTTAGAAAGTCGAACCAGTTTCGTTTATTTAATGGGAACTTTTTTTTTATTTTTATTTTTTAAATTTTTATTTTTTAAATTTTGTAAATTTGTCGATCGTCTTTTGTTTTATTTTACGTCAAGAGTTGCGCAACTGTCAATTCTTAATTTTAGAAAGTTTTGTTTATTTAATGAGATTTTTTAAACTTTTACTTTTTTATTTTCGTTATTTTTGTTAAATTTATAAATTTTCTTTATTTATCTATCGATCGTCTTTTGTTTTATTTCGCGTCAAAAATTGCCTAAAGTTCAAATCTTATTTTTAGAAAGTTTTATTTAATGAGAATTTTTTAATTTTTATTTTTTTGTGATTTTATTTAACGAGAGTTTTTTTATTTTTACTTTTTCTCCAATTTTATTCAATGCGATTTTTTTATATTTATTTTGTTTTTAATTTTATAAATTTGTCGATTATCTTTTGTTTTATTTTACGTCAAAAATTGCACAAATGCCAAATCATAATTTTAGAAAGTTTTGTTTATTTAATAAAGAAATTTCAATTTTTATAATTGTTTTAAATTTTTATGACTTTGTAATTTTTATTTTTTGTAATTTTATAGAAAGTAGAAAGTATTGTTTATTTAATGAGAATTTTTTAATTTTTCAAAATTGAACAATTGTTGATTCTGAATTTTAGAAAGTCGAACAAGTCATGTTTATTTAATGAGAATGTTTTTTTTTACTTTTATTTTTTTAAATTTTATAAATTTGTCGATCGTCTCTGGTTTTATTTTACGTCAAGAATTGAGCAACTGTCAGTTCTTAATTTTAGAAAATTTTGTTTATTTAATGCGTTTTTTTTAAATTTTTTGTTTTTATTTTTATGTTATTTTTGTTAAATTTATAAATTTTCTGTGTTTATCTATCGATCGTCTTTTGTTTTATTTTGCGTCAAGAATTGCACAATAACTGTCAAACATTTTAAAATATGTAATCTGGACCTAGTTTTATTTCATTTTGAATTTTGTTAAAAATTTTATAAATTTGTCTTTCGTTTCATTTTAATTATTAATTCTGAATTTTAGAAAGTCGAACCAGTTTTGTTTATTTAATAGGTACTTTTTTTAAATTTTTTTTTTAATTTTTATTAAATTCTTATTTTTTAAATTTTCATTAAATTTTTATTTTTTAAATTTTTATTAAATTTTTATTTTTTAAATTTTTATTTTTTAAATTTTAATTTTTTAAATTTTGTAATTTTGTTGATCGTCTTTTGTTTTATTTTACGTCAAGAGTTGCGCAACTGTCGATTCTTAATTTTAGAAAGTTTTCCTTATTTAATGAGATTTTTTAAACTTTTATTTTTTTATTTTTATTTTCGTTAAATTTATAAATTTTCTTTATTTATCTATCGATCGTCTTTTGTTTTATTTTGTGTCAAGAATTGTACAATAACTGTCAAACGTTTTAAAATATGTAATTTGGAACTTTTACTTTTTTATCTTCATGTTATTTTTGTTAAATTTATAAATTTTCTTTATTTATCTATCGATCGTCTTTTGTTTTATTTTGCGTCAAAAATTGCCTAAAGTTCAAATCTTATTGTTTATTTAATGAGAATTTTGTAATTTTTATAATTTTTTGTAATTTTATAGAAAGTATTGTTTATTTAATGAGAATTTTTTAATTTTTATTTTTTTGTAATTTTATTTAATGAGATTTTTTTTTATTTTTAATTTTTTCCAATTTTATTCCATGCGATTATTTTATATTTATTTTGTTTTTAATTTTATAAATTTATCGATCGTGTCTTGTTTTATTTTACGTCAAGAGTTGCGCAACTGTCAATTCT
This sequence comes from Dorcus parallelipipedus, assembly GCA_958336345.1. Lineage (NCBI taxonomy): Eukaryota > Metazoa > Arthropoda > Insecta > Coleoptera > Lucanidae > Dorcus > Dorcus parallelipipedus. The sequence continues at coordinate 47,964,543 of OY284479.1, forward strand.
TAATTTTGGAAAGTTTTCCTTATTTAATGAGATTTCTTAAACTTTTATTTTTTTATTTTTATTTTTGTTAAATTTATAAATTTTCTTTATTTATTAATCGATCGTCTTTTGTTTACATATTTTAAAATATGTAATTTGGACCTAGTTTTATTTCATTTTGAATTTTTTAAATTTTCGTTATTTTTTAAAAAGATTTATAAATTTTTTAATTTTTTAATTTTTCAAAATTGGACAATTGTTGATTCTGAATTTTAGAAAGTCGAACAAGCCATGTTTATTTAATGAGAATGTTTTTTTTTATTTTTATTTTTTTAAATTTAAATTCTTGCTCCAAAATTGAAGGAATTTGAATGAATAATTCGTTTACTCCGTCAGAGACCGCGCTCTAAGTAATTCCGATAAGTTGCAAGAAAAAACCTAGAGCGCCACTCTGGCCGAGAGAATGATTATTCATTTAAACTTTTTCAGTTCTTGCTCAAAAATTGAAGAAGTTAAATGAATATTCGCTCACCCCGCCAGAGATGGCGCTCTAAGTTTTCTTTCTGAAACTTAACATAGTACTTACGTCATTCACAAAAAATTGAAAAAGTTTAACTGAGTAATTCGTTCACTCGGCCCAGTGCCGGAAGCGCAACTTGCCAATTTAATAATTCGCGCATTGACTTAGCCACAGATGGCGCTCTAAGTCGTGCTTCTGCAATTTCGCACATTAGGTTATACACAATTAATTAAAATATTAATTCAACTTCTTCTCTTTTGGCTTTGTTTTTTTTTTTTGCAATTAACATTGTAATTGGAAAATCGTGCAAGTTTGACAGATGTCCAAATTTCATGTTTGTCGCTATTTTAAACAACATTCTCTCGTCCCTCAACATTTTCAAATAACTTTCGGTGGCAAACTTTTCTTCAAATTGTGTAAGTCTGACAGACAATGACGTCTGTCAAATACTTCCAAATCGCGTAAGTTTGACAGGTGTTCAAATTTGATGTCTGCCATTGTCGCACATGACATACGCCGAAATAAACAGTACACATCCTCTGATTAAATACATAACAACGATTTAATCGATTAATTAAATTAATAAACGAATAATAATTACGCTTTGTAATATAATTAAAACTTTTCTCTTATTAAAGTTTAAACGTATGTAGTTTTTAGAACAAATAAAAGCCATGCGTCCTTACGACTATAATTGCATGTTTCTTGTCTTCGTGTCGCAACAACAACTGATTCTAATAAACTAATGAACTCTCTGAATTTTAAAAATTGATTAGTTAATTATCTTTGTCATCATATTTTATTTCCTTTCGCTCCGCGGACAGTGACGCTGACACCGAGACGCTGAATAAGCACCGGATGCGCTTCAAGTTTACAGAAATATAATAATTCCATTACAGCTTAAGCACTGGAGTTGACGAAAGTGGTCACTGAAGTTCGCGAAAGTGGTGACTGAAGTTGACCAAAGAGGTCACTAAATTGACGAAAGTGGTCACTGAAGTTGACGAAAATGGAAAGTCGGCCATTTTAGTGCAAAAACGTGGTTTCTTTATCTTGCACATTAAGCATATGGATTGCCGTACTGTATTTATTTGGTGATGTAATTTAAATTGCTTTGAGAGCGCCATCTCGGAGTGGACGTTGGAGTCACAGTTTTCTTTAAAACAATTAATTAAAGCGCCATCTTGAGATCAATACGCATTCACATTCACAACTCTTTCAATTAATTGATGTTGATCAAAATTTACCTATCAGTGACGACATTCTAATTCATCGCATTGAAAAAATGACATTTTAATTGTCAATACGACAATTGATTTTACTTTTGACAATTATGATTACGATTATAATTGTGAAAGTTTTAATAAAGTTTACAATACATTACCGATGACGTCACTAAAGCGAATGATCACTGATTGGTCATATTAAGAAAACCTTCATTGACAACAGATTTTTCTTGCAACTGTGACAGATGTCAAATTTTGATTTATTTTTGTAGTAGATTGTTGATGACGTCATTAACGATATTGTCTTTTGTTTTAATGATTGTTGATGATCCCTCACCATGATCAATCAAATTCATTAGAAGAACCTTTTATTTTTATAGCGTAATGATAAACTGACACTGACAGCTTATTTTTGACAATTATGATAACTGTCACAGTTTTCTTTTTAATTAGTTGTCAAACTGACAGTTCTATATAGATTATTGATTATTTCATTCTAATTAATCGCGTTTAATAAAAAAACTTATATTTTAATTGTCAAACTGACTAATAATGTTTTCTTGACAATTATGACGCCTGTCAAAGTTGTAATGAAATTTTTTATTAGGCTGCTGATGACGTCTCATTGTGATTAATAATTACATCATTAAGAAAGAAAATTTATATTTTAATCGTCGCACTGATTGACAGCTACTTTTGACAGTTACGAAAACTGTCAAAGTTTTTTGTACATCATTAATGACGTAGTCCTAATTGGTCACATTATTGAAAAGAAAACTTTGTTGATGACCTCTCACCATGATCAATCAAATTAATTAGAAAAACCTTTTATTTTAATAGTTAATAGTGTAATGACACCGACAGCTATTTTTGACAATTATGATAACTGTCAAAAAAAACTAGTTGTCAAACTGACAGTTCCGTATATATTATTTATTACTTCATTCTAATTAATCGCGTTAATGAAAAAAAAACTTATATTTTAATTGTCAAACTGACAAAGTTTTTTTTGACAATTATGACGCTTGTCAAAGTTTTAACTAAATTTTTAATTAGACCGCCGTTGACGTTTCATTGTGATTAATAAAATTACATTAATGAAAAACAAACAAAATTTACATTTTAATAGTCGATCTGACTGACAGCTACTTTTGACAGTTATGATAACTGTCAAAGTTTTTTGTGCAAAATTGTCAAACTGATTTTTTTTTAAATCATAACCGTCAAAGTTCTAAACAGACTACTGATTAAGCCATTCTAATTAATCGCATTAATTTAAAAAAAAAACATATTTTAATTATCAAACTAACAAAATTTTCTTGACAATTATGACAGTTGTCAAAGTTTTGATAAAGTATTCTATATACTTAGACTGTTGATGACGTCATTCTAATTAATCGCGTTGATAAAAAAAACCTTATATTTTCATTGTCAAACTAACTGACTAATTTTTTTACAATCATGACAGCTGTCAAAGTTCTATATAGACTATTGATTAAGTCATTCTAATTAGTCGCGTTAATAAAAAAATAGCTTATATTGTAATTGTCAAGCTGATCAACAATATTTTCTTGACAATTATAACGCCTGTCAAAGTTGTAATGAAATTTTCTATTAGGCTGCTGATGACGTCTCATTGTGATTAACAATTACATCATTAAAAAAGAAAATTTATATTTTAATCGTCGCACTGATTGACAGCTACTTTTGACAGTTACGAAAACTGTCAAAGTTTTTTGTACATCATTAATGACGTAATCCTAATTGGTCACATTATTGAAAAGAAAACTTTGTTGATGACCTCTCACCATGATCAATCAAATTAATTAGAAAAACCTTTTATTTTAATAGTTAATAGTGTAATGACACCGACAGCTATTTTTGACAATTATGATAACTGTAAAAAAAAACTAGTTGTCAAACTGACAGTTCCGTATATATTATTTATTACTTCATTCTAATTAATCGCGTTAATGAAAAAAAAACTTATATTTTAATTGTCAAACTGACAAAGTTTTTTTTTGACAATTATGACGCTTGTCAAAGTTTTAACTAAATTTTTAATTAGACCGCCGTTGACGTTTCATTGTGATTAATAAAATTACATTAATGAAAAACAAACAAAATTTACATTTTAATAGTCGATCTGACTGACAGCTACTTTTGACAGTTATGATAACTGTCAAAGTTTTTTGTGCAAAATATATTTTAATTGTCAAACTGATTTTTTTTTAAATCATAACAACCGTCAAAGTTCTAAACAGACTACTGATTAAGCCATTCTAATTAATCGCATTAATTTAAAAAAAAACTTATATTTTAATTGTCAAACTAACAAAATTTTCTTGACAATTATGACAGTTGTCAAAGTTTTGATAAAGTATTCTATATACTTAAACTGTTGATGACGTCATTCTAATTAATCGCGTTAATAAAAAAAAATCTTATATTTTCATTGTCAAACTAACTGACTAATTTTTTGACAATCATGACAGCTGTCAAAGTTCTATATAGACTATTGATTAAGTCATTCTAATTAGTCGCGTTAATAAAAAAATAGCTTATATTGTAATTGTCAAACTGACCAACAATGTTTTCTTAACAATTATGACGCCTGTCAAACTTGTAATGAAATTTTCTATTAGGCTGCTGATGACGTCTCATTGTGATTAACAATTACATCATTAAAAAAGAAAATTTATATTTTAATCGTCGCACTGATTGACAGCTACTTTTGACAGTTACGAAAACTGTCAAAGTTTTTTGTACATCATTAATGACGTAATCCTAATTGGTCACATTATTGAAAAGAAAACTTTGTTGATGACCTCTCACCATGATCAATCAAATTAATTAGAAAAACCTTTTATTTTAATAGTTAATAGTGTAATGACACCGACAGCTATTTTTGACAATTATGATAACTGTCAAAAAAAACTAGTTGTCAAACTGACAGTTCCGTATATATTATTTATTACTTCATTCTAATTAATCGCGTTAATGAAAAAAAAACTTATATTTTAATTGTCAAACTGACAAAGTTTTTTTTTGACAATTATGACGCTTGTCAAAGTTTTAACTAAATTTTTAATTAGACCGCCGTTGACGTTTCATTGTGATTAATAAAATTACATTAATGAAAAACAAACAAAATTTACATTTTAATAGTCGATCTGACTGACAGCTACTTTTGACAGTTATGATAACTGTCAAAGTTTTTTGTGCAAAATATATTTTAATTGTCAAACTGATTTTTTTTTAAATCATAACAACCGTCAAAGTTCTAAACAGACTACTGATTAAGCCATTCTAATTAATCGCATTAATTTAAAAAAAAACTTATATTTTAATTGTCAAACTAACAAAATTTTCTTGACAATTATGACAGTTGTCAAAGTTTTGATAAAGTATTCTATATACTTAAACTGTTGATGACGTCATTCTAATTAATCGCGTTAATAAAAAAAAATCTTATATTTTCATTGTCAAACTAACTGACTAATTTTTTAACAATCATGACAGTTCTCAAAGTTCTATATAGACTATTGATTAAGTCATTCTAATTAGTCGCGTTAATAAAAAAAAGTAGCTTATATTGTAATTGTCAAACTGACCAACAATGTTTTCTTGACACTTATGACGCCTGTCAAACTTGTAATGAAATTTTCTATTGGGCTGCTGATGACGTCTCATTGTGGTTAATAATTACGTTAATAAAAACAAAATTTGTATTTTAATAGTCGATCCGATTGACAGCTACTTTTGACAGTTACGAAAACTGTCAAAGTTTTTTGTACATCATTAATGACGTAGTCCTAATTGGTCACATTCTTAAAAAGAAAACTTTCTCAAACTCTGTGACAGTTGATTTTCTTGACAATTATCACAGCTGTCAAAGTTTCTATTGATGACGTCATTCTAATTGATCGCGTTAATAAAAAAAAAAACGTATATTTCAATTGTCAAACTGACCAACAATGTTTTCTTGACAATTATGACACTTGTCATAGTTGTTGAAGTTCGCTTCAATTAGAAGAAAAATCGTTTTCATCATGGAATTGAAATCGCGTTATTGTTTGCCATTTGAACAAAGGCAGTTTTCATTTTCGGGCAAGAGATTTTTGAATCATTTAACACCCACTTTGTGAGCGGATGATAAACGCGTACCAAATCGATTAGGTACGATTCACGGCCGTCAATAAATCATTGCAGACTCAATCAATTTGCGGGAAATAGTTAATTCGCGCCTTTCTATTTCCATCCAGGTCCAAATTGAATGAAATTGCGCCCGTCTCTGCGGCCTAATTAAAATTCCACGGGAGTGTGTAAGCGCGCGGTCATGTGACTGACGCGCGTGAATAACGTTCTGAGGTAATTTACACGATTAAAAATCCATAAATCGAGTCGCTAATTGTGTGTCTCTGACGCAAATGGGCCGGTGTGTCTTAGTTATTACGGCTGATATCAATATTATTGTTGAATTACAAGCACGAGAAAGAGGAATCTATTTTCCATCGACGACCGACGCTAATTGGACGGACGGAAACAAACAAACAAGAAAGAAAAAACGTTTTATGAAGTTATTTCGAAAGGCAAGAGACGAGCTAACAACGTGAGAGGACGTTTTAATTAATGCAAATTTCGAAATCGCCAAGTTTAATTAATTAATGAATTGGCAAAATGTAAATTTTGCGACTTTAGCGATTCGTCGACTTTCTCGACTTTTAGCTAAAGATCGTCTGCAACTGGAGGCTTAGAAAAGCTATATTTTCAAGTCGAAAGAAATCGAAGCGTATTATCAGTATCACAAAGAGCTATACATTATTACGCTTGAAAATCGAAAGTATAACTGTGGCCTTAGGAAAACTACAAGCTTAGAAAAGCTATATTTCGAAGCCTACAGTCATAAATAGTTATATATTTTCATGCTTTAAAATCGAAAGGCTAATTGTGGCCTTAGGGAAACTAGAAGCTTAGAAAAGCTATATTTTGATGCCCAACGCTATCGAAGCTTACAGTCATAAAAATTATATATTTTCATGTTTTAAAATCGAAAGGCCTTAGAAAAGCTACACACTTACAAAAGCTATATATTTTCACCCTTGAAAGTCGCTTGAAAGGAAAACCGCAGGAAGTCTACATTCTAAAGTCTGGAAAGACTAAACATATTTCTGAGTCCGGAGCAAGCAGCCATGCTTTCAAGAAGAGTTAAGATAAAATGTATTTGTAAACCTAAAGTCTTAGGAAAGCTATAAAGACGGAGAAGCTGTAATTTTAAGTCGAAGATTTTCTTATTTCAAGCGGCCATAAAAAGCTACATATACATTTCCAGGCTTGAAGATCGAAAAGTCAATTTTGGCCATAGGAAAGCTCGCACGTTTCTAAGTCGAACGATACAGGCACATCTTCAACAAGACCCAAGAAAAATTGTACTTTAAAAACCTGAAGACTTAGAAAAGGCTGTAGGTATATTTTTTTAAGACAGAGAAGCTACAATTTCAAGTGAAAGATTGTCTTAATCGGAAGACTTGGAGAAGCTATATCGAGGGCGTCATATCAGAAGGGCGTATCGGCATGGGATTATAATGGCGCTTACATTACATTACATTACATTAAGCGTTCATGACATAGTTATAAATTATTAAAAAAAACAAAAACATTATCGCCAATTGTTCAATCACTGCGAATTTGAATTTCCCGGCCGTTTCCGAATCGGCGCGAAATTCGAATTTCGAAAGCGCGCGAATTTCGAATTTCCCAGTCGCTCTTAAATGGGCGCGAAATTCGTATTTTAAGGGCGCGCTAATTTTGAGTTCTATTCGTTTCAACCGGCGCAACGCAAACTTGAAACTCGTTACACTAAATAACGATTAACAAACGAATAAGAAAAAAAAAAACGAAAGGGCCGTCGCCATCATTGAGGAGGTAACGAATTTTATTTAGCTTAAACGACCGAACGTTTCGAACCAGTTTGAATTTCCCGACCGTTTCTCATTTGGCGCGAAATTTGAATTTTTAAAAAGCGCGCCAAATTTGAATTCCATCCGTTTCTCTTCTACTGTCCTCGATATTGACGACAATATTTAAGACAAAATAAGAACAAATAAAAATGTGAAAAGTTTTGCTTTGAATCTTGTTTTACTAAACTGCAAACGAACGAACGAACAAATAAACAAAAGCACATCGCCGCTGTGCGCACTGACAAGAAACTCTTTTGTTCCAATAACCGAATGTTTTAATTTTCCCGCCGTTTTCGAATGGCGCGAAATTTGAATTTTGAAAGCGCGCGCATTTTGAACTCTATTCGTTTCAAACTGACGCGACGCAAACTAGAACCTCGTGAAACTACAGACAGCTGACTAATAAACGTACAATTAACAAAAGCGCGCCGCCATTATTTAGACGTTTATTCATAACGAGCGAATATTTGAATTTCCCGCCGTTTTTAAATTGGCGCGAAATTTGAACTTTAAAAGCGCGCTAACTTTGAATTCTATTCGCAGCTCCAACTAGAACGTTATAAAACAACAGACAGCAGACTAACAGATGAACGAATAACAAAAGCACATCGCCATATGTACAATTTGTAAAATTGTACAAGTAAATTAATATTTTAATTATTTGTGAGCTACTTGCTATGTTGAGTCGCAGAAGAGAAAACTTAGAGTCCTATCTCTGGCCGAGCAAACGAATTATTCATTTAACTTCTGAATCGAGAAAGCTTAAATGAATAATTCGTTCACTCAGTTAGAGATGGCGCTCTGGATTTTCTTGCAACTTATAGCGTTCTCGATTCACCTGCGCCGGTTGCACTCAGTGTATTTGCATCTTTTTTTAACCTCATGCAATGAGATAAGATGAACATACTTAGAGCGCCACCTTTGGCTGGATACATAAATTATTCATTCAAACTTTTTCAAATTTTTTAGCAAGAATTGACCAAAGTGGTCACTGAAGTTGACGAAAGTGGTCACTGAAGTTGAACGAAAGTGGTCACTGAAGTTGAACGAAAGTGGTCACTGAAGATGACCAAAGCGGTTACTGAATTGACGTAATTGGTCACTGAAGTTGACGAAAGTGGAGAGTCGGCCATTTTAATGCAAAAACGTGGTTTCTTTATCTTACATATTAAGCATATGGATTTCGGTATTGTATTTATTTAGCGACTGTAAACAAAGAGCGCTATCTCTGGCTGAGTGAACGAATTATATACGAATCTTCTTCAATTTTTAAGCAAGAATTTAAAATACTTCAAATTATAAATATTTAATTATTTGTGAATAACTTACTGTTATAGGTAAGTTATACAAAAAAAACTTAGAGCGCCATCTCTGCCTAACTAAACAAATTATTCGTTTAAACTTCAATTTTTGAGTCATAATTTAAAAGTGTATAATTTAAAAGTCCACGCTGACGTAGGGTTTGTGACGTCAGTGAGCCTGTGAGAGTGGTGGCCATCCCTGAAGGGAAATCTTACTAACAGGGTAAAAGCGCAGTCGAGGGTGAACGACACACTGTTCTCGGTCGCATGAGTGACCCCTTAGGGCACCGATGTAGCGGATTGTAACCCCTCTAAGGCTATTATGTAATTGTCACCACCCCTACGAGTCATTAAATTTGGATACCTGTCAAAGTTACGCACACAAATTTAAATCGTTCGACATCCACCCAAAAGACACTTTCAAAATGCTGAAAAACAAAAGAGAATGCAAAACGGATGTGTACCGTGACACTGCGCGACAGTGTCACACACATCTGGCAAACTTACATAAATTGAAACGTTTGACGACGAGATGGAAATACTGTCTGTGAAATAAGAGAATAGTGAATAGGGGCGTGTAAGTGTATGCTATTTAAAATAACGACAGACATCAAATTTGGACGTCTGTCAAACTTATACGATTTTGAAATGTTTGACACCAACAGTAATTTTGAAAATGTTGAAAAACGCGAGAATGCGGGACTGTAAACAAAGAGCGCTTAGAGCGCCATCTCTGCCTAACTAAACGAATTATTCGTTTAAACTTCAATTTTTGAGTGATAATTTAAAAGTGCATAATTTAAAACTCCACGCTGACGTAGGGCTTGTGACGTCAGTGAGTATGTGCATGTGGTGGCCATCCCTGAAGGGAAATCGTACTAACAGGGTAAAAGCGCAGCCGAGGGTGAACGACGTACTGTTCTCGGTCGCATGAGTGACCCCTTAGGGCACCGATGTAGCGGATTGTAAACCCCCCTAAGGTTATCATGTAATTTTCACCGATGGATCCATCGACATGAAAATTGACATGAAATTGAGAGCAAAGCTGGGAAAACTAAACAATTGAAAAATTAAATACACGCAAGCGCAACAATAAAATTAAATTCGTTCGTCGAAAATAATTAACGAAAATAGCGAATAATAGAATATCTCCTCTTCGGTGACGATCTCATCGGAGAATTCAACGTTGACTTTATTGATGACCTCATCAATACTTTCATCGGTGAAATCGTCCTGGCTTATAGATGAGTTGAATCGATTTTATAGATTGCATGTTAAAAAAAAAACTCGTCGTCTCTGTTATTTATTACAGTGCCGATTTACAAGGAAGAAGTCACAGGAGATAATTACACCGTTGACAGCTGAAACCGACAGATAATAAGTAAGCCGACAATGTCATCGACAAGTACATCGATGAGTCCGACTGATCTCATAGATTACACGTTTAGAAAAAACTTGTCATTGCTGCCGCTGTTTAGAGGAACTCTCAGAAATTGTTGCGAATCATCAAACACCTCACCAACCACATAAACATAAAACATTTCTTTTTCATACAATGAATATTTCGTATATACACAAACATAAATAAATTATAAATAAATTAATTAAACTGGACACATTTTTGACAGCTGTGAGCATGTGCATGTGGTGGCCATCCCTGAAGGGAAATCGTACTAACAGGGTAAAAGCGCAGCCGAGGGTGAACGACGTACTGTTCTCGGTCGCACGAGTGACCCCTTAGGGCCCCGATGTAGCGGATTGTAAGCCCCCCTAAGGTTATTATGTAATCGTCACCACCCCTACGTGTCAGGTGGAGGTGAAGTGGAAGAAAAAACGTAGAGCTAAGGCTAGGTGAATTTAAATTGCTAATCAATAATTAAAATGTTAGATTAATATTTTAATTATTTGTGAGTAAACGAAAATATTCATTATCGACTTACTTTCGAAAAGAAAAGTTGGAAAACTTCGCTCACATTCTGCTTGTTGTAATAAAAACGATCGCTTGCGGTAATCAACTTTATTAAATACAAAGAAAAACAATTCACATACTTAACCGACGAATCACAGTAGTTAGTCATAATTAAAGGAGACTGGAGTAAATCTAGAATTAAAATAATATCAACGATGTCTTTCACACATGAGAACATTTGTCTTACAACAATTACAACAATGACAGACGAGACAACAATAAATATCGCCTCTTAATAAAAAAATAAACTCTCTAAACGGTAATTAACTTTGACATACGTACGTATATTAAAAATTGCACTTGCTCGGAACACTAAGTGGATTTTAGTTTAGATAAATACTACGCGTAACGAAATACTGACAAATCAATTAGGAGTATTATTTTATTAATCATAATAAGGCCGCTCGTCACGTGACTAGAGACAATCTCGAACTCAATCCTTGCAGCTCTTGTAGCCCTTCTTCCAAACGGTGTCCTTCAAGTACGCCATCTGGTGGCCGTCCAACAAATCCTCGACGATATCGGAGAAGCCCAGCTCGCTGGCTATCCGGTACTTCGCGTGCACCGAGCTCAGCTTGTTCAGGATGGTCTTCATGTTCTTGACGAGGGTGGCGGAGATGGACTTGGTGGCAAGGAACTTTCTCGAAACGTCGTGCACTAGGGCTTCGGTCAGTGGAAACGCCGACAGGAAATTCGATAAATAAATCAGGTTGTCTTCGACCAGGCACCTTTCGAAGAGTACCAGCGCCCAGTCCACCTGGTAACCGTAGGCGTCGACTAGAATCGATGCTTGAGGGAAACTGAAAAGGAAAGAATTTTTTCGTTTAGGTACGTCGCACAAAATTCGTCGGTTTTAACTGCGAAAATTGGCCGCAAGATGTCGCCGACCTAAACTCAATTTTTGAGTCATAAATTAAAAGTGCATAATTAAAAAGTCCAGGGTTTGTGACGTCAGTGAGCATGTGCATGTGGTGGCCATCCCTGAAGGAAAATCGTACTAACAGGGTAAAAGCGCAGCCGAGGGTGAACGACGTACTGTTCTCGGTCGCACGAGTGACCCCTTAGGGCCCCGATGTAGCGGATTGTAAGCCCCCCTAAGGTTATTATGTAATTGGTATTATGGTTTTAACTGCGAAAATTGGCCGCAAAATGAAGCCGACCTAAACTGAAAAGAAATTAGAGGTTTTAAATATACGAGTAGTTGGCAACCCTTTAAATAAAACAACAGACGCTACTTAACGGTAATAATAATTATAATGGTAGATTATTTTTTCAATTAAAAAATGTCGCAGCACTTCACGTGGTTCGTTTATGTTATGAGCAGACTTGGAACATTTCGGAGCGTTGCTATGGTTACGCTGTACAAGGACCAATGCAATGCAAAGGCCATAGCAACGCTTGACTAAAGTGTCACAAAATGGCACGACGCACAGTGTTGCCAACAGTTGAGAATAAAAAAAACCTTCCGCTGAAACTTCGCATTTTTACACAGAGTTAGTGATATTGTGTGAAAGTCACTTGATCCAAATTTTAAGTTGGTAACACTGAGGGGTAGGTACAAAGTTACCGCGCGCGCGATTTCTAAACCGATCCGAGCAAAAGACAGAACGACAATTGCGCATCGAAAAGCACGAGATTTTATACAAAAAAAAAAAACAAACGGAACACAAACGACTCTCGTCGAATGACAGATGTAAACAGAGTGCGACTATACTCGTACGACATGCAAACTACACAACGTATTTCTTTCTTCCTTCCTCGATGAATCTAGCGATGAATTCGTCGATGAGTTCACCGATGACACTTCGTGCAAACACCCCCAAAAAAATTATTAAATGAAGTGTCACTTTGACAGGTGTCAAATAAATGTCGGCGGAGAGAATGCGATTAAATTAAATGTTTGATGAAAGATGGCTCTGGTAAATTGAATCACACAAAGATTACCAAAAAAATTATTAAATGGACTGTGAGTTTTTGACAGGTGTCAAATAAGTGTGGGCGGAGAGAAAGCGATTAAATAAAATTTTTGATAATGGCTGACTATGATAAACAGACACGGAGTTTTTTTTTTGAATTATTCGTGCAAACAACTCCAAAGAAATTATTAAATGAACTGTCAGTTTGACAGGTGTCAAATAAATGTCGGCGGAGAGAATGTGATTAAATTAAATGTTTGATGAAAGATGGCTATAGTAAATTGAATCATACAAAGATTACCAAAAAAAAATTATTAAATGAACTGTGAGTTTGACAGGTGTCAAATAAATGTGGGCGAAAAAAATTATTAAATAAAATTTTTGATAATGGCTGACAAGATAAACAGAATTTTTGAATGATTCGTGCAAACACCCCCAAAGAAATTATTAAAAGAACCATCAGTTTGACAGGTGTCAAATAAATATCGGGGGAGAGAATGCGATTAAATTAAATGTTTGATGAAAGATGGCTCTGGTAAATTGAATCACACAAAGATTACCAAAAAAATTATTAAATGAACTGTGAGTTTGACAGGTGTCAAATAAGTGTGGGCGGAAAGAAAGTGATTAAATAAAAAAATTTATAACGGATGACTATGGTAAACAGATAACGGCGTTTTTGAGTGATTCGGGCAAACACCCCCAAAGAAATTATTAAATGAACTGTCAGTTCGACAGGTGTCAAATAAATGTCGGCGGCTAGAATGAGATTAAATTAAATGTTTGATAAAGGATGGCTATGGTAAATTGAATCACACGAAGATTACCAAAAAAATTATTAAATGAACTGTGAGTTTGACAGGTGTCAAATAAGCGTTGGCGAACAGAATGTGATAAAATAAAATTTTTGATTTTAGATAATTGTAGTAAGCCGATGCAGCGCCTTTACTTGATTCGTGCAAACGTCATCAAATAAATTATTAAATGAACTGTCAGTTTGACAGGTGTCAAATAAGTGATGGCAAAGAGAACGGGATTAAATAAGACTTTTGAAAATGAATGACAGTAGTACGCCTATGCGACGTCTCTGCTTGATTCGTGCAAACATCATCAAAAAAATTATTAAATGAACTATGAATATGACATGTGTCAAATAAGTGTTGACGGAGAGAAAGTGATTAAATAAAAATTTTGATAACGCATGACTGTAGTAAACCGACGCAGCATTTTAACTGATTTATGCAAACACCACCAAAGAAATGATTAAATGGACTGCCAGTTTGACATGTGTCAAATAAATATCGGCGGAGAGAATGTGATTCAATTAAATTTTCGGTAACGGATGGCCGTGGCTCAATCAGAAGACTTGGTAAAGCTATATATATATCTTCATGCTTGAAGTTCGAAAAGCTATTTATGGCCTTGGGAAAGCACATTTCTAAGCCTGGGTTGAATTATTAAAGAAAAAAAAGTTCATTGACGAATCGTTGCGGTGGATTCATCGATGAATCTAGCGATGAATTCGTCGATGAGTTCACCGATGACACAAGTTCATTGACGAATCGTTGCGGTGGATTCATCGATGAATCCGACTACGTAAAATTGAGTAATTCATTTGAAAAAAAAAAAAAATTAATTCGAATAAATTTCTTAAGAAAAACTATAAAAAACAAATGACGATCGGTAATTGAAGTAAAAAAAGAATTTAGAAAACTCAAACTGGACTCCATACATTTTTGACAGCTGTCACGTACAGACTCATATATTTTTGACAGCTGTCACGTACTGACGTCTCAAATGTTTTTAAAACCTGTCCGAAGAATTTAGTAATTTACTTTCTTCCTCGATGAATCTAGCGATGAATTCGTCGACGAGTTCACCGATGACACAAGTTCATTGACGAATCGTTGCGGTGGATTCATCGATGAATCCGACTACGTAAAATTGAGTAATTCATTTGAAAAAAAAAATTAATTCGAATAAATTTCTTAAGAAAAACTATAAAAAACAAATGACGATCGGTGATTAAAGTAAAAAAGAATTTAGAAAACTGGACATCATATATTTTTGACAGCTGTCACGTACAGACATATATTTTTGACAGCTGTCACGTACTGACGTCCCAAATGTTTTTAAAACCTGTCCGAAGAATTTAGTTTGTTTTTTTTTTTAACAACGGACAAGAATCTGCTTCGAACCAATGGATGACTCCGGCGATTAATTCACCGGTGAAATCCATCGATGTAAAATCTTGAAAAGAAAAAGTTGAAAATTTCAATAAATATAATGGAATCGACAAACAAATGACGATCGATCCGTTTGAAAAAATAAAATAAACGAAAAAAAAATAAACGAAAAACTGGACACATATTCTTGACAGCTGTCACGTACAGAAATTTCGAACAATCTTCAAAAACCTGTAATCGCATCTTTCTCACTCACGTTCTTTAAACAACACATTTTGCGTCTCGCTCACCAGTTTTAAGAAGTCTCGTGTTTACATTATTACCATGACAACGGACGCGCTTTTCTCATCACGCACATCAACAAACAATTTAAAAAAAATTCTAACCAGACACTATCTTTGACAGCCGTCACGTATAGCGAGACATGTTGACTTTTCATTTATTTTTAAAACCTGTCTTTTTCAACAACTTCCAACTGACGACCTCGGCGATTAATTCACCGATGAAATCCATCGGCGTTAAATTGGCTTGACATCTTGAAAAGCAAAATTAATGAAATGAAAATTGTAGAACAAATGGCGATCGATTATTTCAGGAAAATAAAGTAAGAAGGAACGAACAATTCCAAAAAAAAAATCCACCTTCACTCTTGGACATATATTTTTGACAGCTGTCACGTACAGCCGAATGTTGACATTTCAAGCGCTTTTCACATCCCGCTTGCGGGCAGGATTTGAAAAGTGTGCCCGTTGTCATGGAAACAATGTAAAGACAAGACTTCTTAAAACTGGTGAGCGAGACGCAAAATATGTTGTTAAAGATTGTGAGTGAGAAAGATGCGATTACACGCCCGAGATGCTTTCGGCGGTGTCGTTTCTGAACGCAACCCGGCGATTCATTCACCGATGACATCCGCGTAAAATTGACATGACACCTCGTGAAGAAAAATGGAAAATTTCAATAATAAAACGAACGTGAAAAATAATGAAAGCCGTGGAACAAATGACGATCGATTCACCAGAAAGAAAGAACAAACAATTAAAAAAAAATTCTAACCAGACACTATCTTTGACAGCTGTCACGTATAGCGAGACGTGTTGACATTTCATTTATTTTTAAAACCTGTCTTTTTCAACAGATTCCAACTGATGACCTCGGCGATTAATTCTCCGGTGGAATCCATCGGCGTTAAATTGGCTCGACATCTTGAAAAGCAAAATTAATGAAATGAAAATCGTAGAACAAATGGCGATCGATTATTTCAGGAAAATAAAGTAAGAAGGAACGAACAATTCCAAAAAAAAAATCCACCTGCACTCCTGGAACACTTAACGTTTCGCAGTCGTTCGACAGCTTCGAACGACTGCGAAACGTTAAGTGTTTGTGCGTCATTTAGTGTCCGTTTAAAAGAGTTTGTGATACAATTTCCATCGGACAAGAACCAGCTTTAATAATAAATATTACGTTTGTGATTCACATTTTACCGCGGATTGTCGCGTAAAGGGTACAGAACGTGGATTAGTTACAACTGCTTCACCCTCACTAAATATACCAGGTAAGAATATTTAAATATAATATTGGCTTTTCTTCTTTTAATCACAAGTGAAATGAGTAGCAAAGTCTATAATTACATAAGTACCTGCTGCACAGTAGAGTATTTACTCCAAAAGTCGAATATAAATATTAATTAGTTAAGTAATTTAAAGAAAATGTTATTTCTGGTTCTTCAAAATTGTTTTCTTGTTTTAAAGTGTCCTAAAGCAGTAGGCATGCACCTTCTAAATGAAATTAGTAAAAGTAATTGTGTTCGCCAGCTAGATTGGGTAAATATTCTTATAATATTTTTATAATATCTTGTACTTAATTGACTTCTCAGATTTTTCTGAAGAAATTACAAAAAGTTCCGAAACTAATATACTACTAGAACCCTAACAGTTAACTAGAACAGTTAATAACAATGCAAGACTTGGATGACACCGTTGTAGACAACACATTAGGACTTCCAGAAAAAAAACAGAGAATGGATTCATTTATCAGTATTCACGCAGCCCCAGATATTGCAACAAGGAAACTGAAAATTAGTGATGGACGTTCAACTACAAAAAGTAAAATAAAAGTTACCACAACATCTAAAGGTAAATAAATACATATTATTCTGAATGCTTAAAGTGCAATGTTTAGCTAATGTTTAGAATCCTATATTGCAATGAAAAACATATTAAATTAAGTAAGAACATCTGATTTTTGTAGCGCACTTTTTAATGTGAAGTAAATGATAAGTCTGGCTACAATTGTTGAGGAATTTTATTTTTTTGTTCAAAATTTTTAAAATGTCCTTATAGGACGAAACCGCGGTCGTGTACAAAATAATAAAATTCCTCAACAATTGTAGCCAGACTTATCATTTACTTCACATTAAACATATTAAAGTTTGAAATGATAAATTTGAATACTAACTCTTCGTCTTCTGTGTTACATTACTCTTAAATTAATTTTTCTATTTTGTATGATGATGTTTTAGATATTCATAGACGATTTACTCTGTTACAACAAGTGAATGTTACGAGATCAGTTGATTTAACACCACAAGCCAGAAAGTTTTATAAAACATTGTCATCATGGAGGAAGAAAATGGGATCTATGCAAAAGAAAGATTATCCAATTGCGAAAAATTTGTTAACAGTTCAGAATTTCCAAAGTTGTTACAATATGTGAACAATCCTACTTACAGCTTTATTATATCTCAAGTTCGAAATCAACATAAGAAAGCTTTAGCTAGGAGGTATATGTTAAAAGAAAAGATCTTCGCTTTGACACTTTTTAAAACTAGCGGTAAAGCATACCGCTTGCTCAGTAAAATATTTGTTTTGCCATCTACCAAAACATTATTAGAAATTTTGAAAAAGGTTCCATTAAGACCTGGACTGAATCCACACGTTTTTCGGTCTCTCCAGAGAAGCACTTCACAATTATGCAATGACCAAGAGAAAGTGAGCATTTTGATGTTTGATGAGATATCTCTTGATGCAAGTGTACATTACCATCAAGGCGAAGATGTGATTGTTGGAATTGAAGATTATGGAGATGAAAGACGTGCAGAATTGCTTGATTATGCGAATGTATTTCTTTTAAAGGTAACAATGCATACTAATATATTTATCATATTATTCTACCAATGTATTTTTTTACATAGAGGCTCTACAGGCAATGGAAACAGCCAATCTGCTTTACATGCAGTAGCGGGCCCATCAAGGCAGTGAAACTAAAAACTTTCATCAACGCAAGTATTACAGAATGTCAAAAAATAGGTTTGCAAGTTATCGCGACAGTTTGTGATGAGGGCTCAGCAAACCAGGCAGTTGTTAAATCGTTACTGCAAGAAACGCAACAGATATTTATGAGAAAGAAAATTGACACTCCACCTTTTGGATTCATAGTTGGAGACCAGGAAGTTGTACCTATATTTGACATTCCGCACATAATGAAAGGCATTCGTAATAATATGCTCAATAAAGACCTTCATTTTATTTTAAATGGCAATAGCAAGACTGCAAAATAGTCTCACATAGAACAATTTTATTTTTTAGATTCTTCAGAGCCGACATTACGGCTTTGTAACAAACTCACAGACACTCATGTCATCAAAGAAAAGATAAATAAAATGAAGGTGAGAAATTGCACCCAAGTATTCAGTCACACCGTTGGTGCTTTGATGTAATATACTATTACATCTCTTTTCAATGTTTCCTTTTTAATTTTAGTTTACACAAGCAATAAATAATTAGTTGTTCTCATATATGTATACATTATTTTCTAGATACTAAAGACAACTACAGTTTACCGTCCGATGCTGAAGACACAGCTGACCTAATTTTGTTCCTAGACAAACTATTCGATAGTTTAAATGTAACTAGGATATCAAAGGCCGAAGTAAAACCTCTCAAGAGACCTGTAACCAAAAGCTCTGAACATGAAAATTTTTGGAGAAATGCCCTGCCAACTGTTGAAACAATGAAATTCTTTTGCCCAAAAAAGAACAGATTTGTTTACACTCCATCACTGCAAAACTTAATTTTTTCTATAAAAGGATTTATATATTTAAGGCATGAATTATTAAATAAGAGAAATTTTAAATACATATTAACAGGAGCATGTAATCAAGATCCTTTGGAAAATTTATTTGGATACATAAGAAGCTATGGAGTTCGTAATGTTAACCCAACAGTACCTCAATTAAAACTTTAATTGTAAATAATTTTATGGCTAAGCATTCACCAGGTTATAACTGTAAGCAAGATGTATGTACGGGTGCTTTGGACAATTTACAAAGTTTCTTAACTGCGCAAATTATACCGCAAGTACAACCTTCTTATGAAGAACCTAATGTATCTGATTTGCCCTGTAATTTATCACTGACAGGGCAGACAAAAATTGCAAGATGGAAAACATGTAAAAGTTGTACTGACTGCATGAACAGCTTAACTTCTGTAGTTTGTTCTGATTCAGAGTGTGATTTTATACAAGCTAGAGAGCATGAAGGAGCAAATTTAACAAGACCTAATAATTGAATTTTTTAGTCTCACAATGCTTATCTTCTTTATTTTATTTGATTCCCAGGGTTTGTAATTCAAAAAAAATTTCAAAATTATTAGAAAACAAAACACCTTAAAACAAAAATTCAATTTTATACCTATGAATAATTGTTCTAAAAATTACAATCTTGGAGATCAGATCTGTAATGTAATTGTTAGGTGTAGTATATATTGGTGGTGCAGAAGTGTAAATAAAATTGTAAAAGGCAAAGATCAAAAATTTATAAAATATTTATGTAGTAATCCTGCTGTTGTAGATCCAATCAAAATGCATGCGTATAGAAAGTATCAATCAAAACGAAAATATGTACATAAATAATTCCCACTAAAAATTTGTTGTGTTCAATTTTAGTGTGTAAGGTATTAAAAATATTTAAACGAAAAGAGCGGTGAGATTTGTAAATATTTAGGTCTGGCCTTTTCGCTTGATAATTAAGCTTCGTTTGTAAGTATTTTTGTTTGGATTTTCAATAATGCAAGCATTAATATAGAAATGAAGCTTATTACAGTGTTAAGTGAAAAGCCAAACCTAAATATGAATCTGGCAAGCTTTAGTTAAAATTTTTTGAATTTCCCACCTGAATATATATATATATATATACATTTATAATCCAAGTCGAGATCCGGATAAAACTTGGACAACCTGAGATCCCCCATAGGGATTTTATTTTTCAGAGTATATTTCATGTCAATAGCCTATAAATGGTGACTCAAAGCGTTACTGCCACAGAGGGGTAAAAAAATTCAGAGTACATTTTTCTGTGATAAACATTGACTAACATGAGATCCATTAGAAAAACATGCACAGACGAGATCCGTTAGTGTATAATATGATATTTATGAGATAAGATGAGATCCTTCGGTGTTGCCAAATGTAACATAACCTTAAACTATATATTTCCGTGCGTTCACTCAATAGTTAATAAATTGCATGTATTTCCAGCTGTCAATGTGAATTTGTAAGCCCCAAATAAATTATTGCAAATGTTTTTGGCTATAGTGGAGCAAACTAATAGCATTTTTACGTTATTAACTAGTGAATAAAGTGGTTTTTGTGTCAATTGGAAGTTTCGTTTCATTAAAAAAAAAATTCCAGTTGTGAATGTGAATTTGTAAGCCTCAAATAAATTATTGCAAATGTTTTTGGCTATACTTGAGCAAACTAGCAGCATTTTTACATTATTATCTAGTGAATAAAGTGGTTTTCGTGCCAATTGGAAGTTTCGTTTCATTAAAAAAAAAATTCCAGTTGTGAATGTGAATTTGTAAGCCTCAAATAAATTATTGCAAATGTTTTTCGCTGTAGTGGAATAAACTGATATTAATTTTACATTATAATCTAGTGAATAAAGGGATTTTCATATCACCTCAGTGTGGATTTGTAAGCTCCAAATAAATGATTGCAAAAGTTTTAGGCTATAGTGGAGCAATCTAATAGGTACCATTTTTATATTACTATCTAGTGGATAAAGTGATTCTCGTCTGAATTGAAAGTTTCGTTATATTTAAAAAAGTCCAGCGATTAAATGTGAATTTGTAAGCTTTAAATAAATGATTGCAAAATTGTTCTCTGTTATACCAGGTGTCCCACGTCATGTGTTCATCTTTAAAGAATTTTAATTTTTTAATCGATTTACATGAAATTTGGAAGGGATTAAACACAAGAATGAATTTTTCGACATAGTATTGAGCGCAGTAGAACTTCCGGTTTCGCCGGAAGTGATGTCAACTTTTGTATTTTAAATAGAGTACCTTACCTATACAGGGATATCCACATAAACCGTTCGTTAAAAGTTTTCAAGGTTGCAGTTCACGTAGATATTTGAAATTTAAGGAGCAAGGGTTTTCCGTGGAGATCTCTTTAAATAAAATTGTCTTTGTACCACTTCTGGTTGTACCGGAAGTCGCTATCAACTCGCTTATTTTAAATGGAATGCTATATTTTTTATCACGTTTTTGAATTCTATATGTAAAAATATGTTAAGTTGCAATACATTTCCCTATCTCTAAAATGCATCATTTTTGAGATATTTTGAATTTTCTTAGAAATTTGGATTCTGTAATCTGATTTTCAAAAAATTATAACACAGCTATGATTGAAGCAATTTTATTTGTAATAGCTGATATTGTAGTTGAAGCTTTAAGGTTCTTGGAAATTCCATAATCATAATCTATTAAGCTACAGGGTGTCTAAAACGCACCGCTCCCCTCGAAGATATTCAAACACAGAAAAATACTGTTTTTCAAATGGAACGACCAATATTTTAATACGCCATCGTATGTGGAATTAAATGCTGTGTCGAACTATACTAGCATTCCCTATACCTAACTTTAATAGTTTTCAGTTATAAGATATTTTTGGTTTAATACATAAAAATTTACATTTATTAGGTTAAATATTTCTAATTTTGTTGATATAGTTATGAAAACAACAAACAATTTCATTTAACGTTTCCTGTTACTACAAATTTTAAGCAAAAGCAAAAAAAAGTTGAGAATCAAAATCAAAATTATTCAAACGCTGATATTTTAAATTCATGAAGAATGATCTACAATTGTTCAGAGCAGAGAATGTGTGTTCAATCAAATGTACCCCTCTTGTCTCCTATGAATAAAACACAGTTTGGAAAGTTTGAACCTAACTTTATACAATTGGAAAAAATAAAATGTACGAAGATCAGTAACAAATAACGAAGATAATTACACAATGGTTTTAAAATACTTTCACGCTAATCCAGAGAATTGCAAACTAGCAGCTACTTTATTCTTCAATTTAAAGTAATGAAATTCATACTTTTTCGTTTTATAAGATCACAAGCGTCCTAAGAGACATATTTTATTGAAACCACTAAATTCTTGACTATTGACCACTAGAATTCCATTTTTCATCTAAAATGGACATGTCATGTTTTCTAGAACGCTCCTCAAATTAATACAAATGTTTTCTGTTATATTCAAGTAACTACTACAATTTCTATATGACAATAAAGTGTAAATTTATTTCAGGTTTACAAATTTAAATTTGACAGCTACTTTTTCTTTTTTAATCTAAGGATATTCCCAATCGACACAGATATTTATTTTATTGTTATGCAAAAATGATGATAGTTTACCCCACTGTAACAGAAAACATTTGAAATAAATTTATTTGAGGCTTACAGATTCATTTTTATTATAACGAAATTTGACACCAGAACCTTCATTGTTATGTAAAAGTTAAAAAAATACCCCACTGTAGCAGAAAACATTCGCAATAACTTATGTGATGTTTACAATTCCACATTTGACAGTTGGAGATTTTTTAAATCTAACCAAATTGATACGAAAGCCTTTTTATTCACTTTATTGTAAAATAATCTATTTGAGGCTTACAGATTTACATTATTTTGACAACTTGTTTTTTTTCCATTTAACGAAACTTTACATTGACACTAAAACCTCTTTATTCACTTCACTGTTATGTAAAAATGATGACGGTTTACCCCACTGTAACAGAAAACATTTGCAATGATTTATTTGAGACTTGCAGATTCACATTTGACAGTTGTCTCTTTTTAATATAACGAAACTTTCCATTGACACGAAAGCCTTCATGTAAAAATTAAAAAAATACCCCACTGTGGCAGAAAACTTCCGCCATAATTCATTTGAAGTTTACAAATTCACTTCACAGTTGGAAATTTTTTTAATCAAACGAGATTGACACCAAAGCCTTTTTCTTCACTTCATTGTAAAATAATTTATTTCAGGCTTACAGATTTACATTATTTTGACAACTTGTTTTTTTTTTTTTTTCTCATTTAAGGAAACTTTCCATTGACACTAAAACCTCTTTATTCACTTCATTATTATGTAAAAATGTGATAGTTTATCCCACTGTAATAGAAAACATTTGCAATAGTGTATTTGAGGCTTACAGATTCACATTTGACTGTTGCTTCTTTTTTAATATAACGAAATTTTCCATTGACAGGAATGCCGTCATTGTTAATATAAAAATAAAAAAAAATACCCCACTGCAGCAGATAACAGTTGCAATAATTTATTTAAAATTTACAAATTCACATTTGATAGATGGAATTAATTTTATTGTAACGAAACTGAAAATCTCCTCTCTACTCACTTTATTTCTGTGTAAAATCGATAATAGTTTATTGTAAACTATTTACATTAAAATGTACTGCTATCAGATAGTGATTATAAATGTCTCTAGACGGTATTTTGCAGTGTCAAATCAAGCAAACTACAATTCCTAAAAACTCAGAAAGTGTTTCGTCTCAAATCTCATACTGAATTGAAATAATTGTAAAATTTACGAAAAGCTCACATAAAATCATTATTAAGTAGAAAAATAGAGTTATAAACGTTTCACGTGACGATGTTTAAGCTGTGCGTTAAAAGATTATAAACAAATTATTCTACACAATTTCATCGAACAAAGAGTCTAGTTTAATTAAAAACGTATAATTCTTTCATGTTAGAAATTTTACTGTAAAGCCGAGCTCTGCTGTGTTGCCAGATTGTCGGATCTCACTTAGGTTAGAAACTATGTACGTGTATACTTGGCTCACATGCGCCCTCTGCATAACTAATTGTGAACTACTGGTGTATAAAACTGCAAAGAAACCGGCAAAACGAGATCCGGGATAAAATTTGAATTTGAGCTCTTTAGTACCAACAAAGTCGGTTATAACCCGATATACACGCTAAGAAAGGTGAGATCCGATTTCGGATCTCGCCTTTCCAAAAGGATCTCATCTTGCCCAACTTTTATCGCGAAATGATCTCAGGTTTCCTCTTTTTAAATCTATATATATATATATATATTAATAATAATAGCAATTTATTGGTGAACAGTTTCCTGTTTTTTTAATAGATTTAATTCAGCCCGCAATCGTTACGAGGGCGCTGAAACTAATACTTCGTTCATAGTATAGTGCCTTCTCTCTTATATATTTATATCCTTTTTCTATGCAGTTACACTCGAGCGACGCTACCGTGCAGATTACATCAGTGTTACCAACCATGTATTTAGATTAAAGATTTAATATCCCCTTGACGTAAACAAATTAAGGAAACGAAAAATCCGCCCTAAAATCCTGCACTTTGTAGAATAATAAAAGTGTGACTAATAAAGTTAGTACCGAAGAAGTAAGCAAACTAATACCTCAGCTCTGACGTAATCAAAGTCGCAATCTGGGGGTGCGACAGATTCAAGAGGCACTTGGAGGTCGCGTTGCCCGGAAGATCCTTCAGGAGCGACAGCTGCAAGGCCAACAGCTCGGCCTGTTTGGCCGCGTTCATCGCCTGCGTCAGCTTCTCCCCGTACAAATGATACTCGGCCGCATGCTTATAATTCGACATAACCTAAAACAACACTTTTCAATCAATCAACAAAACGAGCCGGGGGAATCGCCCCCCCCCCCCTCCACCCACCTTATGCAACAGTCGTTTCGTGTCGTCGTTATTCCTCAGCAAGACGAACGCCTCGCCGTCCAAGTTGAGCTTGTCGTTCTGCATGTCGAGCCTGGCCAAGGTGATCATCCTCTGCACGATCGTCTCCACCTCCTGCTCCCACAGCAGGGCGATTTCGGAGAACAGAAAGAAATGCAACGCGACTATCTTGTACAGCTCGAGGTCGTCGGGGCAGAACTTCTTCAGGTACTCGAGGAGGGCGAGCTTCAAGCCGGCGTCCTTGCGGCTGCCCCTGCGCAGCAGCAGCTCGAACTGCCCGTTCACCCTGAGTATCTGGAAGACGTAGTTCATCTCGGAGTAGCGGGCGATGCCCGTCAGGAGCCTCACGATGAGCTTCCAGTCCTGCGAGCCGATCAGCTGGGAGGTGATCGCCTGGCACTTCTTTAGGACGATCGAAATTCCCTCCATGTTGCAGTCGGCCGTGAAGCAGTCGTGCGATCGTATCAGGAGCTCGATGACGAGCACCAGGACGTTCAGGTTGAACCCGGCGGCGGCGGCGGCTTCGCTCTGGGCCTTGTAGAGGGAGCTCGCGCGCGAGTACAGCTTCAGGCCGAGGATGGTGCAGTTGTCGGGGAATAACCGCAGGACCAAGTTGAAGTCGGCGTCCACGTTCATGTCCCAGAGGAAACAAATGTCGATCTTGCTCTTCGAGTATTCCATCGCCGCCTTTACGATTTCATCGCAGATAAAATCTGCAACCTGAAATTAACCATAATCAATTTCGACAACTTTGTCGGAACAGACCTATAATAAATAGGGGAATTACAGATTTGTCTCACCTCGTCCTTGGAGAGGTTGTAGACGAAGACGAAGTCGCTCACGACCTGCAGCTTGTTGTCGCAGTCGTTCAGGAGCGCCTCCTGCACCATTTCGATCGGCCTCTCGTTCCTCAGGACCTCCTGGTATTTCCTCTGGACGTTGACGCTTATCCTGTAGGTCATCAGGAGTTTGAGGGCGACCTGCCCTCCGTTCTTTAAGTTCTCTATTAGGATCTCGAGGAGGGCGAGGGTGTCGTGAACCGGGGTGACGATGTTGTCGGCGAAGTGCAGGTAGAACGAGGAGGTGCTCGGGCTTTGCGTAACTGTTAACAATTAAGTTTGAATTTCCCGCCGATCGGTTCCGAAATAATTAAAGATCGCCGCCGCGATAGTAGGTCGGTCGCGGCCGCAGCCGTCGGTATGAATAATCAAATGCCTTCCAGATAAGCTTTAAGAAGCTTGTGGCTAGGTGTAAGAAAAATCATTAAATTCAAATTTCCCGCCAAATAATTGAATTTCCTTGTTAAATAATGTGTTTCTTGTGATTTTCGATTTTGTCCTGGGGCGGGCATAATTTTAAAATAACGCCCTCGGGTATTACTTCGATGCTAACGCGTCTTAAAGTTGAGCCATTATTGTGTTATACTTATAATTAAAAAAATAATTAAATTAAAGAAAATTGCGGTTCGTATATTTACTCCGAGATGGCGCCGTATACCGCGCCGAATGAATTTAAATTTCCCGCGCAGAAAAATCTTCGCGTGAGATTTCGAGGTAAACCCGAGATGGCGCTTCAAACAGAAAATCGACTTGAAAGTTAATAAAACTGTTGAAACATTAAACGAAATTGATTTAAAAACGTTTTCCACGCCTTAATTATACAGTCACCAAATAAATACAGTACCGCAATCCATATGCTTAATGTGTAAGATAAAGAAACCACGTGTTTGCGCACTAAAATGGCCGACTTTCCACTTTCGTCAACTTCAATGACCACTTTCGTCAACTTCAATTACCGCTTTCGTCGATTCAGTGACCACTTTGGCCAACTCCAGTGACCACTTCGGTCAACTTCAGTGACCACTTTGGTCAACTCCAATGGCCACTTTGGTCAACATAGCCATTAGAATAGTATTATAAAATTCGTTGAAGATTTCGTCGACATCACAACTCCTGTCAAAATTAAACACAACTGAATTGAGATGTTCCCTTAGATCAGTTAGACAGCTGGAAGATAGGTTCAATCGAAAGCAGGGTCCAATCCTCGATGTATCTTGAGTTGGGCGAATTGGTAAGCTAAAATTAGCTAGGTGATCGGCTATGTTGGCTTGCAGCAACGAGATCTGAGTTATGCTCATTTGTTATAATGTAGTCGATTTTGGACGATGAAAGTAGATTTGTTTTGTATTGAGAATATTCTCTCTTGTAGGTGCATTGGAAGTACAGCTTAGTCCAAAGCTGGTAAGTGTATCTTCAAGTATTTGTTTATGAATACCATTACTTAGGTAGTTAATATTAAAGTCGGCACATAATACCAGTTCTGGGCTGAAGGCCCTACAGTAGGAAATGGTCTGAGTAAACCGAGATAAGTAGGTATCAAAGCAAGTTATTAATAACGAGCGTCTAAATAAAAACCTGGCCAAGTTGGTTGTGATTGAGAATTTGTCCATTGCATTTACATAGCAGAATTATTAAATGTAGCCTACTTGACCAAGTTTTTATAGACACTTGTTATTTATGTTCAGTATGACACTGATGGTCCTATTGTACCAAAACACATACATTTGTGCAATATATTCATGTGAAATTACTTTCGAATAACAAAGTATTCAAAATTTAAAATTTAATTGAATTATTATAGGTCTCACAGGTCTTTGTATGCTTCTAAGACGACTAGCATATCCAAATCGTCTAAGTGATCTACAATTGTTATTTGGGCATTCTCCGCAAGCCATATCTCTAATTGTAAATAGAGTACTAGACATAATTTGCCATAACCATGGTCACTTATTATCGGATCTTGAACAGGTGCAGTGGTTAGACCAGCAAAGGATTGAACTGTATGCACAAGTTAGTTAAATAAAATACTATAGAAATAGGGAAAAAATTAATTTATTGTTTAGACTGTTCGAGATAAGGGAGGAGCTGTTCTTAACTGCTGGGGTTTTGTAAACCATCTATTCAGCAAGAAAATTACT
This sequence comes from Dorcus parallelipipedus, assembly GCA_958336345.1. NCBI lineage: Eukaryota > Metazoa > Arthropoda > Insecta > Coleoptera > Lucanidae > Dorcus > Dorcus parallelipipedus. Next base: position 47,992,623 of record OY284479.1, read on the forward strand.
ACTCAGGTCACAAATGGTTTCATTGCGTTAAATATCAATCAGTCTCATGTCCTGATGGGATCATTGTTAGCTTAAAGGGAGGCTGGCCTGGAAGAAGGCATGATGCAGCTATATTTGCTGAATCCAATCTTTATCAGGAACTAGAGAGGGTAGCAGTATTTGCAAATGGAAATAAATATGTTCTATATGGGGATCAAGCCTATGGAATTAGAGAATTGCTTTTAACGCCATATCCCAGGAGAATAAATATGGAACCACATCATCAGCAATTTAACAATTCGATGAAATTACTAAGACTAACTGTTGAATGGGGTTTTCAAAAAACTGTATCAGAATTTGCATTCTTGGATTTAAAAAAAAATCAAAAGCTTCTGCTCCAAGATGTGGAATCAATGTATAAAGTGGGAGTGTTACTGACCAACTGCCATACCACTTTGTATGGCAGTCAAACCGCTCATTACTTTAATATTAACCCACCAGAGCTTGAAATTTATATTGGATAATGAAACTATATTATTGGTTTGTAATATAATCATATTTTAATAAATTTACGTTTAGAGATTATGAAAATTTATTTAATTGTATTTCCCCATCTAAAACACAATGCCCTCATAGAAAAGAAAACCAGTTGTACTTTCTAAAAATATTTACAGTGTCTCATATTGTTTTAATCGACCCATTAATGATTCTATCAATTGTTGTTGAATTTCTATAACTTTGGAACTATGATTCCTTTCCAACAACTCTTGTTTGAATTTTAATTTTTCCATTTCCAACCTTTCTTTTCCTTCTGCTATCTCGACTTCTTGGCGGTGTTCTTCCAGTTTTATTCGCCTTTCTTCTAAATTAAGTTTTCTTTCTTCTAAATCTAGCTGTCTACATTTTATGGAGCGTTCTTTATCTTCTTTCTGCTAAAGATAATCTAATGCGCTTCTTCTTAAAAGACCACCCTTATTAGTTCTTGTTTGTTTTGGACCTATAATAAGTATTAATTCTTTTTACAATTAAAACCAAGAACTTTCCATAAGAAATGTATAATTTTATGAACTCATTTAGGGCCGATTATACAATTACGGTTTAACTTTAAGCTTCACTTTATTTCTATGCTTACCATTGTCTTTACAATTGTTGCTATGGCAGTAAAGACGAGCTTAAAGTTAAACCATGATTGTACAATTGGGCCTTAAGAGTTTTGCATTTCTGAGGCTGGGTTTCTCAGTCCTAGTTTAACTTTAAACTCCTGTTTATTCTCATGGTAGCAATTATAAAAACAATTGTACTTATGGAAATAAACAGGAGTTTAAAGTTAAACTAGGACTGAGCAATCCAGCCTGAGTCACGTTATGGGGAAGAACTGTCAATATATCATCAATATGGCAAGTTAATGACTAGATTATGAATGATGAATTTAAACTGAAATAGAATAGTCACACATTTTACCTAGAATTCTTTTCTTTTGTTCTGGTATTCGTATCACTTGAACGGGACTTTTTGGAGCAGCTGAAGGTGTACTTTCATCCTGAGTTTCTTCTATAGATTGCGAAGCATCAATGGTCGAAATTTCAACTTCTTCCCCTGCTGTTGCTGGAAAGTTATCCTTCACTATAAAAAGAAAAATAAATAGTAATAAGTAAATATGTGAATGGTAGATATACTTACAATAATCATGGTCAAAAATATCCACAGTATTGCCTTCGTTACCTTTGGTATTTGTGACGTTTTCAATTTTAAGCTTAGAGGCATATTTTTCTCTTACCTTCCGGCCTAAATCGGCAATTTGTTTTTCCTTACTAGTTACTTTTCTCCGTTTGACAGGATTAACATTTGCATTGTTGCAAATATCACTAATCTCTTGCAAAATATGATCCCTTTCAGAATACACTTCTTCTACTCCTGATCTGCAATAATATAAAGAATCCTATATTGACATAACAGTGCTTTTGCTTAAATTAAAACAATAAATAAGTTAAAGCGTTAAATACAAATGAGCTATATAAGAATACTTCATAAAGAGATATTCTAAACAATGTTTATATGACATACCTAAATGCTAAGAATGAAAATTACTTGACATACTTTACTTGGTTCCCTGCATCCTTTCGTAGCCAAATATCTAACATTAGAAACAAGTGATCCTTCAGAGTTCGAATTGAAAATTTCTTTCCTGTAATTATCAGAACATTTTCTTGAATTTCTTCCCACTTTTCAGGATCTTCCAAGGGGTTCTGGCTGACGAATTCTCTTAAAACTGCTAAGTCGTCGTCAGCTGAAAACCTTAACCTTTTCGAAGGTTCCTTACTAGCATTTTCAACTGCTTGCATTTTTATGAAGAAATCCGACTGTATGCTACAAGCAAATTAAGTAGTAGTGTCATAGAAATTCATAAATACATGTTCAAACTTAAATATTATACTCACCTGCACAGTTTTTAAAAAATAAACAATACCAACTAATATACGAAATAACCTAAAATGTATGATGTAAACAAAAGCGCGTCGTCAAAAATTACAACAGTGCGCATGCGGGACTGATACGTTGTGCAAATAACGCACGGAATTATCTGCTCGTAAATTACTCCGTGCGGTAACGGTATTAACGTTTTCGTCGTTAAGAATTGAATCGCGCATGTCTCAAATGTCAAATTAGCGCAGCGTAAATGCTGCATAACGTTATTCGCTTTACCGATATCTCTCTATTAACGTCCTTAAGACACACCGTATATTGCCGCACCGAGAAATACCGTCCGGAAGTTTATCATTTCGTTTGTCCGTAAGTTTTGTTACCGGAGTAAAAACATTCCAATCCAATCGATGCTTTTATTTCTGAACCGGACACCGGACACGAGCAAGCCCGAACCGCCGAACCGACGCGACGTCAAGCAGAGCAACGATCAGCAAGTACAGACGGACCGTTACATAAAAAAAAAGATGCACTTACCAGAACTAATGCTCGACACGCGTGACACGTAGGTCCTCCTCCTCGTGCTCACGTTCCTAACGTTGGCCCTCTTCGTCAGCAAGAGCCTCTGCTCGGCGCTCAGCTGATGCGGAAGCAGGATCTCCTCGACCAAGCACAAGCACAGCTTCAGTATTTCGAGGTCGGTGTTCCTGCAGCCGAACAACTTCTCCAGCCTCAACACCGTGTACAGATCGCCGAAATCCAGCAGGTCCTCGACGGTCCTCTCCCAGTACCTGACCTCGGCTTCGCTCAACGCGACGCCGCTCACTTCGACGTCCTCCAGCTCCTTCAGCACCTCCGAGTACAAGACGACCCCCCCGTCGGCGCTGGCGGGCTCGATTTTCTTCAGGCGATCGTCGAGGTGGAAGTACGCGAGCCACATGGTCTTCTCGACCTCGATCAGGTTGGCGAGCTTGTGTCGCCTGGCCCAGCGGTAAGCGAGCCTCAGCACCTCGTACTTGGCCAAGTTGAAACCCATGCGCTCCGCACACTCCAAATAGAATTGGACGGCCGTAGGGGGGGCCACCTGCATCTCGCGGAAAACCCCGTCGCATTTCGGCCACCATTCGACGGCGGATGAGACCAGGTCTCTCATCTGTTGGCAGACGATCTCGTCCGGCGGCACGTTCAGGATCTCCGCCATGCCCAGCGCTTTCGCGTACGATTTCCTTCGGACCAGTTCGTCGACGCAGCGCCTCGCCTCGTTCGCGAACTTATTTCTATCGTGGATCACAGACAAGTCTAGATTAATATCACAGGCGTAGCGCAGGGCGTTCAAGAGCACGTCGAAGCCCGGAGGCTCCACGAAGAAATAGTCGACGAGGTGGACTCGGTCGATGGTGTCCAGGAAGCGGATCTGGTCGTGCCTCGACTCGAACGCGTGCTCTAAGGCGAGCGCGATCAGGAACATGGCCGTGTTCTGTATCCACAGTTTGTTCGTGAAGTAGGACATGTCGTTGGCCGTCGCGTCGTCGACGACGAAACTGTTGCTCCTCGAGTACTTCAGCTTCTTGTGGAATTGCTCGAGCCTCTCGATCGCGAAGCCGCGGTCGAAGTTTAGGGAGGCGCAGTCGCAGAGGAACTCCACGATTAATTTCAGGGGGTTGTCCTGTGCGATATTTCAAAAAAGATTTAAGCCGAAACTGCAAGACGTTTCTTTGACTTACGGGTAGGAATATGTCGAAGCTGTTCTGCAAAGTCTTCAGGAATGACTTCTCGGAGACGCGCCTCAGGAGCTTCAAGGCCGCGTCGGATGTTAGGGTCACGCCGTCGTAGCTCCAAGACGACTCCTCGATGTCACAAGAGACTGCCAGCCAGGTAGCCCAATTTGTTACTAACGAATCCGGCTGTAAAAACAATTTTTTAAACTTACAGTTCAATAATTCAATAATTTATAGTTCGATGGACATTAAAAAAAATGATGTAGATTTAAAAAAAAATCATTGATGTTACAATTAAATAAATCAAATATTGCAGGAATGAGCAGAGTTCAGAATATGCAACATCAAGTTGCTCTTATGTTAAATAGACAGTTGATTTCTTTCTTTGCAATTATGCCAGATGTCAAAGTTTTAATATTTTTTTTATAGTAGACTCTTGGCGACGTCATTTTATTTATTGATTAACAAAATTTTTATTGTTAAACAAACTGACAGTTGCCTTTTTTTGCAATTATGACAGATGTCATTTTCGCAGTAGACTGTCAATGCCGTCATTTTAATTACTGACGTTATTAAATTTTTTTATTGTTAAGCAGGCTGGCAGTTGATATTTTTTCTTTGCAATTGCAAAAAAAAAATTGACAGATGTCAAAGTTTTAAAATATTTTTATAGTAGACTGTTGCTTACGTCACCTAAACTAAAAACGTGGATAAAATTTCACTTGAATTAAAAACATTAATAAAATTTCACTTGATTTAAAAACATTAACAAAATTTCACTTGATTTAAAAACATTAATAAAATTTTTATTATTGAGCTGACAGTTAATCTTTTCTGTAATTATGACAGATGTCAAAGTTTTAATATATTTTCGTAGTGGACCTTTGATGACGTCGTTTTAATTAGTAATAACATTAATAAAAAATTTGATTGCTAAACAGACTGGCATTTATGACAAATGTCAAGGTTTTAATATTTTTTGTAGTAGACGGTCGATGACGTCATTTTAATTAGTAATAACATTAATAAAATTTAGTTAATTAGACCGGCAGTTGATTTTTTTTCTTTGCAATTTTGACAGATGTCAAAGTTTTAGTATGTTTTTATAGTAGACTCTTGATGACGTCATTTTATTTAATGGGATTAATAAAATTTTTATTGTTAAGCAGACTGGCAGTTGATATTTTTTCTTTACAATTATGACAGATGTCAAAGTTTTAAAATATTTTTCTAGTAGACGGTTGTTAACGTCACTTTAATTAAAAACGTGCATAAAATTTCACTTCAATTAAAAACATATTAATGTTTTTAAATTGTTATTGTTAAACTGACAGTTGATTTTTTTGTAATTATGACAGAAGTCAAAGTTTTAATATATTTTTGTAGTAGACTGTTGATGACGTCACTTTAATTGATAACATTAATAAAATTTTTCTTGTTAAACAGACTTACAGTTGATTTTTTTTTCTTTGCAATTCTGACAGATGTCAAAGTTTTAATATATTTTTGTGATAGACTGTTGATAACGTCATTTTAATTAATGACATTAATAAAAATTCTATTGTTGAACAGACTGGCAGTTGAGTTTTTTTTTCTTTGCAATTGCAAAAAAAATTGACAGATGTCAAAGTTTTAAAATATTTTTATAGTAGACTGTTGCTTACGTCACCTAAACTAAATTAAAAACATTAATAAAATTTCACTTGATTTAAAAACATTAATAAATTTTTTATTATTGAGCTGACAGTTAATCTTTTCTGTAATTATGACAGATGTCAAAGTTTTAATATATTTTTGTAGTGGACCCTTGATGACGTCATTTTAATTAGTAATAACATTAATAAAAAATTTGATTGCTAAACAGACTGGCAGTTGATTTTTTCCTTTGCATTTATGACAAATGTCAAGGTTTTAATATTTTTTGTAGTAGACGGTTGATGACGTCATTTTAATTAGTAATAACATTAATAAAATTTAGTTAATTAGACCGGCAGTTGATTTTTTTCTTTGCAATTTTGACAGATGTCAAAGTTTTAATATATCTTCGTAGTAAACTGTTGACGTCATTTTAATTGATAACATTAATAAAATTTTTATTGTTAAACAGACTAGCAGCTAATTGAATTTTTTTTTTGTAATTATGACAGGTGTCAAAGTTTTAGTATGTTTTTATAGTAGACTCTTGATGACGTCATTTTATTTAATGGGATTAATAAAATTTTTATTGTTAAGCAGACTGGCAGTTGATATTTTTTCTTTACAATTATGACAGATGTCAAAGTTTTAATATACTTTTGTAGTAGACCTTTGATGACGTCATTTTAATTAGTAATAACATTAATAAAAAATTTGATTGCTAAACAGACTGGCAGTTGATTTGTTTTTCTTTGCAACTATGACAGGTGTCAACGTTTTAATATATTTTTGTAGTAGACCCTTGATGACGTCATTTTAATTAGTAATAACATTAATAAAATTTAGTTAATTAGACCGGCAGTTGATTTTTTTTCTTTGCAATTTTGACAGATGTCAAAGTTTTAATATATTTTTGTAGTAGACCTTTGATGACGTCATTTTAATTGATAACATTAATAAAATTTTTATTGTTAAACAGACTAGCAGCTGATTGAATCTTTTTTTGTAATTATGACAGGTGTCAAAGTTTTAGTATGTTTTTATAGTAGACTCTTGATGACGTCATTTTATTTAATGGGATTAATAAAATTTTTATTGTTAAGCAGACTGGCAGTTGATATTTTTTCTTTACAATTATGACAGATGTCAAAATTTTAGTATGTTTTTATAGTAGACTCTTGATGACGTCATTTTATTTAATGGGATTAATAAAATTTTTATTGTTAAGCAGACTGGCAGTTGATATTTTTTCTTTACAATTATGACAGATGTCAAAGTTTTAATATATTTTTGTAGTAGACTGTCGATGACGTCATTTTAATTATTGACATGAATAAAAATTTTATTGTTAAGGAGACTGGCAGTTAATTTTTTTCTTGCAATTTTGACAGATGTCAAAGTTGATTTTTTCCTTTGCATTTATGACAAATGTCAAGGTTTTAATATTTTTTGTAGTAGACGGTTGATGACGTCATTTTAATTAGTAATAACATTAATAAAATTTAGTTAATTAGACCGGCAGTTGATTTTTTTTCTTTGCAATTTTGACAGATGTCAAAGTTTTAATATATCTTCGTAGTAAACTGTTGACGTCATTTTAATTGATAACATTAATAAAATTTGTATTGTTAAACAGACTAGCAGCTGATTGAATCTTTTTTTGTAATTATGACAGGTGTCAAAGTTTTAGTATGTTTTTATAGTAGACTCTTGATGACGTCATTTTATTTAATGGGATTAATAAAATTTTTATTGTTAAGCAGACTGGCAGTTGATATTTTTTCTTTACAATTATGACAGATGTCAAAGTTTTAATATATTTTTGTAGTAGACTGTCGATGACGTCATTTTAATTATTGACATGAATAAAAATTTTATTGTTAAGGAGACTGGCAGTTAATTTTTTTCTTGCAATTTTGACAGATGTCAAAGTTTTAAAATATTTTTCTAGTAGACGGTTGTTAACGTCACTTTAATTAAAAACGTGCATAAAATTTCACTTCAATTAAAAACATATTAATGTTTTTAAATTGTTATTGTTAAACTGACAGTTGATTTTTTTGTAATTATGACAGAAGTCAAAGTTTTAATATATTTTTGTAGTAGACTGTTGATGACGTCACTTTAATTGATAACATTAATAAAATTTTCTTGTTAAACAGACTTACAGCTGATTTTTTTTTCTTTGCAATTCTGACAGATGTCAAAGTTTTAATATATTTTTGTGATAGACTGTTGATAACGTCATTTTAATTAATGACATTAATAAAAATTCTATTGTTGAACAGACTGGCAGTTGAGTTTTTTTTTCTTTGCAATTGCAAAAAAAATTGACAGATGTCAAAGTTTTAAAATATTTTTATAGTAGACTGTTGTTTACGTCACCTAAACTAAAAACATGGATAAAATTTCACTTGAATTAAAAACATTAATAAAATTTCACTTGATTTAAAAACATTAATAAAATTTTTATTATTGTGCTGACAGTTAATCTTTTCTGTAATTATGACAGATGCCAAAGTTTTAACATATTTTTGTAGTGGACCTTTGATGACGTCATTTTTATTAGTAATAACATTAATAAAAAATTTGATTGCTAAACAGACTGGCAGTTGATTTTTTCCTTTGCATTTATGACAAATGTCAAGGTTTTAATATTTTTTGTAGTAGACGGTCGATGACGTCATTTTAATTAGTAATAACATTAATAAAATTTAGTTAATTAGACCGGCAGTTGATTTTTTTCTTTGCAATTTTGACAGATGTCAAAGTTTTAATATATCTTCGTAGTAAACTGTTGACGTCATTTTAATTGATAACATTAATAAAATTTTTATTGTTAAACAGACTAGCAGCTGATTGAATCTTTTTTTGTAATTATGACAGGTGTCAAAGTTTTAGTATGTTTTTATAGTAGACTCTTGATGACGTCATTTTATTTAATGGGATTAATAAAATTTTTATTGTTAAGCAGACTGGCAGTTGATATTTTTTCTTTACAATTATGACAGATGTCAAAGTTTTAATATACTTTTGTAGTAGACCTTTGATGACGTCATTTTAATTAGTAATAACATTAATAAAAAATTTGATTGCTAAACAGACTGGCAGTTGATTTGTTTTTCTTTGCAACTATGACAGGTGTCAACGTTTTAATATATTTTTGTAGTAGACCCTTGATGACGTCATTTTAATTAGTAATAACATTAATAAAATTTAGTTAATTAGACCGGCAGTTGATTTTTTTTCTTTGCAATTTTGACAGATGTCAAAGTTTTAATATACTTTTGTAGTAGACCTTTGATGACGTCATTTTAATTGATAACATTAATAAAATTTTTATTGTTAAACAGACTAGCAGCTGATTGAATTTTTTTTTGTAATTATGACAGGTGTCAAAGTTTTAGTATGTTTTTATAGTAGACTCTTGATGACGTCATTTTACTTAATGGGATTAATAAAATTTTTATTGTTAAGCAGACTGGCAGTTGATATTTTTTCTTTACAATTATGACAGATGTCAAAATTTTAGTATGTTTTTATAGTAGACTCTTGATGACGTCATTTTATTTAATGGGATTAATAAAATTTTTATTGTTAAGCAGACTGGCAGTTGATATATTTTCTTTACAATTATGACAGATGTCAAAGTTTTAATTTATCTTCGTAGTAAACTGTTGACGTCATTTTAATTGATAACATTAATAAAATTTTTATTGTTAAACAGACTAGCAGCTGATTGAATTTTTTTTTGTAATTATGACAGGTGTCAAAGTTTTAAAATATTTTTATAGTAGACTGTTGTTTACGTCACCTAAACTAAAAACATGGATAAAATTTCACTTGAATTAAAAACATTAATAAAATTTCACTTGATTTAAAAACATTAACAAAATTTCACTTGATTTAAAAACATTAATAAAATTTTTATTATTGAGCTGACAGTTAATCTTTTCTGTAATTATGACAGATGTCAAAGTTTTAATATATTTTCGTAGTGGACCTTTGATGACGTCGTTTTAATTAGTAATAACATTAATAAAAAATTTGATTGCTAAACAGACTGGCATTTATGACAAATGTCAAGGTTTTAATATTTTTTGTAGTAGACGGTCGATGACGTCATTTTAATTAGTAATAACATTAATAAAATTTAGTTAATTAGACCAGCAGTTGATTTTTTTCTTTGCAATTTTGACAGATGTCAAAGTTTTAATATATCTTCGTAGTAAACTGTTGACGTCATTTTAATTGATAACATTAATAAAATTTTTATTGTTAAACAGACTAGCAGCTAATTGAATTTTTTTTTGTAATTATGACAGGTGTCAAAGCTTTAGTATGTTTTTATAGTAGACTCTTGATGACGTCATTTTATTTAATGGGATTAATAAAATTTTTATTGTTAAGCAGACTGGCAGTTGATATTTTTTCTTTACAATTATGACAGATGTCAAAATTTTAGTATGTTTTTATAGTAGACTGTCGATGACGTCATTTTAATTATTGACATGAATAAAAATTTTATTGTTAAGGAGACTGGCAGTTAATTTTTTTCTTGCAATTTTGACAGATGTCAAAGTTTTAATATATCTTCGTAGTAAACTGTTGACGTCATTTTAATTGATAACATTAATAAAATTTTTATTGTTAAACAGACTAGCAGCTGATATTTTTTCTTTACAATTATGACAGATGTCAAAGTTTTAATTTATCTTCGTAGTAAACTGTTGACGTCATTTTAATTGATAACATTAATAAAATTTTTATTGTTAAACAGACTAGCAGCTAATTGAATTTTTTTTGTAATTATGACAGGTGTCAAAGCTTTAGTATGTTTTTATAGTAGACTCTTGATGACGTCATTTTATTTAATGGGATTAATAAAATTTTTATTGTTAAGCAGACTGGCAGTTGATATTTTTTCTTTACAATTATGACAGATGTCAAAGTTTTCATATATTTTTGTAGTAGACTGTCGATGACGTCATTTTAATTATTGACATGAATAAAAATTTTATTGTTAAGGAGACTGGCAGTTAATTTTTTTCTTGCAATTTTGACAGATGTCAAAGTTTTAATATATCTTCGTAGTAAACTGTTGACGTCATTTTAATTGATAACATTAATAAAATTTTTATTGTTAAACAGACTAGCAGCTGATTGAATTTTTTTTTTGTAATTATGACAGATGTCAACGTTTTAGTATGTTTTTATAGTAGACTCTTGATGACGTCATTTTATTTAATAGGATTAATAAAATTTTTATTGTTAAGCAGACTGGCAGTTGATATTTTTTCTTTACAATTATGACAGATGTCAAAGTTTTAATATATTTTTGTAGTAGACTGTCGATGACGTCATTTTAATTATTGACATGAATAAAAATTTTATTGTTAAGGAGACTGGCAGTTAATTTTTTTCTTGCAATTTTGACACATGTCAAAGTTGATTTTTTCCTTTGCATTTATGACAAATGTCAAGGTTTTAATATTTTTTGTAGTAGACGGTTGATGACGTCATTTTAATTAGTAATAACATTAATAAAATTTAGTTAATTAGACCGGCAGTTGATTTTTTTTCTTTGCAATTTTGACAGATGTCAAAGTTTTAATATGTCTTCGTAGTAAACTGTTGACGTCATTTTAATTGATAACATTAATAAAATTTTTATTGTTAAACAGACTAGCAGCTGATTGAATTTTTTTTTGTAATTATGACAGATGTCAACGTTTTAGTATGTTTTTATAGTAGACTCTTGATGACGTCATTTTATTTAATGGGATTAATAAAATTTTTATTGTTAAGCAGACTGGCAGTTGATATTTTTTCTTTACAATTATGACAGATGTCAAAGTTTTCATATATGTTTGTAGTAGACTGTCGATGACGTCATTTTAATTATTGACATGAATAAAAATTTTATTGTTAAGGAGACTGGCAGTTAATTTTTTTCTTGCAATTTTGACAGATGTCAAAGTTTTAAAATATTTTTCTAGTAGACGGTTGTTAACGTCACTTTAATTAAAAACGTGCATAAAATTTCACTTCAATTAAAAACATATTAATGTTTTTAAATTGTTATTGTTAAACTGACAGTTGATTTTTTTGTAATTATGACAGAAGTCAAAGTTTTAATATATTTTTGTAGTAGACTGTTGATGACGTCACTTTAATTGATAACATTAATAAAATTTTTCTTGTTAAACAAACTTACAGTTGATTTTTTTTTCTTTGCAATTCTGACAGATGTCAAAGTTTTAATATGTTTTTGTTGGATTATACAGGGTGCTAGTGTGCTTGAGTCATTTATTAATATGTTCTTTTTTTAATTTTTATTCCTACTTTCTTTTACGGTAATCTAACAATAAAAACCAAATAAAAGACAGATGTTTTTTAAATAAAAATATTGAAGACAATTTTTTGAACACTAATATTAAGTGTTGGATTACATAGCGTGTTACTGTACTTGCACAACCTATTTCTTATAAAAAAAGAAAAGAAAACTAGCTACTGCCGAGGTTTTTTTTAGCCGACTTGAAATTTCAATAAATAAGTCAAGTTCGGTAGTACCCTGTATACTGTAAATTTCTTTTTCAATCTAAAATTAACATGGCGTAATTTTGGGCCGATCTTTTGTAATTTAAATAAACAAGTCAAGTTTAGTAGTACCGTGTATACTGTTGACTAAAAAAAAAAAACAGTCAAAAAGTTAACAAGGCAAGGCATGGCACAATCGAAAATTAACATGGCATGATTTTTAGTCGGCTTAGAAATTTAAATAAATAATTTTGGGCCGGATTTAAAATTTAAATAAATAAGTGAAGCTCAGTAGTCCCCTGTATATTGTTAAATTACCAAAAAAAGAATAATCGAAAAATTAACGTGGCATTATTTTTGGCCGATTTTTGTTTTCATAATCGAAACAAATGAGTTAAATTCAGTAGCTCCCTGTATACATAAACCTTTGAAAAAAGCAAAAAAAAACAATCGAAAATTAACAGCATGATTTTTGGACGGAGTTAACATTTTAATAAATAAGTCAAGCCCTGTATACCGTAAGATTTTCAAAAAACTATCCCTATCCCTATCGGTCTACGGCTACAAGGTTGCTGCGTGAGATTTAGGGCCGGCGCTAGGACTATCCTGTTAACCTACTTATTGCGTTACGGTTGAACGACCCTTGGATCCCGTGATTAAACTGATAATAATTACAATCTCGTGATCGCTGTAAATCTGGACTTACGTTGTGGTAACTCAGTTCTTTTTGGTGCGTCGATGGATAAATGACGCGAAAAAAATAATGCCACAATTAAACCTTGATGGATACTCTTAATCAAACAAAAATATGCTTAATTTTGTCTAACAAACTTCACGCCTCTTACCTCATAGCTGATAACCAAGACCGCCAAAAACGGGCTCTTGTAATACCGAGCAGCGTGCAACAGCAATGCAATGCAATGCAATTATAATCTCGTGATCGCTGTAAATCTGGACTTACGTTGTGGTAACTCAGTTCTTTTTTGGTGCGTCGATGGATAAATGACGCGAAAAAAATAATGCCACAATTAAATCTTAATCAAACAAAAATATGCATAATTTTTTCCAACAAGCTTCACGCCTCTTACCTCATAGCTGGTAGCCAAGACCGCCAAGAACGGGCTCTTGTAATACCGAGCAGCGTGCAGCAGCGCCTTCGGCGGGTCGGCACTATTATGGCAGCGAATCAAAACCTGCAGCAAATCCGTCTTATAATCCAAGGTGTCGCTCTCCAGGAAATCGCCGCTCGACGAACTCGACATGCTCCCGTAGCTCGAGTGCGACGCCAAGCTCACCTCCGGGCCGCTCCCGGCCCCATCCGGGCTCTTCCTCACCCCGATCCTCGACAGGAAATACTTGCGCGAGTCCCTCTCCCCCATCAACTGACTCCTCGGCTCGTCCGGGGGGAGCTCGACGGAAAGACAGTGGCCCAAGTGCTCCACCAGAGCCCGACTGGCGAAGCCCTGCACGAGCCGACAGCACAACCCCACCGGGTACCTGTAGGCCTGCGCGTAAACCAAAAAGGGCAACCACAGGTCGCGCTCGGCGCAGTACTTCAAGAACAACTCGGGAAGACTCAACCGGTGGATCGAGGCGAACTTAACCACGAGCTCGTAAGTCCTAAGCGCCCCGATTAAATCGCTCAGGTCGACGACCCCCCGCATCACGGCCGCTTCCAAGCACGAGTAAATCCGCTGGTGATCGGCGACGGGCGAGGTGAGGAGGTCGCGTATTTCTTCCGCGGGGAGCAGTCCGGATTCGTGGATCACGTTTGCGGTGCTCAGGTGGACTCGCAGGAGCTCCGAGCTGAAGCCCGACGTCTCGAGGAAGGCGACGCAGCTGCGCGTGATGTCCGGCGATGAAAAGTTGCGGATCGCCAACTTGGTGACTTTCGTGATCGGGTTCAAATCGGCGAACCTTTTGCGTGACGCGTAGCTCGGCCTGGCCTCCCTGACGAAGTACAGGAAGTTCACCCGTTTGTCGCAGCCGTACTTCCGGATGAAGTCCGGCGAGTTGAAGAAGTGCGGGGGGTCGAGTCGAAACGCGGCCTTCAAGCCGCCGTGTTTCTCCAGCAAGTCGTAGAGCGAGGGGTAGCTCGGTTGGATTCGGTCGCAGAAGGGGGCGAGGCACTTCCTCAGTGCGACCTCGTCGATTTCGAAGTCTTCGATTCGAACGGCGACGCACGCCTGATTAGATAACACTCGCTGAATCTCGCTGGTATCTTGAGTAGTCAAGAGGACGAGGGCTAATAAAACGAGGGGGGAGCGACCCAAGTCGCCATCTTCGTGTGACAACAAGCGGGCCACTTCGAACACATTGTCCCTGACGACTTCCTTGTTGGCGACGTCTCGCTTGAGTCGCCTCACGTCCACCATCGCGTTCAGCCACGGCGAGTTGAAGCGCTCGAGGAGATCGCTGGAGAAGATCAGGTCTTTCGTGCACAGGTTCGCTAGGCCGTAGAGTCCGTTGGCCAAGCAGTGTTCGATGACGAGCTCGTAGAAGCCCATCAGGCCGACCGTCGCGCACTTGTTCGCCACCACCTGGCTCACGTTCTCCAAGTTGTTGGTGTCGAGGAGGCGGCGAAGCAGCCGGGTCAGGTCGGAAGAGTCGGCGCTGTCGAAAACCCCGAACCGACTCAGCTCGTTCAGCGTCGCGCTTCGGGTTCGCTCGTTCAGGTCGAGCTCCGCGCTCGAGACCGAATCGATCATCGCCGGCGTGATTTCGAGCTTGGCAAAGAGGACGCTCAGGCGGTCTATCGTCTGCATGTCCATGTCGTTTTCGCATATCTCCACGGTCACGGTCCTTCCGAAGTAGACGCTGATCCACTGCTTCAGTAGGTTCGAGTTCGACTTCAAGAGCAAGGGCCACGCGTGCTCGGACTCGACGAAAGATTCCAGGCTAAAATCTAGGCGAATTAAATGTTAAAGTCACTTATACTGTAGCTCTCTGTATAGTTACTCATTTTATTAAAAAAAAAAAAAAGGTTTCAAATGAAAGTTTCACTATATCATGTGGGGTACATTTTAAAATTAGTTTGACGTGTACAGCGCGCGAGGTCTGATTAGATCATTTACGGGGACGCTTAATGGGGCTATTCTGAGATTTTGCTCTTTAATTCTTTAAGTCTTTAACTATTTAACCCAAAGCCTCTTTAAAGCAAGCGTTTAAAGAGTATGATGAAGACAATCTCTTTAAATTCCGGGTATTTCCGGGAACGTTAAATGAAAGCTAACTTCATTCAAATGAAAGAAGTGTCAGATATCTCAGTGTATAGGTTATGTATTTAAGTTTTATGTTTTGACTGAAAGGTAAGATAAAAATAAATTATTAGGAGAATACTTTTTCACGTGTCAGGTGACCATTAAGAAATAACGGAAACAGGCAGTTGCAGTTCTAAGAAAGATTAGTATCTTTTGTGAACTGTCGCAACCTCAAACTGAATAATGGGTGAAATCTGTAATTCACATTTATAAAAACTAAAAGTTACTGTTGTAATATTGCTGAACGCTTATTCAGTCTAAATTTGCGACAGCAGAAATAATCAATAGGCGCTTTCTAATTGCGCAAACGAACTATTCGGAGCTACTCCGAGCTGTTCAAAATGCAATTGGAACACATTTGAGCAGCTCCGAGTAGCTCGTCTGTGCAATACATAAAATAAAATTTGCAGAACACATTATTTTACGTATTTACTTCAGCTGTGAATTCATTACAGTTGAACAACTGGAGTTATATTTAAATATATTAGAAGAAGATTCTGTTTTCAGAACTGGAATTATAAATCCAAAGTTGAATGTTGTAGTCTATCAATCAGTTGATGAGTTAATTGTTTCGTAAGTCGAAAATTAGAAATAAAACTGATATCAGAAAGTTCGAAAGTGTTCTCTGCATCCCTAATTAGTCTTCTTTCAATTCTTAAGTAATTCCTGTAAATTTATATTTAATTATAGTATTTTTACAAATAATTACCTTCTGTGATCTTCCTCTAATACCCAAGCAGCAAAAACTCCCAATGTACCGCCTATTATTCTAATAATTTATTTAAACGCACTTACTTCAATAGTTCGTTCGAATTCTTTAAGCATTTACAGCGACATTTTCGTCACTGTAATATTTAAAGACAAATTTAAGAAATTTAATTTTTAAAGAACGCTCAGAATAGCAACTTTTCTTTAACTGCTTGATATTTAAGACTTACATTTTTAAAGAGGCTTAAATTTCCTTAAATTTCAGGTCAGAATAGCACCATAACTCGCGGACGTAAAAATTGGTTTTGTACAATTTCGAAAAACAAACTCGCAGACATATAGGCCGAGTTGCTCAGTTAACTTTTGGTTAAATATCAAACCACAGTTTTCTTTCAAAGTGTTGTTCAGTCATTTTTAACCAACCGATTTATTAACTAAGGTTTAGTGGAATGTTGGCAGCTCTGAAGTGCTTTAGTATCTAATTTCGCTATGTAAATTTAAACTTTTTTTTATTCGTAACAGTAGTTATTACGTGTAAGGTACAAAGGTACAAGTACGAAAAAATTGAGAAATATTCAAAAAAAAGATTAAAATACTGAAGTGTTATGGCTTCCAGTAGTTGTGGAAAGTTTTCTCGTAATCTATTAAAAGAAATCATCATATAATAATCTTTACGAATTTTTTTTGAAGACAAAATGTTTAATTCTCTTAAACACAAAAAAAGACAAAGACTTTAGTATTCAGCAAATATTTTATTAATTGCTTATGTCTACTGAAGTTTCGCCAAATACATTTTTGAATTTTTCGAAGTGAAGAGATTATAGAGTACACCCTACTAATTTTAAATATCATAAAGAGAATTTGTATGTTAACAAATTATCAGTAATAATGAGAGCAATAATAATAAAAATATGTGAAATTTATTGTAATAATTAGTCTTAGTTCAAGTTCTCTTCACGTCTAAATTGTTTAGTTTTTTCCGTTATTCAATTTAGAAAAGCCAAAAATATATTTGGTGAAACGTCAGCAAACGTAAATAATATTTGCTTGTTACTAAAAACTCTTATTTTTAATACTTCCATGAGTAAGAAGACCCCTGTAGTTTATTACAAATACTTACCAAGCAACCGAAGTTTTTCCAATAGAATCGTGTTTGAAATCTTTTTCAAGTTACTTTTACGTTAATTATAGTTTAAACGACCGAATTTCATGGTTTAACAAATGTCATAGTTAAACTTGGTTTTACCTCTTAATCACTGTCTGAACAACCAAAAAGAAAAATTAAGCTCTAGTTAACGTTAAACAAAGTTTAAACCTTCAGTGAGCAACTCAGCCTTGGTGATTTAAACACTGATTTGTTAAATTATGGCCACTCTAATGTTAGAAATTTAATTGCTCTCTTTGAATCTGTTGGCTTAAAGCAAATTATTAAAGCGCCAACTAGGACCATTATGCTTTCGTCAACTCTAATTGATCTAATCATTACGTCCAACAAAAAAAATTGTTTCAACTTCAGGAGTTTTGCCTGTTCACGACCTGTCTGACCACGATTTGATTTTTTGTGAAATTTCTGTAGACTCGATTAAACCGCCTCCTACTTTTGAAACGTACAGGAATTTTAAATATTTTAATTACCAATCTTTTTGCGATAGTTTAAAATCAATTCCTTGGCGTAATATTTATGATTTACAGGATGTTGACGCCAAGATTAACTTTTTCAATGAGAGTTTAATATTATTACTGGACATTCACGCTCCCTACGTAACTTCTCGTTTTTCTAAATCACCAGCTCCTTGGGTTACGGATGATAACTTGAAAGTTATGATGAAATTGCGAGACCGAGCCTTGCAGAAATTTAAGCAAACAAGAGATCAAAGTGATTGGTCTCATTATAAGGAGCTACGCAACTTGACCACTGCAGCTTGCAGGCGCGAAAAGAAAATCTACTTCAATACACACTATAGCGCTACTAACTCCGCTAATTTCTGGAGTGATTTGAAAGAGTTAGGCATTGGCAGCAGAAAGTCGACTTCTTTACCCGCGCACTTAGCAGATCTTAACGACCTTAATAAATTTTTGATTGAGTCTATACCTGTCACGGACACAGATGTAACTCCCCTCTGCAATTTTTACCGTAATAACAAGAAACATAATAACAGCTCAGTTTTCAATTTTTCTCCAGTGACTGAGTCGGATATCTTGAAGGCTCTGTCGGAAATCAAATCAGGGGCAATCGGCTACGATGGGCTAAGTGTATTTCATTTATCTCTCTGTTTGCCTTATCTATCTAATGTAGTGGTGCATATATGTATTTAATTCTTGTATATCGCACTGCGTTTTTCCTACTTGTTGGAAGAGTGCCTATGTTACACCATTACCGAAAGTCAGTAACCCCTTAACTTTTAGTGATATCCGGTCCATTAGCATCTTACCAGCCTTAAGTAAAGTATTCGAAAAAATAATTGAGAGACAAATGAGGGAGTACGTAGTAAATAATGACATTTTACCTGTGGTGCAGTCGGGATTCAGACGGGGCCATAGTTGCAGCACTGCGCTTTCTCACATTATTGATGATATTATCTTTGCAACTGATCGTGGTGACGTGACAGCGCTTGTCTTACTCGACTATTCGCGTGCTTTTGATACAGTAAATCACACTTTATTAAACTCAATTTTGAAATGCGTTGGTTTCTCGGAGAATGTTACTACTCTAATTTCAAACTATTTGGATTCCAGATACCAGGCAGTTTTTTATTTAGGAACTACTTCAGATTTCTTAATGACAGACAGAGGAGTACCACAGGGGTCAATCTTGAGTCCGCTTCTATATTGCCTCTACGTTTCCAATTTTAGTTTAGCTTTTATGAATTGCAAATTTCATTTTTATGCAGATGATGTGCAAGTTTATAAATCCTTTCACCTTTCGCAGCTATTCCAAGCGTCGAATGATATTAATTCAGATCTTGAGAGACTAGCTGTTATTTCTAAAGAGCATTGCTTGAGTTTGAACCCAGCGAAAACCAAGTTAATTTTTTTTGGGCCCGCAAAAAGTAGGGAAGAAGCTACAAATCGCTTACATATTATTCTGGAGGGCTTAAGATTGACGCCTGTAAGTGTTGTAAAAAACCTTGGCTTAACTATGGACTCCACTTTGAGATTTAGAGAACATGTCTCCAGCATTATCAGTAAAGCTTACCTAGGACTTAAATCATTATATAGAGAGCGATACATTTTTAATCAAAAAACTAAAATTAGTTTATGTAACTCATTTGTATTAGCCAAACTAAATTACTGCGACATGGTTTATGGCCCTTGTCTGCACTCCTTGTGCACTACAAGACTGCAACGTATTCAAAATGCTTGTAGGTATTATATACGATTTATTTTTTGTTTGCGTAAGTACGACAGAGTTAGTCATAGATTAAAAGAATTGGGAATTGGGATGGCTGAAACACTCGCAGTTTGCATGCCACTTGCTTCTATTTTAAAATCTTCAAGTCGAAATGTCCTCCGTACTTGTACCAAAAAATATCTTCAATGTTCATAACTTGAATCTGAGATTCAAGGGTTTAATGACGTCTCTCTGAAATTGTCAAGCGATCCTACCGATATAACATTTATTATCTTTATAACCAATATCACTCTCTATTTAATTATGCTACTGCTACCATTTTTAAAAAGAAGCTGTCTGCACTAGTGAATATCGAGTGAATTCTGAGTGAGCGGATTATCATTATTACTATCATTATTACTATTATTATTTCTTCCGCATTTCCTTCTCCATGCCTGTATTCTTTTGAATATTTTCATTCTCTATAATTATCCTTTTTTTCTCTATGACTTTTCACTTAGTTTTGCATGTTTGCTACTCTACTGCTATGTCTTTTTTCGTTTCATTTTTGTTAGGAACCTAAGATTAAGTTGAGCAGCCAGCGTTTATGGCGCTGAGCTGGACTTCGCCTTACCATATTTGTATGTACACTGTACACATTATAAACATGTTGACAATAAAGTCTAATTATTATTATTATTATTATAGTATTGAAGTGACACAGAAACAGTAATAAATTAATGGGATCCAAGTTTACAGGCAACTTACAGTCATGATCTGAAAAAAATTATTGCTCATAGCGTTCTCAGAATACTTACATTACTTACAGATGTGTAATTGTTTGTGAAAGACCACCATGTTTCGTTGGCAAATGAAAAAAAAAACATTAAATTTTAATTTGAATTTAAATTGAATTCTTGCTATTTCATCTTAAAATTAATAATAAAGAAGTTATGGCAACATTTATACATACATAGTTGGTGTATAGCATTTAATCACCATTAATTCATTAGGTAGAGATTTTCTTTCTCTTTACTGCGATATCACCATTTCTAAAATATGCTTACAATGTCAGTGTGTCCCCAGATGGACTGAAAAGAGGAAAAACATTTTTATTTTCAAATTTAGACAAAGATGTTATTCTTTATAAAAGTTTTTGCTTGTTCGAAAACCATTAATTTTTAAACAAACCAGATATTGTTTTTCTTGAAATAAAAAATTAAAATTGTCTTCGTCTCTTAACTGACTAACATTTGCGCGATAAGAGATGCCGTGATTTTATTAATTAATTCATTACCGAACATCGCTTTAAATCTTTAGAATTGTCTCCTTTATTTTACCTAAGAAAAACAATTTCTGGATTTTGTTCAGAAAATTAATGGTTCTCGAACAAGCAAAAACTTTTATAAAAAATACTCCTAATATTTTTCTCTAAAATTGAAAATAGAAAAGTAAATGTAATCCATGTACGCTGACGTTATTAATAATTTGTCACTGTGATTACTGATAAACCAATAAACAATCTCTCTCCTGTCAAATCTATACGATGGCGCCATCTGTTGGTGTCAAAATAAAAACGAAAACAAGTTTATGAAAAAAGAAGACGTTCTCTGTGATTTAAAAGAAACATGATGGTGCCATCTTCTGATGGCAATGAAAAGCTTACGAAGGAAAAATTATGACGCCATCTATGATTTAGGAGAAAACATATCTTAATGAAAATTAAAAATATAACGCCATCTATGATTCGACATGATACATATTTTGGCGGCATTTATTAACGTCAAAATGAAACTGAAAATTAAAAAAATTATTACAAAAAATGACGAAAGTGGTCACTGAAGTTGACTAAGGTGGTCACTGAAGTTGACCAAAGTGGTCACTGAAGTTGAAAGTGGTCACTGAAGTTGACCAAAGTGGTCGCTAAAGCTGACAAAAGTGTTCATTGAAATTGACGAAAGTGGAAAGTTTTTTTAACTACTTTTTTAACTACGCCATCTGTTGACGCTTTCCTTAGTTAAAACGTTTTAAGCGCGAAATTTGAAATTCAAACGACGTCATAGCATTTTGTAATTTTTGGTGATCCTCCAAGTTTCGTGTTTTTTTTTTTAAACTACGCTATCTGTTGACGAGGCAATAAAATATTCTGCAATTTTGGATGACTTAAAAAAAGGTTCATATTTTAAACCACGCCATCTATTGACGCTTTCGTAAGTTATAGCATTTTAAGCGCAAAATTTGAAAAGTCAAACTTCAACCGAATACATATTTTGTAGTTCTGGGTGACACTCCAATTTTCACACAGTTCTTTCTTAAACAGCGCCATCTGCTGATGCTTTCTTAAGTTATAATGTTTTGTGTACGAAATTTGAAAGTCAATCTGAAATTAGACGTCATCAGAGAGAGCACTTTGCATTTTTTGTTATTCTCCGGCAAAATTGTCATGTTTTAAACTGCGCCATCTATTGACGTTTTCCTAAGTTATAAAGTTTTAAGCGGGAAATTTGAAAATCAAACTTGAACGAAGCGTTCCGTAATTTTGGATGATTATCCAAGAAAAAGTTCATGTTTTTTTTTTTAATTCCGCCATCTATTGACGCTTTCCTGAGTTGTAGCGTTTTAAGCACGAAATTCGAAAATCAAACGGCATCAAAATTTCGTGTAACTTCGGGTAATTCTAAAAAATGGTTCGCGTTTTTTTTAAGTGCGCCATCTCTAGACGCTTTCGTAAATTATAACGTTTTAAGCGCGAAATTTGAAATTCAAACGTCGTCAAGGCATTTTGCAATCTTTCTAAGTTACAACGATTCAATCGCGAAATTTGAAAATCAGACTTCATCCAAATATTTCGTAATTTTGGTCAATTATAATTTTAAGGTTTTTTTTTAACTACGCCATCTGTTGACGGTTTCTTAAGTTAAAACGTTTTAAGCGCGAAACTTGACATTCAAACGACGGCATTGCATTTTTTTGGAATTTTTTTTTTAAATTAAACCAAAGGAAATGGTCACTAGAGTTGGCGAAAGTGGTCACTGGAGATGACGAAAGTGGTCACTGGAGATGACGAAAGTGGTCACTGGAGATGACGAAAGTGGTCTCTGGAGATGACGAAAGTGGTCGCTGAAGTTGACTAAGGTGGTCACTGAAGTTGACCAAGGTGGTCACTGGCGTTGAAAGTGGTCACTGAAGTTGACCAAAGTGGTCACTAAAGTTGACGAAAGTGATCATTGAAATTGACGAAAGTGGAAAGTCGGCCATTTTAGTGCAAAAACGTGGTTTCTTCATCTTACACATTAAGCATATGGATTGCGGTACTGTATTTATTTAGTGACTGTAGGTTCACATTTTAAATCATGCCATCTATTGACGCTTTCGTATGTTATAACGTTTCGAGTACGAAATTTGAAAGTCAATTTGAAATTAGACGTCACTTCGCATTTTTTTGTTATTCTCCGGCAAAATTGTCATGTTTTAAACTACGCCATCTATTGACGTTTTCCTAAGTTATGAAGTTTTAAGCGGGAAATTTGAACGAAGCGTTCCGTAATTTTGGATGATTATCCAAGAAAGCGTTCGTGTTTCTTTTTTTAATTACGCCATCTATTGAGGCTTTCCTAAGTTGTAGCATTTTAAGCGCAAAACTTGAAATACGAACGTCATCGAAACGTTCTACACTCTTGGATGATTCTCCGGGAAAATTTTCAGGTTCTCTAAATTACGCCATCCGTTGGCGTTTTCCTAAATTACAACGTTTTAAGCGCGAAATTTGAAAATCAAAGTTTATCAAAACATTCCGTAATTTTGAATGACTCTCCAAGAGAGAGAGAGAGAGAAAGAGAATTCATGATTTTTTTAAACTACGCCATCTATTGACGCATACATAAATTATAGCACTTTAAGCGCGAAATTAGAAAAGTCACACTTCAACCAAATATTTTGTAATTCTAGGTGACACTCCAAATTTTAAACGTTTTTTTTTTTTAACAACGCCATCTGTTGATGCTTTCTTAAGTTATAACGTTTTGAGTGCCAAAATTGAAAGACAATTTGAAATTAGACGTCATCAGAGCATTTTGTATTTGTTATTATTCTCCGGCAAAATTGTCGCGTTTCAAACTACGCCATCTATTGACATCTTCCCAAGTTATAACGTTTTAAGCGCGAAATATGAAAATCAAACTTAAACGAAGCGTTCCGTAATTTTGGATGAAAGTTGACGAAAGCGGTCACTGGAGTTGACGAAAGTGGTCACTGAAATTGACCAACGCAGTCACTGAGATTGACCGAAGTGGTCACTGAATTGACGAAAGTGGTCACTAAAGTTGACGAAAGTGGAAAGTTAGCCAATTTAGTGCAAAAATTAATTAATAATTAAAAAAATTATTACAAAAAAATTGATGTAGTGAAACTTTCTTATAAAATGAATAACCAGAGAGGCACCAGAGAAATAGTCTTAATTATTAATAATATATTGTAAATCCTCACCGAACGTTCGAAAGAACAGCTCCGTCCCCAGCCGGGCCTTCCACTCGCGGCTCCGCCCCATCACCGAGCCGATGTTATTCGAAACGTGGTCGTCTTGCAGCGAGCGCAAGACGTCGGGGTGGGCTTCGATGTTGCGAAGCAGGGCCCAGGATCTCGCGAGGGCCTCGTCCACCCGCCCCAATTTGGCGAGGTGGTTGCCGATGTTGTCGCGCAGCTCCCTGCAGGTCGTGTCCAGGAAGGTCGACTGCATCTCGACCGTCGGGTCCAGGCTCATGTTCTTCAGGATGTGCGTCGCCTTGAAAACTTGGTTCCTCATCAGCAAGTGCAGGACCCAACTGTGGACCTTTTTTCCAAAACGATTAGAGCACGTGAAGCCCCCCTCCTCTCCCCATTGATGTCATTTCAAGTGACTTTAAAGCGCACGGCTTCCTAGATCAGTGATGGAAAACCCACGACCCGCGTGTACCACAAGGCTTTTAAGTTTGTGAACCACTTACCTACACCTAGTACAGCGATGGACAAAAGTAACGCGACATAAGCGCTTTAGATTCGTAAAAAAAATACGAGAACTCTTTTACGTAATTTACCCACCGAGTTGCTTAACGTTGCTACATCCTGATGGTTAGGCCACCAACAAAGCACGATGAGCAAAACTTATATCTGTCACTCCATCTAGCAGCTTCTTGGATGCTTCTCGCGTCACGTGAGCCAATTAAATTTAAATTAGTGCAATTTTTGAAAGAAAAAAATTTTAGTCCTTGTTACCAACTCTATTTTTTTTTAACTTTGCCTCGTTCCCATTTTCGACCATTTGGAATTGAAGGATTTGAGTTTCGCAGCATTCAAACGTTCCAAGGCACGGACTTTGCTTTTTTTGCGTGACCTTGTTAACCAATTCATTCGTACACACTCGCCAAAGAAAGTGTCATTATACCCGGTTCGAAGGACCAATCGGCGATTTATTACGTAAAATGGAATTGATCTTTCTTTTTGACGCAAACATAAAATTATGGCAATTCTTTTTAGTATTGAGAATTTTTTATATATTTTTTTGTTTTGACTTTCTTTGACCTTCCTTTGTTGACTTGGGATTGGGGGAGACGAGTTTCCAGACGATTTAAAAGTTGCTACAAGGACTTTCTTCAACCTATTTCTCTGATCGTTCTGTCGCTTGTTGAACATATCCGGCTCTAAGGACCAATCGGCGATAGGTTGTGTAAAATTAGGGCATTTTTAAAAGTTCCCACAAGAACTTCCAATCCATTTTTCTGATCGTGCTGACGCTTCTTGGCCAAGTCACACTCACCGAAGAAAGTCCGGCTTGAAGGACCAATCGTGTAAAATAAAACATAAAATGATTGAATTTTTTGAGTTTTGAGGACTTATGTAATCGTGCTACTCGCCTTATGTTTTTTTTTTGGTACATTGATTTGTCTTTTTCTTCTTCTTTCATTTGAGATCGAGTGATTTGCGTTTCCGCATCGTTTGAAAGTTTAAAAGGATTTTGTTTTTTTTTGCGCCACCTTGTTTATCAGTTGTAACACTAGAACACTAACAAAGAAAGCGTCATTATATCGTGTTCGAAGGACCAATCGGCGATATATTTCATATGAAATTAAATCACCATTTATGTTAGTTATGCGAACATAAAATTACGACATTTTTTTTTAATTTTAAGGCTACATGTATATTTTTTTACTTTGACTTCTATTTTTCTTGACTTGTCGACTTGAGGTTGGGCGTTGCGAGTTTCTACAAGGACTTTCTTTCAATACATATTTCTTATCATGCTGGGGCTTGTTGACCAATTCATAATAACCGAAGAAATTCATATCGTATCCGGCTCGAAGGACCAACTGTTGTGTAAAATAAAACATAAAATGATTGCGTTTTTTGAGTTTCGAGGCCTTACATAATTATTTCATTAACTTTATATATTTATTTATTACATTGACTTGTCCTCTTCTTCGTTCACTTAGGACTGAGTGATTTCAATGTCCGCGCCATTTAAAAGTTCTAGAGCAAGGATTTGTTACACCTTTATTGTGACAATTGCGCACACTCGCGACAAAGAAAGCGACATTACATCCGACTCGAAGGACCAATCGACGATATTATATTTAAAATTGTACCAATTTATTTATGAATGTATCTTCCTTTCTCATGCATAAAACGTAAAATTATGACAATTATTTTTCAGTTTTTCATTTTTACTTTGAGCTGTACTTTTCTTGACTCGCTGACTTAAGAGAGGGTTTCCGGACGTTTCTACAAAGACTTTGTTCAATCCATTTTTCTGATCACGCTGACGCTTGTTGACCAACTCACTAATTCGTATCGTCTATACTCACCAAAGAGGGCCACATCATATCCGGTTCGAAGGACCAGGTATTGTTGGTCGTATAAAATGAAATAAAATTATTGCAATTTTTCTTCGATTTTAAGGCCTAATAATATATTTTTTTTTTTGGAAATCTGAAACATTTTTTTACTTTGACTCGTTCTCTTCTACATTTGGAATTTAGTGATTTGGGTTCTTGCACGATTTAAAAGTTTACAAGGATTTTGTTTAGTTCGCCAATTTTTTTGCGTCACCTTGTTAATCAATGTCCGGTTCGAAGGACCAATCGGCGATGTATTATGTAAAGTGAAATAACTTATTTCTTTGTTGGGCAACCATAAAATTGTGGCAATTTTTTTTAGTTTTAAGGATTTGTATGCGAATATTGTTTACTTTGGCTTGCGCTTTTCTTTCTTTCTTTTCTTTTCACTCTTTTTTGTATGCGAATATTGTTTACTTTGGCTTGCGCTTTTCTTTCTTTCTTTTCTTTTCACTCTTTTTTGTCGACTTGGAGTCGGACGATTCAAGAGTTCCGGAGTAAGTCATGCTGACGCTTGTAGGTAGATCGCTTCCTCATTCGTACGTGCTGAGGAATATCCGATTCGAAGGACCAATTGTTGTCTGTCGCGTAAAACGAAACATGAAGTTGTTGCAATTTTCATCGAGTTTTGACGCTTTGTGTAGTAGCAATAACACTCACTCTATTATTTATTTTCAGTTGGACTTGTTCTATTTTTTGTTAACTTGGGGTTGGATGATTAGGATTTCGGACGATTTAAGAGTCCCAGTTGTTTAATCCACGGCATTCTTTTGACATGATGCTGACGCTTGCAGATCAGTAATTCCTCGTTCGTACGTATCCAGCAAAGAGAGCGTCGCGTGTCGTCATATCCGGCTTGAAGGACCAATAATTCATCTTGCGCACTCGCTACGTAATGTTAAGCGCGTCTCGTTTGCGTTTAGCATTGATTTAGTACATGGACTTCGATTTAAAAAACGTAGGGTTTTCGTCGTGCCATGTGTGTGATTTCGGAAACCTGAAACCTCCCCTCCGCTCCCAGCGGAATTCGTGAAGTTGTTTAATATTGTAACATTCTGATGGTTAGGCCACCAACAAAGCAAATGGCTGAGAATAATGCGCAGGCGCGAGAGTCGACGGTTCTTTCATGTTAAAATTTAGAAAATTTCATAAAAGAATCAACAACTAACAACGACGAAATACTTAGAGAATTGGATAAAAGCAATGAAACAAACGAAAACAAATGAAGAATCAACGATTTTCGACGCGGAAGCATGTATTTGAAAATCAAATCAAGCTGTCATTTATTTCTTCGTCTTTCATTTTTATTTCTTCATATTTTTAAGGCGCGCCATCTATTGACGTTTTACTGAGTTGTAGCGTTTTAAGCGCGAAATTCGAAAACCAATCTTCTTCCAAACATTTTGCGACTTACTTAGTTATTTATAATATTTATTTCAAAACTCGGCTGCAATTCTTATGTTTTTCTTAATTTTAAACTACGTCATCTGCTGACGTTTTCTTAAGTTAATAATGTCTTAAGCACGGCGAAGTTTGAAAATCAAACGGCATCAAAATTTCCTGTAATTTTGGGTGTAATTCTAATGGTTCGCGTCTTTTAAACTGCGCCATCTGTTGACGCTTTCGTAAATCATAACGTTTCAATCGCGAAATTTGAAAATCAGACTTCGTCCAAATATTTCCGTAATTTTGGTCGACTATAATTTTATCGCTTTTTTAACTACGCCGTCTGTTGACGCTTTCCTTAGTTAAAACGTTTTAAGCGCGAAATTTGAAATTCAAACGACGTCATGGCATTTTGTAATTTTTGGTGACCCTCCAAGTTTCGTGTTTTTTTTTTAAACTACGCTATCTGTTGACGAGGCAATAAAATATTCTGTAATTTTGGATGATTTAAAAAAAGGTTCACATTTTAAACCGCGCCATCCATTGACGCTTTCGTAAGTTATAGCATTTTAAGCGCAAAATTTGAAAAGTCAAACTTCAACCAAATACATATTTTGTAGTTCTGGGTGACACTCCAATTTTCACACAGTTCTTTCTTAAACAGCGCCATCTGCCGATGCTTTCTTAAGTTATAACGTT
Organism: Dorcus parallelipipedus; assembly: GCA_958336345.1. NCBI lineage: Eukaryota > Metazoa > Arthropoda > Insecta > Coleoptera > Lucanidae > Dorcus > Dorcus parallelipipedus. The sequence goes on from OY284479.1 coordinate 48,021,166, forward strand.
TTGTGTACGAAATTTGAAAGTCAATTTGAAATTAGACGTCATCGAAATTTGAAAATCAAACTTAAACGGTGCGTTCCGTAATTTTGGATGATTATCCAAGAAAGCGTTCATGTTTTATTTTTAATTGCGCCATCTATTGACGTCTTCCCAAGTTACAACGTTTTAAGCGCGAAATTTGAAAATCAAACTTAAACGAAGCGTTCCGTAATTTTGGATGATTATCCAAGAAAGCGTTCGTTTTTTTTTTTTTAATTGCGCCATCTATTGACGCCTTCCCAAGTTACAACGTTTTAAGCGCGAAATTTGAAAATCAAACTTAAACGAAGCGTTCCGTAATTTTGGACGATTACTTAAGAAAGCGTTCATGTTTTTTTTTTAATTGCGCCATCTATTGACGTCTTCCCAAGTTACAACGTTTTAAGCGCGAAATTTGAAAATCAAACTTAAACGAAGCGTTCCGTCATTTTGGATGATTATCCAAGAAAACGTTCATGTTTTTTTTTTTAATTGCGCCATCTGTTGACGTCTTCCCAAGTTACAACGTTTTAAGCGCGAAATTTGAAAATCAAACTTAAACGAAGTGTTCCGTAATTTTGGATGATTATCCAAGAAAGCGTTCATGTTTTTTTTTTAGTTGCGCCATCTATTGACGTCTTCCCAAGTTACAACGTTTTAAGCGCGAAATTTGAAAATCAAACTTAAACGAAGCGTTCCGTAATTTTGGATGATTATCCAAGAAAGCGTTCATGTTTTTTTTTTAGTTGCGCCATCTGTTGACGTCTTCCCAAGTTACAACGTTTTAAGCGCGAAATTTGAAAATCAAACTTAAACGAAGCGTTCCGTAATTTTGGATGATTATCCAAGAAAGCGTTCATGTTTTTTTTTTTAATTGCGCCATCTGTTGACGTCTTCCCAAGTTACAACGTTTTAAGCGCGAAATTTGAAAATCAAACTTAAACGATGCGTTCCGTAATTTTGGATGATTGTCCAAGAAAGCGTTCGTTTTTTTTTTTAATTGCGCCATCTATTGACGCCTTCCCAAGTTATAACGTTTTAAGCGCGAAATTTGAAACTCAAAGTTCATTACAACAGTCCGACTCTCCAAGAGAGAGAGAGAGAGAGGGTTCATTATTCGTTTTTTAAACTACGTCATCTATTGACGCTTTCATAAATTATAACGTTTTAAGCGCGCGAAATTTGAAATTCAAACGTCGCCCAAGCATTTTATAATCTTTTGCGATTCTCTGCCAAAATTTTGTTTTAAACTGCGCCATTTGCTGACGCTTAACTGAGCCACAAATCAAAAATCAAATTATAACGTTTTAAGCGCGAAATTTAAAAATCGAACGTCACCGACGCGTTTTATACATTTCGTGTGAATCTCCGGCAGAATCTTCATGATCTTTGAACAGCGCCATCTATTGAGGATTTTCTAAATTGTAACATTTAAAGTGCGAAATTTGAAAATCAAACTCGAAATATTCTGTAATTGTCAGTGATCCTCCAAGAGAGAAAATGCTCATGGGTTTTTAACTACGCCACCTATTGACGCTTTCCTAAATTATGTACAACGGTTTAAGCGCGAAGTTTGAAGAAATTCACGTCGTCAAAGTATTTGTAATTTTCGGTGATTTAACATAGTAGAATTTTCATGCTCCTTAAACTACGCCCACAAATCCCACGGATGGCAGAATTTCGCCCAATCTGGCAACCCTGTGCACGAAAACTGTCGATGGTGTGTGCCTCCCTCTGCACAGTTTTGAAGTGAATTTCCACAGTTACATTTTGTGTCATTTTGAATAATAAATCATAAATGTATTGCACCCGAAAACGCTTCACTTTGCCAAATCATGCGTTACTTTATAGCAATCGCTTCTCTGAAGATGGCAGCAGTGGCTCCCTCTTTGAACGTTCTAAAAACGCAACTATGCATCCAGATAAAGGGCTTTGTTCTTTATTACTTTAGGAAGCCGTGCTCTAAATCACTTTAATCAAATTATACTTAAACGCGTACCTCGTCTTTGAATAACTTCCTTGCTTCGTCATTGTCAAGTCCGGTCCTGGCCGATAGAAACTTCACGGCTAAGTTGATGTGCGTGCCCTTGGTGGCGGCCTCCCTCGCAACTTCCCTGTCTCCCACATTGTACCAACCCGTCCACACTCCCTTCGAGTTGGTGTCGAGGAAATCAGGAAACGGTGGCTTATTCTAAAACAATTTCTTTTTGTTGTGTGAGGTTAAATCGCGTGGGGCGGTGATTTTACCTGGAGGTTCCTTTCTCTGGTGCCCATTGTTTCCCGGTGGGTCTCTTTGTCTCACATCACCAGCACCAGCACCACCGCCTGAGTTTAGTCGTTCACAAGTAAACACTTGCTGATTCATACTCTTCTGGACTGTGATTGTGACGCGTGACGCATGACTTTCTTTTTCAAATTTGACCTGGTTTCAGAAGAACAGCTGATCGCTGATAACGCCACCACGGGTTTGCACAATGATGATAAGCACGCGTTGTTTGTTTATTTATTGTACGCGGAAGCCGAACGAAATTTTGCTGCGCAATCAAACGGAGCACGATGCACAGTTACTCTTGCCCTTGCCAAGAATATAATTGATTAATTATTTAATTCAAATATGTTCAAAATCAGCTGCTCGCTCGACGGGATAGTTTGCGGTGACCTTGACAATTTCACGATGGAATTTGCAGTACTCGTAACGGAATTTGGAGTTAATTAGAAGCGCTGACGTAGAAGTTGAACCAAAAACTTACTTGCGTGATGAAGACGGCAATAAATTGTGAAATTTTAAGTAATCTAGGAAGCATCGATTAATTCACCGTTGAGAAAATGCACGCGTAGGCATTAATTAGTCATCATTTACGAAAAGCTACGATCTACGATCGACGCAAAGATTGCAAAAATATACAGTTTCATAGAGAAACTACTTTCTGCATAATTCAATATCAGAACTGTTTTCTTTTTTTAAAATTGACGCCCCGTTCAAATTTGCATACAATGTCGCCAACTTAATTTGAGGCGCGCGTCTCTAAATTGGTTTCTTTCGCAATTTCACGTGAAATGTGAAATAAAAGGTGAGAATCAGCAGTCATGCGTATGAACTCAAACCTAATAAATTGTCGTACATCATAAGCTCGCTTTTCTGTCTTGTATTAGGCGCAGGGTTGTCAATGTGCGGGCAACTACCCGAATTACGGGTAATTTAAGCAACCTTGCGGGTGGGTAAAAATGGGAAGAAAAAAAAACAGACAAATTTTTGATTGACGACTTGTTAGTGATGTTTCAGCTTTACTATTGGCAACAAAGAAATCACTAAAGCCGGAAGCCGACAAAAACTAAAGTAACTAACTAACAGCCAAATCCACATTGTCGATCAGTGCTGCCAACTCTACCGATAATTCGGTAGATCTACCGATTTTGAACTCAATTTTTTTTTGTAATTTTATCAATCTTCTTTATTTCTAGATCGTCTTTTGTTTTATTTTACGTCAAAAATTGCACAAATTTCAAATCTTAATTTTAGAAAGTTTTATTTAATGAGAATTTTTTTAATTTTTATAATTTTTTGTAATTTTATTTAATGTTCTTTTTTCATTTTTGCAATTTTCAATGAGATTTTTTTAAATTTTATAAATTCGTCGATTGTCTTTTGTTTTATTTTACGCCAAAAATTGCCTAAAGTTTTAATTTTAGAAAGTTTGTGTATTTAATACAAAAAAATTTAATTTTTTTAAATGTTCATGAATTTTTGTAATTTTTATAATTTTGTATATTTATAGAACGTAGAAAGTATTGTTTATTTAATGAGAATTTTTTAATTTTTATTTTTTTGTAATTTTATTTAATGAGATTTTTATTTTTATTGTTTTTAATTTTATAATATGTAATAATAATAATTTTATGAATTTTTTTTATTTCTCGATCGCCTTTTGTTTTATTTTACGTCAAAAATTGCACAATGTCAATTTTTATCGTTTCTTAAAATTTTTATGATTTTTTTGTAATTTTTTTAAATTTTATGGAAAGTAGAAAGTATTGTTTATTTAATGAGAATTTTTTAATTTTTATTTTTTTATAATTTTATTTAATGAGAATTCTTTTATTTTCTTTCTAATTTTATTCAATGAGATTTTTATTTTTATTGTTTTTAATTTTATAATATGTAATAATAATAATAATTTTATGAATTTTCTTTATTTCTCGATCGCCTTTTGTTTTATTTTACGTCGAAAATTGCACAAATGTCAAACCATAATTTTAGAAAGTTTTGTTTACTAAGAATTTTTTAATTTTTATAATTTTTTGTAATTTTATTTATGTAATGAGTTTTTTTTTATTTTTGTAATTTTTTTCTAACTTTATTCAATGAGATTTTTTTAGTTTATATATTCGTCGATTGTCTTATATTTTATTTTACGCCAAAAATTGCCTAAAGTTTAAATCTTAATTTTAGAAAGTTTTGTTTATTTAATAAAAAAAAATTTATAATTTTTTAAAATTTTTATTTTTTGTAATTTTATAGAAAGTAGAAAGTATTGTTTATTTAATGAGAATTTTTTAATTTTTATTTTTTGTATTTTATTTAACAAGAATTCTTTTATTTTTATTATATTTTTTTCTAATTTTATTCAATGATATTTTTTTAAATTTTATAATAATTTTATAAATTTATAGAATTTTATAAATTTGAAATTAGACGTCATCAGAGAGAGCACATTGCATTTTTTTGTTATTCTCCGGCAAAATTGTCATATTTTAAACTACGCCATCTATTGACGTTTTCCTAAGTTATAAAGCTCTAAGCGGGAAATTTTAAAATCAAACTTGAACGAAGCGTTCCGCAATTTTGGATGATTATCCAAGAAAGCGTTCGTGTTTCTTTTTTTTTTAATTGCGCCATCTATTGACGCTTTCCTAAGTTGTAGCATTTTAAGCGCAAAACTTGAAATACGAACGTCATCGAAACGTTCTACACTCTTGGATGATTCTCCGGGAACATTTTCAGGTTCTTTAAATTACGCCATCCGTTGGCGTTTTCCTAAATTACGACGTTTCAAGCGCGAAATTTGAAAATCAAAGTTTATTAAAACATTCCGTAATTTTGAATGACTCTCCGAGAGAGAGAGAGAGAGAGAATTCATGATTTTTTTAAACTACGCCATCTATTGACGCATTCATAAATTATAGCACTTTAAGCGCGAAATTAGAAAAGTCACACTTCAACCAAATATTTTGTAATTCTAGGTGACACTCTAAATTTGAAACAGTTTTTTTTTAACAACGCCATCTGTTGATGCTTTCTTAAGTTATAACGTTTTGAGTGCCAAATTTGAAAGTCAATTTGAAATTAGACGCATTTTGCATTTTTTATTATTCTCCGGCAAAATTGTCACGTTTCAAACTACGCCATCTATTGGCATCTTTCTAAGTTATAACGTATTAAGCGCGAAATATGAAAATCAAACTTAAACGAAGCGTTCCGTAATTTTGGATGATTATCCAAGAAAGCGTTCATGTTTTTTTAATTGCGCCATCTATTGACGTCTTCCCGAGTTACAACGTTTTAAGCGCGAAATATGAAAATCAAACTTAAACGAAGCGTTCCGTAAGTTTGGATGATTATCCAAGAAAGAGTTCAGTTAAAGTTAAGAGTTATTGCGTTTAGTTTATAGACGAACCGTCAAAGTTTAACGAGCTCGGGCGGACTGTTTTCTAAACGGAACTCATACCCACTGTGGTTGGCCTAATGGTCGCATCTCAAATCACGACCACCGTGACCACTCAGCTGATTAGTCAGACAAAGTAAAATAACTGCGGACTAAACGAAATCGACAGCGTCGCCCATGAACTAAACGCAGCCTAACAACAACTCTCATGACGGTGATGGTTCACAACGGAATGATTTCTGAAAAATTGTAAACAATTAAAAACGAAGAAAACTAAGAACTTTCTTGACAATGAGAAATCTAGTCGAAATAGAAAAAAATTCTAAAGAAAGAAAAGGAAGACAAACGACGATCGTAACATTCGCGAAAGGACAAGGAACGCAGAAAATTCTTGATCGTATAATTTCAGATAACATAGAACATAGATGACAAACACGAACAAAAAAGAAAAATATTTTTGATTATTGCAAAAATTTCATCGACATAGAAAAGAAAGAAAACGATAACTTCAAAAGAGAAACAAGTAACGATCGTAAATTTTCGAATGAAAAAAAAAAGACAAAAAGCAAATGACGATTGTTCAATTTCGAATGAAGAAAGACAGAAAAACAAATGACGATCGTAAATTTTACGAAAGAAAAAGACTATCGTAATGTTTACAACAACTTTCATTTTTCATTTGTTTTATTTTCTATTTTAAATGTCGTTTGCTTTTTTTTTCATTTCCTTTTTTGTTTTTCTTTTGTATCTTTTTGAAATTTTTCATTTTCGTTTGTCTTTGGGCTTTCATTTTAATTTCTCTTTTCATTCAATATTCACTTTTGGTTTTTCATTTCATTTCTCGTTTTTGTTTTTCATTTCTTTCTAATTCTTCCTTCACTTTTGGTTTTTCATTTCCCTTCCGTCTTTCATTTGATTTTGTTTTTCATTTAAATTTTTTCACTTGTTTCGTTTCATTTTATATTTGCTTTCTGTTACGGTTTTTTTTGTTTTCTTTTTTTCAAATCTGTTTTTCCTTTCAGTTTGCTCGCATTTTTGGTTACGTCTTCGACATTTTTTGTTTCCTTTTGCTATTCATTTTTGATGTTTGTTTTTCATTTGTTTTTTTTTCCCTAATTTTTGTATGTCCATCTTAAAATACATAGGAAATTTACTTCTTTTTTTTTTAAGACTACACCATGAAAAATGTAAATTGAGTTTATAGATAAGCAAAAAGAAAAAAAAAAGTCCAGGTACGTACGTACCACAGATCGTATCAACATACGTAATAATTTTTCTAATATTAACGTTGGTAGTCAACATGATCAAACTTCCCTCTTCTCTTTCTCACTTGTTTGAATATGTACAGTCGCGGCCAAAAATTAAAAAGTGCTTGCTTGGCCGCGTCAAATTGTTTAATTTAGATCACAAATGCTTTCTGGTATTAATCAACATAAAAGTTTGGAGATTTCTCGTATCAATTTGGTGATTTCTGGTGACTTTTAAAATAGGAAATTGAGATTTTCCATTTCACTCTGTTGGTAACACTGGATGGCTGTTGTGAGATGACTGTTGACTGTAATTTCGTTCGTCTAGCGTTAAAACAACATTCACTCTTAATGCTGGTCAATCCAACATAGTGTGGAATAAAAGAACGCACGTCATCCATAGCGATTGTAATAATTTACTGGAAACCGTTGGCAGTGTTGGCACTGATGAGTTCATCGTTGAGGTTAAGAACGCGCGAATTAATCAACGTTCTATCTTTTTATCATAAATAAAAATGCTTAAGAAAAAAAAAACATCAAAACGTTTCGTACCTAATTGAGGAATAAAGCCGTTAATTTGAAATTAAAACGAACTGTCAAGTTTGAAGGCATCGGTGATTTCATCGCTGAAAATAGAAACGCTTGAATGAAGAATTTTCGCTGCTGTGCGCTATTTTGTTATTGAAATGAAGGTGAGTGCGCCAAAATTGTGTTTGCAATTAAACACTTATGTTAAATAGTGGTTTAGTGGATAATTTCTTCGGCATTGAAAGAACGATGAGTTCATCGCTGAGAATGAAAGCGCTCAAATAGATCAATTGCTGTCTGTACTTATTAAATTAAAAATCTGCTTCAAAATTGTTAAACGATTAAAAATTATAGTCGTCACACAAGTGTGTACTAATTTAAAAATAAATTATTTATAAAAAAAAAGGAAGCGATGGAACTGATGACCTCACCGTTGAGAATAGAAACGGTGCATGTATCAACAAGGTGCTTCATGGTTTTATTATTGTCCTTTTAAATTAGTTTACCTTTAAAACGAACATACATTTTGCAAAATAAAATAGCCGCGTCATTCTGCGCTGCCAACCTATTCCATCCACGGTCCATCCACCGAGATAATTTTAGGCGCGAATTTTCAAAATACAATCTGTCAGCAGTTCGCTAATTATTATTAAATAGGAGGCAGGTTTTCGTAGACAAGGATTATTAAATGAATACTTCAGATTTTGAAACGTAATGTAACCGAGATAAAAATTGATTAGGAACTGCTTTGTTCATTCAAATGACAAGGCGGAATTAACGTGTTAAGTAAACAGCACCTCCCAAATCGGCATCCTTGGCCTCTCGAGGTCGCGTTATCTCACTCGAAATTCCGGCTTCAAGACTACACTAAACTCATCACTCATCACATCAGTCGTGACCGTGATCATGCAAATAAGCGGCGCGCTCGTTTTCTTTTTGCTGAGCGGATCGTGCCTGTGCGCCGATCCGACGGCGACGCCGGTGGAAATCGAACAGGGCAAGCTCAGAGGGAAAACCGCGCTCGACAGAAACGGCGGAACTTTCTACAGTTTTCTGTCAGTGCCTTACGCAAGGCCCCCCTTGGGGGAGCTGAGATTTAAAGTAAGTATTACGTAAGAAATTTACTAAAATCCAAAAACTCTTTCGTCGTTCCGTAGGCCCCCGAGCCTCCCCACAAATGGCAAGGCGTGCTCGAGGCTACGGAAGACCTTCCACTTTGCGTGCAGCAACAATGGGATGGGGTTTTGACGGGGCAGGAAGATTGCCTGTATTTAAACGTTCATACTCCCGAGGTATTCAATTATCTTTTCGTTGCCAGTTAACTTTATCTGGTGATTAATTCCCATGCTAACAATCGTTACTATGGGAATCACGGTTGTAGTCACAATCGTTACCATGGGAATCACGATTGTGACCACAATCGTTACTATGGGAATCATGATTGTGACCACAATCGTTACTATGGGAATCAAGATTGTAATCACAATCGTTGCTATGGGAATCACGATTGTGATCACAACTATTATAACTAATTTGAAAGGACAATAATAAAACCATGAAGCACCTTGTTGATACTTTCACCGTTTCTATTCTCAACGGTGAGGTCATCGGTTCCATCGCTTCCTTTTTTTTTATAAATAATTTATTTTTAAATTAGTACACACTTGTGTGACGAATATAATTTTTAAACGTTTAACAATTTTGATCGCAGTATAGAAATTTACTTCGTACACAGTAATGACATTGGCTGTCGGTGCCTTTGATGTTGAATGTATCGTTTTGGTTGACCTTCGCCATATTGCGGATAGTACAATCGGCGGGATATTTGAAACGATTTGAGAGATCACACAAGAATTGCCACACTTTATTTTTAAATTTAGAAAAAAGTTTAATGTAAAAGTTAAGAAGAGTGGTTGTAGAAACCAATTTTAAAATAGTCGTATCTAAAATTTAAAATATGCATAACATAAACTTTATTATTAAAGTTAACAAAGCTCTCTAAATGAGGCATATACTTAATTACTTGTTGTACATAAATTTTACTGTCATTTGGAAATAATGTTTTAATTTTTGTATTAGTATAAAGAATTAATGTAAATTAGGAAATAATTAACGAAACTTTTATCTTTTACAATTTTATTTGCAAAAATCCAAGTCTATGTACAATCATGTAGGTACAAAGTTTGCTGTAGATTCAGAACAAATAAATTTTCTCTTATGTACAAGTAATTATTTTTAATTTTCTATGCTTTCTGGCTGTTGATCTGAAATCCCTATTTGTAAACTTAAAGGTAATAAAGTAAACGCACTCTGCAATATAACTTCAAAAAATAATCATAAGGAAAATGCTGACATGGATGTACAAAAATTATTTTTCTATATTCACTGTAAAACAATTGCAAAACTTTATCTTGTACAATATAATTTATATTATTAAAAAATGTGTCCTCTAGCTTTTTTATAATGTAAGAAAAGATTCATTTGGTGAACACAAACCTCCAAATTTTTTTTTTGAATGATCATATGCTTTAAAATAAGTAAAAATAGCTGTATCATTAACATCAACAGATTGCAATGCATAGTTATTACACGTTTCACAATTATGAATTATTAAACATTTTTTCAATGAATATGCAGCTATGTAATGGAGAGCATTATCTTCGGTGATATTTGAGTTATAACAGTCACTTGTATTTACATTTTTACCAAATTCGGAATTAAATTCACATCCAGAAATATTTTGACTATTCGCAACCATTCCAATCTCCTTTGTGGTCTTACGAAATTCAGATAATAGAGCATCAAAATCTTCACCGCAGTTTTCATTATTTGTTTTACAGAACGTCGTGTAAAACAATTTGCGAAATCCTCGATGAAACTGAATTGGTGTAACTGTAATTGCGTTGCCACCTTGCTGCCTCGTAGAACCAAAATAATTTTCTAAAGCGTCTTGGTTAACTCTTCTCATACATAAAAAGCGAAATCCTTTTACGCCTAGGTGGTTCCATAAGGCCAATGTTGATTTAATAGTGACAATCCACCCACGAATACATTTAATGGAATTAGTGATGGTCTTCCCTTGTCTATCAACAACTTGCACATTCTGGAAATAATTGATTGCATCATTTAATAAATCTATTTGGTAATTACAATTTCTAAATGGTTGCGCATATTTCTTCTTAGAATGAAATCCTGATGAATTTAATACATCAAACAGTTTGTCAACCAACTGCTGTTTCATTAGGTTCTTCTGAAATAGCATTTAAACTAATATATGTGTTTAATGCTGCAGATACAGACGCACTTAAAATCTGTGTGGCATATTTAACTTTCATTTTATCAAACGCAGTTGGATATATGTGTGAAGCTGTTAATTTCGGAAGAAGTCGTGAATGTAATTTTTTATCTGCTTCATACATGTTGGATAAATTTCCAGTCGGTTTTATTATTATTACTTACGAAATGATATGACATTAAATTATTTCTTAAAGACTTCATTAAATGAGGGGTATCAAAGAAATAATGGACAGTTAATTCATCAACCTCAAAATAAGGAGTTCCCGTGTCTGAAAAATTTGGAATAAGGCGATTAAAGAGATTTATGCGATTTGACCCCATGTCAGTTACAATGGCTACAACAGTTAGACCAATATTTTTCAGTTGCTTAATGCAGTCAATAACTAAATTGTATAAATCTTTTCCTTTTATTCCAGATTTAGATAGAGCAAACATATGCAAGTGGTTGTTTCCACGCAAGGTAAATTCCTCTCAATAAAAATACACCTCCACTTGATGCAATCTCTGTTGTTTTTCCGTTACCTAAATCATTAAAACCAATTACTTCATCTCTTCCCAAATGATAAAATAAATGACTCTTCAAACTAATTTCATCAAAGCAAAGTATGCAATTCTTGTTCTCTTCTGTTAACTTGGAAACCTATAAAATTAAAGTACATCAAATCACACTTATACTAAATTTAGATAAATGTATACATACCTTTATTTTTACGAGGTTTAAAACTTCTATTTGTAAACCTGGTTGAAATTGTAATTTTTCCGTAATTCTCAACAATGTGCGTTTACTTGGAAGTTTAAATATTTTACCTAATATTTGGTACGACTTTGGACCAGCAAAGTACAAGGACAGACGCATCTGTTTTATTTCATCACCGTACCGTACATATTGCATTAAAGAATTATACCTGGCTTGAAGCTCAACAAATTCTGCCACAGAAAGAGGTAAATATTTGTTGCACGATTCTTCGAACTGCTGCAAAGAAACATCATGGCTGTCAGTTTCACTTTTAAATTTGTGCTCCAACCGGATCCTTTTGAGATTAGCTACTCGCAGCTTCCTTTTTAACTTGCACTTTCTTGGAGTAGACGATGATAATAATTGATCGGTTTGACTAGCTACTGTCGAATTTAACTTGCGCTTTCTTGGAGGAGATGCTGATAATAATTGATCCGTTTGACTAGCTACTGTTGAATTTAACTTGCGCTTTCTTGGAGGAGATGCTGATAATAATTGATCGGTTTGACTAGCTACTGTCGAATTTAACTTGCGCTTTCTTGGAGGAGACGCTGATAATAATTGTTCGGTTTGATTAGCTATAGTTGAATTTGATAAAGAAATAGGCATTTCTTTCACAGTTTCAAGTATATCTTCCTCTGTGGATGTGGTTGGTTGAAGCACAATAGTTTCTATACATAAAGCAGACATTAGCAAAAAAGCAAGACTGCAGCATACATTACGTTACTCAGAATTGCCATTTTTGGTGCTTGTTGTTCGGTTTGAGCAACTCCCTGTACTATTGATGGACATGCTTGAAGATATAGTCTGTTTTTTAAATCATTAGCAAAAAATGTACTTACAAAATGTAAACCACATACCCTATAATTTTTATAACGCTGTAATACGGATTTTTTTTTCTAAATCACTTCTCAGTATGCAGTTGCACCATTGTTGTGACCTATCAATAACACACAAATAACTTTTTATTTCAGAAGACATTTTAAAATCTAGGTATTACAGGTACGTACAGTTTTGGATCTTTGGGGAAACGAAAGAAACTAATTTGTGCATCATTTGCACTATTCATATTGCATGTAGGAACTGCGCACGTAAAACCTCCCCTTTTCAGTCGATTCATTCTATTTATTTATTTTATGAAACCATTAAATGTGAATTTAAAAAAATTAAATATCCAATACTGTCACAAAAATTATCATGCAAATGCATTGCAGCCAACACGCAACAGCTGATGGAAAGTAACCACTTTGTGGACATGTGTCCTAGAAATTGGCTTCACTCAAAACACGTCTTTGTCACTACTGTATACGAAGTAAATTTCTATACTGTGATTTTGATGCAGATTTTTAATTTAATAAGTATAGACAGCAATTGATCTATTTGAGCGCTTTCATTCTCAGCGATGAACTCATCGTTCCTTCAATGCCGAACAAATTATCCACTAAACCACTATTTAACATAAGTGTTTAATTGCAAACACAATTTTGGCGCACCCACCTTCATTTCAATAATAAAATAGCGCACAGCAGCGAAAATTCTTCATTCGAGCGTTTTTATTTTCAGCGATGAAATCACCGATGCCTTCAAACTTGACAGTTCGTTTTAATTTCAAATTAACGGCTTTATTCCTCGATTAGGCACGAAACGTTTTGATGTTTTCTTTTTCTTAAGCATTTTTATTTATAACAAAAAGGTAGAACGTCGATTAATTCGCGCGTTCTTAACCTCAACGATGAACTCATCAGTGCCAACACTGCCAACGGTTTCCAGTAAATTATTACAATCGTTATGGATAACGTGCGTTCTTTTATTCCACAATATGTTGGATTGACCAGCATATAGACAATTGCCATAATTGAACATTAGAAATTAAAAAGTTTTCTAGTAACTTGTAATTTTTTTCTATCGTAAATGTAAAAATTTTGTCAATAAAATTAAAAAAATCCGTAATAAATGAAAAAATTCTGGCATAAATTTTAAAGAAACATCAGAAATTAAAAAGTTTTCTAATAACTTGTAATTTTTTTCTATCGTAAATTTAAAAATTCTGTCAAAAATTTAAAGAATTCTGCTGTAAATTAAAAAATTATTTGGGCTACTTCCCACAGTTACGTCACTCTTCGTTTTGATATATGACGTAGACGACATTTCAACAATTAATACAATTTAATTTATCATAAATCATTTTGGGATACCGGGCTGTCGAAATTAGTACCAAACTTGACGTTTGTTTAAAAAATCTGTCATAAATTAAAAAACAGCGGAAATTTAGGAGATCCCATAAAATAAAAAATTTTGTCATAAATTTAAAAAGTGTCATAAATTTTAAAAGTCTGTTATAAATTAAAACAACTGTCATAAATTAAACAATTGTCATACGTTTGAATAAATTCTGTCATAAATTTAATCGTAAGTCCTGTAATAAAGCAAAAAAATTGTTTAGAATTGAAAAGTTCCGTTATAAATTAAAATGTCATAAATTGAAAAAAAAAACAGAAATTAAAAAAATTCCATAAATTAAAAAAAATAATCTGTCATAAATTTAAAAAATCTGTTATAAATTAAAACAATTCTGTTATAAATTTGAAATAAATTCTGTCAAATTTTAAAATTCTGTTATAAATTTACTAGTACATTCCGTAATAAAGTAAAAAAATTGTTAAAACTAAAAATTCCTGTTTGAATTGGCTTCCGGTTGGAACCGCGTCACGTTGACTTCTTCTACTGCCGACGTTTCGTTCTGCATTGCAGAAGTACTTCCTCAGGGCTGTTGCTGCTGGTAGTCTCAACGACTAACGAGAAGCAGCAGCAACAGCACCAGCAGCAGCAGCCCTGCGGAAGTTCTTCTGCAATGGAGAACGAAACGTCGGCAGTAGGAGTCAACGTGACGCGGTTCCAACCGGAAGCCAATTCAAACATGAACGACGATCGCGGAAGCCTTCAAGTTAAACTAATAATTCCTGTTATAAATTAAAATGTGATAAATTTAAAACAAATTTATCATAATTGAAAAAATTCTGTCATAAATTAAAAAAATTATCAGAAATTGAAAAAAAAAGTTCTCATAAATTATAATTTTTTATCTTAAATGTCATTAAATTTAAAAAATCTGTCATAAATTTGAAAATTATCAAACAAGAGAAATTTGCGTTAAATTAAATGTCATAAATTTTAAAAAAGTCCGTCATAAATTTAAAGAATCTGTCAAATTTTAAAAGTCTGTCATAAATTAAAACAATTGTCATAAATTTAAAAAAATTCTATCGAATTTAAAAATTCTGTCATAAATTTAGTACTAGATTCTGTAATAAAGCAAAAATATTGTTAAAAATTAAAAAGTCCTGTTATAAATTTAAAAAAACAACAGAAATTTAAAAAATTCCATAAATTAAAAAAAATAAAGTCTGATAAATTTTAAAACATCTGTCATAAATTAAAAAGAATTCTATTAAATTTAAAAATTTTGTCATAAATTTAGTAGTAGATTCTGTAATAAAATAAGAAAAAATTGTTAAAAATTAAGAGAGTTCTGTTATAAATTAAAATGTCATAAATTTAAAACAAAAGTGTCATAATTGAAAAAAATTCTGTCAAATTAAAAAATTATCAGAAATTAAAAAATTTCTCATAAAATATATTTTTTATTTTAAATGTAAAATCTGTCAATAAATTTCAAAAATCTGTCATTAATTCAAAAATTCTGCCAAACAAGAAAAAAATTGTTATAAATTAAAATATGTAATTCTGTCATAAATTTAAAAAATCTGCCATAAATTTAGTACTAGATTCTGTAATAAAGCAAAAATATTGTTAAAAATTAAAAAGTCCTGTTATAAATTAAAAAAATCATCAGAAATTTAAAAAATTCCATAAATTAAAAAAATTAAAGTCTGATAAATTTTAAAACATCTGTCATAAATTAAAAAGAATTCTGTTAAATTTAAAAATTTTGTCATAAATTTAGTAGTAGATTCTGTAATAAAATAAGAAAAAATTGTTAAAAATTAAGAAAGTTCTGTTATAAATTAAAATGTCATAAATTTAAAACAAAAGTGTCATAATTGAAAAAATTTCTGTGAAATTAAAAAATTTCTCATAAAATATATTTTTTATTTTAAATGTAAAATCTGTCAATAAATTTCAAAAATCTGTCATTAATTCAAAAATTCTGCCAAACAAGAAAAAAATTGTTATAAATTAAAATATGTAATTCTGTCATAAATTTAAAAAATCTGCCATAAATTTAGTACTAGATTCTGTAATAAAGCAAAAATATTGTTAAAAATTAAAAAGTCCTGTTATAAATTAAAAAAATCATCAGAAATTTAAAAAATTCCATAAATTAAAAAAATTAAAGTCTGATAAATTTTAAAACATCTGTCATAAATTAAAAAGAATTCTGTTAAATTTAAAAATTTTGTCATAAATTTAGTAGTAGATTCTGTAATAAAATAAGAAAAAATTGTTAAAAATTAAGAAAGTTCTGTTATAAATTAAAATGTCATAAATTTAAAACAAAAGTGTCATAATTGAAAAAATTTCTGTGAAATTAAAAAATTTCTCATAAAATATATTTTTTATTTTAAATGTAAAATCTGTCAATAAATTTCAAAAATCTGTCATTAATTCAAAAATTCTGCCAAACAAGAAAAAAATTGCTATAAATTAAAATATGTAATTCTGTCATAAATTTAAAAAATCTGCCATAAATTTAGTACTAGATTCTGTAATAAAGCAAAAATATTGTTAAAAATTAAAAAGTCCTGTTATAAATTAAAAAAATCATCAGAAATTTAAAAAATTCCATAAATTAAAAAAATTAAAGTCTGATAAATTTTAAAACATCTGTCATAAATTAAAAAGAATTCTGTTAAATTTAAAAATTTTGTCATAAATTTAGTAGTAGATTCTGTAATAAAATAAGAAAAAATTGTTAAAAATTAAGAAAGTTCTGTTATAAATTAAAATGTCATAAATTTAAAACAAAAGTGTCATAATTGAAAAAATTTCTGTGAAATTAAAAAATTTCTCATAAAATATATTTTTTATTTTAAATGTAAAATCTGTCAATAAATTTCAAAAATCTGTCATTAATTCAAAAATTCTGCCAAACAAGAAAAAAATTGCTATAAATTAAAATATGTAATTCTGTCATAAATTTAAAAAATCTGCCATAAATTTAGTACTAGATTCTGTAATAAAGCAAAAATATTGTTAAAAATTAAAAAGTTCTGTTATAAATTAAAAAAAACATCAGAAATTTAAAAAATTCCATAAATTAAAAAAATTAAAGTCTGATAAATTTTAAAACATCTGTCATAAATTAAAAAGAATTCTGTTAAATTTAAAAATTTTGTCATAAATTTAGTAGTAGATTCTGTAATAAAATAAGAAAAAATTGTTAAAAATTAAGAGAGTTCTGTTATAAATTAAAATGTCATAAATTTAAAACAAAAGTGTCATAATTGAAAAAAATTCTGTCAAATTAAAAAATTATCAGAAATTAAAAAATTTCTCATAAATTATAATTTTTTATCTTAAATGTAAAATCTCTGTCATTAAATTTAAAAAATCTGTCATAAATTTGAAAATTATCAAACAAGAGAAATTTGCGTTAAATTAAATGTCATAAATTTTAAAAAAGTCCGCCATAAATTTAAAGAATCTGTCAAATTTTAAAAGTCTGTCATAAATTAAAACAATTGTCATAAATTTAAAAAATTCTACCAAATTTAAAAATTCTGTCATAAATTTAGTACTAGATTCTGTAATAAAGCAAAAATATTGTTAAAAATTAAAAAGTCCTGTTATAAATTAAAAAAAACATCAGAAATTTAAAAAATTCCATAAATTAAAAAAATTAAAGTCTGATAAATTTTAAAACATCTGTCATAAATTAAAAAGAATTCTGTTAAATTTAAAAATTTTGTCATAAATTTAGTAGTAGATTCTGTAATAAAATAAGAAAAAATTGTTAAAAATTAAGAGTTCTGTTATAAATTAAAATGTCATAAATTTAAAACAAGTGTCATAATTGAAAAAAATTCTGTCAAATTAAAAAATTATCAGAAATTAAAAAATTTCTCATAAAATATATTTTTTATTTTAAATGTAAAATCTGTCAATAAATTTCAAAAATCTGTCATTAATTTAAAAATTCTGCCAAACAAGAAAAAAATTGTTACAAATTAAAATATGTAATTCTGTCATAAATTTAAAAAATCTGCCATAAATTTAGTACTAGATTCTGTAATAAAGCAAAAATATTGTTAAAAATTAAAAAGTCCTGTTATAAATTAAAAAAAAACATCAGAAATTAAAAAAATTCCATAAATTAAAAAAATTAAAGTCTGATAAATTTTAAAGCATCTGTCATAAATTGAAAAGAATTCTGTTAAATTTAAAAATTTTGTCATAAATTTAGTAGTAGATTCTGTAATAAAATAAGAAAAAATTGTTAGAAATTAAGAAAGTTCTGTTATAAATTAAAATGTCATAAATTTAAAACAAAAGTGTCATAATTGAGAAAAATTCTGTCAAATTAAAGAATGATCAGAAATTAAAAAATTTCTCATAAAATATATTTTTTATTTTAAATGTGAAATCTGTCAATAAATTTCAAAAATCTGTCATTAATTTAAGAATTCTGCCAAACAAGAAAAAAATTGTTATAAATTAAAATATGTAATTCTGTCATAAATTTAAAAAATCTGCCATAAATTTAGTACTAGATTCTGTAATAAAGCAAAAATATTGTTAAAAATTAAAAAGTTCTGTTATAAATTAAAAAAAAACATCAGAAATTTAAAAAATTCCATAAATTAAAAAAATTAAAGTCTGATAAATTTTAAAACATCTGTCATAAATTAAAAAGAATTCTGTTAAATTTAAAAATTTTGTCATAAATTTAGTAGTAGATTCTGTAATAAAATAAGAAAATATTGTTAAAAATTAAGAAAGTTCTGTTATAAATTAAAATGTCATAAATTTAAAACAAAAGTGTCATAATTGAAAAAAATTCTGTCAAATTAAAGAATGATCAGAAATTAAAAAATTTCTCATAAAATATATTTTTTATTTTAAATGTAAAATCTGTCAATAAATTTAAAAAATCTGTCATTAATTTAAAAATTCTGCCAAACAAGAAAAAAATTGTTATAAATTAAAATATGTAATTCTGTCATAAATTTAAAAAATCTGCCATAAATTTAAAAATTCTGTCATAAATGTAAACAAATTATGCCATAAATTCTAATAAGATTCTGTCATAAATTGAGATAATTAAGAGATTGAGAAGATGAGATTGAGAGATTAAAAAATTACTTTAACTTCTACCCGCAGTTACATCACTTTTTGTTTTGATATATGTCTTTGATGACATTTTGTTATTATAATTTATTTTATATTTAGTGCCAAACTTGACGTGTCCTAGGCCCAGGTGTCCAAACGAAACTACTCTCACCATTTCTTACACACTGTTTCCAGACTTTCTCATCTTCCTGTAGGTACAATTTATTTTTCGTGAAATAATATTTTGGAATTTATGTTTCTCGATTCAATTTCATTCCTTTCCCGCCTTCATTTTTTTTTTTTTTTTGTTTTTCTCGCAGACAATCTAATGTTGTTTTAACGCTAGACAATCTCACAACCACAGAACATACACAAGAAGTGTCCATTCCTGCAGAAAATTTTATGCACTTGGCGTCATCTATCAACGGTTAACGTTACTATTTCATTCTTTGCCGCCAAATTCAAATTACGACTCCTACTCCTGGAATTCTATTTTACTTTCGATCAGTATCAACTTTTTTAAAGGGAGACTTAAAATTTATGGGAATTAATCGTCAGATAAAGTTAATTGGAGATAAAAAAAAAGAAAGTATATAAATTGCAAAATGAATTGTTAGATCTCCGAGGTGAACCTCAAGCCCGTGATGGTCTTCATCCACGGGGGGGCGTACATCGACGGAAGCGGGCGAAGCGCAGCGTACGGGGCGGAATTCCTAATAACAGAGGGGATCGTCCTGGTGACGTTCAATTATCGACTGGGGGTGTTCGGTAAAAAAAAACAACAAGCCGCTTCGCCCCTCGCTTTTATAAAACTGTTTAGGCTTCCTGAATTTCGCCGACGAAACCGTCGGGGTGCCGGGAAACGCAGGCCTCAAGGACCAGGTCCTCGCCTTAAAATGGGTGAAGAAGAACATAAGGAGTTTCGGGGGTGACCCGGATAGCATCACCATATTCGGGAACAGCGTGGGGGGCTCGAGCGTACACATGCACATGTTATCACCCATGTCGAAGGGTAGGTTCGTTCTCTCAATAAATCCTCTTCTCCTCATTAATGCTTCCCCAAAAGATCCTATTTTCCCTTCATAAAGAATTCTTGGATTTCCAGGTCTCTATCACAGGGCGATTTCACAGAGCGGAGTGGCCTTGAACATATTCAACAACGGAATCGTGAATACAGGCCCGAGGCTCGCGGACTTCTTCGAATTTGAGAAATCCGGCGAGCGGGACGTCTTGAAATTCTTGCAGGGGCTCCCCGTGCAAGAACTCTTCAAAATACAGCAGAACATAACACTGGTTGGTTGACGTACGGGCGGGGGGCGGGGGTCTTTAGAAACGATTCAGGTTTTTTAATTCGCAGATTTTACCGGCCGACGTGCCCTTCCTGACGGGCCCGGTGGTCGAAACCCAAAAGGGCGAGCCGGCGTTCTTGACCGAAGCCCCATCCACGACGCTAGAGTCGGGGAATTACAACAAAGTCCCGTACCTGCTGGGCTTCACCAACGCAGACGGAATGTTCCTGGACGTGCTCAATTACTTGACGCACGGTAAATTCGATCGGCCCCCGCTCGCGCAGCTAATCCCCTACGACTTGTACGTCAAGGACGAGACGGTCAAGGCCGAAGTGGCGCGGAAGCTCGAGGAGTTCTACTACAAGGACGGGCGGAGCGACGTCAAGCGATTCGTCGACCTCGAAACGGACATCTACTTCATCTTCGGCATCTACAGGGCCCTCATGTACCACCTGAGACACCCGAGCCCCGACATTTACTTCTACGTGTTCACCGCCGACACAAAATTGAACTTCTTCAAGCGCCTGCACCCCACGACCGCCGCTTACGAGGGGGCGTCCCACGTGGACGACCTCGGCTACCTGTTCAAGAACGCTTTCACGCCGCACGTTGTTGCGAAGGGCTCGGCCGAGGACCTCGGCATCAGGCGGATGGTGAAGATGTGGACGAATTTCGCCAAGTACGGGAACCCCACTCCGCTGATCGAAGACCCCCCCGTCGACGTCCTGTGGGAGAGGATCACGGGGAATTCGCTGAAGTACCTGGGCATCGAGACGGACGCGCTGGTGCCCTGCGAGAACCCGTTCGGCGACAACGTGGCGTTTTGGACGGGCTTGTACGAGAATTATACGAGAAAAGGGCTTGCATGAGAATTATAGTACGAAAAAAGTCGGATAAAAATACTCCCCCAACGTTTTATTGTGTTTAATCTGTTCAAGAAATAAAATCTCATTAATAACAGCTGGAGATATACACTTTTTTTTCTTGCAATTTTAACCGCTACAATAACAGGTCGTGTTCGAAATTAATCGTCACTTTCACAGCTTCAACTATATTTATATGTATTATGTATATAGCACCCCTCCCAGGTCTAACTAATGCGCAACGAAGACTGCAACGAGCGTTCATAAAAAAAAAAAACAAAAAACGGGTCAAGTAGGCCGGTTGTGTGTTTCGTTCAGTGTTGCCAACTCTACTGATTTTGAGCTCGACCTACCGAACTCAAATTCTAACTGCTGAAATTCAAAATTTGGCGAAAAAAGTAAAATAGTAATAAAAAAAACTGCCATTAATATAAAAATATTTAAAAACCAGTTGCCAGTTGATGCTGCTGCAGTAATAGTGATGTAAAAATTTCATGAAACAAATATTTTTAAAGATTTTCGCATTTTCTTGCAATTCCAAAAACAATTGAACGTCGCATTTTCGAGATTTACACCAAGGTTTATGATTCTTTTTAATGGAATGCCCTAAAATCCGAAATATTGTTGCAGATTTGAATTCGCGAGTCAATTTTAGCCTGAAATGATGTGTCGCATCGTGGGCCTAGGGCGAACGGTTGATGAGCTGCGTGACGTCACTGAAAATTTTCAACTTGAAAACCGCTCATCCCAGACCCACGATGCGACACATCATTTCAGGCTAAAATCGTCCGGCGAAGTCAAATCTGCAATAACATACCGGGTGTTCCGTTAAAAAAGTGACAATTTTGCTTCATTTGCTCGAAAACGCGTCGCCCAGTTGTCTTTCTTTGTGAAGCACATTCGAGAAGCCCCTGAAAATTACGTGCAACTTTGGTACTGCGCATTTCTCGCAATTCCGAAAACAATTGAACGTCGCATCTTCGAGATTGCACCAAGGTTATGATTTTTTTTTAATGGAATGCCCTAAAATCCTAAATATTGTTGCAGATTTGAATTCGCGAGTCAATTTTAGCCTGAAATGATGTGTCGCATCGTGGGTCTAGGGCGAGCGGTTCTTGAGCAGTGTGACGTCACTGAAAATTTTCAACTTGAAAACCGCTCATCCCAGACCCACGATGCGACACATCATTTCAGGCTAAAATCGTCCGGCGAAGTCAAATCTGCAATAACATACCGGGTGTTCCGTTAAAAAAGTGACAATTTTGCTTCATTTGCCCGAAAACGCGTCGCCCAGTTGTCTTTCTTTGTGAAGCACATTCGAGAAGCCCCTGAAAATTACGTGCAACTTTGGTACTGCGCATTTTCTTGCAATTCCGAAAACAATTGAACGTCGCATCTTCGAGATTGCACCAAGGTTATGATTTTTTTTAATGGAATGCCCTAAAATCCTAAATATTGTTGCAGATTTGAATTCGCGAGTCAATTTTAGCCTGAAATGATGTGTCGCATCGTGGGCCTAGGGCGAACGGTTGTTGAGCTGCGTGACGTCACTGAAAATTTTCAACTTGAAAACCGCTCATCCCAGACCCACGATGCGACACATCATTTCAGGCTAAAATCGTCCGGCGAAGTCAAATCCGCAATGACATACAGGGTGTTTCTTTTTTTTTTGTATGTCATTTGAATTATTTATATACAGTGTGTCCCAAAAAGTTTTATACAAATGGAGAAAAAGTTTATCTTACATTTAACAAAAAAAAACTATTGTTTATAAAAAGCTCTGCGTGACTTGTAGACCCATAATCAGGTACAAAATATTTAAAAAATTGGCTGGAATACAGGGAAAATAAAAAATAATGATTTGGACGGGAGAGCAAAATACGTTCAAACTGTAATGGGGAGCAAAATGTTCGTTGAAATTGTGATTAAATAGCAAAAAATTATGCACACTTGTAGATTATTGATATTCCCAGATTAAAATTGATAAAGAAGGTTATCAATGTTTTATAAAAATAAATTATCTAACAATTGCTGAAGTGTTTATTTTTTAATTTTTATCTGGGGATATCAATAATCTACAAGTGTGCATAATTTTTTGCTACTTAATCACAACTTCATTGAACATTTTGCTCTCCACTACCGTATTTTGCTCTCCCGTCCAAATTATTATTTTTTATTTTCCCTGTATTCCAGCCAATTTTTTAAAAAAATTGTACCTGATTATGGATCTACAAGTCATGCAGAGCTTTTTATAAACAATAGTTTTTTTTTGTGAAATGTAAGATAAACTTTTTCTCCATTTGTATAAAACTTTTTGGGACACACTGTATGTATTACAATAAATTGTAAGAAATTACACAGTTGCCAGTGATTAGGGAAATTTTCCTAGATCTACGGAAACTTTTCTAGACCTGGCAACTCTGTATTATGGGGGGTTATAAATTGATTGTTTAAAGACACAATTTTATTTCCATTTTCAATTAACAATAATAATAATAATAATAACAAAATATAGAGACATGTTACGTACGTAACATGTAACGTATGTTACAAAGACTTGAGAGCACTCTCGGAGACAGAGCTCCATCTCTGAGAGTGCTCTCAAGTTCTTTGTCTATTGGTGATTGAATCTCAAGACTGAATCTCGAGGGTATTTTGTCACAAGTGGACACTTACCTTATAAGACATTCAAGAGCGCCATCTGTTATATCATGACCAAACTTGCTTTCTCGTTTGTTTTTATGGAAGCGGTTCATTAGCTACGCTCAGAAAACGATTTTGTTATGACAACAAAAAAATAAATGTCACGTATTTCTTATTGAATTGAACATATTTTATATTATTGAAAACTAAAATTCTGTTTCTCTGTAGAATATTTTTTGTTTGAATTATATATATTCATCCAATAAGAAATTTTCGTTGCCAGGAAATCGAACATTAAAAAGTCTATTGATATAGTTCTAAATCATTTATAATTATGATTTTAGTTGATGCTTGGCAAAGCGCTGAATAGTTAAAAATCAATGACGACCCTTGGGAAGACGTAGTAAAACACTGGAAAAATACACTTGAGTTACGCAGAATTGATGATAGACAGTGTCTTTCGGAAATCATTATTACATGGCCAATCTTAAAAAATGCTAATGCATTGTGTTTGGTATGAATTTTTTTATCTATCCTATAAGATAAATTATTAAATAAGATATAAAATTATTTTAATCAAGCATAATCATGATTATTTTAGCTTAGATTATACTTTCGACAATCAAAATATTATTTAATACAAATATTACAAATTGCCAATATTAGATTCGACAATAATTTTAAAATCCACGACCACCCTTAACCAAAATAATTTTTGATATCTCCATAGTGTTTGTATAGATTAAAAGCAACTTGAATAAAATGTCGCTTTTAATATCAATTATGAAATTTAGCCTTGGATCCGCCTTTATTTAAAAAAAAAGTGTGACGTTTACAAAGTGACAAAATAATTAACTGATGTAGTTATCTGCTTCATAATACCAAGCCTATAATTCTTCCTGTTACAGATTGAAATTGAATTTAATACTTTATATACTTCTGGTGCAAGAATTTACCAGGAATGGAAGAATATTTCTGAGAAAATATTAACTATTAACGGAAACCAGCAGATAAAGAAGGAGAAGTTTATGCAATATAAATTTAACACAAGGTCAGTTTAATTTTTGTATACTTTATTTAGGTAATTTTGTTTTCCTTTTTCTAGATGCTCGTGTAGCTATTCAGTTAAGTCTACTGCCATTGTTACTGCCTCCCACATGTCAAATTAGAACAAACAGGCATTGGAAGCCATTGGAGGCATAGCCGAATGCCACAATAGTATTTTGATGCATGCAAAGGTACTTATTTGTTTCTTTTAATTTATGTGATTTCCATTGTTCTATTTAGACATTAGTTGACATACAAGATGTAATGCAAAAGAGAAAAGCCACATTGGATCATATAGGCATACCTGCTCAACCGTATGTAATAATCGAAGGACCTTCAATCACTGAAGTAAAAGAATTTTATATAGCAGTTGAAGATATTTTATATAAGGCTAAATCAAATGCTACATGCTTTTGATTTATGTTTTAAAATTTTGTGCAAATATCTGAAAAAAATTGTAATGTTTTATTTATATATTATTTAAGAAGAATTTAGTTTTATTTTTATGATGACGCTTTTTTGTACTATTACACTTATTATATTAATGAAATATTAGAAATAGATTTATTAGTTTTGATATTTGACTTTTTATTTATGGAAAAATGACTTATTAATTAAGGTGGTAGTAGTGAAAGAAATATTATATAAATCACGGTAAGGAAGATTTTAATCAGCTTTGCTGATCTCGGGTAATAATTCTGCTCAGCTGAAAAAAATACCTTCCCTACCTTGGTTCATAATTACTATAAACATTAATTTAATGAAATGAAATTGTTAACTGTAAATCATATATATTTACTTGTACATTCTTGTTTTATTCGTTCAAATTGTATATTTAAAATCATATACTCAAAACCATTAAAATAATATTATTTGGTTGAGTGTGATTTTTAATACAATTTGAACAGATAAGATAAAAATTTACAGGTGAATATATGAGTTATGGTAAACAATTTCATTTTATTAAATTAATGTTAAAATACTGTTAATTCATAAATTTCCAAATACAAAAAAGGTTTAATACAACAAATATTTCTGTTTGGACGAAATCAATAAAAATATTAAAATGCCTTTTGTACAGTTAACATCAATTTTTGTTTCACATAAACAAATTTTCATTTTCAAGCATTCATTCATTTGATTCCACCGAACATCAATTTTTATTTCTTTTCAACAAAATGTATTTCTTTATTCAAGCAAAATAAATGGTTAAAACAAGGAGAATATTTTATTGTTTCAAAATGTACTTCATAAGCTTTAATTTCGTTCAATTGAAGCACAAAACTGCGTTGACTGTATTCAAACATACACCGTTGTTAAGTCAACCAAAATTATTTTTGGTTCAACAATATCGTTCTCTCTTTGTATTAGGCACTTCCCGCGTTCCGCATCAATAAGAAAACGTCACACTTGCCGTCAGTCAAGGACGAAATGAACTGTATTTGCTACAGATCACGGAAAAATAATTGGGCACTCAGACGTTAGTCGAGAATATTATCCATAGATGGTACCAACGCCACCTAAGAGTTAGTTAAGAAAATTAGACAATTAGATGGTGCCAGTTAAGAGTCGCTTAAGAATTTTTTCGATGAAAGGGCACTGCGAACATGTTAATTAAGAAGACTGCCTTTAGATGGCGCCGACGTTTTCTTCTATATATAGCCCCTCTATTTCAAATAGTAGCGACAACCTTTGATCTTGCCGCTGGAGCAAAATCACGTTGGTGTTTCCGAATTCCCCTAGATCGTTGGCGTGAAGCTGTCATGTGCTATTCTGTGTCTGTTATTTGTGGTTTTGTGTTGGAAGGGCTGTAGTGGTGTCCGCAAAGTGTGTGACTTAATAATGCCAGGGTGTTGCGTGAACAATTGTAAGAATAGTGCCAGAAAAGGATTTACATTATTTAGAGTGCCGCGATGCAGTAAAAGACAAAGTGTGTGGCTCAATCAGATCCAACGTGATGATCAACAAAACGTGCAAAATGCTAATAACTTGAGAGTTTGTGAGGTAAGTAGTACTTTCATCAGATTTCAAACACTTTAAAAAATAAATGGTAGGTACATTTCTCAGAGTCACAGTTTCATTCAGTTCACAAAGGGCGTAAAATGCTGAAACCGAATGCTGTTCCGGATTTACTGTTGAAACCACCTGCAAATAAAGAAAGTGCTCCATATGAAGAGGATGTCACACAAACTCCATCTGGAGAGGATAATGCACTAAATGAGGTTTGTAAAAGACCTAGATGATGTTACATTATTAACAAATAGTTATTGCAGAAGTTCACAAGCAAAAATTATGGCCAAGAACTTGAAATACAACAATTAAAAGGGAAGTTACAAACTGCACAGAAACAGATTAGGCAGTTGCAGACCGAGGTGCTTGCATTAACAAATCAGATGCAAAATATATTTAATGAGGATCAATTACTGTTTGTGAATCAATAAAGGGGTTTTCTTGGTCTGACAATACACTGGAAAAATCTTTAAAACTATATATGGCATGTGGTACTGCAGGGTATCAAGAAATTTTGCAACAAGGTTTGCCCTTCCCCTGTATTCGAACAATACAAAGACATATCCAGAGTATGAAATTTAAGCCTGGTGTTTTACAAGACATCATAAAAAATATGAAAGCAAAGGTACGTCCCTTACATAAACTAATTAAAAGAATGTATATATTTACACTTGATTTTTAAGGTAGCATGCATGAATGAAGGGGATAGACATGCAAGTCTTCTTATAGATGAAATGAAGATCAAGCCTGGTTACGCATACGAACCAGCTTTGGGCGAAATTGTAGGAAAACCAACAATACCTTCAAGTAATGGTCAATTTGATAAATATGCAGAACTTGCATTGGTTTTCATGATTCGTGGAAACTGTTCTAATTGGAAACAGACAGACGCTTTTGAGTTTACTGGAAATACTGTGCATGCACGTGTACTAAAAGAAAAAATTATTAGTGTCATTAATATTTGTACTTCTATTAATATTTTTATAGACAATGTGACCTCAGATATGGGTCCTGTAAACAAAAGTGTCTGGAAGATACTAAACATTAATGCTAGCAGACATTCAATAATACAGAACCATATACAGTATCCTTGCGCACATCAAAGAAAACTCTTTATTATGCCAGATCCGTGTCATGTGGTAAAAAACATAAAAAATTCACTAACAAATAAACATACTTTTAGTTTTAGTCAGGAAACAATACACAAATACAAGCTCCCCTGTTCACAAGTGTCTCTGAATGTTGTTGAACAGCCTTTGATGAACAGTACGATTTAAAAATTGCACCATATTTGACTTCAAATGTGTTAAAACCAACTAACTTTGAAAAAATGAATGTGTCACTGGCTTTCAAATTGTTCAACAATGATGTAGCCGCCGCCATTGAATATTTAATATCAACAAATGTGTTTCCTGCATCACACCGTACCACTGCATGGTTTATAAAACTAATTGCCAAGTGGTTTCATTTGATGACTGGACGCCACTTCAAATCTGCGCTTAGCCATGCAAATGAAACTGTTTATTTAGAAACAATTTACTTTTTTAATGAGTTTAAGATTATAATTTCTAACATGTATGTGGATGGAAAGACATGGAAACCTTTTCAAAGTGGGTTGCTACTAGCAACAGAAACAGCATTAAATATGCAAGAATTATATTTGCAAGAGTATAAGGTCCAATTTTTTATGTTAGGTAGACTAACCCAGGATGCCTTAGAAAATTTGTTTAGTTGCTGCAGAGCACGCAATCCGCAACCCACAGCGAAAGAATTTAAATGTAATTTACGTTTAATCACGTTGGGACAATATACAAAATCTCTTCACACATCAAATTATTGTGAGTCAGATGCTCAGTTTCTGTTAACATTCTCTAAAACTTATATTCGCGATGACATCGATGATGAAACAGATAGTGAAGATAAGGAAAATGCAATAAATATTGTTTTAGGCAGTGAGGTTAATATACCAGACAATGAATTAAATTCCTTATTTTATCTGTTGGGAAATATTCTTTATAAAGTTAGAGGGAAAAATGTACATTGTAATAATTGCTTCGAAAATTTAATTACCACTTCTAATAATCCTGACATCCAGAATTATAACAGACTTTTATGTCTAAAATCTTTTAAGACAGATTCGTTGGTGTCTCCATCGCTTTTTATTTTTAAAATTTTTATCAACATTGAGACAATGTTTAGAATTAACATATGTACAATAAATAACATCAATTACAAATATATAGAAGCACTGGAAACCGAGATCCTTAAGTTGAATTTGGACGTCGAAATATGTAAATGTAGTGGAATATTTAAAAAAAATTGTCAACTGTTACATTCGCACCCGTATGTATTTTTTTATTAAGCAAATTAATTCGAGCATTGTACCAAATAAAGTGTATAGTAGTTTTTCTATGAGTAAAACAAATTAAAAAAATATACTTCGTCTTATTTCTTTACTCTACTTTGCATTTTTCTAATTCCTCTGTAATTTAAAATTTCCCGCTGTTGCTTATACCGTATAGTAACATTTGTCGTTGTCAGGTTCCCAGAAGGTTTGCTCCACGATGTCGCTACTATTTGAAATAGAGGGGCTATACTAAGAGTTAGTTAAGAAAATTAGATGGTGCTACTTAAGAGTCGCTTAAGAATTTTTTTGATGAAAGGGCACTGCGAACATGTTAATTAAGAAGACTGCCTGTAGATGGCGCCGACGTTTTCTTCTATAATAATCAACTGCAATAAATTATAAGCTTCGTCGACAAATTTTGGAGATGCATTGCTATAAGTCAGGTTAATTTTGTCGTCCCAATGTGAGGGTCAATAATAGTTGGCAACACTTGCATCAAATTGCACAAATTAATTTACATTCCAGGCCTTACGTTTACGTTACAAAGACGGGTTGACCTACTTGACCCGTTTTTTTTTTTTTTTTTAATGAACGCCCGTCATTTCTCCCATACAATACAAAGTCAGACGCGGAAAAAAGGCAACTCAAATTTATTTGACTCGCTGTCATGCAACGCATCTTCTTTAAATCAATTAATTCACTTTAGACTAGTGTTTGATTACCATAGCTACCTATTAGAACGAATTACAATGTACAACGACTCCCCTCGCCCAAGCGTCAGGCTACCAGAGTGGCTCGAAAGACATACTGCCGAAGCCGTGGCTCTTCCTCACCTCCCAGTACTTCCCGTTGTACTCCCACAGGTCCTCCTTCTCGTCCCTCTTATTCGAGAACCACAGCGGCTCGTAGACGACCTTCGCCTCCTCCCTCTTCTTGCGCCTCTCCCTCTGCGCGGCCTCCAGCTGGAGCTTCAAGGTCTCGGCCAGGTGCAGATCGCCGTTCTCCAACGCCCTCTGGTCAGGTCGCAGACGTGTGTCCGTCGGGGGCAACAGGTGCGAGTCCGGCATTAACTCGTTGAGCTCGATGGCGAAACGGGTGAAGCCGTAGTAACGTTCGTGATTGGGGGGCAGCGTTCCCGCCCTCCATATACACCTAGCGGCCGGGGCGACCCCGCAATATAAGGCCTCGGACCACTTGCCGAATAATTTCACCACCGAGTTACCACTTTCGTCGTATACGGCGCCCACCACCTTAAAAGCAACACAACGAATTTAATTCTAATTCTAATTTAAAGAAATTCTAATTCTAATTTAAAGAGTGTCGGGGGGCGGGGGGTGGAGTAATATACCTCGTGCCTTTTCGCAGACCAATAGCTCGCCTTGGCGAAAGTCAACTTGCTAGAGATTCTTCCGTTGGTAATGTAGAGCTCCCCGTACTGATCGACCCAGCGCTGCGTGCTGAACAGATTGTGTATGCAGGTGGTGACCTTGTTCCACGAGTATAGGTCGCCGGTGCGTGGCAGCAGCACGTGGACCTGCCCCATCGGCTGGAACTCCATGCTCTTGCCCCAGAACTTCGTCTTGATTCGGGCCTCCTGCCAGAACGTGAAGTTCCGGCTCTCGGCGTGGCACGCGCTTATGGGCGGGTGGTGGGAGACCTGCTCGGCGATGAACCTGAAGCCCTTGTCTTCGCGCACGCACTCGTACGTCTCGCCCAGCAGCGGATTGAAGGGCTTGTTTCCGGCCCTGCTGTACGAGTTGGCGTAGGCGGAGACGGCGAAGGCCGCGACGTGCACCATGCGTTCGTAGGGGTCGTCGATGTCCGCCGCCTTGTCCAGCAGCTCGGAGTATTCGAGGTCTTCGCAGAGACGTTGGAGCATGTTGAGGGGCTCGTTCAGGGCCACCGGCATGCTGACCTGGGACAGGTCCTTGCCTATGTTCTTGCACAGGAGGTTCCAAAGCGATAGGCCTTCCGTGTCCGGCCTTGGAATCGATAGGCAAGTGCGACGTCCGGTTAAGCCCTTCGTGTTGATACCTTGAAAATAATTCGAAAAGTTTGTGTGGTTTTGAATGAATCCCTTATCGGTTGCACCGACTTTTTAAGCAGAGCTTCAATTTAAGTTATGTTTAGAATATGTATGGTATTTGTATATGGTATGGTTTGTATAATGTCAAATACATTCTGATACATTCTCTATTAATTAGAATCTGACTAACGTTTTGTTAAATCTATAAATAATGTTATAGTCTGAACACTATTTAAATTTAAGCTCTAGTTAAAAAGTTGGTGCAACCGGGCATAAATGTTGTAAACCTTTTAATGTCATATTATAAACATCACTCAAATTTAAAATCAGCTTGAGTGTTCGGTCCGTACAGCCCTTAGCCCTTTCATTTATTCGTTTTAATTTTATATCACAAAATTTTTTAACCGGACACTAAATCTCGCACTATACACTTAACGTTTCACCGTAGTTCGACAGCTTCGTCAGAAGTGAAAAATATAACACGTTGTCAAAATAAACAAGGTTGTCAACGGAAACTGAAAAGGTAAATTGATTTTTTTTTTTTTATAAACATAATAAATATTTTATTTTAATAAATGTTAAAAATTGACAGATCTATATTCTATTTAAAGAATCGAGAAAACTAGAAAATGTATCGTTTAAACTCGCAAAATCTGTACGTTTGTTAATAGAATTCGACGACATTTTTATTTTACACATTTCTATAAAACGTCTTTTAAAAATATTAGACTCATAATATAAAATATTAGTGTTTTCAAAATCAAAATTATAGTTATTTTCTAACGAATGTTCAACAAACATTGAATGATTTTGATTATTTTTTTGGATATGATATTTATGTTGATCTAGACGTTTTTTTTTTTTAAATTTTGACTTGTTTCTCCTATATAACATGAATTACAATTTAAACATTTAATTTCATAAACCACGTTAGGTTGTTTTAATATCGGTGTTTTTGTTTTTAAATTTGAGAATATAATATTTAAATTGTTTACAGATTTACTAGCTAAAATGAAGTTGTGTTTTTTGAAAATGTGTTTAAATATGTTATATAGCGGTTCAATATAAGGTAATGATATGTATTTCTTGTTTGAAGTTTGTTTTATATTATTGTAGATTTTTGAATTTTGTAGATACTTAACACGATTTTTAATTACTGATTCTCTAAGATTTATTGGATAAGAATTTTGAACAAGTGTCTTCTTTATTAAATTTAAATTATCATAAATGAAAAGTTTATCTGAAAGTAAAACAGCTCGATCTGTTAAAGAAATAATTGTTGCAATTTTATAGTTTTTAGATGTGTACGAATGAAAATTAATATATCTACCTGACCACGTAGTTAATTCGTTATTAATTTGTTATTACGTCTGATGATATTTACATCAAGGAAACTTAGTGAATCGTTAACTTCTTTTTCTACTGTAAATTGTAATCTATTATGGAAAGAGTTAAATCTACTTAAAACAAAGTTTACTTTATCTTAATTAATTCTTTTATTTTTATTATATTTTTTTCTAATTTTATTCAATGATATTTTTTTATTTTTATTTTTTTAAATTTTATAATAGTAATAATAATTTTATAAATTTTCTCGATCTTCTTTATTTCTAGATCGTCTTTTGTTTTATTTTACGTCAAAAATTGCACAAATTTCAAATCTTAATTTTAGAAAGTTTTATTTAATGAGATATTTTTAATTTTTATAATTTTTTGTAATTTTAATTTTTTTTTTCATTTTTGTAATTTTTTTTTAAATTTTATTCAGATTTTTTTAAATTTTATAAATTCGTCGATTGTCTTTTGTTTTATTTTACGCCAAAAATTGCCTAAAGTTCAAATTTTAATTTTAGAAAGTTTTGTTTATTTAATTAAAAAATTTTAAGTTTTATAATTTTTTAAAATTTTTATGATTTCTTGTATATTTAATTTCTTGTGTATTTAATAAAAAATATTTAATTTTTTAAAATGTTTATGATTTTTTGTATTTTTTATAATTTTGTGTAATTTTATAGAACGTAGAAAGTATCACTCGTAATGCATCACTGGTAATGTATCACTTGTAATGTTTCATTTTATTTTATTTTTATTTTTTGCTTATGTATTATTTTTTGCTTATATATTGCTTTTGATTTATAATGTTTTGATTTATAATGTATTGGTTCCGACTTGTCCAATGATGATTGTTATAATCCTGGACCAATAAATATCTATCTATCTATCTATTGTTTATTTCTTTTAATTCTTTTTAATTCTTTTATTTTTATTATTTTGTTTCTAATTTATTCAATGAGATTTTTATTTTTTTAAATTGTATAATATGTAATAATAATATTTTTATAAATTTTCTTTATTTCTCGATCGCCTTTTGTTTTATTTTACGTCAGAAATTGCACAAATGTCAAATCATAATTTTAGAAAGTTTTGTTTATTTACCAAGGATTTTTTAATTTTTATATTTTTTTATAATATTATTTAATGAGTTTTTTTATTTTTGTAAATTTTTTCTAATTTTATTCAATGAGATTTTTTTAAATTTATATATTCGTCGATTGTCTTATGTTTTATTTTACGCCAAAAATTGCACATTGTCAGATCTAAATTTTTATAATTTTTTAAAATTGTTATGACTTTTTGTAATTTTTATCGTTTTTTTAAAATTTTTATTTTTGTAATTTTTTTAAATTTTATGGAAAGTAAAAAGTATTGTTTATTTAATGAGAATTTTTTTTATTTTTATTTTTTTGTAATTTTATTTAATGAGAATTCTTTTATTTTTATTATTTTGTTTCTAGTTTTATTCTAGTTTTATTTTTATTTTTATTTTTTTTTAATTGTAATAATAATAATAATAATAATAATATTTTTATAAATTTTCTTTTATTTCTCGATCGCCTTTTGTTTTATTTTACGTCAAAAATTGCACAAATGTCAAACCATAATTATAGAAAGTTTTGTTTATTTACTAAGGATTTTTTAATTTTTATAATTTTTTATAATATAATTTATGTAATGAGATTTTTTTAATTTATATATTCGTCGATTGTCTTATGTTTTATTTTACGCCAAAAATTGCCTAAAGTTCAAATCTTAATTTTAGAAAGTTTTGTTTATTTAATAAAAAAGCTTTATAATTTTTTAAAATTTTTATGATTTTTTGTAATTTTTATAATTTTTTGTAATTTTATAGAAAGTAGAAAGTATTGTTTATTTAATGAGAATTCTTTTATTTTTATTTTTTTTAATTGTATATGTAATAATAATATTTTTATAAATTTTCTTTATTTCTCGATCGCCTTTTGTTTTATTTTACGTCAAAAATTGCACAAATGTCAAACCATAATTTTAGAAAGTTTTGTTTATTTACCAAGGATTTTTTAATTTTTATATTTTTTTATAATATTATTTAATGAGTTTTTTTTTATTTTTGTAAATTTTTTCTAATTTTATTCAATGAGATTTTTTTAATTTATATATTCGTCGATTGTCTTATGTTTTATTTTATGTCTAAAATTGCACAATGTCAGATCTAAATTTTTATAATTTTTTAAAATTGTTGACTTTTTGTAATTTTTATCGTTTTTTTAAAATTTTTATTTTTGTAATTTTTTTAAATTTTATGGAAAGTAGAAAGTATTGTTTATTTAATGAGAATTTTTTTATTTTTATTTTTTTGTAATTTTATTTAATGAGAATTCTTTTATTTTTATTTTTTTAAATTATATAATATGTAATAATAATAATAATAAATTTTCTTTAGTTCTCGATCGCCTTTTGTTTTATTTTACGTCAAAAATTGCACAATGTCAGATCTAAATTTTTATAATTTTTTAAAATTATGACTTTTTGTAATTTTTATTTTTGTAATTTTTTTAAATTTTATGGAAAGTAGAAAGTATTGTTTCTTTAATGAGAATTTTTTTATTTTTATTTTTTTGTAATTTTATTTAATGAGAATTCTTTTATTTTTATTTTTTTTAATTACATAATATGTAATAATAATAATAATAATAATAATAATATTTTTATAAATTTTCTTTATTTCTCGATCGCCTTTCGTTTTATTTTACGTCAAAAATTGCACAATGTCAGATCTAATTTTTTGTAATTTTATTTAATGCTTTTTTTTATTTTTGTAATTTTTTTTTAAATTTTATTCAATGAGATTTTTTTTTATTTTATAAATTCGTCGATTGTCTTTTGTTTTATTTTAAGCCAAAAATTGCCTAAAGTTCAAATCTTAATTTTAGAAAGTTTTGTTTATTTAATAAAAAAATTCCGTTTTATAATTTTTTAAAATTTTTATGATTTTTTGTAATTTTTATAATTTTTTGTAATTTTATAGAAAGTAGAAAGTATTGTTTATTTAATGAGAATTTTTTAATTTTTATTTTTTTGTAATGTTACTTAACGAGAATTCTTTTATTTTTATTATATTTCTTTCTAATTTTATTCAATGATATTTTTTTTATTTTTATTTTTTTTTAATTTTATAATAATAATAATTTTATAAATTTTCTCGATCGCCTTTTGTTTTATTTTACATCAAAAATTGCACAAATGTCAAATCTTTTTATTTTAGAAAGTTTTGTTCATTTACTGAGAATTTTTTAATTTTTAATTTCATAAAATTTCTTCATTTCCCGATCGCCTTTCGTTTCATTTAGCGTCAAAAATTGCACGATAACTGTCAAATGTCTTATAGCGTTTTTCACTGGAACTAAATTGTGCACTGAGTGCGCACTCAGAATATCTCCATCCCGTTTCATTACATGAGGTTAAAATAAGATGAGAATATTCTGAGTGCGCACTCAGTGCACAATTTAGTCTCAGTGAAAAACGCTATTAATTTGGACACAGTTTTGTTTATTTCATGACAATTTAATAATCAAATGTAACGTCACACTTTTGTGAGAAAAATCTGGCTCACATTTCAAACGAAGAATGTTTAATGAAACCACAAAGGAAATTAATTTAGTCTTGTTCGATGGAGGGTTTCCTTTTTGTTTTTTTTTTTTTGTAATTTAGTGTTTGCTTCAAGAAATGATTAATTTTTACTGAATCTTCCCAAAGAAGAAAGCGATCTTACAGGTTGTCAACACTGTTTCTTTTAACTTTCACAAGTGAACAAAAACTATAGAATTGTCTAAGAAAATCTGGTTCAAAGAAGAATCCAAATTTTGGTTCCACAGAAGAGACACCTTGCTGATCTATATCAAGGTATTGCACGCAGAACTGTCATATAATTTACATAATGTAGAATTTGAATAAATGTGATATTAACAAAGTAATTAACTGTGTTTTCTTTTTGTTATAATGGAATATCACAAAGTAACGGCGGAACGTGTTAATTCTTTCACAAGTGAGTTTTCGGTAAGCTTAACTGACACGAGTTGCTCTATTTTCAATGAAACTGAGTCCCCTCTTGAAAAGACTTAATAGACGTGAGTTATGACCATGTCGAATGATGAAATGAATAGAGCTGGCAACGGTTAACCGATTTTGGATATTCGCGGTGTACAGCATGTCACTCATGCAAATAGAGTTGCATAACTTAAGTGTGAATCTAAATGAAAAAAAAAAATTTTCATGCAACCCTATTTGCACGAGTGACATGCTGTACACCGCGAATATCCAAAATCGGTTAACCGTTGCCAGCACTAGAAATGAATATGACGAATGAATTCCAGCGAGTACACACCTGCGTCCTGCAACAGGCTATTCGATTGGTTGAAGTCCCCGCCGAGCTCCGATTCCGAGCTGATGCTTCCCTCGCCGCTCGACAAGGACCCCGCTTCGGAACTGCTGTCGGAACCTCTGGTCCGCACCTCCGCCTCCAGGTCCTCCCCGACGTCCTTCTCACCGGCGAGGTCCTCCGCGTCAAAAAACTCACTGCCGCTCATGCAACTCGAACTGTAACTCAGCGAATTATTGAAGGGGCGATGCTAAAACACAGCGTTAAGTTTAGTGTGAGCCCCCTCGCGACCGCAGCCCTTACGTACGGTATCCGAAATGGGATCGAGCGAAGACATATCGTTAAGGTCCGAGACGTCGTGCACTCGCGTGAGCCGGCTCTTCAAGTCCGCGTTCTGCTGGAGAGCTTGGTTAAGATTTGCTTTGAGGCTGGCAACGAGGGCCGGACTCACGTTAATCGACACGTTCTGCATGCTGGACTCGACGTCGATGGCGATCTTCAGGCGTTCCCTCTCCGCGGACAAGCCCGACGAGAGACTCTTCAGGCTACTCAGAACTGCAAGCAAACAACAGAGGGCCAGTGTCGCGGATGCGATCGGTTCACGACGAACACACCGTTTTTGGCAAGAACGAGGAAGTCCTCTTTGCTTTGGTTCTCCGGGGCGCCGAACGAGTGCTTGTCGGCGGCGATGAAATTGTCGTTGGGGGGTAAACTCTGCGGCTGCAAAGTCGCCGTGTTAATCGTAAGACACGCGTTGCTGTTCGCGTTCGGGTTACCGACACTAACATTGGGGAGGGGCGATATAGGCACTCCTGATGTGGAACAATTCTACAAAAAATAAAAAGTGAGGGGGTTCGACGAGATAAGATCGACGGGAGGCGCTCACCGAAAGAGGTGAAGTATTGTCTGAATCTATCACGTTCGCCTTGCTACTGAAAGACATGGTCAGATCTACGCTGCCCCCCTTGGACGACGACTTCTTCTTCTTCAAGCCGAACTTCTTGCTCTTCTTCACGTTCGGCGAGAAGGCCTCGCCCAACGACTCGGTCTCCCCCGCGAGCGAATTGCTCGGGAAGAAGGACGTCTGGGTCTCCATGTTCTGCCACAAGCGCTTCATCTGCATCAAGTTCAACTCGGCGAGCGTCAGGTCCTTCTGCATCTGATCCAGCACCGGAGAAACGTCCTGCACCCAATTGGTCAATCGCATGTTCCCGATGGGCTTCAGCCCGCGGGTCAAACTCCCATCGCGGCTGACTATCTCGGGAGTTAAGGGCAACTCTGAAACAAGCCGCTTTAAATTCTTGGTTTGCAAGAGAGGGGGGAGGGGGCAAATGTACTTCGTTCGTCTGAGGAGGTGTTCAAGTAACTGCCCTTGGCGCCGTAGGTCAGGACGTGCTGTCTGTAAAGGCGGTGCACCGTCAACTGTTGCACCCAAGAGGTGAAAGCCTCTTCGGTCTTCGACTTGACATGGTAGATGTATTCTTCGGCGTCTATGTCGAGACGTCGACGTTTCAGCTTCGTCGAGATGACGGACAAACCGATGTCTATGGAGCCGTGGAATTTGCCCTTGCCGATTTCTGCGGGACTTTTACCGTACACCAGGATGCCCTTGTCCAAAACGAAATACCTCTGGGGAGAAAAAAGTCATTCAAAGTTAAGACTTCCAATAATCTGATCGTAATGTATTTATCGATGGGACAAGCCTTAGGAGTAACAGCAATTTAATAAAATACTGTCGAGTACGATTGTCTAAATACATCGACGTTAAAGGAGTTGCATAACTTTTCTTTATAAGGTTATAAACAATAATTAATTAGTAATAATTAATTCACATTGAATGCCTTTAATTTTGAAGTAAAAAAGTCTACTCGTTCATAAAATTATTTCATACAATTTTCAAAAGAAATAATCAAATTATTGACAAGTTCTGGTATGCACACTCTCCTAAATACGCGAGCGTTAAAGGAGTTGCCTAACTTCAGGCGTTTACTAAAAAATTGAGAAAGTATACAAATATAACGGCACTGTTTACAAATACAAAGAATGGCAACGTAGCGGTTTTTTTTAAGTAATAGTTATTATTAATAATAATAATAATAATAATGTTTATTTGAACTCAATATTACAGTTCGTGTCATATTGTATACGTACATAATCTAATATGAAGGTAATGTACAATGATAATGGCTAATGCTGATATGTCTTATGTTATGTCAGAGATAGTTTCAATAAATTCTACCATATTATAAAAGGGATGGTTAACGAAGAAATTGTCTATACTATAACTTTATAACAATTACTATAACTGTCAAAGTTTTTTGTACATCATTAATGACGTACATAATTCTAATTGGCCGCATTATCAAAAAAAGAAAACTTGTATTTTAATTATCAAACTGTCTGACAGTTGATTCTCTTAACAATTCTCACAGCTGTCAAAGTTTTAATAAAGTATTCTATATATAGAGTATTTATGACGTCATTCTAATTAATCACTTTAATAAAAAAATATTATATTTTAATTTTAAAACTGACTGACGCCTGTTTTTTTTGACAACCATAACAACTGTCAAAGTTTCAGTAAAGTATTCTTGCTGTGTTCGGTAATTCCTCCGCGCTCGCTCTATTCACTCCTCGACCACTTTTGTCTCACTTATTAATGACGTGGTAATTGTCAAATTGACAGTTCTATACCATTCTAGTATTGACAATTACGATAACTGTCAAAGTTTCTTGTACATCATTATTGACGTCATCCTAGTTGATCACTTGTGATCATTATTAAAAAGAAAACTTTGTCAGACTGTCTGACAGTTGGTTTTCTCGACACCTGTCAAAGTTTTAATAAAGTATTCTATATATAGAGTATTGATGACGTCATTCTAATTAATCACTTTAATAAAAAAATATTATATTTTAATTTTAAAACTGACTGACGCCTGTTTTTTTTGACAACCATAACAACTGTCAAAGTTTCAGTAAAGTATTCTTGCTGTGTTCGGTAATTCCTCCGCGCTCGCTCTATTCACTCCTCGACCACTTTTGTCTCACTTATTAATGACGTGGTAATTGTCAAATTGACAGTTCTATACTATTCTAGTATTGACAATCACGATAACTGTCAAAGTTTCTTGTACATCATTATTGACGTCATCCTAGTTGATCACTTATGATCATTATAAAAAAGAAAACTTTGTCAGACTGTCTGACAGTTGGTTTTCTTGACACCTGTCAAAGTTTTAATAAAGTGTTCTGTATAAACTATTGATGATGTCATTCTAATTAATCGCTTTAATAAAAAAGTCTCATATTTTAATTGTTAAACTGACTGACGCCTGTTTTTTTTTTTACAATCGTAATAACTGTCAAAGTTTCGATAAAGTATTCTTGCCGAGTTCGGTAATTCCTCCGCGCTCACCCTATTCACTCCTCGAGCACTTTTATCTCTTAGTAATGACGTCATCATTGTTAAACTGACAGTTCTATTGATTACGTCATTCTAATTAATCGCGTTAATGAAAAGAACGTATATTTTAATTGTCAAAGTGACTAACAATGTTTTCTTGACAATTATGACGCTTGTCAAAGTTGTAATGAAATTTTCTATTAGACCGCTGGTGACGTTCCATTGTGATAAATAATTGGATTAATAAAAAAAAACACTTTATATTTTAATAGTCGCACTGATTGACAGCCACTTTTGACAATTAAGATAACTGTCAAAGTTTTTTGTACTTCAAGTTTTAATGAAATTTTCTATTAGACCGTTGATGACGTCTCATTGTGATTAATAACTACATTATAAAAAACAAAATTTATATTTTAATAGTCGCACTGACTGGCAGCTACTTTTGACAGTTACGAAAACTGTCAAACTATTTTGTACATCATTAATGACGTAATCCTAGTTGATTACATTGTTAAAAAAAAACTCCGTCAAACTGTTGATTTTCTTGACGATTATCACAACTGTCAAAGTTTTGATAAAGTATTCTATATACATCGACTATTGATGACGTCATTCTAATTAATCGCGTTAATAAGAACTCTTATATTTTAATTGCCAAACTGACTAACATTTATGACAGTTGTCAAACTTTTAATGAAATTTTCTATTAGACCGTTGATGACGTTTCATTGTGATTAATAACTACATTAATAAAAAACAAAATTTATATTTTAATAGTCGCACTGACTGGCAGCTACTTTTGAGAGTTACGATAACTGTCAAAGTTTTTTGCACATCATTAATGACGTAATCCTAGTTGATCACGTTATTAAAAGGAAAACTTTGTGAAACTGTTTGACAGTTGACTTTCTGACGATTATCACAGCTGTCAAAGTTTTAGTAAAGTGTTTTATATATAGACTATTGATGACGTCATTCTAACTAATCGCGTTATCAAACAAAATCTTTTAACTGTCAAACTTATCGACGCCTGATTCCTTTTGACAATCATGACAAGTGTCGAAGTTCCAATAAAGTTTTGTGATAACCTATTAGTGACGACATTCTAATTAATCGCATAGAAAAAATATTTTAATTAGCAAAATTATTGACAGTTGATTTTATTTTTGACAGTTATGATGACTGAAAGTTTTAATAAAGTTTTCCAGTAAACTATCGATGACGTCATTAAAGTGAACCATTACTGATTGGTCACATTAAGAAAACCTTCATTTGTTTTTGCAATTGTGACAGATGTCAAGTTTTGATATATTTTTGTAGTAGACTGTTGATGACGTCATTAACGATATTTTCTTTCGTTTTAATGATAATTTCTAGTAGACTGTTGATCGTCTCTCACCATGATTAATTAGAAAATTTATTAGAAAAACCTCTTATTTTAATAGTGTAATGATAAACTGACACTGACAGCTATTTTTGACAATTTTGATAACTGTCAAAGTTTTCTTTTTAATTAGTTGTCAAACTGACGGTTCAAAAGAAATAATCAAATTATTGACAAGTTCTGGTATGCACACTCTCCTAAATACGCGAGCGTTAAAGGAGTTGCCTAACTTCAGGCGTTTACTAAAAAAATTGAGAAAGTGTACAAATATAACGGCACTATTTACAAAGACACAAGAATGGCAACGTAGCGGTTTTTCTTTTAAGTAATAGTTATTACTAATTGTCTATAATCTTGTCAGTTTATATGAATTGCGAATTAATGGATCCTTTTCGTTATGTGAGAAAACGTGGAACGTCTGGCGCGGCTCGAATTCCGTCTTCAAGCACCCCAAGGTTACGAATCTTAAATTGAAGCGTGACATAACCTAAAACTATTGTCACACAATCTATTCAACTCCCTTCACTCTGTTTACATTTTTCTCACTGTCGATCAGTGCTGCCAACTCTACCGATAATTCGGTAGATCTACCGATTTTGAACTCAATTTTTTTTTGTAATTTTATCTTCTTTATTTCTTTTGTTTTATTTTACGTCAAAAATTGCACAAATTTCAAATCTTAATTTTAGAAAGTTTTATTTAATGAGAATTTTTTTAATTTTTATAATTTTTTGTAATTTTATTTAATGTTTTTTTTTATTTTTGTAATTTTTTTTTTAAACTTTATTCAATGAGATTTTTTTTTAATTTTATAAATTCGTCGACTGTCTTTTGTTTTATTTTACGCCAAAAATTGCCTAAAGTTCAAATTTTAATTTTAGAAAGTTTGCGTATTTAATAGAAAAAATTTAATTTTTTAAGTTTATGATTTTTTGTAATTTTTATAATTTTGTGTAATTTTATAGAACGTAGAAAGTATTGTTTATTTAATGAGAATTTTTTAATTTTTATTTTTTTGTAATTATATTTAATGAGAATTCCTTTATTTTTCTTTCTAATTTTATTCAATGAGATTTTTATTTTTATTGTTTTTAATTTTATAATATGTAATAATAATAATTTCATAAATTTTCTTTATTTCTCGATCGCCTTTTGTTTTATTTTACGTCAAAAATTGCACAATGTCAGATCTAAATTTTTATAATTTTTTAAAATTGTTATGACTTTTTGTAATTTTTATCGTTTTTTAAAAAAAATTATGATTTTTTATAATTTTTTAAAATTTTATGGAAAGTAGAAAGTATGTATTTATTTAATGAGAATTTTTTTATTTTTATTTTTTTTGTAATTTTATTTAATGAGAATTCTTTTATTTTTATTATTTAGTTTCTAATTTTATTCAATTAGATTTTTATTTTTATTTTTTTTTTAATTGTATATGTAATAATATTTTTATAAATTTTCTTTATTTCTCGATCGCCTTTTGTTTTATTTTACGTCAAAAATTGCACAAATGTCAAACCATAATTTTAGAAAGTTTTGTTTATTCACTAAGAATTTTTTAATTTTTATATTTTTTTGTAATTTTATTTATGCAATGAGTTTTTTTTTATTTTTGTAATTTTCTTCTAACTTTATTCAATGAGACTTTTTTAATTTATAAATTCGTCGATTGTCTTATGTTTTATTTTACGCCAAAAATTGCCTAAAGTTCAAATCTTAATTTTAGAAAGTTTTGTTTATTTAATAAAAAAAATTTGTTTTATAATTTTTTTAAATTTTTATGACCGTAATTTTTATAATTTTTTGTAATTTTATAGAAAGTAGAAAGTATTGTTTATTTAATGAGAATTTTTTAATTTTTATTTTTTTGTAATTTTATTTAACGAGAATTCTTTTATTTTTATTATACTTTTTTTTTATTTCATTCAATATTTTTTTTATTTTTATTTTTTTAAATTTTATAATAATAATAATAATTTTATAAATTTTCTCGATCGCCCTTTGTTTTATTTTACATAGAAAATTACATAAATGTCAAATCTTTATTTTAGAAAGTTTTGTTTATTTACTGAGAATTTTTTAATTTTTAATTTCATAAAATTTCTTTATTTCTCGATCTTTTGTTTCATTTAGCGTCAAAAATTGCACGATAACTGTCAAATGTCTTAATTTTAGAAATTTGGACCCAGTTTTGTTTATTTCATGAGAATTTTTAATTTTTTTTAACGATTTTCAAAAATAAGAATCGCCTGAATAAAATCAGTGATTTTCAACATGATTATAATCGAGCGATTTAAATTAGCTCAACCGAATTCAGAGACATCTACCCGAATTTTTCACAACTATCTTCCGAAATGCTACGCTTCACAGTCCCACATATAGACGATTTTAACCTGAAATACGCGTCCATGCGTGTAAGGTAAGTCCAATAATATTAGGTATTTAAATAAGATAAATTTTGTACCATTTCATTCATTCATTTCAATTTCATTACTCAATGTGGGCAGATGTCGGTAAGAGCGGGTTTTTTTAATTTGAAAAGGGTAGTCGGCTTAAAGTGGATTGGCAACACTGGTTCTGTGCTAGGGACCCCATTGTTAGTTAGTGAATAAATGTGTCCCTTGAAATATTTAATTTACATAAAATGTTTGTTAAATCCATAAAAAACTGAAGCTAGTAGTTGTTGAAGTGCATACAACTCGTAAAACCTTCGCTCGACGCTATTGTAAATAGAGGTGGGCCAT
The DNA here is from genome assembly GCA_958336345.1 of Dorcus parallelipipedus. Taxonomy (NCBI): domain Eukaryota; kingdom Metazoa; phylum Arthropoda; class Insecta; order Coleoptera; family Lucanidae; genus Dorcus; species Dorcus parallelipipedus. The sequence continues at coordinate 48,065,402 of OY284479.1, forward strand.
ACGGGAAATTGTGTATCGAATTTCGATACGATTTCTGTATCGATACGTGTCGAGTATCGGCTATCGATACGTATCGATATGTATCGAAATATTGGATTGATATGTATCGATATATCGATGCGTTTCGAAATATTGAACAGAGATTTAAAACTTTGGTGCAAAAAACGGTTAAGACCAGTCTCGAGAAAACTGAAATAAACTAAATATCTTCTAAACGGTAAAATAAAATGAATTTAGTTTAAGGTTATTGCTTAAACTTATGATAAGAAATCCGATATTTGGATTCGTATCGATATTTCGATATGTATCGATATACGATATCCGATATTTCACATCGACCCAGCCCTAATTGTAAAAATTACTAACCACACTTAGTGCTGAGGCGCAGTTCCGCCAATCGTTTGTATTGATATTGCCTAACCATCAGGTACCCCAATGAGAGTGGGCTACACAATCTACGATCAATTAAATATGAAGGCCTGTCTAACAGGGTTGCCAATGTGCGGGCAATTACTACAATTACGGGTAATATAAGCAATCTTGCGGGCAAAAATGGGTATTTTCAAGGAAGAAAAAACATTAATTTTTAAATTTTTGATTGACGACTAGTTAGTGATGTTTCAGCTTTACTATTGGCAACAAATAAATCAACCAAATCCACATTGTCGATCGGTACTTCCAAATCTACCGATGATTCGGTAGATCTACCGATTTTGAACTTAATTTTTATTTTCTTGTAATTTTATCAATTTTCTTTATTTCTAGATCGTCTTTTGTTTTATATTACGTCAAAAATTGCACAAATTTCAAATCTTAATTTTAGAAAGTTTTGTTCATTTAATGAGAATTTTTTAATTTTCGTTATTTTTTCGTAATTCTATAAATTTTCTTTGTTTCTCGATCGTCTTTTGTTTTATTTTACGTCAAAAATTGCACAAATGTCTAATCTTATTTTAGAAAGTTTTGTTTACTTAATGAGAATTTTTTTATTTGAATTTTTTTGTAATTTGACGAGTTTTTTTATTTTTGTTATTTTTTCTATTTTATAAATTTGTCGATCGTCGTTTGTTTTACTTCACGCCAAAAATTGCCTAAAGTACAAATCTTAATTTTAGAAAGTTTGTTTATTTAATGCGAATTTTTTAATTTTTATAATTTTTTGTAATTTTTACAATTTTTTGTAATTTTATAGAAAGTAGAAAGTACTGTTTATTTAATGAGAATTTTTTAATTTCAATTTTGTATGTAATTTTATTTAATGAGATTTCTTATTTTTTGTTAGTATTTTCTAATTTTATTCAGAGATTTTTTTTATATTTATTTTTTAAAATTTTATAAATTTGTCGATAGTCTTTTGTTTTATTTTACGTCAAAAATTGCACAAATGTCAAATCTTAATTTTAGAAAGTTTTGTTTAATGAGAATTTTTTTATTTTAATTTTTTTTTATAATTCTATTTAATGGGATTTTTTATTTTTTTGTAATTCGACTTGAGTTTTTTAATTTTTGTTATATTTTCTAGTTTATAAATGTGTCGATCGTCTTTTGTTTTATTTCACGCCAAAAATTGCCTAAAGTTCAAATCTTAATTTTAGAAAGTTTATTTAATGAGAATCTTTTAATTTTTATAATTTTTTGTAATTTTTACAACTTTTTGTAATTTTATAGAAAGTAGAAAGTATTGTTTATTTAATGAGAATTTTTTAATTTTAATTTTTTTGTAATTTTATTTAATGAAATTTTTTAATTTTTATTTTTTTCTAATTTTATTCAATGAGATTTTTTTTATATTTATTTTTTTTAATTTTATAAATTTGTCGATATTTTGTTTTATTTTACATAAAAAAATGCACAAATGTCAAATCTTAATTTTAGAAATTTTTATAATTTTTTTGTAATTTTTATAATTTTTTTGTAATTTTGTAGAAAGTAGAATGAATTGTTTATTTAATGAGAATTTTTTAATTTTTATTTTTTTGTAATTTTATTTAATGAAATTTCTTTTATTTTTATTATTTTTTTCTAATTTTATTCAATGATTTTTTTTTTTTTAATAATTTTATTTTTCTCAATTCTTCACAACTTATTACAACAAAATACAACAAATTAAATTTAAATTTTATAATAATAATTTTATAAATTTTCTTTTTTCTCGATCGTCTTTTGTTTTAGCGTCAAAAATTGCACAATAACTATCAAATGTCTTAATTTTAGAAATTTTCAAAAATAAAAATCGCCTGAATAAAACCAGTGATTTTAATCAAGTGATTTAAATTAGCTTAACCGAAATTCAGAGACACCTATTGAAATTTTTCACAACTATCTTCCGAAATGCTTCGCTTGATCGGTTGGCAGCACTGTTGCCGATTGCCGCCCACAGTCCCACATATAGATGATTTTAACCTGAAAAATCTGTCGTGCAACGTCCATGTGTGTAAGGTAAGTCCAAGGTAAGTCCAATAATACATATTAGGTATTTAAATGAAATAAATTTTCTACCATTTTATCGATTCATTTCGATTTCATTACTCAATGTGGGTAAGAGCGGGTTTTTTAAAATTTGAAAAGGGTAATTGGCTTAGAGTGGATTGGCAACCCTGCTGTCTAATATCAAAAGCAAGGTATCAAAAGATTAGATCGTGACATCTTGCGGCCGATTTTTAACCTTGCAACAAATTTCCAAAATCAAGATAATTTTTATAGAAATTTTAGTGAAACATGAAGAATTCATGTAACCAGTTCAGTACTGGCAGATCCATGTAGATAGAAGTCCACTGGGGCCCGTTCAGGAATAACGCTCCGACTAAAAAGAGCGCGCTCTGGGTAATGTTCTTTCTCTCTCGTGTAAGTGATTTTGTGCATCTTGCTTTTCATTTTAAACGCCCAAAGTGCTCCCGTGATACAGTTCCTGAACGGGCCCATGCAGTATAATTTATGTACTACTTAAAAGAAGTGCTATTACGTATACTTATTTGAATGCACAGGTGTGAAAGGAGTTGCATAAATTTACCCAAATATACCCAAAAATAGGAATATGAAGAACATTGCAGGAATGATCGCGCCGTTTATAAATATAAATTATTCATCAGAATGACATCATAACACACTTTGCTTTCAAACTATTCTACTCGTACTTGAAATAGCGAAAAGAATCGAGTACCTTGTGCCATCCCTTCAAGGGCCATTTGCGTTTCTTATGCAGATACCCGTTGAATTTGATCGGTTTCTTCTCGAACGTCTGCCCTTCCTTCAAGCCCTCCATGATTTCCCACTCGGAGCTCCGCCGGTTGACTTTCTTGCGCGCGGGGGCCTTCGACACGGTCCCATGTTCCGTGTTGCTCTCGGCGCTCAAACTGTTGGTTTCGGCGCTCCCCTCGGAGTCGCTCGTGTTGCCCTGGTTCTTCGACTTGAGGTTGGTCTTGCTCGCCACGGGGCTCTTCTTCTTGTCCATTTCGGCGCTAATGAGTCATGACTGTCATCGAATGTGCATGATGATTATCAAGTTGTGTTAACCTAGAACGCAGAAAACCGGGCGCGCGCTCGTTGTTATTAATAATATCGCGTCGTCACCTGGATTAATGTTTAATGCGGGGGCCTTGAAGTTAATCGTCGCGCATTAACATAAAAAATCCGATGGATCTGTCGCATCATCTAGCAGGGGGGAAAAAAAAAAGAGGTGGACTTTATTGACATAATAAATGGATCAACTTCAAAACACCTTGAACTTATTTATGTATTTTGTCAAATGTGGATGAGGTAGGCTTAAACGCGACGAGCATGTACTTACGCGCTTCTAGGTCCTTTCATGTGAATCCGTCGATTCGTTTTGACATTTCATAACGTGGAACACCAATTTGCACGGTTCTTACTGCTGCATGTTGTCACTACTTCGACGAACACCTAATGATCGTTAACTGGCATGACTTCATAGCGGGATGCGTCGGGGGTACGTTAGTTTTGGAATATTTCCTTGATGTATTTTTTTCAGTAGACTGTAGCTTATCGTAATTAGCGAATTATGTTCATTATCGTGTTTTCTGAGTAGGTATTTAATTCGAGAAATCATTTACACTGACTTGCGCGTGCGCATCATAAGACTGTATTGAGTTGCCTATACGTCAGGCGTTATATATAATGTGCCTTGCACTTGGTTCATAGACGACGTTGTCGATTTCGTTTATTTCGAAGTTATTTCACGTTGTCTAACTAATCAGGTTAGTGGTGTCGGTGGTCGTGATTTGAGATACGACCATTAGGCAACCACGGTGGGTTTGAGTTGTATTTAGAAGACAGTCGGACTGAGCATGTGAGCTCGTTAAACGTTGATGGTTCGTCCACCAATTATTAAACGCAGGCAGTCGCAGGCTTGATATTATTACACATACACACAAATGGAAGTGACTGTTACAGTTTCCTGTAATTTGGCAGAACTTTAAAACTATTAGATTTTAATAATTTCCAGAGTTATTAACAAGTTGTAGCGTCAGAATATGTTATCGCTAATGAATAATTTTAACATTACTAGATTTTGTAAACTTTTGTAACGGTTTGGAAGAGAATTAATTTGTGACGCCATCGGTTAGTCCAGCGATGAGAATGAAGACAACTCACAAGAAATTGTATTCGCATAAATAAATATGGAATTTATTGAACAAATAAAATAAAAATTACTGGTTTGTGTGACGATATCGATACGTTAATCAGCTGAACGATGAAAATCGAAACATTTAGAAAGAAAAATCATTTTTAATGACAAAATAGAGAGAACAATAACAATATTAAATAAATAAAGTTCTCAGTTTAAGGAGGCTCGTTGATTTGTGACGTCATTAATTCCAATGGTAAGTTCAGCGATGAGAATCAAAATATATTGAATTTTTTTTTATAAAGTAGCAAAATAACTCACATTTTTTTTAAATGAATAAAATTAAGCAATTGACTCTTCAATAATGAGCTCCAACGGGAGAATAATAACAATATTGCAATCGTGGAATAAGGACAGAATAACTATAACTCGCCGAACATCCTTTAACCTTCCTTCATGTCTACGTCACATCTACGTCACGTTATCTCAAGAATAGCGCTATACTCAGTTTATCCGATGACTGTAAATTCGGGCCTTAGAGAATTAATATGCGACGTCATCAATTCCAACGATGAGTTCATCGATGAGAAAAAGAAACATGTAGAAAAAATTTCTTTTACATAATATACATACATAAATAACTTACATCTTTTAGAATAAATTAAACTAGCATTCGTTTGATCAAAAATAATAAAATAAACAGTGGTCTATATCTCAATCGTCAGACCATTATAAGAAAGTTTACATGTCATAGAAATGAATATTTAAATTCGTTACCTATTTATGTAGATACATAACTACATAAGCAACAAAAAACAAAAATTTAAGGTTATGTACATACCCATAAATGACCTATTAGCGTTTTTATATTCTAGCGATCGAGCAAGTGTTTGAACAATTTGGAAATTGTTCGAATCGAACATATTTGGTTTGAACAGTAGGTGTGATTTAAAAGCGCACCCTATATTGCGCATGTCATTATGACATTGTCACCAACTATTGGAGTTTGCAGCTAAGCGTTCGCCACCTGGTGTCAACTAAACAAACCCTTGTATGCTACACAACAAATCGCGTTTTGGTGTCGATCCTGAGTGTATGATGAGTCAGGATTGTGTTATATGTGACATTCACATTAAATCAACTTGTGTACTTGTATTAGTACGCACTTAAACACGTGCATTACAAAAACTCCGTTTAGCTTACAGAGGTTCAGATTTATCCGCGGTAGCGCTGCGATCTTAAAATCAAACGCCTATAGACTCATAGAGTTCTCTATCTAGACCAGTGATTCGATAAACCTACTTACAATAGAAATAACAAATAAAATTTCACATTCCTATTCGTCAACAACGACCATACAATGAAACAAAACAAAACAGATAATATTAAGCAAGATAATATTAAGCAACTCAACATTTTTTTTAATTTTTATTTCTTTGTAATGTTATCAATTTTTTTTTATTTATAGATCGTACTTTGTTTTATTTTTCGTCAAAAATTGCACAAGCGTCAAATCTTAATTTTAGAAAGTCGAACTAGTTTTGTTTATTTAATGGAAATTGTTTTATTTTTGTTATTTTTTTTTATTTTATAAGTTTGTCGATCGTCTTTTGTTTTATCTTACGTCAAATATTGCACAAATGTTAAATCGTAATTTTAGAAAGTTTTGTTTATTTAATGAGAATTTTTAATTTTTATAATTTTTTGTAATTTTTATAATTTTTTGTAATTTTTATAATTTTTTGTAATTTTATAGAAAGTAGAAAGTATTGCTTATTTAATGAGAATTTTTTAATTTTCATTGTTTTTGTAATTTTATTTAATGGGATTTTTTTTTATTTTTATTTTTTTTTTAATTTTATAAACTTATCGATCGTCTTTTGTTTTATTTTACGTCAAAAATTGCACAAATGTCATATCGTAATTTTAGAAAGTTTTATTTAATAAACATTTTAATTTTAAAAATTTAAATTATACAATATTTAAAAATTTAAATTTTTACAATTTTTTAAACTTTTGATTTTTTGTAATTTTTAAATTTTTTTGTAATTGTATAGAAAGTAGAAAGTATTGTTTATTTACTGAGATTTTTTTATTTTTATTTTTTCTAATTTTATTCAATGAGATTTTCTTGTTTCTAATTTTGTAACTTTGTCGATCGTCTTTTGTTTTATTTTACGTTAAAAATTGCACAATGTCAAATCTTAATTTTAGGTTTTGTTTATTAATTAAAAAAAAAAAATTTTATAATTTTTTTAAATTTTGTTTTTTTATAATTTTTTGTAATTTTATAGAAAGTAGAAAGTACAAATTGTTTAGTTAGTAAAATTTTTTTAATTTTTATTTTTTTATAATTTTATTTAATGAGATTTCTTTTATTTTTATTATTTTTTCTAATTTTATTCAATAAGAATTTTTTTATTTTTATTTTTCTTTTAATTTTATAATGATAATAATTTTATAAATTGTCTTTATTTCTCGATCTTTTTATTTTATTTTATGTCGAAAATTGAGCGAATGTCAAATCTTAATTTTAGAAAGTTTTGTTTATTTAATAAAAAAAATTTAATTTTTATGATTTTTTGCAATTTTATAGAAAGTAGAAAGTACATATTGTTTATTTAGTAAGAATTATTTTAATTTTAATTTTTTTATAATTTTATTATTGAGATTTCTTTTATTTTTATTATTTTTCTTTCTAAAATTTTATTCAATACAATTTTTTTATTTTTGTTTTCTTTTTAAATTTTATAATAATAATTTTATAAATTTTCTTTATTTCTTGATCCTTTTATTTTATTATACGTGAAAAATTGCACAAACGTCAAATCTTAATTTTAGATAGTCGAACTAGTTTTGTTTATTTAATGGAGATTGTTTTATTTTTGTCATTTTTTTCATTTTATAAGTTTGTCGATCGTATTTTGTTTTATTTTACGTCAAATATTGCACAAATGTTAAATCTTAATTTTAGAAAATTTTGTTTATTTAATGAGAATTTTAATTTTTATAATTTCTTGTAATTTTTATAATTTTTTGTAATTTTATAGAAAGTAGAAAGAATTGTTTATTTAATGAGAATTTTTTAATTTTTATTGTTTTTGTAATTTTATTTAATGGGATTTTTTTTAATTTTTATTTTTTTTTAATTTTATAAACATATCGATCGTCTTTTGTTTTATTTTCCGTCAAAAATTGCACAATGTCAAATCTTAATTTTAGAAGGTTTTGTTTATTAATTAAAAAAAATTAATTTTTATAATTTTTTTAAATTTTATGATTTTTTGTAATTTTTATATTTTTTTGTAATTTTATAGAAAGTAGAAAGTACATATTGTTTAGTTAGTAAATTTTTTTTAATTTTTATTTTTTTATAATTTTATTTAATGAGATTTCTTTTTTTTTATTTTTTCTAATTTTATTCAAGATTTTTTTTATTTTTCTTTTAATTTTATAATGATAATAATTTTATAAATTTTCTTTATTTCTCGACCTTTTTATTTTATTTCATGTCGAAATTTGAGCGAATGTCAAATCATAATTTTAGAAAGTTTTGCTTATTTTTAATAAAAGAAATTTAATTTTTATTTTTTTAATTTTTATGATTTTTTGTAATTTTTTGTAATTTTATAGAAAGTAGAAAGTATTGTTTATTTAATGAGAATTTTTTAATTTTTATTTTTTTTGTAATTTTATTTAATGGGATTTTTTAAATTTTCTTTTTTTTTAATTTTATAAACTTGTCGATCGTCTTTTGTTTTATTTTACGTCAAAAATTGAACAATGTCAAATCTTAATTTTAGAAAGTTTTGTTTATTTAATAATTATTTAATTATTTAATTTTTATAATTTTTTGTAATTTTATAGAAAGTAGAAAGTACATATTGTTTATTTAGTAAGAATTTTTTTAATTTTAATTTTTTTATAATTTTATTTAATGAGATTTCTTTTATTTTTATTTTTTCTACTTTTATTCAATAAGATTTTTTTATTTTTATTTTTTTAAATTTTATAATGATAACAATTTTATAAATTTTCTTTATTTCTCGATCTTTTTATTTGATTTTATGTCGAAAATTGAACGAATGTCAAATCTTAATTTTAGAAAGTTTTGTTTATTTAATAAAAAAAATTTAATTTTTATATTTTTTTAATTTTTATGATTTTTTGTAATTTTTATAATTTTTTGTAATTTGTGTAATTGTGGAAAGCACATATTGTTTATTTAGCAAGAATTTTTTTAATTTTTATTTTTTTATAATTTTATTTAATGATTATTTTTTTTTTATTTTATTCTAAATCTACTTACAATACAAATAACAAATAAAATTTCACATTCCTATTCGTCAACAACGACCATACAATGAAACGAAACAAAACAAAACAGATAATATTAAGCAAGTGCAATTCTTAACTTAATAACCGTCAAGTAATGCGAATTAACTTTAGTGACGTCATCAACTTAGCTTACAGTGTCGGCCAAAGTTACAAAAAGGAAACCTACGTAAAACTTTAAATAATAATAATAGCAAGAACTACAATTACAATGTATTGTTAATTTTATTTTGCTCACAGGTTATAATCAATCACCCAGTGGCGTACCCTAGGCGTGGCCGAGGGGATTTAAGTTCTGAGCACAAATCGTTTAATTTTCGCAGGCGTTGCCGGTTTGGTCATCGGGCATCCGGGTGACACGGTCAAGGTCCGCCAGCAAACCTACAACACCACGATGCTGGTGGCGATCAAGAAGACGTACGTGCACGAGGGGTTCTTCGGCTTTTACAAGGGATTGCTCTCCTCGCTGTTGGGCATAGGGCCGGCGAACGCGCTCTTCTTCGGCACGTACGGCAACTGTCTCCAGCACCTGCAGGACATCGACGAAACCAAAGTGCGAAGCGACGACCCCCTTTGGAAAGAGAAGGTGTTTTCGGCAGGTCGCTCTTCATCGTTTGTTCTTCGATTGTTTGATTCGACGAGGCGGTTGCAGGTTGCGCCGGTGGCTTCGTGATAGTGATCGCCACGTGCCCCTTCGAATTGGTGAAGACGGTTCTGCAGACGAATACCGAAGGAAAGGGCGATTGGAGGAAGGAACTCGTCGTAAGGGAGACTGGCGTGTGGGCGTGCGCCAGGAACATATACAAGAGAGAAGGCCTGCCCGGATTATACCGAGGACTCGTACCGATGTTATACAGGTGGACTTTATATATTATTCCCCCCCTCTCTTTTAATTGTTAGACAAGGTTCAACTTCCAATTAATCTTTTTAATGGAATTAAACACGACTTCCTACTTCCTAGATAGATTAATAATCCGGCCAGTCGCGTTCTTACTTCAGAGATATTTTTCTGTGCTGCCGAAGAGGGGGCCACACTCCCGGACTTTTAGCTAACTTCAGAGAAGTGATTGTGCGAGCAAACTATATCGCATGATTTGTTAAAGTGCAGCATCTTGGGATGATAAGAATGCAATACTTATATTTATGATTTATCGTTCGAATTGTGATGAAACGTACAACATTCGAACATTAAACGCAGTAACTATGGCAACGGCGCAAGCTCAGTTCAAAATTTTCCAGAGGGGGCCAGTCGAACGGGAGTTTTCGTAGAACAAGACTTTTTTCAAGCGCGACCGGCCGTATAAACAGGGTTGCCAATGTCTAGGCAATTACCCGAATTACGGGTAATTTAAGCAACCTTGCGGGTAAAAAATAATACCTGGGTAAAAATGGGTATTTTCAAGGAAGAATTTTAAAATTTTTGATTGACGACTTGTTAGTGATGTGTCAGCTTTACTATTGGCAACAAAGAAATCACTAAAGCCGGAAGCCGACAAAAACTAAAGTAACTAACTAACAGCCAAATCCACATTGTCGATCAGTGTTGCCAACTCTGCCCATAATTCGGTAGATCTACCGATTTTGAACTCTTCTTTGTAATTTTATCAATTTTCTTTATTTATAGATCGTACTTTGTTTTATTTTTCGTCAAAAATTGCACAAATGTCAAATCTTAATTTTAGAAAGTCGAACTAGTTTTGTTTATTTAATGGAAATTGTTCTATTTTTGTTATTTTTTTAAATTTTATAAGTTTGTCGATCGTCTTTTGTTTCATTTTACGTCAAATATTGCACAAATGTCAAATCTTAATTTTAGAAAGTTTTGTTTATTTAATGAGAATTTTTAATTTTTATAATTTTTTATAATTTTATAGAAAGTAGAAAGTATTGTTTATTTAATGAGAGTTTTTTAATTTTTATTGTTTTTGTAATTTCATCTAATGGGATTTTTTTTAATTTTAATTTTTTTTATTTTTATTTTTTTAAAATTTTTATTGTTTTTGTAATTTGATTTAACGGGTTTTTTTTTTAATTTTCATTTTTTTTAAATTTTATAAACTTATCGATCGTATTTTGTTTTATTTTACGTCAAAAATTGCACAATGTCAAATCATAATTTTAGAAAGTTTTGTTTATTTAATAAAAAAAATTAATTTCTATAATTTAATGAGATTTCATTTATTTTTATTATTTTTTCTAATTCTATTCAATAAGATCTTTTTTATTTTTCTTTTAATTTTATAATGATAATAATAATTTTATAAATTTTCTTGATTTCTCGATCTTTTTATTTTATTTTAGGTCGAAAATTGAACGAATGTCAAATCTTAATTTTAGAAAGTTTTGTTTATTTAATAAAAAAAATTAATTTCTATAATTTTTTAAATTTTTATGATTTTTTGTAATTTTTATAATTTTTTGTAATTTTGTAGAAAGTACATATTGTTTAGTTAGTAAGAATTTTTTTAATTTTTTTATAATTTTATTTAATGAGATTTCTTTTATTTTTATTATTTTTTCTAATTTTATTCAATAAGATCTTTTTTATTTTTATTTTTCTTTTAATTTTATAATGATAATAATAATTTTATAAATTTTCTTTATTTCTCGATCTTTTTATTTTATTTTATGTCGAAGATTGAACGAATGTCAAATCTTAATTTTAGAAAGTTTTGTTTATTTAATAAAAAAAATTTAATTTTTATAATTTTTTTAATTTTTATGATTTTTTGTAATTTTATAGAAAGTAGAAAGTACATATTGTTTATTTAGTAAGAATTATTTTAACTTTTAATTTTTTTATAATTTTATTTAATGAGATTTCTTTTATTTTTATTATTTTTTCTAATTTTGTTCAATAAGATTTTTTATTTTTGTTTTCTTTTTAAATTTTATAATAATAATAATTTTATAAATTTTCTTTATTTCTCGATCCTTTTATTTTATTATACGTGAAAAATTGCACAAACGTCAAATCTTAATTTTAGAAAGTCGAACTAGTTTTGTTTATTTAATGGAAATTGTTTTATTTTTGTTATTTTTTTCAATTTTATAAACTTATCGATCGTCTTTTGTTTTATTTTACGTCAAAAATTGCACAATGTCAAATCTTAATTTTAGAAAGTTTTGTTTAATGAGAATTTTTATTTATAATTTTTTGTAATTTTTATAATTTTTTGTAATTTTATAGAAAGTAGAAAGTATTGTTTATTTAATGAGAATTTTTTAATTTTTTTTTATTTGTAATTCATTTAATGGGATTTTTTTAAATTTTCTTTTTTTTAATTTTATAAACTTGTCGATCATCTTTTGTTTTATTTTACGTCAAAAATTTAACAATGTCAAATATAAATTTTAGAAAGTTTTGTTTATTTAATTAAAAAAATTTAATTTTGATAATTTTTATGATTTTTTGTAATTTTTATAATTTTTTGTAATTTTATAGAAAGTAGAAAATACATATTTTTATAATTTTTTTTTATATTTTTTCTAATTTTATTCAATTAGATTTTTTTCATTTTTCTTTTAATTTTATGATAATAATAACTTTATAGATTTTCTTTGTTTCTCGATCATTTTATTTTATGTCGAAGATTGAACAAATGTCAAATCTTAATTTTAGAAAGTTTTGTTTATTTAATAAAAAAAATTGAATTTTTATAATTTTTATGATTTTTTGTAATTTTTATAATTTTTTGTAATTTTAAAGAAAGTAGAACGTACATATTTATTTAGTAAGAATTTTTTTAATTTTTATTTTTTTATAATTTTATTTAATGAGATTTCTTTTATTTTCATTATTTTTCTAATTTTATTCAATAAGATTTTTTTTTAATTTTTTTAAAAATTTTATAATAATAATAATTTTATAAATTTTCTTTATTTCTCGATTCTTTTATTTTATTTTACGTCGAAAATTGAACGAATGTCAAATCTTAATTTTAGAAAGTTTTGTTTATTTAATAAAAAAATTAATTTTTATATTTTTTTAATTTTTATGATTTTTTGTAATTTTTATAATTTTTTGTAATTTTATAGAAAGTAGAAAGTACATATTGTTTATTTAGTAAGAATTTTTTTAATTTTTATTTTTTTATAATTTTATTTAATGAGATTTCTTTTATTTTTATTATTTTTTCTAATTTTATTCAATAAGATCTTTTTTATTTTTATTTTTTTTAAATTTTATAATAATAATAATTTGATAAATTTTCTTTATTTCTCGATCTTTTTATTTTATTCTATGTCGAAAATTGAACGAATGTCAAATCTTAATTTTAGAAAGTTTTGTTTATTTAATAAAAAAAATTTAATTTTTATATTTTTTAAATTTTTATGATTTTTTATGATTTTTATAATTTTCATTATTAATTGCATAATTTGTGACGTCATCAGCATTTGATTGATAAACAAACACATTGGGCCGGATTCTCATCTTATGATCAATTTACCATCGTGTTTTATTTCCCATGGCAACGCTCGTCCGTCACTCTCTTGCACGTTAAACCGACATAAAGCTATATCGTTTCTTGTTTATTTTAATCGCGACTTTAAACACAACTCTAATCATAAGATCAGAGTACGGGCCACTTTCCTTAATGAAATTAAGAGAAAAATTAGTTCTATAGTCAAGTATAGAGATGGCGCTCGTGCGCACCAGAACATATTAGATTTACTCAGCGCGAGGTTAGTCGACTCAATTAAAAATGTAATGAAAACAGATTTCTCTTATTGTTAGAAAAGACATTGTTACGTCTTTCACGCCTGAAAATTCCGTTTTCTTTTTTCTTTAACGTCAGTACCTAATACAAAACAGAGATGGCGCTGATGATAAATAACGCGCGGAAAATGGTCACTAAAGTTGACGAAAGTGGTCATTAGAGTTGACGAAAGTGGTCACTGATGTTGACCAAAGTGGTCACTGACGCTGACCAAACTGGTCACTGAATTGACGAAAGTGGTCACTTTTCTTAATAAAATAAATTAAGAAAAAATTTAGTTCTAAAATCAAGTATAGATGGCGCTCGCGCGCTCCAGAATACATTTGATTTTCTCAGCGCGAGGTTAGTTGGCTCAATTAAAGACTTAATGAAAACAAATTTCTCTTATTGTTAGAAAAGACAACGCAGAGGATTGTTACGTCTTTCACGCCTGAAAATTCCGTTCTTCTTTTCTTTAACGTCAGTACCTAATACAAAACAGAGATGGCGCTGATGATAAATAGCGGGCGAAAAATGGTCACTAAAGTTGAGGAAAGTGATCCCTAGAGTTGACCAAAGTGGTCACTGATGTTGACCAAAGTGGTCACTAAATGGACGAAAGTGGTCACTTTCCTTAATAAAATAAATTAAGAAAAAATTTAGTTCTAAAATCAAGTATAAACTTGTTGATCGTCTTTTGGTTTATTTTACGACAAAAATTGAACAATGTCAAATCTTAATTTTAGAAAGTTTTGTTTATTTAATAAAAGAAATTTAATTTTTATAATTTTTATGATTTTTTGTAATTTTTATAATTTTTTGTAATTTTATAGAAAGTAGAAAGTACATATTGTTTAGTTAGTAAGATTTTTTTTCATTTTAATTTTTTTATAATTTTATTTAATGAGATATCTTTTATTTTTATTATTTTTTCTAATTTTATTCAATAAGATTTTTTTTATTTTTATTTTCTTTTTAAATTTTATAATAAAAATAATTTTATAAATTTTCTTTATTTCTCGATCCTTTTATTATACGTGAAAAATTGCACAAACGTCAAATCTTAATTTTAGAAAGTCGAACTAGTTTTGTTTATTTAATGGAAATTGTTTTATTTTTATTTTTTTCAATTTTATAAACTTATCGATCGTCTTTTGTTTTATTTTACGTCAAAAATTGCACAAATGTCAAATCTTAATTTTAGAAAGTTTTGTTTAATGAGAATTTTTATCTATAATTTTTTGTAATTTTATAGAAAGTAGAAAGTATTGTTTATTTAATGAGAATTTTTTAATTTTTATTTTTTTTGTAATTTATTTAATGGGATTTTTTTTAATTTTCTTTTTTTTAATTTTATAAACTTGTCAATCATCTTTTGTTTTATTTTACGTCAAAAATTGAACAATGTCAAATATTAATTTTAGAAAGTTTTATTTAATAAAAAAAATTTAATTTTGATAATTTTTTTAATTTTTATGATTTTTTGTAATTTTTATAATTTTTTGTAATTTTATAGAAAGTAGAAAGTACATATTGTTTAGTTAGTAAGAATTTTTTTAATTTTTTTATAATTTTATTTAATGAGATTTCTTTTATTTTTATTATTTTTCTAATTTTATTCAATAAGATTTTTTTTATTTTTATTTTTCTTTTAATTTTATAGTGATAATAATAACTTTATAGATTTTCTTTGTTTCTCGATCTTTTTATTTTATTTTATGTCGAAGATTGAACGAATGTCAAATCTTAATTTTAGAAAGTTTTGTTTATTTAATAAAAAAAATTTAATTTTTACTTTTTTAATTTTTATGATTTTTTGTAATTTTTATAATATTTTGTAATTTTATAGAAAGTAGAAAGTACATATTGTTTATTTAGTAAGAATTTTTTTAATTTTTATTTTTTTATAATTTAATTCAATTAGATTTTTTTTATTTTATTTTTTTTTTAAATTAAAGATTTAATGAAAACAAATTTCTCTTATTGTTAGAAAAGACAACGCAGAGGATTCTTACGTCTTTCACGCCTGAAAATTCCGTTTCTCTTTTCTTTAACGTCAGTACCTAATACAAAACAGAGATGACGCTGATGATAAATAGCGGCCAAAGTGGTCACTGAAGTTGACCAAAGTGGTCACTAAATTGACGAAAATGGTCACTTTTCTTAATAAAATAAATGAAGAAAAAATTTAGTTCTAAAATCAAGTATAGATGGCGCTCGCGCGCTCCAGAATACGTTTGATTTTCTCAGCGCGAGATTAGTTGGCTCAATTAAAGACTTAATGAAAATAAATTTCTCTTATTGTTAGAAAAGACAACGCCGAGGATTGTTACGTCTTTCACGTCTGATAATTCCGTCTTTTTTTTCTTTAACGTCAGTACCTAATACAAAACAGAGATGGCGCTGATGATAAATAACGCGCGGAAAATGGTCACTAAAGTTGACGAAAGTGGTCACTAGAGTTGACGAAAGTGATCACTGATGTTGACCAAAGTGGTCACTGAAGTTGACGAAAGTGGTCACTGAAATTGACGAAAGTGGAAAGTCGGCCATTTCAGTGCGAAAACGTGGTTTCTTTATCTTACACATTAAGCGTATGTATTGCGGCACTGTATTTATTTAGCGACCGTAATAACGCGGGCTTTTATTTAAAAATGTTAACTTTTGTTAAAATATATTTCAATAATTCGTAATCAAGTTGTTTATTATAAGATATTCGTAACAATTATAGCTAAAGATGCGTGCTCTTGTCTTGCTTAATCGAGAATGCCCTCGCAGTGGCCGAATCCCCACTCTAGGCCGTCTCACCCTATCCGGGGATTACTTGGTACCGCGCGAGCCGTAGCCGGTGATTCCCCGCTTTGGACAAATCGTACACAGAGTTAACACTTTATTGTTGATACATCTTTAATTTCTGTTTTTGTCTTGCACAGAGACGTCCCCACCTACGGTCTCTACACGGCAACTTACGAGCTCTTAATGCATCAAAATTACCTGCAGGGCTGCCAACTTGCGAAGCAGATTATTTCCGGGGGTACAGCAGGTAGGTAGACCTTCAAAAGTATACGTGAAATTAACGCCCGTGTGTTCCCCCCAGGGGTGCTGTCCTGGATATTCGTGATGCCCTTCGACCTGGTGAAATCCAGGATGCAAGCCGACGACCCCCAGAAACCCCTGTACAGGGGAATGCTCGACTGTTTCTATAAATCGTACAAGTACGACGGGATGAGGGTGTTCAACAAGGGCGTCCTGGTGGCCGTCTGCAGGGCGTTTCCGGTGAACGCCGGGGTGTTCGTCTCGTACGAGGCTAGCCTAAAAATCTTGCGGGAATTCTTTTAATCGAAGTGAATAAAGTTGATTGATTTAAAAGGGTTGGGCTTCTATATATTCGATCAGTTCACGACTTACTACATTTTTTTTTTTTGAGTTTGAATTAGTGCTGGCAATGGATAACCGATTTTGGTGTACAGCATGTCACTCATGCAAATAGAGTTGCATAAAAAAAAGATTCACATTCAAGTTATGCAACTCTATTTGCATGAGTGACATGCTGTACACCAAAATCGGTTATCCATTGCCAGCACTAGTTCGAATTGAGTCGACTTGTAGTAATGAGTGTGATTTCGTAAATTGAGAAAAACGAATAAGTTTTGATAACTGCTTTATTTTCCATTTAAAAATATAACGATAAAAATAACCGTTACAATAAGAATGAAACTCTTGTTCTTTTTCCTCATATAATTTAAGTTTTAAACAAATAAACTTGGCTTGTTGTATGTATAATATATTATCATTATTATTATTATTATATCATAACGATGTAGTGAACATCGAAAAAGGCAGACTAGCTCTATGAATACAAGTTATTTCCAGAGTATAACCTAGAAATTGAGCTTGTCATGCACAACGTACGTAAGTCCTTAATTTTCTATCTAAAACACAATTTGCTATACTTTTTTCCTTATATAAAGCTTTTCTAGGTGAACATAACAGTGCTCTAAAAACAGAAGAGAGAGAAATAAAAAGAAGTATCTTAATAAGTGAAGTGGCACCGTCATAATTATAGAAAAATCCATCGGCTGTATAAGTTGTCTCATCAAGCAAACATCGCTGTGACCATCAATCGATCGTTTAATATATTATGTACTATACAACCATTCATTTACTGTTTAATCAAGCGCAGGAGAGTTGTTATAAAGAGTGAGTACAGACAATCCTCCTCTGACAGTTCGTTCTAAACGTGTCGGGTTTTAAAAACGAAAGAAAATTGTCTGTATTAAATTAAACAATCCGTCAGTAAATTAGGGAAAGAAAAATAAAGCGCTACAACTAATACGTACATTCTAGAAAGTATACAGAACTGACTACAAATTATACAGCCTTCTCTGTACATTAACGTTATATGTATTATTATTATCAGCGTAGTGGCATTTACTCTGTACCTAATAGACATTCACTCAGCCTTTCGCGACCGTGTTTATAAAATAATGTGGTTGAAATTGTGTTTGAAAAAAGATTGCCGCGGTTCCTACACGCACTGACGAACGAACGAACGAACAAACTGAAAAAAAAACGTTCGGTTCAGGTAATGTACACTCCTTTATTATGTTCAGATTTAAGTAACAGGTATTAGGTTGCACAGCAGAAGAGTAAGAAACATTCAATCAACAAGTAGTACAAAAGAACGTGAAGGCTAAATTCGTTTTAGACCAGAACGCATTTTCCTTTATTGTATAGTAGTACAAACTTGAAACAACGGCATTCATTTATTGCTTCTTCGATTGCGAAACGCACGAATATACAAAAGAAAATGGCACATCGTCTTGTATACTTACTCTACTGTGTTATTTTTAAAAGTATATCTCACAGTTAGCTTTCAGATCGATTATTTCAAGTATAAGCTAAACACCTGCAACAAATAGTGCTGTCACTAACATCAGAGTCACTATAGTGCTTAACAAACATTGGTGATAGTTTTTTTATCGTTATTATTATTAATAATATTAATTTTCTTTTTTTTTTTGGTCAATTCTTACATTGGCAGATGCAGGATCCTAAAAGTCAATACGACATCTACTGATTGATGATTGATTACTCTTATTAAATGACAAATCCACATGAGGCCATGCCAAACGATATTGTACTGTTTAGGTCCTTTACAAATTCTCCGAAAGTCTGTGTTGTGCTTCGCACAAATCGTTCTGCGTCAGTTCACGTCCAAAGTTATTTGCTTTGCTCTCGCAAGCGAAACGCATTTTTTTTTTAATATACAGGGCGCATCAGGGCGGTATGGATTTCTTCAATACCTCCTTAACTATTGATTATTATAAAGGAAAGTACCTACTATCTACAATAGTAAATTATCCATCAAACCTATACTTTTCTTTTATTCCACATCTCGATAGATCTGTTAAAACTAAACATTTTTTATTGAACAACTACAGCTCTAAATCAAAGCAATCACAATATACAGGTATTGATTGAATTGGATGATTCATATCAGCAATTATATTTATTGAGTCTTTAATCGTTAATTGGACTCATCATTAAAGTAAATAATTTAAAGTTCTAGAAGACTTGTAACTTAATAGACATAAGGTATCGGTGCCTGTGGCAAGAAAAACGAGTTAGTGCAAAAGCTAAAGGGGAAACATTAATCTCCAGTTTACAATACAACGGATAAAATAATTATTAAACAAGAAGTTTATTCGTCTACGATATTCTCCTTTTACTAAATTGTACTTACTCATTTGAAGTTCGTTTTAAAGTTAAACATAATTAGTTGAAATAATTGCCTATCGCTGTCGTTTAACATGCCTTCGAATTTCGCAAAATTTCTTTTTTTTTTTGCGACAAAATTCCGTCAATTTTTTTTATAGTCCAACTTTAATCTATATGTACAACCCAACTATTAATGCGATTAATTAGAACGACTCAATCAATAATCTACATAGAACTTTGGCAGGTGTCATGATTGTCGAAAAAAAAACAGGCGTCAATCAGTTTCAATCGGCGTCAATCGCGATTAATTAGAATGCTGTTGTCGATAGTCTATACGGATCACTTTATTAAAACTTTGATAGGTGTGATAATCGTCAAGAAAATCAACTGTCAAACAGTTTGACGGAGTTTTCTTTTTAATAATGTGATTACGTCATTAATGACGTACAAGAAAACATTGACAGTTTTCGTAATTGTCAAACAGTTCGATTATTATTAAAGTATAAATTTTGTTTTTTATTCACGTAATTACAAATCACAATGAGACAATGTCATCAACGGTCTCATCAATAGAAAATTTCATTACAACCTTAACAAGCGTCATAACTGTCAAAAAACTTTGTTAGTCTGTTTGACAATTAAAATATAAGTGCATTAAAATCGATCGTCATTTGTTTATTGGTTCTAACGAAAGTTCATTATTAAAAACGTCGATCTTCTCTTGTTTTTCGATTCTAGAAAATGCATAAATATCGATCATTAAAATTAATTATTAAAAAAAATCATTTATTTAGTGATTTTAACGAAAACTCATAAAAAATCCGATCTTTTGTTTTTTTGAAAGAAGAAAGCGCGTATTTGTTTTGTTTTTCTTTTTTTTTATTTGAAGAAAGCACACAATTTTTTTTAATTCTTTAAGTGAGTGGATAAAAAATCGTTCTCATTTGTCTCTAACGAATATTCACACGGAAAAATCGATCTTCTTTTGTTCTTTTTTTAACGATTCTAAAAAGTGCATGAAAATCGATGATCATTTGTTTCTCGACTCTAAAACGCATTCATTAAAAAATCGACTTCCTTTTGTTTTTTGATTCTAGGAAAGCGCATAATAAAAAAAAAATCGATCTTGTCCTTTGTTTTTGTTTCTAAGAAATTTTTTAAAATTCTAACAAAGTGAGTGCGCATAAAAAATCGATCGTCGTTTGTTTCTCGAGTCTAACTAAAGTGCGTAAAAAAAGAAAACTTTGTCAAACTCTGTGACAGTTGATTTTCTTGGCAATTATCACAGCTGTCAAAGTTTTGATAAAGAATTCTATAACACATAGACTATTGATGACGTCATTCTAATTAATCGCGTTAATAAAAACATATTATATTTTCATTGTCAAACTGACTGACGCCTGTTTCTTTTGACAACCATAACAACTGTCAGAGTAACTGAATGATTTTTTGAGTATCACGACAGCTGTCAAAGTTCTATATAGAATATTGATTATGTCATTCTAATTGATCAGATTGACAACGGATATTTTTGCAGTTGTGACAGATGTCAAGTTTTGATTTATTTTTGTAGTACATTGTTGATGACGTCATTAACGATATTTCCTTTCGTTTTAATGACAATTTCTAGTAGACTGTTGATGACCTCTCACCATGATCAATCAAAGTAATTAGAAAAACCTTTTATTTTAATAGTTAATAGTGTAATGACACCGACAGCTATTTTTGACAATTGTGATAACTGTCAAAAAAATTTTAAACTAGTTGTCAAACTGACGGTTCCGTATATATTATTTATTACTTCATTCTAATTAATCGCGTTAATAAAAAAAAACTTATATTTTAATTGTCAAAGTGACTAACAAAGTTTTTTTGACAATTATGACGCTTGTCAAAGTTTTAACTAAATTTTTAATTAGACCGCTGTTGACGTTTCATTGTGATTAATAAAATTACATTAATGAAAAACAAACAAAATTTACATTTTAATAGTCGATCTGACTGACAGCTACTTTTGACAGTTATGATAACTGTCAAAGTTTTTTGTGCAAAATATATTTTAATTGTCAAACTGATTTTCTTTTAAATCATAACAACCGTCAAAGTTCTAAACATACTACTGATTAAGCCATTCTAATTAATCGCATTAATTTTGAAAAAAAAAAAAACATTTTAATTGTCAAACTAACAAAATTTTCTTGACAATTATGACAGTTGTCAAAGTTCTGATAAAGTATTCTGTATACTTAGACTGTTGATGACGTCATTCTAATTAATCGCGTTAATTAAAAAAGAACCTTATGTTTTCATTGTCAAACGAACTGATTAATTTTTTGATAATCATGACAGCTGTCAAAGTTCTATGTAGACTATTGATTAAGTCATTCTAATTAGTCGCGTTAATAAAAAAATAGCTTATATTGTAATTGTCAAACTGACCAACAATGTTTTCTTGACAATTATGACGCCTGTCAAACTTGTAATGAAATTTTCTATTGGGCTGCTGATGACGTGTCATTGTGATTAATAATTACATTAATAAAAACAAAATTTGTATTTTAATAGTCGATCCGATTGACAGCTACTTTTGACAGTTACGAAAACTGTCAAAGTTTTTTGTACATCATTAATGACGTAGTCCTAATTGGTCACATTCTTAAAAAGAAAACTTTCTCAAACTCTGTGACAGTTGATTTTCTTGACAATTATCACAGCTGTCAAAGTTTCTATATACATAGATATACATACAAAAGTTTGACAGTTACTGTAATTATCGACAGTAATTGACAGTTATCGTAATTATCAAAGTTTTGTTTTTTATTAATGTAATTATTAATCACAATTTTTTTTATAGTCCAACTTTAATCTACACACCAAATTATATGTATAACTCAACTATTAATGCGATTAATTAGAATGACTTAATCAATAATCTAAATAGAACTTTGGCAGGTGTCATGATTGTCAAAAAAAACAGGAGTCAATCAGTTTGACAATTAAAATATGATATTTTCTTATTGACGCGATTAATTAGAATACCGTTGTCGATAGTCTATACAGATCACTTTATTAAAACTTTGACAGGTGTGATAATCGTCAAGAAAATCAACTGTCAAACAGTTTGACGGAGTTTTCTTTTTAATAATGTGACCAAATGGGATTACGTCATTAATGACGTACAAGAAAACATTGACAGTTTTCGTAATTGTCAAACAGTTCGATTATTAAAGTATAAATTTTGTTTTTTATTCATGTAATGATAAATCACAATGAGACAATGTCATCAACAGTCTCATCAATAGAAAATTTCATTACAACCTTAACAAGCGTCATAACTGTCAAAAAACTTTGTTGTAATTAAAATATAAGAGTTCTTATTAACGCGATTAATTAGAATGACGTCATCAATAGTCGATGTATATAGAATACTTTATCAAAACTTTGACAGTTGTGATAATCATCAAGAAAATCAACAGTTTGACGGAGTTTTCTTTTTAACAATGTGACCAACTAGGATTACGTCATTAATGATGTACAAAAAACTTTGACAGTTTTCGTAACTGTCAGTCAGATCGACTATTAAAATGTAAGTTTTATTTTTCATTAATGTAATATGAATCGCAATGAAGCGTCATCAACAGTCTAATAGAAAATTTCATTACAACTTTGACAGGCGTCATAATTGTCAAGAAAATATTGTTAGTCAGTTTGACAATCAAAATATAAGTGTTTTTTTTATTAACGCGAATAATTAGAACGACGTCATCAATAGTCTAAGTATATAGAATACTTTATAAAAACTTTGACAGCTGTGATAATTGTCAAGAAAATCAATTGTCACAGAGTTTGACAAAGTTTTCTTTTTAACAATGTGACCAATTAAGACTACGTTATTAATGATGTCAAGAAAACTTTGACAGTTTTCGTAACTGTCAAAAGTAGCTGTCAATCAGTGCGACTATTAAAATATAAATTTTGTTTTTTATTAATGTAATTATTAAACACAATGAAACGTCATCGGCAGTCTAATGGAAAATTTCATTACAACTTTGACAATCGTCATAATTGTCAAGAAAACATTGTTAGTCAGTTTGACAATTAAAATATAAGTTTTTTTATTAAACGCGATTAATTAGAATGAAATAATCAATAGGATATGTATAAAACCGTCAGTTTGACAACTAATTAAAAAGAAAACTTTGACAGTTATCAAAATTGTCAAAAATAGCTGTCAGTGTCAGTTTATCATTACACTATTAAAATAAGAGGTTTTTCTAATCAACAGTCATCATCAGTCTACTACAAAAATATATCAAAACTTGACATCTGTCACAATTGCAAAAACAAATGAAGGTTTTCTTAATGTGCCCAATCAGTGATCATTCACTTTAATGACGTCATCGATAGTTTACTGGAAAACTTTATTTATTTATTATTTATGTCAAAACTTTGACAGCTGTGATAATCGCCAAAAAGTCACCTGTCAAACAGTTTCACAAAGTTTTCCTTTTAATAACGTGATCAACTAGGATTACGTCATTAATGATGTACAAAAAAACTTTGACAGTTTTCGTAACTGTCAAAAGTAGCTGTCAGTCAGATCGACTATTAAAATGTAAGTTTTATTTTTCATTAATGTAATATGAATCGCAATGAAGTGTCATCAACAGTCTAATAGAAAATTTCATTACAACTTTGACAGGCGTCATAATTGTCAAGAAAATATTGTTAGTCAGTTTGACAATTAAAATATAAGTGTTTTTTTATTAACGCGATTAATTAGAACGACGTCATCAATAGTCTAAGTATATAGAATACTTTATAAAAACTTTGACAGCTGTGATAATTGTCAAGAACAACAAGAAGAACAATTGTCACAGAGTTTGACAAAGTTTTCTTTTTAACAATGTGTCCAATTACGACTACGTTATTAATGATGTAAAAAAAAACTTTGACAGTTTTCGTAACTGTCAAAAGTAGCTGTCAGTCAGATCGACTATTAAAATGTAAGTTTTATTTTTCATTAATGTAATATGAATCGCAATGAAGTGTCATCAACAGTCTAATAGAAAATTTCATTACAACTTTGACAGGCGTCATAATTGTCAAGAAAATATTGTTAGTCAGTTTGACAATTAAAATATAAGTGTTTTTTTATTAACGCGATTAATTAGAACGACGTCATCAATAGTCTAAGTATATAGAATACTTTATAAAAACTTTGACAGCTGTGATAATTGTCAAGAACAACAAGAAGAACAATTGTCACAGAGTTTGACAAAGTTTTCTTTTTAACAATGTGTCCAATTACGACTACGTTATTAATGATGTAAAAAAAAACTTTGACAGTTTTCGTAACTGTCAAAAGTAGCTGTCAATCAGTGCGACTATTAAAATATAAATTTTGTTTTTTATTAATGTAATTATTAAACACAATGAAACGTCATCGGCAGTCTAATGGAAAATTTCATTACAACTTTGACAAACGTCATAATTGTCAAGAAAACATTGTTAGTCAGTTTGCCAATTAAAATATAAGTTTTTTTATTAAACGCGATTAATTAGAATGAAATAATCAATAGGATATATATAGAACCGTCAGTTTGACAACTAATTAAAAAGAAAACTTTGACAGTTATCAAAATTGTCAAAAATAGCTGTCAGTGTCAGTTTATCATTACACTATTAAAATAAGAGGTTTTTCTAATCAACAGTCATCATCAGTCTACTACAAAAATATATCAAAACTTGACATCTGTCACAATTGCAAAAACAAATGAAGGTTTTCTTAATGTGCCCAATCAGTGATCATTCACTTTAATGACGTCATCGATAGTTTACTGGAAAACTTTATTTATTTATTATTTATGTCAAAACTTTGACAGCTGTGATAATCGCCAAAAAGTCACCTGTCAAACAGTTTCACAAAGTTTTCCTTTTAATAACGTGATCAACTAGGATTACGTCATTAATGATGTACAAAAAAACTTTGACAGTTTTCGTAACTGTCAAAAGTAGCTGTCAGTCAGATCGACTATTAAAATGTAAGTTTTATTTTTCATTAATGTAATATGAATCGCAATGAAGTGTCATCAACAGTCTAATAGAAAATTTCATTACAACTTTGACAGGCGTCATAATTGTCAAGAAAATATTGTTAGTCAGTTTGACAATTAAAATATAAGTGTTTTTTTATTAACGCGATTAATTAGAACGACGTCATCAATAGTCTAAGTATATAGAATACTTTATAAAAACTTTGACAGCTGTGATAATTGTCAAGAACAACAAGAAGAACAATTGTCACAGAGTTTGACAAAGTTTTCTTTTTAACAATGTGTCCAATTACGACTACGTTATTAATGATGTAAAAAAAAACTTTGACAGTTTTCGTAACTGTCAAAAGTAGCTGTCAGTCAGATCGACTATTAAAATGTAAGTTTTATTTTTCATTAATGTAATATGAATCGCAATGAAGTGTCATCAACAGTCTAATAGAAAATTTCATTACAACTTTGACAGGCGTCATAATTGTCAAGAAAATATTGTTAGTCAGTTTGACAATTAAAATATAAGTGTTTTTTTATTAACGCGATTAATTAGAACGACGTCATCAATAGTCTAAGTATATAGAATACTTTATAAAAACTTTGACAGCTGTGATAATTGTCAAGAACAACAAGAAGAACAATTGTCACAGAGTTTGACAAAGTTTTCTTTTTAACAATGTGTCCAATTACGACTACGTTATTAATGATGTAAAAAAAAACTTTGACAGTTTTCGTAACTGTCAAAAGTAGCTGTCAATCAGTGCGACTATTAAAATATAAATTTTGTTTTTTATTAATGTAATTATTAAACACAATGAAACGTCATCGGCAGTCTAATGGAAAATTTCATTACAACTTTGACAAACGTCATAATTGTCAAGAAAACATTGTTAGTCAGTTTGCCAATTAAAATATAAGTTTTTTTATTAAACGCGATTAATTAGAATGAAATAATCAATAGGATATATATAGAACCGTCAGTTTGACAACTAATTAAAAAGAAAACTTTGACAGTTATCAAAATTGTCAAAAATAGCTGTCGGTGTCAGTTTATCATTACACTATTAAATGTTATTAAAATAAGAGGTTTTTCTAATTAATTTTCGGTGGTGAGAGATGATCAACAGTCTACTAGAAATTATCATTAAAACGAAAGAAAATATCGTTACTACAAAAATATATCAAAACTTGACATCTGTCACAATTGCAAAAACAAATGATGGTTTTCTTAATGTGCCCAATCAGTGATCATTCACTTTAATGACGTCATCGATAGTTTACTGGAAAACTTTATTTATTTATTTATTATTTATGTCAAAACTTTGACAGCTGTGATAATCGCCAAAAAGTCAACTGTCAAACAGTTTCACAAAGTTTTCCTTTTAATAACGCGATCAACTAGGATTACGTCATTAATGATGTGCAAAAAACTTTGACAGTTATCGTAACTCTCAAAAGTAGCTGCCAGTCAGTGCGGCTAGTAAAATATAAATTTTGTTTTTTTATTAATGCAGTTATTAATCACAATGAAACGTCATCAACGGTCTAATAGAAAATTTCATTAAAACTTTGACAACTGTCATAAATGTTAGTCAGTTTGGCAATTAAAATATAAGAGTTCTTATTAACGCGATTAATTAGAATGACGTCATCAATAGTCGATGTATATAGAATACTTTATCAAAACTTTGACAGTTGTGATAATCGTCAAGAAAATCAACAGTTTGACGGAGTGTTTTTTGACAATGTACTCAACTAGGATTACGTCATTAATGATGTACAAAATAGTTTGACAGTTTTCGTAACTGTCAAAAGTAGCTGCCAGTCAGTGCGACTAGTAAAATATAAATTTTGATTTTTATTAATGTAGTTATTAATCACAATGGGACGTCATCAGCAGTCTAATAAAAAATTTCATTACAACTTTGACATGCGTCATAATTGTCAAGAAAACATTGTTAGTCACTTTGACAATTAAAATATACGTTCATTTCATTAACGCGATTAATCAGAATGACGTAATCAATAGACTATAGAGAACTGTCAGTTTAACAATTATGACGTCATTACTAAGAGATAAAAGTGCTCGAGGAGTGAATAGGGTGAGCGCGGAGGAATTACCGAACTCGGCAAGAATACTTTATCGAAACTTTGACAGTTATTACGATTGTAAAAAAAAACAGGCGTCAGTCAGTTTAACAATTAAAACATGAGACTTTTTTATTAAAGCGATTAATTAGAATGACGTCATCAATAGTTTGTACAGAACACTTTATTAAAACTTTGACAGGCGTGAACATCGTCAAGAAATCCAACTGTCAGACACTCTGACAAAGTTTTCTTTTTTAATAATGATCATAAGTGATCAACTAGGATGACGTCAATCATGATGTACAAGAAACTTTGACAGTTATCGTAATTGTCAATACTAGAATGGTATAGAACTGTCAATTTGACAATTACGACGTCATTAATAAGTGAGACAAAAGTGGTCGAGGAGTGAATAGAGCGAGCGCGGAGGAATTACCGAACACAGCAAGAATACTTTACTGAAACTTTGACAGTTGTTATGGTTTTATATTTGGTTGGATTTTTGGCAAAAGGTTGTTTTTTTCTCTGCTTAACAATTTGCTCAAGACAATGGTAAAAAATTGTTTCGTTAAAAGAAAATAATAATAATAATAATAATTCAGTAATATATCTACAGTAGTAATTGTTTTGAAAAATACATACCAATTGTTTCACTGAAACTTGGAAATAGGCGGAGACGGAAGACGTCCCAGAAGCACTACAAAATTAATTCCACGAACAGTGAAGAGAAAAAAACGGTGAAATTCGATGAAACAGATGAATGAAAAACAAAATGAGCCAAGGTTAGCGAGAGAACAAAAGAAAAAGCCCTGAATGGAGTCGGTGAAAGGCGAAGAGAAATAATTCGACGAAAAGAAAAGCGAGACAAAAGGAAAGAACAGAATCGATGAAGTACGACAAACTAATTTGACGAAAAGAAACAAAAGAAAAGTGAAACCTGAAAGCGTGACAGATAAGCGATCCAAAAACAAAAGATGGTCAACGATTCTCACACGGCACAGGGCAAGAGAATTTTAAAAAATAATAACGAGAGAGTAAAAGAAAAAATAAAACAAAAACAGAAAAGAATGAAAGTCATTTTTGACCATCGAGGAATATAATCGAAATGGAAAAGAGAAATTCCTAAAGAAAGTAAGAAGACAATTGAAAGAATGAAACTGGAAATTTAATGCTCGCGCTTAAAAGTAGTTCGCGAATTCGTGGATAGATGGCGCAAGTGGAATTTAACACTTGTCAACGCTTCAGTATTTTTTTCAAGAAAAAGTTCAGTTTACGTAATTTCAAAGAAAAAATCTCGAAGGAAAGAAACGGGGCTTTTGACTTTCGCACGTAAAAAATAGTTTCTGAATATGAGGATAGATGGCGCGACTGGAATTTAATACACTGGAATGATCCGACTTACAATATTTTTCCAAAGAAATGTCAATGTACTTCGGCATCGTTTCGAAGCAAAAATTTGGCAAGAATGAAACTGGGAATTTAATGCTCGCGCTTAAAAGTAGTTCGCGAATTCGTGGATAGATGGCGCAAGTGGAATTTAACACTTGTCAACGCTTCAGTATTTTTTTCAAGAAAAAGTTCAGTTTACGTAATTTCAAAGAAAAAATCTCGAAGGAAAGAAACGGGGCTTTTGACTTTCGCACGTAAAAAATAGTTTCTGAATATGAGGATAGATGGCGCGACTGGAATTTAATACACTGGAATGATCCGACTTACAATATTTTTCCAAAGAAATGTCAATGTACTTCGGCATCGTTTCGAAGCAAAAATTTGGCAAGAATGAAACTGGGAATTTAATGCTCGCGCTTAAAAGTAGTTCGCGAATTCGTGGATAGATGGCGCAACTGGAATTTAACACTTGTCAACGCTTTACAGTATTTTTTTCAAGAGAAAGTTCAGTTTACGTAATTTCAAAGGAAAAATCTCGAAGGAAAGAAACGGGGCTTTTGACTTTCGCACGTAAAAAATAGTTTCCGAATATGAGGATAGATGGCGCGACTGGAATTTAATACACTGGAATGATCCGACTTACAATATTTTTCCAAAGAAATGTCAATGTACTTCGGCATCGTTTCGAAGCAAAAATTTGGCAAGAATGAAACTGGGAATTTAATGCTCGCGCTTAAAAGTAGTTCGCGAATTCGTGGATAGATGGCGCAACTGGAATTTAACACTTGTCAACGCTTTACAGTATTTTTTTCAAGAGAAAGTTCAGTTTACGTAATTTCAAAGGAAAAATCTCGAAGGAAAGAAACGGGGCTTTTGACTTTCGCACGTAAAAAATAGTTTCCGAATATGAGGATAGATGGCGCGACTGGAATTTAATACACTGGAATGATCCGACTTACAATATTTTTCCAAAGAAATGTCAATGTACTTCGGCATCGTTTCGAAGCAAAAATTTGGCAAGAATGAAACTGGGAATTTAATGCTCGCGCTTAAAAGTAGTTCGCGAATTCGTGGATAGATGGCGCAACTGGAATTTAACACTTGTCAACGTTTTATAGTATTTTTTTCAAGAAAAAGTTCAGTTTAAAAGTGCCGCCATCTATTAAGAATTTAATGAATTAACAAGAATGTTAACAGTTACATGATCAACTTGTCAATCTATCAGTTTTTTTCTTTTACTTTCAGTTGTTTTTTTTAATTTTCTTTTACTCGGTTAGAGAATCGTCGATCTTTTTCTTGTCAATCAAGAACGGGCCGACATCTATTGAATGTGTAAAGAATTAACAAAATAAGACATTATTTTGACAGGAGTGTTGACAGCTTCAGGAATAACTGTCAATCAGAGGCGAGAAAGTGCCGCCATCTATTAAGAATTTAACGAATCAGAAACGAGAATACACCGCCATCTGTTGAATGTTCAAGGAATTAACAAAATTTAAAAAATATTTTGATAGCAACGTTGAAGGCTCTAGGACTAGTTGTCAACCAGAGACGAGAAGGTACCGCCATCTATTAAGAATTTAACGAATTAACAAATGAAAAACTTGTTTAGACGAGAATGTCGACAGTGACATGATTAACTTGTCAATCAAGGACGCGCTGTCATCTATTGAATGTGCAAGGAATTAACAAAATCGAAAGAAATATGTTGACACGAGTGTCGACAGCTCCAGGAATAATTGTCAATCAGAGGCGAGAAAGTGCCGCCATCTATTAAGAATTTAACGAACCAGAAACGAGAATACAGCGCCACCTGTTGAATGTGTAAGGAATTAACAAAATTTAAAAAATATTTTGATAGCAACGTTGAAGGCTTTAGGACTAATTGTCAACCAGAGACGAGAAGATGCCGCCATCTATTAAGAATTTAGCTAATTAACAAATGAAAAACTTGAGACCTGGGAAAGTTACTAGATGTCCCAAGATTTTATTGACTGTTCCATTCATGAAAATGGTTTATTTCAATAATAATTCAATATGTTCTTTATTAATTAGGTTAGGTTTGGATGTAAGTTTCATGAATGTTCCATGCACGAACTGCCTTTCGTCCTAACCTTCACGCGATAGATGTAAATATTGATATAAAACTCACGGAGAGGAGTGTAGGATCGGGACAATCAATTTCGACCTCCCTGTATTATATCTTATAAAATGTTGAAGCAACGATTAAAACCTGAACTCAAATCTAATTTGAATAGTTCATGGCCAGCGGACCAAACGAAATCGTTTACCAAGCCGAACTTCTCGACAATACGTTTATTATACAGTGTGTCCCAAAAAGTTTTATACAAATCTTACATTTCAAAAAAAAGAACTATTCTTTATAAAAAGCTCTGCGTGACTTGTAGATCCATAATCAGGTACAAAATTTAAAAAAAAATGGCTGGAATACAGGGAAAATAAAAAATTATGATTTGGACGGGAGAGCAAAACACGTTCAAACTGTAGTGGAGAGCAAAATGTTCATTGAAATTGTGATTAAATAGCAAACAATTATGCACACTTGTAGATTATTGATATTCCCAGATAAAAATTAAAAAATAAACACTTCAGCAATTGTTAGATAATTTATCTATATAAAACATTGATAACCTTCTTTATCAATTTTTATCTGGGAATATCAATAATCTACAAGTGTGCATAATTTTTTGCTATTTAATCACAATTTCAATGAACATTTTGCTCTCCACTACATTCTGAACGTGTTTTGCTCTCCGTCCAAATCATAATTTTTTATTTTCCCTGTATTCCAGCCAATTTTTTAAAAATTTTGTACCTGATTATGGATCTACAAGTCATGCAGAGCTTTTTATAACGAATAGTTTTTTTTTGTGAAATGTAAGATAAACTTTTTCTCCATTTGTATGAAACTTTTTGGGACACACTGTATGTTATGCAAGAGATTGCAAGCCAAGGCGGAAGCATTGATGCAGTATGTAAATACAAGGTATACAAGACGAGGAGATGAACAAAGAGCAGCTTCATTACGAGAACCAAAGAAATTGGAATTGTACGGTTAAAGGCCAAGGTCAACGCCAAAATTTGGGAAATTAAAAAGAAAAGTTTTGGTTTTCGACAACGAGGCGTCGCAAAGGTCAAGGCCGACCGAAAATTTAGGAAAAATCGGGGCAAATTTTTAAAGAAATTTGAATTTCAAGAGCGAATCGTCTTAAAGGTCAAGGTCACGACAAAAAATGGGGGATTCTTTAAAAAAAATTGAATTTCGACGAGTCGTCTTAAAATTCAAAGGTCAAGGTTACGGCAAAAAAAATTGGGGAAAATTTTCAAAAAAAATTGAATTTCGACGAGACGTCTTAAAGGTCAAGGTCAATTTCTTTAAAAAAATTTGAATCCCGACAAGGCTTGGCAAAGGTCAAGGTAAATAAATTTGGGAAAAATCGGGGAAAATTTTTTTAAAAATTTGAATTTCGAGAACGAGGCGTAGTAAAGATTAAAGGTCAAGGTCAACGCCAAAATTTGGAAAATTTAAAAAGTAAAGTTTTGGTTTTCGATAACGAGGCGTCGCAAATGTCAAGGCCGACCGAAAATTTGGGAAAAATTAGGGAAATTTGTTTCAAAAATTTGAATTTCGTCGTTCGAGTCGTCTTAAAGATGGAAGGTCAAGCTTACAACAACAAAAAATTGGGGAAAATTTTCAAAAAAAATTGATTTCGAGATACCAGTCCTTTTAAACGTCGAAGGTCACGACCAAAAATTTGGGAAAAATCGAGGAAATTTTTAAATAAATTATGAGGCGTCGTAAAGGTCAAGGTCACCACCAAAAAATGGGGGATTTAAAAAAAAATTGAATTTCGACGAGTCGTCTTAAAGTTCAAAGGTCAAGGTTACGGCAAAAAAAAATGGGGAAAATTTTCAAAAAAAATTTGAATTTCGACAAGACGTCTTAAAGGTCAAGGTCAATTTTTTTTAAAAAAATTGAATCGCGACAAGGCTTGGCAAAGGTTAAGGTAAATAAATTTGGGAAAAATCGGGGAAAATTTTTTTAAAAATTTGAACTTCGAGAACGAGGCGTAGTAAAGATCAAAGGTCAAGGTCAACGCCAAAAAAATTGGGAGGTCTGGAAAATTTTTTTAAAAATTTTGAATTTCAACGAGGCGTCGCAAAGGTTAAGGTCACGACCAAAAAATCGCCAAAAATTGGAGAATTTTTAAAAAAATTTGAATTTCGACGAGTTGGCTTAAAGGTCAAGGTCACGACAAAAAAACGGGAAAAATTGAGAAAATTTTTAAAACAATTTGAATTTCGACGAGGCGTCGTAAAGTTCAAGGTCACGACCGAAAATTTGGGAAAAATGGAAAAAATAAATAAATTTCGACAACAAGTAATATTGAATGTCGAAGGTCAAGGTCGCGACCAATAAATCGGAAAAAAATTAGGGGAAATTTTTGAATTTCGAGAATGTGGCTTCGTAAACGTCAAAGGTCAAGGTCACGAACAAAAATTTGGTAAAATTTCTTAAAATTTTCGAATTTCGAGAGCAGCTTAGTATAGGTCAAAGGTCAAGGTCAAGGCAAAAAGATTAGGGAATTTAAAAAAATAATTGAGTTCTGGGAAACTTTTTAAAAAATTTTGAATTTCAACAACGAGGCGTCGCAAAGGTTAAGGTCACGACCAAAAAATCGCCAAAAATTGGAAAATTTTTAAAAATTTTTGAATTTCGACGAGTCGGCTTTAAGGTCAAGGTCACGACAAAAAATCCGAAAAACTGAAAAAAAATTTAAAACAATTTCGACAACGAGGCGTCGTAAAGTTCAAGGTCACGACCGAAAATTTGTGAAAAATGGGGGGAAATTAAAAAAAAATGAATTTCGACAACAAGTAATATTGAATGTCGAAGGTCAAGGTCACGACAAAAAAATCGGAAAAAAATTAGGGAAAATTTTTGAATTTCGCGAATGGGGCTTCGTAAACGTCAAAGGTCAAGGTCACGAACAAAAATTTGGCAAAATTTTGAAAAAATTTCTTAAAATTTTCGAATCTCGAGAGCAGCTTAGTATAGGTCAAGGGTCAAGGTCAAGGCAAAAAAGATTAGTGAATTAAAAAAAATAATAATTGAGTTTCGAGATCAACGGTCGGAAAAGTCAAAGGTCAAGGTCAAGTGAAAGTTCAAGGTCAACCCGATTCGAGCGAACCCAACTCCGCTCAATTTGCAGCAAGCAATTGCAATCGGAATGAATTTGAAACTCAAGGATTCCAAAAATTGAAGGTCAAGGTCAAACGAAAGTTCAAGGTCGAGCCAATCCAAGCGAACCCAAATGTACTCAACTCCAGCAAGAAATCGAAACTTTAAGAACAATTTCGAAAGCAAGCAAGAAATCGATACGGAAATTTTTTTTTTTAAATTTAATCAAATACTTCGGGGTCAAGGTCCGAGCGACCCGAGCGAAAATTCGATTCCCTAGTTGCCGCGAGCCCTCCCCGACGGCGAGCGGCCCAATTTTTTTCTCTGCGAGGGGAATTCAAATGGACACTTGTGAAAACTGTTATAATCTGTTCAGGAAACTCCCGACATGTCAAAGTGACGTACAGTTGGTTAATATAAAAATTCCTATCACGCTGTCAGTAACTTTTAGATTTAAAATTGGTAACACTTAAAATTAAAATGTAAAGCTTTTGTTATTTGTCACTTTGACTTTTGAATCTATTAAATTTAAAATATAATGGAAAATGCGAAGCGAAAACGAGTTCTTCTTTCGGCTGGAGAAAAGCAAGCCGTATGTAATTATTGCTTAGAGCAACAGCAAAGTAATTCTCACTTGAAGACTGACATTAGTTACGTTAGTTACACTTCTGAACAAACAATTGCTTTTCACGTAGATTGATAATATATTTGAGTAACTATTTACGAGATAAGCCTCCGACACCAAAACTAATTAATTTAGACTTGTTTTATTGAAAATTTTGAAATTTTCTTTGGAGCCTTTAAAAGCGACGTTTCGCTGTATCACTTGACAATTTTCTTAAGATTAATTTTTCGACACTGACAATTACCAGCTGATATACTGTTGGTTTTTCTCAGAATTAAAGCTCTCAACACACAGTGCAACTTTTCTTAAAGAATTTTTACTCCAACTTTCCAAATTAAAAAAAAAATCGTTCATCACCTTGTAAGGAAGCCTTTAACAAGAAGTTACATTGCATGACAAAGACTTGTCAAGTTGCATGATGTTGACTGGTTCAAAGCAGCTAATTAATTCTTCATTTGTTTACATGTGTATTATGATAATTTTTATGACGAATTTTAATAGGAGGTACTTAGAAAATGTGTTCCATAGTCTATAAAGTTTATTAACATAGATCGGGACTGTTCAAAACAAGTGGTAGGACTTTCCAAGTAATTTTACATTTTTTTTTCTTGTTATTTTTGTGCCGAGCGTAACACTTAAGGCTTTTACAGTTCGCAGTTATTTATTGCCGGCAAGGAAAATTGCAGCGATTTGTATTGCACGCATGCGCGGTATTTGCATTTTCTATAAAGATACAACACTGCGCTTGCGTGCAATACAAATCGCCGCAATTATTTATTGCAGGCAATGAAAATTGCGAACTGTAAAGCGGCCTTTATATGGTTTACCCTACCCTGACAGGTTTTAATTCCAATATCTAAAGAACGTATTTGTTAGAACAGCAAAGAGAGCTTTCGGGTCACATTTTTGACTCACTTGCGAAGTAAAAGTTTCCGCTATTTTTTTTTTATTTGTTATCTAGAATGGTACATTTTTAAACCAATATTACAGTATCTCACAAAAATGTAGCAGACTATTAAAAAATGAAAGGTAATGTGGCCGCTTTGAATCATTGAAAGTCGATGTTATATGATTTCACAAAATTACTGCTGTTGACGACCGTTGTAACTTTTCTGTATTGACGCCTAATGCAAGTTTTTCCTTTTTTAAAAAACAAAACGTAGTTTATAGAATTGCGTTAAGGATAATTGTTTTAATAAAAAAGACAACTGGTACCTCTCCGATAAGCGAACTTGATGACTTTAAAAGAGTTATTTATGTAGCAAGGCAATAAAGTGGCACTTTTAGTTTCATTAAGATTAGTTTTTTTACTGACGTGGTGCATACAACATTTTTTCTATTACCACTTAGACATTGTTCACTCTTTACTGCCGTGATGTATACAACATTTTTTGACTACCACTTAGACAGTTCATTTTAAGAAATATATGATGACTGATACTGACAGGTGGACTGCGAATATTTGAGGATCAGTATAGGAACAGACAGATAAGCTCCAGTAAGGAGTGATGAGATCACCGATAAAGTTGTTCGATGAACTTCGCGTGACTACTGGGCCACTGTACTCCAACCTCTACTTTAATTTTGAATATGGATTCGTCTGACGAACACTCTTTTCCGCGCATTGTGTAAAAAATCTCCACTAAAGTAGACCATTTGAAGTGAAGATTTATATTTATAGCTTCATAAATTTTGAAAAATATGTTTCATTTACGTTATAATAAGTTATAAACGATAGTGGCGTTTCGGTGAAACCAAAAGCTGCCATACGAGCCCAAAAATGTTATTTCATGATTTGATTTGAATGACGATTTATTTGACATGTAATTAGATTCGATGAAAATCAGGCAACGATCTTTTCAAATTAGATAAGAGGAATAAAAAATAATACTAACTGATCAAAAATATAAAAATTTCAACAGCATTGTTGAAAAATAATCAAATATAAAACAATTAATTGGTCATAATTTATAACAGGTGATCAATATCTTTTCTAATCAAGTGACCTATGGAAATGAAATGATGTGTTTGTAATTAGTTTATTACTTCAAATGCCACTTGTATGACATATTTATATTGCATTCCTATACAAAACGATAGGAATGCAATAAAATGGCATTTGAAATAATGAACCAAACAAGGATATATTTTTTTAGATAAATAATAATATTAATTAGAACCGGCTAATGTGACTACAGGAGACTGAGACTAAGTTTAAGTGGGCTTCGTCACAGTCAGGTAAAATATTTTACCTGCCTAGGTAGGTAAAGTATTGCTTTCGCTCCTTGAATGGATATGATAAAATTTTACTTTCAAATGTGGGAGTCGAAAAAATATGTTTATTTGACTCGCTGAATCTTTTACTTCACCTTATTTGATATACCCAAGTAAATATACAGGGTGTCCAAGAAACGCGTATAAAGCTTCAAGTATTTCTTTTCTACATTCCCTAAGCGTCCCAAAAATGTAAAAACTAATTCTTAGGGTTTGTAAGTTTCAGCGCAGGAGACAAAATATGAGGTAAAAAAAATTGGTAAACTTGACAACGTTGCTTATGTATGCAGTTAATTCGATTTACAGAAGGGCTTCAGACTAAATAAATTTCAAGTATGTAATTGCAAATGCAACGCCTTAATTTACTGTTCTCTGCGCTGCCGTTTTTTACAGTAACACGTGGTATTTTAAATATATTTTTTTATTCCGTGAAGATCCTCTATTAAAAAATCAGCGAGAATTATTCCGTCACAGAATAATCGTTTAACGGACTTTCAGTTTGTTTTTGAAAAGGCTGCAAATATATTTTCAGTAATTTACTCCTTTAATTTCTTGAAACCAATTTCCTAATCTTATAATCCTTCCTTAGATAAGTACAAACCAAGTTCGAGATATCTTCGTGGCATTTAAGAACGGCGAAGAATTTCAAGATGCTAAAAAAAGGTGGTAGAAAAAGTATAAACCAAATTGACAACTGTTATATGTATTTCTTAAAAACCGAATTGCAAAAGAAAATACATTTGTACCGGGAGAAAAATGAACACTTCACGATAAGTGATTTACATGCACATGCTGCACAAGAATTGGAATTTAGTGAAGGACGAACAACATTATATAAAATAATAAGATCAATGGGTTATCGTTATGAAAAATACAACAATCGCAAGATTTTATGCGAGCAATCATTCAACTTAAATTTACTCAAAAATATTTGCAATATTTGAACTCCGATATGGAATACACATTTATTTTTCTTGATGA
Source organism: Dorcus parallelipipedus (assembly GCA_958336345.1). Lineage (NCBI taxonomy): Eukaryota > Metazoa > Arthropoda > Insecta > Coleoptera > Lucanidae > Dorcus > Dorcus parallelipipedus. The sequence goes on from OY284479.1 coordinate 48,103,356, forward strand.
AACCCGGATTTACCAAAACGGCTCACAGGTCCGTACATGGATCAACGAAAATGTTGTCCAAGCCAATAATCCAAAGAGAGTATACTACTATATTACATGCCGGCTGTGATCAAGGATTTCTGGAGAACTGTGATTTGTTACTTGACACGAAGACTGAAGATCGTGATTACCACAAAACTATGAATGCCGATGTCTTCAGAACTTGGGTCGAAACACAATTACTACCTGCATTAAGTCACATTCAAAATAAGTGTGTCATTATAATGGATAATGCACCATACCATTCGGTGACAATAAATAAACCACCAAGTTCCAATTCCCGGAAAGGTGAAATGCACATTAATTTTTCAAAAAATTCCTCCAAAGCAGATCTGTGGGCTCCCTCCAATAAAACCATTGGTTGTAGAAACTAAAAAGACATATGTGATCGATGAACTGTTGAATTCACATGGACATGATGTTTTGCGTCTTCCACCTTATAATTGTCAATATAATGCAATCGAACTGGCCTGGGCATCTGTCGAAACATTTTATAACAGGCATATTGGGAACACTGATCTTACAACGCCAAATAAAGTTCAAGAAATATGGAAACAAGCCCTTGCACAATTTACACCTGAAAAATGGAGTATTACATTGTGAAAAATTAATCAAAGCTGATTGGCAGAAACATATGGGAAATTATACCTTTGCTGATATTCCTCCCATTGTTATCTCTTTAATGGAATCAGATTCCGAAACCGATTATGATGATGACAATTAATAATACCAGATGTAATTGTAAATATATTAGGTTACTGTTCATATAGTCGTCAGCGTTGTTCTTGTCATTACGGGCTTAATAGATTTATTACTTTTTATGTTGTTTGTTACGCTATTACTCGACGATAAAATCTATTACATTTCGTTTTATCTGCAACTTCCAAAGTCGAATTTGTAAAGTTTATTTTTTATGTTAGAAATATGTATACAAGATGAGTCATAATTAGGTATAAAAATTTTTACCAAAGCTTCTATAAGTCAAAACAAAGCAATTTAACTTAATACATCTTAATACCAAAATGCTCTCGGCGATCGAACTCTTGCAGTGACTATTCCACGAACATTTAATATGCTACCTTCAGACTTGCATAATCTAAAATCATTCACCGAGGTGAAAAGCAAACTAAAATCTTGGCTTCTTAGCATATAAGTATATTCAACTTACATTCTTTTTTTTTGTTTAAACTACTCGTCAAGTGTTTACTTTTATTTTGTTTCATTTTTTAATGGTTAAATCTTTGGTTATAACCATTTGTAAACAAACAGCAGGTTTTCTATTTTCTTTCAGTATTGCCAATTTAATACTTGTTAACTGTCACTCACTAATTGTTGCCACTGTAAAGTCCCTGGACTTAGTGGCAAAGCTATTACTCATCTCTTACATGTTATTTCTTTTTTTTTACATTATTTTTTAATACTAGGAAATTTTTATTTAATTTCACTAGGCAGTGTTGCACTGCCTTTACACTTCTCCTGCTTTCAACTAGCGCTAAGAATGTATCCTAATTTATAACTCTTATGATTTAATGTTACTTAAATTTTAGGAACTGGTTTTGTAAGTAGGATGAAGTCAGAGTGTAAGTTAGAGTGTATTTTGTATTAGGTGTGTCTTACGAAATAAAATTAATAAATAAAAAAATAAAAAATACAGGGTATTAAAAAAAAAACATTTCTGTTTTCATTTGTGAGTATAACTTGGAAGGTAATTATTCGATTAATTTGAAAATATACTATAATAAACACAAAGGCTACTAGATTTTAAAAATTCAAATGTTTACTTTCCAAATTATAAATAAACATGTTTTCATTAATACTCTGTATCTTTTTAATGGAGCATTTTGGTACTAAGATATATTAGGTTAATTTCTTTGCCTCGGCCTAAAGAAGAGTTGATAAAAATTTTTCACATAATTATGACTCATCCTGTATTATAACGTTTAAAATGTGTTACGAATTTAAATTAATGTTCTAAATAACTTAAGTCTGATGTTTATTATTAAATTTATATGTAGCTCTCGTTAAAAATATAGGAATTGTAATAATTTTTATGTGCTGTAATGAAGATAAGTTTGAATTTAGCATAGTTTTAAACCTTTTCGTTCGGCTTTTGTTGTCCACGAGTATAAACAATGGTATAAAGTAGAATGTGCCGTCGTTCCAGAGATGGTCAGTGAAAAATAATTAAGAAATAAATATAAAGCACTATCTATTACGTCAAAACAAAATCTATTACAGTAATCTGTAAAATTCTATTACAATAATTTTTAGCCGAAGAACAACACTGGGGTGCGTTTAGAAAAAGTCGGCAGAGCTTGGGCAGAGGGAGCGTGAGGGGAGATCACGTGACGATTACCTTCATATGAGTTTTTAAACGGTTGACGTTAGATTAGGGGAATATTTTTATAATGTTCTCAGTTGCTGGCACCTACACGCAAGCTAGTGCTAAAACATACATTACTTTTGTTAAATAGATCTTAAAACTGATGAGTTTTGATCTTACTTTTTCTATTACACAACAGTATTTTGTTGTGAATTATGATTTCTCCGTTTTCATCGGTCAATAAATCATGACTACACGAAGTTACAATTACATTTTTGTCACTATTCATTTTAATTTGTATAATTCCAGATGTGTAAACACTATTTTCAGATTTGAAAACAAACCTAACCTCACAAGGTAACTTTTCCCGCAGTCTCTGAGCACGGGAACTTGGGTTTACACAGTGTGCACGCTCCGGTGTCTAGAAATGTGGAACAAATCTAACCGGTAATTATTCATCTCCTTTTATAAACGGTTTGGGTACACACTGACAATACTCTACCTCTTTTCTAAACGCACTCCTGATAGTCGTTCTTTTCATTATCGTTTACATTGTTTACAATAATTAGGACAGAATACACGTATTTATTTTCTGTCAAAATTACTTCCAACAAAATGGTTCCTTGTATGTCAGGAGTGCGTTCGAGAACTTTACTTTAGAGTAAATTTTACAGATGGGAGTGGGGGTAATAAAGTAAGGCAAAGTTACTTTTACTTTTCGAACGTCTGTTGTTTGCATATGTCACATGTCAGCAGTTTCAGTTATATCGATTATAACCAAAATCTATAATAACAAACTATAGGCGGCTGCAAGAAAGGTTTTCTACTTTTTTTGTATTGTACTTTTATTTCCTAAGGCTGCGTTGCACAAAACATTTAAGTCAGGATTAAATTTAAGCCTAACTTAGAATGTGACACACGTTATGACATACAGCATATTGTGTGTCACATTCTAACTTAGGCTTACATTTAATCCTGAGTTAAATATTTTGTGCAACCCAGCCTAAGTGTACTAACTGTAATCATTTAATTCCACTAATAAAAAGTGCGTATTATTTTCAATATAGATGATATAAAGTAAGTTATGAAATATTTGATTAAATGAAAGTACTCAGAACAACTATTTTGTTCATAATTAATAAATTTCCGGTAGTATCATCTCTAAAAAAACAGGGTTTTTTTATCAAAGAGAAAATAAAAGAAAACAATTGCTATATACGATCGCACAGAATTCGTTACATCCAGTTGTTCCAAATTTTGTCGCGGCGAGGCTCCATTTTCATCGCGAATTAAAATTTAATTCTCAAGAGCAATAAATTTGCCGTCGATTTTCGTACTTACTAGCAACAAGTTGCAAAAAGAATAACAATAAGCCAGCACGCATCTAGTACGCATGTCAAGTGATTTTCACCGCAGTCTGGAGTGCGGCGATTTTTGTTACTTTCAAAGCGACACTTTTGAAGTTTTCGAACGCTTTACTGCTCTACTTTTGATGCGCTAAATCATAATCTCGAACGATTATTTTTGTAAAAGTTACAGAAAAGTGTTATTCTCGAACGCACTCCAGGTTGCAGATATTCATTAATTCTTTTATAATAAAAGCCGGGTCTGGTAAAGAATATGTTAATAAGTAGTTAATTTACCTTATATTGAACGTATTTCTGCAATAAAATTTGCGGATTATCCGTAAATTTTGAAATTATCACCTTTTAAAAGTTACGATTTTTAGGTTATGTTTGATGTTCCATATCAAGCCTTTTTCGTGTATATACATTTGAAAGGAAGAGAAAGTTTTGTATAAATACATTTTATTATATTATGATGCCCATTATACCCGGCAAATTATGAGACTCTATTGCAATAGCCGGTAACGCATGGTAAATCTATTCTAGATTTACAATTTTATTTTGCAATTTTCTATTTAGCTTTTTTTCTGAAATTGAAAGATGAATGTTGCGAAGTAGAGAAATTAAATTTGTACCTTCGTAAAAACTCCAAAATTTCATGTCAGCACTAATCATAAAATTTCAGGCGCTATTTCTTCTTAAATGGGCTACAGTGGCACAGTTGGCGATGGATGGATTTGGGATCTGTATATGTTACTTAAAGTGAGCTGGCCCATCGGGTGTTGATCATGAAAATGTACCTATAGTTCTAGTTATTTGGGCATTACACAAATAATTTTTATGAGATTGGCTTTCAGGGGTAGTGTGTTAGGTGTATTTAAATGAGCAGCGAATTTTAAGATAAGGGAAACCTTTATGTGTAAATATATTTTAAGGGAAGGGAAACTTTTGTGGGTAAATTTTAAGGGAAGGGAAACTTTTGTATGTAAGTTTTAAGGGAAGGGAAACTTTTGTGTGTAAGTTTTAAGGGAAGGGAAACTTTTGTATGTAAGTTTTAAGGGAAGGGAAACTTTTGTATGTAAGTTTTAATGGAAGGGAAACTTTTGTGTGTTAATTTTAAGGGAAATAAAACCCTTGTTATAAATTTACATCTAAATGCTAAATTTGAAACGACAAAGTAGTACACTACCCCTGAAAGTCTTTCGCACAAAAATTATTTGTGTATTGCTCGTCAAGTAGTAGGTGCTATTAAAAAATATTTATGTGCAACGATTTCTCTCCCTTGAAATACACTTACTCAAAAAAAGGCTTTCCTTCTCTTATCAGCACGTTTTAAGAATAACCCATTCGAAGATATCTATAAAAAAACGTTCGAACATAACCTAAAACCGTCACTTTTAAAAGGCAATAATTCCGAAATGTACGGATAATCCGGAAATTTTATTGTAGAAATACGTTCAGTGTAAACTAAATTAACTGTTTTTGTCATAGAAAATGTTCAGCGCTTATGGACATATTCTTTACCAGAACCTAAAAGCCATTTTTATCTGCTTTTGCCAAATTGCTAAAATTACGATTCTTCTTAAAATTTTATGATATCCTTAACCATAACCTTATTTAATATGTTTGACGCTAATGACCGTTAAATACAGTCAGGTAAAATAAGGGCACATTTCAGAATTAACCGGTTACTCCACCGGTAGACATTTTAAAATTCTAGAATCCACTGTAAAGCTATAATATGTTATTATAGCTATAATAAGCATATAATAATAATACAGTTACAATAAGTTAATAACTTATTCTAGCTAAAATAACATATTACAGCTTTACAGTGGATTTTAGAATTTTAAAATGTCTACCGGTGGAGTAACCGGTTAATTCTGAAAAGTGCCCTAATTGACAATTAGTACACTCAAAGTTTTCCAGTTGACGTTTTAAACGTCACGGGAGTTTTGTGAATCGATTATAGTGGTGTTTTTCTCGCAATTGAATAAATGTCATTCATTTAAAAATCTATTCTTTCCGCCCACGCAGGAATATGAAATTGGCGACGAGGTGTAAATTTTGAATGCTCTAACACTTAATGAAAGATTTTCGTCGAGAAATATGACAACGGCCATTGGGAAGCTGGAATCCTTCAATGACTCTTTAGAGGAGTATTAATACGTATTTATTGCGATTGAAGCGCTACATAAAGGCTAATCACATTAACGAAGAACAGAAAGTTTCTGTCCTGTTAACTGTTTTGGGTCCGTTTTGGGTTCAAGACTTATTAGCTCCGGATGAAGTAGATTGCAAAATCAAGAAGCTTATAGTCGTAGGAAGATTTAAGTTTAACAGTAGAGTACAACAAAGTTGTTGCAGAATATGTTGTACAAATTAAAAACTTGGCAGCCACCTGTAAGTTTGGAACGTTTCTTAAAGAAGCTTTAAGAAGAGATCGTCCGGTGAGTGGACTTCGTCATGATCAGATTAGACAAAAGCTGTTAACGGAAGAATTGGATTTTGAACAAACGTATGAACGGGCAAGAATGTTAGAAGAAGCAGCAAAGAACTGACACACCCACACACACACCAGTCTAAAAGCAGTTCGTATTGTTACGACATCCTGGAGGACTTGCAGTTCTTTGAAGGCATCTCCGAAACCGGACTTCTCAGATCAGGAGCAAGTCTAACTAATATAGCCGATTTTATTACATTTGTTTCATAACTGCAATCAGAATTACATGGCAATTCATTTGAAAGTAAGTATGAATGCGAGAGTTGAAGAATGTTGTTTTTTTTATAAAGAAATTTAACTCGCATTCTCACAAAAAATCTCACCACCGGTATGACGTATATGACAGGTTTTTTTTAACGAGACTATAAGTAGGACTGGGGACAGTTACTTGAAATACCCGGCTTGAATGTAAACGGTGACACGAAATGTTACATGTGAAGCCACCGTGTATCATTTTAATAAAGTAAAGTGAAGTGTAACTAAACAGTAGTTGATTGAACGGATTATTAATGAAATCGTTTTAAATTTGCTTTTAATAATATCAATAAATAATTTAATCGTTTCGAACTGGTTACGTATTTAAACAAATGACCTTTACAGAAATTAGTTTATATTAAATTCAGCTAGAACAAACAGACAGTCACTATTGTTGCATAAAAAAAAATGTTAATCAAGAATTTTGAGTTGACGCGAGTTATTTTAATTCATAAATGAACATAAGAAAAATCTATGAGCGTATAAAGGACCCGAAAGCGTTTTAACGCAAAGAAAAAGGTTTACGCCCTGAACCTTAAGAGTTTCATGATTACACACAAATATATACGTTATGAAATAACAAAAACAACCAATAACGTAGCAATATGTAGAGAAATTGGATTAAATCACCTTTTTGAGCCCAGGAATCTGTGCACTATGAAGACACTTGTATATTTATCTAAGAGTAAACTTGTAGGTATGTTTATTTATAAGTGCACGTTAACCTTCCCTAAAAATCTCCACTGCTTTACTTAAAAAATAATAATTTATTACCCTTGTTTTATCGATAAGCTGTACATATCCGTTAGAAACTAGAGCTGTTCAAAATGAACTCTAAATCCGTTATCTATAGCACAAGTTTTATTAAGTTCTCCTACATCCTGGGTTGTGTTCGTGCTTGATGCAGTATTTTTCTTCCTTCTTCTCTCTCCTTAATCAGGCTTTTACCTTCACTGCTTTTGTATTGTCGTTTTCTGCTTGTCGTTGTCACCTTGCTTTTGGTCTTTCTTCTGTTGACTTCCATTTTGTTAAAATTTTTCCCTTTTTTTATTATGCATCCACACCATCTAATTCTTTGGGACTTCACAATTTTGACTGCATTTTAATGTTGTAATAGCGCGGTTCATCAGCGGTTTGCATTCGCGCTCACTTTCCTTTTATGGGCTCATTATGATTTTCTTTTCAAATAATTTAAGTAGTTCTAGCCCTTTTTCTTTTGCTGTTTCCTCATCCTTATAAAAGTTCCTTTTAGGAACTTACTATGATAGCCAGATCATCTGCTTATGCTATCACTTCTGCAGATTTGTTATTGATTACTCTTCTTCTTCTTCTTCTTCTTCAATTGGACTCTTCTTACGATCTAATAATTTTATAATATAATAATAATAATACCGAGAAAGCTATTTGTTATGAACTGTCCTGCGTTGATCGTTGCTCTTGATTCTTTCGCTGTCATCTTAATTAATTTAATAATTTTACTTGCTGTGTTTATGTCCGCTAGGTTTCGCTTTATTTTAGATTTTCTTAATTTGTCAGATGCTTGCTTGAAATCTGCAAGGAGTATTTCTATGTATATTATCTGCCCTTCAACACTTACACATTTATTTCTTTTTTTGTTTCAAAGTTATCCTATACCCTCAGAAAAAAAAAAACCCATTAGCAACTTGAGCTCTTTAAGAGCTTCATCGAACGAAAAACGCTTTACCCTGAGATGCTTATTTAATGATGAAACGGTTGATAAAAGGAGACCCGAGAAAGCTGAAATAAATAATGGTCGATGTGTACAAGGTGCGGAGGCACGAATCATTCAGCAAGTATAAAACTTATAAATGTAATTCCTGTTCAAAAATAGGACATCTGTCAAAAATGTGCAAAGGCATTACCAAGAATAAAAATATTCACTCAAGGCCGAGTTGCTCAGTGTCTGGTTAAACCAGCAATTTGTTAACTGTTGGTTAAATATCAAACCACAGTTTTCTTTCAAAGTGTTGTTCAGTCATTTTTAACCAACCGATTTATTAACTAAGGTTTAGTGGAATGTTGGCAGCTCTGAAGTGCTCAGCTCTGAAGTGTTTTTTATTCGTAACAGTAGTTATTACGTGTGTCAAAAGGTACAAGTACGAAAAAATTGGGAAATATTCAAAAAAGGGATTAAAATACTGAAGTGTTATGGCTTCCAGTAGTTGCGGAAAGATTTCTCGAAATCTATTAAAAGAAATCATCATTAAAAATAATCATTACGATTTTTTTTTTGAAGACAAAATGTTTAATTCTGTTAAACACAAAAAAAACAAAGTCTTTAGTATTCAGCAAATATTTTATTAATTGCTTATGTCTACTGAAGTTTCGCCAAATACATTTTTGAATTTTTCGAAGTGTATGCTCTGCTTTTATTTTGCACTAGCAACTCAATCGGCTTCTTTCTTCTTAGTCTTTTTATTATTCCTGCATTATGAAGTAACTAGTATCTCGATATTTATGTTTGTGGAGACTCTCTTCGTGACTCTTGGGAAATTTCTTGATTTAACTATGTACAGTTTCTATTCCTAGGTCCCGATGTAAGTCACTGTTACGGACGTACCAAGACACTTTATTTTGGAATCTTTGAATGACTGCGATATTGCTTTGTTTGATACGGCCCCATAGGTGGATACCATAAGTCCACTTAGGTTTGAATATCTGCTTATAGAGTAATAGCTTATTAGGCAGAGACAGAGCGGAGTTGCCCCCAATAAACCAGTACATTTTTCTGTATTTAATGTTAAGCTCTTCCTTTATCTTTTTGACATGCGCTTTCTAGCGAAGCTTGACATCTACTGCTATAGCTAGGTATTTTGTTGTATTTTTTTTATCTTATCTCCCATATTTTTTAGCATTTCCGCTGTTATTTGGTCATGTCCAGCTGCTTTTCCTTTATTTAACCTTTTTATTGCGTGTAGCACATCTTCTAATTCTATTTGCTGTTCTTGTTCTAACTTTTGTGTCGTTTCGACAAATGGATATGTATAATCATCATTTCCTCTCCGCGAGCACAACAAATCTTGATGGTACTGTTTCCAGTTTTCCATGATCCTGTGGCCATCTGTCAGATCACTCCATTTCCATCTTTCATTTGTAGTTTTCCTTTGGTTCGTACATTTTTAGAATCCTTCTGATTCGTGTGGTAGACTTCCTCCATTTTCTCACCAAAGTCTTCCCGTGCTTTTTCCTTTACTTCCTTTACCATTACTTTCACTCTGTTCTTTATATTAATTATAACTGCTAACCTAAGTGTTCACTGCTAAGTATCGTTTCCATTTCAGTTTCTTCAGCTTGAACTTCTTTTTTTATATCCTCATTCCACCCAGACGTATGAGATTATAGAGTGCACCCTACTAATTTTAAATATCACAAAGAGAATTTGTATGTTAACAAATTATCAGTAATAATGAGAACAATAGTAATAAAAACATTTTAATTATTGAGTCTTAGTTCAAGTCCTCTTCACGTCTAAATTGTTTAGTTTTTTTCCGTTATTCAATTTGGAAAAGCCAAAAATATATTTGCAAACGTAAATAATATTTGCTTGTTACTAAAAACTCTTATTTTTAATACTTCCATGAGTAAGAAGACCCCTGTAGTTTATTACAAATATTGAATAGTGGGAATCGGAATTTACCTTCTTTGTTAGGACGTGATTGGATAGAAAAACTGAATATCAAATGGAATAGAAATATGTATATTTAATATGCAATTAAATTTTGAAAACGAAAACCAATTGATAAATAATTTAAGAGAACGGTTGCCAATAGTTTTTGACTCAAAAAGAGGGAAGATTAAAGAATTTGAAGCAAAGCTACTCTTGAACCCCTGTATTTTGTAAAGCAAGATCAGTTCCATATGCTTTAAAAGCTGATGCAGAAGCAGAAATTAGGAGGCTAGTAAAAGAAAACGTGTTAATTCCAGTTGTACATAGCGATTGGGCAACTCCATCGGTTGTAGTTCCTAAGGCAGACTGTGTCGAATTCATTTTTGAATAAAGAACATTATCCATTACCTAATCCTAAAGACATATATATGCCTCACTTGCCGAAGGTAAAATATTTTGTTCTCTCGATTTGTCAGAAGCATATCTTCAATTACCTTTTGTTTGTAAGGAATCTCAATCATTATTAACAGTGAATTCTCATATAGGATTATTTCGTTTTACTCGATTAGCTTATGGTATCGCAACAGCACCTGCACAATTTCAGTCCGTAACGGACCAGGTTTTAATTAATGGGGATACCAGGAGTGGTATGTTACTTGGACAATATTCTCATATAAACGAATGTTATGACCGTCTTTTAATAGTTTTAGGGAGACTTCAACGTTACAACACCAAGGTTAAAGTGATTTTTTAGTAAAATCTGTTCAATATTTAGGACATATTATAGATGAACCAACTGAAGAGATAATAAAAGCAATTAAATTGCCACCAAAACCTAAGAATCAACGTGAACTAGGATTATTAAACTACTACGGTCATTTCATACACAACATGTCTTCCAGATTAATAAAAGTTTTATACGACTTATCGCATAAGGATGTAAAATGGAATTGGACTGATGCGTGCAATAAAGTTTTCGAAGTGGGTATGTTCAGATAATGTATTAACTATTTTTGATCCATCGCAACCCTTACGATTAACATGTGATGCTTCGCCATATGGGGTAGGAGCAGTGATAGCACACATCATTAATGGAGAAGAGCTTTGCCAGCAAAACTTTGTCTCAAGCTGAGAAAAATCATAGTCAATTAGAAAGAGTTTTTGGACTGAAAAAGTTTCATAATTACCTGGACGCAAGACATTTTGAACTTGTTACTGATCATGACAATTTTTGGTGAAAATAAAGGAGTACCAGCTATGGCAGCCTCAAGACTTCAGACTCATCTTGTTATCAGCTTACGATTATCAAATTAAATATCGAAGAGGATCTGAAATTGCTAATGCGGACTTCCTTTACCTGAAGATGACGAACTGGAGGACAAACGTAAGACTCTTTTTCAGCAAGCACTTATTTTCGTCACTTTATAGATAAATGTAGTCCTGCTTTAACTTCGTTGGAAACAGCCGAAGCAACTCGACGAGATCCAATATCGAAGCAAGTTTTTGAATACATATGCACAAAATGGTTGGCCAAGAGAAGTTTTAAATCCAGATGTAAATTAAACGCGAAGAAATTGCAACAGATGGAAACTGTTCGACTTTAGGTAATAAAGTTATAGTTCCGAAAGCATATCGAGAAGATGTTTTGGATTTACTGCACGCCAGTCATCAGGGAATCGTAGAAATGAAGGAATTGGCAAGATCGTTTGTATGGTGGTCAGGAATCGATGAAATGATCGAGTCAAATTTTGTAATAACTGCCAAATGAATGCACGTGATTCACATAACGGACCGATGACACATTGGCCAGTGAGTAGTAGGAAGTGGGAACGACTTCACATTGACTACGCTCAAATAAAACGTAATGGTATGCCTTATAAATTACTTAAGCCCGCAATACATGATCATAAATTACATGTAATTTACATGTAATTTATGACAAAACCTATATTTGAACGTGTATAACGAGCAAAAAGAATTACATGAACTTATACATGTAAAATTGGCAACAAAGAGCAAGTTCTATTTCTCAAGGTTTTCGACGTGAAATTTTAGTAAATTCTAGTGACTTTAATTGTTGCTGTTGGCTTTAGACGAAAGAAGAACGACTTCACCTTGATATATGTTTATAACATAACCTACATTAATCATATGTTATGTTAAATGCTGGTTAATCCAATCGGTTAATTTGTAGTAAATAAGAAACATGTGGACACATGAAAATACTTCACTTCTTCTACAGTTGTATGAACAGAATGAATGTTTATATATGTTTAATAATGTTAATTATAAAAATAAAGTGAAGTGAAGGAAAGCTTTACAAGAAATTACTACGCCCTTCAACAATTTGTGCAACACAAATGTTAGTGAAGATGTAATATTGAAAAAAATAAATGGTCTTCGCACTACATTTACTGCTGAAGCTAATAAAATAAAGATTATATACACCATCCTGGTGGTGCTTTGAAGAACTTAGGTTTTTACAACGTGCACAAGCATCTCCAACCGTCACAAATATATCTTCAATTAATGTAAGTTAATAACATTGATAACAATGTGATTAGAAACCATATGATATCCAACCATATGATAGCCGCTTGAATGATGTTCGTGATAACATAACCCAACATTCCCAGCTGCTCAAAGAAAATAATATGAAGTTAGAAGCATCAAAGAGTCACCATTGTCACCAACATTAACATTCTAAATTACTATTTAGCAGAACACCCTTTTATTAATTTAATTGAAACGTGTATTGCAACTTACAATTCATCAATAATTACACAGATGATTACTTGAATTTTTACGTGAAATTATTGGAACATGTATTGCCTACTTTATATTGATTGATTCATATACTAAATGGATGGAAGTAGCAATAATGCCTTCTACAACAGCTTTAAAAACTATAGAAAAACTATTTTTGCAGCTTACGGGCTTCCTGAAATTATTGTTTCTGATAATGGAGTACAGTTTACAGCTCAAGAATTTTAACACTCGAAACGGTATAAAACACATACTGACACCACCTTATCATCCTTCGAGTAATGGTGCTGCAGAGAGGGCAGTACGGAATGTAAAAACAGCTTTGAAGAAAATGTTCATTAGCTCAGAAACGTCAAACCTAACTTTATAACATCTAATAGAGAATTATTTGTTTGAGACATGAGACTACAGGTCGCAGTCCATCAGAACTTTTATTAGGCAGGAAACCAAGGACTTTGTTAACAATTCTTAAACCGAATTTAGCAGAAGTTGTCGATAAGAAGAAACAAATTCAAGAAATATGCCTCGCATCAAGCTTCAGACCAGAGGACAGAGTATGGGTGGTGAAGAGTGTTGGAGGAGAATGCGAAATAAGTGGCTTCCAGGAAAAATTATCCGACAGAAGGGAATGCTAACGTACATTGTCGAAGTTGAAGGTCAGCGACGATATGTGCACACGGATCATTTAAGAACAAGACGTGAGATGGTAAATATTCCAGACTTGCCTCTTTTTAATAATAAAATGAATATTAACGATGCTACTGTTACGGGTGATTTTGGAGGAAAGTACACGGAAGGTCCTGAGAATGCCGAATTACAAAGCGAAAGAAAATGTTGTGACGAAGAAAGACAAAACCCTCAAGAAGTGAACCCTCGAGAGTTCTCATTCAAGTAAAACAGCAGAGAGTGGTGCTAATAGTAGTCATCTAAGTAAGACTCCAGTGCGAACTGCAATTACAGGCAACAGGGTTACGCAGATCAACTAGGACCAGAGAACCAATAGGCAGATTAATTCTATAAAATTGCCTTATAATAAGTTGAAGGGAGTGTTATGTATTTATGTATTATATTATAGAAGTTAGCTCTGATAAAAATTGTGTTGTCGGAGTTACATATCACAAAAAAATAAATAGTGGTAGTTTTCTCGCAATTGAATAAATGTCACTCGTTTAAAAATCTATTGTTTCCATGCCCATGCAAGAATATAAAAAGAAAAAAATAAAGCATTTCTACCGGTTGTTGATTTTTCAGTGTTTCCGGGTTTATGATTTTATTTCCATTCAGGGTTGTTCCACGGCCGTATTCAATGTGTACTGAAATCAGTGTTGCAAACGTACTAATTTTAACAGAGATACCTCGAAAACCATGTGCTTTAGACCAATACATTTCGCAATGTCACGATGTCATTATCTGGGAAAATAAGTAAATTTAAATTCGTTTCGTAATTATTGCAATTGCGTGCGTTTCAGAATCAGCACAGATTGACAATTAGTAGGACAGCCGCGTTACACACGCTCGGATTTCATTATGCGCAAGCTCTGCGGAATGTAAGCGTGTATGTTTACAGGTGCCAATTAAGACCGAGGCGATTAGAACGTTTGTAAGGAAATAAATTTGGCAAATTTGGGTTAATTGATGCTGACACCTTGAGAACTTTGTACTTTGGACCGAACCCCCGGCCACCAGGACGAAAGAACCGATTGTGTACATCATTAATGACGTAATCCTAGTTGGTCACATTATTAAAAAGAAAACTCCGTCAAACTGACTGACAGTTAATTTTGTTGACAATTATAACACCTGTTAAAGTTTTATTAAAGTGTTCCGTGTGGACTATTGATTTGCGACATTGTAATTAATCGCGTTAAAAGAAAATATTATATTTTAATTCAAGTCAAACTGACTGACGTTGATTTTTTGACAATCATGACAACCGCCAAAGTTCTGTACAGATTATCGACTAAGTCATTCTAATTGATCGCGTTAATAAAAAAAAATATTTTGTCAAACTGTCTAACAACGTCTTCTTGACAATTATGACGTTTGTCAAAGTTGTAATGAAACTTTCTATTTGACCGCTGATGACGTTTCATTGTGATTAATTACATTAACAAAAACAAAATTTATATTTTAATAGTCGCACTGGCTGACAGCTAGTTTTGACAGTTGCGATAACTGTCAAAAGTTTACTTGTACATCATTATTGACGTAATCCAAGTTGATCAGGTTATTTGTCAAACTGTTTGACAGTTGATTTTCTTAACAATTATCACAGCTGTCAAAGTTTTAGTAAAATATTCTATATACAGACTACTGATGATGTCATTCTAATTAATCGCATTATCAAACAAAATCTTTTTATTTTAACTGTCAAACTTACTGACGCCTGATTTTTTTTTTGACAATCATGACAACTGTCGAAGTTCTGACAACCTATTAGTGACGGCATACTAATTAATCGCAGTGAAAAAATTGCATTTTAATTGTCAAGATGACGATTGATTTTACTTTTGAAAATTATGATGACTGTGAACGTTTTAATAAAGTTTTCCAGTAAACTACCGATGACGTCATTAAAGCGAATGATCACTGATTGGTCACATTCAGGAAACCTTCATTGACAACAGGTTTTTTTTGCAATTGTGACAGATGTCAAATTTTGATTTATTTTTATAGTAGATTGTTGATGACGTCATTAACGATTTTTTCTTTCGTTTTAATGATAATTTCTAGTAGACTGTTGATGGATCTCTAACCCCATGATCAATCAAATTATGCAATTAGAAAAACCTTTTATTTTAATAGTGCCATGATAAACTGACATTGACAGCTATTTTTGACAATTATGATAACTACCAGTTTTTTTTTTTTAATTAGTTGTCAAAGTGACAGTTCCATTATAGATTATTCATTCTAATTAATCGCGTTAATAAAAAGAACTTATATTTTATAATTGTCAAACTGACTGACGTTGATTTTTTGACAATCATGACAACCGTCAAAGTTCTATACACATTATCGACTGTCATTCTAATTGATCGCGTTAATAAAAAAAAATATTTTGCCAAACTGTCTAACAATGTCTTCTTGACATTGATGACGTTTGTCAAAGTTGTAATGAAACTTTCTATTTGACCGCTGATGACGTTTCATTGTGATTAATTACATTAACAAAAACAAAATTCATATTTTTACGGTCGCACTGGCTGACAGCTAGTTTTGACAGTTGCGATAACTGTCAAAAGTTTACTTGTACATCGTTATTGACGTAATCCAAGTTGATCAGGTTATTTGTCAAACTGGTTGACAGTTGATTTTCTTGACAATTATCACAGCTGTCAAAGTTTTAGTAAAATATTCTATATACAGGCTACTGATGATGTCATTCTAATCAATCGCATTATCAAACAAAATCTTTTATTTTAACTGTCAAACTTACTGACGCCTGATTTCTTTTGACAATCATGACAACTGTCGAAGTTCTGACAACCTATTAGTGACGGCATACTAATTAATCGCAGTGAAAAAATTGCATTTTAATTGTCAAGATGACGATTGATTTTACTTTTGAAAATTATGATGACTGTGAACGTTTTAATAAAGTTTTCCAGTAAACTACCGATGACGTCATTAAAGTGAATGATCGCTGATTGGCCACATTCAGGAAACCTTCATTGACAACAGGTTTTTTTTTTGCAATTGTGACAGATGTCAAATTTTATTTATTTTATTTTTATGGTAGATTGTTGATGACGTCATTAACGATGACACCTTTAGAACTTTGTACCTTGAACCGAACCCCAGCCACCAGGACGAAATTAGTTATTCACAACAGAAATAATTATCTTGGCCGCTAATTATGAATAAAATACGTTTCAGCCCTTTCATCCAATTGAACGGCTGTAAATTGCGAATGCTTTGATTTAGAGCTATAGTTGTTGAATAAAAAAAAATGTTCACTTCGATTCCATTTAAAAAAGTGTGAGTCTGGTGGATAACTCACTTAGGGAATTTGCTGTGTATCCGAAAATAATTTACCAATGTTATAACCTTTATAGTTAATAGTTAAGGAGCTATTGAATGATGCACCCTGTAAGTACGAAAGCGATTTCGCTTTTTCTTTCTTTCTGGCCGAAAAGAAAATAACTTTGGCACTCAAACGTTTTAGCAAAGAAAAAAAAAACAAAAACAAACATAACGAAAACATTAAATAATTTATTGATTACAATAATCAACAGCAATTTGTGATAAAAATTACCCTACAATTTACACAGAGATGTAACGAAGGTTAAAATCCTAAATGAGTAGTAGTAAACTTTAGCGAATGAATGAAGAGGGGGCCAACCAGAGTCCAAACACAATAACCGTAACCACGAGGCTTAGCTATTTACAGATGACCAGTTATACTATAGCACATGTTTAACATAGTCTGCCGTGTCACAGCTACAACACCATAGATAGACTGTTAGTATAGAATTCACAACTTTTAAATCGTACACTTCATCATCATCATCGTGAATTTGAAACACTATTATTTTACGCATCGATGACTTACATTGCTCAATGATATTAACGAATCGCGGGGGCGGGGGGGCAGTTTATAATAATAATAATATAAGAGTGCATGTCGTTATTTAATTAAATTAGTAAGAATCATCTACTTAAACACAATAATCAGTCCTCTAAAAAACAACGCACAAACTAAAGAATAAAAGACAAGCTCGTAAAAAGAATTTCACTTCCAAATGGCACTTCATTTCCGAGAGCGGGGGGGGGCGGCGCGTCTCAACAATGAGACATGTACCGTGTGAACCACAGAGTGAAACTTTTACGTATACACACACACAAAATATTCTTTGGATTTTGCAATCGTTACTTTATCCTAAATGAACTTAAATAAATGCGAAAGTGAGCGTGAAAAAAAAGGGCTTAATACTTGAGCAATGTAAACGAACGATGGCGGCGGCGGCGGCGGCTGCGGCGTCGCACTTACTTACCGGCACACACTATAAGGGGATGGGATGTGTTGTTGTTAGGCTGTGGTATCACTTCTTGCTAGGGGGGCTATTGTGCGAAGCTATCATTTTTTTGTTGTGATTCAACTCGAGTTCACCTAACCGTTTCCACAGCTCGTCTCTTTCTTTCTCGCGTTTTTTTTCTCTGAAAGCAAAGCGGCCGCTGAGAGAGGGGGAAGGGGGGTGGTGCTAAATTACACTTACTTCTGTCGCTCCGCCTTGTAGCTGGCTGTGAGTTCGTCGAACAGTTTCGAGTTCATCTCCATGAACGTCTTGAGCACGTTGTAAACTAGCGCGACGATGGTTTGGTTCCAGTGCTCCTTCGAGATGCGGTACAGCGCGGGAAACATGATCGGCATTATTACGTGGTTGTTCTCCTCCATCAACGACATTATGTACTCGTTGTTCCAGAAGTATAGAGCCCGCTCTGCTACCTGATTTAAATTCAAAAAAGAAAATTACTAATCCGACCTCCAATCACGATTTCACACATTACATTTATTTAAAAAAAAAAAGTAGGCATTTGGCTCACGACGAAATTTTAAAAAGCGCGCGTGCTTTAGCCAGCGCCATCTGCACGGACGCCCGCGGTAAGTATTAACATGCACCGTGGCACTTCCCAAAGCGCTAAGTCTTTCTGAGTAAATTATAAGTTCAAATTTTCAGTACGTCTTCATGTGGTCTCACGTTGATTAAAAATTTTTTTTTTGGAAAAATCGAATCGATATCTCCAAAATTATAGGGGAATTTTGAGAAAAACGAAAACGTGCAGCACATTAAAAAAAAATCAGTCCTGTACATTTAATAATAGCTGAGAAAAACAGCTTCAAATTTCTGGGAGTCGTATAATATAGCGCCTCTAACGGAGAGCTGTCTGAACTACTCACTTCGTAATGCAGACACATTCAGTGTTGCCAACGTGCGGGCAATTACCCGTATTACCCGGGTAATTTAAGCAACCTTGCGGGTTAAAAAAAATACCTGGGTAAAAATGGGTGTTTTCAAGGAAGAATTTTAAAATTTTTGATCGTCGACTTGTTAGTGATGTTTCAGCTTTACTATTGGCAACAAAGAAATCACTAAAGCCGGAAGCCGACAGAAACTAAAGTGACTAACTGACAGCCAAATCCACATTGTCGATCAGTGCTGCCAACTCTGCCCATAATTCGGTAGATCTACCGATTTTGAACGCACCAATTTTTTTTTTTTGTAATTTTATCAATTTTCCTTGTTTCTAGATCGCCTTTTGTTTTATTTTACGTCAAAAATTGCGCAAATTTCAAAACTAAATTTTACAAAGTTTTGTTTATTTAATGAAAATTTTTTAATTTTTATGACTTTTGTAATTTTATTTAATGAGCTTTTTTTGTAATTTTTTTCTAATTTTATTCGATGAGATTTTTTTTAAATTTCATAAATTCGTCGATTGTCTTTTATTTTACGCGAAAATTTGCACAAATTTCAAATCTTAATTTTAGAAAGTTTTGTTTATTTAATAAAAAAAATTTGATTTTTATAATTTTTTAAATTTTTTATGATTTTTTGTTATTCTTATAATTTCTTGTAATTTTATAGAAAGGAGAAAGTATTGTTTATTTAATGAGAATTTGTTAGTTTTTATTTTTTTGTGATTTTCATTTTATTAAATGAGATTTCTTTTTATTTTCATTTTTTTTTCTAATTTTATCCAATGAGATTTTTTCATAATTCATTTTTTTTTTAATTTTATGAATTTGTCGATCGTCTTTTGTTTTATTTTACGTCAAAAACTACACAAATGTCAAATCTTAATGTTAGAAAGCTTTGTTTATTTAATAATTTTTTTTTAATAATTTTTTAAATTTTTATGATTTTTTGTAATTTTTATAATTTTTTGTAATTTTATAGAAAGGAAAATTTTTTAATTTTTATTTTTTTGTAATTTTATTTAATGAGATTTCCTTTATTTTTATTATTTTTTTCTAATTTTATTCAATGAGATTTTTTTATTTATACATATTTTTTTTTATTTTATAATAATAATAATTTTATAAATTTTCTTTATTTCTCGATCGTCTTTTGTTTTATTTTACGTCAAAAATTGCGCAAATTTCAAAACTAAATTTCACAAAGTTTTGTTTATTTAATGAATTTTTTAAATTTTTATAATTTTTGTAATTTTATTTAACGAGTTTTTTTTTGTAATTTTTTTCTAATTTTATTCAATGAGATTTTTTTAAAATTTTATAAATACGTCGATTGTCTTATTTTACGCGAAAAATTGCACAAATTTCAAATCTTAATTTTAGAAAGTTTTGTTTATTTAATAAAAAAATTTTACTTTTATAGTTTTTTAAATTTTTTTGTTTTTTGTAATTCTTATAATTTTTTGTAATTTTATAGAAAGGAGGAAGTATTGTTTATTTAATGAGAATTTGTTAATTTTTATTTTTTTGTGATTTTCATTTTATTAAATGAGATTTATTTTTGTTTTCATTTTTTTTCTAATTTTATTCAACGAGATTTTTTTACTTAATTTATTATTTTTTAATTTTATAAATTTGTCGATCGTCTTTCGTTTTATTTTACGTCAAAAACTACACAAATGTCAAATCTTTATTTTAGAAAGTTTTGTTTATTTTGATTTTTATAATTTTTTAAATTTTTATGATTTTTTGTAATTCTTATAAATTTTTGTAATTTTATAGAAAGGAGAAAGTATTGTTTATTTAATGAGAATTTGTTAATTTAAATTTTTTTGTGATTTTCATTTTATTAAATGAGATTCTTTTTATTTTCATTTTTTCTAATTTTATTCAAGAGATTTTTTTATAATTTATTTTTTTTTAAATTTTATAAATTTGTCGATCGTCTTTTGTTTTATTTTACGTCAAAAACTACACAAATGTCAAATCTTAATTTTAGAAAGTTTTATTTATTTAATAATAAAATTTAGATTTTTATAATTTTTTAAATTTTTACGATTTCTTGTGTAATTTTTATAATTTTTTGTAATTTTATAGAAATTATTTAGAAAGTATTGTTTATTTAATGAGAATTTTTTAATTTTTATTTTTTTGTAATTTTATTTAATGGGATTTTTATTATTTGTTTCTAATTTTATTCAATGAGATTTTTTTATTTATACGTAACTTTTTTTTCAATTTTATAATAATAATAATTTTATAAATTTTCTTTATTTCTCGATCGTCTTTTGTTTTATTTTACGTCAAAAATTGCGCAAATGTCAAATCTTAATTCCCATAATATTAAATTTCTCACTCAATAAGCGGTTGCCCGAAGGTTATGCAGATGGCGCCACTATTTATTTTTAATCTCAGATGGCAACATAATTTTCTTTTTATTTTTTATTGTTTTCATTTCGACGTCAATAGATGATGGGGGCTACGACTTTTTTTACTGAATTTTTTTTCGTAAGTTTCTGGTTTCCATTTTCATTTACACATTAGTAGATGGCGCCAAGGTATTTATTTTTTTAAGTCATGGATGACGTCATATATTTTTGCTTTGATTTTCTTTTGACGTTTTTTTTTCATATCAACGTTGACGTAATTTTTTTAAAAATAAATTTTAATTTTCAGTTTCATTTTGGCGCCAAGATATTTACTATGTATATCAAATCATAGGTGGCGGTATATCTCTTCTCTTCGTGGATTTCTTGTTTTCATTTTCATCTTGACATTAATAGATGTCACCGTGATTTTTTAAATTAAATCGCTGCACTGTTGTTTTTCTTTTAAATAAATTTTTAATTTTCATTAACAAACGTTGTCAAGATGGCGTCATAATTTTTCCTTCATAAACTTTTTACTTTGATTTTAATTTTGACGACATCAACAGATGGCGCCATAATGTTTCTTTTAAATCACAGGGAGCTCGTATTTTTTTTATAAACTTGTTTTCATACATATTTGTTTTGACATTTGAAAGTGACTTTAAATTTAAATGCGATTATGAAACTAGGCCCTTATAATAGCGGCACTTTAGCTATCTAGGGACTTTATTGCAACTTCGTACAGTCACCAAATAAATACAGTACCGCGATCCATATGTTTAATGCGTAAGATAAAGAAACCACGTTTTTGCACTAAAATGGTCGACTTTCCGTTTTCGTCAACTTTAATTACCACTTTCGTCAAGTCAGTGACCACTTTCGTCAACTCCAGTGACCACTTACGTCAACTTCAGTTGACTCATGTGTTTAATAAAGAAAACATTTTTGCACTGAAATGACCGTCTTTTCTAGTTATTTTCTTTCCGCACGCTTAAATGTCGACGTTTCTAGTGATTTTCTTTCCGACAAGTTTAAATTGCCGACTTTTCTGGTGACTTTCTTTCTGGTAAGTTTAATCAAATTTAACGCCTGTCAAATAAAAGAGTGTGTCGTTGTTAGGGTTAGATGTTTAAATTTCCCGCCAATATTTCTGCGCATATAAAAAGCACAGAGTAACTTCTGAGCAAGAATTGTTAAAAAAAGAAGATTTCTTATTGGGTATCATGACAGAAGCTCAAGCTCAAATGCTGATAAAGTTTGGGAACGATGGAATTATTTGCATGGACGCAACTCATACGGTTTTAAACTGGTTACTGTATTAACCGTGGATGATTTTGGTGAAGGATTCCTGCAGCATTTCTAATTTCCAATAGAGAAGATTATACAGTTTTGAAATGTTTTATTAATTCAGTGAAGCAAAGGGTTGGACATATCAAAGCCAATATTTTTATGTCGGATGATGCCGATCAATATTTTGCTGCACGGAGTTCTGTTATGAAGACAAGAGAGACTAAAAAGTTGTTATGTACATGGCATGTTGATAAGGCTTGGCGAAACAAGATTAGTTTAATAAAAAATAAAACAAAGCAAGAACAGGTATCAAAATATTTAATAGTTTAATCGAGATGTAATGAATTTGGCTGTTTTAGGTTTACAAAACTTTGTGTCTCTTACGCCAAGAGAATTTCAATAAATATTTGAATAGTTTTTGTATTCTTCTTCAAAATGATGCAGACTTTCAAGAATTTTGAGAGTATTTTCATAAATATTACGAAAATCGTTGTGCAATGTGGGCTGCATGTTGTCGAATAGGTTCGAGCATTAACACTAATATGTACTTGGAGGCTATGCATAAAGTACTTAAATATATTTATTTAAATGGTAAGTACTGTTTCTTATAAACTTACAGAATAAATTGATTTTTGTTTTGAAATTTAATCATTTCCAATTCTTAGTGTAAAATTTAAGTAACCTAAAGTCATAATGAGGTTTCAACACTGAAAAAAGTTCGAAATTAAAGTTGCCTTTGCTATGTACTTACAATAAATAGTGTATAATTAGTACTTGATTTTATAGGTAAAGTTTGCAAACGTCTCAATAAAACCATACATGTTCTACTGAAGTTTATTAGAGACAAACAGTTTCAACGAATGATAAAAATGGATAAAGGCAAAGTTACTAACAGAATTGCTAAAATAAACAGAAGTCATATGGCTGCTGCAAAGACATTTGATATGGTGATTACCTCAAATTTAACTGGTTGGGCAGTGCAGTCTGGCATAAATAGATACAATGTATCACAAAATCTAACGGATGAAAACCATAATTGCAAACTTGGATGTTCAGTGTGCATGTCATGTTCTCATATCTATTCCTGTACATGTATGGATTTCTTTATTAACGCCAATATGTGCAAACATATACATAAAGTATGCATTGAAACAAAAAAATATATAATTCCAAGTGAAGTCATTGTAAATAATCATGAAAGCAAAATGAATTATGAAATGCACGATAAAGAAAAGTAATGTGAATATTTTTACAGAAAATTTGACTGTTCTTTCCAATACTAATTGGCAAGGCATTACGGACCAGGATATTTTGCATAAAATTAATAATCGGCTAACATCTGCTATAAATTTGATTTCATGTGCACCAAGCACTTCATTTGCTGAAGTCGAACAATCTTGTCCAGCAAATAAAAAAGTTGACGTGCAGCTCAGATATGACTCAATAATTATGTACACGATTGATTTATTTAGATTTATTACTTTCATAGATTTCTACCAGCAAAGAAGAAAGGAAAAGTTTCAGCCCGACTTAAAAAACCATCCACAATGGAAATGCAGAATATTAAGATTACCTTGGAAGATTCATTGAATGACTGACTCACTGAACGTCTTGCAGGAAGAAATTTCAAGATAAATCTCAGTGAAAATGGCAGACGTCAGTTAAGACTTCGTGTATCAAGCTTAACTTAAAATGAGTTTAAAGCTACAGTAACTGGTTTACTATTTTATTTTCATTTTTTAGAAAATATGTTAAATTTTAGTGTATAGGTGCACCGCTAAAATAAGAACTTTAATGTCCTATGAAATTCTGCAAGCCATTTCTTTTCGTGGAGATTTATAAAAAGTAAGGTATAAATAAGGCATACAAAACTTAATACTTAATATTACTAATAATATTATGGAGTTGCACAATATAGCTTAATAGAACCATTTTACGGAGCAAAAAATGGAAACACCATTTTTTTTTATTTGTAGATTCGCTTTTTCATGTCTGAAGTCATATGACTTGAAAGTAATAATTGCAAATGTCTAAGGGCCAATTGTACCTATGAATCGTACTTTAAAATGAGTGCCTTATTTAAATGAAATAAGGTGTGTATTATTTTATGTTATTTTTGGTATTTTAATTTTTATCTAGTAATTTAATATAAAATTATGAAATTATACGGTATATTTTTTTAAAATTATAGATGAACGGAGGTCATTCCGAAAGATTGGTAGTACGGGCAGAAAAAAAAGAAAGCAGCAGACCTAGAATCAGAAAAGAAGTTATTGTGAGTTTTCAAATCAATTTACTATGTATTGAACTAATTTACGCTATGCTTTCCACGACCTCCCTTTATCTACAATTTTAACAATCATATGGCACACACTGATAGCATAAGCACAGTATAAGAATCACACAGTAGCGTCACTCGAGTATAACTGTCACATTTGTTCTTTTGTTCGATACCTACCCAGCTGTAAATTACATTGCATTTTCATAAGGGTATCAAATAGAATGGCCGCTTTTTTTGACACTGACGTTTAAGTGACGCTACTGGGTAATTACTTATACTGTGGCATAAGAATATAATAAGTTACTATGTTAGTATTATTTGTATCTGACGATTGGCAGTATATTGTAAAAAAATTAAGAACAAAAAACATTATTTGAATGTAATTAAACAGTTTCATAAAATACACAAATATTTTGTATAATATTATATATGACAAGTGTTTTATTTAGGAATAAAGTAAAATGTAATTAAAAATTGTATTTTGTCCATATATAATCTTCTCATGCAATTTGACCAAGTAGGTATTTGAAAAGAACTTTCGAAAGTAATGTGTAATGTTACATTGCTAATGTGGTATACAACCACAACTTGGTATACAATAACAATTCGAATTTCGCGCGTTTCTTTTAATGTGTTAGCTTAATTCTTATTGGACAACAAATACTTCGCCTTGATCGGAGAGATCAACCCTGTCTGTAGACGCTCGTTCAAATTACTTCAAAATTGGATTTTTTTTTTAAATAAAAACGGGTGTATCTCACCGAAATACGCTAAATTCGACGCGACGCAGGTGAGACCGGCGATTAGAAATCTCAAAAACCTCGAGAATCGCATTTTTAACGATCACATAACCTCAAATACCACAACCTTCAACATTCAGAAGTCTGTCTTAATACAGTTGATTTGGATGGGACGAAACTGTGAGAATTCGCCCTTTTACGTTTGTGGTGTTCTATTTGATGCTTTTGATTTGGAAAAATCAGTGAAAACTTCATGCTTCCAAAAGTATTAAGTAAAATGTGAATCAGAATCGGTGAAAACTTCATGCTTCCAAAAGTAGATGCATAACCTCAAACGTCAAGGATCTCTTTAGACCTGTTTGTTTGTATTACTCGGAGTTACTCTAAAAGCTATCATACCTAGTTTGCAGTCAAATTCCTAAATCTCGTGTTGAATAAACTTCGAATTTGACTGAAAACTAGACATGATACCTTTTAGAGTAACTCCGAGCAATACAAACAAACAGACCTTTTGATCGGTACTTAAGCGAAACGTGAGACGTACCTGAAAATGTGGACTCGAGACGCACTTCGCTATCTGCCTGAAGAGAGGTTCCTGGATGCGCGTGAACTGCGACGGTTCTATGACGTCGAGCACCTCCTCGATCTCGCCGAGGAACATCACCTCCTTCTGGCTGCACGTCTTCGGCCAGTACTTGAGCAGGCCTCGCACGACCGGCTCCGTGAGGTTGGGGTCCTTCTCGAGGAACTGCACCACGCAGTAGGCGAGCTGCGCGTGGTACAGCGACAGGCACTTAACCTTGTGTAACGGTATGAGCACCTTGACCAGGAACTGTTTGTGCTCCGCCTTCAGGGGCAGAGCGAACCCGTTTATAATCGAACCTAGGATCTCGAGTAACTCCCCCACTCCATTAAAATGTTCAGTCTCATA
Source organism: Dorcus parallelipipedus (assembly GCA_958336345.1). NCBI lineage: Eukaryota > Metazoa > Arthropoda > Insecta > Coleoptera > Lucanidae > Dorcus > Dorcus parallelipipedus. The sequence continues at coordinate 48,129,747 of OY284479.1, forward strand.
CACAAACCTACAACAGAAAATCTGCTGAATCTCACATTTTAATAGTCTTTAAATATTTTTAAAAAAATTACGCTACAATTATAAGTCCCCCTCCCTCCCAAGCCTAACGCTATTTTACGATTTCTTTTCTTAAAGGTATCAACCACTGACTGACAACATAAACTGACATCATTCTAGCATAAAATAAAGAGTGAACATCAGAGAACGGAAATGCATTCATAAGAAGAACCTAAGTTGTAACCCTGTAAGTATTTTATTTTGTTTTGAATGTTTTGTTTCTGTTGAAATTGCGATGAGGAATTCACTTTATTACATACATCAACGTGAAGTTTGCGACATACCTGTGTTTAGATTGAATTATGTACGTATGCTTTGAAGTCAGTCGAAGAGTACTTTGCACCTGGCACGATTCCAATGAAGGAATTTATTTGGGGGGTGCTTAACCTGATTAATTTTTATTAGGTCCACTGCCACTTGTTTAATAATTATTTTAGTCGTCGACGATTATTCCTCTTACGTACGTACCTAAGGAATATATTGTTGATCTGCTTGCGAATGAATGCTCTTAGTCCGAGAAACTTGCCGTAGATGCGATGCAAGACCGTTTTCAAAAAGTCCCTCTCCCTGGGATCCTCCGAATCGAACAGCTCGAGCAGCTGCAAGACGAACTTCTGGTCTATGACCCGCTTCCCGATGCTGGGCTGAAAATCTGAGCTCTCGAGGAAGCGCAGGAAGAATTCGTACACTAGTTGCAGGTGCGGCCAACTCGCCTCCAAGGTGGGATCGTCCTCTTCCGGGTCGAAGTCGGGATTCTCGCTCGGCGGCAGCGTGCGGAACAGATTGTCCGAAATCATTTTTATTATTTCGGGGTAGACGGGCTCGGTGAGGACCCCCCTGCCGCCGGTTATGTAATCGACCAGCTCGTTCAGGGTGCATCTCTTCACCTCCTTGCCCTTGAGATCCGCTACCGGATCCATGAAGTCGAAGGACACGCAGCACTGCCGCAGCTTCCGGATGAACAGCTCCTCCTGTTCCGCGGATGGTACATCTGGAAAACGATCCAAATCAGTATGCAAACGTATTAACATTGCGCAATAATGTAACACAAGCGAAATACCAGAGCGTGCCCCTGACATTAAACGCAACAAATTTCAAATTCCGCGCCAAAAAAATTCGTAGTACGACAATATTTACAAAGATGGCGCTGGCCATCGTAAATAAAATCAATCGAGCGACGCGTTCGCGAGTTTCGGATCGAAATCACAATTTTTTTATGGAACACCCGGTATATTATTACATTTTCGGATTATACGGTAAATTCTAGCCTGAAATGATGGGTCGCATCGTGGGTCTACGACGAGCGGTTGTCGAGTTGCAATTTTTTGTGACGTCACGCAGCTCGAAAACCGCTCGTCTTAGACCTATCATGCGACCCATCGTTTCAGGCTAGAATTTACCGTAGAATCCAAAAATGTACTAAAATTTGGAGCATTCCGTTGAAATTCCGGTGTGTAACTCGAAGGCGTGACGCTCGATTGTTTTTCTGATAGGCGATGTTAGGGAAAACATCTATAGGTTCCGGCCCACATCTCTTTTTGTTGTAAAAATTAATGAGTTTCCGTCCTTCACAAAAAACGTTGGAATGATTAAAATTTACCCCGTTTTCTCTTTTGTTTTAGGAATCAGCGGAGACGCCACGATGTGAAAGTTGCGCATAATTTTCCGTACTTTCGAACGCAGTTTACGAAAAAGACAATCGAGCGACGCGTTCGCGAGTTTCGGATCGAAATTACCATTTTTTAATGGAACACCCGGTATATTATTACATTTTCGGATTCTACGGTAAATTCTAGCCTGAAATGATGGGTCGCATCGTGGGTCTACGACGAGCGGTTTTCGAGCTGAGTGACGTCACAAAAAAATTGCAACTCGAAAACCGCTCGTCGCAGACCCACGATGCGACCCATCATTTCAGGCTAGAATTTACCGTAGAATTCGAAAATGTAATAAAATTTGGGGCATTCCGTTGAAAAAAGTTTAACCTCATACTAATGACTGCGCCATGCAATTTTGATTTACTTTGTGGCGAAAATCAGAGGACTAACAAACAGAGAAAACTGTAAAAAGAAATGCAATTAGGAAATCAATTCGTTAAGAAAGAAACAGAAGAGAACTGAGACAAACAAAATGCAAAACGAATGAAAGGAAAACAAAAAAAACTGTGGCTGTGATCGGCTTGCTGTATTTTATTCTTACCCCAATTTTTTTATCAAGAAGCTAATTGTTTTTGCTTTTTTTTTCTTGAAAATCGGGAACTCCGGAATGATCGACATTTCAAGAAGTCTCTTACTAATCCTGTTTTCAATTGCGCGTTTTATTTAAATTTTGCTGCGACTGCGATCGGTTTACTGGAGTTTACTCTTTCCCCAAGTTTTTCAACAAGCAAATTTTTTTTTGAAAATCGGGATTATCGACATTTCAAGCAATCTCTTACCGATCCTGCTTTCAATTGCGCGTTTTATTTAAATTTTAACAACTGCGGCTGCGATCGGCTTACTGGAGTTTACTCTTTCCCCAATTTTTTCAGCAAGAAGCTAATTTTTTTTGGAAAATCGGGATTATCAACATTTCAAGCAATCTCTTACCAATCAATTCAATTGCGGGTTTTATTTAAATTTCGACAACTGCGACTGCGATCGGTTTACTGCAATTTACTCTTTCCCCAATATTTTCAGCAAGGGGTTAATTTATTTATTTTTTTTTTTAATGTCGAAATTATCAACATTTCAAGCTGTCTCTTAATCCTGCCTTTAACTGCGCATTCTATTTAAATTTTAACAACTGCGGCTGCGATCGGCTTACTGGAGTTTATTCTTTCCCCAATTTTTTCAGCAGGCAAGCGAATTTTTTTGTTTTTTCTTTTTTTCTGACTGGCCACTTTCGGTTGTGATTCAGAACGACTAATTTAATTCAATTTTTTTTCCTAATTCAAGAAAATAAATGCCATTCGTTTTTTATTTATTTGAAATTTAGTGTTTCAATTGCGAATTTTATTTAAATTTTTGGCAATTTCGGCTGCGACCGGCTTACTAGTTGTTGGAAAAGGAAATTTTTTGTTTTTTCTTTTTTTCTGATTGGTCACTTTCGGTTGTAATTCAGAACGATGAATTTAATTCGCTTTCTTTTTTCATTCATGGAAGAAAATGCCATTCGTCTTTGATTTATGTTTGAAATTTAATAATATTATCATCACTATCATCAATTATCGTTGCTTCTATTGCGTATTTTATTTAAACTTTTGACAACTGCGGCTGCGATCGGCTTACTAGATGTTCTCTTATCTCTATCTTTCCAGCGGGAAAGGGAATTTTCTGTTGTTTCATTTTTTTCTTAGGAGTCTCTTTCAGTTGTGATTCAGAACGATTAATCTAATTCGAACTTTCTTTCTAATTCAAGGAAATAAATGCCATCCGTTTTCGATTTATGCTTGAAATTTAGTGATGTTATAAAAATTTCTTTAATTATCGCTGCTTCAATTGCTCATTTATTAAAATTTTTGACAATTGCGGCTGCGATCGGCTTACTAGAAATTCTCTTAATTCTATTCTTTCAGTGAGAAAGGGAAATTTTTGTTGTTTCTTTTTTTTGTCAAGAGCCAGTGTCGATTGTGATTCAAAACGAGTTAATTCGATTTTTTTCTAATTCAAGGAAATAAATGTGTCATTCGTTTTCGATTTCTGCTTGAAATTTAGTGGTTTTACTTACATTTTTGACAACTGCGGCTGCGATCGGCTTACCAGATGTTCTCTTGTCTCTATTTTTTCAGCGGGAAAGCGAATTTTTTGTTGTTTCTTTGTTTTCTTAATAGCCACTTTCGATTGTGAGCCAGAACGATGATTTTTTTTTATTCAAGGATGTTATATGTAAACGAGTGGAATTCGTTTTCGATTTATGTTTGATATTTAGTGGGATTTTGAAAATTTAAAACAATTTTTAACTACCGCTCCTTCTATTTTGGTTTCATTAAAATTTTTAACAACTGCGGCTGCGATCGGCCTACTAGATGTTTTCTTTTGTCTATTTTTCAGCGGGAGAGGGAATTTTATGTTGTTTGTTTTTTTTTTCTTAATAATCTCTTTCACTTGTGATTCGGGATGATGAAATTAACTCGATTTTTCTCTATTCAAAGCAAACAAATGCCATTCGTTTTCGATTTACAGTTTAAACTTAACGGGATTTTTAAAATTTGAAGCAATCTTTATCCATCGCTGCTTCAATTGTGCGTTTAGTTTAAATTTTCCCAACTGCGGCTGCGTTCGGCTTACTAGATTTTACCCTCACTTCAGTTTTTTAGCGGTAAAGCGAATTTCTTGTTGTTTCTTTTTTTTCCCTTAACCATCGCTTTAGTTGTGATTCAAAACGATGCCTTTAATTCGTTTCTTTTTTTGTCTTAAAGGAAACAGTTGACATTCGTTTCCGATTTATGTTTGAAATTTAGTGAGCTTTTCAAAATTTCAAGCAATCTTTAACTATCGCTGCTTTTCATTTAGATTTTGATAATTGCGGCTGCGATCGGCTTACTTGATTTTACTCTTACCTGATTTCTTTTCACTAGGAAAGTGATTTCTTTTGTTGTTTCTTTTTTTCTCGGTAGTTGCGACTCTGAACAATGAATTTAATTCGACATCGTTTTCTGATTCAAGAAAATAATTGCCATTCGTTTTTGACGACTGCGGCTGCGATCAACTTAGTAGATTTTACTCTGATGGCGCTGGCGCAAGACGATTAAATTTTTAATACGTAAATAAAATCGTATGAAAGCTTATCTGAGTTTTGTTTAGATTTGGGATATTAAAAAAAATATATCCACGTCGCGTCGTTTAGTAGCTTTAATAATAATCTTTAGATGTTTTAAATTTCGCGCGCCTAAAACAATGTGGCACTGGGCGACAAGAACAGTAAGAGGTACAAGAAGGTAGAATGAAAGAAAACAAAAAACGAGAAATAATTTCGAATATCGCGCTGTAAAAATCGTAGTGTAACAAAGTTTACGTAGATGGCGCTGGCGCAACACAATTTCATTTTTTAATACCTAATTAAAATTGCATAAAAACTTGTTGTATTTTTTTGTGACGTCACGCAGCTCGAAAACCGCTCGTCCTAGACCCATCATGCGACCCATCACTTCAGGCTAGAATTTACCGTAGAATTCAAAAATGTTATAAAATTTGGTGCATTCCGTTGAAATTCCCTTGCGTAACTCGAAGACGCGACGTTCGATTGTTTTTTTGGTAGGCGATGTTCGGGAAAACAACTACAGGTCCCGGGCCACATTTTTTTTTTGTTGTAAAAGTAAATGAGTTGCCGTCCTTCACAAAAAAAATTGAAGTGATTAAATGTACCCCGTTTTCTCTTTTGTTTTAGGAATCAGCGGAGACGCCACGATGTGAAAGTTGCGCATAATTTTCCGTACTTTCGAACGCAGTTTACGAAAAAGACAAACGAGCGATGCATTCGCGAGTTTCGGATCGAAATTACCATTTTTTAATGGAACACCCGGTATATTATTACATTTTCGGATTCTACGGTAAATTCTAGCCTGAAATGATGGGTCGCATCGTGGGTCTACGACGAGCGGTTTTGGAATTGTATTTTTTTGTGACGTCACGCAGCTCGAAAACCGCTCGTCCTAGACCCATCATGCGACCCATCACTTCAGGCTAGAATTTACCGTAGAATTCAAAAATGTTATAAAATTTCTTGCATTCCGTTGCGTAACTCGAGGACGCGACGTTCGATAGTTTTTCTGGTAGGCGATGTTCGGGTAAACAACTACAGGTTCCGGCCCACATCATTTTTTGGTTGTAGAAGTAAATGAGTTGCCGTCCTTCACAAAAAAAAACCTGGAGTGATTAAACGTACCCCGTTTTCTCTTTTGTTTTTGGAAGCAGAGAAAACGCCACGATGTGAAAGTTGCGCATAATTTTCCGTACTTTCGAACGCAGTTTACGAAAATAGAGCGACGCATTCGCGAGTTTCGGATCAAAATTACCATTTTTTAATGGAACACCCGGTATATTATTACATTTTCGGATTCTACGGTAAATTCTAGCCTGAAATGATGGGTCGCATCGTGGGTCTACGACGAGCGGTTTTCGAGCTGAGTGACGTCACAAAAAAATTGCAAATCGAAAACCGCTCGTCGCAGACCCACGATGCGACCCATCATTTCAGGCTAGAATTTACCGTAGAATTCGAAAATGTAATAAAATTTGGGGCATTCCATTGAAAAAAGTTTAACCTCATACTAATGACTGCGCCATGTAATTTTGATTTACTTTGTGGCGAAAATCGGAGGACTAACAAACAGAGAAAACTGTAAAAAGAAATGCAATTAGGAAATCAATTCGTTAAGAAAGAAACAGAAGAGAACTGAGACAAGCAAAATGCAAAACGAACGAAAGGAAAACAAAAGAAGATCGACGAATCTTATCCGCGGATAAAATTTTAAATTTCGCGCTGAAAAACGTAGTTCTATAAAATTTTCATAGATGGCGCCAGTGCCGTTTTTTTTTCCCCCCACCTAATTGAAATTGTGTACAAAACATTAAAATAATTTGTAATGAAAAATGTAGAACTGAACTTTGTTTAGATTTAGAAATGTTAAAACATTTGACTATTAAATATGTAACTTCAATAATTTTTAGATACGTACATATTTCAGATTTTGCATCTAAAAAATGCTACTTGACAAGATTTGCATAGATGGCGCCAAACAATTTAGAAGAATGAAAGAACAACAAAAAATTGACGATTGAAAAGCTGCAGACTAACAAAAAACATAAAATATGAAATTTAATGCACAGAAAACAAAAGAAGATCAACAATTCTCATTCGGCGGTGAATAAAGTAAATATGAAGTTTATTACAAATTTCGCAGAAAGAAAAATCGTAGCTCGATAAAATTTTCATAGATGTTGTATTTATTTAAATACTTCACCGCAGTGCATTATAATAATGTAGCAGTAAAAAAACTGAATCACCTTAATATACAGTAAGTGTCACGCGCCTATAGTCACATCGTTAATGTACGTTTATTTTTAATACTTTGTTCATTACTCTTCCAACTCCTTGCCAAGGACAAACATTTGAGCTGTCAAGGAGAAACAATTGAATTGTGAAGGACCAACAATATAACCGTCAAAAACAAAGAGTCAGGGACAAATAGTTGTACTGTTAACGACAAATAATGAAAACGTTTGAACTGTCAGTATTCTAACAAATAACTAAATTGTCAAGGACAGTCAATGGAACTGTCAGGAACAAACTGTCAATGACAAATAATTGAATTTTTAACAATAATGATGATGATAATAAATTGAACTGCTAACAACTGAAACGTCAAGAACAAACAATTGAACTGTCGAGAACAAACTACAATTGAACTACCAGGACTTTTAATATTTTATTATTGAATTAAATTAAATTAACGAGTATATTTTATTTTTTTAAATTTTTAACACACTCAAATAAATTTTAAAAAAATATGTTTTCTCACTTTCTGCAAATTTCATTCCTTTTTTAATTAAAAGCGCTATAGCACGCCACTGGTTCTTTTTTTTGTTTTCAAACAAATCTCAAAAAAATGTTTTCACCGACGACCAAGGACGCGCGATTGTTTTGTTTTGCTAATTCTAGAAAATCAAGAAATTCGGAAGGCAAGCTTTCATAGCACGCCACTGGATTTTCCTTTAAAAAAAATATTTTAGGGACGTGTTAAGGATTTCGGTTTCCTTTATATATTTTGTTTTACTAAGTCTTGACTAGAAGATGAAAGCTTTTACTGCACGCCACTGGATTTTTTTTTTAAATTCGAATAATTTTGCTTTTCCTTTATTTTTTAGATTTGCAGGTCCATCAAGCGTTTAAAAAAAGATGGAAACTAAAAAAAAGCGGTCGCTGTCATGCCAGGAGTTCTCAAGCAAAAAAAAAACAATTAAAAGAAAGAAAATCAATCGCGAATTTTCGTCGTGCTTGAAATAAACAAAAAGCGATCCGGCTTTATGTCATATTGAATGTATAACGGCCGGTATTACCAACGTTTTAAGGAGACCTTAAATTTAAGTCGTGTTTAGATTGTGACGTTTCTGCTTGGTTTGTATAACATCAATCACATTCTAAACTCGAATTAAATTTAAAGTCTCCTTAAAACGGCGCAGGCGTGACTAGATTTCGATTTCCGTTTGTAGATGCATTAAATGATTTTTTAAGGCATCTAGAAAAAATTATGACAATTTTTGTAAATGACGCCAAACAATTTTGAAGAATGAATGAACAACAAAAAAATCGACGATTGAAAATCTGCAGCCTAACAAAAAACAAAAATTATTTAATCATGAGAAAAATAAGTGAACTAAAATACGCAAAATTTACTTTATTATGACATACAAAAAAAAAATTAAAAATATCGACGAAACCAACAACAATAAAATATGAAATTTAATGCACAGAAAACAAAAGATCAACAATTCTCATTCGGCGGTGAATAAAGTAAATATGAAAAGTTAATTACAAATTTCGCAGAAAGAATAAATTAAAAAAAAATATTTCTTAAAAATTAAATTTAAATAATTAATTTTTTTTTTTAACGGAAACCACAAATTTTATATATTTTTTTAAAAATCTTCTCAATGCACTATTAATTGTATATACGAGGTATATCCAAAAAGACAAAGGTCTATGCAGTAATAAATAAATTATAAAAAGAATAAAAGTAAATTATTCCCCGAATGCATTTTTTTAAATACGAGGTGTGTACAAAAAGGTTCAGGAAGAAATTGAATTAAAAAAAATGATTCATTAGTAATTAAACACAAACTGTATTTTTTTTTAATTTTCCGAATGCAGTAAGAGATTAAATTTAAAAAAAATATTTCTTAGAAATTAAATTTAAATAATTGAATTTTTTTTTAAATAGAAACAACACAAATTTTATATTTATATTTTTTTATATTTAATTTTCCAAATACGCTATTGTAAATACGAGGTGTATCAAAAAAATACAAACTAAATTTTTTTTTTAATTTCCTGTACGCACTATTATAAATACATATGAAGTGTTTCCAAAAAGAAACAGATCTATTTAGTAAGAAATTAAATTAAAAAAATTGTCTTAGAAATCGAACAGAAATTTAAATATTTTCCGAATTTACTATTGTATATACGAGATGTCTTCAAAAAGAAAAAGATCTATCCGATAAGAAATTGAATTAAAGAAAAGATCCAATAAGAAATTAAATTTGTTAGAAATTAAATACAAATTTTATATATTTTTTTATTTCCCGAATTTACGAGGTGCGTCCAAAAAGAGAAGGCTCTATCCAGTAAGAAATTGAATTTAAAAAATGGATTTCTTAGAAATTAAACGCAAACTATTTTTTCTTTATATTTCCGGAATGCACTATCGTAAATACGAGGTGCATACAAAAAGAAAACGGTCTATCCAATAAGAAATTAAATTAAAAGAAAACTATTTCTTAGGAAGTAAGGTTAAATAATTTATTTCTTAGAAAGAAATTAACACAAATTTTATGTATTTTTCAAAATTTTCCCCATGCACTGTTGTATGTATATACGAGGTGTATCCAAAAAGGTCTATCCAGTGCGAAATTAAATTTAAAAAAAGTATTTCTTAAAAGTTAATTTGAAATAATTTATTTCTTGGAAATTGATGACAAATTTTATATATTTTCCGAATTTACTATTGTATATACGAGGCGTGTTCAAAAAGAAAAAGATCTGTCCAGTAAGAAATTGAATTAAAAAAAATTGATTTCTCAGAAGTTAAATACAAACAAATTTTTTTAAAAAATTATTTCCTGTATGCGCTATTATAAATACGAAGTGTGTCCAAAAACTAAAAGGTTATCCAGTAAGAAATTAAATTTAAAAAAATTATTCTTAGAAAACACAAATTTTGTATATTTTTTTAAATTTTCAGAGTGCACTATATACGAGGTGTGCCAAAAAAGGAAAAGTCTACCTGGTAAGAAATTGAATGAAATAGAAGGTCTGTTCAGTAAGAAATCAAATAAAAAAAAATTTGATTTCTCGGAAGTTAAATACAAACTAAATTTTTTTTTCGTTTTCCCGGATGCACAATTGTAAATACGAGGTGTGTCCGAAAAGGTAAAGGTTCACCCTGCAAGAAACAATTAAAAAAGTAAATTTTTATTTTTTTTATTTACCGAATGCACTGTTGTAAATACGAGGTGTGCCCACAAAGAAAAAGTCCGTTCCAGTAAGAAATTGAATTTAAAAAAAATTGCCTTCTTAGAAATTAAACAAAAACTATATATTCTATTTAATTTCCGGAATACAGTATTATAAATACGATGTGTGTCGAAAAAGAAAAGAATTAAGATTCTTCAATTTTTTTAGAAATAATCAATCGGACAACAAAAGATTTGAAATGTCGACGTTTCGCTGGCGGTTGACGTTTCTAAAATGTATCCTGAAACTCGTTTTGTTGATTGACTTCAAATAGGTATATTTTTTTTGTACCCTGTGGTAAAACCATCCAATTAAAATGCACAGAATTGGACAGAAACACAAATTAAAAATTGCTAGATTTCAATTTCTAAAAAAAAGGCCAACATTTTCATGCTGCGATTGATTTAATGACGTGCTTTATTTCTGACGACGCGTTAAATTGACATTGCTATATCGTTCCTTGTTTATTTTAATCACGACTTTAGTTAAATACGACTTTAATCGTATAGGATGAGAATACAGGCCATCGCTATTAAGATTAAGTACAAAAATACACAAACGCATTCTACTTTTGATAAGCAGTCAGACTCGTAGTGAAACGTCAAGTGCGTAATGCACCTGCTTTTAAAAAGTATTTTAATTCATTACGTCATTGATAGAAAAGTCATGGAGTTGCTTCTCATCGTCATTTTTTAGTTTCCTACTTGAGCTGCGTTCGTTTATTCAACTCCGTTCACTCTATTCACTCTTTTCGCATTCTAAAGAGTAAGAGCGAATAGGTTTTAATACAAGTAAGAGTGAGATAAAAGTACGAAAGGAGTAATAGCGTTTTCGATTGACTCACTCAGAACATCTTCAACTCGTGTTATTACATGAGGTTAAAAGAAGATGCGCAAATGCACAAGTGAATCGAAAACGCTATACAGAGTGTCCCAAAAAGTTTTATACAAATGGAGAAAAAATTTATCTTACATTTCACAAAAAAAAACTATTCTTTATAAAAAGCTCTGCATGACTTGTAGATCCATAATCAGGTACAAAATTTTTAAAAAATTGGCTGGGATACAGGGAAAATAAAAAATAATGATTTGGACGGGAGAGCAAAACACGTTCAAACTGTAGTGGAGAGCAAAATGTTCAACGAAATTGTGATTAAATAGCAAAAAATTATGCATACTTGTAGATTATTGATATTCCCAGATAAAAATTGATAAAGAAGGCTATGAATGTTTTATAAAAATAATTGCTGAAGTGTTTATTTTTTAATTTTTATCTAGGAATATCAATAATCTACAAGTGTGCATAATTTTTTGCTATTTAATCACAATTTCATTGAACATTTTGCTCTCCACTACAGTTTGAACGTGTTTTGCTCTCCGTCCAAATCATTATTTTTTATTTTCCCTGTATTCCAGCCAATTTTTTAAAAATTTTGTACCTGATTATGGATCTACAAGTCATGCAGAGCTTTTATAAACTATAGTTTTTTTTTGTGAAATGTAAGATAAACTTTTTCTCCATTTGTATAAAACTTTTTGGGACACACTGTATAAACAGAGCGAATGGAATTGAATAAACGAGCGAAACACCGAAAACAAATGACATCTCGAGCAATTTCTACACAATACGATGACGTAATCGTCAAAAGACCGTGGCGCTAACTGTGTTCGGCAATGTGACGCGCAGAGATGTTTTAAATTTTTTCGAACGTGAAACACAGAATCGCAAAGTGGAACACCTGCTCAGGTCTCGACTTTCAAGACCTGCTTTTTTTTATACAATCTCTTCTTTCAAATTCAAAGCGCAACGAACGAGACATACGGGGAACGTTCGGAAAGTTCCGTCGCGCATTAAGCCCGTGACGTCAAGGAGGTGCGTCGTACGCCGTGACGTAACTTCGGGATAATCGGGAGAGTGGGTCGCCGCCCGCCGTAAGAGGAAGGATTTGCGAAAGTATTCCAAACCCGCGGCTATCTTTATCCGTTTAAATCGAATTTTAATTGCGTCGGCTGTCGCTCCGTTAAACTGACGCATTTCCGTGCGTTTTTTTTTTTTTTTTTTTAATAATTTTCTGAAGGGACGATTTCGCAATGGAACTGAAATGATAAGCGAAATTCTGATTAAGTATCGAAGCTAAATTAAAAGTACTCTGATTTGTCACCACTTTTATTATTACAGTGACGTGTTTTATTGTATCGATTTATTTGGCGTACTAACAAATTGTATTTGACGTGCTAGCAACTTTCATAGAACGCCTAGAGCAGTACTTTTCACACTGATTACAATGACGTGGTCAAAAAAAAAAACAATTGAACGTCGCGTTTATGAGATAAAGTAAAAAGACGCTTTTTTTAAATGGAACAGCTTCTACATTACTTTACAAATCGACAGAGAATTACCTAATTAAAATTGTTCTTTGTCGAAACCTTAAAAAAAAATATTTAATGCATCTACAAACGGAAATTCTAGAAAATTGAGTCACGCCTGCGCCATCTATGAAAATTTTATCGAACTACGATTAATCTCTTACTGCATTCGGAAAATTGAAAAAAAATACAGTTTGTGTTTAATTACTAATTAATCATTTTTTTAATTCAATTTCTTCCTGAACCTTTTTGTACACACCTCGTATTTACAAAAATGCATTCGGGGAATAATTTACTTTTATTCTTTTTTATAATTTATTTATTACTGCATAGACCTTTTTCTTTTTGGATATACCTCGTATATACAATTAATAGTGCATTGGGAAAATTTTTAAAAAAATATATAAAATTTGTGGTTTCCATTTAAAAAAAAATTAATTATCTAAATTTAATTTTTAAGAAATATTTTTTTTTAATTTAATCTCTTACTGCATTCGGAAAATTAAAAAAAAAATACAGTTTGTGTTTAATTACTAATGAATCAATTTTTTTAATTCAATTTCTTCCTGAACCTTTTTGTACACACCTCGTATTTACAAAAATGCATTCGGGCAATAATTTATTTTTATTCTTTATATAATTTATTTATTACTGCATAGACCTTTTTCTTTTTGGATATACCTCGTATATACAATTAATAGTGCATTGGGAAAATTTTTAAAATATATATAAAATTTGTGGTTTCCATTTAAAAAAAATTATTTAAATTTAATTTTTAAGAAATATTTTTTTTTAATTTAATCTCACTGCATTCGGAAAATTAAAAAAAAATACAGTTTGTGTTTAATTACTAATGAATCAATTTTTTTAATTCAATTTCTTCCTGAACCTTTTTGTACACACCTCGTATTTAAAAAAATGCATTCGGGGAATAATTTATTTTTATTCTTTTTTATAATTTATTTATTACTGCATAGACCTTTTTCTTTTTGGATATACCTCGTATATACAATTAATAGTGCATTGGGAAAATTTTTAAAAAAATATATAAAATTTGTGGTTTCCATTTAAAAAAAAATTAATTATCTAAATTTAATTTTTAAGAAATATTTTTTTTAAATTTAATCTCACTGCATTCGGAAAATTAAAAAAAAAATACAGTTTGTGTTTAATTACTAATGAATCAATTTTTTTAATTCAATTTCTTCCTGAACCTTTTTGTACACACCTCGTATTTAAAAAAATGCATTCGGGGAATAATTTATTTTTATTCTTTTTTATAATTTATTTATTACTGCATAGACCTTTTTCTTTTTGGATATACCTCGTATATACAATTAATAGTGCATTGGGAAAATTTTTAAAAAATATATAAAATTTGTGGTTTCTATTTTAAAAAAAATTAATTATTTAAATTCAATTTCTAAGAAATATTTATTTTTATTTAAACCCTTAATTCCGAAAATGAATGTTTTATTATTAAAAAAAAAAAAATTACATGTCCTCGGTTCGTTAATTTATTCTCGAATGGTTGCAGTGAAACTTCAAATTAAAAAAAAAAAAAAGAACAAATGAAGCTTTTATCGGCATATCCTTGATTACGTTGTGCACTAATTTACCAGATGGCGCAATAATATTAGCTTTAGATAAGAACCCTAACGTTCACATCTTTTTTTTGTTTTAATCTTCGGTAAGCACCTATTTTATACGTTAGAACGTCATATTGACAAAGAACGAAGATCAGGTTATGTTGCCTTACTGCAGTCTGACAGTGACAGGAAACTTAAAATGCGAAACACGAAAGGGTACGCAATTGAATAGCGTTTTTGACTGACTGCTCTAGAACACTGCCAGACTATCTCTATCTTGTTTTAATCTCATGTGACAACAAGGGATGGAGATACTCTCAGAGTATGACAGTTGCCAATAATTGCCAACGCCGCATCGGGAATTCTTCAAAACAACTTTGAATTGAGTACTGCCACTCACCCATCAACTTGCGAATAAATTAACCAAGTTCAATGTAAAAATTCAAAGAAGTTCATATAACATCGAAAGCTTTGAAATAAATTAGGACGAAGACGTTTAAATAAAACCTACATTCACAAACGAGAATTAAATCGAAACTAGTTCAGACAAATTGGTACAGATGGCACCACTGAAATTTCGTTTAAAATCTAAGGTTCTCTTCGCGAAATAAATCTTCATAAAGAGAGACAGATATGAATCGATGACCGAAAATTTGCGGTCGGAAGAAATTAACACGAACCATTTAAATTTAGGGCTTAAATAAATATTGCTTAAGACTAGGACTTCACGCGGCAGATGGCGCCACTGAAATTTCGTTTAAAATTTTTAAAAAAATTGACGAAACAATTCAAATCTTAAGTCACGTCCTCGACAAGGAAGTATAGATGTGAATCAATCGTCGAAAAATGTATAGCATTTAAATTTGGCGCCCAAATAAATGTAGTTCAAAATAGTGAATAGATTTGATGTTTGGAAACGAATTTGAAGATCTTATTTATGTACCTAACATTTTATTCTAATAAGGGCTTAAATAAATTGTGGTGATTAATTCCACGTTGTAGATCTTGTTACTTATTAGTGTTGTCTGTTTGAATATTCGACGAAATAATCAACATATACTTGACATATAATCTGACTTTAAAAATCGAGTTTACCGCCTTACGAAACGGAGTTTGAAGGATACGGTATAGATGGCGCCACTGAAAGTTTGCTTTGACTTAACAGAGAGAAAAGGTAAAAAAAAATAAAAGAAATCGCCTGTATATCATGGCGGCGAACGAGTAAACCGAAATACAAAAATTACGTGATATTTATATTTGATGGAAAACGAAACTCTGTCAAATGAAACAAGATGTAGAAGAAAATTTTACAAGAACTTCCGAGTCACGGAAGTTGAATAAGAAGCAGTCCCTTCTTTCAAGCTTTGAACATAAAAAGTATTGAAGAAAAAATTAACAAGAAAATAAAACATTTGATACAAATAGTAGAACAATCGAAGCACTATCTTGTCCTTTGCCTAATCATTAAGTTCCTTGTTGAATCCTCAATAAATAGTTTTTAGTGAAATGTTTACAGCGTGTTCCAAAAAGCATTTTATGTAAGTTGTTAACATAAATTTGGAAAGCGACGCGACGTGCCAAGGTCACAAAAAACTTTTGAATTATATTTGTTTCATTGGTACAAGACTAAACCGGATGACATGGCTTCGGTTGTAAAATAAACCATTGTCAAATCTGTGCCTGTAAACTCAGATTTGAGAATGCTTTATTTTCAACGAAGTTTTTTGTGACCTTGGCACGTCGTTTTCTAAATTTATTTTAAATCAGTCACAAACATCATGGACAATCCATTATTAATTTGTTAACGTCGAAAAGTCTTGAGACAAACATCCGACGTTTCCCTGAACCGTTAGTCAACGTTATCGACTCAATCATGAGAAAACAAAACGTCAATATGTGCCTTCAGTTGACCATAGGTTTGTTCCATCAGCAGCTGATTAGTTCAAAACCCTCAATAGCCATGCACTCATCAAAGTTATACATTTGATGACGCTGTTAAAATCAGGGATGTACACGAATGTCTTAAAATGTTACGGTTAAGGTTTCGGTTTGAATTTTAAGTTGATTTCGGTTAGGGGTCTTTATGAATTTGGGTTAGGGTATTTTGGGTTTTCAAGGGAAAAGACAAATAAGTACATCACGAAAAAATAAAACTTACTCTTCAATATCTACACTTTACTTCAGAAAATACCTGAAAAATTATCCAAATTAAATTTGTTTTTATAAATTATTCTGTAAACATTTAGAAAACATCATTGTTTCTAAACTTTATCTTTAAAAATTCTATTCATACGAACAGTTAGGTATTTATCCTTTAACAATGAAGACGACACACGACAGTTACTTGATTGAATTGACAGGTAACGGATGTTTATGTAGTCGACGAATCAGCTGTTTCTAGCGCACACGGCGACCATGTTTGTGACGTCACTCCTAGTGATGACGTAATGATGCTGTTTTGCGGTGTCGACTAAATTTCGCGCTTGAAACGTTATAACTTGGGAAGGCGTCAATAGATGGCGGAATTTAAAAAAAAAAAACATGAACGCTTTCTTGGACAATCATCCAAAATTACCGAACGCTCCGTTTAAGTTTGATTTTCATATTTCGCGCTTAAAACGTTGTAACTTGGGAAGACGTCAACAGATGGCGCAATTAAAAAAAAAACATGAACGCTTTCTTGGACAATCATCCAAAAGTACGGAATGCTTCGTTTAAGTTTGATTTTCAAATTTCGCGCTTAATACGTTATAACTTAGGAAGATGTCAATAGATGGCGTAGTTTGAAATGTGACAGTTTTGCCGGAGAATAATAAAAAATGCAAAATGCTCTGATGACGTCTAATTTCAAATTGACTTTCAAATTTGGCACTCAAAACGTTATAACTTAAGAAAGCATCAACAGATGGCGTTGTTAAAAAAAAAACTGTTTCAAGTTTTTCAAACTTTTCTAATTTCGCGCTTAAAGTGCTATAATTTATGAATGCGTCAATAGATGGCGTAGTTTAAAAAATCATGAATTCTCTTTCTCTCTCTCTCTCTCTCTCTCTCTCTCTTGGAGAGTCATTCAAAATTACGGAATGTTTTAATGAACTTTGATTTTCAAATTTCGCGCTTAAAACGTTGTAATTTAGGAAAACGCCAACGGATGGCGTAATTTAAAGAACCTGAAAATTTTCCCGGAGAATCATCCAAGAGTGTAGAACGTTTCGATGACGTTCGTATTTCAAGTTTTGCGCTTAAAATGCTACAACTTAGGAAAGCGTCAATAGATGGCGTGATTAAAAAAAAAAGAAACACGAACGCTTTCTTAGATAATCATCCAAATTTCCGGAACACTTCGTTCAAGTTTGATTTTCAAATTTCCCGCTTAAAACTTTATAACTTAGGAAAACGTCAATAGATGGCGTAGTTTAAAACATGAAAATTTTGTCGGAGAATGACAAAAAATGCAAAGTGCTCTCTCTGATGACGTCTAATTTCAAATTGACTTTCAAATTTCGTACTCGAAACGTTACAACATACGAAAGCGTCAATAGATGGCATGATTTAAAATGTGAACCTACAGTCACTAAATAAATACAGTACCGCAATCCATATGCTTAATGTGTAAGATAAAGAAACCACGTTTTTGCACTAAAATGGCCAACTTTCCACTTTCGTCAATTTCAATGGTCACTTTCGTCAGCTTTGGTGACCACTTTGGTCAACTTCAGTGACCACTTTGGTCAACTTCAGTGACCACCTTAGTCAACTTAATCAGTTAGTTTGACAATGAAAACATAAGGTTTTTTTTTAATTAACGCGATTAATTAGAATGACGTCATCGACAGTCTAAGTATATAGAATACTTTATCAGAACTTTGACAACTGTCATAATTGCCAAGAAAATTTTGTTAGTTTGACAATTAAAATATGTTTTTTTTTTTTCAAAATTAATGCGATTAATTAGAATGGCTTAATCAGTAGTCTGTTTAGAACTTTGACGGTTGTTATGATTTAAAAAAAAATCAGTTTGCCAATTAAAATATATTTTGCACAAAAAAACTTTGACAGTTATCATAACTGTCAAAAGTTGCTGTCAGTCAGATCGACTATTAAAATGTAAATTTTGTTTGTTTTTCATTAATGTAATTTTATTAATCACAATGAAACGTCAACGTCAAAGTTAAAACTTTGACAAGCGTCATAATTGTCAAAAAAACTTTGTTAGTCACTTTGACAATTAAAATATAAGTTCTTTTTTTATTAACGCGATTAATTAGAATGAAGTAATAAATAATATATACGGAACCGTCAGTTTGACAACTAGTTTAAAATTTTTTTGACAGTTATCACAATTGTCAAAAATAGCTGTCGGTGTCATTACACTATTAACTATTAAAATAAAAGGTTTTCCTAATTAATTTGATTGATCATGGTGAGAGGTCATCAACAGTCTACTAGAAATTGTCATTAAAACGAAAGGAAATATCGTTAATGACGTCATCAACAATGTACTACAAAAATAAATCAAAACTTGACATCTGTCACAACTGCAAAAATATCCGTTGTCAATCTGATCAATTAGAATGACATAATCAATATTCTATATAGAACTTTGACAGCTGTCGTGATACTCAAAAAATCAGTCAGTTACTCTGACAGTTGTTATGGTTGTCAAAAGAAACAGGCGTCAGTCAGTTTGACAATGAAAATATAAGATGTTTTTATTAACGCGATTAATTAGAATGACGTCATCAATAGTCTATGTGTTTTAGAATTCTTTATCAAAACTTTGACAGCTGTGATAATTGCCAAGGAAATCAACTGTCACAGAGTTTGACAAAGTTTTCTTTTTTTTATGCACTTTAGACTCGAGAAACAAACGACGATCGATTTTTTATGCGCACTCACTTTGTTAGAATTTTAAAAAATTTCTTAGAAACAAAAACAAAGAACAAGATCGATTTTTTTTCATTATGCGCTTTCCTAGAATCAAAAAACAAAAGAAAGTCGATTTTTTAATGAATGCATTTTAGAGTCGAGAAACAAACGATCATCGATTTTCATGCACTTTTTAGAATCATTAAAAACGAACGATTTTTCCGTATGAATATTCGTTAGAAACAAATGAGAACGATTTTTTATCCACTCACTTAAAGAATTAAAAAAAAATTATGTGCTTTCTTCAAATAAAAAAAAAAAAAAAAACAAATACGCACTTTCTTCTTTCAAAAAAACAAAAGATCGGATTTTTTATGAGTTTTCGTTAAAATCAGTAAATAAATGATTTTTTTTTTAATAATTAATTTTAATGATCGATATTTATGCATTTTCTAGAATCGAAAAACAAGAGAAGATCGATGTTTTTAATAATGAACTTTCGTCAGAACCAATAAACAAATGACGATCGATTTTAATGCACTTATATTTTAATTGTCGAACAGACTAACAAAGTTTTTTGACAGTTATGACGCTTGTTAAGGTTGTAATGAAATTTTCTGTTGATGAGACTGTTGATGACATCGTCTCATTGTGATTTATAATTACATGAATAAGAAACAAAATTTATACTTTAATAATAATCGAACTGTTTGACAATTACGAAAACTGTCAATGTTTTCTTGTACGTCATTAATGACGTAATCACATTATTAAAAAGAAAACTCCGTCAAACTGTTTGACAGTTGATTTTCTTGACGATTATCGCACCTGTCAAAGTTTTAATAAAGTGATCTGTATAGACTATCGACAACAGCATTCTAATTAATCGCGATTGACGCCGATTGAAACTGATTGACGCCTGTTTTTTTTTCGACAATCATGACACCTGCCAAAGTTCTATATAGATTATTGATTGAGTCGTTCTAATTAATCGCATTAATAGTTGGGTTGTACATATAGATTAAAGTTGGACTATAAAAAAAATTCACAGAATTTTGTCGCAAAAAAAGAGAAATTTTGCGAAATTCGAAGGCATGTTAAACGACAGCGATAGGCAATTATTTCAACTAATTATGTTTAACTTTAAAACGAACTTCAAAAGAGTAAGTACAATTTAGTAAAAGGATAATATCGTAGACGAATAAACTTCTTGTTTAATAATTATTTTATCCATTGTATTGTAAACTGGAGTTTATGTTTCCCCTTTAGCTTTTGCACTAACTCGTTTTTCTTGCCACGGGCACCGATACCTTATCAGTGACCACTTTCGTCATCTCCAGTGACCACTTTCGTCGACTTTAGTGACCATTTCGTTTAGTTTAGTTTAAAAAAAAATGCTATGACGTCGTTTGAATGTCAAATTTCGCGCTTAAAACGTTTTAATACATGTAAATGAGCGCAGTTACGGAGCACTTCTCCCCCCGTTTAACAAAAAAAAAGACGTTTATTTTTGTGGAACCAACGCGCAAGATTACGCAATTCAGAAAAGAAAATGTGCAACGTGTATAGGCCCACTGTCATATGAATGAATGAATGGCACGTTTTCCATTGAATGATTGAATAACGCGAGCCGTGAGGGCCGGGTTGGTATTTTTGGCAAATTTTCTCCGAAGCAATTCAGCGTCCGACCTTGCCAGCCTGTCTGAGAGAGAGACTCGGCCGACCGCCTTTCAGAAATGCTGACCGACATTACACGGTTCTCGTTCTCGTTCCCGTTCTCGTTCCTTAAGAGAGGTTATGTAATAACGAGAACGAGAGGAGGAATTAAAACGCGAACGCTTCGCCGGATTCGGAAGAGGAGGAAGAGGGGGCGCGACGAAAATAACAATCGCTTATTACGGGCCCCGATTTCTTTCCCGAATTAAATGGTCGCGCCGAAAAATCAATACGATCTATGTTTTCGTTTGCCGAGTTTGGTTTCGAACGAATCGCCGCCCGATCAAAGTTTGTAGGTTATGTGGAAAAATAGTCCCGAGATCAAGGATGTTGGTGTTTTGTTTTCGTGCTGTAGGTCATGGCCTACCTTTGAGTAGAGGAAGGGCCTGGAGTTCGCCGTCCTGCGAGTTTCGGTATCTCGAACTGCCCTGCGACTTTTTGGTCTTCTTCTTGAGCGAGCGCTTGGCAAAAGGGTCGATCCTATCGACGAACGCCGTCGTCGACATGGTGGTGCCGTCCACGGACTCTTTCTCGTTCTCGTATTATCAACACACGAAGTTATTTACACAGTAGCCGCCGCACAATGTCGCGCACGGTCACTCTGCTGCATTTCAAACACCTGTCCCACGAATATCGTCGACTCCCGGCCGTCAAATGGATAATACCATAGTTTATTTCGCCGGCCGAATTCCAACTTATGAATGATTGCTAAATATCAATGGGCACTAGGTGTGTTTGACGTGCACGCCCAAACAGTCCACCGGTCAAATTACTTCGAAGGCCGGGAACGTCGAGAAACGCGTGAAAACTCCGACCCTGTCGCGATGGTCACCGATAAATACCAGTCCAGTCACTTGTACGAAAAGCGAAAACACTCGCGGACACTAAACGGGCAAACCGACGAACCGTTCGCTATATTCGCCCGCCATCAGCTGGTTACAACGCCACAAATACCTCATTTTTCTTCAAAGCAGGGCCGCCACGCTTCGCACAGGGCATCGCTCACTCGTCAAATAAACGCATCCGTCGCTTCTCCGGCACGTACGAATCTGCAATACACCGGGATTTTCGTTTATTACAGTAATTTTAGCATGCTATTCGATTCGATGCTGTAAGTACCTAGGGCTGAAAATAGATGGGGGACTACTCGGTGACTCAATGCAGAGTCCGAACGACCGACCGAAATTTTTGAAGCCGCACCGACGCCTGCCCTACGCGCGACCAAAAATCACCGAATAATTTTCCGAATTCTAGCAAAATTCGGGCGCGTCAAAAACTAACAAACTTTCAATTTACAAACAACGAAAATAAAATCAACTGTTTCACTGCGTCCAATCAGATTTCAATATTGTCTCCTGCGGACCAATTAGAATCGCGCGTTACAAAAATGACAAACATCGGGCACTTTTCAGAATTAACCGGTTACTCCACCGGTAGACATTTTAAAATTATAAAATCCACTGTAAAGCTATAATATGTTATTTTAGCTATAATAAGTTATTAACTTACTATAACTGTATTATTATTATATATTTATTATAGCTATAATAACATGTTATAGCTTTACAGTGGATTTTAGAATTTTAAAATGTCTACCGGTGGAGTAACCGGTTAATTCTGAAAAGTGGCCATCTTCTCGTTGAAATTTATGGCGTTCACCGTCTGACAGATAGACACATAACCTATTTAAGAACATGAATTGCCCAGGATGGTACTGCGGAAGGGAATATCTACAAGGCGGTGAGCTCGGCGAGTGCGGGAGCTGCCCCAGGGGCTACAGGCGTAACGACACGACGTTCGTATGCCAACCCTGTCAAGATTCCCCCATGTTTTACGACTGGCTTTACCTGGGCTTTATGGTGCTCTTGGTCTTGGTCCTACATTGGTTTTTTATTGACATGGTGGCAATGCGAAGGAGGTATAATCTATTTAATAATTTAATAATTAATTAATTATAATAACAGCGTCGATATTGACTCTTAACCCTCCGTAAGTCGCGCATGTATCCAGCAGATACATGCTTTAGTTATTTACAAGTTTTTCGGAAATAAGCAGTGCTAGAATTCTGAGAAGCAGAGTGTTTGTGATTTAATATGTCTCGAATAATTTCCTGGCGGTATTAACTCGGGCAATCTTTCATTTTTCTTGTTATTGTTATGAAACCCCAATTACGTCGGCCGTGCACCTGAGAGATACAGCGCGATCATTCAGGTTACAATTGCCTTACTCAGTCTTGACGCAAAGTTTATGCTCGGAAGACGTTCTAAATTGAATGAATTTGTTATAAAGTGTATCTTTGTGCGTGGTGAGTACGAAAAAACCGGAAGACATTGAGGAAATGCGTCGTCTAGTTTTTGAAGGTGATGAATGCAACGTCAATATTCCAGAGGAAAATTTTGATGAATCTGATGAGTCAGATTCAGATGATCACCTTGAAACTCAAACACTGATCATGAAATTAGTGATAACGAAGAGGAAATTGAGGAACCGGAAGTTGACGATAGTTATTTTTCTGGTAAGTGTACAGTTTTCTTTTATATCTATTGTTTATGTGAAGCGAATTTTAGGCAAAGATGGCACACGATGGAAAAAAGAACCGCCTAAAGTTTCAAAAACACGTCCTCATAACATTCTGATAAAGTTACACCAGGAATAGTAGGACAGGATGCGAGGAATGCTAAAACTGAAATAGAACGTTGGAGTTTATTTTTTTACCGATTATATTTTGAATATATACTAATGAATACATTGAATATGTTCGAGAAAAATTCGCAAGGGGAGGAAATTGCCGACCGACGAACAAAGCAGAAATGAAAGGATTTTTGGGATTACTCTATTTGGCAGGTGTATATCGAGGAGAACTTTGCGATTCTGGGACACTGATGGTTTAGGTGTAAGCATTTTCCGAATGACAATGTCGGAAAAGCGCTTTCGATTCTTGATAAGATGTTTGAGATTCGACGACAGGACGCGACGTGAAATCGATAAATTGGCGGCAATAAGGGAACTGCATACAATTTTCATCGAAAACTGTCAAAAACATTATCGTCTCGGCCAAAATGTAACAATCGATGAAATGTTGCCTGGATTTCGAGGTAGGTGCTCATTTAGGCAATATATCCCATCGAAACCAAACAAATATGGAAGAAAAATATTTTGTCTGAGCGATGCCAAATTATACTATACCGCTAATATGGAGATATATTGCGGGCAACAGCCCGAAGGTGGCCATTTCATCAATCTAATTCATCGGATTCGATAGTAATGCGGCTTTCTAAACCAATTCTTGGATCGGGCAGAAACATTACCGCGGATAACTGGTTTGCTAGTTTGAAGCTAGTCAGAGAGCTGGAAGAAAATAAATTGTCTTATGTGGGCACAATAAGAAAAAATAGAAAAGAACTTTTGTATCGCCGAAGAATCGTGCCTGTTTTAGCAGCATTTTCGGATATACTAAAGATGAAACTTTGGTTTCTTATATTCCGAAAAAGGGAAAATCCGTTGTGTTGCTTTCAAGCCTGCATGTTTCTTCAAAAGAAGTTTCCAACGACGACGAGAAGAAACCAGAAATAATTTTATTTTATACAACACGTTTGATGTTAGCAGATCAACGAGAAGATGGCCCATGGTGATTTTTTACCACCTTATGAATGTAGCCGGACTGAACTCTAGAATAATTTTTCTGGCAAACCAAAATGAATTTACTTCAAGAAGGGATTATTTGAAAAAGCTGGCACTAACTTTGGTAGAAGAGCAACTACGAATTAGAGCGCAAATTGCAAGTCTTCCCGTGGAAATAAAAACTTTGCTACAAAAATATGAACGTCAAGAAGAACCCGAACCGGGAACTTCGAGGGCGCCAAAAAGACGACGCTGTCAACCGTGTTATCGACTCAATAGAAAAACATCATTCAGCGTTTATAATTGTGAAAAATGTGGCATCGCTTTATGTTTGAAACAACACTCAAAAAAAATAATTTGTGAAAACTGTCTCGATACCAATGAGGAAGGTCAATTATTATCTGAATGAATTTTTTATACGTATATACCTCCTATAGTGTTGTTGCGGAATGATAACAAACGTAAGATATATGAATGGTTTTCAAAAGTTTGTTGATATTGTATTTTGCTTTTTTCGATTTATCCTTTGTTTTCATCAATCAATTAAAAGTGACTACTTTGGATTTTGGTTGAAATAGACTATACCGATTTTAGTAATAACAATGACGAAAGTAGAATTTGCTTATACAATATTCTCTAAACTCATTTAAGCGTAAATTATTACAATTTCAATTGAATAACATGTTTTATACACACATGTATCTGGGAGATACAGCGCGACTAACCGCGTTACAGAACTATACTTATCAAATACACTCCAAATTTTCAATATGAAAATGTAAACGTCACCGGGAGTTTTGTGAATGGACTATATCACCCTGTTTAAACCTAATCTAATTTAACGCGCGCTCACGCTTGTTGCATTTGCAGCTTCAACAAGGACGTCCTGGTTTTACATCTTACGGCTTTCACCGAGGTCCTTGTGTCGGCCGTGTTGGCACTGCTCGGCACTCATCCGGTGGGCTCGTTCGAGATAGCAAGCTGCAAGGTTCGCTCCCTGTCGGATTGGTACACGTTGCTTCACAATCCGACCCCGCAGTACGACAAGCGCGTACACTGCACGCAGGAGGCCGTCTATCCCTTGTAAGTAACGTAAGATTAGCCAAAAGATATGTCCTAGCCAGTGTTGCCAACCTTGCCTAACCAAACTATCGTACGGATATACCAAAATTATTGTACATTTACATAGATTCATTTTTTGTTATTTTTGGATGAAGAATACCAATATTTAAGACATTTTTCTTTACTCATAAATAATCACTATATGTATGTGCAGTTCATTTTTTTATTATATACCATTATGCTGATCGATATGTCAAAGAACTTTTATGTGGCTATCTCCTTCTAAGGGCCACTTGTTCAATACAAGCTTAAACTCAGTTTACTTATAAACCAAGTTTAATTATTAGAGGTGACTTGTTGAATTGTTAATCTAAGTTTAAACTGACTTTTAAACTCAGATTACTAAACTTGTTTAGGTGGTGGTTTAAACGAAGTTTAAAACGATAAATGCATGTGCTGGAGGAAAGTAACACAAAAGTAGAAGCAAATTTTTAAGGTAAGCAGAAATTTGTTATTAAATAAATTAAACCTTATAATTGAATTTCATAGTTTTGTTTGTGCTATTATTGTATTATGAAATTTTTGTTATGCAGATAACATAGATATTTACAATGGACATAAGATGGAATGGCGATATATCAGATGAAGAGGATGAGGAAATACATAATAACATTAGACATAGAAATCGTCCAAGAAGGCCTCGAGTGTATCGTGCAAGAATTGACCATTTTCATGTGTGGAATGATGAAGAATTTTTGGCAAGAATTCGATTGTCAAAAGATTGTGTTCAAATGATAACAAATAGAATTCGAGCTCAAATAGCTAATGCAACAGAGAGGTAAAAAGTGTTTTATCTATACCTATACATATTCTGTACGTAATTAAATGCTTTGTGTTTATTGTTAATTTTCATACTTCAATATGTATTTTAAATGCAAAATTATAAAATATTTTATTTTTCTGACATGAAGTTACTTATTTTTACAGAAATATGGCAGTTACTCCAGAACATATGGTATTATTAACATTACGATTCTTTGCGACAGGAAGTTTTTTAATTGTTTGTGGAGAAATGATTGGTGTTCATTTTTCTACTGCTAGTAGAATTGTGCACAAAGTGTCTAGAGCCATAGCAAGTTTAAGGCCACATTACATAAAAATGCCAAGAACAGATGTAGAAAAAGCAAATGTGAGACGGGACTTTTATGATATTGCTCGGTTTCCTAGATGTATAGGTGCAATTCACGTTAAGATTCAGTGTCCAGGAGGTGAAAATTCGGAATTATTCAGAAATAGAAAAACGTTTTTTTCATTTAATGTGCAAACTATCTGCAGTGCTCTATTAATTATCCAAGATATAGTGGCAAGATGGTACGGATCAGCCCATGATTCACGAATATTTAATAATTCCCGCATTAGTGTAGATTTACGTAATGGAAATTTTGGCCAGGATGCACTAGTAGGAGATAGTGGATATGCTTCGAGCAGCTATATGTTCACTCCATTAAGAAATCCACAAACACCAGCAGAACAGTTGTATCAAGAATCCCAAATCAGGACTCGAAATCCAGTGGAACGTTGTTTTGGAGTATGGAAGCGACGATTTCCTATTTTAGCAACTGGTATCCGTGTAAAACTAGAGAGGGTAGAAGCAATTATCGTAGCTACTGCCATCTTACACAATATCGCACAACAACGACATGTTCCTGTGCCTGCAGTAAATGATGATATTGAAAATGAAATTAAT
Source organism: Dorcus parallelipipedus (assembly GCA_958336345.1). NCBI lineage: Eukaryota > Metazoa > Arthropoda > Insecta > Coleoptera > Lucanidae > Dorcus > Dorcus parallelipipedus. Next base: position 48,156,986 of record OY284479.1, read on the forward strand.
TTTCATGCAAATGTACATGCTCAACCTCTGCAGCAACAAAATGATATAGCAAGAAGACGTATTTTGAAAGACTTGTAAATAATAATCATTAATAAATAAATAGCTATTATTATATGTTTTATTTTGTAAATTTCAAATAAGCTGGCTAAAACTACAAACTAGCTATCATCTATAATCTAAATCTTCTTCCACTGCTACTGGAAGCTGCTCTTGCTTTAAGTGTATTGACAACTCGACATCTAGCATTTGTTTCTCATGTAATTCCTTCATGTATTGCAATTTCATGTTATGTTCTTCTAATACTATTTTTTTTTGCAACTGAACTAATTCTATTTTTTCTTGGGCAAGAAGGCACCACTTGTCATCACTACTATTGCCTGCAAATAATATATCATGAAGTCTCTACTAATATACAATGCGATCGAAAATGATTAAGCGTCCTTGAGAAAAATAAATACCCAAAGGTGAACAAAACTACCTTCCGCCCAGAGAATTTTCGCGTTTTTTAATACTCAAGGTCAGGTGACAATCAATCGTATGTTGTGCATGGTTTGTTTATTAATTAAGTTTTCTACGAGTTTTTTATATAGAAATTAGTACATAATTTTAAAGGATGCTCAATCGTTTTCGATTGCATTGTACTTTAATACACTGTCCACACACACTCTCCGAAATATACACTAAAAGTAGTGCACTTCTATTTTATAATGTACTCTGCTACTTCAGTTTCTTACATACTTAAGCATTTACAGTGTGCATACTCAATAATGCACAAAAGTATAATTAAACTTGAATATTCAGTAAACAAGTATCGCTACGCTAAGAGAGCAATTACGATTACGTTTGCTTTATCACATTGAGCACAATTATTGAATTATAAAAATCAAGCAAAATTTTACCTTTTTTCTTTGAAGTCCATAAAGGCTTTGATTTTGGTTGCTTCAATTTGTTTGGGGTGGTATTTGCCTCAGATATAGTAGATTCTAGTAATGGTACGTCTTCCACCGCAGCATCAATGTCAGCTATAACAAAATAAGACAGATGGTATTTATTTGTTATAAAATTATGGTACATGTATACAAATACCTGATTCAAGTGTTTCCTCCAACCGTTCTTCTACGACAATTGCAATTGTTTCATCTTCCGTAAGTTTTGAATCGGTATCATTATCAAAATCTGAGGGAAGTCCATCAACATGTTTTCCCAATAAATCTTTCACCAGTAAGTCAACAGTGTTGACTTCAGTTACAACTGGTGTACCTCCGCCAGTTTGGTAATACGATCTCTTCTCCGTTGCTAGTTTACTTTTTGTTGTTTTTTTAATATTTTCAAATTTACTTTTTAAGGTTTTCCAGTCCCTAAAACCACTTGTACACCCTGCTTGGGAATTAAATTCTTTCTCAATTTCCAACCAACTTTTCTTTTTATTTTGACTGGAAGAATGGTCTGTCCTTTTATTTCCCAAAATGTTATTGTGTTTCTTTACCAATGACAGTAATCTTTCAATTTCCCCTTCGTTAAAATTTTGGATAAGAAACTACATAATTAGTTACCACTTTGAACAACTAACACTGTTAGTATGACTCCCTCCTGTTTATTCTTTACCAGTAGATGAAAACGGTGAAGATTATTTATTAAATAATTTCTGGAGAATTCTTCAATTGAGATGTCAGTTGCGTCCCGATAATTAATTTGTATTCAAGACTTTTACCACTAAAATCAGTGTTCCCAACTAATTCATTCATTTTTCCCCTAACTGCATATTTAGTTACCTCTTTGGACAAGAAACTACAGATTTAGTTACCACTTTGGACAATAAAAATAATTTTTTTAAATTATTTCCTTGCCACAAATGTTTTTTTTTTACTTCGATTGTTTTAAATCTTTTCTCTTTCCTTGCGGTTCTAAGTTTTCGTTTTTTTTAATCTACTTCTGAATTTTAAAAAAACAGCAAAATTTTATTGAATCTTAAAAACGTCAAAATTTTATTGCGTTTTGAGTTTTAAAAAGCGTCAACATTTTATTGATTTTTAAAAAACGTCAAAACTTTATTGAATTTTAAAAAGCGTCAAAATTTTATTGAAATTCAAAAACCGCAAATTTTATTGAACCTACAAAAAAATCAAAATTTTATTGAATTTTAAAAAGTCAAAATTTTATTGAATTTTAGTCAAAATTTTATTGAATTTTAAAAAACGTCAGTTTTATTGATTTTTAAAAAACGTCAAAATTTTATTGAATCTTAAAAAAGTCAAAATTTTATTGAATTTTAAAAAATGTCAAAATTTTATTGAATTTTAACAAGCGTTAAAATTTTATTGAATTTTGAAAAACGTCAAAATTTTATTGAATCTTCAAAAACGTCAAAATTTTATTGAATTCTAGTTAAAATTTTATTGAATTTTAAAAAACAGCAAAATTTTATTGAATCTTAAAAGTCAAAATTTTATTGAATCTTAAAAAACGTCACAATTTTATGGAATCTTAAAAAACGTCAAAATTAAAGTATATATTAAATACATTAAAACTTAAATTTTAAAAATGTTCATATTTGATCAAATTTTAAATACGCCAAAATTCGATTGCATTTTAAATATGTACGTCAAAATTTTCATTAACTTTTAAATGTGTATATATAAGTTAATTGTCAAGATTTTATTGAATTTAAAAAAACGTCAAAATTTTATTGAATTTTAAAACCGCAAAATTTTATTGAATCTTAAAAACGTCAAAATTTTACTGTTTTGAATTTTAAAAAGCGTTAAAATATTATTGATTTTTAAAAGTCAAAATTTTATTGAATCTTAAAAACGTCAAAATTTTATTGAATTTTAAAAAACGCCAAAATTTTATTCAATCTTAAAAAACGTCAAAATATTATTGAATCATGTCAAAACACGACTAAATTATAAAAATGTCAAAATTTTATTTATACGACAAAATTTGAATAACTTTAAGCGATAAAAGTTAATTGTCAAAATTTTATGGAATTTTAAAATCAAAATTTATTGAAACTTATAAAAGGTCAAAATTTGACTGAATCTTAAATATGTCAAAATTTGACTACTTCTAGTATGTCAAAGCAATTTATAAAAATGTAAAAATTTCATTTATACGACAAAATTTGAATAACTAAACGTCAAAATTTTATTGAATTTTAAAAAACAGTAAAATTTTATTGAATCTTAAAAACGTCAAAATTTTATTGCGTTTTGAATTTTAAAAAGCGTCAACATTTTATTGATTTTTAAAAAAACGTCAAAATTTTATTGAATTTTAAAAAGCGTCAAAATTTTACTGAAATTCAAAAACCGCAAATTTTATTGAATCTACAAAAATATCAAAATTTTATTGAATTTTAAAGTCAAAATTTTATTGAATTTTAAAAAACGTCAATTTTTTTTTAATTTAAAAAAACGTCAAAATTTTATTGAATTTTAAAAAAACGTCAGTTTTATTGATTTTTAAAAAACGTCAAAATTTTATTGAATCTTAAAAAAAGTCAAAATTTTATTGAATTTTAAAAAACGTCAAAATTTTTTTGAATTTTAACAAGCGTCAAAATTTTATTGAATTTTAACAAGCGTCAAAATTTTATTGAATTTTGAAAAACGTCAAAATTTTATTGAATCTTCAAAAACGTCAAAATTTTATTGAATTTTTAAAAAAAAACGTCAGTTTTATTGATTTTTAAAAAACGTCAAAATTTTATTGAATCTTAAAAGTCAAAATTTTATTGAATTTTAAAAAACGTCAAAATTTTATTGAATTTTAACAAGCGTCAAAATTTTATTGAATTTTGAAAAACGTCAAAATTTTGTTGAATCTTCAAAAACGTCAAAATTTTATTGAATTTTAAAAAGCTACTGTGTTTATAATTAGAGTAGGCTTATTGATTTTGAATTAGATTGGCAACACTCACTGTTGACAGCTTAATTCGAGTTTGAATTGTCAAAGTGACGCTTGTTAATTGCTAAATGTTTAATTAAGCGAACACGCTGAACATTTGATATGGTTGTCACTAAAGTTGATTCATTTTTTTAAATTGAAACGATTGAGCACGAGAATGCTATAAGCGTCAAAATATTTACATAACCTCTAATCAACACAGCGTATAAAAATCGTATAAAAAAATCCCGCCGGCTTTAATTGTAAATTTAAATGATCGCTCGGTACTATGCTTTAATCTCAGTGTTGCCAAATCTACTTTCGGCTTGCAGGTACACAATAGTTTTCATTTTCTACGCGTTCACCCTGGTCCTGATGCTTCTGATTCGGCCGTGGGTGTGCGGTCGTTACTTACCGAGGCAAAGCAAGATGTCTGTGTACGCAGCGATGTACTTCATTCCGATACTTACGGTCCTGCACGCCCTCATCGGTGGCTTACTGTGTAAGCATCTCTCTCTCTCTCTCTCTCATGTAGGGCGTTTTCGATTCACCTCCACTAGCGTGCGCTCAGAAGGTCCGTTCTGCACTTTTCGCACCAACCGCTCCCGAGCGAGTGAGATGTATATAATATAACGTAAGTAGGAGTGAGAAAAAGTGTAGAAAATGCAGAACTAACCTCTCCATTACGTGGGGTGAATCGAAAACGCTATTTAGATTTATTAAAACCAGTTTGACTTGCTTGCAGATTATTCGTTTCCGTATTTGGTCGTGATCCTGTCGGTAATATCGTGCGCTGCGCACTTCGCCCAGAAAATGGACCAGTCGATGTCTTCGCTGATTATAACGACCGTGGTCGACCCGCGCAACATGATCATCCTGGTCGGTCACTGGAGCCTGCACGCGTACGGGATCATCTCCATAACTCAGCTCGCCAACCCGACGGTGAACGCGCTGCTCATTCTGTTGGTGCCCCTGCCCGCGCTCTTCTACATTTTCACCGCGAAATTCACGGACCCAAGTAAGTTTCACATGTGATCTGTGGACTGCGTGTCTGTGTCAATCGTTTAGGCAAATTTCCTTGCGTTTCTGGCGAGAAGAGGTGATGATTTGGGAACGACGAACAATAAAACTCTTTCTAGATTCTTCAGACGACCGTAAGGCAGTGCTTATATAACGTGCGATCAAATAAATTTCGCATCACGCCCGCCTAGATTAATAATAAAGGACTGGTCGACGAAACTGTCGTTGGCGTGGGTGGGGCTCCCTCTGCACGGTTTTGAAGTGAACTTCCGCCATAGATCCAGACGAGCGTCTACAGACAGGGTTGATCTCTCCAATCAAGGCGAAGTATTTGTTGTCCAATAAGAATTAAGCTAACATATTAAAAGAAACGCGCGAAATTCGAATTGTTATTGTATACCAAGGTTAGTATTTATGGTTGTATACCACATTAGTAATGTAACATTACGCGATTTAATTTAAAAACTCACGGTGACATCTATTAATGTCAAGATGAAAATGAAAACAAAAAATCCACGAAGAGAAGAGATATACCGCCACCTATGATTTGATATACATAGTAAATATCTTGGCGCCAAAATGAAACTGAAAATTAAAATCTATTTAAAAAAATTACGTCAACGTTGATATAAAAAAAAGTCAAAAGAAAATCAAAGCAAAAAATATATGACGTCATCCATGACTTCAAAATAAATACCTTGGCGCCATCTACTAATGTGTAAATGAAAATGGAAACCAGAAACTTACGAAAAAAAATTCAGTAAAAAAAAGTCGTAGCCCCCATCATCTATTGACGTCGAAATGAAAACAATAAAAAATGAAAAGAAAATTATGTTGCCATCTGAGATTAAAAATAAATAGTGGCGCCATCTGCATAACCTTCGGGCAACCGCTTATTGAGCGAGAAATTTAATGTTATGGGAATTAAGATTTGACATTTGCGCAATTTTTGACGTAAAATAAAACAAAAGACTATCGAGAAATAAAGAAAATTTATAAAATTATTATTGTTATGAAATTGAAAAAAAAGTTACGTATAAATAAAAAAATCTCATTGAATAAAATTAGAAACAAATAATAAAAATAAAGGAAATCTCATTAAATAAAATTGCAAAAAAATAAAAAAATTCTCCTTTCTATAAAATTACAAAAAATTATAAGAATTACAAAAAAACAAAAAAATTTAAAAAACTATAAAAGTCAAATTTTTTTTTATTAAATAAACAAAACTTTCTAAAATTAAGATTTGAAATTTGTGCAATTTTTCGCGTAAAATAAAAGACAATCGACGAATTTATAAAATTATAAAAAAATCTCATTGAATAAAATTAGAAAAAAATTACAAAAAAAAACTCGTTAAATAAAATTACAAAAATTAAAAAATTTTCATTGAATAAACAAAACTTGCTAAAATTTAGATTTGAAATTTGCGCAATTTTTGACGTAAAATAAAACAAAAGACGATCGAGAAATAAAGTAAATTTATAAAATTATTATTATTATAAAATTAAAAAAAATACATATAAATAAAAAAATCTCATTGAATAAAATTAGAAAAAAATAATAAAAATAAAGGAAATCTCATTAAATAAAATTACAAAAAAATAAAAATTAAAAAATTCTCCTTTCTATAAAATTACAAAAAATTATAAAAATTACAAAAAATCATAAAAATTTTAAAAATTTAAAAATTTTTTTTTTATTAAATAAACAAAGCTTTCTAACATTAAGATTTGACATTTGTGTAGTTTTTGACGTAAAATAAAACAAAAGACGATCGACAAATTTATAAAATTAAAAAAAAATAAATTATAAAAAAATCTCATTGAATAAAATTAGAAAAAAAAATGAAAATAAAAAGAAATCTCTTTTAATAAAATGAAATTCACAAAAAAATAAAAATTAACAAATTCTCATTAAATAAACAATACTTTCTCCTTTCTATTAAATTACAAAAAAATTATAAGAATTACAAAAAAATTTAAAAAATTATAAAAATCTAATTTTTTTTATTAAATAAACAAAACTCTAAAATTAAGATTTGAAATTTGTGCAATTTTTCGCGTAAAATAAAAGACAATCGACGAATTTATAAAATTATAAAAAAATCTCATTGAATAAAATTAGAAAAAAATTACAAAAAAAAACTCGTTAAATAAAATTACAAAAATTATAAAAATTTAAAAATTTTCATTGAATAAACAAAACTTGCTAAAATTTAGATTTGAAATTTGCACAATTTTTGACGTAAAATAAAACAAAAGACGATCGAGAAATAAAGTAAATTTATAAAATTATTATTATTATAAAATTTAAAAGAAATACATATAAATAAAAAAATCTCATTGAATAAAATTAGAAAAAAATAATAAAAATAAAGGAAATCTCATTAAATAAAATTACAAAAAAATAAAAATTAAAAAATTCTCCTTTCTATAAAATTACAAAAAATTATAAAAATTACAAAAAATCATACAAATTTAAAAAATTATAAAAAAAATTTTTTTATTAAATAAACAAAGCTTTCTAACATTAAGATTTGACATTTGTGTAGTTTTTGACGTAAAATAAAACAAAAGACGATCGACAAATTTATAAAATTAAAAAAAAATAAATTATAAAAAAATCTCATTGAATAAAATTAGAAAAAAAAATGAAAATAAAAAGAAATCTCTTTTAATAAAATGAAATTCACAAAAAAATAAAAATTAACAAATTCTCATTAAATAAACAATACTTTCTCCTTTCTATTAAATTACAAAAAAATTATAATTACAAAAAAATTTAAAAAATTATAAAAATCAATTTTTTTTTATTAAATAAACAAAACTTTCTAAAATTAAGATTTGAAATTTGTGCAAATTTTCGCGTAAAATAAAATTGTGCGAAATTCGAATTGTTATTATATACCAAGGTTAGTATTTATGGTTGTATACCACATTAGTAATGTAACATTACACATTACTTTCGAGAGTTCTTTTCAAATACCTACTTGGTCAAATTGCATAAGAAGATTATATATGGACAGAATATAATTTTTAATTACATTTTACTTTATTCCTAAATAAAACACTTGTCATATATAATATTATACAAAATATTTGTATTTTATGAAACTGTTTAATTACGATTTAAAGTATGATTCATAGGTACAATTGGCCCTTGAACATTTGCAATTATAACTTTCAAGTCATATGACTTCAGACATGAAAAAGCGAATCTACACAAATAAAAAAAATGGTGTTTCCATTGTTTGCTCCGTAAAATGATTCTATTAAGCTATTGTGCAACTCCATAATATTATTAGTAATATTAAGTATTAAGTTTTGTGTGCCTTATTTATACCTTACTTTTTATAAATCTCCACAAAAAGAAGTGGCTTGCAGAAGTTCTTATTTTAGCGGTGCACCTATACATTAAAATTTAACATATTTTCTAAAAAATGAAAATAAAATAGTAAACCAGTTACTGTAGTTTTAAACTCATTTTAAGTTAAGCTTGATACACGAAGTCTTAACTGACGTCTGCCATTTTCACTGAGATTCCTTCCTGCAAGACGTTCAGTGAGTCATTCAATGAATCTTCCAAGGTAATCTTAATATTCTGCATTTCCATTGTAGATGGTTTTTTAAGTCGGGCTGAAACTTTTCCTTTCTTCTTTGCTGGTAGAAATCTATGAAAGTAATAAATCTAAATAAATCAATCGTGTACATAATTATTGAGTCATACCTGAGCTGCACGTTAACTTTTTTATTTGCTGGACGAGATTGTTCGACTTCAGCAAATGAAGTGCTTGGTGCACATGAAATCAAATTTATAGCAGATGTTAGCTGATTATTAATTTTATGCAAAATATCCTGGTCCGTAATGCCTTGCCAATTGGTATTGGAAAGAACAGTCAAATTTTCTGTAATTTTTGACAAAATATTCACATTACTTTTCTTTATCGTGCATTTCATAATTCATTTTGCTTTCATGATTATTTACAATGACTTCGCTTGGAATTATATTTTTTTTTTGCTTCAATGCATACTTTATGTAAATGTTTGCACATATTGGCGTTAATAAAAAAATCCATACATGTGCAGGAATAGATATGAGAACATGACGTGCACACTGAACATCCAAGTTTGCAATTATGGTTTTCATCTGTTAGATTTTGTGATACATTGTATGTATTTATGCCAGACTGCACTGCCCAACCAGTTAAATTTGAGGTAATCACCATATCAAATGTCTTTGCAGCAGCCGTATGACTTCTGTTTATTTTAGCAATTCCGTTGTTAACTTTCCCTTTATCCATTTTTATCATTCGTTGAAACTGTTTGTCTCTAATAAACTTCAGTAGAACATGTATGGTTTTATCGAGACGTTTGCAAACTTTACCTATAAAATCAAATTACTAATTATACACTATTTATTGTTAGTACATAGCAAAGGCAACTTTAATTTCGAACTTTTTTCAGTGTTGAAACCTCATTATGACTTTAGGTTACGTAAATTTTACACTAAGAATTGGAAATGATTAAATTTCAAAACAAAAATCAATTTATTCTGTAAGTTTATAAGAAACAGTACTTACCATTTAACTAAATATATTTAAGTACTTTATGCATAGCCTCCAAGTACATATTAGTGTTAATGCTCGAACCTATTCGACAACATGCAGCCCACATTGTACAACGATTTTCGTAATATTTATGAAAATACTCTCCAAATTCTTGAAAGTCTGCATCATTTTGAAGAAGAATACAAATATTTATTGAAATTCTCAACATTTGTCTCTTGGCGTAAGAGACACAAAATTTTGTAAACCTAAAACAGCCAAATTCATTACATCTCGATTAAACTATTAAATATTTTGATACCTGTTCTTGCTTTGTTTTATTTTTTATTAAACTAATCTTGTTTCGCCAAGCCTTATCAACATGCCATGTACATAACAACTTTTTAGTCTCTCTTGTCTTCATAACAGAACTCCGTGCAGCAAAATATTGATCGGCATCATCCGACATAAAAATATTGGCTTTGATATGTCCAACCCTTTGCTTCACTGAATTAATAAAACATTTCAAAACTGTATAATCTTCTCTATTGGAAATTAGAAATGCTGCAGGAATCCTTCACCAAAATCATCCACGGTTAATACAGTAACCAGTTTAAAACCGTATGAGTTGCGTCCATGCAAATAATTCCATCGTTCCCAAACTTTATCAGCATTTGAGCTTGAGCTTCTGTCATGACACCCAATAAGAAATCTTCTTTTTTTAACAATTCTTGCTTTTTATATACAGTAATACAATTTCCAGTACTCTCAGAAACTTGCCTCGCCCATATATCAACACTTGTAGCATCATTTGAATGCTTTATAGCTTCACTATGCAAATTGTAACTTTGGGCTATATTATGAATACCTTTTGTTGTTTGTAGTCATGTGTATTCTCTGGAAATTAGTTTCAACACTGGTTCGAATTTTATCTAAGATTAGTGTGGCAGGTATACCTTAAATTTTAAACCATGAATTAACTTCTAAATTACTACCTTGCATTAGCTGTGTTGCTATTGAATTCTTAGCAGTTGCGGATAATAATGTATGTGACATTTTAATATTACGACCGTAATGAATTTTATAATAAATAACTTTCAAATTATCATCGGCAATCTGTTTTAAAACGATTGAAGATGTACATGTAGCATTGATTTTACAAGACCCCTGTGATTTCAGCGTTCGTTTTCTGACTTCAGAAGGAAGAACTCGCTTTCTTCCACTACGATTACAAAAGTAATAAATAGTATTTCGTTTAGCCCCATAGTGCTTCACCCGGGAAAACTTGGGTTCGAACCTCCTCCGCTTCTTTCCATTTATGAAATTCCATAAACCAAATGTTAAGTTTTATACTATCAAACCTTGCATATCAGTAAAGTGTAATTCTTCTACTTCTTGCTGAATTTGATGTGTACTCTTCTGTAAATTATTCCGTAAATCAGTTACCTTCAAACACGTATAATTACAATTTGGATGTAAGCATTGAACATTATAACTTACAACTGATGCCCTGTTTGTCTTTTAAAGTTACTTGAAGTTGATCTGAATTCTTTACCACACACATAACAAACTATTAGTTTATTTTTGTCGTCCATTGTAATTGTAAAAGAGCACTGATTGATGCAAAAAATAAAATTAAGAATAATTCAGTAATCACTGTCTATCTGAAATTTAACGACTTAACGCCCAAATACCCGAAATTACGCCGAAGTCAAAACGCTTAAACAAATGTCAGATTAAACGTGATCTTATTGGATGACAAATACTTCTCCTTCATTGGAGAGATCAACCCTGTCGGTAGACGCTCGTATAGATCCAGTGGTAAACCAACGTAACTAATTCGCGGGAAATTCGTACAGGCGACAAAATTTCGGGCTCGCCCAGTATATTACGAAATGAAATTGTAAATTAAATGCAAAAAAAAGTTTCCCAGTTTCGAATGAGTAGGCCATGTTTACGTATAAAATCAAGTTGCCTGGCAAAAGTGACAAATGACTTCTATCGAATGTGCATATAAACAACAAATAAATAAAAGAAAGCATCACCGTTAGCATTTTCCTTTGCGTTTATATTAATTAGAATTAACAGTATTCCGTGCTGTTTTCAAATATTGCACAATCGAGGTGGTACGCCCTGTATAACTTTATTTGTTCGTTACGGAACGTATTTCTTTGGTTATATCTTTCGATTTTCGCCCAAAACAATTTACTTGCAGAAAATAATTTTTAATTTTTAAAAGTTTTTAGTAGATACGAAAAGATTTTATGTACAGAGTGATTCGGATCTAATCTTGACAACTGAAACCGGATTACCGCAATCGTGATCCAATAAATTCGTTTTAATCCTACTCGGACCGAGGTCTGAACCGATTAGTTTGAAGGCAATCAGTTTTATGAGGCGAAGAATTTTTCTTAGTACACGGACCGAGGTTTGAACAGATTAGTTCGAATCCACGCAATTTCAAACCCCAATTAATGAAATGTACTCAGTACACGGACCGAGGTCGAAAAGAATTCAATTTACTGCTAGGTTAGTTTTGTAACTAGTCGAGTGGAGGAAATTAAAAAAGGCAAATGACGGTCAGCCGTTTAGAAGAGAATTTTCCGGGTTTTTTTTGGAAAAGAGCAAAAAATTACGAAAAAACACAGGCGATCGGTTTTACGGCGAATATCTCAAATAAAATTACAAAAAAATTAAAAGATACTCATTAAATAAACAATAATTTCTACTTTCTATAAAATTACAAAAATTTCTAAATTTGAGATTTCAACTTTAGGCAATTTTTGGCATAAAATGAAACAACAGACAATCGACGAATTTATTAAATTAAAAAATGTGTGCAATTTTTGACGTAAAATAAAACAAAAGACGATCGACACATTTACAAAATTAAAAACAAAATAATCTCATTGAATAAAATTAGAAAAAATAAAAATAAAAAAAATCTCATTTAATAAACAATACTTTCTATAAAATTACAAAAAATTTTAAAAATTACAAAAATCAAAAGTTTAAAAAATTATAAAAATTAAAATTTTTATTAAATAAAACTTTCTAAAATTAAGATATGATATTTGTGCAATTTTTGACGTAAAATAAAACAAAAGACGATCGACAAATTTACAAAATTAAAAATATTTAAAAAAATCTCTTTGAATAAAATTAGAAAAATAAAATTAAAAATAAAATCTCATTAAATAAATAATACTTTCTACTTTCTATAAAATTACAAAAAAATTTAAAAATTACAAAAATCAAAATTTAAAAAATTATAAAAATTAAAATTTTTATTAAATAAAACTCTAAAATTAAGATTTGATATTTGTGCAATTTTTGACGTAAAATAAAACAAAAGACGATCGACAAATTTACAAAATTAAAAACATTAAAAAAATCTCATTGAATAAAATTAGAAAAAATAAAATAAAAAAATCTCATTAAATAAAATTACAAAAAAATAAAAATGAAAAGATACTCATTAAATAAACAATAATTTCTACTTTCTATAAAATTACAAAAATTTCTAAATTTGACATTTCACTTTAGGCAATTTTTGGCATTAAATAAAACAATAGACAATCGACGAATTTATAAAATTAAAAAATGTGTGCAATTTTTGACGTAAAATAAAACAAAAGACGATCGACAAATTTACAAAATTAAAAACATAAAAAAATCTCATTGAATAAAATTAGAAAAAATAAAAATAAAAAAAATCTCATTAAATAAACAATACTTTCTACTTTCTATAAAATTACAAAAAATCATAAAAGTTTAAAAATTATAAAAATTAAAATTTTTATTAAATAAAACTTTGTAAAATTAAGATTTGATATTTGTGCACTTTTTGACGTAAAATAAAACAAAAGACGATCGACAAATTTACAAAATTAAAAACATAAAAAAATCTCATTGAATAAAATTAGAAAAAATAATCAAAAATAAAATCTCATTAAATAAAATTACAAAAAAATAAAAATGAAAAGATACTCATTAAATAAACAATAATTTCTACTTTCTATAAAATTACAAAAATTTCTAAATTTGACATTTCACTTTAGGCAATTTTTGGCATCAAATAAAACAATAGACAATCGACGAATTTATAAAATTAAAAAATGTGTGCAATTTTTGACGTAAAATAAAACAAAAGACGATCGACAAATTTACAAAATTAAAAACATAAAAAAATCTCATTGAATAAAATTAGAAAAAATAAAAATAAAAAAAATCTCATTAAATAAACAATACTTTCTACTTTCTATAAAATTACAAAAAATCATAAAAGTTTAAAAATTATAAAAATTAAAATTTTTATTAAATAAAACTTTGTAAAATTAAGATTTGATATTTGTGCACTTTTTGACGTAAAATAAAACAAAAGACGATCGACAAATTTACAAAATTAAAAACATAAAAAAATCTCATTGAATAAAATTAGAAAAAATAATCAAAAATAAAATCTCATTAAATAAAATTACAAAAAAATAAAAATGAAAAGATACTCATTAAATAAACAATAATTTCTACTTTCTATAAAATTACAAAAATTTCTAAATTTGACATTTCACTTTAGGCAATTTTTGGCATCAAATAAAACAATAGACAATCGACGAATTTATAAAATTAAAAAATGTGTGCAATTTTTGACGTAAAATAAAACAAAAGACGATCGACAAATTTACAAAATTAAAAACATAAAAAAATCTCATTGAATAAAATTAGAAAAAATAAAAATAAAAAAAATCTCATTAAATAAACAATACTTTCTACTTTCTATAAAATTACAAAAAATCATAAAAGTTTAAAAATTATAAAAATTAAAATTTTTATTAAATAAAACTTTGTAAAATTAAGATTTGATATTTGTGCACTTTTTGACGTAAAATAAAACAAAAGACGATCGACAAATTTACAAAATTAAAAACATAAAAAAATCTCATTGAATAAAATTAGAAAAAATAATCAAAAATAAAATCTCATTAAATAAACAATACTTTCTACTTTCTATAAAATTACAAAAAATTTTAAAAATTACAAAAAATCATAAAAGCTTAAAAAATTATAAAAATTAAAATTTTTATTAAATAAAACTTTCTAAAACTAAGATTTGATATTTGTGCAATTTTTGACGTAAAATAAAACAAAAGACGATCGACAAATTTACAAAATTAAAAATATAAAAAGTCTCATTGAATAAAATTAGAAAAAAAATCTCATTAAATAAAATTAGAAAAAAAAATAAAAAAAATCTCATTAAATAAAATTACAAAAAAATAAACATTAAAAAATTCTCATTAAATAAACAATAGTTTCTACTTTCTATAAAATTACAAAAATTTCTAAATTTGAGATTTCAACTTTAGGCAATTTTTGGCATAAAATAAAACAAAAGACGACCTAGAAGTAAAGAAAATTGATAAAATTACAAAAAAATAAAAATAAAAAAAAAGTCGAGTTCAAAATCGATAGATCTACCGAATTGTCGGTAGAGTTGGCAGCACTGATCGACAATGTGGATTTGGCTGTTAGTTACTTACTTTAGTTTTTGTCGGCTTCCAGCTTTAGTGACTTATTTATTGCCAATAGTAAACATGAAACATCACTAACAAGTCGTCAATCAAAAATTAAAAAAAAAAAAACATTTTCTTCCTTGAAAATACCCATTTTTACCCACGTATTTTTTTACCCGCAGGGTTGCTTAAATTACCCGCAATTTGGGTAATTGCCCGTACATTGGCAATCCTGGAACTTCCAACAGAAACCATAAAATTTTGACACTGACAGGTTCAGGTATTATAGAAAAAAAAAATTAAAAAACAGGGTATAGCATGGCGGTAAATTCAAATCTTCAGTCATTCCAAATCACACTTTATAAAAAAAAAAGTAACGCACATTAAATTATAAAAAAATTATATTTCCAATTTTTTTAATTGCCATTTCTAAACGTTAAATAACAATAAATGTTTTACAAAAAGAAAACGACATTGAATTAGATGGAACGCTTGAACTTAACTGAAAGGAAACGTTCTACAAAAATGATATTCTTGAATCAAGACTATTTCTTTTTAATTAAAATTATTAACTTATCAACTCATCGATATAAGTGGAGATGATTTTTGTTTGTTTCTTCTTCAACAGATTCCTGAAAAGACTTTTGATAAAATTGCCAATCAAATAGTAGCACCTGTACGTTACTGAAACGAAACAAATCGAAGGGAACGATCGTTTTCTTAAATACTAATCTAAATTTAATTTAATTAGGAATACTTGTGTGCAGTACTGAAATAAAAAAAAAATCTGTCTAAAAAATAGTTTCTTAATTACCCCTCTTATTGACTCGACTTGACAGGGTTGCCAGATGCCGCGATTTATCACAAATTGGGCTACTCGTATTCTTAATTTGCGATGGGCGACAACTTTGGGTTACTTTGACAAATCTCGATAAATAACCAACTTAACATAACACTATAAATAAATAAATCTTCACCGTTTTTATCCTTTGGTAAGGAGTAAACAGGAGGGAGTCATACTAACAGTGTTTATTGTCCAAAGTGGTAACTAATTATGCAGTTTCGTGTCCAAAGTGGTAACTGAGTCCGTAGTTTCTTGTCCAAAGTGGTAACTGAGTCTGTAGTTTCTTGTCCAAAGTGGTAAGTAAATATATAGTTAGAGCCAAAATGAATTAAATAGTTGGGAGCACTGATTTTAGTAGTAAAAGTCTTGAATAAAACCGAAGACCAAGAACAAAAGGAAAAACAAAAGATTGTTGATTATTTCTCGAACAATAACAAAGCTTCTCCGTTTCTACGCTCTCATAAAAAAAACAAAAGAAATAAAAAGTTAAGTAAATAAAAAAAACGAAAAAAAAACTGAGAACCGCAAAGACAAAAGATTTAAAATAATCGAAATTTAAAAAAAAAACATTTGTGATAAGCTTGGAAATAATTTTAAAAATTTATTTTTATTGTCCAAAGTGGTAACTGAATCTGTAGTTTCTTGTCCAAAGTGGTAACTGAGTCTGCAGTTTCTTGCCCAAAGTGGTAACTGAGTTTGTGGTTTCTTGTCCAAAATGGTAACTGGGTCTGTAGTTTCTTGTTCAAAGTGATAACTGAGTCTGTAGTTTCTTGTCCAAAGTGGTAACTGAGTATGTAGTTTCTTGTCCAAAGTGGTAACTACATATGTACCATATGTAGTTAGAAGAAAAATAAATGAATTAGTTGAGAACACTGATTTTAGTGGTAAAAGTCTTGAATACAAATTAATTATTGGAACGCCGTTTCGCCGTTTTTATCTACTGGTAACGAATAAACAGGAGGGAGTCATACTAATAGTGTTTATTGTCCAAAGTGGTAACTAATTATGCAGTTTCTTGTCCAAAGTGGTAACTGAGTCTGTAGTTTCTTGTCCAAACTGGTAACTGAGTCTGTAGTTTCTTGTTCAAAGTGATGGCTGAGTCTGTAGTTTCTTGTCCGAAGTGGTAACTTGATTTGTAGTTTCTTGTCCAAAGTGGTAAGTAAATATATAGTTAGAGCCAAAATGGCCACGTTCATCAGAACAATCGCTCAAGCAGCATTCATCTGCGATTGGTAGATTTTTTGAATTTTTCTGAAATAAGCCAATCACAGACGAATGCTGCGTGAGCGCTTGGTTCTGGCGAACGCGCCCTATGAATGAAATAGTTGGGAGCACTGATTTTAGTGGTGAAAGTCTTGAATAAAACCGAAGACCAGGAACAAAAGGAAAAAGAAAAGATTTTTGATTATTTCGCGAACAATAACAAAGCTTATCCGTTTCTACGCTCTCATAAAAACAAAAGACGATGATTAATTTTGCCGGGCAGTCAGAAACGTAATCAATTTTCTCTTAGAAAATTTAAATTTAAAAAAAAAATCGAAGCACTGTCAAGCAAAAGGAAAAATAAAACTGTTTTCAACTATTTCAATAGAAAATGAAGTAAATAGAAAAAACGAAAAACTGAGAACCGCAAAGAAAGACAAAAGATTTAAAATAATTGAAATTAAAAAAAAACATTTGTGGTAAGTTTGGAAGTAGTTTAAAAAAATTATTTTTATTATCCAAAGTGGTAACTGAATCTGTAGTTTCTTGTCCAAAGTGGTAACTAATTATGCAGTTTCTTGTCCAAACTGGTAACTGAGTCTGTAGTTTCTTGTCCAAACTGGTAACTGAGTCTGTAGTTTCTTGTTCAAAGTGATGGCTGAGTCTGTAGTTTCTTGTCCGAAGTGGTAACTTGATTTGTAGTTTCTTGTCCAAAGTGGTAAGTAAATATATAGTTAGAGCCAAAATGGCCACGTTCATCAGAACAATCGCTCAAGCAGCATTCATCTGCGATTGGTAGATTTTTTGAATTTTTCTGAAATAAGCCAATCACAGACGAATGCTGCGTGAGCGCTTGGTTCTGGCGAACGCGCCCTATGAATGAAATAGTTGGGAGCACTGATTTTAGTGGTAAAAGTCTTGAATAAAACCGAAGACCAAGAACAAAAGGAAAAAAAAACAAAAGACGATGATTAATTTTGCCGGGCAGTCAGAAACGTAATCAATTTTCTTTTAGAAAATTTAAATTTAAAAAAAAAGTGACGAACTGTCAAGCAAGAGGAAAAATAAAACTATGATTATTTGGCGAACGAAATTGAAATGATTTTAATTAATTTTTAATTTTTTCCACGATCTACTATTTCAATAAAAAATGAAGTAGATAAAAAAAAACCGAAAAACTGAGAACCGCAAGGAAAGACAAAAGATTTAAAATAATCGAAATTAAGAAAAAAAAAACGTTTGTGGTAAATAATTTAAAAAATTTATTTTTATTGTCCAAAGTGGTAACTGAATCTGTAGTTTCTTGTCCAAAGTGGTAACTACATATGCAGTTAGAAGAAAAATGAAAGAATTAGTTGGGAACATTTTAGTGGTAAGTCTTCAATACAAATTAATTATTGGAACGCCGTTTTTATCTACTGGTAACGAATAAACAGGAGGGAGTGTTTGTTGTTCAAAGTGGTAACTAATCATGTAGTTTCTTGTCCAAAGTGGTAACTTGATCTGTAGTTTTTGTCCGAAGTGGTAACTAAATATGTAGTTCGAGCCAAAAAGAACGAAGTAGTTGGGAGCACTGATTCTAGCGATAAAAGCCTTGAATGAAACCGAATTTTAAAAATTTGAGTTTTTGGATTTTGAACAATTCTGGGGTTACTTGCGATTTCTGCTCAGTTTTAGTGCGACTTCTAACATCTGGCAACCCTGCGACTTGACTTGACTTGACTTAATATAAATGTAATTTCGTCGTGATTAAGACTCGAACGGTCTGATCGAAAGCAGCGCACACCGCCAAGCCGATTTTATCCCTGCACCAATCGATGCTGGTGATTGGTTGACCCGACAGTGTGCTATTCTGCAACAACGACAGATCCCCAATCACCCCGACGGGTATTCCATCTCCATCCTTATCCACTCGCTTCTCCGGATAATTACTGCGAAACCCAAACGCAGTATCAAATTTAGAAGAAGAAGAAAAGGTTATTTCAACTTACTACTTCCACAAGTAAAGAGTGCCTGTGCCCCCGGTCGTCATAAAAATCTCTCGGTTCTGGGGCAGATGCTTCACCTGCCATACCGTCGAACTGTGGGCCTTCTCGACCAGGTGGGCGAAGCCCTTCGTCGGGTGTTGGGTGCGCACGTCGAAGCAATAAATTTTCGCTTCGAGACTGGTCGCCACCAGTTTATTCATTGGAATGTCCTTACGGTCGAATTGCAAAGACACAACCTACCACCACCGAACATAAAAAGTTTCGAATTAAACTCGAGAGACTCGAGGCTCACCCCGTTCTTAATGCACTTGGACCAACGGACTTTCATCGTCTTCAAATCGTACAACTTCACGTCGCCGTTATCATAACCGGCCGCGACGATCCGCTCTTCCGAGTTGTAAGAATTGCCGAAAGCCACGGACCAACAGTCGCGCGCGCTCGTCCCTTCACTCGGGCAGAATTTAGCTACGGGGTCGTCCTTTTGCCTCACGTCCCAGACCATCACGGTGCCATCTTTGGAGCCGGTGACGATTTCGGGGGCACCACGACCCACCGTCATCCCTGCCACGCCGTCTATACTGTTAATCAGGCTGGTGTGCCTCGCGCTCTTGTACACGGGCAACAAAGAACTCTCCAAGTCCCTGAAATCAAGCGGCGAATCGAACCGGAAGCTCTCGCAAGCGAAATTTGGGTGCGTACCACACTTGCATCCTTCCGGTGTAATCACCGGTCGCCAGATGCCGGCTGTTTAAGCTGGAGGCGTCGAACGTGCCGCACTTGAAGTGATCCCTCTTGCTGAACTCCGACACCTTTTCGATCCCCTCGTTGTTTAAAGCGTAGACCTCGATGACACCCGTGCCGTTTGGGTTTCCCCCTATTGCGACGAATTTGGCCGACGATGGGATCCATTTGACGTCGTTCACCGTGTAGTTTAGGTTCTTCTCCAGGTGGCATATGATCTGGGGTTTTTGTAACGCTTCCATAGCCACTTTTTGGGGGATTGATGAGGATTGTAAACGTCTCCATGGCAACAATCTAGGAGGGATGAAGTTAAACTTGGTTTTCTCTCTTCTAATTAATTCTAACTAATGAATAGATGAATTTTAATTTTAATTGGTTTTAATTTGTTGGCCGAGCACTAGAATTCGGATTAAAAATGTGTTAAGTGAGGTTATAATCAGTTGAACTGTCTTCGGTTCTTTAATTCAGCGGTCGATTAATCGATGCCATCAAATTATTTCGAAACTCAGTTCCAATAATTAAAAATTATTTTGTGTTAAACGGTGAATTTGTAACGCAAAGAAATACTGTTCTTATACAGTGGGGAAAAGCTTCTTCTTGATGGCACCGGTGGATTCATCGTTGAGAATATAAACAAACGGAACGCAAAAACGGTTAATTAAAAAAAAATGATTTAATGGTAAGCATGAAAATAGTCTTTGCTTAAATTGGTTTTATCTCCTTTAAATAAAATGAAAAATAAAATAATGAAATAAAGACAGAACATGAAACAAAAACGAAAATGAAAAAAAAAAAACAAACAAAAATTAAATTGTACAAACAAAAGACTAACGCAGTGAATAAATGACAGTTTATAAAAAAGAAAGAAAATTCTTTAGATTGATTTCTTTTCTTTAAATAAAATAAAAAATAATTGCATAAAAACAGTACGCGAAACAAGAACAAAAAAGAAACAGAAACAGAACACGAAACAAAGACGAAAATGAGATGAAAACAAAAGACGGTCGCGGTAAATAAATGACGATTTATTCCAAAAGTTCGCGTTTAATCAGAAGCATAAAAATCGTTTTCGCTTAAACTGGGTCTTTTCTTTTAATAAAAGAAAAAATGACGAAATAAAAACAGAATAAGGAACAAAAATTAAAGTGAAATGAAAACGGAACAAGAGATAAAAACAAAGGAATACGAAATTTAAAAAAACGCAATTTTTCTTCATGTGTTTAGGCAAAAAATTTGAACTTATTCTAATGGCCATGGCTATACATCAACAACTAAAAGGAATATTGTTTGTTAAGCAAGTGATCATGTGATGCATCTAAATATTTTAAAAAGAAATCGAAATAAGCAAAACTAGTCCAAACTTTACGCCAATCGCCAAACCGATTTTTCCTGGGCCAAATGTCATAAGTATAAAAATAGCCCAAACAGCGAAATTTCGCCCAATCTGGCAACGCTGCGCGGAACAAGCACAGAACGCTCTGCTGAATTCTAGCGCCATCTAGAGAGCGCCTGGAAAGTTCTCGAATCATCGGACAACTCATAGATGGCGCCACTATCACAAAAAAATAGATTTATCGACGACCCGGAAGTAACAACATTTTTCTAATTTCCCATTTACTTCCTGCGCCTTCTACTAATTAATACTAATTTATTTTTTGCTGCCCGACAACAAAAACGGAAATGTGTAGATGCATTACGATTGCACTAAACACTGAAAATGCAAGCAGAAAATCGAAACGTTTTGATCAAAATACGTTTATTTACTTCAGCTCCAGAATTTATCAATTACATATTTTGCTAATAAAGTGAATACAAAAAGGATTGCCTTCAAGACATTCGCCCCGCGCCATCTCATCAGCATTTAAAATAATTTTTTTTTTGTTGTCAACAGATGGCGTTGCTATTTGCGGAGTCTTTCGTGGTTTGATCGATAATTCTTTCCTATTGGCCACGAGATCCAACAAGTCAGTAGGTATTGGTTAAAAATTGAATTATTTGTCAAACACCTTTCGTTTCGTCAAGAGATGTCACTGCCGAAAAAAAATCTGTACAATTAAATTCCTTCATTTTCCAACTAAACGTTAACATCTGATTGATCCATTGGTCCATCCTAAACGTTTTCTTTGTCGATTGTCGAATTTCATAATAAATTCTTTTAGTTGACAATAGATGGCGTCACTACTATTACTTTATGTTGTCGGTAGATGGCGCTACCGCTACTACTACTTTATGTTGTCAATAGATGGCGTTACTACTTACAGGACCCTACGATTCGTCGAATTAATTACAGAGCTTCAGAATTTATTCAATTACATGTTTTGCTAATAAGGTGAATACATAGAGAATTGCCTTCAAAACGTTCGCCCCGCGCCATCACATCAGCATTTAAAATAATTTTTTGTTGTTGTCAACAGATGGCGTTGCTATTTGCGGATTCTTTCGTGGTTTGATCGATAATTCTTTCCTATTGGGTACGAGAACCAGCAAGTCGGTATTCATTAAAAATTGAATTATTTTTCAAGCACCTTTCGTTTTGTCAACAGATGTCACTGCCGAAAAATCTGTACAATTAAATTTCCTCATTTTCTAACGAAAACGTTAACGATTTTTCTCTCCTTTGAAAATTTATTTTCAGTATCATTGAGGGACTTAAGGACCAGTTTTTCAGCCGTAAAGCCTGCTTTACATTGACAATTTATTCATGGAGTCGCGTCATGAAAATGTTGGACAAGGGCAATGAGTGCAATGCACCAAATTTGACGTCAAATAAATTCATGACTTTCTTCAACTTTTGCGCGGTCACATGCTTTGAGCGCTCGTAAGCAGTGCTCAAACCATTCCTTTTGGCTTTACAAACGCTCACAAAGTGTTAGATGACGAAGCAGCAACGTCAATGCCTGCGTTCAACCTGGCAGAAAGCTACATAGCGCTTCGCATTCGCCACGTCGCGTAACGACACATATGTGTCCAAGCCACATAGATTATAGATTACTATTATTATGTATAGATTACTATTATTATATAGATATTCAACTCTACCTTATCGGCGAGACTGATGTTTCGCTTACTACACTCGCAGTGGCGCTGTTATCAAATTGGCGGTAAATTTGAATGCATGATGAAATTATGTACATTAATTTTTTTCTCTTGGTTTTCTTTTATCGATTATGTTTCACAATTTGTGAAATGACTATTCTCTTTGATATACGAAATTGATGTTTGTCAAATTGAAAACATATTTAACAAATCGTGAAACTTATTTGAAAAAAGAGGAAAACCAAAACGCGAAAACACTGTACATCGACTTTGGAAATTTATTATTAAGCAACAAAGCTATGGGTACAAATAAAAAACCATTTTTTTTCATTTTGAAATCAATTTATTGAGCATTCCCAAAAGTATATTATATAGGACAAACTGGGAGGATATTTGGGAAACGAATATCAGAATATAGTAAACAACAATAAAATTGTCTTCAAGTTAATTGCTAAATCTATTCCATTGCGAAAATTATTTTGAATATCTTTAGGCATTACCTGTTCATCCAGATACGGAAAACGATGCACTTTAATTTGTTTACTTTTTACAATTTGGTACACAACACGTAAACACCATGTTTTAAACTACCTTTTCAACTAGCTACAACTTAACAAAATATTACGGTTGTAAAATGTCCGGACATTAAATCTTTTGGACAGGACACGAATTTAAATGTCAGACACTGTCCTGACACTTATGACATTTAAAAATTTCATAATAAAAATCAAATTCGATTTTTTTTAATGCAAACAAAGAACTTTTTCAAAAATATGCCGCTCCTATATTGTACTTTTAGCAAACAGAATGAAAATTCGAAAAACAAATACATATTATACAAATATTATTGCACACAAATTGTAACTACCATTTGCCAGCACCTTGTCACATTTGACAATGTAAATGGTATCATAAGAAAGCACACGTCAAACTTTCGTGTTACGAATTTGTGCTGGCACGAAATTGAATGTAAATGTAGCTTTAGCGGGAAAAGGTAAACAAAGTTAAAACATTTTTAGCGGATTCACATGTCACGGACAGTATCCATGACACCAGGGTTGCCACAATCGTTACAATTGTAACGATTTCATTACAATTTAGTCGCTGTCGTTACGTCGTTACTACATTGTTTAAAACATGCAAATTTCATTACTAAATTAATGATACATTTAGCGAGAAATCGCTTATTCATATTATATCACAGTTTTGTTTTGGTAAAATTTGAAACATTCAAATTGGCCATCATGAAATTACTATTTACCAATGGTAAGGGATAGATGCACAGTGCCTTATGTTTTCTGCATACTCGATTGATATCAGCATGTGAGTGAAATAGCGAATATCTGTGAGTAATTTTAGCTCATGTATGCGACAAGGATGCCACTCAAAGCCTAGATCACGTGACATAGAATGAACAATGTTTCTTAAACGGTTGTATATACCATCTCACTCTTAAGTTAATATTCCTCTTGCTACTCGATAAATCTGTGCTATTTACTTATGACAGATTGGCCTAATCGGTTTTGTGGTTTGGCGTTTAGACTCTGCAATAGATAATAAGTAAGTACCGGGTGGACTATTTTTGATGGTTTTACAGGGTTTCTCGGTTATTTATAGGAGTAAAAAAAAACAGTTTTCTCGACCCAGTGCTACCTTTTCGAGAAAAACTCAGTGGTCAGTGGTGAAGACAAAAGTTAGCTACCTGGCTTCGTTCGGGAAATATCGGCCGAAAACGAATTTTCACGAAAAATTATTTTTCACACTATTTCAGCTGATATTTCCCGAACGAATCGAGATAGCTAACTTTTGTCTTCATCATTGAGTTTTTCTCGAAAAAGTAGCATTGGGTCGCGAAAACGGTTTTTTTATTCCTATAAATAACCGAGAAACCCTGTAAAACCATCAAGAATGGTCCACTCCAGATTTTTCTGTAGATGAATCGATGGATGGAACACGGTATGCGCACTTGATAGGGAATAACTGTCACTGACTTTAATTAAGGTAGAAAATCTCTTTAGATGGTGCTGCAATACAGAGTCAATTAGATAATCCTGTCTGCCGGTAACATAGGATAGCTCTTTTATCATACTTGATAAATGGCTATAACTTCATGATTGTATCCGGTTGTCACGTGCATCCCCTACGCTTACGATTTTAGTGTTAGTTGTGTTCAAATATAAAAATTGTGTGAGTTCATTGTGTAGAAACTTTTTAAAATACATTTCAGTGATTAATTTGTGACTTTACTAGTGTTAGTTGTGTTATAAACTTGTGCGAGTTCTTTGTGTAGAAACTTCTTAGAATAAGTACATTTTAGTGATTAATTTGTGACTTAACGAAATACTTTTCAGGTGAGTTACATTATTACTTATATTGTGGCATGAATTCTGATTAGGTAGTTTCAGGTTGAAGTTACAACTTATATGTAATATGGGTAAATTTCGAATTTGTGCAGTGTCTGGGTGCCGGGATAGGGATGCACCAAGACATCAATTTCCGAATCCGGAGAAAGATGCATCCCGTTTTCAACAATGGATTTCCGCATGTGCGAATCAAAAATTGGCAAATTTGAATCCGAAACTTGTTTTTAAATCACATCGAGTGTGTCACCAACACTTTACCATTGAAGATAGAACAAGTAATTTGTATATAAAAAAAACATCGGTGCCATCATTATTATTACCTGTGAAAGGTAAACAAAAAGATACATAAAAAATTTATTTGCATTATGCTAACATTTCTTTCTTATGAATAGATGTTGCAATAGAATTTGTTCCGTCAACTCTTCTTGTAGAGGGTGATATATTGACATGCCAAAAACCTGATGTTCCCAATACATCTGCACAGTCTGCAACTAGAAGTAAGTATTAAATTTATGTCATTTTTAGTTTTTCTGTCTATCAGAGCAGGTTAATAATGAAATAATAATATGAATAGATGATGTACCACAAGATATATCGCCAACTGTTTCAGAATGTAAAATTTTCTCTGCACCTACAACATCTGCTTCTAAAGGTCAGTATGAAAGAATTAAGTATTGAAAATAAATTATCTTAGGATTCGCTAATGTGTACTCCAATTTATAGAATTTGTTAACCATATCCTCTGGCAACATCAACACAAATATTTTAAAATTAAGTTTTAATTGAAGGAGTGTTTATTTCTTGTATAAGCTATACTACATTATGTTGAAGTGAAATAATCGTCTCAGTGGCTATGATCTCCCTTGTACGAACCTGTCCAAATTTCTTGGAAGGTTGAATTATTTTTTATGATAACCGACCCTCTTGTGGCGTGTGCCGATTGCAAAAGTAGTTAACTAGTCCAAGGCCATAAAAACCAATTTAGAAATGGATTACTATATGAAATGCGAAAAAACACTTTTACATTTTCTATTATAATTTTTTTATTGCAATGTTTAATTGTCACTTATATTTTAGATAATGTGTCTTTATTAAAGTTGGTGAATGTGAGACGACAATCAGAGCTTTCTCCAAAAGCCCAGCGGCTATATAAGACAGCAAGACAATTAAAAAATAGATTGGCAGTTTATCGTGGCATAACAAGTACATTAAAAAGTAGACTGAAAGCTGCAGCGAATCATTTTGTAACATGCAACAATGGACTACGATCAGAAGCAATAAACTTTTGTTTAAGTCAATTACAACGCAGATATACCAAGGCTAAAGGCCGCCGCTTTACCCTGGATGAAAAGTTGTCATTATAGGTATAGGTTTCTATCAAAATTATTTTGTCTACCATCCAGAAGAACACTACTAAGATTGCTAAGTAGTATACCGGTGCATGAGGGAGTAAATGACTTCCTAATGGAAAATTTAAAGAAATCTGTCATTAATTTGAAAAACAGAGATAAGTTGTGCACTTTGATTTTTGATGAAATAGCACTAAAGCCATCTGTGACGTTTGATAAGCACAATGACGAGATAATAGGAACTGCAAATGGGTTAATTTTTGACCATGCCCTTGTATTCATGGTACGTGGTGTTTGCAAGAAATGGAAGCAAACAGTTTGCTACGTTTTCTGTAAAGGTAGCACAACAGCTATTGAAATTAAAAGGCTTTTAGTTTCCCTCATCAGAGAGTTGCAAGTGGCAGGTTTGGAAGTAGTAGCTACTGTTTGTGACCAGGGCGCAACCAATGTATCAGCCATTGAAAATATGGTCCAGGAAGCTCGAGGTTATTTCTTAAAAAACAATAAAGAACCGAAAAGACGCTTGATCATTGATGACGTTGAGGTTATTCCTCTTTATGATGTCCCACATCTAATAAAAGGAATAAGAAACAATTTATTGGAAAAGGATTTAATCTGGGAACATGATGGGGAAAAAATACGTGCAACATGGAAAGATATTGAAACTGCATATTATCTTGACACAGCCAGTGGAGATATCCGAGTGCTTCCAAAAATAAATGACTTTCATGTTAATAAATTAAAAATCAAGAAAATGAAAGTTTCTTGTGCTACCCAAGTATTAAGCCATTCAATGGCTGCAGCTATTTCTATCATGGCTAGGAACAGTAAGTTTTTTGCTTGTTTTTAAAATTATTGTTGCTTATTAAATCTGTACTCAGTTTCTGCTGTGTTTTGCTTTTTCTATTTTTATCTTGTACAAAGCGAAACTGTTGTCTAATTATTATGAATATGCAGTGCATTATTTAATTGAAATACATAGTATAATTTAGTGTTGTAATGTTAATACTGATTTTCAGGTGAACGAGATACAACAGGGAGCATTATGATGCCAAACAGAGCACAAGAAACAGCAAAAATATTAAAATTTTTGGCGTCTTATTTGACAGTGTTAATGGTGGAACTTACAGAGGTTCTCCTTTAAAACCATTAAAAAGAGCAGTATCGGCGTCCTCAACTCATGACGATTTTTGGAAGAAAACCATATCAGAGCTGAAACATATGTACTTCCAAAAAGAAGGAACCACAGTTGTATGTCGACCACCATCACTGAAAAATTGGATATCCACATTGGAGGGATTTTTGGACTTACAAGAAATTCTTATAAGTAAGAAAAATTTAAAAAATTTCTTGCCTAGATCCTTCAATCAGAATCCTTTAGAAAATTTTTTTGGTCAAATTAGGCAACACAGGTATTTTATCCCAAGCGGCATCTTTTCTTATTTTTAACTTACTTATTTTTTTCAGAATAAGAAATACCAATCCAACATGTATTCAATTTAAGGACAGTTATAAGAGCCTCTTGATTAGAAATGTAACTAGTACGCACTCAGTCTCTTCAAACTGTGAAGAAACTGATGATTCTGCCCTAATGGAACTAAAGGAATTATTACGCAAACCTTTTGTGAAACAAACTGTTAGCAGTTCCTTTGAAATTAGTTCTATTGATAGAAATATTTTGCACAATAAGGACATCAATTTAGAACGTAAGTTAAACAAAATTGCAATGGGATATATATCAGGATTTATTGCAAAAAAAGTTTTGTGTAAATTCAAATGTGAAATGTGCAGACTTCATATTGTAGACAATAATTTAACAGATGACAGTTTCCATGAGCTGATTCGACAAAAAGAGTATGGCAATGAAAGGTCTTTAATGTACTGTAATGATGTATTTATCAAAAGTATTACTAAAGTTTATAACTTATCGAAAATGATTTTAGCCAATTATAACGTCACAGTTAATGTCAAGAAATGTATATTTCATTATGTGAAAAAATATGTTGAACTTACGTTTTTCTGTGTACATAAAGATGAAATTATTAATTATGTTATAAGTTTTGTAATAGATTTATGTATTTTCACATTCTGCAACGGCATAAACAATATTATATTAGGTAAGGACTCTAGAATAAATTCAAACTCTTGCAAATTATATAAGGAAGCTTCTGCAATTTGTACAAAGCGAAGCACATATAGAAAATAAGTGTTTAAAATTCAGTTTAATTGTTATTAAATTCTATTATACATGCATAAAATCATGAGGACATTATGGTAACAGAAATGGAAAAACTAGATAATTCATATGTTTAATATGAAATAATGGTTGCTATTGATTACTTTAAATGTAATGTAATATTTACTATATGTTTTTATCTCTTTTTTATGTTTATATTTTATTTATTACTTTCATTATGTTTTGTACTTTTTATAAGTGGTTTATTGTTAGAATTGTAATTATTTATAATAATAACAATCTGTTCTGCGAAACATAAGTAATTATACAATTTTCTCGATAAAAATATGTTTTGTTTTTCATTATTATATTATTTTCCTTCTTGAATTCTTATCAAACTTTGAAGCTTTGAAAACTTTATCAAACGTTGAGCGATTGTGCGAATTTTTACAATCCGTTAAAAGATTTAAAAGAATTGCTGTAATTATTGATTTTCAATAGTGTACAAACACCTTTCATACTAATAAGTATTTATTTATCTAAAATATATTTATTTAGGTAAATAAATATTTATATGTGTGGGAAGGTGTTTCCATAAAATATTATGTCATGTAGGTATATGAAGTCTATTTAAATTTCCCGCATATTTGAAACGAGGTAGAAAATCTCGCTAGAGGGCATTGTTAACATAAACAAACTTCAACAAGGAAGAGGCATTTCTATTTTATCTTTGTTCTATGGGATGGAAGTAAACATTTAAGAGATGCTCATTATAATGTCCGTATTTGTAGGTTTCTACTTCTATCGAAGCCAAATGCAATCAAATTGTACAATGAATGAATCAGAGTTAGGTACAGAAGAAATTACATTTTAATTTTTCTTTAACAAA
Source organism: Dorcus parallelipipedus (assembly GCA_958336345.1). Taxonomy (NCBI): domain Eukaryota; kingdom Metazoa; phylum Arthropoda; class Insecta; order Coleoptera; family Lucanidae; genus Dorcus; species Dorcus parallelipipedus. The sequence goes on from OY284479.1 coordinate 48,186,542, forward strand.
TTTTAAATATGTAATGTGGCAATTTTATAATTTTATCCCCCCCCCGCTTGCAATATAAAATATTTTTTTGCGATAAAAAACAAATTACACTAAATTTACCTAAAGAATTTTTTTTATTTTAATAGTTTATTTAGCACTAAACTTATTTCCTACTCCATTTGAATATCGGCATAAAATTAGGAACTATTTATATACATACACAGAGTACTAGTAAAACAAATACAATAACTTGGGATTAACTATTTTGAATTTCCCACCTTTCATTACATTTCATTACTAATTGACTGTCCTTTTCATTACATTATTTTAATTGCTTGTGGCAACCCTGCATAACACTTTTATGACAAATAGTATTTTGTCCTGTCCAGACAATTGTCATTTTTGACATTTGTCCGAAAGACATTTACATTCACTCACAACCCTACAAAATATAAAACACGACATAAAAATACAAGTTAACCAAATAATACAAAGAGGAGAAAGAGATGAATCAATGCCATGCGCCGCAAACAAGCCGTGAATCCCATGAATTTGACAAATCAGCATTACTCTGGCATTACCAATTGCAAGGCAACAAATTGTATCACCAACACAACTAAATCAAATTAACTAAATGCGACGACGACACTGCCACGCGAGTGTAGTTGAAATTAATTGCTCCCACCATAATAATTCTTCTCATTTTTAATTGAGTAAACATGCCATGGTCCAAGCCGAAGCTGTTACAGATGTATTATGTATGTACCGAGTGACTTTTAATGATTGAGACTTATTTTATTAGATTGGCAACACTTTTCAATTTTTATGTTGGTGTGCTGGATTTTCAAATTCAAAATATAGATTTAGGTTAGTGCACTAGATTGTCAAACTCAAATAAGTTCGTTTATTGTCGAATCAAGAAAACCAAATAAATAAGATATTTAATTATCACAATTTATTACCAAAATGGTTTTGAGCACAGAATAAAATACATTTTTAGTAATGGCTTATTTTCGAAGCGGAGTACAAAATGAAAATGGGCACATTCAGCAGACCCGAAAGTTGTGTAACTGTTGAACAAATTTCTGCTGAATGCGACCTCATGAGGTTGATGAGTTGGAGGGTTCGCCATTTTTTGTAGCGTAACTTCTCCGCTACCTGACTGGAACATGTTACGATGAGTGAACTTCATTCAGCAGAAATAAGTGTTCAGTCTCAACTGTTGGATCTGCAACTGTTACTTGATATGTTCTGCTGCATCAGCCCAATAGTAATTGAATTTATTCACAGCAGCATGCCTATGACGATTTCATTGAAATATACCCTGAACGACAAATTGAGTTTCGTCTTTTTTTACAACACTGTTTTAGAATAGCCGTCCTCCATTTACAACAAACACGAATCGATTCAAATTCACTTAAAAATCATTGATTGCATTCCATTTAGTTATTCAGTTGGCGACCAGTGATAAGGAAGTGATTGAATTTCCCCTCCCGCACACCGTGCTGGTTTTCTAAATCAGTTATCAGTTTCATGTGATTTCATACGTATTTTGAGGTTATGTTAATTTTAGTTCCAAAACATCATTCCTTTTATGAGTCTCTCTATTCACTTTAAAGTCAGTTCAGTTCAAAATCGGTTAATAAATGAACGTTTCTTGCAAACCGGTAATGTAAAAAAAAGGAAAATTCACTGATCGCCCCACAATAATAACACTCGATATTGTACAAAATGTTAATGATACTGCATAACAGAATCCTCATGTTTCCTATACGAATCCACTCGGAAGATCTTGAAAAAAACACCTTCATTTCCGATCATACAAATTTTCAATGGTTCGACAACTTCACCCACTCGATTTTCTTCAATAAATTCAGTTTTGTCAGTGGTATAACAATAATCTGCTAAATAATAGTGACCAACAAGACACAACTTTCTTTGCTGATAAAGCCTGGTTTCATCTCTCTGGGTTTATCAATTCACAAAATTTCAGGACTTGGTCGGAACATAACCCTTTAATGTGATTGATGTAAAGGACTACATCCACTTAAAATTGGTGTTTGGGTGGCAATGTCTTGGAGAATTATTGGACCAATATTCTTCCGGGAAACAACCCCTATAGATATCAGAGACTTATATTGGATACATTTATAAACCAGTTAGACGACACTGAATTAGCAAATGGCTACTTTCAACAAGATTCCGCCACTGCTCACACAGCACGAACCACAATAAATTATTTAGAGGAGTTTTTCCCAGGATGTTTAATCAGTGCTGGTTGGTGGCCTAATTGCTCTAATATTCAATTAAATCCGGACTTCTCACTTCCTTATTTCAATAATTTGGTATTCAGAATACGTATTAAACAATTTGGAAGAATTGCAGCAGGCAACTGCAAATATCGGACAACCTAAAACGTTAATAATGTCTTCAATAACTTATCTCAAAGGATTCGGTGCTGCTTACGCAAAGGGGGCTAACATTTCCAGGTCTTGAATAATAATAATAATCTGTTAAAGTTTTCATCATCAATGTAAACATCAACTCTAACCTATAGCTACGCATTCCCAGTGTTGCCAGATTGCAGGGAAAATCCCGTTTTGCAGGGAAAAATCGAACAAAAAGGGATGCAGGGAATACCTTTAGAAAAGAGGGACATTCACTCAATCGAAACATCATAGCAATGATGTTAAAGTTGCAACTAAAATGTTGCAGCCGTGATATATGAAGACGAACCAATTCAATCACGGTTTTGTTCGTCGTTCTTATGGTTTGTTGGTTACTCGTTTCCTAGACAACATGCCTGCCACGTGCGATCTTGCGAGATAGCTTTAGAGTGAAAATTATGTGGCAAGCTAAGATTGACAAGTGACAAGTTATAAAAAGTAAACAGTAACACAAAAGAAACGTGCAAAGTAGTGATTATATTTTTGCCTATTTTTTAACCCCTACAAAAGGGAAATGAAGTTACAAAAAGGGAAAATTCAACATTTTATTAGGGAATTTTTGTGGTAGAACACTGCGCATTCCCGCAAAATTAACGAACTACCTTTTTCGCTTTAGCCAACGGCTTCTCAATCGCAAAAATTCTGGGCGGTAACTAGAGATGGCGCAGAAAGTTGCTGAAGGAAAGAGCATAGGGACTGACGTATCAATTTCTTTCATTTCCAATGTGGTTCCAAGCAGAAATGGTGGTGTTGCATCGAGCTCGTTGAATTTGGTGAGATGAAATGCATAATTAATAATTAATTAGTTTATTGAACAAAATGCTTGCCCGAGCTAAGTACAGCTGCACAACACACTGTTAATAAACATACTTATTATCTGTTTACTCCGTTTCTTCGTTAGAATAGGCGAGTTAGGGGTGACATTTTGTTTACACAGACAATTAAAGGGTGCGTTTAGGGAATCCAACCTGCTTCTGTTCTGATGTGGTCCTGACAACGTGCTGATAACTACCAACAGCTGTTAATTCCCTGAACGCTATTTATGCTAGCGTACGAATTTCAAGGATGTTATATTTGTTATTTATTTATAAATTTTATAAGCAACGGGTTCTCCTTTATCTCCTGCTTTAGCTGAAGTTGTTGTGCAGGAACTAGTTAGAAAAAACTGTCATTAACTCTTTACTTTTCAATTAAATTTTGTATTTTCGTTGCGTGGATGATATTTTATTGATTCTACCTTCAGATAAAGTAGATTTTGTTTTAGGTACAATTAACTCTTTCCGTACCGTAGAAAAAGAAATTAACAATTCATTTAGTTTCCTTGATAAAGTACAAATGAGCCGGTCCAAGAAACGGAATTTACATTACGTGTCAAAATCTAATTATTTAATAATTATGATGCTGTTATTATTTACTGTATGAATGCTTGCTACTAAAATTCTACTGCTTCATACTTAACGTGTAATTTTGTTAGAGATTTTTGTTTAACAAAATATGTACAGTAAGTCTAGGGTTTATACAACGTTTCTATAAATGATTCTAACATCAAAGCAGGCATTGAATATTTCGTTGGATATTCCACCTCCTTTTGAATGTGTATTCTACTATCTGAGAAATGTCAGTGTCAACGCTGTCATAAGCTTGAAACTTTTAAAGACAGTAAAACTCGGATATAACGAGGGCTCAAGGGACCACGCTTATTGCTCGTTATATGCAAGTGCTCGTTACAAATGAAAAAATTAAATGCATATGTGATATGTATTATGAACAGCAAAAGAATCTGGGACAACTATACTCCTGCATTTTTTTGTTTATTTAATAAACTAATAAGTTTGAATACAATTTTAAACAATTTATTTTGCTTGTTTTATGGTAACGTAAAAAATACGCAAAAGAACAAACGAACAGTTTTTTTTTAACAATTAATTCGTCGTATTTAGATTTTTTGTCGGGCATACTACGTACTTCTACATCTAACAAAAAAATATTTTCAAATTTTTTGAAATTAAGCTCGCTATATGCAAGGTAAAAGCTATAAGCAAGTTCTCGTAATAAACGAGCTCGTTTTAAACAAATATTTTTATATGTAATTTACCATATCGAGAAACGGGACTTTTCAATTTCCTCGTTATGACCGAGTTCTCGTTATAACCAGTGCTCGTTATAGGCAAGTTTCACTGTAAACCATTATTGCTAAAACACAATACCAGTATCAAATGTTTCAATTTGAGTTTACAATTTATTCCTTAAATTGATGATGTTGCACCAAATAAGCTTCTGAAAAAGATGTTTGATTATTTAAAAATTAAAAATGATGACTGTGTTCAGTATCGGTGGTTAGTGGCACATGATCATTTATTTATCAGAGGTAATGCGATGTTAGAATCGTTTATAGAAACCTTGTACATACAGTTCTTTCGCTCGATCTTTGCAGTCACGTCACACTTTACCGATTCGAGAAACGAAATCAACATATTCTTTTATCCTTATCTAATATGTATGTTAAAACAAAGATGGAATTTATAAATTTGTCAAATTTGAGCGAAAGAATTGTAGTTATTTTGTTGCATTTGTTATAGATTATGAGCAGCCCAGTCACAAAACGACTAAAAATGGAAGGAGAAAGTGAAAGTGCTGCCCTAAGAGAAGTAAGTTTAGCCTTAATATAGGGATCATGCACATGCGAAGCCAGCACCACCAATGACCATATTCTGCATTAGTGGTATGAAAATACGAGTTGTTTCAAATTATTAGTGTACATTTGAACTTGAATATTGTAATGTATTTCAATACCAGGAAGCTCAAGTATTATGTACTACAATCGTAAATTGTCATAAGAGTGATATTATTCCCATGCAAGAAATATTTTCATATCACTAATTCACAAATCACCACGACAGGCGGCGCTGTATGCAGAGATGTGCATGGCGCCTATAATATTCATATAAATGTATATTTATGTGATGTCCTTTTTTTCTTTTGTAGGGCACATCCTCAAAACCGAAAAAATTTTATATGGCTCGTACGTCCGAGTTTGAAGAGGTCATCAAAATGCCCGGATTTGTCGACAAGACGTTATACATTAAGGATTTTCTTGAGATGGGAGAATGTGTGATAATTGTAACGGCACCCAGAAGGTTTTTTAAATCGACCAATTTAGACATGGTTAAACAATTCTTATCAGGAAACGAAACACCTTTTAAAGAAAACAATTTAAAAATATATAGAGAGGAAAGGCAATTTTTCGAAGAAAATTGTAAAGTAAATCCTGTGCTCTGTGTAGACATGAAGTCGGTTAGTGGCTACACTCGTGAAGGCGTCCTTGAATCTCTACAGGGTATCATTAGAGATGCATACGATGATCATAGTGAGGTTCTGATAAAATGTGACGGAGAAAAGTATGCTTGGTCAAATGACAAATTAAAACGTGTGATTATCACTGTAGAAAAATTTGTAATGTATTGGAAAGGTACTGAAAGGCTTGATGAAAATGATGTAATAGATGCACTTCAGTACTTATCTCAATGTTTGCATGTGCATTATAACAAACTTGTCTATGTGCTCATAGACGAGTATGATGCGCCAATAATGAACATTTTACTGAGGGAGCCAAACGTAAATGAAGATGTTGTAAATTATACCATTAATCTAATAAGTAGAATTACGTGTCATTTGTTGAAATCTAATGAGCATCTGCAAAGTGGGTTACTTCATGCGTGTACCCAATTAGCATGGCTGTTATCTCCAAACAATATTAAATCGTATGAATTCCTGAAAACATCGAAATTTGTGCCATATTTTGGATTAACTGCTGCTGAAGTGGAAGATCTGTTTGCCCGAGATGACTGTGCAGTTTATAAAGATGATGAAAAAATACGAGAATGGTATAACGGGTTTCAAGTTCCAAACGCAAATGAGCCCACTCGCATTTATTCTGGCTGGTCTATTCTACGTTACTTGGAAGCGAGCACTGAGAACTGTACAAAAGAGTTCGCAAGTTACTGGATTCAATCGGGAAGCATAACAAATTTGCAAAATCTCTTTGCATCATCTGAAATTCGACAACGAATTGAAGAACTTATAAATGGTGAAGAGGTTGAAATATGGACGTTCGAAGAAATGTCGATAAAGAATGTGAAGACATTAAAATCATTACTTAAAAATGATTTTAATTTTATATATACTGGAGACGTTCATCTGTTTCTCCGGTTTTTAGCAGAAAACGGGTATTTAAATGTGATCAAGTACTCAGCGGAGTTAAGCACTCTAAAGGTACCGAATTTAGAATTGAGAACATGTTTGATATCCAACTGTTATAATGCAGCTTTTTTTACAAAAAAATATCATCTCCAAAATATTGAACAATATTTACAAGCATTAGAAGATGTACTAATTCAGCTAAATAAGGATGCATTTATTAAGTTTGCAAAAAGTGTGTCTAATTTGTTTGGAGCGAAAATGCCTACTAATGAAGCTGAACTTGATGCCATTTTATTCACTTTGGCATATAACGTCAAAGATTATTCTGTGCACAGTGAGTTAAGTGTCCGACGAATAAAACGTCTTGGAAGGCCACCTCATCTTGACATGTTTGTGATGTTCAAGAATGTGGGTATGATTCTTGAGTTGAAATTTAAATCAGAATCTGCACAGCAGGCCCATACTCAAATTAATACGCATGGATATTACACTGTCTTTGATGAAACGGAATACAGGGCCATCACGAAGAAAATCTATGTGGGCTTACACATGGATGAACAGAAGAAAGTTAGTCTATGTTACACAGTAAATAATTCAGGTAATTGAGAAATTGTTGAGAGTAAAAATATATCACACTTATTACTATTATTGTAGCTCTGGAAAGTGTCACCAGCGATGATTCACAAAGAGACCACTAAGCCTAAATGTTACAGTTGGGATATTTCTTTTCATCCGAGAGAAATCTAATGTAATGATTGTAAAGAATAAATAATTAATTTTTTCTAAGTCGTACTACTTATTGTTCGTTTACTTGACATCCGCACTGTCAAACTAAGGGCCAAATTCAGAAACCTCACTCATACTCAAATTTGACGTTTGACATTATTTTAAATTCAGAAATGCTTTTACATTTACTCGTATAATCAAGTTTATGGCCGGTATAGGTATTTCGATCATCTGTGATTTATGATAGAAAGTCATTAAAATGAAAATGAAAGCGTTTCTGAGTTTCAAAACTGTGAGTCGAGTATGAGTAACATTTGTGAATTTGGCCCTTAAGGCCGTTTTCCATAAGAGCTGCATAGCGGTAAAGTTGTAAAGCGGTGCGACGTACAGGGTGGATCAATTTCGATCTCTCTCTGTAACCATAAAGCTGGATTTACATGGAGCGTTGAGCGCGTCAAAACGCCGGGCATATTGTATTCCCATTGCAGTGGCGGCTTGTCGGGGTAGGCACTGCCCACCCTGTTAAAGTTTATCAATACATAATTAAAGCAGGTTCTTGTCCGATGAAAATTGCATCACAAAATCTTATAAACGGTGCGTATAGGGACCGTGCACATGCGATGACAGCGCCACCAATGGCCATATTTTGCATAAGTGGTATGAAAACACGAGTGACAGTATGATGACAGTTCAAATGTACATATGTCATTTCAAATGCCCAGTGTGCATTTGAACTTGAATTTTGTAATTAATTTCATACCAGAAGATCAAATACTTATTATGTACTACAACTGTAAATTGTCATAAGAGTTATAGTAACAGGAAGAATGTTAAATTATCCAGACAGTAGCAAGAAAATATATATGGATTGAAACATTTAGGTTTGTATGCTGTTTTGAAAGTGATTCATAGATTTCAATATCGATTAGTTATTAATTACGTACAACGTACTCTATTTGAGAAATGTGCAGGAGACTCAGAAGAAATGAAAGTTTGAAGAATTTCATGACAAGTCGGAAAGCAAGTCAAGAAATGTAGGCCAGTTTCAAATGCGGTTGATGATTAACGGATGGTTAGTCTTGGTATTGTGAATACATTTATGGTCAGGATACTGATGGTATGCGTTTCATGTGAAGAAGTCAATATAAACAATAGCCCCAACCGATCATCAGACCCACTTCATGTCAAATGCATGTGGAACATGTTTTATACTATTTAACTGGAATACTTTGTGTTAATTGTATTAAAAGACTGATTATATTAGTGATGTTTCTTAAATTGAGGTTTGTACTCAGATTTTTGTTTAATTTATAGCACTTTTACATTAATTCTATGAGTCAACTCTCGTTAACCATTTTATTTATACAAATGGGTGTAAAAGAGCAAAAAAGAGTGAAGAATACGTTCCAGTTAGGCAAATTTCCATAAATTTGTGTACGGAGGTCATGCATTTAAAATCCACTGTTTGAAAGGAAAAATTTAGAAATAACGGAAAACGCCCATGTCCAACAAAAATCAACTGCCGATCTTCTGATGTGTTTTCTGAAATAAGAGTTGTGCTCATAAACAATAGAATTCAATTTGTAATATATTTTCACATCTATTAGTGACACCACGCAGGATTTGCATAAATTTTGCATATTTAGAAATTGTACTGATCATCAAACAATAAAACTTGTTGCAAGATTTGAGTAAATTTAGAAAAAGCCCTAAATATTTTTAATACAACTACAAGAAATAACAACAAATCTGCGCACAACCAAAAATTTTATTGACCATCAATGCCATGCAAAATTTCTTCCGCAAATATCAAAATTTTCGCTCGGCTATTGAAGTTATGCGTAGGGTGGCTGCGTCTGATGGCCGGCCACTACCAGCTGGTCGTCCACTTACATAAATAAGATTTTAAAATATATTTCAACATCACGTCACAGGTGTATTAACCTAAAAACAATGTTTTCCTACCACTAATGCATAAATCACCGCCAGGCGTCGCTGAACGCAGGCATGTGCACGGTCCCTATAATTAGTATTCATTTATAAGATTTTGTGATACAATTTATCAATACCCAACTGTCCGTCACATTCCAACTGTCAGATATATTAACCTTAGGTTAAATATGGTGAAGAAATAGGCCATTAATCTTTAAAATAAAATAAATAAAATAAAATCCGATCGATCGGTGATTGTATCAATCATTCGATCATTCCCGTCGTTCAACACGCAGATGCGACGCACTCACCACGAAGAATGATTGAAATAGTATCTGCGATTGAATAGTATTGTGATTGAAATTGTATATCATTTGAATCTGAATCTGTCGACGTGCAGGAGCGTTCGTTCACGAATCTTTTTAAAGTGAATCGTTCATTTTAAAGGAATCATTCACTTACGACCCCGTTCATCGACTCATCTACGAACGACTCATTCGTTCGTTTCTCTTCAAAGCGAGTCGTTGACTCGTTCTAGCTGCGACAGTCGGATACTCGGATAGGTATTTCGTTGGAAGGTTAGCGCCATCTGTTGTCTTGGATGAATGATATGCAGCTAATGGCGGAATATTTAAATATATTATAGTTTTGTTCGCACAATTACCGTTTGTAAAATAACACTGAAAAGATTAAAATACCACATTTTAATTTAGAATTAAATCAAGGCATTTTGCACTTTTAAGTGTTATTTTAAAACCCGTCATAATTAAAATATTAAAACAGCTATCAATTTTATTTATAAATTATTAATAAATACATTATAAAGGAATTTAGTTTTTTTTATTTCAGAGATTATATACATAATATGAAAGTACATTTGTAAACATTTTAGTTACGTTCTCCATGCTGTTTGTAGTAAATTATAATAAAGAGCCTTGTACTCCAATTTTAATAGTAGTATTTTTTAAGCTTTTGAGAATTTTCTCCGTCTATTGAAAATTTTAAATGCATCTTTAAATAGAACACAACTTTTTTCAGAAGGAGATAATTTTCCCCTTAAAATATTGTTAATGATTTTACAGAAATTGAAAATACTTAGTTCAATAACAAAATTACATATAAAATTAATTATATCATTTTTATGATCACATATAAACGTGAAGTCTACATATTTTTTGACGTAATGTAAAATCAACGCTTTGATATTGTTAGCTACAAGACAATTACTTAAAATAATTTTTGAAATATTATAAACTTTATATACACATTTAATAAATATATCATTACAATAAGTTAATAATTTTCTCGATGTGTCATATTCTTTAGCAGTTGTCAAAGTTTCATATTCAGATATTTCAGGATTGTTTGACAAAATATGAATTTTACAAAATTCGCAAGTAAATTTTTTTAAAACTTTTTTTGCAATAAAACCAGAAATATAACCCATAATTGCTTTCTGGAAAGGCCTTTCTAACTTTGATTTCATTTTTAAAATTACTTCTTCAACAAAAGGATTCTCCACTATAATTGTTTCGAAAATTTTTGTGCAAATCGGTTCAGATTGCAGCGGATTCCCCGAGCAGGCTCTGTACAGCTGTTTCAGGCCTAGTTGGGCCTTCGTCGTCTACCCCTAAATGTTCCACCGTTTAAACTGTCGAATAGATCATCAAAATATTTTAAAATTTTTGCTGTCTCATGTGCCCTGTGATCCATTTTATATTGTCCTGTAAGGTCTGTCTCACCTAAAAAAGAGTATGATTTATTAATAATAATATAAAAAAGTCAATTATTTAAGTAATAAAATTAATTAATTAATGCTTAGGGCGGTTCAATTAAAACGTTATATAGAATTCAAACAATTTGCAATAATTTTTTTGTTTCCAAGTTGATTCATTTTTAGTTGCAACTGATTATACTTGACATTAAATTTAATATGTAAAATGTATGTAGGATCCTTTGACATAAATTCCTTTACTTACTTGTTCGGGCCATGATTGTTATGCATGCTGCCATAGAGTGACTGAGAACTTGTGTTGCATATGAAACTTTCATTTTCTTTATTTTATGTTTTTCAACATGAAATTGGGTAATTTTCGGGAGAGATCGAATATCATCAGAACTTATATCAATTTGATAAGCAATAAATATATCATTCCATGCAGCAGTAAGAACATCATTGCAGTAGATTATTTCTAATCCCCTTTAGCAAGTGAGGCACATCATATAAAGGTATAATTTCCTGATTGTCAACAATTATTCGACGTCTTGGTATTTTGCCTTCAGTGATATAAATTTTGCGAGCATCTAATACTAAGCTTTCTATAGCAGATTGGTTGGTTGTCCCTTGATCACGTATAGTTGTAATAACTGTTAAACCTGTGCACACAAAAAATAATTTACTACTAATAGCCATTTTCTATTACATTAATGATTACCTATCCTTTTGAGCTCCTTAATTAAGGAGACAATATAATTTTTTATTTCAGTAGAAGATGTAGTCCCTCTACAAAATTTATAAGCAACCATTTCCTGGCAACTCCTCGAACCATAAAAAACTAAAGCATGGTCTTCCAAAACTTTATTATTTAGACCAATAAGTTCATCTTTATTTCTAATATATGTTACTTGTGGCATTAATGCTATCTCATCGAACATCAACATTGCAAGCTTTTCTCTTGGTTTAAAATGTTTAATAGATTCTTCTAAGTTTTTCATTAACAGGTCATCAATACCCATATCAATGGGGACATCGTGTAAAAGCCTTTCCAGTGTGCGTTTTGAAGGAAGATTAAACCAGTTTGATAAGAATCTGTATCCAGATCCAGAAGATTTATATAAAGCTAAACTCATTATTTTCTCTTCTAACGTAAATCTTCTTCCTTTTGGTTTACATTTTTTGCGTGTTAATTGTTGAACGCAAAAATCTAGGGCTTCTCTTCTAAGGTTTGACTGCGTTGCAGGGAACAGTTTTTTTGCCATTCTAATTCGTTTTTTAAATGTTTTATTTCTATTGCGATATGAAGTTATGGTGTTTTCTAATCTTCTGGCTTTATGATACAACGCTTTTGCTTTTGGAGTCAGTTGATTACATCGAGACACATTTGCAGTATTCAGAAGTTGACCTGAATGCGCTGAAAATAAATAGAATATTAGCTATAAAAAATTCAAAACATCAACATCAACAAACATGCTCTTTAACTGCTTATAAACTTTAAAAAATTACTGCATAAGAAAAATCGATCCAAAACTAATTTCATGAATACCAATAACAAATTACACACAAATGCACATAACGTTTTCAGATGAATGCAGTGACGTCTGAAATTTTCTGTCCGCATCTATACATTATATTTCATTACATACCTTTATCATTAGGAGGGGTTATACATATTTCTTCTCTAGGTTGTAAAGATGTAGAACTAGTAGGTATAATTATATAATCAGGTGTTGCAGAATCCACTATTTCCAAAGGAGTCTCACAAACATTACCTAAACATAACAGTTGAGTTTTAATGGGGTGTCTTGTAACATAATAAAAATCTTTACAACTATATTTTCATAAATATAGTTTGTTCGATTTACTTTTAGAATATCTTATTATTAAAACATGAAGGTTAACAAAGTGTAAGTACTATGAGAATGCTTTAGAAAAGTAAATTAAAAATGGTATTCAGATCAGATACATTATTTTGAACTTTTTACCTTCTTTTAAAATTGCTAATTCACTATCACGTTGTGGTACTGGTAAATTTCGACTGGGCACAGCTGTTTTCTTTAAAATATTATTTGATAATATGTCTGCTGGCGTAAAATGCTGGTGACACAGCCGACGTGAAGCATAAGCTTTTGCAGGATCTAAATCTTGTAGCTTCTCATTGCAAATTAATTCCATGTAACGCTTGGAATCCTTCATGGGATTTGGAAACCGATGACGAGAGGATTTTTTATCCTCACAAATAGGAACTGCGCACGGTATCCAACCTGCCATATTTAAGCTAAAAATGCCTTATTAATGAAATTTATTTATTTTTTCCTAACTTAGGTAACTTACAGATATATGATCTGAATGTAATATTTCACAAATATTAAATGTTATTATTATTTACACTTCTATGCACCACCACGCACTACGTAATATAAAAATATTACGGAATAATTAAAGAAAACACAAACATAAACCGATTAATCACTCGCAGCCAAACTCGCAACGTTCTTACCATGTGCTCACAAGCAACACAAACGGAAACACCATTAGTAAAACCACATAACATTGCTTAGATATAATATGTATATACTTTGTTGGGTTTATTTCTTACAGTAATAGAATAAAACGCCTTTTTTATTATTTTCGATGCATTATTTTTGAAACAGAAAAAAATCTCTACTATGATTTCCATAAAAAAAATATACGTTCATGTTATGACTAGAAAATTTAATTAAGTATCAAAAAACCAACTACACCACTGAATTGTATTCCAAAAAGTGTCCTAATAATGTCCAAACAGCTGTTTAATATCTGTAAAAATAAACGAGACATGCGCCATTAACGAAACGTCAATTTTTGCACTCGAAAACAAAAGAAGATGACCAATTTTGGTTTAGTCTATTGACTCTATCTCTAAAAAAGAGATCGAGACTTGGCCACTAGTTTTTTCCATCTCTTAAGCTGGATTTACATGGAGCGTTGAGCGCGTGGCGTACTATACTCTTATTGGCTACTGCTCTTTACGTAACGAGCACTAACCAATGGGAATACAATATGCCCGGCGTTTTGACGCGCTCAACGCTCCACGTAAATCCAGCTTTATGGTTACAGAGAGAGATCGAAATTGATCCACCCTGTACGTCACACCGCTTTATAACTTTACCGCTATGCAGCTCTTATGGAAAACGGCCTTAAGGGCCAAATTCACAAATGTTACTCATACTCGACTCACAGTTTTGAAACTCAGAAACGCTTTCATTTTCATTTTAATGACTTTCTATCATAAATCACAGATGATCGAAATACCTATACCGGCCATAAACTTGATTATACGAGTAAATGTAAAAGCATTTCTGAATTTAAAATAATGTCAAACGTCAAATTTGAGTGTGAGTGAGGTTTCTGAATTTGGCCCTTAGTTTGACAGTGCGGATGTCAAGTAAACGAACAATAAGTAGTACGACTTAGAAAAAATTAATTATTTATTCTTTACAATCATTACATTAGATTTCTCTCGGATGAAAAGAAATATCCCAACTGTAACATTTAGGCTTAGTGGTCTCTTTGTGAATCATCGCTGGTGACACTTTCCAGAGCTACAATAATAGTAATAAGTGTGATATATTTTTACTCTCAACAATTTCTCAATTACCTGAATTATTTACTGTGTAACATAGACTAACTTTCTTCTGTTCATCCATGTGTAAGCCCACATAGATTTTCTTCGTGATGGCCCTGTATTCCGTTTCATCAAAGACAGTGTAATATCCATGCGTATTAATTTGAGTATGGGCCTGCTGTGCAGATTCTGATTTAAATTTCAACTCAAGAATCATACCCACATTCTTGAACATCACAAACATGTCAAGATGAGGTGGCCTTCCAAGACGTTTTATTCGTCGGACACTTAACTCACTGTGCACAGAATAATCTTTGACGTTATATGCCAAAGTGAATAAAATGGCATCAAGTTCAGCTTCATTAGTAGGCATTTTCGCTCCAAACAAATTAGACACACTTTTTGCAAACTTAATAAATGCATCCTTATTTAGCTGAATTAGTACATCTTCTAATGCTTGTAAATATTGTTCAATATTTTGGAGATGATATTTTTTTGTAAAAAAAGCTGCATTATAACAGTTGGATATCAAACATGTTCTCAATTCTAAATTCGGTACCTTTAGAGTGCTTTTTTCTAACTCGTACTTGATCACATTTAAATACCCGTTTTCTGCTAAAAACTGGAGAAACAGATAAACGCCTCCAGTTGATATATAATTAAAATCATTTTTAAGTAATGATTTTAATGTCTTCACATTCTTTATCGATATTTCTTCGAACGTCCATATTTCAACCTCTTCACCATTTATAAGTTCTTCAATTCGTTGTCGAATTTCAAATGATGCAAAGAGATTTTGCAAATTTGTTATGCTTCCCGATTGAATCCAGTAACTTGCGAACTCTTTTGTACAGTTCTCAGTGCTCGCTTCCAAGTAACGTAGAATAGACCAGCCAGAATAAATGCGAGTGGGCTCATTTGCGTTTGGAACTTGAAACCCGTTATACCATTCTCGTATTTTTTCATCATCTTTATAAACTGCACAGTCATCTCGGGCAAACAGATCTTCCACTTCAGCAGCAGTTAATCCAAAATATGGCACAAATGTCGATGTTTTCAGGAATTCATACATAATAATATTGTTTGGAGATAACAGCCATGCTAATTGGGTACACGCATGAAGTAACCCACTCTGCAGATGCTTATTAGATTTCAACAAATGAGACGTAATTCTACTTATTAGATTAATGGTATAATTTACAACATCTTCATTTACGTTTGGCTCCCTCAGTAACATGTTCATTATTGGCGCATCATACTCGTCTATGAGTACATAGACAAGTTTGTTATAGTGCACACGCAAACATTGACATAAGTACTTAAGTGCATCTATTACATCTTGTTCATCAAGCCTTTCAGTACCTTGCCAATACCTTACAAATTCTTCTACAGTGATTTTCATATTTTTTAATTTGTCATTTGACCAACCATACTTTTCTCCGTCACATTTTATCAGAACCTCACTATGATCATTGTATGCATCTCTAATGATACCCTGTAGAGATTCAAGGATGCCTTCACGAGTGTGGCCACTAACCGACTTCATGTCTACACAGAGCACAGGATTTACTTTACAATTTTCTTCGAAAAATTGCCTTTCTTCTCTATATATTTTTAAATTGTTTTCTTTAAAAGGTGTTTTGTTTCCTGATAAGAATTGTTTAACCATGTCTAAATTGGTCGATTTAAAAAACCTTCTGGGTGCCGTTACAATTATCGCACCTTTTCCCATCTCAAGAAAATCCTTAATGTATAACGTCTTGTCAACAAATCCGGGCATTTTGATGACCTCTTCAAACTCGGACGTACGAGCCATATAAAATTTTTTCGGTTTTGAGGATGTGCCCTACAAAAGAAAAAAAAGGACATCACATAAATATACATTTATATGAATATTATAGGCGCCATGCACATCTCTGCATTCAGCGCCGCCTGGCGTGGTGATTTGTGAATTAGTGATATGAAAATATTTCTTGCATGGGAATAATATCACTCTTATGACAATTTACGATTGTAGTACATTAATACTTGAGCTTCCTGGTATTGACAATATTCAAGTTCAAATGTATACTAATAATTTGAAACAACTCGTATTTTCATACCACTAATGCAGAATATGGTCATTGGTGGCGCTGGCTTCGCATGTGCATGATCCCTATATTAAGGCTAAACTTACTTCTCTTAGGGCAGCACTTTCACTTTCTCCTTCCATTTTTAGTCGTTTTGTGACTGGGCTGCTCATAATCTATAACAAATGCAACAAAATATAGATAAGGATAAAAGAATATGTTGATTTCGTTTCTCGAATCGGTAAAGTGTGACGTGACTGCAAAGATCGAGCGAAAGAACTGTATGTACAAGGTTTCTATATAAACGATTCTAACATCGCATTACCTCTGATAAATAAATGATCATGTGCCACTAACCACCGATACTGAACACAGTCATCATTTTTAATTTTTAAATAATCAAACATCTTTTTCAGAAGCTTATTTGGTGCAACATCATCAATTTAAGGAATAAATTGTAAACTCAAATTGAAACATTTGATACTGGTATTGTGTTTTAGCAATAATGGTTTACAGTGAAACTTGCCTATAACGAGCACTGGTTATAACGAGAACTCGGTTATAACGAGGAAATTGAAAAGTCCCGTTTCTCGATATGGTAAATTACATATAAAAATATTTGTTTAAAACGAGCTCGTTTATTACGAGAACTTGCTTATAGCTTTTACCTTGCATATAGCGAGCTTAATTTCAAAAAATTTGAAAATATTTTTTGTTAGATGTAGAAGTACGTAGTATGCCCGACAAAAAATCTAAATACGACGAATTAATTGTTAAAAAAAAACTATTCGTTTGTTCTTTTGCGTATTTTTTACGTTACCATAAAACAAGCAAAATAAATTGTTTAAAATTGTATTCAAACTTATTAGTTTATTAAATAAACAAAAAAATGCAGGAGTATAGTTGTCCCAGATTCTTTTGCTATTCATAAAACATATCACATATGCATTTAATTTTTCCATTTATAACGAGCACTTGCATATAACGAGCAATAAGCGTGGTCCCTTGAGCCCTCGTTATATCCGAGTTTTACTGTATTTAAAAGTTTCAAGTTTATGACAGCGTTGACACTGACATTTCTCAGATAGTAGAATACACATTCAAAAGGAGGTGGAATATCCAACGCAATACTTTGATGTTAGAATCATTTATAGAAACGTTGTATAAACCCTAGACTTACTGTACATATTTTGTTAAACAAAAATCTCTAACAAAATTACACGTTAAGTATGAAGCAGTAGAATTTTAGTAGCAAGCATTCATACAGTAAATAATAACAGCATCATAATTATTAAATATTTAGATTTTGACACGTAATGTAAATTCCGTTTCTTGGACCGGCTCATTTGTACTTTATCAAGGAAACTAAATGAATTGTTAATTTCTTTTTCTACGGTACGGAAAGAGTTAATTGTACCTAAAACAAAATCTACTTTATCTGAAGGTAGAATCAATAAAATATCATCCACGCAACGAAAATACAAAATTAAATTGAAAAGTAAAGAGTTAATGACAGTTTTTTCTAACTAGTTCCTGCACAACAACTTCAGCTAAAGCAGGAGATAAAGGAGAACCCATTGCTTATAAAATTTATAAATAAATAACAAATATAACATCCTTGAAATTCGTACGCTAGCATGAATAGGGAATTAACAGCTGTTGGTAGTTATCAGCACGTTGTCAGGACCACATCAGAACAGAAGCAGGTTGGATTCCCTAAACGCACCCTTTCATTGTCTGTGTAAACAAAATGTCACCCCTAACTCGCCTATTCTAACGAAGAAACGGAGTAAACAGATAATAAGTATGTTTATTAACCCGGCGACAGTGTGCTGGGGTATCACATACACCTCTACTATTTAAAATGATGCTGCGTCGCTATTGGCTAATTTTCAATATTCCCCTCTTCAGTACCTTCATACCGCATCCCATGCTTTAGGTTTAGTGTCTGTGGAATACTTGTTAGTGATTGGCAGTTTTGTTATAAATTCCGAAAGTTTGTTCGGGTATCTCATACCCCACCACACAGGTAATGTAACTATTTTATGTTAAATTTCATGTAGATTTTTGTTATCAAATGAATTAATTTCTGTTACTTAGTTGGCTTAAAATGTCGTACGAAGCTGAACAAGCACGTTTGCTAGCTCTTTGGAAACAACTAGACGAAGAAGAAGAAGACGCTATAGGAACGGAAAGTGAAAATGAATCGGATCACGAAAGCGTTGACATGCATAGTTCTGATACTGAGGAAGAACAGTTTGAAACAGATAGGGTAGAAGATAATCAAGAAGTACAAAGCGAAGAAGCAGAACCTAAAATATATTTTATTGGCAAGGACGGTACAAAGTGGGCTAAAAAATGCTTCCCTCAAACGGTCAGAACGCGTTCTGAAAATATTATCACTCACTTACCAGGAGTGAAAGCGATTGCCAAATCCGCAAAAACACCAATAGAATGTTGGAACTTGTTAATTACTGAAGAAATGTTAAATGATATTGTTAAATTTACTAATATAAAATTAGCAGAGAGATCAGGATCGTATAATGATCAACATAAATATGTAACTAAGGAAACAACTTCCCAGGAACTGAAGTAGCAGTATTAGGCTTACTTTATATAGCTGGTGCTTTACGGTCTAATCGGCAAAATTTAGAAGATCTATGGAAAACAGACGGAACTGGTATTGAAATCTTTCGAAAGACTTTGTCGCTTCAACGTTTTATCATGCTCCTGAGTAGCCTTCGTTTTGACAATATCAACAACGGAAAAGAAATAAGAGACATTGACAAGCTTGCAGCTATTCGAGAAATCTTCGAAAAATTTGTAGAGAACTGCCAAATGTTATATTCTCCAAGTGAATATGTAACAATTGACGAAAAGCTTGAGGCTTTTAGAGGACGATGCCCATTTCGGCAATACATGCCAAACAAGTCAGCCAAGCATGGCATCAAAGTATTTGCTTTGGTGGATGCCAGACATTTTTACACGATAAATATGGAGGTCTATACTGGCCTGCAACCGGAGGGGCCATTTAGAATCAGTAACAAGCCTTTTGATGTCGTGAACAGGATTGTGGCTCCGGTATCAGGAACAAAGCGTAACGTTACCTTTGACAACTGGTTTACCAGTTACGAGTTGCTACTCCATTTACTAGAAGTACATAAACTTACTGCAGTAGGAACTGTTCGTAAAAATAAACGCCAAATTCGTTCAGCATTCCTAAATGTTAGAGGTAGAGACGAATACTCGTTTACTTTTGGTTTTCAAGAAAAAGTTACTCTCTTATCATATATACCTAAAAAGCGCAAACTTGTTACAATGTTATCAACACTGCATCATGATAACGCTATTGACATAGATTCTAGTGAAAAGCTGAAGCCCGAGCTAATTACGTTTTATAATTCCACAAAGGGTGAAGTTGATTTAGTAGCTACATACAATGTTTCGCGTAATAGCAAAAGATGGCCACTTACACTTTTTTATTCTGTACTAAACACAGCTGGTATCAACGCTCTTGTTATTTAAGACTACAGCACCAAACGGAGACAATTTCTAATACAACTCGGTCTAGCATTAGTAAATGACCATACTGTAGCTCGTACTGACAATAAACGTCTACCCAGAAACCTGCGAAAAAATACAGTTGCTGAAAACCAAGAACAATTAGAACCATCCGTTAAACGCCAGAACGTTAGAAATAAAGACAGGAAAACCCATTATAGATGTGTAAATTGTGGAAAGGCAATATGCATGGAACACTCTATTTTTTATTGTAATAATTGCCATGAACTTGAGGAGCAGTAACTTTTTAGTTTATATATTTTTTTAATATATGTACTTTTTTATGTTATACTATAACTCTTTGGGAACTTAACATTTAGTTTTTTTATATCAAAAAATATTAACAACATGTGTTTTTATGTTCAAATATTTTCTGTTGTATTTTGACAATGCTTTTGTCGTTTGTCGTTTACTGTGTGTGTGTGTATCAATAAATTTCATTTAAACGTTTATCTATTACTTTATTATGAAGGAAACAAATAAGATTATTTGTATAACGGCAAAATATTTTTGTAATTAAATTATTTTATGCCTTTTTTAATTGGGGTGCCCCACCACACAGCTGATGTCACAATTACTTACCACACTGTCGCCGGGTTAACAGTGTGTTGTGCAGCTGTACTTAGCTCAGGCAAGCATTTTGTTCAATAAACTAATTAATTATTAATTATGCATTTTATCTCACCAAATTCAACGAGCTCGATGCAACACCACCATTTCTGCTTGGAACCACATTGGAAATGAAAGAAATAGATACGTCAGTCCCTATGCTCTTTCCTTCAGCAACTTTCTGCGCCATCTCTAGTTAACGCCCAGAATTTTTGCGATTGAGAAGCCGTTGGCTAAAGCGAAAAATGTAGGTAACTGTAATTTAGTATGCGGGAAGCTTTAAATCAAACTTTTTTAAAATGTTTACCTATAGCTGGGTTGAACAAGATTTAAATCGGATTTAAATTGAAGCCTAATTTAGAGTGTGACATACAAGATACTGCACGTCATAACGTGTAAGTTAGGCTTAAATTTAAACCTGATTTAAATCTTGTGCAACCCAGCCATATTTGTTAAAATCCATTTCGAATCAACTAATACCTTTATCTCAATACATTTGTAAATGAATACAAAAATATTGTAAATTTCAGTTCCACCAACGTTGTTAGTTCAAGATATCAGCGCCGTCTGTAATCC
Source organism: Dorcus parallelipipedus (assembly GCA_958336345.1). NCBI lineage: Eukaryota > Metazoa > Arthropoda > Insecta > Coleoptera > Lucanidae > Dorcus > Dorcus parallelipipedus. The sequence goes on from OY284479.1 coordinate 48,207,965, forward strand.
TGGATGATATTACAAACTTTACGACAGAATTTTATATGGAAGTGCTGCAGCCGTGACTCGTTCACGACCGACCCATCACCACATCGATGGATTCACCGTTGAGAATGGAGATCGAAACTTTTCCTCTTCTGCGTAAACTCAAGATTTTATTGTTATTTCTTTTTAATGCCACAGAAGGAGTCCATCGTTTATATTTATTTACTTTTAAAGTAATTCGCAGTAGCATTTGTACGTATGTCCGATCTGCCGGTTTTTATTCTCATCGGTAAGTTAATCGATACTGTCAATTTCATTATCTATATTTATGTAACGCGAATTGAAGCTCTTTTGCGTTGACTTTTAAATGGGCCACAACACGACGGGTTGTGTTCGTTAGAAAACAGTGTCTCTCACAGAAATCATCAGAATTTGATGAGCATCGATTGATAACAACAACAACAGAAACTTGACGAATCCTTTACGTTCACATCTACTAGCTAAACCAATTTTGGAACGTTTACGCTTTGCTTCTGATCACGTTCCTTTCGTCGACAACGAATTAATAAATGCCATTATACGAAACTCAAAACGAGCAAAACAAGAAAACACTCAAGACAAAGTAATCTTTATTTAACAATCATTCAATTCTCGATGAATCGACGACGGAGCGAAGCAAGTTCAAAACCTGGAGCAGAAAGTTTTATTGCGAGACAAACTTCGCCGAAAGCTGCGCGTCACTTACACACGAAGTGCCCCATATTCCTCGCAAGGAAAGCTTCTTGACGTCCGTCAGGAGACTCTCCCTGTTCCTCCGGAGGATTTCCTGCAGAACGAAAGCACGTTTGTAACGTTTGGAGTGCGAGGTGTGTACGGTACCCACCTTGGCACACTCGAGCTGGTCCGCCTCTTGTAAATACTGAAGCATGACGGCTGCGAATTCCAACAGTTGAAGTTCGCAGCAGGACTTGAACGCCTTTTTTAAATCGAGAGCGAACAGGACGGGACATGACTGGAGGAAAATTAGTATTATTTTCATCTTCAATTAACTTTACTGGGAGATGAAAAGAGCCATGCCTGAAGAAAGTATGCGAGTACTTACTTGCAATAAGAGAATGTTTTCGATGCATGTATTATAAGCGTCTTCTTTATTGGCGGCAAAGGAATGATCGATTACCGCCTGCCAGGCGTCCGTGTAGATCTTCCTGTGCCGGACGTTGCTGACGGTCTTAAGAAAATTCAAGCAGTTCTTCAGGTTTTGATGCTGAAACCAATAAATTGCGAGTTACTAAATTGTGCGTGTGACTCTCACCACCGACCAGCAAGTGCTTGACTGACGCCCCGACAATTTTCTCCCAGAATTCCAGCTCGTCCACTTCGTACTTTATGCAGATGGAAGTCATCGCTTTTATGGAGAGCGGATTATCCAGGTCTTGCGAGAGACGTTTCAATAAAACCATCTTTTGCTTGTCCAGCTGCTCGACGTCGATTAAATAACCCAGAGATTGCAAGTCGCTGAGTATAGATAATTTCTCTATGTGGTCACTGCAAATATAAAAAGCTATCGGTTCATGTGTGTGTGTGGGGGCGGGTTGTTACTACTGACACAACTGCGCTGTACGGACTGTTGGTTAGAGTCTCGACGCTCTCGGGGTTGGAGATTGCACACAAGCACTTCAAAGCGTTCACCCTGAAGCTCAAGCTTTTTCTTCCGCAGAAGCCCTTCTCCAGCAAAAAATTCTGCCAGTGCGTTAGCTCACCGCCTTGACAAATGTATAGGGCCCTGAAACACTTAAAGTGAGAAGGGGCAGGGGGCGCATGTTCGCAACAACAAAACCTCTTCCTATTGTGTTCGGTGTTGAATTCACAAGCTCCCTCGTTTATCTCCAGTGATTTTATGGACCAGAAACTGCTGTCCGACATGCTGACGCGTGATGTGTTTAATTCGGAGAGGTAACCCTCGAGCAGCTGAGCGCGTCTCTCTTGGACGTCCATTTTGAAGAGCGCCCCCAATTCGTCCACGGCCTTGTTTATGTCTGGAAAATGTTCCGTTTCGTTAGTTTAAACACCCTGTAGGTAAATGGCTGTTTGTGTTGCTGTTGTATTTACGTAAAACTGGACAATTGCCCGAAAATTTTTTTATGTGCTAGAAAACCAAAACGTGCACGTTACATACTTTTTTAAAGATAAATTATATAAGCAGAGCTTCGCTCCGGCATTTGTTTCGACGTTGTTTTTTTTGAGAGGGTGATGAGATCAGAAAAATACTTGTTTGAAGAACGCGCGTTGAGGGCCGCTCGCCGTTGGGGGGCTCGCGGCAGCTAGGGAATTGATTCCTTCGTGTTCTCCCCTTTCATTTGAGTGGTCGCACGGCCTACTTATCTCTGAAAGGAAAGATTCTCTGCCGTAAAAGTCGACCATCTTTGATTCCAAGATGGCGTCGATGTGACGGTCGAGTTCGCCTCGCCGGCACGTTTAATTTGATATGCGACTCGACGGGATTATCTCTTACGGGGCGATTTTTTTAAATTTTCCCAATTTTTCAAATTCTTTGCATACGTCTATCAGATTTCTTTGCACTTCACCGGTTACCAGCATATTCACGTTAAAGTTCCCGCAGATGATAATTTTCTCTTGTTTATTCTTTTTATGTAAGTATAGCTTCATTAGTAGCTCTTCTAATTTATCATTCATTATTCGTCCAACAGAGGGAGCTCTGTATACACACGTTATTACCGCCACTAAATAATTACAGTACCGCAATCAGCCGCCATTTTAGTGCAAAATATTGGCGGGAAATTCAAACATCTAACCATAACAACGACACATTCGGGCATTCTAAACTTTTATTTGACAGACGTTACATTTGACTAAACTTACCGGAAAGAAAATAACTAGAAAAGACGGTCATTTTAGTGCAAAAACGTTTTCTTTATCTTACACATTAAGCATATGAACGAAAATGGCCACTAAAGTTGACCAAAGTGGTCACTGGAGTTGACCAAGGTGGACACTGAAGTTGACCAAAGTGGTCACTGAAGTTGACGAAAGTGGTCGTTTTATTAAATTTAGAAAAAATTAAAATTTTAATGAATTGTCAAATATCAAAATTTTATTGAATTTTCAAAAATATCAAAATTTCATTGAATTTTCAAAAATATAAAAATTTTATTGAATTTTAAAAATATAAAAATTTTACTGAATTAAAAAAAATTGGAATGGAATCTAAAAAATATATAAACATTTTATTGAATTAACAAAATATTCACAATTTTATTAAGTTTAGAAAAAATCAAAATTTTAATCAATTCTCAAAAGTATCAAAATTTTATTGAATTTCGAAAAATCCAAATTTTATTGAATTTTCAAAAATATGTATCGACATTTTATTGAATTTTCAAAAATATCAAGATTTTATTGGATTTTCAAAAATATCAAGATTTTATTAAATTTTCAAAAATATCGACGTTTTATTGAATTTTCAAAAATATCATTTCATTGAATTTTCAAAAATATCTAAATTTTATTGGATTTTAAAAATATAATAATTTTACTGAATTAAAAAGAATTGGTATGGAATCTAAAAAAATAAGTTTTATTGAGTTAACAACATATTCAAAACTTTATTAAATTTAGAAAAAATCAAAATTTTATTGAATTTTCAAAAATCAAAATTGAATTTCAAAAATATCACTAATTAATTACAGTACCGCAATCAGCCGCCATTTTAGTGCAAAATACTGGCGGGAAATTCAAACATCTAACCACAACAACGACACATTCGGGCATTCTAAACTTTTATTTGACAGGCGTTACATTTGACTAAACTTACCGGAAAGAAAGTAACTAGAAAAGACGGTCATTTTGCCCGTTATGGCATTCCTGAAATCGTTGGAAGCGACAACGGTCCCCAATTTAGCACGGAATTTAAAAAGTTTGGTATAGCATATGGATTTAAACACATATTACAAGCTCGCCTCATTATCCGCAAAGCAATGGGTGTGTGGAGGCATCTGTAAAAATTGCTAAAAGTTTACTAAAAAAATCTACTGATTTATACTTAGGCCTCCTTGCTTATAGAACGACTCCTCTTGAAAACGGATATAGCCCAGCTGAACTTATGTTTTCTCGAAATGTTCGTTCAAGTCTGCCCGTAGTTCCTTCAAAACTACAGTCGTTTTATAACCACGAACGCGTTGAGGAAAGAGAGAATTTGCGGAACGAAAAACAATCCAGAAACTATGTAAAAAGGCATCGATCCAAAAATCTTTCGAAATTAAACACTGGCGATAATGTATGGATTATAGATTTACGCGTGTATGGGAAAGTTACAAGTTTTTGTAATGAACCAAATTCATATGTTATTACTACTGAAAACGGAACGGTAAGACGAAATAGGTGGCATTTAATACCAGCACCATTTAAAAATAGTAACTACGCTGATTGTTGAATGTTTGATTGATTGGGGCTCAGTAACTTTGCCTAATGTTGAATAAAATTCACAATAAATGCTGAACACTTCTTTATTGTTTGAGTGGACTGTATACACTGCTAAAGCTTGTGTTAAATGCGCATGTGTCCATCACGCCCATGGCGTTTTTTACGGACGACATCTACACGCTTTTAAGGCGCCAAATTTGAATGCGTCAACATGCTCCCCGCCTTGAAAGGTACTTTCAACAGATGTATGTAAATATAGGTAAGTATACTAGATAAATATATTGTATTATGTAATTATGTCTCTTTGTTTTAGGTCTCTGGGGCACTCGTAATTGGTAATGGACAAATTTTCGTTATAGAACGTTTTAATATACCGCATGGAGTTTTCACTGACACTACTCTCACAGCACGGTCACTGCCTGGATGGACGGCGATGATGCGACCCAGCTTCCATTTTAATGGAGGTAAGTTGTCTTCTTTTAGTAAAACGAGGTCTCCAACATTGACGTTAGGTTCCTGCTTCGTCCACTTTCTGCGTTGCTGCAGTTGTGATATGTAGTCCAGTGACCACCTCTGCCAGAAGTGTTGTGCCATTTGTTGCACATGTTGAAATCTTGACAGGCGATTTATTGGTATGTCCTTCATGTCTTCGTCTGGTATTGCCGTGCTACATCTTCCAATTAAGAAATGTGACGGGGTTAAAGGCTCAAAGTCGTCAGGAGATGTGGATAACGGATATAAAGGACGGGAATTCAAGACCGATTCAACCTGCGCCAACACGGTAAGAAAATCTTCGAAAGTTACCAACGAATTTGCTAACACTCTTTTCAAATGATATTTAGTAGACTTTACACCGGCCTCCCACAAACCACCGAAATGAGGACTTCTTGCAGGAATAAAATGCCACTGTATGTTATCAGTAATAAATGAATTGTACAATGTTTCCTTGTTTTTTGTTAAAAATTTACCTAATTCGTTTAATACCGAATTCGCACCAACGAAATTTGTGCCGTTGTCAGTGTAGACATGAGAAGGTTTACCGCGTCTTGAACAAAATCTACGAAAAGTAGCTAAAAATGCCTCAGTGGTCAAATCAGTAACTGGTTCCAAATGCACGGCCTTGGTCGTGAAACAAATAAATAGACTGATGTAACACTTGATCGTTTTACGCCCGCGCCCAGTTCCTTCTTTTACGACAAACGGCCCAGCATAGTCAACGCCCGTGGCAAAAAATGGGTATTTAGCAGTTACGCGATGTTTCGGCAAATCTCCCATAAACTGATTTGTTTGTGGTGGTTTAACCTTAAAACATTTGATACATTTATGAACAATTCTCTTTGCTAAACTTCTTCCAGCCGTTGGCTAAAATTTTTCTCGGAGTGATGACAATATAAGTTGCGGTCCCGCGTGTAAGAGACGTACATGTTCATGTTCCAATAGAAGTTTTGCAAGTTTATGTTTGCCAGATATTAAGATCGGGTGCTTTTTCTCAAAATTAAAGTCAGAATTTTTTAGTCTTCCACCGACACGTATTATACCTTGCTCATCGAGAAAAGGTGACAAACTTGTTAAATTTCCGTTCAAATATTTTTTATTGCTCTTTAAATATTTTAACTCATCAGAGAAACTTTCAGCTTGAGATAATTTGATTAATTGAGTTAGAGAAACCTTTAATTCTGATATTGTTAAGCTTCTTGTTTTACAATTGTTAGATGTTGCTCTACAATTATTAATAAATCGTAGACACCAAGCTACAATGCGCTGAAGTTTTGTAAGCGATGAAGTGTAATTGAATGGAAAAACATTTGTTTTAATTTGCGTTGCAGTTAGTGTGATCGTAGTTTTTAATTCTGGTATTTCATCTTCTGTAGGTGTAATTGTCGAAGGCCACTCAGTATTAGGTAAATGCAACCATTGAGGTCCTTCCCACCATATTGAGTTTTTTAACTTACTTGGCCAAACACCTCTTGATATCAAATCAGCAGGGTTGTCTGTTGTTCTTACGTGTGACCACTTGTTTCCACTTGTTCGTTCTTGTATTTCTGCTGCACGATGAGCAACAAATACTTTCAATTGTGGTGTTGGCATTATAATCCAACTGAGGACAATTGTGGAATCAGACCAGTAACAAATTTCGTCAAATTTTATATTTGTTGAAGTAATTAATTTTGAAACCAGTCTCGTTGACAAAACAGCTGCACAAAGTTCCAGTCTAGGAATTGTGACCCTTTTGATTGGTGCTACTCTAGATTTCGCACACAGTAATCTCACGAAAATGTCACCGTTGTCAGAGATCGCTCTTATGTAAATGCAAGCTCCAAATGCGGCTTCTGATGCATCTGAAAATGCATGAAGTTCAACGCGTTTAAGACCTGAACTTGGAACATGCCTTGGAATTTCTATTTCTCTTAGCATATTCAACTCTTTCTTGAATTGATGCCACTTCTTTTTTGTAGTCTCTGGTACGGGATCATCCCAATTCAGTTTGTGTACCCAAAGTTCCTGTAACATGATTTTCGCTAAAATTAAGCAGGGTCCCACTAATCCCAGGGGATCAAATAATTTAGAGATCGCTGATAACATTTCTCTTTTAGAGTTATTTGCAGGGCCTTCTAAATTTTCCACATCATACTTTAAACAGTCTTGTGAGGGTATCCATACTAAACCTAGGGTTCTTCTTTCACCATTGCATGCCAGTGGTAGTGTTTCTTGCTCTTCATTGCCACATATTTCTTTCATGACGTCCTTACTGTTAGAACACCACTTTCTCAAAGGAAAACATGAAGATTTCAAAATTGTTTCGATATTACAACTTACCTGGATGGTGTCTTGAACTGAATTGGTCCCAGTTAGTAAGTCATCTACGTAGAAGTCCTTTAATATTACTTCTGCTGCTCTGGGATATTCATCGCGATGGTCGTGTGCAGTTTGTTGTAGACACCTTACTGCCAAGTACGGAGCTGATGCTGTCCCATATGTCACTGTATTCAGTTGATAATGCTTCAATTGTTTAGTGCTGTCTTCTCGCCAAACAATGCGTTGCCAATTTCTTTCTTCTGGAATTACTAATATTTGCCGATACATCTTTTCGACGTCCGCTGCTATTACGTACTGATGAGTACGAAATCGCACAAGTATGTTGAATAGTTCGTCTTGGATGACAGGACCCACATGTTGAGTGTCATTCAGGGAAATATTGTTTGACGTTTTACATGATGCATCGAATACAACTCTCAGTTTTGTTGTAGAGCTGTTCTGTTTTAATACTGCATGGTGAGGTATGTAATAAATTCCATTTATGTTTGTCATTGGATCTTGAATTTCTGTCATGTGACCCATTTCTTCATACTCACGCAAGAATGCTACATACTGCTGTTTTAAACTTTCATTTCTTTCTAATCTTCTTTCTAGATTATAAAATCGTTTTACTGCTGTGTTAAACGAGTCTCCCAACTCTGGCTTCTCTTCCTTGAATGGGATGGAAACTATAAATCTCCCATCAGGACTCTTTTGAGTTGTTTCAATAAACTTGTTTTCGCAAAATGTTTCAGCTGGTGTTAAATACCTGTGGTCGTTACATTCTTCTAGTTCCCAAAACCTTTTCAGTTGGTTTTGCACTTCAAGATTAGTAACAAGGTTACAATTTGTAGTTTTTCCATATTTGCAATTGGAATAATATGGACCTGCGATTACCCAGCCCAATAAGGTTTTCTGCAGCACTGGTTTGTTGTTGCCCAGTTTATGCCTTTCCGGACATAACAATTCCCAAAAAATATTTGCACCGAGAAGTACATCAATCTTGTGTGTCTGTAACAGGTCATTGAAATCTGCTAGCTTGACGTGCTTTGGTATTTTGTATGTGTTAAATGCGCTAAGATTTGTGCTCTCAGTAATTTTGTTAATTACAAAACATGTGATTTTTGTACTGTACGAATATTGACAGGATGTTAATTGAATATCCGTTTTTCGTTTAATGGCCGATAATGTTTGGTTTATACCGATAACCGAAAGGTTTATTTCCGTTGTTTTCAAATTTAACCGATTACAAAATTCATTTGTTATAAAGCAACTTTCAGAACCCGAATCTAACATGGCACGACAGTGATGTTGTTTTCCATTGTGATCCTTTATTTTTACAATGGCTGTTGATAAAAGTACTTTGGGATTTTCTGAATTTACACAATTTGCAGTAATTGTGCTAACTGGACTGACAGATGTCTCCGACTTCTTGTCATCTGTCGTGTCACTTTCAAAGTGTAAAAGTGTGTTATGCTTTTTTCCACATTTTTTGCATGTTCCTGACTTGCATTCATTAACGAAATGATTTTTTCTTAAACAATTCAAACATAGTTTTTTAGCCTTGACTTCTGCACATCGTTGCTTGGAATCCCAGTTTGTGAAACGTTCGCAATTGAAAATTGAGTGATAATCATCGCAAAATACGCATTTTGTTGAGTTTTTGCCCTCAAATGTCGCTAAGTTCACTGCTCTTGCCGTATTTGCTCCCTTTTGAAAATGTTTATTCGTGTTGTAAATTCTTTTCGAATTTTGATTATCCAAATTTTCTAATAATTCACATCTACCCTTGAGAAAGCCCTTTATGTCATCTACACTAGGAAATTCATCGCCATCTTGAAGCCTGCTTTCTTCCCATTCACGTTTCGTTTGATTATCAATTTTTGAAGTAATCATATGTATCAAAAGCGTACCCCAATGTATTGTAGGCTGCCCCAATACCTCTAATGCTAACAGGTGTTTAGTAAATTCGTCTAGAAAATTTCGCAATTCCGTTGCGGATTCAACCTTTAAACTAGGTAGACCAAATAATGCTTTGACGTGATTGCTCACTAGTAGTTTTTTGTTGTTGTACCGCTCACAAAGTAAATCCCAAGCAATTTGATAATTTACTTCACTTATTTCAAGTGCCTTGATGACTTGTGCAGCTTGACCTTGCAAGCTGGATCTTAAATAATGTAATTTTTGTATATCGCTTAATTCAGTATTTGTATGTATTATTGACTTGAACGTGTCCCTAAACTCTAACCAATTTTCGTAGTTGCCAGAAAATTTAGGTAGCTGAATTGTTGGTAACTTAACGTGCTTTAAGTTGCCGCGATTGGAACCAGTAACCGAACCTACTGATTGCAGCGAATTACCGGACTCCGACTTTAAATCGTTTTCGCTCGTATGTTTGCTAATTAACGTTTTGGCTTCTGAAATAGCCGCAAAATATGCATTTTCGAACGCCTCCCTTTCATGATACTGTTCAACGACATTTTCATCGTCACAAAAACTTTCAATGTTTGTTTGTATTTCACAAAATTCCTGAAACAGGACCTCTATTCTCGCAACTCGTTCGCGTAATTCTACGAGATCAGATTCGTGTACATGATCTTTGGATTCTATTGTATTTAAATACGTTTTGAATGCTGTTAAACTGTGTTTAATGTAACCCCGTTTGCGCGTGTATAATTTGTTTGAATTTTCCATTTTGCAATATTGCAGGTTGAAACAGGCAGATAAAGCGAAACAAGGATAGGTACTCACGGGAAAATGTTGCTTGTTGCTTTTCCGACGCCTCAAATGCACCCTGATGTCCTCGCTGCTTTCCACGTGTTAACCGTTGCAACCACGTTTTTCTTTGATTTTGTACAAATACTGTTACTGAGCCATCCGGTTCGAAGCTGACCAAAATGTTGAATGATTGATTGGGGCTCAGTAACTTTGCCTAATGTTGAATAAAATTCACAATAAATGCTGAACACTTCTTTATTGTTTGAGTGGACTGTATACACTGCTAACGCTTATGTTTAAATGCGCATGTGTCCATCACGCCCATGGCGTTTTTTACGGACGACATCTACACGCTTTTAAGGCGCCAAATTTGAATGCGTCAACACTGATACTCATGATATTTTAGAAATACCCGCGATAGTTAGTCAAAACGTTGAACAAAATACAAATGACGAAACAGCTATTGTAGAAAACCTACCTAGAAGGTCGACTAGACAAATACATCCGCCAAAATGGTGGAAAGAGTACATTCGTCATTAATATTTTTTGTAACGTTGTTGTATTGTATATGTACATGTTAAGTTGTTCTAAAATACTTGTAACAGTTTATTTGTATCTTTTTCTATTGAATAAAAAGAAAGGGGTGTTGTGTGAACGCAGCCTGCAGGTGAACAGGGCACAATATGATGGCGGGACTGTGACAGAGGCTGCATTGACTGGCACGACCTTGTATAAAACGTACTCGTAGTTTTCATGATTTAGAACCCACAACAATAGGGTACTCTAATTTGATGAAGTTTTCGTAAGACATTTCTATTTGGTCACATTTGGTGATCTGTGACAGTTGGTACATGTATCATAACCATAACCTATGTAGTTCTAATTCGAAACCTAATATGAGTAATAAATTCTTTTTAAAATCTATTATTACAAATTATTAGTGATGAACTTGAAGAGGATGACGATGGAGAAATAATTAAGTTATTAAATGCATTAAATTGATGTGTTCATGTGTATTGTCGATATTTCTTGATGTTGTTGTGCAGAAAAAGCACTCATATAGTATGGAATCTTCTTCATTCATAGTTTAAAAATCTCAGAAATTCAAATACACTACTATAAAACAATTAACCACTACCACAGGTCATAACCTTCAAAGTCATAGAAATTTAAAAATTTGACGTGGGGGTAAATTACTCTACGTGCTCGATCAAATTGTAGCTGAGTTCGGCAATGCGATCTTTTTCATCAATCATCTCAGAATCGTTCGGTAATGAAAAGTCGAGCTTACTTTGACAGATCTGGAACGTTCGGCAAATACAGATCAGATGAAAAAGATCGCGCTCGCTCAGCTCGGAGTATTTTGGAGGAGCTCTCAGATTTAGAACTTGTCAAGTAGGTTATGTTTATATATTTTCATGAATTAAGAGTAATCGTTTAGAGTAATTTAAACGATAAGTGTTTGTACAGTGTAAAATAACGAAATTAAGACGGAATTTCAACATTATAATGAGCATAATTAATTTCAAGCATAATTTCAAGAAATAGTGTTTGATGAGGAATACAACCAATTTCTAAAAGTGACTGTTGGAAGAAAATAGAGTATTACAAATATTAAGATTGTTTTCAAGAGAAGAATTAATAAAATTCTGTTTATTTGCAAACTCAACTGTCAGAATCTATACGCCAATTGCTCGAAATCGTTCGTCATTAAGTTTGCTCATGTGGAGCGCTCTGTGATCAGCTGATTAAAATCTCACTAGCTCTGCTCGAATCGTCGAGCGCATTGCACTTGACCGCTATGCAGCTCTTATGGAAAACGGCCTTAAGGGCCAAATTCACAAATGTTACTCATACTCAACTCAGTTTTGAAACTCAGAAACGCTTTCATTTTCATTTTAATGACTTTCTATCATAAATCACAGATGATCGAAATACCAATACCGGCCATAAACTTGATTATACGAGTAAATGTAAAAGCATTTCTGAATTTAAAATAATGTCAAACGTCAAATTTGAGTGTGAGTTGAGTATGAGTGAATTTGGCCCTTAGTTTGACAGTGCGGATGTCAAGTAAACGAACAATAAGTAGTACGACTTGGAAAAAATTAATTATTTATTCTTTACAAAATAATAACAATCATTACATTAGATTGCTCTCGGATGAAAAGAAATATCCCAACTGTAACATTTAGGCTTAGTGGTCTGTTTGTGAATCATCGCTGGTGACACTTTCCAGAGCTACAATAATAGTAATAAGTGTGATATATTTTTACTCTCAACAATTTCTCAATTACCTGAATCATTTACTGTGTAACATAGACTAACTTTCTTCTGTTCATCCATGTGTAAGCCCACATAGATTTTCTTCGTGATGGCCCTGTATTCCGTTTCATCAAAGACAGTGTAATATCCATGCGTATTAATTTGAGTATGGGCCTGCTGTGCAGATTCTGATTTAAATTTCAACTCAAGAATCATACCCACATTCTTGAACATCACAAACATGTCAAGATGAGGTGGCCTTCCAAGACGTTTTATTCGTCGGACACTTAACTCACTGTGCACAGAATAATCTTTGACGTTATATGCCAAAGTGAATAAAATGGCATCAAGTTCAGCTTCATTAGTAGGCATTTTCGCTCCAAACAAATTAGACACACTTTTTGCAAACTTAATAAATGCATCCTTATTTAGCTGAATTAGTACATCTTCTAATGCTTGTAAATATTGTTCAATATTTTGGAGATGATATTTTTTTGTAAAAAAAGCTGCATTATAACAGTTGGATATCAAACATGTTCTCAATTCTAAATTCGGTACCTTTAGAGTGCTTTTTCCTAACTCGTACTTGATCACATTTAAATACCCGTTTTCTGCTAAAAACCGGAGAAACAGATGAACGTATCCAGTATATATAAAATTAAAATCATTTTTAAGTAATGATTTTAATGTCTTCACATTCTTTATCGACATTTCTTCGAACGTCCATATTTCAACCTCTTCACCATTTATAAGTTCTTCAATTCGTTGTCGAATTTCAGATGATGCAAAGAGATTTTGCAAATTTGTTATGCTTCCCGATTGAATCCAGTAACTTGCGAACTCTTTTGTACAGTTTTCAGTGCTCGCTTCCAAGTAACGTAGAATAGACCAGCCAGAATAAATGCGAGTGGGCTCATTTGCGTTTGGAACTTGAAACCCGTTATACCATTCTCGTATTTGTTCATCATCTCTATAAACTGCACAGTCATCTCGGGCAAACAGATCTTCCACTTCAGCAGCAGTTAATCCAAAATATGGCACAAATGTCGATGTTTTTAAGAATTCATACATAATAATATTGTTTGGAGATAACAGCCATGCTAATTGGGTACACGCATGAATTAACCCACTCTGCAGATGCTCATTAGATTTCAACAAATGACACGTAATTCTACTTATTAGATTAATGGTATAATCTACAACATCTTCATTTACGTTTGGCTCCCTCAGTAACATATTCATTATTGGCGCATCATACTCGTCTATGAGCACATAGACAAGTTTGTTATAATGCACATGCAAACATTGAGATAAGTAATAAAGTGCATCTATTACATCATTTCTATCAAGCCTTTCAGTACCTTTCCAATACTTTACAAATTCTTCTACAGTGATTATCACATGTTCTAATTTGTCATTTGACCAAGCATACTTTTCTCCGTCACATTTTATCAGAACCTCACTATGATCATCGTATGCATCTCTAATGATACCCTGTAGAGATTCAAGGACGCCTTCACGAGTGTAGCCACTAACCGACTTCATGTCTACACAGAGCACAGGATTTACTTTACAATTTTCTTCGAAAAATTGCCTTTCCTCTCTATATATTTTTAAATTGTTTTCTTTAAAAGGTGTTTTGTTTCCTGATAAGAATTGTTTAACCATGTCTAAATTAGTCGATTTAAAAAACCTTCTGGGTGCCGTTACAATTATCGCACCTTTTCCCATCTCAAGAAAATCCTTAATGTATAACGTCTTGTCGACAAATCCGGGCATTTTGATGACCTCTTCAAACTCGGATGTACAAGTCATATAAAATTTTTTCGGTTTTGAGAATGTGCCCTACAAAAGAAAAAAAAGGACATCACATAAATATACATTTATATGAATATTATAGGCGCCATGCACATCTCTGCATTCAGCGCCGCCTGGCGTGGTGATTTGTGAATTAGTGATATGAAAATATTTCTTGCATGGGAATAATATCACTCTTATGACAATTTACGATTGTAGTACATTAATACTTGAGCTTCCTGGTATTGACAATATTCAAGTTCAAATGTACACTAATAATTTGAAACAACTCATATTTTCATACCACTAATGCAGAATATGGTCATTGGTGGCGCTGGCTTCGCATGTGCATGATCCCTATATTAAGGCTAAACTTACTTCTCTTAGGGCAGCACTTTCACTTTCTCCTTCCATTTTTAGTCGTTTTGTGACTGGGCTGCTCATAATCTATAACAAATGCAACAAAATATAGATAAGGATAAAAGAATATGTTGATTTCGTTTCTCGAATCGGTAAAGTGTGACGTGACTGCAAAGATCGAGCGAAAGAACTGTATGTACAAGGTTTCTATAAATGATTCTAACATCGCATTACCTCTGATAAATAAATGATCATGTGCCACTAACCACCGATACTGAACACAGTCATCAATTTTAATTCTTAAATAATCAAACATCTTTTTCAGAAGCTTATTCGGTGCAACATCATCAATTTAAGGAATAAATTGTAAACTCAAATTGAAACATTTGATACTGGTATTGTGTTTTAGCAATAATGGTTTACATTGAAACTTGCTTATAACGAGCACTGGTTATAACGAGAACTCGGTCATAACGAGGAAATTGAAAAGTCCCGTTTCTCGATATGGTAAATTACATATAAAAATATTTGTTTAAAACGAGCTCGTTTATTACGAGAACTTGCTTATAGCTTTTACCTTGCATATAGCGAGCTTAATTTCAAAAAATTTGAAAATATTTTTTGTTAGATGTAGAAGTACGTAGTATGCCCGACAAAAAATCTAAATACGACGAATTAATTGTTAAAAAAAACTGTTCGTTTGTTCTTTTGCGTATTTTTTACGTTACCATAAAACAAGCAAAATAAATTGTTTAAAATTGTATTCAAACTTATTAGTTTATTAAATAAACAAAAAAATGCAGGAGTATAGTTGTCCCAGATTCTTTTGCTGTTCATAATACATATCACATATGCATTTAATTTTTTCATTTGTAACGAGCACTTGCATATAACGAGCAATAAGCGTGGTCCCTTGAGCCCTCGTTATATCCGAGTTTTACTGTCTTTAAAAGTTTCAAGCTTATGACAGCGTTGACACTGACATTTCTCAGATAGTAGAATACACATTCAAAAGGAGGTGGAATATTCAATGCCTACTTTGATGTTAGAATCATTTATAGAAACGTTGTATAAACCCTAGACTTACTGTACATATTTTGTTAAACAAAAATCTCTAACAAAATTACACGTTAAGTATGAAGCAGTAGAATTTTAGTAGCAAGCATTCATACAGTAAATAATAACAGCATCATAATTATTAAATAATTAGATTTTGACACGTAATGTAAATTCCGTTTCTTGGACCGGCTCATTTGTACTTTATCAAGGAAACTAAATGAATTGTTAATTTCTTTTTCTACGGTACGGAAAGAGTTAATTGTACCTAAAACAAAATCTACTTTATCTGAAGGTAGAATCAATAAAATATCATCCACGCAACGAAAATACAAAATTAAATTGAAAAGTAAAGAGTTAATGACAGTTTTTTCTAACTAGTTCCTGCACAACAACTTCAGCTAAAGCAGGAGATAAAGGAGAACCCATTGCTTATAAAATTTATAAATAAATAACAAATATAACATCCTTGAAATTCGTACGCTAGCATGAATAGGGAATTAACAGCTGTTGGTAGTTATCAGCACGTTGTCAGGACCACATCAGAACAGAAGCAGGTTGGATTCCCTAAACGCACCCTTTAATTGTCTGTGTAAACAAAATGTCACCCCTAACTCGCCTATTCTAACGAAGAAACGGAGTAAACAGATAATAAGTATGTTTATTAACCCGGCGACAGTGTGCTGGGGTATCACATACACCTCTACTATTTAAAATGATGCTGCGTCGCTATTGGCTAATTTTCAATATTCCCCTCTTCAGTACCTTCATACCGCATCCCATGCTTTAGGTTTAGTGTCTGTGGAATACTTGTTAGTGATTGGCAGTTTTGTTATAAATTCCGAAAGTTTGTTCGGGTATCTCATACCCCACCACACAGGTAATGTAACTATTTTATGTTAAATTTCATGTAGATTTTTGTTATCAAATGAATTAATTTCTGTTACTTAGTTGGCTTAAAATGTCGTACGAAGCTGAACAAGCACGTTTGCTAGCTCTTTGGAAACAACTAGACGAAGAAGAAGAAGACGCTATAGGAACGGAAAGTGAAAATGAATCGGATCACGAAAGCGTTGACATGCATAGTTCTGATACTGAGGAAGAACAGTTTGAAACAGATAGGGTAGAAGATAATCAAGAAGTACAAAGCGAAGAAGCAGAACCTAAAATATATTTTATTGGCAAGGACGGTACAAAGTGGGCTAAAAAATGCTTCCCTCAAACGGTCAGAACGCGTTCTGAAAATATTATCACTCACTTACCAGGAGTGAAAGCGATTGCCAAATCCGCAAAAACACCAATAGAATGTTGGAACTTGTTAATTACTGAAGAAATGTTAAATGATATTGTTAAATTTACTAATATAAAATTAGCAGAGAGATCAGGATCGTATAATGATCAACATAAATATGTAACTAAGGAAACAACTTCCCAGGAACTGAAGTAGCAGTATTAGGCCTACTTTATATAGCTGGTGCTTTACGGTCTAATCGGCAAAATTTAGAAGATCTATGGAAAACAGACGGAACTGGTATTGAAATCTTTCGAAAGACTTTGTCGCTTCAACGTTTTATCATGCTCCTGAGTAGCCTTCGTTTTGACAATATCAACAACGGAAAAGAAATAAGAGACATTGACAAGCTTGCAGCTATTCGAGAAATCTTCGAAAAATTTGTAGAGAACTGCCAAATGTTATATTCTCCAAGTGAATATGTAACAATTGACGAAAAGCTTGAGGCTTTTAGAGGACGATGCCCATTTCGGCAATACATGCCAAACAAGTCAGCCAAGCATGGCATCAAAGTATTTGCTTTGGTGGATGCCAGACATTTTTACACGATAAATATGGAGGTCTATACTGGCCTGCAACCGGAGGGGCCATTTAGAATCAGTAACAAGCCTTTTGATGTCGTGAACAGGATTGTGGCTCCGGTATCAGGAACAAAGCGTAACGTTACCTTTGACAACTGGTTTACCAGTTACGAGTTGCTACTCCATTTACTAGAAGTACATAAACTTACTGCAGTAGGAACTGTTCGTAAAAATAAACGCCAAATTCGTTCAGCATTCCTAAATGTTAGAGGTAGAGACGAATACTCGTTTACTTTTGGTTTTCAAGAAAAAGTTACTCTCTTATCATATATACCTAAAAAGCGCAAACTTGTTACAATGTTATCAACACTGCATCATGATAACGCTATTGACATAGATTCTAGTGAAAAGCTGAAGCCCGAGCTAATTACGTTTTATAATTCCACAAAGGGTGAAGTTGATTTAGTAGCTACATACAATGTTTCGCGTAATAGCAAAAGATGGCCACTTACACTTTTTTATTCTGTACTAAACACAGCTGGTATCAACGCTCTTGTTATTTAAGACTACAGCACCAAACGGAGACAATTTCTAATACAACTCGGTCTAGCATTAGTAAATGACCATACTGTAGCTCGTACTGACAATAAACGTCTACCCAGAAACCTGCGAAAAAATACAGTTGCTGAAAACCAAGAACAATTAGAACCATCCGTTAAACGCCAGAACGTTAGAAATAAAGACAGGAAAACCCATTATAGATGTGTAAATTGTGGAAAGGCAATATGCATGGAACACTCTATTTTTTATTGTAATAATTGCCATGAACTTGAGGAGCAGTAACTTTTTAGTTTATATATTTTTTTAATATATGTACTTTTTTATGTTATACTATAACTCTTTGGGAACTTAACATTTAGTTTTTTTATATCAAAAAATATTAACAACATGTGTTTTTATGTTCAAATATTTTCTGTTGTATTTTGACAATGCTTTTGTCGTTTGTCGTTTACTGTGTGTGTGTGTATCAATAAATTTCATTTAAACGTTTATCTATTACTTTATTATGAAGGAAACAAATAAGATTATTTGTATAACGGCAAAATATTTTTGTAATTAAATTATTTTATGCCTTTTTTAATTGGGGTGCAACATACCCCACCACACAGCTGATGTCACAATTACTTACCACACTGTCGCCGGGTTAACAGTGTGTTGTGCAGCTGTACTTAGCTCAGGCAAGCATTTTGTTCAATAAACTAATTAATTATTAATTATGCATTTCATCTCACCAAATTCAACGAGCTCGATGCAACACCACCATTTCTGCTTGGAACCACATTGGAAATGAAAGAAATAGATACGTCAGTCCCTATGCTCTTTCCTTCAGCAACTTTCTGCGCCATCTCTAGTTACCGCCCAGAATTTTTGCGATTGAGAAGCCGTTGGCTAAAGCGAAAAATGTAGGTAACTGTAATTTAGTATGCGGGAAGCTTTAAATCAAACTTTTTTAAAATGTTTACCTATAGCTGGGTTGAACAAGATTTAAATCGGATTTAAATTGAAGCCTAATTTAGAGTGTGACATACAAGATACTGCACGTCATAACGTGTAAGTTAGGCTTAAATTTAAACCTGATTTAAATCTTGTGCAACCCAGCCATATTTGTTAAAATCCATTTCGAATCAACTAATACCTTTATCTCAATACATTTGTAAATGAACGAAGTTCATGTTCTTGTTTTGACAGTTATTCATTCACAAAAATATTGTAAATTTCAGTTCCACCAACGTTGTTAGTTCAAGATATCAGCGCCGTCTGTAATCCTGGATGAATATTACAAACTTTACGACAGAATTTTATATGGAAGTGCTGCAGCCGTGACTCGTTCACGACCGACCCATCACCACATCGATGGATTCACCGTTGAGAATGGAGATCGAAACTTTTCCTCTTCTGCGTAAACTCAAGATTTTATTGTTATTTCTTTTTAATGCCACAGAAGGAGTCCATCGTTTATATTTATTTACTTTTAAAGTAATTCGCAGTAGCATTTGTACGTATGTCCGATCTGCCGGTTTTTATTCTCATCGGTAAGTTAATCGATACTGTCAATTTCATTATCTATATTTATGTAACGCGAATTGAAGCTCTTTTGCGTTGACTTTTAAATGGGCCACAACACGACGGGTTGTGTTCGTTAGAAAACAGTGTCTCTCACAGAAATCATCAGAATTTGATGAGCATCGATTGATAACAACAACAACAGAAACTTGACGAATCCTTTACGTTCACATCTACTAGCTAAACCAATTTTGGAACGTTTACGCTTTGCTTCTGATCACGTTCCTTTCGTCGACAACGAATTAATAAATGCCATTATACGAAACTCAAAACGAGCAAAACAAGAAAACACTCAAGACAAAGTAATCTTTATTTAACAATCATTCAATTCTCGATGAATCGACGACGGAGCGAAGCAAGTTCAAAACCTGGAGCAGAAAGTTTTATTGCGAGACAAACTTCACCGAAAGCTGCGCGTCACTTACACACGAAGTGCCCCATATTCCTCGCAAGGAAAGCTTCTCGACGTCCGTCAGGAGACTCTCCCTGTTCCTCCGGAGGATTTCCTGCAGAACGAAAGCACGTTTGTAATGTTTGGAATGCGAGGTGTGTACGATACCCACCTTGGCACACTCGAGCTGGTCCGCCTCTTGTAAATACTGAAGCATGACGGCTGCGAATTCCAACAGTTGAAGTTCGCAGCAGGACTTGAACGCCTTTTTTAAATCGAGAGCGAATAGGACGGGACATGACTGGAGGAAAATTAGTATTATTTTCATCTTCAATTAACTTTACTGGGAGATGAAAAGAGCCATGCCTGAAGAAAGTATGCGAGTACTTACTTGCAATAAGAGAATGTTTTCGATGCATGTATTATAAGCGTCTTCTTTATTGGCGGCAAAGGAATGATCGATTACCGCCTGCCAAGCGTCCGTGTAGATCTTCCTGTGCCGGACGTTGCTGACGGTCTTAAGAAAATTCAAGCAGTTCTTCAGGTTTTGATGCTGAAACCAATAAATTGCGAGTTACTAAATTGTGCGTGTGACTCTCACCACCGACCAGCAAGTGCTTGACTGACGCCCCGACAATTTTCTCCCAGAATTCCAGCTCGTCCACTTCGTACTTTATGCAGATGGAAGTCATCGCTTTTATGGAGAGCGGATTATCCAGGTCTTGCGAGAGACGTTTCAATAAAACCATCTTTTGCTTGTCCAGCTGCTCGACGTCGATTAAATAACCCAGAGATTGCAAGTCGCTGAGTATAGATAATTTCTCTATGTGGTCACTGCAAATATAAAAAGCTATCGGTTCATGTGTGTGTGGGGGCGGGTTGTTACTACTGACACAACTGCGCTGTACGGACTGTTGGTTAGAGTCTCGACGCTCTCGGGGTTGGAGATTGCACACAAGCACTTCAAAGCGTTCACCCTGAAGCTCAAGCTTTTCCTTCCGCAGAAGCCCTTCTCCAGCAAAAAATTCTGCCAGTGCGTTAGCTCACCGCCTTGACAAATGTATAGGGCCCTGAAACACTTGAAGTAAGAAGGGGCAGGGGGCGCATGTTCGCAACAACAAAACCTCTTCCTATTGTGTTCGGTGTTGAATTCACAAGCTCCCTCGTTTATCTCCAGTGATTTTATGGACCAGAAACTGCTGTCCGACATGCTGACGCGTGATGCGTTTAATTCGGAGAGGTAACCCTCGAGCAGCTGAGCGCGTCTCTCTTGGACGTCCATTTTGAAGAGCGCCCCCAATTCGTCCACGGCCTTGTTTATGTCTGGAAAATGTTTCGTTTCGTTAGTTTAAAGTACCGCCGTCGTCATCCTTATAAATTAAAAACCAAAATAGAAACATGATCGCCGATTGTTCAGTTACTACGAATTTGAGTTTCGCGGCTTTCAAAATCGGCGCGAAATTCGAATCTTAAGAGCGCGCGAATTTCGAATTTCCCGCTCGCCCTTAAACCGGCGCGAAATTTGAACTTTAAAGGCGGGCGAATTTTGAATCCTCTTCGTCTCAACCGACGCAATAAAAACATGAATTTTTTGTTTAACCAAACATCGCATTAACAAAACAAGTGAATAATAACGGAAAGCGCCGTCATCGTTAATGTCACAGTTATAAATTATAAAAGAAACAAAAACATTATCGCCAATTGTTCAATCACTGCGAATTTGAATTTCCCGGCCGTTTCCGAATCGGCGCGAAATTCAATTTTGAAAGCGCGCGAATTTCGAATTTTCCGCTCGCCCTTAAATCGGCGCGAAATTTGAACTTTAAAGGCGGGCGAATTTTGAATCCTCTTCGTCTCAACCGACGCAATAAAAACATGAATTTTTTGTTTAACCAAACATCGCATTAACAAAACAAGTGAATAATAACGGAAAGCGCCGTCATCGTTAATGTCACAGTTATAAATTATAAAAGAAACAAAAACATTATCGCCAATTGTTCAATCACTGCGAATCGGCGCGAAATTCGAATTTTGAAAGCGCGCGAATTTCGAATTTCCCGGTCGATCTTAAATCGGCGCGAAATTCGTATTTTAAGGGCGCGCTAATTCTGAATTCTATTCGTTTCAACCGGCGCAACGCAAACTTGAAACTCGTTACACTAAATAACGATTAACAAACGAATAAGAAAAAAAAAAAAACAGAAAGGGCCGTCGCCATCATTGAGGTAACGAATTTTATTTAGCTTAAACGACCGAACGTCTCGAACCAGTTTGAATTTCCCGACCGTTTCTCATTTGGCGCGAAATTTGAATTTTTAAAAAGCGCGCCAATTTTGAATTCCATCCGTTTCTCTTCTACTGCTTCCTCGATATTGACTATTTTTAAGACAAAATAAAAACAAATAAAAATGTGAAAAGTTTTGCTTTGAATCTTGTTTTACTGAACTGCAAACTAACGAACGAACAAATAAACAAAAGCACATCGCCGCCATGCGCACTGACAAGAAACTCTTTCGTTCCGATAACCGAATGTTTTAATTTCCCCGCCGCTTTTGAATGGCGCGAAATTTGAATTTTGAAAGCGCGCGCATTTTGAACTCTATTCGTTTCAAACCGACGCGAACTAGAACCTCGTGAAACAACAGACAGCTGACTAATAAACGTACAATTAACAAAAGCGCATCGCCATTATTTAGACGTTCATTCATAACGAGCGAATACTTGAATTTCCCGCCGTTTTTAAATTGGCGCGAAATTTGAACTTTAAAAGCGCGCTAACTTTGAATTCTATTCGCAGCTCCAACTAGAACGTTATAAAACAACAGACAGCAGACTAACAAACGAACGAATAACAAAAGCACATCGCCATTTGTACAATTTGTAAAATTGTACAAGTAAATTAATATTTTAATTATTTGTGAGCTACTTGCTATGTTAAGTCGCAGAAGAGAAAACTTAGAGCCCTATCTCTGGCTGAGCAAACGAATTATTCATTTAACTTCTGAATCGAGAAAGTTTAAATGAATAATTCGTTCACTCAGTTAGAGATGGCGCTCTGGATTTTCTTGCAACTTATAGCGCTCTCGATTCACCTGCGCCGGTTGCACTCAGTGTATTTGCATCTTTTTTTAACCTCATGCAATGAGATGAGATGAACATACTTAGAGCGCCACCTTTGGCTGAATACATAAATTATTCATTCAAACTTTTTCAAATTTTGGAGCAAGAATTGGCCAAAGTGGTCACTGAAGTTGACCAAAGTGGTTACTGAATTGACGAAATTGGTCACACCCTGTAGGTAAATGGCTGTTTGTGTTGCTGTTGTATTTACGTAAAACTGGACAATTGCCCAAAAATTTTTTTATGTGCTAGAAAACCAAAATGTGCACGTTACATACTTTTTTAAAAACAAATTATATAAGCAGAGCTTCGCTCCGGCATTTGTTTGTTTTTTGAGAGGATGATGAGGTCAGAAAAAAACTTTTTTGAAGAACGCGCGTTGAGGGCCGCTCGCCGTTGGGTGGCTCGCGGCAGCTAGGGAATTGATGCCTTCGTGTTCTCCCCTTTCATTTGAGTGGTCGCACGGCCTACTTATCTCTGAAAGGAAAGATTCTCTGCCGTAAAAGTCGACCATTCTCTGTCGTAAAAGTCGACCATCTTTGATTCCAAGATGGAAGGTCGAGTTCGCCTCGCCGGCACGTTTAATTTGATATGCGACTCGACGGGATTATCTCTTACGGGGCGATTTTCAAGGTCAAGACCTGGAATCCAAGATGGCGTCGATTTGACAATCTAGTTTCTCTCCTCGAGCCCTTTCATTTGATATGCGACTCGACTGGCTTACCTCTTACGATGCGTTTTTCGATCGCAGCGCCACCATCGTCGATTTCAAGATGGCGTCGCTGCGACATTCGTTATATAATAAGAAAGTTTTAAGCCAAAAGTGCCTTTGCCAAATTTTTCTAATATAAGAAAAAAATATTTAAATTTCGAATTTCGACGAGTCGGTTTCAAGTCAAAGGTCAAGGTCAACACCAAAAATTCGGTAAAAATCGGGGAATGTTTTTAAAAAATTTTGAATTTCGACGACGAGGCGTCCCATAGGTCAACGGTCAAGGTCAACGTCAAGAATTCAGAAAAAATCGGGAAAAATTTTTAAAAAATTTTGAATTTCTACAAATTTACGTTGTAAAGGTCGAGTCAAGGTCACGAACCAAAAAATCAGGAAAAATTGGGGGAAATTTCTTTAAAAATTTCGAATCTCGACAAGGAGCAGGCTTAAATGTCATAGGTCAAGGTCAAATTTTCAAAAATATCAAAATTTTACTGAATTTTAAAAATCAAAATTTTATTGAATTTTGAAAAATCAAAATTGAATTTTCAAAAATATCAAAATTTTTAATTTTCAAAAATATCAATATTTCATTGAATTTTCAAAAATATAAAAATTTTATTGAATTTTAAAAATATAAAAATTTTACTGAATTAAAAAAAATTGGAATGGAATCTAAAAAATATATAAACATTTTATTGAATTAACAAAATATTCACAATTTTATTAAGTTTAGAAAAAATCAAAATTTTAATGAATTGTCAAAAGTATCAAAATTTTATTGAATTTCGAAAAATTCAAATTTTATTGAATTTTCAAAAATATGTATCGACATTTTATTGAATTTTCAAAAATATCAAAATTTTATTGAATTTTCAAAAATATAAAAATTTTATTAAATTTTCAAAAATATTTCATTGAATTTTCAAAAATATCTAAATTTTATTGGATTTTAAAAATATAATAATTTTAGTGAATTAAAAAGAATTGGTATGGAATCTAAAAAAATAAGTTTTATTGAGTTAACAAAATATTCAAAACTTTATTAAATTTAGAAAAAATCAAAATTTTGATGAATTGTCAAAAATCAAAATTTTATTGAATTTTGAAAAAAGCAAAATTTCCTTGAATTTTCAAAAATCGAAATTTTATTGAATTTTCAAAAATCGAAATTTTATTGAATTTTCAAAAATCAAAATTGAATTTTCAAAAATATCACTAATTAATTACAGTACCGCAATCAGCCGCCATTTTAGTGCAAAATATTGGCGGAAAATTCAAACATCTAACCATAACGACGACACATTCGGGCATTCTAAACTTTTATTTGACAGGCGTTACATTTGACTAAACTTACCGGAAAGAAAATAACTAGAAAAGACGGTCATTTTAGTGCAAGAACGTTTTCTTTATCTTACACATTAAGCATATGAACGAAAATGGCCACTAAAGTTGACCAAAGTGGTCACTGGAGTTGACCAAGGTGGACACTGAAGTTGACCAAAGTGGTCACTGGAGTTGACCAAAGTGGTCACTGAAGTTGACCAAAGTGGTCACTGAATTGACGAAAGTGGTCACTGAAGTTGACCAAAGTGGTCACCGAAGTTGACAAAAGTGAAAAGTCGGCCATTTTAGTGCAAAAACGTTGTTTCTTTATCTTACACATTAAGCACATGGATTGCGGTACTGTGTACACGATACTGAAAAAACAATCTGAATAAAATAAATAAACCTGGGCAGTCGTAAGCTTTCCTGAGGATCCTCCGGTCCATATACAGGGCGCCGATTAAGTCGTGCGAATGCGGCAACATTTTCACGTATTCGTCGTCGGCGAGTCGGTACTTGCGCAGGATGTGGCTCCCCGTGATGTACAGGTATTTACACGTGACCTGAAAAACGAGGTCGTCAGAAGCGAGAGCGGTCGGTCGGTAAGCGAGGGCCCCGCACCTTTTCGAAGGCGTCCAGCACGGACGGATCCGACTCCGAGCACCGCTCCTTGTAAAGGCCCGCGTATTTCAGACAGAGCTCCGCGGCGATCACCTGGTCGGCACCTGCGGAAACCCCCCTCCGATTTTTACCGGTTCAATTATTCATTAAATGAAACGTCTTACCTTCGGGCGTCTGAGTTAGCAAGTGATAGACCACGGACGTCGCCTTCTCGCAGTTCGCGATGTTCTGAACGCAGGCGTCGATTTCCTCGAACAGATTCGAATCGGGCGCTTTTTCCTTTAGCGTACCGCTGGAAACCTCGAAATAAAATACTAAGTGAGTAAATGGGCTGTGCCGGTTCTGGCTCAATTTCCCCATTTGATTTAACATTGCAAAAACGATGGCAAGATGTATGGTTGCCTACCCAACAGGGGGGCGAGGAGTGTCGGCAGTCGATGTGTATAGAAGTTGCCTATATGAAAGGTGTAGAAGTTGCCTATATGATAGGTATAGAAGTTGCCTATATGAAAGGTGTAGAAGTTGCCTATATGATAGGTATAGAAGTTGCCTATATGAAAGGTGTAGAAGTTGCCTATATGATAGGTATAGAAGTTGCCTATATGAAAGGTGTAGAAGTTGCCTATATGAAAGGTATAGAAGTTGCCTATATGAAAGGTGTAGAAGTTGCCTATATGAAAGGTGTAGAAGTTGCCTATATGAAAGGCGTAGACTTTACGAAAAACTTCTACGCACGTCGACCCCCTATGTTAAATCAAATGGGAAACTGAGCCTAAGCCTATCTACTTAAGTATTCGTGTGGCCTCGATGATTACATAGTGTGGGGCCTCACCACTTCTTTGACGGCGTAAATGCAGATGTCGTCCTTGTTTAGGGTTTCGTCGAGTATTCGAACGACGTCGAACCAAATCGTGTACGTCTTCAGGTTGAGTTCGGGCCGAATTATCTTCCAAATGTCCTTGGTGAAGAGCGTGCGCGTAAAGGGGAGCCTCCACCGCGACAGGGGGTCTATGCTTTGACTGTTCGGGAACGTGGAGAACCACTCTTCGATCTCGGGGGTGTTGGGGGCCTTGACTCGCGTGTACGTCCTCAGGAAGCTCAGCAGCATCGTCTCCTTGGCGGAATCGACGTTCTTCTTCTTCAGCATCCTCCAGATTTTGAACACGCACATGAAGACTTCGTAGTGGTAGAAGTTGATCTGCAATCGAACTGAGATTTGACCCCCCCCCGCCGCGCTTTTAAATTATTCGGGCCCGGTTTTGAAGAAAATAAAAATAAATTAACTGATCGTTTATTTTAGGCCCGATCTTTCCATCTCCAATTAACTTTATCTGGCGATTTATTCCCATAAGTAACGATTGTGATATCAATTGTTAGTGTGGGAATAAATCGTCAGATAAAGATGAAAACACTGGCCCTTAAAGTATCGGGTTTCTGAAAAAAAAGTTTGATTAGTGGTAAGTTTTGGTTTGAGCCTGAACTAACAGTTATCGTAAAATCGAAGCGATGGCGCTACTAGTCTTGCCGGTAATTTGAATACGTACAAACCAAGTAATTTTCTTTGGATACACAATCAGATTTTGGAGTGAAGTTTTTAATGATAAAGGCAGTGCTGA
Organism: Dorcus parallelipipedus; assembly: GCA_958336345.1. Lineage (NCBI taxonomy): Eukaryota > Metazoa > Arthropoda > Insecta > Coleoptera > Lucanidae > Dorcus > Dorcus parallelipipedus. The sequence continues at coordinate 48,235,095 of OY284479.1, forward strand.
AAATCCTCGTTTTCAAAACATTTCTAAATTAGCATTATTTTTGTTGTCTTCGCCTATATCTAACGCGACCGTAACACGAGCATTCTCAGTGTATAATACTGGGTGTTTCAATGAAGATGCATCAAACTTGAGGGACGCGTTTCTGGCATCATTTCAAACAAAATATCTTAATAAAAAATTTTAATTGGTGCAAGTTGAATTTGCCTAATTTTTTTTTGAAATACTGTAGAGCGCGGAATCGTGAAACAAAACCGGCGATCTAAATTGCATTATGAATGGCACACAGCTGACAACAATACTGAGAAAGAGAAGGAAGTATGAAAATTTTAAGTTTGCGAGTGTCATCTTAATGAATTTTAATTATTTCAAAATTTGGAATAGATATGACAAAACTTGATTTGAATTTTGAAAATGTCAAAATTTGACTGATTTTTTAAATGGGTCAAAATTCGAATAAGCGTCAGTAAAAATTTGATTCGAATGTCAACATTTTATTGATTCTAAAAAATATCAAAATTTTATTGAATTTTCAAAAATAAGTATCAACAAGTACGTATCAATAAGTATCAACATTTTATCGATTTTTCAAAATTATCGACATTTTTTTGAATTTAAAAAAATATAAAAATTTTATTGAATCTTCAAAAATATCAAAATTTTATTGAATTTTCAAAAACATGTATCTTTTTATTAAATTTTCAAAAATATCAACGCTTTATTGAATTTTAAAAAATATCAAAATTTTACTGAATTAAAAAAAGAATTGGGATGGAATCTAAAAAGATTTTATGAATTAACAAATATTCAAAATTTTATTAAATTAAAAAAATCATTTTAATGAATTTTCAAAAATATCAAAATTCTATTGAATTTTTGAAAATTAAAATTCTATTGAATTTTCAAAAATATCAAAATTCTATTGAATTTTCAAAAATATCAAAATTTCATTGAATTTTCAAAAATATGTATCGACATTTTATTGAATTTTCAAAAATATCAAAATTTTATTGAATTTGCAAAAATATCAAAATTTTATTACATTTTCAAAAATATCAACATTCTATTGAATTTTCAAAAATATCATTTCGTTGAATTTTCAAAAATATCAAAATTTTATTGGATTTTAAAAATATAATTTTAATGAATTAAAAAGAATTGGAATGGAATCTAAAAAAATAAGTTTTATTGAGTTAACAAAATATTCAAAATTTTATTAAACTTAGAAAAAATAAAATTTTAATGAATTGTCAAAAATCAAAATTCTATTGAATTGTCAAAAATCAAAATTCTATTGAATTTTTTAAAATTAAAATTCCATTGAAATTTCAAAAATATCAAAATTTTATTGAATTTTCAAAAATATGTATCGACATTTTATTGAATTTTCAAAAATATCAACGTTCTATTGAATTTTCAAAAATATTTCATTGAATTTTCAAAAATATCAATCAATATCAATATCAAAATATCATTTTTTTGAATTTTAAAAATATAATTTCAAAAATCAAAATTTTAATGAATTGTCAAAAATCAAAATTTTATTGAATTTTGAAAAAATCAAAATTTTATTGGAATTTCAAAAATATGTATCGACATTTTATTGAATTTTCAAAAATATGTATCGACATTTTATTGAATTTTTAAAAATATCAAAATTTTATTGAATTTTCAAAAATATCAAAATTTTATTGAATTTTCAAAAATATCAAAATTTTATTACATTTTCAAAAATGTCAACATTCTATTGAATTTTCAAAAATATCATTTCGTTGAATTTTCAAAAATATCAAAATTTTATTGGATTTTAAAAATATAATAATTTTACTGAATTAAAAAAAATTGGAATGGAATCTAAAATATATATAAACATTTTTTTGCATTAACAAAATATTCAAAATTTTAAGTTTAGAAAAAATCAAAATTTGATTGAATTTCAAAAATCAAGATTTTATTGAATTTCAAAAATCAAAATTTTATTGAATTTTCAAAAATATCAAAATTTTATTGGATTTTCAAAAATATGGATCGACATTTGATTGAATTTTCAAAAATATGTATCGACATTTTATTGAATTTTCAAAAATATCAAAATTTTATTGAATTTGCAAAAATATGAAAAGTTTATTACATTTTCAAAAATATCAACGTTCTATTGAATTTTCAAAAATATTTCATTGAATTTTCAAAAATATCAATCAATATCAATATCAAAATATAATTTTTTTGGATTTTAAAAATATAATTTAAAAATATGATTTCAAAAATCAAAATTTTAATGAATTGTCAAAAATCAAAATTTTATTGAATTTTCGAAAATATCAAAATTTTATTGGAATTTCAAAAATATGTATCGACATTTTATTGAATTTTCAAAAATATCAAAATTTTATTGAATTTTCAAAAATATGTATCGACATTTTATTGAATTTTCAAAAATATCAAAATTTTATTGAATTTTCAAAAATATCAAAATTTTATTACATTTTCAAAAATATCAACATTCTATTGAATTTTCAAAAATATCATTTCGTTGAATTTTCAAAAATATCAAAATTTTATTGGATTTTAAAAATATAATTTTAATGAATTAAAAAGAATTGGAATGGAATCTAAAAAAATAAGTTTTATTGAGTTAACAAAATATTCAAAATTTTATTAAACTTAGAAAAAATAAAATTTTAATGAATTGTCAAAAATCAAAATTCTATTGAATTGTCAAAAATCAAAATTCTATTGAATTTTTTAAAATTAAAATTCCATTGAAATTTCAAAAATATCAAAATTTTATTGAATTTTCAAAAATATGTATCGACATTTTATTGAATTTTCAAAAATATCAAAATTTTATTGAATTTGCAAAAATATCAAAAGTTTATTACATTTTCAAAAATATCAACGTTCTATTGAATTTTCAAAAATATTTCATTGAATTTTCAAAAATATCAATCAATATCAATATCAAAATATCATTTTTTTGAATTTTAAAAATATAATTTAAAAATATAATTTCAAAAATCAAAATTTTAATGAATTGTCAAAAATCAAAATTTTATTGAATTTTGAAAAAATCAAAATTTTATTGGAATTTCAAAAATATGTATCGACATTTTATTGAATTTTCAAAAATATGTATCGACATTTTATTGAATTTTTAAAAATATCAAAATTTTATTGAATTTTCAAAAATATCAAAATTTTATTGAATTTTCAAAAATATCAAAATTTTATTACATTTTCAAAAATGTCAACATTCTATTGAATTTTCAAAAATATCATTTCGTTGAATTTTCAAAAATATCAAAATTTTATTGGATTTTAAAAATATAATAATTTTACTGAATTAAAAAAAATTGGAATGGAATCTAAAATATATATAAACATTTTTTTGCATTAACAAAATATTCAAAATTTTAAGTTTAGAAAAAATCAAAATTTGATTGAATTTCAAAAATCAAGATTTTATTGAATTTCAAAAATCAAAATTTTATTGAATTTTCAAAAATATCAAAATTTTATTGGATTTTCAAAAATATGGATCGACATTTGATTGAATTTTCAAAAATATGTATCGACATTTTATTGAATTTTCAAAAATATCAAAATTTTATTGAATTTGCAAAAATATGAAAAGTTTATTACATTTTCAAAAATATCAACGTTCTATTGAATTTTCAAAAATATTTCATTGAATTTTCAAAAATATCAATCAATATCAATATCAAAATATAATTTTTTTGGATTTTAAAAATATAATTTAAAAATATGATTTCAAAAATCAAAATTTTAATGAATTGTCAAAAATCAAAATTTTATTGAATTTTCGAAAATATCAAAATTTTATTGGAATTTCAAAAATATGTATCGACATTTTATTGAATTTTCAAAAATATCAAAATTTTATTGAATTTTCAAAAATATGTATCGACATTTTATTGAATTTTCAAAAATATCAAAATTTTATTGAATTTTCAAAAATATCAAAATTTTATTACATTTTCAAAAATATCAACATTCTATTGAATTTTCAAAAATATCATTTCGTTGAATTTTCAAAAATATCAAAATTTTATTGGATTTTAAAAATATAATTTTAATGAATTAAAAAGAATTGGAATGGAATCTAAAAAAATAAGTTTTATTGAAAATTTTATTAAACTTAGAAAAAATCAAAGTTTTAATGAATTGTCAAAAATCAAAATTCTATTGAATTTTTTAAAATTAAAATTCTATTGAATTTTCAAAAATATCATTTCGTTGAATTTTCAAAAATATCAAAATTTTATTGGTTTAAAAATATAATACTTTTAGTGAATTAAAAAGAATTGGAATGGAATCTAAAGAAATAAGTTTTATTGAGTTAACAAAATATTCAAAATTTTAGAAAAAAATCAAGTTTTAATGAATTGTCAAAAATCAAAATTTTATTGAATTTTGAAAAATCAAAATTTTGAATTTTCAAAAATCAAAATTTCATTGAATTTTCAAAAATATCAATATTTCATTGAATTTTCAAAAAGATCAAAATTTTATTGAATTTTCAAAAATATCCAAATTTTACTGAATTAAAAAAAATTGGAATGGAATCTAAAAAATATATAAACATTTTATTGAATTAACAGAATATTCAAAATTTTATTAAGTTTAGAGAAAATCAAAATTTTAATGAATTGTCAAAAGTATCAAAATTTTATTGAATTTCGAAAAATCAAAATTTTATTGAATTTTCAAAAATATCAAAATTTTATTGGATTTTAAAAAATATCCGTCATATGTATTTAAAAAAAAAATTCAAAGAATTTTTTACATTTTTAAAAGTTAAACTCAGTTTTGACAGTTTAAGGTTTATTCAAATTTTGACGAAATTGAAGTTCAATTAAATTTTGACACAGAAGTATTAAATGATCTGAACACTATTATAGTGTAATTATTTAGTTAGATATTTAGTTTATTTTTTTATAATTTGTTATATCTAATCTTGTGATTATTTAGTTACGACAATGCCATTTTCTTAAATAAAATTCGTTCCAAAATGTACCTCCTTTAAGTATAATCAATTGTGCGTCGGGATTTTTCAATTTTTTAGGGGGTCTTCAAGTAACTTCTAGGGATAACAGTTGGCAACACTGTAGGCCAGATAAGACACACCGTCTCGAAAGATCTAGTAGGCCGTGCACGTTTTTGTTTCGTGTGCAGTCCTAACCTCGAAAATCGTTCAACGGCAATCACAGACGCAATTACTATTTTTTATGCAACCCACGACTTCCCGCATTATAAAAGGCTGGTCACGTTCTTAGTTCGAAGCCATTTTTCCGTGTTGAAGAGTGGCCTGCAGTGTTGCCAACTTGGGAATTTTCCTCCTTGTGAAGGGGTTTTTAGATAAACTCGTCATTAATTGAAGACGACGCGACGTTCCGGATATAATTCACTTCCGACTTTTTTGGGTAAGCAGCGGCGCTAGCGGAGAACGCTTGAACTAATAAGACGCGCTGTCTCGTGATAAAAACTAGGAATGAACTGAAGAGTGCCAACTTACGCTGTGGTAAAAATTATTAACGGCGGCTCCCACGGACTCTTTATCGTCGATGAGTTCGACGACTTCCCCGCACGCTTTAAACAGCTGCTCCTCGTCGTTCTCGACTGTGATTTTCGTCTCGCCGAACTCGTCCTTGATCGTAACGTAGTCGGGCGTCCACTTCGTGAGCATGGCCTTCAGGTAAGCGACGTAGGACGTCTGCGAGTCCAAGTCGAAATCCGCGCAAAACTCGGTCAACATTTCCAAGTTTAGGTGTCGGTGTTGTAACAGTTTTGCCAACAGTTCACTTCTGGGGGTTGTGGTGAAGAACTCCTTCAAGCTCAGTTGGCTCTCGCCGATCCTCTGCCACCATTTCGAAAGCAGCACGATTTCGACGTAGCCGTTTCCGGCCGCCGCCGCCGTCGCCGTTCGCTGGTGCTTCATGACGCGCAGGGCGAGCTTCGCCAGCGCCGCCAACTTCTGCACGTTCCGCCTGTTCACCTGCAGGTAATTCCTGATCTCCTTGACGGCATCCTTGCGCTTCGAGTTTATCAGCAGGATGTAAGCGCACTCGCTGTCGATGTTCCGCGCCGAAAACAGCTTCTGCAGGACCTGAGGCGCGCAACGGTTGACCAGCACGTCCTGGAGCGCCTCGCGAAGTTCGGGGCTTGCGCCGCCGCCGAAGTTGAGGAGGGCGTTCTTCAAGGTCACCACCAGTTTACTCGCAGTCAAACCGTGCCCTTCCAAACATAAATTGTTGACCAACGAAGGCAGACGTTCCACGGTTTTCACGAACTGCTCCTTAAAGAGATTCCATTTTTTTTTTCTGTTCAAATGAATCGGATTAAGCACTACTCACCTCGCTCAAGTGGCTCACTCGATTCTCAAAGTGAGTTAAATACTTCAAATCCGGATTTTTATAACCGACTATAACAAAAAAAAAGTAAAATAAACTAAGCTAGGGTTGTCAACTGGTCGAAAATTGTCGTTACAGGCTTAAGAGCGATCTTTCCGTTTCAGTATAGGGCGTTTTTACGAAACGGAATTGCATGTAGCGCCTTTATTATGAAAGATAACGCGGAAAGAAAATTACGTACTTCCTTAAGAAATGATGAACTACAAAACGTCTGTTTTAAAAAATCAATATTGTCTGTCAATTAGTAGATACTAATTAAGAGGTTTCGGCATTTTGTAGATCAACTTTAACATTTTTTTTCTGGTACTTCTTGTTAAAATAATAAAAATGTAAAACAGACGTTTTGTAGAGCAGACATTTCTCTATAAATACGTAAATTATTGTGTATTTTGATTGAAAAATGTGCTGGCTGCATCGAATTCCGCAAACAACATAATACTACATTAATGCCTTCACAATCGATTTTACGACATAATTTAGTAGATTAACGATTTCTGTTTTAAAATGAAAAGAACGATGGAAAAACAAAGAAAATAAAATATTAAATTTTAAAAAATACGAAATTACGTTATTTTAAAAACAAACTTCTCAAATTTTGAAATCTATAACAAAACCAGGAAAATTGAAAGAGAAAATAAAATTTTTAATAACAGCCTTTAGGATTATGAAAATGTCTTAGAAATTAATATGTACTTCCAACATCGGATGGTGCCACCTTCGATAACGAACTGTTTAGTTTTCGGCACCAACTTCAACAACGCGAAATCCGACAACTTAAAAATCAATTTGCCTAATCGGTACTTCGCGTACTCACCGACAGATGGTGCCGACAATAACAGAACTAATTTTCAATTTTTGGCGCTAAATTTAAACTTGATTTATAAAACATCTGACGAGTGCCATTTCGATTTGGTTAAAAAATTCTTAGCAAATGAACACAACTTTCTAAACTTAAGATTTGACTTTTCTGCAATTTTTCACGTAAAATAAAAGGTTCGAGAAATAAAGAAAATTTATAAAATTATTATCATTATAAAATTAAAAGAAAAATAAAAATAAAAAAAATCTTATTGAATAAAATTAGAAAAAAAAATAAAAATAAAAGAAATCTCAATAATAAAATTATAAAAAACTTAAAATTAAATAATTCTTACTAAATAAACAATATGTACTTTCTACTTTCTATACAATTGCAAAAAATCATAAAAATTAAAAAAATAGAAATTAAATTTTTTTTTAATAAACAAAACTTTCTAAAATTAAGATTTGACATTCGCTCAATTTTCGACATAAAATAAAATAAAATAAAAGGATCGAGAAATAAAGAAAATTTATAAAATTATTATTATTATTATTATAAAATTTTTAAAAAAATTAAAATAAAAAAAATCTAATTGAATAAAATTAGAAAAAATAATAAAAATAAAAGAAATCTCAATAATAAAATCATAAAAAATAAAAATTAAAATAATTCTTACTAAATAAACAATACGTACTTTCTACTTTCTATAAAATTGCAAAAAATCATAAAAATTAAAAAAATAGAAATTAAATTTTTTTTTAATAAACAAAACTTTCTAAAATTAAGATTTGACATTCGCTCAATTTTCGACATAAAATAAAATAAAATAAAATAAAATAAAAGGATCGAGAAATAAAGAAAATTTATAAAATTATTATTATTATTATAAAATTAAAAAAACAAATTAAAATAAAAAAAATCTTATTGAATAAAATTAGAAAAAATAATAAAAATAAAAGAAATCTTATTAAAATTTTTTTTATTAAATAAACAAAACTTTCTAAAATTATGATTTGACATTGACACAATTAAAAAAAAATAAAAATTAAAAAAAATCCCATTAAACAAAATTTTAAAAAAATAAAAATTAAAAAAATAAAAATTAAAAAATTCTCATTAAATAAACAATACTTTCTACTTTCTATAAAATTACAAAAAATTATAAAAATTAAAAATTCTCATTAAATAAACAAAACTTTCTAAAATTAAGGTTTGACATTTGTGCAATATTTGACGTAAAATAAAACAAAAGACGATCGACAAACTTATCAAATTTAAAAAAATAACAAAAATAGAACAATTTCCATTAAACAAACAAAACTAGTTCGACTTTCTAAAATTAAGATTTGACGTTTGTGCAATTTTTGACGTAAAATAAAAGGTTCGAGAAATAAAGAAAATTTATAAAATTATTATTATAAAATATAAAATAAGATAAAAATAAAAAAAATCTTATTGAATTAGAAAAAATAATAAAAATAAAAGAAATCTCATTAAATAAAATTATAAAAAAATAAAAATTAAAAAAGTTCTTACTAAATAAACAATATGTACTTTCTACTTTCTATAAAATTACAAAAAATTATAAAAATTACAAAAATAAAAATTAAAAAAATATAAAAATTAATTTTTTTTTATTAAATAAACAAAACTTTCTAAAATTAAGATTTGACATTCGTTCAATTTTCGACCTAAAATAAAATAAAAAGATCGAGAAATAAAGAAAATTTATAAAATTATTATTATTATTATAAAATTAAAAAAACAAATTAAAATAAAAAAAATCTTATTGAATAAAATTAGAAAAAATAATAAAAATAAAAGAAATCTCATTAAATTATAGAAATTATTTTTTTTTATTAAATAAATAAAACTTTCTAAAATTATGATTTGACATTGACACAATTAAAAAAAAATAAAAATTAAAAAAAATCCCGTTAAACAAAATTACAAAAATAAAAATTAAAAAAAAATAAAAATAAAAAAAATAAAAATTAAAAAAAATCCCATTAAATGAAATTACAAAATCAATAAAAATTAAAAAATTCTCATTAAATAAACAATACTTTCTACTTTCTATAAAATTACAAAAAATTATAAAAATTAAAAATTCTCATTAAATAAACAAAACTTTCTAAAATTAAGGTTTGACATTTGTGCAATATTTGACGTAAAATAAAACAAAAGACGATCGACAAACTTATCAAATTTAAAAAAATAACAAAAATAGAACAATTTCCATTAAACAAACAAAACTAGTTCGACTTTCTAAAATTAAGATTTGACGTTTGTGCAATTTTTGACGAAAAATAAAACAAAGTACGATCTATAAATAAAGAAAATTGATAAAATTACAAAGAAATAAAAATAAAAAAAAGTCGAGTTCAAAATCGGTAGATCTACCGAATTATGGGCAGAGTTGGCAACACTGATCGACAATGTGGATTTGGCTCTCAGTTACTTACTTTAGTTAGTTTTTGTCGGCTCCGGCTTTAGTGATTTCTTTGTTGCCAATAGTAAAGCGTCAATCAAGAATTTAAAAATTAATCTGTTTTTTTTTTCTTCCTTGAAAATACCCATTATTATACCCACGTATTATTTTTTACCCGCAAGGTTGCTTAAATTACCCGTAATTCGGACATAATTTAGTAGATTAATGATTTCTGCTTTAAAATGAAAAGAACGACGGAAAAACAAAGAAAATAAAATAATAAATTTTAAAATATACGAAATTATGTCATTTTAAAAACAAACGTAAGCTCAAATTTCGAAATCTATAACAAAACCAGGAAAATTGAAAGAGAAAATAAAACCGTTGCTCCCCAAACCGATAGATGGCACCATTGTGCGTTATAAAAAATTTCTGTCATGCCGTCTAATTTTCAGCAATAATTAGATATTATTATAAATGATAACAATTTTGAAAAATATAATTTGCAACAAAACACAAAGAATTGTGTACGTTTCTTCTCAAAACACAGAAATGCAGAAACCCACAGTAAAAGCAGGAAGACTGGAAAATAAAATAAAATGGTTCCCCCTTGAATCGGTAGGTGGCGCTTTGGCGTTCGATTGCAATGCATCATGAAAACCTGGCATGTCAGTCGTACGATCGAATTTATTATCGATTAGCAAAATTTTGATAAGAAAAAAAAATTGCGGACATTTTTTCCCCAAACAGTAATTTTGAGATTCGGAAAAATTTTAAGAGAAAAATAAAATTCTTCTGATCCAAACCGATAGATGTCGCTTTACCACTCGACCGCTGTGCATCATAAAAAAGTTTCAGCCGTACGGTCGAATTTTCAGCAACAAATAATATAATCATTAATTAATAATAAAAACTTCAGCAGTTAAATTAATTGTCAATTGTTGCTTAAAATTAGACCGCATGAAATTTATGTATGACGCACGGTTATCAAGTGCTAAAGCGCCATCTCTCGATTTGGACCGAAACAACTAATTGCATAGGTTAATAAATTTTCGTAAAAAATAAAAAGAACAATGAACAAGAAAATAAAATTAAATAGAATTTCAAAAAATGTGAAACAATAAAATTCTAAAAACAATAAAAACAAAAGTCGAGCACGATTCTATTAAAAAAAAAAAAAACTCGAAAGAAAACAGAAAACAAACAAAGAGATTTAAAATACACTAACGTTTATACATCTTAAAAAAAATAATAAAAGGCGCGACGAAGCTTAGACAAAAGTTTACATGTTCTATTAAAATGTATTTTATTTACATTGTAATAAAAGTTTTATACATATAAGTTATATGCATTGCTATCCACTGTATCCAATCCACTTTACTTTCTGCTTCATCTTTATTATACATTTGTTAATATCCTCCTTATTTACATGCAATAACTAATATTATATTCCATGCTAATTTATATTTAGCGGGCCGTGGACATGCGCAAATCACGGAATACACTTTGGCATTTAGTCGCTCCTCTTTTATTCTCGTTAGATTTTACTTCCCCTATTAGTTTCGTAGTGGGAGAAAACGTTTTAAGGGGAATACAAAAACGACCGCGTCTCGCACGGAAAGATCGCTCTTAAGCTTCAGCTGGTATATTGTACGATTGGGCTTCAAAGTTAAAGTGCTTGATGTATAAAGGCACAAATCTGACAAATTAACATTGGCAACACTCACCTGCAAGCTGGGCGAAAGCGTTGAATATGAACTGGAACGACTGGAAGGTCCCGAACCCTGGGCTTTTCGGGGGGCACCTCTCGACTAAATCCGCGTTGAATTTGTTGCGCGAGAAGAACGTGCTCATGACCCAGTCGTAAACCGGAACGCACGCGCCGATGTCGCTCGGCTTGGACCTCAGCATCGCAAGCACGGATAATTTCTGAGCCAAATCAAGACCCAGCGAGTAAGTGTCGATTTTTATTAGGGCGCCGCCGCCGCCGCCGTCTTCTCGACAGAAGACGCTCTTCATGATGAGCACGGCCATCAGGCACAGATTCTCGGGGCCGCTCTCATCGAGGCACATCGCCTCGACGAACTCGACGATCGAATCAAAGCCGTCCAGCTTGCGACAGAACTCGACCATCACGTCCGCTTCCGCTTCCCCCAAGAGCGCAGAGATTTGCGCGCAGCGCTTCACCGACTCCCCAACGCTCAACGTCCCCTGCGTCAACTCGAGCGCGACGTCGGATAAAATCAGGTCGAGCAATCCACGTCTCTCCCTTGGGTTACGGAGCTGCCCCAATCTGACGTCCGGGCGGAAATCCTCTTTCAGTTTCAAGAAATTCCTGCACGTTTCGACGGCCTCCGCTCGCCGCCCGTTTCGCAGCAACCTTAAGACGAGAGGGTAGTTCTGAACGACGTTGCGGGGCAGCTCGGGTTTCAACTGGACGAAATAGGACGGTGATTTGGAGCCGGCGTTGCCAACCGAATTGTAAAACATCCGCTACATCTCCGTCCAATCTAAGCTGCGTTGTCACACGTAAAGCAGCGGGTGTTAATAAAAAAAAAACCTACACACGTTGACAGGTGATGGTAGAGACCAAAATTCTAATAAACCCAGATCGGCAGAAAATGACGAGGAACGCGATGCCGCCGCGTTCCTCGTCATTTTCTGCCGTGCGATGACGTGCGGCTCGACTCGATCCGAGCCCCCCAACATACCGTAAAAAATTCCGGAAGTGAGAAGTGCAAAACCTTTAATAATGTAAGGTCTTTAAAGAGCGTTTGCCCTTTGTTGGCTCAAGTTTTTATGTCGATAGTCATAATTATAAAATATTGACAGTTTGGTAATGACAGATGTAAAGTCTTTTAAAAACCGTCTCTGCGTAAAGTCTCTGTGACCGTAATGGTTTAAAAATCGTCTGTCATCTCGAGACAACGAAGTTCTTAACAATCTTTGACATCTGCCAAGAGGGTCAAGTCTTTCAAGAATCTCCGTTTGGGGACTGCGAAATTTTTAATATATTATAAAGTCCTCGAAAATAATTTGCTCTTCCTTGACTCTAAACTTTTTAAAATTATCTATCACCTGTCATTATCTATCTGTCATAATTATAAAATTTTGACAGTTAGATGAAGACGGATGCAGTTTTTAAGAACCGTCTATGCGTAAAGTCCTTGCGCCCTTAAAAGATTAAAAATTGTCTGTCACTACCTATCTGTCATAATTAAAATATTTTGACAGTTAGGTAATGACAAGTGGTGACAGATGCGAAGTCTTTTAAAAATCGTCTCTGCGTAAAGTCTCTGCGACCGTAATGGTTTAAAAATCGTCTGTCATTTCGAGACAACGAAGTTCTTAACAATCTTTGACATCTGCCAAGAGGGTCAAGTCTTTCAAGAATCTCCGTTCGGGGACTGCGAAATTTTTAATATATTATAAAGTCCTTGAAAATAATTTGCTCTTCCTTGCCTCTAAACTTTTTAAAATTATCTATCACCTGTCACTATCTATCTGTCATAATTATAAAATTTTGACAGTTAGATGAAGACGGATGCAGTTCTTAAGAACCGTCTATGCGTAAAGTCCTTGCGCCCTTAAAAGATTAACAATTGTCTGTCACTACCTATCTGTCATAATTAAAATATTTTGACAGTTAGGTAATGACAAGTGGTGACAGATGCAAAGTCTTTTAAAAACCGTCTCTGCGTAAAGTCTCTGTGACCGTAATGGTTTGAAAATCGTCTGTCATTTCGAGACAACGAAGTTCTTAACAATCTTTGACATCTGCCAAGAGGGTCAAGTCTTTCAAGAATCTCCGTTTGGCGAGTGCGAAATTTTTAATATATTATAAAGTCCTTGAAAATAATTTGCTCTTCCTTGCCTCTAAACTTTTTAAAATTATCTATCACCTGTCATTATCTATCTGTCATAATTATAAAATTTTGACAGTTAGGTGAAGACGGATGCAGTTTTTAAGAACCGTCTATGCGTAAAGTCCTTGCGCCCTTAAAAGATTAAAAATTGTCTGTCACTACCTATCTGTCATAATTAAAATATTTTGACAGTTAGGTAATGACAAGTGGTGACAGATGCAAAGTCTTTTAAAAATCGTCTCTGCGTAAAGTCTCTGCGACCGTAATGGTTTAAAAATCGTCTGTCATTTCGAGACAACGAAGTTCTTAACAATCTTTGACATCTGCCAAGAGGGTCAAGTCTTTCAAGAATCTCCGTTTGGGGACTGCGAAATTTTTAATATATTATAAAGTCCTCGAAAATAATTTGCTCTTCCTTGACTCTAAACTTTTTAAAATTATCTATCACCTGTCATTATCTATCTGTCATAATTATAAAATTTTGACAGTTAGATGAAGACGGATGCAGTTTTTAAGAACCGTCTATGCGTAAAGTCCTTGCGCCCTTAAAAGATTAAAAATTGTCTGTCACTACCTATCTGTCATAATTAAAATATTTTGACAGTTAGGTAATGACAAGTGGTGACAGATGCGAAGTCTTTTAAAAATCGTCTCTGCGTAAAGTCTCTGCGACCGTAATGGTTTAAAAATCGTCTGTCATTTCGAGACAACGAAGTTCTTAACAATCTTTGACATCTGCCAAGAGGGTCAAGTCTTTCAAGAATCTCCGTTCGGGGACTGCGAAATTTTTAATATATTATAAAGTCCTTGAAAATAATTTGCTCTTCCTTGCCTCTAAACTTTTTAAAATTATCTATCACCTGTCACTATCTATCTGTCATAATTATAAAATTTTGACAGTTAGATGAAGACGGATGCAGTTCTTAAGAACCGTCTATGCGTAAAGTCCTTGCGCCCTTAAAAGATTAACAATTGTCTGTCACTACCTATCTGTCATAATTAAAATATTTTGACAGTTAGGTAATGACAAGTGGTGACAGATGCAAAGTCTTTTAAAAACCGTCTCTGCGTAAAGTCTCTGTGACCGTAATGGTTTAAAAATCGTCTGTCATTTCGAGACAACGAAGTTCTTAACAATCTTTGACATCTGCCAAGAGGGTCAAGTCTTTCAAGAATCTCCGTTTGGGGACTGCGAAATTTTTAATATATTATAAAGTCCTCGAAAATAATTTGCTCTTCCTTGACTCTAAACTTTTTAAAATTATCTATCACCTGTCACTATCTATCTGTCATAATTATAAAATTTTGACAGTTAGATGAAGACGGATGCAGTTTTTAAGAACCGTCTATGCGTAAAGTCCTTGCGCCCTTAAAAGATTAAAAATTGTCTGTCACTACCTATCTGTCATAATTAAAATATTTTGACAGTTAGGTAATGACAAGTGGTGACAGATGCAAAGTCTTTTAAAAACCGTCTCTGCGTAAAGTCTCTGTGACCGTAATGGTTTAAAAATCGTCTGTCATTTCGAGACAACGAAGTTCTTAACAATCTTTGACATCTGCCAAGAGGGTCAAGTCTTTCAAGAATCTCCGTTTGGGGACTGCGAAATTTTTAATATATTATAAAGTCCTCGAAAATAATTTGCTCTTCCTTGACTCTAAACTTTTTAAAATTATCTATCACCTGTCACTATCTATCTGTCATAATTATAAAATTTTGACAGTTAGGTGAAGACGGATGCAGTTTTTAAAAACCGTCTATGCGTAAAGTCCTTGCGTCCTTAAAAGATTAAAAATTGTCTGTCACTACCTATCTGTCATAATTAAAATATTTTGACAGTTAGGTAATGACAAGTGGTGACAGATGCAAAGTCTTTTAAAAACCGTCTCTGCGTAAAGTCTCTGTGACCGTAATGGTTTAAAAATCGTCTGTCATCTCGAGACAACGAAGTTCTTAACAATCTTTGACATCTGCCAAGAGGGTCAAGTCTTTCAAGAATCTCCGTTCGGGGACTGCGAAATTTTTAATATATTATAAAGTCCTTGAAAATAATTTGCTCTTCCTTGCCTCTAAACTTTTTAAAATTATCTATCACCTGTCACTATCTATCTGTCATAATTATAAAATTTTGACAGTTAGATGAAGACGGATGCAGTTCTTAAGAACCGTCTATGCGTAAAGTCCTTGCGCCCTTAAAAGATTAACAATTGTCTGTCACTACCTATCTGTCATAATTAAAATATTTTGACAGTTAGGTAATGACAAGTGGTGACAGATGCAAAGTCTTTTAAAAACCGTCTCTGCGTAAAGTCTCTGTGACCGTAATGGTTTGAAAATCGTCTGTCATTTCGAGACAACGAAGTTCTTAACAATCTTTGACATCTGCCAAGAGGGTCAAGTCTTTCAAGAATCTCCGTTTGGCGAGTGCGAAATTTTTAATATATTATAAAGTCCTTGAAAATAATTTGCTCTTCCTTGCCTCTAAACTTTTTAAAATTATCTATCACCTGTCATTATCTATCTGTCATAATTATAAAATTTTGACAGTTAGGTGAAGACGGATGCAGTTTTTAAGAACCGTCTATGCGTAAAGTCCTTGCGCCCTTAAAAGATTAAAAATTGTCTGTCACTACCTATCTGTCATAATTAAAATATTTTGACAGTTAGGTAATGACAAGTGGTGACAGATGCAAAGTCTTTTAAAAACCGTCTCTGCGTAAAGTCTCTGTGACCGTAATGGTTTAAAAATCGTCTGTCATTTCGAGACAACGAAGTTCTTAACAATCTTTGACATCTGCCAAGAGGGTCAAGTCTTTCAAGAATCTCCGTTTGGGGACTGCGAAATTTTTAATATATTATAAAGTCCTCGAAAATAATTTGCTCTTCCTTGCCTCTAAACTTTTTAAAATTATCTATCACCTGTCACTATCTATCTGTCATAATTATAAAATTTTGACAGTTAGATGAAGACGGATGCAGTTCTTAAGAACCGTCTATGCGTAAAGTCCTTGCGCCCTTAAAAGATTAACAATTGTCTGTCACTACCTATCTGTCATAATTAAAATATTTTGACAGTTAGGTAATGACAAGTGGTGACAGATGCAAAGTCTTTTAAAAACCGTCTCTGCGTAAAGTCTCTGTGACCGTAATGGTTTAAAAATCGTCTGTCATTTCGAGACAACGAAGTTCTTAACAATCTTTGACATCTGCCAAGAGGGTCAAGTCTTTCAAGAATCTCCGTTTGGGGACTGCGAAATTTTTAATATATTATAAAGTCCTTCAAAATAATTTGCTCTTCCTTGACTCTAAACTTTTTAAAATTATCTATCACCTGTCACTATCTATCTGTCATAATTATAAAATTTTGACAGTTAGATGAAAACGGATGCAGTTTTTAAGAACCGTCTATGCGTAAAGTTCTTGCGCCCTTAAAAGATTAAAAATTGTCTGTCACTACCTATCTGTCATAATTAAAATATTTTGACAGTTAGGTAATGACAAGTGGTGACAGATGCAAAGTCTTTTAAAAATCGTCTCTGCGTAAAGTCTCTGTGACCGTAATGGTTTAAAAATCGTCTGTCATTTCGAGACAACGAAGTTCTTAACAATCTTTGACATCTGCCAAGAGGGTCAAGTCTTTCAAGAATCTCCGTTTGGGGACTGCGAAATTTTTAATATATTATAAAGTCCTTCAAAATAATTTGCTCTTCCTTGACTCTAAACTTTTTAAAATTATCTATCACCTGTCACTATCTATCTGTCATAATTATAAAATTTTGACAGTTAGATGAAAACGGATGCAGTTTTTAAGAACCGTCTATTTGCGTAAAGTCCTTGCGCCCTTAAAAGATTAAAAATTGTCTGTCACTATCTATCTGTCATAATTAAAATATTTTGACAGTTAGGTAATGACAAGTGGTGACAGATGCAAAGTCTTTTAAAAGTCGTCTCTGCGTAAAGTCTCTGCGACCGTAATGGTTTAAAAATCGTCTGTCATCTCGAGACAACGAAGTTCTTAACAATCTTTGACATCTGTCAAGAGGGTCAAGTCTTTCAAGAATCTCCGCTTGGGGACTGCGAAATTTTTAATATATTATAAAGTCCTTGAAAATAATTTGCTCTTCCTTGACTCTAAACTTTTTAAAATTATCTATCACCTGTCATTATCTATCTGTCATAATTATAAAATTTTGACAGTTAGGTGAAGACGGATGCAGTTTTTAAGAACCGTCTACGCGTAAAGTCCTTGCGCCCTTAAAAGATTAAAAATTGTGTCACTACCTATCTGTCATAATTAAAATATTTTGACAGTTAGGTCATAGACAGGTTGATGGCAGTTTTGACATATGCCCTTCGCTGACTCTAAAGTCTTCAAAATCTGTCACTACCTACCTGTCATAATTATAAAATTTTGACAGTTAGGTCATAGACAGGGAGGTGACAGATGTAATGCCTTTTTGACATTTGCCCTTCGCCGACTCTAAAGTCTTTAAAATCATATGCCACTACCTATCTGTCATAATTAAAATATTTTGACAGTTAGGTAATGACAAGTGGTGACAGATGCAAAGTCTTTTAAAAGTCGTCTCTGCGTAAAGTCTCTGCGACCGTAATGGTTTAAAAATCGTCTGTCATCTCGAGACAACGAAGTTCTTAACAATCTTTGACATCTGTCAAGAGGGTCAAGTCTTTCAAGAATCTCCGCTTGGGGACTGCGAAATTTTTAATATATTATAAAGTCCTTGAAAATAATTTGCTCTTCCTTGACTCTAAACTTTTTAAAATTATCTATCACCTGTCATTATCTATCTGTCATAATTATAAAATTTTGACAGTTAGGTGAAGACGGATGCAGTTTTTAAGAACCGTCTACGCGTAAAGTCCTTGCGCCCTTAAAAGATTAAAAATTGTGTCACTACCTATCTGTCATAATTAAAATATTTTGACAGTTAGGTCATAGACAGGTTGATGGCAGTTTTGACATATGCCCTTCGCTGACTCTAAAGTCTTCAAAATCTGTCACTACCTACCTGTCATAATTATAAAATTTTGACAGTTAGGTCATAGACAGGGAGGTGACAGATGTAATGCCTTTTTGACATTTGCCCTTCGCCGACTCTAAAGTCTTTAAAATCATATGCCACTACCTATCTGTCATAATTAAAATATTTTGACAGTTAGGTAATGACAAGTGGTGACAGATGCAAAGTCTTTTAAAAGTCGTCTCTGCGTAAAGTCTCTGCGACCGTAATGGTTTAAAAATCGTCTGTCATCTCGAGACAACGAAGTTCTTAACAATCTTTGACATCTGTCAAGAGGGTCAAGTCTTTCAAGAATCTCCGCTTGGGGACTGCGAAATTTTTAATATATTATAAAGTCCTTGAAAATAATTTGCTCTTCCTTGACTCTAAACTTTTTAAAATTATCTATCACCTGTCATTATCTATCTGTCATAATTATAAAATTTTGACAGTTAGGTGAAGACGGATGCAGTTTTTAAGAACCGTCTATGCGTAAAGTCCTTGCGCCCTTAAAAGATTAAAAATTGTCTGTCACTACCTATCTGTCATAATTAAAATATTTTGACAGTTAGGTAATGACAAGTGGTGACAGATGCGAAGTCTTTTAAAAATCGTCTCTGCGTAAAGTCTCTGTGACCGTAATGGTTTAAAAATCGTCTGCCATTTTAAAAATTTCTGACATCTGCCAAAACTGTCAAGATTTTCAAGAATCATCTGTCTGTTTGACGGGCGTGAAATCTTAAATGTTGTAAAGTTTTTTCGGCTTTAGAAGTCTTTAAATATATTCCTCGTCTTGATGATAAAATTTTGACAATTAGGTAATGACAGGTGACAGATGACTTTTAAATTTTGTAAAGCCTTTAAAAATCATTTGGCCTGGGTTGGCTCTAAAGTCGTTATTACATCACTTCTGTCAGCTGTCATTACCTACCTGTCTTGATCATAAAATTTTGACAGTTAGGTAATGACGGATGACAGATGACTTTTAAATTTTATAAAGTCTTTAGAAATCGTTTGCCCTTTAAAAAACCCTCTTTCTTTCATTATCCATCCAACTATCTCGATGTTAAAATTTTGACAGTTACGTAATGACAGGTGGCAGATGAATTTTAAATTCTGTAAAGCGTTTAAAATTCAATTGCGTCTCGTTGGCTCTAAAGGCTTCAAAAATCCTCTATCATCTGTTATTACCTAACCTGTCTTAATTATAAAATTTTGGCAATTAGGTAATGACAGGTGACAGATGACTTTTAAATTTTGTAAAGCCTTTAAATCTTTTGGCCTGGGTTGGCTCTAAAGTCGTTATTACATCACTTCTGTCAGCTGTCATTACCTACCTGTCTTGATCATAAAATTTTGACAGTTAGGTAATGACGGATGACAGATGACTTTTAAATTTTGTAAAGTCTTTAGAAATCGTTTGCCCTTTAAAAAACCCTCTTTCTTTCATTATCCATCTAACTATCTCGATGTTAAAATTTTGACAGTTACGTAATGACAGGTGGCAGATGAATTTTAAATTCTGTGAAGCGTTTAAAATTCAATTGCGTCTCGTTGGCTCTAAAGGCTTCAAAAATCCTCTGTCATCTGTCATTACCTAACCTGTCTTAATTATAAAATTTTGGCAATTAGGTAATGACAGGTGACAGATGAATTTTAAAGTCTTTAAAAATCACCTAATCAAAATGATTCGTCTCAAGGATCAAAGGTCAAGGTCACG
The DNA here is from genome assembly GCA_958336345.1 of Dorcus parallelipipedus. Classification (NCBI taxonomy): domain Eukaryota; kingdom Metazoa; phylum Arthropoda; class Insecta; order Coleoptera; family Lucanidae; genus Dorcus; species Dorcus parallelipipedus. Next base: position 48,255,364 of record OY284479.1, read on the forward strand.
ACTAAAAAGTTGGGAATAATAGGAGAAAATTTCTTTAAAAAATTTAAATTTCGAAAACGAGTCGTCTTAAAGGTCAAGGTCAATGTCAAAAAAATTGGAAACGGGAGGAAATTTTTAAAAAAATTTTGAATTTCGACGACGAATCGTCTTAAAGGTCAAAGGTCAAAAAATTTGGGGAAAATTGCGGCGTTTGTAAAAAAAAAAAAATTCGAGAACGAGTCGTCCTAAAGGTAATAGGTCAAGGTCAATGTAAAAAAAATCGGGGGAGAACTTTGAAAAGTTTTGAATTTCGAGAACGAGGCGTAGTAAAGGTCAAAGGTCAAGCTCACGACAAAAAATTTGAAAAAAATGGAAATTTTCTAAAAAGATAAAAATTTCGACAGCGAATCAACTTAAGGTCAAAGGTCAAGGTCACGACAAAAAATTTGGGAAAAACAGAGGAAAATTTCTAAAAAGAATTAATTTCAAGAACGAGGCGTCTTAAAGGTCAAGGTCAACGTCAAAAATTTTTTTTTTTAATTTTTAAAAAATCTTGAATTTCGACAGTGAATCGCCTTATAGGTCAAGGTCACGACCAAACATTTGGGAAAAATAGGGGAAATTTTTTTAAAAAATTTAGAATTTCGACAGCGAATCATCTTAAAGGTCAAAGGTCAAGGTTACGACCAAAAATTCGGGAAAAATAGGAGAAACAAAAAAAAATTAAAATTCGAGGACGAGTCGTCTTAAATGTCAAAGGTGAAGGTCAACGTAAAAAATCGGGAAAAATTGAGACATTTTTAAAAAATTTAAATTTCGAGAACGAATCGTCTTAAAGGTCAAAGGTCAAGGTGAACGTAAAAAAAATTTGGAATAGGAGTAAATTTTTTAAAAAATCTTGAATTTCGACAGCGATTCGTCTCATGGATCAAAGGTCAAGGTCACGACTAAAAAGAAATTTTTTAAAAAAATTTGAATTACGACGACGAATCGTCTTAAAGGTCAAAGCCCACTTCCGCAATCCAAACTGGAGAACAACCAATTAGAGGAGCTCGTTCTAAGCGTGACGTCAAAGTAACGCCTTCAACCCCCCCCCCCCCCAGAACGCCCCGAACTCAATTTTGCGCACAGAAGAGAAAAATAATGGCCATTTTTTTAAGCGGAACTTAATACGAGGTAACCACGGCCACTTCCCCTGCGTTTCCAACTAGAGATTCGATTTGAAGTTTTTTTTTTCTTTGACAAAATTGACCTTATTTTTAATGTGAAAGTAAAGTCACGCCCACTTCCATCAGTCACATTAAAGAGCAATACGTAAAGCGTGAGTTAGAAGTGGAGCCAAACGTAAAAGCCGCCTGAATAGAAAGAAAGAAAGAACGAACAGACCCGTTAGCGTCCAAAATGGCGTCAGACAATTCGCAGAATTTTGACCAGAGATTTGTGGTTTTCTCAAGCTTGAATTGGGGCTAAAATACCCCAAAACTGAATCGACTACGGACTCGCTTAGCAACAGACCCGTTAGCGTCCAAAATGGCGTCAGACAATTCGCACAATTTTTACAAATCACATCGAAGAACAACCGATTAAGGAGCGTGAAGTCAAGCTGACGCCTTCAACTCGGCCCCGACACCGCCCCGGACTCAATTCAATTGCGACAAACGATAATTTGATTGACAAAACTTTTCTAAGACTTTTCTAAGTTTCAATCGGACGGAGGTGTAGCGGGCGGGTTGGCAACACTGTTTGTAACTTACGTTGTCGTAGCACTCGATGAGGTCGATTAGCGAAGCGCACAGGTCGTCTACCTCGTCCGGTTTCAACCTGTTCAAGACCGCCTTCACCGAGGCGATGTTTCTGGAACGAACTCGGTTAGTTTACGAACGTCTCTGTTGGCGTTGCGGTGAAGTACCCGGATCGAACGAAGCTGTCCGTGAGCCTGGACGTGATCCAAGTCGTTTGCTCGGAGTCTGCGCACAATTGGAACGCGTCGTCCATCAACGTCGGCTCGTCGCAGTAAATAATTCTGCCGATGATGAATGGCAACTGCAACAAGTTTTAAGTTGAGTACATTAACTGTTACTGTTAACTGGTGAGGTGGCGTGTGAGTGAACGGTCGTGTATAATTTGCTCCGACATTACACTCAATTTTTGAGCAGGTCGAGTACTAAAAGTAAACTATAAAAATACTGACGAAACGCAAATATAAGTGTCTCCTTTGAGGTAAGAAGTTAAAAACAAAGAAAACAAAGCTAGTAAACATAGCCTTCGAGGAGTTGATCCGGGCGTGTTTACTACAACCGCGGCGAACGGTAACAGAGATAGACTAGGCAACACACATTACACTCTATCATTTAAGCATATTTACTTAGGCGTAAGCGAACTAATTACAAACCAAATGGCGTCCGGAGGAGGAACCGACACGGATGAGGAGAACAAAAGGAAAAGGGAGATAGGCCAGGATGAATTTTTTGGAAGAAGTAAGATGATATGTATAATGAGATAAAACAATTAAGAAAAGAGCAGAAAGAAAATCAATAGCAATTAATGGAGCTGAAACAAGAAAATTTGGGACTTAAGGAAGAGGTGAATATGCTTAAGGATAGAATCGAACAATTAGAAAAAGACAGAAAAAAGAAAAACCTGGTTATATCGGGAATGAAATTAACTTCGCAAGAAGGGGAGGATATGAAGGAGATGGTAGAAAAATTCATGGAAAAAGAGCTACAAGTTACCATTAAAATAAGATAGGAGAAAATAGGAGAAAAGACACATTTAATCAAAACAGGAAGTATGACGGATAAAATTAAGGTACTAAAAAATAAAAGTAAATTAAGAAATCACAAAGAAAAAATTTATATAGAGTCAGACCTAACAAAGAATGAAATGCAAATTCAAAAGAATATAAGAGATTTGGCACAAGAAGAAAGGAAATCTGGAAAACGCGTAAGAGTAGGGTTTATGAAGTTACATTTAAACGGAGTTGAATGGAAATGGGACAGGAGGCAAAAACAACTAGTTGAAGAAAAGTCAAAAAACTAGCAAACTCTCGGGTGGCAAGAAATGAGATGGAAGCGGCTAATGAAATGGGTAATGATACAGATTATGATTTAATAAATGTACATAAAGAAGTTTACCAAAAAAAAAACAGATCAAATACAATATAATAAAGGAATAATATGGAAGATGGCGACATGGAATGTCAGAGGTATAAATGGTAAGGAACATGAATTGATAGAGGAGTTTGAAAGTGCTAAGCTAATGGTGCTAGGTATCTGTGAAACTAAGAAGAAAGGAAAGGGTATCGTGAAATTAGAACATTTATTACTGTTCAGTGGAGTAAGTATGGACTGTAGAGCAAAGGCAGGTGTTGGATGCTTAATAAACAAAGAATATGTCAAATGTCTTAAAAAATGGGAGTTTGTGTCTGAAAGAATACTAAAGATTGAAATAGAAATAGAGCAGAACAAAATTACAGCGGTGATTATTGTTTATGGTCCTTGCGAGGATGAGAGGGTTGATTTAAAAGATAAATTCTGGGAAGAATTGGAGGAAGTTTGCGACACAATAAAGGGAAGAATGATAATATTAGGTGACTTAAATAGTCGAGTTGGAAAAAGGGATAAAGATTGTATGGAAGTATTAGGGCCGTACGGTGAAAATCATAGAATAGCAATGGTTAATAACCTTCTGTGTACAAAACAATTTAGTAATAGCTAATTCGTTTTATAAACATAAGGATATACACATGTATACGAGAGAATCCAGAAGCAGAAACGAAAAATCGATCATTGATTTTGCATTGATAAATAGATTGTACAGAAAAGAAGTTATAGATGTGAGGGTGTACAGAGGACCCGAATTAAATACAGATCACTATTTACTTACAATAAAACTACAAATAAAATGTAAATCGCAGGAAAATAAAATCTCAGAGATTAGAGTAAAGAAGTCACATGAGAAAATAAGAGTGTATAGACTATCAGATAAGGAAATAGCTAAGGACTTTAGACAAAGAATAGAAAGAGAAATGGAACAAAGAGATCTTTGGGAAGATTTGGGTGTAGAGCAACTCTGGAAACAATTGCAAAGATATTATAAATGCAACAGCCAGCAAAGTATGTGGAATAACAGTGGCTGACAGCAGCAGAAAACAGACGAAATGGTGAAGCCAAGAAATAAATGAAGAGGTAAAATTAAAAAAGCAGAAGTGGAAAGAATATCTCCAAGGAAAAACAGAAGAAAGTTATTCTGAATACAAAATACAAACAATAAAGGTAAAAGATATTATTTTGAAAGCAAAACAGAAAAGTTGGGAAGATTTTGGACATAAAATGGAGGAAGATAGGTACACAAATCAAAAACTGTTTTATAAAGTATTAAAGAACCTAAGAAAAGATAAGCAATGTGAGATAAAACAAATGAAAGGAAAAGATGGCAAAATAATAACAAATGATGTAGGAATAATGAATAGATGGCGTGAATATTTCCAGGAGCTATTATATAATGAAAATTTAGAAAATAATGTTGGAGGGGAAGACTTGCGGGTGCACAGTGCAGAATCACAAGCAGATCAGGAAGAGGAGGACGACATAAATGAAGAGGAGATTCTAAATATTGTTAAAACAACTAAAAAAGGAAAGTCAGCTGGACATGATGGTCTTACTGCAGAAATGTTAAAGAATCTCGGAGAGAGGGGAATTAAAATGCTAACCGAAATTTTTAAGAAAGCATGGAAAGAAGGGAAAGTAACGGATGACTGGAGAATAGGAATTATAATCCCACTCTATAAGAACAAAGGTGACAGCAGAGCATGTGCAAACTACAGAGGGATCACACTTATGAGTATCGTGGCCAAAATATATGAGCGCTTATTGGACGTCAGGTTAAGAAAAGTGGTAGAAAACCAACTAGATGAGGCTCAGAGTGGCTTTAGGAAGGGAAGGGACACAGTACGCAAGATCACATTTTTACAATCAAGCAGCTAATAGAGAAAGTACATATGTCCAACACAACTATGTATTTAGCATTTCTTGACCTGGAAAAGGCGTTCGATAGAGTCCCACAGAGATTGGTTTGGAAAAGTCTGGTGGAGAGAGGAGTAAACGTGAAATTATTATCAGCAATTAAAAGTGTGTACCAAAATAATCGAAATTATATAAGAAAAGATAATTTGCACTCTGAAGAATTCCAAATAAATGATGGATTGCGACAAGGAGGAGTTTTGAGTCCAACATTATTCATAATAATAATGGACGACGTAATTAAGGAAGTAAAAAGAAAAATAAATAGGATGCACGTTGGATTTTACAAACTAAACGCAGTAAAAATGTCAGAATGTGCTTTTGCTGACGACTTAATGATATGTGCCGCACGGGAAGATGATCTTGAAAGAAACTTAAAAATATGGGTGGAAGAATTGGCAAAAAAAAAGACGAAAGTAAACACTACCAAGACGAAAATAATGGTGATAGGAGAAACAGGAAGGAAAGTAAACATAAGTATAAATAGTGAGGAAATAGAGCAAGTTGAAAGTTTTAAGTATCTTGGGATACCGATGCGATACATAGAAACGAAAATACAGAAAATGAAATAAGCGAAAGAATTATAAATGCGTCTAAATTATATTATGCCATATCGAATACATTTATTGGTAAAAAGGAAATATCGAGTCAAACTAAAATGGTAGTGTTTAAAACAATATACAGACCTATTTTAATGTATGGCTGTGAGAGTTGGATACTAACACCGGCGCAAGAAAGTAAACTGCAGGCTATGGAAATGAAGTATTTAAGGAGGGTAAAAGGAGTTACACGTAGAGACAGAATTAGAAACGATACGATAAGGAAGGAACTATTAATAGAATCATTAATAGAAAGAGTTGAGAATCAACAGTTGAAATGGTTAGGACATCTAGTGAGATTGAGGGAAACCAGGCAAGTGAGAAGAATTTGGGAAGCAAAGGTGAAGAAAGGTAACAGAAGAGGAAGACCAAGGAAGACATGGAATAGTAATATCGAGAATATATTAAAGAAGAAAAATATCGAGTGGACAACGGCTATGAGGATGGCGTCAAATAAAAAAGAATGGGCAAAGTTAGTACACGCTACAGAAAAATAAAATTAGAGAAACAGAAATTAGCACTCCCTACACCTTCGGGTAGAAAGGGAAATGATTATATATATATACATTAACTGTTACACAAAAAAAAAAAACTCTACACACGTAAACTTACATCGTTAGAGATGCTGACGTCCCTGGGGAAGCCGTACTTAGGATTTCTCAACACGACCTGATTAGGTTCGTTCTTAATCTTCTCCCTGATGACCGTCACGAGTCCGTGCTTGTAACGCAAGCTGTTCCCTGCGATCTCCCGAACGGCCCGGCACCAGGGAACGTCCGCGTTCTCCAGGACTTCGACGACGGCGTTCAGCTTGAGTTCGATCGAATTAATGCAGCGAAGAATCGACGGGACGATCTTGATCCAGGACCACTCCTGGTGCTTGACGAGGCCCTACGACAAACCTTCCGTCAGGATTTCCGAGGCGTTCACAACCCGAGCCGACCTTACGCGTATTTCCTCCAGGAAGACCTCGTCGGGTTCGAGGTGGTTTTCAAGGATGAAGCCGCGCAGGAACTCCTCGTCTAATCGGGCGAACAGTAAAGTGCTGATCAGCGATCGGGGGCTCTGAAAATCCTTGAATTAAAAGCTGCGTTCGTTTATTCAACTCCGTTCACTCTATGTACTCTTTTCGCACTTTTGTCTCACTCTTACTTGTGTTAAAACTTATTCGCTCTCACTCTTTAGAGTGCGAAAAGAGTAAGTAGTGTGAACGGAGTTGAATAAACGAACGCAGCTAAACAAGAAAAAAACAGGCGACATCTTACGGCCGCTGCAACAAATTTATTTAAAAAAAAATTGCTCACTTTCGTGTACTCCTTTAACGGTATGGCGATGCCGTAGGTTTCCTTCAGGAACTTCAGCGTCTTCAAGGTTCTCATGGTGAGCGTGAGGCCTTCGACTGTGCCTCTCGTCAGCGAATCCGGCTCGCCCCGATTGCCTAGGTTGTCCAGGTTTAGTATCTGCAGGAAGACGTCGAGGAAATCCATGGCGTTCTGGGGGAACCCCCCGGCGCAACCCGACTCTATGGAGAACACCTTCTGCTGCATCCAGCTCACGAACAGGGGCAAGGTGGCGGGGGCGTGCGTGAGAGTGACGGGGAGGAACGAGAACAAGAACGAGACGCACGCGTCCAAAGAGAGCTGAAACGTGAAACTCTCCTCAAAAAAAAAAAGTCACGGGCCCAGGGTTGCCAACCGTCCCGTCTTTAGGACACAAAACTAAGGTGGCGCTTTAAAAAAAAACGAATTAATTCATTCGTTCATTGTTGTTTCTTCTTGTTGTTCGGAACGTACCGAATATTAAACGTTTTATTTATTGGACATTTAAGTAGCGACATCTTTCGATCGCTTGTTGACCTGATATTTTTTTGTTGATATTTATTATTATTTTTTAATCAAGAAAACATTCCAAAAAAACCTCCGGGAGAGATTGAAAGGTCGAACGAACCCAACTGGAATCGACGCGAACGAACCCAAGCAAGGGTCAAAAAATGGGGGGAAATTTTTGAAAAATTTCGAGAACGAAACTTCGTTAACGTCGAGGGTCGAAGTCGACGCAAAAGAAAATTGTAAAAATCGGGGAAACTTTTAAAAAAACTTTTGAATTTCGACGACGAATCGTCTTAAAGGTCAAGGTCACGGCCAAAAATTTGGGAAAAAGGAGAAAATTTTTTTAGAAAATTTAAATTTCGAGAACGAGTCGCCTTAAAGGTCAAAGGTCAAGGTGAACGTAAAAAAAATTTGGAATAGGAGTAAATTTTAAAAAAAAATCTTGAATTTTTCGACAGTGATTCGTCTCAAGGATCAAAGGTCAAGGTCACGACTAATAAGTTGGGAAAAATAGGCGAAAATTTCTAAAAAAAATAAATTTCGAAAACGAGTCGTCTTAAAGGTCAAAGGTCAAGGTCAACGTCAAAAAATTGGGAACAGGAAATTTTTTAAAAAATTTTGAATTTTGACGACGAATCGTTTTAAAGGACGAAGGTCAAAAAATTTGGGAAAAATAGGGGCAAGTTTCTAAAAAAAATTAAATTTCGAGAACGAGTCGTCCTAAAGGTCATAGGTCAAGGTCATGACTAAAAATTTGGGAAAAATAGGAGAAATTTTCTAAAACAAAACTAAATGTCGAGGACGAGTCGTCTTAAATGTCAAAGGTCAAGGTCAACGTCAAAAATTGGGAACAGGAGGAAATTTAAAAAAAAATTTGAATTTCGTCGACGAATCGTCTTAAAGGTCAAAGGTCAAGAAAATTGGGAAAAATAGGGGCAAGTTTCTAAAAAAAAAAATTTCGAGTCGTCCTAAAGGTCATAGTTCAAGGTCAACGTCAAAAAATCGCGAAAATTTTTTAAAAAATCTGAATTTCGAGAACGAGGCGTAGTAAAGGTCAAAGGTCAAGGTCACGACAAAATATTTGAAAAAAAAATAGGGGATATTTTCTAAAAAAAATAAAATTTCGACAACGAATCATCGTAAGGTCAAAGGTCAAGGTCACGACAAAAAATTGGGAAAAATAGAGGAAAATTTTCTAAAAAGAATTAAATTTCGAGAACGAGTAGTCTTAAAGGTCAAAGGTCAAGGTCAACATCAAAAAAATTGGGAACAGGAGATTTTTTAAAAAATTTTGAATCTCGTCGACGAATCGTCATAAACAACAAATTTGGGAAAAATAGGGGCGTTTCTAAAAAAAATTAAATTTCGAGTCGTCCTTAAGGTCATAGGTCAAGGTCAACGTCAAAAAATCGGGAAAAATTTTTAAAAAATCTAAATTTCGAGAACGAGGCGTAGTAAAGGTCAAAGGTCAAGGTCATGACAAAATATTTGAAAAAAAAATAGGGGATATTTTCTAAAAAAATTAAAACTTCGACAACAAATCATCATAAGGTCAAAGGTCAAGGTCACGACAAAAAATTTGGGGAAAATAGAGGAAATTTTCTAAAAAGAATTAAATTTCGAGAACGACTCGTCTTAAAGGTCAAGGTCAACGTCAAAAAAATTGGGAACAGGAGGAAATTTTTTAAAAAATTTTGAATTTCGTCGACGAATCGTCATAAAGGTCAAAGGTCAACAAATTTGGGAAAAACAGAGGCAAGTTTCTAAAAAAAAATTAAATTTCGAGTCGTCCTAAAGGTCATAGGTCAAGGTCAACGTCAAAAAATCGGGGAAAATTTATAAAAATTTTGAATTTCGAGAACGAGGCGTAGTAAAGGTCAAAGGTCAAGGTCACGACAAAAAATTTGAAAAAATAGGGGAAATTTTCTAAAAAAATGAAAATTTCGACAACAAATCATCATAAGGTCAAAGGTGAAGGTCACGACAAAAAATTTGAAAAAAAAAAATAGGGGAAATTTTCTAAACAAAATTAAAATTTCGACAACAGATAATCATAAGGTCAAAGGTCAAGGTCACGACAAAAAATTTGGGAAAAATAGAGGAAAATTTCTAAAAAGAATTAAATTTAAAATTTAAAATTAAATTAAATTAAAAGTCGTCTTAAAGGTCAAGGTTTTCAATGAGATTTTTTTAATTTTATAAATTCGTCGATTGTCTTTTGTTTTATTTTACGCCAAAAGTTGACTAAAGTTCAGATCTTAATTTTAGAAAGTTTTGTGTATTTAATAAAAACATTTAATTTTTATAATTTTTTGTAATTTTTATGATTTTTTGTAATTTTTATAATTTTTTGTAATTTTATAGAAAGTAGAAGTATTGTTTATTTAATGAGAATTTTTTAATTTTTATATTTTTTTGTAATTTTATTGTTTTCTTTTTAATTTTGTAATTTCTTCTAATTTTATTCAATGAGATTTTTTTAATTTTATAAATTCGTCGATTGTCTTTTGTTTTATTTTACGCCAAAAGTTGACTAAAGTTCAAATCTTAATTTTAGAAAGTTTTGTGTATTTAATAAAAACTTTTAATTTTTATAATTTTTTGTAATTTTTATGATTTTTTGTAATTTTTATAATTTTTTGTAATTTTATAGAAAGTAGAAGTATTGTTTATTTAATGAGAATTTTTTAATTTTTATATTTTTTTGTAATTTTATTGTTTTCTTTTTAATTTTGTAATTTCTTCTAATTTTATTCAATGAGATTTTTTTAATTTTATAAATTCGTCGATTGTCTTTTGTTTTATTTTACGCGAAAAGTTGACTAAAGTTCAAATCTTAATTTTAGAAAGTTTTGTGTATTTAATAAAAACATTTAATTTTTATAATTTTTTGTAATTTTTATGATTTTTGGTAATTTTTATAATTTTTTGTAATTTTATAGAAAGTAGAAGTATTGTTTATTTAATGAGAATTTTTTAATTTTTATATTTTTTTGTAATTTTATTTAATTTTTTTTTTAATTTTGTAATTTCTTCTAATTTTATTCAATGAGATATTTTTAATTTTATAAATTCGTCGACTGTCTTTTGTTTTATTTTACGCCAAAAGTTGACTAAAGTTCAAATCTTAATTTTAGAAAGTTTTGTGTATTTAATAAAAACTTTTAATTTTTATAATTTTTTGTAATTTTTATGATTTTTTGTAATTTTTATAATTTTTTGTAATTTTATAGAAAGTAGAAGTATTGTTTATTTAATGAGAATTTTTTAATTTTTATATTTTTTTGTAATTTTATTGTTTTCTTTTTAATTTTGTAATTTCTTCTAATTTTATTCAATGAGATTTTTTTAATTTTATAAATTCGTCGATTGTCTTTTGTTTTATTTTACGCGAAAAGTTGACTAAAGTTCAAATCTTAATTTTAGAAAGTTTTGTGTATTTAATAAAAACATTTAATTTTTATAATTTTTTGTAATTTTTATGATTTTTTGTAATTTTTATAATTTTTTGTAATTTTATAGAAAGTAGAAGTATTGTTTATTTAATGAGAATTTTTTAATTTTTATATTTTTTTGTAATTTTATTTAATTTTTTTTTTTAATTTTGTAATTTCTTCTAATTTTATTCAATGAGATATTTTTAATTTTATAAATTCGTCGACTGTCTTTTGTTTTATTTTACGCCAAAAGTTGACTAAAGTTCAAATCTTAATTTTAGAAAGTTTTGTGTATTTAATAAAAACATTTAATTTTTATAATTTTTTGTAATTTTTATGATTTTTTGTAATTTTTATAATTTTTTGTAATTTTATAGAAAGTAGAAGTATTGTTTATTTAATGAGAATTTTTTAATTTTTATATTTTTTTGTAATTTTATTTAATTTTTTTTTTAATTTTGTAATTTCTTCTAATTTTATTCAATGAGATTTTTTTAATTTTATAAATTCGTCGATTGTCTTTTGTTTTAGTTTACGCCAAAAGTTGACTAAAGTTCAAATCTTAATTTTAGAAAGTTTCGTGTATTTAATAAAAACTTTTAATTTTTATAATTTTTTAAAAGTTTTACGATTTTTTGTAATTTTTATAATTTTTCGTAATTTTATAGAAAGTCTTTTAAAAGAGTAGTTTAAGGGGGCGACTTTTTTGTTTTTGACATATTTCAGCAAAACGTTAAGTTTCAGAAAAAAAACTTGGAGCGCCATCTCTGGCTGGCGGAGTGAGCGAATTATTCATTCAAATTCCTTCAATTTTGGAGCAAGAATTTAAAAGTACTGGAAATTATAAAATTAAATTACATTTAATTATTCGTGAGTAACGTACTACATTAAGTTGTATACAGTTACTAAATAAATACAGCACCGCAATCCATATGCTTAATGTGTAAGATAAAGAAACCACGTTTTTGCAATAAAATGGCCGACTTTCCACTTTCGTCAACTTCAGTAACCACTTTCGGCAACTTCAGTGACCACTTTGGTCAACTCCAGTGACCACTATGGTCAACTCCAGTGACCACTTTGGTCAACTTTAGTGACCATTTTCGTCCATATGCTCAATATGTAAGATAAAGAAAACGTTCTTGTACTAAAAAAGTTATTTTTTTCCCGGCAAGCTTAAATGGTCGACATTTTTTCCAGCAAGTTTAAATTGCCGACTTTTCTAGTGATTTTCTTTATGTCAAGTCGCAGAGAAGAAGACTTAGAGTACCATCTCTGACCGAGCAAACGAATTATTCATTTCATAATTAATTAATTAAGAATCGAATTCAAAGTGAAACTACACTTACGTTATTAAGGAGGCTCAGTATCGCCTGAACTTGCCGCTCGTCGACTTCCGACAAGTAAGCAAGATCCATTCTGCTGTACAAGATGGCGGCCCGTTCCACGTTGCACTCCTGCAAAGCCTCCCGGACCAGATCGAAGAGGTCGCACTCGGAGAACTCCCCCCAATCTACGTCGTACTCCCCCTGCTTCCGAATCAGAACGAAAGTCTCGAAGCGGTTCATAACCTCGGAAACCATCTCCACTAACGCCTGCACCTCTTCCGCATCCTCCGCCGCCTCCTAAAACCAAGCACTTCATCATTTTTAGATCGCGTTAGCTTTGAATGACTCACAGAACAATCGGACAGGCAACGACATCCATAGTTCAGAACCGCCCGCACATCATCCAAGTCCTCGCAGTACTTGAAGACCGCGAGGCAGCACCTGATTTTAAAAGCGACCTCGTTCTCGACGCCCCCCAAAATGGCCAGCAGCTCCCGCACGTCGTCCCCGCTGCAAACCGGCTTCTCCACGATGGATTCCGCCTTCGCCTTCCAAATTTCCAACGCGTCCAGCTTGAAGGCCCTCGCGAACTCGAACGCCCCCTCGAACTTCCCCCTGCGCAGCATACGCCTCAGGCAGTTCTCCGGGTCGGTGTCGACCACCTGAAGTATCCTCAGTTCCTCGGTGAAGCCCCCCGGTGACTTTAACAGCAGCACGTACATGTACTCGTCGTGCACGTTTTCCGGCTGGACCAGGCGGACGGCTTCGCTGGTTTTCAACGAAAACAGCGGCGCAAGTCCTTTTAGGAAAAAACAAATTAATTATGTAATAGTATATTATTATACAAGTTTCACAAGAATGCCTCTTGTGAAACGTGTATAATATACTATTTTTTCTACTTTGCGTCACTTATTCAACAAAAATATTGGATCTTCTTAGTATATGGGGAATTTCAGTTGTAATGCGTGGCAACACTGAAAACCTTTCGTTTTAATCAAAAGTCACATTAACAAGTTATTAATTTTTCTTATCCAGCTTCATTGTGAGTATATTGTTAAGTAACAAATAAATACCGAGCTATTTTGTAAAATCTATTAAATATTTTCAATTAAAAATGACTAAAATTTCCCCAAAAACAGTGCCACAATGAGCTTCATTGTGAAACTGTTTTTGGTGTCACAATGAGTTCATTGTGAACGCAAAGTAGAAAAAGTTAGTGGTAAGCGTTGAGCTTCTGATGGTGTCACCTGGGTACGTAAGGGCTTGGACGTTCGATTGGACCGAGTCGGGGGGTTTCGTGAAGGTTAAAATTTGCGAAGCGCTCGAGGGATTTCCGACGAAGACGAAGCTTTCGAAGTTGACCTCGTCGTTTACGGTCACGTGGAGTAACGTGCTGGCGCAAACTTGGATCAGGTGTCCGTGTTCGTCGATGCAGATGAATAAGCTGAAACGAATAAGTGAAATTATTTCTTAGAAAGTTACGTTTAGAAATTCGGCTACGGAAAAGCGGTAATAAAATCGTAATCCTATTTTGTAGCTAATCAAATAATCCCGTTTTTCGCTGAAAACAATTCGCTTAAAAACAATTCTTTTTCATTTCTTTTTTTCTCAATATTCTCAGCGATTCAAAGGTGAAAAATGAACGTTTTGATAAATTTAAATGAAATGTTTCTTGCAATACCGGTTTTTGGAGGAATACACGTTTGATGGTTGGGACGTCTTAATTCCACCGCGGCAATTTGCAACGGCAAAAATTTGATTTTTTTTTTTTAATCAAATAAGAACCTGTCACAAAAATAATTTTACCAAGTAGGTGTGATTGCAATTGTTTTTATGTAATCTGAGACGAAATTTCAATTGTTTGAAACGAAGATGTCTTGGAAAGACTTTGAATAAAACCCAAAAAAATTAAATTCTTGCAGTTGTACGTCTTTCAAATCAAAATTTCGAAAACTCAAAATAAAAATTAAGGTAGGTTCTTAAAAAAAGAGGATGACAATTTTCGAAACGTTCGAAAAATTTAAAGCAAACTCTTACGAGAAAAGAAACAAAATTGCTTTGTTAATAAAACCTAGTATCTTCTGAAACAAAATGCAATTTAGCAATATGTAGTCATCAACAAACTGAGTTTAGAAAAATTTTAACGAAACTCAAAAGCAAATTCCCCAAATTTTTGAAGTAAATCTGAAATGAAAAATCTCAGAAATCGCGCCAGAATATTTTTTTTTAAATCCAAGAATAAATCCAAAATTGAGAGGAAATGTTAAGGCCGCTTTACAGTATGCAATTTTTATTGCGCAACACTTCATAGATGGCAATAAAAGTTGCTAATGAATCAAGGCTTCAAGTTTACAACTTACTCAAAAAAAATCACTTTAATGTTGAGTGTATTAAATATGTTTATATCAGAGAAGCAAGTTTGTTCTCATTTTTTTGATCTGGCACATTTAAATAAGTTCCTCATAAGAATTAAGATGCCTAGCGTCATTGATTTTTATAAAAAAATAAATAAAATAAAAACCAATAATCGTGATTCTTACTTTTTTAATAATAACTTGAAAACCGTAGAAAATAGAAGAAATTTGGCTGAAGATTATTGAGTGGAACAAAAATACGAAATTTTGATTCAATTTAACCAACTTCATATCACCTATGGTTAGGCTCGAGAAATGGACATCTTGTATAGAGTGCCACTCATAAATTCGGTAATACATGGAAAATTTTGAGACCAAAAGCATGCATTTGCATAATTTGTTGTAAAGAATATCCTATTTACTACAAAGTGGTCAAGAATAACTGTTCGAGTTGGCAATACAATTAAGAGCATTCTTTTATTCGGCTGTTTGCAACACTGAAACCGGATATTGATATATTTGACGTAACCTGAACAGCGACAAGATTGTAGCTTATGTGAATAAAAATTGTAGTTAGTTTTTTTTTTATATAATACCTGTCAATGTAACAAAATTTTAGGATTTCTGTTGGAACTCTGCTTTTATCACTAAAATGTAAAAGAGAATTTTTTTAAATTTCCTGAAATTCAAGTAACAGATACCAACATCAGAAACATTTGACAAGTATTATACAGAAACGGAATTTTTTATGGCTTTTTAATTTGAATTTGAAATATCAAATGACACTTCTAAAGTGACGGCTGTCAGTGTCAAGCCGTCAACAACCACCGCGAGTTACTCCATTTAAAAATAAACTTCAGCACTGCCAACTCAAACAGTGTTTCTTGACCGCTTTGTATTTTGTTTTCTTAATAATCAAGAACTAAATTAAAACAAACTATGTTTACTTATTGGGAGTGTTACGTAAACAAATCCTGTTTTCTTAAAGCGAAATTTCTATTTTCTATGAAGAACATTGTATTTAAGGCAATACTTTAATGTTGGTGTTTCTTTTTTCCCTCAATAAATACAGATCAAGGAAAGGAGACTAGTGTAAACAAATAAAAACACTTACGGTGACTTCCGGTTGAAACGGTTTTTGATGTCACATCATGTCACATGTCGCGATCAGTGTTGCCAACTTTATCAAAGGAATAGCAACTATTTTCAAACCAGTAATAAAATCACGACATTCCGTTACTAATAAAATAATCCTCTGCTTTTTTTGGCCGAAGAAAATCAGCTTGAAAATAATTCTTGTTAATTAATCTGTAATGTATGTTTAACGTCCCCCTCCCCCCTTCCCCCCCCCTCTCCCGCTCTCCTTGGAAACAAACGATCACAAAACGAAGACTTGAGTATTTGTTTGATTCAAAAGGAAAAGTGGAACTATTTTTTAACTAGTAATGAAATCATGACATTTTGTAACTAATCAAATAATATTCCCTATTTTTGCTCCTCAAGAAAATTTGCTTAAAAATAATTCTCATTAATCCCATTTTGATAAGTTTGACAGATGAAAGTTAGCGGTAAAGCGACGATTTTGTTTTTTTTATTTTAAGTTAAAAATTGCACGAATTTCAAATCTTCATTTTAGAAAGTTTTTTTTATTTAAGTAATGAGAATTTTTTAATTTTTATAATTTTTTGTATGTAATTTTATTTAATGAGTTTTTTTCGTATTTTTATAATTTTTTGTATGTAATTTTATTTAATGAGTTTCTTTCTTTATTTTTGTGATTTTATTCAATGAGATTTTTTTAATTTTATAAATTCGTCGATTGTCTTTTGTTTTATTTTACGCCAAAAGTTGACTAAAGTTCAAATCTTAATTTTAAAAAGTTTTGTGTATTTAATAGAAACTTTTAATTTTAATTTTTAAAATTTTTATGATTTTTTGTAATTTTTATAATTTTTTGTAATTTTATAGAAAGTATAGAAAGTATTGTTTACTTAATTAGAATTTTTTAATTTTTATATTTTTTTGTAATTTTGTTTTCTTTTTAATTTTGTAATTTTTTCTAATTTTATTCAATGAGATTTTTTTAATTTTATAAATTCGTCGATTGTCTTTTGTTTTATTTTACGCCAAAAGTTGACTAAAGTTCAAATCTTAATTTTAGAAAGTTTTGTGTATTTAATAAAAACTTTTAATTTTTATAATTTTTTAAAATTTTTATGATTTTTTGTAATTTTTATAATTTTTTGTAATTTTATAGAAAGTATAGAAAGTATTGTTTACTTAATTAGAATTTTTTAATTTTTATATTTTTTTGTAATTTTGTTTTCTTTTTAATTTTGTAATTTTTTCTAATTTTATTCAATGAGATTTTTTTAATTTTATAAATTCGTCGATTGTCTTTTGTTTTATTTTACGCCAAAAGTTGACTAAAGTTCAAATCTTAATTTTAAAAAGTTTTGTGTATTTAATAGAAACTTTTAATTTTAATTTTTAAAATTTTTATGATTTTTTGTAATTTTTATAATTTTTTGTAATTTTATAGAAAGTATAGAAAGTATTGTTTACTTAATTAGAATTTTTTAATTTTTATATTTTCTTGTAATTTTATTTAATTTTTTTTCAATTTTGTAATTTCTTCTAATTTTATTCAATGAGATTTTTTTAATTTTATAAATTCGTCGATTGTCTTTTGTTTTATTTTACGCCAAAAGTTGACTAAAGTTCAAATCTTAATTTTAAAAAGTTTTGTGTATTTAATAGAAACTTTTAATTTTAATTTTTAAAATTTTTATGATTTTTTGTAATTTTTATAATTTTTTGTAATTTTATAGAAAGTATAGAAAGTATTGTTTACTTAATTAGAATTTTTTAATTTTTATATTTTCTTGTAATTTTATTTAATTTTTTTTTAATTTTGTAATTTTTTCTAATTTTATTCAATGAGATTTTTTTAATTTTATAAATTCGTCGATTATCTTTTGTTTTATTTTACGCCAAAAGTTGACTAAAGTTGTTTAACGTCCCCCTCCCCCCTTTCTCCCCCTCTCCCGCTCTCCTTGGAAACAAACGATCCCAAAACGAAGACTTGAGTATTTGATTGATTCAAAAGGAAAAGTAGAAGTATTTTTTAACTAGTAATGAAATCATGACATTTTGTAACTAATCAAATAATATTCCCTATTTTTGCTCCTCAAGAAAATTTGCTTAAAAATAATTCTCATTAATCCCATTTTGATAAGTTTGACAGATGAAAGCTAGCGGTAAAGCGACGATTTTGTTTTTTTTTATGACTCGACTCTTCAAACATGCAAAATAACAGTGCAGATAATCGATGATGTTAGTATGACAGTTAATAGTAAAGTTATTTCGAAAAGTTTGACAAGTGACAGTTGAAAATGACAGATGAAAATAACTACGCGAAAGTTTCATTATGTCATGTTGACAAGTTTGGCAGATGAAAGTTAGCGGTAAAGCGACGATTTTGTTTTTTTATGACTCGACTCTACAAACATGCAAAATAACAGTGCAGATAATCGATGATGTTAGTATGACAGTTAATAGTAAAGTTATTTCGAAAAGTTTGACAAGTGACAGTTGAAAATGACGGATGAAAATAACTACGCGAAAGTTTCATTACGTCATGTTGACAAGTTTGACAGATGAAAGTTAGTGGTAAAGCGACGATTTTGTTTTTTTATGACTCGACTCTACAAACATGCAAAATAACAGTGCAGATAATCGATGATGTTAGTATGACAGTTAATAGTAAAGTTATTTCGAAAAGTTTGACAAGTGACAGTTGAAAATGACGGATGAAAATAACTACGCGAAAGTTTCATTACGTCATGTTGACAAGTTTGACAGATGAAAGTTAGTGGTAAAGCAGCGATTTTGTTTTTTTATGACTCGACTCTTCAAACACGCAAAATAATAGTGCAGATATTTCATGATGTTAGTTTGACAGATTGGCAGTAAAGCGGTAAAATAACCGTGCGAATGTTTTGTAATGTTATTTCGAAAAGTTTCACAGACTATTGTCAATAGTAAAGCAACGATTTATACAAAACAATTTAAACGCCCTATTTACTTGGTGCAATAATAATGATCTTTATTTAAACCTTACTAAACGCAAATCTATTTCCTTTTCAAGGGCTCAGTCAATCAATATAAACACGTACACTATTAATGATATTATTTTAGAAAATGTTAAATGGATTAAAGACCTTGGAGTAATTTTTGATTTTAAGATGAGCTTCGATGCGCATATTGACAAGATAATTAATAGTTCTATCCAGCAACTGGGTTTTATCAAAAGAGCATGCCAGGAATTTCATTCACCCCAAACTTTAAAAACTTTATACTTATCATTAGTGAGACCAATCTTAATGTTTGCATCTAATATATGGTCCCCTTACTTTCATAATTACACCATTATAGCATCTTCATTAAAAATACCGTCTTTATCTTCAATGCGTAAATCAAATGATGTAAAATTCTTATGTAAATTGATTAGTGGTTTTATTGATTGTTCTAAGCTATTATGTGAATTGAAATTCAGAGTTCCTTTACAAAGGACGAGACAAGACTCTATATTTGTGATTGACTGTTATAAGTCGTTGTATACTGGTAATAATCCCATTACTCGAATGTGTACATATGTTAATACTCTTGATGTTGATTTATTTGATGTAAACTTAAACTTAAATAATACACTCAAACTCATAAATTCAATAACCCTAAGATATGAATAAACTTATTTAGTTTTAAGAAGGGTTGTCGCAGTTAGTTGTATTTTCATTGATTTAATGTTACAAGTCGTTGTATACTTGTACCAATCCCATTACTCGAATTTGTGCTTATGTTAATATTCTGGATGTTGTTTTATTTGATGTAAACTTAAACTAATGAATACACTTTAACTCATAAATTTAATAACTTTAATAAACGAATAAATTTATTTAGTTTTAAGAAGGATTGTCACAGTTATTTGCATTTGCATAGAATTAATGTTAATATAGTACTGCTATACTTAATCTGTAAAAGTGGACAATTACTGTCTGTATTTTCAATATATTTTCAATACATTTGTATTAGTGTCGAAGGAAAGAATGACATGAATGAATGCTGGTGTATGTTCACCTAATGTCAAATACATTTCACTTTCTGTCTATTATGTTTTGTATTATTGAATTAAATGTTTGTCGTTAAATTTACAGCAAATCAACAAAATCATTTAAACTTGATACAACCACGTCAAAAAATAAATAAATAAATAGAAATGCCTGTATTTTTAGAACGTCCATTCGTCCCTATCTGATCTATTATCTCTGCTTAAACTACCATACCTGTTGCCGTAAGGATAAATCTGTTTCAAACTTAGACCATCGCAGAACTCCAAGTTTCGGTTTGGAACGTCGTAGACGCACAGTTTCTCCCCGTCAGCTAAAATAACCGAGCCGTTGAACGACACGCTCTTGACCAAACAATCGAAATCCACGATTAAATCGGACACGACTTCACCTGCATCGGCGAACTCAAATGATACCCTGCAACTTACAATGATGCGCTCACACGGTGCGAAATTAAATTAAATCGCAGAAGCCACCTGAAAACTCTGCCGTCGCAGGCCGCCGCTAGAACACACATGGAACCGTCACGGTAACTTTCTACGAAACAATCTACGAACGTCACATTCACCCCATCACCGACGACGACGGACCTACGATAACGAACTCGTTCAATTCGGGACGCCTTGTTCACTTATGTAATGCAATACGTACGTGCTGAATACGACTTTGTTTTCGTCCGCTGTATCGATGCAATGGACGAGTCCGTCCCTCAAGCATATAACTAGGAGTTTGCCGTCGTCCGTGACACAAAACGCGTCTATCGCTTCCTCGAAGGACAGACTTAAGCTGAGTTCGTTGCACAGGGCGTTCGCAAATGCTTTCATTGTCCTGTCGATCGAAAGAAAGACCTTGCCCGCTTTCGTGGTCGCCCTCAAGTTTACGGTCGAAGACTCGGGCTGGAATGGGAATGGGAATGAGAGACTTGTTCGTGCGGGGGCGGGGTTACTACTGCTTAATACCTGGCTGCACCTTAGTGACGCCAAAGTGCAGGCTTCGTACAGGTTGTCGCCTCTTGCGAGGTTTCTGGTCCCGAAGTTGAGGGTCTCGTCGGCTGTGTTGAAGCCGCACTCTATTATACCCCAGTCGTCCATTATTTATTTATTTATTTCTAAAATGGTGAAATTAAATAAGCTGGAAAGTGATGGTAAATTATCTTCTTACCGAAATGCAAGCAAGCGAGAAAGTTTTTGTAGGAAACGGTTTCGAGAAGTGTCAAATTTGAAATTCTGAGTGTTGCCAATCATGTGAAACGCTTCCGTAAAGCGCGCCCCCCCTTGTCTCGGTACGCAAATCATTTGCAAATTTTTAATTACTCTGCATTTGCAACTCTTGCTATCAATTGCGGGCGTTGCGGCCTTTCCATTATCGCAGTAGTAATTTTAAAATAAAGTTCCCGTCTGGAACAGCGTTGCCAACCTATGGGATAAATCAAGGGTATATCCTGATACGTGCGTCTAGTCGTCGGTGTGTACAAAAATCCTGCGCATGCGCAGTTGCGCACTACACAAGTTTTTCGTTTGATTTAAAGTGGCCGTTTAATTTTTAACCGGGTCAGCGGGTGTATCGTATTAGATTGTTATTTGAATTTAAAAACAACGGTGTAGGAGGTGATGAAATGACATTTCAGACTATAAAAAAAAATCTCTGGTATCTACTAAAGCTGCGTTCGTTTATTCAACTCCGTTCACTCTATTTACTCTTTTCGCACTTTTGTCCCACTCTCACTTTTATTAAAACTTATTCGCTCTCACTCTTTAAAGCGTGAAAAGAGTAAATAGAGTGAATGGAGTTGAATAAACGAACGCAGCTTATATAATATATGTATAATCACAGTCATAATTTTGTGTTGACGTTTTAAACTACTTGAATTCGGTAAGTAAAAATTTCAATATGGTTAATGTTTATGGAGGTTTCCTTTAAATATCCTGTAGATGCATAAATCATTAGATCACGATTACGATCTTGAAATAGTGTGAATACACATAATTTTTGAGATACGTAACCTTGAAATTTTACACGAACAAGTATAAATTAAATTTTCATTTTTAAAAATCTCTGTAGCAAGTTCTACATAACAAGAAAAGCTTTATGCATATATACTAAACTGTAAAGTGCAGTGAACCTCAGCATAATTTCTGAAATTAAAAAAAACGCAGACACCCATACTAAAAAGAAAAATTAGCATAAGGCCCCTGCGCAAGGATAAGAAAAGATTAGCATTTTAAATATCATACTACAATGTATAAAGACATTAGATTTGACAAAGCAGTCAAATTTTTTCAGTATAATTCTCTTTTTACATTAACGGCGCGCGGCCAAATTACGTACAAAAATGTTAATGTAAAAGTGAATGAACATGAAAAAAAAATCGACTACTGTGTCTTTTCTCATAGAGGTTTTTAAAAATTAAAATGCCATAATTTATAGGTAGGTACTTGTTCGTGCGAATTTCTAGGTCACGTATCTCAAAAATTATGCATTTGCACACTATTTCAAGATCATAATTGTGATCTACAGGATGTTTAAAGGAAATCTATACAAAAATTTTGTGAAAAATTGAGAAGTAGTTAAAGTAAAAATTGCAAATTGTTTATTGCCCATTTCAGGAATGGACACAAAATGCCTTACATGTGGAACTATATTCAGTAGCCTCCCAAATTTAAGGCGACACCTTCGCAAGTTTCATGGAAAAGATTTAGCTCCTAACATATATAAAAATTCAATAAATTATAAATTTTCGTGTGAACTATGTGGGAAAAATTTTAATGATGAAGTAAATTACAAGAAACACATTAAAACTCACTCTGCAGATCCTAATCCAATTATTATAGGCAAAAAATGCCCACTCTGTGGTTTAGAGTCTTCAAAGAATAATATATTAAACCACTTCAAAGATAGACATGACATTTCAGTACAAAATGAAAAGCTGGAGTTTTAATTAATTTTAATTTAATTTAATTAATTTAATTAATTAATTCACTATCAGAGCTTGAAATTGTGAAAAAAATAATAGCTCCTTTACCTTCAACATTAGCTGCATCTCAAAAACAGCATGTAAAATTGCTATCACATTCAAGTACAATTCCGCATAATAAAAAAATTGAGATTCAGCGCAGGCTTTGGTCAACCAAGGAAAAATCCAATTCAAGGAAAAAATTATGTGAATCAAAACTTATTAAGAAACCCACAAATAAAGAATCACAAAGGATAGCTTTCTCTCTTGTTACTGAAGAAATATGAAGATAAAAAATTATAAAATATATTTTATACTGGGTGCTGTAAAAATGGCGAAACAACGCCATTCTGCAATATTCAGGGACATCCTCTAAGTATGGGAAAAATGTTTAAAAAAATCTATTTTGTGATATGGAGGTTATAAGATTGGAATTTGAAATGTTTACTTTTTACTAATTCTGAAATTTCAACAATTTTTGTAATGAAAGACATATTTAAAATGATGTTCAACAATAATTTTTATTTAAGATAAATAAATTGTATCTTTACATAAAGTTTTATTTATTTATTTATTTATCTTAAAAAAAGCAGGTAGAATTTTTTCCCATGCTCAGAGGTGTCCCTGAATAGCGCAGAATGGCGTTGTTTCGCCATTTTTAGAGCACCCTGTATTTATGTACATATTATACTGCCATCCATAAAATTCGTAACGATATGGGAAACATTTTTATCATTGACGTTTTGGAAAAATTTTGCTAGTTAGTTCGTGCATCTATGAAAATAAAAAAGAAGACAATCAAATCTAACTGATCATTTAAAATTTGGCTTAAAATTTGTAATCAACAATCTGCAGTATCTAAATACCATATTTTGCAAAAATTATGAATTAAGAGTAAAGTAAGTAGGTAGGTACTCCGTACTTTAAATACACTTTTTATTCGATATAAATTTGTTTTGCGGTTTTAGAATTAAGATGCTGTTTTAATTGATAAACAAATATGATCTCGTTCTTTGATTTTATCACTGAAAATTACTTTACATCAAAAATTACTTTGCTAGGTCACTTTTTACAAAAGAAAAAAGAAAGTAAATTTCGCTTTAAAAAACACATCTTTGTTACACTGCGTTTTTAACAATTAAAAAAGATTATTTCGTCTATTTTAAAATTTAAAATATTAAATTAAATTTAAAAAAAACCCATTTGTTACGAACTTCATGAATAACACCGTATAACTTATATTAACTTCTTATTAGACTATGAATATTTATTATTTTGTTTATGTTCTAATATTTATACATTACGTCAACTGAGTTTACTATTTTTGAAAATGTGTTCCTAGTTTTCATGGTTTATAATTCTCATATGGATTATGTATATGTATGTAAGACGAATAATTAAAGTAAAATAAATCATTTATTTTAAATTTTCTGAATTAATAAATTACCTCTGTTAATAAAATGTGTATTTGTTTTCATATACTTAATTAGTTTTCAGTTCTAAAAAAAAGTCCCTCGATGAAAATTCTAATTTTCCATGCTAAAATGAAATGTTACTATTACTAAAATATTTACTCGTAGCATTTTTTTAAATTACGTAGGATCGAATTCACAAACGTTGATTAAGTTTAACGAATGATTAACTCCGTCGATACATTTGTTAAAACCATAACAATAATTATTTCTAATCGTTCGTTAAACTTTAACGTTTGTGAATTCGATCCGTAGTCCGACAAACAACGCGCGAGGGTGCGAATCAAGGTTAGTGCGAATGAAGTGCGGTGCGCATGCGCAGGATTTTTGTACACACCGACGACTAGACGCACGTTATCCTGATTCAGCAGAACATATCAGTAACAGTACCCAACAGTTGAGACTGAGCACCCACTCCCATTTCTGCTGAATGAAGCTTATTCATCATAACATGTTCCAGTCAGTAACAGAGAAGCTACGCTACAAAAAATGGCGACCGTTCCAACTCATCAACTTGTGAGAGATCGCATTCAGCAGATATTTGGTCAACAGTTGCACAACTTTCGGATTTGCTAGATGCGCCCAATGAGTGAACTTCATTCAGCAGAAATGAGTGCTCAGTCTCAACTGTTGGAGCGGGAACTGTTACTGATATGTTTTCCTGAATCTGAATCAACCCAATGATGGCCAAAATGATAATAATTTACAAGCGCAGGGTTGCCAGATGTTAGAAGTTAGATGTCGCACTAAAACTGAGCAGAAATCGCCCAAAATCGCAAATAACCCGAGAACTGTTGAAAATCCGAAAATTCAAATTTTTAAAATTCGGTTTTATCCAAGGCTTTTACCACTAAAATCAGTGCTCCCAACTAGTTCATTCCTTTTGGTTCTAACTACATATTTCGTTACCACTTTGGACAAAAATTACAGATTAAGTTACCACTTTGGACAAGAAACTACATAATTAGTTACCACTTTCGACAACAAATACTGTTAGTATGACTCCCTCCTGTTTATTCTTTACCAGTAGATAAAAACCGTGAAGATGATTAAATAATTTCTGGAGAATTCTTCAATTAAGATGTCAGTGGCGTCTCAATAATCAATTTGCATTTCAAGACTTTTGCCACTAAAATCAGTGTTCCCAGATGATTCATTCATTTTTCCCCTAACTGCATATTTAGTTACCTCTTTGGAGAAGAAACTACAGATTTAGTTACCACTTTGGACAATAAAAATAATTTTTTAAAATTATTTATAAGCTTACCACAAATGCTTTTTTTACTTCGATTATTTTAAATCTTTTCTCTTTCCTTGCGGTTCTCAGTTTTTCGTTTTTTTTTATCTACTTCATTTTTTATTGAAATAGTAGATCGTGGAAAAAATTAAAAATTTTTAATCATTTCAATTTCGTTCGCCAAATAATCATAGTCTTTTATTTTTCCTCTTGCTTGACAGTTCTTCCATTTTTTTTTAATTTAAATTTTCTAAGAGAAAGTTGATTACGTTTCTGACTGCCAGGCAAAATTAATGATCGTCTTTTGCTTTTTTTATGAGATCGTAGAAACAGAGAAGCTTTGTTATTGCGAAATAATCAACAATCTTTTGTTTTTCCTTTTGCTCTTGGTCTTCGGTTTTATTCAAGGTTTTTAGCACTAAAATTAGTGCTCCCAACTATTTCATTCATTTTGACTCTATGTATTTAGTTACCACTTTGGACAAGAAACAACAAATCAAGTTACCACTTTGGACAAGAAACTACAGACTCAGTTACGACTTTGGACAATGAACTACAGACTCAGTTACCACTTTGTACAAGAAACTACAGACTCAGTTACCACTTTGGACAATATACTGCATAATTAGTTACCACTTTGGACAAGAAACTACAGACTCAGTTACGACTTTGGACAATGAACTACAGACTCAGTTACCACTTTGGACAAGAAACTACAGACTCAGTTACCACTTTGAACAAGAAACTACATAATTAGTTACGACTTTCGGCAACAAATACTGTTAGTATGACTCCCTCCTGTTTATTCTTTACCAGTAGATAAAAACGGTGAAGATGATTAAATAATTTCTGGAGAATTCTTCAATTAAGATATCAGTGGCGTTTCAATAATCAATTTGCATTCAAAACTTTTGCCACTAAAATCAGTGTTCCCAACTAATTCATTCATTTTTCCCCTAACTGCATATTTAGTTACCTCTTTGGACAAGAAACTACAGATTTAGTTACCACTTTGGACAATAAAAATAATTATTTTAAATTATTTCCAAGCCTACCACAAATGTTTTTTCTTTATTTCGATTATTTTAAATCTTTTCTCTTTCCTTGCGGTTTTCAGTTTTTCGTTTTTTTTTGTCTACTTCATTTTTTATCATTTTTATTGATCGTGGAAAAAATTAAAAATTAATTAAAAATTTTTAATCATTTCAATTTCGTTCGCCAAATAATCATAGTCTTTTTATTTTTCCTTTTGCTTGACAGTTCTTCGTTTTTTTTTTTTTTTAATTTAAATTTTCTAAAAGAAAATTGATTACGTTTCTGACTGCCCGGCAAAATTAATCATGGTCTTTTGCTTTTTTATGAGACCGTAGAAACAGAGAAGCTTTGTTATTGTTCGCGAAATAATCATCAATCTTTTGTTCTTGGTCTTCGGTTTTATTCAAGACTTTTACCACTAAAATTAGTGCTCCCAACTATTTCATTCATTTTGGCTCTATGTATTTAGTTACCACTTTGGACAAGAAAGTACAGATTTAGTTACCACTTTGGACAATAAAAATAATTTTTTTTCAAATTATTTCCAAGCTTACCACAAATGTTTTTTTTTTTTTTAATTTCGATTATTTTAAATCTTTTGTTTGGTAAGAATCTCCATCTCTTTTGTATTAAATCTTTTGTTTTTCCTTGTGGTTCTCCGTTTTTCCTTTTTGTCCGTTTTACTTCTTTTTTATTTACTTATTTTTTATTGAAACAGTTGACCGTGGAAACAGCCTGCGATTTTTGTTACTTTAAAAAATTTTAATCATTTCAATATCGTTCGCCAAATAATCATAGTGTTTTTATTTTTCCTTTTGCTTGATAGTTCTTCGTTTTTTTCTTTTTTAATTTAAATTTTCTAAGAGAAAGTTGATTACGCTTCTGACTGCCCGGCAAAATTAATCATCGTCCGTAGAAACAGAGAAGCTTTGTTATTGTTCGCGAAATAATCAACAATCTTTTGTTTTTCCTTTTGTTCTTGGTCTACGGTTTTATTCAAGGCTTTTACCATTAAAATTACTGCTCTCAACTATTTCATTCATTTTGACTCTAACTACGTATTTAGTTACCACTTTGGACAAAAAACTACAAATCAAGTTACCACTTTGGACAATATACTACAGACTCAGTTACGACTTTGGACAATGAACTACATACTCAGTTACCACTTTGGACAATGAACTACATACTCAGTTACCACTTTGGACAACAAATACTGTTAGTATGACTCCCTCCTGTTTATTCTTTACCAGTAGATAAAAACGGTGAAAATGATTAAATAATTTTTGGAGAATTCTTCAATTAAGATGTCAGTGGCGTTTCAATAATCAATTTGCATTCAAGACTTTTGCCACTAAAATCAGTGTTGCCAACTAATTCATTCATTTTTGCTCTAACTACATATTTAGTTATACTTTGGACAAGAAAGTACAGATTTAGTTACCACTTTGGACAATAAAAATAATTTTTTTCAAATTATTTCCAAGCTTACCACAAATGTTATTTTTTTTTTAATTTCGATTATTTTAAATCTTTTGTTTGGTAAGAATCTCCATCTCTTTTGTATTAAATCTTTTGTTTTTCCTTGTGGTTCTCCGTTTTTCCTTTTTTTCCGTTTTACCTCTTTTTTATTTACTTATTTTTTATTGAAACAGTTGACCGTGGAAACAGATAAGCCTGCGATTTTTGTTACTTTAAAAAATTTTAATCATTTCAATATCGTTCGCCAAATAATCATATAGTCTTTTTATTTTTCCTTTTGCTTGACAGTTCTTCGTTTTTTTTTTTTTAATTTAAATTTTCTAAGAGAAAGTTGATTACGTTTCTGACTGCCCGGCAAAATTAATCATCGTCTTTTGCTTTTTTATGAGACCGCAGAAACAGAGAAGCTTTGTTATTGTTCGCGAAATAATCGACAATCTTTTGTTTTTCCTTTTGTTCTTGGTCTACGGTTTTACCACTAAAATTAGTGCTCCCAACTATTTCATTCATTTTGGCTCTATGTATTTAGTTACCACTTTGGACAAGAAACTACAAATCAAGTTACCACTTTGGACAAAATCCAATAAAATTTTGATTTTTGAAAATTCAAGAAAATTTTGATTTTTGACAATTCATCAAAACTTTGATTTTTTTCTAAATTTAATAAAGTTTTGAATATTTTGTTAACTCAATAAAACTTTTTTTTTAGATTCCATACCAATTCTTTTTAATTCACTAAAATTATTATATTTTTAAAATCCAATAAAATTTTGATATTTTTGAAAATTCAATAAAACGTCGATATTTTTGAAAATTTAATAAAATTTTTATATTCTTGAAAATTCAATAAAATTTTGATATTTTTGAAAATTCAATAAAATGTCGATACATATTTTTGAAAATTCAATAAAATTTGGATTTTTCGAAATTCAATAAAATTTTGATACTTTTGACAATTCATTAAAATTTTGATTTTTTTTAAACTTAATAAAATTGTGAATATTTTGTTAATTCAATAAAATGTTTATATATTTTTTAGATTCCATTCCAATTTTTTTTAATTCAGTAAAATTTTTATATTTTTAAAATTCAATAAAATTTTTACATTTTTGAAAATTCAATGAAATATTGATATTTTTGAAAATTCAATAAAATTTTGATATATTTGAAAATTCAATTTTGATTTTTCAAAATTCAATAAAATTTTGATTTTTAAAATTCAATAAAATTTTGAAATTTTTGAAAATTCAATGAAATGTTGATATTTTTGAAAATTCAATTTTGATTTTTGAAAATTCAATAAAATTTTGATTTTTGAAAATTCAATAAAATTTTGATTTTTTCAAAATTCAATAAAATTTTGATTTTTTCAAAATTCAATAAAATTTTGGTTTTTGACAATTCATTAAAATTTTGATTTTTTCTAAATTTAATAAAATTGATTTTTTCTAAATTTAATAAAATTTTGAATATTTCGTTAACTCAATAAAATTTATTTTTTTAGATTCCATTCTAATTCTTTTTAATTCACTAAAATTATTATATTTTTAAAATCCAATAAAATTTTGATATTTTTGAAAATTCAACGAAATGATATTTTGGAAAATTCAATAAAACGTTGATATTTTTGAAAATTTAATAAAATTTTTATATTTTTGAAAATTCAATAAAACGTTGATATTTTCGAAAATTCAATAAAACGTTGATATTTTTGAAAATTCAATAGAATTTTGATATTTTTGAAAATTCAATAGAATTTTGACATTTTTGAAAATTCAATAAAATTTTGATATTTTTGAAAATTCATTAAAATTTTGATATTTTTGAAAATTCATTAAAATTTTGATATTTTTGAAAATTCATTAAAATTTTGATTTTTTAATTTAAAAAAATTTTGAATATTTTGTTAATTCAATAAAATTTTCATATTTTTTTAGATTCCATTCCAATTTCTTTTTTTAATTCACAAAAATTTCGATATTTTTGAAAATTCATTAAAATTGATTTTTTATGAGACCGTAGAAACAGAGAAGCTTTGTTATTGTTCGCGAAATAATCAACAATCTTTTGTTTTTTCTCTTGTTCTTGGTCTTCGATTTTATTCAAGGCTTTCACCACTAAAATCGGTGCTCCCAACTATTTCATTCATTTTGGCTCTAACTATGTATTTACTTACCACTTTGGACAAGAAACTACAAATCAAGTTACCACTTTGGACAAAAAACTACAGACTCAGTTACGACTTCGGACAATGAACTACATACTCAGTTACCACTTTGGACAAGAAACTACAGACTCAGTTACCACTTTCGACAAGAAACTGCATAATTAGTTACCACTTCGGACAACAAACACCGTTAGTATGACTAGGATAAGAACGGTGAAGATGATTAAACAGTTTTCGGAGAATTCTTCCATTAAGATGTCGGTGGCGTTCTTTTCAAATGGCACCGGAATTTCAAAAATTCGCAATAAATGTCAAAAAGAGAACGGCAATTGTAAATCACGAAAGTGTATCAGTGTTCGGTTAAGTTGGTTATTTATCGAAATTTGTCAAGGTAGCCCAAAGTTGTCGCCCATCGCAAATTAAGAACATGAGTGGCCCAATTTGCGATAAATCGCGGCGTCTGGGAACCCTGCACAAGCGATTGAGAAGGAATTCCTTTTGGCAACTCTCGAGAGCCTTCCCAATTGCACATTGGTGACACTGATTTGATATTATCCTAAAGCTAAGTTCAGATGCATTGCGGATACGCAAAATTTTTATTGCGGATCGTTTCTAATTGGTTCATCTTGATTGAAATATACATAATGAACCAATTAGAAACGATCCGCAATAAAAATTTTGCGTATCCGCAATGCATGTGAACTTAGCTTAACAGTGTTGCCAATTAATGGTCATTCCCGATTCGTGGTAATTTCATGCCTTAAAATTGCAGAAATGGGGATTCTCCAAGACAAAATTACTTACGTTTTAAGCCAAACCTTGACAGAAATGCATAAAATTACAATTTACGGGAAGAAACAAGCATAAAAGTAAATTCTAGTCGCAACGTGAGGGAACACCGATTGTCAATCGATTGGCAACACTGGGTCATAAATAAATTTGGCAAGACTGACTGTCATGAGACTTCAAAGGTTAATTGGTTAATCTCGTTAACAATTTATTGTCTTGTCATTACAAGGCACTTCTTGGCAATAATAAACGCGCGTTATTTATTTAACCATGCGACCAGAAAATGAGCATTAACGTAAAAGTGCTCTTCTTCGCGAAATCGAGGGAACTATCCGGAACGAGCGAGGCAATCGTCACCCTACCGACTTCAACAACTTACAGGGCGCTACTAAACACGATCATCACCCAGTTTGGCCTCTCCGACATCAAAGACAACGTCATCTTGGCCCTGAACGAGGAATACTGCTGCGACGCCGAAGGCCAAATCACCTTGAAGGAAAACGATGAGATAGCCGTCATCCCCCCGATAAGCGGAGGATGAAACCCGACGGAATGGATCACGTGAAGCTCGTAAGCGAGAAGCTCAACGTGGAAGCCATAAGCGAGCTGGCCGCATCCCCCCTGTGCGGTGCGGTGTCGCTGTTCATCGGGACCACGAGGGACAACTTCGAGGGCAAGGAAGTCTCGCGCCTCGAGTACGAGGCCTACAAAGACATGGCCGTGAAGGCATTGCGGAATATATGCGGCGAGATTAGGAAGTTGTGGCCGACCGTAGAAAACATCGCGATTTATCACAGGTGATGATGCTTTTTATTTTGTTTGAAGGAACGTTCTTTTCAGCAAAAGTTCGAGTATGTCCATCGTGTAGAGTAGACGTGTGTCGATGCGTTGTGTGAATTTTTCTCTTTAATTACCTAATTCGACAATCTCACTAAATTATCTCGACGTATTCATTTTAAAATTGTGTTTACTATAAAGATGAGTGACGCTCTCAGAAAAAAGGCAAGAAAGACGACAGTTCTTTGGCAAATGTGAAGCACATTGTGGGTCAAATAGTCCAGTCCGAAGAATTTATGAGCAGTTTAATTCAGAATTTATCTAATGTTATTTGCGATAAATTAAAATTTGATCTTGAACGTAACAACAAAGAAATTGCTGATTTGAAATTGGTAAATTCATCACTGTGTGAAGAAATTAATGCTCTAAAAAAAGCCAATGAATTATGTGTCGCTGATCTGGACAATTTACAACAATATTCTCGTCGCAGTAATATTAGAATATTTGGAGTGGCTGAAGAATTGCAAGAGGACATTGGTCAGAAAGTCTGTAAACTACTTAATGAAAAAATGGGTATCAATGTACAAATAAATGCCATCGATCGTGCTCATCGTACGGGTGCCATTAAGGAAAACAAGCCTCGACCGATAATTGTGAAGTTTTTTGCTTCATCAGTCAAGAATTCTGTTCTTTCAAAAAAAAAATGCTCTGCGAGGTTCCGGCATATTTGTCAAAGAAGACCTAACCAGATAGCGTTTGGAATTGTATAAGAAGGTCTGTGCGCAGATTGGATATAAGCTAGTATGGTCCATAGATGGTAAAATATTCGCCAGGGTAAATAACAAAACAATTGTGGTTCGAGGAGTTAACGATATTGATGGGCTGGTTTAATACATAATGTAAAAAACTTTTATTTTTTATTATTTGTCATAGATTTATGTTAGTTTCAAGTTGAATTTGGTAAATATTTATTTTATTTTTTTTACAGGACATTTCACTCATGCATCGGCATATTTGTTTTTCTTTTTTTGTTCATTATTTGTGTTCATCAGGAACGCTACACAACGTAATTTAGATTTATTCTTTTGAAATTTTGTTTTAATTAATACTTTACATATCTGTTTAGCATTCTTAAAAAGTAGGAATAAGGAGTATTTTTTTTTTACTTTTTTCTTTGTATACTGATAAGTATTTAACTTTCATTTGCTTGTGTAATTTGGTAAATGAGTTCGAATGCGCATTTAAGAATTGCTCATCTAAATGTTAGGTCCTTGTTCACTGGTTTTAATGAATTGAATTTTTTGCTTACTGACAACTCCTATCATTTCTTAGGTGTTACGGAGACATGGTTGAATTCTCGTATAACTAACGATGCTGTAAATATACCCGGATACAGATATTTCAGAAACAACCGTTTAGGCAATGTTAAGGGCGGTGGTGTTGGTGCATATGTAAGTAACATTATTCGTAGTGTTTGATGTTCATACAGATGTATCTGAACAACAATGGCTTAAACTTAGGTTTAAGACTAAAACGATTGCATTCAGAGTAATATATATCGACCACCTAAAGTCAAATTGTCGAAATTCATTTCCAATTTGGATGATATCATTAGTCAAGTTATACCATGCGTTGACGAAATCATATGTGTGGGGGATTTTAACGTAAATTTCTTATCCCCTATTTGTGCAGCTACGGATCAACTTATATCTTGCTTTGCAGCTTACGGTTTAAAGCCTATTATAAATGAACCTACAAGAGTTTCTAGAACTACAGCTACTGCTTTGGACCAGATTTTTGTTAGTAATGTTGAAGTGTGTTCTAGCGGTACTTTGGATGCTGAGTTAGTTTCTGATCATCGCTTGATATTTTGCGAATTGGATCAAAGAACTATTGTTAAAAAGCCCAAAATCTACACATTTAGGCTGGGTTGCACAAAACATTTAAGCCAGGATTAAATTTAAGCCTAAGTTAGAATGTGATAGACATATGCTGTATGATTTAACGTGCGTCACAATGTAAGTTAGGCTTAAATTTAATCCTGACTTAAATGTTTTGTGCAACCCAGCCTTAGAGATTTCAAATATTTTTCATATAGTGATTTTGATTCTGATATTCGTAGAGTTTCTTGGGATTTTATTTACGCCATTGATAACATAGATGATAAAATTAATTTTCTAACAACTGAACTTCTAAAATTATTTGATAAACATTGCCCATTGCGCACGATTACAATTAATAAACCACATAAACCGTGGATTACGGATGTAATTAAAATCATGATGCAGGATAGAGACAACGCAACTAAGTCGCAGGATGATTTGGCTAGTTATAAGTATCTTCGTAATTTCACTTTAGCAGCCATCCGTCGTGAAAAACGCGCTTACATTGAATTCATTAGTCGTACGAAAGATTCGAAACAAACTTGGCAAACTTTGCGCAGAATGAATATTAATAACGAAAACATAACAGAAATACCGCCACATTTGGCTGATGTTGCAAAAATTAATGATCACTTTACTTCAATTTCAAATACTTCAGTACAAGACTGTAATCCGTCCATCATTTATTATTCTAATCACAGATTTCAACCTAATTGTTCATTTCATTTCTCACCTGTAAATGTAAGTGAGATTGAAAAAATAATACGAGGAATTAAATCAAATGCTGTTGGATGTGATGGTATTTCAATTAAAATGTTAAATTTTTGTATTCCTTATTTATCACCATACATAACTCATATTGTTAATTCTTGTTTGCTATCTGGTTACTTTCCTGATTGTTGGAGTGAAGCTATAGTGCACCCTTTACCGAAAATTAAAATTCCTGAAACCTACGCTGATCTCCGTCCCATTAGCATATTGCCTACCCTGTCAAAGATATTGGAAAAAGCTGCACACTTTCAAATTTCCGAGTATGTGGAACGTAACAATATTCTTCCGGAAGAGCAGTCGGGTTTTAGGGAAGGACATAATACGGCAACTGCTTTGTTAAATGTTGTAAATAACATCGTTACTGCTTATGATGGTGGAAAAGCTACGATACTAACACTGCTAGACTATTCAAAAGCATTCGACCGAATTGATCACCAACTATTAAGTGCAAAACTGGTTTCGATTTGAGTGCATGTAATTTTTTTAAGTATTATCTATTGAACCGTAGACAAAAGGTAACTTTAAACAGTGTTTCATCTTTATCCAGTTCTCTTCATCACGGTGTACCTCAGTGGTCAATTCTTGGTCCTCTGTTGTACATTATTTATACGTCTGATTTCACCAAAGTTATTAAGCACTGTACTACTCAGTTATATGCTGACGATACGCAACTGCTTTACAGCTTTAAACCAAATAATTTAGCTGATGCAAGCGATTCAGTCAATTTTGATTTGAAAGCCTTAGAGAAACTCTCGTGTGAACATAATTTAATTATTAATCCTCAAAAATCACATATAATGTTATTTGCTCCTAAAAAATATATGTCCTTATCCACGGAACTAAAAATTGAAATAAACAATAGTCAGATTCAATTTAAATCGCAATGTAAAAATTTAGGAGTCACATTTGACTCTTCATTGCGTTTTACATCATATATCAACAGTCAAATTTGAAAATGTTATTATAAATTAAAAGTGCTCTATGCTTCCAGAGATATCTTAAATTGTAATCTTCGTAAGCTCTTATGTGAATCACTTGTTTTGTCAACATTAAACTATTGTGATGTAGTATACAGTACCTACGTGTCTTTTTAAGATTGATAAAAATCGCATACAAAGAATACAAAACAGCTGTTGCAGATTTATTCTCAATGTCAACAGAAGAGAACACATTAGCCCTAAACTAAATCAACTGAAGTGGTTGTGCATGGAAAGGAGACATATATTGCATTTTCTTACCCTTGCGCACAAAATAGTTTTAACTAAAAATCCTTCTTATCTGTATAATAAGTTTGTCTTTAGAAATACTTTACACAACACAAATGTTCGATCATCTTACCTCCTGCATATGCCCCGACATTTTACTGCCTTTTTCAATAGGTCATTTGTATTTAATGCCGTAAAACGTTTAAATGGATTGCCACGTAAATGGTGGGATTTGTCAGTGAATCGTTTTAAATCCAGTTTTAAATTCTATCTTTTGGATGAGCAATTGAATGCTTGAATTCACTCTATTTAAAACTATTTCTTGTATTTATTTAATCATCTCTATTTATTTTATTTTGTTATTTATCTATTTTGTTATACATTGGACATTGGTATTATTTTCATTGTTTTACTTTGGTTAAGTGTAAGAATAGCTGTATAGCTAAACTTCGCCAAATAAAGATTTATTATTATTATTATTAACTGCTTTTAGGTTGGGGTGTGTCCCCGTGAAGGAGGCCAGCATTGTCATAGCGATTTCGTCGCCGCATCGAGCCGAAGCCATGTCCGCGACGCAGTGGTGCATCGACAACGTAAAGAAATCGGCGCCCATTTGGAAGAAGGAAGTTTACGCGGGCGGGGAGGCACCCGAATGGAAGGAGAACAAGGAATGTACGTGGTCTAGAAATGTAGGAAAATGAAATGTCCTCGCTTACGTTTGCCTAACTAAAATATACTACAGTTTTATTGCCGCTTGTTTTTTTTTTTCTTTTAGTCGAGTGCCCCCACTCGAGACTCGCAACGACAAGCGACGTAAAACAAGAGTTGCAAGCCCCGTACGTGTCGCCGCACTTGATACAGGTCAAGGCCACGCACGCGGAAATCGAGAACCGAATCGACAAGTTCATGGAGCGCAAGCGCGCCGAAATCGATCGCAGTAACATCCGGGACTTTTGCAGGAGAGACCCGGACGCGGCGGAGCGGGAAGATTCGTGCGCGAGGATCAACTCCGTCTTGGTGAAGAGGAAAGACTCCAAGGGACACCTGCGAGGTACACGAAAACACGAGGGGCTCCTGAAACTTCATGCTGCAAACTGTTTTAGTTAATCGCGTGTATAATAGCTACAGCTACAGGGATCAACACGACGCAAGTTATTTAACCAAGCACATCCCGCAGAACGGCGTCGAAGAGCGAGTGCAAAACCTCGAGAGCCAATTGAGCCTGACGACCCCCACGTCCAAAGACGTTTACGCGAGGCTGAAGGCCCTGGAGGATCGCCTCTTGCACCTGGAATCGATTTCACCCGAATACGTCCAGTTCTGGGCAAGACCCCCAACTTGAGCTAAGTTCGTTTATTCAACTCCTTTCACTCTATTTACTCTTTTCACACTCTGAAGAGTGAGAGCGAATAAGTTTTAATACAAGTAAGAGTGAGATAAAAGTGCGAAAAGAGTAAATAGAGTGAACGGAATTGAGAAAACGAACTTAGCTCCTATTGCGCGATTAAAAAAAATAATTCTCGGCAATTCGCTTTTCAGGTTCAAGAAAACTTGTCGTGCAAGCCGGCCAAGAGGAAGAAAGTCTTTAGCCTGCACGAGATCGACAGTTACATTTCCGAGTTGGAGACGAGGAAAGCCAATCAGTTCGTTAGACAATAAGTTCGTGCCGTTCGACGATAATAATAATAATAATAATAAAAGGAAGTCAACGGTTGTAAATAAATAACAGAGTTTTATTATGAATCGAGCTACATAGGTTCTACACTTAACGAAAGTCTAATCCTGAGCGACCGGCGGCGGTTCCTCTTTACTTGATGACGTGTCACTTAAGTTTGCTATTCGTTCGGAAAGTAAAGACTGTAAATGTTTAACTCCCTGGAAATAAAAGCCAAAAATATAAATGGTGATACCCTACAGATTATACTTTTCCATAAAATTTCAGTGTTTGTTTTATAGAAACTGTGTTTAATAGTTAATAACAAAACTTTAAAAAAGTGGCACCCTATTCAGTGATGACTACACTCGAGAGTACATTGACCTTGTTTGTAGGTTTTATTCGGAGGAATTCGAAATCTGATGCAAAACGAAATAAATAGGTTTTTACTTTTAATACGGGCATTTCTTTTCGTTCCTCCGCAGGCACTAAGTGTGGATTCTCTTGTATTCTCGCCCACATCCAATGAATTCCGATTATTATACCAACGCCGCTTATCAACACCACGTTATCACTACAAAACTTGACGAACTTTTTCGTGAGAGACATTTCTTATTACAAATATTTACAATTACGATGTGTCACTCGTGCTAGGTTAGGTTATGCCGCATATAAATGTCGAAGTTGCTCAGCGCATGCGCCACATATCAGTGTTGCCAACGGAATATACCCACCCGGGGTTCCCGACTTTTGAATTTGGAGTGTCGCCAACATTAGAAAAGAAAATCGCCAATATGGAAAATTTAAAAATCACCGTTGTATAAAAGATTTAAGCGAGGATTGCATTTAATCCTAAGTTAGAATGTGAGAACGTTACGACATACCTACATACAATAACAATAATTTTAAGTAATGAAAAAATAAAATGCAAACTTATTACAAAGTGGTCAAGAATAACTGTTTGAGGGTTGCCAATGTGCGACCAATTACCCGAATGAAGGGTAATTTAAGCAAGCTTGCGGGTAAAAAAAAAATGCGTGGGTAAAAATGGGTATTTTCAAGGAAAAAAAAAAAACAGATTAATTTTTAAAGTTTTGACTGACGTCTTGTTAGTGAAGTTGCAGCTTTTACTATCGGTAACAAAGAAATCACTAAAGCCGGAAGCCGGCAGAAACTAAAGTAACCGACTAAGCGACAAATCCACGTTGCCGATCAGCGCTGCCAACTCTACACAATTGTCAAATCTTAATTTTAGAAAGTTCTGTTAATTTAATGAGATTTTTTAAATTTTTGTTATTTGTTTTTATTTTTTTGTTATTCTTGTTAAATTGATAATTTTTCTTTATTTATTTATCGATCGTCTTTTGTTTTATTTTGCGTCAAGAATTGCACAATAACTGTCAAACGTTTTAAAATAATTTGGACTCAGTTTTGTTTATTTGAGAATTTTTTTAAATTTTCGTTGTTTCTTTTTTTAATTTTATAAATTTGTCGATCGTCTTTTGTTTTATTTTACAAGAGTTACGCAACTGTCAATTGTTAATTTTAAAA
The DNA here is from genome assembly GCA_958336345.1 of Dorcus parallelipipedus. Classification (NCBI taxonomy): domain Eukaryota; kingdom Metazoa; phylum Arthropoda; class Insecta; order Coleoptera; family Lucanidae; genus Dorcus; species Dorcus parallelipipedus. The sequence goes on from OY284479.1 coordinate 48,294,016, forward strand.
AGTTTTGTTTATTTAACGAGATTTTTAAAATTTTTGCTATTTTTTAAAATTCTTGTGCCATTTTTGTGAAATTTACAAATTTTCTTTATTTATTTGTCGATCGTCTTTTGTTTTATTTTAATTTAATCAGAATTTTTTTTATTTTGTAAATTTTATAAATTTGTCGATCGTCTTTCGTTTTATTTTACAAGAGTTACGCAACTGTCAATTCTTAATTTTAAAAAGGTTTGTTTATTTAACGAGATTTTTAAAATTTTTGCTATTTTTTAAAATTTTTGTGCCATTTTTGTTAAATTTACAAATTTTCTTTATTTATTTGTCGATCGTCTTTTGTTTTATTTTAATTTAATCAGAATTTTTTTTTATTTTTTAAATTTTATAAATTTGTCGATCGTCTTTTGTTTTATTTTACAAGAGTTACGCAACTGTCAATTCTTAATTTTAAAAAGTTTTGTTTATTTAACGAGATTTTTAAAATTTTTGCTATTCTTTAAAACTTTTGTGCCATTTTTGTTAAATTTACAAATTTTCTTTATTTATTTGTCGATCGTCTTTTGTTTTATTTTAATTGTTAGTTCCGAATTTTAGAAAGTCGAGCCAGTTTTCTTTATTTAATCAGAATTTCGTTAATTTTTATTTTTTTAATTTGTCGATCGTCTTTTGTTTTATTTTAATTGTTAATTCCGAATTTTAGAAAGTCGAGCCAGTTTTCTTTATTTAATCAGAATTTTGTTAATTTTTATTTTTTTAATTTGTCGATCGTCTTTTGTTTTATTTTAATTGTTAATTCTGAATTTTAGAAAGTCGAGCCAGTTTTCTTTATTTAATCAGAATTTCTTTTATTTTTATTTTTTAAATTTTATAAATTTGTCGATCGTTTTTTGTTTTATTTTACAAGAATTACGCAACTGTCAATTCTTAATCTTAAAAAGTTTTGTTTATTTAACGAGATTTTTAAAATTTTTGTGCCATTTTTGTTAAATTTATAAATTTTCTTTATTTATTTGTCGATCGTCTTTTGTTTTACTTTGCGTCAAAAATTGCACAATAACTGTCAAACGTCTTAAAATAATTTGGACACAGTTTTGTTTATTTCATGAGAATTCTTTTAAATTTTCGTTGTTTTTTTTTTTAAATTTCATAAATTTGTCGATCGTCTTTTGTTTTATTTTAATTGTTAATTCTGAATTTTAGAAAGTCGAAAAAGTTTTCTTTATTTAATCAGAATTTTTTTTATTTTTATTTTTTAAATTTTATAAATTTGTCGAGCGTCTTTTGTTTTATTTCAATTGTTAATTCCGAGTTTTAGAAAGTCGAACCAGTTTTCTTTATTTAATGAGAATCTTTTTTATTTTTATTTTTTAAATTTTATAAATTTGTCGATCGTCTTTTGTTTTATTTTACAAGAATTACGCAACCTTCAATTCTTAATTTGAAAAAGTTTTGTTTATTTAACGAGATTTTTAAAATTTTTGCAATTTTTTTAAAATTTTTGTCATTTTTGTTAAATTTACAAATTTTCTTTATTTATTTGTCGATCGTCTTTTGTTTTACTTTGCGTCCAAAAATTGCACAATAACTGTCAAACGTCTTAAAATAATTTGAACCCAGATTACTTTATGAGAATTTTTTTTATTTTTGTTAATTTTTTAAAATTTTATAAATTTGCGGAACGTCTTTGTTGTATTTCACGTCAAGAGTTGCACAACTGCCAATTCTTAATTTTAGACAGTTACGTTCATTTTACGAGATTTTTTAAATTTTTGCAATTTTTTTTATTTTTGTATCATTTTTGTTAAATTTAGAAATTTTCTTTATTTATCTATCGATCGTCTTTTGTTTTCTTTTGCGTCAAAAGTTGCACAATAACTGTCAAACGTCGTAAAATAATTTCGACCCGGTTTTCTTTATTTCACGAGAATTTAAAAAAAAAAATTTTCAATCATGATTTTCAAAAATAAAATTCGCTTGAACAAAATCAGCGATTTTAAACATATTTTTAATCAAGTGATTTGAATTTTAAATAAGCTCCACCCCGATTTTAAACCATTTTAATAAATCTACCGAAATTCAGAGACATCTACCGAAACTTTTCACAACTGTCTTCCGAAATGTACGCTTGCCGCTTGGTCGATTGGCAGTACTGTTGCCGATTGCCGCCTATAGTCCCACATACTGGGGCTTAGAGTGAATTGGCAACACTGTATTTCACAGCATCGCCAATCTGCGTGAAACAAATATTCCAAAGCGGTTAATTTGGTCACGTGGTCCTTGGAGATTGTTGAAAACCCGGTATATGCGCAAATCCTACTTCAAGATATAATTTCTGAACGCATCCCTACAGTGAAACGTAAACATTTTGGAAGGTAGTGAAACTCCATCGATGGAACTATGTTACATCAGGCGTTCCTGGTGGACATCAGAATAGCTCTGGGCTACATCGGAGCAGTTCTAACTAACTCCAGAGTAGCTCAGAGCTACTAGGAAGCTAACCTAAAAAGCACCTTTTTACGATTATAATTATGGTGGCGCCACCTGTTACTATACTATGGCAATTCGATTGACCGCACTAGTGCGCACTCAGAATATCTTCATTTCGTGTTATCACATGAGGTTAAAGGAAGATGCAAATACACTGAGTGCAACCGGTGCAGGTGAATCGAAAACGCTATTAACTTTTCTGGCAACACTGCGCACTGCTGAGAAGTAAAAAGGAAATCAAATCTAACCTGTACGCAACATCTTTGCCTCCTTCTTCTCTTGCAATTCTTTCTTCTGTTCCTCGACGATGACTTTCCTCTCGTTCAGAAATTCCTCGTACTCCGCCGGATCTAAACTTCTAACGACTCCGATACCACACGATTTCGCAATGCCAATTACCATTTTGCACACGTCTTCCAACGTTCTGGTCTCCAACGTGGGATCCTCGTGCTTAATCTTGGCTATTTCGTACACGTGCTTCAGGCTCACCTTACCGGCTATTTCCTTCCCTAAACGATAGTGAACATCAATAACTTTTTGCAATTTCTTGTGTGAAACATCACCTGTATACATCGCGCCCCTTTGTACACCGGCCGCCTGCATAAGGAAATGAACAACCGGCGGCTTGTGTATGATTAGTTCGTAACTGCGATCCGGGTTGACGATCGCTCTGGTCGGGAGCGGTATTCCTTCCTTAATATCTTTGGTTCTCTCGTTGAAGTCTTTACAAAACGCGGCTATGTTTATGCCACGCTGAAATATATATAGTTCACCGTTCGGGGTCTAATCTGGGAGGGTTGGTACCTGTCCTAACATCGGGCCTAAAGGGGGTCCGGCTGTGGCCATGCCGGCGGGGACGTCCGATCGGAATTTTCCGTGCTGGATCTTTTCCGCCGCTTTTTTCACGTTCTTAAGTTTCGCCACTGCCTTCGACATGCCTGTTTTAATCTATGTGCACAGTCGATGTGCCGAAATGCCCGAAATTAGCGTTTGGTTTAACCTCAACACAACAAACGGAGACGCGCAGGTGTCTGTTTTACCGACCCAATTATCCGAATTAATTAATTCCGCTGTAATTTTAATGGAAAAATGCTGGCGATTACAGAAATGAACTTTAGTTAAGGCATTCGATCTCTGTCTAGGGACACAGGTACTGCCATCATATGTTTTTGACACTGACAGTGGCTATTTAACCTTGAATAAATTAAGGGATATTTTCGCGACGGATGAAAGATGGCGTGTTTTAAACAACAACGTTTTCGTGAGTAACTATGACGTCATGGTTACAATTTTTGAACGCGGTTACTGTAACACATGGATGAACCTTTCGACCTGTGTACATTTTCTGCATCCATGGTTCCATTATTTTCGACTGGTAATCATTGTAATCCGGTTTACATGTTTTAAATGCACGCGTGTGCAGTAAATTTGTCATCTGTAGACCTTTGTGTTTTCTCTTTTTCCAAGTACCATAGATATATTTCAACCAATACGCTTTCGCGACGCTGTAATCCATGACGTAATATTCAAACCAGGCATTGAACCGCGTTACTCACGAAAATATACCTTTAGTTGTCAGAAATGACAAACTGGAATACTTTACGTAAATCAAGGCGCAAATTACTTTAAATTTTCATTTTATTGACACAAAGTGTGAGTTTACAGTAAATTTAAGCGTTTCTAGGAAAATATAACATGAAAAATAAATAAATAAATTAGAAAACTGTAAGTACTAACCAAAAGAACGTACCTGAGATATTCCTAACTAAAAGTTAACTTATTAATGTGCTAGGCTTTTTTACTAATGTTTATTAGCTTTACTAGCGACAAATTAACTGGTTTACGTACAAATTTTCTTGCATAAAATTCTCATTTACAAAAAAAATTGAGATTCGCGTTTTCTGCTAAGCAGTACTCCCTCTGGCGGCAACTATGTGTACCAATATAATGACGTCACGACTGGGTTAGCTTCTGTTCGAAATTTAGTTAAAATAAAATTTAGTTAAATAAAATAAAATTAATAAATAAAATAAATAAAATAAAATTTAGTTAAAATACACAACAAAATGTGTCTTAAGTCAAAAAATACATAAAATTATATATTATATGAAATGTACAAATGTATCTATTGCGAGCTTATGATATTTTAAAAAGAAAAGCTGTATGTATGTACCTTTAGGAATGTTAAACACTTTAAATTTGCAGTATTTGATCTGTAATGAGCAACACAACATACTTTAGGCATTATCTAGGCTGTTTTTAAATTTATTACTCCAAGAATCGAAAATTGAATGGAACAACTGTCACAATGACAACCAATTTGTTCAAGGTCAAATAGCCACTGTCACTGTCACAAACATATGATGGCAGTACCTGTGTCCCTAGACAGAGATCGAGTGCCTTAGCTCTAGTTAATGAAAAGCGCTCGTTTTTCTAAGATAAGTCGAGTGGGAAACTCGAAAATCAAGGCTTATTGAACTAACGTCGACAACATATTGTAAAAGTTAACTTCTTTACCGACTAATTTCTTCTTCCTTTCGCTTTGCGCAGCAATGCTGCTTCATTGTCTTACGGCAATCACCATTCCAGACAATTTTCTATGTATTATAGCTGGGTCTCAGTCCGTGCACAGCACAAACGTCCATGGCTAATGGATTCATGGCAGGATTCGAACCTGCGCCGCCGAGCGACACGACTTGCAAAGTTGCAAAGCCGGCTAGACTACCGCTAAGCCACCCGGCGACCCGACTAATTTCTAATTTTTAATTTATTCAGCTCAGTGTAACCAACGCGTAAAAGTGGAAATCCTTCAAGAGTTGCCCATAAAGTGCCTTTTCAACATTCAGCAGGAATAAATGCAAAAACGAAAAGGTAAAAAAATTAATTAAAAATACACAAAGTTAAAGCAAACAGAAACAAGAGACGATCGATTTTACACCGCAATTCAGTAGATCAATAAGAATTTTTCTTTTTTTAAACCAAAACCTGATTGAGTTAACAAATACAACTAAGAGAACTCTTATATTCGGTTATTTGCAACACTCCAATCGGATATGTGTGGGCACTTTTCAGAATTCACCGGTTAATCCACCGGTTCAATCGGTCGCCTATCGAAGCGCTCCAGATTTCACCGGTTGATGCTATTTCCACCTTTCAAAATTGGGGTATGTTCCGTACGTCCAAAATGTTGACCATGGTTACGGTTACACGTTCCGTAAGTAGCCAATAAATCCAATAAAATTTTGTATTTTTTCAAAGTTCAATAAGATTTTGACGTTATTTAAAATTAAATCAAGTTTTGACGTATGTATGTATGTATTTAAAAAAAAGCTCAATAAATTTTTGACATTTCTAAAAATACAAGTTCTGAGACATTTAAAGTTCATTCAAATTTTGACGTACCAACATATTTGAAAGTCAATTAAATTTTTAACTTTTTTTAATATTCAATTAAGGTTTTGACGCACTTCATATTTAAAATTCAATAATGTTTTGACTTACGTACAGGGTTAGTTTTATTAATGTTAACCCCCCTTTACTTTTTTAATTATTAACCGATTCAAAAAATTTAAAAAATGGTCTTATATGGATTTTTATGTATATTTCACTTATACTATCAGTTTTGCGGTAGCGTTTTATACATACCGGGTGGACAAAGAAATAATTTTTTTTTAAATGGAACGCCCTGTATATTTTTACAAATTTTTAATTCTTGCCACCCACTTGTGTCAATAACACAAAAACTAAAAAACCAATTACACGATATTTATATGTTTGTTATCAGGATGACTCAATAATTAAAAATTTGTAAAAATATACAGGATGTTCAATTTAAAAAAATTATATTTTTTTGTCCACCCGGTATGTATAAAACGCTACCGCAAAACTGATAGTATAAGTGAAATCTACATAAAAATCCATATAAGAGCAATTTTAAATTTTTTTGAATCGGTTAATAATTAAAAAAATAAAGGGGAGTTAACATTAATAAAACTAACACTGTACGTATTTACAATTCAATCAAATTTTGACAGTTTTTAAATTCAATCCAGTTTTGACATTTTAAAGTTTATTCAAATTTTGACGTAATTGAAATTCAATTACATAAATTTGGACGCATTTAAAATTCAGTTAAGTTTTTAAGTATGTTGATTAAAATTCAAATAAACTTTGAATGTCAAAACTTGATTAAATTTTAAATGCGTCAAAATTTAATTGAATTTCAATTTCGTCAAAATTTTAATAAATCTTAAACTGTCAAAATTGGGTTTAACTTTTAAAAAGGTCGAAAATTCTTTGAAATTTTTTAAAAATACATACGACGAATATTTTTGAAAATTCAATAAAATTTTGACATTTGAAAATTCAATAAAATTTTGATATTTTTGAAAATTCAATAAAATTTTGTTTCTTTTTTAAATAAAATTTTGAATATTTTGTTAATTCAATAAAATTTTGATATTTTTGAAAATTATTTAAAATTTCGTTTTTTTTTAAATTAAATTTTGAATATATATTTTGTTAATTCAATAAAATTTTGATATTTTTTTTAGATTCCATTAATTCAGTAAAATTTTTATAATTTTTAGAATTCAAAATTTTGATATTTTTGAAAATTCAATAGAATTTTGATATTTTTGAAAATTCAATAAAATTTTAATATTTTTGAAAATTCATTAAAATTTTGATATTTTTGAAAATTCATTAAAATTTTGATTTTTTAATTTAATAAAATTTTGAATATTTTGTTAATTCAATAAAATTTTGATATTTTTTTAGATTCCATTCCAATTTCTTTTGTTAATTCAATAAAATTTTGATATTTTTGAAAATTAATTAAAATTAATTTTTTTTTTAATAAAATTTTGAATATATATTTTGTTAATTCAATAAAATTTTGATATTTTTTTTAGATTCCATTAATTCAGTAAAATTTTTATCATTTTTAGAATTCAAAATTTTGATATTTTTGAAAATTCAATGAAATTTTGTTATTTTTGAAAATTCAATAAAACGTTGACATATATCTATGAAAATTCAATAAAATATTGATATTTTTGAAAATTCAATAAAACGTTGATATTTTTGAAAATTCAATAGAATTTTAGAATTCAATAGATATTTTTGAAAATTCAATAAAATTTTGATATTTTTGAAAATTCATTAAAATTTTGATTTTTTAATTTAATAAAATTTTGAATATTTTGTTAATTCAATAAAATTTTCATATTTTTTTAGATTCCATTCCAATTTTTTTTTAATTCAGTAAAATTTTGATATTTTTGAAAATTCATTAAAATTTTGATATTTTTGAAAATTCATTAAAATTTTGATATTTTTGAAAATTCATTAAAATTTTGATATTTTTGAAAATTCAATAAAACGTTATTTTTGAAAATTCAATAGAATGTTGATATTTTTGAAAATTCAATAAAATTTTGATATTTTTGAAAATTCATTAAAATTTTGATATTTTTGAAAATTCATTAAAATTTTGATTTTTTAATTTAATAAAATTTTGAATATTTTGCTAATTCAATAAAATTTTCATATTTTTTTAGATTCCATTCCAATTTCTTTTTTTAATTCACTAAAATTTTGATATTTTTGAAAATTCATTAAAATTTTGATATTTTTGAAAATTCAATAAAATTTTGATATTTTTGAAAATTCAATAAAACGTTATTTTTGAAAATTCAATAGAATGTTGATATTTTTGAAAATTCAATAAAATTTTGATATTTTTGAAAATTCATTAAAATTTTGATATTTTTGAATATTCATTAAAATTTTGATTTTTTAATTTAATAAAATTTTGAATATTTTGTTAATTCAATAAAATTTTCATATTTTTTTAGATTTCATTCCAATTTTTTTTTAATTCACTAAAATTTTGATATTTTTGAAAATTCAATAAAATTTTGATATTTTTGAAAATTCAATAAAACGTTATTTTTGAAAATTCAATAGAATGTTGATATTTTTGAAAATTCAATAAAATTTTGATATTTTTGAAAATTCATTAAAATTTTGATATTTTTGAAAATTCATTAAAATTTCGATTTTTTAATTTAATAAAATTTTGAATATTTTGTTAATTCAATAAAATTTTGATATTTTTTTAGATTCCATTCCAATTTCTTTTTTTAATTCAGTAAAATTTTGATATTTTTGAAAATTCATTAAAATTTTAAAGTCTACTTTTATAGGAAAAGCAGTACATTTCTAGTAACCAAAACAAGTTGTTGTACGCAGCGTACAGTCACAACGTTGTTAAAATAAACGAAAAGTTTACCATCACTAAATAATTACAGTGTAATACGGCAATCAACCGCCATTTTAGTGCAAAATATTTGGCGGGAAATTTAAACATCTAACCCTAACAACGACACATTCGGGCATTCTCAACTTCTATTTGACAGGCGTCAGATTTGATTAAACATACCAGAAAGAAAATTACTAGAAAAGTCGACAATATAAACTTGCCGGAAAGAAAACAACTAGAAAAGACGGTCATTTTAGTGCAAAGACGTTTTCTTTATCTTACACATTAAGCATATGAACGAAAATGGTCACTAAAATTGACCAACGTGGTCACTGGAGTTGGCCAAAGTGGTCACTGAAGTTGACTAAAGTGGTCACTGAAGTAGACCAGAGTGGTCACTGAATTGACGAAAGTGGTCTTTGAAGTTGACGGAAGTGGAAAATTGACCATTTTAGTGCAACAACGTGGTTTCTTTTTCTTACACATTAAATCTTTTAGCCGGACACTAAATTGCGTACAATACACTTAACGTTTCACCGAAGAACAACACTGGTCCCTATACAAACCACGCTTGATTAATGGCGGCCGCTTGAAGAAAGCGCTGCAAACTGTACTGCAAACAATGACGTCACATGCACCTCGTTCAGGTTTATACTTCATTAAAGCACTGCAGCGCTGCGGTTACCTGAATGCGGCCATTATCTACGTCCCAACCCTGCTCTTGGGTAATATGTTTTCTCTCTCATATAAATCATTTTGTATATTTTGCTTTTCACTTTATTCACTCTGTTGGTATAGCTCTTACTTACTCCCTGTATTTTCGAACATGCCTCTGCATTCTTAAAAAAGATAAACTGTAGAAGAATAATATTTCGACGAGGCCTTGTAAAAATTGGTAAAGTTGAAAGTAAATTAATCCCCTTTTTGTCATCATTTTTAACCACCCGTCCCTCACACCTTTATTTTTAGTTTTTCATTTCCCTTTGATTTGAATTTTATTTGAATTACAAAGTTGCAGTCTTGCTTGCGCAAGCCGTCATTTGCAGGGTTGCCAATGTGCGGGCAATTACCCGAATTACGGGTAATATAAGCAACCTTGCGGGTAAAAAAAATACGTGGGTAAAAATGGGTATTTTCAACGAAGAAAAAAAAAACATTAATTTTTAAATTTTTGATTGACGACTAGTTAGTGATGTTTCAGCTTTACTATTGGCAACAAATAAATCAACCAAATCCACATTGTCGATCAGTACTGCCAACTCTACTGATGATTCGGTAGATCTGCCGATTTTCAAATTAATTTTTATTTTCTTGTAATTTTATCAATTTTCTTTATTTCTAGATCGTGTTTTGTTTTATATTACATCAAAAATTGCACAAATTTCAAATCTTTATTTTAGAAAGTTGAGAATTTTTTAATTTTCGTTATTTTTTCGTAATTCTATAAATTTTCTTTGTTTCTCGATCGTCTTTTGTTTTATTTTACGTCAAAAATTGCACAAATGTCTAATCCTATTTTAGAAAGTTTTGTTTACTTAATGAGATTTTTTTTATTTTAATTTTTTTGTAATTTGACAACGAGTTTTTTAATTTTTGTTATTTTTTCTATTTTATAAATTTGTCGATCGTCGTTTGTTTTACTTCACGCCAAAAATTGCCTAAAGTACAAATCTTAATTTTAGAAAGTTTGTTTATTTAATGAGAATTTTTTAATTTTTATAATTTTTTGTAATTTTTACAACTTTTTGTAATTTTATAGAAAGTAGAAAGTACTGTTTAATTAATGAAATTTTTTTAATTTTAATTTTGTATGTAATTTTATTTAATGAGATTTCTTATTTTTTGTTAGTTTTTTCTAATTTTATTCAGAGATTTTTTTATGTTTATTTTTTTAAATTTTATAAATTTGTCGATAGTCTTTTGTTTTATTTTACGTCAAAAATTGCACAAATGTCAAATCTTAATTTTAGAAAGTTTTGTTTATTTAATGACAATTTTTTTATTTTAATTTTTTTTTTGTAATTTTATTTAATGAGATTTTTTATTTTTTTGTAATTCGACTTGAGTTTTTTAATTTTTATTTTTTCTATTTTATAAATTTGTCGATCGTCGTTTGTTTTACTTCACGCCAAAAATTGCCTAAAGTACAAATCTTAATTTTAGAAAGTTTGTTTATTTAATGAGAATTTTTTAATTTTTATAATTTTTTGTAATTTTTACAATTTTTTGTAATTTTATAGAAAGTAGAAAGTACTGTTTAATTAATGAAATTTTTTTAATTTTAATTTTGTATGTAATTTTATTTAATGAGATTTCTTATTTTTTGTTAGCTTTTTCTAATTTTATTCAGAGATTTTTTTTATGTATATTTTTTTAAATTTTATAAATTTGTCGATAGTCTTTTGTTTTATTTTACGTCAAAAATTGCACAAATGTCAAATCTTAATTTTAGAAAGTTTTGTTTATTTAATGAGAATTTTTTATTTTAATTTTTTTTTGTAATTTTATTTAATGAGATTTTTTATTTTTTTGTAATTCGACTTGAGTTTTTTAATTTTTGTTATTTTTTCTATTTTATAAATTTGTCGATCGTCTTTTGTTTTATTTCACGCCAAAAATTGCCTAAAGTTCAAATCTTAATTTTAGAAAGTTTGTTTATTTAATGAGAATCTTTTAATTTTTATAATTTTTTGTAATTTTTACAACTTTTTGTAATTTTATAGAAAGTAGAAAGTATTGTTTATTTAATGAAAATTTTTTAATTTTAATTTTGTATGTAATTTTATTTAATGAGATTTCTTATTTTTTGTTAGTTTTTTCTAATTTTATTCAGAGATTTTTTTATGTTTATTTTTTTAAATTTTATAAATTTGTCGATAGTCTTTTGTTTTATTTTACATAAAAAATTGCACAAATGTCAAATCTTAATTTTAGAATTTTTTTTTATAAAAAAAATTTTTTAATTTTTTTTAAATTTTTGTTTTTTTTGTAATTTTTTTTGTAATTTTGTAGAAAGTAGAAAGAACTGTTTATTTAATGAGAATTTTTTAATTTTATTTTTTTTGTAATTTTATTTAATGAAATTTTTTAATTTTTATTATTTTCTAATTTTATTCAATGAGATTTTTTTTATATTTATTTTTTTTTAATTTTATAAATTTGTCGATAGTCTTTTGTTTTATTTTACATAAAAAATTCCACAAATGTCAAATCTTAATTTTAAAATTTTTTTTTATAAAAAAAAATTTTTAATTTTTTAAATTTTTGTTTTTTTGTAATTTTTATAATTTTTTTGTAATTTTGTAGAAAGTAGAAAGAACTGTTTATTTAATGAGAATTCTTTAATTTTTATTTTTTTGTAATTTTATTTAATGAAATTTCTTTTATTTTTATTATTTTTTTCTAATTTTATTCAATGAGATTTTTTTTATTTTTATTTTTTAAATTTTATTAATAATAATTATTTTATAAATTTTCTTTATTTCTCGATCGTCTTTTGTTTTAGCGTCAAAAATTGCACAATAACTATCAAATGTCTCAATTTTAGAAATTTTCAAAAATAAAAATCGCCTGAATAAAATCGGTGATTTTAATCAAGTGATTTAAATTAGCTTAAACGAAATTTAGAGACACCTATTGAAATTTTTCACAACTATCTTCCGTAATGCTTCGCTTGGTCGGTTGGCAGGACTGTTGCCGATTGTCGCCCACAGTCCCACATATAGATGATTTTAACCTGAAAAATCTGTCGTGCAACGTCCATGTGTGTAAGGTAAGTCTAATAATATTAGGTATTAAATGAAATAAATTTTGTATCATTTCATTCATTCATTTCAATTTCATTACTCACTGGGTGCGTTCCGAATTAGCGTCAGGCGTACAACTTTTTACCTCGCCCATGATTTTTATATGGGAAAATAATGCGCGAGGTAAAAAGTTGTACGCCTGACGTTAATTCGGAACGCACCCAATGTGGGTAAGAGCGGGTTTTTTAAAATTTGAAAAGGGTAATTGGCTTAGAGTGGATTGGCAATCCTGGTCATTTGTCACGTGAGTAGTGAGTTTGACGTTTGGACTTTGAAGTTTAAAAGTCTCGTCACAAATCGAAAGTACACAAAGAGGTCAAAACCGCATCATTGAAAATGGGCAACCGTTCGTCCTTGCTCTTAAGACAAGAAGAAATCGAACAAATCCAACAGGAGACGGGCTGTAAGTAAACCGAGAAAGCAAGCAGTTTGCGAAGCCAACACGAACTCACTCACTCGATGAATTTTAGTCACGCCGAACCAGATAGAGCGCCTGTACTCGCGCTTCACGTCCTTGGACAGGGGGGACTGCGGCACGCTGAGCAGGGACGACCTCCTGAGAATCCCGGAGATAGCAATCAACCCGCTGGGCGAGCGAATCGTCAACTCGTTCTTCCAAGGAGACGGCTTCAGCGACAGGGTCAACTTCAGACAGTTCCTGTCAGTCCTGGCCTACTTCAGGCCCATCAAGAAGAACAAGGAGAACAAGCTGAACTCGAGGGAGCAGAAATTAAAATGTAAATAAATACACCGACGAGTTTCCCCCTTCGTGTATTTAGAGGTTCCTTTGAATTATTTCAGTCGCCTTTAAAATGTACGACCTCGACAATGACGACCTGATCTCACGCGATGAGCTCTTGGCCATCCTGCACATGATGGTGGGGGCCAACATAAGCGAGGAGCAGCTGTCGAGTATCGCCGAGCGTACGATTCTAGAGGCGGACGAGGACGGAGACCAAATGATTTCGTTCGAGGAGTTCTGCAAGGCCCTGCAGCGCACCGACGTCGAGCAGAAAATGAGTATTCGATTTTTAAATTAAAATAAATTATTTAGGAAGGTGCAATCGAAATGCCACCTTGTTTTTTAAACTAACAGCGAATTAGATTCGTTGCACCAATGCACGCTCAGTGTATTCACTGTATTCTCACATTGTAAGTAAATACCTAGTAGCATGACTTATGCCCGATTTCTTCATCGCCTTATCTTGAGGTTAAATTTATCTATCAGTTAGAATGTGACACATAGTACGTGTACCCCCAACTATACGTCACATTCCAACTGTTAGATAGATTAACCTTAGGTTAAACATGGTGAAGAAATCGGCTATTAAACGTCAATGTCAAAAAAAGCCGCCATACTGTTTGATACCCTTATGGAAATGCGATGTAATTTTCAAATCAGTAGGCATCAAACAAAATGGCAAGTGTGACAGTTAAATATACTTGAGTGTTGCTACTGTGTAAATTCTTATACTGTGGTATTCTCATCTCATTTTATATAACCTCTTATAATAATAAGAAGAGATGAAGATACACTAAGTGAGTGTGCACCAGTGGTGCGATTGGAATTCGCTATTAGTGTAGTGTCGGATGGGGGAGGGGTGTGTAAAGATTTCCTAGTTTCTGTCTGCATAATTTAAGGTATTTATTATATTTTCATAAAGCCAAAGATATTATGCATTTTAAGCAATGCGTTCTTTTTTTTTTGCTAGGGATTTTAGTGTTAAGGCTGACGCCTTGCAATCCCAAAGTTTCTGAGGGGCTAAAGGGTGAAGGGAAGGAACAGTCAGTAGGCGTGTCGCTGATGAACCCCCACCAAAAATTTTTACGGAGACAAAAAACGCATGTATCTGTCGCCGTTGAAGTTTTGCATTCAGCGTTGACCAACGAGTTAAGAATAACAGGAGAGCTACACTAACAGTAGTTTCTCGTCCGAATTGGTTACTCAATATGGTCGCTGTATGTCATAGGGCCAGTTGTATAAAACGAGTTAACCACTCGATCAAACTTAAACTTCCCTCCAATGATATTGCTTAACCACACAATTAACTTGATCGACTGATTAACTCGTTTTATACAATTGGCCCATAGGCGCACACAGTCGTTTCACATTCGAGAAATGTCAGTTGTATTCCTGTGTTGTCACCTTCGCAAATTACACTTCTTACACAGAGAAAAATAGGTAGTGAAAAGTAACACAATTGTAGCTGAAATGAAGCCAGTAACAAATTGCATGAAATATTATCACAATTTTAGTAAAATTGCTTACTTACTGTGTTACTTTTCACTACATATTTTTCTCTGTGTAGAGCATTTTGGGCGTATAATCGTATCTCTCTCACTCACGATTTTTAATATATTTTGTGTCTCTCTCATCTGTTTCAAGAAGTCTTGTGTTTACATTATTTCTATGACGACGGGTGCATTTTTCACACTCTACTTACAAGTGGGATGTGAAAAGTACGTCTTTTTGAGACAATAATAATAATAATAACTTATTGGGTCACCTTGTAAAGTACAGATTTTATTTCATGACACAAACAATTCTTGAAAAAAAAGTTGCAAATTTCTTGGGTATGTTTAATGTCAATTAAATCGCCGAAATTATTTAGTGAATCGATTCGTACATACGCGTATCGATATGTACCGAAAATCGGAAGTTTAATGTCGATTCAAAAAATCGATATTTTAAAGGGAAATATCGATCTTCCAAAAGTATCGATTTAAATCGTGCATCCCTACATGTTTATAATTTCAGTATATTCTTCTTTGCTGTATGTCTTAGATTTAATTCTTTTAATTTTTTTAAATGTACTATTTAATTTCATTTATATCTTTCAATGCATACTCTATAATTTGAGATTTAGCAGTATCGTAAATTGCCTTATTACGTTTGTTTAAGTTGTTTTGTCGCACGTAAAACAGTACCGTAATTATTTCAAAATTAACATCACTTTCAACATAGAACATAGAACACTTTTAAACGCAACCACAATCTACTTTATCGGGTTATCTCTCTTGAAACTAGTGCTCATCATCGCTTAGCGCGTTGTCACAACCCACCTACCAAATTTAAAATTCCCGCGAATATTTGATGGATCACATTCCTTTATTTAGGGTCTGCTTTAATAAATCACGCATAAAATGTAAGGGGTTGGTCTTAGTCGCAACCGCCAATCAGATATTTTGCTAGAAATGTGAGTTTCAGAGGACATCTATGTTTCGGTTTGAGAATCAAGTTAAATGAAAATACGAGCGTCTGGCTGCAGATCCACCTACAGCCAATCAGAACAAGGATAGGTCAAATTACCAATCAGAAGCGTATACCACGCTCTAGCCAATTAGAATAAGGCAAAGTAATTCAAATTTTTGAATTCAAACTTAGGAATGCAGTTTCAATAATAGTGGTGTGATTCATATTAAACGGTACTATGGAACTGGTGAACCAAAAGAACGTTTTAGCTTAAAGCCGGAGAAAGAAATACAGCAATGAATGAAAATACTTTTATTTGTCATGTTTGTGGCTCAATATAAAAAGTGAGCAAATAAAAATCAGATTAGAGCAGGCGGTGCAAAGAAAATGTATGTCTTTGATTAACTGAATTAATTAGGCCCGGTTGTATAAAGCCTTTGTCAACTTTAACAACGAATTAAGTTAATGTTAAATACGGCTGCCATTGTCAAGTGTTGCATAAAAAACATTTACCAGAATTTAACGCATTGTTAGTTGACTTTATGTCAAACGCATGCTAATTAAATATTTGTGTTGTATAAAACCAATGTTAAAGTTAACTCTGAGTTAAACGCCTTATAAGTCTTCGATTTGTTAATCAAAGACCAACCTTCAATTAATGTATTGTTAAGTGTTTGCATAAGCTAACAAAAGAACATATTTTTTCTGGTTCTCGTATTAATTGATCGGTGGAAGCATACAAGTGCCAATTAAAAGGTAGATAAGTAGAAAAAATTATAAAACTTGATTTTAATGATTTGGTAGTTATGTTATAGAAAATGTCTATCTCGAGCTTATCTTCTTTAAGTGATGCTAGTGATGTTGAAGAAGTTTTAGTAGCAGCAGCAGTAGTTCGTCGGCCAAGACTTTTTCGTCGTCCAAGGCGTTTTCTCACCAGACGAGACCCCTTTGACATATATGACGATGAAGAATTTAAATCAAGATTCAGGATATTTATTAATTGGTGTTCAGTTAGAGCCACTTACACAAAGAAATCAATCCATTTCACCTAAATTGCAGCTTTTGATTACCCTGCGTTTTCTAGCAACAGGATCCTTTCAGCAAGTACTTGCAGATAACATCGGCATACATAAATCTTCAGCTAAGGTGTGTTATCAAATGGCAGCACTGAAACCTCGTTACATATATATGCCAAGAAATGAACGAGAAAGACATGAAATTAAAACTTGCTTCCATAACATCCAAGGATTGCACACACATCAAAATACGTTCTCCAGGTGGTGAACATGCAGAACGCTTTCGAAATAGAAAGGGATACTTCTCTATAAATGTTCAAATTGTGTGTGATGCTAAGTTAAAAGTAAGAAATATTATTGCTCGTTGGCCAGGAAAGCTACTTGTTAACACCAATTTTGAGTCCAGTTAATCACAGCGAAAGAGCTTATAATGCAGCACATAGATCTACGAGAAATTCTGTTGAGCGTTGCTTTGGAGTTTTAAAGCGACGCTTTCCTTGTCTATCCAAAGGTTTAGACATAAAATTACAAACAACACTACATGTTATCATTGCCTGTGCAGTGTTACACAATATATGCATCCTGAAAAATGATGAAATTAATGACAATGGTCTACGTGAAGATATATACGAAGAAGAGCTCCCATATCGTCTAATTGGGGTTTATAACTTCCTCGGCCAGTTTTGTTTATTTGCTGTCTATCTTCTTCGTCAGTGATCCTGGTTTTCAAGTACTGATCTTTCTATTAATTAACAATACATACATATATCAAAATCAGTGTATAACAATTTCAAATTATCTTACATGCTCTTCTGCAACATCTTTTCTGGTTTTTCTTTTTAGATTAGCTTACAGAAGCCGTAAATGTTTCACTGTTCGAGCTACTTCCACCTCAGAATTAAACTCCGCAGCTATTTTCTCCCATGCTTCGGTTTTTTTGTTATTATTGTTTGTTGAGGTACCTTTACTTTCCATAGTTTCCTTGTACCTAAACAGGAAATATTAAACGTCAACCATATATCATAAAACCAGAAGTTTCAGATAATTCTTTAGCAAGAGTTTCTAATATTGTGTTTAAATTAAAAGTATCCATACTTACCTTGCAACAATATCCACCAACAAATGTTTTTCCTTTATTGTGAAATTTGGTGTTCTTTTTTGATCCATTTTTTATGACAAATAACTATAAATTATTAATTCAAACAGCAAGCACAAGCAAACATAAATCACCAAATTATAGGTTATAGATTCAAATATGATTCAAAGAGCGGCAGTTGATGGACCAATCATACCAACTGCTAAACGGTATACGAAAAAGTTGCTAAACTCATGTGTCAAATCGTTGTCAGACGCATGTCAGCTAACATAGGATTTATAACGGTTCATAAAACAGCTTAAAATTTAATTCAATGTTAACTTATTGTTGGAATTAACGTATTGTTAGCTGATATAGAACTTAACATGGCTTTATACAACCGGGCCTTAATGTAATACATTCATGGACTGTCAAATTTATTGACTTTTCATTTAATCACAGACATACATTTTCTTTGCACCGCCTGCTCTAATCTGATTTTTATTTGCTCACAGGTTATAAGTCAAATATAACTAATTTTAAATATTTAAACAAAAATAACATTGTGGAAAATGTTGTCAGCAAAATGTCAACTAATGTGATTTTACATTTACAAAATTTGAAAAATTAGAAAATGAAAATTTAGAACGCCATTTAGATGTCGATCTTAATGTTAAACGAGACGTTACATTTTGGCAGTATTGATGTACCATTGGCGACAGAAAAAATGAGGACAAGTCTTAGCAGTGATTTTAACGTTTTTTTACTAATGTAAGTGAAACTTCTAATTCAGTTTGCAGTCGTTTCCATAGCAATGTGTTTAATAGGAGTACAATTTTAATCAAATATGGCATTATCGAAGATAATCATGCTATGTTCCGGATTGAAAACTGCTACTACCTGCGACAGTATGTATATCACAACTGATGATGCTGCAGAACAAGACAGTGTTGTATAAAAAGTTACTAATTGGACTATTAATTCTGATGAAAGTAATTATACTGTGAAAAAAATTAATTTGAGTAGCAGCCATGAATGTAAATTGAAATGTGTTATATGTGAATGTTGCGTGCACGTATATTCTTGTACATGCACAGATTATTTAATACATGCTATTGCATGTAAACACATACATAAAGTAGGTATTATTTATTATTATTAACAAATCAGTAGTAACAAGTAACAAAGTTCTCAATAATTAAGACAAAGAGGAAATTCAAATGCCTTTAAAAACTTTAAGAAGAAATAAAAATTTACAAACAGTACACACAGAAATTAATAATAACATTACTGAGGTTTCAGAATATTGTAAAAATAGTAAAAATTAAGACTTATTATCTAAGATAAGCAATTACTTAAAATTAATGAATAAAATGGTTAACAGGGTCCAGCATTCATGCAAGACAAATCAAAAAATAATAATCAATAATAAATAAATAAGACAATTGATTTTCAACCTAGGTAATTAATATAAATTATAAATATAAATATGTTCCATATAAATTTACTGGAAAATTCAATTTACAAACACTGAACATCAGCTTTCATCGTCTGATCATTAGATTATTCTTTCAAACTTCTATGTATTTATAATGCATACTCAGGACTTAATCATTTACCAGCAAATTTATATGGAACTCACCATAGGTACAGTGCTCGGCATTAAAAATAAAACGTTCTGCCAACCCAAAGCCTAACTAGCACTCAGAGCCTCACTTCTGTTGAAAAATTCTAATAAATTCTGCCTTGATAATATGATCATATTTACTCTTTATCAATAAGATTCATTATTTTCGAACAAGATTGTGGTTTTTTGGTTAGTATTTAACGTCAAGCACTGTATAGGTGTTTTTTTTTTTATATTTGTACCCTACCTAGATACTTTACTGATAGGTAGTTTGCATCTTGTAAAGTTGCAATTTCTGCAAATACGTGTCCGTGCAGCGCCATCTGGGAATCCTGTGTGTAATTACAGTTTTTAAAAAAGGAATTTTTTGAAATTCGTGGCGCCAATTAGGAAATCAAAATTAGTTTGTAAAACTAAGTACAAAACCAAATTGGCGGAACTTGCAGCGCCATTTTTTCAGCGGTTTTGAACGAAAAGAAAAAGAAAAAACAAGTGATCGAGTTCACGGGGAATTTCGTCGCCAAACGAAATTTAAAAAAAGGTTGAGATTATGACAATAATATTTTTTGTAGGTGTTTTTTCCCACGTAATAAAATGAACAACAAACTATCTATTAATTGTGAAATTAATTTGTTTTCTTCATACCTAATCGAAAAAGGTTAACGCCACAGTGATTGGGGGAGTGAGGGGTGCAATTGTACCAGGGACTAGCGGGCACCATTATCACTAATACAAATTTTTAAAAACCGTTGTTGTCGATCTTTTTGATTTTCAAACAGCCCGCCGGAGGATCGTCAGTTCTCTTTTCTTTGCTTGTTAGCCTTATGACGTTCAAATACTCTGTCGTTGATCTTATTTTGTTTTTCGATCAAATTTTTTCGTATTTCATTCTTCTATTGCTTATTCTTTCGTTTTGTTTTCTATTAATCTTTGACTGTCAAAAGCGTTCCCAGCAGTGATTCATTTGATTTTTTGTCCATCTACGTTTCATTATTTTTACGTATAATAGAAAACAAATTATTCGAAACTCATAAGACCATTATAGCTCGTTAAGTATTTTGTGAGTTTCAAATGTTTTGAAGTGTTCTATATACATCGACAGCTTCCTTGTCAGTTTCCTCTTTTTTATGGGTTCTTCTTCGATTTCTTTTTTCTCCGTTTACCTTATGTTTCCTGTTTCCCGATTGCTTGCTTTAATTTCTTTTTTCTGTGAAAATATTTTTGACTCATTGTGAACATTTACTTTTTTACTTTTTTTTGTTTTCTTGTTCGTCTTTTGATTTTCTCCTAGAAAAATAACTGTTTATTTTGTTTTCTTGTCGGTTTTTTGATTTCCTCTTTGTGAAACTAATTTTTTTTTGTTTTCTTGTTCGTCGTTAGATTTTCTTCTAAAAAAAACTACTTTTTATTTTTTTGTCGATCTTTTGATTTCCTCTTTGTGAAATGCATCTCGAACGCAGATATATCCATATTTGCATATCTGAAAAAGCGCAATTTTTGAGTTCAAATTGGTAAAACGCGCAGCAGCGCCATCTGTGAGCTGTACTCGTACTGCTGTATTTATACTATAATTTATGAAATTTCTGGAATTACTTTCTAAAAGTAACTGGTTTCTGTCTCGCACGCAGATAAAATTGCAAACTCTACGTTTCAATTAGCAAAATGAGCAGCACCATCTAGGAATTTCGCTTGAACTTCTAATTTTTAATAAAAGAATTTTCGAAATTCACATCGTTGATTAAACTAAAATTAGTTTCTACATCTAGGTAAGTAGTTTGCATAAAACTGCCACATTTCTGAAAGCACACGTTTTCAATTCAAATAGGCAAAACGTACAGCGCCATCTGTGGAGCGATGTTTGCACTTTTAATTTTTTGAAAAGTTTACCGAAATTCGCAGCTTTCATGAAATAAAAGAACAGATTCTGATTCTTAATAATTGGCTAATTAAATGTGCTTAAAATTATTCGAATAAATAAATTGAACTTAATTTTGATAGGGTCGATTTTTGACCCCCACTCTTCTGCTGAAGAGTCCCCAAACAGAAGATGCTCGGACATACGAAAGTCATAAATGACCTGCCCCAACGTTTATTGTATTACATTTTTTTTTATATTTGTACCCTACCTAGATACTTTAACACCTAGAGAAAAAGTGTAAATACAAAAGTTGTAGGGATTTATATGTATTATCTTTTAGAGTTTTCAAGCTCCTAAAGTAAACCTACATGTGGGGTGCAAAAAAAACCTGTACATACAAACATTTTAAATTGCTTCGTTTTTTACAAAATAATTTATAATTCATTTTAGATATCAATCAACAAAGAAAAAAGGAAATGCCATAATTCGTCTAGGAAAACCTTTCCCAAAAGAAGTAGATTAGATTCATAGCATGTTAAATGAGAATTAGAATTATATTCCAGAAAAAAGTGTGCATTTTCAGTGTCCGTTAAAAGGATTCGTATTACAAAAGATTAAAGTTAACTAGTAACTAAAGTACTAGCCTTTACAGTTTTAATAAAATCAATTCCAAGCGATTTAAAACTGCTACTTATATAGCTATTTAGTTGAAAGTTTCGCTGAAATTAGAAATGGACCCTCTTTAAACTCTGTTTCTTCTGATCAGATGTTGCACTGAAATAAAACACGTTTTATTAGAGTTCAAAGTGTCATGCAATTTTCTTACTTATCGTATGTATTGTATTTTAACTCCAGTGCTATTGATGCCATTCTTGAAATATAACACAGTATCCACCCTGACCCGATGTTCAAATGAATATTACGATTGGTATCCCATGAAACATCCATGTGACATCACAGAAAGTCGAAAAGCATTCACACTTGTAACGTTTGTTTGTGACGTGAATATGATATCGCTGTGATATCTACGTAATCGGTTCTGTAGGAATAAAATTTAAAAACACTCCAGAAAGCCTCATGCACAATGAGGTAGAAATAATAATAATAGTAATAATAATAACATAATATATACGTTATATAATTAATTTTGCTAATATGTTAGTCACAGAAGACGGACATTAAACGTGAAAATGCCATTATTTTCACCATTTGCTTGCATCAGGGTGATGTTATTTTGTTTACTGGGATTGGATATCATATTTTTAATTGCTGTAAGTAAAAATAATAATATTAATACAAAAGAAACATAGAGTATGGTATAAAAGCCAGGTTGAGTTTCTGCTGGTTTAAGGATCTCCGAGTTCTAACTGGTAGCATGCTGTAAAATATCTAACACGATTTGCTGTGTCGGTGCAAAATCCATATTCATGACATAACAGCTGATCTTGTGTACACTAAAAATTTACACGTTTTAATCATAATGTTACAGAATGAGTTTAAACTTTAAAATATTGCGGCCTGACTTACGTGTCAAATTATTAACTTCCAAAGTAAAAGCGAGGTTATGAGCACCATGACGGCCTGATTACGGCTACCAGTACCAGTTACCATATTATTTTTAAAGATTCTCTAAGTTTTAAACCTTATTTTGTTTCACCAGCTCAATTAGTGTCTTTTAATGTGAACCACACCACTATTAGAACTGTATTCGTAAGTTTGAATTACTTTGTCCTATTCTAATTGGCCACAGTGTATTATAATGTGATTGGTAATTTGAGCTATCATTGTTCTGATTGGCTGTAGGGGGATCTGCAGCTAGACGCTCGTAATGAAAATCATAGCTTGCAAATAATAGTTTGTAGGAAATGTTTTATAGTTTTTCTTTTAAGAAAAAACGTAAACCTTTTTTGTAAAAGGATTATATGACACGGGGCTGTCGTCATTATTTATGAAAAGATCCAATTTATTTAGGAAAAAAATATTGAATTCCTGTCAAATTTTGCTACAAATATACATTTTAAAATTAAAATTATTAGCTTTTAAACTATTATTTTCAATATTTCAACTGCAGCCCCGTGTAGAATATGATGTTTACTATATGTATAAAAAAATCTGAATTAATACAATGAATATTAATTCTGTTATATTGAGTATGTTTTAGGCGTATATCGGGAAGGAAGTCGGGTGCCTTAATTATGAGGGTTTTGTTGCGACTTGAGTCGAGTCGAGTTGACTTACCGAGTACATTTCACTTTTATTATTACAAACTATACACCTATAGAACTGCATTAAATAACATCGTAAAAAGAAAAACTTAATTACTAAAGGTTAATTGCGGTTAAGCCGTCGACGATACCGCCAACTTCTTCAGGTGATCCATGAAAACTTGCAGGGACACGTCGTCGGTTAATACAGGTGCGCCACCGTCCTGCGAATTTAAAAACGGAATAACATAATTTGATCTAATAATTACGTAACAATTTATATTCAATGAAGTGAAGGGCTAAAAATACACCAGGGTGGTTATTTGATTTGGTTTCTTTGCTTTCCCAACATTCTTTTAAACATTAACCTATTAACTCTCGTCTTTTATTTTTAAATACTGGCGTTTTTTTCCCCCTTAAATTAATTCCTGGATTTAGTAACATATTGAAAAGGCAACACTTGAAGGATTTCTGCTTTTCTACACATTGGTAACACTGGTTAATCCCATCACCGATCTCAGCACATTCGAAACAAACGACTTAGGAAAAAAAAATTGACATGACTTACACCTTAAGCAAACAGCGGACGTAAGTGGCATCGCAATTCGAAACAAAAAAGCAACAAAAACAAAGCGTCAAGAGCGTCATTCTAATCGGATTTGCAACCTAGCAACGGCGGCGCTTCCTTAGCAATTGGTAAGAAGCTGCAATGTTCGGTGGTAACAAGATAAATACGACGTCGTGCAGTTTCGATAAAGCTCGGAAATATACCAAGTTGTAACTTGCAACCCCAATTAGGATGACCCCCTCACAGTGCGATGCATGTCACGTCAAGTTTGGGGCCATCACCAAAACAAGAGTAGAATTTGTTTTACTATACCGTTGACGTCATCGTGCCGGTTATAGCCTGATGAATATGAAAAATTAAAAAAAAAAAAAACATTTAACAACATCGAGCCACCCACACACAAGTTAAGTTCGGCTTCTACTTACGCCTCCGTACGAGTACATGTTGTTATGCGTCTGGCTCGGGTTGACCTTGGACAGGAGAAACCGCGCCTGCGACCCCCCCTGTTCCGTGTCGATGTACCTCGGCATGGGGAACCTCGTCAGCAGAATTTCCTGCGCGTCGTCGACCGGCGCCTGCAGCAGCTGCCTGAAGTTCTCGTACTCGGGCATGTCTTGGTATTTCAGATTGCGCCAAACGGCGATCGTCTGCGCGAAAGAACCACACATTAGACGCGTTCAATATTAAGACTCGCCTCGGGTATACCTCTCCGTGAAAGATGAGGATCTGAAAGAAGGTGTCCATGAGGAGGATGCGGTCGGGTTGGATCGAGCTCGTGTCCAGCAGGACCGGCTCGGGTTGCCCGTTGAAGCTGTAACTGTACAAGATCGGCTGGATCATGATGAGCGACTGCGTGAGGTCCTCTCGCATCAGCATGTGCCGGTAGAAGGACGTCTCGTCCGGGGAATTATTGAAGACCTGCAGGAATTGCGACCGTCTCAGGTGGTACATGAACTGCGGGTATAAACTGAAGTTCTCGCTCAATCGGAAACTGTTCGGGTCGTCCTTGTTGTATTCCCCAAATTTCTGGCACTGTAACCAATTAATTATTAATTAAGAACACGGTTGTGTTGGTACGTACATACCAATCGTATGAGCATTCGATCTACCCAACGTAGCACGTCGGGGCCATCGTCGGTTTCCGCCCGATACACCACCATCCGGGACATTAGTACGGCGGCTGCTTCTTGGTCGAAGCCCGAGCTGATGTGGTGGATGTTGGCGGTGGCGTCGGCCCAGTTCCTCGCGATTGTGGTGACCCTGATCCTCCTCTGCCCGCTCGCGTGCTGGTATTGGGTTATGAACTGGATGCAGCCCCTTCCACCTTGCGGAATCGGGGCGGAATGTTGGTTCACGACTTCGAAGAACAACGCGATCGTCGTGCTGGGCGTGAACGTGCACATCTTCCACTGCACCGTGTTGCCCATTCCGATTTCCGTGTCCGACACCAGGGGGCTTTTCACGTTCAGGGAGACGCACGGGCCTATTCCACCTTGCACTGAAATCATCATTTTTTAAATGAAAATCCATCTGGGGTGCTATTCTCCAATTTGTACGAGTTAAATTCGTATACGAAAACTGCCGAATTCCGCATACGTATTGATTACGTGCATTCTCGAACAAGCGTATGCGAAATTTTTATACGAAACTGCAACGAATGATCTTGAGGCATTCGAGTTTGTGTTTTCGTACACGATTGTAACTAGTTGTGTGACAAGTGACAAGTGACAAGTTAAAATTCGCGTTTAATTGCTCTTATGGTTTTTTTCCTGCTATGGCGGCATTAGGCGATCTAGTAAATTTAGCCGGTATTGAAGTTTTGGAAGAATTTGAAATGAGGGCTCACAGACATAGAAGATTTCATGTCTGTGATGACCCTTTTAATGACTTAACAGATCTAAAATTTCTTAAAATGTACCGGCTAAAAAAACAAGTGGCTTCAGATCTAATAGATTTGCTGCAACCACAGCTTGTAGCCCCAAGTAGAGTTTCTGCTCTAGCTGTAGAACGTAAGGTAAGAAAAATATACACATTGTTTTTTCACGTAGGTACTTGATATTAATTATGTGTCTAGGTAGGTATTAACAGCTTTACGATTCTATGCTAGTGGAAGTTATCAAAGTGATATTGGTGCTAATATTAATCATGCTATTAGTCAAGCGGCCGTAAGTCGTTGCATTAGTGAAGTAACAGATGCATTGAACACCCCAATAATTTTTAATCGATATGTAAAACTACCAGAAAATATTGAAGAACTGAGAGGAATTCGTAGAAAGTAATTAAAGTGACACATTAAAAAGAAAAGTTAAATTTTGATGATTTTTCAGTTTCTATGTTACTCATAATTTCCCAGGAGTAATGGGTTGCGTAGACTGTACGCATATAGCAATTTATCCACCTCAAATTGATGGTTTATATCCTGAGGCTATATATGTTAACAGAAAAGGTTATCACTCAATAAACACTCAGCTGGTAATTTGGTAATTATTGAATTATTTAATGAAATAAATAAATTTATTTCCAGATTTGCGATACAAATTTAAAAATTTTAAATGTTTGTTCACGTTTCCCTGGTAGCACACACGATAGTTTCATCTGGAACAACAGTAATGTCCTGAGGTACATGCAAAGTATACATAGAAATGGAAATGCTTCCTACAGTTTATTAGGTAAGATTACATATTTATTTGCTTCTATATACCGCTCACAATTTACCAATATCCCCTTTTACATTAGCAATAACAATATTACAGGTGATGCGGGCTACGCATTGAGACCCTGGTTGCTAACTCCAATTGCTAATGCTGCACCTGGTACACCAGAGAGTCGTTATAATCAACGACACAAAAGCACCCGATCACTAATCGAGAGATACAATGGAGTTCTCAAGTTAAGATTCAGATGCTTATTGAAACATAGAGTTCTTCATTATGCACCGGTGAAATGTTCTCGTATTATAAATGCATGCACAGTTTTGCACAATGTATGCATTGAAAATAATATACCACCAGTGGCACTAGGAGATGATGAAGGTGATGAAAATATGGGTGAAATTGATTTTGGGATATATAATGATTTAGAATATATAGATCAAGCTCCAGTACAAGCAAACAGAATAAATCCTGACTTAGTTGCTGGACGCAGAATGCAACAGCTATTAATTCGAAATCATTTCACACATAACTAGCATGTAATTACTCCTATATATTATGTATACTTACTTGTATTTACTTCATATTAATAGAAGCACATTTTCTGTAATTTTGTTTTCGTTTAATTCCGTGAGTGCAAGGTGTGAAGGATATATTTAGGTATATCAACACATTCAAATAAACATTCATCAAAGTAAGCTTAGGAAAACAGAAATCACACAGAAATGAAAAAACGTTTTTTTTTTTTACAGAAATAAAATATCATAAATGCAACTGAATAAAATCCTTATAAACAGACTTTAAATAACAATATCACAAAAAATACAACTGAATAACATCCTTGTAAACAAAATAGCCTTACAACAATATGACAAGAAAATGAATAAAATCCTTATACACAAACAAATAATACTGAAATCAAATTGTTTAAGAAAAAAATAAAACCTTCAATAAAATTAGAAAAACTAATAAAGACATATCAATCAAAACTGAGGAAAACTCTTGATATAACAATCATAATAACTAATAACTCCATTTTTCATTAGTTTTTTCTAAACTTTTTGCAATTACTTGCAACGCAGTTGCTATATCCTGCTTTATAGCTATATCTTTTTCGTAAAGTTGTAATTTATGTTGATAATATTTTTCTTTTATAGAAATTTTCAGTTGGGTTTGTTGTTGCTGCAATTGTATGTTCTAAACGGTGAATTCGTTTACTCTTATTCTTATTTGTGTTTAAAGGAAACTTTTCTTTCGATGAGGATGCCACTTCTCCACTCGAACATGGTATATTGTGCTCTGTATTGTCTTGTTCTTGTGTGGAATAACAAACTTGCATTTCTCTGATGTTTTCACTTTCTTCAATTGTGGTTACTTCATTCATTGATTCTTCGGGAGTATTTGGCATCTCAAACACAGCCTGAGATTCATTGACATGTGGATGTCCTTCAGTGGCCACTGGGCCCACCAAACTTATAATTTGCTCCTCTACAGACGTGAAGTGTACCTCTGCTTCTGGTCCACCACCTGTTTGAGCTCGATACTGTTTAATCGAAGAACATTTTGCTTTAGTAGAGCTTTTCATATCGTGCCATGTCTAAAAAAAATGCCAAAACATTTATATTTTTCATACAATGAATGTAACATACCTATTTATAAATTCTAAAACAGTAATTTCTTCTTAGTTCAATTGTTAAACAATTAAAAGAAAATATTTTAATTTGGTGGTTTAAAGTAACTTCAGCGGAGAAATTCTTGTGTTCATACTATTTTACTAACCTTGCGCCATTTCACCCAATCCTTTTTTGCACCGGACAAAGAATTTAAATTGGTTTCTAATGTTTGCCATAAGGTCCTGCTGGTTGCGAAGGAAAATTCTTTGCTAAATTTGCCAGACATTAACTCAGGATGCTTTCGCATAAAATCCAGCATTTCCCGCTTCTGTTCTTCAGAAATCTTACTGTTCTTTTTATTGCTTTCCATTATTTTTTAAATAATAAAATATACCTACAACCACACGATACAACACCGGAACCATAAACAATGCATTTAAAAAAAATTGGGTTATGAAGGTTATGTTTTTAATCTAATCAGGTGTACTCACAGACGCGGTAAACTGAAATTCATTGTTTACGCTATTTTTCAGTTGAGAACACTGGTATTCGTACATTGTTGCCGTTTTTCTTTCCGAATGATTTGAATTCGCATACGTTGATACTTCGCACGGTTGTCCAGAATAAACATCTGATGTCGTATACGAATTTCTTATGCGAATTACAACGTATACGACTCAAAATCGTACAACTTGGAGAATCGCACCCCGGTCAGATTTGTCGCCAACTATCGTTCACAAATAGGAATTTTTCGCGACTAATCGGTTACGAATAGCATGGTTAGCAGTAGTGATGTCACGGTTACGTGAATACGTCACGGTTAGTAAGATTCGCCAAAATGAAACGGTTACGGTTACAGGGTATGTGGCGGTTGCATTTTTAAATTTGACGTTTTATTAAACCGACAAATTTCCAATTTCCTAGATTCTAACTATTCAATAACGTGCAAAAATGAGTGATTCTAGATTAGTGGGATCTATTTTCTTCTGTGGTGGTTGTATTTTTAAATTTGACAACAGTCATTTTTATATACATATAAATAATTACTTATTCACAAGAAATATTAACTTTAGTTACAAGAAAAGTTGTAACTGAATCAAGAGAGATTTTCTACCAAGCTAACTTTTCTTAACCACATCAAACTACAGTTACTCAAGTGATGACGTAATGAGTTATCTTTTCTGACGGAATTGGACAAATTGTGGTTATGTTATGGTTATGTTATGGTACGAATAAACTAGCAGCGTGGACAGCAAAATGAAGAATATACATCGACTTGGCAAAACCTGGAGCAAAATTCGTATTGTTGGACGTTTGTAAGACGTGTTCATTGCAACGAATTTTTATTGCAGGGAAAGGTAGTACTGAAAATGAATTTCCGAGACATCAGGTTCATGACAATTATAAAAGTAGTCACTTTTAACGTGTTTCCCGAAGAATTTGAGGTAGTAATAATAATTTACACAAAAATTAACCGTCGACAAGAATACCAGAACGTGCCCGAACTAGAGATGGGAAGTTTCGTTACTTTTAAGTATTTGGTACTCCTCGTTACTTCAAGTATTCGTTACTTGGTATCCGTATCCGTTCCATACTCGATACTATTGACGGATCTTTCGTTACTTTTAGGTAGTCGGTATTCGTTACTTTAGTATTCGGTACTAGATACCCGTACTCGTTTGCTACCCGATACTGGTTCGATACTCGAAACTAATTCGTTACTTGGAATTCATTGATTACCCGGTAATCATTCTTTACTTTGGTTATAAGCAAATGGATGGCTACGAGTACGAGTAAGGGTAAAAAATGAAAAAAATAACAGGAATGGTAAATTAAGTTAAGTTAATTAATTATAATTTTAAACAACTGACTTATTTATTATAAATTAAATTGGTATATTATTTCACCAACCGATAAATAAAATTCTCAATTAAAATTGTCCTTTGTCATTTTTTCGTAAATGGCGCCAGTGTTTTAAAAACGAAACATTTGCAAATCAAATTATTCTGTTGACGGACTTTTGAAGTTTGTGGTATATTTTTGGCTAAAAAATGGTTTTTACGCATCTAGAAAAATGAACAAAAATTATGACAATTTTTGTACATTTTTCGTGGTTTTTACACGCATCTAGAAAAATGAACAAAAATTATGACAATTTTTGTGCATTTTTCTAGATGCGTAAAAACAATTTTTTTAGCCAGAAATAAACCACAAACTACAAAAACAATGGTCTGCCAATAGAATAATTTGATTACGGCGGTTTGCAAATGTTTTGTTTCTGAAGCACAGGCACCTTGATGAATTTTGTAAACATCAAAATATCTGAGGGTAAAGCATCGATAATTCCTCAGAACCACAAATAAATTTGTGGTTCTGAAGAATTATCGATGTTTTACCCTTACACTTAACCACAAAATATCTAGAAGCTCCTAATCTTGATCAAAATATCTTCCTTATTTATTAATTTACAAAAAAATGACAAAAGACAGTTTTAATTAAGAATTTTATTCTCTATCGGTTGGTGAAATAATATACAGGATGTTCCATTTAAAACAGTGTATTTTCTATTTTATCTCATAAACGCGATGTTCAATTGTTTTTTTGACTGCATCATTGCAATCAGCGTTAAAAGTACTATAGTTTCGTTCAAATTGATTGGCATCCCAGTAGGCGAGGGCTGAGTGAATCGGGCTTTATCCCATGTCAAAAAAGATACTAGAATATATTGTGAAACTACCATTAAATTATTTTGAGGTTATGCTGTTATACAAAACGATTTTAATAAACGTCAAAAATAAAGTGACAGCAGTACTTAGGGATGTTTATTTATTATCAAGGATGCATTGCTGCAAACATAAATTTGAATTTCCAACGCCTACCGACATGCCATTCTTT
The DNA here is from genome assembly GCA_958336345.1 of Dorcus parallelipipedus. Lineage (NCBI taxonomy): Eukaryota > Metazoa > Arthropoda > Insecta > Coleoptera > Lucanidae > Dorcus > Dorcus parallelipipedus. Next base: position 48,325,268 of record OY284479.1, read on the forward strand.
TTGAATTGGAATATACTAGTATGCCAACATTGTAGCTTTTATAATAACGGAGTTAGTAATAGTGCCGACTTATGTTTGAACAGGTTGTATATTTATATAGTTTTCAACTATTTCTAATATTTTATAGGACAAGAATGCCTTTTTAACCTTCGCTTTCAATATATTCATCATATTTTGACAATGACGAAAATTGAAACTCTAAATTAAACGTACGCTGTTGCAGATATGCTACAACCAAGTTTACTGATGAAATTGAAATACATACAAATTTCATATTTTTAATCGCAGAATTCTCACTTTTAATTCTTCTTATCTCTTCGATAAATAGAAAGTACACGAAACACGTGGAAAAGATAAAGAAAACCTTCGGAATTTTGAAATCCAAATTTCACTTTCAGCGCGAAATGGCGACTGTCACGTAGCAACCAAAAGTTTTATTTTTATGTAATTAGAATTGATTTACAAAGCGAAAATAAGCACTTTTGCTTATTTATTAACTTTTTAGTGCGGGTAATACAAAATAGACACGTTTACCAAAAAAATACGCAAAATAACTTGACGCCATTATTAGGCGTAAACCACTATTGTCATCACTGTCTATATGTATAAAGTCATTGAAGTAGGAATCTTTTTTTTTTCATTTAAAATAGACACTTTTTGTTTTTAAAAATAGAGTATTATTTCGGTTGTTGCATGAATGCAACACCATAACACCACACATTTAAGAGTTAAATGCCATCGGTTTTGAAAATATCCAGCGTGCTGTATTTTTTTGCTACACCCCCACGCCGCATCGTTCGAGATCATTCTAATTTTCGCATAAAATGAGTACTCAAAAACGGAGCGCTTTGTGGTTACATTTTAGTACAGCTTCGAAAGAAAAAGCTCAGTGTAATATATGCAAAATCCTATTGTCATATAAAAGTGGTAGTACTTCGAATTTACTAAAACATTTAAAAGCTAAACATGCACCAATTTTTGAAGAAATAAAAAACAAAACCAATTTCTGAAATATCTAGTGCGGAAATCGACATTGGTAAGTTTTATTATTTTGTTGTCTTTATTATTATTTATTTTTTCATATCTTACTAAGAAATCAAGAATCGGAAATATCTCGTGTTCAAGAATCGCAACCAGAATGTCCCGAATCAGGATCTTTTTCGCATGAAACCGGAAATCCAACAGCAATAAATCTTCATACCCCAAAAGCATGTACTTCATCTTCAATTACTACCAAACCTTTATCAGTTACGAAACAGAAAGTTTTGAACTATGCTCTTTTAAATATGATTGTAAAAGATCTTCAGCCATTTTCAATGATTGAAAATTCAGGTTTTAGAGAATTTATGAATCTGTTAGAACCGTCTTACAAAATACCTAGTAGAAGTACATTATCTAAGTCTTTGTTACCTCAAAAATACGAGGAAGTTCTTGAAAAATTGAAATTACTTATAAATTACACGGAATTCGTTTCGTTAACAACTGATTGTTGGACATCTATTGCTAACGAAAGTTATTTGGCAATCACAGTACATTTCATTGACGCTGATTGGCAATTGCATTATTATCTTTTAGATTGTTCTTCTTTTCCACTAAGTCACACCAGTAATAATTTAAGATCTCATTTAAAAACAGTCACTGAAAATTGGGGAATAAGTGAAAAAATTTATTGCATTGTAAGCGATAACGCAGCAAATATAGTAGCTGCCATTAGATCAACTACTTGGGGACATATTCGCTGCTTTGCTCATATAATTATACAAAATTCATTAAAAATTATTGAAGCTATAAGAACTAAAATTAAAGTAATTGTACAATATTTTCATAGAAGTTCCACCGCCAATGCAAAATTTCTGTTCACCCAAAAACAATTAAATGTCGAAAGTATTCCCTTAAAATTAAAAAATGATGTCCCTACCCGATGGAATTCTACATATTATATGTTTGACAGAATAATTATGGTTAAAGACGCACTAACAGCAACATTAGAAATCTTACATGATCCCATAGCTTTGCCATCTCAAACAGAATGGGAAGTAATTAAAGACATAGTAACTATTTTGAAACCATTTGAACAATTAACAGTGGAAATGTCATCCGAAAAACAGGTAACATTATCAAAAATTATCCCTATCACACATGGTCTCCAGTCGGTACTAGATCACCATTCAAAATTTATATCAACGGACTTAGCGAAATCGTTAATCATATTTTTAAAAGATTCAATAAAACTTAAATTTGCAAATAATGAAAATAATTAGCTCAGGCAACGTTTTTAGATCCGCGATTCAAAAGATATGGTTTTAAGAATCATATTGCATTTGAAAAAACAAAAGAGAAATTGCAACTTGATGTTACTAATTGCATTCAAGCAGAACAATTGACTATTACAGTATCAGATGATCAAATGGAAGCACAGGAGGAAACAAATTTAATTTGGAAAGATTTTGAGTTAACCGTGAAATCAGTTGCGCCAACTGAAAGTCCAACATCTACAGCAACATTAGAAATAGACCGATATTTAGCAGAAACTGTATATATGCCGATTGATCGATCGATCGTCAAAGAACTTTTATGTATCTCCTGCTAACTTTCTTGCGGCTTTCATCATGTCACGTCATTTCGTCGTATATTTTTTTAACTCAGATTTATATGATCGATATTTAATAAAACAATGATCTGTATGTTATGTATATAACTCAAAATTCCTAAAATTTAAATTACCTAGTTATAGCATTAAGTGGACGATATGTACGTACATGCAGATTACATACTTATATTTCTTCTAGTTATAATATCTATCTAAATTAAGAGTTCCGGGATTGTTTTATTCATGTTATATATTATCATAATGTTAGTTCATTACTAAGTATACAAGAATTATGTATATATTAAATTTATTTACCTCAATTATAATTTATAATAAATCAGTTGTTCAAAAAATAAATTAATTGAAGATGTAACTTACAAAAAAAATAAACATTTTTATGAAAAAGGTAAGTATTAACTTAATTTAACATTCCTGTTATTTTTTACTTCTTTACCCTTACTCATACTCGTAACCGTAACTAAAGTAAAGAACTATTACCGGGTAATCAATGAATTCCAAGTAACGAATTAGTTTCGAGTATCGAACCAGTATCGGGTAGCAAACGAGTACGGGTATCTAGTACCGAATACTAAAGTAACGAATACTGACTACCTAAAAGTAACGAAAGATCCGTCAATAGTATCGAGTATGGAACGGATACGGATACCAAGTAACGAATACTTGAAGTAACGAGGAGTACCGAATACTTAAAAGTAACGAAACTTCCCATCTCTAGTTCGGGCACGTTCTGGTATTCTTGTCGACGGTTAATTTTTGTGTAAATTATTATTATTACCTCAAATTCTTGGGGAAACACGTTATAATTTTATAATTGTCATGAACCTGATGTCTCGGAAATTCATTTTCAGTACTACCTTTCCCTGCAATAAAAATTCGTTGCAATGAACACGTCTTACAAACGTCCAACAATACGAATTTTGCTCCAGGTTTTGCCAAGTCGATGTATATTCTTCATTTTGCTGTCCACGCTGCTGGTTTATTCGTAGTACTACTTACAAAACTTGAGGAAGCTAGTAACATGGACATTGAATCGTCAATAATTCAAAAACGGTGATACATTAATGCAGACATGACGAAACTGACAGATTTTATTTCGTATGTTCTTGGAAATTAAATAAAAAACGACATATAGGTACCTAACTAGCGAGAGCCAAATTTCCCTGTGTTCAAATTCTGAACGTATCCCTCCGGGGATTCTTCATTTTGCTGTCCACGCTGCTGGTTTATTCGTAGTACTACTTACAAAACTTGAGGAAGCTAGTAACATGGACATTGAATCGTCAATAATTCAAAAACGGTGATACATTAATACAGACATGACGAAACTGACATATTTCATTTCGTATGTTCTTGGAAATTAAATAAAAAACGACATATAGGTACCTAACTAGCGAGAGCCAAATTTCCCTGTGTTCAAATTCTGAACGTATCCCTCCGGATGAGCACATGCATTTGTCTACAAACGCACTAATATGAGAGAGATAACGCTGTTAACCACGCTTTTATATACCTATCCCACGACCTGGGTAGTTCGATTTAGTTAACTCTAGTTAACTCTGACGTCATAGTTTGGCGTAGTTAGTCGGTAGAAACTGAAAGTTGACTGTGGTTAGGAAAAGTTAGCTCGGTAGAAAATCCCTAAGTTGAAGTGAAGTTTGAGGTTAGCACGCCGAACCACGAATCTGCGCAGAACTCACTGAATAAGAGAGAAACAGCAATGTTCCACAACTCTCTGACCGGGTTAGGAAAATAGTAACCGGAGTAACAGATGTGACGTCATATCATAATAATAATAATAATAATTTTATTAAGCCCGTGGTACACTTACAAAATGTAAATTGGCATCGTCAGTACAGTAGTGAGATAGCTACAAGTACACCATCTGAGGTGGTTGTCAGATATTATAAGTCATTAGAATTAGTATTAGAATACATATGCATACATACAAATTCAAAATAGGTAGTATTACATAAACATATATAACTATAATTACCTTAAGAGAAAAAATTCATCAATTGAATAAACAGAACGTTCTACCAGAATTTTTTTTAAATGTTTCTTGAATAACTGGATTGAATTGAGATCCTTAATACTGACGGGTAACATATTATACAATTTCAAACCCAGAACATTAGTGCTAAGCTTACTTACATTCAATCTGGAGGAGGGTGCATGAAAGCTTGAACTTATTCGTGTATTATGGTGATGGATTGTGTTATTTAAAATGTATTTGGCTTTATTTTGATGGATGTGGCTGCACAAGTTGTAAATGAAAAGACATGTAAGCGTTAAAATGTTAGAATTTTTAAAAACATTTCTGCAAGATTCAGTTTTGTTAATACCGAATATACATACAAAAAGTATCTTTTTTTGGCAAATAAAAACATTCTTAGAAGGACTACTTCCCCCCCACAGACAGATGGCGTAATTTAACCTGCTTTGCACATGTGCATAGTAAAGGTTGGTTAGTTGGGCCCAGAGATTATAACCTGCTACGCGAACAGATGCTTAAGTCCCCGAAAAATTCATAATCGAATTACTATTGGTTGGTTGTATGGGACACACTACTGTGAGGGCGCTAGTAAGAATTATCATAAATCCCGCCAGTTTTTAACCACTCTAACCTAAACGAGTCGTGTATGCACGTGTATGTGCCATTTGCGTCGTTTGTGTTTATGGTGTTTGTTAATGTTTAAAGCGTACAATCTTTGTTAAACGTTTGAATAATAAGAAAATTGTGTAATATTTATATTTTAACGTATCCCGCATATAAGAGGTAAGATTCAACTACCTTTACAAATGTTATTTATGAAATTAACGAGTTATAAAATTTTAGATGCCATCTCTCTATTGTGTGGTATGTGGTCAGCCACGAGATGAGACTACATATTTGCATCGCTTTCCAAGAAATGATTTAAGGTTTGTTAATAAAAGTAATAATTATTAATACGAGAGTGATTATTTTTTAATGGTTTTATTTCCGAGTCGTTTAGGGAATAATCTACGTATTATCCGTTATTATCGTAGGCGAGTTAGGGTGACATTTTTGTTAGTATCACAAAGAAATATATGCTGCATTCAATTTGCAACCAAAATCAATTCGTTTTTATCAGTACATCAGTTAGAAGTAATCTGAATCAGTTTCGTTATGTTTCACTTAAGGTGAATTCCTGCACGAACCGAACGCATAAGTACTGTTTCAATTTAGTTTTACTGCATGCATTTAGTTGTGACTGGCTTGAATTTGGTTCGTTATGCCATATTAAAGTTAGTCACATGCATATAGTAAAACCACTCTGTTCATACGATCAGTGTCATGCTACCTACATACAATCTGATTATTGTCAGAGTACGCATTCAGCCTTATCTTGACAAGAACAATTTATAGAACTTTGTTCTGTATTTATTAACTACACAGCAAGTGTCATCAATTTTGTGTCAAATATAGCAAATATAAAGTTTTTATTAACTCTTGCCATGAGATCTGGACGGCATGTCTTAGGTTAAGAGAAAAGTACATCATTGCACTCCTTTATGCTGTTTTACAGTAAAGTTACGACATGCCGTTCAAATTCCATGGCAAGAGTTAATAAAAAATTTTAAAATCACCCAGTACATAGGTACACACATGATCATCAAACTTGTACCAAATTCTATTAAGCACATTCAAATTGCTCTGACTTTGTTTTTATTCATTAGGTCAACTGAGTGGCAAATTGCCATGTTTGGGGAAAATTCTACTCCTAGAAAAATGTCTACACAACGAATATGCAGTAAGCATTTCTGCCCCGAGGAATATACAGATATTCGTATTTTTAAGTTGAATAAGAATGCTGTACCATCCATACGGCCTGCCTGGCCAAGTATGCAGTATAATTTACCAACAACTTCGGGAACTTCATCATTCACAATGTTGGAATGTAAAGAAAAAACAGGCACAAGCATTGATTTGCTAGCAGCAAGTACTTCTACTGCAGATCCGGAACAGCAAGGTTTGCTCTCGGAATCTACAGATGTTGTTCCCACTACGCTAGGTTCTGTTCCCAAGGTAACTTCAATTTAATATAATGTATTTACCTCCTTCATCTCACTGAAATTATAACAAGTTGTTTCATGTCATAAAATATGTAAACTCAATTTAACAAAACAATTATTGTGCTTCAATTTGCTACTCTGTTGTACTTGATTTCTAATTTGTGAATGATTAATGCAGTCTCAGAAATCAATTGGCCGCATTACATTTTTGTAAAACCTCTATTTTCATGAAAACAGTTAGGGTAAATATTATAGTCTTTGTTAACAAAATAATTGATTTAAAGTTAGTAATTTGAACTACCATTGAAACTTTTTATTTGCAGAAAAGTGCAAGAAAAAAACTGCCTAATGAAGTTCCAGGCTTTGATTTTAAGACTGCAAGTGCACAGCATAATTTACCAACAACTTCGGGAGCTGCATCATTCGCAAAGTTGGAAGGTACAGGAGAACCAGGCACAAGCATTGATTTGCTAGCAGCGAGTACGTCTACTGCAGATCAGGAACAGCAAGATTTGCTCTCAGAATCTACACATGTTGTTCCCAAGGTAAGGATATCTTCAATTTAACATATTTATCGCCTTCATCTCACTGAAACTATTTGTACCATTGGAAACATTTGATTTGTAGAAAAGTGCAAGAAGAAGACTGCTTACTGAAGTTCCAAACTTTGATTTTAAGACTGCAACCATAAAAGAGCGGCAAATGGTTAGAATAATTGAAAAAAAAACAAAAGCATATTAACTCACTTGAAGTCATATGTAAGAAACAATGCCAAACCATTAAGGACGTGACAAAATTAAATATTGACAATTCTGCAATTTTTGATAAAGTATTTGATGGTAAATATTGTACATATATTTCCACTTGTTCTTTAAACAATTTATAAATTTTGTAATGTTACAGGTTTGTCAGAGTCGGGCAAAATATTAATAATTGCCCAACTGAAGGCATCAAAACACCTTCCAAAGGGTAGACGATGGACACTCGATGAAAAAACACTTTCATTGATTTTGTATAAAGCTAGTCCACATACATACTCACTTTTAAGAAAAATGGTGCCCATGCCTTCAAAATCAACACTGGATTCTCTTCTCAGGCAAGTTAAATTTGAACCAGGAATAAATTTGGAGTTATTCACGCACCTGGCGAACTGTTTACAAAACAGTCTGGATAAAAAATGTGTACTTGCATTTGATGAAATGTCATTACGAGAGCATGTACAATTAAATAAATCAACTGGCGCAATTAGTGGTATTGTAGACTTGGGTAATGGAAGACGTACACCTGAGATAGCAAATCATGCTTTAGTATTTCTTCTGCAAGGAGTACGACGCGCCTGGAAGCAACCTGTTGCTTACTACTTCACCAGAGCAGGAGTTAAGGGAGAACTGCTTAAAAGTCTGATAGAAGAAGTACTGAGCGCCTTGAACACTGTGGGATTCGATGTAGTAGCTACAATATCAGATATGGCCACGAACAACAGAAAGGCCATACAATTATTGGGTGCAAGTGAGACTAACCCTATGTACACTCACTTGGGGAAGGAAATCGTTCATTTATACGATTTTCCCCATTTATTGAAATGCACGAGAAATATGTTTCATAAATATAATGTCCAATTACCTATTTTAATCGGAGAACAGGAAACAATAATGGAAGCAAAGTGGGAACACATAAGAATAGCCTATGATATTGATAGAAACAAGCCAGGCATTTTTCGCGTATTACCTAAATTGACTGATGACCATGTCAATCCCAAACTGCAAGCAGCCATGAAAGTGAATATTGCTACTCAGGTCATGAGCAGATCCGTGGCTGCTTTCTTGCACACTTTAATGGTTAGTATACTTCACGGTAACATGTTGATTAGATACAGCAATGTCATAATTTTACAGGCACTTTGACTGACAGCTTAGGAACAGCCCACTTTATCAGCCAAGTAAATACAATTTTCGATAGTGTGAATGGAAGGATCCATGCTGCTGATACTGGTGAACTCGGCTTTCAACATATCATTCATCAAAAATCAGGACACCTTCAATTTTGGAGGAAATCAAGACAACAAATAGCACGCTGGAGGTTTTTGACACCAAAAGGGTCTTTATATCGACCACCATCGCAAATGGGATGGATCCAATCACTAAAAGGGATGGAAATAATCTTCCATAAATTAAAAAAAGATTTAAAATATTTAAGACCCAGGTCATTTAATCAAGATGGTCTTGAAAATAGTTTTGGTGCTATCCGTTACCACCTGGGAAAAAATGAGCATCCAACAGTGGAGCAATTTGAGGGAGCATTAAAGAGCCAAATTCTCCACAATTACACTAAAAACAATACAATTCGACGAGGTGGCAATTGTGAAATGGATGATCACGAACTTTTGTCGGATTTAAAAGGTTTTCTAACCATTTCAGGCAACACTGACAATGAGGAACAGGAAGGTGAGGACTGCTTCCAAGATGATGCCACTGACATCAGTGACTCTATAATTAACAGAAGTGTCGAATCTTTATCGGTAGCTTACGTGAGTGGTTTCATAGCGAAACGCCTCCTTTCAAATTGGGAATGTGAAGCATGCCGTTCTGTTTTGACTACACAGGAAGAAGTTCCTAGTAATCTTTTTATTGCATATAAAGAATACAGTGCAGAAAAACACTTGGTGTACCCAAGTGAAAAGTTAACAATATTTGTGGGAAATGCTATAACTTATATAGAAAAAAACATTCCAGAAAATTTGCATTTACGTGATGTTATATCAACTTTTGTCAGTAAAATGCAAAATATTTTAAACATTGATTTTATATATTGTGAAAATCACAAACAAAAATTAGTATCATCAATTCTAATAGCTGTTTGTAAAATAGGTATTCCATTTTACTGTAAACAAGTCGTTAGGTTGATGAAGAATAAGGCAAATCTGAAAAGAAAATTGCGCAAACTGAATTAATACATATATTATTTATGTGTTTCTTATATGTGTATTTGTCTCTGCTTATTATTATTATTATTTAGGTAGTATTATTAATGACTGTATTTTTTACTTTTTATATTCTTTTTGTGGTACTTTTTCTTATTTGTTAATAATTACACTTTTTTGTACATAACCTGCAAATTGTTTTCTTTTTAATATACCAGTTTTAACTTTGCTTTTTGTCTATTGCATTTGTGCAGTACTAATTACAAGAAACAAGTGAATTGTCAGGTAATCATTAGAGCGGTTTTTCGATTATATTATAGCGTTTTTCACTGGGACTAAAATGTGCACTGAGTGTGCACTCAAAGTATTCTCATCTTGTTTTAACCTCATTCCTCATTTAATGAAACGAGATGAAGATACTCTCAGTGTGCATATAGTGCACAATTTACTCCCAGTGAAAAACGCTATTACCATTTTAGATACTTAATTTTGAATTTGAATTTCCCACTTAAAATGCGCCATGCAGCGTCCTCTGCCCAGTGCGTCCTCTTAAAACGAGAAGGAACGATATATTCTTTTTATCTTGTCTTTCTTATTGAGATGAGCATCTGTTCGCGTAGCAGGTTATAATCTCTGGTTGGGCCGTTGTGAGAACTGTTCTTAGACATTTGAAAAGATAAAAAACTGAATTTAGTTTCGAGCACAAATTTTCACAGTGTATTTTCCAGCTAACATTTTTATCTAAGGTGATTCCTAAAAATTTTATAGTTTCTTTGTTAGATAAGGTTTGACCATTTACATTTAAATTTGTGATATTAATTGGTTTTTGTCTATTATGAAACGTAATACTATGTGTTTTATTTAAATTCAATAGCAAATCATTGGTCGTACACCAATTTGATACTGCTTGAAGTAGCGTGCAACTGTTGTTGGTTAAAGTATACTGAGATTTATCTGAGACAATTAATGATATGTCATCTGCATAGATAGTTAGATTAGTATCAAAATTTAATGTGTTAGAGGTGTGAATTATGATATACATTATAAAAAGAACTGAGAACTAGTCCAATGTTTTCTTTAGCATCACAGCACGTAGGACATTTAACTATATCATTTTTACAGTCATTCTCTTTGTGTTCTCCACAGCAGATTGTACATCTCAATTTATTTTTGCATTGATTTGCAAAGTGGCCGAATTGACTACATTGTAGGCACCTAATTACATTAAAATGTTCGTAAACACTGCAGATGCTCCATCCAATATTTAAACAGCTTATCTTCATAATCTCATCAAAAATTTCATCGTTCACTTGCATTATTACATTCATTCTTTTTCGGGAAGGTCGGGTACGATATATAAGTTTCATTCCCTCCTCAGACTTGTTAACTTTCAATTTATTCTGTGTAATAATTTTCTCTGTAAGTTTCATATCCTCCTCTTCATTGTCGTCTACTGATACTCCAACAATCTTTATCTTTGGGTAGTGCATTTTTGGATTTAAAATGTTAAAATCATTTCCCAATTTTTCTTTTATAATACTTTTTACTTCATCTGCTTTTTCCTTATCAACACTAATTACAACTCCACCGTTCCTCGTTGTCTTGCCAATGGAAGCACCAACTTGCATTTCGACTGCATTTACTTGACTTTTTAGTACATCCTTTGTAGAAGTATCTGTGCGAGTCTAATTTTTGGGTTCGATTATCATCACATTCTTTGCTAAAGCATCAGCGTAGCTTTTCTTTTTATTCTTGTGTAATTCCACTTCATGTAATTTGTACGGATTTGTTTGCATGAGCTCCGCTTTTAGACATCTAACTTCATCGGCCCGGCCTACGAACACGCACGTCGAAACCGCACCACCGTTTTCTTATAAGTTTTCCTTATATCACTATCAACTCATCGGACTTTTTTTTTTTTTGACTACTTAAAGTTTCATCTCACGAAATGAAATGATGAAATGTGCACGCGTGTCCCACATATACATATACACATTATTTTTAAAATGCTTTGCGAGATGGAGCGAGATGAAAAGAATGGCTAAAGGTAACAAAAAAAAACTGGTGTTTTTCTAGCCCGAATTAGGCGCCAGTCATCAAGCACCGAGTGTGCCCAAAATGTAGCCCAATCTGGCAACAACACCGCATCTGGTTAGCGTGATTCTCTTACCTTTCAATTCTCGAGAGCATTTCACCTCCAGAGTTCCATTGAACGCCATCTTCAGTTCGTTCTTCTGATCCCTCGAGAAGACCCGCTGGAATGTCTGCTTGAAGAGAGAGGAGTTGAAGGAATCCCCCATCACCATGTGCCCTCTGAGAACACAAAGCGAAGTCGTATTCTTGTTATGAGCGTCTTTCATTCACTAACTTACCCGGTCGAATTACAGCATTGTTTCATCTCCATGAGCCCCGTTTGGTCGAGGGCGCAGGAGTAGATGTCGATGCAATGGCCGTTTGTGGCCGTTCGCATCGCCAGCACGTCATAATGCTTGATGGCCTTCTTCATGTACTTGGCATTGTCTTTGTGAATATCATGATGTGACCTACGGGCAATGCTTATTTATTCATTACCAAACTTCGGAGATTTCAGAGCGTTGCCATGGCTACGCATTTTTCATTGGTCCTCGTATCGCATAACCGTAGCAACACTCTAAAATGTCCGAAGTCTGTTCATTACAATAGCAAACTTACGCTGGGTTTCACAAACGTCACTTAACTTTAATCATCGATTAAGAATAATCATTCCTATACCTTCAACACATGTAACCATGGCAACGTTCACTTTTGACGGACGATTAAATTTAAGTAACGTTTGTGAAATCCGCCACTAACTGTCTAATAACAATCATGGGAATAATTGAAGGTTAACGTTAACTTGCGATCTTAATTAAACGCACGAACCTAATCGGCTGCTTGAGATCGTCGTTGACGACTTGACCCGGTCCTTGAGAGCAGGGTCCCCCCAAAAACATCATGATGCGAGCCCCGGTGTTCGCGTACGAACATTCCAACAATCCGACAGCGATGGAGAGAGCCGCCCCTGTGGACCGTAAAGAGCGCTTCCCTTGAGGCACGGGCCAAGGGTCCTTCTGCAGCTCCCCGATCAGATCCGTAAGCCCCATCTCGCACTTGGACACAGGTTGTAGGAACCTGCCGGCGGGAGGCATGGCCTGTTGGGGTCCGCGCAGAGGCTGCCCGGCCTGTTGGGGAGCCGGAGCCGACGCCATCTTTCCGATCCCCAGCATGTCCTGGATTTGCTTGGCCGAAAGGTCTTTCGTGCCCCGGAAGACGTAGGACTTGCTGCAGCCTTCGGTGCCTGGGGTGACATAGAGGACATAGATCGTCGGACCGAGAAATTTTCGAATGCTTACCGAGCTCGTGGACTTGCACCATCTTCCCGAACGTGATCAAGCCGACGAGCGCGTTCGGGGGCATCAAACTCAAAGACATCTGCAGGGAGTCTTTCAAGGCGCCCAGCTCTTCGTCGTCCATGCAGGTGTCGATGACGAACAGGTATATGGGAGGCAAGCACTGGGCCCTCGTGATCGTGTACTCGATGGTCGAGAACGCCGGCATTAATTCCGCCGGTTGGTGTTGCTCGGATATGGCAGCGTATTGTGGGGGGAACTGTTATTACAAAATAACTCGTATAACTGTTTCTATGGGAATAAGCCATAAAGTCCCGGCCCTTAGGCGATGTAAAACGTACCGGATTCCTTTGAAAGCAGAAGTTGCAGACCCACAGCTTGGCCCTGTAATCGACTTGACAGAGGGGGTTCAAAATCGCCCTGCAGTTGTTCCTGGTGCACAAGACGGGGTCGTACTGTATGGGCGGCAGGTCGGATCTTTCCTTGATGGGCTGGTAGAGGCACCCGAGCGGTACCACCAGGCGGGTCGCTTCGATTCGGCTGGACGGCCACACGTTCCACGTACACCGAATTCCATCGCGGTCTTCGTTCTGTTGAATGTATTCTTCATACGTTGCCATGGTGTAAGGTGAATCGAAGGCACCGAGCAATGCCCGGAAGGCTGCGAAGGTTATGCGGAAGTTATCACACAGAAAACGTGGCGCACTCACTTGAAGAAGCTCGCCTGAGACGAGGTGCTAATTTATTGCGTGGATTTTATTCAATTAACGGCGTAAACTCGTAATTCGGGCAGCAAGAGTAAACTCCACGTCACCTGTCAAGAAGATTTTCGGGTGCGACATCTGGCGGCAGTGTTGCCAGACGAATAAGAAGAGATTGCGCCAAATATTCTAACTCGAAGCGCCACTTGGCGCCAAATTTAAAATAACTAGCTAAAGTGCTACCTGGCGCAAAATAATGATTAATTAAATAAAAACTACTGACTACTTCCATTGACTACTTCCTCACAGATTTCTATTAGTTCTTCATATTCTTCGTTACTGCTTTCTTCAGTTTGGTTATTATACATATGCTTACTATTAAACTTAGCTAACATGTTTTTAGGCGGAGTAAATTTATTGCAACAAGAGTTATTATTATAAAAGAAAACCTTTAAACGAACGACAGCACTTAATAGGTACAAGTTCATTTTGTTTCGTTTTTGTTTTAGTCAAATTTAAAATGCTAAACACTCATTCAACTGTTTGGCAAACTTAAAAGCAATAGAGCAAAATTAGCTAGTTCAAGAAAAATCGATTTTCCACCAGCATTTTTATAATTCAATACGTTTGACCAAAACATACAGCTATTATTAGTTATCTCATTTCCATAGAGATCTTTCCAGTCGATAAAGGAGAGGCAAGATAGTTAGCGTTGCACGTCATCTACGATTTCATGACGTCACATTATGCGTTGCTGCCGGATGGCAGAATTTCAAATCAGCTGACATATATAATTTAAGGTTATATTTTGTCAATTTTTATTTCTTCTGGACGTGTTGATAATGGTTATGAGAAAAGTATAATTCTGTTACTTTTGCAGAGTGGAAACTTTCAATGCTTTAAATAATAAAGTTGGTCGGTAATATCATTCATATTTTGTAAACAAAAACAGTTTTGGGAATACACTACAATATTTAGTGTAGTGAAGAGAAATGCAAATTAAAACCATAAAAGATGTTTTGTAATCTACTTTTAGATTATAAATTCATAATCGCTTCTCGACAGTCAAAGTCATCAACTTGGCAATGCTTCTTCGGGCACTGATACAGTGAATCTGTAATAAACATTTGTACTTTTGAAGGTGTTTGTGAAAAGTAATTATGAATTTATTATACAAATGTTCATCAAATAAGAATCTAGTTTAATTTATTATAATCTTTATCACATAAATTTGGGTAAGTAATACAGTCATTACATAAATATTTTATTGTAATTCTGCACAATATTGCCACCAAATTTTTAACGTAATTCCGTTCTTTCTTCTCATGTATAAATACTAAATAAGTTTAATAGCTTTAATCAGCGTCACTGTCTGATTCACAGCAGGAGCTAGAGTCTTCCTCCAAATTTATAATCAAGGGACACACATCATCATGATCCATACCCACTTCACGTTCCCACCATCTGATTATTTCTGCCTCTGTATGCTCAATAGTGTTAACCCAAGTTTGAGTAGTAATCGTTTGCAAAGCTTCTTCCCATATTTTCAAACAATTTGCTACACCATAGTCATCTCGTCCAATATGCGTATTATAATAACTTTTGGTGAGACCCCAAATATTCTCGATCGGATTAAATATGCAGTGATATGGGGGCAATCGTAGAATTTTATGACCATGTTGTGCTGCGATATTGTCAATTACATATTCTTTTGGAGGTTTATGCCTAAAACATCAATATATTATAGTTTGTTGTTTCTATTTAACTTTTTACTAAAAAACTTACAAGGAGACTAGATGCAGCAACTGAGGTTTTAACATAGCATTATCAAACAAAATGTTTCTTTGTGATAGCCAATTTTGAATATCAGCTTTCTTCCGAGAAGAGTCAGGTGCTTTATTTGCAATTTCAGAGTGATAACTCGCATTATCCATAACAATTAATGATTTTGGTTTTAAGTTCGGCAATAGTTGTTGTTGAAACCATTTTAAAAAAGTATCCTTCGTCATTTCACCATGGTAATCGGGATTCTTAGTACTTGAAGAAAATATTAATGACGCTCCTGGTATAAAACCATCTTTACTGCCAGCATGTAACACAATGTACCTACAACATTGTTAACATTACGAAAAGTACATGTTCAAATTAATAAAAAGGGAGGCATAATAATTGCTACAGTTCAACCTAATTTTTGTCCAGAATATAATACTATTGTGGAGAATTTTCTATACAAAATGACTTGCCTTTTCCCTTCGCTCTTTGTTGTTTTAACTGTCTGACGATTATTATCCTGCCATGACCAATGACCACTTCCATTTTCAAATATCCACGTTTCATCTAAGTAGACACACTGGGAATAATGATTCTTTCGCATATTTTGCACATACTTTTGCAAAAAGTCAACCCGTAGTAATGCTACATGCTTCAGTTCCATCAATCCTCTTCGGCGGTCATCTTTTTTCCAACGAAAATCAATTTTTTTCAATACTTTGCCAAGTGATGATAAACTCCCGTTGTACAAGTCTCTTTCTTTTAACAAACTTTTACGTGTAACATGCTGACCTATGACAAGCAATAATTTACATAATATACAAAAAAATTATTCGTAAATGCTTACGGTTGCGATACATTTCATAAATAACATTGCGTATTGCAACTTGAGTTGCATCATCCACATCAACATTAGGCTTAGCTCTGGTTCGTTTCCTTTTAGGTGAAGGCAAGGGTTGATTTTCTTTAAAATAAAATCGTGTTTTTATGTAATTCATAATAAGTATACAACTGTAATACCTCTCTAACAGCGCCTAATGGTAGCAATGGACCACCATTGTCATGTTCTCTTTCGAAGTAGTTGATGAGACGACTGACAACTTCCTTCGTTTGTTTACATAAATTTTTAGGCATGTTGCACGAAACTCAACACACGTTAAGTAGTTTAGACAAAAGCTGTTTTAGGTCGTAAAAATTTAGTAAACTATTGGTGCTATTCTGACCGGAAATTTAAGCCTCTTTAAAAATGTAAGTCTTAAATATTCTTAAATATCAAGCAGTTAAAGAGTTAAAGAGTTAAAGAAATGTTGCTATTCTGAGCGTTCTTTAAAACTTAAATTTCTTAAATTTGTCTTTAAATATTACAGTGACGAAAATGTCGCTGTAAATGCTTAAAGAATTTGAACGAACTATTGAAGTAAGTGCGTTTAAATAAATTATTAGAATAATAGGCGGTATATTGGGAGTTTTTGCTGCTTGGGTATTAGAGGAAGATCACAGAAGGTAATTATTTGTAAATAAATATAAAAATACTATAATTAAATAAAAATTTACAGGAATTACTTAACAATTGAAAGAAGACTAATTAGAGATGCAGAGAACACTCTCGAACTTTCTGATATCAGTTTTATATCTAATTTTCGACTTACAAAACAATTAACTCATCAACTGATTGATAGACTACAATATCCAACTTTGGATTTATAACTCCAGTTCTGAAAACAGAATCTTCTTCTAATATATTTAAATATAACTCCAGTTGTTCAACTGTAGTGAATTCACAGCTGAAGTAAATACGTAAAATAATGTGTTCTGCAAATTTTATTTTATGTATTGCACAGACGAGCTACTCGGTGCTAATCGGAGCTGCTCAAATGTGTTCCAATTGCATTTTGAACAGTTCGAAGTAGCTCCGAGTAGCTCGTTTGTGCAATTAGAAAGCGCCTATTGATTATTTCTGCTGTCGCAAATTTAGACTGAATAAGCGTTCAGCAATATTACAACAGTAACTTTTAGTTTTTATAAATGTAAATTACAGATTCCACTCATTATTCAGTTTGAGGTTGCGACAGTTCACAAAAGATATTAATCTTTCTCGGAACTGCAACTGCCTGTTTCCATTATTTCTTAATGGTCACCTGACACGTGAAAGAATGCGTCTGAAATGAATAATTCAAGCAAGAGTATTCTCCTAATAATTTATTTTTATCTTACCTTTCAGTTAAAACATAAAACTTAAATACATAACCTATACACTGAGATATTTGACACTTCTTTCATTTGAATGAAGTTAGCTTTTATTTAACGTTCCCGGAAATACCCGGAATTTAAAGAATATTTTAAAGAGATTGTCTCAGAATACCTATTTCATCATACTCTTTTTTAAACGCTTGCTTTAAAGAGGCTTTAGGTTAAATAGTTAAAGACTTAAAGAGCAAAATCTCAGAATAGCCCCATATAGAACGCAAAATGAAAGCAACTGAAACCACCACAAAACTTGTTGACATAACTAAATTGGCAACAACGACAAATTTTAAGGAATACCAATCCTCAAAACACAAATTCACTACAATTTTACGGCTAATAATAAAATATATCGAGCATATTTACTTTACATTTATTATTCAGATTTCTTAAATTTTTATAAAAGAAGCATTTCATTGTGATTTTACAACGTTAATACATTAATGAGTTACTTTCAAAATTTCTTTTTCTTTCGGTTGATGGCAGCTTCTGACGACACGTCTGACGTCATTAATGACGTGCACCGCTAACTATCTTGCCTCTCCTTTACTTATTATGTGATATTGATTCTAAATTTTAAAAATGTCATCTTTTTTAATAAATGTATCAATAAATGGTATATTCAGAAATTTCGTAGTTTTCAATGGATTTAAAATTATTTCAGGGCTTATTAACTGCAAATTTTTAAAATGGTCTATATTGTCAGGTAACCTTTTTACACATTCACCAAGAAGAGCTTTAATATAAAGAAGACAACGATTTTCAACATCATCAATGTCATTTTTCTTGAAATTTGTGTGCCTTGATGATTGATAATAACCAACACCAAAATCAACCTCATTGGCTTTTAAAAAGGCAAGTTCATTGTCAAGGCAATTAGTAATAGAGTTTAAATCTGTTAAAAATGGTTCTTTCAGAATCTTTTTAGCTTAATGTTTTTACGTCTTCATAAGCTTTTCCAATTTCTATTAAATTCTTTTGAAATATAATAATAATAATTTAATAATAATAATTTTATTTTTCCCAATTCTTCACAACTTATTACAACAAAATACAACAAATTAAACTACATTCTATAAATTACAACAATTAAATTACATTCTATAATGAAAAAAAAAAAAAAAAAAAAACCAAAGAAACAGAACTAAGAAATTCGTACATTATCAAAGAAATGCAAAAAAGAAAGAGTGAAATGAAGTTAGTCGCAGTAAGAAAGGATAGACAACAGAAAAGCCACTAAAGTTAAATTTTCGCGATGGATGAAAAGAGTTGTGTTCTAAACAACATCGCTTTTGTGAGGAACTAGTGACGTCATCGTTGCAATTTTTGAACGCGGTTACTAAAACACATGGATGAAGCTTGCGACTTGTGTTCATTCCCAACGATCGGTGTTCCCAACATTCTGGTTCGGTAGTCTTCGGGTTGGTTTGTTTTAACGTGTTGAACCCGAATGTGATAATGGTCGCGTTCGCCAGAACCAAGCGCTCACGCAGCATTCGTCTGTGATTGGCTTATTTCAAAAAAATTTAAAAAATCCACCAATCACAGATGATTGCTACTTGAGGGATTATTCTGATGAACGCGGCCAATTGTTTTTATTGCACGTTTGTTTTCACTGACCTATAAAAGTAACGTTTTCGGTTGTTTCCAAGTGTTTTCTTTGAATTTTGAATTTATTTATTATCAGGAAGCGAAATGTCTTTGTACAGGGTACAAGAAGCAAAAATTGTGAATGTGAGAGAAAATAGTTATATTTTAAAAACAAATGGTAAATACATATAAAAATAGTATTTATTTATTTGAATTATAAAATGCTGAGTTAATTTCAGATGGAGTAGAATATAAAATGTCGCCAAATGTTGGTGAATATTTAAAAGTCACAGATGGACAACTGGTGTAGATTTGGGGAAAATGATTTTTTACGATTAAGTGTACCTCACAGTTATGACGAAGTTGAAAGTGATAATAATTCTCAAAATGTTTACAATATTGGTGACAACCACTTAGAAATCACAGATGAACAAGTCAATAAAATCAATAATTCAACTTTGTCAATTAATCATAGTCGTAATATTTGCAAATTAAATTCACTGATTCATCAAGAGGACACTACTCATTCAGTGCTCAATAATAAATCGGAGGAACTAATTTGGAAATCAACACGGCATGTGACCGATGACGATATTAAAGCTACAACCGCATTTCTACAGATAAAGAACCTCTGAGAAATATATGAAGTTATTCGCAGATAAAAAAACTAAAAAATTTAATGTGTGGCAAATGTTGGCAGAGGAATTAAAAAATTCTGGATTTATAGTAGGAAATGGAAAAGAGGGAGCAGAACATTGCAGGCAAAAATATCATAATTTGCAGCTAATAAAATCGGCAAGAAAACTGGTACTGAGGCGAAACCATTACCAAA
Source organism: Dorcus parallelipipedus (assembly GCA_958336345.1). Lineage (NCBI taxonomy): Eukaryota > Metazoa > Arthropoda > Insecta > Coleoptera > Lucanidae > Dorcus > Dorcus parallelipipedus. Next base: position 48,345,339 of record OY284479.1, read on the forward strand.
ACATTATGATCTCTTAGAAAAGTTATTTATATAGTAATCAACACAACGTTATTCCAACTTTTGTGATAGATTCCGTGTCAGGTAAGAAGTAATAATTAAAGGCTCTGAAAAACTACCGTATGAGCAATGGTTATAGCCTGGAGCATTACAGGGAAGAGAATGGCCCAGCATTCTCTTCCCTCCAACTTCTCAAGCATGTTTTAATTTTGGTACAATTTGCAGCAGCCTTTATTGATAAAGTACTTGTTTTAATTGTTTTTAATATGAATTTAGGAGTTTCTGAACCTCTAATGGAGCACGTTACAGAAAAGACCAACGAGAATAATGCTTCATCTTCTATTGTGCAGCACGGGACTAATAACGATTCTTCGTATACAACAGATAGTAACAATTCTAGGACTTCATTATCAACATGTGATACACCTCCACCTGCACGTTTTAACACTCGCCCAAAGAAAACAACAGAATCTAATTCTGACAATGTTGTAAATACTATTGTTACCTTACATAAACAAATGCTAGAAGCAAATGAGAAACATTTTCAGTCAGTTTTAAACTTATTAAAAGAACAAAATAAATGTAAAAAAGAATTCTTACAAATTTTTAAAAATATGCACAACAGTCGTAAACGTCATAGATCCCCAACGCCAGAATAAATAATAAATGAATTGTTTCAAACCGAAGGTGCAATAAAACCTACCAAATTGACTGAGGTAAAGTTGTGATAATTTATTTAAATAAAAATAAGAAATCTAAGATATACAGTTTTTTTGTCATTCTACTTTAGTAAAAATATATATTAGAAATTTTCAATTTGTGAAAAAATGTGTTATAAGTGGTTAATGTAAGAATTACTTTTACTTAAAAGTAAATATGTAATTACAAATTGTTAATTTTTTTGGTAAAGATTATGTTAATGGTTACTAGAAAAATTATCTTTTTATTAAAACTGAAGAACTGTAGTTTAGTTTTGTGATAGATATTGTGTTCATTAAAAATGTTATGGTAAGAATCATTTTTCTTTTTTATTAAAACGAAAAATTATGTTTCATTTTGTGATGTTTATTTCTCTTTTGTAATAATACAATTTAAACTTAATAAATTTTTTATGTTATTTCTTTTCCGTACACCTTTTTGATGTTCTTGATCCAGATTTGTTCTTTCAAAATGCACTTCTCCACTTTCGTTACTATATTCATCAAATGTTTCTTGCCAAGTATCATTTAAAGAATATGTAAAATTATGAAGCATACAAGCGGTTGTAATTAAAACTACTTTCTTTACACTATACACATTTACATATTGCAATATTCTCCGTCGTCCTTTTAATCTGGCAAGTGTATTTTCCATGACAACACGGTGCAACTATGGTAAAAATTATGCTGTTTTTCTTGCTGTGTCAATCGTCCATTATCACTGAAAAAGTAAATACATATCTCAGAGTTGCTATATTTAAAGATAAATACTTACCTATATGGTGTGATCAACCATTCTCTTAAAAAATAGGCTGAATCACCTAGAAGGTGATATTTTTTATAAAATACTTTCCAGCCCCATAATCTTCTATATCTTTATATAAACTACAATTTTGAAAAAGCTTAAATATCAAGAACATAATATCACTTTCAATGATTTTCATATACTTAAGCTTACTCTAGAGTCATGGGCTGACCCTTGAAACCCTACATATATATGGGTAAATATATAATTTGCTGTACATATTCCTTGTAGGATTACAGAATGATGCTGTTTTCTGTTCAAATAACTTGTTTGATGTTGTTCTGGAACCTTGCAAGGAATATGAGTACCGTCTACTGCACCTATGACTCCTGTAAAAGAATAATATAAGAATTTAAATTTACTGTTGACTGTATTACCTGGATATCCTCTTAGAGCTGAAAATTCATGTTCTAGTTTTATATATTTATATTAAATCTACCAAAATTTTGATATATTCTTCTGTTATATGTAATACGGTAGAATCACACAAAATAAATTTGTCTCCAATTGATCTTAATGTTTCACCTTTTCCCAAATACCATAGAGTCACTAACGAACCTTTCTCCATCGTAAATATATATTTCCACCATGATTAACCTTTTTTATTACAACTGTAGCGACGACTGTTAGTAATTCATGAAAGACAGTCCGAGTCATTCGAAACAAACGATGAAAATCAGTTTCTATATAATGAGAAAGCCAATTTTCCACATATTCAGTTGGACTTATGTGCCTCTCGCGAAAAATTGCAGGCCACAGTACACACAACTGCTTTTGTGTGGAAGAGGTCACATATTGTTCCAAATTATTAAGCAAAATTGCAGGATCGTTATCGTCGAACAATATTTCTAAAGCAAAATAAATATTCATACTATCCATTTTTCAACTCCAACTTGATATTTTTAGGTTATCAACTTTGTTTGACATAACATGTGCATGACATGTAAACATAACCATCTCGCTTTCGTGAAACCTCTAATCCATGACGTCATTTTTGAACCACGTACTAAACCGCGTAACTGGCCAAAATATCACTTAAGTCCAGAGACAACCCTGAGACGTGCAAGTCAATGATAAAAATCTCTTCGCTCATGACGTCACAAAGCTAAAGGTGAACGCAGAGTGCGCTGCAAACAGGCGGGAACGTGGAAACCGGGAAATTTAAATAATGACTGAATTTACTTGATTGAAATAAAAACGAAAAAGTTTGTTCTAGACTGATTAACTACCATTCATTTAATTAGTCTAAAACCGAATGACATTCTTGACTAACAATGGATGATGGTAATTAAATAAAACTGTCACTAAGATTTTTTAATTTTTTACAAATATCAATTCACTAACAATAATTATACAAAAAAAAATATGTGTACATATTTCCAAATACATGGTGAGTTTACATGTAAAGAAATCAAGTTTAGTTTATCAGTATGTACAATTACGCTCACATAAATTTAGTGCAAAATTACATGAAACTTTTTATGAGACTAGCATATCGTTAGACATTTTATAGAACGTTTAATTTAAATGTTTTCCACTTTTCTAATTGAATGTTTTGATGATTACTACACATGGTTGTAAGTATAACGTTCTTGAACTCCATGAATTGTACTCTATTAAAATACAAGATCAGTATTATATGTTAAATAATGAGGAAACTACCTTTTTTTTAACACTACATATGTTGATGGATGATAGAAGCAATCAATAAAATTTTAATTTGCTGAAATTAAACAGTTTTCAATGACAGTGTCAACCAGTATTGAATGCTCGCAACAGTAGATATTTCAAATTTCTCCAATCTTTATTTGCTCAAGCAACAACTTTTTATTAAAAAAAAAAATACTTTCCCTAACATATTTGAACGATAGTTCACGTGCAGCCAGTAATAAAAATTTTTCTATTCTTTCTACAATATTTGAAAGCGCTAAATCTACAAATGTTTGAACTTGTGAATTTTTTTCTTTTGGGCGCGTGTATCCCTTAAGTCTCTGTTTTTGCGTTTACACCACCATGGTAAAGAAATATATATAACTGATTTAATAATTTCTTCTATAATGTCACTTCTATGTTGTTCACATTGCAGGAAATCAAAAGAAGGGCCATAGCTTTGTCATCAACAGTCCATCTACGACCATGTGGGTTTCTTTTTGCGCTACGAAGTCGTGCAATTAGAAAATCCCTCGTTGTCCGTAACAATCCAGAGAATAGATTTGTAACGACTTGACTATCGCTAAGATCAGTTAATGCTCTTAGATCCGCTTTTCTACTTCGGCAAAGTTTTTTTAATTGACGAATATGAGCCTCTTTTGATTTTAGTAAAGACATCAGTTTTATTGCTTTAGGGTTTTTCTCAATGTTTGTAATTCTTCGGAAAACAGATTTTGGTTTACGAGAAATCATGGTGCAGGACACAGCAGTATTGGTTTCAAGTTGAACTGTGGAGAACAAGAAAATGAAATTTCAAATTGTCGTTGAACTCAAATTTTTACATTTGTTCGATAACCCTGCATTTTTCTACACTTTTTGCACCAACTGCTCCTGAGAGAGTGCGATGTATATGACACAACATAAGTAGGAGTGAAAAAAATAGAGTAAGGTGTTAAAAGTGTAAAAAGTGCAGAGCTATCGAACAGACCTTTACTTGAAGACCTGTCAGTTTCAGTACTAGTTGTTGCAGTCTCTTTTGTATGTGCCTCAGTCTCTTCTGTATTTGTTACAGTCTCTTGTCTCAGACCTAAAACATACACAATTAATGATATTTGTAAATCTAACACAACCCAACTTTTAATGCTATACTTTTTGGGTTCTTACAGGAAACTAAAAATTGAAGACTTTGATCAGTGTTTATTTAAGGAAGTTGTAATGGAAACGCAACATCTGCAATTCGTAACTATGCAGTTCGATATCTTAATCACTGCAACCAAGGAAATAAAATTGGTCTCATTTTATGTGACCCCAAAAGCCTCAAACAATGATAATTTCATAAACATTAATATTTTTTACTTTTTATTTTATTCAATTGTTAAGGGTTGTTGTTCGGCTTTTAGTTTTCTGTAAGATCTCAAAATTTTGGCTTCAAGAGTTAGATGGTCCTGCAGGGTAAACAAAATATAACATACCACTTGTTGAAGCTTCCGAATGAAGGTGCGAAGTAGTTGTTGCAAAAAGTGTAGGAACTGAACTTGTTGAAGCTTCTGAATGAAGATGTGAAGCAGTTGCTGGAAAAAGTGTAGGAACTGCATCTCGAAGCAGTCTCCATGTAAGAATATTCAAATATGACTCTTTTGTAAAGTGAATATTACATATTCGGTAATTCCTCAAAGTGTCACCCAAGAACACCATTCCCATTTTCTCTTGCCATAATTGAGGTCTATAAAAGAAGAATTTGTAAGATATTTTATATGACTTCCAGGATTCTGTTCACGATTATTTTCACTAACAATCTTCGCAAGTAAATCATTCCTTTTTTACATCGTATGTTACATCCAAGGCCAAAAAAAGTCTACTTTTTCATATTGGGCCACAACTGTATATTATTATTGTAACTAGGTACATTCATCTTTCGGATTAAAAATGGAACGTGGTTATATGAATGTCTTTAAAGCAACACTTGCGATCTTATGATTTATTATTTGACTTGTAAGTATTGATTTGGATAAAATTATGGATAAAACTCAGTGAAATGCGTAAAAAGATCCATTGAACGAGGTGTAATCATTAACTGATATTCAGCATTTCATTTGAAAAGCTTTAACAATCGTAACTTTACTCTAATAAATCAAAATCAAGTGAAATGCAAATTACAAATGATGGTACTACAACAAAGAAGAAGCAACACTTTTTGCTCCACGTTTCATTTACACTATTTACTATATACCTGATCTTGGTTGATGGAAAGTAATGCAGCTTCCCGACTTCATTTTCTTCACGTCCGCAAACTAAACAAAAGGCTTTTGGTGCAAACGGTTGTGGCGCCACGTTTTCTCTTCCACAATTTTAGTGGCTGCAAATGTTTTGTTTGTACAGTTATACATATAGTAATTGTATCATTATAAAATTTCAGATTTGTTTTAAATCTATTAAATTTAATAATAATATTCAACTGCTCGAGAGTCGAATGATAACCTAATCAGATTATCATTATTGATACATCTCCAAGATAAATTAAAATTAAAAAGGCATAACAAAGTTCACAAATAAATAGGTAAATTGTATAAAGTTTACACAAGAAAACACGTGGCTAACAACGAAGCATACACGCTATGACGCATTAACGAACAAACGCGCCTAAATTTTAAAGTTGATGTTACCAACTGTAAAATTTGTTACCAACTTGGTAACAAAAATATTAGTAACGCCATCTAAGTTTACCTTTAGCCTAGCGAGACAAAGAAAATACAATCCCAAATTAAATGAGTCCGAGAGATATAGCTAATAGCGAATAAAACTGCTATATTAGTTGCCCGTCTCAGGGTTGTCTCTGCTTAAGTCGAATGACTTGTCAGTGGCAGTGAGTTCAGAATTAAAGCGCCCGTGAAAAGAGCACAAGAAAGCCAGAGGAAGTAATGGTAAGCAAAGACAAAGAGCACACAAGAATGGTATTAACTAATAAGTGCAGCATTAGAAATGGAGACGAAACCGAAAGATAACTTCAGAGCGCAAAAATAGTTGGCACCTACAGAAATTGCAACTTTACGCATGTTTACATGAAGCGCAAACATAACCAAAAACATAGATACACCAAAAACATGGGAGTAGAGGTTAGTATGCACTATCAAGCAGCCACTTTTTAATTTCAGTTTTCACAGCTTTTATGGAGCATAAGTCCCGTAAATTGGCCGGTAGCATATTAAACAGTACAGGCACGAACGAGTCATTAGTCCTTTCGCCGTATTTATTCACCGATAAGGGGACATGGAAATTTCCCCTCGTGTTCACTCGTGTGGCGCTCGATCATGAAACAACGGAGCTTTGAATTCACTGGAATAGTACCTGTCCACATAAGTATTGAACATAACAAGCTTTCTCACAGGTAACACTCCACAGCTCTTGAAACGATCGACTCCCGGCGAACGATCTTCGCACACAAAACCTAGCATTCTGTGCTGCAGGACCTCCAATTGTAGCAGCCAGGAGGCAGAAGCTCGGCCCCAAGAGGACAGGCCATATCTGATTATGGATTCTGCCAGAGAGCGATAGATGACCAGGAGTACTCGCTTAGGAGTATAATGCTGTATGTAATACATGCGATTTGATATTATGCGGAGTTTTCTTTTAACGTACCCAATGTGGTGGGTCCATAAAAAATGCTCATCCAATACAACGCCTAGGTAGGTCAAGGTTTTAACCTTTGTTCACGCATTTACATTTTTTCCTACTGCTATGTAGACATTGTAGACAATGAAACCGTAAACGAGCTGCACCAGATCTGTCCAGATGTGATGATGATATGTGCATCATTTTGGTTTTTTCCTGATTTATTGTTAATTGAGAATCATGGGCCCATTCTTGGAATGTCCAGAAGTCTTCATCCAGGTATCTTGCTGCAACCTCTATATTTGTATGACTGGCCATGATCGCCGTATCGTCGGCATATAAATAGTAGGTACAGTTGGTGAAGCATTTTCCAATACCGTTTACATATATTAGGTACAAAATTGGTCCAAGAATGCTTCCTTGCGGGACCCCTGATTGAGTATTAAATTCCGAACTGAAGTCATCACCTACTTTGACCCTAAATTTTCTATTTTTCAGATAGTCTCTAAACCATTCCAAAACTGCCCCTCTGATTCCAATGGATTCCAGGGCTGTAGCCAATAATTTATGATCAATTCGATCAAACGCCTTAGTAAAATCAATGAAGAGCACCAACACATGTAGGCCATTATTTAGCTGACGGTTTACTTCGTTGGAGAAATCTTCCAGGAGATGGTTTGTGCTTTTTTTCTTCTGAAAACCATATTGAAATTTGTCAAGCAAATTATATTTTTGCATATAGTCCATTAGGGTATTGTAGATATATTTTTCCATGATTTTATCTAGTGAAGGAAGTATGGAGATTGGTCTATAGTTGTTATAATCGGAATGATTTCCTTTTTTATATATTGGACGCACAACAGCCAACTTCAGACCTTGTGGTACCCTAGAATCCTTGAGGGACACATTGACCATGAGCAGGATAACGGGAAGGATGATGTTGAGAAAATTTTTGACGACCCTCATACTAATTTCGTCCAAACCAGGAGATTTGTTTGCATTCATACTGTTGATTATTAATTTTAAATCTTTTTCAGTTGGTTCAGTCAATACAATTGAACGGAGTGGACCCTCATTGTGCATCAGATCGCCCCTCAGGACCGTGGTACATTTATGTTTAGGGTGAGCTGACTGGGCTTCAAAAGATAGCCCAAAGTTTTCAGCAATCACGCAGTCAGGTAGATTCATGGATTTCCTGACGTAATCTTCTGGTGTCATAGTACTTTTTTTCCCTAGAACTTCGTTTATAACTTTCCATGTGGCCTTCATATCACCTTCAGTACTTTTAAATAAACCTTCGTAATAGAGGAGTTTAGATTTTGCTATTAAGCTATTCACCCCTTATTTCTGCAGGATTTATATAGAGCATGAAGAAAGTGCCCATTTGCACCTTTCGTATATTTCCAGAGTTTGAAGATTCTATCTCTGAAACCGATTTCTTCCAGGATCTCAGGCGACACCCACGGCTTTTGCGCTACTCGGAGACGTTGTAACCTACGCCTAACAGTTTTGGATGAATTTTTTGCAGCTTCTTGGTAAGAGTAAACGATATGATCATAAATCTCGTCCACATTCTGCGCATGACTAAAGTTTTGCAATTGGAAATATTTACCCAAATTTTCTTCAAATTTAACGTCGTCAAGCAAATTAGCAGATTTTCTTAAAGGTGCAGGTGGGGTTTTACTTTCCGACAGCTTGAGAGTAGCTGTGATTATGTAATGGTCCGACACCTTATGTTCTATTACAGACCCAAAAGATGATTCATCAAAACCCCTAGCAAATAGATGATCAATGCATGATTTATTTAAAACGTCGCCTCTGAAATGAACTCTGGTAGGGGCATCGATTTTGTTATTAAAACCAAGACTTATAAGCAAGGTTTCATACGAAGTACTTAAATTAGTGATCTCTAGCAAATTAATATTTATGTCCCCAATCAAAATGAACTTGCCTTTGTTGTAGTGAACTAATAACTCTTCTAATTCCTCCATGAAGGCTGTTGCGTTACCGCTAGGGGGTCTGTAAACTGCTAACAGATTGATTTTAGGGCCTTCCATGGGAGATATTTGAAGACAAATCCCCTCAAAAGAAACGAAGTTATCTTTAAGTACCATTGCACTGAAGGTGTCTCTCAGGTAGATAAGGATTCCACCACCTCTCCGAGATTTGCGACATTTATGGAAAGTATGAAAATTGTCCAATTCAAAAACATTTCCACTAAACCGGTAATCTTCATCTTTCAGGGAGATTTCAGTCAGGATTATAGCATCCATACATTGAAAGCAATTACTAGCAATAGCACAGAACTCGTCAAAATGCGCATTTATAGAATTAATATTTAGATGGGAGATAATAAAAGTAGAAAGATGGTCGTCGCCAATGTTCAAGCGCCATTGGTCCATATTTTCGAACTGGTGGGTAACGACATCAACGTCATCAATAATTGTCAGAGGATTGGCCATTTTCAAACTATGTTCTAATAAAGGAAAAGAAAAACTAATATGATATGTTGATTTTAATTAATCCGGTTAATGTCCTCTTCCTGCTCAATTCTGAAAGCCTTCTCTTTTTCAGCTCTTCTCGCTAATATTCGTCCCTCAGACACCCAAACGTATTTCCAATTGACGGATTTTGCTTTTAATTTGGCTTGCCAAAGTAATTTTTTTAAAGTTGGCGATAGCTGGTCACAAATAAAGATTTTTCCTTTGTTCTGCTTCTCGACTCTCAATATCTTATCGTCCTGAGTTCTTATTTTTCTTCTTTGGATAATTAAATTTTTAGTGTTTTTCGACTTGAATTCAGCCACAATCCTTGTCCCTATTTTTGTCTTTAGTTTGAATTCTGTATGCAGATTCAATGTCGGCTTCTGTTAAATTAATTTCTAGATCTTTGCCAATATTAACGACTATATCCACTAAGTTTTCCTCCTCGACTGCCTCTAAACCATGTATTTCAATATTTTTGCTATACGCGCGCTGCTCAAGATCAATCACTCTAATCTGTAAATCTTTTATTTGATTATCTTTTGCGGCACAAGCTTTTACGAGCGTATCAATTTGAATTTCGTAATTGTTCAACTGACTTTTTATATCGTTTTGACCTTTTAATAAGGCATCATATTCATCAAAAATCGAATAAGAAGAAGAATCCTAAAAAATCATATAATCTTTGATATTCAATTCGACGTAAGGGACTACAACTAAACCAGTTATAGATTTTGTAATGGGTTATCCATGATGTTATCCACCTACAAAATGGCCTCTTACTTGCAACGTTTTTAATCATCCGACTTTCATCTGAGAACGGTCCCAGACCGAAACATGTCATCGTAGACACTGTTGTGAATAAATAAATTGCATTTCCCACACTGATTTCGACAGCGTTTTAGTGACTTAAGGCACATACTTTCAAACCATTTATTTTAGTTATAGATTTCTTTGCAGAACCAATCTAAGTTAGCTGGCAAAGATTCCGCATTATTTAGCGAATGACAAATGCATCTTACTAACTGAATGTTAGGATTATCAGCCTTTAGCAGCATAGTATAAAGAGAATTTCGCTTTCCACATAAATTGGATGCCCCATCTGTTCCTATTCCAACTAATAAGTTAATATCTAAATTGTTTTCAACAAGAAACGATTTTACACATTTATATATGTAGATCTTCAGCTGTAGTTTTTTCAACTTCTATAAACCCTAAGGAATCTACTACAATATTATTTTTTTGACACTGAAATACCTAATACAACGGCACAAATATTTCTTAACAGAAATGTCTGTGCTCTCATCAACAATTAAAGAATACGACTTATCTTTAACATCTTCTAATAAGTCTTCAATAAGAGAAGGCCCGATTACATTCTCGATTATTGATGTGCACTTAGTACGATGTTGTTTTATGCTATTATCAGATGATGTAATTTTCAATGCATTCATTAGGTACTTCCCCTAGATGATCTACACTTCTTACTGAACTATGCATGGCAATGTGAGCTACGATGATAATGTCTCTTTTCTTATCATTATCGGTTGTTACTCTAATGTGATGTGTTATTTGGTTTTGCTTTCTAATATTAATTACTTGGAGATTCTTGGTGTGGCTAGCGGACTTTGAAGGGCGCTTTTATGGGCTCTAATGTACACTTTGCAGAGTTTGCAGTGGGCATCTTGAAATATTTCTCGTTGATTAGTGACATCAACGAGCCAGCCTGTAACATAAAGTAACATGTTTCATTTCTATGCATATAATTTCAACAAAATAATTTATATTATATTATAATTTCAACAAAAAATCGTAAGTACCTTTTGCCCAGTCTTCTTCAATCCACTTTTTATTAAATTTAAATTTAAAGTGTCTTACTTCGTCCCATATGGCCATATTCAACGATTTTAGAACTGGTTACAGTGTTTAAGATAAATTCTTGAGTCCGTGTTGCTTGTGTTGCAACTTCACATTGATATTTTTCATGAACAGGGACACCAACACAGACAGCAGCAAAATGAAATCACCAAATGCCAATAAGCGCCGTAATTTTTATGTTTGCAGGAGAAACATGCGCATTAAGTACCAATTTGACATAAAATACAGATATGGAATCAGTGTTTTGAGGTTAACGTCTTTGTGCTATTTTCCTATGTATGTGTGTAACAAAAACAAACAATAATGGACGTAGACGAAGCATTTATTATAAATAATATATTTAATGATCTGATGGAAGCCGAAGAAATACAAATAGGTCAAAAACGATTTTATAACAGGGAAAATGCATTTGCTTTGTTATCCGATGCTGCATTCATAAGACTATTTAGATTAAATAAACAGTTGACGCAAAATGTAATTAATCTTGTATCAGATTACATGGAACCCCCAAGCAGACGATCAGCTCTCAATACAGAGACCAAGGTATGAACTACATACAAAAAATTTGAAACTAAAATCTAAAAATAACTATGTATTTTTAAGGTTTTAACGGCTCTCCATTTTTTTGGTCAGGGAAGTTACCAAGGAGGTGTAGGAAAGAATTTATTTCTTGGTATAAGTCAAAGTAGTGTAAGCCGAGCAATAACAGAAGTAACAAATGTTCTCAACCTCCCAAATATAATGAGACAATTTATAAAATTTCCTGAAAATATTCATCAGCTGGAACACCTACGTACCAGGTATGAAAGTCAAATTAAATAAAACCAACTTTACATATCTTAATAGGTTTTACGCAAAATACAGGTTTCCAGGAATCATAGGCTGCATTGATGGCACTCATGTCGCAATAGTAAAACCAAATAACAACGAACATGTATATGTAAATAGGAAAAACTACCACTCATTAAATGTTCAGTTGGTACAGTTATCTCATGTATTAATGTTTTAACAATTTCATAGTATACTTATTTTAGGTATGTGATGAAAACTTAAAAATCATGAATGTTAACGCTAGATTTCCAGGAAGTAGTCACGATGTATATGTTTGGAGAAATTCACAAATATCTGATGTTTTGGAAAATATTTATAGAAATGTAAATGATAGTTTCTTTTTAATGGGTGATTTAGGTAAATGTTTTAATACAGTAGTCATGTAAAAATTAAAATGGAATTGCAGGTTATCCACTCCGTCCATGGCTATTAACTCCCTTTCAAAATCCACTTCCTGGATCTGTTGAAGAGAGGTGCTCTAACAGAATGAAAGTTATTAGAAGCAGTATTGAAAGATGGAACGGACTTTTGAAAAATAGATTCAGATGCTTGCTACGACACAGAACATTACATTATCAACCAGAAACCTCAGCAAAAATTGTAAATGCCTGTTGTATATTACATAATATGTGCATAGACTACAATATACCAGCACCAGATGATAACGACATAGCACAAATGGATTTTGGCATTTATAATAATGAAGCTCCTGACCATATATTAAATGTTGTAAATCCAGATTTGGAAGCTGGCAGACAGTTAAGACAAAGAATTGCAGACAGATATTTCAATATTCCTTAAGTTTGCATTTATATATTGTAAATATTCTAATAAAATATTTTATTAACCGTAGAATAAGGAATAACAGAAGGTATTTTTGTTGAACTATATTTTTAATAAAGTATGTAACAATAAGTTTTACTTCATAGTCCTACAATATCACATTTTCAAAGAAAAATTGCACAAAACAAAAAGTTCATTTTTATATAGGTACAGAGATAAAATAAATAACGGAAATAACAAAGGCGTAAACTTTTAACTACAACAGAAATAAATAGCATTTGAATATGTAACAGAATTTAAATTTAGTTGTGAAATGTATATTACAAGTGATCAGAAATATTGTTATTGTCAGAGAAACTTTAAGAATTTAGAATATTCCTAGAAAATAACAGACTTGCTTAACTTTATTACATAATCATATACAGTCAACTACAGAAACTTTCTGCTTAATAAATTAACGGACAAACTGAAAGTAACTTCCTGTATATACACCATCAATATGTAACATATTTTTGACAACAATTCATATATAAACTAAATACAAAACTGAAATGTATTCTAAAGAAAATAAAAAAATATTCCTTGTCAATACAGTCCCAGAACAGTTGAATAACTATTAGGGTTGCAAAAAAGTATGGATACAGCTAAATATTTTCAAAATGGTTTATCAGAGCGCGATGAAATTTGGCACACACGTAGAAGCATTTAAATTCTATCATCTGAGATTTTTAAAATTTTATATCGTCCTTTATTTTTTAGTAAAATTTTTTTTATTTGTAAGAACAAATTTGAAGTGGAAGGTAAATTTAAAAGCCAAATTTCAACGAGTTCTGATAAACCATTCTGAAATTATTTAGCTGTATCCATACTTTTTAGCGACCCTGTATATCTGTAACATATATAAAAAAAAACATTACTTCTCAAAGGAATAAGACATTATTTCTTAAATAAAACGATTTTAGTAAACTATATGGTGCTTTTTTAACTGTGGGTATAGGGATTGACTTAGTGAAAATTATACCTCATGTTAACTTACATTTTGCTAATGATTTTTGGCAAATTTCAGTTTCAAATAATAAATTACAATACATTACAAATTTTAATGATAAAATAATAATTTTATTACAGCACAGGTTATTTTTGATAATGTATATTTCATAATAAATGGTGTTACTTATTATTAGAAACTTAAATTTCTTGAAAATCTTTAGCAAAACACAAGTTAGCATGAGGCATAATTTTCACTATGTAAATTCCTATGGCCAGTTAAAATAAGCATGATACTTATCAATGTTTACAATTTTGGCAGTATCTTCTACCCATTAGTTCCAACTTTCTTTCTTCATATTGTTTCCTATGTTCATAATATTCTTTTTTTACATTATAATATTCAGACATCACATCTACTTTTTTATTTATAGTATTTAATAGTTCTTGAGAAAGTTTTAAAGAATTTTGTAAACGTCTTGTTTTTGTTAATTTTTTCACTTTGCTGTTACTGCAAAAATCTTCCATACTATAATTATGCTCAATATTCTGTGAGGTGCTAGAACCAGCTTCTTCTATTTCTACTGCTTCTGTAACCTACAAATTTAATTTCTTTAAACATTGCTATAGCTGAATATTTTTATCTGACCTCTCTGAATGAATTAACTGAATGCAAAGAATCTAATGTGCAGAGTACATAGAGTTCATTACAGTCAGTTCTAGTGATCAGATCAGAAAATACGCTAAATCGACTTGTTACGTTGTTACTCACTTGGTCAATATTTTCTTCAGTATTAAGTGGTTGCAAATTAAAATTAATCATGGATTCATTAACGTTTAACAATCCATCAGTTATTTCTTGTGGTATCATTGAAAGGATATTATTTTCAAAGTTATCAAGCGGAAACTCAATTAATTCACCACCACCAGTGGCATTCGCAGATTTCTTGTTTTTTGACACTTTAGATTTAACATTCTTCTTTAAATCTTGCCATGTCTTAAAATCATAACATGATTAACAAATAAAATTATTGTATTGTACCTTCAATACCTTTCGCCACTGTCGCCAATCTTTATTAGCTCCATCCGGAACTGAATTTAAAATATTTGCAATTTCTATCCATAAGTTTTGAGCAGTTTTAAATGTAAAATTATTTGTAAATCTTCCTGCTTGCAAATCTGGGTGTTTTGACATAAATTCCGCCAGTAATTCCTTTTGTTTGTTCGTTATGGATCCACTTCTTCCCATATTTTTTAAATAAAAGTTAATAACATAACCATAACAAACAGAAATAACCTCAATCACGTATAACAAATTTTACTATGCACACGCGTGGTACAAAAGTACATTGGCCGTGTCAATTGGCAACAAGGCTGAGAGTGTTCGTATATCCTTTGAATTCAAGAATAACAATTTCTGTATGCGAGAGAAAAGAATATGATATGATCGCTCACTCTTCTCCTATGAGAATGTTCCGTTCTCTCACTTTCTAGAATAGGGGTCCTGGTTACAGTGTTTAAGATAAATTCTTGAGTCCGTGTTGCTTGTGTTGCAACTTCACATTGATATTTTTCATGAACAGGGACACCAACACAGACAGCAGCAAAATGAAATCACCAAACGCCAATAAGCGCCGTAATTTTTATGTTTAGGATAGCGCCAGTTTTTGCGCCAAGCGCCAAACCGAATTTGTATGACGCCAATTTTGAAACGATAGCGCCACATCTGGCAACACTGTCCGGCGGCGAAGCTTTCACGCACTCAGTCGGTAAAACAGGCGTCGGTTTTTTTTAAATAAATTACGATTAAATAAAAGTTTTGCATTTTCATCTAAAATAGAATTAATTACGACAAGGAAATAGCAAATTAGAATTTAGTTTTATGTTGTCCGTCGAACTTTTTTCTTTGAGTTCCGGTAAAGTGGGCGCGCGGTTTTACCGGCCGGAAAAACTGGGGCGAGTAATATGGCGGATTGTTAAAAAATTAAAAAATTTGAAGTTCCTCGTCAAAATTCCAGTCCGCAAGGAAACGTTTCCGAATCACTCAGTATAATGTAAAAGCAACGGAGAACCGCAGAGCAAAAGTGAGTATCGAAAACGCGCGCGCGCGCGCGTCACTTTCCCCTTCGCGCTCGAAAACCATCTATAACCTTGTTTTTTTTGCCCCGTGCGGCCGACGGTTCTTCCTCCGCCGTGCAGTTTCAGTTTAGCCCCGAAAAATGGATCCCAAGTGTCCCGGTGACGACGAGTCGAGCGGATCGGAGTCCGGCGGCGTCAACAGGATGAAGCCCGCCGCGGACAGCAAGAGGTGAGTGCGCCCCGTTTCTTCCCTAGTCGAGAGAAAAAAGCGTCACTCTCAGAAAGGTGCGCCCCCTTTTTCTAGATGTTGTAATTGTTGCGACCCCTCCAATCCCTCTGTCCTTTGGAAATGCGACCTGTGGAATATCACCGACTCGCGCTTATCTGCCAACAGCAATGACATGTACGAGGAGTCTATCGATGAGCTAAATACAGAAAGGTTTTTACCACTTACTTAGTAATCTTACTTAGAAGTTGGTTGTTTAGGTAGATGAACGTTGATTTCAATATAAAATACACACCGTTACAAATTCGAGGGACCGAGCTTATTATGGGAATGAGAGTCGTAGCAGCGGTTTCTTTTTTATATGATAATTAAATTAAATTGAAAGTAAGAAAAATAGTTTCGAAGATTGGGTGAGACCTCATAAATTTTCTTGCACCGTCACAGCAAAAAATCTACATAAGTAGGTACATCTTTTTAAAAGTGTAATTTTTTTTTTGGCCAACCCAAGACAAAGAGGATCGAGTTGGTAGACATGTTAAGCGAAATAAAGTTAATGTTACAGTCGGTGTTGATAAAAATTAAAAACCACCGATGAAATTTTTTAAATAGAGACATAATGTTGCATTTCATTAATAACTTTGAAGATATTCTAAAAAAAAATCATGATTTTTAAAAATAAAAATGAATTAATGCATTTTTCAAATAATTTAAATTATAATTTTTGGTTTCATTTGGTAAATCATCAAATAATATTCGCAGCCCTTTAGAAAACAATGATTTATTTGTTTTACTTTTAGTACATTTATCAATAAAGAAATTATGTATTTGCACTTCTTGTCAGATAACTATGTATATCACTAGCATATACAGGCTGTTCCGGGAGGAAAGGTCAATACTTCGTGGGGGGTCTAGAGTGGGTAATTCTAAGTCAAAAAGTTTATATAAATAGGTAATTTTTTTATTAATGAATTCTGAGATAAATATTGGTTAAGTATTGAACAATTTTTTATATAACAAACTTTTTGTATACATGCTTAAATGATTTCTCTACTCTATACAAGAAATTTATTTTTCGTGGCATTTTTCCCCATTACATAATTTGCATGACTTTTAAAAATTTAAATTATGATCAATTACTATTACACCTAAATATTTGATTTCCTTAACGCTTTCAACACATATGTTATTTATTAGTACAGCTTTGTCTGTTTTTATGTTATTTAATTTATAATTATTTTCGATAATCATAAACTTTGTTTTACTCATATTTGCACACAAATCATTATTACATAACCATCTATAAACGTTATCCAATTCTATATTCACAATATCGATCATATTATCTATTATTATTATAACAATATATAACGATGTCATTATCTGTAAAAATAAGTAAATTTAAATTCGTTTCGTAATTATTGCAATAGATTGTGTGCATTTCAAAATTATGCAGGATCAGCACCCATTGACAATTAGTAGGACAGCCGCGTTACACACGCTCGCATTTCATTATGCAAGCTCTGCGGAATGTGAGCATGTATGTTTACATGTGCCAATTAAGACTGAGGCAATTAGAACGTTTGTAAGGAAATAAATTTGGCAAGGGTTAATTGATGCTGACACCTTGAGAACTTTGTACTTTGGACCCCCGGCCACCAGGACGAAAGAACCGATTGTGTACATCATTAATGACGTAATCCTAGTTGGTCACATTATTAAAAAGAAAACTCCGTCAAATTGACTGACAGTTCTATACAGATTATCGACTAAGTCATTCTAATTGATCGCGTTAATAAAAAAAAAATATGTTGTCAAACTGTCTAACAATGTCTTCTTGACAATTATGACGTTTGTCAAAGTTGTAATGAAACTTTCTATTTGACCGTTGATGACGTTTCATTGTGATTAATTACATTAACAAAAACAAAATTTATATTTCAATAGTCGCACTGGCTGACAGCTAGTTTTGACAGTTACGATAACTGTCAAAAGTTTTCTTGTACATCATTATTGACGTAATCCAAGTCGATCAGGTTATTTGTCAAACTGTTTGAGAGTTGATTTTCTTGACAATTATCACAGCTGTCAAAGTTTTAGTAAAATATTCTATATACAGACTACTGATGATGTCATTCTAATTAATCGCATTATCAAACAAAATCTTTTATTTTAACTGTCAAACTTACTGACGCCTGATTTCTTTTGACAATCATGACAACTGTCGAAGTTCTGACAACCTATTAGTGACGGCATACTAATTAATCGCAGTGAAAAAATTACATTTTAATTGTCAAGATGACGATTGATTTTACTTACTTTGAAAATTGTGATGACTGTGAACGTTTTAATAAAGTTTTCCAGTAAACTACCGATGACGTCATTAAAGTGGATGATCGCTGATTGGTCACATTCAGGAAACCTTCATTGACAACAGGTTTTTTTTTTTGCATTTGTGACAGATGTCAAATTTTGATTTATTTTTGTAGTAGATTGTTGATGACGTCATTAACGATTTTTTCTTTCGTTTTAATGATAATTTCTAGTAGACTGTTGATGGATCTCTCACCATGATCAATCAAATTATGCAAATAGAAAAACCTTTTATTTTAATAGTGCCATCATAGACTGACATTGACAGCTATTTTTGACAATTATGATAACTATCAAAGTTTTTTTTTAAATTAGTTGTCAAAGTGACAGTTCCATGTAGATTATTGATTATTCATTCTAATTAATCGCGTTAATAAGAAAATATATTTTGATTGTCAAACTGACTGACGTTGATTTTTTGACAATCATGACAACCGCCAAAGTTCTATACAGATTATCGACTAAGTCATTCTAATTGATCGCGTTAATAAAAAAAAAATATATTGTCAAACTGTCTATCAATGTCTTCTTGACAATTATGACGTTTGTCAAAGTTGTAATGAAACTTTCTATTTGACCGCTGATGACGTTTCATTGTGATTAATTACATTAACAAAAACAAAATTTATATTTCAATGGTCGCACTGGCTGACAGCTAGTTTTGACAGTTGCGATAACTGTCAAAAGTTTTCTTGTACATCGTTATTGACGTAATCCAAGTCGATCCGGTTATTTGTCAAACTGTTTGAGAGTTGATTTTCTTGACAATTATCACAGCTGTCAAAGTTTTAGTAAAATATTCTATATACAGACTACTGATGATGTCATTCTAATCAATCGCATTATCAAGCAAAATCTTTTATTTTAACTGTCAAACTTACTGACGCCTGATTTCTTTTGACAATCATGACAACTGTCGAAGTTCTGACAACCTATTAGTGACGGCATACTAATTAATCGCAGTGAAAAAATTACATTTTAATTGTCAAGATGACGATTGATTTTACTTACTTTGAAAATTGTGATGACTGTGAACGTTTTAATAAAGTTTTCCAGTAAACTACCAATGACGTCATTAAAGTGAATGATCGCTGATTGGTCACATTCAGGAAACCTTCATTGACAACAGTTTTTTTTTGCATTTGTGACAGATGTCAAATTTTGATTTATTTTTGTAGTAGATTGTTGATGACGTCATTAACGATTTTTTCTTTCGTTTTAATGATAATTTCTAGTAGACTGTTGATGCATCTCTCACCATGATCAATCAAATTATGCAAATAGAAAAACCTTTTATTTTAATAGTGCCATGATAAACTGACATTGACAGCTATTTTTGACAATTATGATAACTATCAAAGTTTTTTTTTAAATTAGTTGTCAAAGTGACAGTTCCATGTAGATTATTGATTATTCATTCTAATTAATCGCGTTAATAAGAAAATATATTTTGATTGTCAAACTGACTGACGTTGATTTTTTGACAATCATGACAACCGCCAAAGTTCTATACAGATTATCGACTAAGTCATTCTAATTGATCGCGTTAATAAAAAAAAAATATATTGTCAAACTGTCTATCAATGTCTTCTTGACAATTATGACGTTTGTCAAAGTTGTAATGAAACTTTCTATTTGACCGCTGATGACGTTTCATTGTGATTAATTACATTAACAAAAACAAAATTTATATTTCAATGGTCGCACTGGCTGACAGCTAGTTTTGACAGTTGCGATAACTGTCAAAAGTTTTCTTGTACATCGTTATTGACGTAATCCAAGTCGATCCGGTTATTTGTCAAACTGTTTGAGAGTTGATTTTCTTGACAATTATCACAGCTGTCAAAGTTTTAGTAAAATATTCTATATACAGACTACTGATGATGTCATTCTAATCAATCGCATTATCAAGCAAAATCTTTTATTTTAACTGTCAAACTTACTGACGCCTGATTTCTTTTGACAATCATGACAACTGTCGAAGTTCTGACAACCTATTAGTGACGGCATACTAATTAATCGCAGTGAAAAAATTACATTTTAATTGTCAAGATGACGATTGATTTTACTTACTTTGAAAATTGTGATGACTGTGAACGTTTTAATAAAGTTTTCCAGTAAACTACCAATGACGTCATTAAAGTGAATGATCGCTGATTGGTCACATTCAGGAAACCTTCATTGACAACAGTTTTTTTTTGCATTTGTGACAGATGTCAAATTTTGATTTATTTTTGTAGTAGATTGTTGATGACGTCATTAACGATTTTTTCTTTCGTTTTAATGATAATTTCTAGTAGACTGTTGATGCATCTCTCACCATGATCAATCAAATTATGCAAATAGAAAAACCTTTTATTTTAATAGTGCCATGATAAACTGACATTGACAGCTATTTTTGACAATTATGATAACTATCAAAGTTTTTTTTTAAATTAGTTGTCAAAGTGACAGTTCCATGTAGATTATTGATTATTCATTCTAATTAATCGCGTTAATAAGAAAATATTATATTTTGATTGTCAAACTGACTGACGTTGATTTTTTGACAATCATGACAACCGTCAAAGTTCTATACAGATTATCGACTAAGTCATTCTAATTGATCGCGTTAATAAAAAAAAATATCTTGTCAAACTGTCTATCAATGTCTTCTTGACAATTATGACGTTTGTCAAAGTTGTAATGAAACTTTCTATTTGACCGTTGATGACGTTTCATTGTGATTAATTACATTAACAAAAACAAAATTTATATTTTTATGGTCGCACTGGTTGACAGCTAGTTTTGACAGTTGCGATAACTGTCAAAAGTTTTCTTGTACATCATTATTGACGTAATCCAAGTCGATCAGGTTATTTGTCAAACTGTTTGAGAGTTGATTTTCTTGACAATTATCACAGCTGTCAAAGTTTTAGTAAAATATTCTATATACAGACTACTGATGATGTCATTCTAATCAATCGCATTATCAAGCAAAATCTTTTATTTTAACTGTCAAACTTACTGACGCCTGATTTCTTTTGACAATCATGACAACTGTCGAAGTTCTGACAACCTATTAGTGACGGCATACTAATTAATCGCAGTGAAAAAATTACATTTTAATTGTCAAGATGACGATTGATTTTACTTACTTTGAAAATTGTGATGACTGTGAACGTTTTAATAAAGTTTTCCAGTAAACTACCAATGACGTCATTAAAGTGAATGATCGCTGATTGGTCACATTCAGGAAACCTTCATTGACAACAGGTTTTTTTTTTGCATTTGTGACAGATGCCAAATTTTGATTTATTTTTGTAGTAGATTGTTGATGACGTCATTAACGATTTTTTCTTTCGTTTTAATGTTAATTTCTAGTAGACTGTTGATGGATCTCTCACCATGATCAATCAAATTATGCAAATAGAAAAACCTTTTATTTTAATAGTGCCATGATAGACTGACATTGACAGCTATTTTTGACAATTATGATAACTATCAAAGTTTTT
This sequence comes from Dorcus parallelipipedus, assembly GCA_958336345.1. Lineage (NCBI taxonomy): Eukaryota > Metazoa > Arthropoda > Insecta > Coleoptera > Lucanidae > Dorcus > Dorcus parallelipipedus. The sequence continues at coordinate 48,367,229 of OY284479.1, forward strand.
TTTTAAATTAGTTGTCAAAGTGACAGTTCCATGTAGATTATTGATTATTCATTCTAATTAGTCGCGTTAATAAAAAGAACTTATGTTTTAATTGTCAAACTGACTAACAATTATTTCTTGACAATTATGACGCTTGTCAAAGTGGTAATGAAATTTTCTATTAGGCTGCTGATGACGTCTCATTGTGATTAATGATTACATTAATAAAAACAAAATTTATATTTTAATGGTAGATCTGACTGACAGTTACGCAAACTGTCAAACATTTTTTTGTACGTCATTAAAGACGTAGTCCTAATTGGTCACATTATTAAAAAGAAAACTTTGTCAAACTCTGTGACAGTTGATTTTCTTGACAATTATCACAGCTGTTAAAGTATTCTATATACATACATAGGCCACTGATGATGTATTAAATCGATCCAATTTACGGCAGTTTTTAAACGATTTTATTTGACGTATCATTTATTAAACGTTGGATAAAAAGCAAGGAAAAAACAAAACAAAGTTGCGTCAAGACGACATTTGACATAAAAAAGAAATCGTTGGCGCGCTCTCTTCTAACAAGCAAAGTCTCTCGACGTTTCGAATTTGTAACACCCCGTAGATTAAGCGTAGTTCAGTTCGCTTTACCGAACATGAAAACATGTATTGTGCAGAATTTCACTGGCTTTTAGAATTTTTTATTACAGCTTTCGTTTTATCATTGAAGCGCTGATTAAGCTAAGTACAGCGACACACAAAAGTAAATGCGATGGCCTTGACATTGAAACGACCATCTCACTTACAATATTGCATAAAATTCGTAAATTAATTCTCGAGTACCCTTGCATTGCTTTTACCCAACACTGTACCTTGTTCACTTTCGATTGCGTTGATAAAACAAGCGGCAGTTAATAAGTAATTACGCAAAATGAGATAGTAGGTTTAAAAATAGTTTGATGTGATGCGAACAAAAATATTTTCCTGCTCGATAAAGCATCTAATAGAATAGTAATATGAAATGTACAGATTAAAGAGTTTTCTCAAGGATTCGTATGATACAGGGCGTTCCGTTTCTGTAGGTAATAAAATAGAATCATTTACGTAAGCAAATTCTTTGGCGCAGTTTATTCGTCGGGCGAAAAAAAACCTAATTCCAAACCATAAACGTTGAAATCGTGCCGAAATAAAAGCGGCATCCCCCACGTTTATTAGGAACTGTCGTGACTGGCGTGATTAGCCCCCCTCCGAATTTACGGAGCGAAAATAACGTAAATCAGAAAGAACGGCATCGATCAGCAGCGACTAATTCGCCGGCGACATGTGATTGGAAATTAAGGGTTGCACGGAACGGATTAATTTATGCGCCCCCGTCCCGCCCCGCCGACTTATTTATTCCCGTTGTCTTAAAATCAGATCACGCATCGTCATCATCGGCGACTTTCAATCAGTCGACGCGAAGACATGGCCAGGAGGAAGTCGACGGGGAGGAATGATTTAAAGCTGCGGGAGCTGAATCGGCTGGCGAAACTCGTGTTTTCGTAAGTGCCAAAATTATGCCAGATTATGTGCTCAGGTAGATTAATAGATAGGCGGACGCGATTAAAACATGACGTCACTTTTTTCTATGATCACCCCATACATTGAAGATTCCATTCGCTTTTTATTCTTCTTCCCCCGAGGGTGGGCTTTACTCACAATCAGTTCATTTTCGCATTTGTATGACTGTAACATTGTAACAAGCGAGTGATAATGAATTAAGAATCCCCCAAGGAATCGCTTAATAAAAATTAAAAAATTCTCATTAAATAAACAAAACTTTCTAAAATTAAGATTTGACAATTGTGTATTTTTTGATGAAAAACAAAAGAGACGATCGAGAAATAAGGAAAATTTATAAAATTACGAAAAATAACGAAAATTAAATTCTCATTAAATAAGCAAAACTTTCTAAAACTAAGATTTGATATTTGTACTATTTTTGACGTAAAATAAAACAAAAGACGATCTAGAAATAAAGAAAATTGATAAAATTATTATCAAATTTTAAAAAATGAAAATAAAAAAAAATTTCATTGAATAAAATAAAAAAAATAAAAATAAAAGAAATCTCTTTAAATGAAATGGCAAGAAATAAAAATTAAAAAATTTTCATTAAATAAACAATACTTTCTACTTTCTATAAAAAATTATAAAAATTACAAAAAATCAAAAATTTAAAAAAATTATAAAAATTAAATTTTTTTTATTAAGTAAATAAAACTTTAAAATTACGATTCGACATTTGTGCAATTTTTGACATAAAATAAAACAAAAGAGATCGACAAATTTATGAGATTAAAAAGAAAAAATATGTATAAAAAAATCTCATTGAATAAAATTAGAGAAAAATAAAAATTTAAAAAATCTCGTTAAATAAAATTACAAAAAAATAAAAATCAAAAAAATTCTAATTAAATAAACAATACTTTCTACTCTCTATAAAATTACAAAAAATTATAAAAATTAAAAAATTCTCATTAAATAAACAAAACTTTCTAAAATTTATAAAATTTAAAAAAATCTCATTGAATAAAATTAGGAAAAAATTACAAAAATAAAGAAACTCATTAAATAAAATGTAAAAAAAATATAAAATTTTAAAAATTAAATAAACAAAACTTTCTAAAATTAAGATTTAATATTTGTGCAGTTCTTGACGAAAAATAAAACGATCGACAAATTTATAAAATTTAAAAAGAATATGTAAATATAAACAAAATTTCATTGAATAAAATTACAAAAAAATAACAAAAATAAAACAAAATCTCAAATAATATTTTAAATAATAAAAATTAAAAAATTAAAGTATTTTAATGGCAATTAAAAGAAATTAAAACTATTTTATTTGGCTCCTTATAAATTGAAGTGTAGTATAATACACTGTGATCAACAACACAATGATTGAATGTGCCGCTCTACAATAATTTTTTAATGTCCGCACGGCGTTATTTAATAATTTTTGATCAGAGTGTACTTAATCGAAACATATAAAAAACGTTGCATTCCAAGATGGAATTTAAAAATAAATAATTTACGGACGTAGTAACGTCCGCGGTTTTCGTTGTGCAATATTCGTGCGTCTGAATGAGAGACGTCTATGATTCTAGATACGTAACGTCCACGAACTATTAGTGTGCCTCAATTCAGACATGTCACTGTACAAAGCTTATGATGACATTCACGTCCAATTCACAATAGAACACTTTTCTCATTGTGTCAAAGAACGACATTGACGACCTTTTTTTTTATTTGCGACTGCACGTCTATGACTCTAGACGTGCAAGATTGGTGATTCTCGTTGTGTAATATGTACTTGTGCATTTGAATGTGAGACGTCCATGGTTCTAAATTCATAACGTCCACGGATTAACAGAATGAAGAAGAGTGACATGTCACTATACAAATCATGTCCAATTCACAGTAGGACACTTGTCACTGTGTCAAAGAATTACGCTAACGACCGATTTTCTTGCTCGCGACTGTACAACATCTGACTCTAGCCGTGTGACGTTAGCGATTTTCGTAGTGCAACATTTGTGAATCTGAATACAAGAGGTCTTTGATTCTAGATACGTAACGTCCACGGATTAATAGTGTGCTTCAATCCAGATGAGTGACGCGTCGCTATAGAAAGCTAAAACAATCACGTCAAATTCATACTAGAACACTTGCTTCACTATGCCAAAGAATGACATTGACCACCGTTTTTTCTATTTGCGACTGTACATCTACGACTCTAGACGTATAACGTCCCTGATTTTCGTTGAGTAATATTTCGTTGTGTCTGAATGCGAGACGTCCATGAATTAATTAATAGTGTGCTTCAATTCAGATGAGTGCCGCGTCTCTATACAAAGCTAAAACAATCTCGTCCAATTCACAACAGAACACTTGCCTCACTGTGTCAAGGAACGTCATTGACGACCATTTTTTTTTAAATTTGCTACCGTATATCTGACTAGATGTACGCCAAATCCACATTGTCGATCAGTGCTGCCAACTCTACCGATAATTCGATTGATCTACCGATTTTGAACTCAACCTTTTTTTAAAAGTTTTATTTTTTTTGTAATTTTATCAATTTTCTTTATTTTTAGATCGTCTTTTGTTTTATTTTACGTCAAAAATTGCACAAATTTCATTAAATAAACGTTTATTGTTAAATGAACGAAACTTTCTAAAATTAAGATTTGAAATTTGTGCAATTTTTGACGTAAAATAAAACAAAAGACGATCTAGAAATAAAGAAAATTGATAAAATTACAAAAAAAAAACTTTTAAAAAAAGATTGAAAATTTATGAAATTACAAAAAATAACGAAAATTTAATTCTGTAATGAGAATTTTTTAAATTTTCGTTATTTTTTGTAATTTCATAAATTTTCAATCTTTTTTTAAAAGTTTTATTTTTTTGTAATTTTATCAATTTTCTTTATTTCTAGATCGTCTTTTGTTTTATTTTACGTCAAAAATTGCACAAATTTCATTAAATAAACGTTTATTGTTAAATGAACGAAACTTTCTAAAATTAAGATTTGAAATTTGTGCAATTTTTGACGTAAAATAAAACAAAAGACGATCTAGAAATAAAGAAAATTGATAAAATTACAAAAAAATAAAACTTTTAAAAAAAGATTGAAAATTTATGAAATTACAAAAAATAACGAAAATTTAAAAAATTCTCATTACAGAATTAAATTTTCGTTATTTTTTGTAATTTCATAAATTTTGTTGATTTCTCGATCGTCTCTTGTTTTATTTTATGTCAAAAATTGCACAAATATCAAATCTTAGTTTTAGAAAGTTTTGCTTATTTAATGAGAATTTTTTAATTTTCGTTATTTTTTGTAATTTCATAAGTTTTCCTTATTTTTCTATCGTCTCTTTTGTTTTTCATCAAAAAATACACAATTGTCAAATCTTAATTTTAGAAAGTTTTGTTTATTTAATGAAAATTTTTTAATTTTTATTATTTAAAATTTTATTTGAGATTTTGTTTTATTTTTGTTATTTTTTTGTAATTTTATTCAATGAGATTATTTTATGTTTACTATTTTTTTTTTAATTTTATAAATTTGTCGATCGTCTTTTGTTTTAATTTGCGTCAAAAATTGCACACATATCTAATTTTAATTTTGGAAAGTTTCGTTTATTTACTGAGAATTTTTTAATTTTCGATATTTTTTGTAATTTTATAAATTGTGTTGATTTCACGACCGTCTCTTGTTTAGTTTTTCATCAAAAAAATGCCCAATCGTTAAATCTTATTTTTGGAAAGTTTTATTTAATGAGAATTTTTTAATTTTAATTTTTCTTATAATTTCATTTAATGAGATCTTTTTATTTTTGTTATTTTTTTTGTAATTTTATTCGATGAGATTTTTTTATGTTCACTATTTTTTTTTTTTTAATTTTATAAATTCGTCGATCGTCTTTTGTTTTGTTCGTCTCTTGTTTAGTTTTGCATCAGAAAATGCCTAATAGTTAAATTCTTATCGTTGATTTTATCATCCTGCCTTCCTTCGGTATGATATTTTGGCGAACGAATAACTGTACTTTCACTTGAATGCATTCTCAAGAAAACTATTCTTATTTAGGAGCTATAAATAATAGGGGGGGGAGGGGGTAGCTGTAGCCCTTCCATCTTTTTTTTTTTTTTTTTAATTTTCAACTTGAATCCTTATCGTTGATTTTATCCCGCCTTCGGTTTGATTTTTTGGCGAACGAATAACTGTAGTTTCACTCACTCAAATGCATTCTCCAGAGAACATTTTTATTTACGAGCTACAGATGATAGGGGGGGGGGGGGTGGTGTTTAAACGACCGACGTTTCGTTACGATCGACGAGTTCGGAAACGAAGCGTCCCCCGTTTAGTGTGTGTGTAATCGAAACGCTTTCGTGTTATGGGGTCGAATGTTAAAATGATTAGGGGTGCAGGACGCTGTCGCACGAACATCATTAAACCAAATTACACGCATGACGTCACCTTGCATGGCTCCGTTTTGGTCTCGGGGGCCGGATAAAAAACGAACAAACAAAAAGCAAGTAGGAAATACATTTCGGTTGGATCGTTTCTTCGTTCGTCCGGTGATTCACGCAACTCTCATACGAATTTCGTTATTATTAGACGTTCCCTCACGCTCTATTTCAGGCCGCCGAGGTTTCATTCTGATTGTGAGTAATGGAGCGGTTGCGCAAGCGCGGTTGCAAATCCGAAAGTTACGCACTTCTGACTTGCACCGCAAGTAAATAGGTTTGTTCCTACATAGTTATGAGAACAGTTCCAACCGGGAATTTGGACAACGTGAATACGCATGCGCAACAAATTTTGTATTGGAACGGTCCCGAAAATATTTCTTGTTGGAACGTTTACAGAAATTATAATTTATTTGTTTGTAACATGTACGTTTTTGACTTTTGAGGTTATGCATACCGTTTGTTTGGTTTGTTTAGATTTGGCTCTGCGAAGCATAAAGTATATATATATATATAATCATATCCCCTCTACCTTTCGGTGTGGGGTTGAATAAAGCATAAGCATAAAGTGCGTGTATTAAAATGAGTAAGTTGTAAAATTTATAGGTATATTTACATGTCTCAAATTATTGCAGCTCAGTTTATTATTGACAAAAAATTAATGAAAATAATACTGAACAATGGAAATAATACAAGTATCGCACAGAAAAATAATAATAATAATAATAATTTATTTGTACCGTACAAAAGAAAACAAGAAGTCTAGTACAGTAAGGTCAAAATTGCATATAGGTATAAAATATTACATGTTTAATTCCATGTTAGACAAATTTAAAGTCCATAAATTCTTCCGTACTGTAGAAGCACTGTTCATTGAAGAATTCCTTCAGTTTTTTCTTGAATAGGTTCATGGGTTGGTTCCTCCACGCTTTCGGAATTTTGTTAAGGATTTTTAGGTGGTGATGTTGGGTTTCGGTAGTTTTTATTCTGTGGTTTGGGATACTAATTTTGTGATTGTCTCTTAAAGTGTATTGCATTTCTTCACCTCTAGTTGTTAGTGAAGGGCATTCCTTTTTTGCAGCTATCAATTGGATTAATAAGTAGACACTTGGAAGAGTCGGGATTCGAAATTTTTTAAAGTAGGGTTTACAGTGGGTATTCCAGCTTACACCAGCTATGGCTCTTATGGCCTTCTTTTGTAGGGTAAAGATGTTCTTAGTATGAGCAGATTTTCCCCATACCTTTAGTCCATATATCATTCTTGAATGGAATATTGCGTAATATGTAGTAATTGCAGCCTCGGCATCAATAAGATGTTTAATTCGCCTAATAGCAAATATAGCTTGAGAGAGTTTGATGGATAGTAGATCTATGTGGGTTTTCTGCTGTCGAGATTGAGGCCAAGGAAACAAGCGCTGCCTAGATTGTCTAATTCAGACCGTCTGTCACTGGTGAAATTTATTTTTACAGTTTTATCCTTATTTAGACATAATCGGTTGCTTGAAAACCATTCATATGCTTCATTAAAAGCAGAGTATGCTTCTTGCTTTACGATTACTTTGTATCGATCTTTCACCAATAGCGTTGTGTCGTCTGCATATAATATTGTATATTCCGAGATGTTTGCTGGAAGATCATTAATGAAAATCGTGAAGAATAATGGTCCTAGCAGTGAACCTTGAGCCACTCCATATGTGTTCTTACATAGTTGCGACCTTTCGCCCAAAAAGTCAACAAGTTGCTCCCTGTTCGTTAAATAGGAGTCAATTAATTTTAGAGCATCACCTCTTATCCCGTAGTGGTTCATCTTATCAAGGAAAATATCATGTTGTACGCAATCGAATGCTTTACTTAGATCACACATGATTGCTTCGCATATTTCTCGGTTTTCTAACGCCTCGCATACGAAGTTAACAATGGACACAGCGGCATCAGTGGTGCTTTTTCCAGTCCGGAATCCATATTGATTATCACATATGCAATCATGCTTATCTAGAAATTCAAGTAACCGTTTTGAAAGAACCGCTTCGAAAATTTTTGAAAACTGGTAATATAGATATTGGCCTGTAATTGGCAGGAGACATTGGATCACCTTTTTTGTAGATAGGTATAATTCTAGCTCTTTTCATTTTCTGGGGAAAAACTCCTTCAATCATGCACGTGTTAATGATGTCCACAAGTGGCTGTGATAAATATTCTTTCACTCTCTGAATTAGTTTGACATTCATATCGTAGATGTCCGGTGTTACTGACGGATTAAGTCCTCTGATTATGTCTTCAATCTCTCTCGTAGTGACTGGTGTCCAGTAGAGGGAAGTGACAGGTGAGTTTTGCATCACATTTTTGTCGTACGTATATGCCGGTACAGGCAAGGTCTTCACTGATTCTGGGCCGGTGTTACAAAAGAACTCGTTTAATTCTTCACTGGATGGTCCTTCTGTGTGGTGAATTTTATGTAGGTTCAATTCTCTTTTAATGATGTTCCAAATACTTTTGGGCTTGTTGTGTGCTTTTCCGATTATGTCTAAATTTCTCTTTTTCTTTTCTTCATCAATACATTTGAAATAAAACCGTCTGTAGTTGTTTAATATATATGTTTGATGTCATCATCTCGAGTTTTTTCATATACTTCATGTATGAAATGGTAGGTATTTCTTATTTCTTGGATTTCCTGGGATAGATTGATGACTTTGTGCTTTTTTTCCAGAATAATTTTGAGAGGGAAAGATTTGTCAAAATAAACTTTTACTATTTCAACAAAATTGTCATACTTTAGGTTTGCGTCTATTTCAGCATATATTGTGCTCCATGTTTCTTGAGAAAGTAAATTCCTGAAGCTCTCATACGATCGTTGCGAAAACATTCGCTTTTCCAGTGTTGCATCTTCGATATTGCAGTTCTGTATCGATAGCATCTGCGCATCATGATCAGCGAGTGCCGCCGGGAATGACACCGCTTTATAATCACAGATATTTGTGTAGATGTTATCAATACACGACTTGGAATATTGTGTGCATCTTGTATAAGTCTCTATAGTATGTTGAAGGCCATATGTAAGGAAAGTATTGCGAATTTCGACAAATTCTTTTGCTTCCTTCATTAGGTCAGCGTTAAAATCTCCGGCTATAACTATTTTAACGTTATTTATTTATTAATTTATTAATTTATTTATTAACGTTATTTATTTATTTATTTGTTTAGATTCTAATATTTGCGCGTAAGTTTGCGTATGTTTTTTGTTGTTTACATCAATGTTAGGTTTCTGTACTTCTTTGTTCGATGCAGATTTCAGCTCCGCGGAATTATTACTATTGCAGGTTTGGTTTTGTTCCTTGATAGCATTTCGGGGCTTGTCGATAACAGAGGGCGTCCGTTTACGATGGATATTATTATCATTTAGTACTTCTAATAATTCGATTTTTTCTTTCAATAAAGCAATCTCTCCATTCATCGTGTTTATTATTATATCTTTATTATTTATTATGGATTTCAAGTACCTTATTGTCGTTTCTTCGTTTTCCTCACAATCCAGGGTTCCGTCAAATTGGTGATTCTCGTGTTGTTTTTCGAAAGTGGGGTTATTTCCTTCACAGCAAACAACACTTTGATCATTGATGACTTTGATGTTTTTTAAGTATTTTAAACAGCCAGGATGACTGTAGGAATTACACTTAATACACTGGATGCCATTTTCAGGCATTTTCTTGCACCTTACGCATGACTTTCCATAAGATGTTAGCGGAACAACTTTCGATGTGTCCGCCATCTTAACTATTCAATGGATGAGGTACTAAGAAAGGAAGTGATACTGCACAAAACTTCACAAAATGAGTCCAAATTCAAAGAATATAAAGAATGGACACGTAACGCTACCAGGTTGTTAATTGATCTTTATAAAGAAAATAGAGAACAAGTGGGTTCCTACGCAATGAAAAATTTAAAAGCAATGTTTGACGCAATACAGAAAGAATGAAAGAAAAAAAATTGGATTATTCATCTTCTAATTGCAGCAACCGTTGGAAAGTATTGGAGCGTAATTATAAAGACCATATAGACAATGAAAAAAGAAAAAACAGGACGAGCAAGAAAACATTTTGAATATCTTGAAGACATGCAAGCCATATTTGGAAAAAAAACGAAATGTGAATCCACAACTACTCTTACCAGCTAATTCTCAGATAGGTGGAGACTATCATGTAACAATAAGTGAAGCAAAATCAGATGTCAGTACAACTGAAGTAACAAAAAAATTTAATCCGTCAGTAACAGAAGACAGCATGGCCTTTCCAAAAACAGAAGAAAGGAATAGAAAATCTGATGAAATGAGCGCAAATGAAACGTCAAGAATAACATCTACAAAAGAAAATTTGGTTCGTAGTAACAAGAAAGCAAAGGAGTATAAAAAGGAGGATGTAATAGTCGAATTACACATGGCAAAAACAGAATATTATAAACAGAGAATATCGTTAAAAAGAGAGAAAAATGAAGAAAGAAAAGGTTATTATAAGGAAAGACTGCTAGTGGAAAAAAAACTGGAAGCTGTCACAACCTAAAATAACCCCCCCCCCCTCCCCAAAGACCCCCGACATTTTGGAGGATACATCACAGTGTGAATACGGATTTGACAACACCATTTTTGACTTTTTATTATAATCTCGTGGGTTGCAATGGCCAAAAAAAAATTGCGACTTTTTTAAGCAAGATTCATAGCTTTAGTGTGCGTTCAAAAACGCCATCATGTTTCTATACCGCTAGATGGAAGCACCAATTGATAAGTGCTTCCACGAGGAGGTTAAGAACTAAACGTCGAGTCGACAAGTTTTATTATTTTTTTAACTTGCCCACGTATTGTACTTTTCTGTAGCAATTTTTTAAACTTCCTACTGCTTCGCCTTTCCCCCTTTTTTTTTTCTTGGCAATTGTTTTGTGTCTGTTTTATTTAAAAGTACTTCCCTTGCACTTTACAAAAATTGTTATTATAGAATACTCAGAGCAGAGCTCGTTCATATTTCAACCGCCAGATGGAGGCACTTGTCAATCGATGCTTTCACAGTTTTTTTTTTGGACACACATAAAACTTGTTTACTCATTTCTTCTAATTTTTTTCTCTTTCTTGGCAATTGTGCCCGTTTAATTTAAAAGTGCTTCCTTTACACTTTTCAAAAATTATTGTTATAAAATACTCATATTTCAACCGCTAGATGGAAGCACTTGTCAATCGGTGCTCTTTTTTTTAACCTAAAACTTGTTTACTCATTTCCTCTATTTTTTTTTCCTTCTTGACAATTTATTGTTTTGTGTCTGTTTTATTTAAAAGTACTTCCCTTGCACTTTACAAAAATTGTTATTATAGAATACTCAGAGCAGAGCTCTTTCATATTTCAACTGCCAGATGGAGGCACTTGTCAATCGATGCTTTCACAGTTTTTTTTTGGACACTCATAAAACTTGTTTACTCATTTCTTCTAATTTTTTTCTCTTTCTTGGCAATTGTGCCCGTTTAATTTAAAAGTGCTTCCTTTACACTTTTCAAAAATTATTGTTATAAAATACTCATATTTCAACCGCTAGATGGAAGCACTTGTCAATCGGTGCTCTTTTTTTTAACCTAAAACTTGTTTACTCATTTCCTCTATTTTTTTTTCCTTCTTGACAATTTATTGTTTTGTGTCTGTTTTATTTAAAAGTACTTCCCTTGCACTTTACAAAAATTGTTATTATAGAATACTCAGAGCAGAGCTCTTTCATATTTCAACTGCCAGATGGAGGCACTTGTCAATCGATGCTTTCGCAGTTTTTTTTTTGGACACACATAAAACTTGTTTACTCATTTCTTCTAATTTTTTTCTCTTTCTTGGCAATTGTGCCCGTTTAATTTAAAAGTGCTTCCTTTACACTTTTCAAAAATTATTGTTATAAAATACTCATATTTCAACCGCTAGATGGAAGCACTTGTCAATCGGTGCTCTTTTTTTTTAACCTAAAACTTGTTTACTCATTTCCTCTGTTTTTGTTTCCTTCATGACAATTTATTGTTTTGTGTCTGTTTTATTTAAAAGTACTTCCCTTGCACTTTACAAAAATTGTTATTATAGAATACTCAGAGCAGAGCTCTTTCATATTTCAACTGCCAGATGGAGGCACTTGTCAATCGATGCTTTCGCAGTTTTTTTTTTGGACACACATAAAACTTGTTTACTCATTTCTTCTAATTTTTTTCTGTTTCTTGGCAATTGTGCCCGTTTAATTTAAAAGTGCTTCCTTTACACTTTTCAAAAATTATTGTTATAAAATACTCATATTTCAACCGCTAGATGGAAGCACTTGTCAATCGGTGCTCTTTTTTTTTAACCTAAAACTTGTTTACTCATTTCCTCTATTTTTTTTTTCCTTCTTGACAATTTATTGTTTTGTGTCTGTTTTATTTAAAAGTGCTTCCTTTGCACTTTTCAAAAAATTATAAAATACCCCGAGCAGAGCTCGTTCATATTTCAACCGCCAGATGGAGACACTGTTATAATTTAGTAACTTTGTTTGTACCTCGCTTCAAGTTTTTCAATTTTCTTTTACTTTTAAATTTTTTTTCAATAAAATTAAAGATGTAGTGATTCGCTTTTTTTTTTTAATTTCTGTTAACTGTTGCACACAACTTGTTTACTCATGTATTTATTAGTGCAACGGCAAACTACCAATAAAGACTGAACATGAAACCTTTGTTTAAGGTGGATTTATAAACTTTGCACTTCTCTGTTGCAGCTGCCGTTCAGTACTTCAACATTGAATGGCAGCTGCAACGTCAGCACAAAGTTTATAAATTTACCTTTTTTTTTTTTTAGTAAAAAATGGAATATTGTTTTTTGTTTAGAAAATTAATTTTTTGTTCTTGCATTATAGTCGTTCATTTTCTATTCCAAGAATTTTATTTTATTTTGACCGGAATTTCAATCATAGATTTCCTTTCAATTTTGGTTTATTCCCATAGAAACAATCATCTTAATACATAATTGTAGACATGGGAATAAACCATAATCCATTACTGATAACAGCCCTTTTTTTAAGAAAATATAATTTTTATTTATTTGTAACAAAGTAATTCATTTTCTGTTTAAAAGATTTATTGTTTGTTGTAATATAAATTTATAAACTATGTACACATGTTCAATAAAGAAATATTTAGAGTCTACACTGAGAAAAGAAAATGCATTGAATTAACCAAAAAAGGCAAATTCAACAAAATAATTTTGGTTAAATACAGTCAATTACAATTTTTACTTAAATGAAACAATTCAAAATTGTTAAAAAATAGAGCTTCGTTCAAAAGATTTCATGTATTAAACCAAGAAAAGCACTTATTTTAATACAACGCAAATATTCGTCAGTATTAATCATAATTAAATTTTAAAATGATAATATAACATCTTAATACGACTGAATAATTTAGTGTAAGTTAATAATTTGTGATATTAGTATCAATCGTTTATCAACTTGTTGTTGCAAACAATTGTAAGCATTAGATGAATTAATACTTTTAGTTGAAATACACATTTCGTCTTGTTAAAGAAAAGAATTGTTAATATATTCTCAACAATAAAACGATGTTGATCCAACTAAATGTTTTACTTATATGTATGCTTTTTCTGTTTCCGCGAATATTATATTTTATTTCATTCAACAATATTAATATTTTGTTTTAACTATAAAAATATGTTGAATTGAACGTATTAATAAGTTCAATTCAACATATTAATATGTTAAAGATCTTTATTTTTTTAATAAATGGTACAGAAACGTTTCGCAACTATATTAATAGCTTTTTCAGTGTAAAATTCCCAGAAACTAATATAATATTAAATTAAACTAATAAATGTAAAACAAAACAATTTACATATTTATGTAGTCTTTACATTAGTTTCAGGGAATTTTTCACTGAAGAAGCAACTAATTTAGTTGTGAAATGTTTGTTCCATTTATTAAAATAAATAAATAAAGACCTTTAAACAATTATTTTACATCAAGAATTACGTACGCTTCAGGTGATATGCACTTACATTTATTATGGGAATACTGTTAAAAGAAAACAATAAATAATTCATTACTATATATGTATTAATACAGTAAATACTACAATAAAAAGACTTAGAAATAAAGTGTACATAAATATGTGTACATCAGATACTGTCTAAAACAAAAAAAAAATCTGATAATATATGACACTGTAAAATGGTAATGTACTTTGACATGTCCTATAAAATTTTCTTTGCATTCTCCAACTGATGGCTTCCAATTGATGCCTTGGCGGCGTATCCTAGTTGTTGATGGAAGCAATCATGCCAATATATAAAATTGTATAAGCACACGTGAATCTAATGAAAAAAGAACTGCATAAGTATGCATAAAAAGTAGTTAATGTACATAATAAATAATAATAGTCATCAAACTCACGTTGTCACACTGCGTTCTATATTCTAAACGACATTTTAAACGAAATTTGAAATTATTGTTCTATAATTCAGACTATGAGATGTTCAATGTTTGTAAGAATACGTGCATTATCAATAAATTATCATGCCGATGACATTAACAAAAACATTCTGCAAAAAAATTATTACATCTGATATTTTTCGTTAAGCATTTTTATATTTGTTTTAATTGATTGCCATAATGAAAAGTCAAGTGATACATTTTTTTGCGGAATGTAAAAAACCAGCAATGAAAAATCTGCAATTTGCAGAAAGTTGTTAAAGATTTATATTTGAAATTGAACCAAGTTTTAAGATTGATTACTTCTTTATTTACGTCAGTGTTCACCTACTTAAACTTACCTTCTGATAAATTTGAATTTAATATCCTTAATAACTCCTTGTTTTCTTTATCTAAATGTTTCGTCAAGTTTCAGTTTTCTATTGTTCTAAAACACTTCTCCCAAAGTGTTAGAAGTGCATGTCCACAGCTATATTCTACATTAAAATCTTCCTCAATCTAGAACAGATTATATAGATCTGAAATATATTTTGCATACACTGTCATATTTGAATATCTAAGACCGGGAAAAAATTGCCAAACGTACCAAACTCTGACTGGTAATTCATTTCATCAAGACGAGTAAACAAGTCTAGTACTGTTTCTTGATTCAAGGTAGATTGAAAGGTAGTAAAATGTTTGAATGCCACAGAAGAATAACGTAGCTTGCAAAAAAATCGCACATACCTGGTTTTCATTGAATTGAACATTGAATAGTTCTTTCACGCAAGCTGAATTACCAGTTTACGTTTGGCACATTATATCGGGACCACCCTGTATATTTTACAAGTAACAATGAACTTACAAGAAATTGTGCTTCATTAATTTTTAATATTGGCCATTCAGAATTGAATTCAGACACAGTCTTTTCTTTACATAACTTTCTCAAATTGTAAGTAACCTGCCAATGTAAAATGACTTCATTCCATGGTTCGGTATTATCTTTTAGCCAATCTACGCTATGCCTCTGTTCTTCTGAAAATATCAGTAGGTACATTTATAAAAACTTTTTTTATGAAAGGAAAATCAAAATGTACAGGGTTTTTGTTTATATTTTGAACGGTACCTACGCATTTTGTTATTAGACATATTAAAAAATGATAAATACATACAATGTTTTAAGGACTTACCTGAACCGCCAGAATTTACTTTAAAAAGAAACAAATAACAATTGGAAACCTAAAAAGTGAGTATCAACTTTGTTATTTTAAATGAAACACAATATATTTTCTAGAATTAAGAAAGATATTATTTCTCCTAATTCCAAAAATATGTAGTTTGTCTATATTTGGTTTCATACTTTTTACGATATTTAAGTTTGAAATTTTTATTATTAAATTGATTTGTTTAATTGGCAGTATTAGAGAAATAGAATATCTTATAAATCACGTGAATTATTTCAGCCTGATTGGGCTTCATCAGAGATATGTACTAAAAAATTACTTTTTGAAAGGATAATAATTAAATTATACACTTACATATTTTTGAAATTTCCAATAACCCAAAAACAAACCCTGAAAGAAAACTTTTTGAAAAACTGTCTAATATTTTGCAAAATTGAAAGGAACAGTTATGTTTCATCTTTCAAAAGGCAAAATGTGACACTAAAATAAATAACGTAAGTAACTATGGAAACATTGAGTGAAATTAATGACAGCTGTAGTTCTTGCCAATTAAACAAATCAATTTAATTACAATTTCAATTGGCAAGAACTACAGCTGTCAGAAATTTTTATTGTTTTGGTACATTTTTATTAATTTATTTCATATAATATGTTAATTTCTCTTAGATGTTGGCGTTTTGACTTACTTATAAAGTGACTTTTAATTAGTTTACACTTGTCACACATAATAAACTCCTTATTAATCCAAATAAATGCATTTTTTTAAATTTTAAATTTAAATATCGCAAGAAGTATGAAACCACATATAGGCAAACTACATATTTTTGGAATTAGAAAATAAATGTCTTTCTTAATTCAAGAAAACGTACATATTGTTCCATTTAAAATAACAAAGTTGATACTCATTTGTTAGGTGTCCGATCGTCATTTGTTTCTTTTTTTTAATAAATTTTGCCGGTTCAGGTAAATTCCTAAAACTTTTGTATTTAACATTTTTTGTATGCCTAACTACAAAATGTTTAGGTACCATTCAAAATATAAATAAAATCCTTGTACAGTATGTTTACAGGTACAATTCACAAATAATTTTAAGAATTTAAAGAAAAGAGGTAGTATATTTTACAAGCCACGAAAGCGTTTTTTTTTTCGCGAGATGAGAATTTGAATTTCTTCATGAGAGAGCAATCTCATGAACAAAAAGAAACCTATTTTAAGTCCAGTAGAAAATGTACTTTTGTGTACACATACCAGGTATTACTCCCTCTTCTGTTTTTGAACTCTCAGTCTCATCATTTATTATTTTATATAATCGTTGAATATTACGATATTTATCGACTAGCTTTCCTTTTGCGCACATGGGCTTCTTTAACGGAGAATTCTCTTTCCCTGCATATGGAATGTAATAAGTTGCAATTGTTTCAGTAGGAAACAAGTCGCATATTTTCAATGATAAGTTATCAAAGTCTTCACTCGTTAACCTATTAACAGTTATAAAATCATTTAATATTGCACAATTAGCCTATATACAGTGTGTTTTACTTTACATAAAGACACCCGAATAACTGCTTCATTATTAACGCAAGTATAAAACTTTTACCAGTTATAGGACCCATAAAGATGAATCTTTTTGAGGAATGAGATTTCTTTAGAGTCCAAATTTAGCTGACTAAAATAAAAACTGTAGCATTGAAAAATTTTAATTTCACAATTTCTACCTTTTTAGGAATAGCTACTTAACTATTGTTCATTACATGCACTTAAGTCAATTGTTTTGTGAGCTGATGTTTCAAACGACTTTTAATTGTTCTGATTGCGCATTGCTCAATTTTTAATGAAAATTTTTCATTTTGATCGTATTTCTGGACTCTAAAAAATTCTCATTCCTGCAACAACATTCATCTTTATGGCCTCTATAACTGGTGAAACACACTGTATATATGACTTAACGTAAAAATCTACACGTATACTTATGTAATTAGTAATTACACCTACTTTTTACAATCATTCACAGCTTCTTTTATAAGAATTTCAACTAATAAATTTCTTGTTTTTCTGCATAATGTTTTTTCTTTACTATAATAATTTAGAATATATCTTCCTTGGTTGTCAATTGCAAAAACTCCTTAAGATCAAGATTGTAAGTCGGTCTGAAAGCTCGTTTTAAATTTTTTCCTCCATAGAAAGCGAAATTCCGTTTAGAACTTTTATATGCGTTGCTCAAACTATCAACTGCATTATTAATTTCGACAGTAGTTTCATCTGTACTACTTGTAGAAGGACTTTCTTCGAAACATACTTTCGCGTTGTATACCATTTATTAATTTTTAAATTTGGATAAAAATTTCACTCTTGTTCCTATTATAGGTATAATTTCCTTAATCAGATCCTCCGTCAAATGTAAAAAAGCTTCGTGATCAATTTCTTGATCTGTGAAACAAATTTTTAAGATACAGAGTTCTGACAAGGCCCAATTAAGCTGAAATACATGTGTAAACTCTTTCTATTTTGCCAGTTAGACAATTTTAGTTATATTTCATCAATAATTACAGTTATATTATCACATTACTAACGTGTATAATATAACTATTAGTAACAATAATAAATATCAATAAAAACTAATATCCAAGAGTCTTTAAATTGACAATTTCTCTAGCATACCATGAAAAAATTTGATGTATGACATGATATAATGACCATGGCATCCTATATTTTTACTTGGCGAAAAATCTTTTGATGTGCCCTATCACCATTTAAAAATAAAAATAAGACTGCGTAAATACCCTGTATATGTAGATAAATTGAATATTATTATTTATTAACAAAGTTTCTAGGATCATTACTTAATTTGATTGGATATTAGGTGTAATTTTCTCTATATGATAAATCGGTTCAGACGAAAATAGATTAAATAAATATTTTTACCTATTTTTCATAAAATTACTTACCTTTAAAAACTTGTATTAGATTTTCAAAATCCCATTCTGCTAATAAGTTCGTTACCATTTCATCAGCCATAGTTTTTATTAATTTAATCAGATCCTGCACCTATTAAACAAGCACACGAAATGCAAGGCAGATATTGAAATCACTCCGCCAGTATGGCCACAGTGAAACATGAAAGCTAAGACGCAATAAAAGATGGATGATGCATTGATGCGCATGCCGCGTATAAATGACGATTACTCCAGTAACGTACGACTTTAAAATATGTAACACTTTTTTTTTCTTAAATTAATCTAAATCTTAATTTATTTTAATTAATAAGAAATGTTTATTTCAACACAACATTTCAGTTAACTGAAATATTCAAATTACCTCTTACTTTATTACAGTCAACAATGTCCAATGATTAATTAGACTGTTTACGAATTTCCTTTTAAATAACAGGAGATTCTTATTTTAACAAAACTGTATTGATTAATTTCAATATAAAAATTAGTTGAATTTCAATGCAATGAATGTCTCATTGTTAATTTAACTATAAAGAAATAACAAATATTTTTGTTTAAATTGAAAGAATGTTTTGATATGATTAAAGCAAATATTTATTCCAGCAACAATTCTGTAGTTAACCATATCATTGTTGTCAAATTAATGCATTTTCTTTTCTCAGTGTATTAAAATTCAAATGCCTGTCACAAACTAATTAGTACTCCTTATAAGCAAAAACATTTCACTAACTTTCATTTCATTACTAGCAGTTTATTTTTAATAAGGGGATTGTAACAGAAACAGATTCTACATAATAATGAAAAAGTAAAACGAAATCACTCTAAAAAAATTTACAAAGTATAAATTTGAAGTAGAGTTAAAAGACAGATGTTTCCCTGATATGAAAGATAAATCTACAAATAACTTTTGAAGTTACTAGTAATACCGAGAATACGCTGTTGCAATACTATTTACCAAACACGCATGAGCAGTACAATTCCGAACTGTGTAGGAACAAAGCTAATGACATAGAATAACACTCACACAACTAAAAAATAAAAAAGCTTTTAATTCAGTTCATTAAAGTAGCTTTGCCGGAAATAGTTCCTTATGCTTTGCTTTCGTCGGTCCTTTTGTTTCGCCACGTTCAGCAGCGTCTCGCGGTTTTGTTCGCAGCAAAGAAGAAGCCCCGCCGTTAGAGCAAAACAGCTGGCTGCTGGGGGGCTCCCTCGGATCGAAGAACGCCATCCTGGTCTTCAGGAGCTCCGCCCTGGCCAACGCCACGGACCTTTCGATCCAGAGCAAGCCCGCCTACAAGCTCCACATCACCTACAAGGTCCTTCAGGCCGAGACCAAGCTCCTCGCGAAGCTCCTGGATTGTCACGGCGTCACCGAGGTGGCCAATCACACGTCCGACTTCAACCTGCTCTGGACCGGCTCTCATCCGAAGCCAGGCACGTGAAGGCCTCCCCTTTTTGACGTTGAGCGTGATTTAATTACAAATTGCAGGGATGCTGCGCAGCTTGGCCGCGCACCAAAGAGTCAACCATTTCCCGAGGTCCTACGAGCTGACGCGCAAGGATCGGCTGTACAAGAACATAGAGAAGATGCAGCACGTCAAGGGCTTCAAGCACTTCGATTTCGTGCCCCAGACTTTCGTCATGCCCGGCGAGTACAAGGACCTGTGCACCACGCATCACAGAATCAAGGGGCCGTGGATTGTGAAGCCCGTGGCGTCCAGCAGAGGTCGCGGTGAGTCGTACTCGTAGTTTAAACGCGGCGCTTTACGTTCGACCACAGTATTACAAACCGTGTCGGCACCTTTGATGTTCAATACCCCGATTTTTCATCTCAACATGGCCGACATTGGCGGTCCTTCATTCTACTGCAGTTAGATGTCACCATATTTTTATGCAGATTTAAAAAAAGTAATATTTTAATAATGTGTGTACGAAAAGTTTAGAAAAGATAAAGGAACGAACGCGATACCACAAAAAAAAAATACACAAAATAAAAATGCTGTGTCGAAACCGATGTGAAGTTAGCAATAGAATTCCAGCAATAAAAATCGTAAACTTTATCACCGGACGACATAGACGTAAGTGGCACATAGGCATTATTTCATAAATTCCGGCATTTATTTCTTAATACTAACACCGAAGTAGAGCCTCTTTTTGCCAGAAATACTTAAAATAAATATAGAATTTATTTAGTTCGTCAATAAACTTAGTATAAAGAAACAGCGTTCTGACAATAAAAGGGTTATTGCTGGGTAGTTGCCATGAAAATTTTTGGAAAATTTCTTCAGGACATTAATTCCCAAAGGCTTTTACGCAACATATAAAAAAATTGCGTTGTAACCCCCCCTAGTTTATTTTCGCAATAAACTTTTATTCACAGCACGCTGTAAAATTTACGCATGCATAAGTTTGAGATTTTTTCAAAAATAAACTAGGGGGGGTTACATCGCAATTTTTTTATATGTTGCGTAGAAGCCTTTGGGAATTAATGTCCTGAAGAAATTTTCCAAAAATTTTCATGGCAACTACCCAGCAATAACCCTTTTATTGTCAGAACGCTGTTTCTTTATACTAAGTTTATTGACGAACTAAATAAATTCTATATTTATTTTAAGTATTTCTGGGAAAAAGAGGCTCTACTTCGGTGTTAGTATTAAGAAATAAATGCTGGAAATTATGAAATAATGCCTATGTGCCATTTACGTCTATGTCGTCCGGTGATAAAGTTTACGATTTTTATTGCTGGAATTCTATTGCTAACTTCACATCGGTTGTGTCGAACTATACTAGCGTTCCCTATACCTAACTTTAACAGTTTTTCAGTTATAAGATATTTTTGGTTTAATACATCAAAATTTACATTTATTAGGTTAAATATTTCTAATTTTGTTGATATAGTTATGAAAACAACAAACAATTGCGTTTAACGTTTCCTGTTACTACAAATTTTAAGCAAAAGCAAAAAAAAGTTGAGAATCAAAATTATTCAAACGCTGATATTTTAAATCTATTTTTTAAATTCATGAAGAATGATCTAAAATTGTTCAGAGCAGAGAATGTGTGTTCAATCAAATGTGCCCCTCTTAATAAAACACAGTTTGGAAAGTTTGAACCTAACTTTATACAATTTGGAAAAATAAAATGTACGAAGATCAGTAACAAATAACGAAGATAATTAGACAATGGTTTTAAAATACTTTCACGCTAATCCAGAGAATTGCAAACTAGCAGATATTTTATTCTTCAATTTAAAGCAATGAAATTCATGCTTTTTCGTTTTATAAGATCACAAGCGTCCTAAGAGAAGGATGATTAAAGAACTATTAAAATTTGTGAATTTCCACTTGCCAAATTCTATTTTCTTTGGTTGACTACAAAATTTGTAGTAACAGTAATCGTTGTTATAATTTCCATGCTATCTTAATAAAATTAAAAATATTTGAGCTATTAAAATTGTAATTTTCTATGAATTAAATCGAAAATGTTTCATAACTCAAAAACTGTTAAAGTTAGGTATAGGGAATGCTAGTACAGTTCGACGCAGCATTTGATTCCACATACAATGGTGCATTAAAATATCGGTCATTCCATTTGAAAAAAAGTATTTTTCTGTGTTTGAATATCTTCGAGTGGAGCGGTGCGTTTTAGACACCCTGTAGCTTAATAGATTATGCTGATGGAATTTTTAAGAACCTTAAAGCTTCAACTATAATATTAGCTATTACAAATAAAATTGCTTCAATAACAGCTTTGTTATAATTTTTTGAAAATCAGATTGCAAAATCCAAATTTCTAAGAAAATTCAAAATATCTCAAAAATGATGCATTTTAGAGATAGGGAAATGTATTGCAATTTAACATATTTTTACTTGTAGAATTGAAAAACGTGATAAAAAATATAGCATTCCATTTAAAATAAGCGAGTTGATAGCGACTTCCGGTACAACCGGAAGTGATACAAAGACAATTTTATTTTATTTAAAGAGATCTCCACGGAAAACCCTTGCTCCTTAAATTTCAAATATCTACGTGAACTGCAACCTTGGAAACTTTTAACGAACAGTTTTTGTGAATATCCCTGTATACCCTTTAACCCTTTCAGGACGGAATTAATTATTTGGAAAAAAACTAAAAAGTATTACGGTATCCGTCTTCTTTTAAATCTAGCCACAATTGTTTCAAGACATTAATAGAAATACACCAACCTTTAAAACATTTAATTTGGTTTGTTATGTCCTTTTCACTCTTATACTTGTTATAAAATTAAGCATATCTTCTAAAAATTGCATTTGATATTCCATGAAGGAAAGATTATACTTTTTGACCCCTGCTGTTCTTGAGGAATTGAAGAGATCAAAGAGCTTATCAAAATTTTCCAAGAATGTTGCCGTACCTTCAGCCTCACTTGGTAGAGCTTGTAATGCTACGTATGTTGAAATGCCAACAGCAACAGATTCACTTACCACCTGCGTGGCAAATTTAACTCGCATTTTTTCAAATGTTGTAGGAGATATATGACTGTTGGTCAGTTTTGGAGCAATTCTTAAAGTTTTGTTTTTATCAGAATCATAGAATGCTCTTATGTGGCCCCATTTAGCAGTATGATTATTATATTCGATGTTATGATTTAATAAATTATTTCTTACTGATTTGATCAGGTGTGGTGGATCAAACATATAAAAAATTTTCGTGTCTCCTACAAAAAAGTATGGCTTCTCTTCTGTAATTTCTAATGACTTGACCAACTCCATTTGATCCTTTGATCACTAATTAGCACTTTTGGTTTAGCAGAAGAAATGTTTTGGAGTCTTTCCACAGCCTCTAAAATTATGGTTTTCAAAATAGCTCCTTTGCAAGTGGTATTTGTAAAAAAATATGCCATTGGTTGTTTCCATGGAGAATAGAGACCCCTAATCATCACCACCATTACGGATTGTGCAGGCAGAAACTTTTTACCATGTCCTCCATCATGAAACCCAACAATTGTGTCCCTGGATAAATTATAAAATAAACTAGCTTTTATGGACATTTCATCAATTGATATTGAACATATTCTCTGCAGATCATTCAAGTTGTTAATTTTTAATCTGAGAGCTTCAAACACAAAATCATTAAATGAAGTTTGAAAATCTAGTGAATGGGTTATTCTCTGTAAACTTCTAACTGAAGGTAATGTAAAGGTTTTTTTGTAAAAGCCTGTAAGCTTTCGGACTGGTGAAATACAGTTGCAGTGCAAATTGTTTAAATTCATTATCATATCGTTTCCCCTGAGGTTTCTGGTTGTCCAAATTAACTTGCGTTTTGACAAACTTAGACATATTTTCTGGTAAAAATTTGTCACACAGTTCTTTAAATTCATGTACTGTTATGTTTTCTGATCTTGACTCCAATTTCCTTTTTTTTATGGAAAATAATTGTCGCTGCTGAAATTTACATTTCCTTTTCAACTTTGCTTTCCTCGGCGTACAGCTACTAAATGATTGTGGAGTTTGTGTTGCAATTGGGCTTGATAATGGGGCTCCACTATGTAAAACAAATGTCTAATTAAAATTACCTGCTAGCAAAGTATCAGGTGTCTCAATAAAAAAACTCCTGTAGCATGCCATGGAAGCAATTAATGCAATGTATAATAATTTTAATGAATGAACGTAATAATGTTATAGCCACCTAGAGAAGTTTTTAATTATTACACACTCGATATATTATGTTTCTGATGTATTCTCAACAGAGTAGGCTATGTTAGCATGACATAATCATAGGTTTTAAGCTTGTTATTAAAACACTTTGTTCCAACTTACTTTTTACATTTTAATCATACCATTGCAGACTATTAGCATTTTCGATTGACCACACTCAGAATATCTTCATCTCGTGTTATTACATGAGGTTAAAAGAAGATGCAAATACACCGAGTGCAACCGGTGCAGGCGAATCGAAAACACTATTAGATAAGTATAATTTTATGTGGGAACGCAGTCAACCTGTTGTGAGATTGTCATAATTTTTTTCGTCAGATTTCGATATCTGCATCTTGCAACTTGATGACAGAAAAACATACCCTACTTGACGAGAAAACATGAACAGATGTAATTTTTTTTTACCTTGTGCTGGACATATTTACATCCACTTCTAAATTCCATTTATTAACAGTTGATATAGGGTCAACGTGCTCAACCTGTTCAACTGATTTTGTAAATGCACAAGAAGATTGTGATTCAACTAAGATCGAACTCAGGATATTTGCCACTTGGAGAATAGGCTTTGCATGTGGTTGTAGTCGGTTTTGAAGGTTATTTAAAAACATGCTACTTTGAAAATGTTTCGCACACACCCTCAAATTGCAATAAAAATACTCTACTGGTCTGTCACTTAATTCTTGTCTGCTACATAATTGAAGCCATTCCTGACACCTATGAAATTAAATAAATCAGATTACTAACATAGATTGAAAATTATCGCTTACCTCCGTAAATCACCCCTTGGGAACCTGAAGAAACTCATCCTTCCGTCATTCCTCGTTGCACAAGATTTAACGGCACACGAATATCCGCGTTTCCTCATTTTCAGAGGTGACTATATGAAGAACTGTTTAAAATTTATGTAATGTTTTGTACACGTTTTTTGAGGTTACAAACAAATTTAGCGCATTCCACAGGCGTTTACGAAAATTCACCCGGTTCATAACCACGATAGAAGTGCGAGAGAGAACATTAAGAGACTTAGTGCATGTAAGAGTGAGATAAATAGAGTACGATGTATAAACAGGGTCAATTTTCGTAAATGTCTCATATGTGTAGCCAATGATTTGCCTTGCTTCTGGTAAACCTGCGCACTGGAAAATTGAACTCCCCCACCTACGTTACTGTCGCTTCTTGTTCACTTTAGTGCATGCTATGTCGACTTAATACGAGGTACTCGTCACCGGTTTGCGTCTCCGGTTCTTTACGCTACCAACATTTGTATGGCGCTACTATCGATTGGAATCGTCATTACGTATGTACGAAATTAATGTTTATTACACTTCTGTCATTTCTGTGTTTGCCTCGTGCTCGTTAGGGTTTATCAGCAGAATCAACATAGTGTCCACAAGTTTTCTAGTTATATTGCATCTTTATCGTTTTTTAAGTTTATGTTTCATTAGTTAGGGCGTTAAGTTATATTTTGGTGTTAATAATATTGATTAGGACTATTTGCAATCGCAATGGGATTAGTTAAGTGCTGTGTTAAGTATTGTTCCTACACAGGTAATATTTAAAATGTATATGTGAATCATAAGATACTTATAATAAATAATTAATGTTAAATAGGTACAAGAAGACATCGCCTTCCAAACCCAAAAAGAGAAATGCCGAGAATGCTATCGTGGATGAGATTATTTAACTTGAACAACCCTCCCGAGACTGTTTATGCTAATAAGCGGATATGCCCCAACCATTTTACAGAGGATAGCTTTAGTCCGGGCACAAAACGATTGAAACATGATGCTGTCCCTAATTTATTTTTACCAGGTATTGATATAATTAGTACTTAACTTGGTCTAAGTAGAATTTCTTGAGAAAAAGAAATGAAATGACACAAACAACTCGTGGTAACAGTTTCTTATCTATATTTAGAAGACATTCAGCCTTCAGGTGTGTTACAAGTAGCTACATCCTCTACTGGACCAAATATTTCAGACACAGGTACATATTATTATACCATGTAGACTTATTTCATTTACATTTGGTAATAGGTGACATGCCATCTGCTGAAGTTATTGAACAACTCATCGCCCCTACACCAACTTCCAGTACTTTTGCATCACATCAGCCATCGAAAGCAGGTAAATGTCATTGTATGTAGAAATGTTGCTTTATTTTATTTAAAACTATTAAGTTTTGCTCTTAACATGAATTACATTTTATTACAGGTCTCTTGCAAAAAGTTGGTATAACCCGAAGTGCTATGTTATCACCTCAAGCACGATATCTTTATGGTGAAGCTAAAATGTTGCGAAGGAAAGTCAGCAGACTGCAAAAACGTTGTAAAGGCTTTAAGAGCAGTTTACATGCAGCTGAAACATTATCTCGTGATGCATATTTTAAAAGGATTTCAAGTAAAATGTCATTAGCTGCAACAATTTTTACAGGAATGCAATTACGAGAAGCTTCTAAAGATATCAGAGGTCATAGATTTACATTGCAAGAGAAAATTCTTTCGCTTTCATTGTATAAACAAAGCCCTAAAGCATATAGATATTTATGCAGATTATCTGTGCTGCCATCAAGAGGGACAATACTCTCGTTATTACATAAATTGCATTTGACACCAGGCTTAAATCAAGAGGTTGTTTCAACACTAAAGGAATCTGTTCAAAAGCTAAAATCCAAAGAACGGCTCTGTACAGTCCTCTTCGATGAAATTAGTTTACATCCTCATCTGCAATATAATGCAAACTATGATGAAATCGAAGGATTTGAAAATTTTGGTGACACTAAGACCCAAAAATTCGCAGATCACGCATTAGTGTTTATGATTAGAGGTATTTGGAAGAAATTTAAGCAACCTCTTTGCTATACATATTGCCGGGGAACAACAAAAACACCTCATCTAATGAGAATTTTAAAAAGTGTCATTCGAGCAGTGAGATCTACCGGCTTGTATGTTGTGGCAACTATTTGCGACCAGGGCACTTGTAATGAGTCTGCAATGAAAATTTTAATAAAAGACACACAAAAAGCGTATGCAAAGCAAAGAAAAGAACATCGAGGAAATATGTTTGAAATTGATCAGATTCCCATCATTCCTCTTTTTGATGCACCTCATTTAATGAAGGGCATTCGTAACAACATGTTAACCAAGGAAGTACATTTTGTTATGGACAAAAAAGAGAAAATTGCAAAATGGGAGCATGTTATCCAAATGTACGAGCAAGATAATTGTCTGGACAAGGATTTTAAACTGCTACCGAGGTTAACTGATCAACATATATATCCCGACAAGATACGAAAAATGAAAGTTAAATGTTGTACACAAGTCTTTAGCCAAAGAGTATCTGCGATAATGAAATTTATGACTTGTAAGTATTGTTGCAATCATTAAATATAATATGCTGTTTGGGGTAATGTAAGTATATTAATTTTTTTGCAGCCAAACAATTATTGTCATCATCTGCAAATGACACAGCTGACTTTTTAATGTTTTTTGATAAATTGTTTGATACTGTAAACAGCAACTATCATAAACCTGAAAATGGCAAATCTACCGGTCCGGTGTAACAAAAAATTCCATTCATCATAAATTTTGGGTCTATGCTCTACAAGTTTTACATAGTATATATTTTTATGATCCTGTGAAGAAAGAAAAAACAATACCACCTTCAGTTAAAAATTGGATTTTGACTATTGAGGGTAATTTGTAGAAATATTTTTCATTTGCAGGTGTCTCAAAATTTCAGCTGCATATTCATTGAAGGCAATTAAAAGAAAAGAATTTCATTTACTTAAGTGTAATTCCTCACAGATAATACACAAATCAACAATCTGGTTCTCTCCTTTACCAAATGTCAAAGCTACATTCATTACTTAAAAATTGTCTTTGCAAGTTTGTCCTGGAATCCATTAGTTTTCGAATAATGCGAAGGCAAATTGAATCTGAAGCACAATTTGCAAGGGTTATGAATATTCACTCACCGACGATACTACTATTTTCGATTGACTGTAACTGTGAGGAATTATACAGCTAGTCAGTCTTAAAATGATTATAATTTTCCGCAAGGAATCCGTTGCTGAAATATTGGAACACATTTACAATCACAACAAAATATAGTGAATTGCATTTCTTCAAGCATAATTTACTATTTCATGATTTCAACAGATTTGGAAATTTCTAAACGAAAATGGTGTAGGAGTATTGTTGACAAGACATTTAAATCAAGACCCATTAGAAATTTTTTTCGGCGCAATACGGAGCTAGAAATATAAACCCTTCCTGTACAGCATTCAGCAATGCCTATAAGACATTGCTGATTAATAATTTAGTGTATGCTCATTCGTCGGGAAGTAATTGTGAAGAAGATTCATCAGGAGGTTTTATATCCATACTACAACATTTCTTAAGTAGTTCCACAACAACGCAAACGATAATAGAAGATGAAACAACTTTAACTATATCCGAACCTGATGTCTTGGAAATTAGTACTTTAAATGGACCTCATGAAATGGGTGTGAATGTAAGAACACAAATAGTTAGTTATGTTGCTGGATTTATTTAAAAAAAAATTTGGCCCATTATGAACAATTGCCAACAGTGTAAGGACAATTTAGTTGCAACATCAACATTGGTACATCATGAAATAATTGTTGCAAGAGAATATGATACAGAAAAAAGACTTCGATATCCTTCAAATGATTTACTATGTTGTGTACAAAGCATAAAGGAAACGGTATATAATAATTTAGAACGTATTTGCCATGAATCTGCAATCAAACATAAATTATGTGCTGCAATACGTAGGAATTATAATTTCATCTTTTCCAATTGTGATGTTCATGGTAAAGTAGTTGTGGAAAAATTAATTTCATATTGTATACATCTTCTTGTATTTTACTGGTGCAAAACAATAAGCAACATTTTGCATGGAAAATGTAGAATTTCGCCTGGAACTACGGACAAAATTAAACATAATGCATTGGCACGCTACAACAAATATGTTCGATACAAAACAAAATAAATAGTATACTTTCTCATTAGAGTAGGTTCTTGTCCGATGAAAATGTATCACAAATTCTATTAACGGACACTGAAAATGCGCACTCATCACTTGACGAAGCTGTCAACCGATAGCGAAACGTTAAATGATCAGTGCGCATTTTCAGTGTCTGTTAATAGAATTTGTGATAGTATAGTTCTTTCTATCTAAATAGAAAACCTGGCAACACTATTTAAATTTAATTACTGTGATATATTGTTAAAACTCGATGCTACTGCCAAAATAATAAATATATCTATTTATTCAATGCCTTTCATTTCCTATTTTTCATGAATTTATCTTATGTCAAAGTAATTGTTAATAGAGTTTCTTCTGTACTACTTTATTTATTGTTTGTGGATATGTTTTGATTGCAATAGATCATCGTTAACAAGAACTAAAGATAGAAATAGACTCTAGTAATATTTATATCTTCAGTTTTTACTAACACAGACCACATTGCAGATCGAAATATTCATAAACAAAAAATAAAATAGTGGAAAAGGAGAAAATCTATTACTATTCATAAATTGTATTAAATAAATCAAATGGGCAGTGGTTTAAATTTTGGCGCTCTTTTTTTAGTTCCTCTACCAAACTTTGTAGGGCGCGCAAATCAGTTTCAAGTTGGTATCACGCAAGTTAGACATCTATTTGTATTGTAATCTGTGCTTTAGTGTAAATATTCTTTGCTACAACCACACTATAACCGTGCTATAATCACACTTTTGTACACAATGACACACAATGATGAAATGACGTGTTGCGTCACACTCGGTCGTTTGTAGAAGGACCGCCAGTTTCGAAACGTGCGCATTAAAAAACTGTTCACGCAAATACACGGTTTGTCCCTACTGTAAGATATTTATACTGTTTATAGGAATTTATATCGTGGAAACCCCCAATCAAGTCCCCCTGGAAGAGCCCGTGGTGGTCGCGAAGTACATTTCGAAACCCCTGCTGGTGGAAGGCCACAAGTGCGACCTGAGGTTGTACGTCGCGGTCACCTCGTTCGATCCCCTCCTCATCTACATCTACGAGGAGGGCATGGTGCGCTTCGCCACCGTCAAATACGACCCTAGCCATCGATCCCTGTGGAACCCCTGCATGCACCTCTGTAACTACAGTATTAATAAGTATCACAGCGATTATGTCAAGTAAGTGTTGAATTTAAAAAAAAAAAAAGTAGTTCTGGACCGTCTTTTTTTTTGTTTTTGTAGATCAGATGATCCGTCTGCCGAGAACGTCGGCCACAAGTGGACCTTGAGCGCTTTGCTGAGGCACCTGAAGGGCCAGGGCAAAGACACGGCTCACTTGATGTCGCAGGTGGAGGACGTGGTGGTCAAGGCGATTCTGTGCTCGGGGAATTCGATCGTGTCGGCCTGCAAAATGTTCGTCCCCAGCCCGAGCAATTGTTTCGGTAGGGTATTTGTTCTTTCCCCGAACGCTGATTAACAAAATCCCCAGGAGGGAGTCACACCAACAGTGGTTTCTTGTCCAAAGTGGTAACTAGATATGGGGGCTGCACGTCATAAGCTTGCAAAATAAAATACAAATGTCAAGTTGATAGCTATTCGGTGAATAATTACCATGATGATAACAATTCATAAAATCGAACAGCCATTCGGAGTTATTCACTGACAGATGGAAAGATCGGGCTTAAGACATGAAATTTTATTCCACAGCCGCCTGAGACCTGAAATTTACCGAATCACATGTTGCCTATTAGATTAATGTAATACTCTTTAGTAGGTATATTCTTTTGGTGATACTTTTGCGTGAAAAATTTCGTACGAACGTCAAACGAAACTAATGTACATTTTCAATGGTCGAGGACGACACTTTGAATTTGGCGCCACAATTTTCGTCAGTGTATTTCGCGTTCTAAATGTGGCCGGGAGTTGGCACGTCACTTTTTTTATTGTGCAATTTTTGACACGCCAAATAAAACAAAAGACAATCGAGAAATAAAGAAAATTTATAAAATTATTATTACGTAATATGAAATTTAAAAAATAAAAATAAAAAAATCTCAATGAATAAAATTAGAAAAAATAATAAAATTAAAAGAAATCTCATTAAACAAAATTAAAATTAAAAACTTCTCATTAAATAAACAATACTTTCCATCAATTTACAAAAAATTATAAAAATTGAAAATTTTTAATTAAATAAACAAAACTTTCTAAAATTAAGATTTGATATTTGCGCGTAAAATAAAACAAAAGACGATCGACAAATTTATAAAATTAAAAAAAAAAAATATATTAAAGAAAACATTGAAAAAAATAACAAAATTAAAAAAATCTCATTAAATAAAATTACAAAAAAATAAAAATTAAAAAAATTTTCATTAAATAAACAATATTCCTTACATTCTAAAAAATTACAAAAAATTATAAAAATTATAAAATCTCGTTAAACTTTCTAAAATTAAGATTTTAACTTTAGGCAATTTTTCGCGTAAAATAAAACAAAAGACGATCGTCAAATTTATAAAATTAAAAAATCTCGTTGAATAAAATTTTTAAAAAATACAAAAATTAAAAACCCATTAAATAAAATTACAATGAATTATAAATATTAAAAAATTCTCATTAAATAAACAATACTTTCTACTTTCTATAAAATTACAGATAATTATAAAAATTACAAAACATAAAAATTAAAAAGTTTTAATGAAATAAATAAAACTTTCTAAAATTAAGATTTGATATTTGTGCAATTTTTGATGTAAAATAAAACAAAAGACGATCGAAAAATTTATAAAATTAAAAAAAAATTATTAAAAAATCTGAAGAAATTAGAAAATAATAAATATAAAAAAAATTTCATTAAATAAAATTACAAAAAATTATAAAAATTAAAAGAATCTCATTAAATAAACAAAACTTTCTAAAATTAAGATTTCAACTTTAGGCAATTTTTGGCGTAAAATAAAACAAAAGACGATCGACAAATTTATAAAATTAAAAACATCTCATTGAATAAAATTAGAAAAAAAAATACAAAAATAAAAAAAAACAAAATTACAAAAAATTAAAAACTTCTCATTAAATAAACAAAACTTTCTAAAATTAAGATTTGATATTTGCGCGTAAAATAAAACAAAAGACGATCGACAAATTTATAAAATTAAAAAAAATATATATATATTAAAGAAAACATTGAAAAAATAACAAATATTAAAAAAATCTCATTAAATAAAATTACAAAAAAATAAAAATTAAAAAAATTTTCATTAAATAAACAATACTCCTTACATTCTAAAAAATTACAAAAAATTATAAAAATTAAAAAATCTCGTTAAATAAACAAAACTTTCTAAAATTAAGATTTGATGTTTGTGCAATTTTTGACAAAAAAAAAACAAAAAACTATCGACAAATTTATAAATTTTAAAAAAAAATAAATATGTATTAGAAAAAACTCATTGAATAAAATTAGAAAAAAAAAAGTACAAAAATAAAAAAAAACAAAATTACAAAAAATTAAAAACTTCTCATTAAATAAACAAAACTTTCTAAAATTAAGATTTGATGTTTGTGCAATTTTTGACAAAAAAAAAACAAAAAACTATCGACAAATTTATAAATTAAAAAAAAAAATAAATATGTATTAGAAAAAACTCATTGAATAAAATAATCCCATTAAATAAAATTACAAAAAAATAAAAATTAGAAAATTCTCATTACTTTCTACTTTCTATAATATTACAAAAAATAAAAATTAAAAAAATCTCATTAAATAAACAAAACTTTCCAAAATTAAGATTTGAATTTTAGGCAATTTTTGGCGTAAAATAAAACAAAAGACGATCGCACACGTTTATAAAATTAAAAAAATCTCATTGAGCAAAATTTTTAAAAAAATACAAAAATTAAAGATCCCATTAAATAAAATTACAAGAAATTATAAAAATTAAAAATTCTCACTAAATAAACAAAACTTACTAAAATTAAGATTTGATATTTGTGCAATTTTTGACGAGAAAAAAAAAACAAAAGACAAATTTATAATATTAAAAAAAAAATAAATATAAAAGAAATCTCATTGAACAAAATTACAAAAAAAATAACAAAAACAAAAAAATCTCATTAATTGAAATTACAAAAAAAAATAAAAATTAAAAAATGCTCATTCTCAACACTTTCTAAAATTAAGATTTGACAATTGCGCATTTTTTTACGAAAAACAAAACAAGAGACGATCGAGAAATAAAGAAGATTGATGAAATTTGAGATAATCCCGTACGCGTGGCAACGTTGTAGTAGACCTGTCAAAGTGACAGCTAACCTTTCTCGTGTTTTATTTGCAGAGCTGTACGGTTTCGACATCTTGATAGACGAGACCTTGAAGCCCTGGCTGCTGGAGGTGAACCTGTCGCCTTCTCTCGGCTGCGACAGTCCGCTGGACGTGCGGTTGAAGTCGGCGATGTTGGCGGACCTGCTGACGCTGGTCGGCGTGCCCGCCGTGGATCCCATGCTGCGGCAGTCGAACACGACCTTGAACTCGGCCTATTCCAAGGGGGGGAGCAACTTGAAAATGAAGTTGAACAGCGTGAGTAACCCGTTTCGATCACCTATTGTTTTCGCGTTTTTCTGCGAACTAACTAAGCTATATACTTCCAACTACTACAAATCATTCATGGACAGTAAAAACTGCTCCACAGTTAGAAACGCCAAGATTTTCGGTACCGAATAGTGAAATGAACAGTTACGGTTGAAACATCTACACAAATTTATTTGAACTAAAAATTGAATTCCAACCGGCACTGAAAAATTAAATTTAGGTGGCGCCATCTGTCCGTAATTACTCGCAACCAGTGTTGCCAATCCACTCTAAGCCGATTACCCTTTTCAAATTTTAAAAAACCCGCTCTTACCCACATTGAGTAATGAAATTGAAATGAATAAATGCAATGGTACAAAATTTATTTCATTTAAATACCTAATATTATTGGACTTACAAGGACGTTGCACGACAGATTGTGGCAATCGGCAAGTGTGCTGCCAACCGACCGAGCGAAGCATTTCGGAAGATAGTTGTGCAAAATTCCGATAGATGTCTCTGAATTTCGGTTGAACTAATTTAGATCACTTGATTAAAAATCATGTTTAAAATATCATTGATTTTAGTCGGGCGATTTTTATTTTTGAAAATCATTTAAAAAATTGTCATGAAATAAACAAAACTGGGTCCAAATTTCTAAAATTAAGACAATTGACAGTTGTGCAATTTTTGACGCTAAACAAGACAAAAGACGATCGAGAAATAAAGAAAATTTATAAAATTAAAAATTAAAAAATTCTTAGTAAATAAACAAAAATTATTATTATAAAATTTAAAAAATAAAATTATCATTAAATAAAATTAGAAAAAAATAATAAAAATAAAAGAAATCTCATTAAATAAAATTACAAAAAAATAAAAACTAAAAAATTTTCATTAAATAAACAATACTTTCTACTTTCTATAAAAAAAATTATAAAAAATTACAAGAAATAAAAATTTTAAAGAATTATAAAAATTAAATTTTTTTTATTAAATAAACAGAACTTTCTAAAATTACGATTTGACATTTGTGCAATTTTTGACGTCAAATAAAACAAAAGACGATCGACAAATTTATAAAATTAAAAAAGAATAAATATTTAAAAAAATCTCATTAAATAAAATTACAAAAAAATAAAAATTAAAAAATTCTCATTAAATAAACAATACTTTCTAAAATTAAGATTTAACGTTTGTGCAATTTTTGACGTAAAATAAAACAAAAGACGATCGACAAATTTATAAAATTAAAAAAGAATAAATATTTAAAAAAATCTCATTAAATAAAATTACAAAAAAATAAAAATTAAAAAAGTCTCATTAAATAAACAATACTTTCTAAAATTAAGATTTAACGTTTGTGCAATTTTTGACGTAAAATAAAACAAAAGACGATCGACAAATTTATAAAATTAAAAAAGAATAAATATTTAAAAAAATCTCATTAAATAAAATTACAAAAAAATAAAAATTAAAAAATTCTCATTAAATAAACAATACTTTCTAAAATTAAGATTTAACGTTTGTGCAATTTTTGACGTAAAATAAAACAAAAGACGATCGACAAATTTATAAAATTAAAAAAGAATAAATATTTAAAAAAATCTCATTAAATAAAATTACAAAAAAATAAAAATTAAAAAATTCTCATTAAATAAACAATACTTTCTAAAATTAAGATTTAACGTTTGTGCAATTTTTGACGTAAAATAAAACAAAAGACGATCGACAAATTTATAAAATTAAAAAAAAAAATAAGTATAAAAAAATCTTGTTGAATAAAATTAGAAAAAAATAAAAATAAAGAAATCTCAATAAATACTTTCTACTTTCTATAAAATTATAAAAAATTATAAAAATTACAAAAAATTAAAAAATTCTCATTAAACAAAATTTTCTAAAATTAAGATTTGAACTTTAGGCAATTTTTGGCGTAAAATAAAACAAAAAACAATCGACGAATTTATAAAATTTAAAAAAAAAATCGATCGTCTCTTGTTTCTTTTATTTTCATTGTCGGCTTTCCTTTTTTTTAAGTGGTAAGAGGACCGGCTTTCCAATCGCATGGTCGTCGGTTCGAACCGCACTCGGGGGTGGTCGGTATCGACTTTAGGCACCCTTCAGTGTCAGGGGATAAAATTCGACCCTGCTTCCCCTTAAACGGCGAGAAGGTTGGAAGTAACAAGGCCATGGAACACTTTACGCACACTCAAATACGCTCCCGCCCCTGAGATCCTGACAAGTCTTTGACTTAGGACCCCGTTGGGCAACCACCACAGATTAAAAAAAAATATAATACGTAAATTTTCTACAGTCACTAAATAAATACAGTACCGCAATCCACATGCTTAATGTGTAAGATAAAGAAACCACGTTTTTGGCCGACTTTCCACTTTCGTCAATTTCAGTGACCACTTTCGTCAATTCAGTGACCACTTTGGTCAACTTCAATGATCACTGGTCAACTTCAGTGACCACTTTGGTCAACGTCAGTGACCACTTTGGTCAACTTCTGTGACCACTTTCGTCAACTCTAGTGACCATTTTCCGCCTTATTTTATCATCAGCGCCATCTCTGCTTTGTATTAGGTACTGACGTTAAAGAAAAAATGACGGAATTTTCAGACGTGAAAGACGTAACAATCCTCGGCGTTGTCTTTTCTTACAATAAGAGAAATTTGTTTTCATTAAGTCTTTAATTGAGCCAACTAACCTCGCGCTGAGAAAATCAAATGCATTCTGGAGCGCGCGAGCACCATCTCTACTTGATTTTAGAACTAAATTTTTTCTTCATTTGTTTTATTAAGGAAAGTGACTATTTTCGTCAAATTAGTGACCACTTTGGTCAACTTCAGTGACTACTTTGGTCAACATCAGTGACCACTTTCGTCAACTCTAGGGATCACTTTCGTTAACTTTAGTGACCATTTTTCGCCCGTTATTTATCATCAGCGTCATCTCTGTTTTGTATTAGGTACTGACGTTAAAGAAAAGAAAAACGGAATTTTCAGGCGTGAAAGTACAGTAACAATCCTCGGCATTGTCTTTTCTAACAATAAGAGAAATTTGTTTTCATTAAGTCTTTAATTGAGCCAACTAACCTCGCGCTGAGAAAATCTAACATATTCTGGTGCGCGCGAGCGCCATCTATACTTGACTTTAGAACTAAATTTTTTCTTTATTTATTTTATTAAGAAAAGTGACCACTTTCGTCAATTCAGTTACCACTTTCGCCAATTCAGTTACCACTTTCGCCAATTCAGTTACCACTTTCGCCAATTCAGTTACCACTTTGGCCAACTTCAGTGACCACTTTCGTCATCTCGGCGCTAAATTTTAAATGAACTTTTCCCCTTTATTTCGCGTCTACTTCAATCATCCTCCGCCAGGTGAGAATCGGCGGTCTTGTTTTTCGTCCATTTAATTCTGTTGTTCGTTTTTGTTCGCTTACTCTTTCGTGTAATCTTATCGTTTATTTTTTTTATCTTGTTACCTGTAAAGTCTATATTTTTTTTGAATTCACTTTTCACTTTCAAATTTCTCTGAAAGTTTTGAAATGCCCGAGTGTGTCGCTGTTAAGGTTAGATGTTTGAATTTCCCGCCAGTATTTCGCACTAAAACGGCGGCTGATTGCGGTACTGTAATTATTTAGTGACGGTAAAATTTTCTCAGCTTTACGCCCTCTATCGGAATTTACGTCAATTAAAATTTGGGCGCCAAATTTCAATAATGCGCCTTTTTTTTAATGAAAAGTCGCATGACAATTTTTCAAGTTGTTTTTACGAACCAGTTGTAAATATGCGTGTTGTGGGTATCCTGCAAATTTAGCAAGGTTATTAAATTACTAAGGTTGCCTAGGTTTGTATCTCGCAATGGTGTCAAATTTGTGACGTCACCAGAGTTCCAGATTTATGGCTGTCACCGTAAACCGGCTGTCACGCGTTCTCTTTGTCATTAGCAGTAAATTTGGGAAGTAATTCCTTATTTATTGATTATTTACAAATTTATTTGAGATGCCATCAGGAAGAACATGTTCAGTATTAAACTGTCCTTATGACATACGTAAAAGCAAAAACACAAGGTTTGAAAATTTCATTTTTTACATTTTACTTAGCAGGATGGCTCACTAAAAAGTTTCAAAGTAATTTAATAACCTTGTCACCAACTTAAGGGATAAATTCCTTTTTAAGGGATTTCGCACGAACTCGATTTGCATTTCAAGCAGGTCTTTCAAACCTCAGAAGCTGAATCTACAATAAACCGACGTTTGCGGCAATTGGATAATTGCAAGAGTAAATGCGGTTAACTTAATTCAATTAATTTAAATTTTTGACAGCGATATATAAACTGCGTCTGATTCTGTAAATAAGGGTCAGCGATTTTTATCTATCTGCCTCATGGACTTTAACACATAGATCTCCTCATGGACGTTAATACTCTAGATCTGGCTATGTCTAGAGTATTAATGTCTAGGTCGGAGAACAATTATATTATTTATTAAATGCCAAAATATGACAAAAAATAAAACTCATCAAGAACTACCGTTTCCCAAATAAAACAATTGAAACGTGAAAAGTAAACATGTCCAGAAAATGCAATAGGTACTTTTTTTTATATAAAAATGCAGAAATGAAGTAAAATTGAAGCCTTGTAGGACTAAAAAAAGGTAAAAAAACAAACGTCTTGTTGGTAAATAAATTCAAAATATGTCGCACCGAAAGAAAAATAAACTCAATTTGTATTATGAAGAAATAAAAATTCTAAAAAAATATACGTGAATAAAAACAAGTAATAAAACACAAAATCATTTATTAGAAATTAAAATAAAATCGGGAAGAAAATCAGATAACTTTTATAAGAAAAATCATTTTAAAAGAAATTGAATTAATTTCTACTCTTGGAAATAGAGATTTTACGTACATTAGAAATGTTTAGTAAAATTTAAATGGCAAAGACAAGTTGAAGTTCAATTTTATTTCATCTTTAAGACAAAAATAAATGTGAAGTTGCATCTTATCTAACGTCATGTCACACCAAAACATGACAGTTACGTATATTTACATTATTGCAATTTTTATCTGTTCGGTCTGTATCAGTCTCATGGACATTAATACTCTAGACGTCTAGACTCTAGGTTATGGACATTAAAACCCCAGATCTGTCTATGTCTAGAGTATTAATGTCTACGTTACAGATCAATTAAGTGCGAAAACAAAAAGCTACAAGAAAAAGCGAACGACTCATCAAAAACTATTTCTCTAATAAATAAAAATAATCAACTGGAATGTAAAAGGTATCTAAACATATCCGAAAAACGTAATCTTTAAAAAAATGCAAAAATGAAATCATGTATATACATATAAAAACAAAATGAAAAAAAAAGCCGCTCACCTTGTTGGCAAGTAAATTCAAATCTATTGCAAGACAAGTAAACTCAATATAAATTTAGAAGATATGTAAATTTTGCAGAAATATAAATTGAAACTTAAAAACAAGACACGTCTAAAATTAGAAAAAATTAATTATTTACTCTTAACATTAGAGATCTCACCCACATTAGAAATTAAACAAAAAGAGAAAGACAAATTGCCTCATGGACATTAATAACCTAGACCTCCTCGTGGACATTAATGCATACCTACCTATTTCAGATTTATCTTTGTCTAAGGTTTAAGCTGGAGATCAATGAAGTGCGAAAACAAAAATAAATAAACGAACAACTCGTTAAGAAAAGTTTCCCAAATAGGTAAAATAAATTAAACAACTGAAATGTAAAAAGTAAACTTTCACGGAAATCGCAATTCCTCGTCAGAAATTAAAATAAAATTGAAAAAGACACAAGTTTTTTTAACGCATGTCAAAAATAAAAGAAAAATAAATTTCGAAGAAGTTAAACAAAATTCACACCCTTAGAATTAGAGAACCTCAAAAATTTAAATGAAAAAGACAAATTGCCTCATAGACATTAGCACTATAGACTCCTCCTCATGGACATTTTTTTCCTAAAAAAGGGATTTTCAAATTTTATTTCGTCAAAGACAGCCGCTGTACAGCTCAAAGTCGTCCTTTTATGTAGTAAAAGAAAGCCCACTTACATTGAAACACCGCCATCTATTGAGCAAAGTTTCAAGAACTCCGTAAGTAGCGGAAATGTATACGCCATTTGCTATAGACAGGTAAACCATCAACAACAATTTAATACTGTTATATCCACCGTTAACGCATTTATTTTTATAAATGTCACGCCATCTATGAGCTACTCGACGATTCGCTAAGTTTGTTTCCGACGCGCCCTCTAGATGACGTTGAAATTGTGCTCAAATCTGCAAAGTACTTCACTTCGGAGATATTCTCGTAGAGGAAACCTTAATAAAAACAGAATCTAGCGCGAGTTTTAAATTACTTTCTATTTAGGGGGCGAAGTGCGCTTGCTGGTTAATAAAAAGAAACTTACCTCAAGTAACCATTGAACCAACTGAACGAACGGCGTCAAAACCGACGCATCACGAACTTTCTTTATAACTAAGACTGTCAACGGGGGCTTGTACCAGGTCAGTCTTTGACTGGCAGGATCTTGTATGGTCCTAAAACAGAAACAAAAGCTAGTTAGGTTCGTAGAAAAGAAAGAAGCAAGAAAAATCAATGAGTCGCTCGTCCACGTTGTATTTATTAATGAAAATATAGTAGCCATTATCAAAAGTCATTACATTACTTTGAACTCGCGCGTTAGCAGAACTCTAGTGACGTCATATGCGCAACCCACTTTCGAGCAAACCTAGGTAACCTTAGTAATTTAATAACCTTGCAAATTTAGTTCAGGTGGCGCCATCTATGAGCAGTTATCCGAATTATGTGTAGATACAAACGGCACCAAATTCAAATATTTCGTTCGTTTTTAAAGTTTTTAAATTTGTAATTTTTTTTTTTTTTTTTATAGTATCGCAGGGTACATTCAGCCGACGTCTTAAGCAATCACACCTTACCCCGCTCCAGTTCTTCATCGCGCAGCACCCGCCGCCTATCATCGAGCACCCTGACCTTATCCACCGAAGGCACGAGGGTGGTGAAGCTGGCGAAGGCGCAGTTCGAAAGGCGAGGCGGTTTCGTCCGCATCTTCCCCACGATCGACAGCTGGGGCAAATACTGCCAGTACTTAGGTGATTAAATACATAATAATAAACACATTTATCGATGATGCACTTAAAACATAAAAACATTTTCCTATACGATGATGTCGTATAATAATAGGCCTATTCGATAGCTCTACACTTTTTGCACAAACCGCTCCTGAGACAGACAGTGCGATGTACATATATGTATAGAATGTATGTACATAATGGTTGGCAACGGCACGCGGCCACGCCGTGTTCTTTAAACTCAATTTAAGTAGTTAAAGTTGAAATTTTTTACTTTTGGTTGTCGAGCGTTTCTACTAAGGACCAGTAACATCGAGTTTATTTATTTATTTATTTATCGAGTTACATTTATTCAGTGAAGACCGTAACGCCTTAAACACCTTATACATTAGGACGGTTTTAACGCCTACAGAAATTAAAGTGGACAATGTGCGCTTGAATGTAGCAAAAACTTGTGTCCTAAGTAACTGGGTTTTTTCGAAGTATAATAAACAAAACTTGTTTTACACACAAGCAAATTAAAATGTTTGAAACAAACAGTGGCTCATCTAAGCATGAGAAAAAATGTAAACATCGTAAGAAGAAGGTGGTCAAGGCAGCTGAATGTATAATATGCGATTCAGGATTTCATCCGAGCTGTGCGCTCCAGATGAAAGTGATTACGAATGATGGCAATGTAAATTGCTGTGGATCAAACAATGAAAAAAAAAAAACAGCGAAGTAAACATCCATAAATGATCTAAAAGAAATGGAAATTATGCATAAAAATATAACACAGAATTAATATATGAGGAAAAAATTAAGTTTCTGGAAAAAGAAAATAGTTTACTGCAATTAATAATTTCTGATAAGGAAATCGTCATCCAAAAGATGACAGAAAAGAATAACTTGCTAAGGCAATTGCTGACGGGAACGGAAAAGAAAAATGAATTACAAATTGCAAGTGAGTTTGATAAAAAGTCGTACAAGAACAACCCAAAACTGAATGTAAAAAATACACAAATGAACATAAAAGAGAAGAAAATACCAAACATACAGAGATGGAAAGACAGCAAATTGGTTTAACGAATAAGATCATTCACTTGGCTGATTCTCCCAACATACCTGCCCCTGAGAGAATGACTTACGCAGCACAAGTTAAGAAAGATTCAAAACTAGGGTCGTCCAATAACAGGGGTGACAGCAAACAATCAGAAAATAAAACAAAGAACAAACAAGTGAGCCAGATATCTGAAGACGGGTTCACCATAGTAAGAAATCGGCGAAATCCTGAATCCAATATTACTCGTGGTACAGATGCACAGGATAAAATTTCTGGAGTTCCCAAGCTGGCTCACTTACATGCATATCGCTTTAATCCAAAAGTTTCTTGTGAGGATGTTATTAATTACCTTAAAGAGAAAGGATTTGATGGAGTAAGGTGCGAACCTATTATGTCTAAACATCCATGCTTCCTTCAAAGTCTCTATACAAGTGGATAGGATAAATG
Organism: Dorcus parallelipipedus; assembly: GCA_958336345.1. Classification (NCBI taxonomy): domain Eukaryota; kingdom Metazoa; phylum Arthropoda; class Insecta; order Coleoptera; family Lucanidae; genus Dorcus; species Dorcus parallelipipedus. Next base: position 48,409,732 of record OY284479.1, read on the forward strand.
AGTTGAAGCAATCTTGCAATTGGCCTCAAGGAGTTTGTATGAATAATTTTTTTTATCGTCTAGTGAGGAAGGAAAGAGAAAAATCACTGACAGGGTCCCTATTAAAACTAGATCCAATGTACAACTTACCTATGAAATACAATACAGATACAAGGAACAACCTTACAATACTGCACCAAAATATTCAATGCCTAAGAACAAGTCTGGACAATTTGGAAGTAGCTGTTAACATGTGACATTTTGTGCTTGGCTCACAGAGGACCACATTAAAGCGATCTCCATTAGCAAGTTTAAATTAATTTCCAGTGTGTGTAGGGAGAAAAATAAGCATGGAGGTTCTGCCATTTTTGTACGTACAACTGAGGACTTAGAAGCTGTAGAAAGGTCAGATATTTTGAATCTTAGTGAACTAAATTTCTTTGAGTGCTCAGCGGTAGAGGTGAAAATTGGGAAAACTTTGATGATAGTTTGTTCAATTTATGTACCACCTAGCTCAAAGAGCGCAGACTTATGAATTGGGGGGGATGATATACGACCTCTATGTCTAGTTGTGATATTATGAATATCAAACCTGTACGTTATGTTATTGTATAAATACGGAGGATGATTCGTGATTAGAATTTTATTTAAGCAACAATAACTCTGTAGTTTTCTGCGGTTCTCCATATTTAACCATTTTGCATCCTTTAATTTGTATGAAATATGCTGAAACTTACGTATGCCATAAATGTACCGTAAACAAGAATTTTGAACTTTTTGAATGCGACAACTTGTAGATGAGTCAATAGAAGAATGGTAGATAGGTGTACAATATGTGAACTGAGAGAGCACCAATGCATCACAAAGATGTTTTTTTGTTTCAGCGGAAAGACAAGATCTTGGGGGATATAACTTTTTTAAATATGTGTAAGCATATTTTGAAATTTGTTCACGATAACGAAACGTGTTATCTAATATTAAACCTAAGCTTTTGGCTTTCGAAACAATAGGTACATCAACATTATCGATCTGAATTCTTAATGTTCTCGATAACTCTTTTTCCCAAACAATAAAACTTTAGATTTTTCAGGGTTAATTTTGAGGTTATGAGCTATCGAGGTAGAAAATATATGAGATAAATCAGAATTCATTTCTGTTTCTGCTCCACGCCAATCTGCTGCTCTAAAGGATAGATAAAGTTGCGTATCATCCGCATAGGTACGTGTTTTACAGAATCGTAATTTAGTTAAAATATTAGATGTATATAACGTAAAAAGCAGAGGCCCAAGAATAGAACCTTGCGGAACGCCTTGGTGAACACATGCAGGTTTAGACAATAAGTTATCAATTTTCACTGATTGCATACGATTAGTCAAGTAACTTTTGATACCTTGTAATCCTGACGAAACACTATTCATTAATCTTTGAAACGTTCTGGGCGCGTTTTTTAAACCAAATGGCATTTTAATAAACTCATAATGACCGAAACTAGTACTAAACGCAGTTTTTTCTCTATCTTTAGGATTCACTAAAATTTGATGGAATCCTGAAGCTAAGTCCAATGTTGTGAAATATTTACAGTTTCCAAGTTGATCTAAAATATCCGTTATATTTGGTAACGGGAACGCGTCGCCAACTGTAATATCATTTAACTTTCGAAAATCTACAACAACACGATATTTCTTTTCACCCGAGGCATCACATTTTTTACCAACAATTAATAAGGGTGCATTCCAAGGACTTTCACTTTTTCTAACTATGTTATCTAATTCCATTTGATCCACTTGTCTTTGAATTTCATTTCGTTGACTCTCGGGAAGCCTGTACGGTCTTAAATTTATGGGAGCTGAATTTTCAGGAATTTTTATTTCGTGTAAAACAGCATCGGTATTTGCTAATTTATCACCTTCTAAATGAAATACCTTTGAATATTCAAAACAAATTGATAATATAGATTCCCTTTCTTCTTCATTTAAGTGTTCCAACCTCATGCATTCGGCTAAACGAATTAATCGATCTTCCTTAGTTTCCGCTTCAAAATGTTCAATTGTATTTATTTCTTCATTGCAAAGTTCATATTCTAAATGATTAATATTTAAATTATCTAATTCGATTTCATGTTCAGATATATTCATTACACTAATAAGCATTACGTTATTCTTAACTTTATTTAACACATTACCGCAAAATAATTCGTCAGCAATTTCTTGAGAGTGTATTAAAATCGTAGAATTTTCCAGCGAGTTTAGAATTTGAACTGGAACTATTTTCTCAGATCTAGCAGGAATTATTAATTTATTGGGGGACTCATATTTCTTTAGAGTTAACGTTTCATTTTCAACATCAATTATAGCACTATGATTTCGTAAAAATTCTTTACCTAATATACCAGCGCTAGAAATTGGAAAAGAATTAGAAACTACTTGAAAATCGACGAGCAAATTTTTATCTTCCACATAAACATTTAATTGAGTTCGACCTATTGTTTTAATTACATCCTCTGATATTCCTTTTAAATAAGTAAATTCATCTTCGAAAACTATTACTTCATTTTTAAGTGCAGATATTTTTATTAAATTTACATCAGAACCAGTATCTATAAGGAAATTCGCTTCATTATTTACACAATCGGAAGATTTATAATTAACGTGGTTATTATTTAATTTTGAAGAAATGTGATAAATAGTCGAGTGTATTTGTTCGACTGGACGACCCGGATTACGTGAATGACTCGGTCGCGATTCGTTTCCAGAAAAATTTTGTTTTGACGTTGAAGGAATATGAGCATTAGCGTTTCGTTCTGTATTTTGATTACGTTCTTCCTGCGTATTAAAATTTCGATATCTCGGCACATTAGTCGCTTGATAATTATTACTCGTATTACGTCTGTTCTCATTGTACTTTCTTTTATAACACTCAGCAATTCTATGTCCCGGCTTCTTGCAATAGTTGCAGTAAATTAACATTACGCTTGAATTACACTTATTTCCAGTATAATATTCACGTTCTTTTGTTCTTGGAAAATGATTCTTAGTATGACCTACTGCATTGCAATTATAGCATTTCAACGAAAAATTTGGCTTTTTTAATTGACAATATTTTAAAGATTCTTGATCTGATTTAACAACTCTTTCCTCATCAAGTGCGTGTTTTATCGCACTTTCTAAATTAGTTAAATTTTGAGATTTAACCAGCGTTTTTACAGGCTGCATCAACCCCTCAACAAATGAGTTGAGATGTCGAACAGTGCGGACGTGTGTGCCACGTGCGGAGAACCGTTCAGTGAGATTAAATCCCCAATACAATGTAATACATGTAACCGCAATTTTCATAACATTTGTGGTGGTATTATCAATCGTAGAGGGTTCCACATGAAAAAATCCTGGAAATGTCCAAGTTGTGAAGGTGCAAGCAACAGCTTAGACAAATTAATACCAAATCTCGGTGTTAAGGACAAAGATGAAGCTGACAAAGATGATGACGACAAAAAAATCGATATTAGTGTGTTTCACTATGTAATTAGTTTAAAAGATAACATCATAAAAGAGCTGAACGATAAAATTTGTTTATTAAATGAACAATTAGTGCTATTAAATAAAATCGAAAAACTCGAGCAGAACAAGTCGGAGGTAAAAAAAGACGAATCAAGAAAAACTATAATCACCAAGGTTAGCGATTCTCACTCGCTAAATAAATATAGTAGAAATAATAACAAGACTCATCCCGATAATATAAAGGGACTCATTAACTCAAGTGACATTGGTAATAATAAGAAGGAAGTAACTGATACAGTGGCAGACAAGGATGCCGACTCAGGTAGCGCTCACAGGAAAAAAGATTCAACGGCTGTACATTATGCTGCAGCTCGACAGAACGACGAAGTTCAACAAGGTGAACAACCCTATGGTCGACAACAATGACACAAAAAATGAAAAAGATTGGAAAGTCATTAATAATAAGAAAAAAAGAAGAGGATATTTGATCGGCAATAAAAGCGCCAGTATTAAAACAGTTCCAAAATATACCGATTTACACGTATACAGGCTACATCCACATACTACTGTAGATGAATTGACAGATTTTTTAAAACCAAGTTTTCCCGAGGTTGTGTGCGAACAATTGGAAGCTAAACATACAGGACGCTATGCATCATTCAAGGTGGGTGTATTCCAACAAAATTTCGCGAAGGCTATGGATCCTTCTGTGTGGCCGGACGGAGCTTGTGTCAACAAGTTTTTTTATCAACGTCGGAGAATAACAACAACAAAATAGCGTTTTATCCCGATTTATTAGTATTAAATGCTCGCAGTCTTAATTGCCATAAGATTAGCAATATCGAAATCGATTATCTTTGTAAGTATGAATTTAAATTGTTATGTATTACCGAAACATGGGCATCAAGTGAAACAATTAATTTATTAAAGTTTGATAACTTTAAACTATGTAGTTATTACTGTCGTACAAAAAGTAAAGGAGGAGGCGCCGGTATCTGGTGTAATTATACTTTGAACGTAGGGGATGTGGATGTGGATGAAACAAGACAAAAGACGATCGAGAAATAAAGAAAATTTATAAAATTAAAAATTAAAAAATTCTTAGTAAATAAACAAAACTTTCTAAAATTACGATTTGACATTTGTGCAATTTTTGACGTCAAATAAAACAAAAGACGCTCGAGAAATAAAAAAAATTTATAAAATTATTATTATAAAATTTAAAAAATAAAATTATCATTAAATAAAATTAGAAAAAAATAATAAAAATAAAAGAAATCTCATTAAATAAAATTACAAAAAAATAAAAACTAAAAAAATTTCATTAAATAAACAATACTTTCTACTTTCTATAAAAAAATTATAAAAAATTAGAAAAAATAAAAATTTTAAAGAATTATAAAAATTAAATTTTTTTTATTAAATAAACAGAACTTTCTAAAATTACGATTTGACATTTGTGCAATTTTTGACGTCAAATAAAACAAACGACGATCGAGAAATAAAGAAAATTTATAAAATTATTATTATAAAATTTAAAAAATAAAATTAAAAAAATCTCATTGAATAAAATTAGAAAAAAATAATAAAATTAAAAGAAATCTCATTAAATAAAATTACAAAAAAATAAAAACTAAAAAATTTTCATTAAATAAACAATACTTTCTACTTTCTATAAAAAAAAATTATAAAAAATTACAAGAAATAAAAATTTTAAAGAATTATAAAAATTAAATTTTTTTTATTAAATAAACAGAACTTTCTAAAATTACGATTTGACATTTGTACAATTTTTGACGTCAAATAAAACAAAAGACGATCGAGAAACAAAGAAAATTTATAAAATTATTATTATAAAATTTAAAAAATTAAATTAAAAAAATCTCATTAAATAAAATTAGAAAAAAATAATAAAATTAAAAGAAATCTCATTAAATAAAATTACAAAAAAAATAAAAACTAAAAAATTTTCATTAAATAAACAATACTTTCTACTTTCTATAAAAAAAAATATAAAAAATTACAAGAAATAAAAATTTTAAAGAATTATAAAAATTAAATTTTTTTTATTAAATAAACAGAACTTTCTAAAATTACGATTTGACATTTGTGCAATTTTCGACGTCAAATAAAACAAGAGACGATCGACAAATAAAGAAAATTTATAAAATTATTATTATAAAATTTAAAAAATTAAATTAAAAAAATCTCATTGAATAAAATTAGAAAAAAATAGAAACTGAAAGATTCTCATTAACTAAACAATACTCTCTACTTTCTATAAAATTACAAAAAATTACAAAAAGCATAAAAATTTTAAAAGATTAATTTTAAAATTTTTTTATTAAAACTTTCTAAAATCAAGATTTGACATTTGAGCAATTTTTGACGTAAAATAAAACAAAAGACGATCGACAAATTTATAATATTAAAAAAGAATAAATATTAAAAAAAATCTCATTATATAAAATTACAAAAAAATAAAAATTAAAAAATTCTCATTAAATAAACAATACTTTCTAAAATTAAGATTTAACGTTTGTGCAATTTTTGACGTAAAATAAAACAAAAGACGATCGACAAATTTATAAAATTAAAAAAGAATAAATATTTAAAAAAATCTCATTATATAAAATTACAAAAAAATAAAAATTAAAAAATTCTCATTAAATAAACAATACTTTCTAAAATTAAGATTTAACGTTTGTGCAATTTTTGACGTAAAATAAAACAAAAGACGATCGACAAATTTATAAAATTAAAAAAAAAAAATAAGTATAAAAAAATCTCGTTGATTTTGTCAAGAAGGACATATTGAAATGTGTGCAGCTAAAATAAAACACAAAAGTAATAACATGATTATTCTTTGCTGTTATCGCCCTCCTAACGGAGAACTCAATATTTTCTTTAACGAAATAAACAACGCCTTAGAGTCATTGTTTACACCTAACACCCGTTTTATCGTTTGCGGGGATTTTAACATAGATGGATTTACTAATGTTAATGTCTATAATAATCTGTGTAATGTTTTATTAAGTTTTAACTTGGTACAAATTGTGAAATGGCCAACTAGAATAGCGGAGTTAACAGCTTCTCTAATCGACCATATCTTTGTGAGTAATCATAACGGTGGAGTGTGTTGTGTGACCGACAATAGTATTTCGGATCACAGAACAATATTATATGAAGCAAACATCGAGTCATGTGATAGTAAGAAAGAATGTATAGTTTACAAACGATGTTATTCTGACCACAACATAAATAGTTTTATAAATAGCTTAAATAATATTAATTGGTCATCGCTTTGGAATATTACTGAAATCGACGAGGCATTTAATCATTTTTTGCAGACATTTTTAAAACTCTTTGACTATCACTTTCCTTTAAAAAAATATGTTAATAACACGTCATTCAAGAAGTCTTGGATTAATAACAAAGTTAAAACGTCAAGTACCAAACTCAGAGACTTATATCTCCTTCGTAGTAAATACTCCGAATTAAATGAGTTTTATAAAATTGCTAAACGAGAGCATAATAACTTAATAGTAAACGAAAAAAAACAATTTTTTCAAAATAAAATTTTTAGTGCAGATAATTCCACCAAGATGGCTTGGAAAGTAATTTCTGATTTGTCTGATAAAATAAAAAAAAATGAAAATATAACAATATTAGACAATAATGCAGAAATCACTGATCCTGCTGAAATAGCTGCAGCTTTTAATAGCTTTTTCAAGAATGCACCTATACAAATACTTGCCAAAATACGTGAAAATCATAAATTTGTTGAATCAATGACTGAGGAGGTATTGCCACAACTAAGTCAGAATAGCAGTTCAATGTTCTTGAGCCCGCTGACAAAAAATGAACTTCATGACATTCTAAAAAATAATCTGAAAAATTCTTGGACTTCTGGTCCCGATGATATTCCGGTGTATCTCGTGAAGAAAGCCGGCGAAACATTAATTACACCTCTGCTCTACTTAATTAATTTATCATTTATCTGTGGATCTTTTCCCACTAAATTAAAAACGGGTAAAATAATACCTATTTTTAAAAACAAAAATCCACAAAATGTGGAGAATTATAGGCCTGTGTGTCTGTCATCTGTTTTCTCCAAGATATTCGAATATGCCTATCTGTTTAAATTAAAAAAATTTATACGTGCAAATAACACGCTTTGTAAAAGTCAACATGGATTCATCGAAGGAAAATCCACAAGTTCAGCAATTCATGAATTTCTCACTAACACCACCGATCACATCAACGAGAGATGGTTATGTCAATGCTATTATTTGTGTATACTTTCCCCACCACAAAAAAGGAGCTTCTGTATATCCAATCATAGATGACGCCACCAATATTAAATGTAGAAAATAAAGCGGAACGAAAGCAAAATTAAGAACACTAGATGGCGCTTCGAAAAATATAATTATGGGCGGGATATTTGAATTCTTGTATTTAATTTTTAATTTTGAGAAACACTAATAATTCAGCAAACGTACTTGTATTCGCAAACACAAAGTGAAATTCAAATTACAAACAATTTAGCTCATAATTTGCCGCAATGTGTTTCAAAATACAGGTACATTTGCTGAATTATTGTTGATGTGTCTAGTGTAGTATAGGTACTTACCAAAATAAACAAAAGCATACAGTTTAATAACTTTACTCAATAAAATGTAAAATACAAGTTAAAATCGATTGTTACAATAGCGCAACAAATCAAGGGGTACATTCTGTCCGTAGATGGTTCAGCCCCATAGTCTTCCAGATTCCAGTCATTGCCGTGAAATTTGCCAACCAGCCTTTTTGTGAGGGCGGCATGGTTCTACTGGCGTAGCCAACAAAACGCCACTGATCTGTGGAAAAAAAAGTATATTTACAATTTGAGAGTAACACAATGTAGTACAAATGTTTTCTTAAAAATGGGTCACTATTAAAAATGATATTATTAGCTATTGTAAATCTACCGCTATTAGTTCAAATGACACATAACTTTTTAAAAAAAAATTTAAATTTAATATGAGTGATATTTAAAAAGTGGAATTAATTAAAGCAATAATACATGTCGGAAATTAATAGTTAAAACTTACTAATTTTATGTTTCATGGTTTCCCAAAACTGCAAATGACTGGAAGAAGTGGACACGTAAGTGTTTGCCATGGGTCGGATACAACGAACTGCCATTAAAACTGTCGAAGAGCATGTCTATATCTTGTACAAATGTCGCAGTACTAAGAGCATTATTACCCAATGTACCTGAAGCACACAAAAAAAATGTTGTTAGGAAAATTTATAACACATCTGTTGTCAGTTCTAAGACAAATCAATTAATTACATTTTATGCACTGAATCAGTCAACTCTACTGAAAGTATCAGCCAGAAGAACAGATGATTCTATTAAAATTTGTGGGTATGAAATTATAAAGATTGTATGTAGATTCTAAACTTACCTCAAGATATATTGTAGAAAATTATACATGCGACAGAATGGCTAAAGAGCTGTGCCGCCAATGACACTGTCATTTTTGCGAATGAGTCGGGACCTAAATGTTCTGACGTTAACTTCGGGACACATCAAAATCTTGTTTCACTCTTGTCCATTTCAAAGGCGTCCTTAATTACCTGAACATCAGCTCTGCCAGCAAGAGTGAAATGTTTGGCACATACTCTCTTCTTTCGCTGTACATTTTCATGTGGCATATTCAAACCCAGAGCAGTAAGCCATTCTTGACACCTTTGTATAAAATAATTGGGGCGCCATATTTTTCATTGCACAAGGCCATACCTGATTCTACTACGTCTCTTGTGCTTGGTTTTTATTTAACTTACCTGGTGATTGATCTTGGAAACCAAAAAGATTGTATGTTTTCCACAGAACTTTTACATACTACACACAGTTGGCGATTCATGGTAAATCACCGTTGCGTTGAATAATAAAAGAATAAATAACTTTTACGAAAACAACGTCAGTATTCAAACGCATACTGTGTCTTTGTTTTGGGAATTACCCATATACCCTTCCGAAGAATTTTGCCATCTGTACCTAAAAATAGGTTCTAAAAGTAATACTAAAACAACATGAAAACGCAATCTGTAAAATAACTAACCATTTAGCGACCTCTATGATTGGATATACAGAAGCATGCCTACCCCTTGCCTTTAACCCCCTTGACCTATACTTCTAAGTGATACACATTTTGCCTATTGAGTCGGACCCCCGTGCTAACACGTTGGAATAAGGGGAAAAGGGGAAAAAGGGGAATGTCCCATTGGAGTTTTTTGTGACCTAAGTAGGGCGTTCGATTGTGTAAATCACCAAATTCTGCTAGATAAACTTTTCTCTTACGGTATTAGAGGAAACAGTCTTCATTGGATTGAGTCATTTTTACGTGGACGCAGCCACTTTGTCAGTATTACGCATCAACATTTGTCCTACAAACGTACTATTAATTCAGAAAGTGTCGAGACTACAGTAGGAGTTCCTCAAGGTTCGATTCTAGGACCGATACTTTTCTTGCTTTACATAAATGATTTAACTAAAGTTACTCCTGAGATAGATTTTACTATATACGCTGACGATACGTCATGTCTGATCCCTCATTCGATAAGTCACGGGATAAATGTAATATCGCTCTATTGAAGCTTAATTGTTGGTTTAGTTGCAATGATCTCTACCTTAATACCGAGAAGACTTCTTCGGTAGTTTTTCATACTCGACAAAAAAATATCACCAACGTTGCTTTACGCGTCGGCAACGATGACGTAGCTTCCGTTGATAGCGTGAAGTTCTTGGGCATTACCTTTGATAAACATCTAGATTGGAAGATGCATTGCACTGGATTAATTTCTAGGTTGAATTCGATATTATATTTGTTTCGGAACCTTAAACAATTATTAACCTTGCAACAGCTACTGCAACTATATCACGCTCAAGTGGGCAGTCGCTTAATGTATGGCATTTGTTTTTGGGGTCGATCTAGTATGTCTTCCGATGTCTTTATCATGCAGAAAAAAATCATTCGATGTATTGCAGGTATCTCTAGGACTACCTCATGTAAAGATAGCTTTAAATCATTCAATATTCTTACACTTCCGAGTGTTTTTATATTTAATATATGCGTTTACGTGTATAATAACAAATCAAATTTTAGCACAAATAGTGATGTGCATCAGACAAATACACGCAATAAGAATGATTTCAGGATCCCTTTTGCTAGATTGTCGGTCACGCAAAACTCCACAAATTATTTAGGAATTAAAATTTATAATAACCTTCCAAACGAACTGAAAATATGCCGTAATGTTACAGTTTTTCAAAAATTGCTGAAACAATATTTAATTTCCAAATGTTATTATTCTGTAGATGAATTTCTGTAAACGAGTTATTGTGGAATAATCATACTGTATGTAGTCATATAGGCATCTTAGTTTTATTTTATTTTATTGTAGTTTTGTTGTTCTCTATTTTGTTTTGTGTCTTCTTTTTTTTAATTTTCTGATATATGTAGTATCACTTGACGCTCTTCTAAACATGTACCTACTTGTCACTTGAAGAATAAAGCATTATTATTATTATTAACAAATACATTTAAAGTTTGACTTTTAATTAAATCTTTTATTATTCGCGATTCGTTCTCTGGTTTTCCCTTAGTACTTGCGTTACATAATTGATAAAATAATTTTTCAATCCTACATGAATACGTACTAACACTTTCAGATTTCTGTTGCCTACTAGCGTTTAATTCTAACTGTAAATGCCCTACCGTTCTCTGTTCACCCAAAGCTTCATTTAACAAATCTTTTAGAGTTTCCCATGAGTCAATATTTCTATATCTAGTTACCGCTCAACTTTGTTACAATAGCTTGTAAAAGAACTGCTTTTTCTCTCGCACTTATATTTTTTATACAAAATTCGCATGCATTTTCAAAGGCATATAAGTCTTCATCATCTTTTCCGCTATAACTCGGAATTAATTTAATTGCTGCTTGTAAAGAAATCGTGACAGGATTTTCGTTAGGCATATCGATACTCCGATCGTTATTTCTACTATCGTCACTAGGAAAATCACTAGGTGTGTATTCGCTATCTGGTGATGACGCGTTTAAACTAGATGATGATTCTGACATATATGGCTTTCGACATATAAAAATTATTACTTACAATAGCACTACAACTGCCAAAAACATATTCATCTGCCGCCTCACTATCACTGACGCTTGATAATTCTTGATTTTCTTAAAAATTCGGAAAAACTTTGGAGTCGTTGCGGATAATAATAATAATAATAATAATAATAAGCTTTATTGAACTACAAATACATAGTTAAGTCAAAGCATACACGTGTAAAACACAAATGAGAAATTATTGTAAAAAGTATAAGTTAGAAATATTACTAAAAGAATGTACAAACAGAGTAAATTCAAATTAAAATGATGCTTGTAAGAATTCATCCATAGAGTAATAGAGATTTACCGTTAGTTGAAGCTTTAGGGTTTTTTCAAGGAATTTCAAACTGCCTTCTTGCCACTTCTTCGGTATTTTATTGAAGAGAGACGCTCCTAAGGAGATTGGGTCAGATGTTTTCAATCTGTGATATGGGACCGTTAGATCCGTACCTGATCGGACTGGATAAGAATGCTCCTCAGAACGAGTTTTGTACTGATGCCTGTTTTTTTTTACATGGAGTATTTGCTGTATTATGTATACAGCGGGTAATGTAAGGATTTTATGCTTCGTGAATAAGGGCCTACAGGACTCAGTGTTCGGGATTCCTTCAATCGCGCGCACCGCCTTCTTTTGCAGTCTTAAAACGTCTTTTACATTTGGAGCGTGTCCCCATACCAGAATGCCATATGTCATTTTTGAGTGAAAAAGCGCGTAATAGGCGATTTTTGCCGCTTCAGTATTAATTATTTGTTTAATTCGCCGAATTGCGTAGACCGTTTTAGGTAATTCTTTAAGTAACTGAAGTATGTGACAGTTCCACGTAAGCTTCGAATCTAGGTGCAGGCCCAGGAATGTTGCCCTTTCATTATTGTTCTTTTTCCTGCTAGTGGAAAAATGAACAGTTGCTGTTTTGGATTTGTTGAGCTGTAGCTTATTTGCGGAGAACCAGATTTCAGCTTCATTTCTTACACTATCGAAGTCTTGCTGCAGGAATATTTCTCTCTCATTCGACGTTATTATTGTGTCGTCTGCATATAAAACTGATTTGCAAGTTAAATTGGAAGGCAAATCGTTAATAAAGATTAAGAAGAATAGCGGACCAAGTAAAGATCCTTGGGCTATTCCTTGTGTAACAGTTATCGGTTTGCTGTAATTACCATTATGATGTACAATTTGTTGCCTGCCACTGAGATAGGAGCTCAATAGATTCAACGCCACACCACGAATTCCATAAAAATCGGCTTTATGTAAAAAAAGTTTGTGATGCATACAGTCGAAAGCCTTAGTAAGGTCACAAAACTGGGCTTTGCAGTCCTTATGGTTTTCATAAGCTTCATAGATATATGAAGTAAGTGACAATGCTGCATCGACTGTATTTCTCCCTTTACGGAAACCAAATTGTTCTTCGGAGAGGTAGTTATGTTTTTGTAAGAACGCTGTTAGTTGGTGAAGCATTACGGTCTCCAGAAGCTTGGAAAAGATTGGTAGGATAGAAATGGGCCTGAAGTTGTTTGGGTCGGTTTCGTCTCCTTTTTTGTGTACCATGATTATTTTTGCTAACTTCATGTTGTATGGAAATATGCCGTCTTGCAGACAAGAGTTTACGATATCCGTTAAGGGGTTACTTATGGCTTCTGCAACGTATTTTATGATTTTTGCGTCTAATCCGAAAATATCTTTGCTGGTTTTTGATTTAAAAGATTTTATGTATTCCTTAATATCCGAAGTACATACAGGGGAGAAGTAAAAGGACGAACCATTCACCGGTACTTTCTTTAGAAGGGTTTCTGGCGATGTTGCAGGTTGGGGGGTGTTTCTTATTGAGTCATCCATTACGTTGCTTAGAAATGATTCGAACTGATTCGCTGAAGGTGAGTTATTTCCAGATTTTTTATTCCTGGCCGTTTCATTATTGATTATCTGCCAAATGGTTTTTTGTTTGTTATCTGATATACTAATGTTTTTTATATTTGATTGTTGTTTTGCAGATTCAGCCGATTTTAGATAGAACTGTTTGTATCTTAGGTAGATGGGATAGATATTTTCATCTCCGGTAACTTTGTAAGAATCAAGAATAAGACCCAGTGTTTCTTTGATTTGCCTAATTTCGTATGAAGTGTATTTCATTTTGTTGTTTTCCTTATGTTGTTGTGGGAGCTGCAGTGGTATACAATCGTCGTATATGTTTATAAACTTATTCAGAAATATATCAAATTTTTCATTTGGGTCAGGATTGATATAAATTTCAGACCAGTCCTCGGCAAGAAGTTTAAGCAAGAAGGTTTCCCTGTTTTTTTTGTTAAATTTTCTTACTGGTTGTATTGGAACTTGAACTTCATTTAGTATGTTTATTTTTATCAGTTGAGCATTGTGATCAGATAGACAAGGATCAAATGTTTCCTTTTGACATACATCGGCATCTGTAAAGATGTTATCTATACAGCTGTTACTACTACCGAGACATCTTGTAGAATCTGATATCATAAATTTTAGGTTAAAACTGGCGAATAAATCAATTAAAGCTCTTTTTGCTGGGGATGCTTCCTGTAAGTTTATATTGAAGTCACCGCCGACTATAACTTTGGTTTGACTGTTGTATGTACTGAATATGTAGATTAGCGCGTTTTCCATTGAGTTTATGAAAGCAGTTACGCATTGACCTGGACTTCTGTACACTGACATGACAATAATGTTGTATCACAGACCACATATTACTATAGACAGTCAAGTTGAATGGAAGGAAAGGAACCGGTCACGTGATAAATTTAATAAAGCGAGCAAACTGTAGAGGTCAGAGTTGGAAATTAAAAAGTTCTGTTGTACCGACATTTCATAATTCCTAGAAAAACTAACTTCAGTTCGCTGTGGTTCACACACCTTCAGTTTTGCGCATTTTATATATGCATTTTAGGTTATATTGTGTTATGGTTAAAGGGTAATTATTTACAAGAGCTATTACAGCACTATTTTTATTTGGGGCTCGCACAGGCATTTGAATACGGAGCACTTTTGGACAATCTGATAGTTGCAGCTGAAACAGTGTCAGTGTTGGAGTTTGGGCATAATTGCATAAAATTTACGTAAGTATTAGTCTGCAATAAATAAATTCAAAATTCAAATGTAGTAGTTTCGGATGTGAAAATCAGCGTCCATATCTTACTTTACAGGTAATTTTACATAATTCACAGCACTAATTTAAAGTAATGTAAATTAAGGCAAATTTTTATATTGTAGCTTGAAATGGGGCTTACAAAATGTAGTGTTCCTGGATGTCACATGAATTTGCTTCCTAGACATCGTTTTCCTAATCCGAAAAAGGACTTACCACGAATGGAAAAGTGGCTAAAAATAATTAACAACTCCACGTTAATGAAAATGGATCCTTTGGAAATATACAAAAAAACAGTTTGCCATTGTCATTTCGAAGAGAAATATTTTTCCGCAGGGGCAAACAGACTGCATGCAAATGCCATTCCTACACTTTATGTACCTACGGACAATGTACAAGGTACTTTTAATAACCATTTTATGAATAATATTTAAGGAAAATAATTTGTTCAGAAAACAACGATATGATTATAAATATTTAAAAATGGGCATGTAATAATCATTTTTAATTTTTTTATTGTATAATGCCACCCCTCACAATTCCAATGCGTCTTCAGCACTCGCAGAAGAAATGGGCACTGTATCGCATGGTAATGATTTTAAATGTTTTAAAATGCACACGTAATAAGAATTTCTATTTATTCTTTAGTGTATAATGCCACCCCTCACAATATCTTGAAAAGTATTGGAATACAAAAGCAAATGATGAGTCCAAGAAAAAAGCAATTGTTTGGTTTTGTAAAGCATTTATATAAAAAAGTAAAGAAGCTCTCTAGTAGCAAAGCTTCCTTTAAAAAACGGTTATTTGGTGCTAAACAAATGCTAAATGATAGAAATTTTGAAAGTAATCTGTCACAGCTGAATACTATGGCAGCACATTTTATACGGTGCCAGATTCGAGAGGCTGGAAAAAGTCCTAAATCTCACAGGTTCACCGCTGAGGAGAAGATTTTGGCACTAGCATTGTACAAACAGAGCCCTAAAGCTTATCGCTTTTTGGCTACTGTATTTACTTTACCCAGCAAAGGAACATTAAACAATTTATTGAAAAATGTTAATTTTGTACCAGGAATTAATGAAAATGTGTTCCTTGCTCTTCAAACATTATCGTCAAAGTGGACCTCTTCGCTAAAATTTGTGTCTTTAATATGGGATGAAATGTCTCTTATGCCAAATTTAAGATACAATGAATATAAAGGTTACATAGAAGGATTTACTGATATGGGAAATGGAATTCGAAAAGGTATTGCAGACCACGGACTTGTTTTTATGATAACAGGAATACAGAAAAGATTTAAATTACCTCTTGCTTATGTATTCACTGAAAATGGTGGTGCATCTGCAGTGCAGGTAAAAATGATGGTGCAAGTTATTTTAGAAAAATTAATAAACGTTGATCTCAAACCAATTGTGACCATCTGCGATCAAGCCACTGCAAATGTTAAGGTATTAAATATGTTAATGAAACAAACAAAGGAAACATATCTTCGTAGGCAAAAAGATTATGATGGAAATTTTTTTGAAATAAAGAATTTGAAGATTTATCCCATATTTGATCCACCTCATTTGTTAAAGGGGATCAGAAACAATTTTTTAACAAAGAATATCAAGTTCACAATGAGTAATCACATTAGAATTGCCAAATGGGAGCACATAATTCAATTATACGAGAGAGATAATGCTCCAAACACAATTCACGGTTTGCGAATATTGCCTCATCTGACAGATCAACATATATACCCTCTTAAAATAAAAAAGATGAAAGTTAAATATGCTGCGCAGATTTTTAGCCATCGTCTAAGTTCAAGTTTACATTTAATTAGTAAAATTGGTAAGTGCGATACACCTCAAGTATTTATTTACAAATGTAAATATTTTTTCCTTTACAGACACATTTCACACATTTGGAGAAGGAGTTAATGACACAGCAGTATTACTGAACTTCATTGACAAATTATTTGATTCGGTCAATGGGAATTTAAGAAGTCCGAAACATGGCAAAACATTAAGATGCGGTATTGGACAAGACACTCCACATTTACAGTTTTGGACGAAGGAAGCTCTCCCAATTTTACGAAGCATGGAATTCCAGTGTAACAAGTCCAGAGATAAACGGCAACCTCCGAGTCTGAAAAACTGGATATTTACAATAAATAATTTCATTTCTATATGGAACCAGTTGAAAAATGAAAATTTTAAATATTTATTAGGTCGCCACCTAAATCAAGATCCCCTCGAAAATTTTTTCGGCCAGGTTAGAAGTCATGGATTATTTTACACGAATCCAACTCCATCATCTTTCATTCAAATATTTAAAACTTTAAGTTTAAATTCTACCATTAAATACTACAGGCCTTCTTTTAATTGTGAAGAAGACAACTGTAATGCGCTTTTTATGGAACTGAAGTCCTATTTAGGTTCTTCCTCATCGAACCAGTCTGTCACAGTAGCTGCACAACCTTCTAGATGCGTCAATGTTTATAGTAATAGTGTGACTACTTTAGGCAATCAGTCTCTTGAAATTGCCATAAACGAGGTAGCAAATAATTATGTTGCTGGTTACCTCCTAAAGAGAGCAAAAGTAATAATTAAAAATTGTAACATGTGTAAAAATTGCCTGTTTGGAAACGAAAACAGCGATAATAATTTACTAATAAAGTTGCGAGAGCATAAAGGTGGTTGGAACACACGACTGTTATATCCTAGTGAACAGTTTGCCTTATGTTTTTATCAAATTCATCAAGTAATTAGAACTACAATTGAAACTTGTTCACAGGATTTTCATTTATTCGAAAATTTACAGAGTAATTTAGAAAATATAGATTTTTCTTTCCTAAATTGCTATGTACACAAAGATAATTTAAAAAATGTTTTTATTAAATATTCTATCAGGATTATAATTCACAATTGGTGTAAAGATGTGAATTGCATATTAACGGGGAAGAATACACGTCCTTCCTCAGGACATGATAACATTAAATTCCTTGCAAGAAACATGTATCTCAAAAGAAGGAAGCGATTAGAAAGTAATCAAAAAATATTGTAGATTTCGTGAAAAACGATAGTTGTTTTTATTCGATTCATACAGTAATTATAAATAACATTGAAACGCTTTATGTTTGATATATAAGTTTAAATATATAGTTTAACGGCTGCAATTTGTTAATTTATGTTAAAACTGTGTTGAAATAAATAATTATAAATTACAAATTTATTTTATTTTTAATGCTCATTGTACTTAATTTCAAATCTGGCGCGCTAGCTCAGTATTTGAGCAAACAACCACCAGATGCGCTAAATATTTTTACACCACCTACAATACATGGTAGTTAAGCATCTGTATATATCTTTTATCTGTGTGTTGTATTGTTTTAAGAACACTGCTGACAGTTCGCAGACTTTTTCCTGGGATAAACTTTTTATTTGCTGGAGTTCATTAATGATGATGTTATGTTTGGAGTAAATACAGACCCCGCCATGAGTATATTCAGTTCTGTAAAAACAGCTTGAGAGTGTGAAATTTCTTAGATTATACAGATTATAATTATCGGCATTTAACCAATGCTCTGAAATGCATAAAATATCCAGGTTTAGGTCGTCAGCTAATAGATCTAGCGCGTGAATTTTATTTGTGATGCATTGGATATTTAACTGCATTATTGTTAGTTTTTTGACCGGTTGAAGATTATGATCATGCTGGTGTGGATGGTGGTAAAGCTGTTTGGGTATAATTTTAGATGCGGTACTCATATTGGAGGATCTTTCATTACCAGCCGGAATAAAAAACGATTAAACCTTACCCCGACTGGCCATAGATCAGGAGACTTTAGTAAATTAGCTTGAGTCATACGTACCGATATTTTAAACGAAGAATATTCCTCAGGTCGTTTAGATTTGATTTGTTCGCATTTGACAGTATGGATGTCTCTACTTCGAAGATATTGTTCCAATTCTCCAGCTGTCGTGCAAGTATCAAACCCGAAAAAGTGATAATGTTCAAGAATGGTATTAGTATCTCGAAGTTGTTGAAATCAACCGGTCCTAGCCTCACGATTGACAGGATTTCCTGAGGTCATCAGCTGAAGAAACCATTCCAGGATAACTTTCGATATGGGTCTACGTATTGGCTTAGACTTTGATTCAAACCCTGACTGGAAACTACAGACACTCCGGACGTAGATCAATCAATTAGCTGCTTCGTATTGCTGAGTCGCCTTCGTTTTCATCACTCTGTATAACTGTTATTGCTTACAGTGATTTTATTCGCGAAAATCGTTTCACTAAACTCCGTTAGTTTAAATGTATTGCGCGAAAACACTACACTTTAATTTTCTTTATACTGCTGCCAAATTTTTACATCAGCACCGCTACCACCAGATTTATTTATCGCGTTCCATCGACGTTACGAAATAAAAGTCAATCAACTTTCTATCGTATATTAAAAAACTAATGTAAATATTGATGACAATAATAAAACGTTAGAAAACCAAAAGTAGCGTAAAGCAGTGGTATGGACGTATCTCGCGAGTTATCCGCGACTCTCTGTTGTTGCCCGCGTAATTCCTTACCTTTATTCTAAGTCAGCAAAAATTACGAATGTAAGAAGTTACTAAGTAAAATGTTATATACAGGGTTCACCACAAAAGGTAGCGGCGTATAGTTGTAAAAAAATTAGTCCTTTAGATTAAATTGTTTCTGAATTATAACTAGTTTAAAAAAAAAGTGACTCACTGTTGGGCACGCTCCCCTACTAATAGTAAACAGCAGTAGATTCAGCCAGCAAACTGAACGTGTTGCACTTTCAGATCCGGTCACTGGCATACCGATCCCCGGGGTCGCATCGAGCACCTACAACCTGGCGATGCCCCACAATCTGAACCTGATCCTTTTCACGCAGCTCTTCCCCGAGGTGACGATGTCGAACAGCGGGAAGCTGCTGCAACCGCTCGCGAGCGGAAGCAGATCGCTGGACAGGAGGAGGGACCTGTCGCTGGACAGTGCAGGTAGGAGCCGAGCGCTGGCGGCCTTGCAAAAATATGAACTCCTGTTCAATTGTTATTGTGACAGTTTCGCTGCAAAGGCAAGACCGGTACGAACGCAAGCTCAATCAAGGACACAAAACTCCTTTGCCAAAGAAGGTTCCGAAGGAGTCGTACTCCTCGGAGCTCAAGAAACAAATCTGTGATATGATGAAGAATGGAAAGAAAATGACGTGAGTTTTTTTTGGGGCTGGAGAGTGTGTGAGAGGTTAATTTTTTTTTCTGTTTAGCCCTCGAGAAGCCAGGAAAGCGTTTAGCCAATATCTCACGTGCATTCTGAAGCGAATTGCCGGGGCGCCCGAGCAGGAGGGGCACATCGAGATCGTGCTCAAGTTCCTGCAGAAGGCCTCCAATTATTTAAAGACGCCCTTCATTATTAAAGTAGGTCTCCAAAGAGCCCAATGCGAATTTTATCTACCGTCTTTCGCAGAGTCCTAGTCACAAGCTGTGCAACAAAGACAGAGCAGCGATCGTGGCGAAACAGCTCAACGACTTCCTCTACTTGTACAATCGAGAGACGGAAATCTACGGTGAACTCCTCGACCGACCCAATCAGTTACCAAATAAGATATTCTCCGAGTTTCTAGATAGTGCCGGGTGAGTGAAGCACGGGGTGTGGCTTTTTTCCTTGTACGTTTGTGTTGTTTCGTATTAAACTTATTTGTAATCGAAGCGAAGTCGTTTGCTTTAATTGACGACTTTAATTGGCATCGTTTTCTTCCAGGGAGGGCGACCTAGAAGAGATACTCCTGCTGCAGTCGGTGCCAATCAAGGGGAAGCAGAGCACGACCAGCTTTCAGACGCTGCTGAAATGCTTGCCGCACATCACCGGCTCCTCGTGCTTGAAGTCCTCCGTGAGCATCGCGAGCAGGAAAGGCGTACGGGTCTCCCCTCTGTCTTGATCGATGATAGCTGTTAGATAGTGGCCGTTGTTTCGGTTTAGTTTACAATTTTATTTTTGATACTCGAGTTTAAAACATCCTCCTTCCATCAAAATATATTTATTCCTTTAGTTCTTCGTCTTGTTCTTCGCTTAGGGTAAGTACTTTATTTATTTCGCCGAAGTCGAGTGAGGGGGGGGCCCAAGCAAACCCTTCCTCATCTTGTATTTACATTGTGATTTTATTTCGACAGTATTTATGATCGTTTTTTTTTTTATACGCATATACAGGGTGTCCCGTGACGTAATGTCACTCACCACTTCACCTACGTGCGAATCAATTTAAGCTAAGTAAAAAATTCTAATAAAGTTTTGCTCTAAGGTAAACCGTTTCAAAAATACCGAGTCCGTTTTTTAATTTAAAGTTCATCTGATCGCTTCTCCGTTCGCCTAATAATCAGTTTAAACAAAACAAAGATTAATGAAGCAAACCGTTTTACATTCACTCGCAATCAGTAGGTCTTAATTGGTTAAGAAAAAAGAATAGCCATCATAAGACATGTTTTAGTCGTGCACGAACCGAGCTCTAAATGCATCAGCTGGGAACTAGACTATTTTAAGAGCCAATGTACGAGTTTTTCTCAACACGCGGACCGAGGTCGAAATAAATCGTTCCATAACTGATTGGATCGTACGAGTTTTTCTCAACACACGGACCGAGGTCGAAATAAATCGTTCCATAACTGATTGGATCGTTTTCATTTTTCTGTGTAGATATTTTTTCCAAACCGAATTTTAAAAAATGTCACCCGACAAACGAGGCATATTTTTCATAATTTTTTTTAATTCATTACGGATTATACATTAGTTGATATCGTACACGGACCGAGGTCGAAATAAATCAATCCATAACCGATTGGATCGTTTTCATTTTTCTGTGTGGATATTTTTTCCAAACCGAATTTTAAAAAATTCTGCCCGGCGAACAATGATTTTCTAAAAGAATATTTTTCACCATTTTTTAAAATTTGCCGTGGATTACGCAGTAGTTGACGTCGTACACGAACCGAGGTCTAAATAAATCAGCTCGAAGCCAGACCATTTTAAGAGCCAATTAATGTTTTCTCAACACACGGACCGAGGTCGAAATAAATCATTCCATAACTCATTGGATCGTTTTCATTTTTTACGTGTAGATATTTTTTCCAAACCGAATTTAAAAAAATGTCACCCGACAAACAAAGATTTTTTAAAAGCATATTTTTCATTATTTTTTAAAATTTACTGTGGACTACGCAGTAGTTGAAGTCGTACACGAACCGAGGTCTAAATAAATCAGCTCGAAGCCAGACCATTTTAAGAGCCAATTAATGAGTTTTTCTCAACACACGGACCGAAGTCGAAATAAATCAGTCCATAAATTCCATAACTGATCGAATTTTTAAAAAATGTTGCCCGGCAAACAATTGTTCTTTAAAAGTGCATATATTTTTCACAATTTTTTTAAAATTAATTGCGGATTATGCATTAGTTGAAATCGTACACGTACCGTGGTCTAAATAAATCAGCTCGAAGCAAGACTATTTTAAGAGCCAATTAATTGAGTTTCTCAACACACGGACCGAGGTCGAAATAAATCATTCCATAACTGATTGGATCGTTTTCATTTTTTTTATGTGTAGATATTTTTTCCAAACCGAATTTAAAAAAATGTCACCCGACAAACAAAGATTTTTTAAAAGCATATTTTTTAAAATTTACTGTGGACTACGCAGTAGTTGAAGTCGTACACGAACCGAGGTCTAAATAAATCAGCTCGAAGCCAGACCATTTTAAGAGCCAATTAATGAGTTTTTCTCAACACACGGACCGAAGTCGAAATAAATCGGTCCATAAATTCCATAACTGATCGGATCGTTTTCATTTTTTTTTATGTGTAGATATTTTTCGAAACCGAATTTAAAAAAATGTTGCCCGACAAACAAAGATTTTTCAAAAGCATATTTTTCACAATTTTTTAAAATTAATTACGGATTATGCATTAGTTGAGATCGTACACGTACCGAGGTCTAAATAAATCAGCTCGAAGCCAGACTAGTTTAAAAGCCAATTCATGAGTTTTGCTCAACACACGGACCGAAGTCGAAATAAATCGGTCCATAAATTCCATAACTGATCGGATCGTTTTCATTTTTTTTATGTGTAGATATTTTTTCCAAACCGAATTTTAAAAAATGTTGCCCGGCAAGCAATTGTTTTTTAAAAGCATATTTTTCACAATTTTTTAAAATTAATTGCGGATTATGCATTAGTTGAGATCGTACACGTACCGAGGTCTAAATAAATCAGCTCGAAGCCAGACCATTTTAAGAGCCAATTAATGAGTTTTCTCAACACACGGACCGAAGTCGAAATAAATCGGTCCATAAATTCCATAACTGATCGGATCGTTTTTATTTTTTTATGTGTAGATATTTTTCTAAACTGAATTTTAAAAAATGTTGCCCGGCAAGCAATTGTTTTTTAAAAGCATATTTTTCACAATTTTTTAAAATTAATTGCGGATTATGCATTAGTTGAGATCGTACACGTACCGAGGTCTAAATAAATTAGCTCGAAGCCAGACCATTTTAAGAGCCAATTAATGAGTTTTTCTCAACACACGGACCGAGGTCGAAATAAATCATTTCATAACTGATTGGATCGTTTTCATTTTTCTGTGTAGATATTTTTTCCAAACCGAATTTTAAAAAAATTTGCCCGGCAAACAATTGTTCTTTAAAAGTGCATATATTTTTCACAATTTTTTAAAATTCCTACGGATTATGCATTAGTTGGAATCGTACACGTACCGAGGTCTAAATAAATTAGCTCGACGCAAGACTATTTTAAGAGCCAATTAATTGAGTTTCTCAACACACGGACCGAGGTCGAAATAAATCGTTCCATAACTGATTGGATCATTTTCATTTTTCTGTGTAGATATTTTTTCCAAACCGAATTTTAAAAAAATTTGCCCGGCAAACAATTGTTCTTTAAAAGTGCATATATTTTTCACAATTTTTTAAAATTCCTACGGATTATGCATTAGTTGGAATCGTACACGTACCGAGGTCTAAATAAATTAGCTCGAAGCCAGACCATTTTAAGAGCCAATTAATTGAGTTTCTCAACACACGGACCGAGGTCGAAATAAATCATTCCATAACTGATTGGATCGTTTTCATTTTTTACGTGTAGATATTTTTTCCAAACCAAATTAAAAAAAATGTTGCCCGACAAACAAAGGTTTTTTAAAAGCATATTTTTCACAATTTTTTAAAATTAATTACGGATTATGCATTAGTTGAGATCGTACACGTACCGAGGTCTAAATAAATCAGCTCGAAGCCAGACTAGTTTAAAAGCCAATTAATGAGTTTTGCTCAGCACACGGACCGAGGTCGAAATAAATCATTCCATAACTGATCGGATCGTTTTCATTTTTTTATGTGTAGATATTTTTCTAAACTGAATTTTAAAAAATGTTGCCCGGCAAACAATTGTTTTTTAAAAGTACATACATTTTCTACAATTTTTTAAAATTCCTACGGATTATGCATTAGTTGGAATCGTACACGTACCGAGGTCTAAATAAATTAGCTCGAAGCCAGACCATTTTAAGAGCCAATTAATGAGTTTTTCTCAACACACGGACCGAGGTCGAAATAAATCGTTCCATAACTGATTGGATCATTTTCATTTTTCTGTGTAGATATTTTTTCCAAACCGAATTTTAAAAAATGTCACCCGACAAACAATTGTTTTTTAAAGGCATATTTTTCATAATTTTTTTAATTCATTACGGATTATACATTAGTTGATATCGTACACGGACCGAGGTCGAAATAAATCAATCCATAACCGATTGGATCATTTTCATTTTTCTGTGTAGATATTTTTTCCAAACCGAATTTTAAAAAAATTTGCCCGGCAAACAATTGTTCTTTAAAAGTGCATATACTTTCCACAATTTTTTAAAATTCCTACGGATTATGCATTAGTTGGAATCGTACACGTACCGAGGTCTAAATAAATCAGCTCGAAGCAAGACTATTTTAAGAGTCAATTAATTGAGTTTCTCAACACACGGACCGAGGTCGAAATAAATCATTCCATAACTGATTGGATCGTTTTCTTTTTTTACGTGTAGATATTTTTTCCAAACCGAATTTAAAAAAATGTCACCCGACAAAAAAAGATTTTTTAAAAGCATATTTTTCATTATTTTTTAAAATTTACTGTGGACTACGCAGTAGTTGAAGTCGTACACGAACCGAGGTCTAAATAAATCAGCTCGAAGCCAGACCATTTTAAGAGCCAATTAATGAGTTTTTCTCAACACACGGACCGAAGTCGAAATAAATCGGTCCATAAATTCCATAACTGATCGGATCGTTTTCATTTTTTTTATGTGTAGATATTTTTCGAAACCGAATTTTAAAAAATGTTGCCCGACAAACTGTTTTTTAAAAGCATATTTTTCACAATTTTTTAAAATTAATTGCGGATTATGCATTAGTTGAGATCGTACACGTACCGAGGTCTAAATAAATCAGCTCGAAGCCAGACTAGTTTAAAAGCCAATTCATGAGTTTTGCTCAGCACACGGACCGAGGTCGAAATAAATCATTCCATAACTGATCGGATCGTTTTCATTTTTTTTATGTGTAGATATTTTTCTAAACCGAATTTAAAAAAATGTTGCCCGGCAAACAATTGTTTTTTAAAAGTACATACATTTTCCACAATTTTTTAAAATTCCTACGGATTATGCATTAGTTGGAATCGTACACGTACCGAGGTCTAAATAAATTAGCTCGAAGCCAGACCATTTTAAGAGCCAATTAATGAGTTTTGCTCAGCACACGGACCGAGGTCGAAATAAATCATTCCATAACTGATTGGATCGTTTTCTTTTTTTACGTGTAGATATTTTTTCCAAACCGAATTTAAAAAAATGTCACCCGACAAAAAAAGATTTTTTAAAAGCATATTTTTCATTATTTTTTAAAATTTACTGTGGACTACGCAGTAGTTGAAGTCGTACACGAACCGAGGTCTAAATAAATCAGCTCGAAGCCAGACCATTTTAAGAGCCAATTAATGAGTTTTTCTCAACACACGGACCGAAGTCGAAATAAATCGGTCCATAAATTCCATAACTGATCGGATCGTTTTCATTTTTTTTATGTGTAGATATTTTTCGAAACCGAATTTTAAAAAATGTTGCCCGACAAACTGTTTTTTAAAAGCATATTTTTCACAATTTTTTAAAATTAATTGCGGATTATGCATTAGTTGAGATCGTACACGTACCGAGGTCTAAATAAATCAGCTCGAAGCCAGACTAGTTTAAAAGCCAATTCATGAGTTTTGCTCAGCACACGGACCGAGGTCGAAATAAATCATTCCATAACTGATCGGATCGTTTTCATTTTTTTTATGTGTAGATATTTTTCTAAACCGAATTTAAAAAAATGTTGCCCGGCAAACAATTGTTTTTTAAAAGTACATACATTTTCCACAATTTTTTAAAATTCCTACGGATTATGCATTAGTTGGAATCGTACACGTACCGAGGTCTAAATAAATTAGCTCGAAGCCAGACCATTTTAAGAGCCAATTAATGAGTTTTGCTCAGCACACGGACCGAGGTCGAAATAAATCATTCCATAACCGATCGGATCGTTTTCATTTTTTTATGTAGATATTTTTACCAAACTCAATTTTAAAAAATGTTGCCCGGCAAGCAATTGTTTTTTAAAAGCATATTTTTCACGATTTTTTAAAATTAATTGCGGATTATGCATTAGTTGAGATCGTACACGTACCGAGGTCTAAATAAATCAGCTCGAAGCCAGACTAGTTTAAAAGCAATTAATGAGTTTTTCTCAGCACACGGACCGAGGTCGAAATAAATCATTCCATAACTGATCGGATCGTTTTCGTTTTTTACGTGTAGATATTTTTTCCAAACCGAATTAAAAAAAATGTTGCCCGACAAACAAAGATTTTTCAAAGTATATTTTTCACAATTTTTTAAAATTCATTACGGATTATGCATTAGTTGGAATCGTACACGTACCGAGGTCTAAATAAGTTAGCTCGAAGCAAGACTATTTTAAGAGCCAATTAATTGAGTTTCTCAACACACGGACCGAGGTCGAAATAAATCATGCCATAGCTGATCGGATCGTTTTCATTTTTTTTATGTGTAGATATTTTTTCCAAACCGAATTTAAAAAAATGTTGCCCGGCAAACAAAGATTTTTCAAAAGCATATTTTTCACAATATTTTTAAATTCGTTACGGACTATGCATTGGTTGAAATCGTACACGTACCGAGGTCTAAATAAATTAGCTCGGTGCTAGGTTGTTTTAAGAGCCAATGAATGACTTTTTCTCAACACACGGACCGACTTCGAAATAAATCAGTTGTTACCACGGCGCGGCGGAGCCGGTACGAATGTTTGTGAGGTTCTTGTCCTCGCGACGCGATTGGTCGTCGGTTTGCGCGGCAGCAATTCAAAGTCGGCTGTAGAGCAGGAAGTTAACTTGGCGTAAAGTTCGTTTCCTAAATCCGAACTAACTCTTATTTAAACTTTATTAGAGTTCACGTAGGTGAAGTGATGACATTACGTCACGGGACACCTGTATATATTATTGAGTAGCGTACTTAAATTGGAGAATAATGAAATAAAACACGTACATTTTTCGCTTTAAATAAAAGACAATCATTTAGAATCGCTCAACTCGTTAAAAAAAAGTGAAGCTGAGCAACTTGATTAAATATACCAAATATTTTGCGCATAATATGATCTCCCCCCCTAGAAATTATTCTGCTTTGAACGTGTTAAGCAACGCAAGCAATAGCGTGATTTTTATCCTCCAAGTATTTTCGTAAATTAAATTTTTGTGACACCACCTTTTTTCTAAATAATAAAAAAAAAAGATATTTCGCACACTTGTGATATGTACCATAGCTTTTACGATTGAAGGTCGAACAAAAAGTAAGTGGAGGGACGGGGCGCCTCAAGCAGCAAACGTAATGATGAAAAAAAATTAGGCATTTCGCCGGCGGCGGCGGCTTCCCCCACGTGTTACTTTTTGTTCAATGCAATCGGTTAATTGTTTGTTAGGGTAGCGTAATTAATACGACGAAATTTTACAAGAGTGAAGCTAGCTTAACATAATAATGAATGTTGTTGTTGTCCTTGGGTAGTTACTGTCTTTTAATAAACGGCTGTTCTTACCGGAGTCACGCGGCTTAGTATTTTATATTTATATTTGATATGCGGCAGTGATCTACTTGTTACGTGAATATTTTGTAATTTATTAAGAAATAAAAGTCATTTGCGAATTTTGTCCCTGCGTTTGGAATCCCCCCCCCGCCCAACCAAAGTCGCGTGTTCTAGAATGAATGCCCTTCAATCGATCAGTGTACTTGCTACCGAGTGACTTTAATGATTAGTATGTTGGGAACACTGAGGAATTGGCATTACTTGAAAGTTCGTTAATTTTGCGGGAATGCGTAGCTATAGGTTAGAGTTGATGTTTACATTGATGACGAAAACTGTTTAACAGATTATTATTATTATTCAAGACCTGGAAATGTTAACCCCCTTTGCGTAAGCAGCACCAAATCCTTTGAGATAAATTATTGAAGACATTGTTAACGTTTTATGTTGTCCGATATATGCAATTGCCTGCTGCAATTCTTCCAAATTGTTTAATACGTATTCTAAACCACAGAACATTACAATAATAAGAACACCAATCATAATGAAGTTAACTGAAACTTTAGATTATGTTGCCATCTCTTGTATTTGGCGGGTACTAATAGTTACAAAGCGCGCGATTTAAATTAATTCCTTTTTAGAATGTAATTCTTCTATTAAGTTTTTGTGCCAATGACATCCGTACTATCAAATTAGAAGTTTATACATACTGTTAAATGTGACACTCTAAAGGGCCTATTCTGTATCGGAGTCGTTAAATTTAAAGGGTTGTTAAATTTTGTTACCATGGAAACAGCCAATCACAAGACTCTATTTTGAATTTTAACGTATGCTTAAATTTTAACAGGTTAATATGTTACAAAATACTCCCTTAACTGTCACTGAATCCCAGAATAGTATAAATTTCTAATTTGACAATGTGGATGTCATTATATTAGGTACTGATAGTCGTATAATTAAACATTACATTTTAGAAACAAGTATTTATTTAAAACATGTACTTATATTTATAACAAACTAATAATTAAATTGTGTACAAAATAAATGATATAAAGGTAATTCTATAAAAATAAATATTATTTTTTCATACGTTTCACATAATATTGATATGCTGATTTTTGAAAAAAATCAGAATTAGCACGAGGTTTTTCTTTCCCATCTAAAATCTTATTAATTATATTGCAATAATTGTAAATGATTAAATTACAAAATTTAGTCATAATATTGTTTTCCAACTGTTGGTGATGTTCACAATGTTGAAATTAAAAATTTACATTGGCTTGCACAAAAACTTTTATTTTGATGCTAACGTTATTTTTATATATAATTTGTGGCAAATACCATGAAATGCAAATAAAAATTCTTAGCAATGTTTGTATAAATGTTTCTTTACAATAAATTAAGTTGCTTGCATCATACTCCTTTAAAGCAAGAAATTGATATAAATCAGATCTTTCTCCTGCGTTTATTATATTAAATTCACAAACTTTACAGTTTTTATATTCAGTCCTAATGTTTTTCGCAATGAAACCACTTATGTAAGTTAAAGCAACAATTTGTAAAGATTGGTCCATGTCGATGTCTAAAGGCAAAGTTGGTGGTGGAGAAGAATGTGAAACATGCTGTGATTCTGATGATATGTCGTCTAGAACTAAATGTTTCAGAGTAAGTAATGGGATGGAATTGTCATTTTCACAGTTTGATCCAGTGGAGTGAGCTTTAGCAAAGTTACTGACTAACAAAGTTTTAAAATATGATGCAAAGGCAGTACAAGTTCGGATTCCATACTGTCGAACTTGTCCAAAAAAGTTTATTAAAGGTTATTAAAAATCATAATTGATACACCAGGTGTAATAGGGACATTACGTAATAATTTTCTTAATGTTTCAATGCTAGGTAATATGAAAAAATTCGACATTATTCTATATGCTTTTGGTGACTGTTTATAAAGAGTTAACGCAAATAACTTATCATCTAAACTGTAACTTCTTCCTTGTCTCAATTTTCCTGTATTTCTTAACTGTGATATACAAAATTTTGACACAACAGGATCTAGTTTGTGAAGTACGTCATAATCACCTTTACTAATAATTTTTTGGCAATATAATAGTTCACGTTTTTCCTTTCCCAATTTTTTGCTTTCTTTTTCATTTTTATAATTTCCCTATAAAATAATTTATTCTTGGGTGTTAGACTATTTTGGTAATTTTCACCAATAATGCTAAGGATTGATTCTAAAAAAAAAAATAATCTGTCAGTTTTGATTCTCCTATAATTTGTTTACTCACTTTTTTTGGTAAGATTAGACGAGGCTTCTTTTGTGACTCTGCTTGACTCCTTGCCAAAAAGGGAACGTTTTACATTTTTTGTATTAGCCATGCTTCCAGGAATATCATCTACAAAATATCAAATCATGTACATAAATATGAAAGATACGTTTTTTAATTATATTTTAATTTATTGCAATAATTATTATTAAATGCTTTGTTTAATAAGAACAGGATGTTATATTATTTATAATTTGCATGTTTTAAAAAAATAATAAGAAATGTTTACCTCTAATAGTAACAAATTCTGTATTCAGTGAAACATTTGGACATTGCATTACTTCAGATCTTATTCCTAACAGGTCAAAATTAAGTATTAATATTTACTACAGAATTGGAAATATTTACCTCTTGATGTAGAAGGCATATCAACACAGAGCTGAGCATTTTCCATTACATCCTCACAAATAAAAGTAGATGTAGACGGCAAGCTTCTTTCTTTTCCTGGTATTTCTAAAACAGAATTTCTTTCGTTATAATTACTAAAGTCTGTGTTACATCATTAATCAGTTTGATCAAACTTGACTACAGGCTGAGTGTGCAATTATGTGAAGTATTCGTTTTACACATCAAATGATACCTATTTAACATTTGTTGCAGTAATTTTGGATTTTTTGCAAATTCAGCACTTAAATACATATGTTCATTGGTTTACCTATTTCTTGATCAGTTTTGTTACACGAAACTAAATTTGCACTTGATTTAAAACATGTGCAAAAAGTACAAGGAAGAAACGAACAGACCTATTGTGATGTCTTTGATTTAGTTTGGCAGTCAAGTTTTATTAAATTGAGTACAATGATCAATATAATGTCACATGCGGACTTAAGACAGTAAACAAATAATTTTTATTTATAGAAATACCTTTCTTTTTAGGTGATATCTATTCTTATTAGGTGTATCTATAAGGGTAGAAGGTATTTCAAATGGCAACGTAATATTAATTGGCACTACAGTCGATCTGGTGGTTTCATCATAATCAAGTGTTTCTGGAATAGTTTGTTCAGCTAATTGCACAGATTGAATCATGTCTTCAACATTTAGAGGCTCTGCATTTAGAACTATTTTATTATGCTTTCATGTGGATAAGAATACCTATTAACTTACCAGGTAAATTTAAGGTGGGATATACATCTTTTGATAATTTGTTATTTGCTACATAGTATTTGGGTTCAAAGTGTTTATGACAAATTCTAGTCGACACATACACTTTTTTAGTTCCTTTTAATTTTAAATTAATATCTCCTGTTGCTGACAACCATAATTTGAATTTCTCAAAATTTTTAATAGGTTCTGGAAAACCATGCATATGTCGTCACAGTTTAAAATTGCACATTTTCTTCGACTCATCTAAAAATATTTTTTAACTTGTAAAATGATAAATTATATTATACTATAATAACTTACGATTTTAAATAAAATCTGAAGAGGCACTTTATCACAACCTTTGATTTATTAACAAGAACAGTTAATAATATAAATATTGTGCGCACAATTGTCAACGAAATTCATGAGTAATTCACATGAATTTGCGCCATCTCTTGGATTTGACGGTATATGAATGTATGACGTTTAATGTTTCAGTTTATTCAAGGAATCTACATTATCGTATTACAAAAGGCGCGGGAATTTGCGCCATCTCTTGATTTTGGCGGTCTGTTCCTGTTAGCTACATGTTTGCCATTTGAGATTGATGAGCATGTTCTAAACATCATGTTATTGAAATAAGGAAGTAAGAAGTCCGGATTTAATTGAATATTAGAGCAACTAGGCCACCAACCAGCACTGATTAAACATCCTGGGAAAAACTCCTCTAAATAATTTATTGTGGTTCGTGCTGTGAAAGTAGCCATTTGCTAATTCAGTGTCGTCTAACTGGTTTATAAATGGATTCATTATAAGTCTCTGATATCTATAGGCGTTAATTGTTTCCCGGAAGAATATTGGTCCAATAATTCTTCTCCAAGACATTGCCAACCAAACACCAATTTTAAGTGGATGTAGTGCATTTACATCAATCACATTAAAGGGATTATGTTCCGACCAAGTCCTGAAATTTTGTCAATTGATAAACCCAGAGAGATGAAACCAGGCTTTATCAGAAAAGAAAGTTGTATCTTGTTGGTCACTATTATTTAGCAGATTATTGTTATACCACTGACAAAACTGAATTTGTTGAGGAAAATCGAGTGGGTGAAGTTGTCGAACCATTGAAAACTTGTATGATCGGAAATGAAGGTGTTTTTTCAAGATCTTCCGAGTGGATTCGTATAGGAAACATGAGGATTCTGTTGTACAGTATCATTAACATTTTCTATAATATCGAGTGTTAAGGCTAGTTTACACTACGTGATTTTGCATGTGACGTTTCCTATGATAACAGCATGTCAAAAATCATACAGTTGCGAAAACCGTGTGAGTCACATTTGTAACGTTTAGACGGGCTGTTGTCTCGTAAGATAAGAGATGTGACTATTCGCTGTCAAGAAAGTGAAGTTAGAAATGACCCCTTTGCGAAATCGGAGGATGCGAGTGTATTATTTACAACTGACAATCAATGTGCTGTTACTGTTGCTATTTCAACGAAAGAGACAATTATTACAAAGAAAGAAACGTCAAGTACGGAAACTGTGGGCAAGAAAATGGCTGCAAAGAAGAAATGAAAACCGCGGGATATCAAACTTGATATTCAACGAATTAGAATATGAAGATCCATTAAGTTTCAAAAATTTTACGAGAATGTCTATAGCAACTTTTCGGGACTTACTCTCCAAAGTGGAGCCCGTAATACAAAAGCAGAACACAGTGTTACGAGAAGCAATTTCTGCAAAACAAAGGTTAAACGATGTTTAATGTTTAAAATATTTGACAAGTTTACTGACCAGTATTCATATATTCTATTACAGATTACTACTAACTCTGAGATTTCTGGCTACCGGAGAAAGCTATAAAAGTCTGCAGTACACGTTTAGGATATCTGTACCCAGTATTTCCATCATTGTACCACATACTATAAATGCAATGTATATGGCATTGAAACATGAATATTTACAGGTTTGTAGATCATCAGAAAAGTTGCAAAAAACAGAACGTAAAGTAGTTTCACTCCCAACACAACTGAGGAATGGAAAAACATTGCAAATGGCTTTTATCAGTTGTGGAACTTTCCAAACTGTTTAGGTGCTTTAGGTAAGAATTATACAATTGCTATATGCAGAGTTAGTATTGAAAACGGTTGTAGATGGTAAGCACATTGCATTTCGTGCGAAGAAGGAAGATGGGGCTTATTATTTTAACTATAAAGGTTTTCACAGTATTGTGTTGTTGGCATTAGTTGACACTGAATATAATTTTTTATATGTTGATGTCGGATGCAATGGCAGAGTAAGTGATGGTGGTGTTTATAATAATTCAACGTTGTGCTCGGCAGTTGAACAAAATTTATTGAATTTCCCAGATGATGAGACTTTGCCCGGCAGTAATATAAAAACGCCTTATGTTATTGTGGCGGATGATGCCTTTCGATTGTCCACCAAACTGATGAAACCTTGGGGACAAAGATGTTCTGTGAATGAAAAAATCTACAATTACAGACTCAGTCGTGCAAGAAGAGTTGTCGAAAATGCCTTTGGCATTTTAGCCAACCGTTTCCAAGTCTTGCAGAAAGAGATTAATTTATCTGTAAGTAAAGTATAGGACATTACTATGACGTGTTGTGTTTTACACAATTACATAAAGAAAAGAGATGGTAAGCGTTATTTGTATGGTATTGATAGCGAAAACACAACGTCAGTTAACATATCTCAAGGTATTTGGAGAGATGAAGTATATATAACAAGACTTGAGAAATGTAAAATTAACCGAAATGCAGAGGAACCAATTGAAATCCGTAAAAAATTTACTACATTTTTTAACAATGTGGGAGTTGTACCTTGGCAATGGGAAGCAGTTAAAAAGTTTAACTTCTAAGTTCTCTAGTTTGTTACAAATATCGTGTTAACCATTTGAAATCTGTAAAAAGTGACTACTAATTATAACAATAGAGAAGTTGTACCTTCCCAACTCACAATGGGAAACAATAAACAAGTTTAACTTCTAAGTTATGTATTTTATTGTTAATTTTATGATACATTATTTTCCAAAATGTCCTCAATAACAATACCAGCTTTATGTTTAGCAATGAATTGTTTTTTCCCTTGATACAGAATATTACTAATCTCATATTTCATATCGGTAATAATATCTTCATCGTCTATGCTGCTAAGTTCGGTGATGATGTAGTCGCCAAATGCACGATGCACTGATTGTGCTTGGGGCTCATCCAATGTCTGTTGCAGTTGTTGCAAAGTTTGAACGGCTTGGCTGACTATGCTATCTTCTACCGGTGCTGTCATCACTTTGCGTTTTTTGGTAGGTATGTTTGTTAGATGTTCTGCTACCTCTTCTTCTGTACGTGTGTATGTACTACTGGATGAAGCAGTATCATAGTCTTCTTCATGTGTTTCTAGTTGCTGGCTCTAGAACATAACTTTTTGGTAAAAAATAAAATGCCTTTACCTGATTCCTACCTCCAATGCATCTAGGGAACTTTTTCCCTTTCGAGCTTTAATGTGCGGAGCTAAGAAATTTAACCGAGTAAACCACCACACTGATGGTTCGTACAATTCCTCTTCTCCTATTCCACTGTGAGAACTCTTGTTTCTTTTTGCACATTCATGTGTGTACTGTGACCGCATGTTGGTAATTTTTTTTTTCACTTCCTCAATTGTTGCGAGTGGCATACTTTCTTTTAGGGTTTCTGATATTTTGTGTAAAGCGTCCGTTCTCGCATGCTTATTGTGGTAAAGTTTGTGTGTGGTGTTAAATAAACATGGATATTGTTCATATAAATCTATAAGTTTCTGTGTACCTGTTACGCTCCACTCGACCTGTGCACAATGTTTACAATTAATGAAGCAGATTAGTATTGCTAACGCAACGTCTATAATACCTACTTTCTCCATTTTGTATAATATATCCCACAACCCACTATTTTCCTCGTTCTAGTTGTTCATATACACGCCGACAACTTCGCGTCCTCGCTATTTCGGTTTCGTATAACCTCACTGTCAACACTTGTTTGGCGGTAAATTTAAAATCGTCTTCTAACAAGTCACAGCAAATAGGTCCGGTCCTATTCCCAAAGAGAGCTATGATTTGCTAATGATTTCATCTATGCTGGCGCTTATGTGTCGTTCGCTGTGTCAACTCAGACAGTGTAAATATCAACAAAGTCGCCTTATGATTTATCACAGGTTAAAACACATGCATAATCACATAGTGTAAACTAGGCTTTATTATATGTTGAGTTCGGAAATTCACGCGGTGCAAGCTCGGAGTGAAAAGTAGAGTGAGAACACAGCTGTTTTCATATACGTAAAAGTGAGACAAAA
The DNA here is from genome assembly GCA_958336345.1 of Dorcus parallelipipedus. Taxonomy (NCBI): domain Eukaryota; kingdom Metazoa; phylum Arthropoda; class Insecta; order Coleoptera; family Lucanidae; genus Dorcus; species Dorcus parallelipipedus. The sequence continues at coordinate 48,445,441 of OY284479.1, forward strand.
GTGCTTGAGGAGTGAATAGAGCAAGCACGAAGGAATTACCGAACCCAGCAATAGTGGGGCGACCTGTGAATTTTCCTTTTTCTACATTACCGGTTTGCAAGAAACGTTCATTTATTAACCGATTTTGAACTGAACTGACTTTAAAGTGAATAGAGAGACTCATAAAAGGAATGATGTTTTGGAACTAAAATTAACATAACCTCAAAATACATATGAAATCAGATGAAACTGATAACTGACTTAGAAAACCAGCTTGATCAGTACGGTGTGCGAGAGGGGAAATTCTATCACTTTCTCATCACTGGTCGCCAACTGAATAACTGTAAATGGAATGCAATCAACGATTTTTAAGTGAATTTGAATCGATTCGTGTTCGTTGTAAATGAAGGACGGCTATTCTAAAACAGTGTTGTGAAAAAAGACGAAATTCAATTTGTTGTTCAGGGTATATTTCAATGAAATCGTCGTAGGCATGCTGCTGTGAATAAATTCAATTACTATTGGGCTGATTCAGAAGAACATATCAGTAACAGTTCCTGCTCCAACAGTTGAGACTGAGCACTCTTTTCTGCTGAATGAAGTTCACTCATCATAACATGTTCCAGTCAGGTAGCGGAGAAGTTACGCTACAAAAAATTGCGACCCCTCCAACTCGTCAATTTATGAGAGGTCACATTCAGCAGAAATTTGGTCAACAGTTGCACAACTTTCAGGTCTGCTGAATGTGCCCATTTTCATTTTGTACTCCGCTTCGAAAATAAGCCATTACTAAAAATGTATTTTATTCTGTGCTCAAAACCATTTTGGTAATAAATTGAGATAATTAAATATCTGATTTATTTGGTTTTCTTGATTCGACAATAAACGAATTTATTTGAATTTGACAATCTACTGCACCGCACCAACATAAGCATTGAAAAGTGTTGCCAATGTAATAAAATAATTTTCAATCATTAAAAGTCACTCGGTACAATTAATATAATCTATTCACGGTGAAATGTTTTAAATTTGACGTCCCAATTTGGAGACACACTCGGTTTAGTTTGGAGCTAGCTCACGAAAGTTGGCAGCACAGACCACATATTATATACTACCTATATAATGGTAATGCATTTCACAAATGCAATGGCCAATCAAACGAAAGTGATAGCTAAAGCTGGTTCTTGTCCGATGAAAATTGTATCACAAACTCTTTTTTTTTCACTTCTGACGAAGCTGTCGAACGACTGCGGAACGTTAAGTGTTTGTGTGCCATTTAGTGTCCGTTTAAAAGAGTTTGTGAAAGCGAGAGCGTTTTCATACACATTTATTTTAATACTTTTTAATATCTATTTCTATATTAATTTGATAAAATCTATAGTTCATCGTTCAAAAGATTTTTGAATTTCCCGCCACAAATTTGAACGTCGTTGAATATCGCGTGTAGCCAACAGAAACAGAAGAAGGAGAAAAGTTACTAACCTTGTTCACGAGTTGCTCGGAAAGCCGTTAATTTTCGAACCGTTGAATTTACGTTGGATGTTAATTAATTGATATTACATCTGTGGATACATCTGATAACTGATTTTTAAGCAGCCAGTACGTCGATATAAAAGTAAGAGACTATTATGACGTAGCCGAGATAATTTAATAGAATTTAGTTTTTTTTTTAAACCTAGAAATGATAGTCAACGAAGAAAACGAAATCGATGTCATCGTTAATACGGCGAATACTTACGTGAAGGGCCTCAACATGACCAGAAGTCAGCTGTTGCATCCAACGAGGGATTTCATGCTTGAATTCTACCAGAAGTACTTAATAACTGTCGACGAAACGATGGCTTCCATGATTAAACCCGACTGTCAGGGACTTCTGGGAGATGCAATGTTTTCCTCGGGGGAAGATCCAATTCTCTACGTGTATTTGTTCGTTAACAACATAGCGACGCAGTTTTCTATAGATTATTTTAGTCTGAGCGATATATATCAGCCGACCAACCGATCTAAAACAACTGTGAAACTGCTGCTGAACTTACTACTGTATATGCGAAGCAATCAATCTGCAGTCGAGAACATAATGGAAGAAATCACTTCGTATGTGGAGGAACACGATAACATTAATGCAGAAATAGACGAAGCCAAGAATAAAATAGGCGTTTTGTCTTGCGAAATTGCTCAAATCGAAGAGGATTACTTAAAGGTGAAGAACGAAGCGGACGTTATAAATAGAGAAACGCAAGAATTGGAAAAACAAAAACGTCAAGATGAAATCGCCAACAACAAAATAAAGAACGAGTTGGATTCTTTGGACGAAATATTAAACCAACAGGAGGACTACTTGGCTTTCCTAAAGAACGACGTGGCGACTCTATCGAATCGCATCGTAGACGACGATGATTTTGTCGACTTACAAGCTCGTAAAACCAAGCTGGAAGCGAAAGTCGCCGAAATGCAGAGCGCTTCCGCCGAGTACGACAAGATCATTCGTAGTAAAAAGGCGGAAGTCGACCATCTGGAACGTCTAGCGAAACTGATGGATTCGACCGATTATTCCGTGGATATCGTAAAGAAATTAGACAAGATAAAAACGGAAACTGAGAAAGAGAAAACGTTGAAGACGAAACACTCTAAGCAACTGGAAAATTTAAACGGTAGTTTGTTGAAGTGCACGAAAGTGGAAGATCAATTGACTGCGGAATTGTATTCGCAAAGTTGCAAGTTTGACGGCGTTTTGGCTAACATTCGCGGCGAACAGGGTTTTGTGTTGCGAGAAACTGAAAAATTAAAAGAGCGCACCAGAGATTCAGTGGAGAAATATGCGAAGGAAGAAGAAGATTTAACGAAACTACGCGAGGAATCCGAAAGGGAACTTCAGGAAATTTATGAAGCAGAAAATGTGACGTACAACTCTATTTTGCAACAGGAAAATTTGCTCGCTACAACTTTCGATGCCGAGTTACAACAACTAATAAATAAGTTCTCTAAATAATCAGTCACTTGTTAGTTATTTGTTATAATATTATCTAAAGTACATGAACAATAAAGCAAATAAAGCCAATTGCACCTAGGTTCTTCACCTGTATGTGCATATAATTGTGTATTTTGAGAAACTGTTATTTAGTGTATTGAGCTGGATTATAAGAAGCAGAAGATGACGTTATTAAGTGTATTCAGTATCGTTACATTAGTATTTTGTTAATGATTGTGTTCCATTATTTTTATGAAGTCAGAGTAATCTTTAAAGATGTATTCTTTACTTTCTTCTGTAAATTGTTTGAGATGTAAGGGAAGCTGGTTGTAACATTTTGGTGCAAGATATAGAAAACTTCTTTGAATAACATTTCTGTTACTTTTTGGAATATATAGTTTTTGTTCAGTTACAGTTCTAGTATTATGTGTATGTTCTATTAACTGTTTTATGTTTCTTTTGTGTGTGTAGGTACAGTTTTCTAAAATGTAGATAGCGGGAATGTTTAAGATATTAATTGAATATAGAGAATTTGTTGAATATAAACGATTCTTTTTAATTATGTTGTTTTGAACTACTTGTAAAGGTTTTAAATTATGTGGAAAACTTTGACGAACTGGATTTTTTTCAACGATTTAGAATAACTAAAAATACATTTAGGATTCTTCTTGATAAAATAAAGCATCAAATCCAGCCTGCCACACGAAGGTAAGCTTTTAAATAAAATTACCATTTAAGAGTTTAGGGTTTATTTTTCTAGTTATCGATAAAGTCCATGGATGTTTTGAAGTCTATGATTTTCAAGTTTCTAGATCCCATTGATATTTTGAGGTCTATGATTTTAAAGTCCAAGTGTTATTTGAAATCTATGATTTTAGAGTCTATGGATTTTTTGAAGCCTATGATTTTAAAGTCTATAATTTTCAAGTTCATAGATGTTATGAAGTCTATGATTTTCAAATCTCTAACCCCCCCCCCCTATTCTGTAACTCATAACGACATCGTTAGGTAGGTACCGATAAATGTTAAGTGACATATTTTGACCAATCACTACATAGAAATCCTTTGTATCTAAGCACTGATTGGTCAAAATATACCACTTAACGAATATCGGTATTTAACGATGTTGTTATGAGTTGCAGAATAGGGAGGTAAAGCCCATTGGTTTTTGAAGTCTATGATTTTAAAGTCCATGGATTTTTTACGTCTATAATTTTAAATTCCATGGATTTTTTGAAGTCTATGATTTTAAAAGTCCATGGATCTTTAGTTTTGATAAAGTGCATGGACCTTTCTTTTTCGTAAATTCTGTAAAGTCAAAGAACAAAAGCCAAATGAAATTAAATAAAAAATAAAAAACTAAATAAAAAATAAAAAGTTGGTCAATTTCCGGAGACGATGAAGAAGTGTTGATTATTTTTTCTTCTTAATCTAAAAAAAAAAAAAAGAAAATTATAATAAATCGAGCTTTCAGGCTAGGAAAAAAGTGTGTTTTTCCGGCGGTAACGTATACAAACAGTGAGTTGAACATGACATTGCTTCTCTTTCCGCATAATAAATAACAAAAGACAATCGAATTTTTAGGCGGAGAAGAAAATGAAAAATGACACGTCACTTTAAAAGAATTGACAACTTCAGATTGAAGACACGAGAAGTCTGTCTGTCTTTCTCTCTTCTATGTGAAAGATCTGTGACTTTCTTTTGCTTTCATTGGCTTTGGTACAGATGGATTTATGAACTCTATAGTTTTAATGTCCATAGATTTCATTAAATCTGTGTTTTTAAAGTCATTGACTGGGTTGCGCAATAATTTAAGCCAAAAGTAACAATTTGACGCATGTTACAGTGACATTAAATTAAATTTGTCTAATTTAACATGATAGCCTATCTACTAACTGAAAATAACGGCCCACTACGCAGGTAAATAAATAAAAAAATGATGTTATATCTGTGAGGATATCAATAATATTTTCTACGTCGTACGCCGTGCGGACAATAAAACAATATCGTAGAGCGGCACATACAATCATTGTTGATCACATTAGAGATTTTCTACCGAGCTAACTTTTCTTAACCACATCAAACTACAGTTACTCAAGTAATGACGTAATGAGTTATCTTTTCTGACGGAATTGGACAAATTGTGGTTATGTTATAGTTCAGGCACGTTCTGGTATATTCTTGTCGACGGTTAATTTTTGTGTAAATTATTATTATTACCTCAAATTCTTGGGGCAACACATTAAAAGTGACTACTTTTATAATTGTCATGAACCTGATGTCTCGGAAATTCATTTTCAGTATTACCTTTCCCTGCAATAAAAATTCCTTGCAATGAACACGTCTTACAAACGTCCAACAATACGAATTTTACTCCAGGTTTTGCCAAGTCGATGTATATTCTTCATTTTGCTGTCCACGCTGCTAGTTTATTCGTAGTACTACTTACAAAACTTGAAGAAGCTAGTAACATGGACATTGAGTCGTCAATAATTCAAAAACGGTGATACATTAATACACACATGACACACACATGACGAAACTGACATATTTTATTTCGTATGTTCTTGGAAATTAAATAAAAAACGATATATAGGTACCTACCTAGCGAGAGCCAAATTTCCCTGTGTTCAAATTCTGAACGTGTCCCTCCGGATGAGCACATGCATTTGTCTACAAACACACTAATATGAGAGAGATAACGCTGTTAACCACGCTTTTATATACCTATCCCCCGACCTGGGTAGTTCAATTTAGTTAACTCTGACGTCATAGTTTGGCGTAGTTAGTCAGTAGAAATTGAAAGTTGACTGTGGTTTGCTGTGGTTAGGAAAAGTTAGCTCGGTAGAAAATCCCTATTACGGATTTTCTACCGAGCTAACTTTTCTTAACCACATCAAACCACGGTTAGTCAAGTAATGACGTAATGAGTTATCTTTTTGACGGAATTGGACAAATTGTGGTTATGTTCTGGTTCAGGGGTATTCTTGTTGACAGTTAAATTGTTGTGTAAATTATTATTAGCTGCGGTGGAATTTACTAATGTAATTACGTTTTCAATCTTTAGGTGTTTTTGCGTTAGACACCATGAAATTAAATAAAAGGCAAAAGATTGCCTTAACAGCAATTGTAGAAGATGATTTAACGCCAATACTTTTAGCAGGCGTGACAATTACTTCTACTGTAACTCAGTGTCCACTAATGTGGTTGTTCCCACTTATATTATTGAGAGAACAACATATAAGAATACGAAACTTTTTTGAAACTTGGATACAAGAGTATCTGGATTATGATTTTTATCAGCATTTTCGCATGAGTCGAGAGACATCACATAAGCTATTAACAGAGATTGGCAGAAAACTCATTGCAAAAAGATATCAGGGTGGGGAAGTACCAGTGTCATTAGAGAAAACATTATTGGCATGCCTGTGGTATGTAAGCAAAGGAGCTACACTAATTTCCACTGCTGATAGATTTAACTTAGCGATAGCAACTACTTGGATCTGCATTGATACAATCATTAATGTATTAAACACTCTGAAAGAATTATACATTCCATGGCCCACACCCATGGAATGTGTGACAATTAGTGAGGATTTTTTTCGAAAAAGTAAATATCCAGGTAAAAAATTTAGATGATTTAAGAACATATGGAAATAATATAGAATATGTTATTTTACAGATGTTATTGGTGCTATCGACTGCACACACATATTGTGCAAAATTCCCAACGATCAACACAGCAGTTATCAGGATAGAAAGTTTAACCATTCAATCACATTGCAGGGTATTGCCACAAGTTCTCGAATTTTTACTAATGTGTCTGTTGGATATCCAGGATCTATACATGATGCTAGGGTACATTTTTGCATGATAGTTTAGAAACCAAAATTTAAATAACATATTATTACAGATTTTAAAAGAGTCATCCATTGGGCGAGCAATGTATTTAGGCCAAAATGATTTGTTTTATGGGCAGTATCATCTCATTGGAGATTCCGCATACCCATGTAAGCCCTGGCTGATGACTCCATTTAGGTATGACTCACAATTATATTATCTAATCTATTAAGTAGTTAGCCCCTTGTAACATGGTCATAACTTTATATAAAATTTGTGGAAAGCAGAAGTATCGAATCAACCAATAAACATTTACTGTGGTAGTCTGTCTCTCTAACCTTCATAACAAATTTTATACAAAAATTACCATTGTGTCGTGTGGGCCTTATTGATGGATAAATTATTATAAATTTTTCTTACAGAGATACAGGTCGGTTAACACAAGAAGAGAAGCGTCACAACAAACGATTAAGTTCTGCAAGAATCGTAATTGAACACGTCTTTGGACTTTTAAAAGAACGATGGCGCATATGTAAATATATTAATGTATACAGCATTGAAAAGGCTGTAAACATAATTGCAGCTTGTTGTGTTTTACACAATTTTTGCTTAATAAATAAAGACGATTTTAATGCAGAACTGGAACTTGTGGTAGACCAACGACAAATTTTGCATCCACTGGACCAAGATGGATTTGCAAAGAGAAGACAAATATGTGGTAGTTTAGAATAGTGCATAAATTTTAAATTAATATTCATTAGATCTTAGTAAAATAAAAGTATAAAAGTTATTTTATTGTGTTTAAAAACAAAATAAATAAAGATTCAAAGATAAAACAAAATAAATAAAAATCCTTAAAGAAACCTATGAAACAGAACTAAGTAACTAATTACAAAAATTTATTCTACTCTGATGAGTCAGTAGAACAATTTGACTTGCGCTTTTTGGATGTTCGCACACTTTTGTGTGGTTGTGCTAAACTTTTTAAAACATTTATAAGTTCGCCCCGCTGTTCGACTTGTAGGCGCAACAAACGATTTTGTTCTTGTAACTCCTCTTTTAAAATATCAAAGTGTCGGTTTTGCTGTTCAGCTTGCTTTTGAAACAAGTTTTCGATTGTACTAGTTAATGCGGCAGTTTTCGGGGGGCGCACACTCTGGCGTACCCTAGAAAATCGTGAAGGTTGGACACGAGAAGCTGTGTCATGGTGCTGTTGGATTGGTGTAGTGGGAATCTCCCTTGATGTAGACGTACTGGGGGTTTCTTGTTGTGGGCTGATGTTCAGTTCGGGTCTATTTGAAGTTGAAATTTTTTTGGTACTTGGTACAGCATCTATTAGGTTTTGTGATGCAGAAGATGTTGAAGTGCCAGGTAGACTGTCTTGTATATGTGGGGGGTGAACTTTATGGCTTCCACCAAGAATTTCATGCAATTTCTTGTAGTGGGGTGGCGGGTTCTTGTGTTCCCTGCCTGTACTCTTTACGTGGTTCACGAAGCTGATGTATGCCTTTGTGAGGTTGGCAAACTTTTGTCGCAGTTTGATTGCTCCCTCCTTTCCCATTCCCACAAGAAATCCGGCTTCGTTCATATCATGGGCAATTTTTGTCCAAATTTGGTTTTTCACTGTTTTTTTGTCTTCAAACATTTTCATATAACGAGATGAAGCCCGCAGCTGCAATAAATGGGCTGTTGCTTAACTATCTTTAAGGGTTTCTCGACCTCTTGTGCTCCACAGTTCTAGTTCTGTTACATCTATAAATGCAACAATTAGATTTTAGTCACATGCAGATATCATATGCAGTTTAACACAACTTACGAATTGGGGACTCTACAGGTTCAGTAACATTGTTTTCTTCATTGAGGTCATTTGAAAAACTTCCAGATACGACTCGTCATCCAAACCTAAATATGGAAATTTACAATACAGTCAAACCTCCATAACTTGAATCTCAAGGGACTGGAAAATTACTTCGAATTCAGAAATTTCAAGTTAAAGAAAGAGATCCCAGTTATATAATATGCAGGGATATCAGTAAATTTTGACTTACAGAAAATTTTGAGTTGTGGAGGTTTGAGTTATAGAGGTGTATGCAAATATACCAAAAACACAATCACCATTTTGAGTCTTATATATTTACCAATTTGATCGGGTTCAGTGTCTTCCATAATTCTGGAGATTTCTAATTGTCCTGTGTTGAGGTGTTCTGTTGTAATTTCATACTTCCTCAATTTGCCTAAATGGATGGACCGAGTGATAAAATCCAAGGCGTACTCATCTGCAATTGAATATAATTAATTCATTGGTCTCTAATTTTTTCGTTCACATAGAAAATTTAAATCGTCATATTTTCTCTGTTTAATTACTCATAACTTACCATCCGCCAGTTCCTCAAATTCTTGGGGCAATACATTAAAAGTGACTACTTTATTGTTTATCAAGAATCTAATATCTCGTAAATCCATTTTCAGTATGACTTTCCCCTAAAATGAAAGTAAGTTTGTTGCAATGAACACGTCTTACAAACACCCAACAATGCAACAATAGGAATTTTACTCCAAGTTTTGCCAAGTCGAAGTACCTATTCTCTATTTTGCTGTCCACACTACTAGTTTATGCGTAATACTTATAGTTTTCGATTGATCGCACTAGTGCGCACTCTTCATCTCGTGTTATTACATGAGGTTAAAAGAAGATGCAAATACACTGAGTGCAACCGGTGCAAGCGAATCGAAAACGCTATAACAAAACTTGAAGAAGCTAGTAACATGGACACTAGAGGTATATTTTCGTGAGTAACGCGATTCAATGCCTGGTTTAAAGATTACGTCATGGATTACAGCGTCGCGAAAGCGTATTGGTTGAAATATATCTATGGTACTTGGAAAAAGAGAAAACACAAAGGTCAACAGATGACAAATTTACTGCACACGCGTGCATTTAAAACATGTAAACCGGATTACAATGATTACCAGTCGAAAATAATGGAACCACGGATGCAGAAAATGAACACAGGTCGAAAGGTTCATCCATGTGTTACAGTAACCGCGTTCAAAAATTGTAACCATGACGTCATAGTTACTCACGAAAACGTTGTTGTTTAAAACACGCCGTCTTTCATCCGTCGCGAAAATATCCCTCTGATTTCATACGTATTTTGAGGTTATGTTAATTTTAGTTCCAAAACATCATTCCTTTTATGAGTCTCTCTATTCACTTTAAAGTCAGTTCAGTTCAAAATCAGTTAATAAATGAGCGTTTCTTGCAAGCCGGTAATGTAGAAAAAGGAAAATTCACTGGTCGCCCCACTATTGCTGGGTTCGGTAATTCCTCCGTGCTTGCTCTATTCACTCCTCAAGCACTTTTGTCTCACTTTTACGTATATTATATTATATTATATTATATATTATATCAGTTGGTTCAGTTTAGGAGGGGATACGATATTGCAGCTAACGTTAAACAATCCCACATGCAAATTCTTAATAAAACTGTCATTATACACTTACTTAATTCTTTTTATGACGTACTTGTTAAAAATGACTTCTTCGTTTGAATGAAAATGACGACTAGACTTTGGAATGTTTTATTTGTAACTAAAGCGGATCAGTTAGACCAGTTCACTTTAACTCAAAGTGAACTGACCAAAGCTGCAAATAAGAGACAACTAATGATACCATTTACATTGGCCAATGTAAATGGTATCATAAGAAAGCACACGTCAAACTTTCGTGTTAGGAATTCGTGCTGGGCACGAAATTGAACGTGAATGTAACCTAAATACGTAAAATTCGAAAGCGTTTCGAAAATCGACAAGATTGTTGGCAACGCCGAACGTCCGCAACGCAACCGCATTATTACAGTTTCCTGCCTAACCGGCCATTATTAAGTATGCGTCAGAAAAATGACCGCAATGACGTATAGGTTAGGATTTTTAAAGTTTCGTTCGCTTTTAATTTATGTGCAAGACGTAGCGTAAATCCGCACCCCCCCCCCGCGACGATGTGGTCGTTTTTTTCGCGTGACCCGTCGAAAGACTTCAATTTCGAAATAGGCGAGCTGGTCTCGGGCCTGCAGGAGAAAGGTGTATGGACGTTGCACAAAGGCAAGAAGAAGGTCGGCTGATTTCACGCCCGTCTTCAAGTCCGTTAACTCTGCGCTTTTGCAGGGTACCGGCGAGGAGGTGTCCGTTTTCGTGTACGACATCAAGAGCGGGTCCGAAACTCAGCTGGACGTCGCGAAGTCCGCGGTCAAACGACTGAAGACGCTGCGACACCCCAGCGTTTTAACTTACCTGGACAGTTTAGAGTCGGATAAGGTCTTGTATTTGGCCACCGAGTACGTGGAACCTCTGTCTTACCACATAGAAAAATTGGCCATCGAAGGACCGCAGAAGGAGCTTTACATCGCGTGGGGAATTTTTCAGATAACCGTAAGCAAGCGGCGAAGCCTTTCGCCTTCGACATTCATGTATACACGTGTGTGCGTGTGCGTTTTGCAGAGGGCTTTGAGCTTCTTGAATAACGACGGCAACTTGAGGCACAACAACGTCAACATATGGTCGGTTTTCGTGAACACCTCCGGCGAGTGGAAGCTGGGGGGAGTCGAGTACGTCGCGAACGCGCAGGAAAACAGCACGATCCCGATCAAAATTATTCCATCCTTGGAAGTGTACGACCCGCCCGAGAAGAACGACCCGAGCAGGCAGAAGCAAATGACGAAATGGTATTTAGGAGGGGGACGATCGCTTCGGGTTTAACTTTGACGGCTTTGTTTTGCAGTTCGACGGACATGTGGGGCTTGGGGTGTTTAATTTGGGAAGTTTTCGACGGCCCGCTTTATCAACAGTCTTCTTTGAAAGCGTTAGATAAGGTGAGGATTACTTGTGGCTTAACTACAGGGTGATCAAAATTGATTGTCCTCATGACATTTACATTTTAGATACCTAAGCAGCTGAGCCCTTTGTATTGCGAGCTGGTGGGTGCGAACCCTTCGTCTCGCCCGAATCCGGCTGATATTATAACTCGCTGTAGAAAGTTGGGAGGTTACTTCAAGAATGATTTGGTGGACACTCTGCTGTTCCTGGAGGAAATACAGATCAAGGACAAGAATGAAAAGAACCGATTCTTCTCGAATCTCACCCCGCACTTGGACAACTTCCCCGACAACGTCTGCAAGCATAAAATACTCCCGCAGTTGATCACCGCTTTCGAATACGGCGACGCGGGTTCCGCGGTTCTTGCCCCGATGTTCAAGGTAAGTCGACTTCGTAATTATCGAAACGAAAGTATTCGGCTTTACAGAAGGACTCGGTACAACTGACGCTATATTCACTTTATTGAAAGAAATTAACAGCAACTTGAATGAAGATAAAAAATGTGTACATTCCGTTTTTTTTTTGTCTATAGTACCTGTCTTGGCATCCGTTACCGGAATATTAGGAAGTTTTCTGTTCTAAGCAGTGTTCCAACAGAAACCCTAGAATTTTGACATTGACAGGTACAGAAAAAAAAAAAAAAAAACAAACTATAGGAATATTCTTAGGCCTTGCAAAGACGTTTATATTTTTCTTCTCCTCAATCTTCATCTTTTTCATTTTTGGCACCGATCGACAGCCTGCTTTTTTTTTACATATTATTAATACGAAAAAGAAAACAAATTTCTATCAGTAAAAGTACGAGTAACAGTACATTTAAAGTACCTACTGACTTCTCGCGAAATTAATTGTTCACTTTGTAAAGTGAATAACATTAATGGTTGCGTTCCTTTTGCAAACGTACTGAGAATAGACTAAGTGAGGTGAGTAGCTCGTCTCACATAAAAAAAAGTGAACGAAAATTTGTCTAAATGAAACAACCACAGATCACATACTTTAGATACGAAAGCACTGTATATCTCTAATGCAGTGTTGCCAATCCACTCTAAGCCGATTACCCTTTTCAAATTTTAAAAAACCCGCTCTTACCCACATCTGCCCACGAGTAATGAAATTGAAATGAATGAATGAAATGGTAGAAAATTTATTTTATTTAAATACCTAATATTATTGGACTTACAAGGACGTTGCACGACAGATTTTTCAGGTTAAAATATTTAAATAATCTACATGTGGGACTGTGGACGGCAATCGGTAACAGTGCTGCCAACCGACCAAGCGAAGCATTTCGGAAGATAGTTGTTGCAAAATTCCTATAGATGTCTCTGAATTTCGGTTGAGCTAATTTAAATCACTGATTTTATTCAGGCGATTTTTATTTTCGAAAGTGATTTTAAAAAAAATTTTAAAATTCTCATGAAATAAACAAAACTGGGTCCAAATTTCTAAAATTAAGACATTCGACAGTTATTGTGCAATCTTTGACGCTAAATGAAACAAAAGACGATCGAGAAATATAGAACATTTATAAAATTAAAAATTAAAAAATTCTTAGTAAATAAACAAATCTTTCTAAAATTATGATTTGACATTTGTGCAATTTTTGACGTAAAATACAACAAAAGGCGATCGAGAAATAAACAAAATTTTATAAAATTAAAAAAATATCATTGAATAAAATTAGAAAAAAATAAAAATAAAAAAAATTTCATTAAATAAAATTACAAAAAAATTAAAATTAAAAAATTCTCATTAAATAAACAATACTTTCTATTTTCTATAAAATTACAAAAAAATTATAAAAATTACAAAAAATAAAAATTTAAAAAAAAATAATTTTTTTTTATTATCGAGACGATCGAGAAATATAGAACATTTATAAAATTAAAAATTAAAAAATTCTTAGTAAATAAATAAATTTTTCTAAAATTATTATTTGACATTTGTGCAATTTTTGACGTAAAATACAACAAAAGACGATCGAGAAATAAACAAAATTTTATAAAATTATTATTATTATAAAATTTAAAAAAATATCATTGAATAATATTAGAAAAAATAATAAAAATAAAAGAAATTTCATTAAATAAAATTACAAAAAAATAACAATTAAAAAACTCATTAAATAAACAATACTTTCTATTTTCTATAAAATTACAAAAAAATTATAAAAATTACAAAAAATAAAAATTTAAAAAAATTAATTTTTTTTTATTAAGTAAACAAAACTTTTTAAAATTAAGATTTGACATTTGTGCAATTTTTCACGTAAAATAAAACAAAAGACGATCGAGAAATAAACAAAATTTTATAAAATTATTATTATAAAATTAAAAAAATAAAAAAATATATCATTGAATAAAATTAAAAAAAAACAAAAAAAAAATTACAAAAATAAAAGAAATTTCATTAAATAAAATTACAAAAAATTATAAAAATTAAAAAATTCTCATTAAATAAACAATACTTTCTATTTTCTATAAAATTACAAAAAGATTATAAAAATTACAAAAAATCATAAAAATTTTAAAAAAATTAAATTTTTTTTATCAAGTAAACAAAACTTTCTAAAATTAAGATTTGACATTTGTGCAATTTTTGACGTAAAATAAAACAAAAGACGATCGACAAATTTATAAAATTAAAAAAAAATAAATGTAAAAAAAATCTCATTGAATAAAATTAGAAAATAAAAATAAATCTCATTAAATAAAATTACAAAAAAATAAAAATTAAGAAATTCTCATTAAATAAACAATACTTTCTACTTTCTATAAAATTAGAAAAAATTATAAAAATAAAAAAATTCTCATTAAATAAATTTTTTAAAATTAAGATTTGAACTTTTGTCAATTTTTGGCGTGAAATAAAACAAAAGACGATAGACAAATTTATGTATAAAATTTATGTATAAAAAGAATCTCATTGAATAAAATTATAAAAAAAATACAAAAATGAAAAAACTAAATAAAATTATAAAAAATTATAAAAATTAAAAAATTCTCATTAAATAAACAAAACTTTCTAAAATTAAGAATTGAAATTTGTGCAATTTTTGACGTAAAATAAAACAAAAGACGATCTAGAAATAAAGAAAATTGATAAAATTACAAAGTAATAAAAATAAAGATCGGTAGATCTACCGATTTATCGGTAGAGTTGGCAGCACTGATCGACAATGTGGATTTGGCTGATTTCTTTGTTGCCAATAGTAAAGTTGAAACATCACTAACTAGTCGTCAATCAAGAATTTAAAAATTAATCTGTTTTTTTTTTCTTCCTTGAAAATACCCATTTTTACCCACGTATTTTTTTTACCCGCAAGGTTGCTTAAATTACCCGTAATTCGGGTAATTGCCCGCACATTGGCAACCCTGCTCTAATGCAACAAGTCAGCGTTGCAGTGGATGCCACGAGAACTAAATAGGAAATGGCGGTTAATTTAAATTTATAATTGTGCATGTTTAAAAAACATACCAGGAATGTGTTATTTAGAAAAGAATATGAACATTAAGTACTACCAAGAATAGAAGTATTACCATTTATTCTTGGTAGTACTTAAGGTTCATATTCTTTTCTAAATAACACATTCCTGATATCATGTTTTTTGTAATTATATTTGTAAATTGCAGTTCTACAACCGCAAGAAGTTAAACAAAAGAAGGGTATAAGAGCGTTACTCATGAGAAAAGAAACTGCAGTTATACAATAATTGAAATCTGTAATCCATAGAAGAAAGGTAAAAGAGACATTTTCAGTAACTATATTCTACATTCAAGAATTATTACGAAAGTAAATATAAATTCTTTGACGTACATTTATCGTACATTATGTTTTAAATTTGAAATAAATTTCTTATGGGCTTTTAATTTTACTGGATCTATAAGATTCATATCAGGTTTGCTTTGTAAAAAATGTACAAATTTTGTATCTTTACCTTTCAGAGTCTTATTGACCTGTTTACACCAGAAGTATAAAATAGTATATACAAGAAGGCTTATAATCGAGTTACCTAGATCACTATGTATATTACAATTCAAAGGAATAATATTTAATTGATGTTTTAAGAAGACAATTAACCCAAGACAATTGCCAGTCGCTGCTTTAGGTTTTTTACTTTAGACTGAAGTTTTGATGTTCTAATGCTCCAATCTCTAACCATTTCGTATAATTTTCTGCTTTGCGGAGTTAACCGAGTTTGTCGAGTCACATTCAATGTCTTCAAAATTCCTGTTCTACTTTTTGCGGTGCCTACAGTGAAATGTATTAGTATTATCTGTATTTGTACAATTAAATTACTTCACCTTTTAATGCTGTGGGAAATAATTGTGAACTGACAGTGTTTAAGGGAAGTGCTACTTCAGTTTCAAAGCTTGCACGACTGAATTCTGCTTGGTCCTGTGTTGCTATTTTAGGTAACGTAAATTCAGGTTGCATTATTGAAAACCTGGGTACTACATTTACTTCACTAATTGTTTTTCTGTTACCTGTTGTTCGACAGACTGTGAAGTTGACTGAATTACTTCACACCTTTCTTCAACTTCTTCTGAACTGGCTGAAAATTTAAAATAATTTTTTAATAGATTCCTGTCTAATAAAAATTATGTACAGTCGCGGACAGAAAATTTCGGATGTCACTGTCACTCATCTGACGTATATATATATAGGAATTCCTTAACTTTTACGTCAGTGGAATGACATTGACATCCGAAATTTTCTGTCCGCAACTGTATATCCCAAATTCTTTTCTTTTTGCACAATCGTTCAACGTTTCACTATCGGTTGATCGTTAGGAGTGGATATTGGATAACTCGATGAAGCTATCAGTCGATAGTGAGCGATTGTGTGAATCTTAAGTGTCCGTTAAAAGAATTTGTGATAAAACCAGCTTCGAACGTTCTGTTCCTTTCATCTGATTTCCCTCTAATACATGAAATACTAATGGTCGTATTCACAAAGCATCATTTACTTTAAATGCTCCGTTTAGTATTTGGTAATGATTTATAAATGAGCCGTTTAGGTCTGATTTGTTAATAAATTAAACGAACCCTTAACGGAGGCTAAACGGATGATTTAGTTGTTTTTCATATTCACAAAGCTGCATTTAGCACATTTAGTTAAATTAATGTCAAATAAATGAAACGGTTTATAAATTGTTCTTGTAAGAGCGATTTATCTGACACTTCTAGATTAAAATTAAATATAATCACCTTAAGTAAAATATTATTATAACGTAAATTGATATTATATTAATTATTAACAATTTTTTTTGTAAAAATCATATTTGTAAATTTGTTACGTACCAAGAGTGAAGACTAGACATTAAGGTAACTTCTGTTTTCAACACCTAAAACTGAAGAAAAATGAGCATAATATCATCACTTTCTTCATCATCTTCTGATGAGGAAGTAGAAGTTCCCAGGAGGTTGAGGGTCATTAGAGACAGAACCAATCCATTTACTCTATATGATGATATCGATTTTAGAAAGAGATTTCGGTTTCGTAAAGAAACTGTAATGGAAATTTTACTTAATTTTGACCATCGCATAAGTCCCATAAGTAACAACAATAAGTCAATTGATTCCTTATCCCAACTTCCGGTAACACTACGATTTTATGCCACCGGTGCTTTTCAAAATTGTATTGGAGATCACATAAATATCTCACAACCATCTGTGTCCCGAATAATTAAAAAAGTAACATTAGAAATTGCTGCAATGAGTCGAAGGGAAATAATGATGCCTTCGGGTAATCAAATCTTGACCACCTGTTCGGAATTTTATAAAATAGCAAATTTTCCTTGTGTTGTGGGTGCAGTTGACTGCACTCATGTTAAAATTGCCTGCCCTGGAGGAGATAATGCTGAGTTATATCGCAACAGAAAAGGTTACTTTTCTTTAAATGTGCAAGCCATCTGCGATGCTCACTTAAAAATTAGACACATTGTTGCTCGTTGGCCTGGATCCGTCCATGATGCAACAATTTTGAATGATAGCCCACTGGAAATTGAACTGGAACGAGGACAATATGGAGCGAATAACTTCTTGATTGGTGACAATGGTTATCCATGCAAGCCATATTTGTTGACTCCAGTGTTAAATCCAAGAACACCAGCTGAAGTGGCTTATAATCGCAGCCATATAGCCACCAGGAACACTATTGAAAGATGTTTCGGAGTGATGAAGCGACGTTTTCCTTGTTTAGCAGTAGGATTAAGAACTAAACTTGACACTTCCATGGCGGTGATAGTTGCATGTGCTGTGTTGCATAATATAGCTATCAATCTGAATGATGTTGATGAAGAGGAAGACGTCATTAATCTGGAAGCAATTGAAGCAAATGAGATTGTTCGTGTTCAAGGCAATACAGCTATGAGAAATCATATAATTAATACTGTATTTTCAAGATAATATGGAAGTTTAAAATAATTTCTCTAAATAGTAGTAGTACTACAATTAAAAAAAAAACTAAATATCACTTTTATTCACTATTTAATTTTTCTAACTGTTTTTTCTTAATTCTTAAATCTAGTTCCAAAATTTTATTTTCTTTTAAAGCATTTAAATATTTTTGTCTATAATACATATTTTTATAAGAAATTTTCTTTTTAAAATTTGTTTTCAATCCTTTTGCAGTTTTATTTCTCTGAGAACTACGTTTTTTTCTGATTATAGTTTCAGACGGAGGATCAGGCTCGGGCTCAGGCTCAAGTTCGGGTATGGGTTCAGGTTCGGGTACGGATTCAGATTGAGATGGAATGTCAGGTTCAAATAAGGGAATTTGTTCACTCATAGGAATTTCAAGTAGATCTACAACATAAAAAAATGGAAATAAACAGATAAATCTATGATGTTTTACAAAATCTATAATGCTGTTTAAAAATTAAAGCAAAATATTCATTTATTATTAAATTGAAAAAAAAAAAAATCATACCACCATGATAAAATGCCACAGAATCAAATGGATTAGGTAGCGGAATAACTTTATCTCCTAAAATTGATAAAATTTGCTGGCTGGTACTACTAATATCTGGAGCTTTATTATGGCCCCCACCAGTTTTAAATACTTCAATCTAGGGCAAAAATTAGATGTGGAACATAAAACACCAATTTTTTTGTGTCGAGTCCAAATTTTTACCGAAAAATGGAACAAAACACAAATAATGCATTCTGTACAGAGTAACATTATTTTTTCTTCAAAGAGAATCAACACAGCCGATTTAATATAACATGACTAGTAATAGACGTCTGAAGAAAAAAAAATATTTACTTATATAGGTATATTATATTTACTTTATTCAACTTTAATTCCTTTTTCGCCATTTCTTCATAATGAATTACATTATCTGGACTTATATTTTCCAAATTTAAAATTTTTTTATACTTTTCTTTCTACAAAATAGAAACAATTTTTAGTTATAAATTGTTGAATACTAGAAGTTAGATGGACAAATTTTAGGCATTTATAAAGGTCACACAAACAGTTTTGATAATAAACCCTTATCCACAAATGAGATGTTTTGGAACTTCAAAAAAGTTGATTAAATTTTTTCGTAATACTTGAATGTTATTTCATTATAACTGCATTGTTTCCGTGGTTGTTATACTGACCATATAATGGCATAGGCAGGTTAAATTTTAACAGCACGGCCGTTATTACTATATCCCACTTGACTTTTTTGTTAAATTATTAATATATGAAACTCCTTTACACAAGAGGTTTGTTCTAGCAGCAGTACATAACTGTTAGAAATTGTACTGAACATGTGCAGTGACACTTGAGGCCCACTTGTACAAAGGCAAGTTAATTTTGAGTATTGGTTTACTCCCGTGGTAACAATTGTTATCAGGCAGTAAACTGATAGTCAAAGTTAACTTGCCTTTATACAAGTGGGCCTTAGCATCACTAAAGTGTCACTGCACATGTTCAGTACAATTTCTAACAGTTATGTACTGCTGCTAGAACAAACCTAAGATATCCAAGTCGTTCCTTGTACCTTTAGTTTTAGAGTCAATGAATGATGAGCTGACAGTAGTGCAATCTTTGCTTTGAGTTTAACTGGGCACATAACAGCTTATTTACAACATGGGCTTGTTAACATAAACGTGTATTTGTAAGCTGGAATTTAGCCATCTAATTTTGCTGCTGGTGAACACACCAATAAGAGAGCTCATATTACCAATCATTTTAACTATTACATTCTTTGGTTTCTCATTTCAGGAAGATGCAATATATTATATGTATATGCTTCAAGAGTCATCCGAGACTGCGAATTTACAGAAACATCCATAACGAATTGCTTTGTACTTACATTTTTTTCCGCAAGATTTTTCTTTGCATTTCGCTTTAAATTATATAAATATAAAATTTTTAATCGTTTAACGCTTCTATGAGAATCTGTAGAAGCGTTAAACATTGACGTTAACTCAGTCCATGCTTGAGTTTTCTTTGCACCAGACTGTTTGCTTTCTATGAAATTCTTCTTTCTATATCAAATCAAATAACTGGAATTAGGAAAGAAATTGGAATGATCAGGAAAGACAATAGGAATATCCATATCAAAACTATACAAGTTCTGCAGATTTAACCAATTAATTGTTGCACCTTTTAATACATACGAGTAAGTACTTACGATTCTATTAATTGGAGCAGAGTACTCTTCTCCAATTCAGTGTATGCTCGGCACCGTTTCTTTACTTCCTTTTCGTCCATTACTACAGATTACTACCTACAATTTAACTTTCAAAATCACAATAATGAAGCTAAACTGACGTGCAATCTGACGCGTCTCTGCTTTCTGCAATGTTGCCAAACGTCGCCTGATTTATAAATGTAAATCATACGATTTATAAATCGATGGAATAAGTGCCGCGTTTTTGATTTCTGAATACGACGTCTGATTTAGCATTTCATTTACATAAATGAAATCATTTATAAATCATACCATTTTGAGTTCTTTATGAATACGGCCCTAAGACTACTTACATGACAAATGAAGAGTTGGAATGGCAACCCTACGAAGGCCTCTTTTTGTGCCTGGCACTAAATATTCCTCCACAAAATGCTTATCACATACATAATATGATTTGTATATTTGTTGTGGTTGCAGGTATTGAAGCACCGGATTTTTTGTATTTTCCACCCACTTTTGTAATAAATGTATATCCTTTGGAAAACGATGCCTCTTATGAGTTCGATCTGTGCATCCAAGAACACTACATTTATTTTTGCTGCTCCCTTGAAGAGCATCCATTTTCAAAGGATGAGGGATTAACCACTGAAAAATAGCCTTTTCACTTAACTTTCAATATGTATTGATACTATTAGGCAGGCCACAATTTTCATTCATCATCTGACACATTGCGCATCGCCTGCGGGAGTGACACAACTTAGAATTTTTGATAAGTCAGCTGTCAAAACAAATTTGAAATATGAAATAAATAATATTAAAAACACCACAATAAATATGCCATGTTAATCTAAAGGAGTTGAAAATATGTTTATTAATACAATCTTGCTTCAAATTTCAAATTCTGATGGACTTAAATCATAGATATAGCAGAATCTAACATCGGAGTCATTAAGGCTAGCGTATACAACATCCATTTCTACTATATCTATGGACTAGAAGTAGTTACATTGGCAGTAAAAACTAGCTTTACCTTTGCTGCTATATTGCAAAACTCAGGACAGAATTATTCAACACCGAGGAAAAGTTTTAGCCTTCGAGCACAAAACTTTGGCAGTCGTAAACTCTGAAAAGCATTCACATCACTATCTATACATATTAATGCATCTTTCTTACCTATCCTATTCATGATCCTATTGTATTTTCGAAAATATCAGGAGAGAAATTCAACAATGACGACTTGCAATTTCAATTTCAGTAAGGTTGGTAAAAGCAAAATCACTTTTGCCAATCTTATTTCTACCGTTGCCCTCCAACGGTTGCCACAAATACTTTTAGCATATACAAGAACCTTTCAAATGTATTCCCGTTCTACTCTATAAGACTTTCGCATCTAAAGTATGTGATCTGTGGAAACAACTAAGGAGGAGAAAACTGAGGAAGTTCTTTTACGTCAAGAAATGTCAAAATTTGTAAATAAAGTGAAAACTCTCATAAGCGGACACCGACGGTTCCAACTTTTTTGTCCGCTTATGGCAGCTGTCCGCTTATAAGAGACGTCTGCTTATGAGAGCTGTCCGTAAGGAGAACTTTCACTGTAATACATTACAAGTAATTTAAGAAAGCGTAAAATGCCTTTTATGTAACTGAAACGAAATAATTTTTGGCAACTGCCCTAAGAAGAAACTTTTCAGCGCAAGTATTTCGTGTAAAAAATTTATTATTAGCTTCCCCCACTACTGAGGGACGAACACTCATTCCTGAGGAAGGAATAAATAAATTTTCTACCATTTCATTCATTCATTTCACTTTCATTACTCAATGGGTGCGTTCTGAATTAACGTCGGGCGTACAACTTTTTACCTCGCGCATCATTTTCCCATATTAAAAATCATGCGCGAGGTAAAAAGTTGTACGCCTGACGTTAATTCAGAACGCACCCATTGAGTAATGAAAGTGAAATGAATGAATGAAATGGTAGAAAACTTATTTTATTTAAATACCTACTATTACTGGGCTTACCTTACACACATGGACGTTTCACGACAGATTTTTCAGGTTAAAATCATCTTATGTGAGACTGTGGGCGACAACAGTGCTGCCAACCGACCAAGCGAACATATCGGAAGATAGTTGTGAAAAATTCCGATAGATGTCTCTAAATTTAAATCACATAATTAAAATCACTGATTTTATTCAGGCGATTTTTATTTTTGAAAATCATTTAAAAAAAATTTAAAAAATTCTCATGAAATAAACAAAACTGGGTTCAAATTTCTAAAATTGAGACATTTGACAGTTATTGTGTAATTTTTGACGCTAAATAAAACAAAAGACGATCGAGAAATAAAGAAAATTTATATAATTATTATTATTATTATAAAATAAAAAAAAATAATAATAAAAAAATCTCATTGAATAAAATTAGAAAGAAAATTATAAAAGTAAAAGAAATCTCATTAAATAAAATTACAAAGTCATTTGTACAACTTTTGACGTAAAATAAAACAAAATACGATCGACAAATTTATAAAGTTAAAAAATAAATAAATATTAAAAAAATCTCATTGTATAAAATTAGAAAAAAATAAAAATTAAAAAATTCACATTAAATAAACAATACTTTCTACTTTCTATAAAATTACAAAAAATTATAAAAATTACAAAAATTTAAAAATTCTCATTAAATATAGAAAACTTTCTAAAATTAAGATTTGAACTTTAGGCAACTTTTGGCGTAAAATAAAACAAAAGACGATCGACAAATTTATAAAATTAAAAAAGTCTCATTGAATAAAATTAGAAGAAAATTAGAAAATAAAAAACTCATTAAATAAAATTACAAAAAATTATAAAAATTAAAAAATTCCCTTTAAATAAACAAAACTTGAGATTTGTCATTTGTGCAATTTTTGACGTAAAATAAAACAAGAGACGATCGACATATTTATAAAATTTTAAAAAAATTTTTAAAAATCTCAATGAATAAAATTAGAAAAAAATAAAAATAAAAAAAATCTCGTTAAATAAAATTACAAAAATTAAAAAATTCTCATTAAATAAACAAAACATTATAAAATTAAGATTTCACAATTGTGCATTTTTTGATGAAAAACAAAACAAGAGACGATCGAGAATTTTAAAAAAATTATAAAATTACGAAAACAACGAGAATTAAAAAAATTCTCATTAAATAAACAAAACTTTTTATTTTACGTCAAAAATTGCACAAATGTCAAATCTTACTTTTAGAAAGTTTTGTTTATTTAATAAAAAAATTTAATTTTTGTATTTTTTAAAATTTTTATTTTTTGTAATTTTTACAATTTTTTGTAATTTTATTTAATGATTTCTTTTATTTTTATTATTTTTAAAAAATTTTATTCAATGAAATTTTTTTATTTTAATTCTTTTCAATTTTATAAATAATAATTTTATAAATTTTCTTTATTTCTCGATCGTCTTTTCTTTTATTTTATGTCAAAAATTGCACAAATGTCAAATCTTACTTTTAGAAAGTTTTGTTTATTTAATAAAAAAATTTAATTTTTGTATTTTTTTAAATTTTTATTTTTTGTAATTTTTACAATTTTTTGTAATTTTATTTAATGAGATTTCTTTTATTTTTATTATTTTTAAAATATTTTATTCAATGAAATTTTTTTTATTTTAATTCTTTTAAATTTTATAAATAATAATTTTATAAATTTTCTTTATTTCTCGATCGTCTTTTGTTTTATTTTATGTCAAAAATTGCACAAATGTCAAATCTTACTTTTAGAGAGTTTTGTTTATTTAATAAAAAAATTTAATTTTTGTATTTTTTTAAATTTTTATTTTTTGTAATTTTTACAATTTTTTGTAATTTTATTTAATGAGATTTCTTTTATTTTTATTATTTTTAAAATATTTTATTCAATGAAATTTTTTTTATTTTAATTCTTTTAAATTTTATAAATAATAATTTTATAAATTTTCTTTATTTCTCGATCGTCTTTTGTTTTATTTTAAGTCTAAAATTGCACAAATGTCAAATCTTACTTTTAGAGAGTTTTGTTTATTTAATAAAAAAATTTAATTTTTGTATTTTTTTAAATTTTTATTTTTTGTAATTTTTACAATTTTTTGTAATTTTATTTAATGAGATTTCTTTTATTTTTATTTTTAAAATATTTTATTCAATGAAATTTTTTTTATTTTAATTCTTTTAAATTTTATAAATAATTTTATAAATTTTCTTTATTTCTCGATCGTCTTTTGTTTTATTTTAAGTCAAAAATTGCACAAATGTCAAATCTTACTTTTAGAAAGTTTTGTTTATTTAATAAAAAAATTTAATTTTTGTATTTTTTTAAATTTTTATTTTTTGTAATTTTTACAATTTTTTGTAATTTTATTTAATGAGATTTCTTTTATTTTTATTATTTTTAAAAAAATTTATTCAATGAATTTTTTTTTATTTTGATTTTTTTAAATTTTATAATATGTATAATTTATAATTTTATAAGTTTTCTTTATTTCTCGATCGTCTTTTGTTTTATTTTACGTCAAATATTTGCACAAATGTCAAATCTTTATTTTAGAAATTTTTTTAATTTTATAATTTTCTTTATTTCTCGATCGTCTTTCGTTTTATTTAGCGTCACAAATTGCACAATAACTGTCAGATGTCTTAATTTTAGAAATTAAAAATCGCTTGAATAAAATCAGTGATTTTAAACATAATAATAGTAATAATAATAATAAAGAGACATCTATAGGAATTTTTCACAACTATCTTCCGAAATGCTTCGCTTGGTCTGTTGGCAACACTGTTCGAAAAGGGTAATCGGCTTAGAGTGGCTTAGCAACACTGTTCGTGTCCATTCGGCAACACTCGCACGTTTCCTTTCATCGCGTTCAATCGCGTTGCATGAGGAGTGCGTAACGCGAGAGAGAGAAAAGAATGCGTTACCCATGAGTTAACACAGGATAGATACATTTACCTATGAAGAAGGGCCTGTGAATACTTTTAAATCACGCACGCATCTCTGCTGCACTACTGTTTTAAATTGCCAAGGTCATCGGCGGATTGCGCGAAAGATCAAACGTTCCGCCACGAGTGCGCTGCTTTCGTACAGATTAGTATTCCGTGGTAGCGGCCCGAACAGTCATTACTGATCACACTGTACGTATTGTATGACTTCAGTTATCTATGCAAAGACTTATTCCAACTTCGATCACTATTTCGGTAGGAAACTGATTATGACGGTTTCTTAAACGGTCAGAGAACGTGGTTGGAACAGAGCTATAGTTATTAAGCGTACAGTGACTTTATACGAGACAGTGGGGCCAAGCAATGTCTTCATTAAGATCAGGGCGCCAGCGGGTGTTCTGCCTAGATGGCAGTACTTGTGAAAGCATTCAATGATTTTTGTGGATATAAATCTCATGCAGGTTTTACTTTATTTTAAATTTTTAAAAAAATTATGTTTCTTCATAATTCGATAAAGGTTTTCTGAAAATAGCATTAAATTTTATCGATATTTAATATGATTAATTCAATAATAAAATTGTAATTTTGTAACTTTTTGTTTCAACAAAATTCGAAAAAGAATTATCACAGGACGTCAACAAATGCATTTGAAACCATTTTCTGCAATATGAGAACGTTATCTCCTGTAATTATGACAGTAATTAGATTTTAATATCCAGTGCAGTGGTTCTGAGACGCACTAAAACTATTTTCTCCGGATTAGTTCTGACCTTCTCCAAATGAGGGCGCTCTAGTAACTGCCTTTATTCTGTAACTTTATTCAAAGCCGTTTTTTGGCGGTGCACTATTTTGAAATTATTTCGTATGTTTCCGACGTATTTGTTTTCAATATCGCTTGGTGACCACATGGATATGACGAGCCAAAATATTACGTTAATATACAGTTTATTAAATGGATCTTTTTATGCAATTGCATAAACTGTATTTTAACATAACATCGGCTGGCTATGTCTATGTGAGTCAATTCAGGACTCAATACTCGCAAAAAGTCTAAAGATTTTTTTGATTCTACATATACGTTACTTGGAAATGTCACTGCTCATTAAAAACTACATTTTATTTATTAAAACATTTTTATTTACAGTTTCAAACGATAATTTTTTTAAGTTCATGTGCTGCTATGGCTTCTTGAATGTATGGAGGATCCACACATTTTCTTTTTTTTCTCAAATCTCCTCTTATTACTTCTGGGGCTACACATTCTGTGTAGAATTTTGTAAGTATTGGTAGCATTTCATCATTCCACAGTTTTTCATCTTTTTGTATTTTTTCAATATAAAGTGGGAGTTTATCATTGACATATACAACAAGGTAGCATTCATCCCTTTTCGTTATATTTAATTGTCCTTGTATCTATAAGTAAATATTTTACTTAAGTATGTTATAATTCTCTTATTCAATTTCTTGTTTATTACCTGGAAATAATAAGAGTGTTTCCTATTTAAGGATATTTCCCCATTTATTATTTTTAAAAATGTCTTGCTTTTTAAAATTTCAACCAGTTCTTTGAGGGTAGAAAATTGTCTGTTAGGAGCGTAAATACATTTAACTTCAACTAAACCAGTATCACCAAGAAGTCCTAAAATGAAATCAAAACTGTTTATGCTGAACACAAAGTTTTCTTGTTATTTATACCATCTGGAGATGCTCCTAAAAATCCGAATGTTTGGTCCACCCACAGTCCTGATTGATTCACCTTGCAACCCATTGTGTTTTCAAATAATTTTATTGCCACAGCCTCTTTGATTATGCCATATTCAGTGGCATCTGAAAAAAAAAATTCTGGGTGCAAGTATATCCTTCACAATATTATGGCAAGACGTATATGGCTTCCTCTTCATGACTCGTCCAAACATCGATGCCGTAAGCCTTTTACTTTTATACTGAGCATAATTTTTATTATTGAATTGTCCAACAGTTTGTTGCTATATATTTTTAATCTCATTTATTGACACCTGATAACAGTATATTAAAGAGTTTATTATGTAACACATAAACTGTGAGTTATTGTTACCTGTAACTGCTCAGTTAGTAAGTGAGCTTCCATTTTAATGAAATCTATATCTTCACAGTCTTCAGGTTCTTCTGCATAAAAACCATAATCCGTATTTGTTTGTTTTTTTTTATTTTCATTTTCTTCAAAAATTAATTGTTTTTTTGGTCCGTTACTATTTGAGCAAGTTTTCTTTGAAATAAATTTTTTAAAATGTTGCCCCGGGCTTCGACCTGTTCGCCGTTTCCATGGACTTGAATGCCATTGTCTTGATTTATTATACCTTAGGCCTGATATTAACACACGCCTTTGGTATGATCCTCTTTGAATCAAGTTTAACCTCTTCCCCATATTAAAACGAGCCACTATATTCATAAGCCTCTCTGCCGCATTATTATTTTCGTTTTCAATTAATAGATGGGCTTTTTTTAATAAAAGGTTCAAAGTTCCTAAAAAAAAAGGGAAATATAATGAATATAGATTTTCGTAAGCCTTATGTTATGTTACCATGTAAATGATCATATATGCCAGTCGCCTTTAAATCCGGAATCTTATTATTTGACGTATCACCTGGCGTATTACATATGTCCTCTGTACACTCAGAATGATCTCCAAAAACATGTTTAACGCTGTTTTTCAGATGCACTCTTAAAAGTTCAACATTATTTATTATTTTCTTTCTTTGAATGCTCATATATTGAACATTTTGCCCTTTTGGTTAATAAATTTATTTTATTCAGTGTTAACATTTTTCGACCTTGTACATTTATTGTAGTATCCTTTTTGATATTACGTAAATGTTTCCCATAATTTTTAAGGGCATGGTTTGTGCACTCTATTTTTCTCACAAGCTGACCGTATGGTACATTCGTCCTTATTTTTGCAAAAAGACTAGAATCGCCATCTGCTATGAACTGCATGTATCTGATGCCATGCATTCGTTCACTACTGGAAAAGCCTTCAACAGCAATGTCTGCCTCCATTGCTGGTGATGCATCAGACCAATTTTTGTAGCAAGTATGATCTCTTATGGCTTCATTTTTGTTTACACTACGTGAACAGATACTACAATATTTATTTCGCACGCCTATATACAGGAGTTCGCCAGTAAAACGTCCTATTATCCCAACCATTCCAGATAATGAATTAAAATTGGTTCCATATGAACGCTTGCTCCAGGAGCCATCCACATAAACTGTTACCCATGGGGTACCATCTGAACATAATTGCTTTTTTCAATTGCATGTTGTTTCTCACGCACTCCAGCGTTTTCCATGGATTTCCACAAAGATGTTTCCCAATCCCACAGAATTAAACAAAATAAGTACAAATTACAATAAGTAGACAAGTACACTTACTTTTTCCAAATCATTTTCAATTTTATAAAACATATGATCTGTCATGCATGGGATATCCATGCAGCTAAGGAATTCCTCCATATGCCCATAAGTGCTACCTGTAGCTAATGTACCCCATACAGCACCATTGTTTATATCGGACACATCTTTTTTTGGATTCTCTGTATCGTACTCATAAACGCGATTACACATTGTACATTTAAATACAATGGTGCTCACCAGTCCGTTATTTTTTCGTTTTTCTTTTTCAACGTACAACTTTCCGCATGTACAAATTTTAGAGTGATCGTACTGCAGGTCCATTGCCCAACTAATCACATAACCAAGCTCCACAATACGGTTGCCCATGATACTTGAACATTCTCTCGGAGAAGGTTCATGTTCTAACTCAGTATTCATTATACTAAAAAAGCATAACCTGTAAATTTATAGATAACTCATTTTACAATTATACTTACGCGTCATAGTCTTCAGTAGATATAACACCATCGACACTAAATGAATAAGTATTTTTTAGAGCAAACTTTGGCCTATACTTTCTTGTGCACCAATTTGAAATCCTGCAACATAGGATATGGATAAATAATTAGTTTTGGATTGTTTATAGGTCTGTTCGTATTTTACCCATTCATTAATGCTGCAACATTAGGTTCATTAGTTTCTCTTTGAGATGTTTGAGACACAATACATTCAATATTTTGGTGCCCATCATCATCTCCATTTGTGCTAAAAACAATAAAAAAATTAATTTTTTTAAATATAACTCATTAAAATATAACTTATTATTTTCAATAAAGTGAAATATCAAGCCATCATTGTTGCCAGATTTAAATTACAGAGCGCAGTAATTCAATTAAATTTGATGAAGGTTAGTTATTTGTGTTTATTTAAACAAATTTATTAAAATTATCAAACACTTTATGGTACTTTACCTGAACAAATATTAATCATATAATGGTTATAGCCATAAAATTGAATTGGTGGTTTTATTTCAATCTGGCAACAATGCTGTGAATAAACCGAATGATGTGATAAGACCTAGATAAACGGTGTTATATGTTTCCTGCAATCTCGATTGATATCAGCATGTGAATGAAATAGTGAATATCTGTGAGTAATTTTAGCTCATGTATGCGACAAGGATGTCACTCAAAGCCTACATATTGTGACTTAGAATGAACAATGCTTTTGAAACGGGTGTATATACCATCTCACTCTTAAGTTAATATCAATTTCTCTTGCTCTACACGGAATCTAACTACTTGATACATCATTGGAACAATGACACTTACTGACGCATGCGCATTAATAGGTACCTAAAACACAGGATTACCCCATACTCCATCGCCATCATGCATAATATACATTTATAATACTTAATCCTAATGTGCATGCATTATTTATGATACTCACATGTAATTTGGAATTTCATTTATCATTACACTTTCGGAATGTTCCATGTCCACATCTTCAAATATTCGGGGAGTATTGACATTTGAGGTGCTATAATAGTGTCAAGTTTAATCAGAAGGCTTATTTATAAAAATTAAATAGGCCCGAAAATATGAGAATCTTACTTTTGCTCACTCTCCTTTACATGCATAATACATTTTCTTGTTCTCCAAATGTCTTTCATCGATTTTGCTCTTTTGTTTTTTTTTCGGCCGTTTTGCGTACGTTCTGGCCATTGTAAAAGCACAAAAACAACACGATACCACCAAAACTATTGGTAAAACAAACAAACAGCTAAACACCAACTAAACACATCGACCACAATTGACCACAATAAACAAAAATAGTCGAAACGACGTTCCATGGACGGCGCACTTACTATTATACCACTTGGCGTCGGTACCTTTGATCTTTGTGTCTTCAATGCAACCACTGGGTTGCGTTTATAAACTACACCTTCGAGTGCACCCTGGGTGTATAATCGCATCTTTCTCACTCACAAGTTTTTAGTTATTTTGCGTCTCGCTCATCAGTTTTAAGAAGTCTAGTGTTTACATGATTTCCATGACAACGAGATCACTTTTCACGTCCCACTTTTAAGTAGGGTAAAGAAAATGTGTTTGTTGCTATGGAAACACACGCC
Source organism: Dorcus parallelipipedus (assembly GCA_958336345.1). Classification (NCBI taxonomy): domain Eukaryota; kingdom Metazoa; phylum Arthropoda; class Insecta; order Coleoptera; family Lucanidae; genus Dorcus; species Dorcus parallelipipedus. The sequence goes on from OY284479.1 coordinate 48,476,209, forward strand.
TGATTTAGTACTTTATGATTCTTATGTGAGAAGCAAAATGTATAAATACATTTATGCGAGAGAGATCACAATATTACCCGAGAGTGACCCTAGGGTGTAATTTATAAACGCAGCCCTGCGCATTCTTCCGTGCGTTGATTCGTACGTGGCGCAAACAATTTAAATTTAAAATCTTGCCGTGTTTGCAGTTGCCCGAACGTGCCCGAACCAAGCCGGTAAACCAAACTAACACGCTTAAGAACTAAAATCGGCAATACTAATGCCAGCTCCATCTGTTGCTTACTTGTTGTATTACTTCAAAAATACTCCCATCCCCACCCTGCAAGCCGTGGTCTTAAGTGGCAAGTTTTTGTGATATTTACGTCTTCACGTGTGCTTGCTCAGTGAGTTTATGATTTTAGATGGTTTAAAAGGGCGTTGAAGAGTTATTGCTTTGTTAAAGTCATGATTGTGGAGTTTCAGACATGTACTTGTAATACATTTGGTATACGTAATGCTGCCAACCACAGATAAAAGATATATATATATATATAGTAATATGTGGTCTGTGCTGCCAACTTTCGTGAGCTAGCTCCAAGCTAAACCGAGTGTGTCTCCAAATTGGGACGTCAAATTTAAAACATTTCATGACCCACCTCTCTAGTTTTATTAAGTCAACAAAAAGTATTGCTGTGATTAGAAATGATTAGGTACAAATGTTAGAAAATATCCAACAATGCAAATAAAGTTATTTATTATAGTGTGCTGGCTTTTAGTTAGGTAGATTACTCGACGAGGTGGAATACCAAAAGAAAATAGTGCCGTGCGTGGTGAAGCTATTCGGGAGTAACGACAGGGCGACGCGTTCGAGACTCCTCCAGCAACTGGAGCACTTCATAGGGCATCTACAGGCGGCCACGGTCAACGACCAGATATTCCCGCAAGTCGCTCACGGTTTCATGGACACGAACCCCACAATACGCGAACAGACTGTCAAAGTGAGTGCGTGCGCCTTAAGAGAAAGCAAAACGCCGCCCCCTCTTACTTCTTTCAGTCTGTGATACATCTAGCACCTAAGTTAAACTACAATAATTTGAACGTGGAGGTGTTGAGGCACTTCGCGCGGCTTCAGGCTAAGGACGAGCAGGGCGGCATCAGGACCAACACGACCGTTTGCCTGGGGAAGATCGCCCAACACCTGCACCCCCAGATCCGGCAGAAGGTGCTGATTTCGGCGTTCATCAGGGCGATGAGGGATCCTTTTCCGCCCGCCAGGAACGCCGGCATTCTGGCGCTCGCCGCCACGCAACAGTACTACCTGCTTTCGGAGGTCTCGACCAGGGTACTACCCGCGCTGTGTCAGCTGACGATGGACCCGGAAAAGTCGGTGCGCGACTCGGCGTTTCGCACGATCAAAGGGTTCCTCGGGAAGCTGGAGAAAGTGTCCGAGGACCCCAGCCTGCGGGAGAGCATGGGTGAGGTTCACTTTTTTTAAGTCCCCTCCCCCAAATGAAACGACCGTTTGCTTTCAGAAGCCGACGTTAACACTGCGACTCCCAGTTTGAGCAATGCGGCTGCGACGTGGGCCGGATGGGCCGTCACCGCGGTCACCGCGAAGTTCTATCGCAGCCAATCCGACACGGATCGAAAGTCCTACCCCATTGCGAGTCGGGTGCTCAGTAAACCGGCTTCGCTAGGTACGTAAGTCACGACTTCCAAGTCGAGTAATATATAACACCCGCGCCAGGTAAGCCCACTCTAGGATCAGGATGTGCGAAACGCCCGCACCAGGTAAGAAAGAGTGAAAAGGCCGATCTATAAACGTACCGTTCCCGTTTGTCGTTACCGTTCGTGTTTGCCGCTACCGTTGCTGCTTGCCATTTATAAATCTGCTGAAGCGGAACGGTGAGACATGCGCAATGTGACATTTGAAATTCGACTTATTTAAAGTTTTGATATATTAAAAAAAAATCAATCAAATTTTGACGTTTCTAAAATTCAATCATATTTCGACGTACTTAAAGATCATCTAAATTTTCATTTACGTATTTAAAAATCAATCAAGTCAAAGATTCAATCAATCAGTCAAAGTCAAAGATTTTGACATTTAAGGATTTATTTAAAGTTTGACGTATTTCAAAAATTGACACTTTCAAGATTTAATTCAGTTTTGATTTATTTATATCTACTTGACATTTTTTAATTCAATTGGATATTGATTATATTTAAAAGTCAATTAAAATTTTGACGTGTTTAAAATGCAATCGAATTTTGGCGTATTTAAAATTTGATCAAATATTGACATTTTTAAAATTCAAGTTTTGTTGTATTTAATATGTACTTTAATTTTGACGTTTTTTAAGATTCAATAAAATTGTGACTTTTAAGATTCAATAAAATTTTGACGTTTTTTGAGATTCCATAAAATTTTGGCGTTTTTTAAAATTCAAAATTTTGACGTTTTTAAGATTCAATAAAATTTTGACGTTTTTTGAGATTCCATAAAATTTTGGCGTTTTTTAAAATTCAAAATTTTGACGTTTTTAAGATTCAATAAAATTTTGACGTTTTTTTAAGATTCAATAAAACTTGCCGTTTTTTTAAAATTCAATAAAATTTTGACTTTTTAAAATTCAATAAAATTTTGACTTCTTAAAATTCAATAAAATTTTGACGTTTTTGAAGATTCAGTAAAATTTTGCCGTTTTTGAAATTCAATAAAACTGACGTTTTTCAAAATTCGTTTTTTTAAAATTCAATAAAATTTTGACGCTTTCTAAAATTCAATAAAATTTTGACGTTTCTTAAAATTCAAGAAAATTTTGACATTTTTTAAGATTCAATAAAATTTTGACATTTTTGAGATTCAATAAAATTTTGACGTTTTTTTAAGATTCAATAACATTTTGACGTTTTTTAAGCTTCAATAAAATTTTGCTGTTTTTTAAAAATCAATAGAATTTTGACTTTTAAAAATCATTAAAATGTTGACGCTTTTTAAAATTCAAAACGCAATAAAATTTTGACGTTTTTTAAAATTCAATAAAATTTTGATGTTTTTTAAAATTCAATAAAATTTTGACGTTTTTTAAAATTCGAGAAAATCTTGACGTTTTTTAAGATTCAATAAAATTTTGACGTTTTTTTGAGATTCAATAAAATTTTGCTGTTTTTTAAAAATCAATAAAATTTTGACCTTTTTTTTAATAAAATGTTGCTTTTTAAAATTCAAAACGCAATAAAATTTTGACGTTTTCAAGATTCAATAAAATTTTGCTGTTTTTTAAAATTCAATAAAATTTTGACGTTTTTTTAAATTCAATAAAATCTTGACAATTAACTTTTACCGTTAGTTATTCAAATTTTGTCGTATAAATAAAATTTTGACATTTTTATAATTCAATCATACTTTGACACTAGAAGTAGTCAAATTTTGACATATTTAAGATTCAGACAAATTTTGACCTTTTATAAGTGTCAATAAAATTTTGGTTTTAAAATTTAATAAAATTTTGACAATTAACTTTTACCGTTTAAAGTTATTCAAATTTTGTCGTATAAATAAAGTTTTGACATTTTTCTAATTTAGTCGTGTTTTGACATAAGATTCAATAATATTTTGACGCTTTTTAAGTTTGAATAAAATCTGCTGAAGCGGAACGGGGGTGAGACATGCGCAATGTGACATTTGAAATTTGAATTTTCAGTGTTGATCGCATAGATGTCTAACTTGCGTGATACCAACTTGAAACTGATTTGCGCGCCCTACAAAGTTTGGTAGAGGAACTAAAAAAAGAGCGCCAAAATTTAAACCACTGCCCATTTGATTTATTTAATACAATTTATGAATAGTAATAGATTTTCTCCTTTTCCACTATTTTATTTTTTGTTTATGAATATTTCGATCTGCAATGTGGTCTGTGTTAGTAAAAACTGAAGATATAAATATTACTAGAGTCTATTTCTATCTTTAGTTCTTGTTAACGATGATCTATTGCAATCAAAACATACCCACAAACAATAAATAAAGTAGTAGAGAAGAAACTCTATTAACAATTACTTTGACATAAGATAAATTCATGAAAAATAGGAAATGAAAGGCATTGAATAAATAGATATATTTATTATTTTGGCAGTAGCATCGAGTTTTAACAATATATCACAGTAATTAAATTTAAATAGTGTTGCCAGGTTTTCTATTTAGATAGAAAGAACTATACTATCACAAATTCTATTAACGGACACTGAAAATGCGCACTAATCATTTAACGTTTCGCTATCGGTTGACAGCTTCGTCAAGTGATGAGTGCGCATTTTCAGTGTCCGTTAATAGAATTTGTGATACATTTTCATCGGACAAGAACCTACTCTAATGAGAAAGTATACTATTTATTTTGTTTTGTATCGAACATATTTGTTGTAGCGTGCCAATGCATTATGTTTAATTTTGTCCGTAGTTCCAGGCGAAATTCTACATTTTCCGTGCAAAATGTTGCTTATTGTTTTGCACCAGTAAAATACAAGAAGATGTATACAATATGAAATTAATTTTTCCACAACTACTTTACCATGAACATCACAATTGGAAAAGATGAAATTATAATTCCTACGTATTGCAGCACATAATTTATGTTTGATTGCAGATTCATGGCAAATACGTTCTAAATTATTATATACCGTTTCCTTTATGCTTTGTACACAACATAGTAAATCATTTGAAGGATATCGAAGTCTTTTTTCTGTATCATATTCTCTTGCAACAATTATTTCATGATGTACCAATGTTGATGTTGCAACTAAATTGTCCTTACACTGTTGGCAATTGTTCATAATGGGCCAAATTTTTTTTTAAATAAATCCAGCAACATAACTAACTATTTGTGTTCTTACATTCACACCCATTTCATGAGGTCCATTTAAAGTACTAATTTCCAAGACATCAGGTTCGGATATAGTTAAAGTTGTTTCATCTTCTATTATCGTTTGCGTTGTTGTGGAACTACTTAAGAAATGTTGTAGTATGGATATACAACCTCCTGATGAATCTTCTTCACAATTACTTCCCGACGAATGAGCATACACTAAATTATTAATCAGTAATGTCTTATAGGCATTGCTGAATGCTGTACAGGAAGGGTTTATATTTCTAGCCCCATGGCTCCGTATTGCGCCGAAAAAAATTTCTAATGGGTCTTGATTTAAATGTCTTGTCAACAATACTCCTACACCATTTTCGTTTAGAAATTTCCAAATCTGTTGAAATCATGAAATAGTAAATTATGCTTGAAGAAATGCAATTCACTATATTTTGTTGTGATTGTAAATGTGTTCCAATATTTCAGCAACGGATTCCTTGCGGAAAATTATAATCATTTTAAGACTGACTAGCTATATAATTCCTCACAGTTACAGTCAATCAAAAATAGTAGTATCGTCGGTGAGTGAATATTCATAACCCTTGCAAATTGTGCTTCAGATTCAATTTGCCTTCGCATTATTCGAAAACTAATGGATTCCAGGACAAACTTGCAAAGACAATTTTTAAGTAATGAATGTAGCTTTGACATTTGGTAAAGGAGAGAACCAGATTGTTGATTTGTGTATTATCTGTGAGGAATTACACTTAAGTAAATGAAATTCTTTTCTTTTAATTGCCTTCAATGATTGTGCAGCTGAAATTTTGAGACACCTGCAAATGAAAAATATTTCTACAAATTACCCTCAATAGTCAAAATCCAATTTTTAACTGAAGGTGGTATTGTTTTTTCTTTCTTCACAGGATCATAAAAATATATACTATGTAAAACTTGTAGAGCATAGACCCAAAATTTATGATGAATGGAATTTTTTGTTACACCGGACCGGTAGATTTTGCCATTTTCAGGTTTATGATAGTTGCTGTTTACAGTATCAAACAATTTATCAAAAAACATTAAAAAGTCAGCTGTGTCATTTGCAGATGATGACAATAATTGTTTGGCTGCAAAAAAATTAATATACTTACATTACCCCAAACAGCATATTATATTTAATGATTGCAACAATACTTACAAGTCATAAATTTCATTATCGCAGATACTCTTTGGCTAAAGACTTGTGTACAACATTTAACTTTCATTTTTCGTATCTTGTCGGGATATATATGTTGATCAGTTAACCTCGGTAGCAGTTTAAAATCCTTGTCCAGACAATTATCTTGCTCGTACATTTGGATAACATGCTCCCATTTTGCAATTTTCTCTTTTTTGTCCATAACAAAATGTATTTCCTTGGTTAACATGTTGTTCCGAATGCCCTTCATTAAATGAGGTGCATCAAAAAGAGGAATGATGGGAATCTGATCAATTTCAAACATATTTCCTCGATGTTCTTTTCTTTGCTTTGCATACGCTTTTTGTGTGTCTTTTATTAAAATTTTGATTGCAGACTCATTACAAGTGCCCTGGTCGCAAATAGTTGCCACAACATACAAGCCGGTAGATCTCACTGCTCGAATGACACTTTTTAAAATTCTCATTAGATGAGGTGTTTTTGTTGTTCCCCGGCAATATGTATAGCAAAGAGGTTGCTTAAATTTCTTCCAAATACCTCTAATCATAAACACTAATGCGTGATCTGCGAATTTTTGGGTCTTAGTGTCACCAAAATTTTCAAATCCTTCGATTTCATCATAGTTTGCATTATATTGCAGATGAGGATGTAAACTAATTTCATCGAAGAGGACTGTACAGAGCCGTTCTTTGGATTTTAGCTTTTGAACAGATTAGTGTTGAAACAACCTCTTGATTTAAGCCTGGTGTCAAATGCAATTTATGTAATAACGAGAGTATTGTCCCTCTTGATGGCAGCACAGATAATCTGCATAAATATCTATATGCTTTAGGGCTTTGTTTATACAATGAAAGCGAAAGAATTTTCTCTTGCAATGTAAATCTGATATCTTTAGAAGCTTCTCGTAATTGCATTCCTGTAAAAATTGTTGCAGCTAATGACATTTTACTTGAAATCCTTTTAAAATATGCATCACGAGATAATGTTTCAGCTGCATGTAAACTGCTCTTAAAGCCTTTACAACATTTTTGCAGTCTGCTGACTTTCCTTCGCAACATTTTAGCTTCACCATAAAGATATCGTGCTTGAGGTGATAACATAGCACTTCGGGTTACACCAACTTTTTGCAAGAGACCTGTAATAAAATGTAATTCATGTTAAGAGCAAAACTTAATAGTTTTAAATAAAATAAAGCAATATTTCTACATACAATGACATTTACCTGCTTTCGATGGCTGATGTGATGCAAAAGTACTGGAAGTTGGTGTAGGGGCGATGAGTTGTTCAATAACTTCAGCAGGTGGCGTGTCACCTATTACCAAATGTAAATGAAATAAGTCTACATGGTATAATAATATGTACCTGTGTCTGAAATATTTGGTCCAGTAGAGGATGTAGCTACTTGTAACACACCCGAAGGCTGAATGTCTTCTAAATATAGATAAGAAACTGTTACCACGAGTTGTTTGTGTCATTTCATTTCTTTTTCTCAAGAAATTCTACTTAGACCAAGTTAAGTACTAATTATATCAATACCTGGTAAAAATAAATTAGGGACAGCATCATGTTTCAATCGTTTTGTGCCCGGACTAAAGCTATCCTCTGTAAAATGGTTGGGGCATATCCGCTTATTAGCATAAACAGTCTCGGGAGGGTTGTTCAAGTTAAATAATCTCATCCACGATAGCATTCTCGGCATTTCTCTTTTTGGGTTTGGAAGGCGATGTCTTCTTGTACCTATTTAACATTAATTATTTATTATAAGTATCTTATGATTCACATATACATTTTAAATATTACCTGTGTAGGAACAATACTTAACACAGCACTTAACTAATCCCATTGCGATTGCAAATAGTCCTAATCAATATTATTAACACCAAAATATAACTTAACGCCCTAACTAATGAAACATAAACTTAAAAAACGATAAAGATGCAATATAACTAGAAAACTTGTGGACACTATGTTGATTCTGCTGATAAACCCTAACGAGCACGAGGCAAACACAGAAATGACAGAAGTGTAATAAACATTAATTTCGTACATACGTAATGACGATTCCAATCGATAGTAGCGCCATACAAATGTTGGTAGCGTAAAGAACCGGAGACGCAAACCGGTGACGAGTACCTCGTATTAAGTCGACGTAGCATGTGGCATCCCGACTTTTTTAAGTTTGAACGGCAGCAGCAACAGCAAGCGGGAACGGCAACAGTAAAGTTTATAAATCGGCAGAAACTCCCACTCTAGGATCAGGTTGTGCGAAACGCCCGCACCAGGCAACGAAGAGTGAGACTCCCACTCAGGATCGGGATAAGAACAGGAGGAGCGGTTTCATGTAACACAGGATGTTAAACGCATTTGAGTCGACACCATTTTATTCGACGATCAAACAGTAACAGTAACGCGCATGCTCGGCGACGCTACAGTTCAAGATCAGTTGTCGGCCCGATAGTTTATTGGCGTGGCACGATTAGTAGTAAAAATCACCCGTAATTTCTTGCAGAGCAACCTTCCAGCAGCAGTATATCGACGACAACCTCGAGCGTGACTTCCATGACGTCGCTCGAGCACGAAGACGCAAGCCGCGGCAACGACTCGGTCTCGGATTATGACTACGACCAATGGGGGGACAACGATAATTGGGGTGACATTGAGGTACTTGAGAATTTTTATTCACCAAGCGATGATACCGATTAACAAACTCTGTGCGATAGACGGGGGGCCAAATGGCGAGCAGCAGCGGCAGCGGAGGGGGAGGTGTGACGAGCGATCCGACGAGTCCACCGTCGGGGTCGGCCCCCGCCGCCAAAGTCACCGACGGTTGGGATAACGAAGAGTGGGGCAGTTTAGAAGAAGAGCCGGTGAGTTATTTTCTCCACGTTTTAATAAATGAATTTGCAACACGCGGTACATGCAGTGTTCGGAAATGATTGAAATTGAAGGGCGTTTGAATTTGGCGCTTTCACTTTACAACCAGCGTTGCCAACTTAATCTTAAAAAAAAAAAAAAAAGGATTTTCATCTTTGTGTTCATTTAATTCTAGTGACGTGCTTTTAAATAACTCAGGCCTTTCCTCCCCCAAAAAGTTTTGGCTTTCTCTTTGATACTTGATAAAAAAAAAAAAGGTAATGGAGTCAATGAGTCAATAAGAATTCAATTAGGTTTCTCCGAGCATCAGAATTTAAACTTCATCTGCAAGCTTGTCTGTCCTAAAATTATTTTATTTAATTTTTTAATTTGTTTACGCTGGATTTCACAAACGTCGCTTAACTTTAATCATCGATTAAGAATAATCATTCCTGTACCTTCAACACATGTAACCATGGCAACGTTTACTTTTAACGGATGATTAAATTTAAGTAACGTTTGTGAAATCCGCCACTAGACTTTTATTTTTGTAGATGTCCCAATTTTGTCACCCGAACTTGAGCTTGCCATCTACGGATGGCGTTAAATAAGAATTTAATTGAGAAATTGGCGGAAAGATGGCGCCACTGTATTTCTTTACTTTTGCTAAAGGGATTGTTAGGAAACGTTTGTTTCTTTTAATGTTTTAGTTACTACATAATGAACATTGTCGAAAAATAAGTTGCTCGCAGTACATCTCTTAACAACAAATTACTTGTGCAACTCATTTAAAGATAGGGTAGTTGTTTTCCTTTATTTTGACAGTCGCGGCCGGTGCATACGAATAGAGTGGGCACAAGACAAGGCCGAAGCATTCTGTTTCTCTTTTCATGTGTAATAAACAGAGAGAGAGAGCGCTTAGCAAGAAAGTCGTGTGCCCCGCCGCATTTTGAGATGCTACCTACCTTTCTAGGTGTTACTTCTTAAAAAGAACTTGCTTTGCAATTGAAATTAACTTAACCACCGTGCCATCCGTTGACAACGTTAAGCCAAAAATTTTTCTGCAAGTTTATCTTAAAATATTAAGGAGTTGCTAAAATACTTCTTCCTCGTGTTTTGATTACTGTAGAATAAAAATGTCCTGGTGTATACACATCTTCTAGCAACAAATTAGTTACGTAATTCATTCAAAGATGTCGCGATTATCAGGCTACTATTTTGACAGGTTGATTGACATGGCACTAGTTTCTTGTCTTAGGTTGGTTAAATACATTTATGTTAGAATTCCTGTAATTATTAAGATAAGAGTTGAAGCTTTAGGCAAACGCGGTTTTCACCCGCCATAGTTATAACGGCCAATAGTGTAGCAACTAACTGCGCATGTGCGGAACTCTAACCTATATGTGGGAATGATGCCCTCTATTGAGAACATCAACAAGAATTAAGTCACGCAATCCACTCAAAGATGTCGCTACTGATCTTCAAAAAATGTTAAAATCCAAATTCAAGATAGAGAGCTTTTGACGATAGTGTTAGTTACACAGAATTCATTAACGCAATTCGCTCAAAAAGTTTCAAATTCTAATTCAAGTTGCTACCTATATACCTGATTGCAAATGTAGAGATGGGTAAATTAAAATCGCCTCCCGTAGACTCTGTTGAGTTTGACAATCCAAAGCGTTGGCAACACTTGTACTTAACTTCACAACTAACGCAGAGCAAGTTCGCGCGCAAATATATAGCAAGGTTAAGGTTACAATAAGAAAGTGCGGAGTAGTAGTATTGTATTGTTTATTGTATGTAATCGATAGTGTTTTAATAAAGAACTTGAATAAATAACAACAGACTCGAGGAGATGGATTATGGGTCGTACGTAACCCCAAAAGTAAAGGGATTGAATTTACTACTAATAAAATACAATTCACCAGTGCAGCACACTTGTCTCTATTTGCGGAAACAAAGAAGCACGAGTAACGCAAAACCCAGAAGGGGTTAAAGAAAACGTAATACCACGCAATTGTCGAATAAATATCCCGAAAATTCCGACTTTCCGCTTACAAAAACAAAAATGAGTAAATCTCAAATGTTAATTAATTAAACTCGTACAACAAAAGATCGCTTCGTTTAAAAGTAACGTAAACGTAGCATTTGAAATATCGCAAATCCAACCTGTGATTTACATCGTCCGCTCCAGTCAATACCAACGAGAGTCGAATTCGGCGGAGGGGCTATGAAGCCAAGAAGGCGTGTCGTTATTTCCAACGACCTCTCTCGCTGGCAGGTTACCACTAGCGTTGGACGACTTCAAATCCTGACAGAGAGAGAGAGAGAGAGAGAGAGAGAGGAGTATGACGGCGAAGTAACCGTCGTTGACGAAAACGACCTTGCGATCATTCAAGGCTGGTTGACTCCAGATATCACCACGAAGGGTAGAGTGAGCAGGGTAGATGGGCAGGAAGAGAAAAGCGTGCGTCACGGACTGAATCACGCCAAAAGTATTTGCCATATTTACCTAATCGAATTCGGTCGGGATTAGACAATGCTTGCAGACGCAGGGGATGACAATTTCAGAATCTGGTATCTTGTTTACCGTGCATGATTCACTTAGGCAATTCCAGCTTGAAGAATTCTCCAAAAGCAGACACGAGCACAAACAAACATGTGCGAATTAAAACATTTACTAACCATCATATTTACAAAAACTTGTTATAAATAACATTGAACAGCTTACATATTTATGTAACTTTTTTAAAATAAGAATTTCCCAGATTAAGTTTATCTTTTCTTTTATTCCATTATCATATCACTTAAGAACTATTTATAAAGATAATTATTATAAGAATGATAAAGATTATTTACAACAGGCATAAAGCAAGATTAACTAATATTGATTAAAAAATCGGACCTACATAATTAGGCGAAATTTTCTACAGGACAAATATAAAATACATTGTTACCAAAAGCAGTCAAATTTTATGAAACAATTTGACTGCTTTCGGACAATTTCTTTTCTTTAGCCCTAATGAAGCAAATCCAAAAGATGTAGACTACTACAAACAGTATTTACTTTTAAAGAGATTGTTGCGTTATGTGGCCCACTACATTTATTAAAACAAATAAGAAACCATCACTCGAAACAGATGCCCAATTTGTTGGGAACAATAATATTTTACAAACAGTTCGTTGGGATGACATAATCAAATTATGTAGGATATCACATTACTAGAAGGTGCTTGAAATTAACTAATCAGCATAATGAATAATAATGAAGATAAAATTTTATTATTATCATGCAGGAAACAAATTTTGATAAATTTTGTGAAACATTCAGGAGAGAGAGCAGACAACTTTCATGGTATTAAAGAAAGAGTTCTTGGATACTATCAAACAAAATCTATCGTGAAAAATATATTCACCTTTTTTTATGTTCAGAAATATTTACACATTCATTTGCTTCAATTGTAAGATTCGCATGTTTCTGGCCTTATTTTTTTTATATTTATCGGCTGCAAGTCTTATCAAGTTATCTTTGATATTAAATATAAATTTTCCTTTTAATACATTTTACACCTTTACATATGAAAAGATAAAGAAGTTGAAAAAGCTTTCTAGAAATAAACGTCTTAAGTCATGTCCATCACAGGATGTTGAAATAGTATTAAATACAGGATTTAATAACTGAGTGAAGCGTTCTTTTACATTATTTTGAACAATTACTTGTGCTACTTGTACTAAGGCAACATTCATTGCTTGTGTGAAAGCAAGTCTAAATTGTGAATTAGGTTTAGTTAAGAGATTTTTTTAATATTCTAATTCCTGGATGTATGCATGGTCAGGTGATGCACTTGATGCCAATAAGTTACTTTTGCAATTAGTGCAACTTCCAACTTTCTTTAAAAGAGTTCTAATAATGCTGCCTGCTATGTAAGAATGTAAGTGTTTGGTATATTTAGAGTGTGATTGTACTTCAACAATGAATTCACTTGAACATGAAGGATTCGAAACTCCTGAGACTCTTCTGTTATTGGCGTTTCTGTCGTAAATAAAGTGCGCAAATTATCTAATAAATTATTGTCGTCAATTTCACAATTGGATCCTGGCGAATGATGTGACACAAAATCGTTGATAATTAAACTTTTAAATGTATGTACAAACTGTTGTGGAGTTGGGTTGATGTTTCTGACACCGTGACTTCGTATGGAACCAAAAAAGTTTTCCAGTGGATCTCGATTAAAGTTTCTTAAACACAAAAATTTTAATTCTTGTTTCAGTCGACTCCACAAATACTTGAAGCCCTGAATTGTGAAAATCCAATTTCGCAATGTTGGTAATGATTTAGCTTTATCTTTTTTTAGAAACTTTATAGTAGATAAGACTTTAAGAGCATGTTCCCAAAACTCAAGGTGTCTAGATGTCTCTGTTATGGCAGCTCTTAATTTTTTACCATCGTCAGGATGTAATTTGTAGCCATTTACACTGTCAAACAACTCATCAAAAAATGCCAAAAAATCTGCAGTATCTCCTGCTGTTGGTGGTAATATATTTGGACGTCCTGAAACAAAATAAATATAAGGAAGTTTTATTCATATGAATGTTTATACCTACCATGTTTTACTGTCCATCGCAATGTAGAAGATACTCGGTGTGAAAAGACTTGAGCAGCATTTTTGACTTTCATTTTTTTAATTAGATCTTTGTAAATATGCTGATTAGTTAGTTTGAAGCACATTCTAGTAATGTCATCTCCTACATCCAATTCATATAATTTGATGATGTCCTCCCAACGAGCTGTTTGTAAGATATTTTTATTCCCAACAAATTGGGCATCTGTTTCGAGTAGATTGGTTTCTTATTTGTTTTAATAAATGTGGTGGGTCATATAAAGGAACAATTTCTTTACCATCTATTTCAAATCCATAATTTCTTTTTTCTTTACCTTCTCGTAAATATTCGGCTTTAGTATCCTCCAATAATCTATTTATAGCTGTGACATTAGCAGACATTTGATCACAAACAGTTGCCACTACTTTTAAGCCAATGTTATGCAATTCTCTGATAATTTGCTTTAAGTTTCGAACAATATCTATAGCATTCATTGCCCCATTGGTAAAGAAGAAAGCGATGCCTCTAATCATAAAGACCATTGCGTGATCTGCAAACTGTAGTCTCTTTCCATTACCACAATTGACAAATCCTTCCACACTATCATATTTCTTGCTGTAACTTAATCCTGGTTCCAAACTCATTTCATCAAAAGTTAATATGCAATAACGTGTTTTACTGTTCATTTTCTGCACCGATGTTTGCAGAACTTGGAACATTTGTGCGTTAATTCCACAGTTAAAAGGAATTTTATTCAAAACATTCATTAATGTTTTTCTGGATGGTAAAGCAAATACAGTTTGTAGCAATCTATATCCTTTGGGACTTTGCTTCATTAGGGCTAAAGAAAAAATTTTGTCCTCCATGCTAAATCTTCGTCCTTGTGGCTTTCGTTTTTGCATTTTTAATTGTGATAGAAGAAAGTTCACTGTAGTATTGTTCAACTTGGTTTTAAAAAATTCTTCTGAATATGAATACTCTACAGCTTCTTTTAATCGGTGCCTTAATTCCACTTTCTCACCATATAAGCGCTTTGCTATATTTTTTAAATTCGTAGCTGTTTTATATAATTTTACTGCTTTTGGTGATAATTCACTGCTCTTTTTCACACCAACCACTTGCAAGAGATTCAATTTCTTGTGTAAGTCTACAAACAGAAATGAGATGAATTAACATGAAGTTTTATTCTGAATAACAAAATAATCTACTGAATCTGTACTACTTTATCTGAGAAAGTTGTAAATCTGTATACAATTCAATATTTAATATTTCATTGTAGCTGTTGATAAGATTGTCAGTTGTACAAAGTAATGTTCAAACATGTGCAATTTTAAAGCTTGTTCAGATAAAGTAATTAAAGTTTTATTAATTAAATTTCAATAGAGAAGAATTTTACTAAACAAACAGATAAAAAGTAAATTACCTGTACGAGTTCCAAAAATTTTTGGTGACAAAGGCAGTCCTTTACTTTCAGATTGAGAAGCAGCAGGCGTTCCTAAAAGTTTTAAAACTATTTCACTGAATTTGTTGATACAAATGTCAAAGCTTACAAATGTTAAAGCTTGTTTAGAGAAATTAATTAGTTTTATTAAATAAATTTTAAATTGTTTTAGTAAATCAGATAAAAATAATCACCTGTATGCTTCCGACGAATTTTTGGTGACAGAAGTTCTGTACTTTTGGATTGAGAACCAGCGGGTGTTTCCTAGAAGTTTTAAAAACATTGTACTTTATTTGTTGCTACAATTGTCACCCATGCCAGACAAAATTGGCATGTGCACTTTAAAGCATGTTCAAGGTAATTACAGTTTTAATAACTAAATTTCAATAGAGAAGAATCTCATTTAAGAAACCAGATAAAGAAAGTGAATTACCTGTTTTCTTTTGAGGTGTTTTGGGGACAAAAGGTGTCCTGTACTTTCAGACTGAGAACTATCAGGTGTTCCTAAAAGTTTCATAAACATTTCATGTATATCTGTTAATAGGATCAGATGCAAAGAAATATTAAAAAATAAACATTTTCATACTTGTTCGGATAAAATAGTTATAATTTCTTAATTAGCAAAATAATGGCTAACCAAATGAAAAAAGTGAATTACCTTTACGCTTATGAGGATTTTTTGGTGACATAAGAAGTCCTGTGCTGTCACATTTAGACTTGGCAGTTGTTTCTAAAAATTGAAATGTTTTAATAATTTAATAAAAACCAAAACCTTGCACAATTGGGCACTCGACATTTCACTAGATAATTTGTCAGAAGTGAAATGTTAAACAAGGTTTAGCGTCAGCACACTGCATTTAAAGTTCCAAAAGAATTCGTTTTAAAAATGTTCATCGGACAAGACATGAATTTAATAATTTATATATATATATATTAGTTTTGTTCATACCTCTTATTCCTGTTGAGGTACTTGCACAATCCCTGTTCGACATATCTATTGAAATATTTATGTGTGTTAACGGCGTGGGTGCATCGATCCTGTTTGTAAAACTTTCCAAATCTGCACCTAAAAAGATATAACTTTTTAATAATCAATAACTAGTTTCGTCATTTTAGGAATTTACCTGGCAGTTTCAGTGATGGCACAGCATTTGCCTTCAAATTTGTCCTGTTGTGGTACTGTATAAACTTATCATTTTCATGAAAATGTTCATCACAAACCCGATATCTTTGACGTGCTTCTGGCAAAATATTTAACAAATCTTTTTGAATTGCAGAACTCCATTTGGCAAGTAGCTGTATAAAGTAGAATTTTAAAGAATTACCCATATGAAGGGCTGGTCTTTATATTTGCCAATTAAATTTAATCGCAAATAATATGATTTGCCTAACTGATTGATTTATTTTAATTGTTTCCACAGTAGTTATTTTCCTAATAACATGCTAATAACTATTTGTCAGTTTATTATTAGCAGGTATAAAGACCAGCTCTTGTTAAAATAATTTAATGTTCCTACCTCTTTATCTTTTGGTATAATATGCATTTTTTTCTGTCTGGACGAGTTACTACAACCTGGCACACAACACTTCACCATTGTAATCAATATAATACCTAATGTTCGACAAATTATATTAATAATTTGCGTATTAGTGAGAACGATGCTGCAGTTCACGACAAATCAACCTTTCTAATATATTTTAAACGTTTGTGTTCAATCAATCACAAAAAACCGTTCCTGTATACATCGTTAACATTTATTATTATTAGTCTGTGCGCTCTCAATCGTCTAAACGCCAACAAGAATAATAAAAATAAATAACCGCAAATAACGTCAAATAAATTTTTAACCAATGTAATTTTTAAACGCCAGTGGCGCCAAAGACGACATGACTCATAACTAATGGAAAAATTCACCAAATTCCCTACATTCCTTAGCATTAGAGTGCACATGGCATGGTTCTGTCTAAGTTCTGGCGGATTTCACAATTTCCGTCGCGCATCAAGATCGATGGACGAGTTAAAGATGGGGGGTGGGTAAAAGAAGACAGCCGTCTTTACGGCGGGCTGTGAGGGAGAAAAACATTACACTGTGAGGCTTTTGTTTTCAGATGCAATATGTTGAAACGTGATGGAGAGCACGTAGGCACAACGGACCTTTCGTGTTCTCACGCAATACTGAAAATGATTTAAATAAATTTTTCACCCATAACAAAGCGACGCCTAAGAGAAATGTTTACCCCCTGTAGATGGCAGCAACATTTAGTTACGCAATTCACATTGAATTTAGCGCTTTCACTTTACAACCAGCGTTGCCAACTTAATCTTTTTAATCTATTTATTTATTTATATTGAAAATACAGACAGTAATTGTCCACTTTTACAGATTAAGTATAGCAGTACTATATCAACATTAATTCTATGCAAATGCAAATAACTGTGACGATCCTTCTTAAAACTAAATAAATTTATTCGTTTATTAAAGTTATTAAATTTATGAGTTAAAGCAATTGAGTTACCGTGAGAATAAGATTTGGAATCATAATACATAATATTAGGTAAACCATCTTTTTCTATTTACATATTTCCAAAAATATTTTGGATTATTAATTATAGAGTTTTCCAGATCAGAGCAATACTTTCTGTACTCTTCTTACTAAAATCTTGCACTTATGTCTCAAGTCAGAAAAAAGGATATAATTAGTTTGAGTTTTATCAAGTTTATAGTCTCTGTGAGCTTTAGACTTGAGAAGAATGGAAGATTTCAGTTCACAACTACACCAAGATGGAAATTTTGGAGTACATATTCTTTTCTTCGGGACATAAGTGTCGATACAGAAATACAATGAACTGTACAAAGTAGAAATACAAAAATCTAGGGAGTATGACTCCGCATTAATACAAGCATACTGTACAATGTTTAAATAATCAGCAGCACTAAAGTCATAGTCCCAATCATTGTAATTTATTCCTATATCCGCAGAAATGCACATTCCTTCAATAGATAATGAAGGGTGAAAAGCATCGCATGGCACAATAGACTCTTGAGCAATTTCACACTTAACATTATTGTAGTTAGAAAACACCAAGTCCAACATCACTCCGAATGAATTGATTTGATACAAATTCAACAATCCGATTGAATCAGATAATGATTCAGACAGAGTTCTTTCACGAAGAGTTGCATTTTGATTGAAGGTAGGAAAGCTTGCATGATCACCAAACTGCCAAGTAACATTTGGAAGATTATAATCGCCAAATAACAACCAATTTACCTCGGGATACTTCTTGTCCAGGTTTTCAAGGGCTGTACAATGCGACTCCATGACATCTTCTGAAGTTAGGGGGGGGGAAATATGAAGCTCCAATAATATAGTTAAACTTTTTATTATCAGTAACTCGAATAAATAAATGTTCGACGTTATCAGATGACTCTAACTGGAAACTATGAAATTTATTTTTAATTGCAATTAAGACACCACCTCCTCTTGTGTTATGACTGTTTTTGCTATTTCTATCTTGTCTGTATAAATCAAATTTTGATAATTGTAACTCAGAGTTAGAAATTTCAGGACTTAACCATGTCTCAGTTAGAACAATTACGTCGAAATCATCAAAAATGTAAGCAATTTCTTTTAACTTAGTTTTTAGTCCTCTAACATTTTGATAGTAGCACTTAAAGGCTACTTCTGTCTTCCGTTTTTTGAACCTCTTCCGATGTCCACAATTCTCGGTTGGCCGTTAATGTACTTTATAGTTTTTATGATTCCATCTTTGTTAATAGTATTCAATTGATTTCTTAATTCGTTTAAAAGGTTCCTTTGAATGATAGTCACATCAGCTGATATTTTAATGGGACTTTTACATTTGTATTTGTTTTTCAAGATAGCTAGTGCTGTTTCAGAGTCTCTAAAGATTACTTTGCCCGGTCGCCTCTTTTCGTGATCGAATTTACCCAATCGAATAAGCTTGGAAATCATTTGATCATCAAGCTTATACACATTCTCCAAGGTTTCGAGAACTACTTTTCTGTCATATTTAACTCTTTCGCTGGAAGTTGTTAGGTTGGATTCATCAATATTGTATAGGATGATGTTATTTTTTCTAACATTCCTGTCGGTTATTTCCTCGATTATTTTGGTGTGATCAAAAAAAAATTTGTTATTAGAGGTAACGTCAGCATTTTGCTGATCGATAATCTAAGAAAAAAAAAAGGATTTTCAAGTTATCTGAGTAATCTCATTGTACTGACTACTTTTAAAAAAAAATATTATATGATTTGTTTGAAGAAGAATTTAATGTTTAATGTTTAATCTTTATTGGTCCAAAAGATCTATAAAAAGATATTAGACAGGTCAACATGTTACTTAAGAACTAACAATTAATGTATAGACACAGACATAAACATACACGAGAAAACACAGGTCATGAAGCACCTTATCTTAAGCTTACATCTGTAATATATTCCCTAACTGTATAGTAATCTACATTTAAACAAGTTTACATTAGAAATATTTTTAATATTGTCTGGAAGGTTGTTATACAATTTGATACAAGCGTACGTTGGTCCTTTTTCAAATTTAGATGTTTTACGTAAGGTAGCCCTTAATTTCTAGTTGCGTAGCTATGATTATAAGAATTTACTACAAAACTGTCCTTATTTTGAAGAACATATATACAACAATTGTAAATGTAGATACATGCTAGCGTCATTATGTTTTTCTCAATAAAGATTTGCCTACAAGAAGCACGCCTCGACAGGCCAAAGATTATGCGAACCGCCCTTTTTTGTATCACAAAAAGTCACCCCACAATATCACTCCGTAGCTTAAATGCGAGAATATTAGAGCATAATACACTTGCAATAGAATTTTTTCAGTTAGCGTGTTTCTTCTGGTCGTAACAGTGCATAACAGGAATTGGTGATTTTTTTACAAGTCTGAGCTACATGTGTGCGCCAATTTAAATTATTATCTAGGTGTGAAATCCTAAAAATTGTACATTATTACTTAAATCAAAGCTTTCCAGCTCACATATTTGAGATGGCTTGAAATACAAATACTGCGACTTATCAGAGATAAGTTGAGATGGGCAACTGAATAGTAAAAATTGTATCGGCAAAACTTATTTGGACTACTGTAATATAAGATGCGAGTAGATGGCAGCAAAGACACAAACCGCGGTAAATTCAAATAACCATTTAATTCTTTAATACATATTTATATAGACTTTGAAGAACTGTTCGGGTTGGATGTCAAATACAATATTATAACATTAACAAGCACTTACGCAATATGTAAAATATTATACGTATGTATATGCAGTGTTGTCAAATCAAACAGTTCTACAAATCTTTCTAAATAAGATACTTCAATGTTGAAGTCATATTTTATATAAAAGTAAACACCAATGAAATAAATTACTACTAGTTATTTATACCTTTAAATCACTTTTATTATAAATGCAAAGATAACAGTTAGGATTTCGATCTTCATCTCGATTGAAATGTGAAGATTCTGATTTCAAATGTTTCCTATATTCTTATTATCTTAGAATTGGTATATTTAAGGATTATGTACTGTAAATTAAAGTTGCGTCATACATCTTCCGTATAGGTACAATAAAAATCAAACACTGACAAATATAACTCGTGAAGAGTAAAAGTTAAGTTAATCTAAATTAATCAGAGTGTATTTATCCCACTTTCTGATGGATTAGAATAAGAAAAAAACAACAAAAAATTATTACAGACAACTGAAATATGTACAAAACCTATAGAAAATTCATAAAGAGATTCAAGTAAACAGTAAACGTAAATTATTCAGAAAATGTATTTAATTCGCTCTTTGCAGGATTAAAATAAGAAAAAAATTTAACAATAGTACGTTACATTACAAGTCATGAAAGTGGTACTTTGCAGACGAGGATGCTTGTTGAAGAATACGAGGACACATACTTCTTCAAAGCATCCAAGTCAAGCAGCAACACTTTCATGGCAAGTGATGTAGTAAATCTTTTCTGAAATCGTTGTTTAAAACTTTCAAAATTGACTTCTAATAAGTAAGTATTAGAAGTTATAAGTATTTCTAAGTAAAATCGACTAGTCTTGAAAAAATGTGAAATTTGACCAGTCAGGGAAGGGACACTTTCAAGATCAAACCGAGTCTTAAAAGGATCCGCTTTCTAGACGATTTCAGAAAAAAAATATTATTATATTACCTACTACTTGAATATACAAACATAACTTATAAAGAGACTAACAGTAACAGTCAATGTCAAAATGAAATAAGAAAAAATGAACAGATTATTACTTTCTCCTTAACTATGGGCAAAGGTTTGCATCTTTCTATTTATCTGTTGTTATTTATTCAAGTTCTTTATTAAAACACTATCGATTACATACAATAAACAATACAATACTACTACTCCGCACTTTCTTATTGTAACCTTAACCTTGCTATATATTTGCGCGCGAACTTGCTCTGCGTTAGTTGTGAAGTTAAGTACAAGTGTTGCCAACGTTTTGGATTGTCAAACTCAACACCCCCTCTCAATCAAAACTTTGCAACAAAAATTATTTATTTACACCTAGCTTATCACGAAGGTACATAAACCGTTGACTAGTTAATCCCTTCGTTAAAATATCTGCAATTTGTTCATTGCTACAGCTACAACTTTATTTTCAATTTGCTCTCGAATGAAATGAAACTTTATATCAACATGTTTCATACGCTTGTGATCAAGTGGATTTTTTGCTATTTCAATACATGCTTGATTGTCTTCATACATTTTTATAGTACCAGTTTGTATCTTCAAATCACACAACAATCTTTTTATCCATATTGCTTCACGCACCGCATCTGATAATGACACATACTCTGCTTCTGTTGAAGAGAGTGATACACTTGATTGTTTTCTTGTCACCCACGATACAGTACATCCATACACTTTGAATAAATATCCCGATGTTGACCGTCGATCCCAATCATTTGCCCAGTCTGCATCGGCATATCCAACTAAAGGTTCTGCGTTTTCGTCTCTTTGAAATGTTAACTCATAATCTAGAGTAGATTTTAAATATCTAAGAACACGTTTTAAATAGTTCCAGTGATTTTCTGAGGCACAATTTTAAAAACGACTAAAATAGTTAACTGCTAAACATATGTCTGGTCTTGAACCTAACATGATATACATTAAGCTTCCTATTAACTCTCTGTAAGGTTTTGTTTTACAATATTCTGTGTCTTGATTTAGTTTTAAATTAGGTTCAATTGGCGTACTGATATCTTTACAATTTGTCATATTAAACTTATCTAATAATTTAATTATATATTGTTTTTGACTTAATCTTAAATACTCTTCTTTATTTGTAATAGTCATACCGAGAAAGTATTTCAAGTTACCTAAATCTTGCATTTCAAATTCTTGACTTAAGTTTACTTTCAACTCATTAATTTCTGATATTTCGTTTGAACATAAGATCAAGTCATCAACGTATAACAGAACATAGACTACAATAACATGTTTAGTTCGAATGTACAGACAATAATCATTTTTTGATCGAGTGAAACCTAAACTTAACATAAACTCATTGAATCGTAAGTTCCAGTATCTAGGACTTTGTTTTAAACCATATAGAGGTTTATTTAATTTACACACTAGATTTTTATTTTCACTTTCAAAACCACGAGGTTGTCTCATGAAAACGTCTTCCTGCATTATTCCATTTAAAAACGCAGTTTTTACGTCCATTTGACTTAAACACAATTTTTTATGGTGTGCGATCGATATGATCGTTCTAATTGTTGTAATCTTCGCTACAGGAGCATAAGTTTCCTCGTAATCTAATCCTTGTACTTGAGTGTACCCTCTTGCAACTAATCTTGCTTTGTATTTGTTTATTTTACCACTTTCATCTGTTTTTATTTTAAAAATCCACTTATTATCTATCAGTTTCGCGTTTGAAGGCAGTTCTGTTAAATTCCAGGTATCATTTTTAATTAACGAGTTAAATTCTTCCTGAACGGCTTCTTCCCATTTTTCCTTATCTTCTAACCTTTTAATGTCTTCCAATTCATTTGGTAGATTACTTGATATGCATTCTGCATTTAAAGCTAAAACGCTAAACTCATAGTCTGCATGCCACACCGGTACTTTACGAATTCGTTTCGTATCTTCTATGTTTCCATCTTTTTGTTCATCATTATTATTAGGAGTGTTTCTTTCATTTTTAGTTTTTGAGATGATTTCTTCCATGTTAGTTTCATTTTCTTCATGAATAATGTCCTCAACTTTTATGTTACCATAATATTCTTCAGGATGGAATGATTGTTTGCTTCCTAGTATAGGATTCTCTTTAAATAAAACATCACGAGCAATTATTATTTTTCCTCGTTCATTATCCCACAACCTGTATCCATGAATTCCATAACCAACCAGTACACATTTTCTTGTTTTTGAATCTAATTTAGATCTCAACTCTTTTGGCACATGAACATAGGCCTGACTTCCAAAAATTTTTAAGTTCGATATATTTGATCTTTTTCCAAACCAAAGCTCTGCTGGTGTCATATTTCTTTTTATTGCTCGACTTGGACTCCGATTACATAAATAAGCAGAGGTTTGAATTGCTTCTCCCCACATAGTTTTTTTCTAAATTTGCATTTAATATCATACATCGTGCTTTCTCTAACAGAGTTCGATTGAATCTTTCCGCTACACCATTTAATTGTGGTGTATATGGTACTGTATGTTCTAAAGTAATGCCCTTAATTTTACAAAATTCATTAAACTCTTTGGATATATATTCACCACCATTATCACACCTTAATCGAGAAATTTTTAAATTAAATTTTGCGGTTGTTTGAGCTTCATACTCCTTAAAAAAATTAAAGACTTCACTTTTCTTTGTTAACAGGTATACCATTGTAAAATGTGTGTAGTCATCAATGAATGTTACAAAATAATGTTTATTATTCCAAGTGCCTGGTGTTATAGGACCACAAACATCGCTATGTACCAATTCTAATGGTCTGCTAGACCGATTTTCAGTTTTGCTTGAAAATGGTAAACGATTTTGCTTTCCAGCAATGCAGTATTCACAGTTGTCATTAAAATTATTGTGTATACTTTTTACAGATACATCTAAACCATCAACCATGTTGTTGGATACTAGTTTAATCATATTGTCTTTTCCTAAGTGACCGAGCCTTTTATGCCATAAATTTACATCATTTTCTAATGCTACAGCAGTTACTTCTTTTGAAGGTTTACAGAATTTAAATAATAAATTATAAAGTTTTCCATTTTGCAAGCAAATCATGATCTTTATAAATTTTAACTTCATTATTATGAAATACAACTTTCATACCTTTTTCTTCCACTTTCCGGACAGAAAATAAATTATACATTAGTTTTGGCACATACGGTACATTAGACACAGTTATTTTCCTTGGCTTACCATTTACAGTTGATATTATGTCAATGTCACCTACACTTTTAGCTTCTAATGATTCACCTTCTTTAGCAACTGCTATTTTCACTGATTGTTCTAGCTGAACCAGTTTCTTAAATAATGTTTTATCATTTACCATATGTTCACTTGCACCAGAGTCCAAATACCAGCTGATTTCACTTTGTTTTATTTCATTTTTATTTTGACACATCATAAATGCTATTTCATTATTTTGAACAGTTAAATTTGCATTTCTTGTTTTTGGGTTTGTTACATTAAACTGTTCACGTTTTTGGTATGTTCGTGCTCTACAGTCTGCTTTCTTATGACCAACCTTTCCACACTGATAACATTTAAATTTTAAATTACCACTAAATGCTGTGACCGGAATCTTCGATGAATTCGTTTTGTCATTATTTGCACTACGTTTTAACTCATCATCTAACAATTTACTTTTAACAAAATTTAGAGTGAGTTTTTCACATGCAATAGTGTCCAATGCAGTAACAATTGCATCAAAACTTTTGGGCAAGGTTAATAATAAATGACAGATTACATCGGCTTCTTCTAAGTTAGCACCAGAATTTTTTAACTCCCTAACTTGTTTGTCAAATTCTAAGAAATGTTTTTGTAATGATGATTCACTCTCATTTAATTTCATTGTTAGTAACTTTCTTCGTAGAAACAACTGATTTTTAATTCCTTTCCGTTCAAAAGTATTTACCAGAACATTCCATATTTCCCTCGCCGTTCCCTGGTCTTTTACGTACTCAAGGTGACTGTCTGCAATTCGCTGAATTATCATAGACTTACATTTTCGTTCCTTCTTTCTATGTTCCGCAGTTTCTTCTTCCAGAGGGGTTTCATTTTGAACGTATTTTAGCAGGTCATGTTCTTCAAGTAGTACTTCCATTCGAAACTTCCAGTTACTGAAGTTCGTTCCATCGAACAAGGGTATCTTGTATTTTTCATCCTCCATGACTTCGAATAAATTTCTGTCTGGAACCTCACCTTGTTAATATGAATCCTTTCACGATAGTGTTTACAACGTGACTGGGCCGATAACCTGTTGTTATTTATTCAAGTTCTTTATTAAAACACTATCGATTACATACAATAAACAATACAATACTACTACTCCGCACTTTCTTATTGTAACCTTAACCTTGCTATATATTTGCGCGCGAACTTGCTCTGCGTTAGTTGTGAAGTTAAGTACAAGTGTTGCCAACGTTTTGGATTGTCAAACTCAACATTATCTTGGTGTTGTCTTACTTCATTCCATTAATTCTTTTACAGTACCATGCAACACCAATTTTAATTATCGCCTTAATAATCGACGTTACTATTGCTGAATGATGAATGGTACACGTCACAAATGCGAAGGAGACTTGATTTTTAATTGCATCAGTAATAATAGGAGTTAATTCCTTCTTCTTACATTTTAAAACATTTTCCAAAATAGTAATTCCATGGCCAACAACCACAACCAGTTCTTCAGAAGGATAAAACAATTTGTTATTAATTTGTTATGAATAAATTGTGAGGTTCTATTTCTGAGGATGATAAATCATGTTCACAAATCGGGCAGTTTTGTACTTTTGTCAAAATCCTTTTTGCAATAAAACCACTCACACATGCAACAGAAAGTGTATACATATATGGAGCCTGATTTAACGGAACCTTCAATATCTGTGACTAAACACTCCGCACTAATCTGAGATCCTTCAGGTAGTATTGGTGGAGTCTATGCATAGGGAATTTTCAGAAGAGTCTATAAGATTGGTTAATATGAAATTATCGTCCTCTTCACAGTTAGATCCTACTGCCTTATTACTTAAATTATTCAAAATTTGAGTTTTGAGGCTTGCTATAAATTGGAAGGATGTCGGATTATGTCCACTTCCACATCCTCCTCGTATTACACCAAATAAATTTTCTAAAGGGTCCTGATTTAGGCTTCGGGCTCTAAGGAACTGGAAACCGTGGACATTATGGAGTTGTTTCCGAACACTTTGTATGGCTGTAATGGACAGCAGCCATCCAAATCGAGATGAAGGTTTTGAAGTTCTTATGGTACCAGTTTTTGTAAGTCGTTTATATTGCCAATTTACTTCCACATCCTCCTCGTATTACACCAAATAAATTTTCTAAAGGGTCCTGATTTAGGCTTCGGGCTCTAAGGAACTGGAAACCGTGGACATTATGGAGTTGTTTCCGAACACTTTGTATGGCTGTAATGGACAGCAGCCATCCAAATCGAGATGGAGGTTTTGAAGTTCTTATGGTACCAGTTTTTGTAAGTCGTTTATATTGCCAATTTACTTCCACATCCTCCTCGTATTACACCAAATAAATTTTCTAAAGGGTCCTGATTTAGGCTTCGGGCTCTAAGGAACTGGAAACCGTGGACATTATGGAGTTGTTTCCGAACACTTTGTATGGCTGTAATGGACAGCAGCCATCCAAATCGAGATGGAGGTTTTGAAGTTCTTATGGTACCAGTTTTTGTAAGTCGTTTATATTGCCAATTTACTTCCACATCCTCCTCGTATTACACCAAATAAATTTTCTAAAGGGTCCTGATTTAGGCTTCGGGCTCTAAGGAACTGGAAACCGTGGACATTATGGAGTTGTTTCCGAACACTTTGTATGGCTGTAATGGACAGCAGCCATCCAAATCGAGATGAAGGTTTTGAAGTTCTTATGGTACCAGTTTTTGTAAGTCGTTTATATTGCCAATTTACTTCCACATCCTCCTCGTATTACACCAAATAAATTTTCTAAAGGGTCCTGATTTAGGCTTCGGGCTCTAAGGAACTGGAAACCGTGGACATTATGGAGTTGTTTCCGAACACTTTGTATGGCTGTAATGGACAGCAGCCATCCAAATCGAGATGGAGGTTTTGAAGTTCTTATGGTACCAGTTTTTGTAAGTCGTTTATATTGCCAATTTACTTCCACATCCTCCTCGTATTACACCAAATAAATTTTCTAAAGGGTCCTGATTTAGGCTTCGGGCTCTAAGGAACTGGAAACCGTGGACATTATGGAGTTGTTTCCGAACACTTTGTATGGCTGTAATGGACAGCAGCCATCCAAATCGAGATGAAGGTTTTGAAGTTCTTATGGTACCAGTTTTTGTAAGTCGTTTATATTGCCAATTTACTTCCACATCCTCCTCGTATTACACCAAATAAATTTTCTAAAGGGTCCTGATTTAGGCTTCGGGCTCTAAGGAACTGGAAACCGTGGACATTATGGAGTTGTTTCCGAACACTTTGTATGGCTGTAATGGACAGCAGCCATCCAAATCGAGATGGAGGTTTTGAAGTTCTTATGGTACCAGTTTTTGTAAGTCGTTTATATTGCCAATTTACTTCCACATCCTCCTCGTATTACACCAAATAAATTTTCTAAAGGGTCCTGATTTAGGCTTCGGGCTCTAAGGAACTGGAAACCGTGGACATTATGGAGTTGTTTCCGAACACTTTGTATGGCTGTAATGGCCAGCAGCCATCCAAATTGAGATGGAGGTTTTGAAGTTCTTATGGTACCAGTTTTTGTAAGTCGTTTATATTGCCAATTATTTACCATAGTTAAAGCTCTTTTCCAATATTCATGATGGGCTGAAGTCGTTGTGATGGTATATTTCAATGGCTTCCCTCCATCCCCAGAATTATTATTTTTGGATATGCTGCCATTAAAGCTGCGTTCGTTTATTCAACTCCGTGCACTCTATTTACTCTCTTCGCACTTTTGTCTCACTCTTACTTATACCAAAACTTATTCGCTCTCACTTTTCACGGTGTGAAAAGAGTAAATAGAGTGAACGGAGTTGAATAAACGAACCCAGCTTAAAACTGTCAAAAAGTTCGTCTACTTGTTGCACAAATGTTGCAGTTGCAACAGCCCTTTGTTCTAGCTCCCCTGTAAAAGTACATATAAAAGAGAACAAATTAATTGTAGTGTATTACATGTTTTTTCTTATGAACTGAACAGTCTTGACCTTGTTTTAAGTTTTAGAAGAAATTAATTACATGCAGAAAATTGTATTGATAATCAATATTTAGAATCATTCAAAGAAATGTAGGTATGTCTTACAAAGAGATGAAAAGATCGGCTCTAAGGTTTCAAAATCATTAATGAGCTTTTGTTCGGTTTTTGTTGATAATACGTAATGTCAAAGAATTTCAGAAAACTATGATTTCCATACATGTTTTGCTTACTTAAAGCACGCAAAAGTAACAAGTTGATTCACATTCACAATACACTTACCTATTGTACGAAAAGCAACTGATTTAGGACAATTATCACAACTAAGAAAATTAACCACTGAATGAAAACACGATTTAAAGTTGCTCCACTATGCAAAAATCACAGGCAAAAAAAAAACGTAAACAATGCAGAAACTGGCAACATCATGGCGGAATTGTACCTCGTGACTAGTTTAACCAATAGCGATGAAGACATCTGTATGGCCACACTGTTCTTATAAAGTCACTGTAGATTTTGTTTACTTGCCTCAACAGATTGATGTTTTCATTTAATAGTTTAATTTTATCCCTTAGTTCATTAATTATTATATTTTTTTGATCAATCATATCTGTTAAATATGCTACATGATTTTCGCTATTTTTGCTTACGTTGGGCGGTGTGTTGTCAACTATTATTCTATCTTCTGCCTCGTAATCGCCGACGCCAGTGATATTTTTACAACAGATTATCTTGTCATCGTCATGGATTTTTATATGTTTGAGTTTTTTGATACAACTAGGATGGCTTAACGAGTTACACAATATATATTCCAATTCAAAAAGAATGGCATCTCGGTAGGCGTTGGAAATTCAAATTTATGTTTGCAGCAATGCATCCTTGATAATAAATAAACATCCCTAACTTCTGCGTGCTTCTGCTGTCAATTTGTTTTTGACGTTTATTGAAATCACCGATCACATCAACGATTGAAATCGTTTTGTAATTTGCGTATTTGTGCTTGGCATTTCTTACCGTCTGACTTACGTCTGACTCAGAAGATGATTTTGGTTTAATTGAGGATGAATCAGAATCGGATGAGGAAGACATTGTTTTTATGGTTGTAGATGATTCCGAATGAAGAAAATGTGTTACTATGGTCCATTGCTGATGTAGTTAGTTTGTCTGAAATGTGGTATTTTAGTAAAACAGATGTTCTCATTTGTATTAAATATCAGACAATGGCCGCTTTCCAAAAATGCACCCTGCACTTAGAGGACATGTGTCCCACATTCCAGTAACTGAGTACACGTATTCTAGAAGTGTTTCTAGTGTCCCGGTAGTGTACCTTCGAAAACGGCCGGACACTTGGCGTACAGTAAAAATTACCTTACAATACAAATACAATACAAATACATGTTATGCCAAAAATCGGGTATTTGTTGCATCTTTTATATCACTGTACCTATAAAAGAATATCTACCTACCGGAGGCTTTAGTATTCATTCTTTACTGCCGTTATTGTTGTTGTTGTTGTTGTCATAAGTTTATTTTGAAAATTCAGTTGAGCTAACTTAATAACAATAATTAATAGGAAGGTGAAACCGAATTAACTTCACCGTCTGAGCCGTGGAGCCCGAGCGAGAACGTCCCCGAAGACTCGAACCCCCCCGGCCAGGTCTGGGTCGGCAACGAACCGACGCTAAGGAAGCTTCAGCCCAGCTGGAACGACTCGGAATTCGAACCGCTCGAGGAGGCTCCGGGTGCGAACACGAAGCTGGAGGAGGCCCGCAAGAAGAGGGAGGAACGCAAGCTGATGAGGCAGAAGGAGTTGGAGGCGCGCAGGGCCAGCAGGGGCGGCCCCATGAAACTAGGCGCTAAGAAGATGTAACGTTACCATGTGTGTTCCGAACTATATTCGACGAAAGCACACCAAATTAATAACATATCGTGAATATATTTAATTTTTATTTTTATTTTAGAAAATCTAAGACGTCTCACTTTTGTACCGTTTTGAATATAATACCCTATGTATTTCCGGGGGTTTCGTCTAGAGGGAGAGCCTGTATCGCGTGTGGGTGGCAGAGAGTGTCTTTGTATGTTTTTTTTTCCTTTTTCTTTGGAACTACAACCACTACTAAAAACGTCATCGTTATTTTTTTGTTAACGACTCACTTGTTCAAGAAAACTATGGGGTACGATTATTTTATTCAATTAAACTGGGTGTGCATGTGGCAATAAAAAGATCTGATTTATTTAGGGGATTCCTTCACACTACACGTTCATTTCTGAAAACTGCCAGGCGTTTCGCCTAATAGTCGAATTTTATAAATCAGCTTCCTCCCCCCCCCGTTCATGTCTGCATGTCGATGTGCTATTACCACAGGTAATAATTTGATACTTCAACGCTTGTTTAGAATTGATCGATCGATTGATTGCGTGATGGCAAATGATCAACCTGTTTACTTAACGCCTTGAAGGACCGTTTCTACTATACTCTGGCCTCATAACATGCTTCGCCGCTTATACCGGGCCTTCAGATGAATTCCTGATTAAAGTAAGCAGAGATTTTTTTATCTAAAGTTGGCGACACGCAATGACGTGATAGTGTCGTTGTCAACAACTGTCAGTGTCGCATTGGTCGCGTTTGAAAACGTGAAGCGCAGGGTATCGAGCACGTTCGGCCGAAAAAATAAAATACCGTCTAATCTGAAACGGAAAAGCAAAACTTCGGCCTCAAAATACGAACCTGCGGCAACTTTCACTTTCTAGCAACAAATTTGGTAAAAACTTTG
Source organism: Dorcus parallelipipedus (assembly GCA_958336345.1). Classification (NCBI taxonomy): domain Eukaryota; kingdom Metazoa; phylum Arthropoda; class Insecta; order Coleoptera; family Lucanidae; genus Dorcus; species Dorcus parallelipipedus. The sequence continues at coordinate 48,507,357 of OY284479.1, forward strand.
GAACTAAGAAAAAAATTCTATTACACTAATTGTTGGAAAGTAAAAAAATTGTTTATTTCAATTCAAAAACTAAAAATTAACTAGCAGGGCTGCACCGGAAACAATTGACGATAGACTTCATTGACTTCGTTGTTTTAAAAAAATTAAAAAATTCGAATAGAATAGCGATAAATAAAAAAAAATTGCGAGCTGTTCACTTTCAGGAAGAGATCAGAGTGAACGAAGCAGAAACAATTGACGACACATAGAAAGTCGATCAACATAACAACATGAAAAACAATTGCAGCCAAGTAAACAAACGTTCGTTTCCATTTCACTTCAAAAACTAGAGTAAACAATTGACGATAGGAAAACAATTGTTTACTTCATTATTAAAAAGAAAAAAAGTGAACAAGTTCGAATAAAGCAACAATAACAAAAAACAGTTGAGAACCGTTCACTTTCCAGAAAGCAGTTCAAAGCAAGCTTAGCAAACACTAAAACAACTGACGATCGATAAGTCAATGAATGAGCTCGTGCAAAATAACAAACAACAAAAGCAATTCGAATAGAATGGCAATAAATAAAAAAAAATTGCGAGCTGTTCACTTTCAGGAAGAGATCAGAGTGAACGAAGCAGAAACAATTGACGACACATAGAAAGTCGATCGACATAACAACATGAAAAACAATTGCAGCCAAGTAAACAAACGTTCGTTTCCATTTCACTTCAAAAACTAGAGTAAAAGAGTAAACAATTGACGATAGGAAAACAATTGTTTACTTCATTATTAAAAAAAAAGAAAAAAAGGTGAACAAGTTCGAATAGAGCAACAATAACAAAAAACAGTTGAGAACCGTTCACTTTCCAGAAAGCAGTTCAAAGCAAGCTTAGCAAACACTAAAACAACTGACGATCGATAAGTCAATGAATGAGCTCGTGCAAAATAACAAACAACAAAAGCAATTCGAATAGAACAGCAATAAATTTAAAAAAAAATTGCGAGCTGTTCACTTTCGGAAGAGATCAGAGTGAACGAAGCAGAAACAATTGACGACACATAGGAAGTCGATCCACATAACAACATGAAAAACAATTGCAGCCAAGTAAACAAACGTTCGTTTCCATTTCACTTCAAAAACTAGAGTAAACAATTGACGATAGGAAAACAATTGTTTACTTCATTATTAAAAAAAGAAAAAAGGTGAACAAGTTCGAATAGAGCAACAATAACAAAAAACAGTTGAGAACCGTTCACTTTCCAGAAAGCAGTTCGAAGCAAGCTTAGCAAAAACTAAAACAACTGACGATCGATAAGTCAATGAATGAGCTCGTGCAAAATAACAAACAACAAAAGCAATTCGAATAGAATAGCAATAAATAAAAAAAAATTGCGAGCTGTTCACTTTCAGGAAGAGATCAGAGTGAACGAAGCAGAAACAATTGACGACACATAGAAAGTCGATCGACATAACAACATGAAAAACAATTGCAGCCAAGTGAACAAACGTTCGTTTCCATTTCACTTCAAAAACTAGAGTAAAAGAGTAAACAATTGTCGATAGGAAAACAATTGTTTACTTCATTATTAAAAAAAGAAAAAAAGGTGAACAAGTTCGAATAGAGCAACAATAACAAAAAACAGTTGAGAACCGTTCACTTTCCAGAAAGCAGTTCAAAGCAAGCTTAGCAAACACTAAAACAACTGACGATCGATAAGTCAATGAATGAGCTCGTTCAAAATAACAAACAACAAAAGCAATTCGAATAGAATGGCAATAAATAAAAAAAAATTGCGAGCTGTTCACTTTCAGGAAGAGATCAGAGTGAACGAAGCAGAAACAATTGACGACACGTAGAAAGTCGATCGACATAACAACATGAAAAACAATTGCAGCCAAGTAAACAAACGTTCGTTTCCATTTCACTTCAAAAACTAGAGTAAACAACTGACGATAGGAAAACAATTGTTTACTTCATTATTAAAAAAAAAAGGTGAACAAGTTCGAATAGAGCAACAATAACAAAAACAGTTGAGAACCGTTCACTTTCCAGAAAGCAGTTCAAAGCAAGCTTAGCAAACACTAAAACAACTGACGATCGATAAGTCAATGAATGAGCTCGTGCAAAATAACAAAAGCAATTGATGATAAGAAAGAGAACGTTCATTTCAGTGCAAAAACTACAAAAGAACTTGTAGGGTAACGACGAAAACAATTGACGGTAGATAAAGAATTGTTTACTTAATTATTAAAAAAAAAATGATAAGATCAAACGCGTTTGTCACAAGTATTGGAGGTTATGTAATGGACGGCTGTCGGTGCTGCAAACCTTTAGGAGAGAAAAAAAAAGACGCATTGAAGAAATCATGGCCTACTTTAATTAGGGATTTGATTGATTGCAACTTGTATATAAAGATTTTCGCCGAGTTTTTTTTCCCCCCCTTTAATCTCGTACGATGTAATAATAATTTTTTAAACCGAAACAAAACATGGCTTAACTTATACTCAGGATTATATTGTGTATATTTTTTCGTAAACCGTAACCTACGTACTTTTTAAAAAATATGTACGTACGTACGTAATTAAATTGGGTTTTCAAATACATGTGCATATTATGTAGTAGTCATTTAAATATATGTTTACTAAACGTTTCGTGATTCCAGTGAGTTTATTTTCTTTACCCTGGGGCCTACGGCTAAGTAAGAAGTAAGTAAATACATCGAGTTCGACAGAGGAGCGTCTTTCGAACCTGCCAAAACCAAACCGTAAAAAAATATTTCGCGTGTGTCCATGTGTGTGAGACACGCAACAAATTAATAAACACTTACATCGAGTGTTCAAAAAAAATCCTACCTCGATCCAGCGTTGGAAATAAATCAGTGTCACTTGTCTCTCTTTTTTTTGTTTCCGATTTGTTTCTTTTTCAATTGCTTTCAATTGTCTCTCTTTTCATTTCGTAATTGCTTTACGTTTTTCATTTTATTTTTTGTTGTTTTTTATTTGTTCTTTTTCTTTTTCAAATTTTTTCATTTCCCTATGATTTTTCATTCTTGCTTGTTTTTCATTTGTTTGTTTTTCCTTCTAATTTTTCCTTTACTTTCAGTTCATTTTTTTTCCTGGCCTTTTCACTTTGCCTCGTTTCATTCTTTATTTGCTCTGTGTTTTGGTTTTTGATTTCTGTTCTTCACTTTTGTTTTTCGTTTCATTTTGCTTTCATTTTTAATTTCTCTTCTTTTTTTCACAACTTACGATGTGCAAGCACGCTACCTTCCAAATGTATTAAGGCACTAAAATGTCAAAATATAAAATTTAGGTTATGCGAGGGAACTTAATACTGTTTTACCGACGAAGAGGGAAGTCTCCCCCCACTCTCAAATTTTCGAGATTAGAAAAAATGTTGACTAGAAATTTTGCGGCGCCTCGAATGACGTCTACTAAAAAAAAAAAAAAACAATCAAGAATTGCATGGACATTACACACCTAGAGTCGTGGACGTTATACGCCTAGAGCCATGGACATTCCAAACCTAGACTCACGAATTCTTTATTTGCTCTTTGTTCTGGTTTTTTATTTTTGTTCTTCAATTTTGTTTTTCCTTTCAATTTGCTTTCATTTTTAATTTTCCTTTTTTTCACAACTTACGATATGCAAGCACACTACCTTCCAAATGTATTAAAGCACTAAAATGTCAAAATATAAAATTTAGGTTATGCGAGGGAACTTAATACTGTTTTACCGACGAAGAGGGAAGTCTCCCCTCGCTCTCTAGTTTTCGAGATTAGAAAAAATGTTGACTAGAAATTTTGCGGCGCCTCGAATGACGTCTACTAAAAAAAAAAAAAAACAATCAAGAATTGCATGGACATTACACACCTAGAGTCGTGGACGTTATACGTCTAGAGCCATGGACATTCCAAACCTAGACTCACGAATTCTTTATTTGCTCTTTGTTCTGGTTTTTTATTTTTGTTCTTCAATTTTGTTTTTCCTTTCAATTTGCTTTCATTTTTAATTTTCCTTTTTTTCACAACTTACGATATGCAAGCACACTACCTTCCAAATGTATTAAAGCACTAAAATGTCAAAATATAAAATTTAGGTTATGCGAGGGAACTTAATACTGTTTTACCGACGAAGAGGGAAGTCTCCCCTCGCTCTCTAGTTTTCGAGATTAGAAAAAATGTTGACTAGAAATTTTGCGGCGCCTCGAATGACGTCTACTAAAAAAAAAAAAAACAATCAAGAATTGCATGGACATTACACACCTAGAGTCGTGGACGTTATACGCCTAGAGCCATGGACATTCCAAACCTAGACTCACGAATTCTTTATTTGCTCTTTGTTCTGGTTTTTTATTTTTGTTCTTCAATTTTGTTTTTCCTTTCAATTTGCTTTCATTTTTAATTTTCCTTTTTTTCACAACTTACGATATGCAAGCACACTACCTTCCAAATGTATTAAAGCACTAAAATGTCAAAATATAAAATTTAGGTTATGCGAGGGAACTTAATACTGTTTTACCGACGAAGAGGGAAGTCTCCCCTCGCTCTCTAGTTTTCGAGATTAGAAAAAATGTTGACTAGAAATTTTGCGGCGCCTCGAATGACGTCTACTAAAAAAAAAAAAAAACAATCAAGAATTGCATGGACATTACACACCTAGAGTCGTGGACGTTATACGCCTAGAGCCATGGACATTCCAAACCTAGACTCACGAATTCTTTATTTGCTCTTTGTTCTGGTTTTTTATTTTTGTTCTTCAATTTTGTTTTTCCTTTCAATTTGCTTTCATTTTTAATTTTCCTTTTTTTCACAACTTACGATATGCAAGCACACTACCTTCCAAATGTATTAAAGCACTAAAATGTCAAAATATAAAATTTAGGTTATGCGAGGGAACTTAATACTGTTTTACCGACGAAGAGGGAAGTCTCCCCTCGCTCTCTAGTTTTCGAGATTAGAAAAAATGTTGACTAGAAATTTTGCGGCGCCTCGAATGACGTCTACTAAAAAAAAAAAAAAACAATCAAGAATTGCATGGACATTACACACCTAGAGTCGTGGACGTTATACGTCTAGAGCCATGGACATTCCAAACCTAGACTCACGAATTCTTTATTTGCTCTTTGTTCTGGTTTTTTATTTTTGTTCTTCAATTTTGTTTTTCCTTTCAATTTGCTTTCATTTTTAATTTTCCTTTTTTTCACAACTTACGATATGCAAGCACACTACCTTCCAAATGTATTAAAGCACTAAAATGTCAAAATATAAAATTTAGGTTATGCGAGGGAACTTAATACTGTTTTACCGACGAAGAGGGAAGTCTCCCCTCGCTCTCTAGTTTTCGAGATTAGAAAAAATGTTGACTAGAAATTTTGCGGCGCCTCGAATGACGTCTACTAAAAAAAAAAAAAACAATCAAGAATTGCATGGACATTACACACCTAGAGTCGTGGACGTTATACGCCTAGAGCCATGGACATTCCAAACCTAGACTCACGAATTCTTTATTTGCTCTTTGTTCTGGTTTTTTATTTTTGTTCTTCAATTTTGTTTTTCCTTTCAATTTGCTTTCATTTTTAATTTTCCTTTTTTTCACAACTTACGATATGCAAGCACACTACCTTCCAAATGTATTAAAGCACTAAAATGTCAAAATATAAAATTTAGGTTATGCGAGGGAACTTAATACTGTTTTACCGACGAAGAGGGAAGTCTCCCCTCGCTCTCTAGTTTTCGAGATTAGAAAAAATGTTGACTAGAAATTTTGCGGCGCCTCGAATGACGTCTACTAAAAAAAAAAAAAAACAATCAAGAATTGCATGGACATTACACACCTAGAGTCGTGGACGTTATACGCCTAGAGCCATGGACATTCCAAACCTAGACTCACGAATTCTTTATTTGCTCTTTGTTCTGGTTTTTTATTTTTGTTCTTCAATTTTGTTTTTCCTTTCAATTTGCTTTCATTTTTAATTTTCCTTTTTTTCACAACTTACGATATGCAAGCACACTACCTTCCAAATGTATTAAAGCACTAAAATGTCAAAATATAAAATTTAGGTTATGCGAGGGAACTTAATACTGTTTTACCGACGAAGAGGGAAGTCTCCCCTCGCTCTCTAGTTTTCGAGATTAGAAAAAATGTTGACTAGAAATTTTGCGGCGCCTCGAATGACGTCTACTAAAAAAAAAAAAAAACAATCAAGAATTGCATGGACATTACACACCTAGAGTCGTGGACGTTATACGCCTAGAGCCATGGACATTCCAAACCTAGACTCACGAATTCTTTATTTGCTCTTTGTTCTGGTTTTTTATTTTTGTTCTTCAATTTTGTTTTTCCTTTCAATTTGCTTTCATTTTTAATTTTCCTTTTTTTCACAACTTACGATATGCAAGCACACTACCTTCCAAATGTATTAAAGCACTAAAATGTCAAAATATAAAATTTAGGTTATGCGAGGGAACTTAATACTGTTTTACCGACGAAGAGGGAAGTCTCCCCCCGCTCTCTAATTTTCGAGATTAGAAAAAATGTTGACTAGAAATTTTGCGGCGCTTCGAATGACGTCTACTACTAAAAAAAAACAATCAAGAATTGCATGGACATTACACACCTAGAGTCGTGGACGTTATACGCCTAGAGCCATGGACATTCCAAACCTAGACTCACGAATTCTTTATTTGCTCTTTGTTCTGGTTTTTTATTTTTGTTCTTCAATTTTGTTTTTCCTTTCAATTTGCTTTCATTTTTAATTTTCCTTTTTTTCACAACTTACGATATGCAAGCACACTACCTTCCAAATGTATTAAAGCACTAAAATGTCAAAATATAAAATTTAGGTTATGCGAGGGAACTTAATACTGTTTTACCGACGAAGAGGGAAGTCTCCCCTCGCTCTCTAGTTTTCGAGATTAGAAAAAATGTTGACTAGAAATTTTGCGGCGCCTCGAATGACGTCTACTAAAAAAAAAAAAAACAATCAAGAATTGCATGGACATTACACACCTAGAGTCGTGGACGTTATACGCCTAGAGCCATGGACATTCCAAACCTAGACTCACGAATTCTTTATTTGCTCTTTGTTCTGGTTTTTTATTTTTGTTCTTCAATTTTGTTTTTCCTTTCAATTTGCTTTCATTTTTAATTTTCCTTTTTTTCACAACTTACGATATGCAAGCACACTACCTTCCAAATGTATTAAAGCACTAAAATGTCAAAATATAAAATTTAGGTTATGCGAGGGAACTTAATACTGTTTTACCGACGAAGAGGGAAGTCTCCCCTCGCTCTCTAGTTTTCGAGATTAGAAAAAATGTTGACTAGAAATTTTGCGGCGCCTCGAATGACGTCTACTAAAAAAAAAAAAAAACAATCAAGAATTGCATGGACATTACACACCTAGAGTCGTGGACGTTATACGCCTAGAGCCATGGACATTCCAAACCTAGACTCACGAATTCTTTATTTGCTCTTTGTTCTGGTTTTTTATTTTTGTTCTTCAATTTTGTTTTTCCTTTCAATTTGCTTTCATTTTTAATTTTCCTTTTTTTCACAACTTACGATATGCAAGCACACTACCTTCCAAATGTATTAAAGCACTAAAATGTCAAAATATAAAATTTAGGTTATGCGAGGGAACTTAATACTGTTTTACCGACGAAGAGGGAAGTCTCCCCTCGCTCTCTAGTTTTCGAGATTAGAAAAAATGTTGACTAGAAATTTTGCGGCGCCTCGAATGACGTCTACTAAAAAAAAAAAAAAACAATCAAGAATTGCATGGACATTACACACCTAGAGTCGTGGACGTTATACGCCTAGAGCCATGGACATTCCAAACCTAGACTCACGAATTCTTTATTTGCTCTTTGTTCTGGTTTTTTATTTTTGTTCTTCAATTTTGTTTTTCCTTTCAATTTGCTTTCATTTTTAATTTTCCTTTTTTTCACAACTTACGATATGCAAGCACACTACCTTCCAAATGTATTAAAGCACTAAAATGTCAAAATATAAAATTTAGGTTATGCGAGGGAACTTAATACTGTTTTACCGACGAAGAGGGAAGTCTCCCCCCGCTCTCTAATTTTCGAGATTAGAAAAAATGTTGACTAGAAATTTTGCGGCGCTTCGAATGACGTCTACTACTAAAAAAAAACAATCAAGAATTGCATGGACATTACACACCTAGAGTCGTGGACGTTATACGCCTAGAGCCATGGACATTCCAAACCTAGACTCACGAATTCTTTATTTGCTCTTTGTTCTGGTTTTTTATTTTTGTTCTTCAATTTTGTTTTTCCTTTCAATTTGCTTTCATTTTTAATTTTCCTTTTTTTCACAACTTACGATATGCAAGCACACTACCTTCCAAATGTATTAAAGCACTAAAATGTCAAAATATAAAATTTAGGTTATGCGAGGGAACTTAATACTGTTTTACCGACGAAGAGGGAAGTCTCCCCTCGCTCTCTAGTTTTCGAGATTAGAAAAAATGTTGACTAGAAATTTTGCGGCGCCTCGAATGACGTCTACTAAAAAAAAAAAAAACAATCAAGAATTGCATGGACATTACACACCTAGAGTCGTGGACGTTATACGCCTAGAGCCATGGACATTCCAAACCTAGACTCACGAATTCTTTATTTGCTCTTTGTTCTGGTTTTTTATTTTTGTTCTTCAATTTTGTTTTTCCTTTCAATTTGCTTTCATTTTTAATTTTCCTTTTTTTCACAACTTACGATATGCAAGCACACTACCTTCCAAATGTATTAAAGCACTAAAATGTCAAAATATAAAATTTAGGTTATGCGAGGGAACTTAATACTGTTTTACCGACGAAGAGGGAAGTCTCCCCTCGCTCTCTAGTTTTCGAGATTAGAAAAAATGTTGACTAGAAATTTTGCGGCGCCTCGAATGACGTCTACTAAAAAAAAAAAAAACAATCAAGAATTGCATGGACATTACACACCTAGAGTCGTGGACGTTATACGCCTAGAGCCATGGACATTCCAAACCTAGACTCACGAATTCTTTATTTGCTCTTTGTTCTGGTTTTTTATTTTTGTTCTTCAATTTTGTTTTTCCTTTCAATTTGCTTTCATTTTTAATTTTCCTTTTTTTCACAACTTACGATATGCAAGCACACTACCTTCCAAATGTATTAAAGCACTAAAATGTCAAAATATAAAATTTAGGTTATGCGAGGGAACTTAATACTGTTTTACCGACGAAGAGGGAAGTCTCCCCCCGCTCTCTAATTTTCGAGATTAGAAAAAATGTTGACTAGAAATTTTGCGGCGCTTCGAATGACGTCTACTACTAAAAAAAAACAATCAAGAATTGCATGGACATTACACACCTAGAGTCGTGGACGTTATACGCCTAGAGCCATGGACATTCCAAACCTAGACTCACGAATTCTTTATTTGCTCTTTGTTCTGGTTTTTTATTTTTGTTCTTCAATTTTGTTTTTCCTTTCAATTTGCTTTCATTTTTAATTTTCCTTTTTTTCACAACTTACGATATGCAAGCACACTACCTTCCAAATGTATTAAAGCACTAAAATGTCAAAATATAAAATTTAGGTTATGCGAGGGAACTTAATACTGTTTTACCGACGAAGAGGGAAGTCTCCCCTCGCTCTCTAGTTTTCGAGATTAGAAAAAATGTTGACTAGAAATTTTGCGGCGCCTCGAATGACGTCTACTAAAAAAAAAAAAAACAATCAAGAATTGCATGGACATTACACACCTAGAGTCGTGGACGTTATACGTCTAGAGCCATGGACATTCCAAACCTAGACTCACGAATTCTTTATTTGCTCTTTGTTCTGGTTTTTTATTTTTGTTCTTCAATTTTGTTTTTCCTTTCAATTTGCTTTCATTTTTAATTTTCCTTTTTTTCACAACTTACGATATGCAAGCACACTACCTTCCAAATGTATTAAAGCACTAAAATGTCAAAATATAAAATTTAGGTTATGCGAGGGAACTTAATACTGTTTTACCGACGAAGAGGGAAGTCTCCCCTCGCTCTCTAGTTTTCGAGATTAGAAAAAATGTTGACTAGAAATTTTGCGCCTCGAATGACGTCTACTAAAAAAAAAAAAAACAATCAAGAATTGCATGGACATTACACACCTAGAGTCGTGGACGTTATACGCCTAGAGCCATGGACATTCCAAACCTAGACTCACGAATTCTTTATTTGCTCTTTGTTCTGGTTTTTTATTTTTGTTCTTCAATTTTGTTTTTCCTTTCAATTTGCTTTCATTTTTAATTTTCCTTTTTTTCACAACTTACGATATGCAAGCACACTACCTTCCAAATGTATTAAAGCACTAAAATGTCAAAATATAAAATTTAGGTTATGCGAGGGAACTTAATACTGTTTTACCGACGAAGAGGGAAGTCTCCCCTCGCTCTCTAGTTTTCGAGATTAGAAAAAATGTTGACTAGAAATTTTGCGGCGCCTCGAATGACGTCTACTAAAAAAAAAAAAACAATCAAGAATTGCATGGACATTACACACCTAGAGTCGTGGACGTTATACGCCTAGAGCCATGGACATTCCAAACCTAGACTCACGAATTCTTTATTTGCTCTTTGTTCTGGTTTTTTATTTTTGTTCTTCAATTTTGTTTTTCCTTTCAATTTGCTTTCATTTTTAATTTTCCTTTTTTTCACAACTTACGATATGCAAGCACACTACCTTCCAAATGTATTAAAGCACTAAAATGTCAAAATATAAAATTTAGGTTATGCGAGGGAACTTAATACTGTTTTACCGACGAAGAGGGAAGTCTCCCCTCGCTCTCTAGTTTTCGAGATTAGAAAAAATGTTGACTAGAAATTTTGCGGCGCCTCGAATGACGTCTACTAAAAAAAAAAAAAAACAATCAAGAATTGCATGGACATTACACACCTAGAGTCGTGGACGTTATACGTCTAGAGCCATGGACATTCCAAACCTAGACTCACGAATTCTTTATTTGCTCTTTGTTCTGGTTTTTTATTTTTGTTCTTCAATTTTGTTTTTCCTTTCAATTTGCTTTCATTTTTAATTTTCCTTTTTTTCACAACTTACGATATGCAAGCACACTACCTTCCAAATGTATTAAAGCACTAAAATGTCAAAATATAAAATTTAGGTTATGCGAGGGAACTTAATACTGTTTTACCGACGAAGAGGGAAGTCTCCCCTCGCTCTCTAGTTTTCGAGATTAGAAAAAATGTTGACTAGAAATTTTGCGGCGCCTCGAATGACGTCTACTAAAAAAAAAAAAAAACAATCAAGAATTGCATGGACATTACACACCTAGAGTCGTGGACGTTATACGTCTAGAGCCATGGACATTCCAAACCTAGACTCACGAATTCTTTATTTGCTCTTTGTTCTGGTTTTTTATTTTTGTTCTTCAATTTTGTTTTTCCTTTCAATTTGCTTTCATTTTTAATTTTCCTTTTTTTCACAACTTACGATATGCAAGCACACTACCTTCCAAATGTATTAAAGCACTAAAATGTCAAAATATAAAATTTAGGTTATGCGAGGGAACTTAATACTGTTTTACCGACGAAGAGGGAAGTCTCCCCTCGCTCTCTAGTTTTCGAGATTAGAAAAAATGTTGACTAGAAATTTTGCGGCGCCTCGAATGACGTCTACTAAAAAAAAAAAAAACAATCAAGAATTGCATGGACATTACACACCTAGAGTCGTGGACGTTATACGCCTAGAGCCATGGACATTCCAAACCTAGACTCACGAATTCTTTATTTGCTCTTTGTTCTGGTTTTTTATTTTTGTTCTTCAATTTTGTTTTTCCTTTCAATTTGCTTTCATTTTTAATTTTCCTTTTTTTCACAACTTACGATATGCAAGCACACTACCTTCCAAATGTATTAAAGCACTAAAATGTCAAAATATAAAATTTAGGTTATGCGAGGGAACTTAATACTGTTTTACCGACGAAGAGGGAAGTCTCCCCTCGCTCTCTAGTTTTCGAGATTAGAAAAAATGTTGACTAGAAATTTTGCGGCGCCTCGAATGACGTCTACTAAAAAAAAAAAAAACAATCAAGAATTGCATGGACATTACACACCTAGAGTCGTGGACGTTATACGCCTAGAGCCATGGACATTCCAAACCTAGACTCACGAATTCTTTATTTGCTCTTTGTTCTGGTTTTTTATTTTTGTTCTTCAATTTTGTTTTTCCTTTCAATTTGCTTTCATTTTTAATTTTCCTTTTTTTCACAACTTACGATATGCAAGCACACTACCTTCCAAATGTATTAAAGCACTAAAATGTCAAAATATAAAATTTAGGTTATGCGAGGGAACTTAATACTGTTTTACCGACGAAGAGGGAAGTCTCCCCTCGCTCTCTAGTTTTCGAGATTAGAAAAAATGTTGACTAGAAATTTTGCGGCGCCTCGAATGACGTCTACTAAAAAAAAAAAAAAACAATCAAGAATTGCATGGACATTACACACCTAGAGTCGTGGACGTTATACGCCTAGAGCCATGGACATTCCAAACCTAGACTCACGAATTCTTTATTTGCTCTTTGTTCTGGTTTTTTATTTTTGTTCTTCAATTTTGTTTTTCCTTTCAATTTGCTTTCATTTTTAATTTTCCTTTTTTTCACAACTTACGATATGCAAGCACACTACCTTCCAAATGTATTAAAGCACTAAAATGTCAAAATATAAAATTTAGGTTATGCGAGGGAACTTAATACTGTTTTACCGACGAAGAGGGAAGTCTCCCCCCGCTCTCTAATTTTCGAGATTAGAAAAAATGTTGACTAGAAATTTTGCGGCGCTTCGAATGACGTCTACTACTAAAAAAAAACAATCAAGAATTGCATGGACATTACACACCTAGAGTCGTGGACGTTATACGCCTAGAGCCATGGACATTCCAAACCTAGACTCACGAATTCTTTATTTGCTCTTTGTTCTGGTTTTTTATTTTTGTTCTTCAATTTTGTTTTTCCTTTCAATTTGCTTTCATTTTTAATTTTCCTTTTTTTCACAACTTACGATATGCAAGCACACTACCTTCCAAATGTATTAAAGCACTAAAATGTCAAAATATAAAATTTAGGTTATGCGAGGGAACTTAATACTGTTTTACCGACGAAGAGGGAAGTCTCCCCTCGCTCTCTAGTTTTCGAGATTAGAAAAAATGTTGACTAGAAATTTTGCGGCGCCTCGAATGACGTCTACTAAAAAAAAAAAAAAACAATCAAGAATTGCATGGACATTACACACCTAGAGTCGTGGACGTTATACGTCTAGAGCCATGGACATTCCAAACCTAGACTCACGAATTCTTTATTTGCTCTTTGTTCTGGTTTTTTATTTTTGTTCTTCAATTTTGTTTTTCCTTTCAATTTGCTTTCATTTTTAATTTTCCTTTTTTTCACAACTTACGATATGCAAGCACACTACCTTCCAAATGTATTAAGGCACTAAAATGTCAAAATATAAAATTTAGGTTATGCGAGGGAACTTAATACTGTTTTACCGACGAAGAGGGAAGTCTCCCCCCACTCTCAAATTTTCGAGATTAGAAAAAATGTTGACTAGAAATTTTGCGGCGCCTCGAATGACGTCTACTAAGAAAAAAAAAAAAAACAATCAAGAATTGCATGGACATTACACACCTAGAGTCGTGGACGTTATACGCCTAGAGCCATGGACATTCCAAACCTAGACTCACGAATTCTTTATTTGCTCTTTGTTCTGGTTTTTTTATTTTTGTTCTTCAATTTTGTTTTTCCTTTCAATTTGCTTTCATTTTTAATTTCCTTTTTTTCACAACTTACGATATGCAAGCACACTACCTTCCAAATGTATTAAGGCACTAAAATGTCAAAATATAAAATTTAGGTTATGCGAGGGAACTTAATACTGTTTTACCGACGAAGAGGGAAGTCTCCCCTCGCTCTCTAATTTTCGAGATTAGAAAAAATGTTGACTAGAAATTTTGCGGCGACTCGAATGACGTCTACTAAAAAAAAAAAAAAACAATCAAGAATTGCATGGACATTACACACCTAGAGTCGTGGACGTTATACGCCTAGAGCCATGGACATTCCAAACCTAGACTCACGAATTCTTTATTTGCTCTTTGTTCTGGTTTTTTTATTTTTGTTCTTCAATTTTGTTTTTCCTTTCAATTTGCTTTCATTTTTAATTTCCTTTTTTTCACAACTTACGATATGCAAGCACACTACCTTCCAAATGTATTAAGGCACTAAAATGTCAAAATATAAAATTTAGGTTATGCGAGGGAACTTAATACTGTTTTACCGACGAAGAGGGAAGTCTCCCCCCACTCTCAAATTTTCGAGATTAGAAAAAATGTTGACTAGAAATTTTGCGGCGCCTCGAATGACGTCTACTAAGAAAAAAAAAAAAAACAATCAAGAATTGCATGGACATTACACACCTAGAGTCGTGGACGTTATACGCCTAGAGCCATGGACATTCCAAACCTAGACTCACGAATTCTTTATTTGCTCTTTGTTCTGGTTTTTTTATTTTTGTTCTTCAATTTTGTTTTTCCTTTCAATTTGCTTTCATTTTTAATTTCCTTTTTTTCACAACTTACGATATGCAAGCACACTACCTTCCAAATGTATTAAGGCACTAAAATGTCAAAATATAAAATTTAGGTTATGCGAGGGAACTTAATACTGTTTTACCGACGAAGAGGGAAGTCTCCCCCCACTCTCAAATTTTCGAGATTAGAAAAAATGTTGACTAGAAATTTTGCGGCGCCTCGAATGACGTCTACTAAGAAAAAAAAAAAAAACAATCAAGAATTGCATGGACATTACACACCTAGAGTCGTGGACGTTATACGCCTAGAGCCATGGACATTCCAAACCTAGACTCACGAATTCTTTATTTGCTCTTTGTTCTGGTTTTTTTATTTTTGTTCTTCAATTTTGTTTTTCCTTTCAATTTGCTTTCATTTTTAATTTCCTTTTTTTCACAACTTACGATATGCAAGCACACTACCTTCCAAATGTATTAAGGCACTAAAATGTCAAAATATAAAATTTAGGTTATGCGAGGGAACTTAATACTGTTTTACCGACGAAGAGGGAAGTCTCCCCTCGCTCTCTAATTTTCGAGATTAGAAAAAATGTTGACTAGAAATTTTGCGGCGACTCGAATGACGTCTACTAAAAAAAAAAAAAAACAATCAAGAATTGCATGGACATTACACACCTAGAGTCGTGGACGTTATACGCCTAGAGCCATGGACATTCCAAACCTAGACTCACGAATTCTTTATTTGCTCTTTGTTCTGGTTTTTTTATTTTTGTTCTTCAATTTTGTTTTTCCTTTCAATTTGCTTTCATTTTTAATTTCCTTTTTTTCACAACTTACGATATGCAAGCACACTACCTTCCAAATGTATTAAGGCACTAAAATGTCAAAATATAAAATTTAGGTTATGCGAGGGAACTTAATACTGTTTTACCGACGAAGAGGGAAGTCTCCCCCCACTCTCAAATTTTCGAGATTAGAAAAAATGTTGACTAGAAATTTTGCGGCGCCTCGAATGACGTCTACTAAGAAAAAAAAAAAAAACAATCAAGAATTGCATGGACATTACACACCTAGAGTCGTGGACGTTATACGCCTAGAGCCATGGACATTCCAAACCTAGACTCACGAATTCTTTATTTGCTCTTTGTTCTGGTTTTTTTATTTTTGTTCTTCAATTTTGTTTTTCCTTTCAATTTGCTTTCATTTTTAATTTTTCTTTTTTTCACAACTTACGATATGCAAGCACACTACCTTCCAAATGTATTAAGGCACTAAAATGTCAAAATATAAAATTTAGGTTATGCGAGGTAACTTAATACTGTTTTACCGACGAAGAGGGAAGTCTCCCCTCGCTCTCTAATTTTCGAGATTAGAAAAAATGTTGACTAGAAATTTTGCGGCGCCTCGAATGACGTCTACTAAAAAAAAAAAAAACAATCAAGAATTGCATGGACATTACACACCTAGAGTCGTGGGCGTTATACGCCTAGAGCCATGGACATTCCAAACCTAGACTCACGAATTCTTTATTTGCTCTTTGTTCTGGTTTTTTTATTTTTGTTCTTCAATTTTGTTTTTCCTTTCAATTTGCTTTCATTTTTAATTTTCCTTTTTTTCACAACTTACGATATGCAAGCACACTACCTTCCAAATGTATTAAGGCACTAAAATGTCAAAATATAAAATTTAGGTTATGCGAGGTAACTTAATACTGTTTTACCGACGAAGAGGGAAGTCTCCCCTCGCTCTCTAATTTTCGAGATTAGAAAAAATGTTGACTAGAAATTTTGCGGCGCCTCGAATGACGTCTACTAAAAAAAAAAAAAAAAACAATCAAGAATTGCATGGACATTACACACCTAGAGTCGTGGACGTTATACGCCTAGAGCCATGGACATTCCAAACCTAGACTCACGAATTCTTTATTTGCTCTTTGTTCTGGTTTTTTATTTTTGTTCTTCAATTTTGTTTTTCCTTTCAATTTGCTTTCATTTTTAATTTTCCTTTTTTTCACAACTTACGATATGCAAGCACACTACCTTCCAAATGTATTAAGGCACTAAAATGTCAAAATATAAAATTTAGGTTATGCGAGGTAACTTAATACTGTTTTACCGACGAAGAGGGAAGTCTCCCCTCGCTCTCTAATTTTCGAGATTAGAAAAAATGTTGACTAGAAATTTTGCGGCGCCTCGAATGACGTCTACTAAAAAAAAAAAAAACAATCAAGAATTGCATGGACATTACACACCTAGAGTCGTGGGCGTTATACGCCTAGAGCCATGGACATTCCAAACCTAGACTCACGAATTCTTTATTTGCTCTTTGTTCTGGTTTTTTTATTTTTGTTCTTCAATTTTGTTTTTCCTTTCAATTTGCTTTCATTTTTAATTTTCCTTTTTTTCACAACTTACGATATGCAAGCACACTACCTTCCAAATGTATTAAGGCACTAAAATGTCAAAATATAAAATTTAGGTTATGCGAGGTAACTTAATACTGTTTTACCGACGAAGAGGGAAGTCTCCCCTCGCTCTCTAATTTTCGAGATTAGAAAAAATGTTGACTAGAAATTTTGCGGCGCCTCGAATGACGTCTACTAAAAAAAAAAAAAAAACAATCAAGAATTGCATGGACATTACACACCTAGAGTCGTGGACGTTATACGCCTAGAGCCATGGACATTCCAAACCTAGACTCACGAATTCTTTATTTGCTCTTTGTTCTGGTTTTTTATTTTTGTTCTTCAATTTTGTTTTTCCTTTCAATTTGCTTTCATTTTTAATTTTCCTTTTTTTCACAACTTACGATATGCAAGCACACTACCTTCCAAATGTATTAAGGCACTAAAATGTCAAAATATAAAATTTAGGTTATGCGAGGTAACTTAATACTGTTTTACCGACGAAGAGGGAAGTCTCCCCTCGCTCTCTAATTTTCGAGATTAGAAAAAATGTTGACTAGAAATTTTGCGGCGCCTCGAATGACGTCTACTAAAAAAAAAAAAAACAATCAAGAATTGCATGGACATTACACACCTAGAGTCGTGGGCGTTATACGCCTAGAGCCATGGACATTCCAAACCTAGACTCACGAATTCTTTATTTGCTCTTTGTTCTGGTTTTTTTATTTTTGTTCTTCAATTTTGTTTTTCCTTTCAATTTGCTTTCATTTTTAATTTTCCTTTTTTTCACAACTTACGATATGCAAGCACACTACCTTCCAAATGTATTAAGGCACTAAAATGTCAAAATATAAAATTTAGGTTATGCGAGGTAACTTAATACTGTTTTACCGACGAAGAGGGAAGTCTCCCCTCGCTCTCTAATTTTCGAGATTAGAAAAAATGTTGACTAGAAATTTTGCGGCGCCTCGAATGACGTCTACTAAAAAAAAAAAAAAAACAATCAAGAATTGCATGGACATTACACACCTAGAGTCGTGGACGTTATACGCCTAGAGCCATGGACATTCCAAACCTAGACTCACGAATTCTTTATTTGCTCTTTGTTCTGGTTTTTTTATTTTTGTTCTTCAATTTTGTTTTTCCTTTCAATTTGCTTTCATTTTTAATTTTCCTTTTTTTCACAACTTACGATATGCAAGCACACTACCTTCCAAATGTATTAAGGCACTAAAATGTCAAAATATAAAATTTAGGTTATGCGAGGTAACTTAATACTGTTTTACCGACGAAGAGGGAAGTCTCCCCTCGCTCTCTAATTTTCGAGATTAGAAAAAATGTTGACTAGAAATTTTGCGGCGCCTCGAATGACGTCTACTAAAAAAAAAAAAAACAATCAAGAATTGCAT
The DNA here is from genome assembly GCA_958336345.1 of Dorcus parallelipipedus. Taxonomy (NCBI): domain Eukaryota; kingdom Metazoa; phylum Arthropoda; class Insecta; order Coleoptera; family Lucanidae; genus Dorcus; species Dorcus parallelipipedus. Next base: position 48,525,727 of record OY284479.1, read on the forward strand.
GGACATTACACACCTAGAGTCGTGGGCGTTATACGCCTAGAGCCATGGACATTCCAAACCTAGACTCACGAATTCTTTATTTGCTCTTTGTTCTGGTTTTTTTATTTTTGTTCTTCAATTTTGTTTTTCCTTTCAATTTGCTTTCATTTTTAATTTTCCTTTTTTTCACAACTTACGATATGCAAGCACACTACCTTCCAAATGTATTAAGGCACTAAAATGTCAAAATATAAAATTTAGGTTATGCGAGGTAACTTAATACTGTTTTACCGACGAAGAGGGAAGTCTCCCCTCGCTCTCTAATTTTCGAGATTAGAAAAAATGTTGACTAGAAATTTTGCGGCGCCTCGAATGACGTCTACTAAAAAAAAAAAAAAAACAATCAAGAATTGCATGGACATTACACACCTAGAGTCGTGGGCGTTATACGCCTAGAGCCATGGACATTCCAAACCTAGACTCACGAATTCTTTATTTGCTCTTTGTTCTGGTTTTTTTATTTTTGTTCTTCAATTTTGTTTTTCCTTTCAATTTGCTTTCATTTTTAATTTTCCTTTTTTTCACAACTTACGATATGCAAGCACACTACCTTCCAAATGTATTAAGGCACTAAAATGTCAAAATATAAAATTTAGGTTATGCGAGGTAACTTAATACTGTTTTACCGACGAAGAGGGAAGTCTCCCCTCGCTCTCTAATTTTCGAGATTAGAAAAAATGTTGACTAGAAATTTTGCGGCGCCTCGAATGACGTCTACTAAAAAAAAAAAAAAAACAATCAAGAATTGCATGGACATTACACACCTAGAGTCGTGGGCGTTATACGCCTAGAGCCATGGACATTCCAAACCTAGACTCACGAATTCTTTATTTGCTCTTTGTTCTGGTTTTTTTATTTTTGTTCTTCAATTTTGTTTTTCCTTTCAATTTGCTTTCATTTTTAATTTTCCTTTTTTTCACAACTTACGATATGCAAGCACACTACCTTCCAAATGTATTAAGGCACTAAAATGTCAAAATATAAAATTTAGGTTATGCGAGGTAACTTAATACTGTTTTACCGACGAAGAGGGAAGTCTCCCCTCGCTCTCTAATTTTCGAGATTAGAAAAAATGTTGACTAGAAATTTTGCGGCGCCTCGAATGACGTCTACTAAAAAAAAAAAAACAATCAAGAATTGCATGGACATTACACACCTAGAGTCGTGGACGTTATACGCCTAGAGCCATGGACATTCCAAACCTAGACTCACGAATTCTTTATTTGCTCTTTGTTCTGGTTTTTTATTTTTGTTCTTCAATTTTGTTTTTCCTTTCAATTTGCTTTCATTTTTAATTTTCCTTTTTTTCACAACTTACGATATGCAAGCACACTACCTTCCAAATGTATTAAGGCACTAAAATGTCAAAATATAAAATTTAGGTTATGCGAGGTAACTTAATACTGTTTTACCGACGAAGAGGGAAGTCTCCCCTCGCTCTCTAATTTTCGAGATTAGAAAAAATGTTGACTAGAAATTTTGCGGCGCCTCGAATGACGTCTACTAAAAAAAAAAAAAACAATCAAGAATTGCATGGACATTACACACCTAGAGTCGTGGACGTTATACGCCTAGAGCCATGGACATTCCAAACCTAGACTCACGAATTCTTTATTTGCTCTTTGTTCTGGTTTTTTATTTTTGTTCTTCAATTTTGTTTTTCCTTTCAATTTGCTTTCATTTTTAATTTTCCTTTTTTTCACAACTTACGATATGCAAGCACACTACCTTCCAAATGTATTAAGGCACTAAAATGTCAAAATATAAAATTTAGGTTATGCGAGGTAACTTAATACTGTTTTACCGACGAAGAGGGAAGTCTCCCCTCGCTCTCTAATTTTCGAGATTAGAAAAAATGTTGACTAGAAATTTTGCGGCGCCTCGAATGACGTCTACTAAAAAAAAAAAAAACAATCAAGAATTGCATGGACATTACACACCTAGAGTCGTGGACGTTATACGCCTAGAGCCATGGACATTCCAAACCTAGACTCACGAATTCTTTATTTGCTCTTTGTTCTGGTTTTTTATTTTTGTTCTTCAATTTTGTTTTTCCTTTCAATTTGCTTTCATTTTTAATTTTCCTTTTTTTCACAACTTACGATATGCAAGCACACTACCTTCCAAATGTATTAAGGCACTAAAATGTCAAAATATAAAATTTAGGTTATGCGAGGTAACTTAATACTGTTTTACCGACGAAGAGGGAAGTCTCCCCTCGCTCTCTAATTTTCGAGATTAGAAAAAATGTTGACTAGAAATTTTGCGGCGCCTCGAATGACGTCTACTAAAAAAAAAAAAAACAATCAAGAATTGCATGGACATTACACACCTAGAGTCGTGGGCGTTATACGCCTAGAGCCATGGACATTCCAAACCTAGACTCACGAATTCTTTATTTGCTCTTTGTTCTGGTTTTTTTATTTTTGTTCTTCAATTTTGTTTTTCCTTTCAATTTGCTTTCATTTTTAATTTTCCTTTTTTTCACAACTTACGATATGCAAGCACACTACCTTCCAAATGTATTAAGGCACTAAAATGTCAAAATATAAAATTTAGGTTATGCGAGGTAACTTAATACTGTTTTACCGACGAAGAGGGAAGTCTCCCCTCGCTCTCTAATTTTCGAGATTAGAAAAAATGTTGACTAGAAATTTTGCGGCGCCTCGAATGACGTCTACTAAAAAAAAAAAAAAAACAATCAAGAATTGCATGGACATTACACACCTAGAGTCGTGGACGTTATACGCCTAGAGCCATGGACATTCCAAACCTAGACTCACGAATTCTTTATTTGCTCTTTGTTCTGGTTTTTTTATTTTTGTTCTTCAATTTTGTTTTTCCTTTCAATTTGCTTTCATTTTTAATTTTCCTTTTTTTCACAACTTACGATATGCAAGCACACTACCTTCCAAATGTATTAAGGCACTAAAATGTCAAAATATAAAATTTAGGTTATGCGAGGTAACTTAATACTGTTTTACCGACGAAGAGGGAAGTCTCCCCTCGCTCTCTAATTTTCGAGATTAGAAAAAATGTTGACTAGAAATTTTGCGGCGACTCGAATGACGTCTACTAAAAAAAAAAAAAAACAATCAAGAATTGCATGGACATTACACACCTAGAGTCGTGGACGTTATACGCCTAGAGCCATGGACATTCCAAACCTAGACTCACGAATTCTTTATTTGCTCTTTGTTCTGGTTTTTTATTTTTGTTCTTCAATTTTGTTTTTCCTTTCAATTTGCTTTCATTTTTAATTTTCCTTTTTTTCACAACTTACGATATGCAAGCACACTACCTTCCAAATGTATTAAGGCACTAAAATGTCAAAATATAAAATTTAGGTTATGCGAGGTAACTTAATACTGTTTTACCGACGAAGAGGGAAGTCTCCCCTCGCTCTCTAATTTTCGAGATTAGAAAAAATGTTGACTAGAAATTTTGCGGCGACTCGAATGACGTCTACTAAAAAAAAAAAAAAAACAATCAAGAATTGCATGGACATTACACACCTAGAGTCGTGGACGTTATACGCCTAGAGCCATGGACATTCCAAACCTAGACTCACGAATTCTTTATTTGCTCTTTGTTCTGGTTTTTTTATTTTTGTTCTTCAATTTTGTTTTTCCTTTCAATTTGCTTTCATTTTTAATTTTCCTTTTTTTCACAACTTACGATATGCAAGCACACTACCTTCCAAATGTATTAAGGCACTAAAATGTCAAAATATAAAATTTAGGTTATGCGAGGTAACTTAATACTGTTTTACCGACGAAGAGGGAAGTCTCCCCTCGCTCTCTAATTTTCGAGATTAGAAAAAATGTTGACTAGAAATTTTGCGGCGACTCGAATGACGTCTACTAAAAAAAAAAAAAAACAATCAAGAATTGCATGGACATTACACACCTAGAGTCGTGGACGTTATACGCCTAGAGCCATGGACATTCCAAACCTAGACTCACGAATTCTTTATTTGCTCTTTGTTCTGGTTTTTTATTTTTGTTCTTCAATTTTGTTTTTCCTTTCAATTTGCTTTCATTTTTAATTTTCCTTTTTTTCACAACTTACGATATGCAAGCACACTACCTTCCAAATGTATTAAGGCACTAAAATGTCAAAATATAAAATTTAGGTTATGCGAGGTAACTTAATACTGTTTTACCGACGAAGAGGGAAGTCTCCCCTCGCTCTCTAATTTTCGAGATTAGAAAAAATGTTGACTAGAAATTTTGCGGCGACTCGAATGACGTCTACTAAAAAAAAAAAAAACAATCAAGAATTGCATGGACATTACACACCTAGAGTCGTGGACGTTATACGCCTAGAGCCATGGACATTCCAAACCTAGACTCACGAATTCTTTATTTGCTCTTTGTTCTGGTTTTTTATTTTTGTTCTTCAATTTTGTTTTTCCTTTCAATTTGCTTTCATTTTTAATTTTCCTTTTTTTCACAACTTACGATATGCAAGCACACTACCTTCCAAATGTATTAAGGCACTAAAATGTCAAAATATAAAATTTAGGTTATGCGAGGTAACTTAATACTGTTTTACCGACGAAGAGGGAAGTCTCCCCTCGCTCTCTAATTTTCGAGATTAGAAAAAATGTTGACTAGAAATTTTGCGGCGACTCGAATGACGTCTACTAAAAAAAAAAAAAAACAATCAAGAATTGCATGGACATTACACACCTAGAGTCGTGGACGTTATACGCCTAGAGCCATGGACATTCCAAACCTAGACTCACGAATTCTTTATTTGCTCTTTGTTCTGGTTTTTTTATTTTTGTTCTTCAATTTTGTTTTTCCTTTCAATTTGCTTTCATTTTTAATTTTCCTTTTTTTCACAACTTACGATATGCAAGCACACTACCTTCCAAATGTATTAAGGCACTAAAATGTCAAAATATAAAATTTAGGTTATGCGAGGTAACTTAATACTGTTTTACCGACGAAGAGGGAAGTCTCCCCTCGCTCTCTAATTTTCGAGATTAGAAAAAATGTTGACTAGAAATTTTGCGGCGACTCGAATGACGTCTACTAAAAAAAAAAAAAAACAATCAAGAATTGCATGGACATTACACACCTAGAGTCGTGGACGTTATACGCCTAGAGCCATGGACATTCCAAACCTAGACTCACGAATTCTTTATTTGCTCTTTGTTCTGGTTTTTTATTTTTGTTCTTCAATTTTGTTTTTCCTTTCAATTTGCTTTCATTTTTAATTTTCCTTTTTTTCACAACTTACGATATGCAAGCACACTACCTTCCAAATGTATTAAGGCACTAAAATGTCAAAATATAAAATTTAGGTTATGCGAGGTAACTTAATACTGTTTTACCGACGAAGAGGGAAGTCTCCCCTCGCTCTCTAATTTTCGAGATTAGAAAAAATGTTGACTAGAAATTTTGCGGCGACTCGAATGACGTCTACTAAAAAAAAAAAAAAAACAATCAAGAATTGCATGGACATTACACACCTAGAGTCGTGGACGTTATACGCCTAGAGCCATGGACATTCCAAACCTAGACTCACGAATTCTTTATTTGCTCTTTGTTCTGGTTTTTTATTTTTGTTCTTCAATTTTGTTTTTCCTTTCAATTTGCTTTCATTTTTAATTTTCCTTTTTTTCACAACTTACGATATGCAAGCACACTACCTTCCAAATGTATTAAGGCACTAAAATGTCAAAATATAAAATTTAGGTTATGCGAGGTAACTTAATACTGTTTTACCGACGAAGAGGGAAGTCTCCCCTCGCTCTCTAATTTTCGAGATTAGAAAAAATGTTGACTAGAAATTTTGCGGCGACTCGAATGACGTCTACTAAAAAAAAAAAAAAAACAATCAAGAATTGCATGGACATTACACACCTAGAGTCGTGGACGTTATACGCCTAGAGCCATGGACATTCCAAACCTAGACTCACGAATTCTTTATTTGCTCTTTGTTCTGGTTTTTTATTTTTGTTCTTCAATTTTGTTTTTCCTTTCAATTTGCTTTCATTTTTAATTTTCCTTTTTTTCACAACTTACGATATGCAAGCACACTACCTTCCAAATGTATTAAGGCACTAAAATGTCAAAATATAAAATTTAGGTTATGCGAGGTAACTTAATACTGTTTTACCGACGAAGAGGGAAGTCTCCCCTCGCTCTCTAATTTTCGAGATTAGAAAAAATGTTGACTAGAAATTTTGCGGCGACTCGAATGACGTCTACTAAAAAAAAAAAAAACAATCAAGAATTGCATGGACATTACACACCTAGAGTCGTGGACGTTATACGCCTAGAGCCATGGACATTCCAAACCTAGACTCACGAATTCTTTATTTGCTCTTTGTTCTGGTTTTTTATTTTTGTTCTTCAATTTTGTTTTTCCTTTCAATTTGCTTTCATTTTTAATTTTTCTTTTTTTCACAACTTACGATATGCAAGCACACTACCTTCCAAATGTATTAAGGCACTAAAATGTCAAAATATAAAATTTAGGTTATGCGAGGTAACTTAATACTGTTTTACCGACGAAGAGGGAAGTCTCCCCTCGCTCTCTAATTTTCGAGATTAGAAAAAATGTTGACTAGAAATTTTGCGGCGACTCGAATGACGTCTACTAAAAAAAAAAAAAAAACAATCAAGAATTGCATGGACATTACACACCTAGAGTCGTTTACGTTATACGCCTAGAGCCATGGACATTCCAAACCTAGACTCACGAATTCTTTATTTGCTCTTTGTTCTGGTTTTTTATTTTTGTTCTTCAATTTTGTTTTTCCTTTCAATTTGCTTTCATTTTTAATTTTCCTTTTTTTCACAACTTACGATATGCAAGCACACTACCTTCCAAATGTATTAAGGCACTAAAATGTCAAAATATAAAATTTAGGTTATGCGAGGTAACTTAATACTGTTTTACCGACGAAGAGGGAAGTCTCCCCTCGCTCTCTAATTTTCGAGATTAGAAAAAATGTTGACTAGAAATTTTGCGGCGACTCGAATGACGTCTACTAAAAAAAAAAAAAAAACAATCAAGAATTGCATGGACATTACACACCTAGAGTCGTGGACGTTATACGCCTAGAGCCATGGACATTCCAAACCTAGACTCACGAATTCTTTATTTGCTCTTTGTTCTGGTTTTTTATTTTTGTTCTTCAATTTTGTTTTTCCTTTCAATTTGCTTTCATTTTTAATTTTCCTTTTTTTCACAACTTACGATATGCAAGCACACTACCTTCCAAATGTATTAAGGCACTAAAATGTCAAAATATAAAATTTAGGTTATGCGAGGTAACTTAATACTGTTTTACCGACGAAGAGGGAAGTCTCCCCTCGCTCTCTAATTTTCGAGATTAGAAAAAATGTTGACTAGAAATTTTGCGGCGACTCGAATGACGTCTACTAAAAAAAAAAAAAAAACAATCAAGAATTGCATGGACATTACACACCTAGAGTCGTGGACGTTATACGCCTAGAGCCATGGACATTCCAAACCTAGACTCACGAATTCTTTATTTGCTCTTTGTTCTGGTTTTTTATTTTTGTTCTTCAATTTTGTTTTTCCTTTCAATTTGCTTTCATTTTTAATTTTCCTTTTTTTCACAACTTACGATATGCAAGCACACTACCTTCCAAATGTATTAAGGCACTAAAATGTCAAAATATAAAATTTAGGTTATGCGAGGTAACTTAATACTGTTTTACCGACGAAGAGGGAAGTCTCCCCTCGCTCTCTAATTTTCGAGATTAGAAAAAATGTTGACTAGAAATTTTGCGGCGACTCGAATGACGTCTACTAAAAAAAAAAAAAACAATCAAGAATTGCATGGACATTACACACCTAGAGTCGTGGACGTTATACGCCTAGAGCCATGGACATTCCAAACCTAGACTCACGAATTCTTTATTTGCTCTTTGTTCTGGTTTTTTATTTTTGTTCTTCAATTTTGTTTTTCCTTTCAATTTGCTTTCATTTTTAATTTTTCTTTTTTTCACAACTTACGATATGCAAGCACACTACCTTCCAAATGTATTAAGGCACTAAAATGTCAAAATATAAAATTTAGGTTATGCGAGGTAACTTAATACTGTTTTACCGACGAAGAGGGAAGTCTCCCCTCGCTCTCTAATTTTCGAGATTAGAAAAAATGTTGACTAGAAATTTTGCGGCGACTCGAATGACGTCTACTAAAAAAAAAAAAAAAACAATCAAGAATTGCATGGACATTACACACCTAGAGTCGTTTACGTTATACGCCTAGAGCCATGGACATTCCAAACCTAGACTCACGAATTCTTTATTTGCTCTTTGTTCTGGTTTTTTATTTTTGTTCTTCAATTTTGTTTTTCCTTTCAATTTGCTTTCATTTTTAATTTTTCTTTTTTTCACAACTTACGATATGCAAGCACACTACCTTCCAAATGTATTAAGGCACTAAAATGTCAAAATATAAAATTTAGGTTATGCGAGGTAACTTAATACTGTTTTACCGACGAAGAGGGAAGTCTCCCCTCGCTCTCTAATTTTCGAGATTAGAAAAAATGTTGACTAGAAATTTTGCGGCGACTCGAATGACGTCTACTAAAAAAAAAAAAAAAACAATCAAGAATTGCATGGACATTACACACCTAGAGTCGTGGACGTTATACGCCTAGAGCCATGGACATTCCAAACCTAGACTCACGAATTCTTTATTTGCTCTTTGTTCTGGTTTTTTATTTTTGTTCTTCAATTTTGTTTTTCCTTTCAATTTGCTTTCATTTTTAATTTTCCTTTTTTTCACAACTTACGATATGCAAGCACACTACCTTCCAAATGTATTAAAGCACTAAAATGTCAAAATATAAAATTTAGGTTATGCGAGGGAACTTAATACTGTTTTACCGACGAAGAGGGAAGTCTCCCCTCGCTCTCTAATTTTCGAGATTAGAAAAAATGTTGACTAGAAATTTTGCGCCGCCTCGAATGACGTCTACTAAAAAAAAAAAAAAAAACAATCAAGAATTGCATGGACATTACACACCTAGAGTTGTGGACGTTATACGCCTAGAGCCATGGACATTCCAAACCTAGACTCACGAATTCTTTATTTGCTCTTTGTTTTGGTTTTTGATTTTTGTTCTTCACTTTTGTTTTTCCTTTCAATTTGCTTTCATTTTTAATTTTCCTTTTTTTCACAACTTACGATATGCAAGCACACTACCTTCCAAATGTATTAAAGCACTAAAATGTCAAAATATAAAATTTAGGTTATGCGAGGGAACTTAATACTGTTTTACCGACGAAGAGGGAAGTCTCCCCTCGCTCTCTAATTTTCGAGATTAGAAAAAATGTTGACTAGAAATTTTGCGGCGCTTCGAATGACGTCTACTACTAAAAAAAAATAATCAAGAATTGCATGGACATTACACACCTAGAGTCGTGGACGTTATACGCCTAGAGCCATGGACATTCCAAACCTAGACTCACGAATTCTTTATTTGCTCTTTGTTTTGGTTTTTGATTTTTGTTCTTCACTTTTGTTTTTCCTTTCAATTTGCTTTCATTTTTAATTTTCCTTTTTTTCACAACTTACGATATGCAAGCACACTACCTTCCAAATGTATTAAAGCACTAAAATGTCAAAATATAAAATTTAGGTTATGCGAGGGAACTTAATACTGTTTTACCGACGAAGAGAGAAGTCTCCCCTCGCTCTCTAATTTTCGAGATTAGAAAAAATGTTGACTAGAAATTTTGCGCCGCCTCGAATGACGTCTACTAAAAAAAAAAAAAAAACAATCAAGAATTGCATGGACATTACACACCTAGAGTTGTGGACGTTATACGCCTAGAGCCATGGACATTCCAAACCTAGACTCACGAATTCTTTATTTGCTCTTTGTTCTGGTTTTTTATTTTTGTTCTTCAATTTTGTTTTTCCTTTCAATTTGCTTTCATTTTTAATTTTCCTTTTTTTCACAACTTACGATATGCAAGCACACTACCTTCCAAATGTATTAAAGCACTAAAATGTCAAAATATAAAATTTAGGTTATGCGAGGGAACTTAATACTGTTTTACCGACGAAGAGGGAAGTCTCCCCTCGCTCTCTAATTTTCGAGATTAGAAAAAATGTTGACTAGAAATTTTGCGGCGCCTCGAATGACGTCTACCAAAAAAAAAAAAAAACAATCAAGAATTGCATGGACATTACACACCTAGAGTCGTGGACGTTATACGCCAAGAGCCATGGACATTCCAAACCTAGACTCACGAATTCTTTATTTGCTCTTTGTTCTGGTTTTTTATTTTTGTTCTTCAATTTTGTTTTTCCTTTCAATTTGCTTTCATTTTTAATTTTCCTTTTTTTCACAACTTACGATATGCAAGCACACTACCTTCCAAATGTATTAAAGCACTAAAATGTCAAAATATAAAATTTAGGTTATGCGAGGGAACTTAATACTGTTTTACCGACGAAGAGGGAAGTCTCCCCTCGCTCTCTAATTTTCGAGATTAGAAAAAATGTTGACTAGAAATTTTGCGGCGCCTCGAATGACGTCTACCAAAAAAAAAAAAAAACAATCAAGAATTGCATGGACATTACACACCTAGAGTCGTGGACGTTATACGCCTAGAGCCATGGACATTCCAAACCTAGACTCACGAATTCTTTATTTGCTCTTTGTTCTGGTTTTTTATTTTTGTTCTTCAATTTTGTTTTTCCTTTCAATTTGCTTTCATTTTTAATTTTCCTTTTTTTCACAACTTACGATATGCAAGCACACTACCTTCCAAATGTATTAAAGCACTAAAATGTCAAAATATAAAATTTAGGTTATGCGAGGGAACTTAATACTGTTTTACCGACGAAGAGGGAAGTCTCCCCTCGCTCTCTAATTTTCGAGATTAGAAAAAATGTTGACTAGAAATTTTGCGGCGCTTCGAATGACGTCTACTACTAAAAAAAAATAATCAAGAATTGCATGGACATTACACACCTAGAGTCGTGGACGTTATACGCCTAGAGCCATGGACATTCCAAACCTAGACTCACGAATTCTTTATTTGCTCTTTGTTTTGGTTTTTGATTTTTGTTCTTCACTTTTGTTTTTCCTTTCAATTTGCTTTCATTTTTAATTTTCCTTTTTTTCACAACTTACGATATGCAAGCACACTACCTTCCAAATGTATTAAAGCACTAAAATGTCAAAATATAAAATTTAGGTTATGCGAGGGAACTTAATACTGTTTTACCGACGAAGAGAGAAGTCTCCCCTCGCTCTCTAATTTTCGAGATTAGAAAAAATGTTGACTAGAAATTTTGCGCCGCCTCGAATGACGTCTACTAAAAAAAAAAAAAAAAACAATCAAGAATTGCATGGACATTACACACCTAGAGTTGTGGACGTTATACGCCTAGAGCCATGGACATTCCAAACCTAGACTCACGAATTCTTTATTTGCTCTTTGTTCTGGTTTTTTATTTTTGTTCTTCAATTTTGTTTTTCCTTTCAATTTGCTTTCATTTTTAATTTTCCTTTTTTTCACAACTTACGATATGCAAGCACACTACCTTCCAAATGTATTAAAGCACTAAAATGTCAAAATATAAAATTTAGGTTATGCGAGGGAACTTAATACTGTTTTACCGACGAAGAGGGAAGTCTCCCCTCGCTCTCTAATTTTCGAGATTAGAAAAAATGTTGACTAGAAATTTTGCGGCGCTTCGAATGACGTCTACTACTAAAAAAAAATAATCAAGAATTGCATGGACATTACACACCTAGAGTCGTGGACGCTATACGCCTAGAGCCATGGACATTCCAAACCTAGACTCACGAATTCTTTATTTGCTCTTTGTATATATCGTAGATTGAACCGTACAGGTGTTACAAGTACTGTCAGAATTTTAAAAAAAATTAGGTTATGCGAAGGGACTGAGTTCAGACGATTTATTTTAATACATTCTTTTAAAAACGAATCATTACTTTACTGCGTAACGAATATGTGTCGTCCAACAACTGAAATTAACGATTAAAACCTAGTCTCGTCCGCATACGAACATTTTGAGGTTAATTTTTGACATGTCGCCGCCTCGGTACTTACTTGCAGTGTTGCCAATGAACCAAACCCCTATTCCTCACGACCACAATCGACGACAAAATTACCCGCTTTTCCCCGATCCTTGGTACAAAATGAAAAAAAGGTCAGAACATTTATTTTTCTTTAAATACAAACTCAAAAAGAAAAAGTACTTTCAATATAAAACGAAAGCAAGTACTGTTAATATAAAGCAAAAAAAAAATTACCCGTTAAGTTTCAAAATTCCCACTTTTCGGATAATTGCCCGCATAATTGGCAGTGTTGCCAATCCACTCTAAGCCGATTACCCTCTTCAAATTAAAAAAAAAACCCGCTGTTACCAACATTCGGCAACAGCGCTGCCAACCGACCAAGCGAAGCATTTCAGAAGATAGCTGTGGAAAATTCTTAAATTCTCATGAAATAAACAAAACTGGGTCCAAACCTCAAATATTAAGTCATTTGACGGTTATTGTGCAATTTTCGACGCTAAATAAAACAAAAGACGATCGAGAAATAGAGAAAATTTATAAAATTATTGTTATAAAATTATTTAAAAAAATAATAATAAAAAAATCTCCTTGACTAAAATTAGAAACAAATAATAAAAATAAGAAATCTCATTAAATAAAATTACAAAAAAATTAAAATGAAAAAACTCTCATAACATAAACAATACTTTCTATTCTCTATAAAATTACAAAAAACAATAAAAATTACAAAAAATTATAAAAATTTAAAAGTTCTCATTAAATAAACGAAACTTTCCGAAATTAAGATTTGAACTTTGGGCAATTTTTGGCGTAAAATACAACAAAAGACGATCGACAAATTTATAAAATTAAAAAAATCTCATCGAATAAAATTAGAAAAAAATTACAAAAATAAAAAACTGCCCAACTACTTCTTTTTGGCTCTAATTACATATTTAGTTACCACTTTGCACTAAAACTACAGATCAAGTTACCACTTTGGACAAGGGACTACATAATTAGTTACCACTTTGGACAACAAACACTGTTAGTATGACTCCCTCCTGTTTATTCTTTACCAGTAGATAAAAACGGTGAAGATTATTAAATAATTTCTGGATTCTTCCGTCGGTGGCGTTCCAATAATTAATTTGTATTCAAGACTTTTACCACTAAAATCAGTGTTCCCAACTAATTCATTCATTTTGGGTCCAACTATATATTTAGTTACTACTTTGGACAAGAAACTACAAATCAACTTACCACTTTGGACAAAGACTCGGTTACCTCTTTGGACAAAGACTCGGTTACCTCTTTGGATAAGAAACTAGACTCAGTTACCACTTTGGACAAGAAACTACAAGCTCAGTTACCACTTTGGTAACTTTGTCATTTTTTCGTGAATTAATAAATAAAGAATATGTTTTGATTTTTACAAATCATCAAATGTCCCTGTGCTTTAGAAACAAAGCATTTGCAAATCACCGTCAAGGTCAGCACGCCAGGAGCGCTATTGAAACAATTAACGCGAAACTGAGGGCTGCGTTCTCTCAGACTATGCGCCGAGACGCGGGTTGTTACGGGATGGAATCACTTTATTTTTTTTTGTTATTTGTTTATTATTATGACGTTATTCAATTATTTTTCTCGGCGAAAGTTTTTTTTATTTTTAATACTATATGAAGGGTACAAGTCCAAAAGGAGGCGAGTCCAAATTTTAGCCAAATTGTGTTCCTAGTGCCATCTTGTGGCATTTTTGATTTAGAATCTGTCAACGTATTCCTGCAGGTCCAAAAAGTGCTAAGTTCCTAGGAAATATAAGTTTTTGTTAACGAATACAGCGCCAGCAGGGGTCAAGTCCATGTCATTTATGTCCAGAAGGAGCTAAGTCCATATAAACACAACATGAGGCATTTTCGGAAACTAAGATCTCGGGTCAGTTTGATCAATTGGATCACTCACGGTTCATACAAGTAAATGTGTAAAATTTCTATTTCGAACGTCAAGATCACTGAACTTATTAATGGGATTAATCGGATCATAATTTCCGAAAACGCCTATGGTGTAATCTAGTTTTCTGCGTAAAGTGACAGTAGGTTTTTAATACAGCTGGCAATCAGTGTGTCAATAGTGTTTGTGCAATAGAACAAAAGAATTATGGAACCTGAAAATAACTGTAGTGGTAGTCGATGTAACTCAACAGCAGTAATTGCTAAAAATGAATCAAAAAAGAGGAAGAAACGTGGCCGAATGAGAGAGGTCATGAAAAAAATTAGAATACAAAGCCATGAGTTAGGTGAAGACTGTAATCGCCACAAAAAATGTTTTCAAAATGTGCCTGCAGAAGCGAAGAAAGTCATACTTAAAAAATTCAACGCGATGACGTCTATTAATGAGCAGAATTCGTATTTATGTGGACTGATTACAGTATTACCTATTCGCCGAAGGAGGCCTAGGAAAAATGAAGATGAAGCAATTCTAAGAAGTGCTACATTTGTTTACAAGATTCGTTTTAGAAGTGTTAATAATAGTCTAGAAGAAGTAGGTGTTTGTAAACAAGCTTTCATGTCCATTCACGGAATAAAGAAAAAAAAGCTAGAAATACTACAGAGATCTCTAAAAATAACGGGTTTAGCCCCCAAAGATAAGAGGAGAAAACAAAAACCATCCTAGAAAATTTCAGCCTCAGGTCCGTGAAACAGTGCATGAACACATCAAATCATTCAAGGGCAGAAAAAGTCACTACAGTCTAAATGACAGTAAGAGATTATACTTGCCTGAAGACCTTAATATAAAAAAGATGTTCGAAATGTTTTGTGAGTTGCATCCTGACATGAAAGTATCTTACGAGTCGTATAGGACAATCTTTAATACACAGTTTAATATAGCTCTTGGCTATCCAAGAACAGATACGTGTAGCTCATGCGACGAATTTCTCGTAAAAATAAAATCTCTACAATCCGAGATTTCTAAAAGCACTAGTATTAATGAAAAAGAACGTTTGCAGAATGAAATACGCCAGCTTACAGTACAAAATGATTTGCACAAAAGAAAGGCTACGGTATTCTACAGCAGGAAAAAAACCGCAAAAAAAAAGAAGTCAAATTTCAATGAGTCAAGAAGCGATTTGTTTAGATATTGGGAAAAACCTTAGTGTTCCAAACATTACAACAAACGATGTCTATTACAAGAGTCTTGCGTTTAGTATACACATTCTGTCTACGGCAAAAAGTGTGCTTTATATTTACCCAGAAACTATCGGCAAGAAGGGAAGCGACGACGTATGTTCCATGCTCCATGACTTTTAATGGAACTTTCTTGATTCCCGAGTAAGGGCTCTTGAAATTTTTTGCGTCTCCTGCGGAGGCCAAAACAAGAACTATACTATGTTTCGCTTTCTGCATTATGTTGTCCACAATGAAAGGCGACTAGACTACGTTAAAGTTACTTTTCCCATTCGTGGTCATTCCTATATGGAGCCAGACAAAAACATGGGCTTAGTAAACTGCAAACAAAGAGCTGAAATTCCATCTGATTGGATTGAAATATTCAAAAATGCTTGCATGAAACCAACTCCTTTTGATGTTGTAGAAGTTGATCAATCCCACTTTCGAGTATGGACAAATTTTTTTAATACCGGTTTAGATTATGCTAAGAAATGTCCTTTTAGTTCTCGCCCGATTCGAGACTTAGAAATTCACCATGACCATAGAAGATTGCTATATTATCGGGATTCCTATAATGGAACATGGGAGACAGCTATAGTGAAGGACAAGAAAAGTACTTCTTGTAAGGGACCAGTTTTATTACAAAACGAATTTGTGCTGCCTTCATATTCCTATTCTGGTACAATAATCTTGTGTTCTGATATTATTTTAAAAATTCTTTAAACAATCTTTTTAGGTCTCATACCAATCAAAGCTAAAAAATTTCAATGCTTGCAAGACTTGAAGAAATTCTGCAGTGTTGAAGCACAATCATTTTTTGATAAGCTTCCGAAGAATTGAGAACAATGTATTTATTGTAAAGTGTTATAGTTTCGATAGTTTGCGTTAAAATTTTTGGACTTGCCTCTTTTTGGTCAAAAATTTTTGGTAGTTTCAAAACATTTTTCCTAATTTTGTGTTCTTGCTTTTAAAATTAAAAGTTTATTTATAGTACAGTTTTCTCAATTAATACCCAAGTAAATATTTCAATGAATAGAGTTCATAAAATCTGAACCGTTTTCAATAAAATTAGTTTTGAAACTTAAATTCCGTTTTACGCAAAAAGAACAGTTTGTGACATAGCCCCTTATGGACCTGTACCCTTCATATCTAAAATGCTTTGGGATTTCAGTGAGTTTATTTTCTTTACCCGGAGGCTACAATTAAGTAAGTAAGTACATCGACTTCGACAGAAAAAAATTGACGTTTCCGAAGCGTCTTCCGAACCTGCCAGTGATGGTAAGCCAAAACCAAACCGTAAGAAAAATATTTTGAGTGTGTGACACGCAACAAAATATTAATTGGGCACCCTTTGTAAACACTCACATCGAGTATTCAACAAAATCCTACCTCGAGTCGGCCTTGGGAAGCAAACAAACGAGCGTACAGGTGTGTGTGATTATCGCAAGTACTGTCAGAATAAAAAAAACTAAGGTTATGTGAAGGGATTGAATTCGAGACAATTTATTTTAATACATTCTTTTAAGAAACGACTTTTTGCGTCGGTGACTTGTCGGCGTACGAACAATTTGAGGTTAACCAAATTATTTGACGATGACATACGAGAAATGAATAGGCAAGCTACGACCTGCGATTGTTTTTGCAAGGCCAGCTCGAGCCACTCGTTTTGTTGAACACTTGTTACACCGACTGCAGTTTTACGAACGACAATAAAAAAAAAGTGCGTTGTCGGATTGAATTGGTTCGTAAGTGATATTGTTTATTTACATGACGAGCAAGTACCTACGGCCAATGGTGAACTTAATAATTACTGATAAGATACAAAGGGCACGACGAGCTCTCGCTCACAGTTTGGATTTTGGGCTAACACCATTGGCGGCTAATTGTCAGGACGGTTCAGTGAGCTGCGGTTTCCCCTCGAAACGGATGGTCATGGAGTTGGCGTTGCCCGGCTCGCACTTGTACCCCAGCGATTTGTAGAACGGAATCAGCGAGTCCTTGCAGTCGAGCGTCATCTTGTAACAGCCGAGCTTCTTCGCCAGGAGGGCCACGGTCAAGACGACTCTACAAAAACGAAGAGTTCATTTTGGGGAAGCGAGAGCGGCAGAGGAGGGGGGTACTGACAGTTTGCCGAGCTGCTTTCCCCTGTAGGTGTTGTTGACGACGACGTCTTCCAGTCGGGCTCGAAGGCCGCAGCCGTGGATGAACTTGAGTTCCGTGATTAACGAGGCCGCTCCGATTATCGAGTTGGATCTGGTGTCTTCGATTACGGTCACGTAGTAATCACCGGCCTTGTGCATCGCCCTGTATTGTCCTGGAAATTAAAAATCATAATAAATTTCGTTGACATCCACAAACGTCGTTGTCAAGTAATTACGTTAATTACGAATAAAGGAACTTAAAATTTCTTTTGCCTGCAGTTTGCGTAAGTGACTGAAATTATCGACAGTTTACAATTGAAATCAATAAGTTTCATCAATTTGAAAACAGATGGCGATTACGTATTCAACTATATTATCTACAACGCGTAGTTTTCTTATTAATAAACGCACTTGACGATAGATGGCATTACGAATTGAAAGTCAAATCAATGAATGTATGCGTTCGTTTTTTGAAATAATACTCCTTAATAACAGTTACATTCTTCTGTCCACAGATGGCGCTGCAAATTGTAAAGTCTAGTTTTTCTTTGTGAAAACAATTAACAAAAACTAATTTTTTTTGTTTGTATTTCCTGTTCGTAGCAGCAAATGCTCCCAATCCTAATCCAATTGTTAGTAACAGATGGCGCTTCGAATTGACATTGAAATCGATTAGCAACGTCTAGTTCTTGTAAAAATCTGCGGTAAATAAAATTGAGACGAATTAGTTTAATCAATTCGAAAACAGATGGCGCTGCAAATCAACTACGTATTCAGCTATCTAACGCACAGTTTTCTTTATTAACAAATACAGTTGTCAGTAGATGGCGTTGCGAATTGCCAACAGAGGGCGCTGCAAATTATAAAGTTTAGTTATTCTTTGAATAATTATTTGGCCTGTATGCTGTCCCAAGTCCTTCACAGGCCGTATTTCCTGTTTGTATCAGCAAATCCTAACCCAATTACTAGTGACAGATGGCGCTTCGAATTGACGTTGAAATCAACTAGCAACGTCTAGTTTCGGTAAAAATCTGCAGTAAATGAAATTATAGACACTTTTAAAATTAATTAATCAATTTGAAAACAGATGGCGTTGCAAATTAACCACGTGTTCAGCCATATACCGTATAGTTTTCCTAATAATAAATATAGTTGCCAATAGATGGCGTAGCGAATCGTAACTGTAAAACGTAAACCAATGAATGCACGCGTTTTTTTTGTAATACTCTCTAATAACAACTAAATTCATCTGTCAACAGATGGCGCTGCAAATCGTTTTTCTTCGTAAAAGTAATTAATATAACCAATTTCTTTGAAATCAATCGATTTGAAAACAGGTGGCGATGCAAATTAATTGCGCATAGTTCTCTTGCTAATAAACGTAGTTGTCAGTAGATGGCGGTACGAGTTGATCGATGAGTGCGTGTGTTTTTGTTTGTAGAACTCTTCAATCACAACTAAATTTATCTGTCAATAGATGGCGCTGCAGGCTGATTCTGGAAGTTCATTTGAAGAACCTTAGCTTTTAAATCAATGTGTGCTGCTTCGCATTTTCTCTCTCTCTCAATTCACGGAGTAATTTCCAAAAACAGGTAATATTATTCAACAACAGATGACTCTGAATAGATGGCGCTTCGAATTGACATTGAAGTCAGTTGGCAACGTCTACTTTCAAACGTAAATGAAATTGAAAAAAGTCATATAAACCTTCGGCTACCAGGTAGCGCGATCCTTTTCATCGTCCTTGACATTTTAAGCACATTTTAAGGTGTGCAGGTAAGTGTACTAAAAAGCCTTGCCGCAATAACAGGAGGCCGAAATTTAGAAAGTCGCGCAGGTGAATTGACCTTTCGCTCGAACAAACTTGCACATTTCGAACTTCAATTTTCGGGCCGACTTTCGAAATCTTGCCGAACGTTAAAAATTCGAGCGAACGTGTGAAAGTTGTGAAAATAAGAACTGCGTTTGTTTTAAGAATGAATTAGGTGATTTGTCGCCGTCTCACGCAACAATAACTTAAAAAGTAAATAATTTTTCATTTCGTTTGTCAAATTGAGAAGAATATGTTGGATTAATTATATTTACAAGTACCGATTGTTTCGCTGAAACTTGAAAAGGGCGGATCTTTGAAAATCAAGATCGATATGAAAACAAAAAACAAAGATAACAAATAGAATTGTCGCAAGTGCAATAAGAAAGACAACAGTTTTAGGGAATTCTATTTACCGCAGCGTCATTGGTTTCAATTTAAAAGTGTATTAGGTTATGTCTAGTTAAGTCATTTACCAATCAAGAAGTTGTTATTTTAAGAAGTGCAGAATTTTTCTTTCACGAGAAAGGCGGAATCATTAAATGTCAAGCGATAAAAGTTTGGGATGCGATATTTAAACTCAATTTTCTTAACCACTGACAGTAACTTTGACGAACGTCACATCAAATAACTAGACAGGGTTGCCAATGTGCGGGCAATTGCCCGAATTACGGGTAATTTAATTGCGGGTAAAAAAAAGCGTGAGTAAAAATGGGTATTTTCAAGGAAGAAAAAAAAAACAGACGACTTGTTAGTGACGTTTCAGCTTTACTATTGGCAACAAAGAAATCACTAAAGCCGGAAGTCGACAAAAACTAAAGTAACTAACTAACGGAAAAAATCCACATTGTCGATTAGTGCTGCCAACTCTACCGATAATTTGATAGATCTACCAATTTTGTAATTTTATAAATTTTCTTTGTTTCTCGTTCGTCTTTTGTTTTATTTTACGTCAGGAATTGCACAAATGTCAAATCTTAATTTTAGAAAGCTTTGCTTATTTAATGAGAATTTTTTTAATTTAATTTTTATTTTATTTTATTTTAATTTTATTCTTCGCAAGTTTATAAATTTTCTTTTTCTCGATCGTCTATCGTTTTGTTTTTCATCAAAAAATGCACAATTGTCAAATCTTAATTTTAAAAAGTTTTGTTTAATGAGAATTTTTTAATTTTTAATTTTTTTTTTAATTTATTTATTGATTTTTTTTTATTTTTTGTAATTTTATTCAATGAGATTTTTTTTTTATATTTATGTACATATTTTTTTTAAATTTTATAAATTTGTCGATCGTATTATTTTTCGTTAAAAATTGCACAAATATCAAATTTTAATTTTAGAAAGTTTTGTTTATTTAATGTTTTTTATTTTTGTAATTTTTTTCTAATTTTATTCAACGAGACTTTTTAAATTTTATAAATTCGTCGATCGTCTTTTGTCTCATTTTATTTAATTTTTTAAAATTTTTATGATTTTTTGTAATTTTATAGAAAGTAGAAAGTATTAATTTTTATTTTTTTGTCATTTTTTTAAACGAAATTTCTTTTATTTTTATCATTTCTTTCCAATTATATTCAATTAATTTTTTTAAAAAAATTTTTAAATTTTATAATAATAATTTTATAAATTTTCTTTGTTTCTCGATCGTCTTTTGTTTTAGAGTTTACGTCAAAAATTGCACAAATGCCAAATCTTAATTTTTTAAAAAATTGTAAAGTTTTGTTTGTTTCCTAAGAATTCTTTTAATTTTATAAATTTTTCTCGATCGTCTTTTGTTTTATTTAGCGTCCAAAATTCCACAAATGTCAAATCTTAATTTTAGAAAGTTTTGTTTATTTAATTAAAAAAATTCAATTTTTATAATTTTTTGTAATTTTATAGAAAGTAGAAAGTATTAATTTTTATTTTTTTGTCATTTTTTTAAACGAGATTTCTTTTATTTTTATCATTTCTTTCCAATTATATTCAATTAATTTTTTTTTAAAAATTTTTAAATTTTATAATAATAATTTTATAAATTTTCTTTGTTTCTCGATCGTCTTTTGTTTTAGAGTTTACGTCAAAAATTGCACAAATGCCAAATCTTAATTTTTTAAAAAATTGTAGTAAAGTTTTGTTTATTTACTAAGAATTCTTTTAATTTTATAAATTTTTCTCGATCGTCTTTTGTTTTATTTAGCGTCAAAAATTCCACAAATGTCAAATCTTAATTTTAGAAAGTTTTGTTTATTTAATTAAAAAAATTCAATTTTTATAATTTTTTAAAATTTTTATGATTTTTTGTAATTTTATAGAAAGCAGAAAGTATTAATTTTAATTTTTTTTGTCATTTTTTTAAATGAGATTTCTTTTATTTTTATCATTTTTTTCCAATTTTATTCAATGAATTTTTTTTAAATTTTTTTTAAAAATTTTATAATAATAATAATTTCATAAATTTTCTTTGTTTCTCGATCGTCTTTTGTTTTAGAGTACGTCAAAAATTGCACAAATGCCAAATCTTAATTTTTAAAAAATTTTTAAAGTTTTGTTTATTTACTAAGAATTTTTTTAATTTTATAAATTTTTCTCGGTCGTCTTTTGTTTTATTTCGCGTCAAAAATTGCACGATAACTGTCAAATGTCTTAATTTTAAAAATTTGGACCCAATTTTGTTTATTTCATGACAATTTTCTTAAATCATTTTCGAAAATAAAAATCGCCTGAATAAATTCAGTGATTTTAAATATGATTTTAATCGAACGATTTAAATTAACTCAACCGAAATTCGGGGACATCTACCGGATTTTTCCACAAATATCTTCCGAAATGCTTCGCTTGGTCGATTGGCAGCACTGTTGCCGATTGCCGCCCACATAGGACGATTTTAACCTGAAAAATCTGTCGTGACGTCCATGTGTATAAGGTAAGTCCAATAATATTAGGTATTTAAAAAAAAATAAATTTTGTACCATTTCATTCATTCATTCATTTCAATTTCATTACTCAATGTGGGCAGATGTGGTAAGATCCGGTTTTTTTCTTAATTTCAAAAGGGTAATCGGCTTAGAGTGAATTGGCAACACTGTCCCTAGATGAGAATAATTTGCGACAAAGATCGATATAAAAAGTCACTAAATGCGTTACGAAGTGGCAACAGTGTCCTAGTTAGAAATTTGGTAACATTTTGGCATTTAAAATATTTTTTTGCTTTCGAGGCATTGAAATGGCTTCTTAAAATGAATATAAATGTAAACAATATAACAATAAAATTGATTTGACAAATTATTTTGACATGAAACTTCAAATGCCCTGCCAACCTTGCTATTTTGATAATGTTTTATAGGGGACTTATGTTTTATACCAACATAATGCAACAGGTTGTGGTGTTTTAATTCGTGAACAACGTATAACATAAAATGTGTAACATGTCCTATACCTAATCACGTTTTCGAAATATCTCAACATTTGTAAGTTCGTAACATTAAAAAACGCAGTTTTTTTTTTTAATCAAAGTTGGCGTTTGCTAAGAATTATGTAAACTGTAAACGTCAATTTTAAGTTAGTGTGAAAGTTTCGACTTTTGTTCCACAGTGTATAACTGTACAAAATCAATAGAAATTTGACAATTTCGTTTCCGTCAAACAACACGCAGAAAGTCAAAGCAGGCGACTAATTTTACACCTGCGACGAAGACACACAAATAGTGTTTTCGATTGATCGTACTAGTGCGCACTCAGAGTATTTCTATCTCGTTTATTACATGAGGTTAAAAGAGGATGCAAATACACTGAGTGCAACCGGTGCAAGTGAATCGAAAACGCTAAAAGAAAATTACCACAGAGGCGACATCTAGTGGCGTCACGCGTCAAGTTCATTCGACTTTGACGTCTTGCGACCGCCGCTTTTATTTGAGACGGCCCGCTTTGATTTCTTTCTTTTTTTTGACAATCTAGTACATACGTACAATTTTCTGAAGTGTTTCCTTTTTGTTTTCTCACGCGATCCGCTAAATAAATATAAACACGCAAAATTTATTAACAACGTACAGGGTGAGCAACGATGATTCGTATTTACTGTTGCTTTCTTTGTAGAGAAGAGCGAGAAGATATACCACACCACATGAGACGTGACACGTTCAGTGATTTAAACAAATCAAAAAATCAGCAACTCGTACACCATTGCGTTCCTCAAATACTACAAGTCAAAGACTTCTTCAGACCACGAGATTAAATTATCTGCCAGAGAAGAAAAACTTTAAAACAAATTTTGACAGATGTCAAGCTGACCTCGTCGAGATCATTTCACTTTGTGGCCATCGATAAAAGAACAAAGACTGTCATGGCACGCCAGATCCAACTTTCAATTCATGACAGTCTTTTATATACACTATAATATATTGATAATTAAAAAGACAACTTACTTTCAAAGTCTGCCTTGCTAACATTTCCAACGGACGTCAGCTGCGACAGCAACTTGACGAAGCCCTTGTCGTAATCACCCGGTTGCAGGGGACGCACCGAGAGCCAGTCCTCGCCGGGTTCCGCGGACGTCACGAACGGCGAGAGGCTGCCCCTCACGCTCGGCCAATCCAAATCGCCCAGCAAATTCGGGTCGTACAGGTACTCTCCGCTGTAGGACATCTGCAACGTTTTACATGCCACACTGAAACTATCTATCTTATCAGGGGCGATTAATCTTCCCAGAAACGTGCAAAAACGGAAATCGGCTATCGATCTAAATCGATAAGAGAGCGGCGGCTTGCGTTCATCGAATTCGAAAAGGACGGACTAACTTACTTTCTTGAGGACACCCATGGTTTTTGGGCGATGACTATTACATCGGGTTGACGACGAAACGGTGCAATATTGTTAGCTGGTTAGTTGGTCTGTCTACGTGTGCAAATTAGAAGCAACAAAACACTTCACCTTGACATACCTAACTTTCACGGCACGCGATTATCAACAACAAATCAAACACATTCGAAAATTGCAGCCGATTATTACGGGCGGGAGGTTAGGCTACTCAACGTACAGGTTATGACAGTTACTAAAGAAAACTGCGTTACCTACATTTTAAAAATCGTGTTTATTCCGTTCTAAAAATGTACCTTTCGAGGAATTGATTTGTAATTAAAACGCAATAATAAAAACCTCGGCGAATTTGCGAGCGCGCTGTTAAATTCAAAACAGTAAATCGATAAATGTACAAAGTGACGACAGGAACCTGCATTACCGACGTCATTTAAACCGTGCTCTAACCAAAATGTAACTCACGTTTATTTATAATTAAACCATGAGTTAAACAAATCTTGACGAATTTGCAAGCGCGTAGTTTGATATCGAAGTATCAAGTTGGTTTTACGGGTTAACGCAAGTAGTAACTTTGATGTTCGGTGTTAAGTTACATAACCTCTTTAGTGATGCATAAAGTGTAATTATTTAAATTTGGAGGACCGACATGGCTTTGTTCCAGATCCGGTGGCTGCGTCGGTTCATACGACGACACACCAGACCTATAGCTCAAACGGACGCCGCCACTTGGAAGCAGAGGTTATCCATTGCTTACATGTTCGCCACTTGGAATGCATTCGGACTCGTTTGCTACATGATCTTCACGGGCAGGGCCGACTGGGCGCAGTATTATGGTTACAAAGACAAGGCCGAAGGAACGCCAGGTAGAAAATATAACAACCGGGTTTCGAACTTTCAGGTCGAGTTACTTTCTAACCACCTTCTGTTAACTCTGACTCAGTTAACTAAAGAACTTTTTTTTTCCATGTTGAAATGAGTTAGAAGGAATTCAGAGTGATCATCAAAATAATTGTGACGTTTTGCTTCAACTGTCAAGTGCGTGACAGGTGATAATTTAAGAAATTGTATAAAATATGTATATTTTTGCTTTAGGAAAATCCTATTTGGATAAAAAGACAAGTAAATTTTCTAAATATTTTATGTGGCTTAGAAATTGGACATAAATCTTTACACTCATCTTTAATATACGAAATAAACTGTGCACTAATTTTCTAAATTTTATTAGTACATAATATTGATCAACAAATGGAATTTTTTACAAAGATTTCTAAAAGAAAATTGAAGTTATTTCACAACGAAATAACATATTGTATGAAACGCCATAATTTCACATAGGACTTCTTTGGCATTAACTGTTATTTTCACTACATTTCTATTGACTGCGTAATCTCTAGGAAATCGAATTCCTACTAGGATTTTTAATTGGTAATCCTTTTGGATGCTGAGGATCAATAATTTCTGGCAACAAACACCGGAAAAGGAACATTTTTAATGCAGGCAGCATTTTTTCCTGCCAAAAATTCTCATCCCTTGGAATCTAAAACAAATACATATAGCATTTGTACCAAATATGTAAAGTGAAATATTTTTACTCTACCTTTTCTACAAGTATGCCAAAAGGACTCCATACGCAGAAATAACAAAAATTCTTCTTTGTTATAGCTAATTGACCTTGTACTTGATAATAATAGTTGTGATTTCTTTTCAAGTACAGTTGACCGTCCTTCAAAGTTGCAAACTTTACTTTTTTTTCAATAATGCTGTCTTTAGGCGAAATTTTACTGAGTAATGCGGGACATTTTATTTCAATAATATTATTATTATTATCTAGCAGTCCGTCTGGACTTGCCGCTAAATAATATTCTTCTTCGTCAATGAATAAACCACATTTATCAACTTTTAAATTGAATATTTTCTCAAATGAATGAATGGCATGAATTTCATTTGCATACGATACTGTTGTAATGCTCTGCTAAGTTATTATCCATATTTAGTAATAAACTATTTTTTCCACCAAAGTTGTTCCATAAGGTCTTATTTCTGATAATTTTTTATATACTGAACCATCACCATCTCCGATCAATTTGGTATATTTTATTGCGTGCATGGCTATACTTAGTTTGAAGCCTTCTGCAATTATATTGGTTTCCGTAGAAGTTGAAGAACCGTCCCAATTTTTGTAACAAATGTGATCTGGGACTAGCAGATTATTTTCTTGTGATCTTACACAAACACAACAATATCTGTTTCTAATTCCTAAATATAAAAGTTTTCCTGTTCTGTAACCAAGTAATGCAAGCCTGTAAACAATTGCTGTTATGTTTAATATGCACCATTTCTGTCTTCCAAATACCAACTGAATTTTGTACGTAAACTTTCTAATACAATTTTGCAAAACTTACCACCCCAGAGAGAGAATTATAATTTACATTGTACGATCTTTTGTAAAAACGTATACTGTATATTATATGTACATACTTATTACAATAAATACCTATTCGTCAATTCGATGTCTTGCGTAACAAACTCTTGATATTTTAAATTTTGATTTTCATGTTCTTTCTTTGTTTTAAAAGCTCTGCAATAAGTTTTACATTATTCAGTGCATCATAATAATAACCATCTTTACACAATTTGAAGGATTAGGAACATTTACATCTAACTATTTAATTATATTATGTTTGACTTGAAAATTGCCAAATTTCTTTATGGAGAACGTAACTCTTTTCAATCATAGATTTATAAACATTTGAACATGTTTATATAAAATAAACAAGTTATTAAGTAAAATAAATCAAATCAGTATAATTAGCGGTACTACAGGAATATTCTGTAGTTTTGGTAATTCCTTAAATTAAATCGGTATTAATTTGTTTTATCTGCACATTCTCTTTAAAAACTTTAAAATTATCATTCTAACTTGTTAATTTATAGTGTTATTCAAACTTTAATATATTTTTGCTCGTTTTAAAAGGTGTTTCATTTTGTAATACGATTTCACGACAAGAATGTCCGTGAATATGTACAAATAATTGTAAATGTATTTACCGTAACATAGCTCAAGTCTACGATTCTTTCTCCTACTTGATAAAAACTTCCTAAATCGATTTTTACCGTCTCCCTCTTGTTTATACTTTCCACCCATTTTACATTAAGAACTAATTAATGCAATAAGTAAGCCCAATGCTTTTTTAATATGAAACAAACAACGTTGCCAAATTTATTTGACGTGAGTTAATCTTCCTTCAACCTTAAGATGGCAGCACATTACATAGCAAATATTTATATTACGTGTTTTTCATTTTGCACTTTTAGGAATGATAATCTCCTATTTTTTATTAAACAAATGTAATCAGTTTTTTACCTAGAATGTGGGAAAGTCATTTTTCGTAAGGAGTTTTAAAATTTTATAATTTTTCTTCGTTAATGTAAAACATTTTCCATAATTATTGACTTTCCCACATTTATAATATTATTACAGACTGATCTACTTTTAGAATGTTTAAATTGAACGCGTTTTAAAAGCAGCATTTGAAGAATAATCTTTTGCCAATATGGCGGACCTCCATAGTCCTCTTAGGGCCGGTATTATAAAAGTACGGTTGAACCTGCGGTTGGCTAGCCGACGGTTGTAACTCGACCGACGGTTAGGATGCAATTTGTATTATAAACACAATCTTGGGTCTCGGTTCGTCAACCTGACGTTGGCTTACATTTTCGAATGTTGGCTATTCTGTCAAGTAATTTTGACATTACCGCCAAAGCAGTTCCAAAATATAACTGAGTAATATAATTTATCATAAATTGTTTTAATATTTAAAATGACAGCTAAAAGTAAAAGAATATCTTATTCTGATGCCGAATGCCATCGCCTTGTTGATGTAGTTCACAATTATAGAAATATTTTAGAGTGTAAGAAGACAGATTCCACAACTTGGAAGCAAAAGGTAAAAGATTTATAATTTATATACTGTTGTGATAAAGTAACGGATAAATTCGATATTTTAATTTTTTTTTTAAAGAACGCTCGGACTCAATTTTATTTTATTTTTTGCCTTTTTCAGGAAATATCTTTATACTACGGGCTGTTTGAAAAAAGCTGGTCAAGTGTTAACATTATTTTTTTAATGGAACTTCGTATTTTTAAATTCTGCTCAAAGTTTTACACATTTTATAATTAGTTTTTCGATCAGTGGTCTAGAACCCAGTCAAGGTGACAGTGACGTTGCAGAAATAGATGAGAGGATGAAATGCAGTAAATATGACTCAAAAGTTCATCGAGTTAATTTTGATTAGAATCATTCATATTTCATTCACCTTAATTTTGATTGATTGGAGGAAAAGGACGAAAAAGAGATGAAATCCTAAACTAACTAAAGTTTAATATTAAAATATTTAAAGAATTCAAAGATTACTTCATGAACTTTTCAACTGAACACTTGATATGTACAAATAGCTAAAATATACCTGGTGATCTACAAGCTATGTGACAAACTTTGGTAAATTACAACTGAACTATTTTTTATACCAAAATGAACTATTAAAAATCATCCATATGTCACTACTACGTCGAGTGACAGAATATTTTTTATAAGCTTAAGATCTCTTATTTTTTTAAATTAAATGTTTCAGCTTTAAGACGAATTTTATTTTCAAATGCTTATAACTTCTAAACAAAAACTAATCGGACACATGCTGATATATATAACAAAAAATCAGTTTATAATTAATTCAGATATCACCTGCTGAAGTTTGTCATTGTGCTTGTAGATCATCTTATATAGTTTGAATGCAATATTATACTTTTAGCTGTAGGAAACGAAAATACGCTCCATAATTTGGATTCGATGATTTTGAGTAACGACTAACAAACATTCCAATAATTTTTCAAAATGATTTATCTCCTCAAGTTTTGCCTAGTACATCGCAACAAGAAGAGGTGACAGAATGTGAAATAAGTAAAGGTAAGACAAGAACACAATATATCCAAGCCAGACTATTTAATTTTTTTAGTGCACTTGCTAAATATACATTATATTAATCTTATTTTCAGATTGGTCTGATTACACTCCAAAAATGTTAAAATCAAAAAAAAAACATAGGGTATTGAAAGTTAAGCGCAATAGAGATGAGTTAAAAGAATGTGTTGATGCAGATGGAGAAAATTTAAAAATTAAAATGTTTAATTTGAAAAAAAGGTTATTAGAAGACGAAGCCGCAAAAGACAGCAAATTCCAACTATTGCGATTTGAAAAAGAAGAGGAATTATATAATTTAAAAATAAAAAATCAGATTTTGCAAAATGAAAAGTTAGAATTAGAAGTACGGCTATTGAAAAATCAATTAGAACATAGTAATTAATATAATAATTTATATATACTGGTTGCGAAGGTCTCCTAAGGACGCCCTGTAATAGAGGGGGCTAAAAGAATATCTTTCTTGCATTTTTGAATGAACATTAAACTCTACTTGTTTTTGAAACTTGACTGAATTTAATTAAAACTTTTAAAATTCTTAGAAAGAATTCTTTTATTTTTAATCTGTTTAATTCATGTGCTAAACATGGCATAACAAAAAGTAATGTTTTTATAAGTAAATGCAATAAGTCAGTTATTTATAAACTATTTACAAGACTTAAAAATTATTTTCGCCAAACAAATTATTTAAATAGTATTTTTTCTATAGTTGTCTCGCCGAATAGATGCAGCAATAAAAGAGCGAGATCAGCACGTGATTGTAGGCGAGAAAATTGTGACCGCTTGCTATTGGCTCGAGGTAAAGCCATTTTACAATAGGCATCTTCTGGTATTTTATGCAGTTACTCTGTGAAGCTATTTGTGTTAATGTCGTGTTTCGTTTTGTATTTGTTGCTATTATTGTCCCTGTTTTTCGAATTATTTTAACAAATGAGTCTTTTTTTCTTACATTTTCTTCTTAAATTAGCGACGCAAATTTTTTTGAGCTATGTAAAACAAGCTTTCAGGTGTTCACATGACCACTGCATCTGTTGGGCGATGCCACTATAGCAAATTATATTAGTAGCGTCTCACAAAACACAGCTACGATTATCAGCGATTATGTTCTAATAAGTTTAAAAAATACAAAATAAATTGGCCTCTATAGTTATATCTATCATTATCAACACCAATATTATTTCTGTATTCCTCTTCAATAACCTGATTTATGGTCGGGTCTTGTACAGGATCCTCTTCATTCATACTACGTGCTATATTATGTAGCACTGCACATGCTACTATTACAGATTTTGCTGTATTGAGAGAAAGCCTTATTCCTAAAGGTAGAATAGGAAATCTTCGCTTCCAAACTCCAAATAATCTTTCAACTGGATTTCGACTTCTAATCTGCGATTCGTTGTTCTCCTGCTGTTGTTGGGTTAGGAACTGGTGTTATTAAATATTTTTTTAAGGCGTATCCTGAATCTCCAAGCAATATCGCATTACCAAATTCATCCGATTCAAAACGAGCTTGCAATCGACTGTTATTAAATATCGTTTGGTCATGTGATGAACCAACAATATCTTTAATCCACAAATTCGAGTCTCCTACCACTTGTACATTTAATGAAAAATATCCTTTTCTATTTCGAAAATATTCTGCATTATTTCCTCCTATAAACATGAATCAGGTAAGTACATAAGTATAAACACATCAAAATGTAAAATACAAAGTACCTGGTGAAATTATTTTGATATGTGTACAATCGATAGCACCTATAACTCGAGGAAACTTAGCTATATTGGAAAAAAATTTTTGTACGATTTCCATTTCTTGCTGAGTGTTTGGCATTTTTATGTAATCTGGTGCTAATGTTACTTAAGACTTTTTTTATAATTTGGCCTGCTGTTGCTTTATGTATGCCTGCAAAATCACCAACAGTTTGAAGCATACAGCCAGTGGCACAAAATCTTAAAACAAGAAGTATCTGTTGCATTGCTGTTACTGCAAAATTTCTAAAAAGTTTTTTTAAATAAATTGATTATTATTTACGTTATGATAATTTTTGTTCTAATTTTTACCTTTTATTTTTTGGCGCTATGTTATTTCCAATTCTCTGTTCTATCATCGCCACTGTGTCTTTACTGAGACGAAACCTCAATTTGAATTCTTCATCACTCCATCGTTGGAAATGATCTAAACGAAGTCTAAAATTTCTAGGGGCCCTTATTCTTCTACGTAATTCAAATTCTTCAGAATCGGATAAAAAATCACTCTCACTACTATTGCTACTGCTACTAGTATCTTCCCAAAGTCGCTTATTTTTATGAAATAGTTGTTCAGGAGACGATGCCATTTTAATCATCAATATCAAATTCAATGAGTAATTATTGGTACATATTACTAAACATTCAAATTTGAAACTTTAACACGACGTCAACTTCTGTCGGTTGACGTTCAAACTGAACTGCAACTAGGGTTTGAGTGAAACGCCGGTAGACCGATAATACTCAAACTGTAGTTTAAGCCAAGGTTGAGTTTCAACCTTCGGTCAACTAGGCTTTATAATACCGGCCCTTAAAGTGTTTTTAATAGGCGTAAGCAAGTAAAAGTTAGGCGGCGGGTGCAAGCAAGTGCGGTTATAAAAGTTAGGCGCGCGGTTATTTAAGTTGGGTGGCCGGAGCAAGCACGCGCTTTTTACGACATCAGAAAGGATTTTTCACACAGGCTTTGGTAATCACAACCGAAGAGTTACCTGCTGGCTATATTTTTGGTTAAACGCCCGCATACAAAAATCAATAAAACCTTGACCTTTAATCTTTAATTCTGCGCCGACGGTATTTGTTCTTTAAATGAGACACTCTCGGAAAAAATAAAGCGATTTAATATAAACTTATTTTCAGCACAACAATGGACAAAAACCTTAGGAATAAAGGAAGCGACGGTCTACAGGGTGTCCGGCTTCAACGTGAAGAAGTACGAAGTGCACAACGAGATCGAAAACGAAGACCAACAACGAGGAGGAGAACAGAGCGCGGAAACGTAGAGCTCGAGAAAGAAACAATACTTAGAATCACAAGTAGTTACAGCTTAGGTCTTTAAATAATAATAAAAAAACTTAAAACTAAATTCTGACGAATGTTTTTTTTTTTTTTTTTTTAATTATAGGAACATCGTTGTTATTGCCTAGTCACAGCCCTCGAGTTGTTTTGGTGGACCTTGAATTTTTCCATTTCGACCAACAAGGCCGACCTAAAACAATCAATCGATTTATCTTTTAATATCCAAGGGGGCGTGCCCCGTACCTGTAGGATTCGTATCTCATCACAATATTTTGCAATTCTTGTTTGTACAGCCTCGTCAGCATCGCGTTGAAACAATCCAATTCGTTCAGGCGAAACATATCCCAGCGTAGCTTGTGATCCAAATCAATACTTGCTGTAATTTATACATAAATGAATGCGCACAAATGGCGCGAGCTTACCTTTAAAATACACGGACAGCCAGTGGGGGATCTCCTCCAGCAAATAGGGATTCGCAGGAACTAAGACGCTGTGCGGTTGGTAGTGCGTGTGCCGCGGAGGGCTGAAGTACCTAACTTCCGGCTGGTAATTATAACAAGGAACTAAGCACGGGTGTTCATACTGAGCCTGTCGGGTTATGTGACTGCAAACACAAGTAATACCAACACAAAGTAAACATGAAAGTGCCCCTTACTTCACGTAGTATACGCCGTACTGGGGAGAATGAATGCACTGCCATCCGGTTGGTAGGCCTTCCCGTTCCAGGGGATGCGACCAGTGCGTTGTTTTCGTGTTGTGGTCGACGTAGTACTTGCGCCCCCTTAAAGTATAGTCTACGGACCAACCGGGTGGTAAGGGCAATTCTTCAGATTGACCTTAAAAAACAATTCAACATAAAATAAATAAAGTTGTTCTATATGAAAATTTAATATTTGAATTATTAAAGTATTGGGTTGCTTATAAAACTCTCTCGTTCTCGTGGTTTCGGCTGTTTCGACCAATCACGAACAAACTGTCGAGTTCAAAACGAGCGAATCACGTTTGTTTCATCTGCTCCTGTATCTAACTTCTCTTCCTTCAGTTTGACTTACGACTAGGGCGAAAAAATAAATTGGTTGCTATAGAAATGGGACTTTTTGAAATGCAAAATAGGTTAATCATCATGAGTGAGAGAGACGCGTATACACATTCAAGAAGGTGCAGTTTCTGAACGTACCCCAATTTTCGCAGCCGTCTATTAGAGATTTCAGCCGTTCTTGAATCCGAATCAGGGTTGCCAATGTGCGGGCAATTACCCGAATTATGGATAATTTAAGCAACTTTGCGGGTAAAAAAATTACGCGGGTAAAAATGGGCATTTTCAAGGAAGAAAAAAAAAACAGATAAATATTTACATTTTTGATTGACGACTTGTTAGTGATGTTTCAGCTTTACTGACGCCAAATCCACATTGTCGATCAGTGCTGCCAACTTTTTTTTTAATTTTTACTTTTTTGTAATTTTATCAATTTTCTTTATTTCTAGATCGTATTTCGTTTCTTTTTCTTTAAAAATTACACAAATGTCAAATCTTAATTTTAGAAAGTCGAACTAGTTTTGTTTATTTAATAAAAATTGTTTTATTTTTGTTATTTTTTTTATTCTAGTTTGTCAACCGTCTTTTGTTTTATTTTACGTCAAAAATTCCACAAATCTCAAATCTTAATTTTAGAAAGTTTTGTTCATTTAATGAGAATTTTTTAATTTTTATGATTTTTTGTAATTTTATTTAATGTTTTTTATTTTTGTAATTTTTTTCTAATTTTATTCAGAGACTTTATTAATTTTATAAATTCGTCGATCGTCTTTTGTTTTATTTTACGTCAAAAATTGCGTATTCAAATCTTAATTTTAGAAAGTTTTGTTTATTTAATGAGAATTTTTTAATTTTTATTCAACGAGATTTTTTTCATATTTATTTTTTTTATTTTATAAATTTGTCGATCGTCTTTTGTTTCATTTTACGTCAAAAATTGCACAAACCTCAAATCTTAATTTTAAAAAGTTTTTTCATTCAATGAGATTTTTTTAATTTTAGTTTTTTTTATTTTTGTAATTTTTTTCTAATTTTATTCAGAGATTTTTTTAAATTTTATAAATTCGGCGATCGTCTTTTGTTTTATTTTACGTCAAAAATTGCACAAATCGCAAATCTTAATTTTAGAAAGTTTTTTCATTTAATGAGATTTTTTTAATTTTAGTCTTTTTATTTTTGTAATTTTTTTCTAATTTTATTCAGAGATTTTTTTAAATTTTATAAATTCGTCGATCGTCTTTTGTTTTATTTTACGTCAAAAATTGCACAAATCGCAAATCTTAATTTTAGAAAGTCCTTTCATTTAATGAGATTTTTTTAATTTTAGTTTTTTTATTTTTGTAATTTTTTTCTAATTTTATTCAGAGATTTTTTTTATTTTTATAAATTCGCCGATCGTCTTTTGTTTTATTTTACGTAAAAAATTGCACGAATCTCAAATCTTAATTTTAGAAAGTTTTTTCATTTAATGAGATTTTTTTAATTTTAGTTTTTTTTATTTTTGTAATTTTTTTCTAATTTTATTCAGAGATTTTTTTTATTTTTATAAATTCGGCGATCTTTTATTTTACGTCAAAAATAATTAATTTTTATTCAATGAGATTTTTTTCATATTTATTTTTTTTAAATTTTATAAATTTGTCGATCGTCTTTTGTTTTATTTTATGTCAAAAATTGCACAAACGTCAAATCTTAATTTTAGACAGTTTTATTTATTTACCAGGAACTTTTTAATTTTATAAATTTTCTTTATTTCTCGATCCTCTTGTTTTATTTTACGTCAAAAATTGCACAAATGTCGAATCTTAATTTTAGACAGTTTTATTTATTTACTAAGAATTTTTTAATTTTATAAATTTTCTTTACGTCTCGATCGTCTTTTGTTTTATTTAGCGTCAAAAATTGCACAATAACTGTCAAAGTGTCAAATGTCTTAATTTTAGAAATTCGGACCCAGTTTTGTTTATTTTATGACAATGTTTTTAATTTTTTTTAAACGATTTTCAAAAATAAAAGTCGCCTGAACAAAATCAGTGATTTTAATCGAGTAATTTAAATTAGCTCAACCGAAAATCAGAGACATCTATCGGAATTTTTCACAACTATTTTCCGAAATGCTTCGCTTGGTCAGTTGGCGGCACTGTTGCTGGTTGCCGCCCACAATCCCACAGATGATTTTAACCTGAAAAATCTGTCGTGCAACGTCCATGTGTGTAAGGCAAGTCCAATAATATTAGGTATTTAATAAAATAAATTTTGTAGCATTTTCAATTTCATTACTCAATGTGGGTAAGAGCGTTTTCTTTTTTAATTTGAAAAGGGTAATCGGCTTAAGAGTGGATTGGCAACACTGACCAGATGTCACTAGGGTCTCTTCTTCAACATTTACGTCAGTTTCGCATTGCAAAAAATATTTTTCCTTCTTCATCATCATCAGTGGCGGTGCGAAAACCTTTAGATTAAATGACAGTGCAATCAAATAAAATCGCATCCGATCGGTGGAATTAATTTGTTATTGGAATTAGTTCAATTTTTTACCACCACCACTTTCAGAAAAGGCGCGCCAATGTAAAATTGACATTCTTCATTCAAAAATAGATGCGAGGCAAGACTTTCGTTTACTTTTAATAAACCTTACCTTGCGGGGCGGTACTCTCAGTCTGTCCGGCGGTGTTATGTCGCAGATGATGGGCGAGTGTCTCCCCGTAAGTCATGCCCTGATAATGGGGACGATAGCGCTCTGCGTTCGTGTTGCTATAAATGGGGGTGGTGGAGTCCTGCAACCGATTGACGCTCTCCGCGGTGTTCTGGTAAATGGGCGATTGGGTCCGATTGTAATTACCATCTTGATACCCGGCGGAGTTAGTTTCCTGATTCGCCAGCGGATATATCTGGTCGATTTCCACGTAATTCGCGTTGCTCTAAAAAAGAAACCTCCCGTAAACCTTCTCTCGCCGGACGACCACGCTCGCGTGCATACCGCCGAGTTATCCACCACGTAAGCAGGGGACCCGACGTGCTGGTTCATGTAAATGTGCTGGTTGGAAACGCTCTGGCTTCCGCTGGAGCCGTCGCTGTTAATCACGGATAGGTTCGCGAACCTGCGCACGGATTAGTGGAATTATTAAAATCAGCGAATTCATCGATGATTACCTTGTAGCTAAGTCAGGCACTGAAGAGCTGGGGGTATATTTACCTTCATGAGCGCCCAGCCCCACGTCGCTGATGGTCGTCTTCTGGTTGCCGAATTTCTGGACGGTTATACTCGGCAGCGAGTTGCTGTTGACTACTGTGGGTAGGGGGGGAAGAGACGACCTACTTTGCTGCGAGAGCCTTCGCTTCGGCTCCGTCGTCCACACGTTGATAACTGCAAGGTTAGGACTTGGTGTGAACAATAAACGAACGAAGGGGGGAACTCACTGGGCATCTCCGGGGGGGTGTCTTTTTTAACATATTTACCAACGACACCTTCTTTGATGCTCCTTAGGTCCTTGTTTTTCCTCGATAACATTTTGCCAGGGGGGGAGAGAAAGAGAGAGAGAGAAATCAGCTGAAACGTCGGGAAAGGTGATGGTTATGCTTTTTTCAAAAAAAAAAAAAAAAACTGTTCTAAATTAGAATTTACGTCAACTTTCAACTATAATAAAGTGTAACACAAAGAGCACACAACAATCAACAATGAGCGTGACTCATATTGCATTACATTCACAGCACCGAAATGTTTACCGAGTTTTTTCTTTTAAATAAATTACATAACTTGCGACTTACTGCGATTAACGCGTTAATTCCATCGCTGTTGTAAAATGTATTTTATTATTTTCGCAAAATTGCTTTACTTCTCACGCGTGCGCATTTACTTACAACTTATTCTTACTACCGAGTGACTTTTAATGATTGAGACTTATTTTATTAGATTGGCAACACTTTTCAATGTTTGTGTTGGTGTGCTGGATTTTCAAATTCAAAATTTAGGTTAGTGCACTAGATTGTCAAACTCAAATAAATTCGTTTATTGTCGAATCAAGAAAACCAAATAAATCAGATATTTAATTATCTCAATTTATTACCAAAATGGTTTTGAGCACAGAATAAAATACATTTTTAGTAATGGCTTATTTTCGAAGCGGAGTACAAAATGAAAATGGGCACATTCAGCAGACCCGAAAGTTGTGCAACTGTTGACCAAATTTCTGCTGAATGCGACCTCTCATAAGTTGATGAGTTGGAGGGGTCGCCATTTTTTGTAGCGTAACTTCTCCGCTACCTGACTGGAACATGTTATGATGAGTGAACTTCATTCAGCAGAAATGAGTGCTCAGTCTCAACTGAACAACAAATTGAGTTTTTCCTCTTTTCACAACACTGTTTTAGAATAGCCGTCCTTCATTTACAACGAACACGAATCGATTCAAATTCACTTAAAAATCGTTGATTGCATTCCATTTACAGTTATTCAGTTGGCGACCACTGATGAGGAAGTGATTGTATTTCCCCTCCCGCACACCGTACTGATCAAGCTGGTTTTCTAAATGAGTTATCAGTTTCATCTGATTTCATACGTATTTTGAGGTTATGTTAATTTTAGTTCCAAAACATCATTCCTTTTATGAGTCTCTCTACTCACTTTAAAGTCAGTTCAGTTCAAAATCAGTTAATAAATGAACGTTTCTTGCAAACCAGTAATGTAGAAAAAGGAAAATTCACTGGTCGCCCCCCTTTTGCTGTGTTCGGTAATTCCTCCGTGCTTGCTTTATTCACTCCTCGAGCACTTTTGTCTCACTTTTACGTATATCAAAACAGCTGTGTTGTCACTCTACTTTTCACTCCGAGCTTGCACCGCGTGAATTTCCGAACTTAACATATAATAACACTCGATGTTGTAGAAAATGTTCATGATACTGTACAACAGAATCCTCATGTTTCCTATACGAATCCACTCGGAAGATCTTGAAAAAACACCTTCATTTCCGATCATACAAATTTTCAATGGTTCGACAACTTCACCCACTCGATTTTCTTCAACAAATTCAGTTTTGTCAGTGGTATAACAACAATCTGCTAAATAATAGTGACCAACAAGATACAACTTTCTTTTCTGATAAAGCCTAGTTTCATCTCTCTGGGTTTATCAATTCACAAAATTTCAGGACTTGGTCAGAACATAATCCCTTTAATGTGATTGATGTAAAGGCACTACATCCACTTAAAATTGGCGTTTGGTTGGCAATGTCTTGGAGAAGAATTATTGGACCAATATTCTTCCGGGAAACAATTAATGCCTATAGATATCAGAGACTTATATTGAATCCATTTATAAACCAGTTAGACACTGAATTAGCAAATCACTACTTTCACAGCACGAACCATAATAAATTATTTAGAGGAGTTTTTCCCAGGATGTTTAATCAGTGCTGGTTGGTGGCCTAGTTGCTCTAATATTCAATTAAATCCGGACTTCTTACTTCCTTATTTCAATAACTTGATGTTTAGAATATGTATTAAACAATTTGGAAGAATTGCAGCAGGCAATTGCAAATATCGGACAACCTAAAACGTTAATGTCTTCAATAACTTATCTCAAAGGATTCGGTGCTGCTTACGCAAAGGGGGTTAACATTTCCAGGTCTTGAATAATAATAATAATCTGTTAAGCAGTTTTCATCATCAATGTAAACATCAACTCTAACCTATAGCCACAGTATAAAGAATACAATAGCGCAACTCGCTTGTCGGCACTTTGATCTCTTTACTGGATTTTCATTGACCTTGAGTAGATTAAAGGGGATGTGTCGAACTGTTTGTTCTGCTTTAAGTGTGAGCCAAGTGTGAACGATTTTGTTGTAAATTGTAAAGGTAATCTTTAAGTATACGTCGCTTTAAATGCGCATCCATATGCGCATCCACCACGACCGCCACAGGCTCCACCCACATTCGGAGTGCGTTCGGAAACAGTAGATCGGGACTGCGTATGCGTATGCATAGACAGAGAAAATACGAGTACTGACGAATTATTTACTACAGTGTTATAGGAAAGTCAATTTCATAATTATATACTTAAAAATTACCTATCATTTAATTTGTTGATATAATTATAGGGAAAAATTAAGAAAATTAGTAACAAACATTACAGAATGTCGTAATTTTTAATACAATATTCAGATTACAAAAGATTAGGAATATGTAATACATTAAATAGCTATTTCCTTTTTAAACGAAAATTGCAGTATAAATAAAAATTTGAAATTAAATTATATGTCTGTTTCGAAATCAGGAAACCACAAACCTAGCAATTTATCTCGTACATAGATATAAACCGGCAACGCTGCCGCATGTACTCGGTAGTGACAAATTGAAGGAGAAAAAAATTTAAGAAATTATTAAATTCAAACAGG
Source organism: Dorcus parallelipipedus (assembly GCA_958336345.1). NCBI lineage: Eukaryota > Metazoa > Arthropoda > Insecta > Coleoptera > Lucanidae > Dorcus > Dorcus parallelipipedus. The sequence continues at coordinate 48,565,164 of OY284479.1, forward strand.
ATATTGTTCGGCGACACATAAAAGAAATTCCCCAAAAATGTGGGCTTCCTGATATTGCTCCCTCCAGATAAATTCATGAATGTATGATGGAAAGAGAGCTTGAGATGTACCAAATTGTCGGCGAAGTTTACGTTTAGCACGCATCCAAAGATTTTCGACATTTTGCGTGTGAATTGTATTATCATTTGGGTCCACAAAATGTTCTTGATGTATAATCACTTGATGCTCATATATGTCCCCACCAATTTGATCCAAATTACGATAAGCCCTCCACCCGTCTGAAATAATTATTGTCCCGGGTAAAATATACCTATAAAAATATTTTCAAGATAAAAATTTTGAATTAAATTAATACAGTCCGCCCAGAAAGTATCCGGAAAATTAAACAAAAAAAAAACTGTTCTATCAGGAACTTCCAACAAAAAACATTTTTTAGTTCCCCTTTCAATACCCCCAAATATCCAATGTCCTTCTCTCCATTGCCCTCTGTGGAAAAATTTTGTTTCGTCAATTTCTACTGTTTTAGCTGTGCCATCTTCTTGTAAACCACCTATTACCATAGGATGGTTAATCAAATTTTGTTCGCACACTTTGCGGCAGAAAGAACACCAGTCTACTACAGTCGGGTTCGAAATTTTCCCTATCTTTGCTTCATGGGCAATGTCTTTTTGGGGGTAATTACGGGACCATCCATATATTATGACTAACAACTGATTTAACAAAAGCCGACTGTTTAAAAAAAAAAGAATCCCTTCTAATAGTAACGGTAGTTGTGCAATTTTTGCATTTCCAAACATAGCCGTCAGAAATTTGTCCTCTTTTAATAAAGGACATGGGAACCTGACATTCTAAACATAAATAGGAATTATGTATTAATCGCCGTTTGGCCAGCCATTGTAAGCATTCCAGTTTATTTCGAAACGCAAAATCGACGAATGTAACAACCTCAAGCATAATTTCTTCATTATTTAAAATGTCGTTTTCATCCACAATAGTTGTTGGTGCAGGAAAACGAGCACCAGCCATTTTATAAATATAACAAGAATAACTGAATAACACAAAAACAGATAAACGGTTCACACTAACTTACTGCAGTTTCTACAAGTTTACTGTCAATTTCAAACTAAAATAAAGTCGGAGACATAACTGGATTTATACAGATTTTTCTTTCTATATAAGAAAAATCGGAACGTCTAAATTGAGCTCAAGTTAGAAATTTTACTATTCGGTTTGTATGATTAAATTAAATTGTTATTTTTGTTTATGATTCTGTCTATTTTTTTCGCTATTTTTACCAAAATGTGTGAGTGTCACGTATTGTTTTTTATTTGAGTTGGTAAGGGGATAAATAATTGCTCTTAATGTTTGTTGTTTCAATTTGGCTTTTAAGATGGCAGCGTTGCCGGTTACTTATATCTACGAGATAAATTGCGAGGTTTGATTTCGTGACAGACATATTTTATTTCAGATTTTTATTTTTGAATAACTATGCATACGCACCAATACGCACTCCCGATCTACTGTTTCCGAACGCATTCAGAATGTGGGTGGAGCCTGTGGCGGTCGCGGCGGATGCGCACATGGATGCGCATTTACAGCGACGTATACTTAAAGATTACCATTGTAAATTTGCACGTGCTCACACACCAGGGCCGGATTGTAGTGTTTAGTGGACGTGGTAAAAAAATAACAAGGCATAAATAATGTGTATTAACATAATTATAAAGATCCGTTCGGCACCAGAGCCGTAAATGAATGAGCTCTGCATTCCGAGATTGTGACTCAGACCATGCGCGGGATGTTATGCGCGAATTTAATATTTTCATGAGAGTCGCGCTATTGTGTAATCTTTATACTGTGCTATAGCTACGCATTCCCGCAAAATTAACGAACTTTCAAGTAATGCCAATTTCTCAGTGTTCCCAACATACTAATTTGCTTCAATCATTAAAAGTCAGGTACAGTCCCGATGAAGCGGAATATTAAAAACGGAAGCGTAGCGGAATTGCGCTATGTTTAATTTACTCGTCCTTTAATAAAATTGCGGAATGAATTGGCGCAATTCTAACCTAACCTCAACAGTAAATAATCTAATGACAATCTAGAAAAAAATAAGTTTTTTGCGAATATTTATCATCACGGCTTCCTCGATTAATGAAGCCCAGTGTGCTTCATCCGGCTAGCCGCATTCTTAGTTCAAAGGTTTTTTTCTGTGCTTAGAGGGAGCTACAGTACAGTAAAACATCATATGACATTTCTTATTTGTCAAGTCACGATTTCAAAGTTGATTTTGGATGATGTTGAAGTAAGTCATGATCATAAGTTTATTAGTGCTCTTAAATAAATTGTGTAATGGCAGCAGTATCAACACGATCAGCAATGATCGTTTATTAAGCTTTGGTCCGGCTGGCTTTGGCAATAGTTATTGTGATGGGTGTTTGCATAACGATGAAATCTTCAATTCTGACTATGAATTTTGATGTGATTGAAGCATAAAATTTAATGCTAAGTGGAAGACACCTTTAAGCATTGCAAGTTATGTGTATTTTGTACATTTGAAAATAATTTATTATTAGTTTGCAACTTCAGATCTGACACATTGGAACTGTTGCTGAAACTAAATCAATAGGGCCTGTTCAGGTGACCGTAGCAGTTGAGTTGCTGAGTTATTGTATAATATGTTTTCATTCTGAAGATGGAGTGGTTTATTGTCAATGTTTTGTGTTTGCAGATTACAAAAATTTGTTAACAGTGGAGGTATTAATTTCGATATAATAATGTTACAAATATTGGCGTTGTGCAGTTCACATGAGAACATGGGATTACCACTGAGATATGAGACAATTACTCTTTTTAAAATTATTTCCAGTTCTTGTTTAGGTAAGCTTGGTAATATCTCTAGGATAACTTGTATTACATAATGAATTAAGCCAACAAACTTTTCAGAGGGATAATTCAATTTTCCTCTGTCCTGGTTATAGATCAAGTCAAGGAGAGGACTGGTTTTCTTGCAAGAATCATCATGCAGAGTAAACAAACATGAATTACATTCCACAGACTCTTCAACTTTCATGATTAAATATCTACATAAAAATGCAATTGCTGCAGATTCAATCGAAAGAGAACCTAAATAACTGCCTTCAAACTCCCTCATCATCTCCAATTTCTTAATTGTTATCTCGCTTAAGGTAATGCTAATTTCATTATCTTCTAAATTTTCCTGAATATTTCCAAGTTTTGCAGTGCTGGCATAATGAACTTTACTCATCGTGTTACTGGTGTTTACATTCTCAATCAATCCACTTTTTAAAATTTGCCGGAGTGCATATTCAGCTGCTCTACAATCAGTCAAGTCATTTGAACCACCACGAAGTCGAATATTTGCAAAAATGGATTCGACAGCATCAGAACTAAAACACCTGGTTAACACATAATGAAAATTTAAATCACGAATCAAATATGGGATGCAGAGAGATGTGCTTCTGGCTGTGAAAACTAAAGCTTCTGCTGTTTCGTTAGTTAATCCAGCCATACCTGCTTCTCTTGATGTAAACTGTATGTCAGCAATAAAATAGGTGAATTCATTAGGCAGCCATGAAAGACGTGCATCTTGAATATCTGTGTATGGAGCATTGTTAGGTTCTCTTTGATGGATATATTGAGTTTTATTGCTGACATCGTGAATTTGAAAGTATTTGTACGTGTTTTCCATATATTTTACTGTTGCAATGCAGTCTTTGAAGTGAGAATATTCTGCACCACCATGATGAATAAGGTAGTTCAAAGCTGCTGTTACTTGAGGAGAAAACAGATTAACAGCCAAATTAACTTTCATTTTCTCTAAACTAGAAGGGTAAAGATGTTTCTTTGTTAAGTTTCTAAGTGGTTTAATCTACTTTGTACAACTGGCCCTTAGAGTGGTATTGACTTGGTAACTTAAGAATTGAATTACTTGGAAATTTATATCCTTTTGGTGAACAAAATCTCCAAGCAATACAATGTCGAATTGTAATCTCAGACCATCTGGGAAGCTTTTTTTTATAATTTCGAATTTGATCTAATATGAATGTTGCACGAGGATTCATTTGATTGCAATCTTCTGTAATTTGTTCTAAATATTTCCAATATACATTTTGTGTTTTTTACTTTTGTGTTTGTAATTCTTCTTTCATTTTATTATACTGTATTTGTAAACGTCTTATTTTTTGTGTGAGACATTTATTAGTATATATTAGATCTTTTATTTCAATGGTTGGTGCTGATGTTTGAGTTGCACCAGATATTTTATATGGTACTTCAGGCGTTAAATTTTCCAAACAAGTTAGATTTTCATCGACAAACTAAAATTATTATTTAATGTAATTGATATGTATGTGTATATTTTAATAAATAAACCTCAAATATAGAAGGCACAGCTTCTGCAGTTAATAATTTACGTTTCTGCGTAACTAAAAAAAACTGTCGTGGGAGAAATGTTTACTGCAAACTACCGCATACTCCGATAAAGGTGCAAAATCTAAAGAAACGTAACGACTTTTAACATAAAGTAATTTTACAGCATTAATGTTGTACCTGTTTGATTTAACAAAATCTCTTTCCACTTTAAATTTACTTCCATATTTGCTGGTATGCAATGGAAAGAAACATTGTCTTCCGAATTGCAATTGCTTACGCAACATCTCTGCCGTAGAGGCATTTTTTTAAATAACGAAATCAAATTTAAAACGAATTATTTGAATTATCCGTCAAATCGTATAAATATTTCAAATTGACGTGTACACATAGTTACTTGAAAATTATCCAGAGGGCGATACAGTACAGTGCGTCAAGGTCATTTTTCCAGGAACAACTTTTTTTGAAATGCGGCTAGCCGGGTAAAGCACACTGGGCTTTACTAATCTAGGAAGCCGTGTTTATCATATTATCATTACCACTCATCACCATCAGTTGATAATTTATTGCACAAAAAAGGATGAGCAGGATGATTTGAGGTTAGAAAACTCGCGGAATCCGCCAAAAAGTTAAACTTGGGCAACTTTTCTGCGTAATGACCTTGAAAATAGCGGAATCACAACGTAACTACCTGTAACCAATAAGATCTCGAATAAACGTTCCGTTCCGCGTTAATTCCGCGTCATCGGGACTTAGCCTGACTCGGTAGATTGTCTGCTTTGCTTACTTACATTATTACAAATTAAATTTGCCAGCAATTAATGTGGTATTTATAATACACTAATAATACCCATGTTATTTATTAATAATGAAAATTACGAGATGGGATTTTTCTTGAATTTCTAGTAAAACTTTAGGGGAATCTACTTGCGTCAATCGTTTATATTGGCGTCACTGTTTGATATGTAAGGTCTGTTCGTTTGTATTGCTCGGAGTTACTCTAAAAGTGGTCAAATGTAGTTTTCAGTCGAATACGTTTCTCTCGGGCCGAAGAAACTTCGAATTTGACTGAAAACTTCATTTGACAGCTTTTAGAGTAACTCCGAGCAATACAAACGAACAGACCTATTAATTAATTAATTTTGATATATTAATTTTCATTCGTATACATCTAAAAACTATAAAATTGCAACAATTATTTCTTTAACAGATCGAGCTGTTTTACTTTCAGATAAACTTTTCATTTATGATAATTTAAATTTAATAAAAAAGGCTCTTGTTCAAATTTCTTATCCAATAGATCTTATAGAATCAGTAATAAAAAATCGTGTTAAATATTTACAAAATTCAAAAATCCACAATAACAATAAACAAACTTCAAACAAAAAATACCTCTAGACCAACATAAATATCATATCCAAAAAAATTATCAAAATCATTCAATGCTTGTACCTATTGAAAAAAACGTGTCGATTTATTTTGACATTTCCCGATTTTTTTGATTTCAGCTGTATGCACTGCTGTGATACATGTAGCTTATCAAATAAGCTCACGAAAAGTAGTGTAGGATCAGGACAGTCAATTTCGATCTTCCTGTATTACTTACAACAAGTAAATTGAAAACAAGACGAGATCCAGTGGCGTCATCTCTCGGTGCGCAAGGTAACGACTCCAAATTAAGTTGGCTGCCGTGTTCCGGTTACATGCATGTTACATGAGACTTAACCTCTCCTCGCGGCATTCTTCCGAACATCAAATTCGACTCGTGATAATTCAAAAGTTAACCTGAAATTAGTTTTAATTGAAATCAAAACGCGTTCGCGACAATAAAGTGACCGACCGGACTTCGAGCTGAAATGGCGTCCGCACGTGCCTTGGTCTGCTGCGGTCAAATTCGAAGCTTCACGAGACTGATGGGTATTCACAATTGCGGGCGTTTTGGGGGCGGCCGATTTAATTGCAATTCCGCCCCGCAGGTTTCCGAAGCTTGTATTCGCAGTCGTCGCTGGGAATAGACAGTTACTTGCAGCAGCAGGCACGGATCAAGAACCAGATGACGGACCTGGAGGAGAAATTCCGGAGCAAGATGAAAGAGAACGTGGAAGAAGAAGAATCTAAGAACATCGTCTTTACGGAAGACCTCAAGAACATGATACATTTATCACAAGGGGAAGACGTCGATTTAGTTGTAGCCATGTTGAAACGGTGCGTAAGTGAGAAGAGTCTTCTCTGAATTGTGAAACTATGTCTGTGTGTGTGTGTGTGTAATAATGTAAATTTGTCCTTTAGCTTCAACCGACAGAATAAACAGTTGAGGTTCGGGAACTTCATATTCGGGCCTGTGGTCATGCGAATGTTCTACGTCCTAAATAAACCCGAGGAAGCTCTAGAGGTATTCCACTCTCGTCGGCTGTATGAATTCTCGCTATTTCACGTGTGCTTTAAGTGTTTCAGGATGCCCGAATTGAGCGGCCTTTTCGACCAGATCGTCTCCTACCAGATACTACTGGACCTCCTGTACGAGAACCGGATGTACAAGGAAATGCTGAACACGTTCGAACTCATCAAGGACAGGCAAATCGAAGGAAACAAATACCCCAAGAACATTGTGGTGTTAACGATGGCCGCTTGTTATAAATTGGTAAGTTTTTCCTCGTTGGCTGATATGACCTGGGGCCCCCCAAGACTTTGCTTTTTTTTTTTGTTTAGAATTCGACAGCGAGTCTGGAGTACGCTTTGAAATTATGGAAGGATCTGGTGGATGTGGGGCACAACCCCGCGAGGAGGGCAGCGACGTTCTGCGCCGGCCTAGTTCTCAACCAAGGCGAGCCGAGCACGGTTCTAGAAATATTGTCCTGCATCCGAAACCAAAATTATACGACCATTAGGAATTTAAAGGTAACACATGTTCTTTCGTTTAATATTTTGATAGAATTGACTGTGGAAGTATATTGTTTTCGTAAGGGCACGTCGTAGCTTAAGCGCGCCGCGAACAGAACTGTCACTAGTGTCATTCGCCCTGTCAAGTGTCAACTGTCATGTTTGTTTGCATTGTTTGTTGCTGTTCATACAAAAATGACTTTACTTGGGTAATTGCTTTACAAAACGGTGTTTACATTAGACTGAACGATCCAAAAACATTACCATTTCAAGGGTCGAAAAGGTCAAGGTCAATCCAACCCAAGCAAAAAAAAAGTAGGAAAAACTTAACCAAACCCAACTCTATCCAACCCAGACTAAAAATTAAGTTTGAAAAAACATTAAGCTTAAAGGTCAAGGTCAATTGAAATTTCAACGTCAGTCCAACCTGACACTGTCCAAACAAAAAATTAAGAAAAAGATTTAAAAATTCAATAGAATTAAAAAAAAAACTGAAAGTCAAGGTCAATTGAAATGTCAAGGTCCACCCAACTCTACTCAACCCAAGCAAGAAACTGAGACTGAAAAAAAAATAAAACTTTAAAAACAAAAGTCGAGAAGGTTCAAGGTCAAGCTTTCAAAAATAAGAAAGGTATTGACGCAAGAAGTTTAGGTCAACGCCCTCTAGTAACTCGAAACCTAATCACACTAGACCCATGTTGCGACCCATCAAATCAGGCTACAATTTGACGTAGAATTCAAAAATGTAATCATATACGGGGCATTCCGTTACAAGAAACGCATGTTCGGGTAGTAACTTGAAAACTCGATGCTCAATTGTTTTTTTGCAGTCGCGAATCGAAAGCGCACAGAAATGACTGCAACTTTCGTCCGAAAGCTTTTTCGCTCACTTCAAAAATAAGGGAGATATCGGCGCGTGAAGTTCAGATCAACGCCCTCTAGTAACTCGAAAACTAAACACAGTAGACCCATGTTGCGACCCATGAAATCAGGCTAGAATTTGACGTAGAATTCAAAAATGTAATAATATACAGGGCATTCCATTACAAAAAACGCATGTTCGGATAGTAACTTGAAAACTCGATGCTCAATTGTTTTTTTTTGCAGTCGCGAATCGAAAGCGCACAGAAATGACTGCAACTTTCGTCTGAAAGCTTTTTCGCTCACTTCAAAAATAAGGGAGGTATCGGCGCGTGAAGTTCAGATCAACGCCCTCTAGTAACTCGAAAACTAAACACAGGCTAGAATTTGACGTAGAATTCAAAAATGTAATCATATACGGGGCATTCCATTACAAAAAACGCATGTTCGGATAGTAACTTGAAAACTCGATGCTCAATTGTTTTTTTTTGCAGTCGCGAATCGAAAGCGCACAGAAATGACTGCAACTTTCGTCTGAAAGCTTTTTCGCTCGCTTCAAAAATAAGGGAGGTATCGGCGCGTGAAGTTTAGGTCAACGCCCTCTAGTAACTCGAAAACTAATCACACTAGACCCATGTTGCGACCCATCAAATCAGGCTAGAATTTGACGTAGAATTCAAAAATGTAATAATATACGGGGCATTCCGTTACAAAAAACGCATGTTCGGATAGTAACTTGAAAACTCGATGCTCAATTGTTTTTTTGCAGTCGCGAATCGAAAGCGCACAGAAATGACTGCAACTTTCGTCCGAAAGCTTTTTCGCTCACTTCAAAAATAAGGGAGATATCGGCGCGTGAAGTTTAGGTCAGCGCCCTCTAGTAACTCGAAAACTAAACACAGTAGACCCATGTTGCGACCCATCAAATCAGGCTAGAATTTGACGTAGAATTCAAAAATGTAATAATATACAGGGCGTTCTATTACAAAAAAACGCATGTTCGGATAGTAATGTAACAAACAGTTCCAGTGTTCCAGTTACAATCTTATTTTATTTTGAATATGATTTAAATTACAAACTTAAAGTACAAGTATGTATAAATTAAATTTTTTAGGATGTCAGAATCTTCTTAATTATTATTGTCTCCTTGACTACTCTGTTGCTACTGACTTGATCCAGCCACACACTCCCTCCCTAGTGACAATGTTCAGCATCAAGTAAACGTTGAGGGAAGGTTACTCGTCTGCCCGATTTCGTTGTTTCTGTTTGTTTCTTCTTTTCACTCGAAGCAGAGTCTTCTTTACAAAATGATGTACGCGATCGGGTCTCAATAGGAGAGTTTCCTATTTTGTCTGCTAGAATAAATGCTGGTTTAAGACGATCGATACAAATATTTTGTTTACCCCTTGGAGTTAAAATTTCGAAGAATTTTTCACTTTTGGATAAAACTGGGTACGGTCCATCATATGTTGGCTGAAGTGGTGTTTTATAAGCGTTATGATATATGAAAACATGTTGACAAGTTTTTAATTCTGGATGGACAAACATTTTCTTTCTTGTATGATGTTCTATTGGTACGGGTTTTAACATTCTCATGTGTTCTTTTAATTTAAATAGAAAGGGTGAAATTTCTGTCGGTGTCTTCTGCTCGTGAAAGAAATCGGCTGGTAATTTGATTGGCGAACCATAAGTCATTTCTGCTGCTGTAGTATTAGTATTTGGAACGATATATGAACGCAGACCCATTAAGATGATTGGTAATTTAGAAGCCCAATCATTTGTGAGATGTGCTTTCATAGCAGTTTTAAGCTGGCGATGCCATCGTTCAATTTTCCCATTTGCTGCAGGGTGATAAGCAGTGGTCTTAATATGATTAATTCCTAGCATAGTAGTTAGACATTTGAAAAGTTGGCACTCAAATTGTCTTCCACGATCTGTAGTGATAATTTGTGGAATACCGAAACGTGAAATCCAAACAGAGAATATTGCAAAAGAAACCGTTTCTGCAGTGATGTCAGTAATAGGAATTGCTTCTGGCCATCTTGAAAATCGATCAATAATTGTTAATAAGTAACGATATCCTTGTGAAATTGGCAGTGGTCCGACGAGGTCGATATTAATATGTTGAAATCTGGAAGTTGCGGGTGAATATTTACCAATTTGACTACTGGTGTGTTTCCAAACTTTGCTGCGTTGACATGAAATGCAAGCGGTTGCCCAAGTTTTAATGTCTTTTTTTATTGATGGCCAAACAAATCGTTTTCTTACCAGGTCGATGGATCCTTTTATTCCAGGATGAGCCATGTTATGAAGTGAATCAAAAATGGTTCGTCGAAGTTGTTGTGGTACGTATGGTCTGAAAGGTTCTTGAGATGTATCGTACACTATTTTCATACCATTGGGCAATGTTATTGCTTGTAATTTGATTGACAAGTTACAGTCATTCTTGAGCTTTATCAACTCTTTATCTTCCTGTTGTGCTTTCGCGATTTCTTCCAATGTAAAATTTGTTATCATTTTAATAGAAGTTATCCGTGAACAAGCGTCAGCCGCAACATTTTCTCGACCACAAGCATAACGTATATCTGTAGTAAACTGTCCAATGAAGCTAATGTGACGTATTTGTCGAGGTGAAGCTTTATCTTGACGCTGTCTAAACATGAATATTAATGGTTTATGGTCGGTGTAAATTGGAAATTCTCTTCCTTCTAACATGTATTGGAAATGTTTGACTGCTGAGTAAGCGGCGAGAAGTTCTCTGTCATATGTAGAATAATTCTTTTGAGCATCGTTAAGTTTCCTTGAAAAGAAAGCGAGGGGTTCTATTATATCATCCTTGATTTGGTGAAGAGAAGCACCGATTGCAAAATCTGAAGCATCAACCATTAAAATAAGTGGTAAGATTGAAGATGGGTGCGCTAAGAGTGTTGCTTCAGATAGACTTTGTTTAAGTTCATTGAAAGCTTGTATTTTGTCTTGTGTCCAATGGATTTTTCTTTTATCATTCTTTTTAGTTCCCTGGATCAGGTTTAAAAGAGGTGCTTGTTTAGTGGCAGAATTGGGAAGTGCACGACGATAAAAATTGATTAATCCTAGAAAACGACGCAAATCCTTAATTGTTGGAGGTAATGGGTAATCAATAATTGTCTGAACTCTGTTTTGAAGAGGGCGAATACCGTTTTTAGTTATGAAAAAACCTAAAAATGGTATTTCTGATACTCCGAAAACACATTTATTAATGTTAATGTTAATTTTGTGTTCATCTAGTCGTTGGAGTAGTAAGTAAATATGCTTCTTATGCTGTTTTTCATTTTCAGACGCAATTAAAATGTCATCTATGTAGCAATAAACAAAATCTAAATCTCGCAGTATAGAATCAATATATCTTTGAAACGATTGAGCTGCATTTCGAAGTCCAAATGGAAGCCTCAAAAATTCAAATAACCCAAAAGGAGTTATGACTGCTGTCTTAGGAACATCGTCTGGGTCTACAGGAATGTGATGATATGCTCTTATGAGGTCTATCTTAGAAAAAATTGTTTTATTTTCCAGTTGACTGTTGAAATCTTGTAAATTTGGTATAGGATACTTGTCTGGTTTGGTGATATTGTTAAGAGAACGATAATCACCGCAGGGACGCCAAGTACCATTTTTTTTTGGAACGAGATGAAGTGGACTGGCCCAACAGCTTTTAGAAGGTTGACAAATTCCCATATCTATCATTTGTTGAAATTCATGCTTTGCTGCTCGAAGTTTGTCAGGAGGCAATCTTCTTGCTTTTGCTGTTACTGGATGTCCTTCAGTGACTATAGTATGATTTACTGATGTAGAAGGAGCAGAAAAAGTGATATTTTCATGTAATAAATTAGGAAATTCTTTAATTATGTTGGCATATTTTTGTTCTGGGGGCATAACTTTGACAGATTCGACATTTGATACTTGAATTAATTTTCCAGTTGTTGATAATGTGGTGGTGTTATCTGTAAGTCGTTTACGTTTGAGGTCAATTAATAAATTGTAATGGTGAATAAAATCTGCACCAATTATAGGAGATTCGACATCGGCAATTAAGAAATTCCAAGTAAATTTTCGGCGTATTCCAATATCTATACATAAAAGTTTTTCACCGTATGTATTGATGCATGAACCGTTTGCGGCATAAAGTTTCCGATTAAATATAACACGCCGATCGGAAATTGTAGCAGGAATAACAGAAATGTCAGCTCCTGTGTCAACAAGAAATCTGTATCCATTTAATCTATCATAAAAAAATAGGCGGCGTGAAATAAAACTCCGTTCACTTGCCGCCACTAGTTCGGAGCGTTGTGATTTAAAGGCTTATTATTTTTGTTGTTTGTATTTATTGACTGAAATGAACATGGATCTGTGCATTTCCTTGCTTTTTTACCAAATTTGAAATGGTACCAGCAGAAAGATCCCTTCGGTTGAAAACGTTGAGGTGATTTAGAACAAGATCTGTTTCGTGAAAAGGAAGATGAGCGGGATTTTGAATGTAGCTCATTAATAGCAACTGTTAAATCAGCTATTTGACTTTCTAAATTAGATATTCGATCGGAATCTGCTAATTGTTTGTTCGCATTTGCAATTATCGGTTTTACATTTTGAGCGAAAATGTTTTGATTTGAAATTGAAAATTCCATAATTTTGTCAGCCATAGAAGCTAATGTATCCAAATCATCTTTACTGGCAGCCAAAATTGATCTTATATTTACAGGTAGTCTTTGAATAAAAATAGTTTTTAAGAAATCGTCTTTTACCTGAGTGCCAGCGAGATTGCGCATTTCCCTTAAAAGCTGAGAAGGTTTCCTGTCTCCTAATTCAATTTCTGTAAGTAATTTATTTACTTTTCTACCTTCTGATTCTTCGAATTCTTTTGTTAATCTAATCTTGAGATCGGTAAAAGGTGTCGCAGTAATTGGTTTCATTAGGAAATCGGAAATTAACTCAGCAACGTCTGTTTCCAAACTTCCGACTACATGGTTGAACTTGGTAATTTCACTGATGATTCCAGCGATGGTAAACTGCGCTTCAATTTGCAAAAACCAAACCTGCACATTTTTTCGCCAAATCGGGGGAAGTTTAACAGACACACGAGCCATTTGACGTTCATTATTCTGTGATGTTATCTCATTATTCTCGTCCATGTTCTGTCGGGGTCACCAATTAATTGTAACAAACAGTTCCAGTGTTCCAGTTACAATCTTATTTTATTTTGAATATGATTTAAATTACAAACTTAAAGTACAAGTATGTATAAATTAAATTTTTTAGGATGTCAGAATCTTCTTAATTATTATTGTCTCCTTGACTACTCTGTTGCTACTGACTTGATCCAGCCACAGTAACTTGAAAACTCGATGCTCAATTGTTTTTTTTTGCAGTCGCGAATCGAAAGCGCACAGAAATGACTGCAACTTTCGTCTGAAAGCTTTTTCGCTCACTTCAAAAATAAGGGAGGTATCGGCGCGTGAAGTTCAGATCAACGCCCTCTAGTAACTCGAAAACTAAACACAGGCTAGAATTTGACGTAGAATTCAAAAATGTAATCATATACGGGGCATTCCATTACAAAAAACGCATGTTCGGATAGTAACTTGAAAACTCGATGCTCAATTGTTTTTTTTTGCAGTCGCGAATCGAAAGCGCACAGAAATGACTGCAACTTTCGTCTGAAAGCTTTTTCGCTCGCTTCAAAAATAAGGGAGGTATCGGCGCGTGAAGTTTAGGTCAACGCCCTCTAGTAACTCGAAAACTAATCACACTAGACCCATGTTGCGACCCATCAAATCAGGCTAGAATTTGACGTAGAATTCAAAAATGTAATAATATACGGGGCATTCCGTTACAAAAAACGCATGTTCGGATAGTAACTTGAAAACTCGATGCTCAATTGTTTTTTTGCAGTCGCGAATCGAAAGCGCACAGAAATGACTGCAACTTTCGTCCGAAAGCTTTTTCGCTCACTTCAAAAATAAGGGAGATATCGGCGCGTGAAGTTTAGGTCAACGCCCTCTAGTAACTCGAAAACTAATCACACTAGACCCATGTTGCGACCCATCAAATCAGGCTAGAATTTGACGTAGAATTCAAAAATGTAATAATATACGGGGCATTCCGTTACAAAAAACGCATGTTCGGATAGTAACTTGAAAACTCGATGCTCAATTGTTTTTTTGCAGTCGCGAATCGAAAGCGCACAGAAATGACTGCAACTTTCGTCTGAAAGCTTTTTCGCTCACTTCAAAAATAAGGGAGGTATCGGCGCGTGAAGTTCAGATCAACGCCCTCTAGTAACTCGAAAACTAAACACAGGCTAGAATTTGACGTAGAATTCAAAAATGTAATCATATACGGGGCATTCCATTACAAAAAACGCATGTTCGGATAGTAACTTGAAAACTCGATGCTCAATTGTTTTTTTTTGCAGTCGCGAATCGAAAGCGCACAGAAATGACTGCAACTTTCGTCTGAAAGCTTTTTCGCTCGCTTCAAAAATAAGGGAGGTATCGGCGCGTGAAGTTTAGGTCAACGCCCTCTAGTAACTCGAAAACTAATCACACTAGACCCATGTTGCGACCCATGAAATCAGGCTAGAATTTGACGTAGAATTCAAAAATGTAATAATATACGGGGCATTCCGTTACAAAAAAGCGCATGTTCGGATAGTAACTTGAAAACTCGATGCTCAATTGTTTTTTGCAGTCACGAATCGAAAGCGCACAGAAATGACTGTCACTTTCGTCTGAAAGCTTTTTCGCTCACTTCAAAAATAAGGGAGTTATCGGCGCGTGAAGTTTAGGTCAGCGCCCCCTAGTAACTCGAAAACTAAACACAGTAGACCCATGTTGCGACCCATCAAATCAGGCTAAAATTTGACGTAGAATTCAAAAATGTAATAATACACGGGGCATTCCGTTACATTAGAGTATTACGATTAATCTTAGGCCGAAGCAAAAATTTTGTAGCTTTTTTTAATTAAAAAATTCGCAGGTGATGACGTTCTTAAAATTGGGCCGCGTGGAAGACGCCATCCAAATATTAAAGGGGGTCCTGAACCAAGAGCAGATCCACACCTTCAACAGAGACGTGCTGGAAAAGGCCGGGGAGCACATCAAGGCCCTGCAGGACACCGATTTGGAAAACGAATTCGATCAGGTTTTGAAGTATTTGAAGGAGCAGGGGCACGTTTCGGAGCTGACGCTGGAAGAACAACTTTGCAGCGAGATTTCCATTCCTCAATTCAACAAGCAAAACGCGTTTGCGAATACCTACAGATATAATGTTCATAGGTCGTCTGTAAGGAGGTCGTTTAGGCGAGAGTAATTTAACAATAATACTTTTAGTAAATACCACTTTACTTTTTAATTCCTCTCCTAAAGTCGTTGGGGGAAAGCAAATGAACAAGAGAGAACTTGATTTATTTAATCAATATCGAAATAAAGAAAGTAAATGACAAAATAGAAGTAGTCGGCAGTATCCAGTGACTTTAGGCTATCACAACACTTCTACTTTTGTTGTTACAGAATTAAATAATACATTCTATGCGATCATTGAAAACAGTTTTTTGCTTATCCCCAAACATGTAGTAAACATTTTTTTTTTAAACTGGCGACTAATAACGTTAAACCTGACGAGGATGACGGCGATGTTGATTTACTTATTCAAAGCGGCCGCGCCGGATATAATTTCGATCAGTTCTCGAGTGATGACGGCCTGCCTGGTGCGGTTGAACGTCAGCGTCAGCTTGTCGATCATCTCGCCGGCGTTTTTACTGGCGTTGTCCATGGCGGTCATGCGCGACGATTGTTCGCTGCAGGCGCTCTCCTTGAGGGCGTAGAAAATGAGGGAGGCCAGCGAGAATTCCAAGTAGCTTTGGACGACGTCGTTGTCCAGCGAGTCGTAAATCGACAACTTCGGGGCAGCCTGAAACAATCAAATCTTTTTGTAAGTCTGCTTTGTGAGACTCATAATGTGGTTGAGTTTTTCGTTGTCGTAAGGCAGTTTATTTCATAAGCTAAAATTCCGCCGTAAAAGCTACTTAAATTAAACATAACCTATCTTTTGCTTTGTTCTAAGATAACATGAGTATAACAATGAATCAAACAAAAGATATAAAATTCGGAGAAGAATTTAATTCTTACGATGAATTTATAGAAATTCTTTCTGATTACTGTGAGAAACAGTATGTTTCATTTTATAAACGAGAAGCAAGAACAATTACAGCTGCTAGAAAAAAGACGGACAGATACATAAATCCCAAATTGAAGTATTATCAGCTCAAATATGCTTGCATTAAAGGTGGTAAACAGTTTAAATCATCCGGAAAAGGAAAACGAGACACTAGGTGTGTTACTTTAAATTTTTTTTGTGTTTGACGAATTTTCTATTCACATACAGCTGCATTAAAAAAAAGGGAAATGAAATTTTTTCAGTTGTAAATTTGGCTATACAGATCTGGTTTATATTTGCCAATTAATTTTATATTTTACCTATTTACCTATAAATTGACACACCTATTTCTAATAAATCATTTTCATACTTAAAAATATTGTCAATTTTTTTCATTTCCCGATGTTCTTGAATTCAGCTGTACAATTTGGACATTTTTGAATATACAGAGAATTTTTTTAAAGTGTGGCCATAGGGATTTATATGTTAAAAATTTGACCTCATGTTAATGTATGTTATGGCACAAATTTGAAGCAAATTTTTATTTTTATTAATAAATCAAACATTTTTCTATGAAATGCACATTGCTAGAATAACAATAACATTTAATAACAATTAATAAGCATAGAATTAACCGAAGTCAAAAATCAAGGTAGCTGAAATGTCATTAAGAGAAAAGTTCGATTAGTGAGTGTGCACTGTTATGGATACCTGTCAATCGGTTATTGTAGTGTTGACTCCAGATATAAGAGGCGCTGTCATGCATAAAGATTACCGCCTAAAATTTGGATCAAGTTTCCAACAAACAAACGTTTTTCTGACAAGTCTCCATTTGCATTGCATAAGGTTTTTTCTTAACATTTCTGAGCTTTTTCCGGTAGTTTAGTTATCAGTTTACCGTTTATTCGATTTGTACGTTGTGTTTGGTATTAGCATTAGTGTGTTGGTGTTTAGTTCTTTGTTTGAAATTTAAATTTCGTGACTTTTTTTACTGTGACCGAGGTGATCTTGTCATAATGCCGCCTGTCTTCTACTGTTGCATACCGGCTTGCAAAAGTACTGGTAAAACAGAAAAACTCCATCGTTTTCCAAACCGGGATGATGTAAGTAGAAGTATCTATTAAATTGTTGTAAATCATACATAATAATAATCTTGTCACTTCTCATAATATTTATTACATGAGGTTTTGCAGATTTATTTATTTTTCATATTTAAAATAATAGGTATTTCAAAAGTGGTTGGGAGCGATAAACAGGCAGGATCTGGAAAATGTCGAAAAAAAGAAAGTTCGAAAATCTTACCGCGTCTGTGATAGACATTTCTCACAAGAATATAAAATTCCTGCACCATATCAGAGTCTCTCAGGTCTTGTCGTGGCTGCTTTCCAACTTTGCAATTGTGTGACGGTATGTGTGTTTTGCATGACTTAAAAGAAATATGTATATAAAAGGAATTTAAAGTAACTATTGATTAATACAGGTACAGCTACATGTCTGCAGTATAATTTTCACATTAAGTAACAAAGAATTAAGTGAAATACATTTTTCTTTTTTACAGATAATGTGATATCAGAAACTAATATACATGAGACAAGGAGTAGACCATTTGATGTTCCTGTCCCAACGAACCATACATATGAAGCTTCTGGCCCATCACAGCAAGATATTTTAAATCAACCTGGACCGAGCACATCTAGAATTAAATTATTACTCCACACTCCTGAGCCAGCACCCAAAGCAAAAGTTGTAACATCTAAACGTGGTATGTTTTCAAAAAATAATAATTAATATTAATTTGAGTCGATAAATATATTAAAAAATGAAAAATATTCCAGAAAGTTTTATTTATTATGTATTACGGGAAATAACTGAAAGTTAATGATTTCCAATATTTCATTTTTGCATTGTAAAACCTAAGAGCAATAATTAAAACTATAATACAGATTTTTTATTGTACATTTTAGTGTAATGCATTGGACCGTTACATTTATTATTACTTAATTTAAAGACAGTCAGTTCGATGTTTAGTATGTATTCGTGGATATGAACAATAAAAATCATCGTTTATATAGTCAAAAAATCATTGTATACATAATAATATGTATGTATTCTTTATAGGTGTTAGGAAGAGGTTAAATTTATTACAAGCAGTTAATGTCACCAGATCAAATCAACTGTCACCAAAGGCTAAATTCCTTTATAAAACAGCTAAAGACTTGAAGCAAACTGCATCCAATCTTGATCGAGAAAATCTTTCAATAAAAGACCAACTGCATCAAGCACTTGAATATGCTGAATCCGGTGAATTGCTAAAAAATAAAATAAACAAAACAACAATGCGGTTCATTACATCTCAAGTTGAAATGCAAAAGAGACATCCTCAAGGGAGGCGTTTCACTACAGATGACAAGGTTTTTGCTCTTTCTATTATGAAAGCAAGCCCAAAAGGCTACAGATTATTGGAGAAAGTGTTTGCACTTCCATCTAGGAAAACCTTAATGCAAATGTTACATAAAATTCCTTTTGGCAGTGGATTAAATTTGCAAGTTTTGCAATGCCTCCGAGACTCTGTAAAAGATATGTCGTCATTAGAAAGATACTGTGTATTGATGTATGATGAAATGTCAATTGAGCCGTCATTTTCCTATAATTCGAAGGAAGACATTATTCATGGCTTTGCAACTCAAGGAGATGACTATGTGAAAAGTGAGCTTGCTGATCATGCACTTGTTTTCATGGTTAGAGGAATAGCCAGGAAGTGGAAACAACCAGTGGCTTATTTCTTTACTTCTGGGGGCATGAAAAGTATTCCCTTGGCCAACAACATAGAAAAAATCATCTTTGCTCTACAGCAAATTGGTCTCCAAGTTGTTGCGACCGTTTCTGATCAAACGGCAACAAATGTAGCTGCTAACAGACATCTGATGAAGAAAACCAGAGAATATTGCCTGAAAGAAAACATTGATGTGGCAAAATATTTAGGGTATCTCATAAACAAGCAAGAAGTGATATGTTTATACGATGCTCCACATATTCTGAAAGGAATTAGGAATAACTTACTTAATCATAATATTCGATTTAAATGGCTGAAAGAAGAACAGCAAACAGCATCCTGGAAAGATATCGTGGCACTGTATGAGCTTGACGTTCAGCCAGATGACTTTAAGTTATGTTCTAAACTAACAGAGCAGCATGTGTACCCTCACAAACTGAAAAAAATGAAGGTAAAAATGGCTTCACAGGTGTTCTCACAACGCGTATCTGCTACAATGCGCTATATTGCCAGAACAGGTAATTTGACTAAAATGCATGTTGAGGTTTAATATTATTTTGTTTTCTAATTACAGAACCTAGTACACTCCCAGCAACAGCTTCTGGTACTGCAGACTTTTTACTGTTTGTAGATAAGCTGTTTGACAGGATGAATGGTTCTCATTTTGAGCCAGAAAATGGTAAAATGTTGCGGTGTGCCATCAAATCAACATCGCAGCATTTTCAGTTCTGGGAGACTGCACATGCGTTGATTAATAAGTTTGAATGTTTTTTTTTAATTCATATATCCATATTTACAGTATATCACAAAGCTCTTTTTAGTTTTGTAATTTTGTTTTCAGAATTAAGTTTTCATATGGATTAGAACAAACTGGAATTCACTGGCAAGTCATTACAACTTAGGGACCAAACTTTTTGAATTCAGTTGTTATTTACTAATTTAATTTACTAAGTTATTAATATACTTTTACTGGGTAGGATAACAAGTTGGGTTTTCGAAATCATAATTATAACTTGAATTCTAATATAAAAATACATAAAAATAACAGTAACTAAATGAATAAAGTTATTATTATATTAAAACATCTTAATTGTGAATATTGAAAATTTATGACAATGTATTTGCATTGTATTTGGATTAAATAAGTTTATATTTATAATGTAGGTACCTTGCTTGAAACCATGGCTTATTTTATCCCTGTGAATCTTATTTCATTTAATTTAATTCAACCTAAGATATTTATTTTTGCCAGCAATGAAAATCTCAATGAGAATCACACATATGTAAAAATAAGGAATCTCAATTATTATTTCCTCTACTAACTACTATTTACCATATACCAACTATTTTGTCGTAAAATTGTTAGGAGAGGAAATAATCGAGATTACTTATTTTTACATGTGAAATCCTATTTCTCGGAAAACAATTCTACATCGTATAGGCAACATCAATACATTTACATTTTAAATATCCCGCCAAATTTCTGTACTTGCAATACTAGCGCCCTTAACAGCTGGAGTCACAATTAAAAAAACAGTTAGGTCGATAAAGCAGGAGACGGATATCTATATATAATATAATAATCTCTAATCTATGGTGTCTATTGCAAATTTATAAAGAACATGTCCGTTATTATTAAGCAAGCATTAAAAATATCAATTATGTTTGTTATAACAAGTTCCACTCATTTTTCAATGGTATGAAGAAGTAGTTTTTACAAGTGGTTATAAATTAATGTTGTAATAATTGGTTTATCAGTAATCACAGTGACAAATTATATTAGTAACCTACATGGATTACGAGCCCAGAATCATATCATTTGGCCCAAGTTAGGATTTTACAAGTCACGTTTTAAATAATTTTGTTTTACAAACCTAAAGAAGTATTTCAGATTAATGTCTCTTAATTATAATTTTCAAGGTTCTCAACAATATTTCAAACAGTTTTAGCAATAATAAATGTCTATAAATTAAATTAACACTTACGCTGTCCATATAGGAATTTCATTTAGATCGGTATATGTCCGCCACAAAGATTTTCCAGCCCCATATATGGGTCACGCGACTCTTAAAATTATTTGAAACAGAACGGTATCAGATATCTCAATAATTTTTTTTCAAATGGTCTTGAGTCCCTTGAAAATCAGATGGTTATTATTTTCATATCCAAGTAATACATTTTTAGAAATGAGAACCATGATTCTGACCCACATATGAGTCACGGACTTGTGGTTCAAGAGCGGCATGAACCACATATGGATCATTGGATAGTGAACGTATTAAATTATTCAAAAAGTTATATGTAAAATGGGCCAAACGATATGATTCTGGGCTCGTACATTCGTTCAATGATTTGTGTCTATTTTCTTCAGCTTTTCACAGTAAAATAAGATTAAGGAAAACGTGTTAGGATATTCTAGCAAAGTTCATCTTGTATGTAGTAAATCGTTTAATTTACGACTGAATACAAAAATTTACTTAAAATTTGTTCCATAATATACATTAACATGAGGTCAAATTTTTAGCATGTAAATCTCTATGGCCACACTTAAAAAAAATCACTGTATATATTTGTATTTTTGATAATTAAGGCCCAGTATTTCAGTTTCACTTTAACTTTAATCTTCAGTTTATTCCCATAGAAACAATTGTTTTGATAATTGTTACTATGGGAATAAACTGAAGATTGAAGTTAAACTGTGATTGAAATTCCGGGCCTAAGTGAACAGCTCTATAAATCCATACATTTAAAGAAAATATTTTCAGCACATATAAAGACGGTTGCAACGCTCATATTACTTTGAGGGCTTCGGCATGTGGGAATAAATTACAAATTATCAGCAGTGACAACAACCATAACCATGAAATTAACAAAGTAAATAGACGAAAAATTATAGTTTTTATATTTAATTCTTAAGTTTATCTATTATAGAAACTTTATGACCATTTACCCCAACAACGACGACTTCCAGAAGACATTCAATCTGAAATTATTCATCTTGCAAAGTTAAAAACTAATAGAAAAGAAATAAAATGTTACGTAGAAGAAAAATGTAATAAAATAATTATTTTAAAAGATATTCATAATATTGCTTCAAAAGTTAAAAAGACTGAAACACAAGAAAATACATTATATTATAGTATTAAGAAGTTGCAATCTAAACATGGTAAGTTTATTTAAAAAAATTATTAAGACCCTTAAAATAGGTTAATGTACTGAATTTTAGAAGCTGACTGCCACGTTTTGAGCGATGAACAGAATAATTTTAAAGCCCTACTTTTTCAAACCAAAATTATGAAACATTATATGTCTGCATACCCAGAATTCATTTGTATTGATGCTACTTACAAGTTGTTAGATATTAGGACACCTGTATTAATAATTATTAATGAAGATGGCAATGGACTTTCTGAGATCATAGCTGTGGGCATTTTAGGAGAAGAAAACGCAGAAACGTTGCAGTGGTTCTTTTCCACATTTAAAGAAAATAATCCGAGGTGGTCACACGTCAAATCTATAATGGCTGACAAAGATTTACATGAAAGACGATTGCTTAAGGAATATTTTCCGAATGCAAATGTTTTAATATGCAATGAGAACATTTAACAGAGAAATAAGTACAAATAAACTAGGTATCACAATGCCTCAACGGCAAATGACATTAGAGATATTACAAAAAATAATACATTCCCGAGACTCAGCTTCTTATAATGTTTTATATGAGGAATTACTAAAAAAAAGTCCATTATCAGTGATTGAATATTTTAACAAAAATTGGCATGATGTAAAAGAAGTATGGACACTTGACTCAAATTTTCAACAATATAATTTTTTAAATACAACTAATAACAGATTAGAATGCCTTAATGGTAAAATAAAATCTTTAATACAAAGGTACAGTACTCTATCTAACTTTATAGATGATTTCTTCAAGTTAATTACGGTTTTGAACGATGAACATGATCACAAAGCTGCTAATATAATGTATAAAGTCCCCGTATGTTTCTACGAACATGATAGGGTTCTTCATAAGTACTTTACATTTTTAACGAATTACGCATTCGAATTTGTAATAAACAAAATATAAAATATGCAATGGAAATTATAACACTACAACTGAATCTTGCAGTTGCGGATCTTATACATCAATGCTTTCACCTTGTAGTCATATATTTAAAAAACGAGAAGAACTTGGCATGGATTTGTACGAAGAAAGTTTATGTCGCGAGCGTTGGACAAAAAATCACTACTTCTCCAATCGACGTTTATATTTAAATTTCACCAATAACAATTCAATTAATGAACCGAATCATAGTTCTTCACAAACTCCAATTACGAGCCATATTGTAGCAAAATCTTCCATGACTTTAAACCAGCATCAGAAATATAATAAAGCTTGGATGCTCTTGAAATCATTAGCTGGTCTAATTTCTGAAGAAGGCAACGTAAAATACGATGTTAAACTTCGACAGTTAATTCAGCTTAAGACAGCGTGGGAAAATAACAAAGATGTGATAATAGTAGAACAAGAAAAGGAAAAAGATATCGACACAAATTTATTAGAAAGCGAAATAAATACAGGTAAAAGAAATGAAAATTTTGCACAGGAATTAGAATCTAACAACGAGGATCAGTTAAACAATTTAATAATGAATACTGACATAATCTTAAACACCGAGGATCAGTTAAACAATTTAATAATGAATACTGACATAATCTTACAAAAATATTATTTGATTTTTGTTTTAAAACTGTTATAACATTTAATAATAAATAAAAATAAATTCTAGAAGTATTAAATATTGTATTTTCATTCAAGTTTTAATTCTTTACATTATTTTTCAACATTTTCGGCGGATTCTCGCTGTTATGTATCAATATTCCGCCGAACGGCGGAAAATAACACTCAAAATAATTTGTTCCGCCGGAATTTAATTAAAATTGGTTTTTTCGGCGGACAAGGTTTTAAAAACTTCATCAATTCCGCCGTTCGGCGGAATTTATAATTTACAAGTGTAATGCCGCCGGCGGACATATAGCCACTGCGTTGTCGTAAACGCCATCAAATTTTAAATTTAGCGCCATTAAGTGGTGCGCCATCTTTCCGTAATTGTACTTAACCATGGCCAGCTAAATACGTTAACATTCACATGTATGTACGGCCGTTTCAAAAATTTTGACGGGTACTCCCCTCAGCGCCCCTTGTGAGTTTTTAAGTAATCGCAGTTGTCATTACGTTACTATCAGTGGTTCTGTAGTGTCTTTAATTAATAGGGAGCGCTGAGGGGAGTACTCCATTACAGTCGCTAAATGATTACAGTACCGCAATTTGCCGCCATTTTAGTGCAAAATATTGGCGGGAAATTTAAACATCGACTCACTCGGGCATTCCAATATTTTATTTAACAGGCGTTAGATTTGATTAAACTTACCAGAAAGAAAATTACTAGAAAAGTCGGCAATTTAAACTTGCCGGAAAGAAATCACTAGAAATGTCGACCATTTAAGCTTGCCGGAAAGAAAATAACTAAAAAAGACGGTCATTTTAGTGCAAAAACGTTTTCTTTATCTTACACATAAGCATATGAACGAAAATAGTCACTAAAGTTGACCAAAGTGGTCACTGAAGTTGACCAAAGTGGTCACTGAAGTTGACCAAAGTGGTCACTCAATTGACGAAAATGGTCACTCAAGTAGTCATTGAAGTTGACGAAAGTGGAAAGTCGACCAACCCTGGTTGAGACGCTTGCTCCTCTCTCTTTATAAACAGTCTATCTGTAGAGTTTATAATCAATGTTTTTTTTTTAAAACGCGACTGGCTGGCTGAAGGACAGGTTCTTCATTAATCAAGGGATCAAGATTTCAGATTGGGTTTTTTTTTTTTTCAAATTGCGCCATCTATCGAAAGTTACGAAAACTAAAATATGAGCGCCACATCTAATTGCGCAGAAGCACGCAGTCGACCGGATCGAATTTTAAAAAGGTCGAAGCTTGACGGATTTTGGAATGTGTACGCCAAAATTTGATTGAATTTTAAGTAGATTAAAATTTAAAGAAACTTTCAATGTCAAAACTCGATTGAATTTTAAATGCGTCAAAATTTAATTTCAGTTTTATCAAAATTTAATTGAATTTCAATTTCGTCAAAATTGCAATAAAGCTTAAACTGTCAAAACTGTATTGAATTTTTAAAAATGTCAAAAATTCTTTGAATTTTTTTTAAATACATACGTCGAAACTTGATTGTATTTTGAATGTCAAAATTTTAGTGAATTTAAAAAAACATCAAATTTTTATTCAATTTTAAAAAATGTAAAAAATTTATTTTATTGAAAATATTCGTTTTATTGAATTTTAAAAAATATAAAAATTTTATTGAATTTTCAAAAATATCAAAATTTTATTGCATTTTCAAAAATATTAACGTTTTATTGAATTTTCAAAAATATCTAAATTTTATTGAGTTTTCAAAAATATCAAAATTCTATTGGATTTTCAGATATCAAAATTTTATTGAATTTTCAGATATCAAAATTTTATTGAATTTTCAAAAATATCAACGTTTTATTGAATTTTCAAAAATATGTATCAATATTTTATTGAATTTTCAAAAATATCAAAATTTTATTGAATTTTCAAAAATATCAAAATTTTATTGAATTTTCAAAAATATCAAAATTTTATTGAATTTTCAAAACTATGTATCATTTTATTAAATTTTCAAAAATATCAAAATTTTATTGCATTTTCAAAAATATCTAAATTTTATTGAATTTTCAAAAATATCTAAATTTTATTGACTTCAAAAATATCAAAATTTTATTGAATTTTCAAAAATATCAAAATTTTATTGCATTTTCAAAAATATTAACGTTTTATTGAATTTTCAAAAATATCTAAATTTTATTGAGTTTTCAAAAATATCAAAATTCTATTGGATTTTCAGATATCAAAATTTTATTGAATTTTCAGATATCAAAATTTTATTGAATTTTCAAAAATATCAACGTTTTAATGAATTTTCAAAAATATGTATCAATATTTTATTGAATTTTCAAAAATATCTAAATTTTATTGAATTTTCAAAAATATCAAAATTATTGCATTTTCAAAAATATTAACGTTTTATTGAATTTTCAAAAATATCTAAATTTTATTGAGTTTTCAAAAATATCAAATTTCTATTGGATTTTCAGATATCAAAATTTTATTGAATTTTCAAAAATATCAACGTTTTATTGAATTTTCAAAAATATGTATCAAAATTTTATTGAATTTTCAAAAATATCAACGTTTTATTGAATTTTCAAAAATATGTATCAATATTTTATTGAATTTTCAAAAATATCTAAATTTTATTGAATTTTCAAAAATATTAAAATTTTATTGAATTTTCAAAACTATGTATCATTTTATTAAATTTTCAAAAATATCAAAATTTTATTGCATTTTCAAAAATATTAACGTTTTATTGAATTTTCAAAAATATCTAAATTTTATTGAATTTTCAAAAATATCTAAATTCTATGTATCAATATTTTATTGAATTTTCAAAAATATCTAAATTTTATTGAATTTTCAAAAATATCTAAATTTTATTGAATTTTCAAAAATATCAAAATTATTGCATTTTCAAAAATATTAACGTTTTATTGAATTTTCAAAAATATCAAATTTCTATTGGATTTTCAGATATCAAAATTTTATTGAATTTTCAGATATCAAAATTTTATTGAATTTTCAAAAATATCAACGTTTTATTGAATTTTCAAAAATATGTATCAAAATTTTATTGAATTTTCAAAAATATCAACATTTTATTGAATTTTCAAAAATATGTATCAATATTTTATTGAATTTTCAAAAATATCTAAATTTTATTGAATTTTCAAAAATATTAAAATTTTATTGAATTTTCAAAAATATTAAAATTTTATTGAATTTTCAAAACTATGTATCATTTTATTAAATTTTCAAAAATATCAAAATTTTATTGCATTTTCAAAAATATTAACGTTTTATTGAATTTTCAAAAATATCTAAATTTTATTGAATTTTCAGATATCAAAATTTTATTGAATTTTCAGATATCAAAATTTTATTGAATTTTCAGATATCAAAATTTTATTGAATTTTCAAAAATATCAAAATTTCATTGAATTAAAAAAAGAAATTGGAATGGAATCTAAAAAAGAATATCAAAACTAACAAAACAAAAATTAACAAAATATTCAAAATTTTATTAAATTAAAAAATCAAAATTTTAATGAATTTTCAAAAATATCAAAATTTTAGTGAATTAAAAAAAGAAATTGGAATGGAATCTAAAAAATATCAAAATTTTATTGAATTAACAAAATATTCAAAATTTTATTTAAAAAAGAAACAAAATTTTATTGAATTTTCAAAAGTCAAAATTTTATTGAATTTTCAAAAATATTCATCGTATGTATTTTTAAAAAATTTCAAAGAATTTTCGACATTTTTAAAAGTTAAACCCAGTTTTGACAGTTTAAGATTTATTCAAATTTTGACGAAATTGAAATTCAATTAAATTTTGACGCATTTAAAATTGTTTTGACATTCAAAGTTTATTTGAATTTTAATCAACATACTTAAAAACTTAACTGAATTTTAAATGCATCCAAATTTATGTAATTGAATTTCAATTACGTCAAAATTTTAATAAACTTTAAAATGTCAAAACTGGATTGAATTTAAAAACTGTCAAAATTTGATTGAATTGTAAATACGTACAGTGTTAGTTTTATTAATGTTAACCCCCCTTTATTTTTTTAATTATTAACCGATTCAAAAAAATTTAAAATTGCTCTTATATGGATTTTTATGTCTATTTCACTTATATTATCAGTTTTGCAGTAGCGTTTTATATATACCGGGTGAACAAAAAATATATAATTTTTTAAATGGAACACCCTGTATATTTTTACAAATTTTTAATTATTGAGTCATCCTGATAACAAACATATCTAAATATCGTGTAATTGGTTTTTGTGTTATTCCTCAATTACTGAAAACTTGACTGTCGGTTTTTAAATACTTTTCAGCTTTCCTAGAAGTATTATTTTAAGAGATAGAGAAAAACTTTAAATATAATAGTTATGGGATTTTGTATGTGATATCTTTTAGAGCTCTCATAAAAAACAAAAGCGCATCAAGCGCAAAAACGACAATCAAGTTTTCAATAAATTGACGAATAACACGAAAACTAGTAAACCAATTACACTATATTTATATATGTTTGTTTTCAGGGTGACACAAGAATTAAAAATTTGTAAAAATATACAGGGTGTTCCATTTAAAAAAAATTATATTTTTTTGTCCACCCGGTATATATAAAACGCTACCGCAAAATTGTACATTTGATGGTACAGTCATTACTTCGGTGTGCAACTGTTTTTAACAGTTACGAACTATTGCTAGAACAAACCTAGTGCAATTCAGTTGCAAATTAAGTGGTGCCATCTATAGACAATTATCTGAATTACAGATACTTACGGCGCGAAATTTAAATTTCTCTTTTATGGTTGCCTTGACACATTAAATCTGTGCTTTTCTTTTGTAATCTTCAAAGAACTGTAGTCTATCGATTAAGCGATCAGATTTTCTTAGAAGACGTTGTGCTTCCTGTATCTTTCCGCAAATCATTGACGTGCGACACTTACTTGTACTGCGGCGAGACTGAACACGGGCAACTGCTGCGTCGAGTAGGACACCACGGACTTGAAACGATTGTACACGATCTTGCCGGAGCTGAACTCGTAACCGCATTTCAGGATCGCGTGCGCCAGCTTCGCCGCATCCAAAAAGGTGGGGGGTAAACGCCCGATCTCGTTCGCCACCAGGATAATGTTCTTCCCGTGGAGTCGCTGCAGGATGGCACGCGATTTATCTCCCACGCAAATGACCTTGGTGTTTTCCCCGGACTCCGCCAGTTCCGCACGGATCAGACGTGAGACGCTGGTATGCACGGCACCACACAAACCTTAAAGAATCACGTCAACTCGCATAATATTGATGCCCCCTGTAATACTGACTAACCCCTGTCCGAAGTTATGGCGATCAAGAGCTTCTGCGGTACATCCTGCAGGGGTGCAATTTCCGCTTTCTCGTAGAACTGTTGCGCCCCACTTCCGATGGGCCTGGCCTGTTTGAGCTCGCGTTCCGCCTTGGAGTACTTCGCGGCCGACACCATCTTCATGGACTGCGTGATCTTCTGTATGTTCTTGACCGACTTCAGGCGCATCGAAATCGCCTTCAGCGTGGCCATACCGCGCTGCTGCTGTTGAAGTTGCACATTCTGCACGAGAGTGCAACTCAAATTCCCGAATCCCTTCAGCATGGTGCCCTGCCGGTCAATCAACTAATTAATCAATCGTGTTGAATTAATAATACCAAAGATGATGTCGGGTGAAACGTACAGTCAAAGATTATGTAAGAGCTGGATGTGTTAGGATGGTTTGCTCGAGTGAATGGCGTTCCGTACGAATTATGAGTACTCTGAAATGTTAATAAATGAGGCTATTGAGAGTTCGTTGCGAGAAATATTGAAAAGTTTGCTTAAAATTCGCGAAATACTGAACTAACCTTATGATCTTTCTGATGGTGTCCGTCACTGACACAAGACGAGCAGTGTTGCCAACTGCTGAGAACCGGTTAACCCTAAAAGTTTTAACAACCCTAAAGGTACGCACCCTTTGGGTGCGTTCGTGCTGCGAACTCGAACAGCTCTTTATGCTCTAAACACTCCATATCCGTCCGGGCTCGTACATTTGGGGTAAATAGAGCAGCTTTCGGATCGTTCGGTCTTATTCACCCGAAATGTACGGAGTTCACTCTATTCGCCCTACCTCGGGAAGAGTGAGCTCCAGAAATCGCGCCAATTTTTTGATATATGTGACGTTTGACGTACATAACCTTAGAATTACGTTTTACCAGCTTATTGTTTATATTTTGCACGAAGTTTTGAAAAATGTGCTCGTCGCATTATAATGCGTATTTTGATTCATATGTGCTAGTAACAATGGAAGACACTAACGAGATCATTCAGCAAGCCGGGCAAATATTATTGCAACATAAAACAAGTTCGTTATAAAGATTTAACAAGAAGGTATTATTATTATTATTGATTTAATTTTAGCCAAAGAGTGTTCTTTTTACAACATTACAGAAGAACTGAAAAAGCATTTTGGTTTGACAGAGAATTTGACTGAAGAAGAAACTATTGATCAAGCTATCGAAACCACAGTTGACAAACAGGAATACACAAAACAGCCGGAATCTAAAGTGTGGAATACAGAAAGGGTTCTAGTTCTTATAGAGACTATAAAAAAGTTTGATAAAGACTTTGAGAATAAGTTAAAGAAAAATGTTTGGGAAAAAATTGCTCAAGTATGCTCCAGTGAACTGAAGTGTACATTAAATGCCCAACAAGTAGAGGGAAAATGGAAGAGTCTGAAACGCACATATAAAAGCATACTGACTCATAATAATACATCTGGTGAAAAACGAAGGCACTGGGAATATTTTGACGTTATACACAGTTTTATGTATAAAAAGCCTGAAATTATGCCTGTAGCTACATGCTCAGACATAAATGGTTTTCAAAACACTGAAGTGGCAACAGTTGAATCAACTTCCCAAGACGGACAGTTATTGAAAAAAGAATCATTTGAAAGTAGTTTCTGCAAAAAAAGAAAAGCCCGAACTAATCAGATTGATACTCGACATAATGATAGAATGGCTCGACTGGATCGTTTTAATGACCTCTTTGAGAAATTTATCGAAAAACTGTAGGTAGAAGATTGCGTTTAAAGAACTGAAATATTTTGTTTCTATTTTAAAAATGTTTATGCAGTTCCAATAGTTGCAATTAAGAAAATATTTTGTTTTTATTTTGAAAATGTTTGTGGATAAAATTGTTTTAGTTAAAATTGCTGAAAGAAGTAAAAATTGGAAAACAATAAATTTTTTTAAGGATTTAGTTAAAGAAATACGAAAAGTTTATTTATTAATTATTTGGAGTTTATTAATATGTTTCTAAATAAAATATTACATTTTAATTTCTGTTAATTATTTGTAGAGTATTCATTATATTATTTTGTTTATGGATGGCATTATTTCTTTCCTCTTCTATATCAATGTCAAGTTGGTTGTGTGGAGCATTACGTCTTTCTTCTTGGGCTTCGATTTCAATGTTAACATTATCAGGTAAATCATCATTTAAGATGCAAACATTATGTAATACACATGCTGAAACTATCAGTAAACAAATTAGATCCAATCGAACAGTTTCCAACATTTTTAACCGTCTAAAGCGACCTTTTAATAAACCAAAAGTCTGTTCTATGGCAACTCGATGCTTACTCAAAAGTATATTAAAATTTTTTTGTCTGATTGTTAAATGTCCTGTATTTTTAAATCCAACAATTAAATTAGCATCTAACTTATATGCTAAATCTCCAATCAGATAATTATCATCATAAAACTGTATCCGGTTAGATCTAATTCCTCTAAATAAATCTGATCGTTTGTACACGGTGTAGTCATGTAGAGAGCCTGCTTCACCTGCATAAACATTAGTAAACAACAATTTATGGTCACATACTCCTTGTAATAAGACAGAATGGAAATTTTTCCGATTGATATAAGATATATGATGTTCTTTAGGAGCAGGTATAGGTATATGTGATCCGTCAATACATCCAATGATGCCTAGAAAAATTGTAAGTATGAAATCATATAAGTAATAAATAATATTGCA
Source organism: Dorcus parallelipipedus (assembly GCA_958336345.1). Taxonomy (NCBI): domain Eukaryota; kingdom Metazoa; phylum Arthropoda; class Insecta; order Coleoptera; family Lucanidae; genus Dorcus; species Dorcus parallelipipedus. The sequence continues at coordinate 48,597,044 of OY284479.1, forward strand.
TTTTACCAGCAAATCCATGTGTATTAAACTGACGAGAAATAACCTCTTGTTGGTTTCTATCTGGCCAAGATATAATTTTATATTTTTTATTTACTGCCAGAACTAAGCTGCTGGTTCTGTATAAAATATCCCAACATGTAGATTTGCTGAGACCAAATCTGTCAGCAACAGACCTAAAATATACAATTTAGATTGATGTTCATATCATAACTCGTGTCTAAATAAAAACCTGATTAAGTAGGCTACATTTAGTAATTCTGCTATATAAGTAAATGGGCACATTCAGGGACGCTCAGCGACTGAGAGGCTAAGTAAGTAGTTTCCCTGAATGCATAAGCTGACAGACCACTGAAAGAAAGCGGCTGAGATATTTACTCAGCGCATAAATTGTAGGCTGAGTTCCTCAGCGCTATCAAAAAAAGTAGTGGGAGCATAATTTAAATTTAATGGTTGAGTCAGTATTCAATTTTTCCAGTCGATGATTGGTCAGGTAGTTTACTCTGACCGTGGCCTTGACGATTTTGTGCAGATTGACGGGATTAACCGTTTATTTAACTCGTCCATATAGTACGTCAAGCATGTGAGACAGCTGCCATTCAGAACTTCGTTCAGGGAATCACTATGTGCTGACACTTAGAAACGCTGACTGAATTACTGCTTAGCTAAGCCGCTGACCGTCCCTGAATGAGCCCAAAGCAATGGATAAATTCTCGATCACAACCCACTTGATCAGGTTTTTACTTAGACGCTCGTTATATCTACTGTGGTCTAGTCACCTAAAACTTTCTATATTGCTTAAGTACCACACTGTGACCATTAATTCTTTTTCTATTGAAGTTCTTGTGTAGCCCGTCTTTAATCCATTAGTTACATATACGTTATGCATAAAAAGTAAGACATTTTCAAAGGTTCTTGGAGACATTCTAAAGTGTAATTGAAATTGTTTACTGGTCATATTGGGAACTGTAAATTCACAAAAATTCTCCACTTTCTCTAATATATTTGTAGAGTCCTCTTCATTCTCGAATTCGTCATCGAACAGTATGTTCTTTATTTGATGAAATATCGGAATCAATATATATTAAAATTCATAATTTAATTTTGAAGTAATTTGCGGAGACGAGCACAGGGTAACAAAAATTTTGAGGTTACATTTCCACTCTAACTACTCTAATCCGTTCGGATGATTTATTTTATTCCAAACACTCTATGGGTCACGTGATAAATACTCCGCACGTGCCCAGCTCTAACTCCACTCCAACACCGCACGACAGTCCGAACGTAGCCAAAAGGTGCGTTCGGCTTCGAACTCTTTACACTCCGAGTACTCCAAAATCGTTCGGGTAACTTGTTAGAGTTGAAAGAGTTTATCTTTCTCCGTTCGGTTATAGCACTTTAGAGTAAGAAGAGCTCACTCCTCGAACCCTACCTCGCTAAGCATGGCCAAGAGAGCGTACATGCGCATTAAACATTTCGTTTGAAATTTTAAATGTATAACGTGTAAATTATAGGTTAGATATTAAACGTGCTTCTTACGGCAGAGCAGTCATCACCAATTTCAACTAAATGGAGATTAACTCAAAAAACTATACTCCTGTGAAAATAGGAGAAGCAGTAATATGCGACAATAACTCAGTATTACTGCAAAATGTTCAGAGTAAGTCAAAACTTTTAGTAAAACGGTAAAACTTATTGCTCATGTTTCGTTTTGATAGCAAAAGAATGCATTTACATTCCCACTTGTAAAGAAGTTATTGATGAGTTTCACCTATTAATTGATAATAATGATAATCAAGAAGATAAACATGATAATTATAATGAACAACAGGAAGAAAATATTGAATGTGAAGAAACACCCTCAAGCAAGATGTGGGTGAAAAAAAATATTTTATTTTTAATACAGAAAGTAAGAGACTTTGATCATGAATTCAGTAATGGTCTCAAAAATGTGGTGTGGAAAAAGATCGAAATGGAATTTAAAAAAAATGGAGAAAATATCAGTGATAAGTTGTGCATATCCAAATGGAAAAGTTTAATCAGAACATATAAATCCATTAAAATGCTTAATAATACTTCTGGACAAAAAAGGCGACATTGGGAATACACACATGTCTAAGAAACCAGAAATACAACCAGTGGCCACCTGCAGCAGTACGAAAGGACTAAAAGTTGTAAGTGATCGTAAGTGAATATCCAATTTGCCAAACTTTCATTATCAACTTATCTATAACAATATGAAATGTATACGTGATGAATGTAGGTATATGGTTTAATCAAGAAATTTTGAATCCACAGATATAAGTGTACCATATACCAGCTGATACAAAATATGAATGAAATGATGAATTGAATTGAATTTCAGATTCTGATGCTTCAACGAGTACAGAGACAGTTAATACAGGAAAACAAAAGACTGATGAAGGTACAGTTAATGTTAACAAAGCAAAGAGAAAATTTGATGAGAAAGAAAGGCGGCATCAAGAAAAAATGCAAAGAATGGATCGTTTCAATGATTTATTTCAAGATATGGTAAACAAAATGTGATTCATTATTAAGAATTTAAGAGACTTACGTCCAGTATTATTAACGTCTTAAAGGAGAAGTAAATTTATTAAATGTCCTTTTAATCTATTTGTATAGGTTAAAGGGACATTTAATTTAAACCCCTTGTTTCTATAACAATTTATCAAGATATAAAATTTGTTTCAAGTAGACATAGCCTGTGCAATAACAATCAGTTTGTTATATTACAACTGATTATGAATTTTATTTCACGATAAATCGTTCCAGAAATCCTACGAATTTTTTTTTCTTTTGTTAATATATGTGTTTGTTATACATATTAAAAAAAATAATAACTTTTTGTTGTTGTTCTTGATAAATAAGAAATGTTTATTTTTAAAAGAATCTTTGTTTATTTTATAAATTATAAATAATATACACTTGTTATTTACAGCATATCAAGTATATTATTTCGTTTTCTTATTGCAGCCTGTTGAACATTATCTAAATCTATATCTAACACATTATTAGGATTATTTAATACCTCTATTCGATGTTCTTCATTTACATGTGCTTCTACTAAGTCTAAATCGTTATTGAAAATACTAATATTATGTAGAATACATGCAGACACAATTAATATAGCTATCAAATCAAGGCGTACAGCTTCCACATATTTCAACCTGCGAAACCTACACTTCAACAAAGCAAATGCATTTTCTATTTTAACTCGAATTTTACTCAATATTTTATTAAACCGTTTTTGAACATTAGTTAAATGACCGTTATCTTTAAAACCTACTATTAAATAAGTAGATAACTTATAAGCTAAATCTCCAACTAGATATCTGCCATCAAAAAAATTGGCTTCACCATTCTCAATATGCCTATAAATATCTGATCGTCGAAATAAAGTGTAGTCGTGTAATGAACCGACTTCACCAGCATACACATCTAAGAAAGCCATTCTATTATCACAAATGGCTTGTAATAAAACCGAGTGATATCCTTTACGATTAATGTATGAATTTCTGTTATGTTTTGGAGAAGTGATCTTAATATGGGACCCATCAATACAGCCCACAACTCCTGAAATTTGTGAATTTAAATTAAATTATTAAGATTCAGATTTAAATACTATTACCAGTAAAACTATTTCGGGAAAAACTCTGTGAAATCTGAATTTGCCTTTCCTCGTTAGGCCAAGTTATAATTTTGTACCTAGTATTTACCTCAAGCAACAAAGAACATGTTCTAATAAAATTTGCCAACATGTTGATTTGCTAATATTAAATCGGTCTGACGCTGATCTGTAAAAAAAATATTCAACTATAGTTATAATAAATAATAAAATTATTAGGTACTACCTAAATGATTCCAGATTTCCCAAATACCAAATCGTTACTAACAATTCTTTCTCTAGATCTGTCCTAGGAAAGCCACTTGCCCTTCTATCACTTGAATAGTAAACATGCCCAACTTTATTTATTAAGATTTCAAAAGTGGTTCTACTCATTCGAAAGTGCTCCTTAAATTGACGATCTCTCATGTTAGGTACAACATACTCATAATAATTTATTACTTTTGTAAGTTTATCTGCTTCATCTTCATCTGAACTGCTGTCTTCAAAAAATATTTCTCGAATGTACGTAACAACAGGTATATATTTATTCATTGTCGCTAGTTTACACAAAACAAATTTTTAAAGGTTATGTTCAAACAATCTTCATGTCACTTGTCAGTTTTGCTTTGCGTTCGGGATAAATTCGACGGAACGCTCCTCAATAAATCCACTCCAACGCCACTCTAGTTTGGGAGCTTCAAGCCGAACGCACCTAAAGAAAGCGGATTGCCCGCTTTCCGGCAATCGGCGCCGATGCGCATTTATAAACTTTTAAAATAAACACATATTTTTTAAATAAGTTATAACACAATGAAAGTAGGTCATTTTCCTGATTTTTCTCAATAGATATCTGTTTTTATCGGCTTTCACTCTGTATATCCGTATGTGCGAAAAACTTGAACCTATCGGCGCCGATTACCAGTAAGCAGGCAATCTGCTTCCTTTGTGTGACTACCTTAAGGGCCCACGCACACTGCAGATTTACTATCGGCCGATAGTTTATTGTGCATCAAGCTACGAGAAATGTGATACGTGACTGTACAGTCGCGGACAGAAAATTTCGGATGTCAGTGTCATTCCACTGACGTAAAAGTTAAGAAATTCCTATAGTATACGTCAGATGAGTGACACTGACATCCGAAATTTTTTGTCCGCGACCGTACTTTAAATTATTATAGGCCATGTAGTCACACTTCTCGTAACTTGACGAGCGTCTAGCTGCAGATCCCCCTACAGCCAATCAGAATAAGGATAGCTCAAATTACCAATCACATTATAATACACTGTGGCCAATTAGAATAGGGCAAAGTAATTCAAATTTTCGAATTCAAACTTACGAATACAGTTCCAATAGTGGTGTGGTTCACATTAAAAGACACTAATTAAGCTGGTGAAACAAAATAAGGTTTAAAACTTAGAGATTCTTTAAAAATAATATGGTAACTGGTACTGGTAATCAGGCCGTCATGGTGCTCATAACCTCGCTTTTACTTTGGAAGTTAATAATTTGACACGTAAGTCGGGCCGCAATATTTTAAAGTTTAAACTCATTCTGTAACATTTATGATTAAAACGTGTAAATTTTTAGTGTACACAAGTTCAGCTGTTATGTCATGAATATGGATTTTGCACCGACACAGCAAATCGTGTTAGATATTTTACAGCATGCTACCAGTTAGAACTCGGAGATCCTTAAACCAGCAGAAACTCAACCTGGCTTTTATACCATACTCTATGTTTCTTTTGTATTAATATTATTATTTTTACTTACAGCAATTAAAAATATGATATCCAATCCCAGTAAACAAAATAACATCACCCTGATGTAAGCAAATGGTGAAAATAACGGCATTTTCACATTTAATGTCCGTCGTGTGTGACTAACATATTAGCAAAATTAATTATATAACGTATATATTATGTTATTATTATTATTATTTCTACCTCATTGTGCTTGAGGCTTTCTGGAGTGTTTTTAAATTTTATTCCTACAGAACCGATTACGTAGATATCACAGCGATATCATATTCACGTCACAAAGAAACGTTACAAGTGTGAATGCTTTTCGACTTTCTGTGATGTCACATGGATGTTTCATGTTGCCAATCGTAATATTCATTTGAACATCGGGTCAGGGTGGATACTGTGTTATATTTCAAGAATGGCATCAATAGCACTGGCGTTAAAATACAATACATATGATAAGTAAGAAAATTGCATGACACTTTGAACTCTAATGAGACGTGTTTTATTTCAGTGCAACATCTGATCAGAAGAAACAGAGTTTAAAGGGGGTCCATTTCTAATTTCAGTGAAACTTTCAACTAAATAGCAACATAAGTAGCAGTTTTAAATCACTTGGAATTGATTTTATTAAAACTGTAAAGGCTAGTACTTTGGTTACTAGTTAATTTTAATCTTTTGTAATACGAATCCTTTTAACGGACACTGAAAATGCACACTTTTTTCTGGAATATAATTCTAATTCTCATTTAACATGCTATGAATCTAATCTACTTCTTTTGGGAAAGGTTTTCCTAGACGAATTATGGCATTTCTTTTTTTCTTTGTTGATTGATATCTAAAATGAATTATAAATTATTTTGTAAAAAACGAAGCAATTTAAAATGTTTGTATGTACAGGTTTTTTTTGCACCCCACATGTAGGTTTACTTTAGGAGCTTGAAAACTCTAAAAAATAATACATATAAATCCCTACAACTTTTGTATTTACAGTTTTTCTCTAGGTGTTAAAGTATCTAGGTAGGGTGCAAATATAAAAAAAAACACCTATACAGTGCTTGACATTAAAAACTAACCAAAAAACCACAATCTTGTTCGAAAATAATGAATCTTATTGATAAAGAGTAAATATGATAATATTATCAAGGCAGAATTTATTAGAATTTTTCAACAGAAATGAGGCTCTGAGTGCTAGTTAGGCTTTGGGTTGGCAGAACGTTTTATTTTTAATGCCGAGCACTGTACCTATGGTGAGTTCCATATAAATTTGCTGGTAAACGATTAAGTCCTGAATGCATGAGTACACATAAAAATTTGAAAGAATAATCTAATGATTAGACGATGAAAGCTGATGTTCAGTGTTTGTAAATTGAATTTTCCAGTAAATTTATATGGAACATATTTATATTTATAATTTATATAAATTACCTAGGTTGAAAATCAATTTTCTTATTTATTTATTATTGATTATTATTTTTTGATTTGTCTTGCATGAATGCTGGACCCTGTTAACCATTTTATTCATTAATTTTAAGTAATTGCTTATCTTAGATAATAAGTCGTAATTTTTACTATTTTTACAATATTCTGAAACCTCAGTAATGTTATTATTAATTTCTGTGTGTACTGTTTGTAAATTATTATTTCTTTTTAAAGTTTTTAAAGGCATTTGAATTTCCTCTTTGTCTTAATTATTGAGAACTTCATTACTTGTGGATACCTATACCTTTTTTGTTAATAATAATAAATAATTCCTACTTTATGTATGTGTTTACATACAATAGCATGTATTAAATAATCTGTGCATGTACAAGAATATACGTGCACGCAACATTCACATATAACACATTTCAATTTACATTCATGGCTGCTACTCAAATTAATTTTTTTCACAGTATAATTACTTTCATCAGAATTAATAGTCCAATTAGTAACTTCTTGTACAACACTGTCTTGTTCTGCAGCATCATCAGTTGTGATATACATACTGTCGCAGGTAGTAGCAGTTTTCAATCCGGAACATAGGATGTTAGCATGATTATCTTCGATAATGCCATATTTGATTAAAATTATATTAAACACATTGCTATGGAAACGACTGCAAACTGAATTAGAAGTTTCACTTACATTAGTAAAAAACGTTAAAATCACTGCTAAGACTTGTCCTCATTTTCTCTGTCGCCAATGGTACATCAATACTGCCAAAATGTAACGTCTTGTTTAACATTATGATCGACATCTAAATGGCGTTCTAAATTTTCATTTTCTAATTTTTCAAATTTTGTAAATGTAAAATCACAATTTGTTTCTAAACTTTTTATTTTGCTGACAACATTTTCCACAATGTTATTTTTGTTGAAATATTTAAAATTAGTTATAGTTGACTTATATATTGAGCCACAAACATGACAAATAAAAGTATTTTCATTCATTGCTGTATTTCTTTCTTCAGCTTTAAGCTAAAACGTTCTTTTGGTTCACCACCTCAATAGTACCGTTTAATATGAATCACACCACTATTATTGAAACTGCATTCCTAAGTTTGAATTCAAAAATTTGAATTACTTTGCCTTATTCTAATTGGCTAGAGCGTGGTATACGCTTCTGATTGGTAATTTGACCTATCCTTGTTCTGAGTGGCTGTAGGTGGATCTGCAGCCAGACGCTCGTCGTAACTTGATTCAGAATAAACTATCGGCCGATAGAAAATCTGTAGTTTGCGCGGGCTCTAATAAGTTTTAAAATATGTGGAACTAAAATCCTTATATTCTCTAAACTCTCTTAAGTAATGTTAGTAAAGATACCTGTTTCACGACACTTATATAGCTGCACTTTTGTCCAGCAGATGGCGTCGTAAATTTTTACAATTTTAGAAAATACAAAGTGGTCAAGAATCACTGTTTGAGTTAGCAGTGCTGAATTTTATTTTTAAATGGTACAACTGGCCCCGTTAGGTACATTCTAAGCAAACGGCTGACGCCATTTTGATTTCTAATTGCGCGTCTATTCTTTAATACAGGCTTTTATTGACGGGTACGCTGTTTGTGTACATCTTCCTGTACGATTCGGTACTCTCATAATATGACATTGTCAAAACATGTTCCCATTAGTTTTCGTAGTTAATTATCTTAGAGCAAGATGGTGATAAACACGTTGTGTTCCATATGTAAGATGAATGATCTTGCAAGCCCACGAATCACCATCGATAATCTCAAAATCTCATAAATAGCTGATCAAGATCTCGATGACGGATAACCTCGAAAGCTCTTTCAAATTAAATATGATTGACCTCGACATCTCACAAATCGACATCAAACCGTCGTAAATAGTTAATCTCGAAAGGTCGATGGACGACCTAGAAAGCTCACAAATATAAAATCAAATGTGTATTTGAAAATCTTGAAAATTTACAAGCACGTCACGAATGACCTGAAAACCTAGCAAATATTATGAACGCCCTTGAAAGTCCACAAATAGAAAATCGAAGATTCTATAAAGTCGCAAACGGTTGATCAAGATCTCGAAAGCTTACAAACAGATGATGAATGACCTGGAAAACTCTCGCAAATAGATGGTTTGTGCCTTTTCAAGGTCACCCATAATCTTAAAATCTCATAAATAATTGACCAGGGTCTCGGAAACTTACAAAGAGGTGATGAATGACCTGAAAAGCTCAAGCAGAAAACAACGAACGTTCTTAGAAGCTTACCAACAGAAAATCTATTAATTTGGAAGCTTGCAAATACCCGACCGAGATCTCGAAAGTTCACAAACAGATGAACTATGACCTGGAAAGCTCTGAAAGTAGATTATGAACGACCTTGAAAGCTCACAAGTTCGCAAATAGTAGATCGAGATGTCGAAAGTTTACAAACACATAACGAATAACCTGGAAAGCTCCCAAGCATATTATGAATGACCTTGAGAGACAGAAGTTTAGCCTCCTCTGTTGAACTCGGAATAAACTGACTCTCAGATCCTTGCAATATCCTTCAAATTCCGATCAAGATCGCTAAACCTCACAAACAAATGACGAAAGACCTCGAAAGTTCAAAAATCAACATAAGTATTTGATTAAAAGCTCCAGTAGTTACAAACAGATGATGGATGACCTGGAAATCCCACAAATTGATCATGAATGACCTTGAAAATGACCTCAAAAACTTACAAATAAATTACGACTGACCTTGAAAGGCCACGAATGGAAAATCGATGATTTCAAAAGCTCGCAAGTTTACAAACAGATGGCGAATGGCCTGGAAAGCTCCGAAATAAATTATTAATGACCCGGTGAGCTCACAAATGGAACAAAATGATTTCAAAAGGTCGCAAATAGTCGGTCAAAATCTCGAGAATGATGCATAATTACTAGACCTAGAAAGCTCACAAACCAAATCAGCAGATCAACAGAACTTATAAACAGACAACGAGAGACAACCTGGAAGCTCACAAATCAACATCATGAGCTCATAAATGGTCGATCAAGATCTCGTAAACTTACAAACAGATAATAAATGGATCGGAAAGCTCACAAATAGAATATGAATGACCTTGAACACTAACAAGCGGTTAAGAATGACCCGTAAAGCTCACAAATTGATCATGAATGACCTTAAAAACTTGCACACCAACATCAAGAAACTCCGAATCTCATAAATAGCCGATCAAGATCTCGAAACTCTACAAGCAGATGATGAATGACCTGGAAAACTTACAAATAGATCGTGAACGACCTTGAAAGTTCACAGTGTACCTACAAATAGTATAAGATCTCGAAAAGTCATAAATAAATGCTCGATAGCTCACAAAAAATAAAAAATTAAAATAGTCTCTAAAGCTCACATAGAGATGATCAAGATCTTCAAGATCGATAGATACGTGCTGAACGGCCACGAAAAAAATACCCTGCGAAGCAAATTAATTCGCAAACCAACACAAACAATTTAGAGATCACAATTCAATTTAAAAAGTCTTGCAATTATTACGCCTAAGCAGATGTTTAGTCGCACTTGTGTTCAGTTGCAATCTTAGCAATTTTCCGTACATGCCACTAAACGCACTTGTGTCCAGTTGCAGTCTCAGCAATTTTGCCTCAAGGCTATTCTTAGAAAGAATACTATAAGAGTACCATATAATTCGAGAGTTAGTTGCCAATTATTAGATCATATAGTGCCGACTTAAACACTCAAATAATTTTAATTCAACTGACAGTGATTGCTTCTGAAGTCAAATTGGGGCGTTTGCAACTAACCTATTTCCGTTTTATGTTTGTTACAAAGTGGTCAAGAATCACTGTTTGAGTTAGCAGTGCTGAATTTTATTTTTAAACGGTACAACTGGAGTAACTTACGCTTGACACTGACAGCTGTCACATAACAAGCGCATTTTGACATTTCGAATTCAAATTAAAACGCCAGTTTTTATTCACGTAACCTACCATCTTGTCGCTGTTGATGTTATGTCAACTAAATCAACAAAACATATATCCGGTTGCAGTGTTGCAAATAGTCGAATAAAGAATGCTCTCAATTGTATTGCCAACTCAAACGGTTATTCTTGACCACTTTGTAGAAGTTGAAAAATAATTACCGTACAGTTGGCAACACTTTTTAGAATTAAACAGAATTAAAACACGGCTAAAATTACAGAAGAAAACTAGAATTAATGGCTTCTGTCAGTGAAATCGGATAAATAAGAAATTAAATTAGAAACAGTGTATACAAGTTATTGAATCCGGCTTAACTGACTCTGCCTGCGTTCAGCCTCGCAGAGAGCTACGTAGCGCTTAGCGTGCGCCACATAGCGTGACGTCATGTATGTGTTCAAGCCGAAGCTAAACTTTTGCTAAGGGAGAACGATAGGTTTATTTATGTTTCAAATCACTTTACGGAGGAAAACAAAGAATCCGTTCAGCCAGTTCTCAATTAGCTAATACGCTGAAAATTAGCGCTCTGCTACCTAGCAGTAGCGAAATGTAAGCGCTATCTCTTATTTTGATCAGAATCAGCGCCTGATTGGTCGAGGGGCATAATTATCATGGACGCATTCGTGAACAGCTGACTTGCCGGAGTCAAACAATTGTTCAATGTATTAACAAATAGTTTCGAATGAAAATTAATGTGATAACTTGTGTCATGACTAATTCTTATGCTATGTATTTGTAGCATGATTTATTAGTTTCGTAAACGTTTGTTTAAAATATAAATAAGTCAGCAGCGTCGCATATGTTTTACACGTCGAAATTGAATATCCGTTTTCAATGGTTTTAGCTACTTACGTTTAGAATCACACATTGGATCTCACAGAATAATTTTTTTTTTTAATTTAGTGTCAATATCTTACAGATATGTGTGTTTTATACTGAAAGAATGAGAAACATTCCCCTGCTGTGACGGTACGCTGTTGGTCCTGTGGGAAATGTAAACAAATTTAGAGGTTATGTCGTCTTCAAAGTTTTAATATTGGATGCCATTTCTATACTAAATGATTCATTGGTTTCTGTCAAAAACATGAACAAGAGACGATCGTTTGTTTAACAATTATTACAAGAAACGAAGAAAAACGGTGACTATTTGGATATTAGAAAACCTTTAGCTTTCACTTTCGCATTGAAAATAAATAAAAATGAAAATAAAAGCGATAACAAAAAAACGCGTTAGAATTCCAATAAAATTTCGACTTTTCTTCCTCGATAGCAGTGAGTATCTTATTTCTATACTCACTGTCGAAAGGCACCAAAAAAGAATGAATAAACAAAACACGATCGATGGTAGAAACGTAGAAAGCAAAACTTTTGACTATTGCGTTTCTTTCTATTCAAAAAAGGACAAGAATCGATCGTCGTTCATTTTTTCTTCGTCGTCTTCTTTCACTTCTGCGAATTACGAAAATGGCGTTTTTGCAAAAATTAAAAAATCCTTCGCTTGCACACATCGTTGATAAAGAAGAACTCGATTTTTATACTTACCGAACTATTTTATGACAATATTAGCTAGCATTAAATGAAAAATCACTATAAACGTCACTAAATTGGTCACAAAGTTTCGAGTAAGTCCGAATTTACTAGAATTTGTCCGAAATTTCAACAGAAAGTCGCCAGATCTAGTGACAGAATCCTTAAGCTGGCAACAGTGATGGAGGGTGTGTTCAGGAAACATATTCTGGGTAGTCTTGAATAGTAATATTTCTGGCAGTCACGTGACTACAGGGTGGCGGCTCCTCCATATTCCACATTGATATTGATACGACGTTTATAGCCGTCCTCCATTTATATTCACTTCACTCAAAATCAAACCGATTTGATTTTAAACTGAATTGATTTTAAAGTGACGTTTTGGAACTAAAATTGACATAACCTCAAAATACGTATGAAATCACATGAAACTGATTTAGAAAACTAGCTTGATCAGTGCGGGGTGCGGGAAGGGAAACTGAATCACTTCCTCATCACTGATCGTCAATTGAATAGCTGTAAATGGAATTCAATCAGTGATTTTTAAGTGAATTTTAGTCGATTCGCGTTCAAACAGGCTGTAAATGGAGGATGGCTTATACAGGGTTGCCAATGTGCGGGCAATTACCCGAATTACGGGTAATTTAGGCAACCTTGCGGCTAAAAAAAATACGTGGGTAAAAATGGGTATTTTCAAGGAAGAAACAAAAAAAAACAGATTAATTTTTAAATTTTTGATTGATGACTTGTTAGTGATGTTTCAGCTTTACTATTGACAACAAAGAACTCATTAAAGCCGGAAGCCGACAAAAACTAAAGTAACTAACTAACAGCCAAATCCACATTGTCGATCAGTGCTGCCAACTCTACCGATAATTCGGTAGATCTACCGATTTTGAACTCGACTTTTTTTTATCTTTATTTTTTTGTAATTTTATCAATTTTCTTTATTTCTAGAATCGTTTTATTTTACGTCAAAAATTGCACAAATTTCAAATCTTAATTTTAGAAAGTTTTGTTTATTTAATGAGAATTTTTTAATTTTTGTAATTTTATTTAACGAGATTTTTTTTATTTTTATTTTCTTCTAATTTTATTCATTGAGATTTTTTTAAATTTTTTTTTAAATTTTATAAATTTGTCAATCGTTATCTTTATCTTTATCTTTAGTTATCTTTTATTTGCAGCTTTGGTCACTTCACTTTAACTAGAAGTGAACTGATCTAACTGATCCGCTTTACTTACAAATAAAACATTCCAAAGTTAGTAGTCGTCAATTTTTTCATTCAAATGACGAAGTCATTTTTAAGAAGTACCTATTAGACAAAAAGAATTAAATAATATATATACGAATAAAATAAAAAATATTGAAAATTAGAAAAAATGGGTAAACGTTTTGTTAAAAAAATCTAGATTTCTAAAAATTTTCGCCTGCGAAACATCGTTTTACTTTTTATTTACTCTTTAGCCATTTTTACCTTTTTTTTTTAAAGATGGTCTGGATATTTTCATTCCGCGGTTGTTGGCAACACTGCAAAACTTCCTGCCATCTTGTGAAATTTCACCAGATCTGGTGATTTTAGATCCGATCTGGTGATTTGGTGAAAACTTTTCCAACAAACTCAGAATCTGGTGATTTTTTATAGTTTTTATTGTTTTTGTATCAGCGCATTTGAATATTTTACTCTTACCTCAAAGTGATTTTTTTCTAAGTATCTTAAAAAAATTAATTTTTTTTTGTTTGCGCCATCTAGTGTCTAGTGGAAATAATATAATTGATGCTTTGCTGCGTAGAATAGGTAGCTCTTTGCATAGAGATTACTTACAGCGTTATCGATTGACCACACTAATGCGCACTCAGAGTATCTTCATCTTGTGTTATTACATGAGGTTAAAAGAAGATGCAAATACACTGAGTGCAACCGGTGCTGGTGAATCGAAAATGCTATTACTGTCTAAATTAAATAATAAGAAGTAAATGTTAAATTTTTGATTTAGAAACTGGCAAAATGAAAAGGTTTTTAATCTTATTTTTATTCAGGTTAGTTTTAATTATTTTTAATTATTCAATTAGTTATTGTTAATTTTTTGATGCTACATGATTGTAATAAACAGTTTTCATTTACTTCATAATAAATTGCTCAAATTTCTTTTTTCTGTATAGTTGATTTTTGATTTTATCGCGCGCGTGCACGATCGAATCGTCTGGTGAAAAACTGGCAACTTTTTTGCCATGAATCTGGTGAATTTAAAATTTTTCATGTGGCAACACTGCTGCTCGTTCCCTTTACCATCACTACTGGCGAACTCCATGGCGTTTCTGTAGGTACTATCACTCCTTCGGCTAAACGTGGTTCCAAGCAGAAATGGTGGTGTTGCATCGAGCTCGTTGAATTTGGTGAGATGAAATGCATAATTAATAATTAATTAGTTTATTGAACAAAATGCTTGCCTGAGCTAAGTACAGCTGCACAACACACTGTTAATAAACATACTCATTATCTGTTTATTCCGTTTCTTCGTTAGAATAGGCGAATTAGGGGTGACATTTTGTTTACACAGACAATGAAAGGGTGCGTTTAGGGAATCCAACCTGCTTCTGTTCTGATGTGGTCCTGACAACGTGCTGATAACTACCAACAGCTGTTAATTCCCTATTCATGCTAGCGTACGAATTTCAAGGATGTTATATTTGTTATTTATTTATAAATTTTATCTCCTGCTTTAGCTGAAGTTGTTGTGCAGGAACTAGTTAGAAAAAACTGTCATTAACTCTTTACTTTTCAATTAAATTTTGTATTTTCGTTGCGTGGATGATATTTTATTGATTCTACCTTCAGACAAAGTAGATTTTCTTTTAGGTACAATTAACTCTTTCCGTACCGTAGAAAAAGAAATTAACAATTCATTTAGTTTCCTTGATAAAGTACAAATGAGCCGGTCCAAGAAACGGAATTTACATTACGTGTCAAAATCTAATTATTTAATAATTATGATGCTGTTATTATTTACTGTATGAATGCTTGCTACTAAAATTCTACTGCTTCATACTTAACGTGTAATTTTGTTAGAAGTTTTTGTTTAACAAAATATGTACAGTAAGTCTAGAGTTTATACAACGTTTCTATAAATGATTCTAACATCAAAGTAGGCATTGAATATTCCACCTCCTTTTGAATGTGTATTCTACTATCTGAGAAATGTCAGTGTCAACGCTGTCATAAACTTGAAACTTTTAAATACAGTAAAACTCGGATATAACGAGGGCTCAAGGGACCACGCTTATTGCTCGTTATATGCAAGTGCTCGTTATAAATGAAAAAATTAAATGCATATGTGATATGTATTATGAACAGCAAAAGAATCTGGGACAACTATACTCCTGCATTTTTTTGTTTATTTAATAAACTAATAAGTTTGAATACAATTTTAAACAATTTATTTTGCTTGTTTTATGGTAACGTAAAAAATACGCAAAAGTACAAACGAACAGTTTTTTTTAACAATTAATTCGTCGTATTTAGATTTTTTGTCGGGCATACTACGTACTTCTACATCTAACAAAAAAATATTTTCAAATTTTTTGAAATTAAGCTCGCTATATGCAAGGTAAAAGCTATAAGCAAGTTCTCGTAATAAACGAGCTCGTTTTAAACAAATATTTTTATATGTAATTTACCATATCGAGAAACGGGACTTTTCAATTTCCTCGTTATAACCGAGTTCTCGTTATAACCAGTGCTCGTTATAAGCAAGTTTCACTGTAAACCATTATTGCTAAAACACAATACCAGTATCAAATGTTTCAATTTGAGTTTACAATTTATTCCTTAAATTGATGATGTTGCACCGAATAAGCTTCTGAAAAAGATGTTTGATTATTTAAGAATTAAAATTGATGACTGTGTTCAGTATCGGTGGTTAGTGGCACATGATCATTTATTTATCAGAGGTAATGCGATGTTAGAATCATTTATAGAAACCTTGTACATACAGTTCTTTCGCTCGATCTTTGCAGTCACGTCACACTTTACCGATTCGAGAAACGAAATCAACATATTCTTTTATCCTTATCTATATTTTGTTGCATTTGTTATAGATTATGAGCAGCCCAGTCACAAAACGACTAAAAATGGAAGGAGAAAGTGAAAGTGCTGCCCTAAGAGAAGTAAGTTTAGCCTTAATATAGGGATCATGCACATGCGAAGCCAGCGCCACCAATGACCATATTCTGCATTAGTGGTATGAAAATACGAGTTGTTTCAAATTATTAGTGTACATTTGAACTTGAATATTGTCAATACCAGGAAGCTCAAGTATTAATGTACTACAATCGTAAATTGTCATAAGAGTGATATTATTCCCATGCAAGAAATATTTTCATATCACTAATTCACAAATCACCACGCCAGGCGGCGCTGAATGCAGAGATGTGCATGGCGCCTATAATATTCATATAAATGTATATTTATGTGATGTCCTTTTTTTTCTTTTGTAGGGCACATCCTCAAAACCGAAAAAATTTTATATGGCTCGTACGTCCAAGTTTGAAGAGGTCATCAAAATGCCCGGATTTGTCGACAAGACGTTATACATTAAGGATTTTCTTGAGATGGGATCACGTGCGATAATTGTAACGGCACCCAGAAGGTTTTTTAAATCGACTAATTTAGACATGGTTAAACAATTCTTATCAGGAAACAAAACACCTTTTAAAGAAAACAATTTAAAAATATATAGAGAAGAAAGGCAATTTTTCGAAGAAAATTGTAAAGTAAATCCTGTGCTCTGTGTAGACATGAAGTCGGTTAGTGGCCACACTCGTGAAGGCATCCTTGAATCTCTACAGGGTATCATTAGAGATGCATACAATGATCATAGTGAGGTTCTGATAAAATGTGACGGAGAAAAGTATGGTTGGTCAAATGACAAATTAAAAAATATGAAAATCACTGTAGAAGAATTTGTAATGTATTGGCAAGGTACTGAAAGGCTTGATGAACAAGATGTAATATGGGCACTTAAGAACTTATCTCAATGTTTGCATGTGCATTATGACAAACTTGTCTATGTGCTCATAGACGAGTATGATGCGCCAATAATGAATATGTTACTGAGGGAGCCAAACGTAAATGAAGATGTTGTAGATTATACCATTAGTCTAATAAGTGATATTACGTCTCATTTGTTGAAATCTAATAAGCATCTGGAGAGTGGGTTAATTCATGCGTGTACCCAATTAGCATGGCTGTTATCTCCAAACAATATTATTATGTATGAATTCTTAAAAACATCGACATTTGTGCCATATTTTGGATTAACTGCTGCTGAAGTGGAAGATCTGTTTGCCCGAGATGACTGTGCAGTTTATAGAGATGATGAACAAATACGAGAATGGTATAACGGGTTTCAAGTTCCAAACGCAAATGAGCCCACTCGCATTTATTCTGGCTGGTCTATTCTACGTTACTTGGAAGCGAGCACTGAAAACTGTACAAAAGAGTTCGCAAGTTACTGGATTCAATCGGGAAGCATAACAAATTTGGAAAATCTCTTTGCATCATCTGAAATTCGACAACGAATTGAAGAACTTATAAATGGTGAAGAGGTTGAAATATGGACGTTCGAAGAAATGTCGATAAAGAATGTGAAGACATTAAAATCATTACTTAAAAATGATTTTAATTTTATATATACTGGATACGTTCATCTGTTTCTCCAGTTTTTAGCAGAAAACGGGTATTTAAATGTGATCAAGTACGAGTTAGAAAAAAGCACTCTAAAGGTACCGAATTTAGAATTGAGAACGTGTTTGATATCCAACTGTTATAATGCAGCTTTTTTTACAAAAAAATATCATCTCCAAAATATTGAACAATATTTACAAGCATTAGAAGATGTACTAATTCAGCTAAATAAGGATGCATTTATTAAGTTTGCAAAAAGTGTGTCTAATTTGTTTGGAGCGAAAATGCCTACTAATGAAGCTGAACTTGATGCCATTTTATTCACTTTGGCATATAACGTCAAAGATTATTCTGTGCACAGTGAGTTAAGTGTCCGACGAATAAAACGTCTTGGAAGGCCACCTCATCTTGACATGTTTGTGATGTTCAAGAATGTGGGTATGATTCTTGAGTTGAAATTTAAATCAGAATCTGCACAGCAGGCCCATACTCAAATTAATACGCATGGATATTACACTGTCTTTGATGAAACGGAATACAGGGCCATCACGAAGAAAATCTATGTGGGCTTACACATGGATGAACAGAAGAAAGTTAGTCTATGTTACACAGTAAATAATTCAGGTAATTAAGAAATTGTTGAGAGTAAAAATATATCACACTTATTACTATTATTGTAGCTCTGGAAAGTGTCACCAGCGATGATTCACAAACAGACCACTAAGCCTAAATGTTACAGTTGGGATATTTCTTTTCATCCGAGAGAAATCTAATGTAATGATTGTAAAGAATAAATAATTAATTTTTTCCAAGTCGTACTACTTATTGTTCGTTTACTTGACATCCGCACTGTCAAACTAAGGGCCAAATTCACTCATACTCAACTCACACTCAAATTTGACGTTTGACATTATTTTAAATTCAGAAATGCTTTTACATTTACTCGTATAATCAAGTTTATGGCCGGTATAGGTATTTCGATCATCTGTGATTTATGATAGAAAGTCATTAAAATGAAAATGAAAGCGTTTCTGAGTTTCAAAACTGAGTTGAGTATGAGTAACATTTGTGAATTTGGCCCTTAAGGCCGTTTTCCATAAGAGCTGCATAGCGGTCAAGTGCAATGCGCTCGACGATTCGAGCAGAGCTAGTGAGATTTTAATCAGCTGATCACAGAGCGCTCCACATGAGCAAACTTAATGACGAACGATTTCGAGCAATTGGCGTATAGATTCTGACAGTTGAGTTTGCAAATAAACAGAATTTTATTAATTCTTCTCTTGAAAACAATCTTAATATTTGTAATACTCTATTTTCTTCCAACAGTCACTTTTAGAAATTGGTTGTATTCCTCATCAAACACTATTTCTTGAAATTATGCTTGAAATTAATTATGCTCATTATAATGTTGAAATTCCGTCTTAATTTCGTTATTTTACACTGTACAAACACTTATCGTTTAAATTACTCTAAACGATTACTCTTAATTCATGAAAATATATAAACATAACCTACTTGACAAGTTCTAAATCTGAGAACTCCTCCAAAATACTCCGAGCTGAGCGAGCGCGATCTTTTTCATCTGATCTGTATTTGCCGAACGTTCCAGATCTGTCAAAGTAAGCTCGACTTTTCATTACCGAACGATTCTGAGATGATTGATGAAAAAGATCGCATTGCCGAACTCAGCTACAATTTGATCGAGCACGTAGAGTAATTTACCCCCACGTCAAATTTTTAAATTTCTATGACTTTGAAGGTTATGACCTGTGGTAGTGGTTAATTGTTTTATAGTAGTGTATTTGAA
Source organism: Dorcus parallelipipedus (assembly GCA_958336345.1). Lineage (NCBI taxonomy): Eukaryota > Metazoa > Arthropoda > Insecta > Coleoptera > Lucanidae > Dorcus > Dorcus parallelipipedus. Next base: position 48,616,858 of record OY284479.1, read on the forward strand.
TTTCTGAGATTTTTAAACTATGAATGAAGAAGATTCCATACTATATGAGTGCTTTTTCTGCACAACAACATCAAGAAATATCGACAATACACATGAACACATCAATTTAATGCATTTAATAACTTAATTATTTCTCCATCGTCATCCTCTTCAAGTTCATCACTAATAATTTGTAATAATAGATTTTAAAAAGAATTTATTACTCATATTAGGTTTCGAATTAGAACTACATAGGTTATGGTTATGATACATGTACCAACTGTCACAGATCACCAAATGTGACCAAATAGAAATGTCTTACGAAAACTTCATCAAATTAGAGTACCCTATTGTTGTGGGTTCTAAATCATGAAAACTACGAGTACGTTTTATACAAGGTCGTGCCAGTCAATGCAGCCTCTGTCACAGTCCCGCCATCATATTGTGCCCTGTTCACCTGCAGGCTGCGTTCACACAACACCCCTTTCTTTTTATTCAATAGAAAAAGATACAAATAAACTGTTACAAGTATTTTAGAACAACTTAACATGTACATATACAATACAACAACGTTACAAAAAATATTAATGACGAATGTACTCTTTCCACCATTTTGGCGGATGTATTTGTCTAGTCGACCTTCTGGGTAGGTTTTCTACAATAGCTGTTTCGTCATTTGTATTTTGTTCAACGTTTTGACTAACTATCGCGGGTATTTCTAAAATATCATGAGTATCAGCGTAGTTACTATTTTTAAATGGTGCTGGTATTAAATGCCACCTATTTCGTCTTACCGTTCCGTTTTCAGTAGTAATAACATATGAATTTGGTTCATTACAAAAACTTGTAACTTTCCCATACACGCGTAAATCTATAATCCATACATTATCGCCAGTGTTTAATTTCGAAAGATTTTTGGATCGATGCCTTTTTACATAGTTTCTGGATTGTTTTTCGTTCCGCAAATTCTCTCTTTCCTCAACGCGTTCGTGGTTATAAAACGACTGTAGTTTTGAAGGAACTACGGGCAGACTTGAACGAACATTTCGAGAAAACATAAGTTCAGCTGGGCTATATCCGTTTTCAAGAGGAGTCGTTCTATAAGCAAGGAGGCCTAAGTATAAATCAGTAGATTTTTTTAGTAAACTTTTAGCAATTTTTACAGATGCCTCCACACACCCATTGCTTTGCGGATAATGAGGCGAGCTTGTAATGTGTTTAAATCCATATGCTTTACCAAACTTTTTAAATTCCGTGCTAAATTGGGGACCGTTGTCGCTTCCAACGATTTCAGGAATGCCATAACGGGCAAAATGACCGTCTTTTCTAGTTACTTTCTTTCCGGTAAGTTTAGTCAAATGTAACGCCTGTCAAATAAACGTTTAGAATGCCCGAATGTGTCGTTGTTGTGGTTAGATGTTTGAATTTCCCGCCAGTATTTTGCACTAAAATGGCGGCTGATTGCGGTACTGTAATTAATTAGTGATATTTTTGAAAATTCAATTTTGATTTTTGAAAATTCAATAAAATTTTGATTTTTTCAAAATTCAATAAAATTTTGATTTTTGACAATTCATCAAAATTTTGATTTTTGACAATTCATTAAAATTTTGATTTTTTCTAAATTTAATAAAATTTTGAATATTTTGTTAACTCAATAAAAAAAATTTTTAGATTCCATTCCAATTCTTTTTAATTCACTAAAATTCAATAGAATTTTAATTTTCAAAAATTCAATAGAATTTTGATATTTTTGAAAATTCATTAAAATGTTGATTTTTTTAATTTAATAAAATTTTGAATATTTTGTTAATTCAATAAAGATTCCATTCCAATATTTTTTAATTCAGTAAAATTTTTATATTTCTAAAATTCAGTAAAATTTTGATATTTTTGAAAATTCAATGAAATATTGATATTTTTGAAAATTCAATAAAATTTTGATATTTTTGAAAATTCAATTTTGGTTTTTCAAAATTCAATAAAATTTTGATTTTTGAAAATTCAATAAAATTTTGATTTTTGAAAATTCAATAAAATTTAGATTTTTTCAAAATTCAATAAAATTTTGATTTTTGACACTTCATTAAAATTTTGATTTTTTCTAAATTTAATAAAATTTTGAATATTTTGTTAACTCAATAAAACTTATTTTTTTAGATTTCAATCCAATTCTTTTTAATTCACTAAAATTATTATATTTTTAAAATCCAATAAAATTTTTATATTTTTGAAAACTCAACGAAATGATATTTTTGAAAATTCAATCGAGCGTTGATATTTTTGAAAATTTAATAAAATTTTTATATTTTTGAAATTCAATAAAATTTTGATATTTTTGAAAATTCAATAAAATTTTGATATTTTTGAAAATTCAATAGAATTTTGATTTTTGACAATTCATTAAAATTTTGATTTTTTTAAATTTAATAAAATTTTGAATATTTTGTTAACTCAATAAAACTTATTTTTTTAGATTCCATTCCAATTCTTTTTAATTCACTAAAATTATTATATTTTTAAAATCCAATAAAATTTTGATATTTTTGAAAATTTGAAAAAAATATTAAATTAAAAAAATCAACGTTCTAATGAATTTTCAAAAATTCAATAGAATTTTGATATTTTTGAAAATTCATTAAAACGTTGATTTTTTAATTTAATAAAATTTTGAATATTTTGTTAATTCAATAAAATTTTTATCTTTTTAGTTTCCATTCCAATTCTTTTTTTAATTCAGTAAAATTTTGATATTTTTTAAAATTCAATAAAGCGTTATTTTTGAAAATTGAATAAAATTTTGATATTTTTGAAAATTCAATAAAATTTTTATATTTTTTAAAATTCAAAAAAATGTTGATATTTTTGAAAATTCGATAAAATGTTGATAGTTATTGATACCTACTTGTTGATACTTATTTTTGAAAATTCAATAAAATTTTGATATTTTTTAAAATCAATAAAATTTTGACATTCGAATCAAATTTTTACTGTCAAATTTTGACATTTTCAAAATTCAAATCAAATTTTGTCATATCTGAAACGTGTCCCTCAAGTTTGATGCATCTTCATTGAAACACCCAGTATTATACACTGAGAATGCTCGTGTTACGGTTGCGTTAAATACAGGGGAAGACAACAAAAATAATGCTAATTTAGAAATGTTTTGAAAACGAGGATTTTCAGCACTGCCTTTATCATTAAAAACTTCACTCCAAAATCTGATTGTGTATCCAAAGAAAATTACTTGGTTTGTACGTATTCAAATTACCGGCAAGACTAGTAGCGCCATCGCTTCGATTTTACGATAACTGTTAGTTCAGGCTCAAACCAAAACTTACCACTAATCAAAATTTTTTTCAGAAACCTGGTTCTTTAAGGGCCAGTGTTTTCATCTTTATCTGACGATTTATTCCCACACTAACAATTGTTATCACAATCGTTACTTATGGGAATATATCGCCAGATAAAGTTAATTGGAGATGGAAAGATCGGGCCTAAAATAAACGGCCCGTTTATTTATTTTCATTTTTTTCAAAACCGGGCCCGAATAATTTAAAAGCGCGGCGGGGGGGGTCAAATCAGTTCGATTGCAGATCAACTTCTACCACTACGAAGTCTTCATGTGCGTGTTCAAAATCTGGAGGATGCTGAAGAAGAACGTCGACTCCGCCAAGGAGACGATGCTGCTGAGCTTCCTGAGGACGTACAGGCGAGTCAAGGCCCCCAACACCCCCGAGATCGAAGAGTGGTTCTCCACGTTCCCGAACAGTCAAAGCATAGACCCCCTGTCGCGGTGGAGGCTCCCCTTTACGCACACGCTCTTCACCAAGGACATTTGGAAGATAATTCGGCCCGAACTCAACCTGAAGACGTACACGATTTGGTTCGACGTCGTTCGAATACTCGACGAAACCCTAAACAAGGATGACATCTGCATTTACGCCGTCAAAGAAGTGGTGAGGCCCCACACTATGTAATCATCGAGGCCACACGAATACTTAAGTAGATAGGCTAAGGCTCAGTTTCCCATTTGATTTAACATAGGGGGTCGACGTGCGTAGAAGTCTTTCGTAAAGTCTACGCCTTTCATATAGGCAACTTCTACACCTTTCATATAGGCAACTTCTACACCTTTCATATAGGCAACTTCTACACCTTTCATATAGGCAACTTCTACACCTATCATATAGGCAACTTCTATACCTATCATATAGGCAACTTTTGCACCTTTCATATAGGCAACTTCTACACCTTTCATATAGGCAACTTCTATACACATCGACTGCCGACACTCCTCGCCCTCCTGTTGGGTAGGCAACCATACATCTTGCCATCGTTCTTGCAATGTTAAATCAAATGGGGAAATTGAGCCAGAACCGGCACAGCCCATTTACTCACTTAGTATTTTATTTCGAGGTTTCCAGCGGTACGCTAAAGGAAAAAGCGCCCGATTCGAATCTGTTCGAGGAAATCGACGCCTGCGTTCAGAACATCGCGAACTGCGAGAAGGCGACGTCCGTGGTCTATCACTTGCTAACTCAGACGCCCGAAGGTAAGACGTTTTATTTAATAAATCATTGAACCGGTAAAAATCGGAGGAGGGGTTCCGCAGGTGCCGACCAGGTGATCGCCGCGGAGCTCTGCCTGAAATACGCGGGCCTTTACAAGGAGCGGTGCTCGGAGTCGGATCCGTCCGTGCTGGACGCTTTCGAAAAGGTGCGGGGCCCTCGCTTACCGACCGACCGCCCTCGCTTCTGACGACCTCGTTTTTCAGGTCACGTGTAAATACCTGTACATCACGGGGAGCCACATCCTGCGCAAGTACCGACTCGCCGACGACGAATACGTGAAAATGTTGCCGCATTCGCACGACTTAATCGGCGCCCTGTATATGGACCGGAGGATCCTCAGGAAAGCTTACGACTGCCCAGGTTTATTTATTTTATTCAGATTGTTTTTTCAGTATCGTGTACACAGTACCGCAATCCACGTGCTTAATGTGTAAGATAAAGAAACAACGTTTTTGCACTAAAATGGCCGACTTTCCACTTTCGTCAACTTCAGTGACCACTTTGGTCAACTTCAGTGACCACTTTGGTCAACTTCAGTGTCCACCTTGGTCAACTTCAGTGACCACTTTGGTCAACTTTAGTGGCCATTTTCGGTCATATGCTTAATGTGTAAGATAAAGAAAACGTTCTTGCACTAAAATGACCGTCTTTTCTAGTTATTTTCTTTCCGGTAAGTTTAGTCAAATGTAACGCCTGTCAAATAAAAGTTTAGAATGCCCGAATGTGTCGTTGTTATGGTTAGATGTTTGAATTTCCCGCCAATATTTTGCACTAAAATGGAGGCTGATTGCGGTACTGTAATTAATTAGTGATATTTTTGAAAATTCAATAAAATTTCGATTTTTGAAAATTCAATAAAATTTCGATTTTTGAAAATTCAATAAAAATTTGATTTTTGAAAATCAAGAAAATTTTGATTTTTTCAAAATTCAATAAAATTTTGATTTTTGACAATTCATCAAAATTTTGATTTTTTCTAAATTTAATAAAGTTTAGAATATTTTGTTCTCAATAAAACTTATTTTTTTAGATTCCATTCCAATTCTTTTTTATTCACTAAAATTATTATATTTTTAAAATCCAATAAAATTTTGATATTTTTGAAAATTCAACGAAATTATATTTTTGAAAATTCAATAAAACGTTGATATTTTTGAAAATTTAATAAAATTTTCATATTTTTGAAAATTCAATAAAATTTTGATATTTTTGAAAATTTGACCTTGACCTTTGACATTTAAGCCTGCTCCTTGTCGAGATTCGAAATTTTTAAAGAAATTTCCCCCAATTTTTCCTGATTTTTTGGTTCGTGACCTTGACTCGACCTTTACAACGTAAATTTGTAGAAATTCAAAATTTTTTTAAAATTTTCCCCGATTTTTTCTGAATTCTTGACGTTGACCTTGACCGTTGACCTATGGGACGCCTCGTCGTCGAAATTCAAAATTTTTTAAAAACATTCCCCGATTTTTACCGAATTTTTGGTGTTGACCTTCACCTTTGACTTGAAACCGACTCGTCGAAATTCGAAATTTAAATATTTTTTTCTTATATTAGAAAAATTTGGCAAAGGCACTTTTGGCTTAAAACTTTCTTATTATATAACGAATGTCGCAGCGACGCCATCTTGAAATCGACGATGGTGGCGCTGCGATCGAAAAACGCACCGTAAGAGGTAAGCCAGTCGAGTCGCATATCAAATGAAAGGTCTCGAGGAGAGAAACTAGATTGTCAAATCGACGCCATCTTGGATTCCAGGTCTTGACCTTGAAAATCGCCCCGTAAGAGATAATCCCGTCGAGTCGCATATCAAATTAAACGTGCCGGCGAGGCGAACTCGACCTTCCATCTTGGAATCAAAGATGGTCGACTTTTACGACAGAGAATGGTCGACTTTTACGGCAGAGAATCTTTCCTTTCAGAGATAAGTAGGCCGTGCGACCACTCAAATGAAAGGGGAGAACACGAAGGAATCAATTCCCTAGCTGCCGCGAGCCCCCCAACGGCGAGCGGCCCTCAACGCTCGTTCTTCAAAAAAGTTTTTTTCTGACCTCATCATCCTCTCAAAAAACAAACAAATGCCGGAGCGAAGCTCTGCTTATATAATTTGTTTTTAAAAAAGTATGTAACGTGCACATTTTGGTTTTCTAGCACATAAAAAAATTTTTGGGCAATTGTCCAGTTTTACGTAAATACAACAGCAACACAAACAGCCATTTACCTACAGGGTGTGACCAATTTCGTCAATTCAGTAACCACTTTGGTCAACTTCAGTGACCACTTTGGCCAATTCTTGCTCAAAAATTTGAAAAAGTTTGAATGAATAATTTATGTATTCAGCCAAAGGTGGCGCTCTAAGTATGTTCATCTCATCTCATTGCATGAGGTTAAAAAAAGATGCAAATACACTGAGTGCAACCGGCGCAGGTGAATCGAGAGCGCTATAAGTTGCAAGAAAATCCAGAGCGCCATCTCTAACTGAGTGAACGAATTATTCATTTAAACTTTCTCGATTCAGAAGTTAAATGAATAATTCGTTTGCTCAGCCAGAGATAGGGCTCTAAGTTTTCTCTTCTGCGACTTAACATAGCAAGTAGCTCACAAATAATTAAAATATTAATTTACTTGTACAATTTTTACAAATTGTACAAACGGCGATGTGCTTTTGTTATTCGTTCGTTTGTTAGTCTGATGTCTGTCGTTTTATAACGTTCCAGTTGGAGCTGCGAATAGAATTCAAAGTTAGCGCGCTTTTAAAGTTCAAATTTCGCGCCAATTTAAAAACGGCGGGAAATTCAAGTATTCGCTCGTTATGAATAAACGTCTAAATAATGGCGGCGCGCTTTTGTTAATTGTACGTTTATTAGTCAGCTGTCTGTAGTTTCACGAGGTTCTAGTTCGCGTCGCGTCAGTTTGAAACGAATAGAGTTCAAAATGCGCGCGCTTTCAAAATTCAAATTTCGCGCCATTCAAAAGCGGCGGGGAAATTAAAACTTTCGGTTATCGGAACGAAAGAGTTTCTTGTCAGTGCGCATGGCGGCGATGTGCTTTTGTTTATTTGTTCGTTCGTTTGTTTGCAGTTCAGTAAAACAAGATTCAAAGCAAAACTTTTCACATTTTTATTTGTTTTTATTTTGTCTTAAAAATAGTCAATATCGAGGAAGCAGTAGAAGAGAAACGGATGGAATTCAAAATTGGCGCGCTTTTTAAAAATTCAAATTTCGCGCCAAATGAGAAACGGTCGGGAAATTCAAACTGGTTCGAGACGTTCGGTCGTTTAAGCTAAATAAAATTCGTTACCTCAATGATGGCGACGGCCCTTTCTGTTTTTTTTTTTTCTTATTCGTTTGTTAATCGTTATTTAGTGTAACGAGTTTCAAGTTTGCGTTGTGCCGGTTGAAACGAATAGAATTCAGAATTAGCGCGCCCTTAAAATACGAATTTCGCGCCGATTTAAGATCGACCGGGAAATTCGAAATTCGCGCGCTTTCAAAATTCGAATTTCGCGCCGATTCGGAAACGGCCGGGAAATTCAAATTCGCAGTGATTGAACAATTGGCGATAATGTTTTTGTTTCTTTTATAATTTATAACTGTGACATTAACGATGACGGCGCTTTCCGTTATTATTCACTTGTTTTGTTAATGCGATGTTTGGTTAAGCAAAAAATTCATGTTTTTATTGCGTCGGTTGAGACGAAGAGGATTCAAAATTCGCCCGCCTTTAAAGTTCAAATTTCGCGCCGGTTTAAGGGCGAGCGGGAAATTCGAAATTCGCGCGCTCTTAAGATTCGAATTTCGCGCCGATTTTGAAAGCCGCGAAACTCAAATTCGTAGTAACTGAACAATCGGCGATCATGTTTCTATTTTGGTTTTTAATTTATAAGGATGACGACGGCGGTACTTTAAACTAACGAAACGAAACATTTTCCAGACATAAACAAGGCCGTGGACGAATTGGGGGCGCTCTTCAAAATGGACGTCCAAGACAGACGCGTTCAGCTGCTCGAGGGTTACCTCTCCGAATTAAACGCATCATGCGTCAGCATGTCGGACAGCAGTCTCTGGTCCATAAAATCACTGGAGATAAACGAGGGAGCTTGTGAATTCAACACCGAACACAATAGGAAGAGGTTTTGTTGTTGCGAACATGCGCCCCCTGCCCCTTCTTATTTTAAGTGTTTCAGGGCCCTATACATTTGTCAAGGCGGTGAGCTAACGCACTGGCAGAATTTTTTGCTGGAGAAGGGCTTCTGCGGAAGAAAAAGCTTGAGCTTCAGGGTGAACGCTTTGAAGTGCTTGTGTGCAATCTCCAACCCCGAGAGCGTCGAGACTCTAACCAACAGTCCGTACAGCGCAGTTGTGTCAGTAGTAACAACCGCCCCCGCACACACATGAACCGATAGCTTTTTATATTTGCAGTGACCACATAGAGAAATTATCTATACTCAGCGACTTGCAATCTCTGGGTTATTTAATCGACGTCGAGCAGCTGGACAAGCAAAAGATGGTTTTATTGAAACGTCTCTCGCAAGACCTGGATAATCCGCTCTCCATAAAAGCGATGACTTCCATCTGCATAAAGTACGAAGTGGACGAGCTGGAGTTCTGGGAGAAAATTGTCGGGGCGTCAGTCAAGCACTTGCTGGTCGGTGGTGAGAGTCACACGCACAATTTAGTAACTCGCAATTTATTGGTTTCAGCATCAAAACCTGAAGAACTGCTTGAATTTTCTTAAGACCGTCAGCAACGTCCGGCACAGGAAGATCTACACGGACGCTTGGCAGGCGGTAATCGATCATTCCTTTGCCGCCAATAAAGAAGACGCTTATAATACATGCATCGAAAACATTCTCTTATTGCAAGTAAGTACTCGCATACTTTCTTCAGGCATGGCTCTTTTCATCTCCCAGTAAAGTTAATTGAAGATGAAAATAATACTAATTTTCCTCCAGTCATGTCCCGTCCTATTCGCTCTCGATTTAAAAAAGGCGTTCAAGTCCTGCTGCGAACTTCAACTGTTGGAATTCGCAGCCGTCATGCTTCAGTATTTACAAGAGGCGGACCAGCTCGAGTGTGCCAAGGTGGGTACCGTACACACCTCGCATTCCAAACGTTACAAACGTGCTTTCGTTCTGCAGGAAATCCTCCGGAGGAACAGGGAGAGTCTCCTGTCGGACGTCGAGAAGCTTTCCTTGCGAGGAATATGGGGCACTTCGTGCGTAAGTGACGCGCAGCTTTCGGCGAAGTTTGTCTCGCAATAAAACTTTCTGCTCCAGGTTTTGAACTTGCTTCGCTCCGTCGTCGATTCATCGAGAATTGAATGATTGTTAAATAAAGATTACTTTGTCTTGAGTGTTTTCTTGTTTTGCTCGTTTTGAGTTTCGTATAATGGCATTTATTAATTCGTTGTCGACGAAAGGAACGTGATCAGAAGCAAAGCGTAAACGTTCCAAAATTGGTTTAGCTAGTAGATGTGAACGTAAAGGATTCGTCAAGTTTCTGTTGTTGTTGTTATCAATCGATGCTCATCAAATTCTGATGATTTCTGTGAGAGACACTGTTTTCTAACGAACACAACCCGTCGTGTTGTGGCCCATTTAAAATTCAACGCAAAAGAGCTTCAATTCGCGTTACATAAATATAGATAATGAAATTGACAGTATCGATTAACTTACCGATGAGAATAAAAACCGGCAGATCGGACATACGTACAAATGCTACTGCGAATTACTTTAAAAGTAAATAAATATAAACGATGGACTCCTTCTGTGGCATTAAAAAGAAATAACAATAAAATCTTGAGTTTACGCAGAAGAGGAAAAGTTTCGATCTCCATTCTCAACGGTGAATCCATCGATGTGGTGATGGGTCGGTCGTGAACGAGTCACGGCTGCAGCACTTCCATATAAAATTCTGTCGTAAAGTTTGTAATATTCATCCAGGATTACAGACGGCGCTGATATCTTGAACTAACAACGTTGGTGGAACTGAAATTTACAATATTTTTGTATTCATTTACAAATGTATTGAGATAAAGGTATTAGTTGATTCGAAATGGATTTTAACAAATATGGCTGGGTTGCACAAGATTTAAATCAGGTTTAAATTTAAGCCTAACTTACACGTTATGACGTGCAGTATCTTGTATGTCACACTCTAAATTAGGCTTCAATTTAAATCCGATTTAAATCTTGTTCAACCCAGCTATAGGTAAACATTTTAAAAAAGTTTGATTTAAATCTCCCGCCAAAGCTTCCCGCATACTAAATTACAGTTACCTACATTTCTCGCTTTAGCCAACGGCTTCTCAATCGCAAAAATTCTGGGCGGTAACTAGAGATGGCGCAGAAAGTTGCTGAAGGAAAGAGCATAGGGACTGACGTATCTATTTCTTTCATTTCCAATGTGGTTCCAAGCAGAAATGGTGGTGTTGCATCGAGCTCGTTGAATTTGGTGAGATGAAATGCATAATTAATAATTAATTAGTTTATTGAACAAAATGCTTGCCTGAGCTAAGTACAGCTGCACAACACACTGTTAATAAACATACTTATTATCTGTTTACTCCGTTTCTTCGTTAGAATAGGCGAGTTAGGGGTGACATTTTGTTTACACATACAATTAAAGGGTGCGTTTAGGGAATCCAACCTGCTTCTGTTCTGATGTGGTCCTGACAACGTGCTGATAACTACCAACAGCTGTTAATTCCCTATTTATGCTAGCGTACGAATTTCAAGGATGTTATATTTGTTATTTATTTATAAATTTTATAAGCAATGGGTTCTCCTTTATCTCCTGCTTTAGCTGAAGTTGTTGTGCAGGAACTAGTTAGAAAAAACTGTCATTAACTCCTTACTTTTCAATTTAATTTTGTATTTTCGTTGCGTGGATGATATTTTATTGATTCTACCTTCAGATAAAGTAGATTTTGTTTTAGGTACAATTAACTCTTTCCGTACCATAGAAAAAGAAATTAACAATTCATTTAGTTTCCTTGATAAAGTACAAATGAGCCGGTCCAAGAAACGGAATTTACATTACGTGTCAAAATCTAATTATTTAATAATTATGATGCTGTTATTATTTACTGTATGAATGCTTGCTACTAAAATTCTACTGCTTCATACTTAACGTGTAATTTTGTTAAAGATTTTTGTTTAACAAAATATGTACAGTAAGTCTAGGGTTTATACAACGTTTCTATAAATGATTCTAACATCAAAGTAGGCATTGAATATTCCACCTCCTTTTGAATGTGTATTCTACTATCTGAGAAATGTCAGTGTCAACGCTGTCATAAACTTGAAACTTTTAAATACAGTAAAACTCGGATATAACGAGGGCTCAAGGGACCACGCTTATTGCTCGTTATATGCAAGTGCTCGTTATAAATGGAAAAATTAAATGCATATGTGATATGTATTATGAATAGCAAAAGAATCTGGGACAACTATACTCCTGCATTTTTTTGTTTATTTAATAAACTAATAAGTTTGAATACAATTTTAAACAATTTATTTTGCTTGTTTTATGGTAACGTAAAAAATACGCAAAAGAACAAACGAATAGTTTTTTTTTAACAATTAATTCGTCGTATTTAGATTTTTTGTCGGGCATACTACGTACTTCTACATCTAACAAAAAAATATTTTCAAATTTTTTGAAATTAAGCTCGCTATATGCAAGGTAAAAGCTATAAGCAAGTTCTCGTAATAAACGAGCTCGTTTTAAACAAATATTTTTATATGTAATTTACCATATCGAGAAACGGGACTTTTCAATTTCCTCGTTATAACCGAGTTCTCCTTATAACCAGTGCTCGTTATAAGCAAGTTTCACTGTAAACCATTATTGCTAAAACACAATACCAGTATCAAATGTTTCAATTTGAGTTTACAATTTATTCCTTAAATTGATGATGTTGCACCGAATAAGCTTCTGAAAAAGATGTTTGATTATTTAAGAATTAAAAATGATGACTGTGTTCAGTATCGGTGGTTAGTGGCACATGATCATTTATTTATCAGAGGTAATGCGATGTTAGAATCATTTATAGAAACCTTGTACATACAGTTCTTTCGCTCGATCTTTGCAGTCACGTCACACTTTACCGATTCGAGAAACGAAATCAACATATTCTTTTATCCTTATCTATATTTTGTTGCATTTGTTATAGATTATGAGCAGCCCAGTCACAAAACGACTAAAAATGGAAGGAGAAAGTGAAAGTGCTGCCCTAAGAGAAGTAAGTTTAGCCTTAATATAGGGATCATGCACATGCGAAGCCAGCGCCACCAATGACCATATTCTGCATTAGTGGTATGAAAATACGAGTTGTTTCAAATTATTAGTGTACATTTGAACTTGAATATTGTCAATACCAGGAAGCTCAAGTATTATGTACTACAATCGTAAATTGTCATAAGAGTGATATTATTCCCATGCAAGAAATATTTTCATATCACTAATTCACAAATCACCACGCCAGGCGGCGCTGAATGCAGAGATGTGCATGGCGCCTATAATATTCATATAAATGTATATTTATGTGATGTCCTTTTTTTTCTTTTGTAGGGCACATCCTCAAAACCGAAAAAATTTTATATGGCTCGTACGTCCAAGTTTGAAGAGGTCATCAAAATGCCCGGATTTGTCGACAAGACGTTATACATTAAGGATTTTCTTGAGATGGGATCACGTGCGATAATTGTAACGGCACCCAGAAGGTTTTTTAAATCGACTAATTTAGACATGGTTAAACAATTCTTATCAGGAAACAAAACACCTTTTAAAGAAAACAATTTAAAAATATATAGAGAAGAAAGGCAATTTTTCGAAGAAAATTGTAAAGTAAATCCTGTGCTCTGTGTAGACATGAAGTCGGTTAGTGGCCACACTCGTGAAGGCATCCTTGAATCTCTACAGGGTATCATTAGAGATGCATACAATGATCATAGTGAGGTTCTGATAAAATGTGACGGAGAAAAGTATGGTTGGTCAAATGACAAATTAAAAAATATGAAAATCACTGTAGAAGAATTTGTAATGTATTGGCAAGGTACTGAAAGGCTTGATGAACAAGATGTAATATGGGCACTTAAGAACTTATCTCAATGTTTGCATGTGCATTATGACAAACTTGTCTATGTGCTCATAGACGAGTATGATGCGCCAATAATGAATATGTTACTGAGGGAGCCAAACGTAAATGAAGATGTTGTAGATTATACCATTAGTCTAATAAGTGATATTACGTCTCATTTGTTGAAATCTAATAAGCATCTGGAGAGTGGGTTAATTCATGCGTGTACCCAATTAGCATGGCTGTTATCTCCAAACAATATTATTATGTATGAATTCTTAAAAACATCGACATTTGTGCCATATTTTGGATTAACTGCTGCTGAAGTGGAAGATCTGTTTGCCCGAGATGACTGTGCAGTTTATAGAGATGATGAACAAATACGAGAATGGTATAACGGGTTTCAAGTTCCAAACGCAAATGAGCCCACTCGCATTTATTCTGGCTGGTCTATTCTACGTTACTTGGAAGCGAGCACTGAAAACTGTACAAAAGAGTTCGCAAGTTACTGGATTCAATCGGGAAGCATAACAAATTTGCAAAATCTCTTTGCATCATCTGAAATTCGACAACGAATTGAAGAACTTATAAATGGTGAAGAGGTTGAAATATGGACGTTCGAAGAAATGTCGATAAAGAATGTGAAGACATTAAAATCATTACTTAAAAATGATTTTAATTTTATATATACTGGAGACGTTCATCTGTTTCTCCAGTTTTTAGCAGAAAACGGGTATTTAAATGTGATCAAGTACGAGTTAGAAAAAAGCACTCTAAAGGTACCGAATTTAGAATTGAGAACATGTTTGATATCCAACTGTTATAATGCCGCTTTTTTTACAAAAAAATATCATCTCCAAAATATTGAACAATATTTACAAGCATTAGAAGATGTACTAATTCAGCTAAATAAGGATGCATTTATTAAGTTTGCAAAAAGTGTGTCAAATTTGTTTGGAGCGAAAATGCCTACTAATGAAGCTGAACTTGATGCCATTTTATTCACTTTGGCATATAACGTCAAAGATTATTCTGTGCACAGTGAGTTAAGTGTCCGACGAATAAAACGTCTTGGAAGGCCACCTCATCTTGACATGTTTGTGATGTTCAAGAATGTGGGTGTGATTCTTGAGTTGAAATTTAAATCAGAATCTGCACAGCAGGCCCATACTCAAATTAATACGCATGGATATTACACTGTCTTTGATGAAACGGAATACAGGGCCATCACGAAGAAAATCTATGTGGGCTTACACATGGATGAACAGAAGAAAGTTAGTCTATGTTACACAGTAAATAATTCAGGTAATTGAGAAATTGTTGAGAGTAAAAATATATCACACTTATTACTATTATTGTAGCTCTGGAAAGTGTCACCAGCGATGATTCACAAACAGACCACTAAGCCTAAATGTTACAGTTGGGATATTTCTTTTCATCCGAGAGCAATCTAATGTAATGATTGTTATTATTTTGTAAAGAATAAATAATTAATTTTTTCCAAGTCGTACTACTTATTGTTCGTTTACTTGACATCCGCACTGTCAAACTAAGGGCCAAATTCACTCATACTCAACTCACACTCAAATTTGACGTTTGACATTATTTTAAATTCAGAAATGCTTTTACATTTACTCGTATAATCAAGTTTATGGCCGGTATAGGTATTTCGATCATCTGTGATTTATGATAGAAAGTCATTAAAATGAAAATGAAAGCGTTTCTGAGTTTCAAAACTGAGTTGAGTATGAGTAACATTTGTGAATTTGGCCCTTAAGGCCGTTTTCCATAAGAGCTGCATAGCGGTCAAGTGCAATGCGCTCGACGATTCGAGCAGAGCTAGTGAGATTTTAATCAGCTGATCACAGAGCGCTCCACATGAGCAAACTTAATGACGAACGATTTCGAGCAATTGGCGTATAGATTCTGACAGTTGAGTTTGCAAATAAACAGAATTTTATTAATTCTTCTCTTGAAAACAATCTTAATATTTGTAATACTCTATTTTCTTCCAACAGTCACTTTTAGAAATTGGTTGTATTCCTCATCAAACACTATTTCTTGAAATTATGCTTGAAATTAATTATGCTCATTATAATGTTGAAATTCCGTCTTAATTTCGTTATTTTACACTGTACAAACACTTATCGTTTAAATTACTCTAAACGATTACTCTTAATTCATGAAAATATATAAACATAACCTACTTGACAAGTTCTAAATCTGAGAGCTCCTCCAAAATACTCCGAGCTGAGCGAGCGCGATCTTTTTCATCTGATCTGTATTTGCCGAACGTTCCAGATCTGTCAAAGTAAGCTCGACTTTTCATTACCGAACGATTCTGAGATGATTGATGAAAAAGATCGCATTGCCGAACTCAGCTACAATTTGATCGAGCACGTAGAGTAATTTACCCCCACGTCAAATTTTTAAATTTCTATGACTTTGAAGGTTATGACCTGTGGTAGTGGTTAATTGTTTTATAGTAGTGTATTTGAATTTCTGAGATTTTTAAACTATGAATGAAGAAGATTCCATACTATATGAGTGCTTTTTCTGCACAACAACATCAAGAAATATCGACAATACACATGAACACATCAATTTAATGCATTTAATAACTTAATTATTTCTCCATCGTCATCCTCTTCAAGTTCATCACTAATAATTTGTAATAATAGATTTTAAAAAGAATTTATTACTCATATTAGGTTTCGAATTAGAACTACATAGGTTATGGTTATGATACATGTACCAACTGTCACAGATCACCAAATGTGACCAAATAGAAATGTCTTACGATAACTTCATCAAATTAGAGTACCCTATCACGTGATTAATGTGCTCCGAGCGCTGCACTGTAGGGCAGTTTTCGTAAACGCCTATAGAAATTTAAAAATTTGAAGTGGGGGTAAATTACTCTACGTGCTCGATCAAATTCTATCGAGCACTGCAGGGTCTGAGCACTCTCTTACAAAAGCAGTTATCACGAATGCATTCCACGAGCGTCTGGCTGCAGATCCACCTACAGCCAATCAGAACAAGGATAGGTCAAATTACCAATCAGAAGCGTATACCACGCTCTAGCCAATTAGAATAAGGCAAAGTAATTCAAATTTTTGAATTCAAACTTAGGAATGCAGTTTCAATAATAGTGGTGTGATTCATATTAAACGGTACCATTGAGCTGGTGAACCAAAAGAACGTTTTAGCTTAAAGCTGGAGAAAGAAATACAGCAATGAATGAAAATACTTTTATTTGTCATATTTGTGGCTCAATATATAAGTCAAATATAACTAATTATAAATAAATTATAAATTATAAATATTTCAACAAAAATAAACATTGTGGAAAATGTTGTCAGCAAAATAAAAAGTTTAGAAACTAATTGTGATTTTACATTTACAAAATTCGAAAAATTAGAAAATGAAAATTTAGAACGCCATTTAGATGTCGATCATAATGTTAAACAAGACGTTACATTTTGGCAGTATTGATGTACCATTAGCGACAGAGAAATGAGGACAAGTCTTAGCAGTGATTTTAACGTTTTCTTACTAATGTAAGTGAAACTTCTAATTCAGTTTGCAGTCGTTTCCATAGCAATGTGTTTAATATAATTTTAATCAAATATGGCATTATCGAAGATAATCATGCTAACATCCTATGTTCCGGATTGAAAACTGCTACTACCTGCGACAGTATGTATATCACAACTGATGATGCTGCAGAACAAGACAGTGTTGTACAAGAAGTTACTAATTGGACTATTAATTCTGATGAAAGTAATTATACTGTGAAAAAAATTAATTTGAGTAGCAGCCATGAATGTAAATTGAAATGTGTTATATGTGAATGTTGCGTGCACGTATATTCTTGTACATGCACAGATTATTTAATACATGCTATTGTATGTAAACACATACATAAAGTAGGTATTATTTATTATTATTAACAAAAAAGGTATAGGTATCCACAAGTAACGAAGTTCTCAATAATTAAGACAAAGAGGAAATTCAAATGCCTTTAAAAATTTTAAAAAGAAATAATAATTTACAAACAGTACACACAGAAATTAATAATAACATTACTGAGGTTTCAGAATATTGTAAAAATAGTAAAAATTAAGTCTTATTATCTAAGATAAGCAATTACTTAAAATTAATGAATAAAATGGTTAACAGGGTCCAGCATTCATGCAAGACAAATCAAAAAATAATAATCAATAATAAATAAATAAGACAATTGATTTTCAACCTAGGTAATTTATATAAATTATAAATATAAATATGTTCCATATAAATTTACTGGAAAATTCAATTTACAAACACTGAACATCAGCTTTCATCGTCTGATCATTAGATTATTCTTTCAAACTTCTATGTATTTATAATGCATACTCAGGACTTAATCGTTTACCAGCAAATTTATATGGAACTCACCATAGGTACAGTGCTCGGCATTAAAAATAAAACGTTTTGCCAACCCAAAGCCTAACTAGCATTCAGAGCCTCACTTCTGTTGAAAAATTCTAATAAATTCTGCCTTGATAATATGATCATATTTAGTCTTTATCAATAAGATTCATTATTTTCGAACAAGATTGTGGTTTTTTGGTTAGTTTTTAATGTCAAGCACTGTATAGGTGTTTTTTTTTTTAAATATTTGCACCCTACCTAGATACTTTAACACCTAGAGAAAAACTGTAAATACAAAAGTTGTAGCGATTTATATGTATTATTTTTTAGAGTTTTCAAGCTCCTAAAGTAAAACTACATGTGGGGTGTAAAAAAACCTGTACATACAAACATTTTAAATTGCTTCGTTTTTTACAAAATAATTTATAATTCATTTTAGATATCAATCAACAAAGAAAAAAAGAAATGCCATAATTCGTCTAGGAAAACCTTTCCCAAAAGAAGTAGATTAGATTCATAGCATGTTAAATGAGAATTAGAATTATATTCCAGAAAAAAATGTGCATTTCCAGTGTCCGTTAAAAGGATTTGTATTACAAAAGATTAAAGTTAACTAGTAACTAAAGTACTAGCCTTTACAGTTTTAATAAAATCAATTCCAAGCGATTTAAAACTGCTACTTATATAGCTATTTAGTTGAAAGTTTCACTGAAATTAGAAATGGACCCCCTTTAAATTCTGTTTCTTCTGATCAGATGTTGCACTGAAATAAAACACGTCTTATTAGAGTTCAAAGTGTCATGCAAATTTCTTACTTATCATATGTATTGTATTTTAACGCCAGTGCTATTGATGCCATTCTTGAAATATAACACAGTATCCACCCTGACCCGATGTTCAAATGAATATTACGATTGGCATCCCAGTAAACATGAGACATCCATGTGACATCACAGAAAGTCGAAAAGCATTCACACTTGTAACGTTTCTTTGTGACGTGAATATGATATCGCTGTGATATCTACGTAATAGGTTCTGTAGGAATAAAATTTAAAAACACTCCAGAAAACCTCATGCACAATGAGGTAGAAATAATAATAATAGTAATAATAATAACATAATATATACATTATATAATTAATTTTGCTAATATGTTAGTCACAGAAGACGGACATTTAACGTGAAAATGCCGTTATTTTCACCATTTGCTTACAGCAGGGTGATGTTATTTTGTTTACTGGGATTGGATATCATATTTTTAATTGCTGTAAGTAAAAATAATAATATTAATACAAAAGAAACATAGAGTATGGTATAAAAGCCAGGTTGAGTTTCTGCTGATTTAAGGATCTCCGAGTTCTAACTGGTAGCATGCTGTAAAATATCTAACACGATTTGCTGTGTCGGTGCAAAATCCATATACATGACATAACAGCTGATCTTGTGTACACTAAAAATTTATACGTTATATCATGTTACAGAATGAGTTTAAACTTTAAAATATTGCGGCCTGACTTACGTGTCAAATTATTAACTTCCAAAGTAAAAGCGAGGTTATGAGCACCATGACAGCCTGATTACGGCTACCAGTACCAGTTACCATATTATTTTTAAAGATTCTCTAAGTTTTAAATCTTATTTTGTTTCACCAGCTTAATTAGTGTCTTTTAATGTGAACCACACCACTATTGGAACTGTATTCGTAAGTTTGAATTCGAAAATTTGAATTACTTTGCCCTATTCTAATTGGCCACAGTGTATTATAATGTGATTGGTAATTTGAGCTATCCTTGTTCTGATTGGCTGTAGGGGGATCTGCAGCTAGACGCTCGTATCAACGTGCACGGCCGCGCGGTATAAATATTTATATTATATTAATCAATTCGTGGACCTACTATTTGTGTTGAATCTGATGTGGTGGATTAATATCTGTTGCATCTAGTACACAGTATTTTATTTACAACCAGTGCAAGTGATGAGTTATTTGAGAACCAGCGACAAAAAATAAAATTATGTTGAAGTAAATTTAGTACTTAGACAGAGCAGCAAGACAGCGGAAAATATTTATTACATACCATCGTAATCATAAAAACCGACTACACTCGAAATTTTTGTCAATTGAAGCGTGCTTTAAAATGAACTTCTGTCATTTTGACAGTAATATTATTTTGACAAATCAAATAAAAACACCCCAATTAAAAGCAATTCAGAAAGCAATAATTCGAACGCGACTGCAAGACAAAATCAGCAAGCTTTACTAATCATAGAGATTATTTATTTCTTTGGAATCGAATGAGATGGATGAGATTTTATAGGTTGACAAATACATGACATATGGTGTCAAACCTAATGTTACACAACTAATAGCGTTTTCGATTGACCGCTTTAGTGCGCACTCAGAGTATCTTCATCTCGTGTTATTACATGAGGTTAAAAGAAGATGCAAATACACTGAGTGCAACTGGTGCACGTGAATCGAAAGCGTCACACACAAGCGTCATTTAATATTTTCAAATTCACATTGAAACGCTAATTTCTATTCACATAATAATCCACAATCTTGTCGCTATTCAGGTGTTACGTCAATTAAACCAACAAAAGCAAAGTCCGGTTGCAGTGTTGCAAATAGCCGAATAAAAAGACGCTCTTAATTGTATTGCCAATTCAAACAGTTATTCTTGACCACTTTGTACAGAGAAATCATATGGCGTTTTCGATTGACCGCACTAGTGCACACTCAGAGTATCTTCATCTCGTGTTATTACATGAGGTTAAAAGAAAATGCAAATACACTGAGTGCAACCGGTGCATGTGAATCGAAAACGCTAATAAATTACTTCACGTGACCAATTTGAATTAGGTTTGGTTTTCTAGAAGTGGCAACACCGAAAAAAGTGAGGTTACTGTTTCAAATTAGCATGGATTTGTCATTGACTTTCGTGAGTGTAGGTGCTCTGTTGTGTTCGGTGGTTGTGTTTAACCCACAGACCATATAATATAAGACGCGTCACTCAATGGAATAAAACCGTTCGTTAATTTTGGGCACATGCAGCACACCAACCATAGAGTAGAAATTATAGGGTGGTAATATTGATGGGAGGGGTACAAGGGCAATGACAGCACCATCTGTGCCAAGAAGGCGAATTAACTGACGAAAGGCGGGAAAAACTTTAAAATTTAAAAAAAATTGGATTTGAGTTGCAAGCGCTATAAATTACATACACAACATATAAAATCATCTATTAATATTAATATTTTACTCCTGCTAACACTTGCTCCAGTCAGATACCTGAGGAAATGCGATTTTTGCTTCTTATTTCATTAACAGCCGATTTTTTTCTCTTTTCTTGAAGATGCAGAGTTCACAACATTGAAATGAGAATACTTTACGCCCTCACATTTTGGATATTATTATTGCACACTGTTATTATTATATTATTTCTTATTGTACTAACTAATAGTAAATCCATATGCCAATATTTTTATCTTGAAGATGTAGAGCTTAGAACGATATGAAAAGTTTGGAATGAGAATTTTCAGCACTCTTACAGATAAGTAAAGGTGTGCTGGGAGAGCGAAGTCTATTACTGGAAATGCATCATTGCAAACCTAAAATTTTAAACTGTGTTACTCCTATTGTGCCCCAGTAAATACCTTAAATATGATACTTACATTGTCTTTCACCAATAACCAGTCCATGAAATTGCGACTCATCAAAGTGGAGCTCGCAGAGAAATTTGTTTTTCAGGTCCTTCACGGGTACACTGAGAATGACCGGATTACCAGTACATTCCGCCCAGATTCTTCGTCTATGTGAGTTTTAAAAAATATTGGTTTATTAATAGATGAAATTTGAAAAAAAATGCGATTACCTACCTCTCAAGGTCGACTGGAAATCTATATAAATGGATATTTTTCTTCATACTAGTGTTATAATTGTTGCAACCAACATAACAACACGATCGAAAATGAGGCAAATTAAAATCACCTGACACTCAAAACTTAACCTATGGATTCCCAAACAGGACTACAAACCTAATGGCGTAGAAGTGCAACTTCACTTTAAAATATAAAATTCTTGTTGGTTTGGGATTCTAGGTATTAATTTAAACCCAAAAATAATGAATTATTTTGTTTTTCAATAGATTATACCAGATAAATTCGATATATACAGTGACTAAAGTGTTTATAATTTACTTTTCATGGTTGGTATTCTGGATGAGCCTATTTAATTTAACGAATTGGCTCTGCCCATTAGAGTTTCACCCCGCTGGTTTAGTTATATTTAGACTTTGTTTACTTTGGTTTATTAGGACTTTGCTGCTGCATATACGTTCATGTTTACAGAGAATGTAACGGGGTCGATAAGTTAAATATCTGTGTTATCGTTGAAGCACTTCGACCCAACCTAGTTAATAAACAAATGAAGTATGTACTTCTGGGTTAGGTTCATTCATTTAATGACAAGTGTAAACAGAATAAATGCGGATGTGTACAATTCGCTGCGGACGATTACTTATAAATAACTTTAAACAACTTTGATACAGATGACATTTATGAAGGTAATTTTATATTGTCTTAAATTTAGAACAACGTCGATTTTGAGTGGACAAGTGAACGCCACCTATTGATTAAGAGTGGAAGTTTATGTTAGACATTCTTTTAATTTTTTAAAAGCTATTCTTACACTACAAATATTCTGTTTGAAAAAAGAAACTATTATCACGATCCAAAAATGATTATAATTTAGAAAAAAAATGTGGATGTTGAGTATACAATGAGCGCCATCTATTGATTAATAATGGAAGTTAGTGTTTCACATTCTTTTAGTTTTTAAAAATTATTTTTGTTACGAATATTTTCATTGAAAAAGGAAACAATTGTTATAATTAAAAAATGATTAGGTACTGCATACATATTTAGAAAAAAAAGGGGGAATTCCGTTTTGAGTTGACAATGAACGCCATCTATTTTTATTGCGAATATTTTGACTGAAAAAGAAAACAATTATCAAAATCAAAATGTGGTTACAATTTAGTGGTTTAACCACTTTAACCAAGCATTCCCAGATGGTGATGTAACTTACGATGCCTTCGCAAATCGCAAGTATTACATTCTCGAACATACAACACTGCATTGTTACCAACAGAGTATAATTGCTACAGTTGCCTATACGGCGGGGTCACGTGGGTTGAAATCAAATTGTGATTTCACTGTATATCTATTCGCATTACTGGACTTTTTCAATGACCGCTGCAGAAGAATACAAACGTTATTATGGATAAAAACTGTTTATAACATCAGAAGAAACGAACGCGTAAACTTGGCGTCTTGGCGCATTACGTCATGCACGAAAACAGTGCCCTCTTGTGTCTCTACGATGAACTAGACTTAGTTTTGAATGTAGTTTTCTTTACGATTAATTCTTATTCGCGTCTTCGAACGCGAGAGTCGCCGCGGTCGAGATTATGCGGAAACTGCGAACTGGTCATGAAAAAACATGTGTGTCGTGACAGTTGCAGCTGCGAGCTGTTAAGAAGGGAGCCAAATCAGTGAAAAAGTGTTTTATTTACGCTTATGGCTTCGTATAAACTGTAATCTGTTCCGTACCGCAGTGTAAAAATCGCAAAAGCTATGTATCCTTACTTTTTTTAACACAAAACAGCGGCATCTAGCGGAGATGAAAAACGCCAATAATAATTGAGAATATAATGGAAAATTTATATTATAAATAACAAAGAATTTTCTTTATGATTTAATAAATTTAAACATATTCGAACAGCACTATGTTGTGTATAACCGCAGTATACTCATCAATCAGTAGGGATCGCTCGTGTCGGCGCCTTTGATGTTCATACTGCCGTTTTCAGATCCGATATGGCCGTTTTTGGCGGGTCTTCATTTTATTGCTACTAGATGCCACTGGCATTGAAAAAGTGGCATGGATAAAAATGATTGCAGGTACAGTAGCGGACAATAAAATCCAGGCAAGAATTTGACATTTCGTGCGTATTTCGACGAATTTGGTAAATCAGGCTTTCAATGAGGTTACATTTCTGTCAAATAAACAAATAAAATTTGAATTAGACGTCAGAATTTTTAGTGACATACATTAAACCTAGACGTCAAAAGTATTAAAGTGAGGTTTACATTGTGCAAATGATGTGCCCGGATTTTATTGTCCGCTACTGTACGTAAATCATAGAATGCGATGTTGTTTTACAAAACTTCAGGCTCTCTACACAACATAAATACATTGTAACCTAACAAAGATGGTTTCCTTTTTACCTTCTCTACGTATCCATCACAGGAAATGTTGAATTAAAAAACGCCCATTGATGAATTCACCGGTGCGCCACGCACGGCCGTTTGTGGACAATCCGCCAGTTTTCAGACACGCGCGCTCAAAAACTGTAGCAACGAAAACCCCTAGCTGTCCATACTGATCGATGTGTATACTGTGGAATGACACGAAAAACCAGTGGTTCTTTTTTCTTGTAAGTTGTCATTTTTTAATTCGCGCGGACCAATACACCACTCTCCCCCACAATTCAAAGCTAAACAGCGGACACAAACATCAAAGGCGCCGACAGCCAGTTGTATTCGAGAAAATAAGCGACCAACAGATGGCGCTTTAAATAAGGAAAACAAATCGCTGTCATTAGTGTCACTCAGTATAACCTGTTTACCTATTCTGTTTGATATTTGAAAGTGTTTGTTTTGAAGTTGTATTATTGTGTCTCATGATAAATATAGAAATATCAATCGTGGATATAATTACATATATTGGCGATCGTAGCAGACCTTTGAAAGAAGGTGAAGCTATTTTTAAGGCCGTGCATGTCATCATGTGCGGATTGAAGAATGGAAAATGTAATCAGATAATTAGCCTCTGCTTACAAACTTTTGCGTTACAATCTGTACCTCATGAGGTGCATATTGATTTGGGCAATGAGGTGATTTCATTATTAATTATCGTCAGGCCCGGCGCGTGGTTTTTTTCTTATGTGTTCTTGAGACCTTTTAAGCTCTCCCCGACGGGCCTGGTTATCGTACTTTAAAAACATATGGTTATGTATGAATCAATTTCTTTATGATATTTAAAATACCTATTCTGCCGTTTGTTTTTAAATATAAAAGAAAATAAATTATAGAAGTAAAATAATATAGAACAATTTTGGGAAGCGAACTGGATATGTCAGTGCAGCTGTAAAGCTGGCAAATCTGAGTTTTGCAAACATGTAGTTGCAACTTTATTATACATTAACAGGTACACATCATTTTTTATGTAATACAGCACATTATACGTTTTAAATATTCTGTTTTTTTAGACATGAAGAATTAGAAGTTTTGAGTGCAACAGATCTTATTCAGAACTGGGGTAAAGAAAAAAAAAGCGGTGACGGAACAGCACTTTTTCTTAAACGTCTTAAACTGCTCGTTGCTGAAATATAAATCTGTTATTATAATCTTCAAACAAACAAAATACTTACGGGAAATAAAATCACTTTGCACGAAGTGTTTGCTGCATACACTCATAAATTTTGTCACTTTTTTAAGTTTCAAAACATGAACCCATTCTTCCTTTAGTCGCTCTGATCGAGGAAAAAAGTGCAAGGATACATCCTTTGAAATGTAGGTGTTACACCCAGGCACAGAACAATAACGTTTGCTCTTGCTTCCGTCCATTATTGTTATTACTAAATAGAAATCTTTGCATAGGCTTAAGCACACTTTGTTTGATTATACAATATGTACACAAGAATATTCATTCATGTGGAAGCGTCACACACAATATTTCACAATGTACATTCTATTTAATAAGAATATTCGTAAAAGTGTCACACATAAACTTTTTTGTAGGTTAACCAAATGTCATGACCTTCGCAAAAATTCCGCTAGATGTCAGCCACTCCGTGATTTTCTCGAATACTGGAGTGCGTTCAGGAACTGTACCTGGGTAAGAAGAGTTATCCACGGTCGTTCATAAACTACAAAATGTTATCCGCAGTATTTCACCTTAATCGTTCAGAAAGTCCCGCTGATTTACCCACGGGTGCTCCTAACTTCCCCATCTCATGAGGTGGTTAAAAGTTACCCAAGATATTGCGAGCATGCGCAACGCGTGTTAATTCATTTTTCGAGTACAACTATACGTTTCTGTACGTGTTATTTTGTGATTGTTAATTTGCAGAAGACCTAATTGAAGTAAAATGGCAGAATATGAGTGTGTGATTGATAATAACGGCCATTTCATTCATAATGAGAAGGGAGAATTATTATTTACAAATTTAACCAGTAAGTAAATTCAAGCAAATCTAAGTAGACAAGTTGAAAATTGGCAGCAGGTTCACATAACCTAAATTTAACATAATTTATCAATATTTTCTTTGACGTTAGTACTAATACGTTCACCGTTATCGTTCAGAAACTTCGCTTAAATTTTCTACCACGAGTAGGTAACTCTTACCTGACGGGTAGGGTATATGAACGCACTCCTGGGGTACGTTCCTAAAATACTTGGGTGAGGGAAAGAGTTACGCTAAACGGTTCATAAAATCGAGTTGAGGGTGTACTCACAGTATAAATATCTTACAGTAGGGACAAATCCGGTATTTGCGTGAACAGTTTTTTTATGCGCATGTTTCGAAACTGGCGGTCCTTCCACAAACGACCGAGTGTGGCGCAACACGTCATTTCATCACTGGAACAAATATTTGAACAGAACTTCGAACACATTGTTTTACTAAACAAGACATTAACACATTTTATAAACATACTGAAAACCGCCACTCTCATACACCCATGCCCACAATTTCCCCACACATTTTTACTAAAATTATATTCCAGAATGAAACTATTCTACACTTTAAAACATATTAACGCAAACTTTAAATACACGAATCAGAAAGGTGAAAGAATTCACCGGAAGACTATAGTCTGGCAACATAAATAATGATTGTTTTTATTTATGTTTTTATTTATGTATCATATCATATGTGTTAATTAAAATTGAATATTAAAGTGTATTATGTACAAAAAAATGTTTTTTTTGAGCGGTAATAATTTAGATTAAATAATGGGCACACGTAATCAAATTGTTTCTGTTAAATTTCTGTGATTACATATTTCTTGGTTGAAAGAGTGCTTATTTTTTGTAAAGGGTATATACATATTTACAATTTCATACGGTAGTTTTTTTTTGTGACATTAAATAACTTTTTTCCAATATTATTTTGCGCTAGTATTATTACATTTAAAACAGCCAGAAATGTTTGTATGTATGGAATATGTTAATACGTTAATGTAATATGTTCATATTTAGGCAATTTATAAAACTTGCTCTAAACATGTAATCGATTTTATTAACGTAAGAATAAAGAATTGTTTTAAGTTGTTTTTATGTAATTTTTAAACATAAAAGTATTTTTTTTTGTAGTATCGTGTTTGTTCCTTTATCTTTTCTAAACTTTTCATACAAACATTATTAAAAAATATTACTTTTTTTAAATCTGCATAAAAAGATGGACAGCACTGGTGACATCTAACTGCAGTAGAATGAAGGACCGCCAATATCGGCCATGTTGGGATGAAAAATCGGGGTATTGAACATCAAAGGTGCCGACGCGGTTTGTCCCTACTGTAAGATATTTATACTGTGGTGTACTGGACAAAATTCTCCCGCGTTCATAAATTGTTTGGGTAACATTGAGAGTGCACGCAAATCGCCGCGGTATATGAGTGCGGAAATATTTACCCGTCATGCGCAATAGTTTATGTTGTTATTTATGTTTAAATTTATAGGTTATACATATTTGAAGAGACTGTAAAATAAACTATCAAATTATCTGTTCATTACCGATAAGAATCTGGAGTTGCAAGAAGCCATATTACAGCAAGCAGTTCACGATGTGTGTCAATTCTGGGTCTACCTTTATTTGTACTTTTCTTAATGTTATTGTGAATTACTGGTAAAAGCATTTCAAAAGTGGTTCGACTCATGCGAAAATGCATGCGAAATGCACTTTTAATCTTTTGCACATCTTCTTCATCCTCTTCTGCAAAACTGTCAGTGAATGGTGGCATTAAATTTAATTCACTAGATAGTTTCCTTGCAGAATAAATTGAAAATATAATAACTGCTGTACGTCGTGATTCCATTTCCATAACAAATATATTTTCAACAATTAACCCTACCTAACCTTATTTCGTATTTACTAATCGTCTTTCAGTACCACATACATTACCAACTACGTTCTTAAAGTGAGAGTACACCATGATCATGTGACATCACCCTCACTCTACCCTAATTCCCATTTTGTGAACGTGCTCCTGGTGCTTAAAAATATTCGGACGACCGGCGTGACTGCCTGGCACTGTGGAAGTTTACCACAAGGGTCAAATTCAAACTATTTTATTGCTTTTCATTCGGATACTTTTAAGCACCAGTATACTTCTGGACGCTTATTATTCTGTGCTCATATCAGCAAACTTGACGTGCGTGGAATTAAACTACAGATGTAAAAAAGGGCAGCATTTCATTATTTCTTCGTTGATAAAATTAAAATCAGCTTTGCTATTGAGCGCCACGTTCAATGCTGAATGCTGTTGAACGCAAAACAAGAAGCAGTGTTGCCATCAAACAAATTTCTGCGACATTTCCTCAACTATAGCTAGCAACAATGACAGAAAGCGCGCGCGCGGACGCAATTCAAACCACCGTAAAAGTGAGGTTATAACCACCCAGTCGGCGGAATAATGAGCGATTTGGACAAATTGAACAAGAAATTGCAGAACACCCTCAAACTAAGCGGCTTTAAAGTCCGAAGGTGCGCCAGGTAACAAACACCATTTACGCCGAAACACTTCACGTGCATCGTTGCAGGGAGCTATGTAACGTCCTCGTCGAGAGATTCCTCGAAGAACACATAGATCTAACAGACGCCGCCGTTTTTGAGAATAACATAAAAAACCTTTGCGGCAGCTTAGAGAAGCAATGCCTGAGCGACAGGAGTATCGAATTAGAACATATCCAACATGCCCTGGAGGTAAGCACGCATTTGCAAGTGAACCCAAAGCTTGTGCTTAAAGATATAAAGAATTGAATTTCTCATATCTAGTGGAAAACTTACAATCACATTACAGGTTTGCTTACATTCCGGATACGACAGAGATGAAACGGTTTTCAACGTGATCGGCGCATTCGATTTTCCCAAGCTGCAGTACGACCCCGACAGGAAGTTGTACCTTGCTTCCCCGAGGAAACCGAGACTCCTCTCCGACGCGGACTCGAAAGCCAGGATGTTCATCGACAGGTACACCACCGTACTCCAACGGACGCAGCGCAACTTGAAGAACAAACTGCCCGAGAACGAGCACGAAAGACTCAAGCTGCAAACCGTCGATTATTTACTGACAGTTTCCTACGAGTCGCTCGACAAGACCTTGATTCTAGGATCGCTGCTTCAGGTGTCCGAGGGGAAGTACTTCCTGGAAGATCCCACCGGGATGATTCGGCTGGATCTGACACATGCAAGGTATTCGGGTTTTTCCATCTAGGACCGGTCTTTCCATCCTTCGGTTAAAGTTATCCGGCGATTTTTATGAATTGTTTCCATGGTAGTTCATTAGGTGGATATAGTCTGATATAACAAACATTCGCTTAGGTATCACGGGGGTTTTTTCGCCGAAAACTGTTTCGTCTTGGTAAACGGATACTACGAGGATAAAATCCTGCGAGTGTCGACGATTGTCTTACCCCCCGGTGAGGAATACAAAGATTCCAGGTGAGACCTATTGTGCATGTAAGGCTCAAACTTAATCTGTTATTTTCAGGCCTTCGTTCGCCAGCCTTAATTATTTCGGGGGAACATCCGCGACTCCCCTACGGGAATCCCAGAAATTAAAGGAGTACATGTGCAGAAACCCCCAAATGATACTGTTTTTTTCCGATGTCTGGCTGAATCATCCGCTGGTGAGTGTCGAACTCGAACACGGTTGCGATCGAAAGGGTTTTAAATTGTACCGAAATTCCAAATCAAATTGTACAAAAGTATCTTTATGGCAACCATGGTCGAACGCCCAGTCAAGTTTCATTTTATTTACTCGACCAGAAAATATTACAAAAGTGTAACACCTATAAAGAGGCAAACTAAGTTGCTGTAGAAGGCCTTAAAATTAAGACTACATTTGTACATAAAGTATAGTTAAACGTAATCTATGAAAGAAAATATATAAGAAAACTTAATAATATCTTTAGGAACTATTAATACTTAATAATATCCATTTAGATTTAAGGTTTAGTTTATGTTATGTTATGGGGGAGAAATCAACGAGGTGTTTAAAAAATTGCACATTACGACATTACCCATTATTCATTAATCAAGATTTTCTTCCATTTGTAGAATATCAATGTCGAAGTCTCCAATAATACAATGATTTTTCTGTTTCTTATTCAGTTGTATAAAATGTGTGATTTGATTTACAAACGTTTCCTTATCGAGATCATGGCATCTATAGAGAGCCGATATTTTTAAAGTATTACTTGCATTTAAATGTAGAGCTGAACTAATAATTTTTGAATTATCAATTTCGTCAATTTTCAGTACGCTCGACAATATTATTTTTTACATAGTTACATTACGACTCCGAGCTCTGTTAATTTGACTATTATTGTAATAATTATTTAGCTTAAGAAAATAAGGCACATGAATATTCCAAGTCTCGGTCGGAATAAATAATTACATCTGGCTTGACTTTCAAGGACTCAATATAAATTTCAAGAGTATCAAAATTCGCGTTTAGAATTCTTATGTTGACACGAATAATAGTAATAAAATTGTTTTTGTTTAGGTAATTATCGAGGGTTTGAAAGTAGGTACATCTAGTTTGTTTGATTTAAAATATTTCAGTTCTAAGTCTTGATCCATGGATGGAGGTAGTTGAGAAAGTTGCTGTAAGTGGTTGTTGTTCTTCGTCCAAGACATCCTTGTCCAGTTTCAATTGGGTTGTAGGGGTAATTAGTCATATTAATTGTTCTTTGTAGTAAGAATTTATATGTTCGGCATAGTCTTTTTATCATCAGCTATGTGGTCGGTAGATATATTCATGTTATATTTTTCATTGTTTTCTGAACAATTAATACACTTTAATGTGTTCTTGTTATCACAATTTTTAGATGGACGATCCCCTGCATATGTAGAGCAGTTATAACTACAGTCACTAAATAAATACAGTACCGCAATCCATATGCTCTTGATGTGTAAGATAAAGAAGCCACGTTTTTGCACTAAAATGGCCGACTTTCCACTATCGTCAACTTTCGTCAGCTTTAGTGACCACTTTGGTCAACTTCAGTGACCACTTTCGTCATCTCCAGTGACCACTTTCGTCAACTTTAGTGACCATTTTCGTTTATAGCCATTAAATAAGTACAGTACCGCAATACATACCTTTAATGTGTAAGGTAAACAAAAGGTTTTTGCGTTTTTCTAGTTATCTTCTTTCCGGCGAGCTTAAATGGTCGACATTTCTAGTGATTTTCTTTTCGGCAAGTTTAAATTGCCGACTTTTCTAGTGATTTTCTTTCTGATAAGTTTAATCAAATTTAACGTCTGTCAAATAAAGATTTAAAATGTCCGAGTGTGTCGTTGTTAGGGTTCAGGGTTGCCAATGTACGGGCAGTTACCCGAATTGCGGGTAATGTAAGCAACCCTGCGGGTAAAAATGGGTATTTTCAAGGAAGAAAAGAAAACAGACAAATTTTTAAATTTTTGATTGACGACTTGCTAGTGATGTTTCAGCTTTACTATTGGCAACAAAGAAATCACTAGAGCCGGAAGCCGACAAAAACTAAAGTAACTAAGTAACAGCCAAATCCACATAATGAGTCAGTGCTGCCAACTCTACCGGTAATTCGGTAGATTTACCGATTTTGAACTCAACTTTTTTTTAATTTTTATTTTTTTGTAATTTTATCAATTTTCTTTATTTCTAGATCGCCTTTTGTTTTAGTTTACGTCAAAAATTGCACAAATGTCAAATCTTAATTTTAGAAAGTTTTGTTTGTTTACTAATAAATCATGAAATAAAATCATGATTTTAATCAAGTGATTTAAATTAGCTCAACCGAAATTCAGAGACATCTATCGGAATTTTTGACAACTATCTTCCGAAATGCTTCGCTTGGTCGGTTGTTTAATTTCGTTATTTTTCGTAATTTTATAATTTTTTTTTATTTCTCGTCAAAAATTGCACAAATATCAAATCTTAATTTTACAAAGTTTTGTTTATTTTTTTAAATTTTTTAGTAATTTTATAGAAAGTAGAAAGTATTGTTTATTTATTGAGAATTTTTTAATTTTTATTTTTTTGTAATTTTATTTAATGAGATTTCTTTTTTTATTATTTTTTCTAATTTTATTGAGATTTTTTAATTTTTATTTTTTTAAATTTTATAATAATTTTATAAATTCTTTTTATTTCTCGATCGTCTTTTGTTTTAGTTTACGTCAAAAATTGCACAAATGTCAAATCTTAATTTTAGAAAGTTTTGTTTATTTACTAAGAATTTTTTAATTTCGTTATTTTTCGTAATTTTATATATTTTTTAAATTTCTCGATTGTCTCTTGTTTTGTTTTTGATCAAAAAATACACAATTGTTAAATCTTAGTTTTAGAAAGTTTTGAGAATTTTTATTTTTTTGTAATTCTATTTAATGAGATTTTTATTTTTATTTTTTTGTAATTTTCTTCAATGAGATTTTTTTTATATTTATTTCTTGAAATTTTTGTAAATTTGTCGAACGTCGTTTATTTTTTTTTTTTTCGTCAAAAATTGCACAAATATCAAATCTTAATTTTAGAAAGTTTTGTTTATTTAATAAAAAAACTTTAATTTTTAAATTTTTTTGTAATTTTATAGAAAGTAGAAAGTATTGTTTATTTAATGAGAATTTTTTAATTTTTATTTTTTTGTAGTTTTATTTAATGAGATTTCTTTTATTTTTATTATATTTTTAATTTTATTCAGAGATTTTTTAATTTTTATTTTTTTTAATTTTATAATAATAATTTTATAAATTCTCTTTGTTTCTCGATCGTCTTTTGTTTTAGTGTACGTCAAAAATTGCACAAATGTCAAATCTTAATTTTAGAAAGTTTTGTTTATTTACTAAGAATTTTTTAATTTCGTTATTTTTCGTAATTTTATAATTTTATAATTTTTTTTTATTTCTTGATTGTCTCTTGTTTTGTTTTTGATCAAAAAATGCACAATTGTTAAATCTTAGTTTTAGAAAGTTTTGAGAATGAGAGTTTTTAATTTTTCTTTTGTTGTAATTTTATTTAATGAGATTTTTTTACTTTTGTTATTTTTTTTTTGTAATTTTATTCAATGAGATTTTTTTTATATTTATTTTTTTTTTTAATTTTGTAAATTTGTCGAACGTCGTTTATTTTTTTTTTCGTCAAAAATTGCAGAAATAGCAAATCTTAATTTTAGAAAGTTTTGTTTTTTAATAAAAAAAAATTGTTTATTTAATGAGAATTTTTTAATTTTTATTTTTTTGTAATTTTATTTAATGATTCTTTTATTTTTATTATTTTTTCTAATTTTATTCAATGAGATTTTTTAATTTTTATTTTTTTGTAATTTTATTTAATGAGATTTCTTTTATTTTTATTATTTTTTCTAATTTTATTCAATGAGATTTTCTAATTTTTATTTTTTTAAATTTTATAATAATAATTTTATAAATTCTCTTTATTTCTCGATCGTCTTTTGTTTTTTATTTTACGTCAAAAATTGCACAAACGTCAAATCTCAATTCCAGAAAGTTTTGTTTATTTACTAAGAATTTTTCAATTTTTAACTTTGTAAATTTTCTTTATTTCTCGATCGTCTTTTGTTTCATTTAGCGTCAAAAATTGCACGATAACTGTCAAATGTCTTAATTTTAGAAATTTGGACCCAGTTTTGTTTATTTCATGAGAATTTTTTTAATTTCTTTTTTTGAAAATGATTTTCAAAAATAAAATCGCCCGAATAAAATCATGATTTTAATCAGGCGATTTAAATTAGCTCAACCGAAATTCAGAGACATCTATCGGAATTTTGCACCACTATCTTCCGAAATGCTTTGCTTGGTCGGTTGGCAGCACTGTTGCCGATTGCCGCCCACAGTCCCACATATAAGCTGCGTTCGTTTATTCACACGGTGCAGGGATGGAGTAAAATTAGAATGAGATCGAATAAGTTTTAATACAAGTAAGAGTGAGACAAAAGTGCGAAAAGAGTAAATAGAGTGAACGGAGTTGAATAAACGAACGCAACTATAGATGGTTTTAACACAGAATAATAAACAACCAGAAGGTTAACTATGTCGTGGTTTTGTCTGAATTTTTTACTGCGCATACGTGAGTTGGTTCCCAGATTTCAAAATTACGGTCAGGGTATCCGGTATACTAGCTTCATTTATTTTATTTTATTTCATTTTATTCATGTTTTTTTAGCCTTATTTAGTATTTCTTGTACTCTAGCTTTGTCATTCGTTTTAAACTAACTCTTTTACATTTAGATATTCGAAAAGCTGGAGGTGCTGTTTGAAGGGATGCAAGCCTCTCCCCCCGCGGCCTTCGTCTTCATGGGCGATTTCATGTCGGAAACCCTCGGCTGTGAAGGGATGACGACGTTGCGCAAGCTATTCAAGCAGCTCGGCGAATTGGCCGGTCGCTACTCGAACCTCGTCAATAATTCCCACTTCGTCTTCGTTCCGGGCATGTCGGATCCGTGTCTGCCTCACATAGTCCCAAGGTGAGACGCGACTCCACGGCGAAACAGTTCGCGGCTTAATTGTCAACGCGAGAGGTCGCGGCCGACAAAAGGGCGAACAACATCGCAGTTGCGTTAAACCTGAACGTTTGATTGGTGCGTGAAATGTCGTTCACCCTTTCGATGGTATCAATATTGACCACCAGAGGTTGATTTCGCGGATTTACTTTACAGATTGGGCCTGCCGGCTTGCGTGACCGAGGAGATCACGAGGTGCGTTCCGAAAGCGATCTTCACGACGAACCCGTGCCGGCTTCAGTACTGCAGCCGAGAGATCGCGCTCTTCAGGGCGGACATCCTGACGAAGCTAATGCAGGGCACTCTGCACAAGCCGAAGAAGGACGAAATCGCCGACGCCTTGACGAGGACCGTCGTAAGCCAGGGGCACTTGAGTCCGTTGTCTTTGAACGCACTGACGGTCCATTGGGATTACGATTACGCGCTGCGCTTGTTTCCTTTGCCCAATCTCGTGGTGATAGGCGACAAGTCGGAGGCCTACGAGGGCAAGTACAAGGGCTGCCAAGTCATCAACCCCGTACGTGTTTTAACTTTTTACAAAGCGCTAATTTTTAAAAAAGTTTTTCTGAGTGGCCATTGTAAATTATAAGCTCAAGTTTTCAGTATGCATTCATGAGACAATTATCTAGGTCCCACGTTGACATTTTTTTTTATTTGATCAAATAATCAAAACTAGGGAATTTTGAGAAAAACGAAAACGTACGTGAGACCTAGATAATTATGATGTTCTACAGAATATTTAAAAAAAAAATCAGTTCTGTGATTTTAATAATAGCTGAGAAAAACAGCTTCAAAAATGTCGGGGAATATCGTCGTTGTAAAACAACGCCTCTAACGGAGAGCTGTCTAAACTAAAAATTTCGTATTCGGGGCACAATTGTTTAGTGACGGTAGAATTACGAAGGATTACGGAGCCATCTCTTGGCGAGCAGAGGAAGTCCTCAAGCTAGAGAGATTATTTTTTCTTACTTTTTTTTCTCATTTCTCGGTTGAATTAGAAAGTGAGCTAACCTCGCGAAAGGACAAGTAAGAGGAGATCCAAACGAAAACAAAAAATCCAAACGAAATAAAAAGACGTACGTAATTTCAAAGAAAAGATCACAGGGACGTCTGTTAGAAACAAAAGAAAATGATTTCGACAAACATCCACGAACTTCCCACGCGAAAAGAGATTTTACCGCTTTTGCAGAGCCATCTCTTGGTCTCTTGGGTTAGCAGGGAAAGTTCTTTTTTGAGTTTCCTCGAGAAGGAGCAAAGAAATAATTTTTTCTTACTCTCTCTCTCACTTTTCGCTGGAATTAGAAAGTGAGCCAACCTCGCAAGGGACAAAGGTGATCTAAACGAAATTAGAAAAATATTTTTCATGGTTTTAAGCTATTAGAAATTAAAATTTTCTTTTTTATTCCCCCTGTGTATGCGCTGGAGGAACTACGAAGGATTACAGAGCCATCTCTTGACGAGCAGAGAAAGTTCTCTTTGACTTTTCTCGAGTTAAAGAAATAACCTTTTCTTACTTTTTTTTTTGATTCTTCGCTCGAATTAAATAGAAAGGGAGCTAACCTCGCAAGAGATCTAAAGAAGAAGAAAAAACTAAACGAAATTAAAAAAATCCTTTTTCGTATAGTTTCAAAGAAAAGACCATGGCGGCATCTGTTAGAAACGAAAGAAACTGATTTCGAAGAACTCGAGCGTCATCTATCGACTTCTCAAATGAAAAGAGCTTTTACCGCCGAGGCCAGTGACGTGGATAAGGGGGGAGGCCCGAGCCCGAAATTATTCTCAGATGTATGTATAAATCTATGTTCCGCCTATTTCATAGTAAAGAAGTTTTTCGTATTGTCGACATTGTCCTCCTCATTCAAACTGCGAAAGATCACTGGAGTAATCTCTTGACAAGCAGAGAAAGTTCTATTTGATTTTCCTCAAGAAAGAGCAAAGAAATTATTTTTTCCTTAGTTTCTCTCATTTCTCAACTGAATTAGAGAGCGAGCCAACCCAACAGAGAAGGACGAGAATGAAGAGATCTGAACCAAAAAGAAAAGAATAAAACAGAACGTGCTTGCAAGGTTTGAACAAGACGACCACAGCGCCATCAGTTAGTGAATATTACAAATAGATTTTTTCTGAGAATTTTTAAGACGAAGAGAAAAAATTCAGCTCTTTGCTTATTTGCTTTTATTTGAGGAATGTAAAAAAAAGAATTTCAGTACTCGCCAATAGATGGCTCTATAATCCTCTTATCAAGAACAGGGATTCAGTTGACGGTAGATACAAAAAAAATGACAAAAATCATCAAAATTTGGACAGATTTGGAGAGATCTATCATCTGTGTTTAGGCCCAGTTGTATAATGTTAGTTTAAATGTAAACTGAAGCGTAAACCCATGACGACGATTATTTCAACAATTTGCTGTTAAGCAGCGGCGGCTGGTGCAGTGAAATTGGGGGTGCTGCAGACATGCTCAGCGCTAGCTCTGTCTAGCACAAACGAACAGAGAGCAAACAATGCGCTTGATATCAGCAGCACTCCCAAATTCATATAGACCGGCAGTCACTGCTGTTAAGAGTTTAAGTTTTGACTTAACTTTAAGCTGGAATTGTACAACAGGGCGTGACTTGGCTTCTACTTTCAGGGTTCCTTTTGTGACACGGGGTTTCAATTCAAGTGTTACACACCGTCGACAGACAACGTGGACGACTGCGTGTTGTAAATTGGTAAGAAATTTATTAGTTACTTACATAATAATAATCATAATAGTTAACAATGTGTACATCTGCAATAATCCTATCAATAATATATTTACACTTAGTAATAAAATATACTGCTTTCGATAAGCAATTCATTTCCTAACTCTTCAGGGGGTAGGCGTTGGGGGGGGGGGGGGGGACAAATTCTTTACATTATATAAATAATACCGAGTAGCAAATACATATAAATAATGTACGTGTGCACGTTCAAACACAGCTCACACTGCACACTTGCTTGTCCTGTTCCTTCCTGGGTTTTTTCTTCTTCCTTCCTCGTCTCTCGGGGTGTGAAGTTTTAGTAGACAAACGCAAAATATATATATTTGTGTATGATATATGCCTATATTTTTATATGTACACTATTTTCATGCTCTCTCACTGGTCGTCCGGTTCGCAACAAACGTTCAATTTATCACATAGTGTTCGTGTTCGAATCCGCTCTGTATTTACACCGTTCCTGGAAAAAAAAAAGAAAAAGAAAGCAATTTTATAAGGCGAACGTGAATGTGCACAAAAGTATATTAACAATTTAAAAAAAAAAAAAACGCACTAAAGATTGATCATAACCACACTTCGGCCTTCCTTAGGACATTGTTTTATCTCATGCGCACAATAAAAACGCGACGTATTTTAAAATATTTCGCGACTTCGTATCCAGCTTGAGCGGGAGTCTTAGGTTCGTCGAAGTCTGCCTTGAAAAAGGTCTTCGATCGGAATGAAGGTTTAAGTTGTAGCGGCCAATTCAACTCAACTCAACTGCACACTGAGAATTCTGCTCGAAAGTGGTCTTCAATCGAAGCATGTTCTTTAGAAACGTGCTTGACAAAGAGCTTCACTCAAAGATGTTGATGTTTACTCAATAATTTCTAGTTAGTTCAGTTTGAACAGGAATCTTGGCTTGAAGAAACTTCATCGAAATTGACCTTGAAAAAGGTCTTAGGCTGCGTTGTATAAAACGTTTCAACCAGGTCTGAAGTTAATCCTAAGTTAGAATGTCTTCTGACGATGGAAGTCGATTGTATGCGCGCGTATTTGAAATTTTGTGAACGCCGAATACATGCAGGTCACAAAATCGATAAACACGGAGACCTCCGAAAGCGAACAAGTTTTTCGGGGGCTAACGTCCTCGAGCTTGAACGTTTACCTCGAGTGTTTGGTATCACTGGAAAGCGCACGAGACGAGCTATGCGACCGAGGCCAGCTCGACACTCGGGGAGTCCACCCGGGAAACAAATGACGATCGGAATATGTGCGTGGTACCACGCAACACGTTTTTCGATTGCGCGTCGCATTCCCAAGATTTTAACCAAAGTTACTTTTTTATGTTTGAATTGGCTTCCGGTTGGAACCGCGTCACGTCGACTTCTGAGGAAGAAGCCAATTCAAAAATGGACGACGGCCGCGGAAGCCTTCAAGATAAATTACTTTTTTTAATCATAATGCCCAATATATTATTGCATTTTTGAATTCTGCGGCAAATTCTAGCCTGAAATGACGTGTCGCATGGGGGGTCTAAAACAAATGGTTGTCTAGTTATACGGGGTGTCAACATTTTAGTAATCAAACCCATTATCTCTTTTGTTTTCAAAGTTAGAGGAAAATGTTGAAGGAGAAAGTTGTAGATATTTTTCGCGAGTTTAGGTTGGCTCTCGCGGAAAAACAATTGCGCATCGGATTTCCGAGATTTTAACCAACGTTACTTTTTTTAATTATAATGTCCAATATATTAATGCATTTTTGAATTCTGCGGCAAATTCTAGCCTGAAATGATGTGTCGCATGGGGGGTCTAAAACAAATGGTTGTCGAGTTATACAGGGTGTCAATATTTTAGTAATAAAAATAAAACTCATTATCTCTTTTGTTTTCAAGGTTAGAGGAAAGTGTAGATACTTTCGCGAGGTTAGGATGGCTCTCGCGGAAAAACAATTGCACATAGCTATTCCAAGATTTTAACCAAAATTACTTTTTAAAAATTATAATGCCCAATATATTAATGCATTTTTGAATTCCGCGGCAAATTCTAGCCTGAAATGACGTGTCGCATGGGGGGTCTAAAACAAATGGTTGTCGAGTTATACGGGGTGTCAACATTTTAGTAATCAAACCCATTATCTCTTTTGTTTTCAAAGTTAGAGGAAAATCTTGAAGGAGAAAGTTGTAGATATTTTTCGCGAGTTTAGGATGGCTCTCGCGGAAAAACAATTGCGCATCGGATTTCCGAGATTTTAACCAAAGTTACTTTTTTTAATTATAATGCCCAATATATTAATGCATTTTTGAATTCCGCGGCAAATTCTAGCCTGAAATGACGTGTCGCATGGGGGGTCTAAAACAAATGGTTGTCGAGTTATACGGGGTGTCAACATTTTAGTAATCAAGCTCATTATCTCTTTTGTTTTCAAAGTTAGAGGAAAATGTTGAGGGAGAAAGTTGTAGATATTTTTCGCGAGTTTAGGTTGGCTCTCGCGGAGAAACAATTGCGCATCGCATTTTCAAGATTTTAACCAACGTTACTTTTTAAAAATTATAATGACCAATATATTATTGCAATTTTGAATTCCGCAGCAAATTCTAGCCTGAGATGATGTGTCGCATCGTGGGTCTAAAACAAGCGGTAGTCGAGTTATACAGGATGTCAACACTTTAGTAATCAAACCCATTATCTCTTTTGTTTTCAAAGTTAGAGGAAAATGTTGAAGGAGAAAGTTGTAGATATTTTTCGCGAGTTTAGGTTGGCTCTCGCGGAAAAACAATTGCGCATCGGATTTCCGAGATTTTAACCAACGTTACTTTTTTTAATTATAATGCCCAATATATTATTGCATTTTTGAATTCTGCGGCAAATTCTAGCCTGAAATGATGTGTCGCATGGTGGGTCTAAAACAAATGGTTGTCGAGTTATACAGGGTGTCAATATTTTAGTAATAAAAATAAAACTCATTATCTCTTTTGTTTTCAAGGTTAGAGGAAAGTGTAGATACTTTCGCGAGGTTAGGATGGCTCTCGCGGAAAAACAATTGCACATAGCTATTCCAAGATTTTAACCAAAATTACTTTTTAAAAATTATAATGCCCAATATATTAATGCATTTTTGAATTCCGCGGCAAATTCTAGCCTGAAATGACGTGTCGCATGGGGGGTCTAAAACAAATGGTTGTCTAGTTATACGGGGTGTCAACATTTTAGTAATCAAACCCATTATCTCTTTTGTTTTCAAAGTTAGAGGAAAATGTTGAAGGAGAAAGTTGTAGATATTTTTCGCGAGTTTAGGATGGCTCTCGCGGAAAAACAATTGCGCATCGCATTTCCGAGATTTTAACCAACGTTACTTTTTTTAATTATAATGCCCAATATATTAATGCATTTTTGAATTCTGCGGCAAATTCTAGCCTGAAATGACGTGTCGCATGGGGGGTCTAAAACAAACGGTAGTCGAGTTATACGGGGTGTCAACACTTTAGTAATCAAGCTCATT
Organism: Dorcus parallelipipedus; assembly: GCA_958336345.1. Lineage (NCBI taxonomy): Eukaryota > Metazoa > Arthropoda > Insecta > Coleoptera > Lucanidae > Dorcus > Dorcus parallelipipedus. Next base: position 48,657,987 of record OY284479.1, read on the forward strand.
ATCTCTTTTGTTTTCAAAGTTAGAGGAAAATGTTGAAGGAGAAAGTTGTAGATATTTTTCGCGAGTTTAGGTTGGCTCTCGCGGAAAAACAATTGCGCATCGGATTTCCGAGATTTTAACCAACGTTACTTTTTTTAATTATAATGTCCAATATATTAATGCATTTTCGAATTCTGCGGCAAATTCTAGCCTGAAATGACGTGTCGCATGGGGGGTCTAAAACAAATGGTTGTCGAGTTATACAGGGTGTCAATATTTTAGTAATAAAAATAAAACTCATTATCTCTTTTGTTTTCAAGGTTAGAGGAAAGTGTAGATACTTTCGCGAGGTTAGGATGGCTCTCGCGGAAAAACAATTGCACATAGCTATTCCAAGATTTTAACCAAAATTACTTTTTAAAAATTATAATGCCCAATATATTAATGCATTTTTGAATTCCGCGGCAAATTCTAGCCTGAAATGACGTGTCGCATGGGGGGTCTAAAACAAATGGTTGTCGAGTTATACGGGGTGTCAACATTTTAGTAATCAAACCCATTATCTCTTTTGTTTTCAAAGTTAGAGGAAAATATTGAAGGAGAAAGTTGTAGATATTTTTCGCGAGTTTAGGTTGGCTCTCGCGGAGAAACAATTGCGCATCGCATTTTCAAGATTTTAACCAACGTTACTTTTTAAAAATTATAATGACCAATATATTATTGCAATTTTGAATTCCGCAGCAAATTCTAGCCTGAAATGACGTGTCGCATGGGGGGTCTAAAACAAATGGTTGTCTAGTTATACAGGGTGTCAATATTTTAGTAATAAAAATAAAACTCATTATCTCTTTTGTTTTCAAGGTTAGAGGAAAGTGTAGATACTTTCGCGAGGTTAGGATGGCTCTCGCGGAAAAACAATTGCACATAGCTATTCCAAGATTTTAACCAAAATTACTTTTTAAAAATTATAATGCCCAATATATTAATGCATTTTTGAATTCCGCGGCAAATTCTAGCCTGAAATGACGTGTCGCATGGGGGGTCTAAAACAAATGGTTGTCGAGTTATACGGGGTGTCAACATTTTAGTAATCAAACCCATTATCTCTTTTGTTTTCAAAGTTAGAGGAAAATCTTGAAGGAGAAAGTTGTAGATATTTTTCGCGAGTTTAGGATGGCTCTCGCGGAAAAACAATTGCGCATCGGATTTCCGAGATTTTAACCAAAGTTACTTTTTTTAATTATAATGCCCAATATATTATTGCATTTTTGAATTCCGCGGCAAATTCTAGCCTGAAATGATGTGTCGCATGGGGGATCTAAAACAAACGGTAGTCGAGTTATACAGGGTGTCAACACTTTAGTAATCAAACCCATATCTCTTTTGTTTTCAAAGTTAGAGGAAAATGTTGAAGGAGAAAGTTGTAGATATTTTTCGCGAGTTTAGGTTGGCTCTCGCGGAAAAACAATTGCGCATCGGATTTCCGAGATTTTAACCAACGTTACTTTTTTTAATTATAATGTCCAATATATTAATGCATTTTTGAATTCTGCGGCAAATTCTAGCCTGAAATGATGTGTCGCATGGGGGGTCTAAAACAAATGGTTGTCGAGTTATACAGGGTGTCAATATTTTAGTAATAAAAATAAAACTCATTATCTCTTTTGTTTTCAAGGTTAGAGGAAAGTGTAGATACTTTCGCGAGGTTAGGATGGCTCTCGCGGAAAAACAATTGCACATAGCTATTCCAAGATTTTAACCAAAATTACTTTTTAAAAATTATAATGCCCAATATATTAATGCATTTTTGAATTCCGCGGCAAATTCTAGCCTGAAATGACGTGTCGCATGGAGGGTCTAAAACAAATGGTTGTCGAGTTATACGGGGTGTCAACATTTTAGTAATCAAACCCATTATCTCTTTTGTTTTCAAAGTTAGAGGAAAATATTGAAGGAGAAAGTTGTAGATATTTTTCGCGAGTTTAGGTTGGCTCTCGCGGAAAAACAATTGCGCATCGGATTTCCGAGATTTTAACCAACGTTACTTTTTTTAATTATAATGTCCAATATATTAATGCATTTTTGAATTCTGCGGCAAATTCTAGCCTGAAATGATGTGTCGCATGGGGGGTCTAAAACAAATGGTTGTCGAGTTATACAGGGTGTCAATATTTTAGTAATAAAAATAAAACTCATTATCTCTTTTGTTTTCAAGGTTAGAGGAAAGTGTAGATACTTTCGCGAGGTTAGGATGGCTCTCGCGGAAAAACAATTGCACATAGCTATTCCAAGATTTTAACCAAAATTACTTTTTAAAAATTATAATGCCCAATATATTAATGCATTTTTGAATTCCGCGGCAAATTCTAGCCTGAAATGACGTGTCGCATGGAGGGTCTAAAACAAATGGTTGTCGAGTTATACGGGGTGTCAACATTTTAGTAATCAAACCCATTATCTCTTTTGTTTTCAAAGTTAGAGGAAAATCTTGAAGGAGAAAGTTGTAGATATTTTTCGCGAGTTTAGGATGGCTCTCGCGGAAAAACAATTGCGCATCGGATTTCCGAGATTTTAACCAAAGTTACTTTTTTTAATTATAATGCCCAATATATTAATGCATTTTTGAATTCCGCGGCAAATTCTAGCCTGAAATGACGTGTCGCATGGGGGGTCTAAAACAAATGGTTGTCGAGTTATACGGGGTGTCAACATTTTAGTAATCAAGCTCATTATCTCTTTTGTTTTCAAAGTTAGAGGAAAATGTTGAGGGAGAAAGTTGTAGATATTTTTCGCGAGTTTAGGTTGGCTCTCGCGGAGAAACAATTGCGCATCGCATTTTCAAGATTTTAACCAACGTTACTTTTTAAAAATTATAATGACCAATATATTATTGCAATTTTGAATTCCGCAGCAAATTCTAGCCTGAGATGATGTGTCGCATCGTTGGTCTAAAACAAGCGGTAGTCGAGTTATACAGGGTGTCAACACTTTAGTAATCAAACCCATTATCTCTTTTGTTTTCAAAGTTAGAGGAAAATGTTGAAGGAGAAAGCTGTAGATATTTTTCGCGAGTTTAGGATGGCTCTCGCGGAAAAACAATTGCGCATCGGATTTCCGAGATTTTAACCAACGTTACTTTTTTTAATTATAATGTCCAATATATTAATGCATTTTTGAATTCTGCGGCAAATTCTAGCCTGAAATGACGTGTCGCATGGGGGGTCTAAAACAAATGGTTGTCGAGTTATACGGGGTGTCAACATTTTAGTAATCAAGCTCATTATCTCTTTTGTTTTCAAAGTTAGAGGAAAATGTTGAGGGAGAAAGTTGTAGATATTTTTCGCGAGTTTAGGTTGGCTCTCGCGGAAAAACAATTGCGCGTCAAATTCCGAGATTTTAACCAAAGTTACTTTTTTTAATTATAATGCCCAATATATTATTGCATTTTTGAATTCCGCGGCAAATTCTAGCCTGAAATGATGTGTCGCATGGGGGATCTAAAACAAACGGTAGTCGAGTTATACAGGGTGTCAACACTTTAGTAATCAAGCTCATTATCTCTCTTGTTTTCAAAGTTAGAGGAAAATGTTGAAGGAGAAAGTTGTAGATATTTTTCGCGAGTTCAGGATGGCACTCGCGGAAAAACATTTGCGCGTCGCATTTCCAAGATTTTAACCAAAGTTACTTTTTATAATAATAATGCACAATATATTATTGCATTTTTGAATTCCGCAGCAAATTCTAGCCTGAAATGACGTGTCGCATGGGGGGTCTAAAACAAATGGTTGTCGAGTTATACAGGGTGTCAATATTTTAGTAATCGAAACAAAACTCATTATCTCTTTTGTTTTCAAGGTTAGAGTAAAGTGCAGATAATTTCGCGAGGTTAGGATGGCTCTCGCGGAAAAACAATTGCACATCGTTATTCCAAAATTACTTTTTAAAAATTATAATGCCCAATATATTTATTGCAGTTTTGAATTCCGCGGCAAATTCTAGCCTGAAATGATGTGTCGCATCGGGGGTCTAAAACAAATGGTTGTCGAGTTATACAGGATGTCAACTTATAAGTGACCGAATCATTATCTCTTTTGGTTTTGAAGTTAGAGAAAAATGTTTCAGACAAAAGTTGTACTTATTTTTCTCTATTTTAAGGCGGCGTGCGCGGAAAAACAATTGCGCATCGCGTTTACGAGATTGTAATCAAACTTGTGCTCTTTTCAATGCAACGCCCTCTATATTTTAGCATATTTGAATGCGCGAGTAAATTGTAGCCCGATTTCATGTGTCGCGTCGTGGTTCTAACGTGAACGGTTTTCGAATTGTGATCGAATCAAGGTGTCAAGGTTTTCGAAGCTTTCCTTTTGAGTTAGATAAGGATTAACAAGGTCTCATAATCTTATGTTTTAAAAGCTTAAACGTGCGCATGAGATGAAACAGGTCCGCCTCTCTCTGAAATGTCCTAAAAACGCCGAAGTCTGCTCATAATCACAACTTGGTTTGTTCTCGAAGTTTCGACGGTGAAGAGGCATTTTCATAACTTATGGTTTCCACGTCCGTACCTCTAGTGTTCAAGGCCAACCTTGAACGGTAATCTCTCAGAAGCAAAAACTGATTTGCTTACAATGGCCTTTCGAACACGTGACGTAACGGAACAGGCTTTTTCAACCATTTTTTTTTTAATCACAGATCTATTTATACCCTGATGTAATAGATAAGGATTATTACAAATAATAAGTACTTGAAATAGTGATATGTACTACAAGTAAAGGCAAATAAAAAATATATACATAAGTTTGTGATCAAGAAGTGTTGATTTTGTTTATTTAATTTAACTGATTGGTGCCTTTTTATTCATATAATAAACCAAAACAACCAAAAATAACATTCTTTTTCTATTCAACGTGAACGTGACAGGGCTGATATTTCTAGAGAAGGCTTTAAGCAACACGAAACCTTTTTTTTTAAATAAATTAATTAAGGAGATTGCTAGTGTATAATATATGATTAAACTGAAATAAGCACTAACACACATTTTCGGTGGAAATTTTTTCCGCCGCAATCGAGAATCGAACTCGAGTCCTCTGGCGCGTAAGCAGAAGACTCGAGTTCGATTCTCGATTGCGGCGGAAAAATTTATGTTAGTGTTCACTTCAATTTAATTATACTTTTTTTTTACTTAAGCCAATACGTTTCACCGACAGGCAACAAAAGTTGCAGCAACAAGACAAGTCGTTTGCCTATCCTCAGTTTCTTTAATGTAATTTTTTTTCTGCCGCCGTTTCTTGAAGGTAACGAATTAAAAATCAAACTCACTTTCCCTTTCGTATCTTCGACAGGCCTCCTCCCTCTCGCAGGCATCGAAATACCAAAGGGTAATCGCATACCGTGTCCGATACGCAGGCTGCACCTCGTGGGGGTTCCTCCTGTCCGACCAGAAGAACAACAACCGATCGAAGAGGGGCTCAATGTCGGCCACCTTAAACAAAAAGTCGATATTGTATTTTTAAAGCGTCGTGTTATCTTGTACTCAAACGAATTAAACTTGAAGTGGATCGTGGTATTTCCAATTCCAGATTCGTATCTCTCTCACCTTATCCCCCCTCCAGCCTTCCGGGAATATCCGCAGGAGCCCGCCGCTCCTCTTCACGTCCCAGTCCAGGTTTAAGTAATATATCGCCGTTATACATCGGCCGTCCTTGTTGGGGTTGTCCACGTGCTTCACGTAGTGCGAACCTGATCCCGGGTAACAAGCGACCATAGCCTAGAAAGAAGAATCCAAACGAATTAAAAAAAACACACACACACACACACAAACAGAACAAAGAAGCGCTTGTTTTATTGTTCGTTTAATTACATAATCGAGCCGGGAATAACCGCGGATAAAATTAAGTAAATCGTCGCTTGGGGAATTTGTTGGTAAGTATAAATAACTGCCTTCCGATTTATACCATGGGAATGTCAATCATAGTCGTCTTCTTTGAAGTATGTAGTTTATTTTCTTTTTACTTGGGAGTAAAGGGTACGCGCCTATTTTATTGTTTTATGGCGCGCCATCTAGTGCAATCTTCCGTTAGTCCTACTATAAGTTCTTTCGAATATTAAGAGATGGCGCTGGCTGGATTTTACTTTTTTAAAGACATCGCAGACGTGTCGATGCTCTTTCTGACGTGGATCATAACTTCTGGTCCCCATTAACCAATTGGTTGTTAGCAATGCCTTGATGACGTGAAACTTCTTTGGGAGAACCTTTAGAGATGTCAGTGGTAAGCTCACTTACCGGTGCGACGTTGACAACGACTATATTAGATGGTTCAAGGTTAGGAATGACTTTCAGGGTATTTTGGGCAACCTCATCTGCGTTTGGACCACCTTTTACGATGACTTTGTGTTACGGTTCGTTTTCGTTTTAACGATTTTATTTTAGGTAATGTTACAATTTGCCTTTAGCACGTTGTACGGGGTAGTTTCACGTTGCATGGGGCAGTTTTACGTCGTACGGGGCAGTTTCACGTCGTACGAGGCAGTTTCAAGTCATACGGAGCAGTTTCACGTTATACTAGGAAAAGTCACGTTATGCGGTAGGATACTGGTTGCGTCTGGTATTGCACTGGTGCATTTTTTTTGTGAAAATTGAATTGCTGGTAACTAATTCGATGCCATTATTAACCAACTGGGTGGTAGCAGCGACGTTTTTTTTTTTTTGATTGAAATTGCGTTGGTGACACCTTGACCTAACGAAGCAACGCTGTTATTAACACGTTCACCAGCGATATTGGGACAATCCTGCTCAATTTTTATCAGGTCCTCATTAACCAATTGGTTGTTAGCAATGCCTTGATGACGTGAAACTTCTTTGGGAGAACCTTTAGAGATGTCAGTGGTAAGCTCACTTACCGCTTCGATGTTGACAACGACTATATTAGACGGTTCAAGGTTAGGAATGACTTTTAGGATATTTTGGGCAACCTCATCTGCGTTTGGACCACCTTTTACGATGACTTTGTGTTACGGTTCGTTTTCGTTTTAACGATTTTATTTTAGGTAATGTTACAATTTGCCTTTGGCACGTTGTGCGGGGTAGTTTCACGTTGCACGGGGCAGTTTCACGTCGTACGCGGCAGTTTTACGTCGTACGGGGCAGTTTCACGTCGTACGAGGCAGTTTCAAGTCATACGGAGCAGTTTCACGTTATTCTAGGAAAAGTCACGTTATGCGGTAGGATACTGGTTGCGTCTGGTATTGCACTGGTGCAATTTTTTTGTGAAAATTGAATTGCTGGTAACTAATTCGATGCCATTATTAACCAACTGGGTGGTAGCAGCGACGTTTTTTTTTTTTTGACTGAAATTGCGTTGGTGACACCTTGACCTAACGAAGCAATGCTGTTATTAACACGTTCACCAGCGATATTGGGACAATCCTGCTCAATTTTTATCAGGTCCTCATTAACCAATTGGTTGTTAGCAATGCCTTGATGACGTGAAACTTCTTTGGGAGAACCTTTAGAGATGTCAGTGGTAAGCTCACTTACCGCTTCGATGTTGACAACGACTATATTAGACGGTTCAAGGTTAGGAATGACTTTTAGGATATTTTGGGCAACCTCATCTGCGTTTGGACCACCTTTTACGATGACTTTGTGTTACGGTTCGTTTTCGTTTTAACGATTTTATTTTAGGTAATGTTACAATTTGCCTTTAGCACGTTGTACGGGGTAGTTTCACGTTGCACGGGGCAGTTTCACGTCGTACGCGGCAGTTTTACGTCGTACGGGGCAGTTTCACGTCGTACGAGGCAGTTTCAAGTCATACGGAGCAGTTTCACGTTATACTAGGAAAAGTCACGTTATGCGGTAGGATACTGGTTGCGTCTGGTATTGCACTGGTGCAATTTTTTTGTGAAAATTGAATTGCTGGTAACTAATTCGATGCCATTATTAACCAACTGGGTGGTAGCAGCGACGTTTTTTTTTTTGACTGAAATTGCGTTGGTGACACCTTGACCTAACGAAGCAACGCTGTTATTAACACGTTCACCAGCGATATTGGGACAATCCTGCTCAATTTTTATGAGGTCCTCATTAACCAATTGGTTGTTAGCAATGCCTTGATGACGTGAAACTTCTTTGGGAGAACCTTTAGAGATGTCAGTGGTAAGCTCACTTACCGCTTCGATGTTGACAACGACTATATTAGACGGTTCAAGGTTAGGAATGACTTTTAGGATATTTTGGGCAACCTCATCTGCGTTTGGACCACCTTTTACGATGACTTTGTGTTACGGTTCGTTTTCGCTTTAACGATTTTATTTTAGGGAATGTTAAAATTTTCCTTTGGCGCGTTGTACGGGGTAGTTTCACGTCGTACGGGGCAGTTTCACGTCGTACGCGGCAGTTTCACGTTGTACGGGGCAGTTTCACGTCGTACGAGGCAGTTTCAAGTCATACGGAGCAGTTTCACGTTATACTAGGAAAAGTCACGTTATGCGGTAGGATACTGGTTGCGTCTGGTATTGCACTGGTGCATTTTTTTTTGTGAAAATTGAATTGCTGGTAACTAATTCGATGCCATTATTAACCAACTGGGTGGTAGCAGCGACGTTTTTTTTTTTTTGACTGAAATTGCATTGGTGACACCTTGACCTAACGAAGCAACGCTGTTATTAACACGTTCACCAGCGATATTGGGACAATCCTGCTCAATTTTTATGAGGTCCTCATTAACCAATTGGTTGTTAGCAATGCCTTGATGACGTGAAACTTCTTTGGGAGAACCTTTAGAGATGTCAGTGGTAAGCTCACTTACCGCTTCGATGTTGACAACGACTATATTAGACGGTTCAAGGTTAGGAATGACTTTTAGGGTATTTTGGGCAACCTCATCTGCGTTTGGACCACCTTTTACGATGACTTTGTGTTACGGTTCGTTTTCGTTTTAACGATTTTATTTTAGGTAATGTTACAATTTGCCTTTGGCACGTTGTAGGGGGTAGTTTCACGTTGCACGGGGCAGTTTCACGTCGTACGCGGCAGTTTTACGTTGTACGGGGCAGTTTCACGTTGTACGAGGCAGTTTCACGTCATACGAAGCAGTTTCACGTTATACTAGGGAAATTCACGTTATGCGAGGCAAATTGGAACAGTAATAATTTGATGTGAAAAAAAAGGCGCCAGGGTGAACAAGGTACCCAGTTGATCCGTAATAACTTTGGCAGCGTTCCCAAATCGCCTCGGTTTTGCAGGTGATCATTCGCAACGACCAGGAGATTCTATTTCGCTCACTTGTGCGCTTGTTACGGTGAGAAAATTCTCTGCAAATAATTTCCGGCTTTCAGGTCACCCCGTATCTTGGCGAAAGTGTAAGTGCGTCGCAATTTGACCTTTGGAAGTAGGACTATTCCACAAGCGACGCTTAAGGACGATCGACCCCTTTTTTGTAATGAGATTGTTCCATGTTGAAAATGGGATATATTAAAAGGCTTGACATTGACCAATGGACGCGTCGCACGCCGACCCGATTGAGATTCCGTCAGTCTTGTGACTGCCCGCTTTGCAAACAGACTGCGTGGAGAGTTATTCTCGCTTCTGTGTATATTTTCATCAAACGGCGTTTGTTTTCGAGTGAAAAAGTAAACGGGTATAATGTCCGGCTGTTAATCGTTTGCTGCGAGTCCGAGGCCTTTCCAAGCTTGTCCGTCGTATTTACGGCAGGTATGTTTTTAGAGTCACGTTGTGCATCGCGTCGGTCGGTTCACAAATCCGTGTTTTCCTTTCATCTAGGTTTTTTATTTTCATTCCGTCTTCTGTCCGCCTCTCCCTGATTCCGGACACTTTACCGGAGTTTTGGTAACCGGACCATCTCCCTCAGAGTCATCGCTTTAGATGGATCTTTATGGTGTCGATTTTGGCCCGCCATCTTGATGTTGGTCACCCGAACTCTCATCAATCCCGCCGCTAGAGGACACCAGCTTCAGCGCCTCAAACTCGTTGAGCTGAAGCCCATTTGGAATGACGCGGCGCTCCTGTTACGTCTAACTTCGACGGACGGCAGTTTGACGTTTGCTCCTTGGACAATTGGACAACCGAAGGGGTCGGATCTGACCTTTCTCTTTCTTATTTATATTACTTTGTTATATTTTAATGTTAATTGTCAGTTTCTTTAATCGATATATAAACACTAAAAGACGACCGAGAAAAGATGAGATTTTAACCGGGACGGCCCGTACGTTGCGTTGTTTAGGAAAAATAAAGAAATACATTTCTAACTAAACAGTTTCGAATTTTAACGCCCCCCCGCCCCAAAACATGATCGAATGTTTACGCACACGTTTTATTTGACTATAAAGACGGGAATGCGCGTGTATACGTGCACCTCCGCACAGAGGAGGAGGTTCGCATCGATCCCAGAACACGCGTAGCCGCCAACCACCCAGATTACTCATTTCTGCTTCCGAAGGGCGAGTAAATATGTGTCGTCTCTGCACGACCTCCACCTTCCACACGTGGTACGTGTTAAACCGCCGCTGCGTGATCGTTGGATAAACAGAAAAAATACGTGAGATTATTTTGGCGCGGGGAGGGGGTGTGGGTACAAGGCCGCCGATAAGTTCGATTTTTGAGGAAGTGCAAATAGAAGAGGCGGCGACGTTTTTGTGTACACGTGCATTTTACACGGAATATTAATCGAATTACGAGAGCGTGAACGATGCGAACGTAAAAATACTCGATGACGTGCATCTCCAATTCGCGGGGTTTAATAATTGAGACTGAATGCGGGCAACCGTGAGTCGGCACAAATCTGGACGGTATTATATAAAGCAAAAAAAAACACGCATTTTTTCCTAATGAGCAATACAGCGGGTGTCCCAATAAAATGATTCAATAGCGAGGGAAGCGCCAAAATCATACGACGGGTCATTCTGTAGAAAAAAATTACGTTTGTTATTCTGGCACTTCTTTTCGTAAGTCGACCATATTTGATTTCAAGATGGCTTCCATGTGGCGTTCGTATTCGTCTCTTCGTGACCTTTCATTTGATGGGTCACAAGACGTGCTTTCCTTTCTTGGGGGGGGGGGGGGGGGGGCTCTTTCGATCACGTCTTGGCGTTTCTTGATTTCAAGATGGCGCCGGTGCGACGCGTCGGGTCTTAACCCAACTTTTTTTTAGAAACTGTCACACTAGAAAAAATTACATTCGATATTGAATTTATAGAATTTTTAAAATTGAATCAATTTTTGACATTTTAAAAATTCAATCAAGTTTTGACATTTAAAATTCAATTAAATTTTGATATACATACACATACATCATTAAAAATCAATAAAGTTTTCACTTTAAAGTTTATTCAAAATTTTGACATGCGTATTAAAAAAGATCAATAAAAATTGATTTAAACACGATTTAAATTTATGATTTAAATTTTTGACATTTCTAAAAATACAATCAAGTTCTGAAACATTTAAAATTCATTTAAATTTTGACGTACCAACATATTTGAAAGTCAACTAAATTTTTAACTTTTTTTAATATTCGATTAAGATTTTGACACACTTCATATTTAAAATTCAATAATGTTTTGACTTACGTACAGGGTTAGTTTTATTAATTATTAATCCAGTTTTGACATTTTAAAGTTTATTCAAATTTTGACGAATTTGAAATTCAATTACATAAATTTGGATGCATTTAAAATTCAGTTAAGTTTTATGTTTTTATTCAAATAAACTTTGAATGTCAAAACTTGATTGAATTTTAAATGCGTCAAAATTTAATTGAATTTCAATTTCGTCAAAATTTTAATAATTCTTAAACTGTCAAAACAGGGTTTAACTTTTAAAAATGTCGAAAATTCTTTGAAATTTTTTAAAAATACATACGACGAATATTTTTGAAAATTCAATAAAATTTTGACATTTGAAAATTCAATAAAATTTTGACATTTGAAAACAATAAAATTTTGACATTTTTGAAAATTCAATAAAATTTTGATTTTTGAAAATTCAATAAATTTCTTTTTTTTTTAATAAAATTTTGAATATTTTGTTAATTCAATAAAACTTTGATATTTTTGAAAATTCATTAAAATTTCGTTTCTTTTTAAATAAAATTTTGAATACATATTTTGTTAATTCAATAAAATTTTGATATTTTTTTAGATTCCATTAATTCAGTAAAATTTTTATAATTTTTAGAATCCAAAATTTTGATATTTTTGAAAGTTCAATGAAATTTTGTTATTTTTCAATTTTACAATTCAATAAAACGTTGATATTTATCTATGAAAATTCAATAAAATATTGATATTTTTAAAAATTCAATAAAACGTTGATACTTTTGAAAATTCAATAAAATTTTGATATTTTTGAAAATTCAATAAAATTTTGATATTTTTGAAAATTCAATAAAATTTTGATATTTTTGAAAATTCAAAAAGATTTTGATACTTTTGACACTAAAAAACGTTTTGACAGATTGAAAATTCAATACAATTTTGATATATGTATTTTAAGAATCAATGAAGTTTTGACATATTAAAGTTTATGTATTTACATTTTGACGTACGCATTTTTAAAAAATCAATAAAATTTTGACATTTTTAAAAATGTTATCCAGCTTTGAGATATTTAAAGTGCAATCAAGTTTTGACATACATATTTAAAAAGGTCAATAAAATTTGACATTTTCAAAATTCAATCAAGTTTTGACAGATTTAAAATCAATAAAATTTTGGTATATGTACGTATTTTAAAAATCAAATTTATCAAATTTTGACATATTAAAATTTATTTAAATTTTGACGTACGTATTTAAAAAATAATCAATAAAATTTTGACATTTTAAAAATTTAATCATGCTATGACATTTAAAATTGACATGTTAAAAGTTTATGTAAATTTTGAAATATGTATTTTAAAAAATCAATAAAATTTTGACATTTTTGAGATATTTAAAGTTTATTTAATTTTGACGCATGTATTTGAAATTCAATTAAATTTAGGGGTATGCACATTTAAAATTTAATTTTCAAATTTTTGAACGTGTTGAGACAAACGAAAGTGAAAACAAAACACGATCGATTTCAAGTGTTTTTAAATACCCTTTCAAATTATTTTAAAAATACATAACCGCGAATCACCCTGTATAATTTGTATATTTAAAAACCAATGATATCTTCACGTATTTAAAATATATAAAATGAAATTCTGGCGTATTTAAAATTGAATTGAATTCTGACATTTTGAAAAGTGAATCAATTTTGACATATTTAAAGTTCGTTCAAATAAAAAGGTCAATAAAATTGTGACATTTTAAAAATGCAATCAAGTTTTGACATATTTAAAAAGGTCAATCAAATTTGGACAAAACCAATCAAGCTTTGCCATATTAAAATTTATTTCAATTTTGACGTACGTATTTAAAAAAAATCAATAAAATTTTGATATTTTTGAAAATCAATTTTTGAGATATTTAATTCAAAATTTTGACGTGTGTATTCAATTAAATTAAATTTTGACGTACATAATTAAAATTCAATTACATAAATTTGGATGCATTTAAAATTCAGTTAAGTTTTTAAGTATGTTGATTAAAATTCAAATAAACTTTGAATGTCAAAACTTGATTGAATTTTAAATGCGTCAAAATTTAATTGAATTTCAATTTCGTCAAAATTTGAATAAATCTTAAACTGTCAAAACTGGGTTTAACTTTTAAAAATGTGGAAAATTCTTTGAAATTTTTTAAAAATACGACGAATATTTTTGAAAATTCAATAACATTTTGACATTTGAGATTTCAATAAAATTTTGATATTTTTGAAAATTCAATAAAATTTTGATTTTTGAAAATTCAATACATTTTTTTTTTAAATAAAATTTTGAATATTTTGTTAATTCAATAAAATTTTGATATTTTTTTTTAGATTCCATTAATACAGTAAAATTTTTATAATTTTTAGAATTCAAAGTTTTGATATTTTTGAAAATTCAATGCTATTGTTATTTTTGAAAATTCAATAAAACGTTGACATTTATAATTAAAATTGAAAATTCAAATTAAAAAAATTAAAAATGAAAATTCAATAAAATATTGACATTTTTGAAAATTCAATAAAACGATATTTTTGAAAATTCAATAGAATTTTGATATTTTTGAAAATTCATTAAAATGTCCAGTTTTGAGATATTTAAAGTGCAATCAAGTTTTGACATACATATTTAAAAAGGTCAATCAAATTTGGACAAAACCAATCAAGCTTTGCCATATTAAAATTTATTTCAATTTTGACGTACGTATTTAAAAAAATTCAATAAAATTTTGATATTTTTGAAAATCAATTTTTGAGATACTTAATTCAAAATTTTGACGTGTATATTCAATTAAATTAAATTTTGACGTACAAAATTAAAATTCAATTATCAAAAAAATTTTGAACATTTTGAGAAAACGAACGAGAAAACGAAACACGATCGATTTCAACTGTTCTTAAATACTTTTCCAATACTCTTTCAACAGTTCTTAAATATTCTTCCAAGTATTTTAAAAATACAGAACCGTGAATCACCCCCGTTTAATTTATGTAATAATTCAAAAACCAAACTGATTTCTGACCTATTTAAAATTGAATAAATTTTTGACATACATATTTAAAGTTTTGACACAATGTACATAATTTTAAAGTCAATCAAATTTTGACATAAAATTCAATCAGGTTTTGAGACATTTAAAATTCAATACAATTTTGATACACGTATTTTAAAATTCAATCAAGTTTTGACATATTAAAACTTTATTCAAATTTTGACGTATGTGCGTATTCAAAAAAAGACTTATTAAAAAAACTTAACATGCTTTGAGATGTTTAAAGTTTATTCAAAATTTGGACGTATTTGAAATTCAAATAAATTTTGACATTCTATTACGTTTTAACCTAATTAAAATCTCATTAGATAAACAATACTTTCTACTTTCTATAAAATTACAAAAAATTATAAAAAAATACAAAAAAATCAAAGTTTAAAAAATTATAAAAATTAATTTTTTTTTACTAAATAAACGAAACTTTCTAAAATTATGATTTGCCATTTGTGCAATTTTTGACGTAAAATAGAACAAAAGACGATCGGCAATTTATAAAATTAAAAAAAAAAATAAATATTAAAAAAGTTTCATAGAATAAAATTAGAAAAAAATAAAAATTAAAAAAAAATCATTAAATAAAATTACAAAAAAATAAAAAAAAAATCATTCAATAAAATTACAAAAAAAATAAAAATTAAAAAATTCTCATTAAATAAACAATACTTTCTATTTTCTATAAAATTACAAAAAATTATAAAAATTTTCAAAAAATAAAAATTTTCAAAAATTATAGAAATTAATTTTTTTTATTAAATAAACAAAACTTTCTAAAATTAAGATTTGACATTGTACAATTTTTGACATAAAATAAAATAAAAGGCGATCGACAAATTTATAAAATTAAAAAAAAAATAATTATAAAAAAATTTCATTGAATAAAATTAGAAAAAAAAATAAAGAAAATTTCATTAAATAAAATTACAAAAAAATAGAAATTAAAAAATTCTGATTAAATAAACAGTACTTTCTACTTTCTATAAAATTACAAAAAATTATAAGAATTACAAAATTCTCATTAAATAAACAAAATTTTCTAAAATTAATATTTGAACTTTAGGCAGTATTTGGCGTAAAATAAAACAAAAGACAATCGACGAATTTATAAAATTAAAAAAATCTGATTGAATAAAATTAGAAAAAAAATTACAAAAATAAAAAAAAAACTCATTAAATAACATTACAGAGAATTATAAAAATTAAAAAAATTTAATTAAATAAACAAAACTTTCTAAAATTAATTACCTAAATATTTCAAGGGATACAATTTTGATACACGTATTTTAAAATTCAATCATGTTTTGACATATTAAAACTTTATTCAAATTTTGACGTATGTGCGTATTCAAAAAAAGACTTATTAAAAAAACTTAACATGCTTTGAGATGTTTAAAGTTTATTCAAAATTTTGACGTATTTGAAATCCAAATAAATTTTGACATTCTAAATATTACGTTTTAACCTATATTTAAACTTTAATAATTAAATTTTGACGTAAACGCACATTTAAAATTGAAGATTAACATTCACTTCAACTACCGTTCTTAAAAACACTCTCCCAAGTTATTTCAAAAATACAGAACCGTGAATCACCCCGTACAATTTGTACATTCAAATCATATTGATAGATTTAAAGCACAGTGAAATTGTGACGTATTTAAAACAGAATCGATTTCTGACATTTTTAAAATGCAATTGACATTTTATCAATTCAATTAGATTTTGACACATTCAAACGCGGTCGATTTTGACAATTGAAGAGACACGAATCAGAGCAACTAAAAAATTATCATTCACTTCAACCACCGTTCTTAAATACCTTAACCTCAAAGCAAGTGACGCAATTGTTCAATTGATTGCGTCAAGATCTCTATGACGTCTGCATCGTTTGTTTTTTATTTGATCGCCCGGTATTATTTTTATTTAATGAATATATTTTTGAGTTGACACTCGAGGCCGAAAATTTTCCAGCATACCAACGCAACGGTCTTGAAGCGATCATGAAATACCCATGCACATTCGGGGTTCCCTGAAAAACTTAACCAAACTCGAATTGTGACTTGCCAAGGCCGACGACTTACATTTAAATTGAACAAAGCCTTAAAAACGAACGCGATTTAAAAAGCGACGCCACGACTTGCTTCGATTTTTATTTTATTTATTTATTTTTTTTAATTTCAGTGTGCAAAGGAGATTTCGACTTTCGAGGAATTTACAATCTACATAAGTACGTACTCGATGAATGATGCGATTTTAATCGCCGGCGTATATATTAACGTTTTGTTAGCGATAACGATGAGGCCAAACATACCTGAACGATCAGTCACACCGATCGCGATTTTGCAACACGTCGTAGATGTAGATATGTACAAAAATTGCATGTTGTATAAAAGGTGTCAAAAAAAACATTTCCGAGAACGCGCAGACACGTACCGTAAATTAGCAAGGTTGTTGCATAAGTCTCCTCTGTCAATAATACTTACTGCACAGGTATCTACAGTACACATCAATATTTATATTGCGGGCACTAAAATTAAAACGTTTTTGCGAAACGGTTTCCAGGAAAACGTAATTTATGCACCTTCTTATTAGCTCTTACTTAAAATTGTTTGGTTTATGTTCAACAATAAACGCGACGTTTATTTTGATTTATACAACAAACAGAAGCTGTGACTAATTAGGTACATATTTTGAAAACGCAAAAAGAAAACTTGACGGCACGGAAGATAAAGTAATAATCGTTTTGATCCTTTCTAAATTAGGTGTGTTGTACATGAACGTGAACCTTATCATGAAACGAAGCTTTAATATTTAAGTGCCTTACTTGCGAACAAAAAAAGAAACAGAGCTGGTGCAATCATCAAATATAAAATTATCTTGCGCTGAAATTTAATACCGAGCGTTATCTTTAAGTTTGTAAGCGGCGTCTGTTATTAAAAGCTTCCTAGCTTAGTCCTAACTGTGGTGCAATTTACAAAGTGGTAATTTGTTGTAACGTAAAAGTAAGAAAAGTGTGACATGTCCGGGATCGAGCGATCAAACAAGAACTGGAAACTTTATTTGTCCATAATTACCACGCCACTAATAATATAATTAATAAACTGAAGCTGCGCATTAACGATAAGTCGCGACATTTTTCAGGCGCTCGCTATATTTACCCGAGCCGCTTTTTAATAACCTTCGCAAGGACGTAATTCGTTATTATCTATTTATTTATTACCTTAAAGAAATAATAACAACGCAGTTTTATTCATCCGACTTCTCGAGTCTTACATGTACATTGTTTTATTGTTAAACAGACTGGCAGCTGATTTCTTTTTGCAATTATGACAGATGTCAAAGTTTTATAATATTTTATAGTAAACGGTTGATGACGTCATTTTAATTAATAATAGTAATAAAATTTTTATTGTTAAACAGACTGGCAGCTGATTGATTTCTCTTTGCAATTATGACAGATGTCAAAGTTTTAATAAATTTTTGTAGTAGACTGTTCATGACGTCATTTTAATTAATAAAAATTCTATTGTTAAACAGACTGACAATTGATTTTTTCTTTGCAATTATGACAGATGTCAAAGTTTTAATATATTTTCGTAGAAAACTGTTGATGACGTCATTTTAATTGATAACATTAATACATTTTTTTATTGTTAAACAACTGGCAGCTGATTTCTTTTTGCAATTATGACAGATGTCAAAGTTTTATAATATTTTATAGTAAACGGTTGATGACGTCATTTTAATTAATAATAGTAATAAAATTTTTATTGTTAAGCAGACTGGCAGCTGATTGATTTCTCTTTGCAATTATGACAGATGTCAAAGTTTTAATAAGTTTTTGTAGTAGACTGTTCATGACGTCATTTTAATTAATAAAAATTCTATTGTTAAACAGACTGACAATTGATTTTTTCTTTGCAATTATGACAGATGTCAAAGTTTTAATATATTTTCGTAGAAAACTGTTGATGACGTCTTTTTAATTGATAACATTAATGCATTTTTTTATTGTTAAACAACTGGCAGCTGATTTCTTTTTGCAATTATGACAGATGTCAAAGTTTTATAATATTTTATAGTAAACGGTTGATGACGTCATTTTAATTAATAATAGTAATAAAATTTTTATTGTTAAACAGACTGGCAGCTGATTGATTTCTCTTTGCAATTATGACAGATGTCAAAGTTTTAATAAATTTTTGTAGTAGACTGTTCATGACGTCATTTTAATTAATAAAAATTCTATTGTTAAACAGACTGACAATGGATTTTTTCTTTGCAATTATGACAGATGTCAAAGTTTTAATATATTTTCGTAGAAAACTGTTGATGACGTCATTTTAATTGATAACATTAATACATTTTTTTTATTGTTAAACAACTGGCAGCAGATTTCTTTTTGCAATTATGACAGATGTCAAAGTTTTATAATATTTTATAGTAAACGGTTGATGACGTCATTTTAATTAATAATAGTAATAAAATTTTTATTGTTAAACAGACTGGCAGCTGATTGATTTCTCTTTGCAATTATGACAGATGTCAAAGTTTTAATAAATTTTTGTAGTAGACTGTTCATGACGTCATTTTAATTAATAAAAATTCTATTCTTAAACAGACTGATAATTGATTTTTTCTTTGCAATTATGACAGATGTCAAAGTTTTAATGTATTTATTTCGTGGTAAACTGTTGATGATGTCATTTGATAACATTAAAAAAAAGTTCTATTGTTAAACAGACTGGCAGCTGATTTTTTTGCCATTGTGGCGGATGTCAAAATTTTATTATATTTCTGTAGTAGACGATTGATGACGTCATTTTATTTACTAACATTAATAACATTTTTATTGTTAAACAGTTGTTTTTCTTTCTTAAAAAGTTTAATAAAATTTTTACTGTTAAGCCGACTGGCTTTTTTTGAATTTTTTTTTGTATTTATGACAGATGTCAAAATTTTAATGTTTTTTTTTTGTAGTAGACTGTCGATGACGTCATTTTAATTAATGACATTATTAAAATTTTTATTGTTAAACAGATTGACAACTGTTTTTTTTGCAATTATGACAGATGTCAAACTTTTAAAGTATTTTTATAGTAAACTGTCGATGACGTCATCTTAATTAATAACTTTAATAAAATTTTAATTGTTAAACAGACTGACACTTCATTTTTATTTCTTTGCAATTATGACAGATGTCAAAGTTTTAATATATTTTCGTAGAAAACTGTTGATGACGTCATTTTAATTGATAACATTAATACATTTTTTTTATTGTTAAACAACTGGCAGCAGATTTCTTTTTGCAATTATGACAGATGTCAAAGTTTTATAATATTTTATAGTAAACGGTTGATGACGTCATTTTAATTAATAATAGTAATAAAATTTTTATTGTTAAACAGACTGGCAGCTGATTGATTTCTCTTTGCAATTATGACAGATGTCAAAGTTTTAATACATTTTCGTAGTAGACTGTTCATGACGTCATCTTAATTAATAAAAATTCTATTCTTAAACAGACTGACAATTGATTTTTTCTTTGCAATTATGACAGATGTCAAAGTTTTAATGTATTTTTGTAGTAAACTGTTGATGATGTCATTTGATAACATTAAAAAAAAGTTCTATTGTTAAACAGACTGGCAGCTGATTTTTTGCCATTGTGGCGGATGTCAAAATTTTATTATATTTCTGTAGTAGACGATTGATGACGTCATTTTATTTACTAACATTAATAACATTTTTATTGTTAAACAGTTGTTTTTCTTTCTTAAAAAGTTTAATAAAATTTTTACTGTTAAGCCGACTGGCTTTTTTTGAATTTTTTTTGTATTTATGACAGATGTCAAAATTTTAATGTTTTTTTTTTGTAGTAGACTGTCGATGACGTCATTTTAATTAATGACATTATTAAAATTTTTATTGTTAAACAGATTGACAACTGTTTTTTTGCAATTATGACAGATGTCAAACTTTTAAAGTATTTTTATAGTAAACTGTCGATGACGTCATCTTAATTAATAACTTTAATAAAATTTTAATTGTTAAACAGACTGACACTTCATTTTTATTTCTTTGCAATTATGACAGATGTCAAAGTTTTAATATATTTTCGTAGAAAACTGTTGATGACGTCATTTTAATTGATAACATTAATACATTTTTTTTATTGTTAAACAACTGGCAGCAGATTTCTTTTTGCAATTATGACAGATGTCAAAGTTTTATAATATTTTATAGTAAACGGTTGATGACGTCATTTTAATTAATAATAGTAATAAAATTTTTATTGTTAAACAGACTGGCAGCTGATTGATTTTTCTTTGCAATTATGACAGATGTCAAAGTTTTAATAAATTTTTGTAGTAGACTGTTGATGACGTCATTTTACTTAATAAAGAGATGGTTCCCTTCACTAGTCGCGTCCAACTAAATCGGTACTACTTTTAGAGCAGCTCCGATTTGTTTGACCGCGAATGTACGTGCGTACACACATCGAGCGACTCAAGCTTGGCGGTGAAAATATTCCGACTGTTTTCAACTGTACCTAATTAAATTTTGACATATTTAAACTTTAATAAAATAGTTATTTGAAATTCGATTAATTTTGACGTGCTATTTAAAATTCAATTAAATTTTAATGTAAGCACGCATTTAAAATTCAATTAAATTCTGGCGTATTTAAAATATGTACAATCAATTTCTGACATTCAAAAAAGATTTTGGCGTTGTTTAAAATTAAATCAAGTTTTGACGTATGTATGTATGTATTTAAAAAAAAAGCTCAATAAATTTTTGATTTTTCTAAAAATACAATCAGTTCTGAGACATTTAAAGTTCATTCAAATTTTGACTTACCAACATATTTGAAAGTCAATTAAATTTTTAACTTTTTTTAATATTCAATTAAGATTTTGACGCACTTCATATTTAAATTAATTCAATAATGTTTTGACTTACGTACAGGGTTAGTTTTATGAATGTTAACCCCCCTTTATTTTTTTAATTATTAACCGATTCAAAAAATTTAAAAAATGGTCTTATATGGATTTTTATGTAGATTTCACTTATACTATCAGTTTTGCGGTAGCGTTTTATACATACCGGGTGGACAAAAAAATATAATTTTTTTAAATGGAACACCCTGTATATTTTTACAAATTTTTAATTCTTGTGCCACCCACTTGTGTCAATAACACAAAAACTAAAAAACCAATTACACGATATTTATATGTTTGTTATCAGAATGACTCAATAATTAAAAATTTGTAAAAATATACAGGGTGTTCCATTTAAAAAAATTATATTTTTTTGTCCACCCGGTATGTATAAAACGCTACCGCAAAACTGATAGTATAAGTGAAATCTACATAAAAATCCATATAAGAGCAATTTTTAATTTTTTTGAGTCGGTTAATAATTAAAAAAATAAAGGGGGGTTAACATTAATAAAACTAACCCTGTACATATTTACAATTCAATCAAATTTTGACAGTTTTTAAATTCAATCCAGTTTTGACATTTTAAAGTTTATTCAAATTTTGACGAAATTGAAATTCAATTACATAAATTTGGATGCATTTAAAATTCAGTTAAGTTTTTAAGTTGATTAAAATTCAAATAAACTTTGAATGTCAAAACTTGATTGAATTTTAAATGCTTCAAAATTTAATTGAATTTCAAATTTATCAAAATGTAATTGAATTTCAATTTTATCAAAATTTAATTGAATTTCAATTTCGTCAAAATTGGGATAACCTTAAACTGTCAAAAACTTTTAAAAATCTCAAAAATTCTTTGAATTTTTTAAAAATGTATACATTTGACCGAAACTTGATTGAATTTTGAATGTCAAAATTTTATTGAATTTTAAAAAACATCAAAATTTTACTCAATTTTAAAAAATATAAAAAATTTATTGAATGAAAATTTTATTTAATTAAAAAATATTCGTTTTATTGAATTTTAAAAAATATCAAAATTTTATTGAATTTTCAAAAATATCAAAATTTTATTGAATTTTCAAAAATATCAAAATTTTATTGAATTTTCAAAAGGATGTATCATTTTATTAAATTTTCAAAAATATCAAAATTTTATTGCATTTTCAAAAATATTAACGTTTTATTGAATTTTCAAAAATATCTAAATTTTATTGAATTTTCAAAAATATTAACGTTTTATTGAATTTTCAAAAATATCAAAATTCTATTGAATTTTCAAATATCAAACTTTTATTGAATTTTCAAAAATATCAATTTTATTGAATTTTCAAAAATATCAAAATTTTATTGAATTTTCAAAAATATAAAAATTTTTACTGAATTAAAAAAAGAAATTGGAATGGAATCTAAAAAAATATCAAAATTTTATCGAATTAACAAATTCAAAATTTTATTAAATTTAAAAATCAAAATTTTAATGAATTTTCAAAAATATCAAAATTTTAATGAATTTTCAAAATTATCAAAATTTTATTGAATTTTCAAAAATATCAAAATTCTATTGAATTTTCAAAAATATCAAAATTTTATTGAATTTTCAAAAATATCAAAATCTTATTGAATTTTCAAAAATATCAACGTTTTATTGAATTTTCAAAAATATCAATATTTTATTGAATTTTCAGATAAATATCAACGTTTTATTGAATTTTCAGATAAATATCAACGTTTTATTGAATTTTCAAAAATAACAAAATTTCATTGAATTTTCAAAAATATCAAAATTTTGAATTCTAAAAATTATAAAATTTTTACTGAATTAGTGGAATCTAAAAAAAATATCAAAATTTTATTGAATTAGCAAAATATGTATTCAAAATTTCTTAAAAAAACCAAATTTTAATGAATTTTCAAAGATATCAAAATTTTATTGAATTAACAAAATATTCAAAATTTTATTTTAAAAAAAAACAAAATTTTTATGAATTTTCAAAAATATCAAAATTTTATTGAATTTTCAAAAATATCAAAATCTTATTAATTTTCAAAAATATTAAAATTCTATTGAATTTTCAAAAATAACGTTTTATTGAATTTTCAAAAATATCAAAGTTTTATTGAATTTTCAAAAATATCAAAATCTTATTGAATTTTCAAAAATATCAAAATTTTATTGAATTTTCAAAAATATCGTTTTATTGAATTTTCAAAAATATCGTTTTATTGAATTTTCAAAAATATCAAAATCTTATTGAATTTTCAAAAATATCAAAGTTTTATTGAATTTTCAAAAATAACAAAATTTCATGTGTTCAAAATGCATGTGAACTTAGCTTAATAGAGATTGCTGCGCAAGATTAACAGAATTTTAGAATGGGCCTGGTTGGAGACCGGGAGGAAAATATTCACGCGGGCTTCTAGAAATCACGCCTTCTCCGTCATTTGCTTAAAGAAAACAATCGAGACAATATTTTTTGATCGCTCTGTATTTCGTTGCGAATTTGGGGGAAATTTAATCACATGACGTGGCCCCGAAAGTAAATAAATACACGCGATTACGCAACGCGCAATTTATCATTATCTATCATCGTACCGGGAATTTACAACCGCGGTCGCTGCTTGCGGCTTGCGGGGCGCAAAGACAGATCTGATTGTCGTCGCTATCAAAACAAGCTCTCGAAAACAGCACGCACGACATAAAAGTGCAGCACATGCGCCATAAAATGTCCGGATTTAGGTAAATTTTTGCGAATAAAAATTGCGTACGTGACCGAGAGCATGCCCGCGGCGCACGCCTAGATAAGGACGGCATGACGCGGCACGGTGGCGGGAAGAGAGAGACGGCGATAAAACATCGAGGTGACGGGATTGTTTCGCAAACGTTTCAACAAAAACACATTATAAACATTACGTGTTTACATTTAACTCGAACAATATCGCCATTATTAAATAAATAAATAAATCGAAATTAATAAACGACTTAATTGAATGGAATCGAATGGGAATTTCTGTTGGCACCTTTTCGTTTTCGGTTTGTTTGTGTTAATTTAACCGTTTTAAACAATATGGGACGGATGTAACGTTGGAGGTTCTAACCTAAAAGCTCACCTTTGTGCGGCCGTTTATATTGTAAAGGCCGAGCTTCCCGTTGTCGAGCATTTTATTCGCCCTAATTATAACAGCGTCCACTTGACTAATTAGGTTTCCTATATTTCTGCAGTACGTTTCCCTGCCGTCGATCCATGTGATTTGGTCGCCCCTGATCGTCTTCAAATCCCCGTTGCGTCCCCTGTTCGAAACTAACTGTCCGTCTTTAAAAATCCCCTTGGTTTTGTACATGTCTAAGACCTCCCTCAGAACCGACTTCCCCATTTCTTTACCCAAGAAATCGTTGACTACACACAGTCCGTAGTCGTTCAAATCCCTTATTACGTTCCTGGACATTTCACCGATCTCATCTTGATTTCGATGTAAGTACGGCTGCGAAATGCTTTTCAGCATCGCGGGCAAGTACTCCTCCCGGGGAGAACTTAAGTGATTGCTGTCGTTGTTGACGGGCATCCTCGCCGATTTCTCCGCGTCGTCGCTCTTCTCCTCGCCGAAGTGCAGGCCCAAGTTCGGCGACAGGCTTTCGGCCTGGGTGCTCAGGATTTCGTTCTCTGAACTCCCCTCGACGGGAATCGCACTGTTGTTCACCTGGGCGCAAGCACTCACGTCGTTCTCCTCGTTCAGCGACGAGAACTGCACGGAGACCAGCTCTTGGCAGAGGATCTTGTGCCTCTTCCAGTCCTCCTTCTGGTGGGACCTCGAGCAGTAGTAGGTCAGCTTGCAACGCGAACAGCGAAGGAGATTCTCGCCCGAACCGCACACCTCGCAGACTGAGCTCATTTTAAAAAAGTGCGAATCTCGCTCTCATCGCGAATTTCTGCGACATTGCGGCCATGTTCGCTCTTACCTTGGATTTTATTTGAAAAGCTCGCGAAGGGGGGCGCTATCGGAAGGAAAACAGCTGATTGGATTTAGTGATTTTCTCTTTTGTTTTAGTAAACCGAAAACACGTCGCTATCTTTAAAACGACAAATTTATACAAAAACACTGATTTTTCATCTAAGCCCGGTAATGATTATTTCGATTTTAACTTACGCGTTCACTGCTTTGTACTGGTTACCCTGCTAATATTTAATTTAGAGACGGACGCCAGTCGTATGTTGGTAGCCATGTTCGCGACATTTTTCTCTTTAAATAGCGAATTTCTAGCTGAATTGAATTAGGTCCGTTCCATTCGTCAGGATTTCGAGTTCTGAGCCGTTCAAAATCTTACTGAGCATGAGCAGTGCACAAAATTGGTTGTAAATTTCATACTGCGCGTGATTTGAACGGTTCAGAACTTGAAATTCTGTCAAATGGAACAGGCCTATTAAAGGTACCGAATTTAGAATTGAGAACATGTTTGATATCCAACTGTTATAATGCAGCTTTTTTTACAAAAAAATATCATCTCCAAAATATTGAACAATATTTACAAGCATTAGAAGATGTACTAATTCAGCTAAATAAGGATGCATTTATTAAGTTTGCAAAAAGTGTGTCTAATTTGTTTGGAGCGAAAATGCCTACTAATGAAGCTGAACTTGATGCCATTTTATTCACTTTGGCATATAACGTCAAAGATTATTCTGTGCACAGTGAGTTAAGTGTCCGACGCAGAGACAACCCTGAGACGTGCAAGTCAATGATAAAAATCTCTTCGCTCATGACGTCACAAAGCTAAAGGTGAACGCAGAGTGCGCTGCAAACAGGCGGGAACGTGGAAACCGGGAAATTTAAATAATGACTGAATTTACTTGATTGAAATAAAAACGAAAAAGTTTGTTCTAGACTGATTAACTACCATTCATTTAATTAGTCTAAAACCGAATGACATTCTTGACTAACAATGGATGATGGTAATTAAATAAAACTGTCACTAAGATTTTTTAATTTTTTACAAATATCAATTCACTAACAATAATTATACAAAAAAAAATATGTGTACATATTTCCAAATACATGGTGAGTTTACATGTAAAGAAATCAAGTTTAGTTTATCAGTATGTACAATTACGCTCACATAAATTTAGTGCAAAATTACATGAAACTTTTTATGAGACTAGCATATCGTTAGACATTTTATAGAACGTTTAATTTAAATGTTTTCCACTTTTCTAATTGAATGTTTTGATGATTACTACACATGGTTGTAAGTATAACGTTCTTGAACTCCATGAATTGTACTCTATTAAAATACAAGATCAGTATTATATGTTAAATAATGAGGAAACTACCTTTTTTTTAACACTACATATGTTGATGGATGATAGAAGCAATCAATAAAATTTTAATTTGCTGAAATTAAACAGTTTTCAATGACAGTGTCAACCAGTATTGAATGCTCGCAACAGTAGATATTTCAAATTTCTCCAATCTTTATTTGCTCAAGCAACAACTTTTTATTAAAAAAAAAAATACTTTCCCTAACATATTTGAACGATAGTTCACGTGCAGCCAGTAATAAAAATTTTTCTATTCTTTCTACAATATTTGAAAGCGCTAAATCTACAAATGTTTGAACTTGTGAATTTTTTTCTTTTGGGCGCGTGTATCCCTTAAGTCTCTGTTTTTGCGTTTACACCACCATGGTAAAGAAATATATATAACTGATTTAATAATTTCTTCTATAATGTCACTTCTATGTTGTTCACATTGCAGGAAATCAAAAGAAGGGCCATAGCTTTGTCATCAACAGTCCATCTACGACCATGTGGGTTTCTTTTTGCGCTACGAAGTCGTGCAATTAGAAAATCCCTCGTTGTCCGTAACAATCCAGAGAATAGATTTGTAACGACTTGACTATCGCTAAGATCAGTTAATGCTCTTAGATCCGCTTTTCTACTTCGGCAAAGTTTTTTTAATTGACGAATATGAGCCTCTTTTGATTTTAGTAAAGACATCAGTTTTATTGCTTTAGGGATTTTCTCAATGTTTGTAATTCTTCGGAAAACAGATTTTGGTTTACGAGAAATCATGGTGCAGGACACAGCAGTATTGGTTTCAAGTTGAACTGTGGAGAACAAGAAAATGAAATTTCAAATTGTCGTTGAACTCAAATTTTTACATTTGTTCGATAACCCTGCATTTTTCTACACTTTTTGCACCAACTGCTCCTGAGAGAGTGCGATGTATATGACACAACATAAGTAGGAGTGAAAAAAATAGAGTAAGGTGTTAAAAGTGTAAAAAGTGCAGAGCTATCGAACAGACCTTTACTTGAAGACCTGTCAGTTTCAGTACTAGTTGTTGCAGTCTCTTTTGTATGTGCCTCAGTCTCTTCTGTATTTGTTACAGTCTCTTGTCTCAGACCTAAAACATACACAATTAATGATATTTGTAAATCTAACACAACCCAACTTTTAATGCTATACTTTTTGGGTTCTTACAGGAAACTAAAAATTGAAGACTTTGATCAGTGTTTATTTAAGGAAGTTGTAATGGAAACGCAACATCTGCAATTCGTAACTATGCAGTTCGATATCTTAATCACTGCAACCAAGGAAATAAAATTGGTCTCATTTTATGTGACCCCAAAAGCCTCAAACAATGATAATTTCATAAACATTAATATTTTTTACTTTTTATTTTATTCAATTGTTAAGGGTTGTTGTTCGGCTTTTAGTTTTCTGTAAGATCTCAAAATTTTGGCTTCAAGAGTTAGATGGTCCTGCAGGGTAAACAAAATATAACATACCACTTGTTGAAGCTTCCGAATGAAGGTGCGAAGTAGTTGTTGCAAAAAGTGTAGGAACTGAACTTGTTGAAGCTTCTGAATGAAGATGTGAAGCAGTTGCTGGAAAAAGTGTAGGAACTGCATCTCGAAGCAGTCTCCATGTAAGAATATTCAAATATGACTCTTTTGTAAAGTGAATATTACATATTCGGTAATTCCTCAAAGTGTCACCCAAGAACACCATTCCCATTTTCTCTTGCCATAATTGAGGTCTATAAAAGAAGAATTTGTAAGATATTTTATATGACTTCCAGGATTCTGTTCACGATTATTTTCACTAACAATCTTCGCAAGTAAATCATTCCTTTTTTACATCGTATGTTACATCCAAGGCCAAAAAAAGTCTACTTTTTCATATTGGGCCACAACTGTATATTATTATTGTAACTAGGTACATTCATCTTTCGGATTAAAAATGGAACGTGGTTATATGAATGTCTTTAAAGCAACACTTGCGATCTTATGATTTATTATTTGACTTGTAAGTATTGATTTGGATAAAATTATGGATAAAACTCAGTGAAATGCGTAAAAAGATCCATTGAACGAGGTGTAATCATTAACTGATATTCAGCATTTCATTTGAAAAGCTTTAACAATCGTAACTTTACTCTAATAAATCAAAATCAAGTGAAATGCAAATTACAAATGATGGTACTACAACAAAGAAGAAGCAACACTTTTTGCTCCACGTTTCATTTACACTATTTACTATATACCTGATCTTGGTTGATGGAAAGTAATGCAGCTTCCCGACTTCATTTTCTTCACGTCCGCAAACTAAACAAAAGGCTTTTGGTGCAAACGGTTGTGGCGCCACGTTTCCTCTTCCACAATTTTAGTGGCTGCAAATGTTTTGTTTGTACAGTTATACATATAGTAATTGTATCATTATAAAATTTCAGATTTGTTTTAAATCTATTAAATTTAATAATAATATTCAACTGCTCGAGAGTCGAATGATAACCTAATCAGATTATCATTATTGATACATCTCCAAGATAAATTAAAATTAAAGAGGCATAACAAAGTTCACAAATAAATAGGTGAATTGTATAAAGTTTACACAAGAAAACACGTGGCTATTAACAACGAAGCATACACGCTATGACGCATTAACGAACAAACGCGCCTAAATTTTATAGTTGATGTTACCAACTGTAAAATTTGTTACCAACTTGGTAACAAAAATATTAGTAACGCCATCTAAGTTTACCTTTAGCCTAGCGAGACAAAGAAAATACAATCCCAAATTAAATGAGTCCGAGAGATATAGCTAATAGCGAATAAAACTGCTATATTAGGTCTGTTTGTTATCCTGCACTGGTGTGCACTAGTGTACACTTTTTTTACGAAATATACTTTAACGAAGCCTAAATTCATTGATAATGTATTAAAACGAATCATACTCATTCATACTGACATACCACACGAACATTTCAAATTGCATTAAAGAGTATTTTGCGAAAAAGTATGCATTGGTGTACACCAGTGCAGGATAACAAACAGACCTATTAGTTGCCCGTCTCAGGGTTGTCTCTGGTCCGACGAATAAAACGTCTTGGAAGGCCACCTCATCTTGACATGTTTGTGATGTTCAAGAATGTGGGTATGATTCTTGAGTTGAAATTTAAATCAGAATCTGCACAGCAGGCCCATACTCAAATTAATACGCATGGATATTACACTGTCCTTGATGAAACGGAATACAGGGCCATCACGAAGAAAATCTATGTGGGCTTACACATGGATGAACAGAAGAAAGTTAGTCTATGTTACACAGTAAATAATTCAGGTAATTGAGAAATTGTTGAGAGTAAAAATATATCACACTTATTACTATTATTGTAGCTCTGGAAAGTGTCACCAGCGATGATTCACAAACAGACCACTAAGTAGTGATGTAAATAATTCGAATTAAAATATTCGTTGGAACTGAGTACTCGGATATTCGGATTAAAATTAATCCGATTATTTTCTCTCGTATGAATTCGGAAGCGAATTCGAATTAAATTCCCCTTGAAACCGAGTACTCGGATATTCGGATGAATTAACCGAGTATTCTTACGAATGCTTTTTCCCTTAGTAAATAAACAAGTAAAACAATTATTTAAGATCGTTTATTACATTAATTCCAGTCACTTTTCCAAGTAAAAATAACATACCGTCAGTGAGTATATAGGTACTATTAAGAGAGATCGTGCGATAGGTTTCAGCGTACATAGTAAAATGTGGGCGAGGGGGAAGCAACGTGAAGAGAGTGTGTATGTAAAATGCTGCCGCTGTCGGAGAGTTTTGAACTGCTGTGTTTGGGTTTGATGCATCACTTGTTGGATGACGAGAATCACGAGTATCACATTTCACCGATAGATGATACGCGTTTCTGAGGGGCTAAAGGGCGAGGGGAAGGAATTGTCAGTAGGCGTGTCGCTGATGAACCCTCACCAAAAAATTTTACGAAGACAAATGCATGTATCTGTCGCTGTTGAAATTTTCAGGAACGGCTAGAGACAGGGTGACTCGGTGCCGAGAATAACCGAATATTTCCGAAGTTTAAAAATCGTACAGAGATATCAGTTTGTTGTACTAAAATTTAAAATACATGTCCGTGTTTCTGTTAAACAGAATGGATTCAAAGACGTGTTCTACATGTAATAAAACATTTTCTAAAGCATGTAACTTATACAGACACATGCGAGAAGTACATAATGAATTTGTTGAAATAATTAAACTGCAGGATAAATTTATTTCATGTTCGATATGCCAAGACAATGTATTTAATTACGAGGAAATAGAAGAACACTTGAACACTCAGCATAAGGTAGTTTTGATAAGGGAGTGTCACAAATTTTATTCGCAAGAAGGTAAAAATAATTTTTAATACATAGTATAATTTAATAATGCAGCTCTAACTAGTACTGTGTGATTTTTAAAATTGTGGATAAAGGGAGGGCGTGAAGAGGAAAATTTATAGCTTAAATTAACTCATACGTACGTTTTGGTGAACACCACTGCGAAAATATGGTTAATTTATGAATGCCTTTTGAAGTTTTGTAAATATCATTTTGCATAAATCGTATTTGCTAATTTACGCCATACGTTTTGCTTTCACGGCCTCCCTTTATCTAAAATTTTTTAAATCATACCGTACTTATGGAATCTAAATACCATGTATGTATTTACCTATAATCGGAATTATAATTTAAGATTTTTATAGAAAACTCAAATTTATGGTGAAAATATGTTTGATGTATGGGATAAAATATTGCTATATGTACAACACTCTCGATATTTTACGTATTTTGCACAATTTTCTTACCAAAATTTATAACAAATGAAAGAATAACATAATTTTTCCGTAATTTTGTTTTAAAAAAATAGGCAATGCAAAAATACAGAATCCTAAACTATTGTTTTAAAGATACCGTTAAACATTTGTGGTACTTCAAATTTAATTTTTATTTTCAATATTGCGGTCACTAAATTTATTATAAATAAATTAGAAAGTACTTAAATTTATACAATCATTCATTTACCTAATTATGGACAACGCACATATTTAAATAAATTTGTTAATACAACACACAATGTAAACTTTGCAAGAAAATATTTCTATTGTTCAGGCATATTGTCGATTAGGACAGAAAAGAAAGGGGAATAACAATATTCCTTTGCGAACTGTAAGCAATAATAGCATTGTGTATAAAACATTTTTTCGTATATTCAACAGGAAGAGTGTTATTGAAGAAACCCTGTTAAATGCCACACTCTGTATATAATTTGTACCTAGTCCTATTTTAGGGACAATTTGTAGCTTTTTTTTATTACATTTTTTTTCTGTAATAATAAAGTACGGAAATATTTTAGCATCAAGTATAAATAAAATATTTAAACTAAATACGTAAGCTGAGGAATTAAAATGTGCTCAATAATTAACTTGTAATTGGTTCTTCTTATTTTGTATTTTAAAATCTGCTATAGAAAATTTATTTAAAATTCCCGCCCGAACTTCTGCGACCGAGTCACCCTGTCTCTAGACGCTCCTGAAATTTTCCATGTGCATTCAGTGTTGACTAACGAGTTAAGAATAACAGGAGAGCTATACTAACAGTAGTTTCTCGTCCAAACTGGTCATTAAATATGGTCGCTGTGTGTCATAGGGCCAGTTGTACGTATAAAACGAGTTAACCACTCGATCAAACTTAAAGTTTTCAGTAGTTTCTCGTCCAAACTGGTCACTAAATATAGTCGCTGTATGTCATAGGGCCAGTTGTATAAAACCACTTGATCAACTTTCCTCCACAATTAACTTGACCGAGTGATTACCTCGTTTTATACAACTGGCTCAAAGGCGCACACAGTCGTTTTACAAAATTCTGGAACGTCCACAAAACCCACAGTTCAACATTGTTTATAAAACATTTACTATATTAAGTTTAACTAAATAAGATGCGAGAAATGTCAATTGTATTCCTATGTTATTACGTTCGCAAATTACACCTCCTAGAGCATCTTGGGCATATAATCGTATCTCTCGCTCACGATTTTTAATATATTTTGTGTCTCTCTCATCTGTTTTAAGAAGTCTTGTGTTTACACTATTTCCATGACGACAAGTGCATTTTTCACACTGTACTTACAAGTGGGATGTGAAAAGTGCGTCGTTTTTGAGACAAAAATTCTCTTTTACGCTTTTTCCCTGAAATTGTCAAGATTTGCCTTAATTTTTTTGGACAAAACGAAAAACGGGATTCCTTATTTCACGTTACCATTATATTACAGTTTTGACATATATACATGCTGGCACTTACAGCAGAAATCAATAAAAACGGGAAATGTAATCACCAATCAGCTATTTTTACAAAAACGTACGTTTCAGTTTGAGGATCAAAGTAAATGAAAATCATAGTTTACGAATAATGTTTAAAGTTTTTCTTTTAGGAAAAAAACGTAAACTTATTATAAAAGCAAAATTATATGACATGGGGCTGTCGTCATTATTAAATAATAATTAATTTTTTTTAAATTTTATAAATTTGTCTATCGTCTTTTGTTTTATTTTACGTCAAAAATTGCACAAATTTCAAAACTTAATTTTAGGAAGTTTTGTTTATTTAATAAAAAAATTTTAATTTTAATTTTTTAATTTTTATAATTTTTTGTAATTTTATAGAAAGTAGAAAGTATTGTTTATTTAATGAGAATTTTTGAATTTTTATTTTCTTGTAATTTAATATTTTTTTAAATTTTTATTATTTCTTAAAAATTTTATTCAATGAGATTTTTATTTATTTATTATTTAGATTTATTCAAAGAGAATTTTTTAATTTTTATTTTTTTCTAATTTTATTTTTATATTTATTTTTTTTAAATTTTATAAATTTGTCTATCGTCTTTTGTTTTATTTTACGTCAAAAATTGCACAAATTTCAAAACTTAATTTTATGAAGTTTTGTTTATTTAATAAAAAAAATTTAATTTTAATTTTTTAATTTTTATAATTTTTTGTAATTTTATAGAAAGTAGAAAGTATTGTTTATTTAATGAGAATTTTTGAATTTTTATTTTCTTGTAATTTAATATTTTTTAAAATTTTTATTATTTCTTAAAAATTTTATTCAATGAGATTTTTTTTATTTAATTTTTTTAATTTTATAATAATAATAATTTTATAAATATTCTTTATTTCTCGATCGTCTTTTGTTTTATTTAGCGTCAAAATTTGCAAATAACTGTCAAATGTCTTAATTTTAGACATTTGGACCCAGTTCTGTTTATTTCATGAGAATTTTTTAAATTTTTATCAAAAATAAAAATCGCCCGAATAAAATCAGTGATTTTAATGAAGTGATTTAAATTAGCTCAACCGAAATTCAGAGACATCTATCGGAATTTTTCACTATCTTCCGAAATGCTTCGCTTGGTCGGTTGGCAGCACTGTTGCCGATTGCTGCGTACAGTCCCACATACACATAGATGATTTTATCCTGAAAAATCTTTCGTGCAACGTCCGTGTGTGTAAGGTAAGTCCAATAATAGGTACATATTAGGTATTTAAATAAAATAATTTTGTACCATTTCATTCGTTCATTTCAATTTAGTTTAGTTTATTTATTTTGCAAGAGACATAATACAAAATGTTTCATTACTCTATGTGGCTAAGAGCGGGTTTTTTAGCATTTGAAAAGGGTAATCTGAGTGGATTGGCAACACTGGTTGTGGCACCTCTCATAACCAGTGTTGCCACTTGTAGGGATTTCTCCCTATTCGTAGGTACTTTTACTCAACGATCAACCGTAGGGAAGGATAAGCCCAATTTGCTGTTGTATTAATTTGCATAATTAAGTTTACCATAACATGTTTGAAATAAATAATTTCTTTTAGTAAATTTACAATCACGTAAAAAATTATTTAGTAGACACTCCCCTCTCTTAAATTGTTTTAGTAAATTTACGATAATGTAATTGTTTTTGTTTTGTTTTTGCTTTGCGCAGCAATGCTGCAATTATTGTCTTTCGGCATATAAGCCATTCCAGACAGTCACGAAGATTTTTATAGCTGGGTCAAAGTCATAAACACCACAAACATCCATGGTTAATAGCAGGATTCGAACCTGCGCCGCCGAGAGACACGACTTGCAAAGTCGGCTAGGCTACCGCTGCGCCAATCGGCGACCCACGATAATGTAATAAAAATGTATTTAGTAGACACTCCTCCCCCCCTCCCTTACATGAGGTGCACCATTATCAAAATGCGTAGGGAAATGTAGGGATTTTATCATCGATCGAAAGGGAGAAATCATTTACAGTTGGTGGCAACACTGCTCATAACCTATACGGGCTGGCTGGTTTGTTCCGGGCGTGCTGTACGCAGCTGTTTAATCGAATTTCGCCACATTTAATCACGTTCACAGCCAATTGGAATTTGCTTTCGTTTCCGCAAGTAAAATGAAGTTAATTTGCAACAAGGCGAATCCACCGTTGGGTAAGTTCACTTCACCAAACCGCCACCTCCGTTTAATAGACCCCATTTTAATTGACTTCAGGGGGCGTAATAGCAGCAGAATACGTTAAGGCACTCCGTGGAGTCTGCGTGGAAATACAGTGGGGCAGTGAGACAGTCGTCGATAACTGCACCCAGAAGTACCGGTGCGAGACCTCGAACGATGTCTTGCGTGTGATCGCGAGGTTGTTGGGGGAAGAGTTGTTGTACGGAGCGAGCGCCGTTGAGAAATCGGAGGTGGACAGCTGGCTGAGCTTCTCTGTGGGGCCTTTGGCGTCGAAGAGCGACTTTGCAGTCGGGGTTCAACACTTGAATAAGATTTTGGCTCCGCTGACTTTCTTGGTTGGGAAGCGAGTTACTATTGCTGATTTCGCAGTATTTTCTGCGTTGTTCGGTAAGTTCTTGTTGAGCAATCGGCAGAAACAGTGTTGCCAATAAACTTTCACGAAAAGTCCGAACGTTTAGGGCTGCGTTGATTTGACGACCCCTGCTTCGACGGAAGTGTTAAATTCTAGGGAATTTTCAGTGAGGGGGTGGTCACATTTCAAATGATACCCTTATGGAAATGCAACGTAATTTGCAATTTCTCTGAATTTTAACTTGATATCGTTGCAGTAAGCAAACAATGGCACGCATTACTGGCGAAGAAAGAAATCCCTGTGCACGTCCTGCGGTGGTACACCTTCCTTCAGTCTCAAGAGGCCATCTTGAAGACTTTAGCGCAGCTGCCGGAAGACGTCAAGAATGCATTGACCCCGACGCCGACGGTTCAAGGCAGACAATCGCTTGAGAAGTCCGTCGGAAGGCAGCAGGAAGGAAAATTCATAGAGCTGCCGGGCGCAGAAATGGGGAAGGTCGTCGTGAGGTTCCCACCCGAGGCCTCCGGGTAGGTTTCACGCTCACCGCAAGCGCAGCCAAATCACTCCTCGTGTTTCAGTTATCTCCACATTGGACACGCGAAAGCCGCCTTGCTAAACCAGTACTACCAACAGGCGTTCCAAGGTAAACTCATCATGCGCTTCGATGACACCAACCCGGCCAAAGAAAACGTGCATTTCGAGCAGGTCATCCTCGAGGACTTGAAGATGCTCGAGATTAAACCGGACGCCTTCACCCACACGTCCGATTACTTCGATATCATGATCGATTACTGCGAGAAGCTGTTGAAGGAGGGAAAGGCGTACGTCGATGACACGGAACCCGAAGTTATGAAGCAAGAACGCGAGCAGAGGGTGGAATCGACGAACCGAGCAAACGGTAAGTTGTTCGGAACGACTTGGGGGATGTGCTTACGCTGTTGTCGGGTTGGTTTTTAGCGTACGAAAAGAACGTGGCCTTGTGGGAGGAAATGAAGGGGGGCACGGAGCGGGGCCAGAAGTGTTGCGTGCGAGCTAAAATCGACATGCAATCTGCGAACGGTTGCATGAGGGACCCGACGATTTACAGGTGTAAGAACGAACCGCATCCACGTACCGGAGAGAAATACAAGTGAGTATAATCCATTCACAATATTTTTAGACTCAGAGTAGGCCATGTTAGGGTGACACTTTTGTTGGTACCTCCGAGTGAATATGTTCCATTTTAATTTGTTGGTTATATTTTTGAAAACTGACACTAAAAAACATTGATGATTTTGAGCATTTCGACTTGATCATGTTGATTGTCCATAATTTCGCTCAATTTATCTTCTTCGGGCCTGAACGTTTCAATTCATTCTAAAAGAAGTTTGGACTTTTATGGTCGAAAATTTGAGGTTATGTTATCTAAAAATGTGTCTTGTGGGTGATTTATGTTTTTATAACAATAACTAATTAATTCAGTGATCTAGTCATTGTGAATAGTGTTGATTACTTACTGCTATCGTCGAGAAATAATTTAAAATAATAAATTATTTGAATTTTTTTGACGAAACGTGTTTTTAGATAACATTACCTCAAAATATATCAACAACAAAACTGGGTCCAAATTTCTGAAATTAGAATAAAAATTTTTGACGCTAAATGAAACAAAAGACGAAAGATCGAGAAATAAAGAGAATTTATAAAATTAAAGATTAAAAAATTCTTAGTAAATAAACAAAACTTTCTAAAATTACGATTTGACATTTGTGCAATTTTTGACGTAAAATAAAACAAAAGACGATCGAGAAACAAAGAAAATTTATAAAATTATTATAAAATTAAAAAAATAAAAATAAAAAAAATTTCATTGAATAAAATTAGAAAAAAATAATAAAAATGAAAGAAATTTCATTAAATGAAATTACAAAAAATTCTCATTAAATAAACAATACTTTCTACTTTCTATAAAATTACAAAAATTATAAAAAATCATAAAAATCTAAAAAGAAATAAAAATTATTTTTTTTTTATTAAATAAACAAAGCTTTCTAAAATTACAATTGGACATTTGTGCAATTTTTGACGTAAAATAAAACAAAAGACGATCGAGAAACAAAAAAAATTTATAAAATTATTATTATAAAATTAAAAAAATAAAAATAAAAAAATTTCATTGAATAAAATTAGAAAAAAATAATAAAGAATAATAAAGAAATGAAAGAAATTTCATTAAATGAAATTACAAAAAATTCTCATTAAATAAACAATACTTTCTACTTTCTATAAAATTACAAAAATTATAAAAAATACAAAAAATCATAAAAATTTAAAAAGAAATAAAAATTTATTTTTTTTATTAAATAAACAAAGCTTTCTAAAATTACGATTTGACATTTGTGCAATTTTTTGACGTAAAATAAAACAAAAGACGATCGAGAAATAAAGAAAATTTATGAAATTATTATTATTATAAAATTAAAAAATAAAAATAAAAAAAATTTCATTGAATAAAATTAGAAAAAAATAATAAAAATGAAAGAAATTTCATTAAATGAAATTACAAAAAATTCTCATTAAATAAACAATACTTTCTACTTTCTATAAAATTACAAAAATTATAAAAAATACAAAAAATCATAAAAATTTAAAAAGAAATAAAAATTATTTTTTCTTAATAAATAAACAAAATTTTCTAAAATTACAATTGGACATTTGTGCAATTTTTGACGTAAAATAAAACAAAAGACGATCGAGAAACAAAGAAAATTTATAAAATTATTATTATTATAAAATTAAAAAAATTAAAGTAAAAAAAATTTCATTGAATAAAATTAGAAAAAATAATAAAAATGAAAGAAATTTCATTAAATGAAATTACAAAAAATTCTCATTAAGTAAACAATACTTTCTACTTTCTATAAAATTACAAAAATTATAAAAAATACAAAAAATCATAAAAATTTAAAATGAAATAAATTTTTTTTTTTATTAAATAAACAAAACTTTCTAAAATTACAATTGGACATTTGTGCAATTTTTGACGTAAAATAAAACAAAAGACGATCGAGAAATAAAGACAATTTATAAAATGATTAGTTATTATAAAATTTAAAAAATAAAAATAAAAAAAATCTCGTTGAATAAAATTAGAAAAAAATAATAGAAATAAAAGAAGTCTCATTAGATAAAATTACAAAA
Organism: Dorcus parallelipipedus; assembly: GCA_958336345.1. Taxonomy (NCBI): domain Eukaryota; kingdom Metazoa; phylum Arthropoda; class Insecta; order Coleoptera; family Lucanidae; genus Dorcus; species Dorcus parallelipipedus. Next base: position 48,696,919 of record OY284479.1, read on the forward strand.
AATAAAAACTAAAAAATTCTCATTAAATAAACAATACCCTCTACTTTCTATAAAATTGCAAAAAATCATAAAAATTTAAAGATTATAAAAATTAAAATTTTTTTATTAAATAAACTAAACTTTCTAAAATTAAGACTTGACATTTGTGGAATTTTTGACGTAAAATAAAACAAAAGACGATTGACAAATTTATAAAATTAAAAAAAATAAATATGTATAAAAAATCTCATGAATGAAATGTAAAAAAATAAAAATAAAAAAAATCATTAAATAAAATTACAGAAAAATAAAAATTAGAAAATTCTCATTAAATAAACAATACTTTCTGCTTTCTATAAAATTACAAAAAATTATAAAAATTACAAAATTATCATTAAACAAACAAAACTTTCTAAAATTAAGATTTGACATTTGTGCAATTTTTGACGTAAAATAAAACAAAAGACGATGGAGAAATAAAGAAAATTTATAAAATTATTATTATTATAAAATTAAAAAAATAAAAATAAAAAAAATTTAATTGAATAAAATTACAAAAAATTCTCATTAAATAAACAATACTTTCTACTTTCTATAAAATTACAAAAATTATAAAAAATACAAAAAAATCATCAAAATTTAAAAAGAAATAAAAACTAATTTTTTTTAATTAAATAAACAAAACTTTCTAGAATAAAAAAAAATAGAAATAAAAGAAGTCTCATTAAATAAAATTACAAAAAATAAAAACTAAAAAATTCTCATTAAATAAACAATACCCTCTACATTCTATAAAATTACAAAAAATCATAAAAATTTAAAAAGATTATAAAAATTAATTTTTTTTTTATTAAATAAACAAAACTTTCTAAAATTAAGACTCGACATTTGTGCAATTTTTGACGTAAAATAAAACAAAAGACGATTGACAAATTTATAAAATTAAAAAAAATAAATATGTATGTATAAAAAAATCTCATTGAATGAAATGTAAAAAAATAAAAAAAAATCATTAAATAAAATTACAAAAAAATAAAAATTAGAAAATTCTCATTAAACAAACAACACTTTCTGCTTTCTATAAAATTACAAAAAATTATAAAAATTACAAAATTATCATTAAATAAACAAAGCTTTCTAAAATTAAGATTTTTGGCGTAAAATAAAACAAAAGACAATCGACGAATTTATAAAATTAAAAAAATATCATTGAATAAAATTAGAAAAGAAATTACAAAAATAAAAAAAAAACTCATTAGATAAAATTACAAAAAATTAGAAAAATTGGAAAATTCTCATTAAATAAACGAAATTTTCTAAAATTAAGAATTGAAATTTGTGCAATTTTTGACGTAAAATAAAACAAAAGACGATCTAGAAATAAAGAAAACTGATAAAATTACAAAAAAATAAAAATTAAAAAAAAAGTTCATAGTTCAAAATCGGTAGATCTACCGAATTATCGGTAGAGTTGGCAGCAATGATCGACAATGTGGATTTGGCTGTTAGCTACTTACTTTAGTTTTTGTCGGCTTCCGGGTTTAGTGATTTCTTTGTTGCCAACAGTAAAGCTGAAACAAGTCGTCAATCAAAAATTTTAAAATTCTTCCTTGAAAATACCCATTTTTACCCAGGTATTTTTTTACCCGCAAGGTTGCTTAAATTACCCGGGTAATTGCCCGTACATTGGCAACCCTGTGCAGGGCCGAACCGAAGAAGATAAACTTATCGAAACCGGTCACTACATTAAATTTTCAAAATTGGGAAGTACTCTTATTGGCATTAATTGGCGTTTTTTTTTTTTTAGGGTTTATCCGACTTATGACTTCGCGTGCCCCATCGTCGATGCCCTCGAAGGTGTCACTCACACCCTTCGAACGATGGAGTACCACGATCGGGATCCACAGTTTTACTGGTTTATAGACGCGTTGGGCTTGAGGAAGCCCCACATTTGGGAGTACAGCCGACTGTCCATGACGAACACGGTCCTGAGCAAGCGCAAGCTGGCCTGGTTCGTCGAAGAGAAGCTCGTCGATGGTTGGTGAGTAATCCTTCGATCTCTTTGTATAAAACGGGGTCTTCGATTGATAAAACATTTTAGGGATGATCCCCGATTTCCAACGGTGAGAGGCGTCTTGAGGAGAGGTATGACCGTGGAAGGGTTGAAGCAGTTCATTATAGCGCAGGGCTCCAGCCGTTCCGTCGTCTTTATGGAATGGGATAAGATCTGGGCGTTCAATAAAAAGGTGCTTTTCACGATCATAATTTAACTCTAACCCTCAGTTGGTGAAAAGAAATTAAAAAGTAAACTGTGAGGTATACCATATTAATCTACAGGGTGTTTCTTCATTCAAAAGTTTGTAATTAAGCTGATGGCTTAGTTTTTATCAGATATTTTACTCATTTTTTTTAAATAAGTCATTTTTTTTTCCTTTAAATTTCTGGTATATCACCAGACTACTTTGTGAGATCTTCGCTTCAAAAAGCTGGTGTACCTCAAGGCATCTTCTTGGAACCTTCACTTTTTCTTACAAACAAAATAGAAATTTGTAGACCCCAGTCGATTTTGTTGTTAAATTTTATTTTTATTTTATTTCGATGACAATTAATGATCTAATGTCATCGTTGTCAGAAATTGAAAAGGAAAAGCAGAGAATTTTACCGACGTCAATATTTCGATAACGGTTGAATTTTGACATATTATGGTGGGAACAGTTGGGTTCTCTCGGGTTGGGCTCGCTTGGGTTGGGTTGACCTTGACCTTTAACTTATAGAAAAAAAAATTATTTTAATTTTTTTCGATCTCAATCCCTGGCTCAGGTCGAATAAGAAATTTCTTCATATTCTCAAATTTGCGTTCGTGACCTTGACCTTTGACCGTTGGTACGCCTGGTTGTCGAAAAATCGACGTTTTTTAAAAAAATATCCGACGTGAACTTGACCTTTAAGGCGACTCGCTGTCGAAAAACAAAAATTATCCCCGATTCATGTCAAATCTTTGACCTTGACCTTTGATCATTGGAACGCCCGGTTGTCGAAATTCGAATTAAAAAAAAAAACATTTCCCCGACATGCTAGTTTTTTTCCGTGACCTTGACCTTTAAGGCGATTCTCTGTCGAAAATCAAATTTTTTTTCCCGATTTATGTCAATTTATGTTCTTGACCTTGACACGCCTGGTTGTCGAAATTCGACGTTTTAAAAAATCACGATTTGTGTCGAATTTTTGTCGTGGCCTTGACCTTTGACCATTGGAACGCCTCGTCGTCGAAATTTTTTCCGTTTCTTTTGCAAAATTTTCGTTCGTGACCTTAATCTTTGACCTTGAAAGCGATTCTTCGTCGAATATCAAAAATTTTCCCCGATTTATGTCAAATTTTTGTTCGTGACCTTGACCTTTGACAGTTATTGTGCAATTTTTGACGCTAAATAAAACAAAAGACGATCGAGAAATAAAGGAAATTTATAAAATTAAAAATTAAAAAATTCTTTGTAAATAAACAAAACTTTCTAAAATTAAGATTTGACATAAAATAAATCAAAAGACGATCGAGAAATAAAGAAAATTTATAGAATTATTATTATGTATTATTATAAAATTAAAAAAAATAAAAATAAAAGAAATCTCGTTGAATAAAATGAGAAAAAAAAAATAATAAAATTACAAAAAAATAAAAATTAAAAAATTCTCATTAAATAAGCAATACGTTCTACTTTCTATAAAATTACAAAAAATTATAAAAATTACAAAAAATCATAATAATTTAAAAAAATTATAAAAATTTAAAAAAATTATAAAAATTGAAATTTTTTTTATTAAATAAACAAACCTTTTTAAAATTAAGATTTGAAATTTGTGCAATTTTTGACGTAAAATAAAACGAAAGACGATCGAAAAATTTATAAAATTAAAAAAAAATAAATATGTAAAAAAAATCTCATTGGATAAAATTAGAAATAAAAATTTTAAATTTAAATAAAATTACAAAAAAATAAAAATAAAAAAATTCTCATTAAATAAACAATACTCTCTACTTTCTATAAAATTACAAAAAATCATAAAAATTTAAAAAAAATAAAAATTAAGAAATTTTATTAAATAAATAAAACTTTCTAAAATTAAGATTCTACATTTGTGCAATTTATGACGTAAAATAAAACAGAAGGCGATCGACAAATTTATAAAATTTATAAAAAAATAAATATTAAAAAGAAGTTAGTTTTTTCCGTTTTTTTTTTTTTTGCAAAATTTTCGTTCGTAACCTTGACCTTTGACCTTGATAGCGATTCTTCGTCGAATATCAAAAATTTTCCCCGATTTATGTCAAATTTTTGTTCGTGACCTTGACCTTTGACAGTTATTGTGCAATTTTTGACGCTAAATAAAACAAAAGACGATCGAGAAATAAAGGAAATTTATAAAATTAAAAATTAAAAAATTCTTTGTAAATAATTTACGTCAAATATTTTTTCGCGACCTTAACCTTTGGAACGCCCGGTCGTCGAAATTCGAATTTAAAAAAAATCCACGATTTCTGCCAAATTTTTGTTCGTGACCTTGACCTTTGGCCTTGGGAACGTCTGGTCGTCGAAATTTAGTTTTTCCCATTTCTTTTGCAAAATTTTCGTTCGTGACCTTAATCCTTGACCTTGAAAGCGATTCTTCGTCGAATATAAAAAAATTTCCCCGATTTATGTCAAATTTTTGTTCGTGACTTGGTCCTTTGGAAGGCCCGGTCGTCGAAATTCGAATTCCTTTCCGTTTTTTGCCAAATTTTTGTTCGTGACCTTGACCTTTGACCTTTAAGGCGATTCGCCGTCGAAAATCAAAAATTTTAACCGATTTATGTCAAATTTTTGTTCGTGACCCTGACCTTAAATTGTAGGTAATTGATCCGATCGCCCCTCGCTTTACCGCCGTCGAAGCCGACTCCCCAGCGCCAGTGATCGTCACCGACGTAAAAGAGGAGAAACTGATCGTGGCCAAACACCCGAAGAACCCCGACGTCGGTGACAAGGAAGTGTGGATCGGTTCGAAACTCTTAATCGACCGCGCAGATGCCGACCAATTAAAGGAGGGAGAAAACGCTACTTTCATCAACTGGGGGAACCTCCTAATTAAAAAAATTCACAGGTAATTAATTTCATATTGAGTGTGCCCCCGTACGTGAATTAACCGGGACGTCTCTCTCAGGGAGGAGGACGGGAAGATTGCCTCGATAGAAGCGGAGCCAAACCTAGAAAACAAGGACTACAAGAAAACGCTGAAACTAACGTGGCTGGCGGAAACGGCGAGCGCAGGCTTCACCCCCACGTGGTGCGTGTACTTCGACCACATCGTCAGTAAACCGCTGTTGGGGAAAGACGAGGACTTCAAGCAATTCGTTGGACATGACACTCGGGTTGGTGTCTTCGCTTCCATCATCAGCATCAACATCAGAAAGTGATTTTTTTTGTGTTGGCAGAAAGAGTTTGAGATGTTAGGTGACCCCGAGCTGCGCAAGCTAAAGAAGGGCGACATCATTCAGTTGCAGAGGCGTGGCTTCTTCATCGTGGATGTCCCCTATGGCCCCGCGAGTTTGTTCACGTGCAGGGAACAGCCCGTCGTTCTTTTTTATATCCCCGACGGGAGCGTCAAGGAGAATCCGGTGTCGGCGGCAGCGATAAATAAGGCTTCCGGTGATAACAAAAAAGTAAGTGTAAAGCCCATGTCCCACTGCATAAAATATTTTTATACAAAGTTTTTATAAAAACAGTATGATTTCATAATTTTGTGAAGTACTTTAAAAAGGTAAAATATTTTTATAAAATTTTTACATAAACAAGTAACATTATCTACACTCTACAGCAAAGTGTACCGTTTTAAAAAGTTAAAATGAATAATTCAAGACAAAAGCAGCTAAGTGCTGCTATTGTGGCTACTATGGGGTGTATAATAATTAAGAAAAGCAAAAGAAAACCAAAACAATCCAGAAAACGTAGATGGTGGGTTAGGCCCTGGATATCTCGAAGTATTGAAGGTAGTGGTCAAGGTCTTTTGACAATGATAGAAAATGAATTACGATATGAAGATAGTGAAAACTTCTTAAGAATGGACGATAATTGTTTTTGTAAACTGTTAAATTTAATTAAAGATAAAATAACTTATGAAGATACCCAACTTCGGCAGTGTATTGATGCAAGTAAAAGGTAGGTATAATTACATAACTTGAAGAAGGTATTTTAACAGGACAACTTATATTTTATATTCATACGGTTTTAATTTGTAGATTAGCAGTAACGTTGCGATTTCTGGCAACGGGGGAAAAGTTTAAGCTTTGCCACAAGAATAGCACATAATACTCTAAGCAAAATTATTTCTGAAGTTCCTATTGCAATAACATGTGTGATGGAAAGTGAATACCTGAAGGTACGTATTACATTATAAAAAAAGTTGCATTGATAAATGTTTTTAATGTTGAAATTCTAAATTGGAATACGCATGAAAATTTATGTTAAATGCACATTATTCATAATTCAATCGTTTTATTTTACTGAAGTACATTATTTACATATCGCCACTCTCATAGTTTATCATAAGTAGCATGACTTCATGCTTAAATTTTAATCTGGTGGCTTGGTTGGGAAAGTCTTTGATGGTGGAGGCCACAAATTTCCCAAACTCATCCGACATAGATTCAGTTTCTTGTGTTTGGACTGCAAGTAGAGTGAGTGCATTTAAAAATTCTTGTTCACCATCATCTGTCTCTGTCACTATACGTTTTTTCTTTTTCTTGTTTTCTTGTGTAAATGCAGTCGAAGGCGTACTTGACAACTGTGGACTTGAATGATCAGTTTCTGGACTTCTAATGTCAAGTTCGTCAGTCTACAAAAGAAAAATTATAGTATAATAAAAAAAATTTAATCTACATAATAGTAATTTATATTTCTATTATAGGTTCCATCAACGGAAGCAGAATGGGAAGCTGTTGCTGAAGTATTTTTCAAAGAGTGGAACTTTCCGAACTGCTTGGGAGCAATGGATGGGTGTTTAGACCACCCAGATGTGAAGGATCATTTTATAGAAACTATAAGGGCACAGACAGCATCGTCCTGCTTGCATTATTAGTAGATGCACATTATAAATTTTTATGTGTAGACATTGGCACCAATGGGCGAGTAAGTGATGGGGGAGTATTTGCCCGAAGTTCAATGTCAACAGCTATAACGAATTAAACTTCCCTCCGGATAAACCATTACCGGGATGTGAACTTGCTTGTAGTCGTAGCTGATGATGCCTTTCCGCTGAAAGGTAGAATCATGAAACCCTTTCGCTACCGAGGATTTATTAAAGAAAGTCAAATTTTTAATTATAGATTAAGCCGTGCTCGACGGGTGGTTGGTATTTTAAGCGATCGTTTTCGTATATTTTTACAAGCCATGAACTTTTCTGTTGAAAAAGTGGAGCTTATAACTAAAGCGTGCTGCATTTTGCATAATTTTTTAATTATTGAAAACCAGGATACAGCATTAAATAATGAAGAAAATACCGAATGTTATAATGATATGAACCGTTTGAACCAACGAGGAGGAAATAGGACGGGAAATTGGCCAACAAGAGTACGACTAGAATTTCAGTCTTATTTTAATACTACTGGAGCATTACCATGGCAGGACGATTCTTCTTCGTTAGAAATTTTAATTTTTAATATAGTTTTCAAATCTACTTAGACACTACAATAGATTTTACAAAATGGAATACATATTTAGTTTCTTTACATGTCATTCTCAAGCTCAACTGAATTAAGGAGCTAGGAAACCTTGCTTTTCCCAATGGAAATTTAGGAAAACTTACTTAGAATCACAAAGTTCATTATGTAAAATCTATACAAGTATGAAATTTTTCATAACAGTTTTAGTTAAATTCTTTTTATGTTTTAAAAATACATTACAATTACAATTTTTTGTATTTACTTACATCCACACTATCCGTGTCTTCGGGATTAATAATTTCTGCGTTAGCTTCCGATGAATTTGTTTTATTTTCAATAGAGATGTTGCAGGAGCCTTTTCGTGTTGCCACGTGCGATTGTAAAAACAGAAGCTTCTCAAAAAAATAAAATGTCACTTTTGTTATCTCTGATCCAGAACCTGAAGGTTTGTTTTGAAATCTGGCCACTTCTTGGTTAAAACGGGCTCTTAAAGCATTAATTTTCGCCTTAATTTCATTTACTACAAGCAAAAGTTATATTTGTAATATTTGTACTACAATTATAATTACAATGTAAAGAAAACATTGGGTTTACCCGTTGTACTTGGTCGTATTTCCATCAAACCCTCCGCAATTCTTTGCAATGCAAGTTGTCGTGCATGCTTGTTGTGATAAAGCACGTTTTTTGTCTCGTATAGAATATTTTCTACCTGATATAAGTCAATTATATTTAATTAATAATTTATTATAATTTAATATTTTATAAAATTTTTGCAGTGGGACATGGGCTTAAGTTTTATCTTATCTTTAATAGATCTTTTAAGACTTAAAGAGAAAATCCGATGATTAAATTATTTCGATGATATTTATAAGTCAGGTTTATTAGGGGGATTTGTCCGAAGCTCAAACAGTGTTGCCATTTCGTAGTAATCATCAAAGGTTTGTGAGACCAAGGAATTCTCGAAAATAAAAATGTTCTGTTTTTCTATCTTTGAAAACAAAAAAGACGAACCATTCGAATTGGACACCCCGTATGAAATTTGCGTAACAGTTTCGTAGGATAAGTATGCCCAGAAAATATCTCTGATCCAATTAAAATTTAAAAAAATAATTACAATCGTTGTGCTCCGGTGACTTCGCGAGTTTGCTGTCCGGCCTTTCTCTGACCAATGGTTCAAGATTTTGCGAGTCTTCTGTCTTTCTCTGACCAATGGTTATAGATTTTTAACGTTTTCTTTAAGAAAATGTTCTAACTTGTATTAGCGTTAGCGTCCATAATGGCGTCAGCCAATTTGCTCAATAACTTGAGATACCTGAGATTTGTGGGAATCCCTAGCTTGGGGTGGGGCTGAAAATACCCCAAAACTTGCTCGGTGGTGTGAATTCCATTCCGGCAGAGCCGTTGCTAAATTCTCCTCTCTTTAAGAGCAAGAATTTCGTCATCACAATACCACGCAACTGTACACCAAGGGAGCGGCGTAATGAGAACTGAACAATGGCGCTAACCAGTGTTGCCAATCCACTCTAAGCCGATTACCCTATTCAAATTTCAAAAAACCCGCTCTGACCCACATCTGCCCACATTGAGTAATGTACAAAATTTATTTTATTTGAACGCCTGATATTATTGAATTTCGCTAAAATCAGCTAATTTAATTAAAATCATGTTTAAAATCACTGATTTTATTCAGGCGATTTTTACTTTTGAAAATCGTTTAAGAAATTCACATGAGATAAACGAAACTGGGTTCGAATTTCTAAAATTAAGACATTTGACGGTTATTGTGCAATTTTCGACGCTAAATAAAACAAAAGACGATCGAGAAATGAAGGAAATTTATAAAATTAAAAAATTCTTAGTGAATAAACGAAACTTTCCAAAATTAAGATTTGACGTTTGTGCAATTTTTGACGTAAAATAAAACAAAAGACGATCGAGAAATAAAGAAAATTTATAGAATTATTATTATGTGTTATTATAAAATTTAAAAAAATAAAAATAAAAAAATCTCATTGAATAAAATGAGAAAAAAAATAAAAATAAAATTACAAATAAATAAAAATTAAAAAATTCTCATTAAATGAGCAATACGTTCTACTTTCTATAAAATTACAAAAAAATGTGAAAATTACAAAAAATCATAAAAATTTTAAAAAATATAAAAATTGAGATTTTTTTATTAAATAGACAAACCTTTTCAAAATTAAGATTTGACGTTTGTGCAATTTTTGACATAAAGTAAAACAAAAGACGATCGACAAATTTATAAAATTAAAAAAAATAAATATTAAAAAAAAATCTCATTGGATAAAATTAGAAATAAAAATTTTAAAAAATCTCATTAAATAAAATTACAAAAAAATAAAAATAAAAAAATTCTCATTAAATAAACAATACTTTCTACTTTCTATAAAATTACAAAAAAATCGTAAAGATTTTAAAAAAATTATAAAAATTAAGAAATTTTATTAAGTAAACAAAACTTTCTAAAATTAAGATTGGACATTTGTGCAATTTTTGACGTAAAATAAAACAAAAGGCTATCGACAAATTTATAAAATTTTAAAAAAAAACAAATATAAAAAAAAATCTCATTGGATAAAATTAGAAATAAAAATTTTAAAAAATCTCATTAAATAAAATTACAAAAAAATAAAAATAAAAAAATTCTCATTAAATAAACAATACTTTCTACTTTCTATAAAATTACAAAAAAATCGTAAAGATTTTAAAAAAATTATAAAAATTAAGAAATTTTATTAAATAAACAAAACTTTCTAAAATTTAGATTTGACATTTGTGCAATTTTTAACGTAACATAAAACAAAAGACGATCGAGAAATAAAGAAAATTTATAGAATTATTATTATGTATTATTATAAAATTTAAAAAATAAAAATAAAAAAATCTCTGAATAAAATGAGAAAAAGAATAAAAATAAAATTACAAAAAAATTCTCATTAAATGAGCAATACGTTCTACTTTCTATAAAATTACAAAAAAATATGAAAATTACAAAAAATCATAAAAATTTTAAAAAATTATAAAAATTGAGATTTTTTTATTAAATAGACAAACCTTTTCAAAATTAAGATTTGACATTTGTGCAATTTTTGACGTAAAGTAAAACAAAGACGATCAACAAATTTATAAAATTAAAAAAAATAAATATAAAAAAAAATCTCATTGGATAAAATTAGAAATAAAAATTAAAAAAAATCGCATTAAATAAAATTACAAAAAAATAAAAATTAAAAAATTCTCATTAAATAAACGATACTTTCTACTTTCTATAAAATTACAAAAAATCATAAAAATTTTAAAAAAATTCTAAAAATTATGAAATTTTATTAAATAAACAAAACTTTCTAAAATTAAGATTGGACATTTGTGCAATTTTTGACGTGAAATAAAACAAAAGACGATCGACAAATTTATAAAATTAAAAAATAAATAAATAAAGAAAATCTCATTGGATAAAATTAGAACAAAATAAAATTTTAAAAAAATCCCATTAAACAGAATGACAAAAAAATAAAAATTAAAAAATTCTCATGAAGTAAACAATACTTTCTATTTTCTATAAAATTACAAAAAAATATAAAAATTACAAATTTCTCATTAAATAAACAAACCTTTTTAAAATTAAGATTTGACATTTGTGCAATTTTTGACGTAAAATAAAACAAAAGGCGATCGACAAATTTATAAAATTAAAAAAAAAATAAATAAAAAAAATCTCATTGGATAAAATTAGAAATAAAAATTTTAAAAAATCTCATTAAATAAAATTACAAAAAAATAAAAATTAAAAAATTCTCATTAAATAAACGATACTTTCTACTTTCTATAAAATTACAAAAAATCATAAAAATTTTTAAAAAATTATAAAAATTATGAAATTTTATTAAATAAACAAAACTTTCTAAAATTAAGATTGGACATTTGTGCAATTTTTGACGTGAAATAAAACAAAAGACGATCGACAAATTTATAAAATTAAAAATAAATAAATAAAGAAAATCTCATTGGATAAAATTAGAACAAAATAAAATTTTAAAAAAATCCCATTAAACAGAATGACAAAAAAATAAAAATTAAAAAATTCTCATGAAGTAAACAATACTTTCTATTTTCTATAAAATTACAAAAAAATATAAAAATTACAAATTTCTCATTAAATAAACAAACCTTTTTAAAATTAAGATTTGACATTTGTGCAATTTTTGACGTAAAATAAAACAAAAGGCGATCGACAAATTTATAAAATTAAAAAAAAAATAAATAAAAAAAATCTCATTGGATAAAATTAGAAATAAAAATTTTAAAAAATCTCATTAAATAAAATTACAAAAAAATAAAAATTAAAAAATTCTCATTAAATAAACGATACTTTCTACTTTCTATAAAATTACAAAAAATCATAAAAATTTTTAAAAAATTATAAAAATTATGAAATTTTATTAAATAAACAAAACTTTCTAAAATTAAGATTGGACATTTGTGCAATTTTTGACGTGAAATAAAACAAAAGACGATCGACAAATTTATAAAATTAAAAATAAATAAATAAAGAAAATCTCATTGGATAAAATTAGAACAAAATAAAATTTTAAAAAAATCCCATTAAACAGAATGACAAAAAAATAAAAATTAAAAAATTCTCATGAAGTAAACAATACTTTCTATTTTCTATAAAATTACAAAAAAATATAAAAATTACAAATTTCTCATTAAATAAACAAACCTTTTTAAAATTAAGATTTGACATTTGTGCAATTTTTGACGTAAAATAAAACAAAAGGCGATCGACAAATTTATAAAATTAAAAAAAAATAAATAAAAAAAGTCTCATTGGATAAAATTAGAACAAAATAAAATTTAAAAAAAATCCCATTAAATAGAATTACAAAAAAAATTCTCATTAAGTAAACAATATAAACTATTTTCTATAAAATTACAAAAAAATATAAAAATTACAAATTTCTCATTAAATAAACAAACCTTTTTAAAATTAAGATTTGACATTTGTGCAATTTTTTACGTAAAATAAAACAAAAGACGATCGACAAATTTATAAAATTAAAAAAAAAATAAATATTAAAAAAAATCTCGGATAAAATTAGAACAAAATAAAATTTTAAAAAAATCCCATTAAATAGAATTACAAAAAAATAAAAATTAAAAAATTCTCATTAAGTAAACAATACTTTCTATTTTCTATAAAATTACAAAAAATATAAAAATTACAAAATTCTCATTAAATAAACAAAACTTTCTAAAATTAAGATTTGACATTTGTGCCATTTTTGACGTAAAATAAAACGAAAGACGATCGAGAAATATAAAAAAATTATAGAATTATTATTATGTATTATTATAAAATTTAAAAAAATAAAAATAAAAAAATCTCATTGAATAAAATGAGAAAAAAAAATAAAAATAAAATTACAAAAAAATAAAAATTAAAAAATTCTCATTAAATAAGCAATAGGTTCTATTTTCTATAAAATTACAAAAAATTATAAAAATTACAAAAAATCGTAAAAATTTTAAAAAATTATAAAGATTGAAATTTTTTTATTAAATAAACAATCTTTTGTAAAATGAAGACATTTGTGCAATTTTTGACATAAAATAAAACAAAAGACGATCTAGAAATAAAGAAAATTGATAAAATTACAAAAAAATAAAAATGAAAAAAAAAGTCGAATTCAAAATCGGTAGATCTACTGAATTATCGGTAGTTGGCAGCACTGATCGACAATGTGGATTTGGCTCTCAGTTACTTACTTTAGTTTTTGTCGGCTTCCGGGTTTAGTGATTTCTTTGTTGCCAATAGTAAAGCTGAAACGTCACTAACAAGTCGTCAATCAAAAATTTAAAAATCTGTTTTTTTTTCTTCCTTGAAGATACCCATTTTTACCCGCAAGGTTGCTTAAATTATCCGTAATTCGGGTAATTGCCCGCACATTGGCAACCCTGGCGCTGACGTAAAGCGGAATGACGCCGAAATACCACTACGTCACAAGCGGTAGCCAATAGCATGATTATGACGCCAAGTGTTTTGAATAAAAGAACCAATACGAAAGCGAGAATTCAAATAGACGTTTTCCGGCACAGGTTAACAGTGTTGTCGGATATTCGGACAACGTTATACATACAAGTGATGTTGCCAGCTTGCTATAAATGCGATGAAATTAACCTATAGCAAGCGCTGACAATTAAATCATGTTTAGGAACCAAGAAGAAAACTGTATGGTGCTTTTATTAGCCCCAAATCTTTCCAGTAATCTTGTTACTGACCAAAAATAATTAATTGCCTATTTTCGATAAACTTAAATGCGGCATGTTAATGTCGGGCTGTCACTTTGACAATTATTTTGACTTAGAAGCGAAAATAATCTCAAACAAAACCAAGTTCACGGCGACACGTTTTCAGTGTACGTGTGCTTTTTTAAATTCCGCAACTGTACAACTGCTAACAGAAAATTTTGGACATCACTGCTTGTGAATAGTAGGGGTCATTATTATTATTTTTTTACTTGTAGATGTAAGGAACTTTTTCATATTATGCTGGGAATTCTTGTCCAAGCAATTTGGCAACGCTGTACTCAAACGAAGTTGGCCCAAACACTGCCCTACTTTCCCCTCTCCCTTTCACATGAATTAAACATGAGGTGAAAGTGCCACCATCACATCAGCTCCAGCTCAGCTCTCACTCTCAGCCAGTTCATTCGGTTATGTTCATTCCAACCATATGTTACTCTCTCCCACACATTTCTCTAATTAAAAAAGAAAAGAAAAAACTTACGTGGTTCGTCAATTTTATGAAGAATGTACATTTTGTTTAAATCGATTTAATTTCTACTTCCAGGTCAAGTCGTCTCAAGAAGCAACGCGAAGCAAAACCACAGCGAAGGCCGACGTTATCAAACAGGATGACATTGTACGTCAGTTTCGTAAAGAATTTACATTTTTTTTTCTTTTCAAATCAATTTTAATTTCCAGGTCAACTCGTCTCGAGAAGCAACGCGAAGCAGATCCGCAGTGAATGCCGACATTATCAAGCAGGGCGACATCGTACGCGGCTTGAAGGCCCAGAAGGCAGCGAAGGGGGAAATCGAGGCCGCAGTCAAGACACTCCTCGCCCTCAAGTCCGAATACAAAACCCTCACGAACGCCGAGTGGAAACCCGGGTGTGAAGAACAGAAGGCGGTCGTGGAAGACGAAGTTGGGCTTAAATCGCAAACCAGTGAGCGGGAAGTCGAGGGGGCGGATGGTATTTCGCAGAAGATTGCACGGCAAGGTGATAGAGTGCGCGAGTTAAAATCTAAGAAAGCGGACAAGGCCATCGTCGAAGCCGAGGTTAAAACCTTGCTGTCTTTGAAGGCGGTTTATAAAGGCCTCACGGGTATGGACTGGAAACCTCAAGCCGCTCCTCCAGTAGTTTCTGACGGTAAACCAACTTGAAGCAGGCGTGTTCCTGTTGATGAAAAAAAAGACAATTTTTAGCCATGCCACCTTCGCCTGTGCTTCAAGAGGAGAGACTGGGAGGAGGAGGAGGAGGCGATGCAGCTAAAGACGAACTCGTAGCTAGAGTTGCAGAGCAGGGAAACGCAGTGAGGGATTTGAAGGCCAGTAAAGCCCCTAAGGTAATAATAATAATAATAATAATACTGTTTATTATCAAATATCAGATACAGAAAAAAATGATATTGATAAACGTCAAAAATATATAAATATAGAATAGAAATAAGCGTAAACGTCATACGAGAAAATCACCGACGGAGTAACAGCATTTCTGGAACAAAATTAGTTTTAACTCTCTCTTAAAAGTACTAACATTAGGTGCATTTTTAATATGCTCTGGAAGGGCGTTAAAGAATTTACATCCGTTAAAGAAAACACCTTTTTGGTATAAGGCAGTAGAGCGAGAGAAAGGTCGAAGATTTGATTTAAACCTAGTGTGATAGGTATGATTGGCATTATTAGATGTGAAAAACTCTGAATATTTATAAACAAAACAACACAGCTCAAAAATATAGATGGAAGGTACTGTTAAAATTCGATGAGTTTTAAATGCTTCCTTACAAGAGTCACGCCGTTCAAGGCCAGCCAGTATACGTACTGCGTACTTTTGTATAGTGAAAACCCTGCTACAGTCACCACTTAATCCCCAATGAATAATACCAAATCTCAAGTGACTGTGAAAATTAGCAAAATATAATGTACGTAACGTAGTATAATTACAATGCTCAGAAATAAGTCTTAAAGCAAAGCACGAACTGCTTAGTTTAGAGCAGAGTGAGGCTATGTGGGGAGTCCACCGCAAATGACAGTCTAAAATCAACCCCAGTAGTTTATTATTACTAACGAGTGGTATGTCTATCCCGCGTAAAGTTACTGAACTGACATTATCAGCATAATTCGATCTAATATTTCTAAATAAAATCAGTGACGTTTTATCGCGATTAATAGACAATTTATTCTTGAACATCCACACTTCAATCTTGTCATAGATCGCTTTGGCTGATTTTTCGACATCAGCAAAGTTATCACCCGATATCATTACGTTTGTATCATCCGCGTAACAAACTAAGGTACAATCACTACTTCGCAAAAAAAACCTAGATCATTAATAAATATTATAAATAATGTTGGACCTAGTATAGACCCCTGCGGTACACCGAAAACAATATCAGCAGGTTCTGAATGATTATTGTTAATTACTACTCTTTGTGTTCTACCTGTTAAATAAGATGAGAGAAGATTCAGGGTATTTCCCCTGATACCGTAGCGTCTTAATTTCTCTAGTAGAAGCTTGTGATGAACACAGTCGAAAGCCTTAGAAAGATCTATGAAAAGACCAAGTGCAGAGTTCTTTTGATCAATGGCGCAAACAATTTTGTCGATAAATTGAAATAAAGCGGAATCTATATCTTTATTTCTTGTAAAGCCATGTTGAAAGGGAAGAAAAGCTTCATTTGCTTTAAAGAAGTTAATCAATCTATTATTTATAATATATTCAAACAATTTTGAAAACGAAGATAAAATACTAATCGGTCTGTAATTAGAAAGTATATCTGAGTCACCCTTCTTATATAGTGGTTTAATCAAAGCTGTTTTTAAACGGCAGGGAAATATACCCGTTTGAAAAGATACATTTATAATGTAAGTTATAGGATTTACAATAAAATGTTTACTCTGTTTAATAAGAATATTCGATATTTCGTCAGTACTAGACGAGTATGAGTTCTTTAATTTATTGATAGCTTCTAAAACTTCACTTTCAACAACTGGAAATAAAAAGATAGAGCGATTCTGCAAGGGGATATTAGCTGACAAGAATTCGTAATCAATGGAATTATCAGTGCTAGCTAGAGTACTTTCAACAACAGATGCAAAATGGTCACAGAATTTGTTTGCTACGATATTGTCAGGCAGTATTGAGCCTTCCTCTTTGATGATAATATTATTTTTTATCCTTTCGGGACAGACGAATGTATTGAAGATGAAAGTTCGATTTGTTGAGCTTTGCACACGCCTTGAGACACATTTTTGGTTGAAACAAAGTCACCGACGAATTTTGTGTCAGCGAAATGTTCAGCCGCACAATTTTCTTGACACTTCGATGATATAATATTAGATATATAATTAATGATAGTAAGTTCCCCACGTTTTTTAAGATGTAAACCATATTTCGTAAAGTCCGATTTATTGACTAGCGAATTAGTACTAATGAATATAGACGATGGACACGAAAGAATTATTTCACTGTACAATTGTGAATTAAAATCAAATATAAATTTATTTAGTACGTTCCTATTGTGCCAATAGGGCACCGCCAAAAAAATTGTCTGAAATCGGTTGCATGTATTTAGCACATTTTTTAAGTTTGTGTTTACCAAACTGGATCCTTTGAGAGCATTATTCGAACCCGCACAGATAATAACAAAGTCCTTGTTAGAAAAGTCTTTTGTAAGATTATCGATGTCAATTGTAACCTGTTCAAAAGTTGCATTTGGTTTAAAAATGCTGCAGATATCAAATTTGTCACGTGGAAGTAATTGTCGAAGCATTTCTGCCCAGGAGCGACCGTGACTGTCCGCAAGAAGCAGAATTCGAGATTTAGTTGAAACATCATTTTGAGCATTAGCGCTCAATGTTTAGCGAAGGCATATCGTAGAAAAGCCAAAATACACACACACAGAAGTTCCAAAAACAAACACTATTTAAACAGTAGCACCCTTACATTAGTCACATTCACAAAAAAAAATTTACAGATTAAAATTTTAGTAAAAACCACGAAACCACGTATTTGTTGACACATTTGAGTTTCTCACTTAAACCTCTTTTTGATTCTCACGGAATAGGCTCGCTTTTGAATATCTTTCGTGTGCAAATTTATGGAAACCTGCCTAACTGGAACGTGCACTTAATTATTTCTTGCGTTCAACGAAAAATAATACCGAAATACGAAAATGGTCACTAAAGTTGACGAAAGTGGTCACTGGAGTTGAAAGTAGTCACTGAAGTTGACCAAAGTGGTCACTAAAGTCGACGAAATTGACTGAAATTGACCAAAGTGGGCCATTTTAGTGCAAAAACGTGGTTGATTGAAATTAAACCTCCTGTTGCCATAGTAATCATATTGATAATAATCAATCTTAATCTCAATCAAATAACACGTGTCTAAATAAAAATCTGGTCAAGTAGGTTGTGGTCGAAAATTTATCCACTGCATGTATGTCGCTTCTAAGTTCAACGGCTAACCTTTCAAGTGTAACGTCAAAATTGATACTGAATTATCATTTCCTTGTTAAAAGTGATTTTGCCGTAAAAGACGTGAAAACGTGAAATTTAAAAACGTTTATTATAAAACTTATAATATTCTGAATATGCCCACCCCCTTCTTGGTAACATTTAATAATTCTGTTTTTAATTCCATTAACAACATTTTGCAGTAAATCCGGAGAGTTGTTGATTTCTTGACACTTATCAAATATATGTTGTCTAAGATCGTTCAGTTTGTCGAAATAATGCCACACTTCGATTTAGATACTCTAGAAATTGTTTATAATCAAAAACAATTTCTGGGAACTGAACAAGGAATTCTTCAATTGAAAAGGGCATTTTTTAGTAGTTTGTGAAAAGAAAAACTATTTTTAATGCAAAATCACTTTGACGTTACACTTGAAAGCTTAGCCGTTGAACTTAGAAACGACATGCATGCAACGAAAAAATTTTCGACCACAACCTACTTGACCAGATTTTTATTTAGACACTCGTTACTTAATCGCAATTAAATATTTAACTTCCTTTCTGTAAGCCCACTCTGATGGCGGATTTTACAAACGTTACTTAAATTTAATCATCCGTTAAAAGTAAACGTTGCCATGGTTACATGTGTTGAAGGTATAGGAATGATTATTCTTAATCGATGATTAAAGTTAAGTGACGTTTGTGAAATCCAGCATTAGTCTTTTAAACGAACACTAAATAGTGCACTTTCTAAAATTAAGATATTTGACAGTTATTGTGCAATTTTTGACGCTAAATAAAACAAAAGACGATCGAGAAATAAAGAAAATTTATAAAATTAAAAATTAAAAAATCCATAGTAAATAAACAAAACTTTCTAAAATTAAGATTTGACATCTGCGCAATTTTTGATGTAAAATAGTTAAAGACGATCGAGAAATAAAGAAAATGTATAAAATTATTATTATAAAAATTGAAAAAAATCTCATTGGATAAAATTAGAAAAAAATAATAAAAATGAAAGAAATCTCATTAAATAAAATTACATACAAAAAAATAAAAATTAAAAATTCTCATTAAGTAAACAATACTTTCTACTTTGTATAAAGTAACAAAAAAATAAAAATTAAAAAATTATCATTAAATAAACAATACTTTCTACTTTCTATAAAATTACCAAAAATTATAAAAATAATTTTTTTTTAATTAAATAAACAAAACTTTCTAAAATTAAGATTTTATATTTGTGCAATTTTTGACGTAAAATAAAACGAAAGACGACTGACAAATTTATAAAATTAAAAAAAAATAAAATAAAAAAATCTCATTGAATAAAATTAGAAAAAAATAACAAAGATAAAAAAATCTCATTAAATAAAATTACATACAAAAAAAAAAAACAAAAATTCTCATTAAGTAAACAATACTTTCTATTTTGTATAAAGTAACAAAAAAATAAAAATTAAAAAATTCTCATTAAATAAACAATACTTTCTACTTTGTATAAAATTACAAAAAAATTATAAAAAAATAAAAATTTAAAAAATCATTAAATAAACAAAACTTTCTAAAATTAAGATTTGATATTTGTGCAATTTTTGACAAAAAAACAAAAGGCGATCGACAAATATATAAAATTAAAAGAAAAAACTAAATATTAAAAAATATCATTGAATAAAATTACAAAAATAAAAAAAACTAAATAAAATTACAAAAAATAAAAATTAAAAAATTCTCATTCTCAAAATTTTCTAAAACCAAGATTTGACAATTGTGCATTTTTTGATGAAAAACAAAACAAGAGACGATCGAGAAATAAAACTTTATAAAATTACGAAAAATAACGAAAATTAAAAAATTCTCATTAAATAAACAAAGCCTTCTAAAATTAAGATTTGACATTTGTGCAATTTTTGACGTAAAATAAAACAAAAGACGATCTAGAAATAAAGAAAATTGATAAAATTACAAAAAAATAAAAATTTTAAAAAAAGTTGAGTTCAAAATCGGTAGATCTACCGAATTATCGATAGAGTTGGCAGCACTGATCGACAGTGTGGATTTGGCTATTAGTTGGTTACTTTAGTTTTTGTCGGCTTCCGGCTTTAGTGATTTCTTTGTTGCCATTGCCAATAGTAAAGTTGAAACATCGCTAACATGTCGTCAATCAAAAATTTTAAAAATAATCTGTTTTTTTTCTTCCTTAAAAATACCCATTTTTACCCACGTATTTTTTTTTACCCGCAAGGTTGCTTAAATTACCCGTAATTCGGGTAACGGGCACGTTGGCAACCCTGGCAGTGCTACAAATTTTTTCGATTCAAAATTCCCACAAAATAGAATAAATTTCCCCTTACTCCCACAGCAATTTAATTGAAATTGTGGAAGAACTTATCCGAAGTTAATTCGCGCCTAAAATAATGTGGTATTGCGCAACGAGAATTTTAACATTTTAAAAAACTTCGATAATTTTTTGAAATTTCAAATTTCGCGCCTAAAAAATGTCGTGCAACTCGATAAGAAACGTAAATAGTACAAATAGATGAGACACTTAACGTTTCGCCGTCGATCGACAGCTTCGTCAGAAGTGAAAAATGTAAACATGTTGTCAAAATAAACAAGGTTGTCAACGGAAACTGAAAAAGTAAAATCAAAATCATTCAATGCTGTTGAACATTGAAAAAAAAAATTAGACTAAAAATAAAAAAAATCAAGTTACTTTTTCAGCTTCCGTTGACAACCTTGTTTATTTTGACAA
Source organism: Dorcus parallelipipedus (assembly GCA_958336345.1). Classification (NCBI taxonomy): domain Eukaryota; kingdom Metazoa; phylum Arthropoda; class Insecta; order Coleoptera; family Lucanidae; genus Dorcus; species Dorcus parallelipipedus. The sequence goes on from OY284479.1 coordinate 48,718,110, forward strand.
CATGTGTATATTTTTCACTTGTGACGAAGGTGTCGAACGACGGCGAAACATTAAGTGTTTGTGCACTATTTAGTGTCCGTTTAAAAGATTTTGTGATACAATTTTAATCGGACAAGAATCAACTTTAAATTACACTTTAAGGATATGGATTGCGGTACTGTATTTATTTAGTGACTGTAAGCGAAAATGGCCACTAAAGTTGACGAAAGTGGTAACTGGAGATGACGAAAGTGGTCACTGAAATTGACCAAAGTGGTCACTGGAGTTGACGAAAGTGGTTACAGAAGTTGACCAAAGTGGTCACTAAAGTTGACGAAAGTGGTCACTGAAATTGACGAAAGTGGAAAGTTGCCCATTTTAGTGCAAGAACGTGGTTTCTTTATCTTACACATTAACCCTTTCGCGTGGGATTTAAAAATTTGATTTACTATGAGATGCGGCAGGAGAAAATTAAACGAGAAAAGATTAATAAAATTAAAAAAAAATTTTAATAATTTTTTTACACTAATCGAGCTCCAAGCTTTTCTGAAGCTTGTCAGGGGGGGTAATGACTGGTAATGTGGTAATCAGTAGATAAGCGTAGATAAGCCCCCCCCCCCCCCCCCCGAAATCGTTCTAAAATATTATGTTTCGCGTAATTCATACTAAAGAAGTTTTTCGATGACGTTGTTTTTTGTTCGCCGTTTTACATTTCATAAATAAAATGTTAAGTAGTTCGTAGTCGTTAGATATTTTTTTTTTGTTTGAGCCCCCCCCCCCCCCGAAACAAGTTTCTATCTACGCCACTGGTGGTAATTATCTACTGCCGAATACCTAGTTATCAGTATCATGTACGGAACTTTCCAAGATTTTGTTATGACGTGCGGTGTACGTCATTCCGCAGTATAAATGTTTTTGTGCATGACGTACACGTGTACGTCATTCCACGCGGAAGGGTTAAGCATATGGATTTCGGCACTGTATTTATGCAGTGACTGTAAACGAAAATGGTCACTAAAGTTGACGAAAGTGGTCACTGGAGATGGCGAAAGTGGTTACTAAAGTTGACCAAAGTGGTCACTGAAGTTGACGGAAGTGGTCACTGAAATTGACGAAAGTGGAAAGTTGGCCATTTTAGTGCAAAAACGTGGTTTCTTTATCTTACACATTAAGCATATGGATTGCGGTACTGTATTTATTTAGTGACTGCAAAAAATAAGAGTAAAGAAGCGTCATCTATTGTGCCACAGCCAAATCGGTTACGGTTTTCTAGGTATAAAATCCCTTAAGTTGGCAACACTGTAACGGTCTAAAAGATAGGTATCATTATTGAGAAAGTCATATTGCCATACAATGCAAGTAGTAACGAAAATGTTGAGTTTTTTTCCCCCAATTTACAATCGCATGTCGCAAAGTTTTTCTGAATTCGTAAACGGCAAAGGCAGTTCTGAAAACTTTGGTCTTAACTACAGGATTTATAATAATTTTTGGACCGAAAAATCTAATCTGTTGAAAGACTTGTTGAAGATGGGATGGCATTCTTTTTAATCAATTCCTTTAATAAAATTTTCATAAAATCTAAACAATCAGTTTTTAAAAGAAATAACCTGTGCTCTCGAGGTAAGGTCCTTTCGAACTCCGCACACCGAAATCACAATCGTTTAGTGTCGGATAATTTCTTTCAACATCTAATGAATTTAAGTCCTCGTTCAAGTTAACTCGACTCAACTCGAGTTAAGTCGAGTTTCAATGGAGTCGAGTTCAAAATTTGATGCGAAACAAAAATGGCAAGTGGACCGATTGCAGGTGCAAATAGACGCGGCCGTCAAGACCCTATTGGACCTGAAGGCCGAGTACAAAACCCTAACCGGGACAGACTTCCCCGCTCCTGGCAAAGCGGAATCCAAATCCAAGGAGAGAGAAAAAAAGCAGCCGAAGGAGAAAGTCGTTCAGCAAAAATCTGCAGCCACCAAAGAAAAGGTACTCATTTTTATTTTTACTACACCCCCCCCCCCACTTGTGTGTGTGTGTGCATCGATGGTTTATGATTCAGGTGGAAGAGAGCGCCCTTAAAAAACAGACCAGGTTGGGGTTGGAAGTGAAAAAAGAGGAGAACCTATCGGAGTGGTACTCGCAGGTGATAACGAAGGGCGAGATGATCGAGTACTACGACGTCTCCGGCTGTTACATCTTCAGGCCGTGGGCTTTCGCCATATGGGAGGCCATAAGGGAATGGCTCGACGGTGAGATTAAGAAACTGGGCGTGCAGAATTGCTACTTCCCCATATTCGTGTCCAAGACGGTGCTCGAGAAGGAGAAGACACACATAGCGGACTTCGCTCCTGAGGTGTGCAAATCAAACAGCATTTTCGACTCACTGCTCCAGAGCACTCCATTATTACACGAGCTTCTTAAAACAAGCGCATGAGGATGCTCTAGAGCGGTGAGTCAAAATCGTTCTGTGTAGGTTGCTTGGGTGACCAAGTCAGGCGAGTCGGATTTGGCTGAGCCCATCGCTGTGCGTCCCACATCCGAGACGGTTATGTATCCGGCTTACGCAAAGTGGGTCCAATCGTACAGGGACCTGCCCATTAAATTGAACCAATGGAATAATGTTGTTGTAAGTCTTCGTTTACCAGAGAGAAAAAAAATGCAATGGGATCGTGAGGTTTGGATTACTTTCAGAGGTGGGAGTTTAAGCACCCGCAGCCTTTCCTGAGGACGAGGGAGTTCCTGTGGCAGGAGGGGCACACGGCATACGCAGTTAAAGCCGAGGCTGAAGCCGAAGTGAAAGTTATTTTAGGTAGGCCTGTTTTTTTTCTCTCTTTAATCTTCAGGGTCAAGCATTTTTTAGAAGTCAAAGAATCGTTAAGCAATTTTAAGAACAATTGGAGACGGGTCTTCAAGGCCAAAAACGTTTCTTTTAAGTTTAAATCAAAGGACTGTGAAGCATTTTTTAAGTCTTTGAGATGAAACATTTTTTTAGAGCAACTTTAATAATGTCTTCAAGGTCAAACGTCTTTCTGTAGGCGAAGAATTGGAAGTAAAACATTTTTAGTGATAATTCAAGGTCGAACGTTGTTTTGAGGCCAAGAAATTGTTAAATAATTTTAATAATAATAATAATAATAATAACTTTATTTCCTTCAGACATGGATTACATGTATAGGAATTGTCAGGAGCAAAGACTTATATCTAAAAACAATGTACGAACATTTTGGTATAAGAATGAAGCACAATTAAAAACAATGTTAACAAACATGTTATGTTACATACATAAACCTACCACAATGTAGAGTTAAAAGTATAATTGCAGGTATTCACTAACTCTTCCTTCAATGTTTTTTTAAAGATTGTTATAGAAGTCGCATCTTTTATCTTTTTTGGAATTGAGTTAAAGACTTTGGGCCCCAAAGTATTGGGTGAGTTTAAAGAAATATTGTATTTATTGTAAGCAATATATAGGTGATCTTTTTGCCTAGTATCTTTATCATGAACATCCTGTACATGCGAAAACTTACGTTTATTAAAGAAAGTGTATACGCAAAGTTCAAACTTATAGATGTCGGGAACCGTTAAAATTTTATAATGTCTAAAAACCTCCCTACATGACTCTCTACTCGACATGCCGAACATGCTTCTTATAGCCCTTTTTTGGGAAATAAAAACATCTTTCGCTGCACTAGAAGAACCCCACATACAGGTACCGTAGCGAAGCCTGGAGTCTACTTGAGCATAGTACAGTTTTAACAGTTGCTGTGTATTGAGGACTTTTTTTAAGCTGAGTAATTGATATGAGATAGAATTAATTTTTTTTGAAAGTTCCCAGCAGTGCCTATTCCAGTTTAAATTTTCATCAATTGTAACCCCTAGAAACTTAACATATGTATCCGAGCAAACTAACGTATAATCATTATTTATCACAAGTATTGGTTTCTCACACACCTTCTGTCTGTTATGAAATCTTATAGCACTGGTCTTTTCAAAGTTTAAATGTAGGCTATTATGCATAAACCAATTGTACATTTCACTTAAAGCTTCTCGACATTTTTGTGTTAAAGATTTTCCATTTTTGTTCGAGATATTCAAGGATGTGTCATCCGCGTACAGGGTATTTGTAAATAATTCAGATCGTTTAGATAAATAACAAATAATATTGGTCCCAGAATGGAACCTTGTGGTACGCCAATATTGCTGCTCTCTAAGTGAGATTTGACATTATTAATAGCGATGTATTGCTTCCTGTCAGAAATAAAACTAGTGATCCATTTCAGAGGTATACCGCGAATTCCATATTTGTTAAGTTTATTTAGTAACGTTTCATGATTGACACAGTCAAACGCTTTGCTTAAATCACAAAAAATTCCTACTGGGCACTCCCCTTCCTCAATAAATTGTAGTATTTATAAATAAAATGTAGTGATTGCCGTCGTAGTTGACTTTCCTGATATGAACCCATGCTGATTTTGACACAAAATGTTTTGGCTTGAGACAAAAGAAAGTAATCTATCCAAGAAAGCGTATTCAAAAATTTTTGAGAATATAGAGGTAACCGTTGTGGGTCTATAGTTTTCTACTTTTTCAGGATCTTTGGATTTATATATAGGAGTAATTTGTCCAATTTTAAGGCAGTTAGGGAATTTACCGTCTTTAAAGGATAAATTTACTAAGTGTGTCGAAGGTTTTAAAAGATAGTTCAAACAAGTTTTGATTAAGAACGCCGGAATTTCATCATAACCAGAGGAACTTTTATTTTTTAGTTTATTAATTAATAAAGAAGAGAGTTCTTTTTCAGTAAACGGATTCAAAAACATAGAAGCATTATTTACAGGGATAGTTTCGTTCACATTTGTTTTTATAGTTTGTTTATTTTCCTGTAAGCGATTAGAAATTTTTAAGGGTGCATCTCTAAAATAAGTGCTAAAAATATTGCTGATCATTTACAGTACAATTATCAATCCTTAAACATATTTCTCCACGGTGTTTTTTTTTTATTACTTAGCTCTTTTACTATTTGCCAAGCTGTTTTTGTTATATTTAGTGAGTTTTGTATTCTTGTTTGGTAAAATTGTTTTTTGATGTTGGACACCAAGTCATTATGAATTTTCTTTTGGGATTTATAGAAGCCCTTGAGCACAGGGTGTGCAACTTGTAGCGCATATAACTGCTTCAAACGCAGACTAGATTCACGTAGTTCATCGTTTACCCAGCTCTTGGCCTCCCTATTAACACGTTTTAAACGTTTAGGAAAACAGATATCAAAATGAAATGAGAAAATATTATTAAATGCCGAAAATGAGAAGTTAACATCGTTCTTCCCAAGTCTCTCCTTGTAAGCAACTCTTAAAATTAGCGACAGACGAATCACTAAAAGATCTTTTTAAAATATTTGCATTTTCTATTTTAACAGATTGATTTGCATGAGATTGGAATAATACCGTTCTATGGTCCGATATAGTATTGTCTATTACATAAGTAACATTATTAGAGAAGTTAGTGAATCCATTAATATATTATAGAGAAGATTAAGGAAAATATCCAGGTTACCTGACGAGGACCTGTAGCAGCACAGAATAATTGTTATTTAATTATCTAATCTACATCTAATTCCACAGATTTCACAGTCCTTCGGAGAGCAGTATTTGTCGAGATTCAAGTTTACCGCATGAATATCTTTCCGCACATATATCAGGACTCCACCTCCTACGCTGTCCCTGCAGTAGCTGGACTTTATTTGGAAGTCATTAATGCTGAGGGCTTCAACATTTTTAGACCATGTTTCCGTCAGACATATAGTATCAAAATCTTCTATGTCCGCATACAGATTGTTAAGTTTCACATCACTCAGAGATTGCACATTTAGAAGCACTAATTCCGGATTAAATACTAACTTATCTTCTCTGGCTTGCCCTTTAGGTATAAAAAACGACTCACGCACGCTCCAGCCGGCCACAGTTCGGGGTTCATTGCTTTCAAAAAATTACTCTGGAATATGTTTACTTTAAATGAAGTATACAGTGTTGGATGCTTCGGAGTAAGAGTTTCACAGGTTACCTCCGGGAAACTGGGTTGCAGAAGCTCCGTTAATGCTTTCGCCGTAGTTCCAATATTTATTCGATATACGTGAAGTGTAGCATACTTAGGGACACCTTTTACACATCCATCATTTTTACTTCCCACAATAGATTTCACTTTTTTTTTATATTTACGTACCGCGGTTTTCCATTTATTTTCCTCATTACCCTGATCTCCATTTTCCTGCATTGATGAGGTATTCTCTGCTAGGTTTATATATTCATTTAGTTTTTGCTTTGTATGCTCACGCAACAATCCTACTGACACATCTTTACTACTAATTAATTGGGATTGTTCGCACAAATCCTGCTGTTTGTTTACATTTCTTTTATTTTTCACAACATTCGCAAATGTCGATTCTTGTTTTCGTGTACTGCAATCCTCCTTATCTAAACTAGTTTTTTGGAGTTGTTTATGCTGCTGGGAAGATAGCGCTTGATCATCCTGGTGTTGGTTAAGTATCGTAATTTTATCCTCCAGCATTCTAATTATAACATCCTTTTGCCTAATTATAAAATTTATAAGGTTTAGATTCACCTTTCCGTCAGTATCCTGGTCAAGTTCATGGCACTAGAGGTCACTTCTTCTACCGCTGAGTTCTCTCTGGGCGGCGGAATATCACAACATATTAACCGCTCGGCGTCAATAATAGTTATGTTTTTTAAGTATTTAACACAACCATGATGTATTATTGTCTCGCATATGCCACATTTAATGCCACTTTGAGCCACATTACCTCATTTTCTACACACTTTGTTCGAGAGCGGTATTGACGCCGACCTGCTTGTTGTCGCCATCTTCTCTCATCTTATAATTGGAGACTTACCTTCAAGGTCGACCTTTTTTTTTAAACCTAGCAAAGAATTTTAATAAGCAGTAATCAAGGTCAAATCTTTTCTTAAGAAACCAAAATATGTAAATAATTTTCAATGATACACAATTGGAGATCTGGCTTCAAGGTCACCGCAAGAAAACAAATTATCTTTTCAGATTTATACGCCCAGATTTACACCGACCTCTTGGCCGTACCGGTGATAAAGGGCAAGAAAACGGCGAAAGAGAAATTCGCCGGCGGCGAATACACCTTCACCGTGGAGGCGTTCGTTTCCGCGAGCGGAAGAGGCATCCAGGGCGCCACCTCCCACCACCTGGGCCAGAACTTCTCGAGGATGTTCGACGTCGCCTTCGAAGACCCCGACACCCAAGAGAAGGTCTTCGTCTACCAGAACTCGTGGGGCATCACCACCAGGACCATCGGTACGCACTCGAACCAACAACCCGACAAAAAACCTCACGACCCAAATTTCAGGCGTCATGATCATGGTTCACTCCGACAACCAGGGCCTGGTGCTCCCCCCGAACGTGGCCTGCATCCAAACGATCATCGTGCCCTGCGGCTTCAGCGTTAGCCAATCGGACGAGGACAGGCGGAAGTTGCTGGATTCGTGCGGCGCGCTCGAAGCCGAGCTGAAAAACGCCGGGATCAAGGTCAGGGGGGATTACAGAGATAATTACTCGCCCGGCTGGAAATTTAATGACTGGGAGTTGAAGGTGACTGAGCGTTGAAGGTAACGAGCGAGTTGAAATATTTTCTGTGTTAGGGAGTTCCCGTGCGCGTGGAGCTGGGCCCCAAGGACATCAAGAACGGGCAGCTGGTGGCCGTGAGGCGGGACACGGGGGCGAAAGTCGTCTTGAAGCGAGAGGGCGCAGTTGACGGCCTCAAGTCGCTCCTGGGGCAAATCCAGACTAACTTATACGAGAAGTACGTGTGATTGAGTCCCGAGTGAGTCACGTGACGTTTCGTTTTAGGGCCAAGCGCGAACTCGACGCTCACGTCATCGTGGTAACCGATTGGGCACAGTTCCCTTCGACCCTGGACAAGAAGAACATGCTTTTGTCTCCCTTCTGCGGCGAGTCGGATTGCGAGGACCGAATTAAAGCAGAAAGTGCCAGGTAGGTCTCATTGTGTGGACTGGGTTTAAAAAAGACTGGTGATTACATTGTTTTTATTTAAGAGAGGATAGTGATCCGGGGGCTCCGTCCATGGGGGCCAAGTCGCTGTGCATTCCTTTCGCTCAACCGGCCGAGATAAAGCCCAACGACAGGTGCGTTCATCCGGAATGCAAGAACAAGCCGTTGTACTACGCCCTGTTCGGGCGAAGCTATTAAAATAAAAAAGAAACGTCTTGTAAATTAAATTTATTGATCGACTTTCACCTTAAGATGTTATTACATGTTTAACAAAAAAAAAGAGTGCGCCCCAAACATGAACAATAAACCGAAGATTACTTAATTCGAAACGGCCGTTATAATTTATTTTCCGATTTGCTTGCGCTGTCTTTATCTTTATCTGAAGATTCTTTTTTATCTTTTGCCGCCGGTGCTTCTACCCGTTCGCTTTTCGCTGCCGGTTTTTCTTCTTTCGGTTTCTTGGTTGCTTCGCCGTACATTTCTCTTAGCTCGTCCTGTAATACGAATTGGTTATTACTTTTGGCCCGGGTGGGTTAGAATGAGGGGGTAACTTACGCCCCAACCTAATTTATCGGCGAGGAGTTCACAGCCCTTATCACAGTCGCCGAGCCAAGCCACGTCCCTCGTGTTGTCGTCGCCGTCGAAGTCTAAACCCCCTCCTATTCCCATCATGGCCATTATGCCCGACCTTTGGCCCGCCTTTTCCCGATTTATTAGTAAACGGGGGCAGCTATTCGGTACCCTGTAAGGAAGAGTTTTAAAAAAATTCAGATCACTTAAAAAAAACTTTCACTTTCAATAGTTACAAGTAGGTACCTTTTTAGAAAAGAAAAAAAAAGCGAAAATATAACTTGTTGATAAGAAAAGAATTCAAATGATTTCTGTCAGATTGAAATAAATTACGACTTAGGTCCAGTTTTTACAATCGTGGAATAAGGACGGAATAACTGTTCGCCGAGTATCTTTTAATGCTCCTCCATATCTACGTCACGTTATTGTCAGAATAATGCTTACCCGACGATTGTAAAATTGGGCCTTAGTGCTAAGAAAGTAGAGAACCGTTTTTTAAAAAATAATTTGCCAATTTCGAACACTCCTGTTTTAAAAAAAATGTAAAAATGTAAAGTAAATTATAATAAATTATAAAATGAGTCAAACTATAAGGTATAATTTATTGTTGGTTGTAACCAACAGTAAATTATAAGCGTTTTTATCTACTATGTTTAATTCTCTCCTGGAAGGATAAGGTCTAAAACAAATAATACAAGAGCCTACAAGAATAACTCAATCCTCATCTACTCTTTTAGATTTAATTCTTACAGATACAGTGTGTTCTGAAAACTACGGTATGATTGATGCGTCAGATCATCATCTGGTATACTGTGACATTTTAATGGAATGTGGCGCTCTCCTAACTGTCATCAAAATTAATTTTCTAAGAATTTGTTTCACTTGTATATAAATAAATGTTCATCAATTGAAATCTAAAGTTTCTCTCGCCCTTAAGTTGTTGATTATAGATGGCGCTGTACAAATCGGCTTCAGAAGTAATATTTTAAAATTTTTTCTTGCTTCTAAATGTTCGTTAATTGTACAAAATCAGTTTCTTTTGTTTCTAAATGCTTGGTGATCGGTCAAACGAAGGGACGCGTCCCAAATTAAATTTCTGTCACTATCAAACACAGGTGGCGCTCTCTAAGTGAGGTTCTTTTTTTTAATTTCTTTTATCTGTAAATGTTTCTCAGCTGTCAATCATAGATGGCGCTACTTCAAATTGGCTTAAAGTAATTTTTTAAATTTAATTCGCTTTTGAATGCTCGTCAGAAGTCAAAAAAACAGATGGCGTTGTCCAAACTGGCTTCAGAATCAATATTTTTTAAATTTCTCTTGCTCCTAGATGATGTCTAATTGTATTTGTCAAACGCAGATTTCGCTGGCATCAAAACCAATTTCCTAAAAAATTATTTCGTTTCTGAATGTTGTCACCTGTCAAACATAGGTGGCGCTTTCCAAACTAGCGTCAAAATTAAATTACTGAAAATTTCTTTTGCCGTCAAACACAGATGGCGCTCTCTTCTTTTACCTCTAAGTCTTTTTCAGCGATTAATCATAGATGCCACTGTTCAAATTGACTTCAACGTGTTTTTTTCTTTGTTTCTTTTGCTTTTAAATGCTTGTCAGATGTTAAACATAGACCGTCATCGATATAGAAAATATCGCTTCGCAATCTGACAAAGACAATCAATTCTTTGTTTACAATGAACTGTCTCATGTCATTAATACTGCCCTTTCAAATCAAAAGAAAGGAAAATGTACCCAATTTAACTTTCTTGGGCCGCAATTCTTGGAATTACAGTTTTAATAAAAACGTCCAGCTTCTTAAAAATAAAATCAAAAATACTAATCTAGTCATTTCTAAAGCGGATAAAGGCCAAGGTCTCGTCATTCTAGATCGTGAATCTTACAATGAAAAAGTTGGATCCTTTCTACAGAATAATGGCCTCACCATTCTCCAGTCCAACCCCTTGAATTCATTCGTCTCTCTTCTTAATAAATTCTTGAACGAAAACAGCGACAATTCTTTAGTCAACACCTATAAACTAAAAACTATGAACCCTCAAATTCCAAGACTACGATCTCCCCAAGACCCACAAAGAAAACTGCCCGATTAGACCGGTAGTTTCTTTAGTTAACTCACCCGCCCACTGTCTTTCTAAATTTTTGAATAGTATCTTCAGATCTCATCTTGATTGCCATACCAAATTCTGTATCAAAAACATGTTCATATTTCTTCTAATAGTATACTTATTTCATTAGATGTCAGTAACCTTTTTACATCTATTCCTGCTTCAGAATCCATATTTTTTATTTATATTTTTAAACGTATTAAAAATAAAATTCACAATAAAATTGCTTACCCGGCACCTACCATTAGTTCTTCAGAAATGTTTTCTCGATCCCGTACTGTGGAAAAATTTCCAATAGAATAAAAACTTTAGGTTTGAACATCTCATTTAAAACAAAATGCAAGTTAGGAAACGTAATTTCTTTTAATAAAGATTGCGTCAACAACCTCTCTCGCAGTGGCGTCTACTCTCTTACTTGTGATTCCTGTCAAGACATCTACATTGGCCAAACTGGTAGAAACATCTCTTCACGTGTAAAAGAACACCTGAGATCTGTTCGCCTTGAAAAAGACGACTCAGCTTTTGCGGATCATTTGTTATATTCTTTTGACCCCTTGAACAATGTTAAACTATTACATAACCTCCCAAGAGGAAAGAAGCTCAACATTGCTGATATTGTCAATGAACAGATTGCCTTTGACACTGACAAATTCTTTAAGCTGATCCGTTGGCGGCTTTGCAGACAAGCTCACTATCCTATTCTCTTTGTTTATTCTTTGAACATTATAGTTTTACACTACCGCCATCTTTTGGCTATGTTTTTAACGTGTAGTTTAGATTAGGCACAGATTAGGTTTTCACTTTTCACATAATGGCGCCGTAAAACGAATTCGCGCTTTGTAAGTATTTTTAAAAATTTTTTATTTGTTCATATGTTACCTCATGTGTCCTCTTAAAGTTGGTCACCCGCGTACTTGAAAATGTCCACACTGGACGAAACTGCAGTAGCCTACAATAAAAATTGATACCTTATAGTTTTCTCTTCTCTGTCTCTGCTTCTCGCAACCTACATTTGCCGATTCGGAACATTACGAACCTAGCTGCCTAGGTCTATCTGAATTATGCAAACCAAATAGAGTCACAGTATTTCTATTTTCTAAGGTTACAAGAACTTCCCAAAATCCTTCCTTAAGCTTCACTCCACATGAAATATTTTCAGTGAAATTAATTGCTGGAAAACATCACATTTACCTTGCGTCTTTTATCATTGTTAAAACATGTTTTTTTTTTTAATTGAATTTCTCACTTATTAAGCTTAGTGTCAAGTATTGATATTTATATTTTGTTTAAGCGAAATTTCCCCACCCTAATCACTTCTAGATCGTTTAAAAATGTTCACCATGATGTGTTTACTCGCGAACTGCAATCTGTTCCATGGCATGATATGTTTCGACTGTTGGGCATAAATCATAAGATCTTATTCTTTAATGAAACCTATTCGACAAACGCGCACCTTATAAAACTTTTAGAATCACTAAACCTAGCCCCCCCGTGGTTAACGCATGATGTCACTTCGAGATGATGCACTTAATAGATTTAAACCCGCCCATCGTGGTTATTATAAAACCATACGGAACTATGTAACCGCTGCAGTACGGAAAGAGCAGAAAGCTTATTTTAAACATCAATTTATGGGTATCCCAAACCACTTTGGAAATCCGTAAATAAATATTTACTCGACAAAGGTGGAAAAAATAACTTCCTGACGAACTTAACGATGTAAACGCATTTAATGATTATTTTGCTAGCGCACATAGTACTGTTAATTCAAATAAAAGTTATGTCATTCGATTCACGGATGAATGTTTCTGAAGAATTTGTTCTAGAAACTCTCTCGCAGTCGGACGTAGCCAAGACCCTTTACAATATATCATCGGAAGCTGTAGGAGCTGATGACATTAATATAAAAATGATTAAAACATGCTGTCCAGTTATATTGCCATAGTCATGTTAGATTATAGTAAGGCTTTTGACATGATAGATCATGACATACTGTTAGCAATATTGTATCATATATGTATGTAGGTCTGAGCAATGGAGCTGTTAGTTTCTTTCGTCTCTATTTAACCGGTAGGTCCCAAAAAGTAAAAGTTGAAAACTTCTGTATCACAGCAACTGCTATCCGGTGTACCTCAAGGCAGTATCTGCGGTCCTTTGTTATAGTTTCCATAAAGGCTTAAGTTTTCGCTAACTGTTGATGTATACTAAGATGTTTTTTTAAAAACATCAAAAGATTTACATAAACTTCAAGATCTGTTAAGTTCCTACAACCTTACGCCAACTATCATTGGCCCTACTCGAGATAAAAATTGTTTGGACAACATTTGTACGTCTTACCCGGTTGAACTGAGAAGGAGTACTGCGGTCGACAATGGCATATCGGATCACTCTGCTCAAGAAATAAAACTATATTACAATTCGAAATGTAAAATTGAAGATACAACATATACGTATCGTGATTTAAGAAAAAAACTTAACTTGGAGAATTTCAAACATATGTTGCTACAAGTTGACTGGAACGAAGTAATGAGCTGCTCTTACGTAAACGACCAGTATGATAAATTTATCAATATAATATTAAATAAATATGACGAAGCCTTTCCATTGAAATTAAAAAGTAATAAAAAATCTAACTCGGAGAAATGGATAACTTCTGGTATAAAAAACATCTTCTAGAACATTAAAAAACTTGTATCTTCTTCAAAAGAACGGTAATCCATTATTTAAGGAATATCATTCTAATTATAAAAAAAATTATAGAAAGGTCATTGTCAAAGCTAAACAACTTTATAATAATAACTTAGTACTGCACTCCAAAAATAAATCGAAAGCTGTATGGAACATCATAAAACCTAATAAACAAACTGAAACAGACAAAAACATACATCTTCAGATTGACAATGACTTAATATCAGATCCTCAAACAGTAGCTAATTATTTTAAAAGATACTTTAACAATATCTCTACTACACAACAAACTCAAAATAATAATGCTGTAAAGCAAATGAACTATTCTAATAATGTATTCGGAAAACATCCCCCGTTCAATAAAAATTCGTTTTTTCTAGGTCCAGTCATCGAAAAAGACATCTTGGACACTGTTTCTAGTTGTAAAATAAGTTACACTCCGGGTCATGATGACATCAGTCCATTTGTAGTCAAAGAATGTTAGTTACGCCTTTAACCGAAATTATAAACAATTCCTTTACTCAGGGAATATTTCCAAGCGGATTAAAAATTACAAAAATTAAACCTTTACATAAGAAAGGATCAAAACAGTTAATTCAAAATTACCGGCCTATTTCCCTGTTAAATTGTTTTTCAAAAATCATAGAGAAAATTGTGAGCGTGAGATTAACATTCTTTCTAGAGAAGTATAATTTGCTTAATCCAATCCAGTTTCGTTTTCGCAAAGGACGCTCAACTACCCTAGCTATTTTAAATTTTTTAGACCAACTATATTCTAACTTGGATAAAGGACACACAAGTTTAGGCATATTTCTTGATCTTAGTAAAGCATTTGACTTTGTCAATCATGACAAATTACTTACTAAATTGCATTCTTACGGTGTCAGAGGTACAGCATTACAGTGGTTTAGTAGCTATTTAAAGGGAAGGCAACATTATGGGCCGTATTCATAAAGAACTCTAAATGGTATGATTTATAAATGATTTCATTTATGTAAATGAAATGCTAAATCAGACGTCGTATTCAGAAATCAAAAACGCGGCACTTATTCCATCGATTTATAAATCGTATGATTTACATTTATAAATCAGGCGACGTTTGGCAACATTGCAGAAAGCAGAGACGCGTCAGATTGCACGTCAGTTTAGCTTCATTATTGTGATTTTGAAAGTTAAATTGTAAATAGTAATCTGTAGTAATGGACGAAAAGGAAGTAAAGAAACGGTGCCGAGCATACACTGAATTGGAGAAGAGTACTCTGCTCCAATTAATAGAATCGTAAGTACTTACTCGTATGTATTAAAGGTGCAACAATTAATTGGTTAAATCTGCAGAACTTGTATAGTTTTGATATGGATATTCCTATTGTCTTTCCTGATCATTCCAATTTCTTTCCTAATTCCAGTTATTTGATTTGATATAGAAAGAAGAATTTCATAGAAAGCAAACAGTCTGGTGCAGATTGCTTAAAAAAGAAAACTCAAGCATGGACTGAGTTAACGTCAATGTTTAACGCTTCTACAGATTCTCATAGAAGCGTTAAACGATTAAAAATTTTATATTTATATAATTTAAAGCGAAATGCAAAGAAAAATCTTGCGGAAAAAAATGTAAGTACAAAGCAATTCGTTATGGATGTTTCTGTAAATTCGCAGTCTCGGATGACTCTTGAAGCATATACATATATATATTGCATCTTCCTGAAATGAGAAACCAAAGAATGTAATAGTTAAAATGATTGGTAATATGAGCTCTCTTATTGGTGTGTTCACCAGCAGCAAAATTAGATGGCTAAATTCCAGCTTACAAATACACGTTTATGTTAACAAACCCATGTTGTAAATGAGCTGTAATGTGCCCAGTTAAACTCAAAGCAAAGATTGCACTACTGTCAGCTCATCATTCATTGACTCTAAAACTAAAGGTACAAGGAACGACTTGGATATCTTAGGTTTGTTCTAGCAGCAGTACATAACTGTTAGAAATTGTACTGAACATGTGCAGTGACACTTGAGGCCCACTTGTATAAAGGCAAGTTAACTTTGACTATCAGTTTACTGCCTGATAACAATTGTTACCACGGGAGTAAACCAATACTCAAAATTAACTTGCCTTTGTACAAGTGGGCCTCAAGTGTCACTGCACATGTTCAGTACAATTTCTAACAGTTATGTACTGCTGCTAGAACAAACCTCTTGTGTAAAGGAGTTTCATATATTAATAATTTAACAAAAAAGTCAAGTGGGATATAGTAATAACGGCCGTGCTGTTAAAATTTAACCTGCCTATGCCATTATATGGTCAGTATAACAACCACGGAAACAATGCAGTTATAATGAAATAACATTCAAGTATTACGAAAAAATGTAATCAACTTTTTAGAAGTTCCAAAACATCTCATTTATGGATATGGGTTTATTATCAAAACTGTTTGTGTGACCTTTATAAATGCCTAAAATTTGTCCATCTAACTTCTGGTATTCAACAATTTATAACTAAAAATTGTTTCTATTTTGTAGAAAGAAAAGTATAAAAAAATTTTAAATTTGGAAAATATAAGTCCAGATAATGTAATTCATTATGAAGAAATGGCGAAAAAGGAATTAAAGTTGAATAAAGTAAATATAATATACCTATATAAAGTAAATATTTTTTTTTCTTCAGACGTCTATTACTAGTCATGTTATATTAAATCGGCTGTGTTGATTCTCTTTGAAGAAAAAATAATGTTACTCTGTACAGAATGCATTATTTGTGTTTTGTTCCATTTATCCGTAAAAATTTGGACTCGACACAAAAAAATTGGTGTTTTATGTTCCACATCTAATTTTTGCCCTAGATTGAAGTATTTAAAACTGGTGGGGGCCATAATAAAGCTCCAGATATTAGTAGTACCAGCCAGCAAATTTTATCAATTTTAGGAGATGAAGTTATTCCGCTACCTAATCCATTTGATTCTGTGGCATTTTATCATGGTGGTATGATTTTTTTTCTTCTTCAATTTAATAATTAATGAATATTTTGCTTTAATTTTTAAACAGCATTATAGATTTTGTAAAACATCATAGATTTATCTGTTTATTTCCATTTTTTTATGTTGTAGATCTACTTGAAATTCCTATGAGTGAACAAATTCCCTTATTTGAACCTGACATTCCATCTCAATCTGAATCCGTACCCGAACCTGAACCCATACCCGAACTTGAGCCTGAGCCCGAGCCTGATCCTCCGTCTGAAACTATAATCAGAAAAAAACGTAGTTCTCAGAGAAATAAAACTGCAAAAGGATTGAAAACAAATTTTAAAAAGAAAATTTCTTATAAAAATATGTATTATAGACAAAAATATTTAAATGCTTTAAAAGAAAATAAAATTTTGGAACTAGATTTAAGAATTAAGAAAAAACAGTTAGAAAAATTAAATAGTGAATAAAAGTGATATTTAGTTTTTTTTTTTTTAATTGTAGTACTACTACTATTTAGAGAAATTATTTTAAACTTCCATATTATCTTGAAAATACAGTATTAATTATATGATTTCTCATAGCTGTATTGCCTTGAACACGAACAATCTCATTTGCTTCAATTGCTTCCAGATTAATGACGTCTTCCTCTTCATCAACATCATTCAGATTGATAGCTATATTATGCAACACAGCACATGCAACTATCACCGCCATGGAAGTGTCAAGTTTAGTTCTTAATCCTACTGCTAAACAAGGAAAACGTCGCTTCATCACTCCGAAACATCTTTCAATAGTGTTCCTGGTGGCTATATGGCTGCGATTATAAGCCACTTCAGCTGGTGTTCTTGGATTTAACACTGGAGTCAACAAATATGGCTTGCATGGTTAACCATTGTCACCAATCAAGAAGTTATTCGCTCCATATTGTCCTCGTTCCAGTTCAATTTCCAGTGGGCTATCATTCAAAATTGTTGCATCATGGACGGATCCAGGCCAACGAGCAACAATGTGTCTAATTTTTAAGTGAGCATCGCAGATGGCTTGCACATTTAAAGAAAAGTAGCCTTTTCTGTTGCGATATAACTCAGCATTATCTCCTCCAGGGCAGGCAATTTTAACATGAGTGCAGTCAACTGCACCCACAACACAAGGAAAATTTGCTATTTTATAAAATTCCGAACAGGTGGTCAAGATTTGATTACCCGAAGGCATCATTATTTCCCTTCGACTCATTGCAGCAATTTCTAATGTTACTTTTTTAATTATTCGGGACACAGATGGTTGTGAGATATTTATGTGATCTCCAATACAATTTTGAAAAGCACCGGTGGCATAAAATCGTAGTGTTACCAGAAGTTGGGATAAGGAATCAATTGACTTATTGTGGTTACTTATGGGACTTATGCGATGGTCAAAATTAAGTAAAATTTCCATTACAGTTTCTTTACGAAACCGAAATCGCTTTCTAAAATCGATATCATTATATAGAGTAAATGGATTGGTTCTGTCTCTAATGACCCTCAACCTCCTGGGAACTTCTACTTCCTCATCAGAAGATGATGAAGAAAGTGATGATATTATACTCATTTTTCTTCCAAGTAGTGTATCTAAATTAGAATTCGTTAACTACAGTTTTAGGTGTTGAAAACAGAAGTTACCTTAATGTCTAGTCTTCACTCTTGGTACGTAACAAATTTACAAATATGATTTTTACAAAAAAAATTGTTAATAATTAATATAATATCAATTTACGTTATAATAATGTTTTACTTAAGGTGATTATATTTAATTTTAATCTAGAGGTGTCAGATAAATCGCTCTTACAAGAACAATTTATAAACCGTTTCATTTATTTGACATTGATTTAACTAAATGTGCTAAATGCAGCTTTGTGAATATGAAAAACAACTAAATCATCCGTTTAGCCTCCGTTAAGGATTCGTTTGATTTATTAACAAATCAGACCTAAACGGCTCATTTATAAATCATTACCAAATACTAAACGGAGCATTTAAAGTAAATGATGCTTTGTGAATATGACCATATATTTATTCAGGCGGCCACTAACGAAACAGCTACTTTAGCGGCAAATTCTTGTCTACTATCTACTCAGAATTTCTATTTACTAAATGATTTAACTTTAAATGCACAAAAAACAGCATTTATAAATTTTACGGTATCAAATGATCCAAAATACAGCTTATTACTTCGACATAACAATGATAGCATTACACAAGTTGACCATGTTAAATTTTTAAGCGTTATCATAGATAATAAATGTAAGTGGACAAGACACATAGATGAACTGTGTAAGAAATTGGCACCTATATGCTACAAAATCAAACACCTAAAAAAATATGTAAGCCAACAAACATTAAGAACATTTTATTTTTCTTGTTTTCACTCACTAATATCATACGGCATAATAGCATGGGGTTCTGGATCTGAACTAGAACGAATCCTTAAATTACAAAAAAGAGCTTTGCAGTTTATGGAAGGCAGACAAGTTGTAGGGACTTATTTAAGAAATGGCAAATAATGACTGTTGTAAGCACGTTCATATTTTATTTACTTTTATATGCTCACGGAAATACATCTCGGTGGACAAAAGTAAATGATTATCATTGTTATAATACTCGAAATAGATTGTCATTAGAAATTCCGCGCCATAAATTAACTTTTTTCAAAAAATCGCCAAAATACCTAGCCATTACAGCTTATAATAAAATTTCGAATGACTACAAATCTCTAAATGATAAAGAGTTTAAGCGAAAAATGAAAACTCTCCTAATTACAAAATGTTATTACACATTCAAAGAATTTTTGGAAGATGCTTCATTTTAAATTAAAGTAATTTTGTGCACCACTTTTTAATGTGTTACCTGTAATATATTTTATTCTTTATTTATCTTTTAAAATTGACTGTGTCCAAAACCATGTAATTGGTCCAACGGATCGAAATAAATTATTATTATTATATTATTATTATTAAGAAATTACATAACATACCCCCAGATAACCATCGGATACCCAAAAATTCCCAGCCGACCCCGCATAGCTTTTAGATTTTTTAAAAACTTAGTAATTTTATACATTATTAGACCCAGCTTTCATTGACCTCCCGGTTGGAAATCCCCCAAAGTTTCTTACCTATCGATTAACGAAGCAAACGGTTGCACAGCCAGAGACGAGCCCAAAATAATCAGCAAATCGCACTTGGGGAAGTCCTTCAGAAGTTTCACGTGGAAATCAGCCGGGAGGTTCTCCCCGAAGAAAACAATGTCGGGCTTCACAACCCCCGGACAGTCATCGCATACGGGAACCCCGTCCGTGAATATTTTCTCTGCAACACAGAGGGCAGGTGTCGACACCCCCAGCGAAACGCTCTCACCTCCTACCTTTCATCCAGGCTTGACTGTACTCCTTCCTGCATTCCAGGCAGTGACCTTGATTGAAAGTGCCATGGGCCTCGACGAGTTTCTCACCCGGGATTTCGGCCACGCGCTCCAAGGTGTCTATGTTTTGCGTGTAGTGCCTGAGCAGGACGCCCTTCTCGTCCAGCAACTTGATGAAGTAGTGGCAGATCGTCGGGTTGAAAGCGCCGGGGTACAACTCCTTCGCGAGCTCGAAGAACGGGCGCGGATTC
This sequence comes from Dorcus parallelipipedus, assembly GCA_958336345.1. Taxonomy (NCBI): domain Eukaryota; kingdom Metazoa; phylum Arthropoda; class Insecta; order Coleoptera; family Lucanidae; genus Dorcus; species Dorcus parallelipipedus. Next base: position 48,738,122 of record OY284479.1, read on the forward strand.
TCGCGGAAGAAGTCCAGCTCGAAGATGGCTTGCGGGTGCGGCAGCTTGTACTTCTGCAAGTTGTGGTACAAACCGGAGACGGGCGAGCGGAAGTCCGGAATTCCGGCAGCTGAAACCCAAGCGTTTTTTAATCGCGGTCGAAACGAGCCCGAACGGATCTGTTCGTACATGTGGAGATGCCGGCTCCGGCCATGGTGATTATATTTTGGCACTTGTCGCTTTTCATGTAGCTCACTATTCCATCCAGCGACGCTTCATCCAAGACCTAAAATGTTCGAACGCTCTGTATAAGCTGAACTGAAGTGTTACGATTAAAACCGACTTGCGACAATTTTTTTAAAGTGTCCCAGAGGTGGTCGACGAAGATAAATAAAAAATCAAAGTAAAAAGGCGCCATCTATTACGCCCCAGGCAAAGCTATTAATTACAGTTCTCTGTAAAATTCTGCCGTCATAAATTTTAATCAAAAAACAATACTAGGATCCCTAGGATTGGGAAACGTGTCAAATTCTCTATCCAGCAAAATAGATAGTCTATCCTTTGAAGTAGATACTTATACTATATTTAATTCTTCCTAATTTAGTAACCTAGTGAGAAAGTGACAGTGATATCGATCACTAAAGCACGGTACAGTTGATTATTCTTACTATGTAGTAAATGGGAAGTTTCTACTTTTGTCAGTGGCTTCTGGTGTCTAACTCTAATATGAATGAATGCACTCGGAGAAAAAAAAATAAAAAACTTCACCTTAAGCTTCTCGGTTTCTTCTTCAGTATCATCGTATAATCCGAGCTTCGTCGCCAAATACCTTCTTATAAAATCGACGCCTGACGCTCCGGCCGTAGACTCGGCGTCACTTTTGTTGCCGTCACTATTTGCATCTTCTACAGAAAAAAAAAGAAAAAATTTGCATTGGTTAGGTTAAGCGAGATAACACTATTTACCTTTATTTTTGTCGGTGGACATGTTTACATGATTTGTAAAATCTAGATTATGCCCTGTATTTACTGATTAGTGATTACTGCGTGTTATTTATCGACAATGTTTATCTCCGAGCGCTGTCAACTGAGAAAGTCGCCGAAATCAGTGACATACAGTGTTGCCAACCTTTTGAGTCCGAACACAACTCCGAATGTCCGAAATTCCCTATGACTTGGTGAAAAATATCCTTTTTACTCAACACGTAGGTCAGCCACGGGCGGCAATGCAAGTAACAGTTGTAGAGGATGATAAATTATTGCACGACTGCATTATTGGTCGTGACGTCGTGACTTTTTATCAAAAAACACCCAGCAAAAAATAGTAGACAAAAACAGTTTCCTGTAATTGTTCTTTCTCAAGGTGGTATTGTTTAAGCACGACTTCGCAGGTGACATATAAGAAGTTTGAAAGCTTTCAAATTTAACAAACTTCTACAAAATCATTTTAAAATGCCCTTTATGAAATGAAAAACGAGAAAGAACAATAATTACAGGAAACTGTTCCTGTCTACTATTCTTTTGCTTCGACTGTACATAAGAATTAATAAAAATGCACTTGAATAAAGCGTCGCGTCGCTTTACTAATTTTGCTAAAAGGAACTCTTGCGTTATGGATACTTTATGATATGAAAAGGAATAAGGAATAACAAATTTATGATGAGAACTTTACGTTATGTTTTATTACTTCGCGTCGCAAGTACATACTAAAATTTAATGGATGAATAAAGCGGATGGAAATTTGCTTTTCCAGTTGATACCATGTGTTCAAGAAAGTTCGCCCTTCGAGCGTTAAAGATTAAATAAAGAACTGATGAGCCGTTATTACAGAAAAAAATATCCTTATTATTATTATTTATTGTTGTTCATATCTGCTACTTAAGCCTTGGCGATATTCCAATCAACTTTTTTACCGATGAAAATAAAATTCCAGCAATAAAGTTATAAAATTTCAAAACGCTGTTGCCGCTAAAATAACGATCACAGATCAATAATACTTAATCCATTGCAAAGAGTATAATGTGTACATTCTCCTTGTACCAAGAAATTGAAGAAATATTTGATATTAAGTTAGAAATCACTATTTAAACCAGCATAAGTCATTATTCATGTAACACACTAAAAAAAATGTTTTCAATGAAAATTTTCACGCAGTCATAAAGTAAACATCTATATCTATTCAATAATGCCTTTGGAAAGTTTTAGCCGGTCGATTTTAATTAATTACAGATAAATTAAAACTACACTTTCACGGTCATATGACAATAGTCAAATTAGACGCTCATATCTGATTAACCAGAATTTGCATAAACATTTCCTTTACAGAATATGAAAGTACACATCGAGATCTTCCGTTTTAAGTAATCTCTGAATTTGCATAAACATTTTCTTTATAAAATTAATGAAAGCTGTAGTTCTTGCCAAATTTGGCAACAATTTTCTTTATAGAATATGAAAGTACACATCGAGATCTTTCGTTTCAAGTGAAGCCTGAGTTTTAGCCGGTTTACTTAACATAATTAGAAATTAATTAAAAGTACACTTTCAAGGTCATATAACAATAGTCACTTTATATGCTTAATGGTGCTATTCTGACCTGAAATTTAAGGAAATTTAAGCCTCTTTAAAAATGTAAGTCTTAAATATCAAGCAGTTAAAGAGTTAAAGAAAAGTTGCTATTCTGAGCGTTCTTTAAAAATTAAATTTCTTAAATTTGTCTTTAAATATTACAGTGACGAAAATGTCGCTGTAAATGCTTAAAGAATTTAAACGAACTATTGAAGTAAGTGCGTTTAAATAAATTATTAGAATAATAGGCGGTATATTGGGGAGTTTTTGCTGCTTGGGTATTAGAGGAAGATCACAGAAGGTAATTATTTGTAAATAAATATAAAAATACTATAATTAAATAAAAATTTATAGGAATTACTTAAGAATTGAAAGAAGACTAATTAGAGATACAGAGAACACTCTCGAACTTTCTGATATCAGTTTTATTTCTAATTTTCGACTTACAAAACAATTAACTCATCAACTGATTGATAGACTACAACATTCAACTTTGGATTTATAATTCCAGTTCTGAAAACAGAATCTTCTTCTAATATAACTCCAGTTGTTCAACTGTAATGAATTCATCACAGCTGAAGTAAATACGTAAAATAATGTGTTCTGCAAATTTTATTTTATGTATTGCACAGACGTGCTACTCGGAGCTGCTCAAATGTGTTCCAATTGCATTTTGAACAGCTCGGAGTAGCTTCGAGTAGCTCGTTTGTGCAATTAGAAAGCGCCTATTGATTATTTCTGCTGTCGCAAATTTAGACTGAATAAGCGTTCAGCAACATTACAACAGTAACTTTTAGTTTTTATAAATGTGAATTACAGATTTCACTCATTATTCAGTTTGAGGTTGCGACAGTTCACAAAAGATATTAATCTTTCTCGGAACTGCAACTGCCTGTTTCCATTATTTCTTAATGGTCACCTGACACGTGAAAAAATGCGTCTGAAACGAATAATTCAAACAAAAGTATTCTCCTAATAATTTATTTTTATCTTACCTTTCAGTCAAGACATAAAACTTAAGTACATAACCTATACACTGAGATATCTGACACTTCTTTCATTTGAATGAAGTTAGCTTTTATTTAACGTTCCCGGAAATACCCGGAATTTAAAGAATATTTTAAAGAGATTGTCTCAGAATACCTATTTCATCATACCCTTTAAACGCTTGCTTTAAAGAGGCTTTAGGTTAAATAGTTAAAGACTTAAAGAATTAAAAAGCAAAATCTCAGAATAGCCCCATAAAGCTGATTAACTAGCATCTGCATAAATATTTTCTTTACAGAACATGAAAGTACACATCAAAATCAAGTTGGTACCTACTGTTTTATTGCTGAGAACGTCACTTTTAATTAATTTCTAATTACTTCAAATCAACCGGCTAAAACTCAGAGTTCACTTGAAATGAAAGATCTCGATGTGTACTTTCATATTCTGTAAAGGAAATGTTTATGCAAATTCTGGTTAATCAGATATGAGCGCCTAATTTGACTATTGTCATATGACCGTGAAAGTGTACTTTTAATTTATCTGTAATTAATTAAAATCGACCGGCTAAAACTTTCCAAAGGCATTATTGAATAGATATAGATGTTTACTTTATGACTGCGTGAAAATTTTCATTGAAAACATTTTTTTTAGTGTGTTACATGTTACTCATGCTAGTTTAAATAGTCATTTCTAACTTAATATCAAATATTTCTTCAATTTCTTGGTACAAGGAGAATGTACACATTATACTCTTTGCAATGGATTAAGTATTATTGATCTGTGATCGTTATTTTAGCGGCAACAGCGTTTTGAAATTTTATAACTTTGTTGCTGGAATTTTATTGCTAACTTCTCATCGGTAACTTTTTTGAGTGTATAAAATCCCTATTGACTGCTAGGTGGTCGAATTCGACATGAATCACATAAATTAGCTTCTACAGCAAACGAAAATGACCTACACTCAGGAATGTCATAAACACCAAGATGGCGATTTTAATATAATCGACAAACAAACAAACGCCAACACGTTTACTTTTGTTCCAAAACTAACCAATCTACACGCACGAGAAAGGAAACAAAAAGGTAGCCCTTAGAGTTTGAATTCAGAATAGAGCGATCAGTGAAGCCAAAACAGAATCTTAGTTTATCTAATAGACCATTAAATGAATACAAAATTTTAGCATTCCCTAAAATAAAATCGTTAAAGCGAAAATGAACCGTAACAAATTTGAAGAGATTCGAACAGATGAATTGAAAAAAAAAAAATAAATAAAATTCCTAAATTCTTTGTAAAGTGCAACTCTTGAAAAGATACTATCGTTAATTTATTTTCTTCTGCTTTTTTACTTACAAGAAATGACAAATAGCAGCTGGCTTGTCAAAAATTGGCTGCAAGATGTCGCGACCTAAACTGATGATTGTTTAACTGCCGGTTTTGCAAAACAATTAATAACGGATATTATAAAATTACGTAATATCAATTAATGATTTCTATTACAAATCAATGCTGCCAACGCAGTAAGAATTTCTGTTCAATTTGACATTTACACACTATTAATTCGTGGACGTTATGAATCTACATAGAATCAGGGACGTTTCACATTCAGACTCACGAATGTTACATAACGAAAATCATGGACATTACACGTCTAGAATCGTGGATGTTGTACAGACGCAAGTTAAAAAAAAAAACGATTGACATTGTGAAGTGATTGTCACAAGCTTTTATTACGGTCACTCCTCTGAATTGAGTTAAATAATCCGTGGACGTTACGTGTCTAGAATCATGGAAGTCTTATGTTCAGACTCACGAATGTTACATAACGAAAATCATGGACGTTACACGTCTAGAATCGTAGATGTTGTACAGACGCGAGTAAAAAAAAGATTATTGTCACTGTGAAGTGATTGTCACAAGCTTTTATTGTGGTCACTCTTCTGAACTGAGTTAATTAATCCAAGGACGTTACGCATCTAGAATCATGGACGCCTTACATTCACACTCACGAATGTTACACAACGAAAATCACGGACGTTATACGTCCAGTCAGATGTAAACTTGCGGTCAAAAAAAGTGACCCGTCACATTGACATTTAATGACGTTCTGATTACATTTGCTTAGTGCGTACCAGCCTTTTGCGGTTTCGGAGGTTATACGACGTGGTTATACTAAATGTCAAAGCAGCGATTTAATTGACACAATATGACGGCTCCAATAATTTAGTACTTTGACAGATCGAAAGACAATTTACAATACAAAAAAAAAGAATGGGCCAGTTTTCTTGGCCGCAAGTTTACAGTACCAATTTAAAAAAAAAAAACGGTCGTCAATGACATACCTTGACGCAGTGAGGCAAGTGTTCTATTTGTATAAAGACGCGTCGCTCATCTGAATTGAAGCACACTATTAATTCATGGACGTTATGAATCTAGAATCATGAACGTCTCGCATTCAGACACGACGAAATATTACTTGACGAAAATCACGGACGTTACGCGTCTAGAGTCGTAGATGTACAGTCGCAAATAGAAAAAAATTGTCGCCAATGTCAATTCTTTGACACAATGAGGCAAGTGTTCTAGTGTAAATTGGACGTGATTGTTTTGGCTTCCTATAGCGACGCGTCACTCATCTGGATTGAAGCACACTATTAATTCGTGGACGTTACGTATCTAGAATCAAAGACCTCTTGTATTCAGCTTCACAAATGTTACACAACGAAAATCGCTAACGTCACACGTCTAGAGTCAGATGTTGTACAGTCGCGAGCAAAAAAAAATTGTCGTTAGCGTCCTTCTTTGACACAGTGACAAGTGTTCTACTGTGAATTGGACATGAGTTGTACAGTGACATGTCACTCTTCTTCATTCTATTAATACGTTTGAGTGTTCTCTGTAAACACGTAAAACTCTTTTAGACTTTAAAGCCGTCGTAACAAAGATTATCAAATAAATATAATAAATAAGCGTTTGCCTTTTTTTATCGTTTCTTTATTCGAAATTCCGCCCGGATGACACTTAAACCGAACAGTATTTCGGACGGTCCGAATATAAAACTAAAAATAAAACAATCATCGACGTAATCTCCCGCGTTAATGTTCAATTTCTATTTTATTATTATTATTATTTTATCATTGTTACAGCAGCCTCCGAACTAAAGCACTACTTCAATGCTCTCTCCAGTAGGTACATCGGATATTAATTATTTCATTAAATATTTTTGTTTTTAATTAATCGTCGACATGTCAAGGTAATCTACGACAATTATTGGGCGAGTCGTATAATTATCCGCCGAAACGTCCACAACGTTGAACGGACGAACTCGTCGACGTGCAAAAAAAAACCAACTCGCTCCACTTCGACCGAGTTGATGATGATGATCCTTGAAGGCGCAACAATAACGATCGACGTTCACCAGAGAAATCGGGCACGTAATTACGCGTTTTTCCAAAATATGGAGTGATCGAGGTGAAAAAACTTACCCCGCTGGTCGAGAGATGGCGCCTCCGTCTTCCCGTTCATTCAACTCAGCTGTTACATCGTTTATACATATACGACTGAATTCAATCGATTCGATAATTATGAATCTTAAAGTGAGCTGCAACGAAACTGGTCGGTAAAGCTGGTCAAGAGATGGCGCTTCATTCGTTTAAATCCGCGTCACCTAATTTGCTTGTTTTTCAGATTTTGTTATTACCTTGGAAGTTGCTCGAAAAGTGTCGGAGTGTTTCACCAAAATACACGCAGCGGATAAATTGTCGTTTTCGTCGAGACATGGTGCTCCTGAGCTTCGAGTGTCTTTAATTTATCAGTTGAAGTTCGGACGTCTTTTTCTCAGCTAAAGTGCACGTACTTCCTCCAACTGTCAAGAGATGGCGTTCGTTTCTATTTCTTAATTCAATGAAACTCGTCGTGCCAAGCTCCTATCACTTTCTGTTTCTGTCTTTAAGCGTAAATCGTATTATTAATTCTGCTTACGACAAACTTTCCTTTTTGGTACAAGAGATGGCGCTCGCGTCGGCACTTTTCTTCCAAAACTGAGGACTGAGATCTTTAATTTGCATTACTCAAAGTACGGCCCAAGAAAAATCAGCGCCTTTGACGTTAAGTCGTCTTTTTTTCAGATAAAGTGCACGTACTTCCTCTAACTGTCAAGAGATGGCGTTCGTTCTATTTCCTAATTCAATTGAATCTGACGCGCCAAATTCGTATCACTTTTTGTTTCTGTCATTAAGCGTAAATCGTATTATCAATTCTGCACTTTCCTTCCAAAATTCATATAAAGATTGAGATCTTTAATTTGCGTCCTTTAAAGCACGCCCCGAGAAAAACCAATGCTTTTGACGTCAAGTCGTCTTTTTTTTTCCAGTTAAAGTGCACGTACTTCCTCTAACTGTCAAGAGATGGCGCTCGCTCTATTCCCTAATTAAACTACCTGTCGTGCCAAGTTCCTATCACTTTTCATTTATGTCGTTAAGTATAGCCAAAGCAGATTTTTAATCCTGCTTAACAAACTTTCTCTTTTGTTACAAGAGATGGCGCTCGCTTCGTTCCATTCAAAACTGTATAGAAATTAAAATTTTCACGAACAGATTTTTCAGGTTAAAATTATCTGTACGTGCTGCTAACCGACCAAGCGAAACATTTCGGAAGATAGTTGTGAAAAATTCCGATAGATGTCTCTGAATTTCGGTTGAGCTAATTAAATCACTTGATTAAAATCACTGGTTTTATTCAGGCGATTTTTATATTTTTAAATCCTTAAAAAAAAAATTAAAAAAATTCTCATGAAATAAACAAAACTGGGTCCAAATTTCTAAAATTAGGACATTTGACAGTTATTGTGCAATTTTCGACGCTAAATAAAACAAAAGACAATCGAGAAATAAAAGAAAATTTATAAAATTAAAAAATTTTTAGTAAATAAACGAAACTTTTTAAAATTAAGATTTGACATTTGTGCAATTTTTTACGTAAAATAAAACAAAAGGCGATCGAGAAATAAAGAAAATTTATAAAATTATTATTATAAGAGTTTATATTTTTCACTTCTGACGAAGCTGCCAAACGACGGCGAAACGTTAAGTGTATGTGCGCTATTTAGTGTCCGGTTAAAAAAATTTGTGATACAAATTTCATCGGACAAGAACCAACTTTAAATATTATTATAAAATTTAAAAAAATAAAAATAAAGAAAATCTCATTGAATAAAATTAGAAAAAAATAATAACAATAAGAACAAAAGAAATCTCATTAAATAAAATTACAAAAAAATAAAAATTAAAAAATTCTCATTAAATAAACAATACTTTCTATAAAATTACAGAAAATTATAAAAATTATAAAAATTAAAAAATTATAAAAATTAAATTTTTTTTATTAAATAAACAAAACATTCTAAAAATAAGATTTGAAATTGTGCAATTTTTGACGTAAAATAAAACAAAAGACGATCGACAAATTTATAAAATTTTAAGGAAATAAAAATAAAAAAAATCTCGTTGAATAAAAATAAAATTAAAAATTTCTCATTAAATGAATTAAATAAAATTACAAAAGATTATAAAAATTACAAAAAATTATAAAACACAAAAATTAAAAAATTCTCATTAAATAAACAAAACTTTCTAAAATTAAGATTTGAACTTGAGGCAATTTTTGGTGTAAAATAAAACAAAAGATAATCGACAAATTTATAAAATTAAAAAAGTCTCACTGAATAAAATTAGAGAAAAAAATTACAAAAATTAAACATTAAATAAAATGACAAAAACTTATAAAAATTAAAAAATTCTCATTAAATAAACAAAACTTTCTAAACAAGAGACAATCGAAAAATTCATAAAATTTTAAAAAAATAAAAATAAAAAAAATCTCATTAAACAAAATTACAAAAAATAAAAATTTAAAAATTCTCATTAAACAAACGATACTTTCTAAAATTAAGATTTGACAATTGTGCATTTTTTTGATGAAAAACAAAAGAAGAGATCGAGAAATAAAGAAAATTTATAAAATTACGAAAAACCAACGAAAATTAAAAAAAATTCTCATTAAATAAACGAAACTTTTTAAAATTAAGATTTGAAATTTGTCCAATTCTTGACGTAAAATAAAACAAAAGACGATCTAGAAATAAATGAAATTGATAAAATTACAAAAAAATTAAACTAAAAAAAAAGGTGAGTTCAAAATCGGTAGATCTACCGGCAGAGTTGGCAGCGCTGATCGGCAATGTGGATTTGGCTAGTTATTTAGTTTTTGTCGGTTTCCGGCTTTAGTGATTTCTTTGTTGCCAATTGTAAAGCTGAAACATCACTAACTAGTCGTCAATCAAAAATTTAAAAATTAATCTGTTTTTTTTTTGTTTCTTCCTTGAAAATACCCATTTTTACCCACGTATTTTTTCTACCCGCAAGGTTGCTTAAATTACCCGTAATTCGGGTAATTGGCCGCACATTGGCAACCCTGCTGACGCGTCTTTTGATGCTCCGCCCATGCCGGTAGGACGCTCGGGTGAGCTTTGAAGTTGGCATCGGTTAGGTGACACTCTGGAAAAAAATTATTTCTCCGGAACCGGAAGAGATACCGTCGAGCGACGACACCCGTTTCGACCCGATCGTACCGTAAATAACGGAACGGCGATTGTTTTTAAATCGAAGATGCACCTCAGGGACTTTCGCTTACACGATCGAAACACGTTCCCTTAAGAGCTAAGTAGGTCGTGCGACCACTCGAAGGTTAGGCGTTCACTTGTCCGCATCGTACGCATCGCACGAATCGGATTTTATCGGACGGATGGCAGTCGCTCTCTCGAGAATACCGAGAGGCGATCCGTCCGATGCGAAACAGTGAACGCAGATACATTTAAAACAATGAAAAGAATGAGTTTTTATGATCCGTTCGCTGCGTGCGATGCGTACGATGCGGACAAGTGAACGCCTAGCTAAATGAAAGCGCCCGACGAGCGTCGTATTTCGTCGTTTCTTATTGTTTTACAATTGAGTAAACAATAAAGTGTCTTTGATAAAGAAATTAAGAGGTCATGTGTACACTATGACATTTTTAAGGCCTGTTCGATAGCTCTGTACTTTTCTACACTTTCTGCACCAATCGCACCTGAGAGAGTGCGATGTAGATAACATAACATAAGTACGAGTGAGAAAAATAAAATAAAGGTGTTAAAAGTGTAGAAAGTGCAGAGCTATCGAAACAGACCTTTAATCTAAAACTTGATACAAAGTGAGTGAGAAGTGGCAATTCAACCAATCAGAATTCACTGTGGTAGCTTATCTCTCTCACTTTGTACCAAAAAATATTATAATGTGAAGCGGCCTTAACACAAAGTCGTCGTGTCGGTCAAGTTTGATTAGACTATTGTTTTAGATCCGCACTCTTTTTTAGAGCGCGCACTCATCAATGGGGACTTAATTCGAATCACCGCAGCGCGTGATGTAATAATTAATAATTACCACCGCGGCGAAGTGTCTGATTGCGGTGACAATGTGCGGCGACGTTCATTTAACTTTTATAATTGCCGGATCTCGTGTTTTATGTTTTAATTGAGTTTTAATTCAATGTTGACCTCATTTCTTCACCCCGCGGCCCGTCGAATTAATCAAAATTATACCGATTCAACACGTTTTATCATTAAAAAAAAAATTAAGTAGCAAGGGCTTTCCTTTAGATTCACACAATTAAGTAGTCATCGGTACTGTACCATACTTTATTAAATAATAAGTAGGTAATAATACATAATAACATAACAGGTAATAATACAGTGTGTAACGTTATTCCATAGAGAATTATTTTTCATGTATCTACATAGCCGCACCATATTGTAGTGTTATTATAATTGCATCCCCACGTAGGTAGCCACTTTTATATGTATGTAATAATTTTGCAGTTGTATTTTTCTGAGGTTTATCAGAGGTTTGTAGATTCGTTTTTTTTTTTAATTAAGAAAGCCAAATCCTCTTTTAAGTGATTGTGTATTTTTGAAAATACCAATAGATTTGAATAAATTGTTTACGATCCTAACAAATCGTCTGCACTTTACTCATTAATTGAATATTTTCTACTTTTTCGATTTTATAATTTTATTATAAAATAATTTTATTTTATAATTTTATTATTAATAATAATAACGTATATTTTCTTTGTACATAAAAAATTATAAAGAATCGTCAGACCATCGTTATTGAAGAGCAATCAATTGACATTTAGTACAAATATATGTATAAATCAGACATATTAAAAGAAGGACTTTTACAAATGAATGTTACAATCTAAATATTCTTGGACATTATAGAAACAATTACATTTTAGGAAGTTTTTAGTCCACTTTAGAAGTCTTTTCATTTCTTATATTAGACGGTAGTTTATTGAATATTTTAATTACTAAATAATTGGAACTTGTTTGCGCACGTTTAACTCGGTGATGCGGAATGCTGAAGTCGTCGCCATATCTGGTGCTGTACGTATGAAAGTCTTGATTCCGACGGTGATCTTCTTCATAGATCTTCATGTACTTTATGCAGGTAAGACGCTAGGGATGGTGAGTACACCACTTTTTATGAAAAGTTCTTTGCAGCTATGTTGTTGATCCCAAATTCCGAAGATGGCCCGTACAGCTTTCTTTTGTAATTGGAAAATAGCTCGCGCTTCTGGAGAGCCTCCCCAGCACATAATGATACCATACGTGGCCGCGGCGTGAAAATTTGAATAGTAAGTAGACTTGGCTATTTCATAATTAAGTAGTTAAATTGCACATTTTTCTAATACAAAATATTGCACTTGCCAGTTTTGCTGCTGTTGCCTCGAGAGTGTGCTTTCGAAGTAGATTCCCAGGAATTTAGTTGGCATGTCTGTAGTGCTTTTGGTGGAGAATTTCAAGGTCTGCGTTTTCTCCATGTTCATCTTTAGTTTGTTACTTCTGAACCATGTAGAGTGTAGCTTCCGACTTCTTCTGCAGATTTGATGGCGTATTCGACTTGACCGAAAGCGCCGTATCGTCTGCGTAGAGACATATCTCGGATGTGTTTATGTTCGCTGGTAGATCGTTTGTATAAATTATGAAAAGTAGTGGTCCTAGAATCGATCCTTGGGGCACCCCGTGCGTGATCTTGGTTTCGTAGGAAGTTTCGCCATTAAAAAACACCCTCCGTGTTCTGTTTTCCAAATATGAGTCTAGAATGTTATATACAATTCCTCTTACACCATAATACTTTAATTTATATAACAAAATTTTGTGATCCACGCTATCAAACGCTTTACTAAGGTCACAGTAAAGGGCTTCTGCATTCTGTTTTTCGTCAAAAGCCTTCGCGATACTCTCTGTGAAAGCAATCATTGCAGTGTTTGTAGATTTACTGAGCCGATATGCATGTTGTTTATTGTTTATTAAGTCATTTTTATCTAAAAACTTCGTTATCCGGATATTTAAAACACTTTCTAATATTTTAGAGAACGCAAGTAATATTGAGATGGGACGATAGTTTTCACAATAGTTTAGGTCTCCTTTCTTTAGCACAGGTATTATGATTGACTTTTTTAAACTATCAGGAAATTGTCCCGTTTCAATTGATTTATTGATAATAAAAGTAAGTGGAGTCAGAATATCGAGGATAATATTTTTTAGTAATTTGGTGGTTATATTATATATACCAGGCGTTGTCTTGCTTTTCATTTGCATAACGATTTTAAGAACTTCTTCTTCATTTGTAACCTCCAGGTACATACTTTTCACGTTTTTTATTACATGATTCGCCAAAAGAGTTTTGAAATTCACATTACTTTTAATGTTATCCGCTATTTCTTTTCCGACGGATGCGAAGTGATGGTTTATTTTGTTACACTCTAACAGACTCTTTTCTTCCTTTCGGCTATTTGTTTTTGTTTCTTGTTTAATTAAAGTCCACACAGCTTTTTGTCTGTTTTCCGAATCTTCAATAAAGTTATTGTATTTATTTTGTTTTGCCTTTTTCAATTCGTTTTTATAAATTTTTCGTAGGTTTTTGTAGTTTTCTTCGTCATTCTCCGACTACTCTCTACTTTATTTCTTATTTCTTTGAGTTCTGCATTATACCAGGTAATTTTTTTTCTTTGTACTTCTATTTTTAAATTCTTTTACAGGGAACGCTTCGTTATAACAATTTTTTATATGTTCCAGAAACGTACTCCAAGCCGCGTCGAGGTCTGTGCATCCATATACATCGGTCCAATTTACTTGCTGAAGGAGTTCACATGAGGAATCTGTTAGAATTTGTACCAGGTGATCGGAGATATGAGGATTTTCTGTACGAGTACTCAGATTGGAATAATTTACGTTTGTGAAGATATTATCTATACATTTTGTTGTACTTTTTGTAATTCTAGAAGGTTCATTTATTGTCATGTGTAAGCCATAGCTGTTCAATAAATTTATTAAATCTCTTAGGGCCGGTATTATAAAACTTTTTACTTTTCAAGTAAAATTTATTCTACAACTAAATTAATTTACTTGATAGATTTTCGTATTATAAACGTCAAGTAACTTTACTGGCATAATAAATCTACAGAATAAAACAATCCCTCGATTTTCAAGCAAGTAAACTTTAGTTGTTAGTTTAAACTGACAGCAAACAATCTAATTGTCACAGACCGAATTACTTAACATTTTTTTTCACCTGGAGCAGAGACCTATAAGCAACATCTACATCAATTAAATAACTTTGCAAATTCTTAAGATAAATTTGAAATAAAAATTATATTTTAGGTAAGTTCAGTGGAAAAACATTACTTAGGTTAAATTCTTGTAACATTTAAGTTAAAATATTACAGTTATGTCCTCAATATCATCCGTGAAATCTGTGTCAGATATCAGCGTGTCTTCGATATCAACTGAAGAAGAAGAACCTCTCCAGATGGTCCAAAGGCGCCGTCGTCCTAGACTTTTTAGACCACGGTAAAATCCCTTTCAATATTATGATGACGAAGAATTTAAAAACAGGTTTAGATTATCCAAGGAATCTGTTGAATACGTCTTAAGTCTGATCGAGAATGATATTACACCCCTAACTGCTAGAAATAAGTCTATTTCTGCCATGAATCAACTACTTATAGCTCTCCGTTTTTATGCTTGCGGTAGCTTCCAAATTAATGTAGGCGATCATTTTAATGTAACAAAAGCTACTGTAGGCAGAATTGTACATAAAGTGAGTCATGCCTTGGCCAGACTTCGAAATAGATTCATCAATATGCCAAATACAATACATAAAAAGCGGACATTATACAAGCCACGATTGGAAAATTATTTCATTGCAAATAATATTACGGACGCTGGACGTAAACGTGCAATTCTTCTAAACTCATTAAGTGAAGAGGCATACAAATTAATGTATAATTTGGCTTTACCGGCAGCACCTGAGACTAAGACTTATGAAGAATTAATATCTTTATTAAATTCGCATTTTAAATCATCCTTATCACCTTTTGCGGCACGATACAAATTTTTTAATAGTTCGAAAAGGGTTGAGGAATCCGCTAATGAATGGGCAGCAAGAGTGCGAAGTTTAGCAGTACATTGCGAATTTAGTGCTGGAGAAATTGAAGGAATATTAAGAGATCGTTTCATTATTGGTTTTAATCCGGGACCAGTCCAAGATCGATTATTTGAGGAAAAAATTAGTGTCAAGTTTTCTCAAGCAGTCGACATTGCTTCACAAAAAATGGAGGCGGCGCATCAGTTTCCTGATACTACAAATCAAATTAAAGCAGAGCCAGGACTTCATAAAATAAGTATGCGAAAAGGACCATCAGGACCAGTGCAGCCTTCTTCAACGTCACGCAGCAACTTTTCTGCAGAGAGATGTACGGTGTGCGGAAGAAGTAATCATAAAACAGATAGGTGTTACTTCAAAGATTGTATTTGCAATTTTTGCAAAAAAAAGGGTCACATTGCGTCTAACTGTTTAGCTAAAAAGAATAAAAATAAGTCTAAAGCAAGGGAAAAACAAACACATAATTTTTTAGATGATTCATTGTTTATTTTAAAAACAAATGAAACAAATGAGCCTATATTAGTAGATGTTTTTATTGAAAAGCATCAATTACCAGTACAAATAGATACAGGAGCAAGTGTTTCTGCTATTTCTTATCAATTATGGCAACAAAGATTTAAGCACTGTCCAATATTAAAATGTAACAAAACTTTATATTTTTATAACGGTGACGAACTTGATCCTGTTGGTATTTGTAAATTACAGGTTCATTATAAAAATTTAAGAAATGTTATAGATTTTTATATAATTAAGAATGGAGGTAGACCGATTTTTGGAAGAGATTTCTTAAATTTATTTAATATGGGCATTTCTGACATTAACTTTGTAAACTCCGATTCCTACATCGAATGTTTAATAAATAAATATTCTAAATTATTTTCATCGGGACTGGGTAAGTTTAATAAAGGTGAAATTACTTTAAACTTAAAAACAACTTCAGTTACTCCAAGATTTATTCGTGCCAGACCGTTACCTTTTGCAGTGCGTGAAAAAGTTGAAAAGGAATTAAGTCGTTTGTTGGAATTAGACGTAATAAGATCAGTTGATTTTAGTAATTGGGCTACACCCATCGTTCCTGTCCTAAAAAAAATGGCTCGATGAGAATATGTGGAGATTTTAAAGTAACTCTTAACCCCGTACTTGAAGTGGACCAATATCCTTTACCGCGTATTCAAAATGCAAGGAGGAGTATACTTTTCAAAGTTAGATTTATCAAATGCTTATCAACAGATTAGATTAGATAAGAAATCGCAGGAACTGGTAACTATTTCAACACACAAAGGACTTTACCAATATAAAAGGTTGCCGTTTGGTGTTGCAAATGCACCTGCTAAATTTCAGAAAATAATGGAATCTCTTTTACAAAATTTAGAAGGTGTTGTTGTATTTTTAGACGACATTTTAGTTTGTGGCAAAGATAAACAAGAACACATGATACGTTTAGAAAGAGTTTTAAAATGCTTGGAAGATTCAGGTTTTAAATTAGGCATAGAAAAATGCAATTTTTTTAAATCACAAATTTCTTACTTGGGACATGTCATCGATAAAGAAGGTTTACGAACTTCTGAAGATAAAATAGTAGCAATTAAAAACGCACCTATTCCAAATAATATTACACAATTAAAATCTTTTCTGGGTTTAGTTAATTATTACGGCAAATTTGTACCAAACCTTGCGACAATATTGCACCCTTTATATGACTTATTGAAACATAATGTTCCTTGGTTATGGTGTAACAAATGCGATAAAGCTTTTAATAACATCAAAAAGATTTTAATTTCAGTCGATGTATTAATACATTTTAATCCAAATTACAAAATTAAATTAACTACTGATGCAAGCGATTATGGAGTGGGAGCGGTTATCTCGCATGTTTTACCCGATAATTCTGAAAAACCCATAGCATATGCGTCAAGAACGTTAACAGATACAGAAAAGAGATATTCTCAAATTGAGAAGGAAGGATTAGCAATTATATTTGGTTTACATAAGTTTCACCAATATCTTTTCGGCATGGAATTTACTTTAGTTACAGATCACAAGCCGTTAGTGATAATTTTTAGTCATAACAAAGGTGTTTTATTATTCTTTTGTTTATTAACGTTTGTCATCCGTTGGGCACCTTTTGTTTATTTAGCAATTTGTTCAATAAAAAACACTGGTACGTTTTAATGCGATCTTTATTCACTCGCCATCTTTGCACACATGCGCATAAAGAACCCGCCCCAAAGATCGGGCAATGGTGCTAATTTCAAGTGTGCTAAAGTGCAACATATCTAAATATTAAACATACCCCCCAGCGTTGAAAGTTTAGCTTTCAACTAAAATCACTAAAGTATAATGCAAGGTACAAAATATGACAAGGTAAGTATGTAATCAGTAAGTTCAAACACTTTAACAAGTTTTCGTTTCAGGTTTCTGCACTGGAAGAGGACAAATCTTGGCCACCGCTCGCTTCAAGGTTCCCTTGGTTGTCCTTAAGGAAACGACTCGAACAACGCCGTCCTTCCCGGGATGCACTGCAATAACACGACCCATTTTCCAGCAGAGGGGTGATAAATTATCTTCTTTGATCAACACAAGCGAATCTATTTCTATGTTTTTTACAGGTAAATTCCATTTATTCCGCTGTTGAACTTCGGATATGAATTCCTTGGACCAACTGGTCCAAAAGTGTTGTTGGAGCTTCTGAAGTCGTTGATATATCGATAATCTGTTGTCTGGAATTTCTTGCACGTCATGATCAACCAACGAAGTTAATGTTCTTCCAATGAGAAAGTGAGCTGGTGTCAAAGGACTTAAATCATTTGGATCGGATGAAAGAGGACAAAGAGGACGAGAATTTAACACTGCCTCAATTTGTGTAAGTAATGTTAAAAAATCTTCGAAACAAAGATGCGCGTTACTTGCAACTCGTTTTATATGATGTTTGACGGATTTAACACCAGCCTTCCAAATCCCACCAAAGTGGGGAGAATGCGGCGGTATAAATTTCCAATTTACCCCTTCGTTTGTAAAACTATCTTCCAGATCGTTCTTATTTTTATTTTTTGTCAGAAATTGACCTAATTCAATTAACTCGTTATTCGCCCCACAAAATTGGTACCATTATCAGAAAAGATCTGAAAAGGCTTACCGCGCCTAGCTATAAATCTTCTAAAAGAAGCGATAAAGGCTTCCTTCGTTAAGTCTGTAACGGGTTCAAGGTGAATTGCCTTTGTTACAAAGCAAATGTATAAGCACAAGTAGCATTTAAAAGTTTTAGCTCCGCGGCCACGTTTTGATTTTAATAAAAAAGGACCTGCGTAGTCAACGCCTGTAAACTGAAATGGGAATGAAATTTTTAAACGTTGCTCAGGTAAATCACCCATGAAAGGTAAACATTGTTTAGGTTTTACTTTAAAACAAGCAATGCATTCGTGAACCACCCTTTTTGCAGTATTTCTGCCTAGGAGAGGCCAAAACCTTTCACGTATAGATGCAAGTAATAGTTGAGGTCCAGCGTGCAACAATCCTTTGTGCTCAGACACGAATAATAGCTTTGTAAAATGATGACTAGCCGGTAACAACATTGGATGTCTTTTATCAGTTGTGAAACTTGAAAGCTTTAACCTCCTGCCAACTCTCAAAATGCCTTCCGTATCGAGAAATGGGCTTAATTTAAGAAGTTTGCTGCCTTTTTCAACAGAATTATGTTTATTGATTTGAGAAATTTCATTTTGAAAAGATGATTGCTGTACTTGCTTAACTAACACTTTAGTAGCGTTATCCAATTCACTCTTGGAAAGAGCACCGCACTTACGAAGCTCTAACGGTTTTCTTATATTATGGATAAATCTTAAGCAATAGGCTGCAACCCTGGTTAATTTATGAAAACTGGAATAATTCTCAATTTTAATGAAGTCTGTGTTAGAAATAACTAAGAATGTTTCCCTTTGAATTTTCATTTCTGGTAAGACCTCATCCGAAATATCTGCGGACAACTTAGGCCAATTTAATGTACTTTCTTGTAACCAATGAGGACCCTTCCACCATAAGTCTGAGTCTATTAAGAAATGAGAACTTACTCCTCTTGAAACGAGATCTGCAGGATTTTCCTTTGATGGAACGTAACGCCAATCGTCCGACCTTGTTAAACTTTGAATTTCTGAAATTCGATTTCCTACAAATGGTTTTAATACGTTCGGGGAACAATTAATCCATTTGAGTACTACAGTTGAGTCACACCAATAATAGCAAGAGTCAGGTTTTACATTCAAAGATTTAATTACCCTGTTACTTAGTCGAGCTAAAGTTAAAGCTCCGCACAGTTCCAAACGAGGTATCGTAACCGGTTTTAAGGGAGAGACCTTAGATTTGGCACATAAGAGGTTCGAATAAATTCTGCCATTACTATCAATACTTTTGAGATAAATGCATGCTCCATATGCATCATTTGAAGCATCGGAAAAACCATGTAGCTCTGTCCTAACCGCATCTTCACATTTAACATATCTAGGTATGCGCAGTTTGTTTAAATCAAGGATTTGTGTTTTGAATTGTAACCATTTGTTGTGAAGACAAGAAGAGATGGATTCATCCCATGATACCTGTTCCGCCCATAACCTTTGGATTATAATTTTTGCAACAATTATACAGGGTGCGAGTAACCCTAGCGGATCGTATATTTGCGCAATACTTGACAAAATTGAACGTTTGGTAACCTGCTTAGGTAACTTGTCGGTGTTGATATTGTAAAGTAATGAATCCTCTGCGCACGACCAAAGCAAACCTAATGTACGGGTACTTTCGTTTGGGCCTATAGTTAAAACAGAAGAATTTGGTTTAGAATCTGAAAAACCGTCAATGATTTTTGAATTATTAGAGATCCACTTTCTTAGGTCGAAACAACCTTTGCTTAAAATATGAGAAATTTGCGAACAAATGGCTTGTGCTTCCTCAACCGAATTGAATCCTGTTAACAAATCGTCGACGTAAAAGTCTTTGAGTATGATTTTGGAAGCATCAGGGAATTCTTCCAAGCTCTCGTATGCTAACTGATGTAAACAACGTATAGCCAGAAATGCTGCCGAGGCAGTGCCATAAGTCACAGTATTGAGTTCGTATGTGGATATATTTTCTGATGGATCATTGCGCCAAAGAATGCGCTGTAATGTTCGTTGACTGGAATCAATACTGACTTGGCGATACATTTTCGCTATGTCTGCTGACACAACGCAGCTGTGCTCTCTAAATCGAAGAATGATAGATTGCAAATCGCTCTGAATTGTGGGTCCTATCATTTGAATATCATTAATCGAAATACCTGTAGTCGTGGGACAAGATCCATCGAAAACGACTCTCAACTTAGTTGTTAAACTTTCCTCCTTTATGACTCCATGATGAGGGAAATAATAAGAGGAACAATTTTCATTTTCATCCGTTACCTTTGACATGTGGCCCAGAGATTCGTATTCATTCATGAAAGTGTGATAACGCTCTTTGAAGACTGAATTTGTCTGTAATCTGCGTTCAAGGGTATAAAAACGTTTCAAAGCTGTTTGCATAGAGTCGCCTAATTTGTCAGGAGTTTCCTTTAAAGGAACTTTCACAACAAACCTACCGCCATGATCACGCTTAGTATTTTGTACAAAATGCGCCTCACAAGCTGACTCCTCTGCAGAAAGAATTTTTTCAACAGATATCTCTTCCAATTCCCAAAACAACCTTAACTGTTCTTGAATGTCATTCGAATTTGTTACCAAATTACAATGGCTACGCTTAATCTGTTGTTCATGCAAAGTACCAGATATGATCCACCCGAATTTAGTTTTTTGTAATGTAGGAAGACCATTGCCTAATTTTACCTGACCAATGCAAATTAAGTCCCAGAAGCATTCAGCTCCGAGCAATAAATGCACGTTTGAGGGTTTATAAAAATTAGGGTCTGCTAACTTTATATTCTTTGGCACGTTTAGATGTTGAACTGGAATAAAATTGGCAGGAATTTGTTCTGCTATTTTGGGAACTACATAACAAGTTGCTGAGGTGATGAAATGATTGATACGCGATTTTATTTGAACATTACATTTTGCCTTTATCTTGGATTGAATTTGGTTTATACCAATGATGGAAATGCTTGTGTTTATTTTATCCAGGCCCAATTTGGTACACAAGTCAGCCGTTACAAAATTGGATTGTGACCCTGAATCCAAGATAGCTCGACATTCATGAGAAACGCCATGTTTATCTAAAACTTCGACACACACCGTAGATAATAATACTTGAGGACTGCCCGAGACACTCGACATTGAAAATGTTTGACGCGATTGATCAGCCATTTGAGTTTCAAAATGCAACAACGTATTGTGTCTAGCTTGACACCTTTTGCAATTTCTAGATTTGCAATTTTTTGAGAAATGTCCAAAACGAAGACAATTTAAACAAAGTCCCTTTGCCTTTGTTTCCCTTATTCGATCATTGATTGATAGCTTAAGAAATGAATCGCATGCGGAAATCCAATGATCGCCATTGCAGAACGTGCAAGTATCATTTGTGACTACGAACGCCTTTGAGATTTTTTGCGAATGCTTTGTCACTGCGGGAGTCTATAAAATTGAAGAACGCACATTTGCTTTCGAATTTTCGATTGTCTCTAATAGTTGAGCACGGTCACTGAGAAAGTTTTCAAAATGTGTGAAAGTAATTTCCTCGCTTATGTTCGACGCGCTTTTTTCCCATTCATTTAGCGTTGTGCTATCTAGTTTTTTCGAGATGAGATAAATTAATAGGTCATCCCATTTGTCAACCGGTAAACCTAACGATTCTAGAAACCTTAGATGCTTTAAAGATTCATCTAGAAATTGCCTCAAACACGTTGATGATTCTTTACTGATGGGAAGAATTTCAACAAATGCCTTTATATGATTATGTTTGAGAATTCGCTTGTTATTATATCGTTTGCATAGCAAATCCCATGCCACTTGATAATTACCGCTTGTTGTTTCTAAAGCAGCTATTATTTTAGACGCATCGCCTTGTAGCGTCGCCTTTAAATAATGGAACCTTTGCACATCGTTTATTTTGCTATTATTATGAATCAACGATTCGAACGTATCGTGAAATTCCAACCATTCGCTAAATTTTCCGTTAAATGTTGGCAAGTTTATCCTTGGTAGCTTTATGTTACACGAATTTTCCGCGGAATGCACAGAAGAATACCCGGAACGATTTGAGCTTACATCCGCGTCATTACAATCAGCTTGACTTATCAATACTTTTGCTGCGCTTAACAATTTGAAATATTGATTTTCGAAATTCTCTCGCTCGAGAAATTCGTTTTCTAAATCGTCGGTAATGTTTTCGATTTCAGTTTGAGTTTCCTCGAAATTGGCAACGAGCCCTTCAAAATTAGCAATTCTGTTTTGCAATTCGCATATTTGTTCCTTACTTAGGCTGCCGGTGTTAAATTCGTCCATTAATTTTGCTATGAATTTGCCAAAAAATGTCATACGCGCTTTCAATGAGCCGCGTTTTTTGTGTAGTTGCGTAATTTCCTGCGACATTTTTCAACCGAATTTGAGCAATGTTAAACTATCTGAGTAAGGTAAATAATAGGAAAACTCACTTGTTTGTTTGTTTGTTTCAGCTTCACAATTGGCCTCTGATGACTCCTGCTGCTTTTGGTGTTTTCCGTACACTTCCGATGCAATGATGGCTGCCCAACGCCACGTTGACACTCACAATGTGGAATGTTTTTCCTTGTTAATCTTGTCAATCACAGCTCGAAGGACCATAACATGTTTTATTATTCTTTTGTTTATTAACGTTTGTCATCCGTTGGGCACCTTTTGTTTATTTAGCAATTTGTTCAATAAAAAACACTGGTACGTTTTAATGCGATCTTTATTCACTCGCCATCTTTGCACACATGCGCATAAAGAACCCGCCCCAAAGATCGGGCAATGGTGCTAATTTCAAGTGTGCTAAAGTGCAACATATCTAAATATTAAACAAAAGGTATTCCGCAATACTCAGCAAATCGTTTAAGACGTTGGGGATTAATTTTAGCTAATTACAATTATAAAATTGAATATGTGAAATCAAATATGAACGCAGCGGATAGTCTTTCTCGTTTACCAATTACAAACAAAACTGAAGATGAATATTATTCAGAAAATATGGATCTTGACTATATATATTATTTTGAAAATAATTGTCATGTACCTATAAATTTTAAAATTATTCAGGAACATACAAAACAAGACAAACATTTTCAAGAAATTATTAAATATATTAAAACAGGATGGCCAAAAATATATAAATTAAGTTTAGAGTTAAAACGATATTTCAAGTATAAATCAGAATATACTATTGAAGGTGACTGTTTGTTGTGGAACAATAAAATAGTAATACCAGAAAGTTTGAGAGCTGAAATTATAAAAGATTTACATAAATCTCACATGGGAATTATCAAAATGAAAAGTTATGCAAGATCTTATTTCTGGTGGCCAGGTTTAAATGAAGACATTGTCAAAGTGGCACAAGGATGTGAATCATGTTCAGTTCATAAAACAAACCCACAAAAAGTAATCTTGAAACCTTGGGAATGGCCTAATCATCCGTGGAGTAGAATTCATGTAGATTTTTTTGGTCCATTTTTAAATCAACATTTTATGATCATATTGGATGCTCATACAAAATGGATTGAAGTTTATCAAATGAAAAATATTACATCAGAGGCAACAATTAAATATTTACGAACTACATTTGCACGTTATGGTTTACCCGATACGTTGGTTAGTGATAACGGCACACAATTTACCTCAAACGATTTTCAGATATTCCTAAATTCAAATGGAATAAAACATATAACCACTTCTCCTTTTAATCCTATGTCGAATGGAGCTGCAGAAAATTCAGTAAAGAACGTTAAAAATGCTTTAAAAAGAGGTTTAAATTGCTCTAAGCCAATCAATATTAACTTAGTGTTAAATAAATTTCTTTTCGATTATCGTAACACACCACATTGTACTACGGGCATATCACCAGCTTTTTTAATGTTCGGTAGAAACCTTAAAACCAAATTTAACTTATTAAAACCAGATAGTGATATTAAAAAGAAAGTAAAAGAAAACCAGAACAAACAGATTAAATATTTTAAAGGAAACAGAAATATTAAATTCGATGTAGGAGAGGAAGTATTAGTGAAAGATTATAGAAATGTTAATAATCCCACGTGGATTAAGGCAGTTATAAAAAAAAAATATAGGTAAATGTAATTGTATTGTTTATGTTCCCCAAAATGATTTGATGTGGAAACGCCATTATAATCAGATATTAAAATATCAGAAACCTTACGAACCAAATTATAGTAGCTTACCCATTACCAAACCGTTATCTAATGTATGTAATGTTAGCCAGAATCAAAATGATCAGTTTAAGATCAGCAGACCTAAAAGGAATGTAAAACCACCTGATCGTTTGAAATATTGAATGCAAAATTGTTAATCACACTTATTATATTTTGCATTGGGAGAAGATGATGTAATATATTTATCTAAGATAACAAGATTTTGATATTAGTATTTTTTTGTAAGTTGTCGTGGAAGAAAAATGAATAATTGTTATCTGTCATAAAGAGAATTAGAAAATAAATGTATGTTAATTGTCTACTGCATTATTTCTTATATTCTGACTCAAGAATATAACACTTACATTCGAAGTTTCATCTAAGAAATCGAAGTTAAAGTCACCCGCAATAAATAATTTCGTTATATGTTCCGTTTTCGTTATATATTCTAAAGTTTCCATTAATTTACTTGTAAAAATATTTATTTGATTACTGGTTGTATTCGGAACTCTATACACAGCAACAACTATTGTCCGTAAGGCCGGTGTTTTTATTCCAGCTATTTCTATTACTTTTTCTATGGAGTTATTTTTAATTTCCATAATTTCCTCAGTTATCAGATTGTTTCTTATTAATACTGCAACTCCTCCATGTAAAAATTTTTTTCTGGAGAAGTTGGTCCCTATACAGGGTTAGTTAAAAGTATGGAAACGGCCATTTATTGCCGTTAATATCCATTTTAAGAAATATGTGCTTTATGAAAGTTTTTTAGGAAATTTTTATCTACAATTGAGAATACTTGAATTTTTTTCTTCTTCAATTGTTTTTGAGTTAGCCCTATCTGCGTAATTTTTTTAAATGGAAACATTCTAATTTTAATATACCGTTCGGTAGAGTATTTTTTTCTCTTTACAATAGTATTCTTATTTTTTTTTAGAATTGAGGGATTTCTGAAAAAAAAAACATTTTTCACTTTTTTGTGAAATTGAAAACACTGGTTCAAATATTTATTTTAGGGCCAATTTCATAATGGAATTTAAAGGAGGCTATAAACTAAGGTCACTTTTAGATGTCAAAACAAATATGAAAATACATTTGTTTACACATCAGATTGTGACTTTATTTTAAAGGTTCCTTTAAATTCTATTATGAAACTGACCCTTAGTTAGGTAGATCTAAGACAAAAGTGAAGTTATGGGTCACAAACAAAACAACAACAAAAACAAAAAAAAAAAAAACAAAAAACAAAAAAAAAACTAATAACTAAGTAAATTAAATTAAGTGTTCAAATTATCCTCCATTTGTAATTTGACAATGACTCAATCGATTTACAAAACCCCGAAGAGAATTCTCTAAAAATTCACGGGGAATTTTTTGTATCGTCCTGGTAATTCGAATTTTTAAATCTTCGATGTCATCGGGCTTATCTTTATAAACTTTGTTATTTACATATCCCCAGAGGAAAAAATCTAAAGGGCTTAAATCAGGGGAACGGGCTGGCCACTCAATTTCACCTCGTCTCCCAATCCATCTATTTGGAAAAACGTTATCAAGGTACTGACGAATATTTAAACCATAATGTGGTGGGGCGCCATCTTGCTGAAACCAGATATTGTTATTGGGAAGGTTTTCGTTGTTTTCATGAGGATAGAGCGTAGCACAAGCAGGTATAATTTGATTTTGCAATAACTGCAAATACAGAGCCGAATTTAAATTGCCATCGATGAAAAAGGGACCTATAATATGACCACCTAGAATGCCAACCCAAACATTAACTTTTTGGGGATACTGCGTATGGTGCTCCAAAAACCAAAATGGATTGACAGGTGACCAATATCTGCAGTTATGTCTGTTTACTTCACCGGTAAGGCAAAAAGTAGCTTCGTCAGAGAAAAGAATGTTATTAACAAAATTTTCGTTATTATTGCAAATATTTAACATTTCTTCACAAAATTGAAGTCTCCTATCAAAATCATCTTCCGTCAATTCCTGTACAAGTTGTACCTTATAAGGTTTATACTTTTCACTTTTTAACATTTTAACGACTGATGACTGTGAAATATTGAGATTTACCGCTAATTGGTTGGTTGATAAATGGGGATCTTCAGATACAGCCAATAAAATATCCAGCTTTTTATCATCACTGGTCGATGTTCTCGGTCTACCACTCTTTGGCAAATTTTTAACGTTGCCGGTTTGTTCGAAACGTTTCAAAGTTTTACTAACAACGGATTTAGAAATTGGATTTCTATCAGGATGCGCATCATTAAATAAATAACAAACGTCTTGTAAACTTCTACGTCTATCTCCATAACCCAGCATCATAAGTATTTCAATTCTTTCATGTTCATTTAAATTCGCCATTGTTAATATTAACAGCAGTAAATTACACGCAATTGAATTCGACGTAAACAATAACCACTGATAAAGTTACTCGCTCGAGTTTGTTTATCGCTTACTTAGATGTACCTGACCTGGCGCTAATAAGCGCGCACGACGGGAAATGAATACTTGAAATATTGTTTTTTTTACAGAAACCACTCAATTCTAAAAAAAAAATAAGAATACTATTGTAAAGAGAAAAAATACTCTACCGAACGGTAGATTAAAATTAGAATGTTTCCATTTAAAAAAATTACGCAGATAGGCGTAACTCAAAAACAATTGAAGAAGAAAAAAATTCAAGTATTCTCAATTGTAGATAAAAATTTCCTAAAAAACTTTCATAAAGTACATATTTCTTAAAATGAATATTAACGGCAATAAATGGCCGTTTCCATACTTTTAACTAACCCTGTATAGTAGTTATCTATGGTTATTTTGTTTATAATATCATTGGATAACCAATGTTCAGTAATACACGCTACATCGATTTTTTCTTCCTCCATGAAGGTCTCCAAACCATGACATTTATTATTAATGGACTGGACATTTAAATTCAACAGTTTAAAATGTTAACATGTTGGGTTGTTTTGTACATTTCTCTCTAAGATTCGAGTTTCTGTTCTCGAGGCCCTTTTCTGAAAATTTCTGTACGGTCCGATAATTGTGTTTAGTGGCCAGAGGTCCGCCACAAAAAAATCTTCATATTGTTCCGGTGTTGTCGCAATTTTGAACGCGGCAATGTCCTGATTTTTTATTTCTAGTTTGCCACAACTTAGGATTCTTTTGTTGTTTTCCTTTAGGTAGTTCATCACATCTGATTCAGTAGTTTCTTTTCTTAAATTGGAGATAAATACCCATTTTCTTTCTTCTACTGCCGATATGAGATGTGTTTGCCTTTTAGCGTATTGTATCTACGTTTTTGCGCGGAGTGTGTACCAGATTCTTTTGCATTGTTCTTTGCAGGTCGAAAGTCCTGCTCCTCCTCGTTATCTACTTGCAATGTTTTGCTTTTTTGCTTATTGATTGTAGTGTCTTTGCGAGTAGAAATATTACTGGTGCTCATCGGCATCTGAGTGGTGCTAATTGAACTAATAACAGGAACTCTGTTCTTCGGTTCTTTCGCGGAAATGTTTTCGTCGAATTTAAAACACTTTTCGGTCCTGTTTGCAGATGGCATAGCTGTTTGTTTATTATTATTAATGTTATTGATGATTTCCATTAAGCCAATTTTATCTTGCAAAAGTTTTATCTGTTCTCTCAGTTCTGATGTAATGATGTCCTCATCACATAATAAGATTTTGAGGTAGCTTACCTCCAATGAGTTCCCGTGTGATTCCGGGGTTTTTTCACATACGGTCTTGTCAAGACTGCCTTCATCTTTTTCTTCTTCCATATCGTTTACTTCACAACAGATTATATGTTGTTCGTCAATGTATTTCACCGTTTTACAATGTTTAACACAACCCGGATGGTTCACTGATTTGCACTTTATGCACTTAATTCCATTGATCGGCATATTTTTGCATCTTTTACACGGTTTAAGAGGCTCTTCACTAAGAGCGATTTTTTGCATGTCCGCCATAATGCAGTGCAGTGCAGTGTTATTATTGTTTATTGTGGCAATAAATAAATTACAATTGCGTTTGTTATTGTTGTTGATTACGCTAGTTATTTGATTTTATTTTTCACGAAAGTGTGTACAAAGAAATCACAGCGCGCCATATGTACGAGTCTCTTCGACTCATAATTTTCAGCAACAAACTCAAAAGATCGTCAAAAGATACGTAACAGTAAATGAATTATTATTAAATTGCATTTATAATTTTTATTCGTTACGCTATTTATCCGTTTTTATTGTTGCGTGAAAGTTCGTTACAAACAAGGTTGGTGGAACTGATATTACGCAATTCACCCAACCTCGGTTACGAGAGTGCCATCTGTACGCATCTCTTCGAATTACAATTTTCGGAGCCAAATTTAAAGGCTCACAAACCACCCAATTGTTTAAAATCTTTTGAAGTACGCGACAGCAAATGAATCATTACTGCGTTTATTATTTTTATTTTTATTATTATTTTTATTTTTATTTTTTGTTCAGTTCTGTATCTATTTATTAACTGGAGTCAATAATACACGTACAATGTAGCCAGGTCATTCAGATAAACAACATAAAGGAAACTCTACAAAAATAAACATTAATTTTATGTTTTATATTACAATTACGTTTAAATTGGAACTTTGAATTTTCGTCAGATGTCCGACCTATTAAATTGAATGTGCGACATCTGTACACATCTCTTCGAACTACAACCTTCGGCGCCAAATTTAAAAGGTCGCAAATCACAATCATTTTTATTTTGAACATCTCAGAAGTCTTAGTCAATGAATTAATTTTATCGATCCTTTTACTTATTTATTTACTTTTATCGATCCTTTTATTTATTTGTTCTTGTTTTTTTTTCCCCCTTACGAAAGTTTCTCCCGAAACAAGGTCTCGTCGAACGCACGCACATCTGCAAGAGAGAAGGGCAAACTCCCGGTCATCCCGAAATCTATTATCAGCGCGTTTTTCAGGTTATCTACGTGACAGGCGCGGATTTGAAGGCATAAAAGCCGTTCCTTATTTCCTCGCGGCTTTAGTCCACGCGCGCGTATCCTGTGGTGATAGTGACGCCACTTCAAACTTCATCTCAGCAGCGGAAGTGCCCCTCCGTGCAACCGCGACGAACATTCAACAACTTTATCTTCTCGAGTAAGTAAGTAAGCTTGATTGTAAACAAATAAATACAAACAAAAAGTTGTTCACATTCACATTCACATTCACATTCACAACAAGAAAAAACAAAAGAGGAGCAGCGACGCGCCGGGGCGCTGGATTAATTAATCATCTAATTACTTCGTTTATATCAATTTACCCACCCCCGCGCACTTATTAAATTGAAAAGCAAACAAGAAAATTAATTCGCAGCCGTGCGTGTAACATTCTTTTTCCTCTGAAACGTTGGCTAACGTGAAATTCAATATTTGTTCAAGAAATTATCAGTTAACGTTTTTATTAAAGGCAAATTAGTTCATGAATGCGAATGTTGGGGACTTGATGCCGGTGTAAAAAAAAATTGTTGTTGTCTGATGGCCCTTTTCGTCCGGCAGTCAAAAATGTGCGATCGTAAATTCGGGGGGGCTTTATTGGGCATTGACGCACGTCGGGATTGACCCAGATGCTTTGCGCTAATTTAGTCATTATAATAATTGCCGCCGAATATTAAAGGTTAATGAGGCAATTCACGCTAGGCACTTGTCGTGGACGGAGTCTCGACTAGAATTTCGTCAACTCGATTAAAGCGTGTAAGGTGGGAAGGCAAGGTTAATGTCAAGGGAATTTGTTTGTTTCTAATAGACCGAAAGGTAAAGTGACGGGGGACACGTTTGAACAAGAAAAAATCATTTAATCCAAACGAAAACAATTTTTTCTTCCGGCGTACCGTAATGTTTACATTACGCGCTGCACGCGCCGCGCACTGCCTAATCCGCAAATGCGTACATATCATTATGGAACGCGTAAAAAGAATTATACGTCTTGTCACTGATAATAGGTAAAATAATGTAGGTACTATTTTTCTGTTCGATTCTATACTGTAATTTATTTGCTTCAAACTGCGATCAATTTTGGTCTTACAATTAAATGAAATACTTAACTAGACTCAACACATTTCAATTCTCAACTCTCAACTCGATTAAAAAAAAAACAGTACAGAAAATAAATGACGTTTGCATTGGTATTCGAAAGGATTGACGAACGAAACAAGAAATTTAAATTTACCGCCCAAAATGTGGTTCGAAAGCCGTTTCATAGATGTCGCCTTTGACAATGTACATTTGTTTGTTATTTATCATTTCGAAACAGCTTCATCCTGACTCAAATGACAAGAATCATAATTGCAATTATTCAACACAAAAATCACAATTAAAAATACTCAAAATACACTTTTAAAATATCAATATACTTACAAGAAACTCATACCAATGAACCCAACTTTACCACGTTTATACGGTCAACCAAAACTGCACAAACCAAACATACCAATCCGACCGAAGATGCCTTTTTCTTCTTAAATTTTAATTATGTTTAAAATTGTAACTTTAATTTTTTAATTAAAATTAAGGGTCTGGTAAAGAATAAGTTCATAAACGTTCAACATTTTCTGTGACATAATTAGCCAATTTACCTTAAATTGAACGTATTTCTGCAATAAAATTCGCGGATTATCCATAAATTTCGAAATTATCGTCTTTTAAAAGTTTTAATGTAAGACGCCGACGTGTTTGTCGACTTTTACGGACAACTAAATAACTAATAAAACTGTCCAAACAAAAACAAATTAAGTTTATTGCCAAATTAAATAACTAGACCGAAACTGAACCGTCAGTTTACCTGCGAAATTCCAAGAGTCACCCAAACTTCATCACGGCAATTAGTCATGCATTCCTACCCCTATTTGTTTAAGGCTACAGGCGGCTACTTAAGATTTATGAGCAGGCGCTAGGAATTACCAACTGACCTAACTAGGGTGTCTACTCGTCTACGGTTGAACGACCCCACTGGACCTATCGATAAACTGGTGATAATAATAATTATAAGCGTGATCGCTGTAAATCGGGACTTACGTTGTGGTGACCCAGTTCTTTTGGTGTGTCGCATCCTGACCACTTCATTTCCAATGCTGATCGTGACGTTTCATTTTGGTCCTGATCGATTCGACTGTGTCGTGAATCTAATTTTGTTCGTCTTGATTTTAACTCTGCTATTCCTTCGATCATCCTGTCATTTTGATTCTGATGCTGATCGATTTGATGTCGATCGTAATCAATATGATTATGATTCTGAACGTTTTGATTTTCATTCCGATTTTTTGCTCTTCCTAATCATTTTGATATCGATTCGACGTTAATCTTAATCACTGCGAATCTCGAATCTCATCTGTCTTTATGGCTTCGTTTCATGGCTGATTATTTCGATTCTGATACTGATTCACGTAATTTTGAATCCCATCGCGATCACTTCATTTCCAATGCTGATCGTGACGTTTCGATTTTGATCCTGATCGCTTTGACTGTGTCTGTTCGTCTTAAGTTTAAATCTGATATATTTTTTTAGATCATCCTGTCATTTTCATTCTGATCCTGGTCGATTTGACGTTGATCTTAATCGACATGATTAAAATTCCGATCGTTTTGATGTTTATTCTGATTTTTTAATTATCCTGATCGTTTTGATTATGATACTGATCGATTCGTTGATCCTAAACATTGTGAAATGGATCCCGATCGTTTTAGTTTTATATCTGATCATTTTTAATTCTGATCCCGATCGATTTATTGACCTTAAATATCGTGAATTTGATCCTGATACATTCCGATTTCGATATTTGATCTTCACCGTCGCCGTTCAGCTTTCTAATCCGATCCTGATCGTTTCGATTTTGATTCCGATTTTATCATCCTGATTATAATAAATCGCGATCACTCGAATTCTTATTTTGATCGAGTTGACATTGATCTGAATCGCTGCGAACGTCAATCTGATTGTTGTGATGACACCGATAGTGACCCTAAACATTTCAATTTCGGCTTTGGTTGGTTTACTTCAGCCGCGATCAAGTTAAAACTGATTATAATAGTTTTGATCCTGATCCTGATCTGATCACTCTTAATTTCGATCGTTTCGGCTTGATTGGGATACTTTCGAATGAAATTAGAATATTAATGAACTAAAAGGATGCAAGTTTTGATTCCGATCCTGATATTTTGACTCTGATCCTAACCCATTTGGCATGCATGTAATAATCATTGAAAAATGGATAGTTTTGATTCTAATCCTGATCCTGATCGTTTCAATTTCGACTCTGAACGTGATTTTTAAGTCAAGACAATCGGCTTCGTTTCTGATTGTTATAACCGCGATCCTGATCGTTTAACTCCGATCCAAATCAAGTCAATTCTGATCTTAATTGTTTTAAATCTTATACTAATCGTTCTAAGTTTCATCCCGATCATTTAGTCCGAACCCGATCATTTTACTCTGATCATTTCAGCTTAGTCTAGGATCCTTTCGATTCCAGTCGAATTAAGACCCTCATCGGTGCAAACAATTTTCGTATATTTTTTAAATTTCATTTTAAATATTTGACTCTAAGATGTTCTTTTCGACACGGATGCTGACTTTTGAAGATTATTCTGATCGATTGACATTGATCCTAATCAACGTGGATCTGATTCTGATCCTGATCATTCTTCTTTTGACTGCGATCTTGATTATTTTGCTTATGATCCTGATCCTGATCATTTTGTTTTTGATTCTGATCCTGACGAATCCACATACAAAAGAGATTTCTGCATAGGTATCAATACATCAACTAATTTACTCCTTCGACTGTGCCCCCCTCAAGACGGTGATGTTATCACTAGAAACGATTTTTCTTTCATTTTTATTTATTTACTTTCTTTGTTTTTCAAGTCTGGCGTCATAATTCTGGGTCAACTCAAGAGGCGTTTGAAATGAAGTTAAAGAAAACAAATCGCAGACGCGTTCCTTATGACAGTTTTGAAGCACGTAATTTATAGGTGTTTATGAGTGAATGCATTCAGGGCGTGGGTTAGAATTCAAATCAACGGTTACCATTGGTCGGTGGGTTTTTAAAAATCTATCTGGCAAGTCCGAGGGGGTGTTGTTAATTTTTACTTGCGGAATAGGAACACGGGAAACAGACAGATAGCATTGACGCTTTATCAGTTCAGTTCTAATTTGGCTTAGCTGTTTTTTCTTAAGCGCTTGTAGTCTTTATTCATTTTACAGTTAAATCATTTATTGCGGTACGGATAAATAAAGTGTGTTGATAAAAAGGGCAATTAAAAACAAACAATTACGCGGCGCGACGCGGGTGTATTTAAACAAAGTGCGCTAAGTGCGTGAGTGTATGCGATCTGCGGATTACGCGAACAGGTAAATTACACTTCTTTACATCCTTTCGTCACAAATTTGGTGGTGTCAATTGAGTGAGAATAATTTAAAATTGCATTAATTAATGACTAGAGAGTCTAACAGTTCCGTATTCTCATTGCTTTAGATAAATTTAATTAAACCATTTTTATTTTCATTGAGTCGAGTTTTAAACTCCAACAAATATTGCACTTGGTAAAGTTTTGTCTCATTAATTATTAGATTAGTTCGGTGATTAACCACATACGCCACCCGAACGTCTAATTAATTTATCGCACTAATTAAGTACACAGTATACCCATTGTGTCACATGTACGTTGGTTGACTGAACAGAACGAGTCTTAGAATGTGATTAAAATGACAAACACTAGTACCAAGACCAATTGAAGTTGAATGCCAATTTATTGTTAATTTAATTGAGGAGCAGAGTTCTCCTACGATTATCTGTGTGTTTTAAACCACCAGCTGTGACAGAAGGCAGGTTAGACCGCCGATATTCGGAAAGTGAAATCGGTTAAGCGAATTACACTGTACTTCTGATCACTGTAAATTTTTCTTTGTTTCGTTGTATTGATTTCAAACGCAAGGGTTTTGCGCTCACGATATCAGACCCCCATAGAGGCTGATACCAGGAGTTTTTTTTCTTTTTTTTTTCTCAATAAATAATTAATTAAATTTAATTGTTGCATTTTGATTTAACGCCTCTAATTCCTTTGTTCTGACGAGTTATTCATCTCTCGCACCAAAGAATCAGGTTACTACAACGTAATTACGGGGTTACATTGACGATCGAAACATAATTAGGAAATACTAGAACGATTAGCAACTTATCGCCCGAGTTCCGAAGGGACATTCAACTCTAAATATAATATAGGTAATTAGGATCAACAGTAGCAGCCGGCAGGCAATAAAACCTTTGGCTCGAGTAGGTAGAACAGACAGAGGCCAGACTAAGGCACGTTAGCTGTAGCATTAACATCTGGATGATCCTTCCCGGAACTCTTAGAAGGTAAGTGCTCGCTATCGTCGCTTAGGGGAACAGTAAATTTCAATTGTCGGTTTGTTTGGACAGTTTATTGATTGTTTGCTTGTCCGGGAAGTAAACAAACAAAGTGGGTAAGTGGGCGCGTTACAGTAAGTACAGTTTTGATTCTGATTAATATGCTTTCCTTTTGATTGTTTCTAAACATAAACGGTTTGACATTGATTTTAATCCTTATGATTTTGATTCTATTGTAATGATTTGACATTAATCTTAATCGTCACGAATGTGATTCTGATCGTTTTGATTTTCATTCTGATTTTTTGCGCATCCTAATCATTTCGATATTGATTCGGATCAATCTGACGTTAATTTTAATCACTGCCAACCTCGAATCTCATCTGTCTTTATACTCGTGTTTCATGGCTGATTATATTGACTCGATGATTGATACTGATTTTCGCAATTTTGAATCCCACCGCGATCACTTCATTTCCAATGCTGCTCCTGACGCTTCGATTTTGATCCTGATCGATTCGACTGTGTCGTGAATCTAACTCTGTTCGTCCCGATTTT
This sequence comes from Dorcus parallelipipedus, assembly GCA_958336345.1. Lineage (NCBI taxonomy): Eukaryota > Metazoa > Arthropoda > Insecta > Coleoptera > Lucanidae > Dorcus > Dorcus parallelipipedus. The sequence continues at coordinate 48,773,470 of OY284479.1, forward strand.
AACTCTGCTATTTTTTTGATCATCCTGTCATTTTGATTCTGATCCTGATCGATTTGATGTCGATCTTAAAAACGCAAACTTACAATCGCTTCCTGAATTTTACTTTATTACTCTTTTTTTATATTCAATTTTGAAATTTAGGTACTTTGTATGATATTTTAATTTTATCTTCACCTGATTTTTGGTGTTTATATTTTTGAATGGTTTATGAAGAATGATTCGGAAAGTGTTAAAAATTTGGACTTCTCTCCTAGTTGCTCCTGCGCCTTTATTATTTTTATTCAGGTATGTAATATCACGGCAATATGTTCTTTCATATTGTCACGCTAAGGGGCCTTCACCACGTCGCGCTAAGCCTCCACTATGTCGCGACGGTGTGTCCTTAGCCTTCGGGTTGATTGGGGTGCGTAGGTTTATCAGAGGGTAGAGTTTTAAAAACAATGATTTAAAAAAAAATTATTAATACCTCTTTATTTAAATAATTAATTTAGTTGAGGTTGGTTTTGTCCGTTAAAAATTGGGGGGTGCGGTCCCGGTTCGCGACGACTGGGGTTGTTGATTCGTCTAAGACGGAACAGCGGGCGACGTTTCCTTAGCCGGGGAAGACTGACGAAGTTCGAGGCCGGTCCGCGACTGGCGTGGTGGGTCAAGCTCGGTCTCAGTGACAATGTTCCTTGGCTGGAGTACGACACGTCCTTTGCTCAGCCTATGGGTGATCGGGTGGGAACAGCGTGGCCAGGGATGTCTTCTCTCGGACAGCTGGCGAGGGAGATGGTCCTCGTTCTCTTTAGGACGGACGGCAATGTTGTCGGCGGCAGTGGCAGATGATGGGACTGCAGCAATGCTGATGCTGGGGTGGCGACGACGGCGTTGTTGGGGCGTTGGCGGTGACAATGTTGCTGGACGGCGATGTTGGGCGTCCCCTCGTTGGTTGGCAGTAGTGCCCACTGAGTCGGTCCGGTGGAAAACGACTGGCTTCCCAATTTTGGCCCGCACTTTAGATATACGTTTTTTACCTATCGCGCTTTGCATTTTTCGTCACCTGCTTTGTGTCCGTTTGCGTCATTCGTATAAGCGCGTGGTCCTGTTTGTAATAAAATCCGCTGATGAAATATGAATCTGTGCGTTACGTTGTATTAGTTACCTCCTTATTGTGTTTACATTTCGACACGGTCGCAATTTGTCCTCAATTACACAAGTTCGCGTTTAAATACTTTTTATGTTTTTTATTCTCGGAACACAGAAAAAAAAAACCCTCGTGGTTTTTAGAAAATTCCCACTCGTGACAATATTATGGAGGCGCTATTTAAAAAAAATAATAAAATAAAATGCAATGTATTGTAACGATTTTAAAGGTTCTATTAATTTTATTTTAATCAAAAACACGAAATAGTTAATAATCTAATTTATTTAAAAGTAACAGTAATTAACAATAACTTAAACAATAATTTATTTATGAACTAATAAGTAATTTATGTTAACAGCCGAGCGAATATTTATAATGCGACTTCAATTCTGCACTGTCAACTCTGAATTTATTTTTCGAACTAAACTACGTTCACTGCGTGCATTTTTATATATGCCGGTTCTCTCTTCGAGAACGGCCTGGAGACGGGCTGTCTGTTCTAGTTTACTCCGCCGACCGAATTCTCCAGTCTAAGGCGCGTCGACTAGGCGGCGATGACGCAACAGACAGGCCGACGCCGCAATCGTCACAGTATTTTTTTATCTTTAAAAGAAAAACAGACTTATTTAATAACAACAACGTTTTACGGAAAGAATTTCTAATTTCCACCCAATGAAGAGTCGTTGATTTTGGCGCGCATTTTAAATTGAAACTTCAACAATTTAGGTTAAGGTATCGATTTTCGTGTCTTCTCATCGACTACCTTTTGTTTTGTTCAGCAATATTAACGTTTAGGGGAAGCCTAAAAACTTTAACTATATTTCCGAATCAGAAACTACCAGTTTTGAGCAAAAGATGACGCTCTAGAAGTTAATTTTACAAAATCAATCCGAGGTGGACACAAATTAGGTCAAGGCACGAGTTTTCGTATTTTTCCGTCGAATTCTTTTGTTTTATCCTAAAAATGAGTTTAGGAGAACTCTGTGGAACCTTGGGTATATTTCCGTGTCAGAAACTACCAGTTTTGAGCAAGAGATGGCGCTGTAAAAGACAATTTTATAGAAATCAATCAGAGATGGAAACCATTTAGAGTCAAGGCAAGGGTTTCCGTATTTTCCCGTGTTTTTTTTTGTTTTGCTCTACTAAATGAATTTAGGAGAAGCCTGTGATATATTTCCAAAACTATTCAAACTATTTCAAAAACTACCAGTTCTGAGCAGCAAGAGATGGCCCTCTGGAAGATAATGTTACAAAATCAGAGATGTCACATTTTAGGTTAAGACAACGGTTTTCGTATTTTCTCGTCGATTTTCTTTTATTTTGTTCTGCAAGATTAATGCCTAGAAAGAAGTCTAATAAGCTTGACTGTACATCCGTATCAGAAACTACCAGTTTCTGGCAAGAGATGACGCTCTAGCAGACAATTTTACAAAAACCAACAGAGACCTTACACTTTAGGTTTAAGTCGTGGGTTCTCGTCGATTTTCTTTTGTTTTGTTCTGTAAAATCAATATTTAGGAGAAGCCTAAAAACCTTAACTATACCTCCGTTTCAGAAACTAGTAGTTTTTGGCAAGAGATGGCGCCCTAGAAAACGATTTTACAAAATCCATCAGAGATGTCACAGCTTAAGTTGATGCGTGTGTTTTCGCGTCTTCCAGTCGACTTTCTTTTGTGTTGTTTTGTATAATCAATATTTGGGAGAAGCCTAAAAACCTTAACTACACCTCTGATTCAGAAACTACTAGTTTTTGGCAATAGATGGTGCTCTAGAAAAGTATTTTACAAAATCCATCAGAGATGTCACAATTTAAGTTAATGCGTCTGTTTTCGCGTCTCCCAGTCGACTTTCTTTTGTTTTGTTCAGTAAAATTATTATTTAGGAGAACCTCTAAAGCATAAGTATACCTCCGCATCAAAAACTAATTTCAAGAGAGAGAGAGAGAAATTCAAATTTTTCATAAAATCATTCTTACATAATAATATGAATATATTTCCTTGATTAATCAACTTAAAGAATTAAATTGAGACAGTAATCGTCAATCATACCTAACAATAAGTAACAAATTAGATCATAATTAATTTAATTAATTTAATAGAGGTCGGAGAAGTATTATTGAAAATAAATAAATAAATGCATTCATTGTACATATTTAATGCATTTTCTTATCTGAATATGCAGGTCACTCGGTGTTGTAATGCAAACTAACTAAGAATAACATTAATTAATTTTTTTTAATCATTTAATAAATTCAATCACATATTGTGTTATTTGTTTACAAAGTATGGTATGTCGTGATGTAATTATCGTCGATTATCTAATGAAACAGATAGTCGAAGATTACAATACTTGGTTATACTGATGTAAATAATTGCTACACTTTTATGAGCAGCTTTTATAAATTGTATTAATACTATGTAAGAATTGGTCTATAATTAATTAATTCAGTAAAAACGCGAGCGGATATTTAGAATTTTCTCTCGTTATCGAATTGCATATTGGCGATATTGACCGACTGATCGTGAATTTTGCTGAAGTTTTATTATTTTACGATGTGTTTGTAAAAACTGAAGGCGCACGTCTATCTACGAACGAGCAGAGGTTTCCAAATAAAAGATTTTTGAGCTAGAGCATTGATATTTGCAAAATTAATTCTCTTATGTGTAAGGCCGGCCGAAATTACCAACATAATTTTTTTTTTAAGTACTATTAAAATGTGGTAACGCGTATACATAAATTTAAGTAATCAAAACGCTCACCATTTCCTTTGGCTACCGGGCACCGTCCGCTACCATCACCTCCCATTGACATGGTGCGTTCATGCAACAATAACATGTGTTTACAATCATTTGTAAGAGACAACAGTTATTTACTCACCGGGGACCCCAGTCCCCTGGCCCCAACGGTCCGCACAACCTTTTGGTCAATTCACAATTCAATCTAGTGCCTCTATCATCGCTCCTGTTGATGTCCAACCTTGGGCCTTTATTATCATATCTGTTGCTCTTTCATAAACTATTGCTCTGAAACGTTATTTCCAGAAACACACGCCACATGCAACACAGATAGCCTCAATGACATGCAAACATACTCTACCCTACGTCTTTGTCATCTCCGACCCGTGGATTCTCTACCACCAATCCACTCTTCCACCAGGTGGCACAAATCAACGTCAACGTGGCATCTCACCAGGTTACGTCCCCTCCACTTGGCACGTAGGGGTGGTGACAATTTAATAACCTTAGGGCTCCCTGTCCGCTGCACCGGGTCCCTAAGGGGTCACCATGGGACCGTGAACAGTACCTCGTTCACTCTCGGTAGCGCTTTCCACCTTGTTAGTACGATTTCCCTTACGGAGTAACCACTACTCATGCAAGTGACGTCACAATCCCTACGCCACCGTGGTTACACCAGTCAACCTACTGGCCAACGGTCAGGTGATGCAGCACCTGCCACGACAACCGAGCCTCACCCGGGGAAATCGCTTCATTCATACACCATGCAGGAAATACTTTAAGCTAAATCTCTACATATCATGCATTAGCTACAATTAATAACTTATCTCTAGATAACGCCTTCCTGCTTCTACCAGTGTAGAGCACAATACTTTCCGAACACACCCTGTATACGCACGCCACGAATATAATACACGCGTACTATACAATTACCGCGCGTTGCAAGCGCAAGTTACAAGTTGCAAGTTGGCCAACTATGCGCATGTATTAATTAATTATTTTCCGCACCTTTCTATCGTATTAATTAACACCGCAAACTCTTATTAATGCGCCTATCGATTACGTATCATAAACTCGACTGTGTCGATCTCCAAAGCAAAACCTTTGCTGCCCGAAAACTGTTTGTTTATCTAAACTCAAGAGGATCCCAGCATTCGCCCCAACAACCGTCTGGGTGAACGTAGATAAAACTCGCATTGCAGGCAAACGTTTATAATTCTTTAATTCTAAACGCATTACATTTTTACTTAACAATAAACGTCTAACATATGTGATGAAGAACAGACTTATTTAATAACAACAACGCTTTACGGAAAGAATTTCGAACGTCATGTTTCCGTTAATTCCGTCTTCTTGAAGTACTATGACATGACATCCGAAAAAAGTTGGATCCTGAATACTTTATGCAATTTGCGTCGACTTCGATACGAAGTTATAACGAGGGGTGGGTTGGTGATAACGAACTCTCGCCGGCCGTAAGTAAGCAGGCAGAAAGCGTCGCGTCGCTTTTGAGGAAATACGTATCCATACATTTCGGAAATGAAATGGTTTTCCGTCGAATTCATTTTTCAGATTCCATTTTCATTCTGTTAAATGAAACTACATTACATTTGTAGGTAATCATTTGCGATCAAGTAAACAAACCTTTCCCGATTAAAACGATTTACAAAAAAAAACGGATATCATTCAATGCTATCATCATTATCTGCCCCCATCATTTACGAAAGCTACAATATCTGCGCGGAACACAAAAAATAAGACAGCACGTGTTTGTCGCATCAGAAATGACTCGCCTTCACGTCAGAGATCTCGAAACGAGTGCGCCCCAATTTTCCTAGCGCGAATAAATAAATTCGTTACAATAACGCGCAATCTAACGAGGCATAGAAAACTTGCCCCACTTTTCGCCATGCCGACAGGACGTTCGCAAACAAAACGGAAATAGAACGTCTGCATCTAAAACGCGGATAATTGCGTTAATGTGCATGTGTCATGTGCAATGCTCTTTAAAATCGAGAAGAGGAACGTTTCGACCTACTTCTGTCTCCACTTTTTTCTCGCGCTGCGTTAAATCGAAAGTGAAATTAAAAGGAAAAAAAAAACGGCGCGGCGTTCGTTTAATGTGTGCAAATTAATTTGACGTTAATTAAATTCACGCGATCTCGCCAATTAATGAACAGACAAAAATACCTAAAATAATCGAGCAAATATTCTGTGCACGCTTCGATCCTATGTTTAAAAACGAGTAAGTAATCAAGGTTTCTGTTCTGCTGCTACTACCGCCCCTGCCGTTTTGTTGAAACTGAACGCAGCGAGTTCGTTGCACCTCTATTTATAGGTGAAGGTGGGCGTAGCCAGAAGGAACGAGCGATGATTGGCTCGATGCGGCGGGCGCGGCCGAATGTCCAATCTGATGTGTCGGCGTGAACATACTTTGAATCGAATTTTAATCGCCTGTGACATTGCACGTTTTAATTAATCGTACGCATCCTGTTAGTAATTAATCACCTGATCAATCATCTGATCTATGGAACTTCCTAAAACCGAAAGATTCAAATTTACCGCCTAAAACAGACATAGTTCTGAAGCTCTTTCGTAGATGTCGCCTCTTTCGTAAGATGCCACGACGCGACGCCGACGTTCTTAAGGACCGCGTATAGTTGATATACTTCAGCATTTTGGGGATAAAACGGCGGAGCTTTGATTCATACGTTTTGTTATTTCGATTTTGAAAAAACAAGGACGTTCTTTTAATAAAGATAATACCCCTCCTTCAAGTGGCCCAATGAAAAGTCAAGGGATTTAAATTTACCGCCCAGGACGTAGTTCTAAACCCATTTCGTAGATGTCACCTTTGACAGCGATCGCAACGACGTTCCTTGGAGACGTTTTCATCGTATGTTTTGTGTCGAATTGGAAAAGAAATAGACAAAAATAAAATACATTAACTTGAGCGTAATTCGATGTGCCTTTTCCGCCAATGTACACTTGTATTCAATAAAAACGCGTATACCATTTAAATCAAGTAAGCTATTTTTATGCGTTTTTGTATCGTTTAAAAACGGAATTTTTCTGTCATTTTGACAAAAGTTATAAGACAGGTTATATTTTAATTTTTAGATAATTCTACTTGAATATTACATTAATATTTGGTCATGGCACCGTTTATATATAACCGCATTTAGTTCACGTGGCATAGAGTGCACTAAATTCCCACACAATTCGTTGCAATTTTCATATAAATCTTTCCAAGCCTGATGAATAGTTTCCCATAACTCATTTGCATTTGGGGCTCTGAAATTTCTTTTGTAAATGTTTTTTACTAATAAACCCCAAAGATTTTCGACAGTAGTAACATCAGGACTATAAGCTGGCCAAGGTAATACTTCTATGTTATGGTCTTGAAACCATCACATCATTCGCAGTTTGAACAGGACAGTTATCCTGTTGAAAAACAAAATTATTTTCAGGATACATTTGAGACACAGAAGGAAGCATGACGTTTTCCAATATATTTATGTAACTATGTCTATTAACGCCCTTCCATACGCCAACATACACCTGGACCATGAACACACATCCAAGCCCATACGTGCACCGAGAAGCGACCAGAACACTTTTCTTGTTCAGAAACTTTTGGTATTGGCATTTTGAATAATTCAAGTGTCACAGTATGACGTTAATAAACGTCAGAAAAAAGCCAAAATTACGCATGCAAATAATAGGTGTACGCGATTATTTTGAATACAAGTGTACATGTATCTGTGATTTTAACGTGACAAACTTTTGTACAGAAATTCGAAACACAAAGATAAAGGTTGTGTGGTCCAACATTACTCGAAAAGGGACGGCACGTCGCCCTGGATTGCTGGCTCATCGCTTGCAAAAAATACCAAGGATACGCACATGTGGTTGTTACTTTAAAACTAAACATGTAATACGTAATTTTGTTTTGAAACAAATTTAGCGAACGTTTCATCACCGAAAAGAAAAAATTGAGGACAACATCGATTCTTTTACTCGTTTTATTTTGTCGGGTATTATTTCAGTCACCCTGTATATGAAAGTATGTATGTAAAAAAAATAATGAGACACTCCTATTTTTTTATTTTTGATTATTTCTTGATTTCGTCTGATTCTTTTTCTGCGAACGTACGACTGCGATCAAAGGTCGATACTCCCTGAAAAAAGATTGCGCTCAAGGAAGCGCCAAATAAATTCCTTGAAGGCAGAAACGCGTACTTGAAACTTTACTTTTCAGTGCGTGTAAACACAGACAGGGATCGTAGGTATTGTTAGAGGAAGGTCAAAAGCAACGTGACGTGACGCCACTGCATTATTAATCGTTTTTAGGATCGTGTGTTTCGCCGTTATTTTCTAGTTTTATACGTACATATATATATGTATTTATACGTAATTTCTTCCGCAGAATGCTTTACGTAAATCGTGGAACTGAAGCTTCTTACTTCGGCGGCCAGGGATGTTACATAAAATCGAGCGGGATCCACTTCGTTCGTGCCAAATAAAAAACTGACTTGCAATTCTGGCCCGGCGCGGCATTGCATTTTCTATGGTAAGTTTAATTTCTAATTATTTCTAGTTCTCGAAGACTTGTAGTAACACGCCGATGTGCTACACTTGTTTGTTGACTTTTACGGACAACTAAATAAGTAATAAAAATGTCCCAACAAATAAACAAATTTAATTTATTGACAGATTAATTGACTGGTAACTGGAGAATTGGCTGTCTGCATGAATTTAACGCGTGTTTACCGTAGGGGGTACGGCTCGGTCAGAATTTCTGAAAAAGATCAGGTTTTATTGCTCCATGCCCTACGTCTAGACGGCGCCTCTACCTGCAGCTCTAAGGGGAATCCTAATGACCTACAATAATACTACGCTCTGCGTCGACTTATTCTCAGAAATACCGATATTTCAAAACAACTTTCAATAATTATTTCCTCGTCATCGCTAATTAGTGAAGGACTCTACTTATGTCTGTGCACCCTGGTTCGAATCCTGGTGAGACGATAATAACCCTGAGATAGCGGGAATTGGCTACGTATAAATAAAATACGGACTTAAATTTAATTAATTATTTATTGCCAAAAAAGGGAAAAACTCTAGTCGCACTGTAGTCTAGAAATGTGAGCGGAAAAACCTTATTATTCGAAACACAAGTAAGTATTTAAAATAGTGCTGGCAAAAACCGGAAAGAATTTAAACCGAATAATCGGTTTCTTTAAAAACCGGTTTCGGATATAATCGCCTATCCAAACAATGGTTAAAACCGATTATTCGATTATCCAAGAAACTGATAATATCCAAATATCCGGTTATCCGAATAACTGGATATTCGAATAACCGGTTTTCCGTATAACTGGATACTCGAATAACCGAGTTATCCGGATAACCGGTTTTCGGTTTTCTCCGAAACCGGTTAACCGATTATCCAAAAAATCGATTTAGGTTGCCAGCACTAATTTAAAAAGTTTTATATTCATTCTAGGAAGCTGCTTTGGGGGTATCCTGTATAATAACTGAAACTTAATTTCGCATTTCGTTTTTTCTTCAATTGAATAAATCTCGGTCGAAAATAAATTAGATAAGAGCACGGAGACAATAAGTGACATAAAACAGTAAAACCAAAGACTAAAAAAGATGAATATGGATAAAGAAAAAAGATTGCAGCAAGTTGAGAGATAAAAAAGGAGAAATAGCATCATTGTGCAAGGACTGGAAGGCACAGATAAAGAAAAATAGGAGGAGGTGAAAGAGAAAGTTCAGGGAATGCTCAGAGAATTTGGAGTACAAATTAATCCAGATGTAGACATGAAGGAAATCACGAAACTGGGAACCTTCAAGCCAAATAAGAAGAGACCAATCCTTGATAAGTTACAAACCTGGAAATATTCAAATGCACCAAAGAACTGAAGGGAAAAGAAATCTGGATTAATGATGATTATTCAACAAAAGTCCAAGAGGATAGAAAACATTTGATACTTCACCTAAAACAGGAAAAACAACAAGGATATTAGAGCCTATCTCAGGTACACAATAAGCTCATTGTAAATAACGAGGAGTATGGAGTTGAGGATTTCGAAAATCTTGAAAACAAGAAAATGGAAATCAATGTGACAAGAAACGAAGGATGAATGAAAGGTCCCCAGAGAACGAAGAATTCAATCAACATCTGAAGAAAATTTCGAGCAAAACCGAACAAAAAAAATAATACGCAAAGGTAGAGAGACGGACAAAGAAGATAACGACAAGGCAATGGCAAGAAAAATGAGTAAAAGGAGAAACAGGAAGAGGAAAAACAAAAAGACAATAGTAAGTATAGGAACCTGGAATATAAAGAAGATGCTAGCTGTAGGGATGAAATTGCTAGGGAAATCATAGAATGTAGAATGGAATTATTGGCTCTACAGGAAATAAAATGGAAAGAAGAGGCCAGGATTGATAAAGGAAGATGGAGGAGGAGAAGAAAAACAAGGGCATAATGGAACGGGATTTATGATAAGCAGAAAATTGAAGGAAAATTTACTGGAATTTAAGAGAACTTATTTGAAATGTATTTTTCCACGTTGGTTGTTCCATTTCATTGAGTTTTTGCTTTTTCGCTTGTTTATTTATTTTACATAATAATTTTCAGAATTACGGTTTGTTAGACGACTTTATTGACATTTATTGAATATTTTTTTAAGATAATTTTGTAATATATCACTTCTTTTTGAAACGCCGCCGTAAAAATGTCTGAAAAGTATTCGTGTTGCCAACGTGACAATAGTCTAAAGTGGCGGTAAATTCAAACTATCCGCAACCTTTTTGGATCACACTGTACTTAGTAACTTTAATTATTTACAGTTGGTCGTGCACGCAGATCTGCTTTTCGTTTTGTTTTGAGTTTCACGGGACGTTGTTTTTGGAAGGATCTCGTTTATAAGATTAAAAAATGACATAGCAAACATAACAGTTATAAACGCTTATGCGCCCACCGAAGCAGCAGCCGAAGAAGAGAAAGATGAGTTTTATGATAAAATAGGAAAGGTATGCGAAGAAATCCCAAAACACGATACACTTATTCTCTTGGGGGATTTCAATGCAAAGATGGGGAAAGAAGAATACTGGAGAACGGTAGCTGGAAAAGAAACGATACATGTTGAAAAAATAACAATGGAACAAGATTGGGAGCGGGAATTGGCTACGTATAAATAAAATACGGACTTAAATTTACTTAATTATTTATTGCAAAAAAAGGTAAAAACTCCGATTTCTAGCCGCACTGCAGTCTAGAAATGTGAGCGGAAAAACCTTGTCGTTTTAAAAATCCAATACAGAGGAATACACAAGAGAAAATTACGATCTTGTAAGAAATACAGTAGAATTCGTTTGACGGCTTTCTCGTTCGAATATCGTGACGAACCAACTGTTTCCAATTACACAGCTGGTGGTTTTATGCTTGTCCCCAAAACAATGGTGGTGGCCTTGTTATTCAATTTACATCAACAATTAAGTTGTTTTCAAAATTAGATTGGTCTTGGTACTCGTGTTTACCACTTCAATAGTACTCGAAGACACGCTCTGTATAATCAACCAGCGCACAGTGTGGCCGTGTGCCTACAGTGTACTTACTTAATGAACGTAATTAATTAATTAATCAGATATTCGGGGAAGTATGTCATACAAAATGCCGCCCAGGCGATCAATTTGCGAGAGAATCAATAGTAATCGCTAGTTTTTCACGGAGCCCTCCTGTGGAGGCGCGGGAGCCGATTTGTTTCTAAACCTAATAACGACCGCTCCTATCGCCAACAGGTGGAGGTGCAGTGACTCTCACTTTAATTGTTAACCTCTGATTGCGTTGTTTTCGACGATTATCTATCCCTATGCGCGATGGTAATGATTGACCGTTTTATTTGATGCTCTACTGTATGTAGTTATGATCTTTCGGTCTCTCAGCGAATTACTTCTAATTAACCCGCAGATCTCCCGACAAGGACTACACTTCGGTCCACACACAGGGTGTGAGGGAAACTCGGTGAAGAAGATGGCTATGAATATGTGATTCAAAATTGTTTGGCCTCGTAATTTTACGGCACTCGTAACGGCAACTAACTGGCCTTGATTTGGGGAATTAACTTGTGCTGGTCACACTTGATTTTAGCGGCAGATCTAGACTTGCCTTAGACCAGTGGTACAAACCAGTCGACTTCACTGCGCAAATCGAAAAACCCTTTGTTTGAGTGTTTGCAACTTGCCAGAGAATATCGCCCAAGGGGAGTAACTAATTTTACAACAGTACACTGTATATGGATTGCACTATAGATTGAAAGCGTCGGTAGACTGCCTCTGGTCGATTTAAATTACAGAGCGCCAAGCAAACTAGTCTAATAATTTATACGACAAATGGTCAACCAACTCCACTAATGTGGATGCAACTTATTTACCTTTAAACTCGGTTAGAATGCAAATGAAAACACTTGAGTAAAAAAATGGCACAAGCCAAGCAAGTACTGAAATTTACAGATTATCTGGCCACCAATGGATGCGGGAATTAAAATGATTTTTTAAACAATTTATACCACCAAGTATGTAATGAATAAAATACAATTTAAGTCAGATTACCTAAATCCGCGCCGCGAAATTAAAATCCAATACACTCACTGCACTAAGTTTAAATGCACCCGCGATTAATTTACCGTGCGCGAGACCGACTTGTTTAATTTTATTTAATTGACTCTCAAACACTGATTTAACTGTAACTTTTAAAATGATTTAACTCTACTGTGAAAACTAAATCAGAGAGACAAGTAAGTACCCCAAAGCAATTCACCAAGCCCAATTGATACGACTAATCGTTTTAAAAGCTCGGAGCTATCTGTCCGTAATTTTAATTTTAATTTTTCGGCTGAACAAAATTAATTCCCCTTCCTCCGATCAGAAAACCAAATTCAAACACCCCTTGACCAATAGAGCTGTGTTTAGCATTCAGAAAGATAAACGCCCCCCGGTTCCTGGAATGTGTCTTTCTAAGCTTATAAAAACGACCACCCCTGAAGTCTACATGTGCTGCCTTCAAAGTCCACAACACTTCTAAATTACAAGTACCCTCTTGACATGTTTATGTTTCCGCTTACTGTGGGAACACGGCGCTCGCCTGCAGATTTTTCTTTAGAAGCAAATAAAAATCAGCATGTTACCTCCGGTCACGCCCTGCAGGCGATAGTTTTCAATAGCAGCATTCTCTTACCGAACTTACGCGTGTCAAATTGCCTAATTTCTAACGAACAACAGACGGGCATTAGAAACTCGCGTGACAGATTTATGTGATAGTCAACTCAAGAAAAATTGAAAGTAACTCAAGTGTGACAAGAATTTATGGCCCCGCCCTTGTTATATTGCCTATTGAAAACCCGAAACGGCCCCGGTAGGCCTGGCGATATTGCTTCCGCTTGGCAAGTTACAATTCCTAGCATATGTACATTTATTTGTTATTTAAAATCAAAGTTACATGCAAGAACATGCTTTTTGTTTTATAAACAAAACCGCGACCGTTTCAGACTGTTTAAAATAATTGTACCGGGAATACTTTAGTTAGGAATCCCCGCGCAGTCACTCCAACAACCCTTAAAGAAAAACGAAGAAGAATTCCACTATAGAGTAGAGTAGAGTAGAGTAGCCTTTATTCCAATAATATAATGATATGTAGGAATTACATACATATACATACATATACCCAGAACTCCCTCCATCCGCTCCTTTTTGTTTCAACTACATACGTATTATTGGTCTTATTGATAAACATGTGCGATAACCCGATAAATAATAAACAGGAAAGTAAAAGCGCGCAAATTATCGGAGTTATTTTCGAAAAGTGAGGAGCTATAAATACCGCGCGCGCTTATTGATAATAAATGATAAATCGGATAAAAACGAGCGTGAAACGAAAATAATAGCGCGGCGAAACGACCTGCTTGCATAAACACGCGCAAGATTAAGTAATAAATCAGCGATTAAACAAGCTCGTAGCTCATCGTCGAAACGCGCGGTCATAAACGGGAGTTATGCTCAGTGCGCGCGATAAAACTCGCTTTGTCGATAATCACTTTGGAATTTTTATCTCGACTTTACTCGCACGGCAATAGTCGTATTTCTTTAGCGCCTAATAACGTCCGCCGATATTCCGACGGAAACCTGTGCGACACGAACGACGAACGACGAGGAACGTAAACACGTTGATGATTATTGGCTTTTGACGAAACAGGATTTACGTCTTCGACAAAATAAATAAATAACGCTAAAGATCTTTTGCTTTATGTGTAGGTACAGTCGTGGACAGTTTAAAGAAAACGAGAAGGAACAAAATTGTGCCCAATTATGCATTGGTGTTGTAAGACACCTTACTTACTGACTTTTTACGAACAACTAAATAACCAATAGAACTGTCCAAACAAAAACAAATCAAACTTATTGCCAAATTAAATAACTGGACCGAAACTGAACTGAAAGCTTATTCTCTGAGAATTCCCAAGAAGGGTCACCCAAAGTTTTATTACTTTATGCACTATCCTATCCGTCTGGACGGTCGACTACCTGCTACCCAGAACTTATCGCTGGCGCTAAGGGACTACCTACTGATCTGTTTATTTGTTTACGTTTGAACGACCCTTTCGGACCTCGCAATAAACTTATTAAACCGTTATAATATTGCTCGTAATCGTCGCTGCAACCCCTGGACTTACGTTGTTGTAACTCAGTTCTTTTGGTGCGTCGGTGGATAAACTTGACGAGATTAAAGGAACTAAATACGTTTAAATAAAATGCGGAAGAATATAGATTGCATATAGACTGTCAATGGCCAGGTTCTGTCTATGATAACAGAATTTTTATAGTGTATACGAAATATTTAAAAATAGTACAGGGGATTGCTTACTTTTAGGAGATCAAGGCTACTCTATCTCACCCTGGGTGATGATCCCCTGGCGAACTCCAGCAACACAGGCAGAACAACATTACAATAACATCTTCTGCAGAGAAAGGGTTATAATTGAGCGTTGTTTTGAACAATTAAAATCCAGATTTTCTATGCTTCAATATAAAATTGGTCACAAAATAGAAGACGTACCTTCAATAATTATTTGTTGCGTTGTACCGCATAACATCGCTAAATTTTTGAAAGACTCTGATTTTGATTTTGCTGAAGAAGAGGAAGATAACGTTCAAGATGCTTTACCAAATCAAAATGCATATGCCAGTACATGTAATTCGTGAGTTAGGCAAACAGAAAAGACAATTAATTACTCAGACGTTGTTTAATTAAAATTATTATTTGCCCATTAAAAATAACTGTAACTAATCAGAAAACGTGTACTAAATGGTGATTTCCAAAATAAAAGTTGTAACGGTCCGTCATTCTTCGGTTCTGGTCTGTAGTTGCTGATCGATGCTCTGCTTGACGGCGGTTCGGGTTTGCTCGTCGGAGTCCAGGTTCAGAAATAAAAGCGTCGATCACTTAGCAAATACAGTTTTATTTACAAACAGTTCATAAATACACGTATCCACAAATTGGGATATTTTTACAACGGTAACACTCACGTACAGGTAAACGAAATGTTAACCTCTCGGACGGTATTTTCGGTAGCGGTTATATACGGTGTGTCTCGAGGACAACGGTAAACTACGGTGTGTCTTACGGACACTAATCGCAGGACGGTGGTTCCGGAAACGGTGTGTCTTACGGACACTAATCGCAGGACGGTGGTTCCGGAAACGGTGTGTCTTACGGACACTAATCGCAGGACGGTGGTTCTGGAAAC
Organism: Dorcus parallelipipedus; assembly: GCA_958336345.1. Taxonomy (NCBI): domain Eukaryota; kingdom Metazoa; phylum Arthropoda; class Insecta; order Coleoptera; family Lucanidae; genus Dorcus; species Dorcus parallelipipedus. Next base: position 48,789,150 of record OY284479.1, read on the forward strand.
GGTGTGTCTTACGGACACTAATCGCAGGACGGTGATTCCGGAAACGGTGTGTCTTACGGACACTAATCGCAGGACGGTGGTTCCGGGAACGGGGTGTCTTACGGACACTAATCGCAGGACGGTGGTTCCGGAAACGGGGTGTCTTACGGACACTAATCGCAGGACGGTGGTTCCGGAAACGGGGTGTCTTACGGACACTAATCGCAGGACGGTGGTTCTGGAAACGGTGTGTCTTACGGACACTAATCGCAGGACGGTGATTCCGGAAACGGTGTGTCTTACGGACACTAATCGCAGGACGGTGGTTCCGGGAACGGGGTGTCTTACGGACACTAATCGCAGGACGGTGGTTCTGGAAACGGTATGTATTACGGACACTCACGGACCGGTAACTCACTGTGCATACGTTCCTACTCAGGGTCGGGATATGCGAGACACCCGCATTGGGATAAGAGAGAGTGAGACACCCACTCTGGGATCAGGATGTGTGAGACGCCCACACTCGGTAAGAGAGAGAGAGAGAACGAGACTCCCGTTCTATGGTAAGGAAGTGCGAGACACCCGCAATCGGTAAGAGAGAGTGAGACTCCCACTCAGAGATCAGGATGTGTGAGACTCCCACACTTAGGTAAGGGAAAGAGAGAACGAGACTCCCGTTCTCTGGTAAGGAAGTGCGAGACACCCGCAATCGGTAAGAGGAAGGTCAGGATAAAAACCGGAGCGGTTGCAGGTAACGCGAACGTAGCACAGATTGTTAAACGCGTTTGAGCCAAAACATCGTCGGATGAATGACTCCGCGAACTACTGCATTCGAGCCACTTCCGGTGACTCGGAATGCCCGGGACGTCACTAACTTCAAGCCACGTCGGGTGGCTTGATAGCGCGGCGGAGCCACGACCATCGGCTGGATGAGCCGGTGAGCGACTAACTCAAGCACGCTCCGAGCGCGCTTATAAAGGCTTGCGCGTGGTGGGGAGTCCCACTCCCTGAGAACTCCCACCTAAATTATGCCTTTATGAATCTGCGCAAGGCATCCTAAATTTACAGACTAAATTAATATATACAAAACTTAACTAACTATGTACAAAAATAGTAACGGAGTGGTCACTTCGTTACAAAGTACAGGGTGTTTGTGAAATAAGTGCAAAAACTTTAACCACATTACCGTGAGAGCACATAGAACACGGAAAAAATTTTTAAATAATTTTTCATAACAGGGGGTGAGGATTATTTTATCCGCCCCTTATACGACGGTCACGAAACAACAAAAAACTTACGGAACCTGCTTCGCTGGTCGTAGGCAATAAACATCGCAGGCGTGACTAATATGCAAAGGCGCACTCACTCACCGTATAATATCTGTGTGGAAGAAAACATTCAAACGTTCACTACAGTAATTTAGTAATGTTTATAACGTTCCATAATCGCGTAAATGCGGGGACATTAGCTGTAAATGTTCTTGCATTGCACATTTGCGCTTTTCACAAACTAAACTGTTGATTCCAAAGGATACGGAGCAATAAACTGTGTGTCATGATCATAAATGAAATAAAATAAAGCAAATTCCTTGGCTACGATACGACTCACTGCGACGTGAAAAAAAAAACTGCTTTTATTAACCGTCCGAACTCGGCAAAGGTTACTGGGTCACTGCTCGATTACAGTTCTGTTTTTTGTTCCAACAGATGCTTTCTGCGGTCGCAATAAAATTTCCTTTTCTTGACCTACCTACCTCAAAGACATAGACGTGCGATTAATTCTTGGCCGATTTTCAACTGCGATTTTCTCGAAATGTGTAAAACTTTTGTTAATGACATATGAGTTCAATCGTTGCCATTTATGGTGATGTATTACAGGTTTAAATATTTGCATATAGTAAAAGAACACCCGGTATAAAATCTATACACATTACCTGCAATTTTTTAAAAACTGGATTTGTTTCCACTTCTAAAATTTTCAACAGCAGCTTTTCCCATGATTTCAATATGATTTTTTTGTTTCCAGTTTGGTTAATATCATATATATTTTTGTATTTTCTCCTTTCATATTACTTATTTTTTTGGATAACTGTTTGGGTGCAATGAAAACATTAAATCAGTTGTAGCAGAACCTTTGTGCAAAACGAACGTACTAGTGTTAATGTGCGCAAACAGTTTTATTTTAAACTAATAAAATCCAACTTACAACAATTAAAATGAGTGTTAAAAAATCTGCGAAATCAAGAAATGTGACCTGATAAGGGAACTACAAAAACGTGACATGTCTTGTTCAGGCGAAAAGGACGAATTAATACGGCGGTTAAAAGACTTTTTGGACTCGGACTTCGTAAATGAAACTCATAAAAATTTAAATAATGAATCCATACATGAACCGAACAACAGTTTTGATAGTGCTTCTAGTGTTAATACGGTAGTTCCACTCTAGAAGAAAAAATGCTTTAAGCGTTATAATATCAGTTTTGTGAAGCTTATGAATAAAATAAACCTTCTTGAACAAAAAATTAATGCCTTTCAAGTTGCTAATACAAAAATGAAGAAGTTTATTAGAAATAGTTTGAAGAACTAGTGATTCGTGTAAATTAGTTCATGAATCCAAAGTGTCCGTTGATTGCACTCTAAATAAAACTCAGTTCTCCCAGCGCAAAAACTGAGCAGAGTTGTGATGACTGTGATAAGACTTATAACAAAAATAAAATAATAATACTCGGCGATAGTAATGCCCGTAATTGTTCTCAGGCATTAAAATCATTCGTAGATTCCGACAAGTATGAAGTAAGCTCAATTTTCAAGCCAAATGCTTTTCTAGAATCGGTGATTGAAGATGTTAATAATATTGCTGAGAAACTTACGAAAAATGATTATGTGATTATCATGGGCGGATCAAATAATGCCCTTAAAGGTTCTAAACCGAATTATGACAAACTTTCTGTACTACGGAAATGCTGCGATACAACCAATCTTATATTAATATCTACACCGATTTGGAAAGGACGGAGCGTATTAAATAGGCTCATTTTTCACTTCAACCTTGAAATCTATAACAATGTCGTTAAAAACAGCAGAATTATTTATTTTGACATAAACGGAATTTTTTACAAACCATGGATTGCACATTAATCAAAAGGGCAGAATGAAACTATTTGAAAATATTGGTTCTGCAATTAAACCTGCTGAGATTATTAAAACTTATGTGAACAAGGAAAATTTAATTACAATTCATCCATCAAATGAAAGTTGTGTTTTCAAAAGCGTTCAGAAAGGACTCTTATTCCGCAAGTAACACAAGGCATTAAACAGGATAGTAAAACAGTGAACAATAAAGTGAACAAGTGTTTCTTGAAAGCAACGACGATCTCGTGAAATCTTTATTTGTGTTAGTGGACCTTAATATTCAAAGTATAACTAATAAATTAGATTTAATTGAAGTTTTTCTGAAACAGTATTCGCCCCATGTTTTTTGCGTTTCCGAACATTGGCTTGGTGATAATGAGTTTCCCCTGTTTGACAATTACAAATTGTGCAGTGTATACTCTAGGTCAAAAAGCAAGGGAGGCGGAGTTGCTATATTTGTAAAGTCTGATCTTCGCATCAAAAAAATTACGGTAGATGTCGAAAAAGATTTTGAATATTGTTTGCTGCAATGCTTTGTAAGTAATTCTAAATTCTTAATTTCTACTGTTTATAGATCTCCGTCAGGAAACGTTAGTAGTTTTCTTGATGCCTTCAATGATTCAACTGTTAAATTAACAAATATCAGAAACTGTACTATAATAATAGCTGGAGATTTCAACTTGGATTTTGCTGATTCTCATGGAAACTGTTTACATGTTTTAGATTTAATGGCCTCCTTTAATTTCTTGCCTGTGATTAAGCAACATACTCGCGTGACGAATAGTAGTAGTAAAATTATTTTTTGTTAATAACTATCATGACGATTCTAGTGGCAATATAATTGAGCCGGATTTTTCTGATCATTTTGCAGTACAATTACGTCTTGATTTGGAAACTTACTCAAAACCAGGTGTAAATGAAAAATTTTGCAGAATCTTTAATAGTAAGAATAAAATTAAGTTTCATAGTTTATTACGACATGCCGACTGGAATACTGTTTACAGTGCTCAAAATGTTGAAAATCAGTATAGTTCATTCTTAAAGATAATACGTTTCAATTTTGAATCTGCACTTCCATTAAAAAGACTTAAAAACACCGCAAACGGTAAGGATTGGATAAAAAATCAAATTAGACAAAATTCTGTCAAACTTTGTAATTTACATCGTAAATATAAATCGACAAATTCATCAGCTGATAAAACTAATTACTTAAATTTTAAAAACAAACACAGGAAAATCATTACGGAAACTAAATTAAAATAAAATGAAAACGGCGTGGACTATAATTAATAAAAATTCTAAACAAAGTAAAACCAATGAAATTCAATTAATGGATGGTAACAAATACATAAGTAATCAGGAGGCAGTTGCTAACTTGTTAAATACATTTTTTATTAATGTCAATAACAGACAGTCTACCAATACTGAAGAACAATTTTCTATAAATCAATCTTTTTTTCTCTGTCCTGCAACCGAAGTTGAAATATACAATATAGTTATTGAGATATCTAGCAAGAACTCAGCCGGTATAGACGAAATACTGTTACGGTAATAATTGAAGTAACATGAAATTAGGGGCATAGCTTAATATAACAACAGATTTATTATTAACTGATAATTACAAGAGTTACAAGTTACTTACATCGTGTATTGGGGCACTAACTAGACTACATGACACTCTGAAGAGATTTGTTCTAATTCTCTACTAGCGTTCGCTCTATCGGCTTTTTATAGGGATTTTGTTTCCGGGGTGTGACGTCAATTGTTGCCTTGACATTTTGTATCCGCGAATCCGCACTAGATCTGTGCCTGCAGATGAGTCATTAGATTTTGCGCCCGGTCCGTACGAGTGCAGCTGCATCGCGGGTGAGTCAACGTTACATAATTGCGACGGAGGCATCTTTTGTTTATGTTATCGTTTTTATGTGACGCTTGACTGAATTTCAGCTGTACATCTTTGCTGGTGCTCTTATTCTAGTTACAATACCTTGTTCGCTATTAAGAGTAGTGGCTGATGTATTAACCCCACTTCTTACATATCTCCTAAATGAAAGCTTCAAATCTGGATATTTTCCTTCTGAACTGAAGGCTGCAAGAGTGATCCCTATCTTTAAAAAAGGTAATAGTAGTGAAGTCTCTAATTACAGACCTATATCAATCCTATCAGCTTTTTCTAAAATTTATGAAAAATGTATTGTAACGATTTTAAAGGTTCTATTATTTTTATTTTAATCAAAACACGAAATAGTTAATAATCTAATTTATTCAAAAGTAACACTAACTTAAACAATAATTTATTTATAAACTAATACGTAATATTTCCTTAAATACAATCCTTTTCCGAAGAGTCAATTTGGGTTTTTACCAGGTAAATCAACTACGGATGCTATTTTTAAATTTCTCAACATAGTATATAATAGTCTTGATCAGAAAGAACCTACAATAGGTATTTTTTTTGACAATAGTAAAGCTTTTGACACCATTTGCCACAACAGTTTGCTTAAAAAGTTACATGGCTATGGAATTCGAGGTCTTGCCTACAAATGGATTAGCTTCTACTTATCTGGCAGGTCTCAAATTGTATATGTCGAATCTGCTAAATCATCCGTCTGTCCTATAATAAATGGTGTTCCTCAAGGTTCGATTTCGGGACCCTTATTATATGTTATATTCGTGGCTGATCTTCCATCACACGTTTCAAATGGAACTGTTTGTCAATTTGCCGATGACACATCCATTGTTGTTAGTTGAGATTTATTGAAAAGGATTTTCTTTTCTTTTAATTGGCACACGAATATTAGCCGTTTACGTTTTCCTCTAACTTCAACGTCGCTGCTTACTTCACTGATATCAGACATGATGATCTTTAAGTTACAGTTGTCAATATTCAACTAAATGCAAAAGGGACAGAATGCAGATTTCAAGATTATGCAAGTTATAACCTGCAGCAATTGCTTACATGGTGCAGGAAACCTAGCAATTGCTTCAAACCCTTATTCATATCAAACTTAAGCAATTGTTTCTAGAAAAAGTAATTGCTACATCAGCATTTGCTTTTGCTAATTTTTTTTGTTAATTTCTATTTATCACCCTCCTTGTATCTGCCACTGCTGAATCTGATATAATGTGCGTAAAAACCCTTGCGTTTTAAAAGAAAACAAAATTACGGTTATCAGGAAGTACAGTAGAATTCGCTTAACAGATTTCACTTTCGAATAACGTAGCGACCGAACTGCCTTCAGTCACACAGCTGGTGGTTTGGTGCACACGTAAATAGTTGTTGGAGAACTCTGCTCCTCAATTAAATTAACAATTAATTTGTGTTCAAGTTAGATTGGCCTTGATATTAGTGTTTGCCACTTCAGATCGTACTCTAACGGCGGATTTCACAAACGTTACTTAAATTTAATCATCCGTTAAAAGTAAACGCTGCCATGGTTACATGTGTTGAAGGTATAGGAGTGATTTTAACATACGCAATCAATTTGAATTACAATTGTTTCTTAGAAGTGGCAACACTTGGCTGTTTAAAATTGGCATCTACTTGTCATTGACGTTCATTATGCTGTATTTGATATTACTTTGCTTGTCTTGATGCAGCTAGTGCCATTCATGGCAGGTTCACGTGGGTTAAAATCATTTCTGATGTCTCTGTACTTGTTGATATTATTATTATTGAATTAACATTATTTCGATATCAAACAACACAGTATTTAATACAGTGATAAAAGATTCTGTTACAATTTGAACAAAATTGTCATTTTTTAATTATTAAAAAAAACTATAAACTAAAAAAGAAAATATAAATTGTTTTTATTTGGCGTTCGTTTTTATAATTTATAATTAGAGTGGGCTATGAATTTTGAATTAGATTGGCAACACGAACTGTTGACAGCTCATTTAGAGTTTGAATTGTCAAAGTGACGCTTTAAAATGTTCAATTAATTGCCGGGGGCGAACACTTTGAACATTTGCTATGGTTGTAACTGAAACTGTTTTACTTCCTTTAAATTAAAACGACTGAACCCGATGAGAATCCTATAAACGCCAAAATATTTACATAACCTCTAATCTACACAGCGAATCCCGCCTACTTTAATTATAAATTTTAATGATCACGTTGGATGACGTCAAATTTATGAAATACCGACACGAAGCATACGAACAAATTTTATCCGGTAGAGGGCCCACATGTTTTTTGTTTTAAACATTTTGTGAGTGACAGTAAAGATAAGATGGGGATAGTGTTGTTTATTTTTGATAATGACATTTATCAATCAATAAAAATATATGTATTGCATAATAATTAAATCAATGCCTGTAGTGAGTGTTTGACCGTTACTACGGTGCCTTATTCTTTGTTGACGTCATTTTTGTCGGTACTTTACCAATCTACTGACTTTGAAATTTCTGAAACGCAACCGCAGCAAGCGGATGGAAATAAAAACACGCACTATTTTTCTTGTCGTCTCAAATTATAAACATAAGCTCCAAATTGACGTTTGTTCGAAATTCTTTTTCATTTCTCGGTCATTTGTTGCCTTAAACTTGGAATTTAAGTGGTGAGCGCCATCTCTTGACCAATAAAAAAAATTCTTCGCGGCACGTACGCCATCTCTTGGCCGATAGTTTGCTTTTCATTTGCTAGGGTTAAGGGTTTCCCGCTGTATTTTTTTTTCAATCGATCTCAGCACGATGTATTTTTTGCTCCGCTGAAGATAATTTGTTATTTATTAACCCCGAAAAAATTAGGAATTCCAAAAGATACTTCAAACTAGTTTCACAATTAATCAAGAAGATTTGCGCGTCTTAAAATTAGACTGCAGACTGATTAACAGCTTTGCTAACAATGAAGCGGTGAGCGCCATCTCTTGACCGACAGAAAAAGTTTGCGTGCGCCATCTCTTGGCCGGAAAAAAAGTTGCTGCAGTTTGTCTTCCATCGACCCGACGTTTTCATAAAATAAAGTTTGTTTACTTTTTTAGTTTTTATATTACTTCATTTCTTGTCCTCATTTTATGGGGTCGTAGGGTTTCTATTTAAAATCGTCCAGGCTCGGAGCCTGCTTTAAAAATGTCCCGAAATCAATTTTGACATTTTTGCTTTTGCGCAACGCGTTGACATGCGTGACGGCGGTGCACTTTTCGTTTTGGAGGTAGGCGGCTCGTAAAAATTCTCAAAACGGAAAGCCATTAAAAAAAAATAAAACAAGACGGACGTCGTAAATTTTCTTTTTGACGCCCGTCCTCCATATCAATCTTAAATTACGGCTCGCCACCTCTTGAAATAATTAGCAAACAATGCATGCGGCCGGCTGTCGTTGCGCAAGAAGAAGAAAACTTTCCTTCTGTTTGCCGCGCGATCATGATGATGATGGCGATGATGTTATGGCCGGATTTAAACCGCGTTTGCGTTAGCTCTTAGCGCGGCCGCGTTAACCCGCCGCAAATATTGGAAATACTCATAAAAAGCGGATTTAAATGAGCGATCGTCGGAAGAATGCGGCGGCCCTCAAATATTGGGTTAATTCCTTAGAGCTAATTCCGCGGACACGCCGGAGGTTGTTTACCGAGGACGACCCACTTCGAGGGGGCGGTTTCGGAACTCTCGAACTTACGCGCACGTGCCCGGACAGACACAAAGGGTGGCACACATGAAAGGGCGCACAGCCTTGATTAGATGAGACGAGATAATCGAAAACCCCGGAGATGTGTAATCCATAAAAGAAGAGGAACTTTTGCTAATTTTTAATTAAAAATTAATTATTACTTGCCAATGCAGTGCAGTGGAAAGAGATAAAGTAGAATAGGTAAAAAATTACTAAAAAGTTGAAGAGATGGCGCTGTTGTTGGCTTCCTTTGTTTTATCTTCGTCCAAACCAAGTCCTCCGTTTTTCTCATCGTCAGTTGATTTCAGGAACAACTAAATATTTAGGACGTCTGTCACCTACTTCTCAGTTCTCTCTTGTCTGCAATTTTTTTCTTCTCTGCCAACTATTGGTCGCTTGTCCTTGCCCTCGACTTGTTCTTTTCTCAATTTTGAAGATATTATATACCGTCCAGACCAAACAGAGTCTTCGACTCTTCTGGGTTTGACGACGTCCTTTCTATGTAGATGAAGAGGACCCAAGGATTTCAAGGACGTCTGTTATTTTGATCTTGTCTGGCAAAGGGGGGGGGGGGCGGGGGCAAAACGCTTCTCAGTTCTTTTCTGACGGCAAAGGTAGTCTATTGCTTGTTCTCGTCCTAGAGTGGTTCCCAAAGTCATTTATGTATGTCTTGGATTGGTTCCCGAAAGGCGTTAGTTTCTCTTCAATTTTGGAGTTTCTGTTTAGTTTTCTTTTGGCGTATTGGTTAGAAGAGTAGAGTGCTGTTGCCTTTATGTGTCTGTTTTGATTTTTTATTCAACGGATGAAATGTTAAGTCAAGTAAAAGCGAGGGTTAATTCCCCTATCAATAAGACGTCATACGTTTAGTCACGAAACGTTACAATGATATACGAATTTACGTGTAATGTTTGCAGAAGTAAACAGTAAACAGTTATTGAAATTCTTGCCAACGAGTTCCAGATGGCGCCTGTTAAAACTTCACGTTTATTTACTGCCTTGTTCTTCGACATCGTTTCTTAAATGCAATAGATTTTACTAATCCGGTGTTGATATCTGGTGATTTCAACATACCGGAATTATCCAACTGTGTACATGAAGCAGATATGACGAATCTGTATAATATCTATTCTCACTTTGCTTCTCTTAATAATCTAATTTAGTACAATAACATTCTTAACTGTAATCAGAGACTGCTAGATCTAATACTTTCAACAGAACATCTTGCGGTCCCCTATTGTATATATTATATACGTGTTGTTTTAATACAATTACTCCTTATTCTAAGTTGTATTCTTATGCAGATGATACTCAGATCCTTTTTTCGTTTCCTGATGGAAATACTATAGATACCATCAATTGCGTTAATCGTGAATTAGAGCACATCAATTTACTCTCCGCAAACCATAGTCTCAAAATAAACCCATCTGAAATCAAAATTGGAAGCGAAATATTAGGTTTGTCTGACTGCGTCAGGATTCTTGGTCTGTCCTTAGATACTAAATTGCGTTTTAAAAATCACATTAATTCTCTCATTCAAAAATCTTATGCAGTTTTAAAAATTTTGTTCAGCAATAGATTCCTCCTTAGCCGTGAATTGAAACTCTTGTTGTGTGAATCTCTTGTACTGTCACGTTTCAATTTTTGCGATTCTGTATATGGTTTTTGTATTGATGCAGTGGATAGATCTCGTATTCAAAGGGTTCAAAACTCTTGCTTAAGGCTTATATACGGCGTCCGTAAATATGAAAGAATTTCTCATACGTTAAAAAGAGCTAGTTGGTTAAATATGGCTGACAGGCGACTTCTTCACTGTGCCTGCACCTTCTATAAAATCATAATTAATAAAACTCCTGCCTATCTTTACCACAAAATAACGTTTCGCACTGACGTACACAATATTAATATTCGACACAAAAATGTAATTACTATTCCGCGGCATTTCACTATGTTTTTCCGGCGTTCTTTTTCTTATAACGTTGCAGTGCTATGGAATTGTTTACCACACGAAATTAAAAAATTACCTTTTACGAGTTTTAAGCGTCAGTTGTTACGCAACCCAACCTGACAACCCACTGACAATTTAACTTCTCCGTTTTCCCGTGTTAATGATATACGCAAATACAATTTTCGCAAAGCGAACTTTCGTGAACTGTATGCATCTCTAGTAGAAACTGATTGGTCATCGATATTAAATGACAATGATGTCGAACTTGCTTGTGACCACTTCTATGCTATGTTATATAACACATTGGATAAACATGTTCCAAGGCAAAATATTAAATCTTCAAACTATCCAATATGGTTTACTAACTCTATTATCTCAAAGATTAAACAGAAGAATAAGCTCTGGAATCGATGCAGGAAGACTAAATCTCAATACTGTTTAGACATAGTAAAAGATCTAAGAAGGGATATTCAACGAGAAGTTCGTCAGGAATACGCCACTTTTATTAATAAGGCTGAAGACTCATTGCAATCTGATCCGAAAAAATTTTGGTCATTCGTCAATCAAAAGAGGAAAACTACATCTATTCCTGGCTGTATGAAGTATGGTGAGGACATCGTAAATAATCAGCAGGACAATGTGAATGCTTTTGCACACCATTTCTCCTCCGTATTTAATTGTGATACTAATCATGTGTGTTCTAACCAATGCTTTTGTGATAATGAGTCTAGTATTTGTGAATTCTGTGATAAAAATTATTGTCCAACTCTCTGTGATGACTTTGTAATTAATAACTGTAACTGTGATCCTAGCCTAATCTTAAATATGTTCACTATTCAGGACAGTGACATCCTCAAGGCTGTGAAGAAAATCAAACCAAACAATGTTTGCGGTGCTGACAATATACCTGCATTTTTTTGTAAAAGATTGCATTCACTGTTTTATAACACCTCTGTGCCATATATTTAACCTTATGTTACGCCAATCTGTTTATCCGAACGCATGGAAAACATCTCGAATTATTCCAATATTTAAATCTGGAGAGAAAATGGAAATCTCTAACTACAGGCCCATCGCTTTACTGCCTAATTTTGCTAAGCTTTTTGAATGTATTTTCTCAAATGTTATATACTTGCACGTCGTTAATCTAATAGCCCCTGAACAACACGGATTTATTAAAGGTAGATCAACAGTAAGTAATCTTTATGAATTTGTGGATTTGGTTTCCACCGCTTTGGATAATCGCCTTCAAGTGGATGTAATATATACAGATCTAACTAAAGCTTTTGATAGAGTTCATCATTGTATCTTATTAAGAAAGCTGAAAAATGTAGGTTTTTGTAACAGTTTGTTAGACATAATCAAATCACTACTGTCCAATAGGCAACAGTTTATAGAATACGGTGGTTATAAATCTGACACTTTCTGTACGCGTAGCGGTGTCACGCAAGGTTCTAATTTAGGTCCTCTGTTGTTCATCATATTCTATAATGATGTTATCAAAAGCATTAATTGTAAATCCTTTATTTATGCTGATGATCTCAAAATTGTAAATGTCATTAATTCTTATCAGGATTGTTTGGATCTTCAAGACAGTATTGACGGTCTTAAATTGTGGTGTAAGATAAATAAATTAAATTTGAACATTAGGAAATGTAAGAAAATAACATTCTGCAGGAAAGTTTATCCAATATCTTTTCATTATAATATAAACGGTCATATTTTGGATAATTGCAGTGAAATTACGGATCTGGGTGTTATCATAGACAGTTCTTTGACCTTTATCTCTCATATAACTCACATAACAAATGTTTTGAGGAAATTTGCTAAATATCTATACTTTAAAATGTTTAATGAATATCCAAACAGACATTGTGATCGAAAAAGCTTGCTTAATGTAATCTCAGAGATGTCTTTAATATCTAGAAGGAATGTGTCCTGCCTTATCTTCCTGCAAAAAATTATACACGGCACTGTAGACAGTATATATTTAGTAAGTAGTATCAACTTGATTGTACCACGGCTAGTTAGTAGAAATGCAATAACCTTCTATTATCCAATACCAAATACTTTTCATCCTCCTATAACATCATTTAAATTATATAACTGCTTTGACCAAGATTTTGTGGATATATTCTCTGATAACTTTAATCGCTGCCGCCATCAAGAAAAAGCTAATTAATTATTATAATAATTTTTAGATTTTAAGTTACCGTCATATTACCGTAGTTTAATTATGCTATGTTTTCTTTACTTAACTTAGGCTAGTTGTAGTTTTTGTAATTTTTGTTTTTGTTAGTCTATCGTTAGCTTTGTGCACATGTCTATGTCCACTATAGACTTTTCTGTCTGTTGGAAATACATTATTATTATTATTATTATTAAATGAATAAAAGCCATTCATATATCGAATGTGTTCGTCTTTATAAAATTCGTTGAGAGGTTTGTTCAGCTCTTCTTGCACCTCACCGAAGGTTGTTCTGCCATCATAAAACAAGTCTGCTTGACATCTAGCTAAAACAAGTCTGCTTGACATCTAGCTTTGTGGTAGTTCAGATTTTGTATGGGTTGGTCGCACTAAATTTCAGGACATGTCAGTTTTAGAAAAGAGATCAATTGCAAGTTGAAGTGGCTCGCTTTGGTCTGAGCACCGGATGCATTAAAAATGTCAGCCTGGACACTTGTAAAGTTAAGTTATAGATAGGGCCAGGCGAGTTTCAGATTGCGACAGACCACCGCGATTCTGTATGACCAGCTAATTGGGGTTGAGTAGGCGTGATTTGGGGCTAGGTCGAGGTTGTTTCAAAATTTATCTTGTAAAGTCCGAGGGAGGTGATTAATTTCTACTTGGGAAGGGACAGGCCCGAAAAACAAACAGAGACGTTCGAATTTCTCTAATGAGCGGTTGAACATTTAAATTTTGACTTCGCTAGTTTTCCTTCAGTGCTTGTAGTCATTCTCTCATTTCTCATATTTCTAGCTTAATCATTTTATTTCGGTACGGTTAAAATACAGTGTGTTAAGACAAAGGGCAATTAAACAAAACCACGAATACGTACGATTCGCGCCGCGAGTGCATATAAACAAGAGTGCGTGAAGTATATGGTGTTCATCTCGGGAACGCAATAGGTAATTTACATTTATTTGTATTCTTCGTCACATACTTGGTGGTATAACTTGATTAAAAATTATTTTAATTTGCATTAATCAGTGGCTAAAGAATCTGTAAAGCTCAGTATTCTTATTGCATTTGGATAAATTTTAGTCAAATATTTTCATTTACATTATATTCACCTTAGTAAAATTCGTTGGTCATTGTTACATAAATATAAAATATTTCTAGATCAATCATTTATTCGGTACGGTTAAAATACAGTGTGCTGAGAGAAAGGGCAATTAAACAAAACCACGAATACGTACGAACCTTGGTAAAATTTGTTGGTCATTTGTTTTTATAAATTATTAGGCCCTTTCTGTGTTTTAATCAACCAGAGACAATTAACTATTCCCTCAAATCTATTTGGAAATTCAAATACAGTGTGCTCTTGGAAATTAGTTCTACCTTTGCAGATATTCTCTGCCCAGTTGGAAACACGCTAGCGGCTGTATTTCGATTTGTACAGGGAAGTCGCCGGTTTGAGTCACTAGGCAAGTTATATCCACCGCCAAAACCAAGTGTGCCAGCACCATCTAAACCCAGAAATCAAGGCAAATTTATTGCGCCGTTACGAATTTCGTGACATTACGAGGCCGAACTATTTGAACCACCTATTCATAGCCAACTTCTTAACACAGTTTCTCTCAATCCAGCGTGTGGACCGAAGTGTGGTCTTTGCCGAGAGATTTGCAGGTTAATTAGAAGCGATTCGCCGAGAGACTGAAAGGCCATAACCGCACGAAGCGGGTCATTTGGGTCTATTGCGCCAATAAATTAGTTAGATAGGTTTAGCCGACGAAAAACGACGTAGGGGGATTTGAAAAAATGCGTACGCTGTACCACCCCCTTAAGGCGATTGGACGTAGTGAGAAAAGATCCTACCCATTCGACCTCAATTAATGAGTTTAGTTAGCGATAGGGTTCTCCATCACCTCCGAAAGGAGTCCCTGAAAAACTAGCGGCAATTGCTGTTGATTACCTTGCAAATTGATCACAGAGGGCGATCACATGTATGTATCACATACCTCTCCAGAACGTCTGATTAATTAATTAATTACTTCCGTTAATTAAGTGCACTGCAGACCCATTGTGTCACACTGTGCGTACCAAAAGAACTGAGTTACAACAACGTAAGGCCAGGTGTTGCATCGACGATTACGAGCTATATTATAAATATATATTATCAGGTTATTGCGGATCCCGCAAGGGTCGCCTCAAAACGTAAACAGAATAAGTAGGTCAGTAGGATAGTTAGTCATAGATAGTCAGCTGTAGCCGGCCGTCTAGACGGATAGGGTAGCGCTTGCCTAATTGCAGTAATAAAACCTTTTGGAAATTCTCAGCAGTAAACCTTTTCAATTCAGTTTTCGGTTCAGTTATTAATAATTGTGATTAATAATTACATCATTAAAAAAGAAAATTTATATTTTAATCGTCGCACTGATTGACAGCTACTTTTGACAGTTACGAAAACTGTCAAAGTTTTTTGTACATCATTAATGACGTAGTCCTAATTGGTCACATTATTGAAAAGAAAACTTTGTCAAACTCTGTGACAGTTGATTGTCTTGGCAATTATCACAGCTGTCAAAGTTTTGATAAAGAATTCTATATACATAGACTATTGATGGCGTCATTCTAATTAATCGCGTTAATAAAAACATCTTATATTTTCATTGTCAAACTAACTGACTGATTTCTTGACTATCACGACAGCTGTCAAAGTTCTATATAGAATATTGATTATGTCATTCTAATTGATCAGAATGACAACGGTTTTTTTGCAGTTGTGACATATGTCAAGTTTTGATTTATTTTTGTAGCACATTGTTGATGACGTCATTAACGATATTTTCTTTCGTTTTAATGACAATTTCTAGTAGACTGTTGATGACCTCTCACCATGATCAACCAAATTAATTAGAAAAACCTTTTATTTTAGTAGTTAATAGTGTAATGACACCCACACAGCTATTTTTGACAATTATGATAACCGTCAAAAAAATTTTAAACTAGTTGTCAAACTGACAGTTCCGTATATGTTATTTATTACTTCATTCTAATTAATCGCGTTAATAAAAAAAAACTTATATTTTATATTAGTTTTTTTGACAGTTATGACGCTTGTCAAAGTTTTAACTAAATTTTTAATTAGGTCGCCGTTGACGTTTCATTGTGATTAATAAAATTACATTAATGAAAAACAAACAAAATTTACATTTTAATAGTCGATCTGACTGACAGCTACTTTTGACAGTTATGATAACTGTCAAAGTTTTTTGTGCAAAATATATTTTAATTGTCAAACTGATTTTTTTTTTAATTATAACAACCGTCAAAGTTCTAAACAGACTATTGATTAAGCCATTCTAATTAATCGCATTAATTTTAAAAAAAAACCTTATATTTTAATTGTCAAACTGACAAAATTTTCTTGACAATTATGACAGTTGTCAAAGTTTTGATAAAGTATTCTATATACTTAGACTGTTGATGACGTCATTCAAACTAATCGCGTTAATAAAAAAAACCTTATATTTTCATTGTCAAACTAACTGACTAATTTTTTGAGAATCATGACAGCTGTCAAAGTTCTATATAGACTATTGATTAAGTCATTCTAATTAGTCGCGCTAATAAAAAAAATAGCTTATATTGTAATTGTCAAACTGACCAACAATGTTTTCTTGACAATTATGACGCCTGTCAAACTTGTAATGAAATTTTCACTTATCACAGCTGTCAAAGTTTCTATACATATACATAGACTATTGATGACGTCATTCTAATTAATAGCGTTAATAA
The DNA here is from genome assembly GCA_958336345.1 of Dorcus parallelipipedus. Taxonomy (NCBI): domain Eukaryota; kingdom Metazoa; phylum Arthropoda; class Insecta; order Coleoptera; family Lucanidae; genus Dorcus; species Dorcus parallelipipedus. The sequence goes on from OY284479.1 coordinate 48,805,775, forward strand.
AGAAATCTTATATTTTCATTCACAAACTGGCTGATTTTTTGTCAATCATGACAACTGTCAAAGTTCTTTGTAGACTATTGATTATGTCATTCTAATTGATCGCGTTAATAAAAAAAAAACTTATATTTCAATTGTCAAACTGACCAACAATGTTTTCTTGACAATTATGACGCCTGTCAAACTTGTAATGAAATTTTTTATTGGGCTGCTGATGACGTCTCATTGTGATTAATAATTACATTAATAAAAACAAAATTTGTATTTTAATAGTCGATCCCATTGACAGCTACTTTTGACAGTTACGAAAACTGTCAAAGTTTTTTGTACATCTTTAATGACGTAGTCCTAATTGGTCACATTCTTAAAAAGAAAACTTTCTCAAACTCTGTGACAGTTGATTTTCTGGACAATTATCACAGCTGTCAAAGTTTCTATACATATACATAGACTATTGATGACGTCATTCTAATTAATAGCGTTAATAAAGAAATCTTATATTTTCATTCACAAACTGGCTGATTTTTTGTCAATCATGACAACTGTCAAAGTTCTTTGTAGACTATTGATTATGTCATTCTAATTGATCACGTTAATAAAAAAAAAACTTATATTTCAATTGTCAAACTGACCAACAATGTTTTCTTGACAATTATGACACTTGTCAAAGTTGTTGAAGTTCGCTTCAATTAGAAAAAAAATCGTTTTCATCGTGGAATTGAAATCGCGTTATTGTTTGCCATTTGAACAAAAGCAGTTTTCATTTTCGGGCAAGAGATGGCGCTCTGAATATCTCGTTTTTAAAGTCCCCAAAGTGAGAAAGTACCGCTCTGAGTAATGCTGTTGAGTATTAGCGTTTTTGGGGCTTGTTTCACATCTTGACGTTTCGTTTTCGGGCAAGAGATGGCGCTCTAAATAATGCATCGTGGCGCGTTTATTTTATATTTTCGATTGTACTGAAGCAATCGCAAAGTTAGAAGGCGAGAGGTTTTTGCTGAGAAAATTAAACTTGAATGCCTGTAATTAGATTAAAATGGCCAACAGATGGCGGCGCGCGCTCCGAATGATTCCCGCGGCGAGTCGGTTTTGTATTTTCGATTTAATTTAAAAAAAGAAAATTGTTTTTTACTTTAGAATGCGCAAAGATGGAACCGCATTGTTGAGATTCGTACGAAGCAGCTTTCGTTTTCGGGCAAGAGATGGCGCTCCATAATAATTGTTTATTTTCAATTGCGCTCAAGTAATTGCCGAGTTAGAAGACGAGAAGCGCAACAAAATGGCTTTCAGTTTTGGCCGAGAGATGGCGCCCCGGATAATTCAATGCGAGACGCCGACGAGATGGCGCTGTACATGATTCGCCAAGACGCTTTTAATTTCCACTTTCGGTTTACTCGAAACAACTGCGAAGCAAGTTATTGTGGCAGTTTAATTTTGTTTTTTGTTGGGACAGTTTTATTGGTTATTTGCTTGTCCATAAAAGTCAATAAACAAGGTGGCACGCCGGAGTGTTACAAGTAAAAGGCGAACGATTTGTCGAAAAAAAGAAAGACGATCAACATGAAGAACGAGTAAAAGACAATACACAAGAGACAATAGGCGTATGAAAAGTACAGCGAAGCTATCAAAATGTCGCAGTTATAAAATGAACGATCGAAAAGAAACAAAATAAAATGAGGCAGAGATTCAATCGTTTCAACTCGGTACGTTAAAGACGAAGAACGACTTTTTTACGCTCACAGAAAATCGATTGTCTTAGAGAGAAAAGTACAAATCGGTCGATGTTTTTGGGGTTCGATTAATTTTTATTTAAAAAAAAAACATGATATAAATAATTGCAAATAAATAATTAATTAAATCTAACTTCCGCATTTTTATTTAAACGTATTTAGTTCCTTTAAATGTCTCAAGTTTATTTAACGACGCACCAAAAGAACTGAGTTACAACAACGTAAGGCCAGGTTTTGCAGTGACGATTACGAGCTATTTATAATTATTATTATCAGTTTATTGCGGATTCCTGAGGGTCGTTCAACCGTAAACAAATAAATAGGTCATTAAGGTAGTCCCTTAGCGCCGGCGGTAGATTCTAGGTAGCAGGTAGTCGACCGTCTAGAGGATAGGATAGTGCATGCCTAAGTGAAGTAATAAAACTTAAGCTACCTACTCAGTTAAGCGGATAGCGATTTGCGGTTCTTGAGCAGAATTTGTGATTGGCTATAATTTTGAATGACTTTGAATAAACCAATCACAAATGCTGTACGAGAGCCGCAAAACGCTATCCGCCTAACTGAGTAGGTCAGCTTAGCAGGCAGACTTACGGTTCAGTTATTTAATTGGCAATAAGTTTAATTTGTTTTCTTTTTTGTTTGGACAGTTTTATTGGTTATTTAGTTGTCCGTAAAAGTCAACAAACACGTCGGCGTGTTGCAGATTTAAATGTGGACATTTTAGCGCCCCGTGCCTGTAACATGTGAACAAAGAATAGTATATTATTGTAATACTCGTTCCGTTGGGGCACTCCTACCCCACTCGTGTTACAATAAGCCTTCTTGTGAAACGTGTATAATATAGATAATAGATAGATAATAAATGAAAGACTTGGTCGGACTAAACGCAACACTGACATTGTTCTAATATGTTCTAATGACGTGTCCATATCACAACCGTTAGAAGTGGCGGAACTCTTTGCCAACCATTTTTCGACAGTTGCCGAGCATTTTCTCACAAATTCTTTTGGATCTAGCCCTGCTGTTCCTTGCACAAGTAGTCAGTTTAATCCCAAAACTTTTGCCTTTTTGCCGACTGACTCAGCTGAAGTAGCTAAAATTGTAAATAATTTAAAAAATACAAGTAGTTGTGGAATTGACAATATATCGGTACATGTCCTCAAAACTACAGTCCAACAAATTTCAGCTCCGTTAGCCGGCATTATCAATAGTTCAGTGGAGTTTGGTGTATTTCCAAATCTCTTAAAGACTGCGATTGTTGTACCTATCTTTAAGAAAAATGACGCCCACAATATCGACAACTATCGACCTATTGCTTTACTTAGTTGTCTGTCCAAAGTTTTCGAGAAAATAATGTACAATCGTTTACTAACTTTCATAGATAAATGTAATTTGCTGTGTAACTGTCAATATGGCTTTCGCACGGGTAGATCGACTGAGGGAGCCGCGACTAATTTTCTCGAGTTCATATATAAAAATGTCGATGATGGTCACTTCGTCGCGGGCCTCTTTTTCGACCTAACCCGTGCCTTTGATTGCCTTAATATCGCTTTCATCGGCGCTAAATTATATAATATAGGCATTAGAGGTAATGTTTTAAATTGGTTTCTGTCGTATCTAAACGCCCGCAAACTTTGTGTTAAAATTGTTCATCAGAATATGATGTAGATTACGGAGTTCCTCAAGGGTCCGTGCTGGGACCTCTTATCTTTTTGTTATATATTAACGACGTCGTTGATTATGTTAATTCTGATCATATCACTATATTTGCCGACGACACATCCATGGCTGTCTCTGCACGGACTCTTGAGGAACTCCGAATTAAGGTAGTCGACGTCTCCGCACAATTTGGCGATTGGTGCCTCAAGAATCGACTTATTCTCAATCTTAGTAAAACGTGCGTTTTACAATTCTACAATAGAAAGAATCCCGGGGGCACAGAGTATAATGTAAACGGCACATCAATTGCTACCAAACCCTCCACTAAACTTCTCGGCATTTTTGTCGACGAGCAGCTTAACTGGCATGAACAAATTAATTATGCGTGCAAGCATCTGAATAGAACTCATTTTGCCATCCTACATTTAAAAACCGCTATTAACAACGATCAGTTGCTCGCCACGTACTATGCTTTGGGTTACAGTTATTTAACATACAATGTAATTCTTTGGGGTAATGCGACTTTATGTGCTTTTTTTCCTTATGTCAATAGCCATCAGATGGAGCTTCCTCTTATTCTCAAGAATGAGGAAAGTCAAGTGTCATACAACTCAAAGTTAATAATAATGAGTTTTGTAAAAAAGTTGGTTCGAAAAAATAAGTTTCCATTCTTGCATAGCGGAAACATAAGAATAAAATCTTCGATTTTATTGACTAACAAATAACGTACTGATTTGATCTTTGTTATCAGTTTTCAGTCGTCGCTACTGACCAACAGATGGCAGATATCTTGTACTCCATAGAAAACAAGAAATGTGGGACAATAGAGACAGAATCGAAAGAAAACAATAAAAATATATTTAAAAAATTTTAAAAAAATGTTATTTACATAAGATATACTTCGATTGTTAGTCCAGAGATGGTGGATATTCTCCGTTACCTTAATTAATTAGAAATCCGTTAGTAAATGTATTTTTTTTTGTTTCTTTTAGTCAATAGATGGCTCTTACCTTAAATAATGTAATAAAATACAAATTTATATAAGCCGTATGTGCAGAGGAGGATGGAACCTCATCGTACAGGGAAAAAAAACTAATTTGGATTAAATTCAGCAAAATATTTTCTTAACGTAATTAAAGGAACTCTTCTAAATTCTATTTCAAACTAGAAAAGCTACCAAAAATGTTTCTATAATTCTTCGATAGATGGAGCCACATGAACATATCTTAGTTTAAACAGGATACTACGTTATAGAAGAAAACTTGTGAAAATAATGCGGACATTTTTTAAATATTTTTAATGTAACACATATCAAGTGATCTAAATTAAAGTAATCCCCAGAAGACTGTGGAATTAAAAACTATGTCTTTACTAGATTCATAATACCTGTCAAAATATTGTCAATATTTTAATCTAGCTAACACATGGCCTTCCGAGGACGACTTTAAATTGAATCACTTGATATAAAGACGTTAAGGAAGTACGTTACTAAGGATCAAAGACGTTAAGGAAGTTTGATCCTTAGTAAATAGATGTCGCACTGTGTCTTCCAATAGATGAGTTGCTAAAAGCTCCAGATGGTTGCAGATAATGCGCATGTGCAAGGTCACCGGTATATTTGGAGAAATACAGCAGATGTCTTCAAAATTTAATCAAATCGAAAAATCCGCCCAATCTTCTTTTGCTTATCGTTAATTTTTTTCTTCGTTATTTCGGCGTTCTTTATTCGAGTTTTCCGATTTTATTTTCTTGCACTTCGCCGTAGAAACATCCATCTTCTTTGATTTTTTAGTGCTACCTGCTTGGAGGACAGCAAACTGTGCGAGTAACTACGATGTTCTCCAGCACCGCCGACTAAACTCTTGGAGAAGGGAGGGTTCAACGAAATCCCAAAAACAAAGGGTGGACAAATTGAATAAAATAAAAGTCACCAGCTGAGCACACTTGTTTTTATTTGTACTGCTCAAGAAAATATGATAATAAGAAAATAAATAATTAATGAACAAATAGCGAGTTCGACCTAGAGGGGGGTCCCAATGAGTTGCCCAAAAAAATGAAAATAAATAACACAAGCTAAAGAGTATGAACTTTGTCCGATAAACAGATCTGCTTTTCGTTTACAGCAAGAGCTTAAAATAATTTAAGAAAGTCACTTCATTAAAAATAATAACGCCGCGTTTAGGTGAAGCTTGTTTGGATAAGTAAGTAAAAATAATTCCGATCTGTTAGGCCAAATCCACGTTCATACAACAGCTGTCACTAGTGAGAGAGCTCCCTCCAACGGAGGATAGTGCTGCCAATGACGTAAAACGGCGTAAGTATTACGTCACAAAGTGGCGTCACGTCTGCAGGTCAAGTTCAATTTTCCCAGACGAGGGGTGGGCCGTGATGCCAGGACTTCTAGCTGATTACAGCTTTTTCTTCCACCCCAAAGGGTCGAGGGTCGAGTAAAACTACCACTGGAAGCCTAGTAGAGGAAAGACATATGCACAAAATTGCCGATAAGAACTGCTCGAGAGTTTTCATTGCTCAAAAGAAACTAATTCGCCTGATATTTAATTTGAAGTCCAGGCAATCATGTAGAGATACGTTCAGGAAACACAGATTGCTAACGTTCCCTGTTACAATTTACATATATAAATGTTTACAATTTATTAAAGCCGATGGTGGTAAATTTTTTAACAAATTCTCATTTTCATGATTACAACACGCGATCAAAAAACTCATTCTCTGTCCCCGGTCATAATTCCACCAAATTTGAAAATTCCCCTAGTTTTATGGGCAGGAAGTTTTTTAATAAATTGCCCGATTCGTTGCAAACCGCTGATTCCTTAACTTTTAAGCGCACAATTAAGAAAATACTTTTAGACAAAGCCTACTACTCAGTCGGTGAATTTCTAACAGATAAAGTACTCTGACTCTTTTTTTTTCTTAGTGTTTTCATTTTAGTGTTTGCGTCCTGTTTATGATTCTCTTATTGTATTGATTGACGTGTACATCCATTCTTGTAATTGGCTACGTACAATAAAGGAATTTATTTATTTATTTATTTATATACTATTTTTTCTACTTTGCGTCACTTATTGAACAAAAATATGAAAAATATTGGATCTTCTTAGTATATGGGGAATTTTAGTTGTAATGCGTGGCAACACTGAAAACCTTTCGTTTTAATCAAAAGTCACATTAACAAGTTATTAATTTTTCTTATCCAGCTTCATTGTGAGTATATTGTTAAGTAACAAATAAATACCGAGCTATTTTGTAAAATCTATTAAATATTTTCAATTAAAAATGACTAAAATTTCCCCAAAAACAGTGTCACAATGAGCTTCATTGTGAAACTGTTTTTGGTGTCACAATGAATCCATTGTGAACGCAAAGTAGAAAAAATCATATTTTCTGATAACTTAGAGAAAAAATAAAATGAAAGTCGACGACTTTGCAGACCGAAGCAAAAACCGTAGGCACGGCATTATTACAAAAACTAATACATAATAATAATAAAAAGTCGGCGATAAATAAATTATTTTTTAATATTTTAGGCGTCGAGAAAGTTTTGGCGAAAACTCATTAGGGCGAACACATTTCCGATTATAAAAATTATTTCCTTCTGAGTGGGTAGGATCGTCGAAAGGGGGGGGGGCCTCTACTTCACTTTAAAAAAAAATTCTCTCATTCTTATTACGTATTTTTGTTACTATTAATTACAGCCTTCGCCATGACTTGTCAACTGATGCGTTCACTCTTTCCTTCGATTTTCGACATGCAGTAAATTAATGCAGTCAATTTAAAATGAAAACATAGACGTGAAAATTCGAAGCGAGGCTTTTTTGATCTTATGCATATTTGGTAGTCGTGGTGAGATGGCGTTGAGTGGGGGTTTTAATTGAAACGACCATGCAAGGCTTGGTTTACCCAAATCACCTCATTTTGTTGTGTGATTTGCTATTTTACGCTCAGACGTGATAAGACGTACTGTAGTCACGGCTATAAATAATTTTTTTTTAAACGTGCATATTAAGCACGCACGACTAATTAACAACGTACGTTAATCAAGCAGCTTGATTGAAATTCCTCGCGAACACGTGACGCGCTCCTAACGACGAAGGAATTCGCCAAATATTTTGCGCTTTGACGATTAATTTCCATTTTAATCGCACGATGTAATAATAATAAGCAATTTCCTAATGCACCGCACCGCGCAGACTTCGCCGTGAGAACGTAGCGCGCGAATAAATAACGTTATCTACCGCGCAAACAGTAGAATAGAGGCTCGTAAATCAGTTGAAAATGGTTTAGTTATGAAAATAATGGCTTAATTACATTAACATATTAAATGCGGGCGTGGAATTCCTCTGCCGTTCGAACTACACCATCGAGAATTAAAAACGGCGCCCCCCACAACCATCACTAGCTACGTTAAAGCCTCCACTCATCGCCACCTCATCGATGTTTTTCTGCAACTTTTTTTTCCATTTGTTCCTATTAGATTCCTCAAATAATTCGAGTGTCGAGTACCTTCTCGTAACTTTTTCTATCGCCGAGTCTTTTATCTTTCATCATCGGTCGGCACAGATAAAACCGACGGATAACCGAAGTCTCAATAATCTCTGGTCCTTCGACTAATCGGGTGAAATTCTTCGAATTTTTATCTTGGACATCGCAGATGCAATCTGCGAGCGCGTCAAACACACAGGCAATAAAGTGTTTTTCCATCGCCTTATATCTATCGGCGTAAGTCAATAACATAATTACATTATCGCTTGTTGTGAAACTGGATGTTTGGGATCGTTTGTTTCGCGCGCTTCGCGCGAGTGAAATGCACGTACGTTATCCATTTTTTTTATCGCGTCTTTCCGATCATCGTTCGTCAATTAAAACTGGCACAGTTTTTGCCGAAGGTAAGTCCTTGAGTATTTTTTTTGACTAGGGAGAAAAAGTCTTCCTTCCCTAGAGTGCATCGAAACGTCTAACAATAAGTTGATATTTATTTATTGTATGGCGAAGAGCGTAACGCTTTTAGAAAGAAATAGTGCACGTGCACGTGTTTCCATTTCGTTGCGTACGCGAGTCAGTACATACACATGCTACAGAATAGTTATACCCGCTTGTCAATTTTGAAAGATGCCAAATTAAAACACATTTGTTTAAGAGAGTGAATAAACGGAATTAATAAAAAGTTAATGATTTTTTTTATATGATTGATACTTATGGGTTTCCTGTCTCTCTCTCTCGGAAAATGTGCGAGTTGTGTGCATCACACGGTTTGAGGTATTAACAGAGATTTTTCGAAGGTCGTTATTAAAAATAATTTGCCTCCGGAATTGATTTTTACTACCACCATAAAGCAAGGCGTTTTAGTGCTGACATGTGTTTTCGATACGGGAGGCATCGGGAGTATCGAGGCGTCACAAAGTATTATAAATAAGATCGGTCGTATCCGCTTACTCTCCGCAATGTACACCTTTATTTATTTACTTTTCGTATTCGCTCTTTTTGATCACGTAAATTTGAAACGCTATAGTCCTACCGCGCGACGCCAAAAACGAAAGAAAGAAGTCGATGGTTTTAGAAGAGAAAGAAAAAAAAACTCAAACGTATTGCTGTGATATTACCTAAACATCAGACATTTTCTATAAGTATGGAGACCAGGAAGAAGGAACAGTAGCTAAATTATCCATTTATCCGCATCTTACATCTATTAAATTCAATCACAATTTTCGTACGTCAAAATATAAATTATCGGAAATAAATATTATCATTAAGTTCAGAGAGAGCAAATATATAAAACTTACCAAAAGTATATAAAATTAAATCATATTTAATAATAAATCAAGATGGGGAAGTTTTGATTCAATTCAAATAACGGGCAACAGGAGAGAAGGAGAACTCGTGTGTCTTGGGATGGAGGATTGTTCGGGTCAGGATGGCGAGAGTAGGAGACGGCGAGGTGGACTGCAAGCGGTTCCTGAAATTATAAAATTTAGTATGAGTTGTCAAAATTTATTCAGGGGTTCAATTTTTTGATATACCTGAAACAGTCGCGAATTTGTTTATAAAACAAAAAGCATGTTCTTGCATGTAACTTTAATTTTAAATAACAATTAAATGTATATATGCTAGGAATTGTAACTTGCCAAGCGGAAGCAATATCGCCAGGCTTACCGGGGCCGTTACGGGTTTTCAATAGGCAATATAACAAGGGCGGGGTATAAATTCTTGTCACACTTGAGTTACTTTCAATTTTTCTTGAGTTGACTATCACATAAATCTGTCACGCGAGTTTTTAATGCCCATCTGTTGTTCGTTAGAAATTGGGCAATTTGACACGCATAAGTTCGGTAAGAGAATGCTGCTATTGAAAACTATCGACTGCAGGGTGTAACCGGAGATAACATGCTGATTTTTATTTGCTTCTAAAGAAAAATCTGCAGGCGAGCGCCGTGTTTCCACAGTAAGCGGAAACATAAAAATGTCAAGAGGGTACTTGTAATTTAGAAGTTGTTGTGGACTTTGAAGGCAGCACATGTAGCCTTCGGGGGTGGTTGTTTTGTAAAAGCTTAGAAAAACACATTCCAGGAACCGGGGGGCGTTTATCTTTCTGAATGCTAAACACAGTTCTATTGTTGTCTGGTGGTTGAATTTGGTTTTCTGATCGGAGGAAGGGGAATTAATTTTGTTCAGCCGAAAAATGAAAATTAAAATTACGGACAGATAGCTCCGAGCTTTTAAAACGATCAGTCGTATCAATTGGGCTTGGCGAATTGCCTTGGGGTACTTACTTGTTTCTCTGATTTAGTTTTCACAGTAGAGTTAAATCATTTTATATCTGTACGCCTAAAATCCCAGTGTTTGAGAGTCAATTAAATAAAATTAAACAAGTCGGTCTCGCGCACGGTAAATTAATCGCGGGTGTATTTAAACTTAGCGCAGTGAGTGTATTGGATTTTAATTTCGCGGGCGCGGATTTAGGTAATCTGACTTAAATTGTATTTTATTCATTACATACTTGGTGGTATAAATTGTTTAAAACACATTTTAATTCCCGCATCCATTTGTGGCCAGATAATCTGTAAATTTGAGTACTTGCTTGGCTTGTGCAATTCTTTTTACTAAAGTGTTTTCACTTGCATTCTAACCGAGTTTAAAGGTAAATAAGTTGCATCCACATTAGTGGAGTTGGTTGACCATTTGTCGTATAAATTATTAGACTAGTTTGCTTGGCGTTCTGTAATTTAAATCGACCAGAGGCAGTCAACCGACGCTTTCAATCTATAGTGCAATCCATATACAGTGTACTCTTGCAAAATTAGTTAATCCCCTTGGGCGATATTCTCTGACAAGTTGGAAACACTCAAACAAACGGTTTTTCGATTTGCGCAGTGAAGTCGACTGGTTTGTACCACTGGTCTAAGGCAAGTCTAGATCTGCCGCTAAAATCAAGTGTGACCAGCACAAGTTAATTCCCTAAATCAAGGCCAATTAGTTGCCGTTACGAGTGCCGTAAAATTACGAGGCCAAACAATTTTGAATCACATATTCATAGCCATCTTCTTAACCGAGTTTCCCTCACACCCTGTGTGTGGACCGAAGTGTAGTCCTTGTCGGGAGATCTGCGGGTTAATTAGAAGTAATTCGCTGAGAGACCGAAAGATCATAACTACACACCGTAGAGCATCAAATAGAACGGTCAATCATTATCATTGCGCATAGGGCTAGATAATCGTCGAAAACAACGCAATCAGAGGTTAACAATTAAAGTGAGAGTCACTGCACCTCCACCTCTTGGCGATAGGAGCGGTCGAGAATCTCCCCCTTCGCCGCGTTATTAGGTTTAGAAACACATCGGCTCCTGCGCCTCCACAGGAGGGCTTCCGTGAAAAACTAGCGATTACTATTGATTCTCTCGCAAATTGATCGCCTGGGCGGCATTTTGTATCACATACTTCCCCGAATATCTGATTAATTAATTAATTATGTTCATTAAGTAAGTACACTGTAGGCACACGGCCACACTGTGCGCTGGTTGATTATACAGAGAGTGTCTTCGAGTACTATTGAAGTGGTAAACACGAGTACCAAGACCAATCTAATTTTGAAAACAACTTAATTGTTGATGTAAATTGAATAACAAGGCCACCACCATTGTTTTGGGACAAGCATAAAACCACCGGCTGTATAATTGAAAACAGTTAGTTCGTCACGATATTCGAACGAGAAAGCCGTCAAACGAATTCTACTGTATTTCTTACAAGATCGTAATTTTTTCTTGTGTCTCTCTGTATTGGATTTTTAAAACGACAAAGGTTTTTCCGCTCATTTTTCTAGACTGCAGTGCGGCTAGAAATCGGAGTTTTTACCTTTTTTGCAATAAATAATTAATTAAATTTGTCCATATTTTATTTATACGTAACCAATTCCCGCTATCTCATAGTTATTATCGTGTCACCAGGATTCGAACCAGTGTGCACAGACATAAGTAGAGTCCTTCAGTAATTAGCGATCACGAGGAAATAATTATTGAAAGTTGTTTTTGAAATATCGGTATCTCTGAGAATTTCTGAGAATAAGTCGATGCAGAGCGTAGTATTATTGTAGGTCATTAGGATTCCCTTTAGAGCTGCAGGTAGAGGCGCCGTCTAGACGTAGGGCATGAAGCAATAAAACCTGACCTTTTTCAGAAATCTGACCGAGCCGTACCCCTTACGGTAAATACGCGTTAAATTCTTGCAGACAGCCAATTCTCCAGTTCCCAATCAATTAATTTGCCAATAAATTAAATTTGTTTATTTTGTTGGGACATTTTTATTACTTATTTAGTTGTCCGTGAAAGTCAACAAACAAGTGTAGCACATCGGCGTGTTACGTACCTTTATGTAAATGTTATATTGTATAAAAAATTATGTATTATGTATGTATATTCCGTAAGCGGAATTTGTTTTCAAAACAAAATCGGTTATTGTATGTTTAATTTCAAATAACAAACGTTCTCGGGATTTGCCAGCGGAAAATTTGGGATCGGAGGCGCCCTTCTCAAGTGACTATAGACCACACAACCCCGCCATAAATAAATCATCGTAACCTGTAGCTCGGTGTTTTCTAAATTTTAGGGCATGTCAGATTATATAGGATTATATATATTATATTATATAGGAAGAGATCAAATTACCTGCATGTCGAAGCATTTCGCTATAGTCTGGTTTTTTTCCACAAGCACCAGATACTTTTAAAATGTCGGCTTGGGCACTTGTAAAGTTAAAATTATGAAGGTTTCATTTGCGACAGACACCAGTGAGTGTCTCTGATAAGCTAATGGGGGGTTGCTCGATACATGCTGAGCACGTGCTGAGGCGTGGGTTGAAATTCGAAGCAGCGATTGTCATTGGTCGAGATGATTTCAAAATTGATTTTACAGTCTTTTTCTTTTGCTTTTCCCCTTTCGTCAATTATGTTTCCGAATATGTCAAATGACTTTCCAATCTGCAGGCCCACTGTACTTTGAATGGACTGGAAAATCATTTGACAAATTAGGAAACACATTTGACAAAAGAGGAAAAGCAATAGAAAAAGACTGTAATAAGTCCGTGGGGTGTGTTTAATTTTTACTTGGAAAGGACGGGGCGCGAAAAATGGAGACACGGTTTTTTCTTAAGCTCTAGCAGTCATTTATTCATTTTTCTAGATAAATTATTTATTTCGGTATGGTTAAAATAGAGTGTGTTAAGAAAGGGCAATTAAAAACCAAACACGTGCGCGTCGCGACGCGAGTGCTTAAATCAGAGAATGAAATGCGCGAGTGTTCCACGGAATACGCGTTTTTAGGTAATTTACATTTATTTGTATTTCTTCACCGCACCTTTGGTGGCATCAATTGAGTAGGAATAATTTAATTTGCATTAATTAGTGTCAGTAAAGTTCATTATTACCACTGCATTTAGATAACTGTAATCAAACTATTTTATTTACATTGAGCCGAGTATTAAAACCCACTAGTGACATTCACCTTAGAAAAATGTGTTGGTCATTTGTTTAATTTGGTTAAAAGTTTGTCCTGCTTGAGCGGCTGGTGTTTTCTCTAATGACGTGCCTGTCTTCACCATCGGCATTAACTTCTTATCTTCATCTAACGATTTGGTTACTTTCTTCATCTGATTTGCGCGTCTTCTCCAACTGACATTTACTTCCGCTATTCGGCATTCGTAAATTTCACCTGACTCTTTTCCTTTGACCTCTGCTTGTGCCCACGCTTTTTTGTTTGTTTATTTCTGTAATCTCTTACTAATACTTCTTCCCCCGTTATAAATTCTTTTCTAACTATTCCTTTCTGGTATTGTAGTGCCTTTAGAAGTTTTTCGTTAATTCTGGTCTTATTAAATCAAAAAAACTTCTCAGGTTTCTTCCTACCATTAGTTCGGTGCACCAATGTTCCGATAAGCATAATACGCTCGGATTTTCTTCACTTATTAAAATTGGTAGCAATTTATTTTATTAGCAGTAGACTGAATGTTAAGGTGAATTCGTTTCTGGGTGAAATTAGTAGATATTTGATTAGAGGCGGGTACCTGCTAGGTGCCCGTTTAAAAAACGTATTCACCTTGATACCATTAGGCCACAGAGCAGCAGACGTTGCCTTAACAAGGTTGCTTTTATCGATAATAATCTTAAATGAGGCCTAACTTTCAGGATGTTTAGAGTTGAGCTTTTCGCACTGTATTTCTGGAAATGAAGGTTCAAGGTATCGAATTATATCAATCTCAGATGTTGAAGGATGTACCTTACAAAGATGCAAAAGAGCCCTTGATTATGCAGTATTCAGTGGAGTTCAACGTACCTATTATAGTTTCCACTCATCATTAGCTTAATAGATTAAGAAGTAGATACATTTTGCCGGTCGATATAAATTTCAAAAGAAATGTACGCGTTTGGTTGTTTTGAGCCGAGTCTCGAAGCAAACAAAAACAAAAAAGAAAGTAAACGTTTTCGCGCGGAGACCTTACGTAAATAAGTAAGTACGGCCCTGACGACGACATCAGCTTTTACAGTTTGCACATCGAAAGCTCTGCAAATATACCTTGCGGCCTCAACGTGTGTAACGATAATCTGACTGTAAATTTACTTAACAGACGTAGAAAGTAAATTGACACAGTTGTAATAACGCGCGGATTTGCTTAATGAAAAAGAAAGAAATCACGACATGTTTTCGCGTGGAATCCTTGCGTTGGAGAACCCGATAAGTCTCTTAGTTTTTTCCTAAAATAGAATGAAGTGAAAAAAAACTACATGAATCTGATTTAAGGCGACCTGCAGTAGTAGAAAGTTTGGTTGCGATAATATCTAACAAAATAAACTCAAGTAAATTATTGTACGTCTCCAATGGCTTTAGTTGTCATTTATACAATTTACACTTTGATCGTTGCAGGTCGTTCAAGTGTGCGGGGGCCTTTAACCTTTGCTTCCGTGTGTTTTCATTTTGTGTGGCCTGGCAAAGTAAATTCCAATTTTCAGTGGATTTTCTTGCCCCGGACAAGACGGCAGTCAGACAAAAAAAAATCGCTTCAGTTACGATTACATAACTCCGAAGTGTGACCGCGATAATTACGGCAAACTTGTCATGTGATATGTAAACAGTTTTTCAACCTCACCAAATAATTGCAGAAGCAATTATGGCGCATTGACGTTCCTCCGGCGGAATGCCAACTATTTTAATTTAACGTGATTAGTCCGCCCCGATCAATTACCGCACTAATTTCATTAGTTCGCGAGCGCGCAAATATTTGAGGAGTTTGAAAGAAAACAAACGAGAAAAAAAAAAGAAACGAGTTACCAAAATAGTGTTGCCTTATTAACAACTTAGGAACCGAAACTTAAAATGTTTCCGATTAAAATTTTTACTTGCTTTCTATGTTTCCCGAAACTCTCACACTCTGGAAGTATCTCCGCCTTCTACGTACAATTACCGTCACTAAATAATTACAGTACCGCAATCAGTCGTCCGCCATTTTAGTGCAAAATATTGGCGGGAAATTTAAACATGTAATCCTAACAACGACACACTCGGGCATTTTAAACTTTTATCTGACAGGCGTTAAATTTGATTAAACTTACCAGAAAGAAAATTACTAGAAAAGTCAGCCGGAAAAAAAATCACTAGAAATGTCGACCATTTAAGCTTGCCGAAAAGAAAATAACTAGAAAAGACGGTCGTTTTAGTGCAAAAATATTTTCTTTATCTTACACATTAAGCGTATGAACGAAAACGGTCACTAAAGTTGACCAAAGTGGTCACTGAAGTTGACCAAGGTGGTCACTGGACTTGACCAAAGTGGTCACTGAAGTTGACCAAAGTGGTCACTGAATCGACGAAAGTTCTCATTGAAGTTGACGAAAGTGGAAAGTCGGCCATTTCAGTGCAAAAACTTGGTTTCTTTATCTTACACATTAAGCATATGGATTGCGGTAGTGTATTTATTTAGTGACTGTAGCAAATAAACCAAGAGAGCGCCATCTCTCGACAAGTAACGAACACTTCTAGCATCTTTGCCTTCCGGGATGAAACTTGATTAAATTCTCAGGATATCTTTGACTGTATGTATATTGACTCGATCTTGAGCGCCATCTTTTGACAAGTAACGGGTACTTCCTGGTTGAGATTTGTTTGCATTTTTTGATCGAGAGTGAGTCAATAAACTCGCGACGCGCAAATGAAGCAAGAAAGCGCCATCTCGCGACAAGTAACTAATACTTCTAGCATCTTTGCCTCCCGGGATGAAATTTGATTAAATTCTGAGGATTTCTTTGACTGTATATTGACTCGAAAATGAACAAAGAGAGCGCCATCTTTTGACAAGTAACGAGTACTTCCTGGTTGAGATTTGTTTGCATTTTTAAAGTAGTTCAAGGACATTTCGCTTCCTGACTTACAAATTAATTAAGTTAGAATTTTTTTTTTTTGATTAATAGTGATTCAACAAGCTCGCGACGTGCAAATGAACCAAGAGCGCGCCATCTCTCGGCAAGTGTAACGAATACTTCTAGATAGCATTTTTGCCTTCCGGATTGAAGTTTCATTAAACTCTGAGGACCTTCTTGACAGTATATTGACTTGAAAATGAACAAAAAAAGCGCCATCTTTTGACAAGTAACGGGTACTTCTTGGTTGAGATCTGTTTGCATTTTTAAAAAAAAATTGTCAAAGTTCTTGTCAGTTTTTTTTAATTTTAAAAACGACGTTAATTCAAATTCAGTTTTTTTAATAAATTGATAATTTTTTGTCAACCGTCAAGAAAATTCATAAAACGCTCGACGCAAAATAAGCGCCATCTTGTGGAGTGGAGCGATTTCATAAAATGCTGGACGCAGAATGAGCGCCATCTTTCGGGCGGAAGCAGACAACGTGTGTTTCGCAACTTGATTAAATTCTTAAGAACAATTTTTTCCAACTTTTTTTTTGAAATAATTGACCACTGGGTGACCATTAAAATATATATATATATATGGCGGGCAGACGAACGATAACAACGCCATCTATTGGGCGGGCGGCGAGATTTATTCTCATTTACAGAACGATTTTTTCCCAATTTTTCAAACAAAAAAAATGAATCATAAATGACAAACAATTTTTACGTACAATAACAATGGAAAGAAACTGTTTTCAAATAAAATATTGTTACGGTAATATTTGAAGTAACATGGAATTAGAGACGTCGCTTAATATAACAAAACATTTATTATCAACAAATTAACTAACAATCATTTTACAACTTACATTTTGTGTATTGGGGCACTAAAAAGACAACTAGTCTACATGACACTCTGAAGAGATTGGTTCTAATACTAACTCTAGCGTTTACTCTATCGGCTTTTTATAGGGGTTTTGTTTCTGGGGTGTGACGTCAATTGTTGCCTTGAAATGTGATTTGTGCCTGTAGATGAATCATAGTTTTTGCACACGACCCTCTGTGCAGGTGGTCGGTCTTCCGCACTTCGGGTGAGTCATACGTTACATAATTTCGACAAAGGCAGCTTTTGTTTATGTTATCGCTCCATGTTTACGTTATGCCCGACTGCATCTCCGCTGCACGTCCTTGCTGGTGTTCTTATCCTAGTTACAATATTAAAACTAAATCATCAAGAGGAAGCAAAAGAAAACGAAAGACTTAATTACAAAATGACACAAAAGCTATAAAATAATAAAAACTTTTTAACGAAAAGAAAACGCCAAACGCTTGTTTAAAAAAAGCGAAGCAAAAGACGAACGTTTCTTTCATCTTCAACGTAATAAAAAGAAAAGAAAAACGTCAAAACTAAGTCGTTCGTTATGTATGAAAAAGAAAGACGAAACAATCTAAAAGAAAACAAGAGCTGAAAACTGCAAATAAAAGCAAAAAACGATCGTATAAAATTAAAAAAAGAAGCTCCTGGTTATCTCTAAGAAGCAATAAAATTCGATTGAGGTTCATATACGTCAAGTGTGGTCCTGATATTATCAAAAAACTAACATTCAAATTATACAGGGTGCTATTGTACTACAGTCGCTCGTGCTATAGGTTTCGGCCTTTAATTACAAAATAGTTCTAATTATTAGGGTAATACAGAGCAAAGAAGATTTTATGATTCAAGGTTACTTGAGTGACAATAACTTCTTGACTACTGACGTCTTTGTTTAATGCATTGTCTACAAATTGATCGCAGAGGGCGGCAATTTGTATCACATACGTCTCCAGAACGTCTGATTAATTAATTACTTCCGTTAATTACGTACACTGCAGACCCATTGTGTCACACTGTGCGTTGGTTGATTGAGCAGAACGAGTCTTAGAGTCCGACCTGAAGTGACAAACACTAGTACCAAGAACTTAAATTAATCGTTAATTTAATTGAGGAGCAGAGTTCTCCAACAACTATTTACGTGTGCACCAAACCACCAGCTGAGTGATTGAAGTCAGTTCGGTCGCTGCGATATTCGAAAGTGAATTCTCTGTTAAGCGAATTCTACTGTACTTCCTGATAACCGTAATTTTGTTTTCTTTGTATTGGTTTAAAACGCAAGGGTTTTGCGCTCATCCCGCAGTGGCTGGTACAAGGAGCTGCTTCGCCCCCCCCCCTTTCAAATAGTTTTGCAATTAACAAAAGTCTCTTAAAGCCATCAGAAAGAGCAAAGCGAAGGAGAATTTCGAGGAAGAGGAAATCAAGACCTAAGACTGTAATTTTTTCTAAATTTCAGCTCCGGTGGAAGATCTGTAAAGCAGATCTTCGATTTAAAGCGGACTTTCCTATTGTCATTGATAAAAGCGATGCCAGGGAGAAGATTGAGGAGGAAGGAAACAAGATAGGCTAAAGCAATAGGTGGAGATATCTCTTCTTTGGAGATTAATCTACCCCTCGCCCCAAAAACGAAGATCATCAATAGACGAAGTCTAGTAAAGATGGAAAACGAAAGTAACGGAGAAGGTCGGAGGAGAGGAGACCAACAATTTTTCCAAATTGACCATAAAATGGAGAGGAGCAAAGCAAAATCAGCAGCCGTTTCCCAACACTCACAGAAAAAGGAGAAATTTCTTGCTTCGGAGCCCCAGAAGAAGAAGATCTACAAGAATCTTCTCGTACCGTACGTAACGAACGTGGAAAGCGGGAATTGGAACAACGTTTTCATTGTGTTCCTTCTAACTCTGGGATGAAGGTTTAGAGCCCAATGGAAAATGTGGTAGATGAAGTCCAAAGTCCTTGATGCTTGAGAAAGACAAATGAAAGGGGGGTTGGGGAAGAGGAAACCACTTTTCACAATTCCGGGTAGAAAATTGAAGGATGTCTTCTTCAGAATGTAGAAAATGAAAGTCCATTGGAAAGAAGATGAACTGGGCCGTAGAAGAGGAAGAGCAAATCATTTTCCCCAATTCTAAGAAAAAATTTGTTGATATCTTCTACAGAACGTAGAAAATGAGAGACTTGAAGGCTCCCGTAGTCTTCCTGGTCCGTGGAAGGCAAATTCCTTTCATCGTCTTTAAGTAAAACGAATGAAACAGTAGGTGAGAGAAGAGGAAAAACCAACCGTTCTCCTAATTCGGACGGAAAAAGTAGAAAATGAAGGGGAAATGGAAGAACTCGAAAAGTAGCAAAGCAGTTCTCCTCATGGTCTTTCAGTAAAACAAATGAGAGAGTAGGTAGGAGAAAAGGAAACCAAGATGGGCAACCCTTCTCTCAATTCTGATGGAAAACGAAGGATCGTCTCCTTCTGAACACAGAGGAAGGTGAACTTGAAGACTTTCGCTTTCCACCAGTACATTGCATCCAACGGCACCATAAACAGAGCAAATCGGAGCAGATCTCGACGAAAATGTCAGAAGTGCAGCGATGCCTTTACACCAGAAGAAGAAGAGTAGAGGAAGAGATCAAACATTAACTATCTTTTGGTATGATCTTCACACCCCAGATTTTCTTCACTTTGACGTTCAATTTGTGGAAATAATCAAATCTAGCTTCCGCATTTTTATTTAACGTATTTAGTTCCTTTAATCTCTCGAGTTTATTCACCGACGCACCAAAAGAACTGAGTTACAACAACGTAAGTCCAGGGGTTGCAGCGACGATTACGAGCCGTATTATAACAGTTTAATAAGTTTATTGCGAGGTCCGAAAGGGTCGTTCAAACGTAAACAAATAAATAGGTCAGTAGTGTAGTCCCTTAGCGCTGGAGATAGATTCTAGGTAGCAGGTAGTCGACCCTCCAGACGGATAGGATAGTGCATGCCTAATTGGAGTAATAAAATTTTTGGTGACCCTTCTTGGGAATTCTCAGAAAAGAAGCTTTCGGTTCAGTTATTTAATTTGGTCATAAGTTTAATTTGGTTTTGTTTGGACAGTTTTCTTGGTTATTTAGTTGTCCGTAAAAGTCAACAAATAAGGTGACACGTCGGCGTGTTACAAGTTAGGTAGCACTGTATTCATGCCATGTGTTTGTGTGTTATATATCGTTTATTATATAAAACAAAAACTAAGTTAAAAAAGTATTTACGGCCGCCTTCTTGACGCTGACGTTTAAGACTGGTTTTCTCAATCCTAGTTTGTAACACGCCGATGTGCTACCCCTGTTTGTTGACTTTTACGGACAACTAAATAAGTAATAAAAAATGTCCCAACAAATAAACAAATTTAATTTATTGCCAAATTAATTGACTGGTAACTGGAGAATTGGCTGTCTGCAAGAATTTAACGCGTGTTTACCGTAGGGGGTACGGCTCGGTCAGGATTTCTGAAAAAGGTCAGGTTTTATTGCTTCATGCCCTACGTCTAGACGGCGCCTCTACCTGCAGCTCTAAAGAGAATACTATTGACCTACAATAGTACTGCGCTCTGCGTCGACCTATCCTCAGAAATTCTCAGAAATATCGAGGTAACCCTGCCAATATTTCAAAACAACTTTATATAATTATTTAATGGTGATCACTAATTAGTGAAGGACTCTACTTATGTCTGTGCACCATGGTTCGAATCCTGGTGAGACGATAATAACCCTGAGATAGCGGGAATTGGCTACGTATAAATAAAATACGGACTTAAATTTGATTAACTATTTATTGCAAAAAAAGGTGTAAACTCCGATTTCTAGCCGCACTGCAGTCTAGAAATATGAGCGAGAAAACCTTGTCGTTTTAGAAATACAATAAAGTGACGAACTAACCGTTTTCAATTACACAGCTGGTGGTTTTATGCTTGTCCCAAGACAATGGTGGTGGGCCTTGTTATTCAATTTACACCAACAATTAAGTTGTTTTCAAAATTAGATTGGTCTTGGTACTCGTGTTTACCACTTCAATAGTACTCGAAGACCCGCTCTATATAATCAACCAGCGCACAGTGTGACCGTGTGCCTACAGTGTACTTACTTAATGAACGTAATTAATTAATTAATCAGATATTCGGGGAAGTATGTGATACAAAATGCCGCCCAGGCGATCAATTTGCGAGAGAATCAATAGTAATCGCTAGTTTTTCACGGAGCCCTCCTGTGGAGGCGCAGGAGCCAATTTGTTTCTAAACCTAATAACGCGGCGAAGGGGGAGATTCTCAACCGCTCCTATCGCCAAGAGGTGGAGGTGCAGTGACTCTCACTTTATTTGTTAACCTCTGATTGCGTTGTTTTCGACGATTATCTAACCCTATGCGCAATGGTAATAATTGACCGTTTTATTTGATGCTCTACGGTGTGTAGTTATGATCTTTCGGTCTCTCAGTGAATTACTTCTAATTAACCCGCAGATTTCCCGACAAGGACTACACTTCGGTCCACACACAGGGTGTGAGGGAAACTCGGTTAAGAAGATGGCTATGAATGTGATTCAAAATTGTTTGGCCTCGTAATTTTACGGCACTCGTAACGGCAACTAATTGGCCTTGATTTAGGGAATTAACTTGTGCTGGTCACACTTGATTTTAGCGGCAGATCTAGACTTACCTTAGACCAGTGGTACAAACCAGTCGACTTCGCTGCGCAAATCGAAAAACCCTTTGTTTGAGTGTTTCCAACTTGCCAGAGAATATCGCCACAGGGATTAACTAATCTTACAAGAGTATATGGATTGCACTATAGATTGAAAGCGTCGGTTGAATGCCTCTGGTCGATTTTAATTGCAGAATGCCAAGCAAACTAGTTTAATAATTTATACAACAAATGGTCAACCAACTCCACTAATGTGGATGCAACTTATTTAACTTTAAGCTCGGTTAGAATGCAAATGAAAACACTTTAGTAAAAAAAATTGCACAAGCCAAGCAAGTACTGAAATTTACAGATTATCTGGCCACAAATGGATGCGGGAATTAAAATTATTTTTAAACAATTTATACCATCAAGTATGTAATGAATAAAATACAAATTAAGTCAGATTACCTAAATCCGCGCCGCGAAATTAAAATCCAATACACTCACTGCACTAAGTTTAAATTCACCCGCGATTAATTTACCGTGCGCGAGACCGACTTGTTTAATTTTATTTAATTGACTCTCAAACACTGGGATTTTAGGCGTACCGATATAAAATGATTTAACTCTACTGTGAAAACTAAATCAGAGAAACAACTAAGTACCCCAAAGCAATTCGCCAAGCCCAATTGATACGACTGATCGTTTTAAAAGCTCGGAGCTAACTGTCCGTAATTTTAATTTTCATTTCTCGGCTGCACAAAATTAATTCCCCTTCCTCCGATCAGAAAACCAAATTCAACCACCCCTTGACCAATAGAGCTGTGTTTAGCATTCAGAAAGATAAACGCCCCTCGGTTCCTGGAATGTGTTTTTCTAAGCTTTTAAAAACGACCACCCACCCAAAACCGACTTTTCAAAGTCCACAACAACTTCTAAATTACAGGTACCCTCTTGACATTTTTATGTTTCCGCTTACTGTAAAAACACGGCGCTCGCCTGCAGATTTTTCTTTAGAAGCAAATAAAAATCAGCATGTTATCCCCGGTCACGCCCTGCAGTCGATAGTTTTCAATAGCAGCATTCTCTTACCGAACTTACGCGTGTCAAATTGCCCAATTACTAACGAACAACAGACGGGCATTAGAAACTCGCGTGACAGATTTATATGATAGTGAACTCAAGAAAAATTGAAAGTAACTCAAGTGTGACAAAAATTTATGACCCCACCCTTGTTATATTGCCTATTGAAAAAAACCCGTAACGGCCCCGGTAGGCCTGGCGATATTGCTTCCGCTTGGCAAGTTACAATTCCTAGAATATGTACATTTATTTGTTATTTAAAATTAAAGTTACATGAAAGATTTGTTTTATAAACAAATTCGCGACCGTTTCAAGTTTAACTTTAAACTCCTGTTTATTCTCATTTAGGGCCGGTATTATAGCATTAGTTTAAACTGCAGTTTGACAGTTAAACTTCAGATTTTAAGATATTCCCGTTTTATACCTGCCAATGACAACAGCTTCTAAGTTTAAACGTCAATCGGTAGTTGAAGATAAGCTTAAACTTACTGTTAATATAAGTGAGGTTAATTTGATCGAGTTTTTTTTTCATTTTATTGTCTAATTTGTGTTTAATTTCACACTCATTAGTCTGAAAATATTATACTGATCTGAAGTTTTACCTTTAGATTAAACTGCCATTTTAAACCCATGCTATAATACCGGCCCTAAATAAACAGGAGTTTAAAAGTTAAACTAGGACTGAGAAACCCAGCCAAAGTGTCGCTACCTGTGGTCGCTACTGGATAATTACTTATGCTGTCCGTGCCTAGGTTATTAGTAGGGCTGGGTCGATGTATCGATATATCGATACGTATCGATACGCCAACTGTATCGATACACATTTTCTAATAACTTATTAGTGCTGTCGAGCGCGACTTATTCGTTTAGCGGCTTAATGTAATGCAGTGTTTGTACTGTTAATCGAATTACGGGAACGTCTGCGATTATACGATGTGATAATGTAAGGCCGTTACTCGGCCGGACTCGAAAACCGCCAAAAACTGGTAGCCCAAGTATCCGCTTTGTGTGCGCCGGAGGCTCCGCGAATTAACGCGTTTTCGGATTATGTTTGCCGAATTGATTAGACTATCGTGGCTAAGCTACTAAACGTTTTCTAATGGCTGTGGGTGGAAAATTTTAATTAATTACGACGCAGTGGCGTTATTGTGTGGTAGTAGAAACACCCTGTATACGGTTTTGTTCAAACTTAAGTCGGCAGTATAGCTATAACCTCGTTATTAAGTGTAAGAGCTACAAATTAATATAAACGTTTTTAAATGGAGGGAGCACCCTGCATATTATTTTACCAATAGACAGAGAAGAAAGTTCATTTTTTCGAAATTTCTACTATTTCTTGTGTTTTTTCCTTTCGCGTTTTAACGTGCTTCCTAGTTCCCTAATTAATTTCGTTTTTATTTTATTTTATTTTATGTATTATTAAATCGAAACCGGGTTGCGTTAAGAAATTCCAATTTCAAAAGTGCTCGTCTCACAATTATTAATTAAGCAAAAAGATCCATTTATACGCGAAGAAGGAGAAAAAATCTAATCGCAATATAAACAAACCTTCTCGTTTTACACCTGCACGATAAAGGCAGAGTGCCTCGTTAGAACAATCGAGGAGGCAAAGTTACAGAATCATCTAGTGCGTCTCAGAGCGATTAGAGCGACGTAATGCAATTATCCTCTGTACATAATTCCAGGCGGAGTTCTTCGTTTACAGAATTAATTTAAAGAAATTCACGGCCGTTACGCAACTCTCCCGCACGTCCAACAAACGCCGACCGGCAATTATGTAACAATAAAATCCCGCAATAAAAAAGACATAAGAACACAGAGAAACGCAACCTTGTGTTTTAATATTAAAAATTATTGTCGCGCAGAATGTGAATGTGATGATGATGATGAATAATTAAGTTCCTTGACGTTTACTGGTTTAGTTTGAATAATGTGGACAGTGTGGAGTGCCACCGGTCTTGGGTTCACTTACCAATGCATTGCTTATTTTGGTAAGTAATCAAATCAACTTCTCATTTCCTTGAAAAAAAAATTATTCCACTACTGAAGAAGCTGCCAATCGGGAACGCGCGATCATTACCAAAAAATTGTTGAATTAGTTGTTACTTTGACAGCTGACAAGTTGTGGTGCACGATCGCTTTTAGACAATTGTCATTACGTGATAATTCAGGCGTTGCTGTCAAGTTTACAAAAAATATTTCTCTTCATTACAATTAGGATATCAAATCGATCCAAGGGAAATTATCCATTGAAGACAACAGTCAGTTTACGACTGATAACTATTGCGTGTCAATTTAATTTGTTTAATGTTTAGTTATGAGCCCATTTTTAGGATACACAAGTTGATAAAACTTAACCAGTGACAACGTCAGCGTTTCCTTTCATATTGATGCAGTAAGAAAAATAATTTCGGGAATTTTCAATGATAGAAAGCATCCACTTGTTCACATGAAGTAAACGACTGGCCAACTGTCGGCCTCGTGCTAGTTACGGACGCTAATAATACGCAGGAATTTTTCAATTCAGGAATTTTGCAATTGCTCGAATCAGTGACCAATCAGTGAATTGCGCCCTACTCATCAAGGAAGAGTCTTTTTGAGTTTTGTTGAGTTGTTGAATTAGTTGTTAGTTTGACAGCCGTCAAGTTGTGGTGTAAAAGCTTTAGAAAGCATCATCACCCCGGACCGCGCCTAATAATTCCCGAAAGAATTCTCAAATAAATTATCACTTTGACAGCTGTCAAGATTTGACGCTAAACTGATTCTCAGAAAGTGCCACGACTCTTAGCGCCTCCAAATTGAATTTTCAAGTAAAAGTAGGACGCGCGATCAATCTCAAAAAAATTGTTAAATTAGTTGTTAGTTTGACAGCTGTCAAGTTGTGACGTAAAAATCGACTTTGGAAAGCATGATTACCCCGGGCAATTTCAAATTGATCTTTCAAATTCAAGAAAAGCGCCTAATCATTACCAAAAGACTCTTAAATAAATTATGTATTAATTTAACAGCTGTCAAATGTGTCTTTAGGAAATGTCGTGGCTCTAGATAGGTACCAAATTATCTCTTAGATAAGCAGGAGGCGCCTAATAACTCCCGAAAGAATTCTCTAAGAAATTATCACTTTGACAGCTGTCAAGTTTTGACGCTAAAGTCGTTATCAGAAAGCGTCGCGAGTCTGGGCACCTCCAAATTGAATTGTCAAGTAAAAGTAGAACGCGCGATCATAACCAAAAAATTGTTAAATTAGTTGTTAGTTTGACAGCTGTCAAATTGTGACGTAAAAATCGACTTTGGAAAGCATGATTACCCCGGATAACTTCAAATTGATCTTTCAAATTCAAGAAAGGCGCCTAATCATTACCAAAAGGCTCTTAAATAAATTATGTATTAATTTGACAGCTGTCAAATGTGTCTTTAGGAAATATCGTGGCTCTAGATAGGTACCAAATTATCTCTTAGATAAGCAGGAGGCGCCTAATAACTCCCGAAAGAATTCCCAAAGAAATTATCACTTTGACAGCTGTCAAGTTTTGGCGTCGCTAAAATCGTTCTCAGAAAACGTCACGGCTCTGGGCACCTCCAAATTGAATTATCAAGTAAAAGTAGAACGTGCGATCATTACCACAAAATTGTTGAATTAGTTATTAGTTTGACAGCTGTCAATTTGTGATATAAAAATCGATCTTGGAAAGCATGATTACCCGAACAACTTCAAACTGACCTTTCAAATGCAAGAAAAAACCCCAATCAGTAGCAAAAGACATTTAAATAAATTATGTATTAGTTTGACAGCTGTCAAATGTGTCTTTAGGAAATGTCGTGGCTCTAGATAAGTACCAAATTATCTCTTAGATAAGCAGGAGGCGTCTAATAACTCCCGAAAGAATTCCTAAAGAAATTATCACTTTGACAGCTGTCAAGTTTTGGCGTCGCTAAAATCGTTCTCAGAAAACGTCACGACTCTGGGCACCTCCAAATTGAATTATCAAGTTAAAGTAGAACGCGCGATCATTACCACAAAATTGTTGAATTAGTTATTAGTTTGACAGCTGTCAAGTTGTGATGTAAAAATCGATTTTGGAAAGCATGATTACCCCGGACAACTTCAAATTGATCTTTCAAATTCAAGACAGACGCCTAATCATTACCAAAAGACTCTTAAATAAATTATGTATTAATTTAACAGCTGTCAAATGTGTCTTTAGGAAATGTCGTGGCTCTAGATAGGTACCAAATTATCTCTTAGATAAGCAGGAGGCGCCTAATAACTCCCGAAAGAATTCTCTAAGAAATTATCACTTTGACAGCTGTCAAGTTTTGACGCTAAAGTCGTTATCAGAAAGCGTCGCGAGTCTGGGCACCTCCAAATTGAATTGTCAAGTAAAAGTAGAACGCGCGATCATAACCAAAAAATTGTTAAATTAGTTGTTAGTTTGACAGCTGTCAAATTGTGACGTAAAAATCGACTTTGGAAAGCATGATTACCCCGGATAACTTCAAATTGATCTTTCAAATTCAAGAAAGGCGCCTAATCATTACCAAAAGGCTCTTAAATAAATTATGTATTAATTTGACAGCTGTCAAATGTGTCTTTAGGAAATATCGTGGCTCTAGATAGGTACCAAATTATCTCTTAGATAAGCAGGAGGCGCCTAATAACTCCCGAAAGAATTCCCAAAGAAATTATCACTTTGACAGCTGTCAAGTTTTGGCGTCGCTAAAATCGTTCTCAGAAAACGTCACGGCTCTGGGCACCTCCAAATTGAATTATCAAGTAAAAGTAGAACGTGCGATCATTACCACAAAATTGTTGAATTAGTTATTAGTTTGACAGCTGTCAATTTGTGATATAAAAATCGATCTTGGAAAGCATGATTACCCGAACAACTTCAAACTGACCTTTCAAATGCAAGAAAAAACCCCAATCAGTAGCAAAAGACATTTAAATAAATTATGTATTAGTTTGACAGCTGTCAAATGTGTCTTTAGGAAATGTCGTGGCTCTAGATAAGTACCAAATTATCTCTTAGATAAGCAGGAGGCGTCTAATAACTCCCGAAAGAATTCCTAAAGAAATTATCACTTTGACAGCTGTCAAGTTTTGGCGTCGCTAAAATCGTTCTCAGAAAACGTCACGGCTCTGGGCACCTCCAAATTGAATTATCAAGTAAAAGTAGAACGTGCGATCATTACCACAAAATTGTTGAATTAGTTATTAGTTTGACAGCTGTCAATTTGTGATATAAAAATCGATCTTGGAAAGCATGATTACCCGAACAACTTCAAACTGACCTTTCAAATGCAAGAAAAAACCCCAATCAGTAGCAAAAGACATTTAAATAAATTATGTATTAGTTTGACAGCTGTCAAATGTGTCTTTAGGAAATGTCGTGGCTCTAGATAAGTACCAAATTATCTCTTAGATAAGCAGGAGGCGTCTAATAACTCCCGAAAGAATTCCTAAAGAAATTATCACTTTGACAGCTGTCAAGTTTTGGCGTCGCTAAAATCGTTCTCAGAAAACGTCACGACTTTTGGCACCTCCAAATTGCATTTTCAACTAAAAGTAGAACGCGCAATCATTACCAAAAAATTGTTGAATTAGTTGTTAGTTTGACAGCTGTCAAGTTGTGATGTAAAAATCGATCTTGGAAAGCATGATTACCCCGGACAACTTCAAACTGATCTTTCAAATGCAAGAGAGACGCCTAATCATTAGCAAAAGACACTTAAATAAATTATGTATTAATTTGACAGCTGTCAAATGTGTCTTTAGGAAATATCCCGGCTCTAGATAGGAACCAAATTATCTCTCAGGTAAGCAGGAAGCGCCTAATAACTCCCGAAAGAATTCTCGAAGAAATTATCACTTTGACAGCTGTCAAGTTTTGGCGACGCTAAAACCGTTCTCAGAAAACGTCACGACTCTGGGCACCTCCAAATTGATTTTTCAAGTAAAAATAAAACGCGTGATCATTAACAATAAATTGCTGAATTAATTGTTACTTTGACAGCTGTCAAGTTGTGGTGCACAATCGATTTTAGAAAGCATCGTGACCCTGGGTAACGGACGGGTTAAAACCACACGAAAGTAATGTTTTGGATTCAAATTCGAATGGATATTTTTTTGTGTGTCCTTAAGTAAAGTCAAATTTTTTTGTTTTTGTTTAGTACGCCCTCTGGAGCTTCTTTGCGTTAATAGACTTGGAGACAAAGTGAAGTAATTTGTTTGAACGTCGTCTCTTGAAACCCATCAGTGAAACAACCTACTTATTCCACTTTGTTGAAATAATTTATGCAAATCGAAGCGTTCGGTCGTACACCGAGGGGGGGGCGCCGCTATTAATAAGACAAACAGAGCCTTCTTAAGCGATAATTGGCCAAAATTGTTGTGCACATAGACGCTTCAAGGAAAAACCTAAAAATAACGCGCTCGAGCAACGCGGCAAGACAATATTTGTTACAGATTTAATAACAACAAGGGGCGTTGCGAACTTAATTATTTATTTATGCAGGAATCACGGCGAGTGATAATTGGCGATATTTTTCTATTTGTTTGCGCGACTCTAACAGGAGGTAAACAGGCGACGTTACAAATCACTATTTACATAATATGTATTTCATTCTTGTTCTTCTTCTTCTTTTTCAAAGGTAAACTATTCTAATGTTAATGCTAATAAATGCAACGACTACCTTTCAATTCCAGTTAACGCGAAACTTACGACACGTGCGCGCAACTTTCGTGCAAATCGTGCAATTAATAAACCCAAAAGTGTAAGTGACCGGAAGCGAATCGGAAGTTCCGGAATCGCTGCGTTAGAACTTGACGCGTCAGCTTCCACTTGTATTCTTCCCGAGTCTGCAGATCCTAGGGTCCGGCACTTAAATTTATTATTCATGTGACGTCGGGCGCTTTCGGTTGTAAATAAATTAGGAAGTTAGTATTTGCTGAGGTTTAACTTTGTCGTAATACCGTGTGATCACATAAGAAATGAATCGGAGCGGACCCCGGTCTACACACTTTGAGAGTTGCCGGTGCAAGAAACCATAAAAGGTAACCGTGCGATAAAAACAAAATTGAGTTTAACTTTCTTGCAACAATACCAATAATACCGTGTGATCAAATAAATACTCTTTCAGAGTAACCGGCGGCGCAAGAAATTAAAAAGGGAAACTGAGAGCGATTACCAATTACCGTACGATCAAAAAAAAATTGTGTTTAACTTTCCTGTAACATTAGTAATAAACCGTGTGATCGAAAAAAAAAAGATTCAGAGTGGGCCGTTTCACCTATAGAATTGGCGGCAACGCGCAGAATGTCGTCGGACTGAAAACATTCACTTTTTTTTTCGTTTAATTGACGTAATCAAAACATGTCTTAATTTCCGGAGATTTTTAAACGAAATAATGCCAAAACCAGTTTGCTACATAATTAATAAATCATCCCATGCAAGGCGGCCATGCGTGCTGCTAAGCGTAATGAAAGTTTTCTACTGACGAAGACCCAACTAGGCCTGAAACAGCCTGAATCCTCTGGAATCAAAACCGACTTGCAAGAAAATTCTTCAAAACCTTAGAGTTTGTAAGCAGATAGAGCGATTACTGAAGCCAAAATAGGAACAACAAAAGATTAGAAAATTGGTAACGCAAAAACGAAACGTAACAGTGAGCGCCGTCTCTTGGAGCGAAACAAAGAATTTTGCGTCACGATTCATTAAATTTCAGGTCTTTTTTTCTATTTCTATTTTTCTAATAATGACAGAGTGCGTTGTTTTGATGACAACATCATGGGCGCCATCTCTTGACGGACAGCAACGATATTTAATTGCTATATATTTTTTAATATGTAAAGATGTTATAATTAAAAAAAAATTATCATAAATGTTGAACGGCGCTGTTTTTATAATTTCATCAACAATGAAGACGATTTAACAAAACGATCGACGCAGTATGAGCGCCGTCTATTGGAGCGAAACAAAAAGTTTTGCGTTACGATTCAATTACCTAAATTTCAGGATTTTTTTTTCAAATTGATGGCGCTTTTATATGCAAAGTCACAGTGGACGAGCGGACAATAACAGCGCCTTCTGTTGAGAGACAGCGAGGATTTTAGAGTATCTTTTAAATTCTAAAACTGTTTTCTTTTTGATGCAATTTTATTTCAATCGAAAAAACGATCACAAATGGCGACTGGCTATTTTTCAAATTTCATCGACAATGAAGGCGATTTGCTAAAACGCTCGATGAAGTACGAGCGCCATCTATTGGAGCATTCCATTCAGTTAAATGGCAGCGTTTTTTTTTTCCTATTTTTTAAATAGTGACGGTGCATTGTTTGATTGGGCGGGCGACGGGCGGGCCATCTCTTGATGGACGCTAGAAGTTTTTGAGATTCGTCGAAATCGTAAACGGTTTCTTTTTTAATCAAATTAAAATAAAAACATCGCCAATGGCAAGATCTGTTTTTTTCTGCTATTTCTTCAACGCTTTGATGAAACGCTCGATGAAGTGCGAGTGCCATCTCTTGGAGGGAAACAGAAAATTCCACGTTACGATTTCATGAAACAAGAACTTCATTTTGTTTTTTCTTTTTCAATATCTAACAGTACGCAGTTTCGATGGCGCTTTTACAAAGTCACTGCGGACGGACTATACAGTCACTAAATAAATACAGTGCCGCAATCCATATGCTTAACGTGTAAGGTAGAGAAACCACGTCTTTGCACTAAAATGGCCGACTTTCCACTTTCGTCAACTTCAATGACCACTTTCGTCAATTCAGTGACCACTTTGGTCAACTTCAGTGACCACCTTGGTCAACTCCAGTGACCACCTTGGCCAACTCCAGTGACCACTATGGTCAACTCCAGTGACCATATTGGTCAACTCCAGTGACCACCATGGTCAACCTTAGTGACCATTTTCGTTCATATGCTTATGTGTAAGATAAAGAAAACGTTTTTGCACTAAAATGACCGTCTTTTCTAGTTATTTTCTTTCCGGCAAGCTAAAATGGTCGACATTTCTAATGATTTTTTTCCGGCTGACTTTTCTAGTAATTTTCTTTCTGGTAATTTAACGCCTGTCAGATAAAAGTTTAAAATGCCCGAATGTGTTGTTGTTAGGCTTAGATGTTTAAATTTCCCGCCAATATTTTGCACTAAAATGGCACGACATTTCCTAAAGACACACTTGACAGCTGTCAAACTAATACATAATTTATTTAAATATCTTTTCCTAATGATTTCTTGCATTTGAAAGATCAGTTTGCAGTTTTCCGGAGTGATGCCTTCCAAAATCAATTTTTACGTCACAACTTGACAGCTGTCAAACTAATAACTAATTCAACAATTTTGTGGTAATGATCACGCGTTCTACTTTTACTTGATAATTCAATTTGGAGGTGCCCAGAGTCGTGACGTTTTCTGAGAACGATTTTAGCGACACCAAAACTTGACAGCTGTCAAAGTGATAATTTCTTTGGGAATTCTTTCGGGAGTTATTAGGCGCCTCCTGCTTATCTAAGAGATAATTTGGTACCTATCTAGAGCCACGACATTTCCTAAAGACACATTTGACAGCTGTCAAACTAATACATAATTTATTTAAATGTCTTTTGCTAATGATTAGGCGTTTTTCTTGCATTTGAAAGATCAATTTGAAGTTGTCCGGGGTAATCATGCTTTCCAAAGTCGATTTTTACATCACAACTTGACAGCTGTCAAACTATAACTAATTCAACAATTTTGTGGTAATGATCTACTTTTACTTGATAATTCAGAGCCGTGACGTTTTCTGAGAACTATTTTAGCGACGCCAAAACTTGACAGCTGTCAAAGTGATAATTTCTTAGAGAATTCTCTCGGGAGTTATTAGGCGCCTCCTGCTTATCTAAGAGATAATTTGGTACCTATCTAGAGCCACGACATTTCCTAAACACACATTTGACAGCTGTCAAATTAATACATAATTTATTTAAGAGTCTTTTGGTAATGATTAGGCGCCTTTCTTCAATTTGAAAGATCAATTTGAAGTTGTCTGGGGTAATCATGCTTTCCAAAGTCGATTTTTACGTCACAACTTGACAGCTGTCAAACTAACAACTAATTTAACAATTTTTTTGAGATTGATCGCGCGTTCTACTTTTACTTGAAAACTCAATTCGGAGGCGCTAAGAGTCGTGGCACTTTTTGAGAATGACTTTAGCGTCAAATTTTGACAGCTGTCAAAGTGATAATTTATTTGAGAATTCTCTCGGGAATTATTAGGTGCGGTCCGGGGTGATGATGCTTTCTAAAGCTTTTACACCACAATTTGACGGCTGTCAAACTAACAATTAATTCAACAACTCAACAAAACTCAAAAAGACTCTTCCTTGATAAGTAGGGCGCAATTCTGCTCGTCACTGATTCGAGCAATTGCAAAATTCCTGAATTGAAAAATTCCTGCGTATTATTAGCGTCCGTAACTAGCACGAGGCCGACAGTTGGCCAGTCGTTTACTTCATATGAACAAGTGAAAGCTTTCTATCATTGAAAATTCCCGAAATTATTTTTCTTACTGCATCAATATGAAAGGAAACGCTGACGTTGTCACTGGTTAAGTTTTATCAACTTGTGTATCCTAAAAATGGGCTCATAACTAAACATTAAACAAATTAAATTGACACGCAATAGTTATCAGTCGTAAACTGACTGTTGTCTTCAATGGCTAATTGCTTGGATCAAAGGAAGCAATTTGTGCGGTACTGTAATTATTTAGTGACTGTAACGAACTAATAATAAGAGCGCCATCTCTTGACGAAAAATGCAATTCTTTGCAATTTCAATTTTAAAAGTTATTTCAACAAATTTTGTTCGCATTTTTCAAAAGAAGAAAAACGAAAGATTGTAACTGACACACGACTATTTTTACAATTTCATTAACCGCGGTGACGATTCGTTGAAACGCTAGGCGCATAATGAGCGCCATCTTTTAGAACGAATTGGATTAATTTTTTTTTGCAATTAGACAGTTTGTAATTTTTTTGCTTTTCATTTGCTGAAAATGCAAACTCCAACTGTTTCAGAGCAAAACAAAAATCAGTGAGCAGTTAAGTAAAGTCCCTGGATAGACAAAGTACCGCAATTGCCGCCATTTTGGGTCAAAATAAGCGCGCCACATTTAAAATCACATTGCCTGTTACGTTCAATTTTAAATTTGGCGCGTTTAGTTTGACTCAAAATGACTCAAAATTTGTCTATCCAGGGACTTCACAGTTAAGTGACCGAGGGCGCCATCTGTCGATTAATAGGAGCACTTTCTTTCGGTTTCGTTTTGTCAACTTTGCCCAAAAGAAAAGCCAAGGGAACAGAGAGGAATTTTCGGTTGTCGTCGATATGGAAATTAAAATTATTTGGCAATGTGTTCACTCACGTCCATTCGGACGAGCATTCGGCCGTGCTAATTAAAGCGTAATTGTTACGCTTAATTAATTGCATATTTCGCCACGCGATTTCGTGTTGAAATCGTCGCGGCGCCACGGGGTATAAATACCGCGTATTGTTAATTATAGAAAGTCGTCTGTTACTCACAATCAGGTAAACAAATGTCTTACATAATTTACGTTGAAATTACAAGGTGAGGTTTTCGTTCTTGTTGTACCTACTACGTACGAGATTTAATTAAGCTTCTTAAGACGTGGGCTAAGAATGTTAATATCGTACGTCACGCAAAATAATCTCTTGACTATAGGGTCGCTCAAGGGGAGGAGACGGGCAACTTTTGAGCGAAACTAGATTAGGGGATTACCTGCGGGCCAGACTGCAAACAAAGCTTATCCGAAGCTTTCAATTAGCTGTGTGTACACTCGACGAGTTCGGGCTATACACATACGCCGTACTCACCGACAATAAAGCTCTGCTAACGCGGGATAATTTATTTACTGACGGAGCGCCCTTTAACGGCTTAGGAATTTACGAGAGCTTACTTGGATCAAAAAAGAGAAAAAAAAAACTGGCTTTTTATTTTTGCCGTATTTGTTGTACGCGAGTGTACGTATTGCTACGTCGCCAAATAATTTTGATTCAAGGGGTTCTGTTGATGAGGCCCTCGATCAGAACCGAAAGGGTGCTCGAGGTTTAAAGCGTAATTTCGAATAAAAAATTAATTTCCTTGAGTTTCCATTATTACGGGAAACAAAAATTGTTCTCTTTCTTTTTGGTGAAGGTTAACAATCAAGGCAGAAAAGGAAGCTGGTGTTCCTCTTGACCGATGGGTGGCGTTTTTGACGACTTGCTAAAATAGATTCGCAAAGAAGGATTTTTTTTTGAAAACTCGGCTAGATTTTTGTTTTGCTCTAGGAAAAAAGTCTCGTACTTTTGCGGAAAAAAAAATATAGAAATTACGATAAAGAATGTTCTTGATGTGTGTATGCTTGAAAACAATGCTAGAAGAAAATTGCTCCAACAGATGGCGCTCGTTCGATGTTGAGCACATTATGAATAATACTCGCCTCGTAGTTGAAGAAATTGTTTGTCATTTAAGATTCATTTTTTTTTAATTGGGAAAAAATCGTTCTGTAAATGAGAATAAATCTCGCCGCCCGCCCAATAGATGGCGTTGTTCTCGTTCGTCTGCCCGTCATATATATATTTTTTAATGGTCACCCAGTGGTCAATTATTTCAACAAAAAAAGTTGGAAAAAATTGTTCTTAAGAATTTAATCAAGTTGCGAAACACACGTTGTCTGCTTCCGCCCGAAAGATGGCGCTCATTCTGCGTCCAGCATTTTATGAAATCGCTCCACTCCACAAGATGGCGCTTATTTTGCGTCGAGCGTTTTATGAATTTTCTTGACGGTTGACAAAAAATTATCAATTTACTTAAAAAACTGAATTTGAATTAACGTCGTTTTTAAAATTAAAAAAAACTGACAAGAACTTTGAAAAAAAAAATTTTAAATGCAAACAGATCTCAACCAAGAAGTACCCGTTACTTGTCAAAAGATGGCGCTTTTTTTGTTCATTTTCAAGTCAATATACTGTCAAAAAGGTCCTCAGAGTTTAATGAAACTTCAATCCGGAAGGCAAACATGCTACCTAGAAGTATTCGTTACACTTGCCGAGAGATGGCGCGCTCTTGGTTCATTTGCACGTCGCGAGCTTGTTGAATCACTATTAATCAACAAAAAAAAATTCTAATTTAATTAATTTGTAAGTCAGGAAGCGAAATGTCCTTGAACTACTTTAAAAATGCAAACAAATCTCAACCAGGAAGCACTCGTTGCTTGTCAAAAGATGGCGCTCTCTTTGTTCATTTTCGAGTCATTATACAGTCAAAGAAATCCTCAGAATTTAATCAAATTTCATCCCGGGAGGCAAAGATGCTAGAAGTATTAGTCACTTGTCGCGAGATGGCGCTTTCTTGGTTTATTTGCATGTCGCGAGTTTATTGACTCACTATCAAAAAATGCAAACAAATCTCAACCAGGAAGTACCCGTTCCTTGTCAAAAGGTGGCGCTCAAGATCTAGTCAATATTATACATACAGTCAAAGATATCCTGAGAATTTAATTCAGTTTCATCTCGGAAGGCAAAGATGCTAGAAGTATTCGTTACTTATCGAGAGATGGCACTAAATAAATACAGTACCGCAATCCATATGCTTAATGTGTAAGATAAAGAAACCATGTTTTTGCACTAAAATGGCCGACTTTCCACTTTCATCAACTTCAATGACCACTTTCGTCAATTCAGTGACCACTTTGGTCAACTTCAGTGACTACTTTGGTCAACTCCAGTGACTGCGTTGGTCAACTCCAGTGACCACCTTGGTCAACTCTATTGACTTTGGTCAACTTTAGTGATCATTTTCGTTCATATGCTTCATGTGTAAGATAAAGATAACGTTTTTGCACTAAAATGACGCACTGCTTTGCTCGACATTATTTTAACAAACTTGTCAAAATTAGAACATAAAGCTGATAGTAAATCCACAGAATCTGAAGGTGATATGTCTTCTCATTCGGATGTAGACAGCCCAGTAGTATCTACGTCTTTTCTAGATATTTTTTTTCCGGAAAGCTTAAATGGTCGACATTTCTAGTGATTTTCTTTCCGGCAAGTTTAAATTGCCGACTTTTCTAGTGTTTTTCTTTCTGGTAAGTTTAATCAAATTTAACGCCTGTCAAATAAAAGTTTAAAATGCCCGAATGCGTCGTTGTTAGGGTTAGATGTTTAAATGTCCCGCCAATATTTTGCACTAAAATGGCGGCTAATTGCGGTACTTTAATTATTTTGTGACTGTATTATTTTCACGTCGTCGCAAGTTTATAGAATTACTACCAAATAAAAAATAATAATTTAATCAATTTGTAACCCAGGAAGCGAAATATCTTTGAACTGTATCATTGGTTTTAAACAAATTGAATAACAATCATTATTAAAAAATTAAAATTTGAATTAACAACAATTAATTTTGGAAAACTTATAAGAACTTTGACGAAATCTTTTTAAAATTCAAGTAAAGCTCAACCAAGAAGTAGTCGTTACTTGTCAAAAGATGGCGTTGTCTTTGTTCATTTTGTTCAAGTCATTAGCTGCATTCCTTTTGCCACAAATCTCAGATATGCTCATCTCAGATCATATAAATGTCGTTCCTTTTAGCAAGTGAGTTTGAACTGAGATTTCGATCTCCCCCCTTACCGCTCAAGCACTACGTTTGAAGTCAACTCAGTATTGAGATTTGGCGCTTACTTAGGAAGGGGTAATTTTGATACATGTGATTGCATAAAAATTTGCAAACGCGTATTTAACTGACAATTTTGGAAATCATTTACCCATATAATTTTTAAAATGTCGTTTATATCGACAACATTACACGAAATGCAGTGATTATACGTAACGAACTTTTCTAGAGCGTTCCATTACGACAGTGAGTTTGTTTGCGCACTTCAGCTTCGCTCAGCTCACATAAGTTGGCAAAAGGAAAGCACCTAATATACCTATTGTCAAAAGAATTCTCAGAGTTTAATCAAATTTCAATCCGGAAGGCAAAAATGCTAGAAGTATTAGTTACTTGTCGCTAGATGGAGCTCTCTTGCACGTCGCGAGTTTGAAGAAGAACTTTGACAAAAAAAAATTAAAGTTCAAATAAGACTCAACCATGGCCAGCTACATTAACGTTCACCGACGTGTATGATTGGCTGTTTCAATTCGATTTTTAAAAATTTTGACGGGTACTCCCCTCAGCGCCTCTCGTGAGATTTTAGTAATTGCAGTTGTCGTTACGTTACTATCAGTAGTTTTGTAGTACCTATCTTTAATAGGGAGCGTTGAGGGGAGTACTCCACGGCATGCTTCCTCGGGACCGAATTTTAGGCGAATTGAAACGGCCATAGCAGATTTAAAAAGTATCCAGATCTGCAGATGGGGAGCGATAACAATTTAAGAGAGTTACCTTAGTCTTTAGTTTACGGCACAAATTTCCAAAGTCTTTTCAACACAGAAGTGACTTATTAAGTCGATAGCTCAAACATTGAGACCACATCCTGACACCTCCTCCTTTAGTACCAGTTCGACAAAAGGCGTTTCCTAGTTGAAATCTATCCTGTATTTGCTTTGAAGTATGTATGTATACGTTTTCGCAGATGAATTTGCTTATAGTAATTCCGTTCGGGACGACTTGTTTTTCATGCAACCGTGTTTACCCAACTACTTTGCCTAATTATTATCGGGCACACTAAGGTGCCAATGTTTGTGATAATCATTTTCATTAATAAGGCCGTAATTATAAAGCAGGTTTTGTTCTGCGCCTCGGCAACAGCTTCAGTGCCGCTCATTTTTTCAGATGATGCTCTTCGTCGAGCGCTCCGCCGCCGCGATCGTCTTCCTCTGTTTGTGCACCGCTTCAGCAGCAGCAGCAGCAGCAGCTTCGGAGATGGCCGCCTTCGCCGGCGTGCAGCCTCCGGTTTTCCAGGAAGTGAGGGAGCAGCGCGCCCCGTGGAAGTGCGAGTCCTACAACACCACCGAACAGTCGGTTCCGGTGGTGGAAATCAGGTGTTACGGACACGGTTTGCAGATCCTGAAGGACCTGGGTGGAAATGTGTACCGCTTCAGCATCGTCGACAGTGATATCAGGGTCGTGCGTAAAGACGATTTTCAATCGTACAGGATGACACTCCGAGACGTGTAAGTAATTGAAAAATATTAAAATAATCATCTAACGTAATCTGAATAACCACTGTTCCTCCAAGGTTGAGAAATAAATTTGCTTGAAAGTAAATCTAGCGTCGAGCCTGCTACTCAGGGGATCTAGCGCGTCTAACGACTCAGTCTTAAAGAACTATTTATAAATATAACAATAAAAAATGAAAATCGATACCTATTATTGAAAATCGTAGCATGATATCTTCGTGAAGAATAAAAATGTTGGCAAGTTTCCGGCTGTAAAGTACAATGAATCAAGAAAACGTGGTTATAATATTTTATAAACAGTTACGCATGGCAGAAAGCTAAGAACATTAATTGTCACAGCAATATAACGTCAGATCGAAGAATTACAAATTAAAAACGAATTAAAATCATAAGAGGACACAACACATTTTTTTGAAACAAGATTACAAACTGCTTTCAACAATATTTTTGCAAATGTCAGGAACAACAACATTAACTAATTCAACGGACTGAAATCAGAGGGTTGTACAAACAAAATTATTTAACGATAATGAGAAATGGTTGATCAATCTCAGCGACAAATAAATTCCCAAAGAGATTTCGTAATTTCTACCTTTAGGCCAAAAGTTCAGCCAGCATCAATATCACACCTCCTGAATTTAATAGTAACAGATTCCTTGCAGAAATAGAAAACATTCTACAAACTTTCCCTAACGAAATTGCAAATTCCCACAGACTTAGAATAACCAAGGTTATTACCCCTTACATTAACAATTTTCTATATTCTTTCTTTTTTGTTACACGGGGTGTATACGA
Organism: Dorcus parallelipipedus; assembly: GCA_958336345.1. Lineage (NCBI taxonomy): Eukaryota > Metazoa > Arthropoda > Insecta > Coleoptera > Lucanidae > Dorcus > Dorcus parallelipipedus. Next base: position 48,845,632 of record OY284479.1, read on the forward strand.
ATTCGACCGACAAACTTCTACTTCTTGCTTGAAGGTGCACCTAAATTGTTCATATACTTAATCTATCTTCTTTCATTTAGAAGTTACGACCTATTATTTTGTTTTAATAATAATAGTTTTATTCATTAAATTGGCTGATAACAAAAATAAAATAACATAAATAATAATTAAATTTAAATTAAATAAATTTAAATAAAAAACAATTAGTATACCCAAAAAACGAATCATAAGGTTAAGTTCAATTGTGGCGGCCACTCTTGATCTTCCACTTAACCTTAAATGATGGAGAATTATATAAAATAAAGAAATTCCTATTACTAACTTACAACTAGGGGGTGAATTTAAAAAGAAAATAATAAAAAGAGATTTAATTTTAATTCCGTGATGGAATATAAAGTATAAGCAAGAGAATTTATCAAATCAAAATTGTGCATTAGACAAAGGTATATAAATTAAGACAATAAAAGAAAAAATTGTCTTTTTAAGGCGCTTCTAAATCTAAACGAGGATTCGAGATTTTTCAAGTCTTGCGATAATTGATTATAATATTTAGCTACACAATAACTGAATGACCTTTCATATTGAGAAGTTTTATGCATGGGTGGCGTAATGGTGTTTTTATGTCTAATATTTAATGTATGTACATCTGTTCTAAATTTTATTTTATTATATAAGTACGGTGGATGCTTTTCAATTATTATTTTATGAAATAATGTCATTGTTTGCACATATCGCCTCTGCTCCATATTTAACCAATTGATACAAGCAAGTTTATGAGAGATGTGGTCATATTTGCGAATACCAAATATCAACCTCATACACGAATTCTGCACTCTCTGGATACGCCTAGACGCTTCCTGAGTTAAGCACGGACCATATACCGGAGCACAGTATGAAAATTGCGATAGTACCAATGAGTCACAAAGCAATGTTTTTACTCGTACAGGGAGAATGTGCCTATGAGGATATATTAATTTTAACTTTAAAAAGGCATTTTTTATGCAGTTGTTAATCTGCGTATTAAATCTGAAACTATTATCATAAACTAATCCTAAATTTTTAGCTTCACTCTTGATTGGTATTTTGATATCATTTATTTTTAAATCGATTACATTTTTTATAACGTCACAAGCTAATTTATTACCAAATAATAGTATTACAGATTTGGAAGGATTTATAATTAGAGAATGTTTAATAGAAAGTTCATTTATCTGTTGCAAATCAGTTTTAATATCATCAACTGCTTTAGGCGTTTCAGAGAAGTTAAATGTATGATATAACTGCATACATATGCATTTTACAGTATTTAATATAGCTATGAAAAGTTGATGTATAAAGAGAAAACAACAACGGCCCGAGTATAGAGCCTTGAGGCACACCACGAGTTATGCTTAAATCTGTAGAATTAGAATCATTACACCTTACATACTGTGACCTTTCAGAAAGATATCTCTTTAGTAATAGGATAGCATCCTCTGCAAAACCACTATAACGGAGAATTGCAAGCAGAATTGTGTGATTTATAGTATCGAATGCCTTACTGCAGTCCAGTAAAACAAGCGCAGTTAGCTTATTTTGGTCACAAGAAAGTAGTAAGCCATCTGTTATGTTTAAAAGAGCAGTTGTGCAACTGTACCCTTGCCTAAATCGACAGATTGACATTCTGGTAGGATACTAAAACATTTTAAATGATGCTTGATTTGAGCAGCCATAATTTTTTCTAATATTTTTGACAAAATAGATAACAAACTTATCGGTCGCAAGTCGGCAATTTCCTTTGGAGTATTTCTTTTAGGAACCGGTATAACAATTGCTCTTTTCCATGACTTAGGAAATTTACTTTCAAGTAAACATGAATTAATAATATTAGTCAAATGAGGAATGACATAAGGACAACACATTTTAAGCATAAGTAAGCTAATATCATCGCAGCCACAGGCATTACTTTTTATCTCATTGAGGCTCTTAATTATCACATTCATATCCACTGTGCTAAAACTAAATAAGCAAACGTTGTCTCTGATTTTATGAGTGTTATAAAATTCTAGAATTTCTAAGTTATTTTGAACATTTGGTACAGAATTAATGAAAAAATTATTAAGTTTCTCGGGATCCAATAAGGTATCAGGTATAGTAGTCTTTTTTTCAGTCATTACATTTAAAGATTTTAACTCATTCCACATAAGTTTTTTATTCGAACTTTTAAATTTGGATTCTAAATATGCCTTTTTTTCAATTTTAACGGTTTGCGTAGTTAGATTTCTTAATAATTTGTAATAATTCCAATGCACCTCAATGAACCTTAGTTCGACTAAACTTACGTTTCGCGTCATCACTCAATTTCATTAATAATTTTGTATTATCAGAGAGCCAGGGTGCTGGGTTTCGGTTAAGCTTAATAGTTACATATGGAGCATGCAGATCGAATAAGTTAATGATAGTATTTGTGAAAAATGAAACTTTTTCGTCTACATCTTTAATATAATACAGTCTATCTAAATTTGACGAGTGTAAATCTCGATAAAAATTATTTAAATCAATATTTTTAAAATTTCGACAGGTTTTGTATTTAAGATGACGTTCAGGTTTGAGGATGTTTAATTCGCAATAAATCAATTCATGATCAGAAAGGTCTATTGAATTAACACCAGATGATATTAAAAAAGATAAATTAGATATAAAAATTAAATCAATTAGAGTCGCTGTGTTTTTTGTTAGCCGCGTTGGTTGAGAGATAATCTGGTGCATGTCCGTAGCATCAAGAAGTGCTTGTAAATAAGATGTATCAGCATTATTCATATTTAGCATGTCAATATTTAAATCACCCATGCAAAAACACATATTAGATGCAATTCCGCAGTGAACTAGTGACTCTTCCAAAGCATCGCAAAACGTTTTATAATTTAATGTAGGAGCCCTGTAAACAACTCCTACAGCCAATGTGTTATTGTGTACTTTACAAGAAATCCAAAGTTGCTCAATTTCGGCTGGAAGTTGTATGATAGTGTATGATATATTATTTTTTACGTAAAGGCATACCCCGCCGCCCCTGCAACCACGATCATTTCTAATAACATTATATCCCTCAATAAGTATGTCGTTGTCTACAATATCACTGTGTAACCAAGTTACTGTTACAGCAAAAAAATCAAAATTATTTTCAATAACATAAAATCTCAAATCATCGAGTTTTGGTAGAAGTGATCTAATGTTAATATGAGCCGCCTTCATCGATTTATTCAAATGCCTAAATTCATATTGCAAGTAAATTTATAAATACAATGCCACACAATTTTAAACAATTATAATTAATGAACCAGTTTAAATTAAGAAAAACGTAAACAGAAAAGAAATACAAACGTTGTCCAAGTGAATTAACGCCCAGGTCGTATCATCTTCGCCACGAATATGTTTAGTATGTTTAATTCTACGAAATCAAGTCATTTCCGGTTAAAATACGTTTTATGGAACCATTTACCTTGGCCAGCACATATCCGTCTTTTGTCCATACATTTTTCGGTCCTAATTTCTTAGACGCTTCATTTACCAGCAGGGCGCGTTTTCTCGTCAGATCTTCTTTTATAACTATTCGACTATTTTTCAGTTTTTTTTTGTTACTGTATATCAGATTTTTTGCATTCCTACTTAGAAATTTTATGAGAATTGGACGATGTTTACCTTCTCTAGCGGGTAATCTATGACTGCAGTCGATAGTTCCTTGTGGAATGTCTAAGCCAAGTTTTTCTTTACACATATTTTGTATTAATAAGCCTGTATTTTCGTTCTTATTTTCCGGTATTCCGTATACCCTCAAACTATTTCTTCTCGTGTATTGTTCCTGCTTTTCAATCAAGTCTTCTGCAGTTGCCAGTTTCCTTTCAAGTGAAATCACCTTTTGCTCAAGTTCTTTGACTTTCACCGAGTAGTGCTCATTTAGTGTAAGTTGGATTTTTTCCATTAACTTATCAAAAAATGTCTCCGAGCTAAGTATGTTTTCTAACACTTTAGTAAGCAGAGATTCTTCTTCGGTGGTGGAACTCATTTTTAACTTGAAATTAAAATAACAAACAGCGAAGATTCACAACACGTCTACACTCTTTGGCTATTCATCACAGAATTTCGTTTTCGTTTCCTAATCTGGCATTGAAGTCACCGAATTAATTTTGTTTACGTTTCGAACTGAAGTTCACTGGCATCTGAGAAGCTCTAAATATTTCAAAGAAAGCAGGCTACAGTTGACAAAAAAATTTATCACTAATATTGTAGCACTAGCAGATGAAGTTTATATGATTTAGAAAGAACTCATAAGATTAAACTGAATATTGGTGTTAAAGTTGTTGAAAATTTTAAGTGTTTCATTGATTTTGTCAGACGGTACAGAACAAATTAGGTCATCCACATATTTAAAAATGAAGGGTGCTCGGAAAGATAATCTGGAAATACAATTTCCTAATACATAACCCATAACAGTTTGAGCTATGATAGGGCTTAAAGGGGACCCCATTGGTGTTCCTTGTATTTGAATGTACGTTTTATTTTATTGCACGTGAAATAACAATTGTTATAAATAATAATAATAATAATAATAATAATATTTATTTATATCCAGTAGATCATGTAACATGATATTGGACACGTCAAAATACATTTAAATGGCGTAATAGTACAACACATTAAATAAAAAGAAAAATTTGCATAAAAATTTGTCAGATTTGAACATTAAACATTGAATATTGCACATTATTAGTTAGGTATAGGGACAAAATATCACAGAAATGCAAGTTACTCAACATTGAACATTAGAACATTATTAGTTAGGTGTAAAGAACAAAATATCACAGAAATGAAAGTTACTCAGGAAACGAATTGTCATCCAAGAACTCACTGAAAGTGTAATAACACTTCTGAATTAATAAGTTAGTTAGTTTCGTTCTAAATGTCTTATCATTCAAGACCTTAAAATTTTGTGGAATTTTATTATAGCTAATAACTGCTAGGTACTTAGGTGATCTTTTATAAAATGACAATTTGTGGCGAGGGATTTCCAGTGAAGAGCCATTTCGAGTATTATAACTATGGTATGAATTTAGTGTATTCCACCGAGGTGCATTTTCTTTCGCATAATTTAGCAACTGAAAAATGAAAATTCCTGTTACTGTCATTATTTTCCATTTTCTGAAAATATCTCGACAACTTGTTCGAGAGTTTACTTCTTCCATGAAACGTAGCGCTCTCTTTTGTAATATTAAAACGCGCTCAAGTTCGCTACTTGATCCCCACACTATTGTGGCATATGAAATCAACGAATGAAAATTTGAAAAATAATACATTCTCAATACATCGGATCTTTTGAGATGGGGCTAACTTATTACATAAAGTATCAATATGTTTTACCCACCTGCATTTACTATCAATAACAACACCCAAAAATTTTGTATCGTCACTTTGTTTAATTGTATTATTTTGATAACGAATGAGTAAGATGTGATCAGGTTCTTTTGTTACAGTAAAGTTAACGTAAGTAGATTTATTAGTATTAAGAATTAAATCATTCGTAGCGTAATATATTCCAGTTAGCATTAAATCTGATTTTGCATTTGAAGAAGTATGGTTAGTGTCAATATCATGAATCAATAAAGACGTATCATCAGCAAAAATTGTAGCGTTAGTAAGAGGGAAATCATTTATATATAATATATACAACAGAGGTCCTAAAACAGATCCCTGTGGGATACCTTGGTTTAATTTCGACGTTTCTGATTTAGAGCTTTTGAATGCAACACAGTGAGTTCTATTATGAAGGTAACTGTAAAACCAGTCCCAAGCTGTGCCTCTAATGCCATATGCATGTAATTTTTCTAGTAGTATGTGATGATTCACCAGATCAAATGCTTTGCTGAGATCCAAAAAGAGGCCTAGGCAAATCTCACCTTTATCCATGTACAAATACAACTCTTCCAAAAATGTTAAAATTGCAGATGTAGTAGAGCGTCCTTTACGAAAGCCAAATTGGTTGACGTTCATTAATTTATGCTTTTCAAAAAAGATAATTAATTTATTGCTAACAAGTTTCTCGATTATTTTAGAAAATGAACTTAGTAAAGAAATCGGTCTATAGTTCTCAATTAATAATTTAGAACCCTTTTTATGTATAGGTTTAATTTCTGCCATCTTAAGTTTTTCTGGAAATGTTCCCTGTCTAAATGAGTTATTTACTATCGTAGTAAATGGTGTTACAATTTCCGATATACAATGCTTTAATATAAAGGAACTGATGTTATCATATCCTGCACTAAAAGTTGACTTAAGTGAAGATACAACTTTAAGAATGTCTGCTTCAATAACTGGACTAAGAAAAAATGAAGAAGTATTTTTAGGTATACTAAAAGATTCGTGATTTATTGTATGAATATGAAAATTTATTGTATGAAATAATAAATTCGATGGCGTTAAGGAATTCTTTCTTGGAAATGTTACATTCCCTTTTGATATTATCCCAGTTGTTAAGCGCGATTTACACGAACAAGTTTTTCTTTGTAAGTGACATTAAAAGTTTTCTCTCTCTAATATTTGCATGCATTAGAAAGAAACAACTAATTGCTTAAAAGTTTACTTGTACAAGAAAACTTTTACAGAAAAACTGGAACAAGCACTATTTTCTACAAGTTTCTGTAAAAGTTGACGGTTTGCGCAAGCGCAATTTACCGATTTCACGATATACCAACTTAACTTTACAACATGTGATTTGTTATAACCTTTAATTCCGACAATTAGAAGCTTGTATCTTTATAGTTTGTAAAATAAAATGCGGCAATGGAAGACTGTCCTGTCCCTTCCACTTTCAAAGGTTATGTTCTTATTTGCTTCTTATCACGTTTATATTTACATTCGTTTTAAAGTTGGCAGTTTTACACAAGCAAGAGAATTTACAAGAAAAACTTATACATTGTAGGTGTACTTTTAGTGTCACTTTTAAAGCCGCTTCAAAAGAAAAACTTGTTCGTGTAAATCGCTCTTTAGAAATGATTTCCAGAGGAGCATGTTTGTGAACAATGAGACCATGTCAAGTGATATCAATTGATGATTGTCTGGGAGGTTAAAATTCTGAATGATTTCGGAGAAAGCGTTATAGTTGTTTTTGTTGGCGAAACTGGCAGTTAAGATCAGGTTAAGATATTGGAAATGTATTTAGCTAACTGATAAATGGGTGAGTTGGTATACGAGATAATGAGACGTAGTGGAGTGTTTGTTTTGTGAATTTTTGGGAGACCTAGTATTTTGGAAGAACTGAATTATAGTCGTGTACCGACTTATCGATGTAATTTTTAGATAATTAAAGCAGGTTCTTGTCCGATGAAAATTGTATCACAAATTTTTTTTAAACGGACACTAAATACGTGCACTAACACTCAACGTTTCGCCGTCCGTTGAAAAGATTTTGTGATGTAATTTTTGGAAAAGAGAAACTTGACTAGTTTAATAGTTTTTTTGTTGTAACGGGAGTAACGGATTTCCATTAATTTCCTTGCAGATTGTTTGGTCATCTAATCGTTGTAAGGATTTGGTTTCATAATCGTTTTTACTCATTAGCTTCGGTTAGAATTACATCTTGATTGTCTTAGTTTCTTTGAAAATACTGCTAAATTGTGAAACATGATTAGAATGATAGCTGTTTGGTTTTAAAATTGTTAATGTAAGTGGTAATAACCTTGGTTATTCTAAGTCTGTGGGAATTTGCAATTTCGTTAGGGAAAGTTTGTAGAATGTTTGTGCACCGTTTAAAAGAATTTCTCATACAATTTTCATCGGACAAGAACCAGCTTTTAAAATTTTAATATTTTCCGCTCACTTTATTTCAAACACGTTAAAGAGAATCACCATAAAATCAATTCCTTTGCGTAAATGAATCGTTCGCAAATTTTTTAACAAAGGGCACTACTTCAGAATGCCTCTTGAGAAAGTTAATTAATTAATTGCCTTTGATTTACAAAGACGGACGAGGCCGTACCGGGCGCATCAAATTAACATCAAAATGTCAAATAGAAATTTCCTTTCGAAAGGTGGCTTACGGGAGAGGATCAAAGGTGAGCGAGGAAAATTGTTTGGGTTGTGGGGGGATTCGCTTGACGGAATTTACCGGCTTAGGAAAGAAAATTGAAAAGAAAGAGCGTGAAGCGAAACGATACGAAATATTATTCCACTGAAAAATTCGCGCCGATTTAATTCCTTAAAGTCATCGGGTTTTTCTTCTTTTCTGAAGATTACTGTTGGGCAACAGTTGGCAAGAAAATGAAGTTCGTTAGTCTTCGTAGCGAAATTAGTTATTACCAACTGTCACTTAACAGCGATCTGTCGATAAAACAAATAAATAATTAGATTATGAAACGTAAATATTAATCAAATAAAAAAAATCTTTAGTTACAACTTATCTTTTTTACCTGGCTGATGACTTTTACTTAAAAACATTATAGGAGGGGACGATTTTTCTAAGCAAAAAGAATTATGATTTCTTTCATACCTCCAATAGATATTTGATTTTCATTTTGGTACTGAAAGATTGCTGGTGAGTAGCGCTACTTTTTGGGACACCCTATATCCTACGACAAAAAATAATTGCGAAAATTAGAGAGTCTTAAGGCACTCTTCGAAAGTACCTTTGAAAATAAATTTTAAAAAACGTCCCAGCGACATGCATGTACAGGATGTCTACGAAACTGTCGATCGTGGTTGTGGGATTCGCTTCAGGCAGCCGAAACGAATCGAAATGAAAGAACGATGAAAGTTCTGATGTGCCTTTGTTAAAGAGTTATTCATGTAGGATGATAGTTTTTTTTTTAAGATTCAATAAAATTTTGACTTTTTTTAAGATTCAATAAAACTGCTGTTTTTTAAAATTCAATAAAATGTTGACTTTTTAAAATTCAATAAAATTTTGATGTTTTTTTAAAATTCAAGAAAATTTTGACGTTTTTTAAAATTCAATAAAATTTTGAGGTTTTTTAAAATTCAATAAAATTTTGATGCTTTTTAAAATTCAAGAAAATTTTGACATTTTTTAAAATTCAAGAAAATTTTGACGTTTTTTAAGATTCAATAAAATTTTGACGTTTATGAGATTAAATAAAATTGTTTTTTTAAGATTCAATAAAATTTTGCTGTTTTTTAAAAATCGATAAAATTTTGACGTTTTTAAAAATCAATAAAATGTTGACGTTTCTTAAAATTCAAAACGCAATAAAATGTTGACATTTTTAAGATTCAATAAAATTTTGCTGTTTTTTAAAATTCAATAAAATTTTGACGTTTTTTCAAATTCAATAAAATTTTGACGTTTTTTAAAGTTCAATGACAATTAACTTTTACCGTTAGTTATTCAAATTTTGTCGTATAAATAAAATTTTGACATTTTTAAGATTCAGTCAAATTTTGACATATAAGTTTCAATAAATTTTTGATTTTAAAATTCAATAAAATTTTGATTTTAAAATTCAATAAAATTTTGACGTTTTTTAAAATTCAAGAAAATTTTGACGTTTTTTTTAAATTCAATAAAATTTAGACTTAAAATTCAATAAAATTTAGACTTAAAATTCAATAAAATTTTGACGGTTTTTAAGATTCAAAAAAAAAATTTGACAGTTAACTTTTACCGTTTAAAGTTATTCAAATTTTGTCGTATAAATAAAATTTTGACATTTTTATAATTCAATCATGCTTTGACATACTAGAAGTAGTCAAATTTTGACATATTTAAGATTCAGTCAAACTTTGACATATGTATAAGTTTCAATAAAATTTTGATTTTAAAATTCAATAAAATTTTGACGTTTTTTTAAAATTCAATAAAATTTAGACTTTTAAAATTCAATAAAATTTAGACTTCAAATTCCATAAAATTTTGACCGTTTTTAAGATTCAAAAAAATTTTGACAGTTAACTTTTACCGTTTAAAGTTATTCAAATTTTGTCGCATAAATTTTTGACATTTTTATAATTCAGTCGTGTTTTGACACTAGAATTATTCAAATTTTGACATATTTAAGATTCAATAAAAACTTGACGTTTTTAAGATTCAATAAAATTTTGGTGTTTTTTAAGGATTCAATAAAATTTTGGCAATTAACTTTTACCGCTTAAAGTTATTCAAATTTTGTCGTAGAAATAAAATTTTGACATTTTTATAATTCAATCATGTTTTGACATAATAAAAGTATTCAAATTTTGACATATTTAAAATTCAATAATACTTTGACAGTCAAAATGTTATCTAAAAAGTTTATTCAAACCTTCACATTTATAAAAATCTATCAAATTTTGACATGCATAAAGTTTATTTAAATTTTGATGTATCTGAAAAACAATCAAATTTTTGTAGTTTTTAATTTTTGACATTTATAACTTTATTCAAACATTGGTGTATTTGAAATTCAATTAAATTTTAGCCCCTTTAAAATTCAAACAAATACTGACGTTTTAAAAATTCAATCATATTTTGACATATCTGAATTTTATTCAAATCTTATCAAATTTAAAATCTACCTAAATTTTTACCTATTTCAAATTCAATCAAACACATTTAAAGACATTTAAAGATTTGTTTAAATTTTGACCACTTTTAAAAAGTTCTTTTATTTTTTATTTTTTATTTTATCTACTTATCAATCAATCAACTGTTGACATTTTTAAATTCAATTGGATGTTGACATTTAAAAGTTAATAATTCAAATTTTGACATATTTAGAGCGCAAAGGAATTTTGATATTAACATTCAATCTAATATTGACATCTTCAACATTCAATCATATTCTGACATTTTCAAAATCCAATTATACTTTGACATGCATATTTAAAGTTTATACAAATTTGATAAATAATCAAATTTTGGCATTTTTAAAATTTAATCAAGTTTTGACATACGTAAAGTTCGTTCACATCTTGACATAGTTAAAAAAAAATCAAGCAAATATTGGCAAATTTATTAAAATTTTGATATATTTTGACATTTGAAGATTTGTTTAAATTTTAAAAAATTCAAGCTAATGTTGAGATTTAAAATTTACGACAAGATATTCAAGGAAAAAGAAAACGTTTAAATTATTTTTTCTTGAACAACTCGTTAACTAAGCCACATCTTAACTTTCGCCATTCTTTCATTTCGATTCGCCTCAACTTCCCGAATCGAACCCCAAAAGCACGGGCGCTATTTTTTGGGACATCCTGTGTATGCCAAAAATTAAAAATATTCTTCGCAAGTACCTTTAAAAATAAATTTTCAAAAAATGTTCTAGCAAAAGATATGCGGACTTTGGGCTTTATTTAATAGAATACGAGCGAACTCGACGTAAACAAACAAACTTGCAGCGTTATTATTAATATCTAAGTAAACATCTCATGACCGTCCGCGGTTAAAACACAGTGGCTGGCGCCTCTGAAAACATTCGCAAAGATAAACGAAACGTCGACGACATAAGCAAAGAAAAACCGAGAATCTCTGTTTACGTCTGTGTTTAAACAAACACAGTCGCAAACACAGTCGTGAACGAAAACAAAAAAATTAACCAGGAAGTAGAGTTTTAATTTAATTACTCCCCCCCCCCACATTCTCTCTCTTTCTCTCCTGGAGTACGCAAAGCGCACTTTCTTTAATCCATTAATTAAAAATCATCTCTCGTTAATCGCTCGATAAATATTTGGGTTCACTGACGCAAATTACGCGAGATAAAATCGTCGATGTCACGACGCGATAAAACGAAAGAATGCCGATTGATCTACTATCAGTTTTCGTGACGGTTTTTAAGGCCACCGTGTTCGATAGAATCAATTTTTTTTTCAGTTTAATAGTCGACGGTGACTCTGCGACAACGACACGCTCGTTCCAAAGGAAGATTCGCTCGAAAAATTCATGGGCCCATAACTCGGGCGGGGCCAGGCCCATAACCTACCCACACCTAATATCAAATGATTACGAAAAATGACTTCTTTTATTGTACAGGCTGATTCACAATGTAACAGCGAGAAAGTAACATTTTAAAATATTTTTAATTTTCCGAAAAGAGTTTAAAATTAACGGGCCCATGATCTAGCTGAAAACCTCTTGTGTACCTATTATTAAATGATTACACAAAATACGGCTCTTTCTTTAATATACCGGGTGATACCCGACGTAACGGCAGAATTTCAAAGGTCCGACAGAAAGCGAAGTAATTCCATAACATGTTTGGAAATCACTCTGCATTTAGGATACTTTTAATTTTTCGAAGGCGGCTGTTATTTAAAATTGATAGGTTTATAGCTATAGGGTGTAGCCAGGCCCGCGACGTTCCTATAAGCCCGCGTATTATTAAACGATTACAAAATATGACGCTCTTTAATGTACAGGGTGATTGACGATGTATCAGCACAACTGATAGAAATGATTCTGACACATTCGCTAACCACTCTCCGTGTATTTAGGAAGTTTTAAATTTTGGAAGGTGGCTGAAAGAAAGGAGATTAATATCCGTCACCTGTCACCTGTCACAAAGGCCAGAACTGTCAATTACTGCACGCGAAATTCTCTTACCCTTAACAAAATAATATCGAATTTACAAAATAGAGTAGTTTCGCCACCAACGCTCAGGTGGCGCGGTTTTGACGACATTCTATGAACTGTCACCTGTCTCTCGCCTTTCAACCCGATGGAATATGTACAGTTCGGTCTCAAACCTCCAAACATCAAATGCAAGCGCCGTTTCCGCCTGAATGCGTCCAGGTGGTCCGCATCTGATTCCGACGTTTTAGTTTCTGACGTGAACGTCACAGTTAAAACTTGACCAATCATAATACGAGAATTACCGTTGCTTAACCATTCTAGCGAAGCGTGCTGGCTTCCGACAATAAGTTGCACGAAAGTGTATTGCTAGTGGCAATTGATGCACGGGAGGCTTCCGACAACGGTTTGCGTGGTATTGCTCCTGACAAGTAATGCACGGAAGGCTTTGGATGAGTATTCCCGACGCTTGAGTGCAACTGAAGCTAAAACGGTTCGTGCTCTCGCTTTTATAGGGCTTCTTCGTAACGGGGGAGAAGTAATTCTGATTTATTGACCTAAGGGTGTAAATGAATCACCGATGATCAGGGCTGCATCTCATTCGTCGGCGGGGGGGGGGGGGGGGCAGTCTTATTGTGTTTACTCTGGCGGTTGTCTTGGCAATCGAATTTGAGAATGCGATCTTATTTGCGGGCCAATCATGATCGAATGCGGTTCTGCTTCGAATCGTCAAGGGCCGGCCTAAATTTTGTTTTATTTGTCCACGTGATGCTTCGCCCGAATTTGTTTATCTGTCATTATCTGACGATGTCAATCTGACGTTCCTCGATGTCTGTCAATTTAACGCTTCTGACAACTGTCATTTTGACGTTTCCTTCGTCTTTCGTCAAGGGACGGCCTAAATTTTGTTTGTTTGTCCACGTGACGCTTCGTCCGAATTTGTTTATCTGACAGTATCTGACGTTCTCAATCTGACGTTCCTCGATGTCTGTCAATTTGACGTTTCTCAATTTGATGTTTCTGACGCCTTTCGTCAAGGAGGGGCCTAAATTTTGCTTGTATGTCCAGGTGACGCGTCGCCCTAATTTGTTTATCTGATGTTGTCAATCTGACGTTCTTCGATGTCTGTAAATTTAACGTCTTTGACAATTGTTATTTTGACGTTTCTCAATTTGACGTTTCTGACGTCTTTCGTTTGTGACGCGTGACGCGTCGCCCGAATTTGTTTATCTGACGTTGTCAATCTGACGTTCTTCGATATCTGTCAATTTGACGCTTCTCACAACGGTCATTTTGACGTTTCCCAATTTGACGTTTCTGACGTCTTTCGTCAAGAGATAAATGTAAATTATAAAACGCGAACTCGGGCAAATGAGGACGAACAAAAGTTAGCTCAGGAAGACGAAAGGGGGGCGGTAATTCCTCAGATCATTTTCCTTAGCAGTTTTAAATGTAACATGCAAATGAGTGAGGTGAGGTGAGGTCATCTGATAAAAAGGGTAAAAGGAAAACAGGAAAACAAATTGTCTGACGTTCTCAGTCTGACTTTCCTCGATGTCTGTCTATTTAACGTTTCTGACAATTGTCATTTTGACGTTTCTCAATTTGACGTTCCTGACGTCTTTCACCAAGGGGCAGCCTGAATTTTGTTTATTTGTCCACGTGACGCTTCGCCCAAATTTGTTTATCTGACGTTGTCAAGCTGACATTCCTCGATGTGTGTCAATTTGACGTTTCTGACAACTGTTATTTTGACGTTTCTCAATTTGACATTTCTGACGTCTTTCGTCAAGGGGCCCATAGGGCGGCCTAAATTTTGTTTATTTGTCCACGTGACGCTTCGTCCGGATTTGTCTATCTGACATTGTCTGACGTTCTCAATCTGACGTGCCTCGATGTCTGTCAATTTGACGTTTCTGACAAATGTCATTTTGACGTTTCTCAATTTGACGTTTCTGACATATCACTTTGACGTTTTGTTGTCGTCTGTCATCATGACGTGTTTCGTTGACCGCTGGGCAACGTGCTCATGTTTTTGCTTTATAGGTCTGTTTGGTAATATTACACGAGATAGCATTCGTGTAACGAGTGCAGTAACGTGAGTGTAGGAAGTGTACAGCGGTGAAGTTGGTGCTACCAAACTGCTTGAGTGTAGTTAGTGCGGTTTATTTTTCCACGTGTTATAATCGTTGAACTTTGTAAACATCAACTATAACCTAAAATCTTTATTATTATTATTATTATTATTATTAATTAAGACAACAAAGCAGCACAAGCTGGTAAGTGTTGTCATACGGTTTAATTTTTGGAAATTTTATCGAGTTGATTTTTAACCGAGTTTATGTTGTTGGCGTTTACAACATTGGTCGGAAGTGCATTCCACGAATTGACTGCACGATTGCTAAAAAAGTGTTTTCGACAGATAACGTTATTGCGTTCACTTGACAGCTTAAAGTTATGACCTCTTAGTTGAGTATTATGATTCAGTTTTAGTAGCCGTATCAAATCACAATTGTAGTGTCCATTAAGTATTTTGTAGATTTCAATTAAGTCGCCGCGTTCTCTTCTAACTTCCAGTGGTTGTAGTTCTAGAATTCTTAGTCGGTCTTCATAAGCTAAGTTTTTGAGTACAGATGGCAACTTAGTAGCACGGCGTTGAACACGTTCCAATAAATCTATATCCTTTTGGAAGTAAGGGCTCCAGATAGTGTGTGCATATTCCAGATTCGGCCGGATGTAGGTCTTGTATATCGCCAAAAACGTTACATGTTATTTCAAAATAGAATTAAAATGCATACATGGTAGTCTATTTTAGTTGTAAACGCATCTGACGAAAAAAAAAACGTTTGTAAACGAGTATTTTACGTTTTGAATAATTCATTTTGCATATCCTTGTGGGATTTAGCAAAACATATCCACGTGCAATCGATCGCACAAATGACGTTTAATAATCTATTGCGCATGTCTACCCTATCTGCACTAGTTACTCTTTCTCCCGTGTTGGTGTAGTTTGTGTAACACGAAATACACTACACTAACATAACAAACAAGGTAGTGTAACTGCAATGAATAATACCAAACAAGTATTAAGAAAAAAGTGTACACTGGTTTGCACTAGTGCAGGATAACAAACACACCTTATGATGATAAGCCCTTGAAATTTTCGCAATTTTCGGGCGCCAATTGTGAAGAAGTTAGAGGGTTCTTTCTCTGCCTCCCAATTGTCAAAATTTATGTAAAAGATTCGTAACAACTTCTCACTGATACGTCTTGTCTGATGTTGTCAATCTGATGTTCGTCTATGTCTGTCAATTTGACGTTTCTGACAAATGTCATTTTGACGTTTCTCAATTTGACGTTTCTGACGTGTCATTTTGACGTTTTGTTGTCGTCTGTCATCTTGACGTGTTTCGTTGATCGCTGTGTTTCGTTATCGATCGAACTTCTTGAGAATAGAGAAAATTTTCTGCAGGGTTCTGAAGCTGTCAACCGAAAGCGAAACGTTGTTTCTACCCTTTATTTCTATTTGTAAAACGTCATTCAGCGGTACCCAAACGTACCTATGTATAAAAGGCGTGCCTCCAAGTTGAACTTTTACTGCTTTACCATGAATCATCCTGTATCTATGATTTTGACGCAAAATATTTTTTTATTTATATTACTTTTATTTTTTAAGTAGAGGGTAGCCAGCAGTAACCAAACTTTTAAGCGAAATCCCATTCTCCAGCGCTTTGTCGTGAACCACACTATATGATTTCAACGCAAGAAAGTGCCCCAGTTATATTTACGACAACAAAGAATCCCTTTATATGCAGCTGTGCAACCTCGACCTTGTTTATTAATATCAAATTTTTGGCGTTCGTGACTTGCAGCTGCGCAACCTCGATCTTGTTTACTAACATCGTGCTTCATGTGTGCCTAACAGTAATCGCCATGTTCCTAAGGTAGTCTCGGTAGAACTCTTGTGATGTTCAAATATTGTTGCGTTTCGTGAATAAATAAAATCGTTTTAAAAACCGATATCCTAACTTCCGTTGCGTTTTTTCTTTCCATCGATTACGGCCCTGCAGCTGTAGCGTCGTTATTATTAAATAAACGGATCGTTCCTGCTAGAAGTTACCTACTCGCTCGTGTATCATCATCATCACAAAAACGTCGCTTCGTTACGAAGTTTGTTGCCGAAGTCGGGCGTTGAAAATTAACGAGACTTTATTATTCGCCCTTGAGTTTCCACCATCATCGTATCGGCAGGCGGCGCAGCGGAAGGTGCGGGCAACTTTCCGGAAAAATATCCTCTCGATTAAGTTCAAGCCCCGTCCGGAATTCTAAACGGAACTTAAACTTGCAGGACGTTCGGCAACTTACATTCCTTGAGGGTGATCGAGCCCGGCACATTCCGCGACATTCCCAACTTACGCACTGTGTAAGTACACTCACCGTTTCACCTAACCCGTCGTCGACTCACGTGTGCGGTTTTGCTTTCAGGTATATTTCGCACGCGCCCCTAATAAAGTTCCTGGATGGACTCTTCGAGGGCATCACCTCCAAGAAGTTCCTCTCACTGTAAGTATCACTTTTATATATTTTTTTCTACAAATAAAACGCAAACCGTGGCGGGAAAACGAGGGATCACGTCATTTCCTCCACGGTTTGATCAAGCACATAGGGTGGCTTCCTCTTTTGGTTATCACCTTGATCGGGGATGCATTTCTAAGGGTGTTGAAGGGTTGCGCCTTTGCCCATGCATATTAAAAAAAAAAACACAGCAGCTATAAAAAAACAGTCACGCCCTCAAATGCGCCGTGTATTTCTTATAGACTTCCGATCGAGTTTTCTGCCCATATACTTCAATGAGAAAGAAAGAGAAGGAAGAGGACAGGAGCAGCTGCCGTTCGAATCGAAGTTTGTAATTCGTTAAGCTCGCTCGAACCTTCGCACAAGTAGTTTTTAATTGAAAAGAGACGCGGTTCGGCTACAGCTGTCGTCGTCGTTATCATCTTCCCTCTCATTCCTTCTCATTGAAGTATATGGGCAGAAAACTCGGTCGGAAGTCCATGAAAAAAACACGGCATATTTGGAAGGGGTTTCTTTGTACTTGCCCAGCACAAACCGTGGCGGAAAAATAGCGCATCGTAATAGGGAAAAGTAATTTCCTCCACGGTCCGATTAAAATATTTGGAATACAGAAACGTATTTTGGCTCTTTTTTTTTCAAAACAAAGCCCTAGATTAATATCATTTAAACGTCCCCCGGGTTTGACGAACGATAAAGGTTCGCGCGCGTGCGGAAATGACGCAGGGCTTCATTCGGTTAACAGCACTGCAAATATTTTTTTCGCTTTTTTTTATAGTGTCATTACATTATCAGGATTAACGAGCGCGCCACAATTAGGAGATAATGCGGCCGTTAGGCCTCTAATTGGCGTACGAAAAACGACGCGCTCGTTTGCGACTTTATGGTTCGGCGAGTCGTTTCAATCAATAGAACAATGCCCCCTCCCCCCCCACCCCGTTTAAAGCCTCGCAGTTTTTAATTTATGGAGCTGTCGGCGAAACGTTGTGAATTTTTCGCGCGTTCGTGTCCGCCGAGGTAAATAAAACAATCCCGCCTTAAAACTGTCTCTCTTTATAAAGCTAAGTCCAAGCTGGCAAGTATTCCTGAAGTCCTGAGCGCTTTCATCTCGGGTTCTATAAAACGAATTTAGATCCAGAAACCTTCTTAGAGCTGAAGATGGAAATCCATATAAAGCTAAGTCCAAAAGGTTGGCACTTCTAACTACCTCTCTACAAAGCTAAGTCCAAATTGGTAAGAATTCTTCTTGAAGTTCTAAAGACTCTCAAGTTCGATAAAATAAATTTAGGCCAAGAGATCTTAGAGCTGTAGATGGAAATGTAGGTGTAAGGACCTAAGTCCAAAAGGTTGGCACTCTTACGCTTACTGCTTCATGTATTAAAGCTTTTCTTCTGAAATTCCAAGATACGTAGTCTACAAGACTGCGTAAGTCCAAAAGTTAGACAGAATCGTTCAACTATCTCTTTTCATAAAGCTAAGTCCAAACTCTTCTTAACGTCCTGAAGACTTATTTCAAATGATATAAACCAAGAACCTTTACAGCTGAAGCTGGAGATGGATATAAAGCTAAGTCCAAAAGGTTGGCACTCCTGCGAATCATGTATTACGCACGTTTGTTTTAGACTTTCTTCGGAAGTTACAAAGCACGGTTGAGTTTACAAAGCTACGTAAGTCCAGAAGGTAGCCACTTTTAAGGATCAAGTAAACTATCTCTTTTTATACGGCTAATTCCAAGCTGGCAAGTATTCTTGAAGTCCTGAGGACGAGGACTTCTATAAAATGAATTTACGTCCAGAAACCTTCTTAGAGTTGAAGACGGAAATGTACACATAAAAAGCTAAGTCCAAATTCTGATTCGTGCATTAAAGACTTTCTTCTGAAGTCCTGAAGACTTTCATCTCAGGTTCTGTGAAATGAATTTAGACCAAGAAATTTTAGAGCTGTAGGTACATAAAACTAAGTCCAAAAGGTTGGCACTCTTACGAATTCTGCTTCATGTATTAAAGACATTTCTTTTAGACTTTCTTTTTTCAAGTTCCAAGTTTACAAAACTGCGTAAGTCCAAAAGGTAGCCACATAAAGCTAAGTCCAAGCTGGCAAGTATTTATTCCTGAAGACCCGAGGACTTTCATCTCAAGTTCTATAAAATAAATTTAGACCAAGAGTCGATAGTTTTGAATTTCAAAGAGGCGTTACTCATTCTAGTATTGGCTGGATTAGTCTCGAATTCAACAAATCGCGAGCAAGCTCTCTCTCTATAATTGACTGTTCTCACTTTGTGCAAATGAAAGTGGGCGTCATCGGAAAGGGTTTCTGGATTGATCATGGTCAAATTCATACGAGTGATAGTGGGTGGGCGGTGCTCCGATAACCTCCCGTAAAACTCCATTGTTTCCAATTTGTCAAAGAGGCGTTACTTATTAATTCTGGTTGGATTAGTCTCGAATTCAACAAGTTCTCTCTCTAATTGGCTGTTTTCACTTTGTGCAAATGAAAGTGGGCGTTAACTGATTTCGTCATCGGATAAGGTCTCTGATTGGTCAGTTTCAAACTCGTAGGGTGGACCGTGCGCTCGGTATTATTAACCAACGAAAATTCGTACGTTCTTTTCTGTCTCTTTTCAAATGAAATGCGCATTAAAATTCATTAAATCGAAACTCGAAAAGTCACCGATTTTTACAGCGTTAGTTACTGAAAATAAACAAAATCCGACTCGAGTAATTGAAAATGTCCTCCCATTGGTTATTCTTGAACGTAAGGGACTGAAAGTAGGCGTTACCTTCTCGTCACGGCAAGAGCACAAATTTTAATTGGTCGCAACAAACAAGCGAATAATGGAAAGCGCCGTCATCGTTATTGAGGAAAAAATATACATATTATTATTTTGTTTAAACGACCGAACGTTTCGAACCAGTTCGAATTTCCCGGGCGTTCACAAATCGGCGCGAGATTCGAGTTTTAAAAGCGCGCGAGTTTTGAATTTCCCGGTCGCTTTTAAATTGTGTTTCAAAGTCGCGCTAGTTTTGAATTCTGTTCGTTCCGACCGGCGGCGCAACGCAAACATGAAATTCGTTACACTAAATAACGATTAACAAAAGGATGAAGAAACTAAAAGCGCCGTCGCCATTATCGAGGAAACGAATTCTTTTGTCTGAACGACCGAACGTTTCCGTACCAGTTTGAATTTCCCGGCCGTTTCTAATTTGGCGCGAAATTTGAATTTTAAAAGCGCGCCGATTCTGAATTCTATTCGTTTCACTTCTACTGTTCTTGAAAATGACTTTCTTTAAGACAAAACGAAAATGTGAAAATTTTTCGTTTGAACGATTTCAAACACTCAAATGAAAATAAATACATATATAAATATTTTACGATGGAACCAACAATATTAATTTAAGTTTAAAAGGCAGCTTGGGTCATTTCTTTTTCTTGATTATTTAATATTTTGCACTATGCATACGTACATATAAATCTCTAGCTCAGTTAAGAGCAGAAATGCGGAATTTAAAACTGCAAGGTGGAAACTCATCGGTATGCAGGAAGAGAACTGCACTGACGTGCGCACGGTATATAAAAATCGTGACACGAATTAAAGTCAGGTGCAAGAGAATTTAAAAAAAAAACTGTACCGCGCATGAAGGGAAGTTAAATTAAACGTCTACAATATTTATTACGCGCAATGTTTCGTCGTGAAATAAAATATTGAAAAAAATTAAGCCTTAAATTGAATTATCTACAAACAATATATGTAGTTTTAAGTAGTGCTGGCAAAAACCGGAAAAAATTGAAACCGGTTAATCGATTTCTTTAAGAACCGGTTTCGGATATAACCGGTTATCCAAATAATGGTTAAAATCGACTATTCGAATATCCAAAAACCGATACTCGGATATTGGAAAAATTGAGTTTTACGTTATCTCAATTACTTAAAAAAAAACGCAAGTAATTATATTAATTGAAGAAGGGTGATCTTCTTGACTCCTAAAAATGAAAGTATATTTACGCATTGTGTCATTTATTTTTGCATGATTTAATTCTTAATTGTCAACGTTTTTGTTAATCAGACAGAGATCGATTCACTACTCTAATATTGCAAAGTACGACCTGAAGACTTTTTTAAATTCCAAGCTTCAGGTGTAAAACAGAAAAATTATAACCGTCCTCCATTTACAATATATTTGTTCGTGAATTGATTCAGATTCACTTGAAAATCATTAATCGCATTTCATTTGCAGTTATTCAATTGGCGATCAGTGATGACTCATCACTGATCGCTAATCACTGATGAGTGATGAGGAAGTAATTGAGTTTCCCCTCCTGCACTCCGTATTGATCAAGCTAGTTTTCAAAGACCCAGTTTTACAATGCCAGTTTAAATTAAGGTGTAACTTAAACCCATGACAACGATTATTTCAATAATTGTCGTTAAGGGTTTAAGCTTCGGCTTAAATTTAAACTAGCATTGTAAAACTAGGCCTAAATCAGTTGTCAGTTTTATGTGATTTCATACGTATTTTGAGGTTATGTTAATTTTAGTTCCTTCAAGAGTCTCTCTGTTCACTTTAAAATCAGTTCAGTTCTAAATCAAATCGATTTCATACTGAGTGAAGTTAATGTAAATAGAGGACGGCTAATGTTATCAAAAATAGTGCGGAAATAGGACGTGAGACTGTGACATTTTTATTGACATTTTGTTGTACAGCACCGGACACCAAAATCCGGACAAGAATTTGACATCTTGTGCATATTTAGACAAATTTGGTAAATCAGGCTTTTATTGACGTTATATTTCTGTCCAGATAAATAAATAAAATTTGTATTAAATGTCAGAATTACTAGTGACAATTTTGTAATATGTATTAAACGTCAAAAATATGAAAGTAAGGTTTACAATGTACAAATGACGTGGCTGGATTTTATTGTCCGCTACCGTACTATGCTTTCGTAACAAAAATTAGTGTAATGTAATAATACATGCGTTAGATCCAGAAAATAGAAAAATAGAGCAAGTTCGTAAATTAAACAGAAAACTAATCAATGAAGGCATTTGCTGAAATACATGTGCATCATTTGAGGTTATATAATAAAAGATAATAAAGAAAATCTTATGCTTAGTTTATACTTTATACAGTCACTAACAATTATATTTTTCGACTATCACATTCGAAAGTACAATTTTATCATAGTCATTTAAGGAGAGAAAGCGGTACTTTACCTGCCTAGGCAGGTAAAATATTTTACCTGACTGTGAGAAGCCTACTTCGGCCTATTCTGAAGTGACATTAATCGGTTCTAATTAAGATTATTGTTTATCTATAAATGATGACCAATTAATTGTTTTACATTTGGTTATTTTTCAATAATGCTGTTGAACGTTTCTTTTATTTTTGATCAATTTTTAATTCCTTTTAGGTAATTTGTAAAAAGCATTGCCCGCATCAGGGCCTGCATTATCGTCGAATCCAATTAAATGTCAAATTAATTTGTCATTCAAATCTACTCAAAAAATAATAACATTTTTATTTTTTGCGCTGGCATCGCAAATTTTGGTTTCATCGAAACGTCAACGTCGTTTATAATGTATTATAAGGTAAATGAAATACATTCTTCAAAAATTTATGAAGCTATAAAATGTAAATATAAATCTATAAGTTCTGAACACTTCAAGTGATTTGCTTTAGTAGAGACTTGTTACCGTAAGAAGTACACAATTCGCAGAAACGAGTTTTCGTCAGACGAATCCATATTTAAAATTATAGGGGAGATTGGAGTACAGTGGCCTAACGGCCAAGTTCACCGAACAACTTTATTAGTAATCTCACCACTCTTTACTGGCGCTTATTTGCTAACTGTCTCCCCTACGTCACTGATCATCAGATGTTCGCAGTCAGCCGATCAGATTTCGATGAGTGGTCATGTACTTCTTAGAGTGAAAAGTGTTCTAAGTGGTAGTCGAAAAAATGTTGTATGCAACGCGGCAATGAAGTGTCTTTACTGCCTTGTTACATAAATTATTATCATTATTATCATATTATCTTTACTTTCAGAGCTGCTCATTTTTTTATGATGACTACGAACGGTTTCATGAAGATATGATTACATCGAACTGCCAACCGATGAATTTACGAACTTGCTCTAGAGGGCCAATTATAATTCGCGAAGATATACGCATTCGCAAATACATTATAAATAATAAAACCAATTATCTAAATAAATACATAACTTATTCTCTAATAGGTACTGAAGATTATTAAATCCAAAAGTATCTTATTCTAATATCTTTTTCCGAACTTCTAGTTATTCGGATATCTGAATATCCGTCATCCGAATAACCGGTTATTCGAATATCCGATAATATTCGAATAACTGGATATTCGAATAACCGGTTATCCGGATAATCGGGTTGTCCGGATAACCGGTTTTCGGTTTTCTTCAAAAAAATATCCAAAACCGGTTAACGAATTATCCAAAAAACCGGTTTCGGTTGCCAGCACTAGTTTTAAGAGTCGATTTTTAAAATTATTTTCAGCAAAGAAGAGCAGAGAAGCCAGCTTTTTATTCCGGGCGGTGTAAGGTCGGGAGAAGATTTTATTGCACGCACATTGCATGCACTTATTGACAACTGTCAAATTTATGAAAAATTTGGTCGTGTACTGCACGTGTACTTTTCGTTCGTCGCGATAAATTTGAAACGCACGCGTTTAAACGTTTCTGCGAGTCACTCTCGCACGTGTAACAAAACGAAATTCAGATACGTGTAAAGGTACACACTGCACACTCCAATTTACTGCTGCATTTATAAAACGTGGCGTTGTATTTCGCAGGCAGTGCCGCCGCAGCAAATCTTAAATGGAAAAGCAAAATGAAATTAGGACTATTAATTATGAGGTCAGGTGACGCACACGTAAAAAGTGCGGCGATTCGACAAACAAGCCGTCGAACACCTCAACGAACATCTACGCACGTCTGGCGTTTCCTCCTTTTGAAACTATACGAAACGAGGCAATATTTCAAAAGCATTTTTTTTAAATGTTTTTAGTGAGAGAAAACATTTTTATTTCCCCTGAGCATACGGGATATGTCAACATTAATCCTTACTTCCGGTAAATAAATAATAAAATCGAACGAAATTGCCAAGCCGCAGGAACCAAAATTAATGTGGGGTGGCTTTTAATCGGGATTTCTCAAATGTTCACGCTCGAGCAATTTAGACTAAGGATATAATACATACGAGGAATACGGAGGTGACTCGAAAAATATTGGTATGCGCTGAGGTTTCACTAAATAATTGAAGAAGAAATCCGATTTGATTTGGTTGATTGGTTGTAATGTCCTGCTAACATGCGTAAATATTTGCCCACTTCGGCGTTGTTTTTACGCCGCGCGCCGTGACGCACGACGTTCACTTAAAATGCGAGTGGGGGAGGGGGGCCAAATCATTATGTTTGCCTTGTTAATAAACGCGCTGCTCGATTAGAGATAATTAATAAATAAATTATCCCCGATGATGGACGAATAATTAAAACGTGGGCGGGTAAGGATTTTTTTTTTCGCCTTATTTGCATTCACGATAGATTCTCGATTAATCATCACGTCGCATCGCGTCGTTTAGTTCGAAAAGAACAAGATAATTGTAACAAATCTTGTCGCGTCTTGATTAAAAACGGGGCTCAAAAAAATTTAAATTTCGCGCCTGGTTCTACTTTTACAAAAGCCCCATCTGTTCAGGAACACTTCGATTTCTTTCATTTCGCTCTATAATTGTTTTTTTTTTAATTTCTAAAGCCTGTTTTACATTACACTAATTTCTTTAAATTAGATTTCTTATTGATTTCAGTTAATTTGTTTGTTACTTTCATTTTACAGACTAAGCCTTCTGTGATACACATTTCTCTAACTTTTAGTTTTCAAAGTGAAATGGCCAAAAATTTTAAGGCCTTACCGTAGAAGAGGACGTCATTGAGTTTGGGGCACCCTATGCCTATAATACACAAATTAAAAAAATTAATTAATTCAGCTAGAACTGAAAATAATTATAAACGGCGCTTCGATGAAGTATATGCATGACAAAGAAGATGGCGCTGCGGATGATCAAATCAAACAGGGGACAATTCATTAAAAATTCCACACATAAATTATTTCCACGCTTTCGGTGTTGATCGATTCTAGTGGAGGCTAAGAGATGGCGCCACGGTCAAATAGTTGCATGAGGTTCATCGTCCGTTAAGAAAGATGGCGTCCGAACGCCCTGTTTGTTTCAAAATCGTTCGTAGTCATAAAAATCGATGTTTTCTTGAAACAAGAAATTTCTGCGTTTTCCCCCCAAAAAAAAAAACAAGAAAGCAGAAATGATAAGCAGAAAATTCCACCCATGACTATGACTAAGAGATGGCGCTGCGGTAGAGCAAGTGCACGGAAGTTTACGCTCCGTAAAGAAATTGCGTTCAGGATGATCGGAGTGAGGACAATTCATTAAAAATTCCACACAGAAATCATTTCCGGGCTTCCGGTTCTACTATGCGGTGGTCATCGATTCCAGTCCAGGCTAAGAGATGGCGCCACGATCAAATATTTGCATGAGGCTCATCGTTCGTTGGAGAAGATGCCGTCCGAATGTTCTGCTCTTTAAAATCACTCTCGAAAGCTACGCAACTTCGTTAACAATCGACGTTTTGCTATGTTTTCCAAAATTTTGAAATGAAGCGCTTCTAGAAGAATAAAATTCCAGTCATGGCTAAGAGATGGCGCTCGATGATGAACAGTTTTAATGACAAAAAAATTTTGAAGGGTCGACCCTGCGACGGTGATCGATTCCAGTCGAGGCTAAGAGATGGCGCCACGATCGAATAACTACGTGAGGTTCATCCTTCGTTAAAGAAAATGAATTTGATATTAAAAAAATGATTTCCCTGTTTTCCTAAAAACTTTGTAGGGAATATGAATTATGAAAATAAATATCACAAAATCTTTTAACCGGACACTAAATCGCGCACTATACACTTAACGTTTCACCGTCATTCGACAGCTTCGTCAGAAGTTAAGTGTATAGTGCGCGATTTAGTGTCCGGTTAAAAGATTTTGTGATACAAATTTCATCGGACAAGAACCAACTTTAAATATGAAAATAAAATTCCAAGAGATGGCGCCGTGTTCAAATGCGTGCATGGAAGTTATCGCTCGATAGTAACCGTGTGATATTTTTAAGCCCAGTTTCATAAAAGGTATGATTAACATGATTAACTTGATCAAGTGGTTAACTACGTTTTTAACTGGGCCTTACGGTAGAAAAGTCAACCATGCGACAGTTATCGTTGATCGATTCCAGTCAAGGCTAAGAGATGGCGCCACTGACACATACCTGCGTGAGGTTCATCGGTCGTTGAAGAAACTGGCGTTCGAATGCCCTGCTTTCATTTTCAAAATTCAGGCCAATATATTAAATCGTTTTCCTAAATATTCCGCGAGGAAGGATAAAATTCCAGTCGTGGCTAAGAGATGGCGTTACGCTCAAATATGAGCCAAGGTTATTAAATTACTAAGGTTACCTAGGTTTGCTCGAAAGTGGGTTGCGCAAATGACGTCACTAGAGTTCTGCTAACGCGCGGGTTCAAAATAATGAAATGACTTTTGATAATGGCTACTACAGCGTTTCTATAAACGATTCTAACATCAAAGTAGGCATTGAATATTGCGTTATATTATATATATATATATATTGAACACTGAAAACTAACAATAATAATACTAATAGGGTAATTAATACACAAGTAACGAAGAAGTATTTATTAAGTCACAATTTTTCTTATTTTGTGGTTTATCTTATCACGAATTTCGTTTATGCGTGATTTCAAACGAGGATTTATTTTTAAAGACTGATATTTATAATTTAAATAATTTATTCTAATAAAAAGTCTTTGTTTCACGAACGCTCGGATGATGTGTAAGTCTTCATCAGGAAATTTGTATGCTAATGCCTTCACTAACAATAACAAATACAATTTTTATAACACCAATACTTTTAACTGTCATACCTGGTAACGGATAGTTCAAATGGTCTCTTAAATAATTATAACAACGTTTACTGAAGTAACGAATGGTGAATGCAATTGTGATATCTTTATCCTCCCAGTGAACTTGTTTTTTGTAGTTATTTTTTCTAATTGTTTCCTAGTAAAAATTTGTTCAAAGTTCTTTGCAATTTGTTGCTTCTTTGTAGGAGTCGTGGTTGCATCCATTCTACTACATTTTTTACTCAAATCTTTAATTTTTTTCTGGTACTTTTGAATTAAGGAATTTTGTAAAGCAATTTTTTTCTTTAAACGTAAATTTTCCTCTTTTAATTTAAAAACAGTCATATCATCTCCGTTGTAAATGTCTAGAATACTGTAGGGTCTAGTAATAACAGCTTCAACATTTGTGTCTTCTGTATTTACGGAATTTAAAGAAACAGCGGCTATTTCTTTGCTATTACTTTCTTCACTGGCAATTATTGCTGATGAACACTTTATGGAAGGAACTGACGGAAAGAAAATCACTAAGAAAGTCGGCGATATTAGTGCGAAAAAGTGTTTCTTCGTCTTACACATTAAGCATATGGGTTGCGGTATTGTAATTATCTAGTGTCTGTAATGTCAGCGCGAAAGTTATCGCTCAGTAAAGAATATGACGTTGCAGATAACCAAAGCGATGACAATTCAACGCCACTTTTCATTGCAGACGGATATTATCTCCACGTTCCCCTGAACACTTTTCTTCAAAAAGATAAAGTTACGAAGAGAGGCTTAGACCACGGCTAAGGGATGGCGCTGCGATCAAATACATCCACGAAGTCCATTGTTCATGTTTTTAAAATAATTTCAATTTCATTCAAGGCCCGATTTTACAATCGTCGGATAAGCACTTTTATTGGTACAACCTGTGGTATAACGTGACGTAGGTGTGACGTAGATATGGAGGAACATTAAAGGATATTTGGCGCACAGTTATTCCGTTCTTATTCCACGATTGTAAAACTGGGTCTTAGAGTGAAAACGGCATCCTGAAAATCGTCTAAAAATGTGAAATTATGAGAAAGAAGTACGATCGCGGATGAGAGATGGCGCCACGTTTTGACGTACCTTGTCATATTCATCGTTAGATGGCACCAAATGAGAATCGAAGCTCAAAAACGTAAAACTTTATTATATGGAAGATCGCGCAACGGAATGGCCACATTAAAAATGAAAATGGCATCCTGAAAATCGTCTAAAAAAGTTAAATTATGAGAGAGACGTATCAATCGTGGATAAGAGACGGCGCCATGGTCAAATGCAACGTGAATCGTGCCAGCTGAGTTAAGTCAAATGAATCAAGCCGACAAAGCGAGATGATTTTTTAACATTTTTTTCAATTTACAAACGAGAGGTTTCGATGCATCTTATCATAATCGTCGCTAGATGGCGCCAAATAAGAAACGAAGCTCAAAATGTCAAAACTTTGTTGGATGGAAGATTGCAGAACGGAATGACCACATTGGCGTCAGCTATTGTGCGCAGTGGGCGTGATTGGTCACGACTTGCGACGAGAAAATCAGAATTTAAGGAAAGAATACTTGCATTTATGTAAATATTTAGAAAAAAATGATAATAAAAAAGTATAAATAAATAAATTCTTCCAGTTTCGAAGGTATATACTTTAACCTCCTTGAAACTCGCAGGCACATAAAATTCATTGCGTTGCGCAAATATTTACAGCGAATGCTACCGCAGTCTGTATTACCGTGTTTGCTCCCGGAAATTTATGCCACGGAGTGTCCCATCTCGCCGTTTTTATTTCGGCCATAAATCTTAGCGCATTCCGCAATTCGCTGAAGACTTATTTCGTCTTTGTTGCAGGAGGATCATGTACACGAGCTTGGCGGAGATCCCCGACCTATCCAATCTGGACGACGAAAATATTCTTCACATGATGTAAGTCATTATTTATTATTACACTCATTAAAACAATAGAATTTTTTTTCTTTTTTTGGAAAAAGTTCCTCATCTCATAAACATGTCGGATTTGATTAAGAACTGGAGTGTTCTGCTAACAGTTGGAAGCTAATTCTCGTCAGATTTTAATCTTCATCGGCTACGCAAATAAATACTCGAGATTTCATCACCTGTAACGTGTGTGGACGATGACTTAGTAATTATAGTAAACAAGAAGTTTTCGATTTAATCTTTTATTTGTGAATTTCGCGGATGACGTTCGTTCAAGTTTGTTCCAATCGATTCTAAAACGACGATGTTGCTTAATAGGCGATTAGATTCTTACAAAAACCGGGTGATCAATGTATTATATGTGTTAAGCGTAATTAAGGATAGATGGCGTTTAAATTTGATTCTCGACAGTGATTTCTTTTTAAACCGTTTGAAAAAGAAGAATAGGCGAAATACTTCTTTCTTTCTGATGTACCGATGTATGTGTACTTAGTTATTATCTGATTTTTCCACTTTGAAAACAACCACCTCGTTAATAATCTGAATCTGGAGACGATTCCTTTGTGAAATGGAAATTTCTGTAGCGTTGCGAATTTGGAACACACACAACTAATTTCCATCCTGTTCTCTATTCATAAACTTCGCCCAAACTTGTAATTTATGTATGAACCGTCGGGAACGTTATTGTGTAACTGTCTGACTGTATTATTTAGACGTGGCGTCGCTCACAGATTTAATAGTTACGACATTACGTAGAAGACAATCGTCGAAGTGTCGTAAAACCGTTAAAGATATCGCACGGAATAAATGTTTACACGTGCAATTTCGACTGCTTTTAATGTGCAGCTAATTTGGTTGGTCGTTTGCTTTTACTGTGGCCGACCGCAAATTGTATTAACTTCGGACGATGTAACTTGCGAAAGAAGTACGAGAATGGCCCTCGCTTGCGTGATAACAATCTTCCAAGATTATATCAAGTTCTGCTTCTTCTATGTTACAAAGTTAACTCGTTATACCATGCGATCATTTACATTTATTATAAGGGGGCTATGAAAACAAACAAGTGTAACCGGTGGGAAGTTAGCAAGAAATTCCATCAATGAAAGTCTTCAAAATTTCTACTGCCATCTTAATTTTCTTACGGCGTTGTAAGCTGTATTAAACCTTTGACTTAGAAGTCAATACTCTTAAACACTTAGCTTTTGAAAGTGATTTCAACATTCAATTAATATCAAATTTACTAATAAAAAAAACAACGAAAACTCCTCAATAATTCAGCGTATGGCCTCGCACCTGATAAACCAAATTTTAGATATGTTAAATTAAATTATTTTGGCTCACTTTCATATAAATTAAACAAAATTAAATTAAATCAAAAAACATGACAAAAATTTAAACATTGCTTTTAAAACACCAATCAACCTTCATAATTTATTTGTTCGTAATAAAGATGAAATTCCAATTTTGCGTAGATCAGGTGTTTATAGTTTAAAATGTGACAATTGCAATTCAACTTATACAGGCCAATACGGCAGACAATTTAAAATTAGAATTTCTGAACACTAAAATTTTGACACTAAAAATTTAATCACGTTTTGACAGAATACAATACAATTTTGATATATGTATTTTAAGAATCAATGAAGTTTTGACAAATTAAAGTTTATGTAAATTTTGACGTACGCATTTAAGAAAAATCAAGAAAATTTTGACATTTTTAAAAATGTTATCCAGTTTTGAGATATTTAAAGTGCAATCAAGTTTTGACATACATATTTAAAAAGGTCAATAAAATTTGACATTTTCAAAATTCAATCAAGTTTTGACAAATTTTGGTATATGTACGTATTTAAAAATCAATCAAATTTTGACATATTAAAATTTATTTAAATTTTGACGTACGTATTTAAAAAATAATCAATAAAATTTTGACATTTTAAAAATTTAATCACGCTATGACATTTAAAATTGACATGTTGAAGTTTATGTAAATTTTTAAATATGTATTTTAAAAAAATCAATAAAATTTTGACATTTTTGAGAATTTAATCAATTTTAGATGATATTTAAAGTTTATTTAAAATTTTGACGCATGTATTTGAAATTCAATTAAATTTAGAGGTATGCACATTTAAAATTTAATTTTCAAATTTTTGAACGTGTTGAGACAAACGAAAGTGAAAACAAAACACGATCGATTTCAAGTGTTTTTAAATACCCTTTCAAATTATTTTAAAAATACATAACCGCGAATCATCCTGTATAATTTGTATATTTAAAAACCAATGATATCTTCACGTGTTTAAAATACATAAAATGAAATTCTGGCGTATTTAAAATTGAATTGAATTTTGACATTTTGAAAAGTGAATCAATTTTGACATATTTAAAGTTTGTTCAAATAAAAAGGTCAATAAAATTGTCACATTTTAAAAATGCAATCAAGTTTTGACATATTTAAAAAGGTCAATCAAATTTGGACAAAACCAATCAAGCTTTGCCGTATTAAAATTTATTTAAATTTTGACGTACGTATTTAAAAAAATTCAATAAAATTTTGATATTTTTGAAAATCAATTTTT
The DNA here is from genome assembly GCA_958336345.1 of Dorcus parallelipipedus. NCBI lineage: Eukaryota > Metazoa > Arthropoda > Insecta > Coleoptera > Lucanidae > Dorcus > Dorcus parallelipipedus. The sequence continues at coordinate 48,877,275 of OY284479.1, forward strand.
GAGATAATTAATTCAAAATTTTGACGTGCGTATTCAATTAAATTAAATTTTGACGTACATAATTAAAATTCAGTTATCAAATTTTTGAACATTTTGAGAAAACGAACGAGAAAACGAAACACGATCGATTTCAACTGTTCTTAAATACTCTTCCAATACTCTTTCAACAGTTCTAAAATATTCTTCCAAGTATTTTAAAAATACAGAACCGTGAATCACCCCCGTTTAATTTATATAATAATTCAAAAACCAAACTGATTTCTGACCTATTTAAAATTGAGTAAATTTTTGACATACATATTTAAAGTTTTGACACAATGTACATAATTTAAAAGTCAATCAAATTTTGACATAAAATTCAATCAAGTTTTGAGACATTTAAAATTCAATACAATTTTGATACACGTATTTTAAAATTCAATCAAGTTTTGACATATTAAAACTTTATTCAAATTTTGACGTATGTGCGCATTCAAAGAAAGATTTTAAAAAAACTTAACATGCTTTTAGATGTTTAAAGTTTATTCAAAATTTTGACGTATTTGAAATTCAAATAAATTTTGACATTCTATTTTAACCTAATCAAAATCTCATTAGATAAACAATACTTTCTACTTTCTATAAAATTACAAAAAATTATAAAAATTTTCAAAAAATCAAAAATTTTAAAAAATTATAGAAATTAATTTTTTTATTAAATAAACAAAACTTTCTAAAATTAAGATTTGACATTGTACAATTTTTGACATAAAATAAATTAAAAGGCGATCGACAAATTTATAAAATTTAAAAAAAATAATTATAAAAAAATTTCATTGAATAAAATTAGAAAAAAAAATAAAGAAAATTTCATTAAATAAAATTACAAAAAAATAGAAATTAAAAAATTCTGATTAAATAAACAGTACTTTCTACTTTCTATAAAATTACAAAAAATTATAAGAATTACAAAACTCTCATTAAATAAACAAAATTTTCTAAAATTAATATTTGAACTTTAGGCAGTATTTGGCGTAAAATAAAACAAAAGACAATCGACGAATTTATAAAATAAAAAAATCTGATTGAATAAAATTAGAAAAAAAATTACAAAAATAAAAAAAACTCATTAAATAAAATTACAGAGAATTATAAAAATTAAAAAAATTTCATTAAATAAACAAAACTTTCTAAAATTAAAAATCAAGATTCAATTTTTTCCAAACACTTAAAAATTCATAATCACTCATTTTCAACTGACAAAGGATTTGAACCGTTACATCTTTGTGAACATGGTTCTCGTTTAAATATTTTAGAACGTTTAGAAATTTATAAAAATATACAAGACAACAATTTCAAATCGCTTAATTTAAAGTCCACTCAAAATTTCCCTTCTTTATTTTACACCTCAGACCTCCGTACAGATAGCTAAGTCTTTAATAATTTTTAATGTTTTAAAATAATTTTAATATGTGTTTTTCAAAATTATTTTCAATTAACGCCTAGATTTTTGGTAAGTTAAAAATCATCTTAAAAAATTGTAAGATTATTAATTATATTAAATATTTTAAGATGTATCCCCTGATGATGGCGAAAAGCCGAAACTAGTCTGGTTATATAATTTGGTGTGTAGATTAAACTCGGACTAAGAAATTCTCCGTTTTATTTATTAATCATTATCTACACTATAATGGATTTCCGTCAAGAAGATATTGAAGAGAGTTATTGAGTTATATTAACTTCTTTTTTAATTTAATTTTTGGATGTAATGAGTTAAGTTCATCTAAAAGATTCGCAAGAGTAGAAGATGGACCGTCATAATTTATGACCTGGGCACATATGCCGTAAAAAAGTCTGAATATATGCATGCAATATGTCTTAAAAAGATGTAAATATATGCCGAATATATGCTGTTTAACTGGTATACATATGTATATGCAGTTAATTGTCGGATATGCTGTTAAATATGCATTTGGTAAATCAAATCATAGAACACAACACAGAAAAATAGAATGTTGCGATTATGAATTATTTCATATATTATTATAATAAAAATATGTATAATGTACACACAGTTATATTTTTATGGTTAGAAGGTAAAAAATAATATAAGCTCTACAAAAAAATTATATAATACTCTTATTAACTTTAATTAATATACAAATATTTAATTGCTCTACATATACAATGCATGAATTAAAACTTATTACAATAAATAATCGATATTTTCTATCAAGAAACTTTGCCTATCGTCACTTAATATATTTTTGTACATTGAGAATGATCTTTCCACATCGCAAGAAGTTATTGGACAATATTTAAAGAGATGTGCCTTGTTAACAATTATCTGCGGATGCTCAAGGGAGCCTAATTCAATGTCTAATTCTCCGTTTAGAACATTTTTATCGCTTCTAGTGTTTTCAAGCCAACATTTTTTTCTAAAACATCTTCCAATTTATTTAAGATTTTATTGCACGTGGCGTTTTTAGGAATACTTAAATTAGACTTCAAATTTTCAATCAACGATAAGGAATTGGCTAACTGCAAATTTTGGGTTTCTAAATTTTTAATAACACTAGGTATATTAGAAAAGTGAGCTTTAATGAATGAAAGCTGTGAACGTAATTCAGAGTTTCGCAAAATTTTTGACATTCATCGACATACTGAGAAGTGTTCGCATCGAAGCTGTTTACTACATTTTTAATACCATCGAAATTATCACAATAAAAAAGTGCAGCCTCGATCCAAGTTCCCCATCTAGTAATAATAGTTTGTGGTGGCAATGGGATGTCAGGAAGCATTTCTATGTACAGTTGTACTCTATGTGGAGATTTTAGAAAAACTTTCTTCCCGTTATTAATTAATTGATTTACTAATGGATATTCCATTCGAATTGCCTCAGCAACACGGTTCAATCCATGTGCCAAACAAGTCACATGCAGCAAATTTGGATAAAATATTTTTAAATTTTGAGCAGCCTTTAACATATAATATGAAGCTCCATGAGTTACCATATACAAGATTTTATTTACATCTACTGTATTAGGTAAAAACAGCATCGAAAATGCTGTTTTACTGCTACCAAATAACTAGGGTTTGGCTCTCCATTCAAAATTCCAATATTAAAATTTGCGATATATCTACCTTTAGCATCAGTTGTTTCATCTATGCTAAACGAAATATACTCTTTTGCAAATAACATCTTTAATTTTTTGAATATTTTCTTCGTATAATTTTGGAATGTGAGATCTCGTTGCAGTTCTTCTGGAGACTACATTTTGTCAGAAAGCTTTTAAATTCTGGTACATCCAACTTGTTTAACGGGATATTACACGATATAAGAGTTTTGCATAAATCGTAATTGAATTGATCTGCATTATTTTTTTCGTCAACAAACTGCGACAACAACTGCTGCTACCTCAATTCGGGTGGATTTTCCTCTCTATTTTTGTGAGGAATGGTACTAATATGTTGATCCAATTGAAACTTTTTATATCACAAACTCTTTTAAACGGACACTAAATGGCGCACAAACACTTAACGGTTCGCAGTCGTTCGACAGAAAAATATAAACATGTTGTCAAAATAAACAAGGTTGTCAACGGATACTGAAAAAGTAACTTGATTTTTTTTTTATCTAAAAATAATTTGAACATTATAAATGTTAAAAAATTGACAGATCTATATTCTATTTAAGGAATCGAGAAAACTACAAAATGTATCGTTTAAATTTGCAAAATCAGTACGTTTATTAATAGAATTCGACGACATTTTTATTTTACACATTTCTATAAATTAATATTAATTATAATTATTATTAATTATAATTAATATTAATATTAATTATAATTATTATTAATTATAATTAATATTAATATTAATTATAATTATAATATTAATTATAATTATGAAACTTTTTAGTAACGTTGACCTATAAATAAAGAACAAAATTAATAATACCTATGTATTTATTACAGAATTGAAATAAATAATTATTACTCATAGAACAAATGCATTGCGTTAAATAATAACAATATTAATAATAGTTTATTTTACATTTATAACATCAAATATAATGTGTTCTGTGTCCTCTGCGTGTTGTGTGTCCTCTCTGTAAAAAGAGTGTCTTAACAAGTGATAAAAATTCACGTTAAATTATCCAATACGGGTAAACAGTGGCGAATAACTGTACATGTGCATTAGCTGGGGAAAAGTAAAACTGCAAAATCTAATAAATAATTAACGGAATAGAATTAATCTCACACCTCGTGTCCGTTGTCGTCGTACCGGTTTTCATTATCAGCGAGTGATAATTCAAAGTTCAAAGTAAATAATACGCTACGCTGATCAGGAAACAACCGAACAATGACTACTAGAAACCAAAAAAAACTCATAGATGTAAAAAAGACTCTTACAAAACTAAATGGCAATAATAGTGACGTTAGTATTATACACGATGAAGGAGAGAACAAATCGAGTTTCACATCCGTTAATGTATCTCTAAGGGATAAATTAGCAAAAGCTGAAGGTATAATACAAGAACTAAACGAAGTTAATAACAAACTGAAAGCAAAAATTAATCAGCTTGAGGTAGAACTAAACATAAAATCACAAATAATCGAGGACATAGTAAAAAAACCAAATATCGAACGAAATTTAAAATTAGTAAATGCCTATACTCAGACAGTAAATAATAAAACTGTGGGTAAACCAGTGAGTACACAAACTGAAGAAGAGAACAATAAAACAAAAAATTCAATGGCTCAATCTAAAGAGAGTGCACCTGTTAACAAACCAGTGAGTGCACAAACTGAAGAAGAGAATAATAAAACAAAAAATTCGTTGGCTCATTCTAAAGAGAGTGCCTCTGTTGACATCTCCTCAAAAACTCAAGTCTTACTTATTGCGGATAGCCATGGACGTTCATGTGTCGAAATTTTACGGCAGCTACTTCCTAGCGAAAAGTTTGATATATGCAGTATATATAAACCCAATGCTGATTTCGAACAGGCTACGAGTGACATTGAAAAATTAACGAAAAAATTCAGTAAAGATGACTATGTAATTATCTGCGCTGGTACTAATGATACTCTAAAGGGCAATAAGGTGGATGCGACGGTCTTAAAACGAGTGTTAAGTACGTGTAATAAACTGCAGTCGATATTTATTGCGGTGCCTTACTGGCATAACAGAAGTGTCCTAAACAAATTTGTTTATGACTTAAATGTCCACCTGTAAAACGAAATAATATTTTCTAGCCCATCATCAATGTTTGTAAATACAAACGCGATATTAAATAAATCTCACTACACGAAGCATGGTTTGCATGTTAGAAAAGCGGGCAAATTCATTTTGTTTAAATACCTCTCCACTCTAATTCAATCAAAAAATCAGATTTGCAATGCCACGGAGACAAGTGTCGTTAATAACACCGCTACCAGTTCTTCAAACAATGACCTCACCTCGGTGACTCAAAATATACTCAGGGAGCTGCAAACAGGGAACACCCTTACAAAGTATTCGACTATGCCAAGCTCATCAGCAGTTCCACCATCTCCAGACAATAAGAACTCGTCAGGCCAAATAAGGAACACCGTAGAAGCGTCTTTTCGCAAGAGGAAGGAAATAGTGATTCGTACATAAAAATATTGCATCAGAACATTCAATGCCTATCCAATAAAATTCCGTCACTAGAGATCTTTCTTGTTGAACAAAGTCCCCATTTTTTACTACTCACTGAACATTGGCAAACTAATGATCGCATTGCTAAATTAGCTCTTAACGGGTATTCTTTGTGTTCTAGTTACTGTCGTTCAAGTATGATACATGGTGGAGTAGCAATCTACAATAAAATTTCAATTTCCTGTCGTGATTTAAGTTACATAACTGAATTTTCAATGGAAGGCGTGATTGAATGTTGTGGTGTAGAAGTATCAAACTGTAATACTATCTTAGTAGTCGTTTACCGTCCTCCCTTAGGTAATTTTCATATGTTTTTATCAACTTTTCGTAGCATAATGGACGTAACTATACAATCTAGCAATAATTTCGTGTTTGGAGGAGATTTTAATATAAATTTTCTATCTGAAGATAGCGATACAATGATGTTTCGCGACTTGTTGGAATGTTACGGTTTTAAATATCTTATAGAATCACCAACGCGAGTAACAATTTCATCTGAAACGTGTATTGATAACTTTTTAATTAACGTAAACTTTAATATAATCTCAGAAGGTGTAATTAAATCTTACCTTTCTGATCATTTTGCTCAGTATCTAATATATGATTCGGTTACCATTGCTGACCCCGTATGTGCAGACATTCGAAGAAACTTCAGCGCTAAAAATTTCGATAAATTTTCTTCTTATTTGTCATGCGAAAATTGGCTCGGTGTCTTTGATAAAAATTGCCCAGACTCTGCCTTCGAAAATTTCATTACAACATTTTGGCACTATTTCAATATATCATTCCCACTACAGAAATTTACGCCAAAGCATAATAGCCATTCTAAATGGATTACAGAAGAAGTGCAACAAATGAAAAAAACTGTTGCGCTGGTAAACGAAATAGCAACTAAAAATGCGGATTTTAAAGAGCTTAGAAGTAAAATTAATGCTGAATATAGAAACCTGCTTAGAGAATCTAAATGTAAATATTTTGACGGTATCATTTCTAAAGCGAACAATAAAAGTAAAGCGATGTGGAGCGTAATAAAACATGTAACGGGTCATAACAAGTCTAGGGCATATGGTATTACCATTAAGCAGGAAAATATTGTGCTATCTGATCAAGCTGTGGCTGAAAAATTTAGTAATTACTTTGCATCAGCTGCTTTGAATACTTTAGGCTGTGTCGATAACACAATTGACCATGAGTTTTTAGCGGCAAATGTACCAACGCAAAATAAATCACTTTTCTTATATCCAGTAGTCGACAGCGAAGGCTTAGACATTGCCAAAAAACTAAAAAGCTCGAATACATCTAGCACCGATGAAGTCTCAAACGTTTTAATTAAAAAATGTATAAGTTTAATAGTAAAACCCATAACTTACATTCTTAATCTATCGTTTAAAACAGGTACTTTTCCACAGCATCTTAAAATGGCAATTATCAAACCCCTTTATAAGAAAGGGGATATAAATACACTATCTAATTACCGACCCATTAGCATTCTATCGTCATTCTCAAAATTGTTCGAACATGCTATGAATAACAGGCTGATTAATTTTTTGAAAATTACTAATACACTTCTTCCTTTTCAGCATGGATTTCTTAAAAACAAAGACATAGATTTCTGCTTTATTTCAGTTTATTGAAAAAATTGTTGAAACACTAGACCAAAGAAAATCCGCACTTGGACTTTTTATAGACCTTGCTAAAGCGTTTGACTGTGTCAACCATGAACTTTTGTTAAATAAATTGCATCGTTACGGCATCAGAGGTAACAGTTTGAGTCTTTTTTCTTCATACTTGTCATGTCGGACTCAGAAAGTTGTAATTAATAATTGTAGCTCGGAGTTTGTCAATATCTTTAAATTATTTTTTACTTAAGAACGGTATTCTCCGCAGATGAACGAGCTGACTTGAACCAACTTGTGGGTATACATGTATACTTCTTTGTTTTATCTGTACCTTACAAGGTGGCCCAATAAATTATTATTATTATTATTATTATTAGATAGTTGTAATTAAAATTTATTCTTAACTGGCTACTTATTTGGCTGAATTGATGAAGATAAATAAAGCTAACAAGAACGTATTTCACATAAAGGACACATAAAGGAAATTTAGGAAACAATGAAAGTTTACGATTGAAACTTAGAAAACTGTTTCCAGAAAATAAATAAATAAAAGAAAAAAAACACAAAAAAGCGATCGCTGATATCCTAAGTGAACGGACAAAATTGAAAAAGAAATTAAGTGACAAATTTAAAAAAAAATCCTAAAAATATTTTTTTTTATATTAAAAACTATGGTTTAAGGAAGCAACAGAAAATTTGAAAATGTTTTTAAAAAAACAAAAAACAAAACACGATCGCTGGAAACCATTTTTTCACAAAAATTAAACAAAGGAAAGACGATCGCTGAAAGCAAAAATATATACATACCTTTTTTTCGCATATTGTACAGAAAACCACACTATCGTCGTACGTAAAACACGCATACTGCATCAACCACTTTTTTTCTTTTTCCACAGAGAATGGAATTTTTAAATTTCTAAAATTATCTGGTTTTATTTACTGTGTGAATAAAAACCAAATGAAAATGCAAGAATTGTAGATATGCCAATTTACATGCTGCATAAATTTCGAATATGCCTTAAAGTTTGCTGTATGCAGTTAAACCTTAATATATGCCAGATATGCAAAATAAAATAACCTTTTTATAAAAAAATTGATCAAAGAGCATTTGTATAATAGGTTTAAAGAAGATACGCCCCTTCTGGAAAGCTATGCATATATGCATTTGCCCAGGCTTAGTCATAAATAATAAGAATGTCATCAACATATCGAACATAAAATTTAATATATTTTTTGCAAGGATTAACCGAAGAAAAATATTCCGATTCTAGTTTATCCATAAATAAATCAGCCAATTTACTTTTGTGTGACTGATTTTTTTACATTTTATTGATGGCTATGTAATTTACTTTTTTACGTTTATTTATTAATAAAATCAAGAACCAACTTTAAATAAAATCAAAATTCGCCATTTTTACCGTTCGACGTTAATGAAACATTTCAATGACTCTAATCAGGTTTCGCATCCCGTGGTGGAAAACAAAGCGATCCCAAAGGACGGAAGTCATATCCTCGACGGTTCGTTTTCTCCGCGCAACTTTTTTCATTTCCGAAACTTCAAATCGGCGGTTTCCTGAAAATTCGATCCTGCTAATACAACCCTTTTTTTCTGCTGCGACGATAAATAAATCAGTTTTCTCTTCGATTTACAAGCGAGACCGACGCGGACGCGACGTCCGCCGGGGAACGAAATTTAATTGTCGATTCAAGGCGACTTTGATCGGAGTTTCCAACTCGTACAAAGCCGTTTTATTTTAAGCTAATAATGAGCCGGCAGATTGGTCCTTTCGAACTTAATTGTTTCCTCCGACGTCGACATCGGGAAAATGCTCGTTCGGGGTTAATAAAAGTGCCACTCGTTTTACATAGGTATTCGCAGTCACGCCGTATTAATTTTGATTACGCCTTTTCGAAAAATTTCAAAGACAAACGACAGCTTTTTTCGCAGAGACTTGGAGGGCAACAAGATAGGCCGAGTCAGATCCAACTCGATGAAAATAAACGCCGAGCAAGTGTAAGTACGTTCGACCAATTGCGATTCGATTTAGCTTCCGAAACGGAATAAGCTAATCGCATCCTTGCAGGATCCTCAACAACAACGAGATCGCCGCGGTCGAGGACTTCGCCTTCAACGGCTCCCGGATAGGCAAGCTGTAAGTAACAAACAACCCGTTCGGGGTTTGAGAAGAGCCCGCAATTTTTAAAACGTATTTCGTCGCCCCCTACTTCACGCGGCCCTTGTTTCAGGAGCTTCCGGGGGAATGCAAAGCTCACCGACATCGACGGGGACGCTTTCCGGGGCCTCAACCATTTATCTCAGCTGTAAGTATGCGTTTCACAAGAATTGAAATATACAGGGTGACTCGAAACACGATAGTCGTTACGCCTTCAATAATAGAATGGCCCCCGGTAGATTAAATAATTATTGGGGGCCATTTCAATAAATTACGTCCACTCATCCACGTCATCGCGTCTTGAAGGCGTTATGCCTTTAATTAATAGTAAGGCCCCCAGTAGATTAGATAGCTATTGGGGGCCACTTCAATAAATTACATCCACTTGTTCACAATATTGCCCATGCGAATTGAAGTCGTTATGCCTTCGAAAAATGCAATAGAATAACTATTGGGGCCGCTTCAATAAATTACGTTCACTTATCCACAACATTGCTTGTGCGCCTTGGAATCGTCATGCCTTGAATTAATCGGAAGGCCCCCAACAGTTATATAATCTATTGGGGGCCACTTTAAATTGCCCGTGCGCCTCGCAGTCATTATGACGAATGAACAAATTTTCTGTGAACTATGAAAGGCAACTTTGATGACAAAAGAAACTTGACGCAAAATTTTATTTAGTAACTTCAGTCAGCTTCTGCGAGAGTCCAAATTAATGCAGCGAGTGAAAGCCCGTTCACAATGACTTAACGTAAGAAAATTAACCTCTAACTACAGGTTTGAAGCGTTTTGTTTTAATGTAAATACGTAAAATTCTAAACTGAAACTAATTAATGTATTTAATTATGAACAGTAAATCATTTAAATTTGGAATTACTTCGTTTACATTAACAAACAGCGCATTCAAATTATTAATTTACGTTGCGTTAAGTGATTGTGAACGAGGTATGAGACTAAATGGACTTAATTTAATTAAAGAGCCCCCGAGGGAATGTAGTCTAAAATAACTGCCTATTAGGGGCCGTTATTGTAGGTTTTCGTCAAATCTCCGATTATTATTACGATTGTTAATTACGCGAGAGCCTTCAATAAATCGTGATTGAGTGCTAGTAAAGCCTTAAGCCCCCAATAAATCGCTTGAATGTAAATAACTACTGGGGGCCAAATTAATAACTTGACGATTAATTTTTTTACGTTTGACAAGGATACAGTACAGGAAAACCTTCTTCTACAAAGAAATTGATTAATTTAGGGGCCTCCAATAGATGGCCTAATCTGAAAAACTATTGGGGGCCACTGTAGGACAAATTATTTGCTGCAAGTTTTCAATAAACATCTGATTTGTTTGAGGTTCTTGCTTCCGCGATAGTTTTTAATTAATAGGGTGACTGAGAGCGAATTAAGGAGTCCCCGTTTAGACTTAGATAACTATTGGGGGCCAGTTTAATAACTTGACGAATATCTGATTTTTTGGGGTTGTTGCTGCTGTGAGAGTTTTCCATTAATAGAGCAAGTGAGAATGAATTAAGAAACCCCCAAGGGATCGTTTAGACTCAAGTAACTATTGGGGGCCAATTTAATAACTTGACGAATACCTGATTTTGCAGAGTTGTTGCTTCTATGAACGTTTTCAGATGAGAGATCCCCAAGGGGCCAATTTAATAACTTGTGGAATATCGGATTTTTTGGGGTTGCTGCATCGAACTCCGAATTCGTAACAATATTAATGAGATCCTAAGAAAAAGACCTGTTTCTTAACGTTCAGTGAAAATAATTTCCAATATTGTCTTTCATTCAACGTGTCCCGGGCAGCAGAGTTTGCACGGAGAAATATGAAATCCCCCCGGAAAAAAAAACAAAGTTTCCCTCGCAAAGACGTCACTCACACTCACACGGGGCTTGCCTCGCAGACACAGCTGTATCAAGTGATGTCGATCAAATAATATTAAGTTTCCCCGCAAATCTACCGAGGCTTCGATAACAACACACGAAATAACGAGGATTTTCTGGCCGTTATATACAGGATGGAAATTCGGTACGTCAGTGAAACTATCTCTGCAGTATCTAGGGGTGAAAATATAATAAAGGGTTTTCGTTCAAAAATAAAATAAAATTAAAAAATTTTAATACATACTATGTACAGGGTCATTCACGGCTTCCAGCGTGACAACACACGATAAATAAATTAAGTTTAACGATGAATAGTACGCGCATATATTTTTAATATCATATACAGGGTGATTCACGACTTACAGCACGATAACGCACAATAAGTAAATTAAGTTCTACGATGCAGTATGTCTGAGATATGTTTGTAATACTATATACAGCGTGATGCACGACTCACAAAATTACGTGAAGATAAAAAGCAATTAGAAAATTTAAAACGACATAACTCAACAGAGGACGCCACCTGGTCCGAAGTTTAATTTAGTTTTATGCGAGTATGTAATTCTAATAAAAAAAATTCAATAAAAGCGAAATGTCAAATTATATTAGAAAGATGAGAGCAGCATCGCAGTCACCACCGAAATTAAGATCGTCTCAACTCAACAGAGAGCAGCGTTGCAGCCGTATTACTTAAATATAAAAAAAATATATGAAAAACCAAAATAATTAATGTCGCCGTAACTCAACAGATGGCGCTGATAGGTTCGAACTTTTAATTTCACGTGTATAATTTTAATAAAAAACGAAACTTCAAATTATATTTTAAAAAATGAGAAAGCATCATCGCAGGTATCAATTTGTACTTCAATTAACGTCACCGTAAGTCAACAGATGGCGCCAGTAGGTCCGAAATTTTTATTTTACGCAAGTATTTCTAATGAAACGATTAAATCTAAACGAACTTTCAAATTGTATTGAAAAATAGGAGCAGCCTCGCCAGCCGTTGCTTCAATTAATATCGCCGGCGTCACACAACAGATGGCGCTGCCAGGGTCGAATTTTTAATTTCTCGTAAATGATAAACGAAATTTCAAATTTATATTATATTGAAAAGACGAGAGCAACATCGTAACACAGCAGATGGCGCTGACAGTTTCGAAATTTTTATTTAACCTGAATAATTTTAATAGAAAACGAAATTTCGGTCGCAATCATTGCTTAAATTAATGTCGCCGTCACTCGACAGATGGCGTTAACAAATTTTAATGTCAAAGTCGATAACTTAAAAAGAATGAAATTTTAAATTATTTTAAAAACATAAGAGCAGTATCGTGGAATTACTTAATTTAATGTCACCGTAACTCAACAGATGGCGCTGATGGGTTCGAAATTTTACTTCCACGTGAGTAATTTTAGTAAAAAACGAAATTTCAGATCATATTAGAGAGACAAGAGCATCGTCGCGATCGTTACTTAATTAAATTATTGTCGCCGCAACTCGACAGATGGCGCTGACGAGTTTGGAAGTTTCAATTTCAAAGTCGATAATTTTAATAAAAAGTCAAACAAGTGAGATGTGAGATTAAAGTGCCGTTTAACATACCTGCCCACACATGCATGTTGTGAAAATGAAGCATACCATCCCTTGTAAACATTGATTCGTTGATGAAGAGAATGTTATTAACAAAGTTCGGGTTGTCCGTCTGTTGCCGGAGTAACCACCGACAAAATCGCATGCGTTCGAGGTAATCTGCGGGCATCAGAGCTTGCGCTCTTTGAAAGTGGAACGGGTAATAATTGTTCCTCACGAATAATTTGCCAAACAATAAACTGCATAACTGACATAAAGGATTTGCTATTTGGCAAAGGGCTAAAATGCGTTGGCTGCAAGACGTTTGTATGCGCAAGGCTACCTACCCAGATCGCCTTGCGCATACAAACGTCTTGCAGCCAACGCATTTTAACCACATTCGCCGTAAATTAAAATCATGTCCACACTATTGGAAAGTTCGGCCATGTTTTCGACACTGTTATCTGTGACGACGTGCACTTGAGAACTGACCCACTTTAACAGCCGATGCTGACACACCAGCATACTTCTCCGCTTACGTCATTACGTAATAAAAACATATCAAACTGTTTCATCGTTCGCCGAAAACGTTTATTATCTCTAATATTTATTATTCAATTGTTATAGAAAAACTGCTTCGTTCTATCACTTTTAATGTCAACTTTCACTGGTTTAATTTTTTGCATGAAGTTAAAAAACAGCCTGTATATCACAATGAATTTTCGCTCTGACGTCATAGTAACGCTGATCATCTCTCGTCTCTAGCGAAGTTTTTATTGCCCGAGTGATTGATTTTATTTTATTTTGTTTCTTCCTTTTTTCACCTGTCACTTCTCTTTCATTTTTTATTATATTATTACACCGTTTTCATCGCACAATTTCTTTCTCGATCATTTTTGTTATCATTTTGTTCTCGTATTGCTTTTACGCTCACAAAATCGCGTGTCCTCGGTTTAAATTATCAAATTTATTTGTCGTGCGTTCCGACAAATAACTTTCGAGTCGTGAATCACCCTGTATATCGCAAACTCCTCACATAATTGAATTTATAAAAATAATCAATCAAGCAAGTGGAAAGATGTCTTGCTTAAAAGCGAAAGTGTTGTTTTAGATAAGATTTTTAGTGGCCGTTGATATATTAGTTTTAAACGGCAGCAGTTTGTTGGTTCCAGGGACCTATCGGACACGGCCATCGAGAGCCTACCGACAGTCGGGCTCACCGATGTAGAGGTCCTCAAAATTGAAAACACCAGGACCATGAAGGTCATACCGAGCGTTTATGACTTCCCAGTAAGTAACATACACGGTAAATGCATTTCATACGCGGGGTGATTCAAAATTGTTTCCCGGTGAATGGAACATCAAAAAATAAGGTCACCGTTTTATATAATTTTTTTCAAAAGTGAATAATAAGCCCTGAAAGAGGGGTGAAAAATATCGGTTTTTTTTTTGCAATGTCTACTGAATCCTTGAAGTTATCTTCTTAATATTTGAAACTCAGTTTGAGGAGGGAGACTCTTATAGTAACACTTTTAAACCTAAATGAATCGAAAACGCTATTAATTAATTTGGAAAGGGCACCCGGTATTTGAAAACCGAGTTTTTTTCTTTTTAATTTTAAATCAGATTTCAAATCATTCCGTAAAATTAGAACCAATTTTTTATCTTCATTGTTATTACTACTTATACAGGGTGTGCGAAAGCGCTTTCAAAAATTATAAATTCAGAAGGGATGTATTTTTGTTTAAGTCGTTTCTTTCGTTCGTCCTTGTAGAACTTGAAGGAGGCCTATCTCACGCACGCCTTCCACTGTTGCGCCTTCAAGTACCCGGAGCAACACAACCCGCAGCGCCACGCCGAATACGAGGCGAAAATCCGAAGCATGTGCAAGGACGACGTGCCGAATTTCGACACGGGCCAAAAGCCTGCGGGCCAGTACGTCCGGAAAAAGCGCAACAAGAGGTTCGAAGAGGACACCGAGTATTGGGGCTCCTTTGAGTAAGTCCAAACAATAATTTCAACACAAGATGACATTTTATTGATTTTTTCTTGAATTTTATTAAGCATTCCAGATGAGGAACTTCACTTCGACAAGAGGTCCGAGCTCACCCTGAGCCCGCAGGACCAAAAAAAGTACCTCAATTACACCTCTCCTTTGCGAGGAAAAACTATTGAGCGTCACGAAGCCAAGCCCTTACCCGACCAGGTGATCGAGGGGAATTTCCACGACTCCTCGGCGGAGATTCACAAAAGTCAAGTCCACATGAGGTGCGGAAATTTAACCATAAGGTGAGAACAATATTTATAAAGAGCGTTTTTTTTTAATCTGTCAGAGAGAATTGTCGTTATTCTTTTGTTTTTCGTTCATGTCTTTCATTCGCTCTTTATTTTCAAGAAATGCCGAATCGCTGATCGGTCAGGTGATTCAATCAGGCCATTGACTTGACGCGATTTTGTGCAATTTGACCACTCACTTAACTCGGCCGTAATGTGGGGGTTTGCATTGTATTCTTTCGCCAAGTGTGCTGTAACACGCTGACGTGCCACTTTTATGGACAACTAAATAACCAATAAAACTGTCCAAACAAAATACAATTTAAACTTATTGCCAAATTAATTAACTGGACCGAAAATTGAACTGAAAGTTTACTTGCGAAGGACTTCCAAAAGGGTCACCCAATTAGACATGCGCTACCCTAACCGTCTAGACCCTTGACAACAGGACTACCTTGCATTTACTGCCGGCGCTAAAGGAAATATCCTACTCTCCTACTCTACCTGGCCTCCGTTTCGATGCAACCCTCGCGGAACCCGCAATAACCTTATAATATTTATACCTCGTGATCGTCAATACAAACCCTGGCCTTACGTTGTTGTAACTCAGTTCTTTTGGTGCGTCGGTGAATAAACTTGAGAGATTAAGGAACTAACTACGTTTAAATAAAATACGGAAGTTAATTAATTATTTATTGAAAAAAAAGGTAAAAACTCCTTATACCAGCCACTGTGGAATTTGATGTAATGAGCGTAAAAAACCCTTGCGTTTTAAACCAATATACAGGGATATTCGCATAAACCGTTCGTTAAAAGTTTTCAAGGTTGCAGTTCACGTAGATATTTGAAATTTAAGGAGCAAGGATTCTCCATGGAGATCTCTTTAAATAAAATAAAATTGCCTTTGTATCACTTCCGGTTGTACCGGAAGTCGCTATCAACTCGCTTATTTTAAATGGAATGCTATATTTTTTATCACGTTTTTGAATTCTACATGTAAAAATATGTTAAATTGCAATACATTTCCCTATCTCTAAAATGCATCATTTTTGAGATATTTTGAATTTTCTTAGAAATTTGGATTCTGCAATCTGATTTTCAAAAAATTATAACACAGCTGTTATTGAAGCAATTTTATTTGTAATAGCTAATATTGTAGTTGAAGCTTTAAGGTTCTTAAAAATTCCATCAGCATAATCTATTAAGCTACAGGGTGTCTAAAACGCACCGCTCCACTCGAAGATATTCAAACACAGAAAAATACTTTTTTTCAAATGGAATGACCGATATTTTAATGCACCACTGTATGTGGAATCAAATGCTGCGTCGAACTGTACTAGCATTCCCTATACCTAACTTTAACAGTTTTTGAGTTATGAAACATTTTCGATTTAATTCATAGAAAATTACAATTTTAATAGCTCAAATATTTTTAATTTTATTAAGATAGCATGGAAATTATAACAACGATTACTGTTACTACAAATTTTGTAGTCAACCAAAGAAAATAGAATTTGGCAAGTGGAAATTCACAAATTTTAATAGTTCTTTAATCATCCTTCTCTTAGGACGCTTGTGATCTTATAAAACGAAAAAGTATGAATTTCATTACTTTAAATTGAAGAATAAAATAGCTGCTAGTTTGCAATTCTCTGGATTAGCATGAAAGTAAAAGTAAAACCATTGTCTAATTATCTTCGTTATTTGTTACTGATCTTCGTACATTTTATTTTTCCAAATTGTATAAAGTTAGGTTCAAACTTTCCAAACTGTGTTTTATTCATAGGAGACAAGAGGAGTACATTTGATTGAACACACATTCTCTGCTCTGAACAATTTTAGATCATTCTTCATGAATTTCAAAAATAGATTTAAAATATCAGCGTTTGAGTAATTTTGATTTTGATTCTCAAATTTTTTTTGCTTTTGCTTAAAATTTGTAGTAACAGGAAACGTTAAATGCAATTGTTTGTTGTTTTCATAACTATATCAACAAAATTAGAAATATTTAACCTAATAAATGTCAATTTTTATTTATGAAACCAGAAATATCTTATAACTGAAAAACTGTTAAAGTTAGGTATAGGGAATGCTAGTACAGTTCGACGCAGCATTTGATTCCACATACAATGGTGCATTAAAATATCGGTCATTTCATTTGAAAAAAAGTATTCTTCTGTGTTTGAATATCTTCGAGTGGAGCGGTGCGTTTTAGACACCCTGTAGCTTAATAGATCGTGCCGTTGGAATTTTTAAGAATCTTAAAGCTTCAACTACAATATTAGCTATTACAAATAAAATTGCTTCAATAACAGCTGTGTTATAATTTTTTGAAAATCAGATTGCAGAATCCAAATTTCTAAGAAAATTCAAAATATCTCAAAAATGATGCATTTTAGAGATAGAGAAATGTATTGCAATTTAACATATTTTTACGTGTAGAATTCAAAAACGTGATAAAAAATATAGCATTCCATTTAAAATAAGCGAGTTGATAGCGACTTCCGGTACAACCGGAAGTGATACAAAGGCAATTTTATTTTATTTAAAGAGATCTCCACGGAAAACCCTTGCTCCTTAAATTTCAAATATCTACGTGAACTGCAACCTTGAAAACTTTTAACGAACGGTTCATGTGAATATCCCTATAGAGAAACAAAATGTACAGTAGAATTCGCTTAACGGATTTCACTTTCGAATATCGTAGCCACCGAACTAACTTCAATCACACAGCTGGTGGCTTGGTGCACACACAAATAGTGGTTGGAGAACTCTGTTCTTCAATTAAATTAGCAATTAATTTGTGTTCAACTTAGATTGGCCTTGGTACCTACTAGTGTTTGCCACTTCAGATCGTACTCTAAGACACGTTCTACTCAATCAACCAACGCACAGTGTGTCTACAGTGTACTTAATTAATGGAGGTAATTAATTAATTAATTAGACGTTCTGGAGATGTATGTGATACAAAATGCCGCCATCGGCGATCAATTTACAAGATAATCAATAGCAATCGCCGCTACTTTTTCAGGGACTCCTTTCGGAGGTGACGGCAAAACCTATCGCTTGTACGCTTATAAGCTTGTAAATAATTTAGTGTTAATTGGTTTGCTTTTAAATAAATTAGTTTATTAACTATTTCGTGTTTTGTTTTAAAATTAAAAATTAATAGAACCCTTTAAAATCGTTACAATATGTAATTCAAGTGGCATTTGAAATAATGAACTAATCAAAGACGCATGATTTTATTTCCAAAGGTCACTTGATTAGAAAAGATATTGATCACCTGTTATAATTATTAATGTAATTTAATGTAATGTGATAATCTATAGTAATACGTCTACAATACATAGTTTTGATGTTTGCAGTCTCCGTTTGGATGAACCTACAAATTACTCGATTCTTTTATTAATAAAAAAACTTACTACATTAGAAAACATAATCGACAGTAAAGAAGGATGTAGCATACTTACAGAGATATACAGTATTTCCTACGTGAAAATAGTGTGATGGCGGCGGCGGGTAGGGGGGGGGCGAGTATCAACCAGAGAAATTAAAAAAAATTTGCATGTAGAGGCACTTTGAAAAAAAAAAGCTTCACAGTCTGTGCGTGCTCCCTTCTTCAAATAGGTAATATGTAAAAAAAATGTTACTTTTACATTTACATCTTATAATTAATGTTTATTATATAAATTTAAAAAATCGTCATTGTTGTAAAAGTAACTAAATTTTACAAGTTCCGCGGGGCCTCAAGGAAACTTCCGAAATTATTTCGTTAATTTAATGTAACGCTATATAATGTCACATTATAGTTATGATGTTTTTAGTTCACTTCGGTTTCACTTCCTCCCCTATCGACGAAAGCCAGACGCCATAATTCGCAAGAACTTGAGAAAATGGAGTGAACGTAAAAAGCGACGCAAACGAGTACAATTACATTCAAAAACATGACCGAGGATACTTGTTTTAGTTTTGCGTGACGCAAAATTTGTTGCGCCGAGTTGACTAAATTGTATAGCAGTCGTGAAAGAACTTCCAAGCTGCTGCATTTAAAAAGAAAACATAGTTTAAACTTCAATGCAAAATATATAAAGAGAAAGTAAGCGGTTGTTGTCAATAAAAGGTTTACGGGGTCAGCTTTTTTCTTTATTTTATTTATGTCATTTTAATAAAAAATACACTGTAAAACCCACGAACTTTGGTTAATTTGACACAAATCAAGTGTGAATTTATATAACTTATAACCCAGTTCGCTTAAAATAACATTAAGACTTCTTATCTTTTAATGTAATGCGATGTTATGTAATGTAATATCATGTAATGCGATGTTATGTAATGTAATGCCATGTAATACGTCTAAAACAAATAATGCTCCCTTGGAAAGTGACATTTCTTCAGTTATTCGACTTCTCTTTGCAGCGTGTCTAGATGAGAACGTACGAACTAAGCAGATGTTAGAACTCGACATCTCTGCGTCTTGGTCTTTAAAGGGTGCGTTTGAAACGTGAAGCTGAAAGCTCTCGGAGCTGCTTTTTATTTTATGCGAAAGGAAAACTGTAAATAATTTGAACCGTGCTGATGGGGGAAACTGGGAAACTTGAGGAACTCCGCTGGGATATTTTTATGAATTTTTATCAATATTTTTAAAGTAATAAACATGGCCCTGCGCCTATCAAAGTTGGCAGATCGCTTGTCAATAAAATAGCAAACGAACGCGAACGTAGGGGTAGTATTTATACAACCCACAGCCTCCTGTATTAGGAATAATAGCAAAATTCATCCCCCGAGTCTCACATAACCTTTCCTTTCCTTTCATAAACCTAAAACCTCTCAACCGCGCTAAGTACGTGAAATGCGAAC
Organism: Dorcus parallelipipedus; assembly: GCA_958336345.1. NCBI lineage: Eukaryota > Metazoa > Arthropoda > Insecta > Coleoptera > Lucanidae > Dorcus > Dorcus parallelipipedus. The sequence continues at coordinate 48,897,323 of OY284479.1, forward strand.
GCATTCCGGAGGTAAATAAATTCGCCGCCGCCGCCGGTCCTTTCCTTTTAATACCGTACAGTTCTCGCCTTTATTGGGGCAGATGTCTGAGAGGGGTGTAAACAACGACGTGATGGACTACCGCAGAACGAAGAAGAAGGGCGCTCAAGGCCGAACACAATAAAACGAACGTACGGTATGTGTTTTAGGTAATTTTCGAGCTTGGAGATTATACCTCTTCGTGTACAACTCCCTTTTAAAGGGTGAAATCAAAACCCTCGCGCTTAAAACTGTTTTATCTCAAACTCAACAGTCTTTGTAAGTTTAAGAAAAAAAGAGGAGACGTCCGCGTCGCCTCAAGCAAACATAATTCTATAGTTAGTTTCATTTCGTTGCTGGGGGATGGAAGACACCCCCTTCCCCATTCTGACAGAGCCAGGGTTAATCTTGGAATTTGTTTCGAAACTTGGATTGTACATAAAACTTGTTGCTGCTTCTAGTACCGCCATCTCGTGGTCAATTGCGACAACTTTTTTCTAACTGAATTTTATTTAATAAAATTCGATTGTGATTCCATCGCGCGCTAATAATAATGATTAGTTTACCCCTCACTCTTATAATGAGTGTAACGGCACGCCAACTGTTGGCCAAGAAGAAACATCGCTCTTCAAAACGATTGGAAACTTCTTTCCCTCGCAGCGCTTGGAACTTTAATTATTGGTTGCAAACGAAAACTCTATTTTTCAAGAGCGCCTTGCTCTTAAAATTAATAGTGCAGTGATTTACGACGCTGGCCAAAAGATGGCGCTCTAAACGATTAATCGCACTTTCTTTAAAGTTTCGAGAAATCTGCACGTCACGACTGACTAAATAAAAATCGAGAATTTTTATTATTCTTCCGTTAACACAAATTGCGTTGCAAATAATTCCATGAAGCTTCATTAAAAGTGCGTCAATTTTGGCCACTGGCCGAGAGATGACCCTATATATAACTAAATCTAAAAGAAAAGTATGACAATTCACGACGTTAAGTTTATTTTAAATGAAAATTACGCAAATGTACGTTAATCACTTTAGATCGAAATAATATTAAAATTCACAGAGCAAGTGTAACATGTAAACACCGGCAAGGATATCCTATTCGGTTTACAACGGTGATGTACAAGTTATAAGCACCTGTCAGTTTGACAGTAGGAGGCGGTTATTAATTTTCTTTATGCAAATTATGACGTGTTCTTAAGGAAACGTGACTTGAGATATACAATTACAAAATTTTCAAGCCTTTAACTACTCATTATGTAGCGTAATTGGTGATTTGATCCTACATGTACATGTACGTCCGGACTTTCGCGATGTTTGATGGTAGTAGAACTAGATGACTCTCGTACGGCTTTTCTGTTTACTGCCCATCACCTGCTACAATTTGCCTCGAATAACGTGAAACTGTTCCGTATGACGTGAAGCTGCCTCGTACAACGTGAAACTGCCCCGTACAACGTGAAACTGCCCCGTACAACGTGCTACCATTAAATGAAGACAAAATTTTAACATTTCCTAAAATAAAATCGTTAAAGCGAAAACGAACCGCATAACACTGCAATTGTTAAAATTGTAATTCTGCGCAGTCAAAGGCTACGTCAAGAGTGCGCCACCTCTTAAGGGGCAACTCTAAATGTTTATTTTATTTTTCCTGAGAAAAATCCACCCCTTACCGAAAACGAACGTTACTTTGCAGGACATCGTTGATCGAGTGCTACCCAGAGCCGAACGCCCTAAACCCCTGCGAAGACATAATGGGCTCCAACTACCTCCGAATCTCCGTCTGGTTCGTGGTGGTCCTCGCCGTCGTGGGCAACCTGGCGGTCATCGTCGTCGTCCTCTTCAGCGGCGGCGAAGTCACCGTCTCCCGCTTCCTCATGTGCAACCTTGCCCTGGCAGACTTCTGCATGGGCCTGTACCTCCTGCTGATCGCCAGCATGGACCTCCACTCCATGGGGGTGTACTTCAATTTCGCCTTCGACTGGCAATACGGTAGAACGAGCCCCTTCGCGAAACTAATTTTTTCTCCCTCACGCGCGCTTGCTTGCAGGGTTGGGGTGTCAGATGGCCGGGTTCTTGACGATGTTCGCCAGTCAACTGTCGATATTCACCCTCACCGTCGTCACGGTGGAGCGCTGGTTCGCCATAGCTTACGCCATCTACCTGACCAGGCGGATACGTCTGGGGGTGGCCGCCAAGATTATGGTGGCGGGGTGGTTATACTCGATTTTAATGGCGGCGATGCCGTTGTTAAATGTTAGTAATTATAGTAGTACAAGGTAGGTACCCCTTTATGTCCTGGAATAGATAAGTTCACCAAAATTGTTTAACTAATAACCATCCCCAATCGAAACCTTCCTACTGGAAACCATTGGAGCTCTCATCCCCCCAACTTCCCGAAGCCTTTTAAACGATTTTGATCTCCAAATTGAAACCTCTTAAATTTTTTCCAGTATTTGTCTTCCTATGGAAGTAAACACAGTAGTAGATAAGGCCTACCTGATCTCAGTTATTATAATAAACGGGCTGGCGTTCTCCCTCATCGTCTTCTGCTACGCGCAGATCTACTTCAGCCTGGGGTACGAGACGCGGCGGTGTTCCACGCGGGGCGAGATGACCATCGCGAAGAAGATGGCGCTGCTGGTGTTCACGGACTTCGTGTGCTGGGCGCCGATCGCCTTCTTCGCCCTCACCGCCCTCGCGGGCTACCCCCTCATCGGCGTCACGAGGTCCAAGATACTCCTCGTCTTCTTCTACCCCCTGAACTCGTGCGCCAATCCGTATCTCTACGCCATCATGACTGCTCAATACAGAAAAGACTTTTTCGTTCTTTTGTACAGGTACGTGATTATCTACACCCCTGTATATTTTCTTCCTCTTTTGCGATTATTTTTAATTGGTAGCACCCTGTATTTCAGGTGCGGCATTTGTTCGAAGAAGGCGAAGCAATACGCTCTCAACTCCTCTCTACCGACAACGAACAACTCGCACCCCATCCCCCTCCTGACGAGGAGCAGCCAGAACACCATCAAACAGAGCCACGTGGACGACGCGTTCGTCTGAAGACACACGGTGGTGATCTGATATTCAGAGCCCTCTAGGTTTAAGCATCGTACCTACCTGTATTCCTAAATTTAAAAAAAGAAACCTGCGTTCTTATTTTTTTTTAATTTTAAGCGTATTTTTATAGATGTTTTTAGATAAATTATTTATTTTGTACAATACACAAGAAGTAATAAGGGGGCGTTTTATTTCGTGCGATTACGATTGGAGAGAAAATGTTCACACTTCGATCGCTAATCGCTAGATGTCGCGCTGTGGGATTTGGTAATACCTTTGGTAATAGAGTTTGGTAACGACAGAGCAGAGTACTGCATTAGGTAACTTGGTCGACATTTTTATTCCGCCCTTGAGATTTTGAAAAGCAACAATCACCCAGCATTCGGCAATAATTAAAATCGCAAACGAACAAAGCGCTAGATGTCACGCTGGGTTTGCAGAGCAGCGACTTGGCCGCCATTTTTGCTCCTTTTTTTTGGTAAATTCGGACGTTTCGTCCTTTGAAGACGAGAGATTTTCGCTGAGAAAACTAAACTTGATACTTGAATACTTGAAATGAAATTAAAATGTGTTATTCTTTGACACAGTGAAGCGTGTTTTATTGTGAAATGACCTTGATTGTCATAACTGCCATGCGTCAAATTAATTATGTAAATAAATGAAATCTAACCTAAAATATTTTTAACCTGCGACGGTTCCGTCACAAGTTTTCGAAAGACATTGTCGACCATCTTTTTTGCTCGCCGTTGTACTTCGACCTTGAATTTAATTAAACAAAGCGCCTGAAAAACGCACGGCTCTTATTAAAGCGATTGTCTAAATTTAAATGTAAGCTAACCAATAAAGCTACAGGCGAAAAAAGAGTATGTGCAATGGATTAGTAGATCGTACTGGGTGCCACGAAAAATGTCGCGATTAAAAACCATTAAACGAAATATACGGAGTGATTCGGTAAATAAGGAAAAGTATTTGTAGACAAGATTTTTGAACATTTAATGAACAGTTTGTCTTTTAACTAATGCGACTGTAAGAATAAAAATGTGTTGCTACTGTCCACGCCATGTATATAGTGACGAAGTATCCCACACCAAAAATCATTGCCCTAGTAGGTTGCGGCACGATATAAACTGTATAGACTATCGTGTGGATGATCCTTACCACCAGAAACGTCCTAAACAAGAAAATTGCGGTGCCCAAAGCCGGATTGGTGAAGATGTAGGCGAAGCTGATCGCGAAAAAAATCGGAATGCTCTCCATGTCGTTCAAGTGCGCCCTGAAATCAACGACCTCTATACGTACGAAAACCAAGTTTCAAGGGCGCCAGTCAATTAACTTAGATCCTTACCTTTTCGATCTTTCCACGTCCTCGTTCATCTTAGTCTTCGTGCGAAATAAATCTGCGTCTTCTTGATTCGGAAACGCCTAATTTAAATATTTCATTCGCTTTACGTTTGTTATTTTTTTAAATTTTTTTTAAGAAAACTAATTTGATATTTGGCACACTTACTTTGTGCTGGATGCGGAACTTGGCGGTTATGGCGGAGACGGCGATCATTTTCAGCACCAAACAGGCCGTGTAGAACAGGTAGCTCGTGAACAACGGGTTTTCCAGTGACAGCACGTCCATCTCACTTCCTTGCACGTGTGTTCTTCTATGTAGAATCTAAAGCAATTCGTTAGATTTTTGCATTAAGTGTCGCTGTGACATTTTTAATGCGGAGGTCACATTTGCCTACGACCTGCGGCTCGTGCCAGCAATGATTCATTTTGCATTTGCATTGCTTTGTTCAGTTCAAGGTTTTACCACAGGTTTTACATATACCGTGATTCTATTTTTATTAATATGAAACATTGCTGTTCATATTACTATGGATACTAATTCCAATTTTGAAAAATGTCGTTAGGTTAGGATCGTTAGGGTTGAATATTATCTGTTCTTTTTTTTATTTACCATCAAGTAGGTCGTGATTTTATTTTATTAGGTTGCCTATTATAGTTAGTAAAATTAGACAAATTAATGGCCGCGTTCAGGTAACTGCAGTAGCTGAGTTGCTTACTAAGCAATCGTTTGTGATTGGCAATTACTTTAATTTGAACCAATCACAAACGATTGCTTAGTCAGCAACTCAGCTGCTGCAGTTATCTGAACGCGGCCAATTTCATGTCATTATAACGAGGGGTAGATCATCTCTTAAATAAGTGTACGGAGAGTTAAATATATATTTAAAAATATATTTAAATCTAAATAATTATTTTTGTAATTTAAAATATGTTAATTACGGTATAAATATGTATAAATACCTTAAATTAAATTAATTAACAGTAAATACCAGTAAATACGAATAAATACCATTCAAATACTAATAAATAATTTTAAGTTTTTGTTAAATACCATTAAATTGAATTAAATATTAATAAATCCTTGCAATATGAATAACTGCGGTAACTTAAACCCGCCAAAATTTAATGATGCAGAAGAAATTAAAACTATAGAAGGAATAGGAAAAACACAGAAGAAATTAAAACTATACAAAGAATAGAAAAAGATATATTCCAAAGATTTTTATAAAGGAGTACTTAGGGCCTTTTTTTATCTATTTCTGATGCTTCATAAGGATTAAAAAGGCCCTAAACATTAGCTGCTTTCTTTCGTTTGATCCAAACGCAACATAACGCGTTTAGATTCAAAGATGGATGCTCTCTTGCAAATGGATCTTCGCAAAATTTCATTCCGGATCGGTATCCCATTTCCATTTTCAATCTTTCAATTTTACGATCTGTTTGGATTGAAATGCATTCAGATCCAGAGCGGGTAACGAAAAATCATTCGAATCACGATTCAAACTTTTCAGCGAAAGAAAGCAGCTAATAACTCCATGTTGGCTGCTTCAAACTGACAGTCGAAGATTAAGAAGTGGCAGATTGTACCGAGTGTCCCAGCCAAGATTTTAACCCCTTATATATTTATTTATTATATTTTATTTGTGTTTTGATTAATAAATAGATGACGCTAACGTCTTATAACTCTGCTGAAATATTTATCAGTGATTTTCCGCAATTCTATTTTTCTTTCAAGGATGTTGGAATTTGGTATATCTCATTAATTTTAAATGGGAAACGTTTTATCTTACTAAAATTTTCTCCTAAATGTAAAAGGAAGAATCTTTGCCTACGCAGATTTATTTCTCGACGTCAAATTTGGCACAAATTCATTTCGCGCCAAGCAGACCTGGAGTGCGTTCAGAATATTTACCTTCGAGAGCGTCTTGGGCGTGCAATCTCTTCTTTCTCACTCACGATTTTTAACATATTTTGCATCTCGCTCATCCGTTTTAAAACGACTTGTGTTTGACTGATAGCGCACGCTAAGCGCCCCACTTACAACTGGGATGTGAAAGTGCGTCTGTTGTTAGGGAAATAATGTAAACACAAGACGTTTTAGAATGGATGAGCTAGTTGCGATATGTTATGAAAATCGTGAATGAGAAAGACGCGATTACACGCCCAAGACGCTCTCGGAGATAAAAGATTCTGAACGCACTCCTGAACTGCAAACCGTGAAATTTGAATTCAGACATTTTTGCTCCATTATACGTAACGCGAATTCAATTCGGGGATGCAGTGTAGATACAAAAATATATCTAAAACAATAAAAATGTATTTTTTCTTTTTTTATATCGTTGCAAGTTTTCGCATTAAACGATACGTAAGAATAATTATTTTCTTTCAAACGAATGCATTATGTTAATTAACTATTATAGAACTTACTTATTATTTTAAATACAATTAAATATATTTAAATATGTTTAAATAAATGCAAATTAATATAATTCTTAAATACAATCAAATAAATATATAAATACTTCAAAATTATGTTAAATACTCAATAAAATAGTTTTAAATATATTGAAATATTTTAAATATGACAAAATATTTCAAATAAAATAAAATATTTTAAATACAATTAAATCTTGGGTATTTATAAATAGGTGCACAAAATCCGAACGATGTCCTTCCCCTCGCATTATAACAAATGCCAAAATGTGACACTTCAAATCAGATAGATCATCGAAATAGATTTGAAAAGTAACAAGTCAAGATTAAAAGTAAGAGGAAACGTTTTACAATTTATGTATGTGAATTTGGACGTGAATACACGTTGTGACGAAAAGAAAATATTGCAACATCGCTTCATTCGCAGTAACCTTAAATTTAGTGTTGTAAAATAGCCAGCTATTTATATAAATAGCAAAAATAGCCGGATATTTTCCATTGAAAATATCCTGCTATATATTAAGATAGATATATCCGATAAATATATATTATATAAATATAAATATTCGGTTAAAAGAGAAACAAAAGTAGCAGATAAATAATATAATCGCCTATTTATTGACTTTTTATTCAATTTCGAGTACATTTATAACAGAAGAACCGGTTATTTGTTAATATATTTTTTTTCTTTACAATAACTAAAATGAAATTAGTTATGTGGTAGAAGCAAGTAAATTGTTTCAGTAAAATAAATTTCTTTCTCTTTAGATTTAAAAAACCACATAGCAATGTTATGTTTAATTGCCAATTACTTTTGCAACTACTGGTACTGGCCACAAAAAACTAACTTTAAATGCATTATTTGGCGGCAAATTTGAAATAATTAGCCACTCGGCTATTAATATTTATAGCCGTGGATATATATCCGGATAAATATCCGGATATTATAATGGCTATTTTTTTACTCACAACACTACTTAAATTCAAAATGACTTTCATTTTCAAAGTTTAGTTACTTGCATTGTACCACTTTTTCCCTAAACTTTCACGACATACTTCCATGGTAAATAAATAAAAAACAAATAATAAATGCGAGCACGCGCCGCAGGTCATAGGCAAATGTGACCCCCCGCAGTAAATGTATCAATATATGTATATGTATATACATAAATAAATCTATCGAATTACTTTAGATTCTAGAAGAACGCGCGTGCGAAAAACTGAGATGGACGTGCTGTCACTGGAAAACCCGTTGTTCACGAACTATGTACCTGTTCTACACGGCCGGTTTGGTGCTGAAAGTTCCGCATCCAGCACAAAGTAAGTGTGCCAAATGCCAAATTAGTTTTCTTAAAAAAATTAAAAACAAAAAAACGTAAAGCGAATGAAATATTTCAATTAGGCGTTTCCGAATCAAGAAGACGCAGATTTATTCTGTACGAAGATTAAGGTGAACATGGAGAGATCGAAAAGCTAAAAAATCGATGCATCGATGAACTCACCGATGACTTAGTGAACGCATCGATAAGTTAATCATCGATGAGTTCATCGGTGAAATCATCGGTGAATTCATCGGTGAACGCATTGATGAGTTCATTGGTGAACGCAACGTTGAATTCATCGGTGAACGCATCGATGAGTTCATCGGTCCTGTAATTAGAATTCTTGAAACTCTTGTCTTTGAAATACCTGGATTTAAATATATTTCTACTAGCTGACTTTGAGTTTTCAATAACCAAAGAGCTAAAGCTAGTAACAGCATGGAGAACCTCGCGTTGCAAAATTAATCGTTTAAGTCAACCGGTAAATTTAAATTATGCTCCCATCACTTTTTTTGATAGTGCTGAGGAACTCAGCCTACGATTTATGCGGTGAGTAAATATCTCAGCGGCTTTCTTTCAGCGTTCTGTCAGCTTGTCCGTTCAGAGAAATTGCTTACTCGGCCTCTCAGCCGCGGAGCGTCCCTGAATGCGCCCAATGTATCAGTCTTTTATAAGCTAGGGCATGCCTTTTTCGGTCTTTGTCATTTCGTGGCACGCTGCGGCAAGTTTTTTTAATTGAAAACCCGTTACATTAAACGAAATGACTTGCGATACATCAATTAGAAGCTCACCCTGAGTTTTGAATTGATCATCCAGCGCAGATAAATCGCTATCATCAAAGAGAGAGAGAGTGTTGTTTGAGCCATCGGAAGAGTTGAGTAATTGAAAGAGAACGTGCCGGAAGAAACGTTAAAGATGGACGTGTTAAAGCTGAACAATCCAGCCTTCCGGGCCTATTTATTTTACGGTTCTATTTTGATCGTGAAGACGATGGCGATGTCCTTGCTGACGTCCAGGCAACGCTTCAAAAATAAGGTAAATTGTATTTCAAGAATTCAATTTTCTTTTACTTTTTTTCTTGTAATTAACACAGTTACACGTTCTGGAGTTGAGTAAATCGATAAAATTTAAAAAAATTAGAATGACTTGAACTTTTTAAGAAAAATTTCTGTTTTCTCCTTTGGCATCTATAATAACAACAATATTATTGAAATGCTGACTGTAAAAGTAAACATAATAAACTGAGAATAAGTATGAATGATTAGATAAATATTTATCGCGTCGAATTAAATTGAAACGAGTCATTTTGAGGAGAAAAAAACACTTTTCTCAAGGACATGGTTTTCATGAGATTCTCAAGGACATGGTTTTTATGAGAAAAAGTTCCACTTAATTAAGAAATGTTTTATTATCAAAAAAAAAACGCGTACGTGTTAGCGTAGGCCATACACTCTATACGTTTGTGTACGTAATATTATGTAATCTTACTTAATTATTTTATGTCTTGTTATTGCGTTATCTAGGATTATTCTAGAGGGGGCAAATTGAAAATATCTTTTTGGCTAGAAGTTGAATTCCATTTTTTTAATAACTATATTTATTCTTTATTAATTTTTGACCCTTCCATTTTTTTTATTGCCCGCCTTGACATTCCTTCAAGTCGCCCGCCGTCTAGGGCAAGCGTTTTCTACATTTGGACATTAACTTTTAAGCTATAAGTTGAAAGCAGTTTTTTAATTTAATTATTCTTTAATGTCTTGCCCGCCCCCCCCCCCCTCCAACTCACCACCTAGGCCAGTCAGCAATACTTGTTGCGTACTCTAGATTTGAACATTTTAGTAAGAAGTTAAATTCAATTTCTTTTTAATTTTGTTTATTATTTTTTAATTTTATAATTTTCTATTTCTTTTTATTGCTTTATTTGGCACACTTCCAATTCGCCCTTAGAGGTAGACACCCCTACTATGTTATAATTTTTTGTATTTTATTTTTTTTAAGCAAAACAATAATACATAAGTATGCTTACTGGGATGTTTGTTTCGATCGTGTTTTTGTTTTGTCGAAATTACCTGCAGAAATCGTAGAGGGAATAGGGAGTGGTGGAGGTGTATTCGTCTCAAAAAAAAATCAACCCAATGTTTACTTAAAATAAAAATCTATAGGGTGATCCAAAAAAAAATATTAAAGTTAATGCTTTTTGCGTTAGGCCGTCGCCAATCCGGAAGACGGCGTCACCTTAAAAGTGAAACCTAGGACGGATGAAAACGTAGAGCGAGTGAGAAGGTAATACTAAAGCGTCATGTTAGAGGTGAATCAAAAATTTTAAAAATATCTGTTTTGATTTCAGGGCGCACTTGAACGACTTGGAGAACATTACGGTGTTCCTTTTCGCCAGCTTGGGGTACATCCTCACCAACCCCTCCGCCACTATAGCCATCATTTTGATTAGAGTGTTCACGGCTGCCCGATTGTTGCACACCGTCGTTTACGCCATATTTGTGGTGCCCCAACCCGCGAGAGCCTTAGCTTGGGCGGTGGGGTACGCCATCACTGGCTACATGGCCGCGCAAATCCTCCTAAATATACGCCCCTAATTTTTTTTGCAATTTTTTTTTACATTTATCTGCTGCAATCAGCCATTCATTTGCAACAACACAGGAATACAATTGACATTTCCCGAATCTTATTTAGTTAAACTTAATGTAGTAAGTGTTTTATAAATAATGATGAACAGTGGGTTTTGTGGACGTTCCAGAATTTTGTGAAACGACTGTGTACGCTTATGGGCCAGTTGTATAAAACGAGTTAATTTGTGGTTAAGCAATATCATTGGAGGAAAATTTAAGTTTGATCGAGTGATTAACTCGTTTTATACAACTGGCCCTGTGACATACAGCGACCATATTTAGTGACCAGTTTGGACGAGAAACTACTATTAGTATAGCTCTCCTGTTATTCTTAACTCGTTAGTCAATACTGAATTACTGAATGCTGAACTAAAGGATAATTAAACAAGACAGATTTTGTAGTATGAAGGAAAAAAAGAAAAACATTAACGGAAACCCTCACAAAGCCAACATTAGATGAAAAAGAAAATAGAAAAAAAATTGCTACCACGACATTTGAGTTTTAAATTCGCCAATAGCTTCGAAAAACACTATCTAACTTAAAACATAAAATTTGTAATGTACTTTTTATACGCTTTTCATTTTCAAGAGGTAAAATGGCGCCATTTTACGAATTTCGAAGGTCGTGATCCTTATGCTTTCATTGGAGGAAGCACTTCTATGTCTAGTCGCTCGTGAATTTTCTTTAAATGTTAAACGTAGATGGCACTGTTCGAATGATTTTAAAATCAAATCTCAGTAGATGGCGCTAGCCCAGCTATCTTTTCAAAATTAAATTTCTAAAAATTCCTTGTTCTTTATATAATTAAACGCAAGAAAATGTATGTAATGACCAGAGAGCGGCTAGTTTTAGGTTTTCGAATAAGTCATTTACGAGTTGCTGAATGAGTGTGTGTATGTAAATATAAAATAAATGTACAAGATTCGTAAAAATAGTTTTGGTTTGGATGACCCTAAGTAAAACCTAAGCTCATCCTCTCTCTGGTATTTATAATTACACACCAGGATTGATTAAACTCCTCATTTTCTTTTTGTGAAATCAAATTTCTGCCCAAAAATACTTCTCCAAATTTTTCTTCTGTCTAAAACTCATACGTATAGGCAACATTTTGTGCAAGAAGATATCAAAGGCCGCGCACGCATCATGATATGTAATAATACAACATACATTAAACGAAATGACTTGCGTTACATTAATTAGAATTTCACGCTGAGTTTTAAGTTGATCATCGAGCGCAGATAAAACGCTATCTTGTGAGAGAGAGTGTTCTTTGGGCCATCGCAGGAGTTGAGTAATTGAAGCGGAACGTATCGGAAGAGACGTTGAAGATGGACGTGCTAACGCTGAACAACCCAGCCTTCCGGGCCTATTTATTTTACGGTTCTATTTTGGTCGTGAAGACGATGGCGATGTCGTTGCTGACGGCCAGGCAACGCTTCAAGAATAAGGTAAATTGTATTTCAAGAATTCAACTTCGTTTGTTACAGTAATTAACGCAGGTACACATTTCGAAGTTGAGTAAAGCAACAAATTGCAGAATTAAAAAAATTAGTAAATAAGAAAAATTCCTGTTCTTTTCCTTTGGCATCTGTAATAACAACAATATTATTGAAATGCTGACTGTAAAAGTAAACATAATAAACTGAGAATAATTATGAGTGATTAGATAAATATTTATCGCCACGAATTAAATTGAAACAAGTCATTTTGAGGAGAAAAACACTTTTCTCAAGGACATGGTTTTCGTGAGATTCTCAAGGACATGGTTTGCATGAGGAAAAGTTCCGGTCAATTAAGAAATTTTTTATTATAAAAAAAAAAACACGTACATGTTAGTGCAGAACATACACGTAATATTATGTAATCTTACTTAATTATTTTATGTCTTGTTATTGCGTGATCTAGGTTTATTCTGGAGGGGCAAATGAGAATATTTTTTTGGCTAGAAGTTGAATTCAATTTTTTTTTATTCTTACACTCATCAAAATGGTCTAGGGGACACGTCTAAAAATAAACGCTGTTGCAAATAGTGGAAGTACTATGACAAAATCTTGAAATAAATTGTAAAGTTGAACAAGAAACTTTTATTTTTAGCATAAACCACAACGAAGTTACCATAGTTTTGTTATATAGGGTGTTCAACAAACATAAAGCAAATTTATAATTTAAAAATTATAACGAAATCGGAACGAAAATGAAAGATTTCACATTTAATACAGTGTATGGCCACCTCTGGCGTTAATCACAGCACGACACCTATTGGGCATACTTCTAATTAAATTGTTTATATCATTTTGATCAATTTGTTGCCACTGGTCTCGTAAACAGTGTGACAGCTCCTGCTTTGTTTGAAACACCATGCCATGATTCTGGATACGTCTTTGTAGCACATCCCACACGTGCGCTATTGAATTTAAGTCGGGGGATTGCGCAGGCCACGGTAATACTGCAATATTTTGCTCATCCAAAAAATTTCTAACTGTTCTCGCAACATGTGGTCGAGCATTGTCGTGCATAAGTAAAAACTGTCCCCCGACTTGTTCTGCCTGTGGAAGGATAACAGGTTGTAGAATTGTGTCCCGATACGCGTTAGCTGTTAAAGAGCCTTCCACAAAAACGAGGTCTGTTCTACGGTCAATTCCAACTCCAGCCCAAACCATCACAGTTCCCCCTTGGTACCGCTCCACTTCCTGAACAGTTGCCAAACGGTTTTCGTTTCCAGGTCTTCTCCACACCTTCAGCCGTCTAGAATCTGGCCTCAAACCGAACCTGGATTCATCAGTAAAGAGCACATGATCCCAATCTTGTTCTTGCCAATTGACGTGTTCTTCAGCCCATTCTAATCTTCGTGCGCGATTGCCACGCGATAGCACAGGAACCCTAACCGGACGTCGAGCATGGAGTTCATTCTCATGTAACCTGTTTCTTACAATTTCGATCACTGACACCTATGTGATGGACATTTTGGAGCTTCATTTTTAGTTGGTTGGCCGTAAGATTTCGATTACGAAGTACTTCCATGCGAAGAAATCTATCCTGTACAGCATTTGTTTTTCTGGTGGGGCCAAGATGTCTTTCTTTTACATCACCACTTTCTCCATAACGCTGCCACAAGCGACCGATGGTACTTTTTGTAGAATTTACAGCCTCCGCCACATTTCGAATAGTCATACCATTCTGTATCATGCCTACAGCTCTTAACTGAATTTCACGACTAAGATGCCGTCTCTCCATCTTTATTAATTCCAAAAGCACTATAAATCTCAACTTCTAATCCTCTCAGACAAACATCAAGTAAGTTAATGTAAAACGTATTCAGAGCACAAACAACATTTCGAAACAAATATCATAAGCTAACTCTCATTTCATTACGGAGACAAAGCTAAACATCGCCAACTTGATCCTAAGGTTGCCACATTAGAGCTCTGTTAGCTATATTTGCGCAAAATTTTGATTAATGTACGCAAGCATACTTCTTACGTTTGTCCCCTAGACAATTTTGATGAGTGTATTTATTTTGTATTAATTTTTGACCCTTCCGTTTTATTTTATTGCCCGCCTTAACGTTTCTCCAAGTCTCCGCCTATAGGGCAGGAACTCCTATGTGTTGCGTTTTCTACATTTCGACATTAGCTTTTAGTTATAAGTTGAAAGCAGTTTTTTTAATGTCATTATTCTTTAATGACTTCCCCCCCCCACCCAGGTCACCACCTAGCAAGAAGCTAAATCCATTTTTTTAACTTTACTGTTTTAAATTAATTTTTAATATACAGGGTATTCTTCAAGTTCGTGCAAAAAAATTAATGGCGTATTTGATAATTTGATATTCTCATGAATGCACCAAAATTAAAACGAAAAAAAATCTAGAAATTCATGCCGACATACATGTATGTTGTGAAAATGAAGCATACCATCCCTTGTAAACATTGATTCGTCGGTGAAGAGAATGCTATTAACAAAGTTCAGATTGTCCGTCTGTTGCCGGAATAACCACCGACAAAATCGGTTGCGTTGGAGGTAATCTACGGGCATCAGAGCTTGCACTTTTTGAAAATGGAACGGGTAATCATTGTTCCTCACGAATAATTTGCCAAACAACAAACTGCACAACTGACACAAAGGATCTGCTATTTGGCAAAGGGCGATCTCGGTTACGCTGGCTGTGCATACAAACGTCTTACATGTTAATCATGTCCACAATAACACTCGTGGAAAATTTGGCCATGTCTTACTGTTATCTACGACGATCGACGTGCACGTGAGAATTGAATAACTGACCCACTTTAAGAGCCGATGCTGACACACCAGCATACTTCTCCGATTACGTAATTACGTAATAAAAATAAACCAGGGACTATCAAACTGTTTCATCGTTCGCCGAAAACATTTATTATCTCTAATATTTATTAATCAATTGTTCTACAATAACTGCTTCATTCTTTAAGTTTTAATGT
The DNA here is from genome assembly GCA_958336345.1 of Dorcus parallelipipedus. NCBI lineage: Eukaryota > Metazoa > Arthropoda > Insecta > Coleoptera > Lucanidae > Dorcus > Dorcus parallelipipedus. The sequence goes on from OY284479.1 coordinate 48,912,579, forward strand.
CAACTTTCACTGGTTTCATTTTTTGCACGAAGTTAAAAAACAGCCTGTATAGTTTAATTTTTTATTTCCTGAATTGGCAGCCCCTCAAATCGCCGATTAGGAAGGGCAATCCTCATTGCACATTTTAGATTTGAAAATTTTTACCTAGAAGTTGAATTATTTTTTTTATTAATTATTTAATTTTTATTTGCTTCCTTTGGGATCAATCCATATAGGCACACCTCCAAGTCGCCAGCTAGAATAGGCAATTCTCATTACGTACATACATATTCTAAATTTGCAATTTTTTAGCTAGAAGCTAAATTTTTTTTTTATTTTAATGTTTTTTTTTTAATTAATATTTAATAATTTAATTTTTCATTTCTTGACTTGGCACACCCTTCCCACCTAAAGTCACCGTCTAGGGCAGTCAGTAATACTCGTTACGTATTCAAGATTTGGAAGTTTTTAGCAGGAAGTTGAATTTTATTTATTTTTTAATTTTATTGTGTTAAATTAATTTTTTATAGTTTAATTTTTTACTCCTTGAATTGACACCCCGCCCCAAGTCGCAAGCTAGGACGGGCAATCCTCATTGCATATATGTATTAGAGCATTTTTGGAGATTTTTTTGCAAGGTCAAAATAGATTGTGGGATAAAATTTTGATTTGGAAATTTTTAGTTAGAAGTTGAATTTTTTGTATTCTAATTTTTTAATTTAATTTTTATTTGCTTTAATTGAACTCCTTGCATATTCCCGCCTAGACAGATACTCCTACTTCTTGCGTTTCCTAGATTTAGCCAGTTTTAATTTTTTAAATACATAATTTTTAATATGTAATTTAATGTTTCACTTCTTGTATTGGCACCCCTCCAAGTCGCCAACTAGAACAAACAATCCTCGTTGTAAATTCTAAATTTGCAAATTTTTAGTTAGAAGCTGAATTAATTTTTTTGAATTGCATTAATTTTTTTTATTTTTCTTATTATTATCTGTAATTTTTCATTTTTTTAATTATCGTTTGATTCCAAAAGTCTCTGTCTAGGGCAGATACTTCTACATGTTACGTTTTTTAGATCCGGAATTTTTTAGCTAGGAGATGAATTCCGTTTTTTAATTTTTGTATTTGGAAATTTTACCTAGAAGTTTAATTCATTTTTTATACGTATTTTATTTTTTTAATGTTAAATTTTTGATAAAATTTTTAAATAATTTAATTTTTGATTATTTTTCATTTAATTTTTTAATCATTTAATTTCTATTTCTTGTATTGGCACTCCTCCAAGTCATCGCCAGTCATCGTTGAATTAAATTTTTCTATTTTAATTTTTATTAATTTTTAATTATTTGACTTTTTCGATTTGGAAATTTAGCTAGATGTTGAATTCCGTTTTTTTATTTTAATTTTTATGTTTTATTTGACTTGGCACCTCTCCAAGTCCCCCCCCCCTCTCCCCCCAACATGTGTAGGTCCAAATTGATTGTGTACCCTTCATCTTACCACCATCGTTTCTTCTTATTTTTATTTTTATTTTATTTTTTTTTCATAATTCAGGGTGTTCCATGAACTTGACGGATGTTTTAACAGTCTTTAAACATCCTTTCCGTAGCGCTATCTACCATCTATATAAGTTTCGAGTAAATCAAATCATATAATATCTACCAGTGCCATCTATCGGCGACCTATATCGTTTTAACAAAAAGAGAAGTGATTTGCATTTCATAAATTATTGAAAAATCATGTTTCTCGGTGGAAGACTCTAGATGTCTCCGTTGACTTTGGACGGACGTTCACGAAGCACCCTGTATATACTACAGCGCAACAAAATTAAATAGCATGTTGATTTGGTTGCCTAAACTAACTAATTCATACTAAACTAACCAATTCATTTGTTACTAACTAACGTATACTAGGCGTTCGCCAATCCCGAAGATACCCGAAGCGAGAAACTAAAGCCCCGAGTCCACGAGGACGTCGAAAGAGTGAGAAGGTAGCCCCCCACGTCGCTCACCCCTGAGGGCATGAACTTTCTTATTTCATTTTCAGGGCGCACCTGAACGACTTGGAGAACATCCCCCTGTTTCTGGCTGCCAGCTTCGCCTACCTCTTTACAAACCCGGCTGAGGGAACTGCGGTTCTTCTGTTTAGGATTTACACAATCGCCCGGCTCGCGCACACCCTGGTGTACGCCGTTGTGGTCGTGCCACAACCCGCGAGGGCTCTGTCTTTCTTAGCGGGGACCCTCGTCACCAGCTACATGGCGATCCAAAATATTTTACATTTCTGTACATAAATCATGCATTTGTTTTTCATCCGAACAAGAGAAATTGTAATTTTATAGCAAAACAATAATACATGAGTATGCTTACTGGGATGCTTGTTTTGATCATGTTTTTGTTTTGTCAAAATTACCTGCAGAAATTGTAGAGGGAGCAGGGGGTGATGGAGGTGTATTCGTTTCAAAAAAAAAATCAACCCTTTCAAATTAATAAATTTTTACTTAAAAGAAAAATCTACAGGGTGATCCAAAAAGAAATTAAAGTTAATGAATTTTTTGCGTTAGGCCTTCGCCAATCCGGAAGACGGCGCCAACTTAAAAGTGAAACCCAGGACGGATGAAAACGTGGAGCGAGTGAGAAGGTAATACTAAAGCGTCATGTTAGGTGAATCAAAAATTTTAAAAAAATCTGTTTTGGTTTCAGGGCGCACTTGAACGACTTGGAGAACATTACGGTGTTCCTTTTCGCCAGCTTGGGGTACATCCTCACCAACCCCTCCGCCACTATAGCCATCATTTTGTTTAGGGTGTTCACGGCTGCCCGATTGTTGCACACCGTCGTTTACGCCATATTTGTGGTGCCCCAACCTGCGAGAGCCTTAGCTTGGGGGGTGGGGTACGCCATCACCGGCTACATGGCCGTGCAAATCCTCCTAAATATACGCCCCTAATTTTTTTTGACAATTTTTTTTTAATTTACCTGCTGCAATCAGCCATTCATTTTGAGGTGTAACTGTTGGCAATAAATTTGTTTTTTTTTTAAGACGTGAGTTTGTTTTATTTTGAACAAAAAGTTTGTTTTTTTTTTCTGAAAATTAGCAATATACAGTCTGTAACACGCCCGCTTAAAATACCTTGTTTGTTTACTTTTACTTACAAGTTAACACAATAAAAAAATCTCCAAACAAACACAACTTAAATATATTGCCAAAGAAATAACTGGCGCGACCGTATACCCCGGAGGAATTCCGAAAGGTCACACAGCTGGTTAGTACTGTTCTACGAATGCTACCTGCTACCTGACTACTGGCGGCCGCCCTAAATGTTATGCTACTGACCTAGATTCTGTTCGGTTGATCGACCCTTCGGAATGAAAGGAATGATAATACTTAATTACGGCTCGTGATCGCTATTAATTGGATCTGCGTCGTGATAACCCGTTCTTCTTGGTGGATCGGTAGAATAAGTCGAAAGAACAAAGGAGCTGATTACGTTAAACAACAACACGAAGTTAGATTTAATTATTTATTGCAAAAAAAAGGTAAAAACTCCTTGTACCAGCCACTATAATGAGTGTAAAAACTTTGCGTTGAAAACAAATACAAAGAAACAAAATTTACGATTCTCAGAAAGTACAATATAACCCGCTTAACAGATTTCACTTTCGAGTATCGGCACGGTCTACTTTCTTTCAATTTACACCGTTGGTGGTTTAATGTCTGCAGATATTTGTTGGAGAGCTCAGCTCCTTAATTAGATTAACAATTAATTGAATTCCAACTTAGATCGAGTCTTGGTACTAGTGTTTGTAGCTTCAGATCGTACTCTAAAGACTTCTTCTGTTTAATAAACCAACGCACGGTGTGACACATTGTACGGTGTACATTTCACACTAAAGGCCAGTACACAATGAATTTGCATAAAACATAAGACATAAGCCGTAACAGTAATTCGACCTATGTAAAGAAGTGCGCTGTAACACAATAGCTCCGTAACGAGAACAAAGCGTATGTGTTTCTTACGGCTTATGTCTTATGCAAATCCATTGTGTTCTAGGCTTAAAGCAATAGATGACGGATTGCGCTCTGCGCATTACGCGTGCGGTTTGCGCTGTAGATAGACCAAGGCTTAAACTGCGGACAATAGTGACATCTATGAATGGTTGCGGTAGGCAATGCAAACCGCCCATAAAGTGTCACGGAACTGGCTCTGATGGACTTTTAATGGCTCTAAAGAATACCTCTCAACATCAGAAATGAACAAAGACACTTTCACATGGGCCCGAGAATAGCGCAGATTTGTTTGTAATTTATAATTTACGAGATCTTTAATTAATTGTGACGCTGTACATTGGGGGGAGACATTACTTTCAATTTTGACTGTACCGTGTTTGTATGAAAACCTGTTTCGTAATATATCTTCGATAACCACACATATTTAGTCTTTAGTCATCGTTTACAATCAGATAAGTGATAGATAACGCTAATATTAGCCGACTGCAATGTTACAACATCAAAGCACTGATTCATGACTGTTCGCGTTCACACTTGGAAAAAAAAGAAAACTGTACATGTGACAGCTGACAAGTGACAACGAAACCGCCCGCGCCGTTGCGAAACATACGAATATGCGGTAGAAATGTCAAAAAACGTGAAATTGCTATTACTTGTTTTTAAAGAGTAATATCTTTATTATATTTGTTGCGTTTGAGTTGACAACAGTGTGCGCGCTATTTTTATACAATTACACATCGATATCGACTATTTAATCGACCCACTCTGTACACATTTCCCGTCTCATAACCTCACTTCGCTGAAAATGTCCATGCTCAGCGTCCTCTCCACGGAAAACCCCGCTCTCCGGGCTTACCTAATTTGTGGGTCCGTCTTGGCGGTGAAGATGTTGGCGATGTCATTTCTGACAGGGCGACGACGCAGAAGGGACAAGGTAGGAAGTATGACGTACTTAGGCCCAGTTTTACAATCGTGGAATAAGGACGGAATAACTGTTCGCCGAATATCCTTTAATGTTCCTCCATATCTACGTGTCACACCTGCGTCACGTTATTCTAAGAATAATGCTTATCCGACGTTCGTAAAATCGGGCCCTAGAGTAGAAATAAAAGAAATCATCTAATATAGACAGGATGTTAACGAAACATTCTCTAAGGGCCACAAATTTGATTTTGTTTTTGCCTTAACGTAGTCGGTTCGCGCTAGTGACTCATTTTCCTAACCACCCTGTATAAGGCGTAAGTATTGTTATTATTGATACGAGTGTATGCATGTAGAATTTGCGTCGTTTTTTAATGGACAGCTCTTGTTGTAGGTATTCATTGCACGTACAGGACTAGGATAATGTTATGTACTGATGAGCATGATAACGCCATTACTTAATCGAAACGAACAAACAACTAGCGTTTTGTATTATATTTAGAAGTGCTATCTTATTGCGTGAACTTGTGCATGTTTACATTGTGTTTCACTGTCGCTGTGACATAATTGCCTTAATTCCACTCACATTCACAATCAAGTTGATTCGATAAGAATAACATGAATCGTTCGTAATTAAAAAAATAAAACAAAACGAGACGAAATTGTAACTTATCCAATCAATGCATAAAACGCCGTGAATGATGCAAGAACCATTAACGGAAAAAGAAATATTCGCATTTATCGCGAATATACAGGTGTCCAGAGCTGTACCTTTCCTCTCTTTTGAAGTCTTCGCCAATTTATTTTAATACTCGAATTCCTTCAACGACTTTCTTGTTTTATTATTATTATTACTCTTTGTGAAATAAATTCTCTCGTGGTCATTGTTTCTCTCGCCTTTCGTTCTCTATTCCTTGCGTCGGGCTATACAGAGTGTTAGGCGGTTTTGATTTCTTTCGACTTAACTAGGACGCCGAACGCTATGAGCGACATAAAAACCACCTACGAAAAATGGAACGTTTGTCTTTTATATATAGGATGCCCCGAGCAAAAGCTATACCCGTTCGTAATTAAAAAAAAAAAATTAGACATCTCACTTTGTTCTGTGAAGAAAAAGTCTGGGACGCCCTGTACAGAGACGGAAAAAATATGTTCTTTTTTTGTTTCGAATAGGCTTTCGCAAATGAAGAGGACGCCCTCCTGTTCAAGGCCGAGAAAGTCGCCGTCAGCGAGAACGTCGAAAGGATCAGAAGGTAAGCGTGAAGAATACACAGGTGTTCCAAAATTATCACAGTTCTCACGATTCTCTAGTCCTGTACGGCTATTGCTGGTGAAAACTATAGCACAGTGGGTATAGCACAGCATAGTAATGTATGCAGTATCAAATAAACGTCATTTAAGATGTCCGCTCGGAAACACCAATGAAATGAGAGTGTATAATCAATTCAGTAAACTCCCAACACGTCAAATTGACGTTCAGTTTGGTTATTATTATTATTGGCCGTCACGCTGTCTGCAACTTTTTGTTGATTTGTCACTTTGACATTTGACAGGTATTGAATTAATTATTACGTCTGCCAGTATATCAGGTTGCACGTACTCCATTAACTCCTTAAATTGTTAATTAAAAGTATTTTTTATCTGCTTGTCCTTTGACCGTTAATCAGTCAGTTAGAGTATAGTGCGTTCAGAAACCCCCACGTTTGAAGTTGGCCTTGACTTGAGACAGCAAGAAAGACGGTATGTCTTTGCTTACTTATAATAAAACGCCAAGTAAAGTAAGTGAGATCAGCTGTTCATGAGCACACGTTTACCGAACCAACGCCAACTCCAAACATGGGAGTTAGATAATTAGTAGTACTCATCAAGTACACTCAATATGTCACTGTAAACGGCACAGGAGTTTTCTGAATCGATTACGTCTTGTTTCTGTAGTGTAGTATTTTTGGGACACCCTGTAGTTTATTATTTTTTTTAATCGCCGAGAGTTTCGTTTTAGGGCTCACTTGAACGACCTGGAGAACATTCCGGTCTTCTTCTTCGTCGGCTTCGGGTATTTACTCACTGAACCCGAACCCTCCACCGCCCTGTGGTTGTTCCGACTTTTTACGGTGGCGAGGGTCGTCCACAGCTTGGTGTATGTGACCGCCGCCAGGCCCCCGATCAGGGGTACGGCCTGGTTAGTCGGCTTTTCCATCACGGGTTACATGGCTTTGCGAACCATAATGTATTTCCGCGTGTAACAATTTTTAAATAAACGTGTTATTATTGAAACTGTTTCGATTTGGATCTTCTCTACCTTGTTGGGTTGCGTTCAGACACTTACAGACACTGAACCTTCGAGTCCACCATGAGGATAATTGAAGGGGTCAGTGGAAAAGTTGCCTATTCCGCAAATTTGACAAAACCGCCATAAATATCATTAGGTGCTGCTAATAACCCTTTTTATGTTCTCTTTATAACCATCTATTTTACATTTTACTCTCTACTTTTAACGTTTTGTTCTCGAATCTACATCAAAGTGGAATAGGCACCTTTTCCACTGACCCCTTCAATTGTTCTTAAATAAACGCCTGAGAATGCTCTAGATTTATTCAATCACCACATGGCCAGATTATCGCACTATTCAATTTGATTTATACTGTTACAGTTCATTTTTCATTTCTGTTCTGAATACACTTTGTATATGCATTGCCACCGTCCAGTTTTCATTTCTGTTCTGAACACGCCCTGTATATGCGAAATTCGACGTGCCGGATTATTTCTTGGACCGCGTCGTTGTACACATTGCAGTCAGTGTAGGAATACCCGTATTTCGCCGGCGTAATTTTCTTAAAATTTCGTTGTAGCATATTTCCATTAACAGGACCTTCATTAATTAAACAAATTCATTTTATATAAGTAATCCATCCTTATTTAGGGGCAAAATCGCGCGCATGTGAGTAGTTAGATAAACTTTTAACGAAGTTCTACTTCTGGACGCGTATTATTCGTGATCTTTGCCCTTTTCGCTGATTGGTTCTCACTGTTACTAAGAAAATTCCGCCAATGGTAAAATCGAATGTGTCTCTCTCGTTAGTTTTCTTTTCTTTCCCGCCGATCGAGAAGTACGCCGCCGTTTCAGTGTTGCCACCCGTAGCGGAATTCCGCTACTGTAGCGGTTTTTCACCCCTTGTAGCGGCGGAAACACCATTTTTTCTTTAAAGTAGCGGAATCTGATTGGGAGACCACCATCGGTCTACTTTAATTTATATTAACGTTCTAAGAATTCAATTAAAAACAAAACATTTTGTAGTATGTTTATAAAAATCGGATAAAGACTTCATATATGTATGTTTATAGAATGCCAACAACGAACGATTGTTCTAATAAATTATAAAATAAAATTATTTCGCTTATGTCATTTCATTTCACGTTCAGTGTAGACCAAAATCTATATTCTAAGGCTGCGTTGTATAAAAGGTTTGAGCCAGGGTTAAAGTTAATCCTAAGTTAGAATGTGATACTTGTTATGACGTATAGCATTTTGTGTGTCACATTCTAACTTAGGATTAACTTTAACCCTGGCTTAAACCTTTTATATATACAACGCAGACTAAGTCGACGGAATAACGTAAATAGAACTATCGAAAAATCGTATCAGCGTCTTTAATCTACCACACTTTAAATCATAAATAAGAAACTAGAATTATAGAACTCAACATACAGCAACTTGCATTGTGTTTACCATTACAGAAAACTCTTAGCGTAGCGGTTTTTTTTTTAATGTAGCGGAATTATCGGATCACGGTAGCGACAGGATACGCTAGGCAGGTGGCAACACTGCGCCGTTTCATTAAAGTTTCAATCGTCTCTTGGATCGCACGTCCTTTTGTTAATTGTTTGGTTGTGTGCCCGTTTCGCCGAAGAGGGTGAAAGTGCATGTGAACGGCTATCTGCCGAATCTGTTTGATCCAGTTAGAGATGAGAAAGCCGCATCCATTTTGCGACTTGTGGCAGTCCGGGTGATCATCCTGGGTAAGTCAATACGAACTGCGTTTCTCGATTTGGCCCTTACGTTCGCTTTTCTTTTTCGCTTATAGGCTTTTATCCTGGGCTTTTAGCAAGAGTTATTTTAGCAAGAGCTACTTTTATCAAGAGTTATTTTCGTTGGGAATTGATTTTTTACCGAGAGTTTGCGGAAGTTGAGTCCGTTCCGATTTTGCAAGTGCATTGTAAACTACGACGCTGGAAGTTCCCTCCCTCGCCCCTCTACGCGGAGGCCGGCACATTACAAAGTGACGCCGCGGCATCCCCGCAAAGACACCGACAAACGAATCGGACATCAAAGGAAATACAGGTCGGAGCGTTATAATTTTTATTTTTGAGCGTTAATTCGTGAATTTAATTTCCGATTCATTTCTTTGAAGTTGCCGCAATTAAGCATGCAACTTATTGCGTACACTCCCCAGTAAATTAAGGATGATTGTTCGTTCTTTGGCAAAGAGGATATAAGTAGACGAACGTTGTCGCGTGTAATTAACCGGAGATTTTATTTTTTTTTTTTTAGTATTATTTACGTATTTGGTTAATTTTAATATAGATTAATGCGAAGTTCGGATCCGACAAAACATGAGTATTTTGTAAAATAATCTTGTTCTTTTGTTGTCCTTATATTACTTATTTGTTTATGTTTTTTTTTTGTGATTGATTAAATTAACGTGTTTTGGAGTAACAGAGTGTTCTCAATACGTGGTTTGAAGGTGTCCAGTCAATTACCCAACACCCTGTATACATGTAATTACGATTTTCTACAAAATGGATAACAAAACACATTTAAACATTTACTTTTTTACAAATACCTCGAAAACTTTTGACAGTTTACAGTTATTCAAAGTTGCAACATACGTACGAAACTACGACGTGCCGTCATAAAATAAAAGTTCAGAGCCTTCTCGATAACGGATTTTTTGGAAAGCAAGTTGCCAATTTACAAAAACAATGTTTTCAGTATTTCTCCGGCGTGTAAGGCGAACGTTATCAAATGAGAAAAACAAGAATTAAATAAATAACAAATGGTACCCAGCCACGCCTCTTTGACAAGCAACACATATAATAAACAACAAAAAAACAAAAACAGAAGAAAGTAATTACAAATCACTACGTGTTTCGCACACACACACTACGTATCAGACTATAAAGAGTTCATTAACTTCGCAGACAACTGTGAAAATGCGCGATTGTTTTGATGGCCATGTAACCGGTGACCGCATATCCAATTCCAAATGCTATCGCCCTCGTCGGCTGCGGCACCACGTAAATCGCGTACACCACGGTATGAGCGAGCCTCGCCGCCGTGAACACCCTGAATAAAGTCACCGCCAGCTCCAGGGGTGGATCGGTGAGCGTGTAGCCGAAAGCCACGAAGAGGAAAATCGGAATGTTTTCCAAGTCGTTCCTGTGCGCCCTGCAAAACAATTTAAATGAACGAACTAGTTTTCATGTTTTGTATATACATAGTTAAAGCACGGATTTAAATCCTTGCTTTAATTATAACAGTACCTTCTAACTCGTTCTACGTCTTCTGATATTTTCACTTGAACGCCCTGGTTTAATACATCTTCGGGATTTGCGACAGCCTGCGGACGTTAATAATATTAATAATAAAATTGTTGTGTCTAGCCACCACCCACCCGCTACGTATTTTCAAAATCTTTGAACAAAACATGATCTAGAATTGAAGATCAAAATACGTATAAAATAGTTAAATACAATAAGTTCCACAGATGGCGCCATTTTTCTGAATAAATGTATAGAGTGATCAAAAAATTTTGTTTTAGCTCAATCGAAGGTGGCGTTAAAAAAATTGTTTCGAAGAAATTTCGCGCCGCAAAAGGGTCGCGTAATTTGAATTATGTGTAATTCTACTAAGCGGCGCCCCAGAAATTTAGCCAATATTTGTTTCGTTGGTCTAAAGTAAAATGGAAGACGGAAGAAGAAGAAAATTAAAAGCTTTGAAATGATGTCTAAGTGAAGACTTTCCGTGAAAGTCTCACGGATGGCGCCACTGATGCGTATGTATTTCATAACTGAATAATATTTAAAACAAAACGGAAGCGTTACGAAGAAAAAATGACGTTTGACTGAAGGGCGATCATAGAAAAAAAAATTCGGTGCAACATAAAGAAATGGTTTCCGTGAAAATCTCACAGATGGCGCCACCGAACCAATATGTGGTTTCATTACTGAAATATATTTAAAAATAAAATGGAAGAGTTAAGAAGATAAAAATACCAATTGTTGAGTAAGAGTCCCACAGATGGCGCCACCGAAGTAGCATTTTTCGCGTGGATTTAGTTAATTATTTTCTTTAACGTCTGACTATTGCAAACAAGAACGAACACAAAAAAAATTAGAAAACAAAATATGTAGTTATGACTGGATTTTCACTAGTTTGTAGAATGTCGTCGTTGTTGACGACGTCAAACGTCAATACAATCCGACATGCGCTCTTTTAGGTCACGCAACCTGCAATCTGGGGTCTCATGTAGCATGAGAGAGTAGAAGGGGGGGGGGGTTGATCGTTATCAACAAATAAATGGAATAGACTCTTATCAAAAGTATGATACATTATTAACATACCATGGCCTTATCGTTTCCTAAAAAGGAATTCTGACAATTCCACGTTTGACAAGTGTCTGTTTCTTTAAGGAACTCTAAGCGGCACTTGCCATTGCATTTTTTTTATTGAGCGACCCTCGTATTTATTCAATTAGAAAATTTTCTTGCAACTGAACTGCTCGACTGTCCCTCCATAAATTTGTACTCTGTTTTTATCGAACGACCCCCGTATTTATCCGAAGTTTTCGAAGAGATATTTTGTTGTTATTTCCTTGTCGAATGCGGATTGATGGATTGATCATGTTACGTTCAATAAAAATAAGCTTTTAATTCTGCGAGCTTAATTAAGTATCAAAGTGGGCTTACCTTGTGTTTGTGACGCTGCAGGGCCGTCAGCAAGGACATGCCCAACAATTTGACGCTCAGAATCGAGCCGTAGAAAATAAGTTTTGGGAAAACACGACTTTCGTCGAGCAAAGTACTCAGGACGACCATCCTGTACGTATTCCTGAACTTGTCCAAGTAACTGCTCGCTCGTGACTAATATTTAATTAGAAAGATAATTTCGACTCTATCTCTGATCGTAAAGTATCAGCGCGAGATAATGTAGAATAAGCACGTAACTTGGAGTGGCGATAATTTTTTTTCGAGCAAATTCCAAGAATAACAATTTCATTATTACATTATTACTAACGCAAATAGAAGACCATAAAGAGCGATCGATGTTCAAGGTGAGCGGTTATTTTTCGCCGCGAGGTCATCAACTTGAAGCAGTTAGTCGCTTGAGGATCAAGCATTCTTTTTTTATGGGGAGCCTTCGATCGGCATTGTCGATGGCTTGTTTTATATGCAGCTGGCGTTCGCCGGCTATCTATGGCGCCAGTGCAACTTTTGCAATCAATATGTGATATGATAATGAAGGAGTTACAGGATGTTTCTTTTTTTTAAAATTAATTCCAGAGAGATTTGTAGAAAGGGATTTTTAAAATAAAAATAATAAAATCGGTGATTATTTATAATCGAAATTCAAACCTCTGCTACTTAATTGAGGAAGCAAGGTTGCCCTTTATTTATGATAATAATAGTAATAATAATAATTAAAGTATTTTCTTGTCTGCTGGAAATTCTTTTAACCGACTGCACAATCTCGCTTACCTACTATCGGTTGACAGGGCGCCAGTTTATCTAAACTCCTCCGATGGTGGATAAGCCCCACGTTGGGCGCCAATTTTGTAAAGTCCTCTGATGGTGGACCGGCCGCACGGCTACATTTACATTCAATTTCGTGCCAGCATGAATTCGTAACACGAAAGTTTGACGTGTGCTTTCTTCTGATACGTATATCATTTACATTCAATGTAAATGATATCAAGAGAAAGCACATGTCAAACTTTCGTGTTACGAATTCTTGCTGGCACGAAATTGAATGTAAATGTAGCCTAATGCATTGTACGCTTGCTAATTCTGCTGCGCAGTGTTGCCAGTACACTTTCACAAATATAAATAAAAGACGAGAACATTTTATCAATGGTTTTTATTGTTTTCATAAAACAATACAATGAAATAAATAATAATAAGAACTAGATTACTATATTTGACATAATCTGTCAAAAACGTACTATCGGGGCCTTAAAATTTCGCACGATTTTTTATCAAGTAGCCAGAATTTCTATAAATTATAGTTTTGAAGAACAGGCTCCTTCCTCAATTTTGACACTAAAGACATTTAACCAAAAGTCAGATTGTTTGTCTAGTTTAGGGCGCAGCTGAGTCAAATAAAGCCTGATTATGTAAAAGTTGCTGCAATATTTTATGTCTGACTGCTTTGGAGAAGGTCGTCGACTTCTAATTCCACGCATTCACAGAAAGAACGCTTGAAATATTCGTCTCTACTGTTGCTGTGGGTCGACGGATTTACTGCACTAATACTGAAAGCTTAAAGGCTCAGTCAGAATTGAATTAGTGCAAAATATTAGTGCAAATCGGTACTGCAGATTGGCAATTCAAATATTTGACAAATGTATTTTGATGTGTCTATTCACAATTAACAGACGATTTGCACTAACCACTAAGTTGATTGTGAATAGATACATCAAAACACATTTGTCAGACATTTGCACGGCCAATCTGCAGTACCGATTTCCACTAATTTTCTGCACTAAGTCAATTCCGAATGATACTTAACTCGAACTATTTTTGTTAACTATTAAAATTTTCTAATATCATTCTGAGTCACCTTGTATAATGACGTGATGTCACACGCCGTAAGAGTGCGGTCGCGCGGCGTCTGTCGGCTCTATTTCTTGCAATTTTTCGCAAAACTAAACAAGATTGTTAAATGATTTTCATCCAAATTTGCATTTCACTAGTCTTTTTGGAGAAGCCCTGCTTTTACCTACACATTTCCACAAAAGGGGCGCATATTTTTCGCACCCTCCTTCTAGTTAGAGTGCAGAAAGCGTATTTATTTATTTATTTTCCATTAAAATCACTCCTAATATGTTTTTTTTATGAATCCAAGACGAGAAACCAAAAATATAAATCCATTCTTGCGAGAGGGGTTCGAGAGATAGTTTCTGAACGCAACCTGCCTTGTTTGCGTGACGTCATAGGTGGTTCGTTTTCGTAGCTCGCGGCGCGTCGTAAGCGGCGATTCGAATTCGCCGCAGTAATTCTTAAAAATCGCATAAAGGAAATAAAATAATTCTGCAGATAAGAGCGAGGAAATGTAGTTATTATCCACTTTTAATAATAATAATAAAGTAAAACCGAACGCATTGCCTTCCGGGTTATTCACTCTTTAATTCCGAGGGATGAACAGCCGGGTGTCCAATATTCCGACCGTAAAATGCCGCGGAAGTCGCTCGATTAAAGTAGAAGCGAGGACTTGTGGTTTTAACATGCCGGCGCGGCGCGGCGCCATCGTGCAAACTTTTTGGTGATTTTGAGTGCGCACGAGAAATTCGGAAATGCAGTTAACTAAAATTGCACGTAATTTAAGCGTTCTTTTTAATTTCTCAAGTACTTCACGACACCAGAAACAACACAATCAAGTTTTGCTTGCTCCGCAAATTTCCATCGTGGCTGGCGGCAAGGCGGGAAAGATGTTGCAATGTTGCATGCGGAACATGAAGGAATTTATTTCAGGTAAAAGTGTAATTTCAGCCAAGCTTGGTTTTATTTTTATTATGTCTTTTGGTGAATTTCGATCGTATTTCGATGATTGCAAATGTTCAAGGGAAGCGCTGAAGCTTGTTGTACAGCTCCTTGATTATCATAGCTGGCTATTTGGATTCATCTTGGATCTCAGTCAATTGGTGTTGTGTATATGTTGTCTGAGACACCCTGTATGAACATATTATCACATTGCACAATAGCTCTTGCAATTAAACCCAATTTTTTTCTTTTCAGTACGCAATCATTTAGAAACGAAGGTATTTCATCACATCATCAGTCATCTATACGACATTGTAGCAAAGATAATGCGAACTCGTTTAAGTAATAATTCGAAACTGGGGTGTTAATGTTTACAGCTCCATGTGTAAGGTCGCGTGTTATTTTCGTATACATACCGAAGCCGAAGTGACGCAAACATGCTATCGATGAATTTAACATTAACATCATTTCTGGGTGTTATCTATCTTATGTTGCGTTGTTAAGCGTTATTTAATTGCCCAGTTGTTTTTTTTTTGCTGATTAAAAAAAAAACGGTGTTACATTCTTCTGAAGAAAGTCAACGCTTAATGATCGCGTGTACTGTGTGAGCCGGAAATATCGTCGCCTGTTTGAATTTCCCACAAATTCGATGAAAGTTTATTAGCACTATAAGCGAATTTTAGTGACGAATCAGGTTATAGTGGTTATGGAACTAAATACTTTATCGACAAACACGTGACGTCATTGTTATATATTTTGAACGCGGTTTGTGGAACTATTGGATGATGGTTAAGAAGAGTGTTTTAAGTTTTAACAGTTTGAATTTAGAAGATAGGTTATGTTAGATGATATTTTGTTAATATTTTGTAACAATCTCTCTATTATAGTACTGTCATCGTCAAATACGATTTCATTTGCTACGATAATAGCCATTTCTACATTCATTTTCACTTAAATATGAAAACAACCTCAATAAATTGATTGATTGACAGTTCACAATGACATGCGATGGAATAGCCCACTTTGGCGAATATCGTTTTTAATGACGTCATAACATAAACCGCGTTAAAAATGTAGGAATAATTGTTCGTCGCTAAAATTCGCTTTATGATAAAGCGAATACAGGTATTTGACGATGACAGTATTATAATAGAGAGATTGTTACAAAATATTAACAAAATATCATCTAACATAACCTATCTTTTAAATTGTACGATATATTCCAACTTTTCACGAACAATGGATGACAACTTAAAACGCTCTTCTTAACCATCATCCAATAGTTCCACAAACCGCGTTCAAAATATATAACAATGACGTCACGTGTTTGTCGATAAAGTATTTAGATCCATAACCACTATAACCTGATTCGTCGCTAAAATTCGCTTATAGATATTTCGTACATTCAGTCACAACCAGTGTTGCCAGTTCTACCGCTAAAGCGGTATTTGTACGTTGATTTCTACCGTTTTGGGGTTTTATCTACCATTCTCCAGTTATAAGACATTAATCTACCGTTCTTTAGTTCTTTTTTAAGTTTTTTAATATAAATAATGCAAACAATTTTATTATTTCACAAATTTTAATAATTTTAATTCATTATGGTAGATACCTAGTAGATAGCTATTATTTAATTAAAGTATTACAGGTTTCTAACTGTAAGCGCTCTACTGGCGTTTTTGATCTCCGCTAGATGCCACTGCACATCACCACTGCCACCTTAAGGTTACTGTATTTAGAAGGTACCACCATTCATTTCCGCGGCTTCGTCCCTCAAATTAAAAAGGAAGCGATGAAACGCTAAAGAAGAAAAAGGATAGATACACAACAAGTTACTGTTGCTAAGGAATTCATGAATGAATTCGATTAACCCCAAATTAAAAGAGATAGCTACCTTCTCGATACAGTAACCTTACCACTGCTCCACCACTTTTGTATTAAAAAGGTAGGGATACATAACAGGTGATCAATATCTTTTCTAATCAAGTCACCTATGGAAATAAAATCATGTTTCTTTGATTAGTTCATTATTTCAAATGCCACTTGAATTATATATTTACTAACTTGCGTTCTTATACAAAACGATACGAATGCAATAAAAATAATTCAAATGGTATTTGAAATAATGTACCAAACAAAGACATAATTTTTTTCCATAGGTCACTTGATTAGAAAAGATATTGACCACGCGTAACTTTTTGCGATTTTTACACTGCGGTATGGAACACATTATTCTTTATCTCACTCCGCACTGAAGCGCATTCGCTCTCCCTCACACTTCTGCTCAGAGCGTACCCCGAGCGTAATGTCGAACACACCCCTCTGCGTAAGTCTTGTGGATCGTCGGGATTGCGATAGAGTTCTCGAGCTACTGTTCTGCTGATGTACTATCGCTGCCTCAAAATTTCGCACGATTCAATTCAATTTCCCAAAAATAATCATTTTAAACGTCAGATTTCAAATGTAACGCTAAAGTTTTAGCATCACAATTCCAAATCACGTGCTTTCTGAAGAAGAGAAGGGTCTTGCAATGGCAAAATTAGAAAATAGTTGGTCGCTACTTTTATTCTGTTATTTCAGTTCTAATACTTTACTATCGTGCTATTCTTAAAATATAACCAAACAATCTGACTTTTGGTTAAATGTCTTTAATGTCAAAATTGAGGAAAGAGCCTGTTCTACAAAACTATAATTTACAGAAATTCTGGCTACTTGATAAAAAATCGTGCGAAAGGCCCCGATAGTACATAATAATTAGTAACTTTTATTTATTTATTTTTTTTAATTTACTGCCCTTTTACTTTGGGGTTACGTACGACCTCGCTCGTCCCATTGAACAAGCCGGCAATTGGGACGAACTTAGTTTGCCCTCCCATAACATGCAAATTCTAACCATTCTAACCCCTTGCGTAATATAAAGACTAACTTCTATTTTTTTATACATATAATGTCTACTCGTTTTTTTTGGATATAGATATGCTTCTTTGGTATACAAATAGCTTATTATTATAATTTTTTTTATTTTTTTTTCTTTTCTCGCTTAGTGCATACTGCATATGTACTCTTTTCTCTAGTTTTGAATTATGCTTTAGCTATTTAAATGCAACAGAATCGATTTTTAATTTTTAGTTGTGATAACATCTTTATATTAATTTTGCGTTTTAATTTTTAATTTTCATTTGCATGTCGCAGAATTGTAATTTAGGCATTTCTTCAAATCTATTCCTTAGCCTGAAGCTCGTCCTGGGGTTTGGTCATTCTTACTAATCTGTACTAACTAGCTACATAGTTTCATTTCTTAATTGTAATGTTAAGTTTAATCGAATAAAGACTATAGGGGCATTCAATGGACACCATCGATTTATGATTGCATACGGTTTAGCGTTCAACGAATATGAATCGATTCAACATCGATCGTGAAATTGTCCATCGTAAAAATTTTACGATTCAACTTCAATTGATATGGCGTTGCAGTTTGCGTCACATGTGCGAGTTGTTTATAATAGTGTATTGTTTATTTCAGTAATTTATTTGAGAAATAACTTGACTACACTGCCAATATTGTGATATTGCTATTGTTGAAAAATTAAATACCAAATATTCTAGAAAATAGGATTATATTTGTCACGTCACCGTTCAGTATGTTCATGAATCGATTTAAATCTGATTGTAATCAATCGACTTGTTTGTTGAATACCCCTCATTATTATTATTAATTAACGACGAGGTGTAAGTTTTAAAATCTGAACTTATTTTCGATAAAAAAAAACCTCGTGATCAGAAATTTGTTGTTGTCAATAAGGAAAAGAAAAAACAAAATGCGCCGTTCGTTATCAAACGAAACACTCGGCGTTTTTTAGGCAACCTAATTTTACTTATGTAAATCATAAACTCGTTTACATTATCGCCTCGAAAGATGTGCGTTTTTCGGGGCCGGAGTTTCATCATTAGAAGCGATAATTTTATCGAAAATACGCCGATAAAGCTTAACCTCTTGAGCCGTTTAAAAAAACTACAAATCCGGCTGTCCGGTGCCGGTCCGTGTCAGTCAGTTTCAATTCGGCGAGTGCAACTCACATTAATTATTACTTATTATTAGATTGTCGTAATGCCGCTGGAGAGGCATGCGGTAGTTGTGCTGTAGTGGTAGGTACCTAGCAGCAGCAGGAGAGCCAGCGGTCCATACAAGTCGCGCGTTGTTTATAAAACCAAAAGCAATTATCGTTTGCGCTTCGTGCACGACGGACCGCAATGGCAGCCGCAGGTGTTTCGATTTCGAACAACGACGTCGTTCACGTGAACAACGATGTCGCCGCCGCCGCCACCGCCCCCAAATTCGACATACTCAAGAGGAAATTGGAATTCCTCAACATGGACGAATTTAACAGGCCCGATGTACCGTCGAGGTGCACTTGGCACGTCGGAGCGAACCCCGCCGACAGCCCCCACACGAAAGTACCATAGTACGTATGCGTGTCGAGTTACCTTGGAGTAAATCGATTGTTTTTGCTAATGTTACCAACGTTAGACTTACAATTTTTTTCCTTCGTTATTTTAGTGAACCCCGCAAGAAAATCCTGCCCAATATCCTGCATGCCATCGGAAATACGCCCATGGTCAGATTGAACCATGTGCCGAAAAGCGAGGGGATCAAGTGCGAAATGCGTAAGCCTCGTTTTATTTTATTTATTCTTTTAAATCGATAAGAAATACCTTCTTTGGAATTTAAAGAAACAGGGGGTGAGGGGATTAATTCATTTTGTTGTGCCGAAACTCTTTTGAACATCTTTATTTTATTGATGCAATCCGGAATTTTTATTTCATCAATAGGAGGTAAAAAGCCTGAAGCCCCTCCCCCCCCCCTCTTATTTATAACTTTCCAATTCCCACTGCCGAGATTTATTTCATGTTGAAAATTAAATTGAATTAAAATTTTACGATGCACACCAACTACGACTAGGACATACATACTTTATTTTATTTTTTTAATTTATTTAATTTACGTATTTTATTCTTTTTAATTTAAATGAAACACGTATGAAATTGCGGTAAACTGTAAAGTGCGATTCAATAAATTATTACTATTCATTCTAGGCGGGTCATGGAATTTGAACGTGCATTGTGAATTGGATCATCCGCTGGCTGTCGTTTTATAATACCGCGCGGTTTTTAAAATGTTTTATCAACTCTTGCCATGAGATCTGGACGGCATGTCGTAGCTTAAGTGAAAAGTACGTCATTGCACACCTTTACGCTGTTTTACACGCCATCCAAATTCCATGGCAAAAGTTGATAAAAAATTTTAAAAATCACCCGGTACATTTGCGTATAATTTAGGTCTAATCAAAGACATGATTTTTTTTTTCACGGCCTAGAACGGAAATTTATTGAACCCCCTGATATACCTAAACTAAATTAAAATATTTTTTTCAAATTCTTGTTAGAATAAAAAATAAAAGAGAACCCAATTATTTTTAATTGCATGGGAACTTGTGAAGAAGCGTGTTTGTTGCCCCCTGATTGGATTGACGTTCAGTTTCTTTGACAGGGCTTGGAAGATGTCAAATTTTGAAGAAAACGCAGGACTGTGTTTGCAAACTCCATTAAAAAAGTTAAACGTCGATCCAAATCATGGGATCTTTAGTTTATGCCTAAGTTACATTTTTTCTGGTTCTTAAAAAAAGTGAATTTCTGTACAATTTACGTTTGATTATTCGAAATTTAGACGCACGTTTACACACTTGATTGGAATTGATTGATTGGAACTTGATACGTACAATTTTTTAAATTTGAGTACAAAGTAAAAGACAGATAGGACAAAGACACTGGCGTCATTTTCGTTAACTTTGCGGAGAAGTTGCTTTTACGAGACATACCAGCTATGACTGCATTCTTTTTTACAATTTAACTTAATTGTTTAATCTGCGTATTCCTTTTATAATTTAAACAAATAAAACAAAATGAAAGATGAATTAGAGTTGGCGATGCAACTAAACGCGCACGTGTGCATTTATGAGTTCATGGAACGTTACTTCAGTCACTTTAACGTTTCTGCAAAGCAAGAAAAACGTTTTACTTTTAGAAAATTAAAGCAGACCACTGCCTTCTGCATCAAGACACGTTTGAACTCTATGAATAACTGCATGAGTAACGTTGAACATTTATGTCACAATTGATTGACAATTAGTATTAATATGACGTTATCCAAGATATAGGTACATTTAAATTCCAACGCCTGCCCTAATTCATTTTTATATTGATCGCTTGTTAGGAATTTGCTACGTACAATTTTTTAAGGTTAATCACAGAGTAAAAACTCAGATAGGATACTGACGCCATTTTCGGCAATAACGCAGAGGAGTTGATTTTACGATACATTACCATACATCCTTTTATTTTAATTTATATATTTAATTAAATTTTTTAATTTACATATTTTATTCTTTTGATAATTTAGGTCCTGTCTTTTCATCTTCAATTTACTTTATCTGGCGATTAATTCTCACAGTAACGATTCTGATCACAATTGTTACTATGGAAATAAACCGTCAGATAAAGGTAACTGGAGGTGAAAAGACCGGGCCTTAAACAAGTACATATTAATTTGCTACGTACAATTTTTAAAATTTAATGACAGAATAAAAAACCCAGATAGGACAAAGACACCGCAGATAGGACACTAACACCATTTTCGGTAACATCGCGAAGAAGTTTGATTGTATGATACATACTAGCTATAGCCATTCTTTTTTAATTTATTTAATTAAATTTTATAATTTTTATATTTTATTATTGAAACGTTTTAGCGCCGAATTCGATTAACTTAACGTGACCTAATTCGAAAACGAAACTTATTCCTACTATCATTTTATTCTTCTCACATATGTCACCGTCATAAAGCGCCAATTTTAAAGACTGCAAACAAACGAAATTTTAGCATTTTAAATTTTGGATCGCATCATACATGTCGGGAGATTTCCGAGCTTATCAGCGAAATGTGTTTGACCGCTGCGGCTGCGACCGATTTACCTTTGATTATAAACAAATAAGAAAGAGATAAATTTAACAACGACAGTGATTTATGTGAGGCTAACATAATTAATACAATTTATGATCCACTGTAATTAAATTAAAACGAATGAAACAGGAAAATTACGACGGCTGACTCAAATCCTCAGATAACCTCGGTGACCCCCCCGCATTCGGCCCGGAATTTTTGGACTTTTCCCGTTTGTACTTTCCTTTACCTTGAAACTAATTACAACACAAAATGTAAACGTTTTAATTGATGACCCAGGCTGACCTAATATTTTACAAATAATTACTTATGAATAAGTAAATAACAAATTTAAATTAAGCAAATGAGAAGTGGGTCAAATTAAGTATTTCCTTTTGAGATTTTTTTAAATTAAACAAAGTAGTCCTTCAACTAAAAACTATTTACCTACTTATTTAATTAATTATTTTCATTTCTCAGCTCTCTCTTAGTGCGACTTCTTTCTATGTATTTATTTCCTAATTTAGGAAGGTTGGCTGCTTTTATGTTGCCTTTCAGTTCGTAGCAGTAAAAAATCGTTGTAGGAGGTTGGCAACACTGGCGCTGACATCTGACAGTTTATGGCACATTACAAGATTACAACCCAAGTATGAAATATAACATGTGATTCATAAAATTTTAGATCTCGGATCGCCATGGAAGATTATTTTGTGTCTTAGCTAAAACAATGTGATAAAAAATACTTCCCGAGAGGGATTTTATCAGTATTAGTTATGTCGGTCACTTTATAACCTGAAGTTAGAACTTGGGGAATTTTGTTTGTTGTGCATTTTGTATTCGTTGATCTTGAAATCATACGTTGAATTACAGTTCATTTTTTCTCTATATGCCGATCGATCGATAGATAAGTCAAGGAATTTTTATGTAGCCATCTCCTTCTAACTTTCGTGAAACATTCACTTCGTCGTAAATTTTCTTAACTTGTAATTTATACGATCGGCATATAGTAAAAAAGTAATCTGTAGATTAGAAACCATCGACTGATTTTGACATTAAATCAACTTCTTTGCGATGCTAACAAAAATGGCGTTAGTGTCCTGTCTGAGTGTTTCACTTTGAGAGTGGTCCTATCTGGGTTTTTTTACTCTGTGATTAAATATTTCCTTTTGCGATTTTTTTTTATTTTCATCTACATAAATACATTGTACATTTTAGTAACCCAAGAGGGAATAAGCAAATAGGGAAACGATGCGAACATAGTCGAATTCTCAGATAACCTTGATGACCCAAATATTGAGTCTGAATTTTTCCGTTTGCAACACTAGTAAATCTTCAATCGAAACAAAAAACATTTCATGCTTTATGGCTCCCTCGCCCCCATTCGACTCAAATTTTTGAAGAACGTCAACGAATTTATTTATTTGAATAAAACTAAACTCAACTCGAATAAATGCCTAAATAATATTATATTGCAATTGTTATTTATCAATAAATTGCTCATAGACGCAATAACCAACATATTTTTAATCACTCAAAATTTTGGAAAACTTAATTTTTAAAACGTTCATCTTGGGTGGTTGCACCGATTTTATCGGTGAGGACCTTGAATGTTTATTATTAATCGCAACAGCCACGCGCTTATTTAGCACTGTTATCATTATTATCATCGCCAAACTCCTCTGCGAATGTTTTTTTGATACGGCCCAGCCAGGCCCAGATATATTTATATTGCTTTTGAATGCGCGAGATAACAAGGGAAAACGTGCTTTAAATCATACACGAGCAATAATTTTTGCGATACAATAAAATATTTGTTGGCACGACGAATCTCTGCCCGATAAATTTCAAAACAAACAAACTTATCTAAGGAAACAGAAAGTAACGTTTTTTTTCAGGATACAACCGACTTTAGTACAACAAATTATTAGTAAATACAAAAATATATATGAAAGCAAAATCATTCAACATTTATTGATTATTTATTTAACTTAATTAATTAACGTTGTAAGAATTTAATGGCGCCATCTATGAACATTTTTCTCAACTATCTTCCGATTGTCAAATTTAAAATTTCATCTCTTTTGGAACGATGCAACACAAAAATTTATTCGCACTTAAAACGAGGAAAATAAAATATGTATAAATAAAAAATCAGCTCAGTTAATTGATTACAGAAGAAACATCCGACGCCACATCTTTAAAGAGTCTTCTCAATTAATATCTTGGCGGTACATCGACGGTGTCAAGTTAAAACGACATAAGCGACAAAAATTCGAAAAATGAGATTTTCCTTGATTTGGAATAAGTGCCAACGGCCTGAAAGATCCTCAAAATGTTATATTCGACAAAAATTTTCTCACTGAGTTATATCCACTTGAAGTTGCATAAGCGCCAATCAATAAGCGGTAAGTAATTTCAATAAATCGTTGTAACACAAAATCTTGTTTTTGGCACTTATGTCGTTTTAACTTGACATCGTCGACATATGCTAGAAGAAAATGTTGGCACCATCCACAAACAATTTTCTCAGATAATTTTTTGGTGATGCCCTATATGGAGAACTTTCTTAACCAACTTTCTGTCCGTGCCATCTACGATCAAATATTCTTAATTAAGCTTTGAATGCCTAATATAATATCTGTTCGTACGGCATTTTTGACTAGTTTGAAACTGAGATATATATTCGCCCGTCGAATTAATCATCGCTTTCAAGAGCTGCATTAAATCTGAAACTTTGATCGGCGCATGCTTCTGACAGTTTCGAAGTATGTAGTCGGAAGCCGCTGTACGAACAAAGCTATAAATTACCGTCATTTACAATATTGTAGCGATTACTGTTGTCGCATGTACAGTAGCGGACAATAAAATCCGGACACGTCATTTCTACAATGCAAACCTGCCCTTAATATTTTTGACGTTTAATATATTATTAGGTCAAAAAGCGATTGCAAGATGTCGCTACTTAAATTGTTTAATATATTGTTAGAAACTTTTATGGAAGTGATGTGGCACCATCTGTTGAAAGTTGAAACAGTTACCATTTTTGTTTTTTTTTAAGTTACCAAGTTTTTTCAAGTTTTATTTTCATTCAAACATACAAACATTTTACGTCTACTGTCTGTAGACATTATTTTTGTGAAAATAGGCGATGTGGCGCCATCTATTAAAAGTTATAGCAGTTATCAAGTTTTGTTTTTAAAAATTATTTTCATTCAAACTCACAAATGATTCTGCTGTCATGTAGCTTGTCTTTTGAACGTTATGTTTGTGAAAATAAGGCGATATGGCGCCATCTGTTGAAGGTTTTAGCAGCTATCAATCAGGAATCACTTTAAAAAAAGTTTCATTCAAATTTATGATTCCACTGTCATATTGCTTGTCCTTTGAACATTATTTACAAAAATAATGCAAAAGCAAGTACTTAATTTTTTAGATTTAATTGTATTAACGACAAAGAAAAACGTGAATAGCCATGAGCAGTAGAAAAACAAGCACATAAAAAGATAAATCAAAAATTAATAAAAAGGAACAATGTTTACTTAATTTTCAAAAGTGTGTCAGTCCGGTTGGGTTGTGAAAACGGACAGTTTATTGCATCACCTTGATACACAGAGGATGATGCAAGCCACCTGACATTGAAAATTAATTACACACAAACTTTTTTTTTATTACTAAATTACCATTTTAGGAATTTATAATGCAACGTGAACCAATTATTATTAGCAACACCATCATCCTTGAAAAAAAATTCCTTTAACCAGTTCAACTGATAAATAAATCGAAAATAATTAAATGCTTTATGACCGTAGTGGCGAAATGTGAATTTTTCAACCCCGGTGGATCCGTGAAGGACCGCATTGGATTTCGAATGGTGGAAGACGCCGAGAAGCAGGGAATTTTAAAGCCGGGATACACAATCATTGAACCCACCTCCGGCAACACCGGAATAGGCCTGGCCATGGCAGCCGCAGTCAAGGGTAACAGCTCAAAACCGAAGAAATAACACGCACTCACCGCTTTGTAAAAATTTAGGATATCGTTGCATAATCGTAATGCCAGATAAGATGTCCAATGAAAAAGTAGATGTGCTAAGAGCCTTGGGCGCCGAAATCCTGCGCACCCCCACAGCAGCCGCTTTCGACTCACCCGAAGGCCTAATCGCAGTATCGCAGAAGCTGCGCAAGGAAATTCCAAACGCAGTTATTTTAGACCAGGTATTACACATTACAAGCATCACCCCCTAGATTATTTAATTAAATTATTTTAGTATCGCAACCCCGGCAATCCTTTGGCCCACTACGATCTCACCGCTGAAGAAATATACGACCAGTGCGGAGGAAAAATCGATATGATTGTAAGTGTGAGCACTTCCCAGGTTTAATTCTGTTTATTTTGTCAACCTGTTTATATTTTTCACTTCTGACGAAGCTGTCGAACGACGTCGAAATGTTAAGTGTTAGTGCGCATATTCAGTGTTTGTTTCAAAGAATTTGTGATACAATTTTCAATCGGACAAGAACCTGCCTGAACTAATTCTATCGATAGGTGGTCGGTGCTGGAACCGGTGGTACAGTAACGGGGACCTTCCGTCGCTTGAAAGAGCTCTGCCCAAATGCCACTTTCGTTGCGATCGATCCGGTCGGGTCGATCCTCGCAGAGCCGGAATCACTAAACGAAACCGACACCACATTCTACGAGCTGGAAGGAATCGGCTATGATTTCCTACCAACCGTCTTGGATCGATCCATCGTCGACAAGTGGATGAAAGTAGACGACGTGGCTTCCTTCACCTACGCAAGAAGGTTGATCAAGGAAGAAGGGCTCCTATGTGGTACGTAAACCGCCCCCCCATCCCCCGATCACTTTTAACCCACGTGTTTGCAGGTGGGAGCAGCGGTGCTGCGGTGGCCATCGCAATACAAGCGGCCAAGGACCTGCGAGAGGATCAACGTTGCGTGGTCCTACTCCCCGACAGCATAAGAAATTACTTGACGAAGTTCGTTTCTGATCAGTGGTTAGAAGCGAGGCACTTCTGCCCTTGCGTCAACACCGAAAACCACTGGTGGTGGGATGAGCCCCTCACCAAATTGAAGATCGAGAAGCCCCTGAGCATACCCCCCGACACGACCTGCGCTAGGGTCCTAAGCATCATGAAGAAGCAGGGATTTGATCAGTTGCCGGTGGTCACTAAAGAAGGCGGGATTATTTTGGGGATGGCGACGGTTTCGAATCTGTTGAGCGCACTGATCTCTGCGAAGGTGCAACCGAGTGACCCGATTGGTAACTCGCTCGTGACAAAATACATGAAAATACAGCCGGATACTTCGCTCGGGTTAACCTCGAGGATACTGGAGAAGGAACCGTTCGCTGTGGTCACTGAAAGTAAGTGCGTGGTAAGTAAGCAAGCGGGGCAGTTTCAATTTGTTTGTATCATAGGTGATGGGAAGAAGGACGAGGTCGTCGGGTTGGTAACAAACATAGATTTGCTGACGTACGTCGCGGAAAACGAAGGAAGAAATGGCACTTTGTAAATCGGGTACAACCTGAAGAACGATGGAATAAGTATTAAGCTCGTATTAGGTGCCATTTTGATGCATTTTTTCTAATAACTATTTACTACATTAAATAAATATGTATCGTTAATCTATTGTTTACATGCTAAGTGTAATAAATTTTTATAATTTTCACGATCGCTTTTCACTAAATAAATTCAATTCGATTGGAAATTGCTTGCGTTATTGCAAAAATAAGCATACTGTATGTATACTCATACAGGCCGTTTCATAACAGGTGCTAAACAAATCAAGTCTCACCTGCAGAATCTCGTTTTATGTTAAAATGAAAGAATAAAAAAATGTCAAATTTTGCTTAGTTTCGGAGTTACTAGAACTTAAAGCTAGATAACCAAAAATAGTTTTTTTCTATAATACCTGTCAAATGTTTCTGATGTTGGTACCTGAATGTTAGCAAATATCAAAACTTCCAATTCTTGCAACCACTCGAAAAATGTCGTAGACGACATGACGTCAAAATACTATTATTTGAGGTTAGGTGGAAGAGCGCTTAGGCGAACCTCGCCTCATTTGTACAAGTCTTTAATATTGTCTCTTATATTTATCATTAAATAAAGACAAATATTATTATTATTGTTGACTTTATTTTCATACATTGTGCAGGAGTCTCACCCTAATCTTTTTATACGAAATATTATAGCATGATGGTATTTGAAAGGCTCAACTTTTCTTATTCTAGCGCAATTTTATGAAAAACTGATACACACAAAGTAAAAATTCAACCTAAACGGAATTCCTTACGTTCTTTGAACTTGAATGTGGAACTTGCACAGAGGCATCGCCTGTATTTCCGCGGTCACTAAACTGTTAATCCCGAGATTGGCCAAGCCACCCCTAATGACCCCGCAAGTGAACGCGACATATCTAGGGGCCATTTCCAAATACTGTCGGCCGTTCGAAATCCTCGTCAAGAAACGAAAGCCGTTGTCCTGCAACACGTACACTCCTTGGTGATTCGTTCGCAAGTTATCAATCTGCTTCTTGTAAATGGCCGACCAGAAGTCCGTGCAGACAAACTTCATGATGTCCAGCTCGTCTTTAAACCTCGGCATGTCTCTCGTCAGCCTGGCGGAAACAGACTTGAACACATGCGCTTTAATTAACGTCGACTATTTATTTACCTTTCGATCATGCGGTAGCCCGTTGCGAAGCCTACGTACTCCAAATCTGAGAGATCCTCGTCCTACAAAAACAAGATGAAATCTGTGCGATTTTTAAGTCTACGTGTTTTACGTGATTACCTTTGCATCTTTGTTTCGCGCTTCGTTGCGCGTTATCACGTAATTAACGATTTCGGCGTGCAAGAATTCAAACAAACTCTCATCGGCCATGTTTGCACCGACATGACAGTTAACAGATGAGATGATGCACGAACGTCACGTAACAAGTCTACCAATAGAATAGCTCAAATGAAATGCGCTTAAGCTACCTACTCAATTAAGCGGATAGCGATTTGCGGTTCTTGAGCAGAATTTGTGATTGGCTATAATTTTGAATAATTTTGAATGAACCAATCACTAATGCTGTACGAGAGCCGCAAAACGCTATCCGCCTAACTGAGTAGGTCAGCTGAATTAAAAAAAAAACGGGAAATGATTTCTTTCCAGTTGTAAATTTGGTTCAATTTGTCAGTTAATTGTCTACTTGACATAGGTACATACCTTTCAAAAAAATTTACCTATTTACCTATAAACTGACATACCGTCAAATAATTCTATAATAACTTATTTCTAATAAATCCATGTTCACACCATGAAAATATTGAAAAAAATGTGTCGATTTATTTTGACATTTCCCGATTTTTTTGATTTCAGCTGTAGCTTTACTTTGGTTCCTAAAAGTATACTTGACGGGAAATTTCAATTTACGTTTGATTAATCGAGATTTAGACGTAGATCTGCACATTTGACTGAAATTCATTTATGTACAAAAAATTTTACTCGACGTTTTAATTTTACAAAATTTATTTCAAATTTATATAGATTATACACTGAGGAAGCAATAAAATCGGTGTGAAACCTTTGTACATCTATTATTGTAACAAATAAAGGCCGAAAACGCAAAGAATTTATATAATACCGTTTTCATTTCACTTGCACTGGTTGCACTCAGTGTATTTGCATCTTCTTTTAGCTTCATGTAGTAACACGAGATGAAGATACTCCGAGTGCGCACTAGTGCGGTCAATCGAATACGCTATAAAAAATACGATTTTTAAAATTTAATCACAGACTAAAAAACACAGATAGGACAACCTTTGAGTAAAATACTCAGATAGGACACCAACATCGCTAACATCGCAGGGAAATTAACCGTCCTCCATTTACAATGTACATATTTGAAAACGCAAATCTATTCAAATTCACTTAAAAATCACTGATCGCATTCCATTTGTGGCTATTCAATTGGCGATCAGTGATGAGGAAGTGATTGAGTTTCCCCTTCCGCACCTCGTACTGATCAAGCAAGTTTTCTAAGGCCCAGTCTTACAATCGTGGAACAAAGACGGAATAACTGTTCGCCGAATATCCTTTAATGTTCCTCCATATCTACGTTACGTTATTCTAAGAATAATGCTTATCCGAAGTTTGTAAAATCGGGCCTCAATCAGTTATCAGTTTCAAGTGATTTCATATGTATTTTGAGGTTATGTTAATTGTAGTTCTAATTGTTCTAAAACATCATTCCGTTAAGGGTCTCTCTTACTAATGAAACGTTATTCCTAAATTCAAAGTAAACTGCTATTACACCGTTAAATAGAATAATTCGTGTTCGCACTCAAAAGATATATCAGCAATGACCGTTAAAGCGGGTTAAGATGGCTAGTTCCGTCTAGCTTTCGTTCAATTGTGAAAGTAATAAATGGTCCTTCCTCACAGTATATATTCAAAGAGTTGATCACGTGATCCATAGTCCTGTCGTTGTCCTGTCTGTCAACGCCGCATGTCGGTAAAGTAGATTGCATTAGTGACTCAGTCCATAACCAGTGTTGCCAGGTGTGGCGCTTTTGCGCCAAACCGGCGCCTTTGACTGAACAAATTGCGCTTGTAAATTTCATTTTGGCGCTTGGCGCTAAATGTGACGCCTTCAAACAACAAATTTGGCGAATTTTGGCGCTTTGCATTTAATTCTTAAAAAGCGACACATGCATATTTTATGCGGTACTTGAGGAAATTTTTCATCTTCCATTTAGTTACTTACATTATTCAATAACTTTCCATTTCTTTTTGCACATTAGTTGGTAGACCTGCATACGCATGAAACAGATATGAAACATGACACTTGACGTTTGATAGCTCTGTTTAAAATTATTTATAATGGTTCTAGTGCCAAAAGAGCTCATAGACAAAATAACACATAACTTCAGTCCGTTTAAAAATATGTTACTAGAATTTAATAACAGTATGTATTTAAAAAAAATACCTAAAGAAGAAGAACAATTGAACGAAATAATACAAATATTCCAGGAATATAAAATATAAATATATACAGTTCATTTTTTCATTATGTGCCGATCGATCGATAAGTCAAAGAACTTTTATATAGCTACCTCCTTCTAACTTTTGTGAGACAGCCTTGCGGCTTTTGGCATGTCATGTCATTTCGTTCGTATATTTTCTTAACTCAGATCTATACAATTGTCATATAATTAAAAAGAATGAACTTCGGTCAGTGTTTTGTAGGTTTTATTGACAGTAAAGAATATTATAATTATGTTGTTTGTTCTTCTTGTGAGAATTAATGTTACGTTATTATAATAAAAGGTACATATTAAGTATTATGTGTTTTAATGTTCAAATTTTAGTAAAAATTCGAAATATATAAATTACTAAATTTTCAAACTTTGGCGTCAAGTGGCGCTTTGGAATATTTCCTTTGGCGCTTCTAGCATTTACCAAGCTGGCAACCCTGTCCATAACTCAGTCGTCGAGTCGTCCAGCGTCCAGGGTCCAGGTCCACGTTCAGTCCAATGTTGCCAGGTTGCAGGGAAAATCCCGTTTTGCAGAGAAAAATCGAACAAAAAGGGATGCAGGGAATATCTTTAGAAAAGAGGGACATTCACTTAATTGAAACATCATAGTAAAGATTTTAAAGTTCCAGCTAAAATGCTACAGCCGTGAATATGGAGATGAACCAATCCAATCACGGTCTCATTCGTCGTTCTCGGTTGGTTGTGGATTACGGACGTTATGGTTTATTGATTACTCGTTTCCTACAACATTACTTCAACGTGCGACCTTGCGAGCATAGCTTTAGAGTGAGAAACATATGACAAGCTAAGATCGAAAAGTGACAATTTACAAAGTGGTCAAAAAGAACTGTTTGAGTAGGCAATACAATTAAGAGCATTTTTTTATTCGGCTGTTTGCAACCGGATATATGTTTTGTTGGTTTATCTGACGTAGCCTGAACAGCAACAAGATTGTTCGTTATGTGAATAAAAAATAGCGTTTTAATTTGAATTTCAAATGTCAAATGACGCTTGTAAATTGACGGCTGTCAGTGTCAAGTCATCAACTACAGGAAGTTACTCCAGTTGTACCATTTAAAAATAAAATTCAGCACTGCCAGCTCAAACAGTAATTCTTGACCACTTTGTATAAAAAGTAAACAATACCACAAGAGAAACGTGGAAAATAGTGATTATATTTTTGCCTATTTTTAAACACCTCCACCTACAGTATATAAAAAGGGAAATTAAGTTTATAAAAAGGGAGAATTCGACATTTTCTTAGGGAATTTTTGTAGTAGACAACTGGCAACACTGGTTCAGTCGTCCTAACCTCTTAACTGTAACTGTAACTCAGATCTGTGCTCTTAACCAAATTTTTTGAATTTTTTGTGCGCGTAGTTACGTTAGATTATGGACGTTTTTAAACTGAAAACTAACGATAAAGAAATTAATTAACCAGTAATGTCGATCGTAAGGAGAAAATGAGGGCCGGCTTCTACGATGGGCCAAAGTTTGCACATAAAAACGTTCGTGTTCCTGGACCTGGAGACGACGGGCTTGCCCTACGAGGAATACAATAAGACCAAAATCACCGAACTGTGTTGCGTCGGGGTCAAAACCCGCGACATTAACTCGAAACTGCACCCCAGGATAAAGCAGAAGCTCAATTTCTGCTTTTACCCCGACAGGTTGATCAGTTCAGAAAGCGAGAAAATAACAGGTACGTATACGCTTCGAAAAGAAAACACACAAATAACTTCTTCATTCTCTACACTGCAGGCCTATCGAATGAGCTGCTGGAGTGCGAACCTCGGTTTAAAAAGCAGGCGGGCGATGTAATCGGTGGCTTTCTAGACCTGCTGGAAAAGCCCATCTGTTTCATCGCACACAACGGGAATTACTTCGACTACCCCATCTTAAAAGCGGAAATGCATAAGGCCGACAGTCAATTGAACGACGATCTTTTATGCGTCGATTCATTGAAAGCGTTCACCCAGCTTTACGAGGAAGACGCTAAGGCAGAAGTCACGTTGATGAATGGATCACCTACAGAAGAATCATCATCAGAATCACTGGGGGCAGACGGCTTAGAAACATTAGGTGTGTTGTCCAGGAAGAGGTACGCCGATGCTCAGACGATAAACGAGACGACACCCTCTCGCAAGATCAAAATACAAGGGAACAGTGAAAGTATGCCTAATATTGTACCAGCAATTATAGATCATTTATATTATGCGATGGATATTACTGTACGTGAACGGGATGAAGAAAGAAAGCCTGGTTCAGTTGTGCCTGCGAGGAAGCGACTGCAATTCGGGTATGTGAATTTAAGAGTGATTGGTTTAATTTTTTTTTTAAAAAGGGATCTGCTTTAGGAAACCGAGCTTTAAATTGGCTGATGTATACCAAAGGTTAACCAAGAAGGCACCTTTAGTAGCGCACAGGGCCGAAGATGATGTCCTCATGTTAATCGAGTGCGCTTTAGCTTTGGGCCAACGCTTCACGGACTGGGCCAATAAAAATGCCGTGAAGCTAGCTACCATACCCATGATGATACCTGGGAGGAAAATCGGGACGTAAAATTTTATATTTTCAATTCGAAATCAAACGAAATTCTGGACTGCAAGATAAGCATTTAATAGTTTTTAAATAATTACGGGTGCGATGCTCATTTTGCAAGGTAACTTTGCAAATGAAATAATTTTATTATTAGTCATTTACTTTTACATAATTTATTCAGTAGCTTGGTACTAAAAGGGCCAATGTCATTTTCAATAAAACATCAAATGAGTTAGGTAAAGCAATAATAATTTGTGGTATTATAGGCACATTTTCCCGAAATAAAAATAAGTAAAATCCTTCCTGAATGTATAGTTAATAACTCAAAAGCATTCTAGAGAAAACAAATGATATGTTTCGTTCAGGAACAGAGATGTTGTTTAACCTCACGTTTTGACGTTGGCCCTTTTAGCACCAAGTCACAGATTTGCTTTTATACACATGTTTTATAAGTAATTTTTAAATTTTATTGCGCGCCCAATCATGTACTGGCACGATTTTATTGAAATAAAAGGGGAACACTTGATGGAACCGAAAGATTTAGGCGTTTACGAAAATTCACCGGGTTAGAAATGTGAGAGAGAACATTTAGAGACTTAGTGCCTGTAAGAGTGAGAAAAATAGAGTACGTTGTATCCACCAGATTAATTTTCGTAAATGCCTATTAGAACAAAAAATTCCTTAATCCGTAATGATTTGGATTGATTATTCATTCCTTAAGTTGGCAACATTACATAGAAACGCATAAGAAAAAAATAGCAAACTTCAGCTGCTTGGCTTCAGAGTTCATCACTTTGAACAAGTATGGAGTATGTCCAAAAAAATTATAATTCTTGTAGCTCTTGTAAATAATTACCCCCGTCTGAGGAAAAGGTTCGTCCAACTAAAACCTATTTCACTTTGAAATCTTTCAACTTTAATAGGTTTCTTCAGTTATTACAAAACACTCGGGTATTTCTTCATTTCCTTAGTAGAGATGTAAACGTTAATAATTAAAGTTTATAATTTGTGATAAATCGAAACATCTTGAATCTTATACTTCACAAAGCACCAAGGCTTGCTTACTCTTTTTGACTGTTTCCTGGGACCTCTCAGAGCCCTCTCAGACTTTTACGTACCTAGAAAAAAATTACGTCACGGAATGCCACACGTTTTGATAACCGAAGGAAGAAAAAAAAATACACGCACGTGTTAATTTTTATATTAGTTTAAGAATACATCAACGTGATTATAAATTAATTAACATAGCTTGCAATAAGTGGCAACTAACAATGTAGGGTTTAGTTAAAAAGAAAATGAAGCAAAGCAATTTGAATTATATTAAATGCAAGTCTTGAGCAACGCCAGATGCACAAACATGCATCATTTCGCGCTTATTTTTATTAAAAACCTCGATAGCCCGCGGCCTTGAAGCTTCCCACTGATACAAATCTCTGTACAAAGGCCTGACGAATTTCATCCGTCCCACTTCCGTGATCCACTTCAAGCTCGGACCTATCTTCTCCGACCAATGCGCTTTCAAACCAATCCTCAACCAACGAAATTTAATCTCGGCATTCTTAGTGCTATCAAACTTGAATACCTCTTCGAGGGCTGCCAGTTTCTGGACCGACTGCGGCCCTTCTTCTAAAAGCAACTGCAACAGTTGTATGACTTGTTCCGGAATGAATCCTCCTACGTCTGCGGATGTAAACGGCACCGGGTTATTACCGTCCCACTCGGAGTACGTTTCTATGAAAGTCTTGACCGCCTTCGTGAGCGTCATATCAAAATTGGGGATGACGGGCGGCATTCCGGGCTCATATAGCCATGCGTTCCAATTGACGTCTTTAATTGCTGCGGTCTTGGCGAAGTACGATTCGAAAAATGATTTGAAATCGTCGGTGGTGATTGACTGGAACTTGTACGTGTCGAAATACTTGCGCAGGAATGGTTCGAATTGATCTAAAAAAAAAAACAGTGAAATATTTCTTGGTTTGTAATAAAGAAAAAGTCACGACGTGTAAATCCCATTATTTTCTTTAATGAAAAATTGTTTAAAGTTGCTAAGTATGGAAGCATGTCAACGCACAAATTAAATGAAGGCCAAAAGAAGATATTGGCCGCACTCATAAATAAATAATAAAATAGTAACTAACAAAATTTATTTTACATCTTACGTTGTCTCAGAATCATAGATTTACGGATCGTGACCTCTCAGTGTAAATTAAACATACCTGGTCCACCCACTATGCCTTCCAAGTACCTTAAGAACGTTTGGCCCTTTTCATAGGGGACAATCGAGTAAACATCATCGGGGTTCACACCCTTCAAGTCGACAACTAATTTGGTGATTGGATTTTGATGTCCTAGTCGGTTCACCTACCAAAAATACACGTGATAATGTAATGTGAGTTTTTTGTGTTCTTTTTCTGTTAAATTACAAAAGTCTTGGTCACCTTCATATTATTTTTTTTTTAACTCAGAAGCACAAAATATTGCGGGAATTAAAATGTTTAAAAATGCACAATAGTTCAGCTGTTTGAAATACTCAATAAACAAAATTAGTTTTAATAATTTAAAAACATAGTTTAATAATATCAACGGAACTTTCAATTGGAATTAGCAATTGTGTGAAATTTTTTCTTCGTTAGATTCATCAGAGATAATGAAGAAATTATGCGACTAGTAATAAAACATGTAACAAAAAATAATGTTATTAGGATCGAGTGTGGCTTCGCCTTCTGCACAATTAAATGGCTCTGTACTAAGACCGTGACCAATCGGATAAAGAACTTTGTTCTTTATTCTTCTAAGAAGCCGTGTCTCGGTTACTCGCAACAAATTTGTAGTAAACATAACCTACAAAATACCGATACCACAGCGATTCCTAACCAAACGCGTTCGGTAGTTCATTATGTGTCGCCTTCAGAACAATTTTGATCTGATCAATAACGTCAGCGCACTATTCTCGAGCAATCTGATGGAGAGATGGAGCGGTTCAGTCGAAAACACTATAAGTAACAACTTACAGTTGCCTTCAATTCGACTAGCCCACCGTAAGCTTGAAATTCTTGAAGCTCCTTGCTCTCAAGTCGCCCCAGTATCTTCCTCTCGATGAACACTGTGAACCCCTCATTCAGCCAGAAATGTTCGAAATTCTGATTCGTGACCAAATTACCGGTCCAACTGTGAGCAATTTCGTGAGCGATTACGTTCGCAAGTG
Organism: Dorcus parallelipipedus; assembly: GCA_958336345.1. NCBI lineage: Eukaryota > Metazoa > Arthropoda > Insecta > Coleoptera > Lucanidae > Dorcus > Dorcus parallelipipedus. The sequence goes on from OY284479.1 coordinate 48,949,037, forward strand.
ATCTATCCCCGGCCTACAACGGACAAGCAATTTTTATACAAGCACAGTGGGGGCAAACTTACAAGTAGAGTGGGGGTCACAAAGGTCAAACAGGGATTCTCCATTCCCCCGAACGGAAAACTAGGCGGCAGCACGAGCAAATCGTAAATCCCCCAGACGTAAGGGCCGCATATTTCCTCGGCTGTCCTCAACTGTCGCTCAGTGTCTGCAAACTCATACTTCGCCGCCTCAATATTTTCTTTTTCCGACCAGACTTTTGAGCGTGGCCCGATCTCCCTTGATTCCAAAGCGCCGACTGCGATTGCAATTAAATACGACTGCACCGGGACGTCTTGTTTAAAGTGGAAACGGATCTTGTCTTCTGACTTCTCTTTCCGCTCGCATATCGCCGACATGACAACGGTCAAATCACTTGGGGCTGATATCTGCGAATCAAGGAAAAATTTCAATCAATCTTTTTACGTCCCCCAAGTGAAACGCTTACATCAGCGGAATATTTTGTTTTTACGGCGGGCGTGTCTTGGCAAGGTATCACAGAACGTGCATGGATCGCCTAAAAAACATAGAAATTAAGTCTCGGATTTCGGGGGGCGGGCGAAACGAATGTCTACTTGAAATTGGCTGAAAACAAAGGGGCGAAGTTTCCCGGCTGTTTGCTCGGGGCTCAGCCACTGTAAGCCGCTGGCATTGGGGTTGGTTTCGTAAAAAATTGTGATTGCAATGCTAGAAGAATGGTAATTAATGTGACTTCTTCATATTTGAAATAACGGGCGTACCTGTTGGGGTCCTCTTCTGGTAAGGCGACCGTTAATTTAGAACCAAACTCGCCACTAGGTTCCGACACCGTGTAACTCAACTTTTCCTTTGATTGCTTTTCGTAGATTCCCCTGATGTTCAAGTCTTTCGCATCGAGGATCTATACACAGTGTGAACGGAATAAATTATATAGAATGCGAGGGTGTGAAACTTACGACTTCTTTTACACTCTCGGCGACCTTCTTCACCGCCAAGTCCACGCTCCCGCTGAGGATTTTCTTTTCAAAGTTAACGTCCAATGATAAATGAATGCTAGTGACGAGGGCCAAGTCTGTAAAAGACGTAACCTCACATTTTTGGAAAAATTAAAGAAAGCGTCTACCTGGCCGGGAAAAAGAACTCGGATCCAAGGGACTCAAACCTTCTCGGGCCATTTTACAAAATGCGCCCGCTGCAACAGGTTTTGCGTTAAAACACGGTTTGTTATCAGAAGGCACTTGAACAAAGACCAAAGGTTTTTGCCCCTACCTGACGGCGCGTCCAGTTTAACAACGACACTGCGAAGCGTGACTTTGCAAAACGAAGTTAAGAATAGAGATTTACGCAGTAAGGAGACGAATGGGGGCATAATACAATTGTACTAAAAATGCACATTCCATTTTAACAACGTCGTCGGTTAAACGTGATACTTATTACAGGAACATGAAAGAAAAGCGTCGAATTACGTTTATTTTAGACAGCCCGTATTCAACTGAATATGCCGAATACTCACGTAAATCGGTTAAAGCGAGACTATAAATCTACTTGGTTTGACTTGGTAAATAAGCGGGGTGAGGTGCGCGAAAATTTGAATTTACCGCGGTATTATGAAATATCCTATCAACTGTTCCAACACAGATTCCACCAACTGCAGCATCACCAACTGGAGTGCGTTTAGATTCTCAGTGGGTGCATTCGGCATAGCGATCGGAGTACAAAAAGCGTGCGCGATTTACACTTTTCTGTTTCTTTATTCGTTCGGCGCACAATCGATTATGTCTCAAATTTATTCAGAGCACTACACGGAACGTACTTTATGTGCTCCTACTTCAATGTGCGAGCAGAGAGAGTAAGGCGGTAAAATAAATCTTTTGATTTAAATAAAGCAAAAAATATCGAAGATGGTATAATATTTTATTATGTAATATGTGATTTTATAAGTGCAAATGCTTTAAATTGTTTTTGCGTCGTGTCAGGTAAATTGTGATATCTTTGTAAGCAATATTTTTAATTTCTTTTTTCCATCTTCATCGTTCCTATCTAAATCTAACATATGCAATATTTCTAGCGCAATAAAACCAGCAACAAGTTTTGCGCTCATTTCATCGTACATTTGCAATATTAAAAAATAGAAAAACCGTTAAAACTAGACAAATGCTCTACTTGTGCTCCAATTCATTCCAATAACCCTAAAGGCTCTCATTGATTTGTCACATAACTAGAGTTACTCTGCTCCAATCTGAGATTCTTATGCCGAATACACCCACTGTAAACATCCGAATGGTGTGTGACGTAAAAATATACGTCACACTTTCTCTTCCTATTTTTTTATCCACTTTTATAAACGCTTGTGGTGTGCGTAGCCCCGCACATGCGCATTTATTTTATATGGACTATAGACATTGACTTATGTAAATATATCGCCGCAGATATTACACTGACAGCCGCTATTAGTGTTTTCATTTTCACTACTTTTGTAAGTTAAAGTAAAACCACCATTAAAACTTAAAATTTCAAACGTTTATAACTTGAATACGTCTAATGCGCAAGTCACACACCAAACGCCGCAGTAAAAAGGAGGATGAAAAGTGTTTTAATTTAAAGTGACTTTCATAGATGACGCTGGTCACCGTATATCATTAAGGTACTAAATCAACCTCCGTACAGGTAACGCAATCCCATTCCTCTCGTGAGAGGATTGAGAAACAAAGATAACAAATACAATTGTCCCAAGTGCAATAAGGAAGACAACAGTTTTAGGGAATTCTGTTTACTGCAATGTCACTGGTTTTAATTTAAAAGTGTATTAGGTTATGTCTTGTTAGTTATTTACCAATCCAAAAGTTGTTATTTTGAGAAGTGCAGAATGTTTCTTTTACGAAAAAGGCGGAATCATTAAATGTCATTCGATGAAAGTTTGGGATGCGATATTTAAACTCAATTTTCTTAACCACTGACAGTAACTTTGACAAACGTCACTTCAAATAACATTTCCAACTGTTTTTTATCACTAGATGAGAGGAATGTGCGACAAGGATAGACATAAAAAAAATCACTAAATGCGTTACCTCTACACGAAGTATGTTGATTTAGTACCTTATATACCGAGTGACTTTTAATGATTGAAGCAAATTTGTATGTTGTGAACACTGAGGAATTGGCATTACCTGAAAGTTCGTTAATTTTGCGGGAATGCGTAGCTATAGGTTAGAGAGTTGATCACAGGAGTTGATATTTACATTGATGATGAAAACTGTTTCAACAGATTATTATTATTCAAGACCTGGAAATGTTAGCCCCCTTTGCGTAAGCAGCACCGAATCCTTTGAGGTATGTTATTGAAGACATTATTAACGTTTTAGGTTGTCTGATATTTGCAATTGCCTCTTCAATTGCCAGCTGCACAATTCATCCAAATTGTTTAATACGTATTCTGAACATCACATTATTGAAATGAGGAAATAAGAAGTTCAAATTTAATTGAATATTAGAGCAGATCTTCAAGCCCCCTTTGCGTAAGCAGTACCGAATCCTTTGAGATATGTTATTGAAGACATTATTAACGTTTTAGGTTGTCCGATATTTGCAGTTGCCTGCTGCAATTCTTCCAAATTGTTTAATACGTATTCTGAATACCAAATTATTGAAATAAGGAAGTGAGAAGTCCGGATTTAATTGAATGTTAGAGCAATTAGGCCACCAACCAGCACTGATTAAACATCCTGGGAAAAACTCCTCTAAATAATTTATTGTGGTTCGTGCTGTGTGAGCAGTGGCGGAATCTTGTTGAAAGTAGCCATTTGCTAATTCAGTGTCGTCTAACTGGTTTATAAATGTATCCAATATAAGTCTCTGATATCTATAGGGGTTGTTTCCCGGAAGAATATTGGTCCAATAATTCTCCAAGACATTGCCACCGAAACACCAATTTTAAGTGGATGTAGTGCCTTTACATCAATCACATTAAAGGGTTATGTTCCGACCAAGTCCTGAAATTTTGTGAATTGATAAACCCAGAGAGATGAAACCAGGCTTTATCAGCAAAGAAAGTTGTATCTTGTTGGTCATTATTATTTAGCAGATTATTGTTATACCACTGACAAAACTGAATTTATTGAAGAAAATCGAGTGGGTGAAGTTGTCGAACCATTGAAAATTTGTATGTTTGGAAATGAAGGTATTTTTTCAAGATTTTCCGAGTGGATTCGTATAGGAAACATGAGGATTCTGTTATACAGTATCATTAACATTTTGTACAATATCGAGTGTTATTATAGTGGGGTGATCAGTGAATTTTCCTTTTTCTACATTACCGGTTTGCAAGAAACGTTCATTTATTAACCGATTTTGAACTGAACTGACTTTAAAGTGAATAGAGAGACTCATAAAAGGAACGATGTTTTGGAACTAAAATTAACATAACCTCAAAATACGTATAAAATCACATGAAATTGATAACTGATTTAGAAAACCAGCTTGATCAGTACGGTGTGCGGGAGGGGAAATTCAATCACTTCCTCATCACTGGTCGCCAACTGAATAACTAAATGGAATGAAAAAAGACGAAACTCAATTTGTTGTTCAGGGTATATTTCAATGAAATCGTCATAGGCATGCTGCTGTGAATAAATTCAATTACTATTGGGCTGATTCAGCAGAACATATCAGTAACAGTTCCTGATCCAACAGTTGAGACTGAACACTTATTTCTGCTGAATGAAGTTCACTCATAATAACATGTTCCAGTCAGGTAGCGGAGAAGTTACGCTACAAAAAATGGCGAACCCTCCAACTCATCAACCTCATGAGGTCGCATTCAGCGGAAATTTGTTCAACAGTTACACAACTTTCGGGTCTGCTGAATGTGCCCATTTTCATTTTGTACTCCGCTTTGAAAATAAGCCACTACTAAAAATGTATTTTATTCTGTGCTCAAAACCATTTTGGTAATAAATTGTGATAATTAAATATCTTATTTATTTGGTTTTCTTGATTCGACAATAAACGAATTTATTTGAGTTTGACAATCTAGTGCACTAACCTAAATCTAAATTTTGAATTTGAGAATCCAGCACACCAACATAAAAATTGAAAAGTGTTGCCAATCTAATAAAATAATTCTCAATCATTAAAAGTCACTCGGTATCATTAAGGTACTAAATCAACACTCCGTACAGATAACGCAATCCCATTCCTCTCGTGAGAGGATTGAGAAACAAAGATAACAAATATAATTGTCGCAAGTGCAATAAGGAAGACAACAGTTTTAGGGAATTCTGTTTATCGCAATGTCACTGGTTTCAATTTAAAAGTGTGTTAGGTTATGTCTAGTTAGTTATTTATCAATCAAAAAGTTGTTATTTTGAGAAATGCAGAATGTTTCTTTTACGAAAAAGGCGGAATCATTAAATGTCATGCGATAAAAGTTTGGGATGCGATATTTAAGCTCAATTTTCTTAACCACTGACAGTAACTTTGACAAACGTCACATCAAATAACATTTGCAACTGTTTTTTATCCCTAGATGAGAGGAATGTGCGACAAGGATAGATATAAAAAATCACTAAATGCGTTACCTTTATACGAAGTATCTTGATTTAGTACCTCAATGTGCATGGTCCCTATAGAGGCGCCCCTAAAATTTAGAAAAATTGTTCAAACAGCTTCCATGACGTCATGTGATGTCATTAGTTTAGTTTGTCAGTCTAGAGGGATATTTTCGCGACGGATGAAAGACGGCGTGTTTTAAACAACGTTTTCGTGAGTAACTGTGACGTCATGGTTACAATTTTTGAACGCGGTTACTGTAACACATGGATGAACCTTTCGATCTGTGTACATTTTCTGCATCCATGGTTCGATTATTTTCGACTGGTAATCGTTGTAATCCGGTTTACATGTTTTAAATGCACGCGTGTGCAATAAATTTGTCATCTGTTGACCTTTGTATTTTCACTTTTTCCAAGTACCATAAAGCGAATTTTAGCGACGAATCAGGTTATAGTGGTTATGGAACTAAATACTTTATCGACAAACACGTGACGTCATTGTTATATATTTTGAACGCGGTTTGTGCAACTATTGGATGATGGTTAAGAAGAGTGTTTTAAGTTTTAACAGTTTGAATTTAGAAGATAGGTTATGTTAGATGATATTTTGTTAATATTTTGTAACAATCTCTCTATTATAGTACTGTCATCGTCAAATACGATTTCATTTGCTACGATAATAGCCATTCATTTTCACTTAAATATGAAAACAACCTCAATAAATTGATTGATTGACAGTTCACAATAACATGCGATGGAATAGCCCACTTTGGCGAATATCGTTTTTAATGACGTCATAACATAAACCGCGTTAAAAATGTAGGAATAATTGTTCGTCGCTAAAATTCGCTTATAGATATATTTCAACCAATACGCTATCGCGACGCTGTAATCCATGACGTAATCTTTAAACCAGGCATTGAACCGCGTTACTCACGAAAATATACCTTAGTTGTCTAGTTTGATCAAACTGCCTAATGATGTGACAGGGGCTTCAGAATTCTATCCCTATATTCCCTATACTGGGTGAGTGGTGACTTAAATTCACTGTTGGCAACCCTGTCTGGGGGGCTATGCACTCTATGCAGTTTTGGACTGTCAAACCTGTCAAATTTACGTCAAGAGCAAGTGAATTTTGTTCTTACTTAGCCACAATTTTAGCTGTTTAACGTCCATAATTAAGTTACGCGCGTAAAATTAACCCTAGGCCGACCGCTCTAAAAAAATCCTTCAAGATTTAGTTCGCCATGCTCACCACGATCAATAAATAAGTGAAATCAAGAATTTTGCAAGTGAGTTCGACTATAAACGTAATAAAAAGGACACATTTACTTCCAGGAAGCACTAAACCAGCGTATTATGGAAGATGCGAATGTAACTTGAAAGCGAACTCGATTTAAAGATCATGTCTGGCTCTTGCGAGATCGAGCCGGGGGCGTCCTCGGAAAGTGTCCTCGTCACGACCGACTCCTGCGATAACTTCGAGCAAATGAGCTCCAGCCTCGAGGAAATCAAGAACTCAAACTCGATGGTGACGAGTCTGATACAGGTTGAGGAAAACATAGATAGCTGCAACAACGTGGACAATTTCGAAGACGCGTGCAGCAACATGAACATCGTCGGTGGACAGGACGATGATTACATCAGGAATAAGGAGTGGCTCGCAAAGAAGAAACACGTTTTCGTCTTGAGCTCGGCGGGGAAACCCATTTATTCACGGTGCGAATTCAATTGCTTCATTCTAATTTCATGATTTTCATCGGTAATGTTGATTTTGTCGCAGGTATGGCAATGAAGATAAGTTGGCCACCCTGTTCGGGGTAATGCAGGCTTTAGTTAGTTTCGTGCAGGACCAAAACGATTCCATACAAAGTATACACGCAGGCGATACACAATTTGTCTTCCTATTTAAGAGCCATCTCATATTGGTAGCTATTTCCAAAACTGGGGAAAGTACGACGCAACTTACTACTCAATTGAAGCAAGTATTAGAATTTGTTTCTTTTTTGTAACATGCAAAATAGGCTAAGATTTTTAAACTTATAAAATTGAGGATTTTTCTTTTATAAATTATCAAGTTTAGATCAAAAGTTAAAGGAAGGGAAGCAGTTGATAGCGGAAATCCCTTAAAAGTTGCCAAAAAAAATCCCTTTTTAATATAGAGAATCCCTAAAACTTGTTACTAGAATCAGGAATAAATTAAAAAAAAAACGTGGAAAATTCATTAAAAATGCATAAAGTTAAAGAAAACAAACAGTCGATTTTACAGTTGGTTAATATACAGTGTGGTGATAAAGTAACGCACCAAGCGAAAAAACACCCTTAACATTGATTTTTTCGAAAAATGCTCGGACAGGTCGATTTTATTTTTAAAAAAGACAGCTTTTATAACCAATTCTAATTTGATGTCAGTTACCACTTTGGCGCTGTTACGTCATCGACACTTTTTTTAAATGACAACCTATTTTTTTGAAAATGTCATTTGAAAGTATCCATTTTTCTGAGTACAAAAATGTTAATGAACCACTAGTTGCATAAGAAAATTTTGAAGAAAAAATTATTGAAAAATGAAAATGTTATTTTTAATCTTAATAAAATTAATAAAATAATACTTTCTTCTAAGAACATAACAAAACAACTTAATACAATTACAATAAATGCTGAAAATGTCCTCCACCAACCACGTGACAGTGACCAGCTCGTGTGTAAATGCTGTTAATGAGTTTTGCGATGGTTTTACAGCTAATGTTATTCATTTCCGTCCTAATTTTTTGTGTAAGTCTTCAATATTTTGAGATCTGTTCACATAAAGTCGACCTTTTAAAAGGTCATAAAAGGAAAACTTACAAAACAAAATTAGGACGGAAATGAATAACATTAGCTGTGAAACCATCGCAAAACTCATTAACAGCGTTTACACACGAGCTGGTCACTGTCACGTGGTTGGTGGAGGTTCCAAAATTATTTCTGTTACACATACCGTAAAACTTCATTAAAATATTTTCATAAAATTGATATAATTTTTATAGTGCATGCTACAACTAAATGCGTAATCTAAATCATAACACAGGTCATGTCAGTGAAGCAAATGATAGGTCGGCAACGACGGCGAAGTATGTCTCGAACTGAGAGTCGAATATGAATTTGCACATTGAACCGGTTCAGTTATCAAGAATGCATTTCTTAAGTGAACCGCGAGTCGATTCACTCGAGAGTTACACGTTTCAGTGGCATGCATTTGCGGCTCAGTTTCGAAAGACGCAGATCTTACTGAGTCGCGATCCGGATCACTAGAAGCAGAGAAGTGCGCCGCATCCTGAACCGGATCGTGAGTTACCCAGCTCTACTTTAGTGTGAGATATTAAACGGCGCCATCTATTGCAGCTTTTTGTGTATAATCTGTTCATCTTCTGGAAGGAAAATAATGACGTATTTCTTTTGTCGCTGTTTTTTTTTTTCATATTGTTTCTGTTTTTAATTTATGAATCTACTGAATTATTGACCTAAAATCGGCACTTTAACGACCTTGCGCTCTACCCCACGCTCTTCGTTTATGAACGCACTCCAGTGCCCACTGTTGTCAGACATGCGAGAAATTCCCGTTTTGGGCGGGAAAACAAGTTTGCGATATGGAAACGTACTATTTGACTAAAATAAAATAATTACTCAGGGATTTAGTATTCTCAGCAATTCTAAACGATTTAACAACATTTATTGTTACAGTTACGTATTTAACCAAATCACGAGCGTACTGACACTAACACGACTGAATAAAATATACGAGCAGAGACGAAACTACGACTTGAGGCGACTCCTACCCGGAGTCGAAAGACTCATCGATCATCTCCTGGACTTTTCTGAAAGGGAACCTGCGTTCACCCTCGGTGCAGTTCAGTGCCTGGCGCTCGCTTCGTCGGTGCGAGACACAATTAGCACGGCCATCGTACAGGCTTGCAGCAAAATTAAAGTAAGTAACGCTTTATTATACAGGCTGTTTTTTAACTTCATGCAAAAAATGAAACCTGTGAAAGTTGACATTAAAAGCGATAGAATGAAGCAGTTTTTGTATAACAATTGATTAATAAATATTAGAGATAATAAATGTTTTCGGCGAACGATGAAACAGTTTGATTGTCCCTGGTTTATTTTTATTACGTAATCGGAGAAGTATGCTGGTGTGTCAGCATCGGCTGTTAAAGTGGGTCAGTTACTCAGTTCTCAAGTGCACGTCGTCACAGATAATAGTGTCGAAAACATGGCCGAGCTTTCCAATAGTGTTATCGTGGACATGATTTTAATTTACGGGGAATGTGGTCAAAATGCGTTGGTTGCAAGACGTTTGTATGCACAGCGCTACCTACCCAGATCGCCCTTTGCCAAATAGCAAATCCTTTGTGTCAGTTGTGCAGTTTATTGTTTGGCAAATTATTCGTGAGAAACAATTCCCCGTTCCATTTTCAAAGAGTACAAGCTCTGATGCCCACAGATTACCTCGAACGCATGCGATTTTGGCGGTGGTTACTCCGGCAACAGACGGACAATCCGGACTTTATTAATAACATTCTCCTCACCGACGAATCAATGTTTACAAGGGATAGTATGTTTAATTTTCACAACATGCATGTGTGGGCAGGTATGTTAAACGGCACTTTAATCGGTATGTTTACATCTCGCGCAGGGGGGGAACTTCGAACACTTATTGTGGGTGAAGGTCACCGTCCGTTGCGTCTAGCGGTTCTAAACATTTCACAAGGAATTGCCGGATGTCGCTATGAATTTTTTGATTTTTTATTCGTTTCAATTTTCGTGCATTGTTGAGAATATCTGTTACCAAATGCGCCATTAATTTATTTGCACGAACTTGAAGAACAGCCAGTATAATTTCACGCAATTAACCGGCTTTAAATTTCCAGAATTTAGTCTTCGCGATACTCCTCGCCAACAACAAGTTAATAACGCTGGTCCGCATGAAAAAATACTGCATCCATCCGGCCGACCTCCACTTGATTTTCAATTTAGTTCAAGCATCGGAGAGCCTGAAAACCGCAGAGAGTTGGACCCCGCTGTGTTTGCCCCGCTTTGACGCCAGCGGATTCCTTTACGGGCACGTTTCTTACTTGGCCGAGGACTGCCAGGCCTGCCTGTTGCTACTGACCGTCGAAAGGGACGTGTTTTTCACACTGAGCGAGGCAAAGCAACGGATCGTCGAGAAACTGAGGAGAGCCAATTGCTTGGAGGCAATCAACGAATCGCTGAATGCCAAAGACGAGTCGTGTGCGTCCGCCGGGTTCTCCGACCTGAGACATTATTTGTACAAGTGTAAGTCGACCGCTCAGTTTTATCAGCCCTGCGTAAGCCCGCCGTATACCGTGGATCAGGATAGGCTCTCGAGTTTGTACAAGAGCATACACCAGATATTGCATTGCCCGTCGAGGCCCCTGAAGTTGATATTTCAGCGTACGCCCGAGGCAGCTGTGCTCGCGTGGGACACGCGTGGGTTCGAGCTGTACGCAGTACTTGAACCCCTGACAGATACTGCCAGCGCCATAAACACCGTCAGTAAGCTACTTAATTGGATTAAGAAGCACGAGAGTAAATTGTTCCATTTAAACGCTCCTACCTTCTAAATTCGATTTATTTTTCTTTACTTCTGGAAGAAAATTCGTTCGATTAATTTAAGTAAACAATAATAAGAGGCATTATCGAATTCTTGTAAGTACGTGAGCTAATTTTCAAAAGCTGTTAGTTACTAAAGTTTTTAAATTTAGATGTTTTGTTAATTATTTAATAATTAGGTTGTTGTCTCAATACTCTAAGATCGATTATAAGTTGAAGGCCTAAAAAGGAATCAAATTGTAGCATGTTGGTGACGAGTAATTTGTGATAAAGTGCTTAAAATATACAAGAAGTAAAACCTAGATGATTATTAATCAATTTTTTTTTTCATTAGAGATTTATTTTGTTGTCAAACGCCCCACATTCTATCTAATTGTTTCATAATATACAAAAAAGCATGTAAATGGAGCGAAATTAATTACAAAATTAGTTTTACGCTGCATTATAAAGATGTTTCAAGTAGTATTAAAAAAAAGAAGAAAACAACGTAAAGAATCAATAAGTGTAACTGCTGTGAAAAGAAAAAATTTTGTTCTTTATATTGTACCTTATCGGAACTGTGATATTGTAAATAATCGTTTGTAATATTTTATTGATTTCCGTATAATTTGTTGTAACATAATTATCGCAAATAAACTTTCGGTTTCATCAAGTGTTCGCCTTTTTACGACTTATTTCATCAAAAAGCGTGCCGCTACATGATGGGACACGCAATCAAATTAAAAAAAAAATAAATAAAACATGTACAGAAGCAATATATAAAAATATATGATTAATTTGTAAAGTTCTTCTCTTACTTTATTACTTATACAGTGAGCCTCTAAAGTATGGAATAAAATTCATATTTTAAAAAGCACACATTTTTAAGTGAAAATCAATTTTTGACAGTCATTTGTTTTCGAGTAATGACGTCATCGATATATATATATATAAATTTTTTTTAAATAACCACCAATTTTCTTTTTCTTGATTCTGATAGCTCGTTGAATTCTCTATCCAACCACATCAAAAATTTATTATGTTCTATGGGAAAAATTTTGAGAAAAAAATTATTGAAAATGATTGAATCATCTACTACATGGCGATGTGCTCTTGTTCTTCAGTCTCAGTTTTTTTAACATTTGAAGACTTTCCCAGATGTCCTTATCGGTCCCGTCCACTATCATTTTTACTGCCATACGGTCCACTCTGCCAATACCATCTTTATTACGAATTTTAGTCATCTGTTCTAAAATTTCGAATTTCCCCTTTGCTTTAGCCAGCTCGGGGAACCTGTCCCTATATTGCCTTTTATGGCCGTTTAAAAGAGTGACGTCGGTCTCATCTGTGAAGATGGCCTGCACCGCCTCCGGGTAAGTAGCTAGGGGATTACCATCCTTCATTCTTGTCACTTTGTAGGTATCCTCCGCCAACCTTGTCTCTGCCGCATTAGCCCACTCTTCCACCGTGCTGATTCCGGTGGGATCAATCGTTCGATCTTCGCCTTTGAACCAGACGGTGGTTTGCGTCGAAGCGTCAACGGTCTTCACTCCGATTGTCTGCACGTCTGCGTCAAGCACCTTTTTTTCCTCGGCTTCCCATTTATGAGACGCGAGCCAGTTTCTGATGGATTCACGGTTAACGAGTTCTAAAGTTTGGTCATCAGTTCTTTTATTTCCCTTTTTGTGTTCGGGTTGGCCTCTATTACCTTCTCTACTTCCCGTAGATTCTTCGTTATCTGGTGTTACGGTTGAAAAATCCATTCAAGTTATTCATAATAATTTTCCGTACACCCTGTATCAGCGTAGGAAATACGGCGTACGTGACAATCGTTGCATTGCACCATATTTCACAATATTGCATGATTCAAACTATCCGCTGTTATTCCAGGCAGACTACATATCTCCGTCTCATTCGTTTCTTCGATTAAACCGTGCTTCTTTAGTAACGACTCCTGTCTGAACCGGTGTTGGGGGAAGAACGCGACATGCCTCCGCGGCCAGTCTTATATCGCAAGCTCTCACGTACGCCTCGTGTATTTTGTGTTGTAAGGATAGCTCCTTTGTGCCCCTTTTCACTGGCTTTTGTGAAGGTGGTGGAACCGGATTATTCCGAGATCTGTTGTTATCGCACGTGGAGAGAATTTTAAGCTTGCTAAACAGCTTTCCAAGCCTGTTGTTGAAATACGAAACAGGTATGTCTTGCTTTGTTCTGACTGCGATGAAACGTAACGCATGTTTTCTTCCTTTAGGCTTTTTCGTAAGAGTTTTTCGGACGAGTTTTAGTCCGAGTTTTTCGTATGAGTTTTTCGTACGAGTTTTGTACGTGTTGTCGTACGAGTTTGATTTGGGTGAGAAATACCGTCGTCCCCTTGGGTGCAGGAGAAGCCCGGAGTTGGTTTCTACCAACGAATCGAGCCCGCCACCTGGCTTTCCCCTGTCGTTGAGAATAGACTCGCCCTGCATGACGACGCCATTTCTGGCGGTTTCTCCATTTACCGCAACATTGGCCCACTTCGCAAACCACCGCAGGAGGACGCTTCGATCCGTTGACGTTGGACAGCTGACTGACATTGACGCTGGATCTTAGGAAGTCAAGGTCGGAGTAGCCCTTTATATATTTGTATTTGCGGAGTGGTATTGTAACACTTATTAACCGCGGAGTTCGTTTATCGGTACCCGAACTCTTTGTGAATCATTATTAGTTTTGTTCGTATATTCCGTATGTGTGGCCGAAGCACAGATCTGTGGTACGGATTGAATTTAACGTGTTGTTTATTTATTGATACCCCTTTTTTTTTTTTCGTGTTGGTGTTAGAGTCAGTTAAATATTGAGCTGGCTAAATATAAACAAGTGTGCTCAGCTGGTGCGTTTTATTTTAAATCATTTTTGCCCACCTTTTGCATTTGGGGTTTCGTCGAACCCTCCCATCTCCAAGAGCTTAGCCGAGCGGTGTGGAGATACTTAAGTCCCTTCGCACACAATTTGCATGCCTACAGGTAGGTAGCACTGGATATGAGCCTCCGTTATTGTAAAAAAAAAAAAAAAAACAAACGGGCTTTCTTTTAGTTTGTACGGGCTAGTCGCCTCCACGTCTATATTATCGTTAGACAATCAGTTAATCTGCGGTTGGGTTGGGTTGGGTAGGGTTGGGTTGGGTTGGGTTGGGTTGGGTTGGGTTGGGTTGGGTTGGGTTGGGTTGGGTTGGGTTGGGTTGGGTTGGGTTGGGTTGGGTTGGGTTGGGTTGGGTTGGGTTGGGTTGGGTTGGGTTGGGTTGGGTTGGGTTGGGTTGGGTTGGGTTGGGTTGGGTTGGGTTGGGTTGGGTTGGGTTGGGTTGGGTTGGGTTGGGTTGGGTTGGGTTGGGTTGGGTTGGGTTGGGTTGGGTTGGGTTGGGTTGGGTTGGGTTGGGTTGGGTTGGGTTGGGTTGGGTTGGGTTGGGTTGGGTTGGGTTGGGTTGGGTTGGGTTGGGTTGGGTTGGGTTGGGTTGGGTTGGGTTGGGTTGGGTTGGGTTGGGTTGGGTTGGGTTGGGTTGGGTTGGGTTGGGTTGGGTTGGGTTGGGTTGGGTTGGGTTGGGTTGGGTTGGGTTGGGTTGGGTTGGGTTGGGTTGGGTTGGGTTGGGTTGGGTTGGGTTGGGTTGGGTTGGGTTGGGTTGGGTTGGGTTGGGTTGGGTTGGGTTGGGTTGGGTTGGGTTGGGTTGGGTTGGGTTGGGTTGGGTTGGGTTGGGTTGGGTTGGGTTGGGTTGGGTTGGGTTGGGTTGGGTTGGGTTGGGTTGGGTTGGGTTGGGTTGGGTTGGGTTGGGTTGGGTTGGGTTGGGTTGGGTTGGGTTGGGTTGGGTTGGGTTGGGTTGGGTTGGGTTGGGTTGGGTTGGGTTGGGTTGGGTTGGGTTGGGTTGGGTTGGGTTGGGTTGGGTTGGGTTGGGTTGGGTTGGGTTGGGTTGGGTTGGGTTGGGTTGGGTTGGGTTGGGTTGGGTTGGGTTGGGTTGGGTTGGGTTGGGTTGGGTTGGGTTGGGTTGGGTTGGGTTGGGTTGGGTTGGGTTGGGTTGGGTTGGGTTGGGTTGGGTTGGGTTGGGTTGGGTTGGGTTGGGTTGGGTTGGGTTGGGTTGGGTTGGGTTGGGTTGGGTTGGGTTGGGTTGGGTTGGGTTGGGTTGGGTTGGGTTGGGTTGGGTTGGGTTGGGTTGGGTTGGGTTGGGTTGGGTTGGGTTGGGTTGGGTTGGGTTGGGTTGGGTTGGGTTGGGTTGGGTTGGGTTGGGTTGGGTTGGGTTGGGTTGGGTTGGGTTGGGTTGGGTTGGGTTGGGTTGGGTTGGGTTGGGTTGGGTTGGGTTGGGTTGGGTTGGGTTGGGTTGGGTTGGGTTGGGTTGGGTTGGGTTGGGTTGGGTTGGGTTGGGTTGGGTTGGGTTGGGTTGGGTTGGGTTGGGTTGGGTTGGGTTGGGTTGGGTTGGGTTGGGTTGGGTTGGGTTGGGTTGGGTTGGGTTGGGTTGGGTTGGGTTGGGTTGGGTTGGGTTGGGTTGGGTTGGGTTGGGTTGGGTTGGGTTGGGTTGGGTTGGGTTGGGTTGGGTTGGGTTGGGTTGGGTTGGGTTGGGTTGGGTTGGGTTGGGTTGGGTTGGGTTGGGTTGGGTTGGGTTGGGTTGGGTTGGGTTGGGTTGGGTTGGGTTGGGTTGGGTTGGGTTGGGTTGGGTTGGGTTGGGTTGGGTTGGGTTGGGTTGGGTTGGGTTGGGTTGGGTTGGGTTGGGTTGGGTTGGGTTGGGTTGGGTTGGGTTGGGTTGGGTTGGGTTGGGTTGGGTTGGGTTGGGTTGGGTTGGGTTGGGTTGGGTTGGGTTGGGTTGGGTTGGGTTGGGTTGGGTTGGGTTGGG